>BSDF01000001.1:85417054-90217054 GCA_027925045.1 Hypotaenidia okinawae | reverse complement strand
TTCAGGCATAAGTTTATCAGGTGATTCATGTATTTTTTCTAGTCCTGTCCACAAGCATGCCTGCAATCCCCCAGACATTAAAAATAGCGAGCTTCTTTGCCATCCTATCATACAGCTCATGGAAGAAAATACCAATCAGTAACTGGCATGGGCTGGCTTCTGTCACTCCACACATCCTCCACTTTGACAGAGGACTGTTGGTAGCTTCTGTCTGAGCACACTGGACATTGTGATATCAACTGACTTTCTCTGTTGTGCCTATGGAGATGCTGTCAGAGCGTCCAAAGCCTTAATACGGTCAAACTACTGGACTGAATCCCATCGGAAAGGATGGATTTGGACAGAGGAGGAGATGGGACTGGTTAGACAGTATCAGTTTAGCTGCCTCTGCCTTAGGGCACTGAGATGGGCTAGATGACCTCCTGGGGTCCCTTCCACCCTGAGCTAGCAGCACAAAGATCTCAGGGTAGCAGTAGAAAGCCATAGTAGCAGATGACCTCAGACTTTGATACAGCCTTCTACTAGGGTAACAGCTCTGACTGATGCAGGGTGGTTTGGCAAGGAAGGGGTGCCTTTGACATGCAGTGAGAGCCGTGAGACCTGCAAGATGCTGCAACCACTTCTGGGAAACAGAGATAGCTGCTGTGGGTTTAACATTTCCAGCAAGATTCAAAGTGCTGAAAGTGCAGTTTCTCATTGTACATGTTATTTGCTGGGAGAAAACTTTGTATTGACACTAACACAGGAGCCTCCGACGACCTCCTCAGTCCTTCGTCATCACAAATCAGTAATTAGAGAGGCATTTATTTCAGACTGCTCTCTCTCCCAGCCTACCTATCCCTTCTGTTTGAGGATCCTATCTTTACCTGGCTTACATACCACTGTCTGTTTACTTGAGAAGGAGAGTGAGGTCAGAACGGAAGTTCTTACCCGTTACTGAGCTGTTAAAGCATCAGTGAATATGTGTTATTAGCCTATTTTAACTTAATTTATTGCTGAACATACAATAACTGTTGGAATAAATCACTTGTAGTGGCCAACAAAACTCCCCTGTGTCTTCGAGGACAATGGTGATGAAAAAATGTCAGCAGCCTTGTGCATTGCTGTCATTTTAAGCCCCTCTCCGAAAAAATCCTAACCAAACTGGAATCCTCCCTTGAAAAATGCATCTTCTTTTGAGCTTCCTTCTGTTGGGTGTTGAAACCAGACATGTCCCCTAGTTCACACAGCCTGATTCTGGTTTGCCAGTTATGAGGTCCAGGAAGATACCAAATGTCTACCCATCACTCGCACACCCACAAAGCCCATAAGATCTGCATACGCTCCCCTTCCCACAGCCATTCTCTGTCCAAAATTGTCCAGTCCCATATTCCCCACTGATCCAGGTGATGCCAACACTCAGCACATTTCCACAGCCCTGGAAAACCCATGGCAAGGCAATGGGGATAGGCAATGGGGATAGGATTAGGAAGCCACAACAGCCAGAGTCGAAGAGGAGCAACATTTGGACTGAAGCCAGGCAATCGCATGATTAAACAGCAGAGTTTTTTCCTAAGAGAATAATAGAAAAAAAAAAGAAGTGCCTAATCTTTCTTTTGCTGGGCTTTTGGGGTTTTGTTTTCATTTGTTTTTAATCTTGTGTGGTTTCAATTTCAATCTCTCTTTTCCTCTCTTGCCTTTTCTTTTGAATATACATTTGCATCCGTGCCACAAGAAGCAGTGAAGATCTCTAGCAGGGTAAACAGTTCAGCACAGCAACCTGGTAGCTGAGGACATCAGCAGATAGGAAATGCCACTGTTTTAAATATTCTAACTTTAGCTCCTGAAATCTGGGCCACAGTTTTAAAAAGGTACCAAGCATTCAAAACAGGACTGCTGCTTTACCAATAAGAATCCTTACAATCTTCTCCAGGTGCAATTTGGGACAGCAGCTTTTTTGTCCATGGCTTAATGGTGGAACATTCTGTGCCTGCAATTTAATTGCAGGCATAAAATTGATGACCAGCCAGGCACTGATCAAGGGGCATAAAAATTGCATCTGAAAGCAAGTAGGGTTCTGCTTTTTTTTAAAAAAAAAAAAAGTTAAAATAGGAGCAAAATTTTATGGAATAAATCTCAAATGAGAGCTTGTGCCTCCTCTTTTCCTGGAAATATATCACTGAATAACAGAGTTTCATTCCTGGGTGAAGGCATCAGGGCTTTCACCTCTATAAAATCAGAACTGAACATCTCATACGAGGTGACATAAATCCTGCAGTGGGATGCCAAGACCAGCACCTGTAAAAGGATGCTTGCATGCCTTAGGGCCAAAGGAGCCAGGCTGCGTACATGGATGGGAAACCTTTCACTGCACGGCAAGGCACCCAGCACCTCATGCTGGAGGAGGCTACAATCAATATAAAGCCTAAGTCATGGTGGAATTTCATTTCCTGAGGTTTCCTAACACAAATAACATACCTGACTGCCCGCCAGCCAGTATTCAGTTAGTTTAGGTGTAACGGAGTTAGGACAAAGAGAGCTGGAAAGAAGGGAGAACAGCTCCTTTATCGCTGTGCTTTCCAACAGACCAGCCAGGAAGGGGCTGTGGATGGCCAGCCATCTCCGCATCCCTTCTGCTGACTCCTCAGATCCAACCCCCAGCTCCCCAGAGCTGCCCAGCTCCCCCAGCTCCCCAAACGGCCGTACTCTGTAAAAGCTTACAAACCAGAGAGCGCATCATGAATCGCCATCACCTTGCACCATGCCCCGCAGCCCCGCCGCACACGCAGAGCCGCAAAACACGAGGCCACAGCACAGGCAGCAGCCCGAGCCCGCGGCAGCCACCACCACCACAGCCACGCGGCCGCTTCCCGCCAGCGCCGCTGAGGATGCTCCCAACCCTCCTCCACCCAGGCATTCCCGCATCGCCTGCTCAAACTCACTCTTCCCCCTCCGCAGTGCAAGCAAAGCCTCACCTGTGGTTGCCCCATTTCATTAAGGTCCTTTCCAGTAAAAATCAGCCCACCTGCTTTGGTTCCAACAAAAAAGCCGACTGCGGGCAGAGACGCGCCCCAGAAGAATGGCTTGAGATGCGGGTTCCCTTAAGCACTGAGGCAAACCCCCCTCTGTGCTAGGCGCTATCGAAGCACCGGTACAACGAATACGGTCTCTCCTTTGCCGCACTTCACACGTTTCTATTTCCAAAATAGCCTGGTCTCCTGGAACACCTACCATTTTATAGGAACCGGTGAAAGGGTACTTTACAGACACAGGCTATTTTCTTTTCTGAGAACTTTTGCTTTTGTTCTTTCTTGTTCTGTTGCTTTTTCTTTGATTAAATAAAGGCATTCAGAATCGAAGCGCGGGGCTGCACTTTGTGCTTGAGCACTAAGACAAACAGCAATGTTGCCATGGATTTTTTTTTAAACTCCAAATAAAAATAAACAAACACATCTTGGCAGTGTTTGGAATAGAAGCTAGTGAATAATTCACAATGAATAATTGATTTGTTGAATTTAGCTTGGTGGGTTGGTTTTTTTTTTTGTTGTTCTGCTGGTGGAATGCGCACTACCAGATGGTGAGTTCAATAAATGTATTTGTTTTTCCAATTTATTTGATGGATTTTTTCCCCCCACAATTTTCCCCCCTCTCTAAGGTGAAGTCTGAAATTCCAGATGGTTTGACTAGTGGCCAGATAAGTCACGATGTATTGTTTCAGCTTCCTCTTTCGAAAGGTGGCAAGAATGATAACGGGAGTGGAAAAATGCATACATGAAGACGGAATGGGGGGGCGGGGGGAGGCAGAAGAGGGGGGCAGTTTATATCAAAGAGAAGACAAATAAGAGGAGGTGTGATAACAGTCTATAAAATAGTGAATAATACAGAGAATGGAGGTGGAGAGCTACCGTTTTCTCTTTTTTTTTTTTTTTGTAATGCAAGAAAAAATGAGCAGTTAATGAAGCTGAAAGGTGGTGATTACAAATTTGCTAGAGAAATATTTTTTTTTAACAGAACACTGAACTTAGGCAAGGGAACTCACTGCCACATTACATTCAAGCCCAGAGTTTAGCAAAATGAAGCAAGGAATTGCGCATTTGCATGGGGAACCGAAACATCCAAATATAAAGTAACAGTGCGGGTGACACAGACTATATTGCCTCATGCCTTAGAGAATAAACTAATCATTACTATTGATAAACATGTGATATTATCTGCCAACTGCAGCAGTTCCCTTACCTTCTCACTAAAAATCTGATGCTGCTTATTCTGATGGGTCAAATCAGGGCTCGAGGGACTGCAGGACAGATTCTCTTTGACAACTGCTAAGGTTGGACGAATGCACAAATACTTCTAAGTTGAATACTCAGGGTGGGATTTATTAGATTTCATTTCTAGAAATATTTCCACAATGCTGAACTTTTCTTTTTATTCTTCTTGGCAATAAAATGAAATTCATCAAAAAATGTGCAGAGGGGGTATGTTAAAGTGGCATTACGTGCAGCCAAAGCATATTCACTGCCAAATTTGATCTAATGTTCACAAAAATATGGTTTGCATTATTTACCAGCAAATGCTTCATGCTGGAGGAGAGCAGGCAGCATTTTGCACAGGGTGAAGTCTCACTAATTACATTGATATTAATGGTAGGAGGGTGTGAAAGAAAGCCCTTTCAGGGGAATAAAACTTAATTCCCTAAGAGTTTATACATGAGAGTCCTTGGTGCACAGCCCAAACCTGCAACAACATGCTAGCACCTGAGGAGCTGAAAGTGAGAGCTGCCTAGAAACAGAAAAGGAAGAAAAGGCAAATGGAAGAACCCATGCTAACCACAAAACATGCAAACTACAACAAAGCAGCACTGGCAGGGAAAGGGAAATAATAGTTTCAAGATTATTTTGTTCACTAAAGGTACCGATTCTGATCCATCTAAAGTTCTTGGAAACACCACTACTGCTGTGAATGAGCGCAGCACCATGCTTGAATTACTCCCAAAAGAAAACACTATCACATCATGTACCAAAAGTAACTCAAAAGTCATGTTGGAATTTGGCTTAAGTCTGCAAAGCAGCAACTGAATTAAATTGTATTATTCATCTCCGCTAGCTCACAAATCACTGTCTTCACCGAGGCAGTATCAAGGCCTGCATAAACTTCTGCCATCCTTCTGCTGACTCAAGCTTCTCCACCTAGTCTCCTATGGGAGCTCCACTTGCTCACGTGTTCCATATTTCATTTGTATCCGAACAAAGAAATACAGGCTTATAAAAAAAAATAAATTACTTTTACCTCAGCAGTTTCTGTGTAAACCTAGAGCGATCTAACGAGCGTGCAGCGCACAGAGTGGATGAGGGACACGGGGATATTGTTGTACAGACTATACTGATCCCACCCAACACAATCTGCTCCAAACCCAGCTTCTCAACACCCTGCAAATAAGCTTGCCATCTTCTCCCCCCAGGTCCTGTGGCAGTGAGCAAGCTGCGGCCACCGGGCAGCTGAAAGCCAGCATCACCAGCCAGCTTGAAGAGGGAGAGGTGGAGCGCCTAGGGGATTGGCAATGGAGTAAAAAGTGTATGGCCCTCCCCTCCAACATCCGATTTTGCAGTGTGGGAAGCCCACTTCTCAGGGTTCCATCTCCCAACCTTGCCAACTTCCCCTCTGACTCCTTTATGCCATTTCTCCATCACTCCATCCCTGCTCCCTGCTCCTGTTTGTGAAAGCTCACACTGCAGACCTGGCTGTGTGCGAGGGCACCAAAGATGGGACAGATTTAGTGGAGATTTATCTGTTGCTGGTTTATGTGCCTTGAGCTCAGACTTTAACCACCTCTTATTATGACACCCTTATGTTTCAAACCTGGGCTGCACCAGGGTTCTGCTTAGTCTGACACAAGGGCTCCAGGCACTCCTCCCATTGCACTTGGCAACCCTACACTTCAAGAACTCCCTCCAGACCTTGGAGACCCCTGGAAATGTGCTGTATTGCCCTGCATGCCAGACTTCTTGCCAAAGAAAAGGGCCAGCGGGGGAAGGGGCACACACAGAGGTATCTCCTGAAAAGCTCGTTGAGGATCTGGCCAGAGGTACATCGCAGTAACCAGCCCTACCAAGCACTAGGACTGCTTTTGCGCAGACAAGCCATAGACCACCAGGGCACAGAACTTCGTTCTGGGGAAACCCAAGCTCCAGCAAATGCTCAGCTCACAGGTAACACGAGCTTTCTTGGCTCAGTCATCTGGAAGGGGTGTTGCTTAAGGGCAGAAGTGGGAAGCATGGGCAGAGGCACATATCTTGAGACTGGAAGTAAGAGATTGTTCCTTCTAGCTCCAGCCAGACCAATAAGGTCAAGGCATGGACAACCTTGTTTTTCCAGCTACTTCAATCTGGCAGAGCTCTCATGGACTGGCAGGCTGCATCACTCAGCTCCCACCGCAGATTTTACACGCCAAGTTCTAAGAGCGAGCTGCCGGTGTGCTCCTGCTGTCAACCTCCCAGGTCCCCAAAGCACTTTGGCTGCCTTGGATAAAAAATAAATAAATAAGAGACACAGGGGAGAGAAGCCCTTCAAAGAGAGAGGCATGCGAGCAGCCGGGTTGTCAGGGGACTCCCTGCGCTGGTGCCCTCCCTGGCTTCCCACTCCATCCTCTTTTATGTCCCTCAGCTGGTGTGGCAGGACTGGAAGAAACCTGGCAAGGTCACCCTGTTTGATTCTGATGCCAGTTTCAATTACGTCCTAGCTTTTATAACCAAATCAAAAAACAAAAGGCTAAGATGGGAAAAAAAAAAAAAAGAGGGTGGGGGAGAGAGAGGGAAAGCAGCAGCGTCCAGCTGCAGGCTGGGAAGTGACATTTCAATTTGTCAATTGATCCAGTCCCCCTCCTTCCTCCCCGCCCCCTTTTTTTTTTTTCTTTCCCCTTTCTGCCCTGTAAATTAATTAGCCCGTTTATCATGTGGAAAGACTGCAAATAGGGCGGCCCAGATATGGGCTGCGCCGGAGCAAACCTGCTTTCTGCTTGGGTATGGGCACCAAAGACGTGGCCAACAAAGCACCAACAGTCGGGTGGAAGAAATATCCCTGTGTGTGAAATTCTCAGGTTTGGGTTGCCCTGGAGAGATCACAGGGACACTTTCCACCGGCTTTTCAAAGCCCCTGTGCATATGAAAAGTAGGTACCTACCTTCCTTCATCAGCTTACACTTTTGTCCACGCTTGGGAAACAAGGACTAAGGTGGCATTCAGCTAAATGAAAAGCTAAATTCAAAGCTGCTGGAACACCTTTTCTCTGCATTTTTCCCCCTCCACATGTTATCCTATTAGACTGTGGGACTGGAAGCTAAAGGAAGTAATTGAAAGGAAGGCTCTCACAGTATTGCAGACGGGGCAGGATGGAGACACACTGCAACATCCCAAATTATGACAATGAATGACAGCAACACTTTTGAATACACATTAAAACCTCAGTAAGTAAACTAGCTCCCCACTCTCATGGCTAGGAACGAAACTTAGCATGGGGTCAGATTACTCAAATGTACCCGCCTTGCTCCTTTCCTCTGATGTATCTGCTACCAGACACCGTGAGAGCTAGGCTTCTCAATCAAACCAGTATGAGATCCAACCCAAACCCCCAAGTCCAGACCTCCCAGCCTATGCGGTACCAGCTGCAACATGAAAGAAGTGCAAAGTCCTGAAGAAAAACTCTTCTCAAGACCTTCTCAGCTTCTAGCAGAGTCAGGACACACTTAGGTACAATTCAAAAAGCCAGGTACTGACATGAACAGGAAGCCACTCGATCCAGTCTGATGCAGGCCTGTGGCTTGGTCCCCCCAGAGGACAACTGCAAAACTGAGGATGCCGGGGATTTCCTACCATTTGTTTGCAGCCCAGGTAGTTTCATGATGCCAGGGCTGCTTCTCAGGGCTTCCACAAATTCTAATTGTCACAGGTAACAGGTGTTTTCCTTGCCTAAAGTCTCTAGGAGAAGCCTGCCCCACCATCACCCGTCTAAGCACTGTGGGATCTCTGTGGTAGGCAAGTACCTAGAGGACAGCAAACACTAATTCATTCCTCTCACACTCTAATGAGAAAGAATATCCTCAAATGAGACACCTAGGGAGTTAACAGACAAAATGAGTAATACGGTTTAAAAGCAAAACAAGGGGCTAAGCATGGAGACTTGAGGCTGGAATACAACTCCAGCAAGTGAATATAACTCCACTGAAGTCCAGAGACTTTTCTCAGTCATGCATTCAGCTCCATATATTTTCAGTTATTCAGTATGCAAGCATTCCTCTCCCAATCTCTTCTTCTTTTTATCCATCCATATCTATGCAAATCTCATTTCTTCAACCCAGCTCACCACAATAAGTATCTCTCTCACACACATAAAGCCTAAATTTTATCAAGCATTTTATTTACTCCTGTCCCAGCGGAGAGCAGAAAAAATGGAGAGAGGCAGAAAAAAGAAAGATAGAGGAGATTACCACTGCCTCCTCTTTTTTCTTTTTTTCCCCATAATTGGCAGGTTCTAAGACATTTCCATTATCGGCACAAACAAACAAACAAAAATCCACGGTGGATCAACCCAACAGCAGCAGCTCCAAGTGAGGAACGGACTCCAGGTGACAACACTAGCAATGGGCAATGATGTCTCTGCATGCAGCTGATGAAACGCCACCACAGCCTGCAGACTCGGTGGAAACGGAGGCAGAAACTGTCATTATCCCCTGAGATCCTAACAGGGGGCAGGGCCTCGCTGCGCTGTGCCGGGCACGCACGCTCAGGGAAAGAAAGACCCCAAAGAACTCATCAGCAGTGAGCAAAGGAGAACAAAGCTGGCAGGGAGAGGAGGAGGGAAGGGAGAAAGGCAGGGCGCCTGCCAGCTCCCTCACTGTGCTCCAGTGTTTGCTGGGATGTGGGAGAGGGGCAGGTTGGGATGAAAGACTGTGAAGGAGCGGCATTGTGGCCTTAGGAAGAAGTACAGACTGCAAAAAAACTCAACTGTGTTTGGAACAGCCCCCAGGGTACTTTCCAATTCTGTATTCATGGCATGGCTGGGTACTACATCTCTCCTGCTGGTCGTAGCCAGGCGATGGGGAACTGCGACCCCCTCTCCTTCCCTGCAGAGCCTTCTCACTGCAGCCATGGGCGGGATGTTGTTCCTTACTCTCTTCCATCCCATACAGTAATAAGCTGAGCACCGGGACTTCCAGCTTGGTGCTCATCTCTGCTGCTGCTCAGCACTCCTACGGGGACATTTTTTCCCCCAAAAGCACAATACAGAACACCCTGATTCTTTCATTCTTCATTAAACACTGTCTGACGCTGCCCAAGACAAGCAGTGTTTAAAACCTCTCTAGTGGAAATGATGCCGACAGCGAGCCAGAGTCAAAAATCCCCACTGGGAAGCTCAGCAACTTGTGCGGGGCCAGGACACCCGGGCCCCCTCCCAAAACTGCAGTTATCCCCCCTACTGCGGGAGTGGTACTTCGTGCTCTAAGCCTTAACACAAGTGCCCCTACCACAATGCACAGCTGGGTTTGTTACACAGATACGTGTCCCCCGGCACGCTGCTGAGAGGAGCTGAGGAACAGCTATTAGCAGTGTGCTGTAGACATCTGAAAGCAAGGTGGGAGCCTTTTGTTTCTCATGTTCCATCCTAGTGGCTCCCCCTAGACCCTGCCACTCCAGGCAGCCTCTTCATGACTCAGTTTCCCAGGAGTGCAGTGAGGATGGTGGTGTTCCCAGCTTCAGCTGGGGGCTGTGGGGCTCTTTCATTTGCTATGCAGAAGACTGACAATGTGAGCACAGATCACCGAGCCGCTAGAAGACAGAAATAATTCTCTGCCACAGTAGTTTCTCAAAACCTCAGCTCACCCCTACCCACAGCCCCAACAACCATTTCTCTGCAGCTTTTCACAGATTTGACTAGGTTTCTCCTTGCAACATCACTAATACATGAGTTGTCCCCTCTCCAGCTCACAAATGGGTAATCCAACTGCAGAAATGCCACGCGCCTTCCCCAAGGTCACAGAAGCAGCGCGTGGCACTGCAGAGAGCCGCCTCGAGGCCTCCTGCATCTCAGATGCACGGCGGTGCCTCTCCTCTTCCTTGCGACTGAAACTTCCTATCTGTCCCTGGAGTCACCCGGTGATTTGAGGAAATACGATGTGCTCCAAAAGCTACGGCAAAGCAGGTCGGCTCTAGGAAGCAATCCCCAATAAAATGGAAAGTCAGAATTTCTTTAGCTTTGACTTGATAAAAAAAAAAAAAAAGAAAAAGAAAAAGAGATACATTATTAAATCTATTTTTCCCTTAAACACTCTCCTCACAGAAGTGAAATCCTGCTGAAAGACATTTTAAGACCAAAATAGGCTGCTTAGCATAAAAAGATGGCTCCTTCTACCCCCCTGCCATTTTACTGCAAACTTTTGTGTTTAATGCCAAAACACCTAGTTTGCTAAAGGTCATAGAAAAGTGACAAGAAAAGCAACTAAATAAATACTCAAAGTAAAGGGATGAACATTTGGATATACATTCACTCTGAATGTACCTCTCATTGTCTGGACATGATTATACACCTGAGTCCTGCTGCATCTTTCAAAGATAAGGACAGAAAAGCCAGTAAGAATGTTTTGTGGATTTTTTTTCCTTTTTGTATCACAATATTGAAGATTTAAAGGACAATCCTGGCCCAAGGCCTCTAATCCTGCCAAGGCACCTTCAATGTTCCCTGTCACCTCAGGGGACTCGCAAGAGCGCTAAGCATTCAGAGGTGATTAATGGGAGACGACTGGGCTCAGGACCCACTGGACCTTCATTTTGTCTAGGTTTCAATTCTCCAGTTTTCCGACTCCTTCCTTCTCCCTCCCACTTCTCAAGGTGATGTAGGGAAGCGGAAGGAACTGCGCTTTGCCCTCGAGGTAAAGCCCCTGACATTGCTTCCCCAAAAGATTTCCCCTTCCTTGGGATGGGACAAGGATGGAGATTATCAAGACATCCACAGATTTTCACATACTAGATTTCCTTAGATCAAGGAGATCTAAGAGGACCTACACTACACATCCTAATGGCAAAGGCACTTCCAAATTTGACACTCATTTCTTTGCGTGTGAGTAGACCCATTGACACAACTGGAGAATGGCTTGAGGGAACACAGTTGTAAAGGTGTCTAAGCTACACATCTCAACATGGTACAAGTTGCAGAGGCCAAAGCCCTTAGATTCACAGTCATAAGAACTTTTGGTTGCTTATATGAAGTTAAAAATCTTTTGAGTTTTCTCTCTCAGACTGGCAATAACAGACCTACCTCACCACACTGACAAACATCAACAAGCTCTTCAGCCCTTCTTTTTTTTTTTTTTTTTTGCAATAAAAGAGAATTCTGTTATTTCTTCTTCCTTTTTAATTAAATTTTTGTCTTCTCTTATTACCCTGGGCTGCTGCTTTGTGTCTGCGGAAGTTCTGTCCAGACCACAGAAACAATAAAAGGCTGTGTTCGCCATGCCCAAGCAAGGACTCTGAACTGTCAGAGCTCTGATAATAAAAGGTAACAACAAAACCTGAGCTGAGATCAACCTGCTTCTAACTTCTGACTTGGAGAGGCAGTCCACATCATTATAAATGGTGCAGAGAGGGAAAAACAGCTGAGAGAAGAGCAGCGGCTTATCTGCCTACTAGAGACCTCAAAGCACTTTCTAATACTAATGAATGAGCCCGTCTAGCTCGTCCTGAGAGGAATCAACACTGTGACTGCTCCAGAAAGGATGAGGAAACCGAGTTGTGGGAAAAGGATGTAATCTGTGCACAGCCTGATACGAAAAATTGCCCTTAGCCACAGGCTACCCCCTCCCCTAAACAGGATACTATGAAACCATAAAAAGTTGCTGCCAGCTAAAGCAGGCCAGCACTACACACAGCCTGTGAAGCAATATATTGACCCAATTAACCAGCATGCGTGATTAGAGCCCCAGGGAAACAGGTACATGGGGTAGAGGGTTGAAGGGAGGTAAAGTGCAATCCAGTGCAGAAGACTTCAGAGGTCCAGCTTCTCTGTGGGTGCCTCACCAAGTTTGATCTCAAATTCTCATTGAGCAGGGACCACACACACGTTTTTCTACTCCACCTCTGGAATTAGTGAAGGCATTCCCTTCCTCAGCCTGCTTTCCCAGAGACACCAAAGACTATTAGGACCAAAGGAAAGTGAGGCATTTTCCTAGGACAAATATGAATGAGAAGGTGGCAAAGTTTGTTTTACAGCTCTTGGAGTACACTCTACTCTGAAAGTAAAAAATTACTCTTCCAAATGGTTGATTTGACCCTTTTCAGTAACATGATAATAAGATAAAGGCCACAAAATATATGCATCAAATGCTCTAGAGCAGTGGTCATGGCTCCAGCACATAAAACATTTGCTCTGCCACTGGACAAAGTGTAAATCCTATTTTTCTTTCTTAAAAAAAAAAAAAAAGAAGAAAGAAAAGAAAGAAAAGATGAAAAGCCCCTAAATGATTCAATATTTTATACACACTCTGTATACTGCAGCCTTGAAAAAGATGCCGCAGCATGACGGGCTTCGGAGACTTTATCTTGCTGCAGCGACTGAAGAAGAGCAATTTTAACACTGACATAATAGTCAGGCGCGTGTTTGTTCCGTGGTTACCCACAGCCAGTATTAGGGTGCTGGTGAATCTGTTCTTGGCAGTTCTGCATATTCCCCAGGTTTCGTTCTTAAGGGGCTGTACTCCATGTGCACATATGTTTCAGCCTAGAGTGCAGTTTGTTAACGCTGTGCACGCGGAGGTGCCAGACCTGGGCACGTGCTTTTGGCACGTGCTCTGTAGGTACGCACGTACGCTTGCACGCGCCCTGCACGCCTCCACGCGAGCTGGGCTGGGAGGTTTCCCTTCTCGCTGCATAATGGCGTCAGGTGTGCGTGTGATGTGGCAGGTTTGCCTGAAGTATGCTGTCGCTCTTTTCTCCAGGTGGCCCTGGTAGTAGCCACTAAAATAAACCTCCCGCTCCCACTCCATGCTAAAGGGTTCATACCTTCCCCCTGCCGCAAGCACTGTTAGAACTACCATGTTATGCGGCAGCGTCCTCCTCCACAGAAAGACCGCTCCCACCCTACGCAGAGCAAGTCCAACTGCTCCCCAAACAGCACGGACCCAGAGCTAAGCCCAGGAACCTGCCTGCCACAAGGAAGCAGGTGTCCCAGTCCCAGAAGCCAGCCTTGCTCCTGGCACCACCTTCAGAGGAAGTGGCCCCGGCCTTTCTGCTGAGGTGGAACCGGTGTCGTGCTGCTCTCGGGCACACGGGTACAATTTTCCACTGCTGTCTGGGACAGACAGCACTGACCAAGGGACCACAAGTTGGAAAATCTACACAACAGTTGGCCCTGGGCCATGCTGAAGCAGGATGCTGTTGGCAGGAAGCCACCATAAACTGTTCATAATCTATGGTAGATGACTTTGCCTCATGGAAGGGCTTGTAACTCAGCATCTCCCATAGCCTTGCATGGACTAGCTTTCTTCTACACCTTAAGGGGAGCATAGACCTTCCTCTGTGGTCATGATTAGCAAGATGAAGCACCTGCCAAGGGAAGCAGCTAGAAGACCTCTTTTAGATTATCAGTTCTGGTAAAACAGTTGTACAAGCAACCTAATCTTTGATATGGGGATACGAGGTCTACTCTTGAGGCAAGCTAAACATTCAAGCCATAACATAAAGCACCATCAGGGTAGTTTCTGATGTGCACCTCTGCCTTTTGTATTATTCTTTCTGTACTCCCTCCACTGCTCCAAATCAGGTTATGATTCTTACATATCTCAGTAGTTGTTAAATTGAACTGGGATCAGGGGAAATAGCTCCCACTCACAGTCATCCAGTCAATCCTATCAAGTCCATCACCTACATCACAACATAGGGCAAAAGGTCAGTGTTTGGTGTGGTAAAAAGAAAAGGGGTGCTTTCCTACACAGAAGGACAAAGCCTTCTGTAACACTGTCTGTTGGGTTTAAGGGGCAAGGTTGGGGGAAAGGAGGAGCGCAGAGGTGGCTTCTGTGAGAAGACAGCAAAATCTGTCCCCATGTAGGACAGAGACAGGTTCAGTCAGCTCCAAGATGCACCTGCCACTGGCCAAAGCTGAACTCATCAGTGACACCAGTAGCACCTCTGAAATAACATTTAATAAAGAGTAAAAAAAGAACACTGTTCAGCAGCTTTGACAGAGGAGAAAACGTGAGAAAAAGAGCCTTGCAGACCCCAAGGTCAGTGAAAAGGGTGGGGGGAGGAGGTGCTCCAGACACACAAGCCAATTTCCCTGCAGTAGACCATGGTGACTCAGGCTGTCCCCTTGCAGCCCACAGAGCAGTAGGCAGATACGCCCTGAAGAAGGCTGCAGCCCTTGGAAAGCCCACGCTGGGACAGGCTCCTGGGCAGGATCTGTGACCATGGAGCAGAGCCCACACAGGAGCAAGCTTTCTGTCAGAAGCTGCAGCCTGTGGGGAACACATGCTGGAGCAGTCCCTTCCTGAAGGACTGCACCCCATGGGAAGGACCCACACTGAAGCAGTTCCTAAAGGACTGTCTCCTGTGGGAGGGACCCCATGCTGCCACAGGGGAAGAGCATGAGGAGGCAGAGACAGTGTCATGGACTGACTGCAACCCTCATTCCCTGTTCCCCCACGCTGCTCAGTGGGGATATATAAGAATTGGGAGTGAAGTGGAGCCTGGGAAGAAGGAAGGGGTGATGGACAGTGTTTTTAGTATTGCTCTTATTTTTCACTATCCTATTCTGTTATTAACCAGCAATCAATCAATTTCCTCAAGTCTAGTCTGTTTTGCACATGACAGTAATTGGTAAATGAACTTCCCCTCTCCTGCTGAGAAGTGACAGAGTGCCTTGGTGGGCACTTGGTGCCCAGCCAAGGTCAACACTCCACACATACACCCCCCCCCCAAAAAAAAAAAAGGATAATGCCATCAAGGAAAAACTTTGAGAGGAGGATCTCTAAGCAACTGATAAGATTGCTGTAGGTGAGGTATGCAGCAGCACTACAGCTGTGTGTAGCTTTTCTGCCCAGTCCTTGGGGCCTGATTGGAAAAATGACAAAGAAACCAGAGTTTGCAGGATGATGAACATCAACTGCTCCCAGGGACTTCAGACAGAGGAGGCAGTAGACTGCACTTCTGAAAAATCCAACCCTTGCTCCTGAGACAAACAAACAGTAGTTCATACTCCAACCAAATAATCATAGTTCAAATACTAATTCACACTCCTGAATTAGTATTTGAACTCCTGGGACCTGAGAAGCCACCTCCTCTTGCCTGGGACACAGAGGGAGGCGGTGGCTGGGACTCCCTCTCCAGAGGCATTCCCAGCCCTGAAGTGTCATCAGCAAAAAGAGCAATCCGATTTCTTGGCAGCACAGACTGCCACGGGTTCGTGAGCCACTTCCTTCTCTAGGACGTGATGCCCTGGACAGCTCTGCTTTTGCTGCCTGCCAGCGTCTGCTGTGTTCCCCACTCCTCCATGAGCCCCCCTCCTCCTTCCACTACTCATTCCTTTGCTCAACGAGGCTGGCATTTAAGAAACACTTATTCCAATCCATTTCTACCCTTGTACAGCAATTGGGTGTCATTTAGTTTGATTTAACCAATTTAGTTCTATGAATTAATTGGTTAATAAGCCATCTGTATGCATCAGGTGACAGAGTCGCGCTCTCGCACACAGACACAGACAAGCTACCCACTTGTCCTTGTTTAATAACAGGCTGTAGGGAGTAGGAGCGGGAGAGGCGTGCAGGCTAATATCACTCCCCACGGGGAACTGCCAGCAAAGGGACTTGGCGATCACTGCACCGACCTTGACCTCTGAGCGGGGGAACTGTCTGTTTAGGGTAATTCAGAAATAACCTACACCCTAGCTAGAAAGGAGGGCCAGCTACAGAACAGATGCAAGAACCACAAATATGCTTCACATTGTGGGCTTTTTTTTAAAAAAAAGAGGGAGGAAAAGAGGTTCAGTTCATGCTTACTAGACAGTATGAAATTCTCAGCTGCATTCCCAAACAGATGAACTTTGTATGTGTGTAGGAGGGGGAAGAGGTGGGAAGTGGGGGAATAGGAGGAGGCTGAGGTCTAAAGCATTTGATTTAGGTGTGATATTACAAGAAAAATATCTCATCTGTTTTAATTTCTTTTTAAATGATGAGGAAAAAAGCACCCCTTGCAGGCCCCAGCCATTTCAGTGTTACATACAAACCCCCAAGCCATTCAACAAACAATACAGCAAAGCAAAAGCAAATCCAGCGGCATATCCCAACCCACACAACAGAAAAACATCAACTGTTTAGACAGAAAAACAACAACTCCCAACCCTGGCCGCCCATCCATCTCAGCCAGCCACCGATGTCTCAGCAAACAGACAAGTTGCTCCGCATACCCTGAAGGTCGGCACATGGAGGGCTTTCAGACTGAGGGGGAACTGAATTAGAGTTTTCCTGAGCCCCCCATACAGGGCGGGGGGGGTGGGCTCAGGAAAAACCCCTACCAGCAGCTCCCTCTTTTTTTCTGCCAGGAGAGCAGCCACGTTTCTCAGCCACTGCAACTGCAACAACGCTCCATGGGGAAGAGGGTGAATGCTCTACCAGCCTGGGATGCTCCCAAGTGATTTTCAACAGTAAACGGCAGCACTGGAGCCACAAAGTACAAAACTAAACTCAAATGGCAGTGCTTTGGTGTTACCTGCCAGGCATCATGTGGCTAATAAAAAAATAAACAAATAAAATGACCCCAAGGTCCTGCACTGGGTTGGATTCCAGTCAAATTCAAGGTGCGGCCTGCTGCAGGCTGTGTGGCTCGGCTGCCACAGACCTGACAGCGAGCACTGGGGCAAGCTTTTGCTGAGGTCACCCCACCAAGAGGAGATGGGCCTTAGCCTGTGTTGGGTGGTACAGAGCAGCCAAGCATCTGCCAGGCCTCCTCCAGGGCCTCCCTCTGGCTCCCAGCGTGATTTTTGAGCGATCTGGGAGAGAAATTAGTGTGCTGCAGACTCGTCAAGAGAGACGTAAAGTGAGTAGCAGGGATGTAGCTCAGAAGAGAAAGTACTTTCCCCCTCTCTCCCTAAGGAAAATGAAATTACAGTGGAGTTCGTTTTAAACGATCCCATTAGCACAACTGGCACCACATCCTCAGCTCACTGAAGTGAAACACTGACAGGCAGAGCCAAGCCGGCTCAAACAGCCCCTTCCAGACAGCAAAGGGACAAACCTGTTTACCCAGTACACTGGGTAGAAGACTGTATGAAGGTGGCAGTGGTGGTGGGACACAAAGAACAGAGGAAACCTGGAGTGAGCCCACCTTGTCCTGCACAAGCCTTCTCACAGCACACCTGGGGAGGCCCCGAGCACCTTGCTGCGTGTCAATCCCTGAAAAACACTCTTTTTTGCTGTCACCAGCATATGAGTGTCTGTTCCCAGACAATGTAAAACTATGAAATCACAGAGTTAAAACTGCTGGGATTCAACAACTGGAAGCCCCATCTCAGCTGCCTCCACTCAAGACCGCAGCAGCAATGCCTGTGAAACAAACGAACGAAATCAAGAGCACATACCAACCCATCCGTAACAATTTCACTGGATCAGGGACCTCAAAAAGCAGAACGCCCCAGCCTGAATCAAGCAAGCAGTGACGTGGCTTTATAGCTTGTTTAATGGCTGTGCAGAGCATATGCATCTTCTGGCTGCTACACTGCTCCTGTTCGGCAGCTCACAAGCAAAAAGGCAGTCACATCACGCTTCACAAGAAGTCTTATCTTTACCGATTGCTAAGGACTCTGTGCCCAAAATCTGTAAAAGTAATTAAGAGATTAAAGGGAAAGAGAGATTTCTTTTATTATTTTTTGCTTTTTTTTCCCCAGGAATGGCTCATCAGGCTCAGCCCCTTAACATCCACCCATTTCAAAAAGAGACACGCACCTACGCTGCTTGGGAGGATTTGGTAATCTCACCAGCTGCCTGGTGGCAGCTCCCAGCACTCAAAACACCTTCGAATCTGCACGGCAACCTGTTACCCAAATATCATCAGTCACAGAGCCGGCGCATCTCCCTGTGCAAGCCTCTCGCATCCAGATGGAGCTGCGCAAACACTGACAGCAGCAGAGCACAGGGCCATGGGGCAGCAAGGAAGACCACTTGCTACCGGAGCTGTGCGTGGCACAGGACAGGGCTGCTGATCCCTAGGTTACTGCCAGGGGAGTATGGGGCACATCATGGGAGACGGGGGATGAGCATCTAGGGATTGTACAGGATGTTTGGGATATTCTGGGGAAAGACTGAAGGCAGTGAAAGGCAGGCACCAGTGAGATTTATAGAGGAAAAAGCATGGTACGATAGAGGGACAAAGGGGACAGCAGGGGCAAGTCATGTGTCAATAGCTCGCTGGTCGGCCTACTCATTTGGCCGTGCCCTGCACCTGATGGGCAGAGTTCATCCTATCCTCTCATTAAACTCCACTTCTTGCCATTTTGCTGGACCAGAGGACTCTGCCCTGCGTGCAAGTAGTACAAAGTTGGACTAGCTAGCAAGTACCTGAGGTGGCTTAGAAGCCCAGTAACCACATCTCTTTTTGGAAAGGAGGTAACCGGAGGGACTGTCTGCTGGAGGGATCAGAGAGGCCAGTTGTCCAGCAGGACAACTTCTAGACAGACCAGCCAAACTAAGCCCCCTTGGTCCTGCCTCTTGTTGTCTCCATCCTCCACGTCCTCTCCAGGTTCGGAACTGTCTCCCTTAGTTTCCTCCTCTCCTGCCCTCTTGTTTTAAATCCTCCTGACAAAACCTTAAATGGTTTAAAAGCATCCCCAACAAGGATGAGGGAACACAAACGTCTTAGCAAATGTGCATTTGAGCTCCACACGCTCCCAGGGATGGCGTAGTAATAAAAACCAATTAGATAACGCTCAGCAGCTACAGTGAGAGGGAGTGGTACAATCTTACCACAACTAATAGGGTTTTTAATAATAGATGGATGTCTCTGTGCAGTGCTGGAGAGGGGAAGCCAAAGTGGTTTCAGTTACAGCACATCTTTCTGCCCAGTGAATTTCTGTGAGTGGAGGATTAATATTCTATAAAAGTGGGTATTTAACACACTCCACACTCACTACTTCTACCAAGGAGATCCATGAAGGGTCAGGACTGGACCCGTCTTGATGCTGGGAGAATCCCATGGAGAATCAATGGACCACCTCACCAAAGGACACATACCCAGTCCTACAGGTGCCAGCTTTTGAGCAGCTCAACATTGAACAACCTGGTAAAGCACACACCTTCGTTCTCTTGCTTTCTCTCTTGTCCCAGGAAAATTCCAAAAGCAAAGTTGCAACTGACCACTGATGCAAGGCTGAAGGAAGCCCATGACACCAGAAGAAGCTGTGTGTGCCACAGATGGGCCAGCATCCTGGGCAGGGCACCACCAAGTCCCCTGCTCCCATCTCTTCCGCTACCTTGTGTTTACAAACCTTCACTTCATGGCTCCTTGCTCAAAACACAAACAAAAGCCATGGAGGGCATTTTCTTGTTGCCATAGAAACGGTTATTATAATCTCAAATTGTACTTAATGCATCACTCTTCCCCCTCCAGCACCTTGCAACAGCTTGGTGTTCAATGGGAAGGCTACACTGCGAGAAGGGGAAGAGGGCAAGGAAAAGAGCCCTGACAGCTCATGTCCCATGCTCAAGACCCAGTATCTCCACGGCTGCCCATAATCTCCTTTCCCTCAGCACACACACTCTTTTCTTCTCTCTTTCCATCTTGTTTTCTGTTCTTTAGCATGTCACATCATTTACATTTATGAAAGGAATTTTCCTGGGGGTGTGAAGATAGTTCAAATTGTCTGTGATCAGATCAACCTTGTGCATAATACATTTGTATGAAAATAAACTCCCCGGGGCCCACACTCCTGGCTGAAAGTCTCTCTAATGAAGTATTTTACTCTAATTTAGTTAAAGATGATGGAGATAGGAATAAGTGCGTGCCTGCACGCATATAGAAGAGAGGGAAGAAAGACAGGATACTATACACACACAAAAGCCAATAATCGCAAGATTACATGCTAGCTGGGAACAATACTGAAGTACCTCATTATTACAAGAAGTTAACTTCTCATCTGTTCCCTCTGAAAATCAGTATTGCCCTATAGGGCTTCTAGCATACCAGAGCTGGACAACCTGAATGCCTGGCCTCAGAAGGGGTAGACAGAAAACTACTCTTTGCAATATCCAGACTTAACCAAGACCGCTTTGAGACAATGACCTTCCCTCCTCCCTGTTCTTCTCCAAATGCAAATGCAAGACATCACCCTCAAGTAGAGCTGCTCCCCTGGAACAACTTTTATTTTCCAGCCTCTGCTCTATTTGACTTCTCTGTTGGGCTCCTTCCCTATGCTTCCAGTCCCAGCTGAGTAACTTCATCTCCCAGGTTCCCAGCTACTCTTGTGCGACCTCTCTGGCACGGCTACACACTTACACGAGGAAATGCAAAACTTCTGGCAAAACTTTCCTGAAATGAGGACGATCCTACCCAAGGTTTCTCTTCCTATTAACTGTTATTTTCTAAAATTGCCCATACAGAAAAAGTATCAACTATATCTGGCAAAGGTTAAATGATTTCAGTGAACCTTGGGTCAAGTCTGAAGTACAACCACAGGCAGTTAAGTTCTAGTACACCCTGCCACTGACCTGCTACGTCGCCTTGCATAAACCTCCACTGTTTTGTTTCCCCATCTTTTCCAACCTTACCTCCCTGCTCAGTAAAAAAACATGAAATTTCATACATCAGTCTCCCAGGATCCCAGCCACAGACCAAGCATACCCAGGGACATCCTCGAATATATCAGGTATGGGGATACTATTTGATTGCCACTGCTTTCAATTCAGGAGGATCACATCCTCCAGGCTTCTTTACTGTTCATAATAAAATACTGAGACTTCTTTTCTCCATTATTGCTTGCCCAGTACTTCCTCATCCTATGGATATATGGGAAAAAGTACAACGAAAAGCTATTAAAAGGACAGGAGAGGGAAAGAAGCGGGGAGCTAGAAAGCTAGGAGCCCCTGGTAAGGTGTGAAGGGAATGGCATGATTCAAGATAGACCAGGAGAACTGGCAAAAGTGATTTAGCAGACAGTAGGATTCTAGGTAGGATTTGTTGTGTTTGGGCAATTTCCTAATAGCTTTTCTGAGAGGATCTGCTTCGGATAATGCTGGTGGCTGTGTAGGAGTCTTACATGTTTAGGCCCAGGATGGCTGTCCCACTTTTTTCAAAGGCTGTGTCACATGGGACACAAAAGAAAAAGAATTATTCTGGGATGTGGATGCAGGCACACACGTACTATAGAAATACTTATTCTGCCTGAGTCTTTTTCTTTTCCCCCCCCCCACCCCTTTCCATATCCTACATGATCAACTCTTCCGAAAAGAGAAACTGCAAAAAATGCACCTTGAAAATGAAGGCAGAGGACTAAATGCATTCCTGGCAAGAAGAAAGTGCAACTCCCTTTGAAGCAGGAGAAATCAGTGCTGCTGAATTGGTCGTAGGGAGATAAATACTAATAACCAGTCCTTCCCAGAGGACAATCTGATAACACTAAAGTTGACACCCACAAACGTCAAGCAGGATGTATTTTCTCCTGTGTGCCAGCATCTAAGCTTATCGCCCTATTTGCTTCTTCTCTCCCAAGTCATTTTACAGGGTCAAAGGCTATCGTGGGGCTTTAATTAGAATGCCATCATAATGAGCTGACACTTAAATCAGCCTGCCAGTGGCTAAAGAAAATTAACCTTAGAGTCAAATGAGCTCCAGTCTGGGAGTTCATGTCACGAGGGGGCAACAGACACTTGCAGAGCTGATGTGTATGGTGGAGGGATAGAGAGCTAAACCTTGCATTCCTTTGAACCAAAGATCTACACTGGGGATCTCACCTATCCTAGCTCTCCCTGATGCACAAATAACAGTGATCAGACTCTACTGAGCTTTGTACCCTGTGTTTGCTGTGACAGGCCAAGGAGAAGTCAACAGGGAGAAGTTACCTGGGGAGAGAAACTTCTTTTGAGCAACTTGAGCTCATATACACCACATCGGTTGCTACAAATGACACTTTCATTCTGACATCGTAGATTACTTCATTATTATGCAAGGCACTAGAGTGTAAATAAGGGCAGGTGCTTCCCCTAGATCAGACCCAGCAAAACTTGAGCACCAAAACAATATCCTGCTGGTTAACAAATTAGAGGGGCTTTCACAAGGACAAAGACACACAGAGGATTAACCTCCCAACTAACCTCACACTCGCCCTTTGCCACTGCAGCTACCACCCTTTCTCTGTACAAATTTCTCCCCGCACCACCTTTTGGCACGAGTCACAACACTACCGTATCGCCAGTGAGTTTTGACTAAGTTCTGCACAGCCAGTGGCAGTTTTTCCCAGTGAACCCAGATATTCTCTTTAGTACTATTTTTCTTTGCATCCTAAAGGCACCCAGTAGCCTCAAGAAGAAATCCAATGTGAATTACTCACAGGTACCAGAGAATCCATAAAGGCTTACTGCCTTCCTCAGTGCTGAACTGCCAGTGCTATCATTTTCCACGACATCTCTTTTATGCCACCGCACTTGACAAATACCTTGTGCCCCTCCACAGGCATTTAGGAAATCCTGCCAACAAATGGACCTAACATCTCCATCGATTCAAGACACAGCTGTGCAGCAAAACCAAGTGATTTTGCTAACCACATCTGGCCACGGAGATGCCTGTGTATAGCCAACTCAGCCCTGTGCTCCTTGCCATGAGAGGAGGCTACTTTAAACCGCCCTGGCATCATTCTGGCCATGTTTCTACAAGAACCACAATCGACCTTTATCTAAACGGGAACTGTAAGATTGCGAACCTTGGGAGATGGCTTTACTTCTTAGACCATAAAGTTTAAAACAGGAGCAGCTCTGCTCAACAGGAGCGATGCAGCGATAGTGAATTTACCAAAGGATGCTAAACAGTAGGTTTTACTGCACAACCATCTTTTCAAAGAAATGGTGAGACCACCTTATTTTTGCAGAATCATAGAATCATAGAATTGTAGGGGTTGGAAGGGACCTCGAGAGATCATCGGGTCCAACCCCCTGCCAAAGCAGCTCCCTAGGACATTTCACTGAGATAGGCATCCAGACAGGTCTTGAATATCTCCAGAGAAGGAGACTCCACACCCCCCTGGGCAGCCTGTCCCAGTGCTCTGTCACCCTCACTGTGAAAAAATTTTTCCACACGTTGGTGCGGAACTTCCTGTGCTCCAACTTGCAGCCATTGCCCCTTGTCCTGTCTCCACAGACCACTGAAAAGGGGCTGGCTGATTCCCCTGCATCCCCTGCTTAAGATAATTGTAAACATTAATTAGGTCCCCCCTTAGTCTTCTCTTCTCAAGGGTGAACAGTCCCAATCTTCTCAGCCTTTCCTCATAGGGGAGATGCTCCAGGCCCTTAATCATCTTCGTAGCCCTTCTTTGGACTCTCTCCAGGAGAAAAGTACCCCACGAAACCCATGCTTCCTATGTTGCCACCGACCCCTTCAACTAATTATTCCTGAAAGACTGTTGAAGACCTCAGCCAATTCTTCTCTAGTTACCATCTTTGTTTGCTCTTGGGATTCGACTCTACTAACGGAGGTAAAGTTGTTTCCTTATTAAGAACAACGAGGGTCTGATGGGCTCAGTGTTATAGGTCCCAAATTAATGTGCTAGGAATTAGAAGTCAAAGCCATGTTCCACCTCCTGTAAGGCTCATTTCACAGGTTTTTGTGCAGCACAAGCTGTGATTCACCAGAACTGCAAACACCAGAGTACAATACTTAGAGGCAATATTAAGCTTAGCATTATTTGCACCACGGTATTTAAAAATGGCATAATTTTTAGTTTTGTTAAGCTTTAAGTACAATTTTGTTGTTTTGAAAATATTTGGAAATGGCATGATTTAGACAGAAGTCATTCAATTTGTGATACTTGCTTAAGGGTTCAGCTCCCATGAGGCTTCAAGAGAATTTCAGCTTTCTTTAAAAAAAAAGAGTATTATTAACCCATGGGGGAATTTTATTGAAAAGTGTGAAATTGTAACCTTTGGCTTGACCCAAGTGTCTTGAACCTAGAGGCAAGTAATAACAAGTGCAAGTATTTGGGAACTGTTCCTACAGGGTGCATGTTGGGAAGAACAGTGCTAGTAATTTCTGAGGTACATGGCGATTTGGAAGTCAGCCTCATGTTCTGGGGCAGCCAGACACTCAATACTGAGAAGGGACATCTCTGAACACCAGCTCTGAAAGTAATTTTGGGGCTTTTTTTTGCTTCTTTTTCTTGTAGTTTTCTTCTCCTTCCACCAAATCTTGCAATATGTGGATTCAACAGATGGTATGATCTCTTCCTCCCTCAAGTCAAAAAGTAAAATAGTAAATAACACTGTAAGCACTTAATGCAGAAATAAACCATTGCACTACAATGAAGAGGAGCTTCAGACACTTGAAAATAAACATGATGTATGAAAAGAGAGGTCCTTGTCCAATTCATATAGTTCCACACCAAAAATTGCATCTCCTTGTCTGCCTTCTGAAACCAACAGTTTCCCCCTTACTCCCAAATAAACCTCAGGCTACTGGAACATCTCTGACATTTTCTTTAAAGACTTTTTAATTAAAATAACATTAAGTATGCCATGTTCAGTATTTGTCAGGCATCAGGAAAGGCTACTAAAATTATCACTGAGGGGCCTATTAAATATCATCATATGCTCCCAGAGTAACTAATTACAGGCAGTTGTAAAGGTTCTGACTCCCCCATCCTGCAAAAATACTTAACTTCTTTTATTTCTTCATTTACTTGCATCAAACAACCGAACGTTAACAATGTGCTTATTCAGTAGCTGGCCTGCAAACAGCCCACTTGACGCCTTGGAGCCGGAGAGCAAACCTGACAAGGCTTCAGCTCCTATTTTTGTTTCCCTCTCTGCCTTCTGCACTATGTATTCCCTGTTTGCATCCATTTGAACGTTTGGGCAAAGGCCAGAGGCAACACCAGAGCTTGGAAATAAAACAGGTACTCTAAGCAACCCAAATCCAAATCCAAAAGCTTGAGGAACTTTGAAAGCTGCAGGCCCTTTGAGAAAACTCCAGCCTTCCTGACCTGTACCTGCACAGCACCTCATGTAGCAGGATCATGGCAGCAGCCACTGTAACTCCCGGCTACGGTGACTACGCTAAATAATAGTGGGAAGGCCTTGGAGCCGAACCCTTCCTTCTGCGTGCGACGGTATCAGAACAACACCAACGACGACGGCCTATTGTGCAGACAGGGTAGTCACGAGACCTCTCATGCTGATCTTCACAGATCTGCTCTTCAGAGCAGAAGGAAGCCACGTGCTCCTGGATCCATACCTAATGCCACGGCGCAGCAGGGCATCCAGGCAGAGAGGGTGTGCCCAGAGGCACACTTTTAGGCTTGCTAACTGCAAGGACAGAGAGACTGGTCTTGAATCCATCCCGGGAGCACTCAAAATTCCACCGAGACATACGCAGACACAAGTGGTTGCTCCATCTCCCAGAGCAAGCACCTGTGTGGTGTTCAGCGGGACCAGACCAAGAGAGAGGGCTGTCCGTGAGGAGCACAGCCCTTCTGCTGATGCAGTCCAAAGAGGGTCTTCCAGCAGCGATTTGGAGCACTTGCAGCTCGCTTTGTGCATGAGGCTGACCAGACTTCCCTGCTGACCTTCATTCACATTGCCTGTGAGGCAGGCAAGCGTTTTCGGCACCTCTGCCATCTGCAAATTTGGTCTTCCTCTCAAGGATACAAAAATTAGGTTGGAGGCTTTTCTCTTTCCCTTCCTACAAAGCACATTAGAGCTCAAATCCTCAAGACAAAGCATTATTATTATTGTTGTTATTTTTTTATGGTGGAAGAAAATATTAATGTTACAAATAGCTGCCATTAGCATAAGGAGAGCTGCATATTAATATGCACACTGGTGTCTCCACTGTCAGGAAGCAGAGAGGCCCCAGAGGCCCTGCTTTCACTGGGGAAAATGATGATGGCATTAGCTCTAATGATAATGATAAGGAGGCTGCCATAAATGATATGACAATTTCTTTTGTAATCCTGTTCGGGCAAAGACTTCTTCCTTACTCCCCAGTGTCCATAAAAGGATGCTGCTTGAACAAATGGCAGCTTGACTGATTTATTTAATTTCACCACAGCTTTATGGTTTTCCTAAAAGTGCCAGCTCTTTGAGTCCTGTGGCTAAGAAAGAAACTAAGTTAAGCCTTTCCAATAAATTTCTAACCACCAAGATTTTGGAGAACAGAATACTATAAATAAAAGGAATCCCATCTATCTATTTATGTTTTTAAAACCTTGTGATGTTTTGAGTCTAGGAAAAGAAAAATGGATATGAAAAAAAGCCCCAAACAGTAATTAAAGTAGTTTCTGACCCAAGATGTTCCCAACCCTTTCTCTCCCATCACTTATCACTGCCCCTATGCATATCACATCTAGGATGAGACAGCAAAAGTTTGTGAGACTGTGCTTTGAGTCAGATGAGAGGACTTATCTGGCTAAAAAGCGACATGGCAAAAGAGTGCAGGGAGGGGTATTTCCTGCAGAAAGGTCTTGGATGTGCTCAGCAGTGCAGACCTGCAGACAAGCATGCTGGTGCAGCTGGGAGGGCAGGAAGAGAGTGGTCTGTGCTGCTCTGGTTACTAAGCAAATGCACGACGGACTCGGGGAAGAGGTGCAGAGCAAAGATGCAGAGGGTTCCAAGGGCCCATGTGTCAAGAGCCTGCCAAACCTTGTTCTGGCTCTTCCAGCTGTGGACAGACTTGATTTTCTTTTGTGAAAGAAAGTGAAGCAGAAATTGTTATCCCCAACTGGGATGTTAAGGCCTCGGTTATGCAGTAGGACTCGGCTGCAACAAATGCAGAAGAATTTCTTCAGTGAGCTCTGCATCTGGATACAGGCAGAAGTTGATTCTCTGCGGCTTTGTGGCTGCTGAGCTAATTACACAGCTTTTCAGCAATGTCGCTGCACAGGGTGTCTCTGGCCTGGAATCGTCTGTCACGCCTACAATGTGCAACAGGGATCTGAATACATTACAGTGTCAGGGAGGTGGGGATGCTAGGTTTTGGTCTGTCAGCTTCTGGGCTGAAAAACCCTATTGAGCTCAGCTAAAATACTACGCTATCCGCTTTTCATTTTTCACATTTGTTCTTGTGATGTGCCATCCTGAAGCTCATCAGAGGGAAATTTAAGCTTTATACCAGTAATAATGCTCTTTGCAGTAAATACAATCCAGAGGGACAAGCCAAGACCACAAGGAGCCCTACAGATGACTGTTTCAGATAAGGTGGCCAGGTGAAAATTCTCGATACAGAAACATGTCCCTAAACTTGGCACACACAGGCCAGTAACACAAGTGTTAGGGAAAGACAGCCTCCTCTGCCCATGTAGCCCATAGGACATAGGGAATCAGCACAAGCCTCACGATCTGTCGCTCAGGCAGTATCTGCCCCAGCTACCACAACAGCGACAAACCCCATCTTTGCAGAAGAAAACAGCTGTACTAAAGCTGCAGAAGTGGTGGACTCAAAATGGGAAACTACACGACAGTCCAAAATGAAAGTCCTGTTTGCTACCTCCTGTGCTCTCTGTGAGTGGTTCAAATCCGTATCTCAAACTCAACTCAGTCCCCACACAGCTTCTCCAACCCCAGCTGGCCTGCACAGAGAAATGTTTTCCCATTTATTTCCTTGTTTTGGAACAGACCCTCAGTTACCCAACACAATTTACTTTTCACAGTAGAAGACAGTAACAAATATCTGATATAAACATACATCGTTTGTAGGGTGTGTGCTCCTGCTTACATTGCAGTGGTGTGGTCCTGTTTTTTTAGAGAAGTTCTCTAGATTACCTGCACTATTAGTGGGTTTAGCTGAGGAAAGAAGATCCGCTATTGATTTTGGATATGTCTATAACACGAGGTTCACCATTGCTTGGCATTCCTGCTGGGATATTCCTGCTGTGTCTGCAGTGGAATTGTGTAAGCAGGAGCACACACCCTACAAACGATGTATGTTTATATCAGGTATTTGTTACTGTCTTCTACTGTGAAAAGTAAAAAGAATTTGACTAATACATGAAGTCTGTTTGCTGTTTCTGTACAACTAGAACTTACACCTACACACCAAAGTCTCTCGTTCACTCATGCTTTGATTTCCAAGCATGTTGTTTGCTGGTCTCCCAGACCAACGTTAAGTGGTCTACCACATAATGGCTGTGGATTTAAACAGAGGAGGAGAAACTCTCATTCATACAGTATTTCTATGATCCTGGAAGACAAACACACAAACCCAAAGCTATTCCCTGGGCAGTCATATGGGCTCAGTACATAACAAGTTATATAGTACAGATGCAACTGTAAGGTGCTTGAAAAGCGGAAGGATGAACTACAGCCCCTCTGTATGCTAAGTCCATACAGATATAAATCTTAATTTCAGATGTGGCCATCAAGACTCCAGTGCCAAGAGGAAATAAGAGCGATAAAAAAATACTTTCAAAAATACTTTGTCAGACTCAGATCATGCACCAGAAGGACGTGGTGTCTGGGAGGGGAATCAGCTTGGCAGACAGATACAAACACGCTCAAGCCTGCTGTTCCCACACAACTGCACTGTGGCTGTACCGGGGGCACTGCACATGCCACAAGACAGAACCTGCACAAGTGCCTGTCCAGGACTGGTGTGGCCTCCTTGGCACCCACTAAGGAGCAGATACAGTGGTGGTGCTCAATAATCTCACTATAAACCAGTCTAGGGAAGGGGAAAGGTGACAAAAGAAGATGACACATGCTTTTGATCGCAGATGACATTCCATCGGCCCAGGACAACGATACGCATATGTATGCTATAAGCACTCCGATACAGGTAATGACTTACAGACAGGGTACAAAGCAATGCAGGTTAATCATCAACCCAACCGCTGGATCACGCAGCCACTGTCTTTCCAACAAATCTTTCTAGTAGGGACTTACAAACAGGAGAGCCATCACCATCTGAGACTGGACACCCCTCGCCAGGGGCTCTGACCCGAGGAATACAGCGAACGCAGGGTGCATCAAGGTCCAGTAAAACGGCATTTTTTGCATAGGAAAACCAAAGTTTCACTTACCTAGAAAGGAAGACAAAAAGAGAGAGAAAGAAAAAAACATGGTTAGTGGATTTCTGTGAAATGCACAGATGCTGCTTATCATTATTTCCCAGGCGATTCCCACATCCCAGCACCTCATTAGGAGATTCCTGACATATTCAGGAACAGGAGTGATCTATGATAGGTCTCTTAGCACATGGCCACTATCTCCCCTGCTGTAATTGGTCTGTGGTGCTATTTAATGTTATACAGATTATTCATTAAGAAAAGCAAAACTGAGCAGGTGTTTTCATCAACATCTTGTTCTATGACCAAAAAAAAAAAAAGAAAAAAATAAAAAAGAGGCTCCACAACAACATTAACCACACAGAAGGGCACAAATTATTCTGACTGTGAACAGCAGGGCACAGGAGGTCTTGAAATCTACTGAAACTGCAGCAAGAAAGGAAAGGATCTCCTTGATAACGGAAGGATAGATTGGGTCACTGTGCCTCATGGTTTTGTCACAGATTATCTGAACTATGGCTGCAACAAAAGGCATTGGTAATGCTGGTTTAGGTAAAGCAGGCTCTGCCAAGGGGTGGAAGGAGGGAACAGGTGACTTCAAGGTCCCTGCCATCCCTGCATTTCAAGATTTTCACGAAGACATGGCACCTCCATGCGCAGTATGACACAGACATAAAAAAAGATATGACCATCTCACAAAAAGCTACTACCTCAGTAAGCCAGAGGGAGGACATCAAAGGCGGGGGGTGTTCTTAGGCAGGATGAGAGGAAGCTAAGCAGATCTGAAGCAATCTAGGCCTTTCTTTTGGGCCAGTTTCATTCTCACTCAGAGTGTGGCTAGGACTTGCTACTTATAGGTTCAGAGCCAGGACCAGCAATCAATCAGCCAGGACTCAATCTTTGCAAACGATAAATAACTAAAGATTGCTTATTTATTCTCAAGGGTTAACCTGCCTCCCCAAGGTAACTCGAATTTCCAGAGGAGGAGGGGAAATGACTATACCAAGGGTCAGGTCCTGACAGAGGGCCAGCCTCCCTCCAGCTCAGTTTTGAGCAAGGTCAGATCAGCGATTCCACGTTCGGAAACAGTGTGTTGCATTTACTCCTCCTCAGTTCTACCAGCCCTGGATAGCACAGAGCGGCACTTAAACATCCCACGCTAGCTTTGCCTACCACCACGGGCTGCATTATTTGAACTGTAATGGAATATAGCTAGCATCACAGAATTCCCTAGAGGAGATGCAGCCAGGCTTGCACACTACGGGGAAAGAAGGAGATAGATTAATATACATTCACGGCACATTCGCAAAGAGATTGCTTTGCTTATAGCGAGATTTGCACCTGTATAATTGTATCACTTTCAAATTAATCATAATCATCCCCTCAACCAATATACCATCTACAGAGTGGGCCTCATCCTCAGACTCTCCTAATCGGGATAAAAATAGCTGGCTCTGAATGCACCAGGATTTCTGCTGGTACGCAGGAGACAGTAAATCCCAGCTGACCCGCTAAGCCGTGGTATTTTCTCTCTGCAAAGCCCTAGCACGGCACATATCTTTGCATAAGGAAGACCTGGTCCGCGCGACAGCAGCACTGTAATATTTAGCAGTACGCTCCCTTTGCAGAACACTACTAGAGTAGCGCAAGCCTTGCTTTGCTGAGGAAAACTTGAGCTCAAAGAGAGGTTAAGTGACTCTCCAGCAGATACATAGTGGTTCTGTCACACGGAGAGACACAGGACCTGTAACTCTTGGCTTCCCTGACGTACACATTTAATTACCAGATAGCTCCGCGCAGGAACAGCGACCCACAAGAGCAGCATAGCATCAGCCCAAAGCCTCCCCAGTGCCATGTCTGCCCCTCCCCTGCCGTCTCCTCTAAATGGCTCCCAGCAAAAGGCGGATTCCTTAATTGTGTTATTAGCTGAATTATTAATTGATATGAAAACAGCATTTTACTGGGCATAAAAACTCATTTGGAAACGAGATAAAATGTCCTCGGTGCTGCCTGCCTCCGAGCGGAGCTGGAGCGAGGGCTCCGGCAGCTTGATTATTATGCACATTAGTGCAATCTGGTGAGCTCCCAACACAGGGAGCGAGGAGTCCCCCAGTACCCTACCCACCAGGTCACATCCCTCTCCTCCTCTCTCCCTCCTCTCCCCCATCACTGCCACTCTGCATTTACACGGGAGACCTTGGGGGCAATTCTTTCTTTCTGATCAGTCCCAGCTGTCATCATTGCAGGGCTGCTAATGAGAGAGGCGGTGGGCAGTGTTCTTTCCTTCAGCTCCATGATGGGAAAGACTCTCTTAGTGCCCTTCCCCAAACCCTCCTGTACCCCAGAAGGGAAGAGATTCTTTCCCAAGATGCTCCTTGCTGAAAAGAAGCTGCCTGCATGTCTCTGTCTCCAAATACTTTGCGTCCCACTGTGGAAACAGTGCTCTCTGTATATACACCTTCTCTTCTACAAAACGTTCTAGTATTTGACGATGAGAGGTGTGTATGTGGGGTGCGTATCTTGATGCCCTTTCAGTCTTTGTTCCAAACCTTGTCTTTGGACACAATACACTTTCACTCCAGACTGACCTTCTGGTGCTGAGAAGGGACACCTCTATGGATGCCCACTATGTCAGTCATCCCACTCCCTGGGCCTGCCCTCGATCTACCCCTACCCCTACCCCTTTTTCAGCCCCCCAAAGGCTTCACAGAGCTGCAGAAGGAGCAGAGCTGCCATCAATTAATTTTGAACCTCCATTAAACAAGCAAAATGTATGTCTTTGCACCAAAGGGGTGTGATAAACCCTGGGCAGCTCCTCCCCTACCTTTCTCGACCCCCTTTGCAGTCACCCCATCAGCAGGAATCTACCCCTACTGACCCACATCTCTAACACGCAGCCGGAGGAGCTTGCAGACACCAGTGATCAATCCCATCTCTTACGTGCAAACCTTGTAATTTAGCAATAACTACTCAACCACCACTGACCTGCTAATTAATCCATGGATTTTTTGTTGTGCCTTTAATCATTGGCCCCGATATCTGAGTCACTTTAGACTGCTCACTCCGCGCGGAGCCTAACCAACTAAATGCTACTTCAGCTCCGTAGTAATAAAACACTGAAATATATTGACTCCCTGCCAGCTCCTGCGCTCTCTCTCTGCCTCTCCGCTTGCTGGCTGAGTGCTGGTGTGTGAAGGGAATATAGAGAGGGGAAGGCACTGGCCGTGAGAGATGAAGTTTGGGACACAGGTGAGGGAAAGCAAGAATCAGTCACTGGTGACAGGCCACAAGGGCAGCCTGTGATTCCTGCTACAGCCTTGCTCTGACCAACTCAAACCTCTTGTTCTTCCATCCCAGAATGGGCTTGATGGTGCTAAAAACCCACAGTCATGCTGGATCCTGCCTCCTTTCTGCCTTCCAACCCTTTAATGAGGAAATCCTTGTCCACTTGACTGTCACACTCGCTATATACACGTTTGTGATAAAAAAACCCAGATGGTAGAAGCAAAAAATGAATCTGTGCAGTGGAGAAAGGGGAGCACTGTGTTTCCTTTTGCCAGAGCTGTCAGAGGATCCCTGTGTGAACACGGATGAATCACCATGAATGCAGTTTTCCGAAGTGGCTCGCACCTCGTGGTGCCTTGAACCGACACTGAGATCTGGGAGATGGAAATGGCAGTTTGAGACCCTGACGTGGCAGGAGCTGGAGATGTTCAGCCTGCTTGGACACTGACTGACTGTGAACTGGTTCCTCACAACAGCCATTTGAAAACATGGGTCACGCTGATGCTGGGGGTGGAACGGAGACACAGGGACTAATGGGTGATGGTTTGGTGCTGAGAGCAGACACGTAGGAGATTGTTAACCCAGTCAAGAAAATCCCCCATTAAAAAGTATTCATTTTCATTTGGTTACAATCAAAAAGGGAAGCCCTGTCAGTGGCAGCCAATATGTACCCTCCCACATGTAAACAAAGTGGAAAGTGATAAGCCCTTCCAATTACTGCTGTTGCTTGCTGCCATTGCTTCTATTGCAGCTGAGCCATACTCTTGAGCTGGTCCGGACGCCCACCTTGTGACCTGCTGCCAACAGGCACACCACACAAGTCCCCTGCTCAAAGAGCTCACGGGCTCCCTCCAGCTGAGTCCTGGGAGCAGGCCGGCGAGTGGTGGGAAAACACACAGGCAGCAGGAATAAAAAGGTGCCTAGGTGAAAAGGAGACCACTCCATGGGCAAGCTCTCTGTGCCTTTCCTGTGCCAGTGCATCACACAGGTGAACAGTGCAGTGGTGTCCTTGAAGAGCACTGTCTTAGCACAGCTGAAAGGACCAGAACACTCCAATGAGATGGAGATGCACTGGCCCTGTCACAAAAACCTACCATGTCCCTATGCCAATAGCACAGTGACACTACGACCACACTTCAGTAGCCCAAAATCTATCTTGCTACCACACCTGAGATGCTGTCACTGGGGAACAATGGCAGAACAGAGGCAATTACTGTTGGAGAAGGCTACTGGGAAAGCAGCCATAGGATGGCCCTATGCTTCCTGATCCTAATGTCACTGTTTCCATGTAAATAGTGTTCCCAAGCCTGCTGCTTCCCCCCATCCTTTTCTGTTTGTCTCTGCAAATAGCAATGCCAGAGCATGTCTGGGGTACAAAGAGTGGCCAGAACAAGGCTTCCCAGCAACAACGGGCCACACTGGCAACTTCGAGGGGGTTTGGCAGCAGCATGTCTGAAAGTTTCCTTGAGGACTTCCTGGGATCTTATTGTCCTGATCTGCCCTCTCTTTTTTAATACTGCAAATAATGTTTCTGAAATGCCGGTCATTTGGGGTAATTTATGATCTCTTTCGTTGCCAACAGAGTCTATCGGCTGCAGAACCTCCTGCTGGTCAACACTTTGGGACTTTTCAACAGAAAGGACTTTTCTGTGCTTCCCTCAAAACTGTTTTGAGGCAGCTCAGCTGGCTGGGAGGAAGCTGAGAATTGCTTGTTTGAGTGCAGGCACATACTGGGTTTGGAGGTGCTGCACAGTACATGCAAAATATCCCTGTGAAAGGACATTGTTTCGCTGAATAGCTTTGTCACTGAATTGCTTGATCAAAGGTACCAAAATGAACGGAGTCACCATGGGCATGAGAAGAAACGCTTCCTCTCAGTTACATCCTATCTGGTTCTTTTACAGAGCAATTATCACTGTGAGAACCATTTCCATCTCTACGAGTAGCATGCATAACAAATAGCTCAGCGTTTTGGGGCAGGATGGACATTCAACAGACCTCACCATGCTTTAATGGGTAATTCTAAACTGGCTTGGTTTTGGAAATGCATTCTTCCTGCCATGCACAGGGGTCAAGTCTAATGGCAGGCAGATCAAGGCCTCAGCATTCAGCCCTCCTTCACAAGGGTGTTCTCAGCCTGTGCCACTAAGCCCTTTTGCCAGCAATCGCAGAGGGGATGACAGAACCCTTGCACCTGATGGCTCTTTGAGAGTCTGAAGCCAACCTCAGGCAGGACTATATGGCTATGTTTGTACTTGCTGAACCCTCAAAAACTGAACAGGTTGCTTCCCCTCCTTATTCATGGGAATGGGAAAGCTTGTATATCCCCATGTCCGAAACAAGCCCTTAACAACAAGTGACTGTGAATTACATAGTTAAAGAGCCTTTACATTCCTACTTTGCTGATTAAAGTGTTACTTCAGTGGTGCAGACCTCAGTTAAGCACTTTAACCACTGGTAGCAAAAGCAGAGGTTTGTTTAAATTAAACTTGAGCTGTTCAACACAGGAGGAACCGGCACCTATGCCCATTCTACTGCAAGAGAACTGTGCTGAGGAACAGATGACACCACATCCAACCAGCTAAACATTGGTGGCCATGCCAACACCTTCCCAGAAAAGAGGTTTGTCTGTGCGCAGTGTTTAAACTACATTCAGCCCCTACCAGCTTTTCAATAAGTCTTTGGGGTTTGTCCAGTGAAGATGCCTCTGCTACACTCTGGAAGAACATCTTCCCTTCTTTGTTTGACTGCCTGACAGAGCCCACCAGCTGCTTTGCATTTACATTGGGGTTTCCTTGGAGAAACCTGGACAGATCAGAACTAAACAGTAAGAGAGACGGTAAACTGGTTCAGGACTGAGGCACAATGCTCAGCCTGATGTGTGATCTGCACCCCTACTCCAGCGAAATCCACTAAGGCTATAAATCTCACTGCTTGGGACAGCCACAGGGAGAGGGAGCAGTCAGATGGGAACTCAGAGAGCTTTTCCATCTGTGGTTGTTCTTCAGGAAATATAACCAGGCATTTAAAAGACCTCCATCAGCAACACCCTACCTGGGCACCTTGCACGTGAATTTCTACTCACCAGTCTTCATAGGAGACAAGGAAGAACAATGGTGCCCATTTGAAAGAGGGAAACAAAATTCAGTGACTTCCTCAAACTCAAACTTGCAGCCTCTAGCAATGATGAGAACCAAACAGAGATTTTTCCAAGTCTGACAGCCCAACTACCTTGTGATGGCATCCAGTTTCCTGTACTGGAAAGTAGAAACTTAGGGGTTTTGCTTTCTTCTACAGGCAGCACTCTGCCTCAGGTGACCGAGTCTCCACAGCCAACCCTAGAGAATGAGCTGGACCCCTCCAATCTTAGCCAGCCCCAGAATGCTGCCCTACCCTGACCTCACACCTCACAAAACCACAAAGCTCACATCATACTATGACACAACAATGGTACAACAGCAAGCATCACCTCCGGAGCCTTGGTCCCTCTGCCTGCCAGAGGGAACTTTCATCAGGGCAGAGGGAATCTGCCCAAGATGGCTTCAGCCAGAGGGACATGCCTAGTTTGAATTAAACCTCAGCCACCACGTCAGTTCAGGCAGGTCCCACCTTGCTGAAGCTGGACTGGCACTGCAAGCTCAGGATTACTTCTCAAACTCTTGCCTCTGAAAGCGGCAGCCAGCTGCCTGCAGCCTTTCCAGCTATTTGACTCTGCTTTCACAGCACAGGGAAAAATTCATCTCAATTGAAAGACTGGGGTATAGGAAGTAGTGTGGCATTTCCCAAGTGTCCTCCCCTCAACTCATTGTGGCAGGAGGAGGGGATGGTCCTGTTCAGAGAGGAACAGGCGCAATGAGTGATTACATCCATGCCACTGAAAGATGCTGATGAGAAAAACCCAGGCTCCTGCCTGTCATATTTTCAAAACCCCCAGACACTGGCTCAGAGCCTTGCCTGTCGCTTTCCTTAAGCCTCTGTTGAGGAGGAAGACTGAAGATCTCAGAGACAGTGTTGAGTGTCATAGACAGTTCGGCAAGAGACAATTTTTCACCCCGTTAAATCCCTCTGCAGAATATTATCTGCTGGTTTTCCCTCTTTTTATGATTTTCTTATGATTATCTCCCGCTGTTTCTGTCCTCAGCAGCCAAATAAATAAATAGCAGTATAGCTGTCAGCAGCTTTAGCTGAGTGAGAAGGCCCTGCAGACAGCCTTGGTGGGCTACACACCTCTTGCTTCTCTGCTCACCTTTTGCTCTGCAGGCAGGGACATGTCACTGTCTCACCTGTAAAAGATGGTGATGATGATGCATTTACAGGAACTTGATGAAGGAAGAGGGCTGTGAATATTTGACCTCCTCACCTGTGCTTGGAGCACGTTTTTATCATTAACCCACAGCACAAATGAAAAACCCAACCTCCTAACACCAGAGAAGTGAAAGGACTTCCACAGGGTCACAGAGCCAGAAATAAAACCCAGCCAGTCGGACAGCAGGTCACTGGTGTCTTCCCCAAAAAACAATCCCCTCTTTTAAAAGGGGAATTGTGTGTGTGCATCCTTTACCTGCACCACCCCTACTTCTTCCTTTTCCCTACTTGGTTTATCTGTGTGGCAGTAGCAGGGGTGCACAGAGTGCTTTACAGAGAGGCGCAGCGGCAAGCCGCTGGGGCAGGGAATTCAGTCTGGGCACTGCTTCCACTCACAGCTTGGGAATTCTTTGTCAGGCTCATTTTTCTAAGCTGCTCGGGGATTCTGGTCCCTTTGGGTCCATGTTTAATTTATCTCCTACATCTCTCAGAGATCCTTTTCAGGTACTGATCCTGTCTTTTTCATGAGCTCAGTGCTCAGATGTTGGGCTTTTTTTCTTCCGTACGTATTTCTTTTCTTCTTATTCAGATCAAGCTCTTCCTCTACTTTAGCTTCCATCTTTGGTCTTTGTCTCTCATTGCCTTTTTCTTCTACTCTGCTTTCAGGGTATCTTCCTCATTTTTTCCCTTCTGAACATGCTTCTGACACAACCCATTCTCTTTAACAAAAAGTTTGCACACACCTTGCTTCAAATACCTTCCTTGGCCTCAATGTCTAGCTCTGCGCGTGCCTCCACTCCTAACCAATTTGTTCATCAGGTAAGTTCTAGGTCTTATCAGACAGATAACATTTCCAGGGGTACACAGTATATTAATAACACAACTTCTCACTGCACATACCCCAAGCAAAATATGTCTTAACACAGCCACTGGAAGCTAAGTCCCAGTGAAGCAGGGATCTGCAGTGCCTGTAGCTGCAACAAAGCAGGGTTGGTTAGCTTTTGACAGTGTGAGAGATCTTAACCCAGCAGTTACTTATTTTGTTAGCCTGACCACTTGTACCTTGTTTTTAAAGAAAAAAATAACATTACTTCCCATTTCTCCCACCTCATGTCACACACAGGTCAAAAAGGTAGAGGAAGGGGCAGAGACACATGTCTAGGTATCTATCATGCCACAAACATGAAAATATCTCACAATTCCAGCTCTTTTTTTAGCTATCTTCCAAACCTCAAACCACAGTACTGACGGGGACAAAAGCAAAACTATTTGTTTGGAGGAGAACTTTCTTAGCCTTTTTTATATGGATAGTGTGATCTCAGCTAGCAAGGAAGTGTCAACCCATTCCCAGCTGTCACAGGACCTGGCTTTTATCAGACAATGCTTTGAGAGCCCAAAGGTTCTGAAGACAGGAAAACAGGAGCTTCATGCCTTATCCTGCCTTCTGGTTGTGATCTCTTTCACCACAGAGTGCAAAGGTTAAGTCAGTCACTTTGCAGCCATTTACACAGTTTTTCAGGAGCTCCATCTACTTGATGCAATCTTCTTCAACCATTACCTTCCTTCCCTCCATTAGCCACCATGCCCACTGTCAGGGATTTTCTTGCCATTAGGTAAAAACTCCAGATGTGATCGGCAGAAGACTGAAACAAAGCTTGTCCTCATGAAACTGGAGATCACACTTTCTACCCTTACTGACTGGGTCAGTGCAGCAACTTCATAGCACCTTTAAATTGTGTCCAGGCAGCCTGAATCTCAAGATGCTGGGAACCAATGGAATACAGTCAGTCCACTGGGCTTGTGCAAGTACAATCATGGCCTTACGTTTAAAAATAAATTTTAAAAAGACAACAACAAACTTCCTGAGGTTACCTGCCTGGTTTTGAATGCTTTCATCTCCCATACCTATTGCTAGTATAATATATAATAATACTATAACAATACCCTCTATTTGCAGGACTGTGATGATTTGGACCCTACTGCAGGCCCTGCCCAAGGCACTCTCAGATGTGCAGTCCCATGCTCCTTTTCAGTCCCTCCTCAGCACGAAGAGCCTTCAACTACCCTCTGAGCCCCCACTTATCCCCTCAGAGCCCTTACCCACCTCTATTCCTGTCCCTCCATACTTTAGTTCTGCTTCTTCTGTGGCTGTGAGAGCAGGCACCTGCCCAACAGCAAGAGGCCAGTTCAGGTGAGTCCTGGTCCCTTCTCCAAAAGGAGGAGTACAAGCAAGCAGAGGGAAGACAGAAAGCAAATGGGCCAGGGAGCTGAGCTCTTTCTCCTCGTGGAGAACTGCTGGCTGCTGCTTTCTCTCCTATACCCCAAAACTCCTCTCCTTAAGCTGAGGAGAGAGCACAAGCCCAAACATCATCTTGCACTGCCTCTTCATGGGGCAGGCAGAGGCAAGGGCAGTCAAATGGAGAGCTCTCTCCTTGGGCTATAACAAGCAGGAGCCTCTAGAACCACTGAGAAGCAAAATCAAGAATACTTAAGGAACAGCGTGGCTAGCCAGATTAGTAGCTGGCAACCATGTTGGGTAGCTCAACCTGACATGCCTTCCCCCTGCCATCCTAAGGACAATCAAAATCAAAGTATTACTGTAATCAGTATCTAGATGTGAACCAACATGCCCCAGGATCAAAACCACAAGGCATATCTCCTCCTGTGAGCTCTGGGGCTTTTCCTCGGCCCTTCCTGTGATTTATACCCTGGACAGACACTACTTCATGCTGACCTCTGAGAGGCACTTCCCTCCTCTCTACCAAAAAGCATTCCCTTGGGAGGGGGAAGGAAGACAAATAAAGGAGCAAGGCAGGCACACCACTGGGGGCACAGAGATGAACTAGAAAGGACGGGGCATGAAGTTTGCCAGGCACCATTAATGAGTTGAGGAGACCTGGTTGCTACATGGAGGCCAGCATCAAAGCTCACCTTCGTTGCTCCAACCTACAGCAGGGCCTTGGCTGGGAAGAAGGGGGCAGAGGTCCCAGATTTCAGAGCCTATTCCAGGAAATCATTTGGCCTAAACCCCTGTGATGCCTTGGGCCTGGGTCACAGGATGGCAGGGGCTGTGCTGAGACTCAGGCCAGCCCACGAGGGCACCCGGGCATCAGAGGCAGCCAGGTGGGCAGCACAGTGCCAGGGAAAGCAGGAGGGCAGCAGTCAACGGAGAGTCAAAGCTATTAAAACACTGCCAGCGCAGCTAGGAAGCACGGGTAGAGCCTGGAGCTACAGGAGCATCAGTGCCATGGGCAGCAGAGCATGGCCACAGCTCCACGAGCAGCAGCCGGCATCGAACTAACAGCCCGCCTGCTGGCACAAAGCTGGGAGAGCTGGGCAGGAGCCCAGCAAGCAGAGAGTATCCGTGCTCCTGGGTGAGCCACGCAGCAGGGGGTGGCGGGGGGCAGCTGCTTCATGCAGCCTCCGCGGCCCAAACCTTTAATGCTCAGCGGCCCTTTGCCCATGCATGGGAGTTGGCACCCCCAGGCAGAAGACAGAGGATAGTGGGATATAGCAGCAGGAGCACAGTGTTTGTGCTGAGTGTTGCTACAAGTACAGATATGCTGGGGCACCAGGGGGTCTGATAAGGGAAATGGAGAAGACATGGTGGCACCAGGAAGCTCTTGTGCCTGGTCCCATACAAACTCCACTGCAGTCCCTACTGCAGTTGTTACACTGAGCAAAAGGCAAGGAGCAGACACTGAACCCCAGGGAGAAGGAAAGGAATTATTAGTCCAGAACAAAGCTGCTGACAGTCTGGAGTAGTAGCAAACCCACCATTCCCTTCTCTGCACCAATTACCAGGCTTGCATATTGCCTTCACATGTTGCTAGTTTTCCTGATCCATGCTTTCCAAATACCAAGAAACACAATTTTGGAAGCTTCTGCACACACCTGTGTTTCTTCTCACTCTGTTTCTACCATGGAGTAGCTCAGGAATTTTACCCGTGTACCCCAAGAAGCTTTCACACCAAAAGACTATTGCTGCACTCTTCTTGCTATGGGAAAATCAGTGTGTACACTGATGAAGAGCTTGACTGTGCCTCGTTCACATCATACTTTAAGCAGCATCAGTGAAAGCATTGCAGGAGTGCAGTGAGCAGCCTCCATCCCTATGTGCAGAAATACAACTGCCACACTCATGAAGCTACAGCTAGAGGGGAATTGAGCTGTTCCCTTCCACTGCACTGTCGAATGTAATTTACTCCCTGGCATTGTGTGATCAAGCAAAGGACGGGCAATAACATACACAGCAGCTTATCCCGGAGAACGGCAACTTCACCTCTTCAGCTTTTAACTGAGCACGACTGCAACTCGAGACACGTGTTCGTACCTCTGCTGCAGTGTTCCTGTCCCCAGCACCCATGGTGGGGAGGCAGAGAATGCAGCAAGGGGCTCTGGTATGAACTGGGGAAATCAGCATGCTGGTAAAGCCAAAATCCCAAGGCTTTCCCCTGGAGGAGTAAAAGCTGTTTAGAGCAGCGTGTAAATTCACGGCAAGAAGCAATAAAGGTGAGTTTTATACATTCCCATTATTGCTTGTACGTCTTTGCAATAATGTTTATTGACATGTTTGAACGGAGCACAAGCTGCAGTTCGGTTCAACTGCCTGTGAAAATGGGACATTTGTCAAGAAACAAACCTTACAGATCTTAGAAGCTCCTCTCTTCCCAGATATTAGTTGGGAAATATTGGAAAGGGTATGGAGCACCAGGGAAGAGCCATCCATCTGAGATACCAAGGGTGCCTTGGCTAGCAATCCCTGAGGTGCAGGGAGGGGGGAAAGCTCAGCAGGTTAATGGGGAGCATCTTACTTTGCATTGACACTCATGCACAGCCTAAAAGTATGCATGCACATCAATTACAGAATCCCTATGAGGCACAATAAAATTAACCTTGCATGGCCAGAGATATACTACAAACGTGTCTCGTCAAAGGCGCTTGGCTTTAGCCAAAGTACCCTATAAGAGCTTGGCCATGACTTCCCTTGACACACAGGAATGCCCTTGCTCCTCCTTTTCACCAGGTCCTATTCCATGAGGTGAGGAGCCTCTTCTAACTCCTCTGAATTTTAAAGATCCCTGAAGACATACAGCACATTTAAAATTCATTAAATGCAAAAAACATTCTTCTTCACGAGTTATCATGTCAGAACTGAATGCCCCAGATTTCAGCAAGGCTTGGACTGGGCTCTTAGTCTGGTCTGCCAGAGACACAGAAACACTATCAGGTCGTGCGGCGGCAAAACTTTTGGATTTGAATCCCAATGCCGAGCTCTGAACATCTGATGGCTCCAAACGTGCCGCGCTCTGTGGCTCTGCTTCAGGCACGCTTCACCTCTCATCACCCCTTTCGCACTGAAAACTCAGGATAACTCTCTTTTTCTGTTAACTCTGTTTCCATCCAGGCTGCCCCAGCACTGGCTCTGCCAGTACCACTCGCTCCCGAGTGACAATTACTCCAGTCAGACGTCCTCTCTACATGTAGCACTCGTTACCAGACAAACTAGACCTAGCCCCGTGGACCCCTCCCCTCCCCAGCATCCTGCAATGTCACTTTTCATTAAGCTTCATAAACCTTTCAAGTGACAATTCTCTCTGCATTCATTGCTGCACCAGCCCAGGGAATAGGAATGGCCTCTGGTTAACATCACATCACTGCTGTGGCTTTGTTTTTGTGCATGTTGATCAGAAATTACCTGGCTTAGAGAAAGTAATTTAGTGATAAATGATTGCCCGTTCAGAGGTAGCTAGTTTCAGCCACAGCTGCCAGGTATTAATCTATTTGTCAATCCTTTCAGATCTTCTGCGCTGATGAGCAGTGGTACAGCAGAGGTGCAAGAGCAGCTCTCAGCTCTGGAAAGTGAAGCCCCCACTTCGGAGGGCAGGGAAGAGGGCAAAGAACTTATTCCACACCTTTCAGCTGCATTTGCAAGGTGCTCTCGAAGCAAGGAGGACCAACTGGGAGGGATTAGTGAGGGCCGGGGTTCCAGCTTTGACCTTCAAAGGGGCTTTTGAACAGAGCTCAAAAGCAGGAAGAGCAGAGATTTAAGTCTCAAAAGTGCCTGGGAGTGTCTGGATGAAACACTGAGTGGGAACATGCCAGCTCATAAAAAAAAAAGCCAAATTTTTCACTGTTGTTAGCTTACCACGAACTTTCAACAGCTGCATTCCCACAATGAAGGTTTTGGACATAAAGGCACAAAAAGTTAAGCAAGTAGCTGGACTCCTCACCAAGGAGAGACACTTCTCAAATACCAATTCCTCTTCTGCAACAGGAATTTAAAGCTTAGCACTCCCACCTTTTCTGAGCACTGCCCCCTCTCTTTGGTAAGATAACTAACTACTTACAGAGGTTTACACCTCTTTCATTGGTGACTGTCCCTGAGAGACAGGAAGGCAGAAAAACAGCAGCAGCTTTCCAACACCAGGATGAAGAATGTAACCCATGGCTAGTTTTGGCCATGGAATAAATTCAGAGTAATTCATCCAAGTCTGCTTGTTCACAGAATGCATGAGGCTTAAATAGGGATTAGCGCGCACAGTTCACAGAACAAGCTGCACCTCTCCAGCTAAGGGAGGAGCTCCCAGAAGCCTTAAGGATAAGTCTGAACTCTGCAAGCAAACACTTATGAAATTCTACAGCACATGACATTCAATACGTGGATCCAAACTTTTGCATTTTTGGTTCCCAGACATGGAGAGGTCTCAGCATAACACTAAAATCTGAAAGCTACAACCTATTTTCATCATGCCAGTTAGAACTCAAACTCTGGAAGGACTTCCTCAGTCTTGTTCTGGATTTAGTATATTGATATGGGACATCAGAAAAACTCCTGGCTTTAAGTAACTGCCGCATGGACACGTTTGAAGACCAGAGCTATCACCAGAGTCTTGACACAGAACTGCACTCACACAGTATTCTTGGTGCAAGCTCCTTTTTAAAAAAAAAATGACCATGCTTTCTAACGACCCATATTTAGGGTTCCCGGAGAAAAAAATGGATCTTCCTTCGCTTTCCCCCCACTCTCTGCTGGACTGCAGTGTACTGTTTTCTTCAGCCATTCAAGCTTGGAGGCTCCAGCAGAGACAGACCATGAACTGCCAAATCAAGCGTTGCTGGTAAGAGAGCACCATGCCTTGAAAGCAGATGCAGAAGGCAGCTGAGACCCTTCCACCAAACCTGTCCTCTGTCCATCTACACCGCTTCCCTCCATGATCCACTTGCTCCTCCTTTCTTGCAGGCTATGGAGAACCAATATTCAGAAACAATTCCCTTCTTCTCTGATTCGTCTCCTCTTCCTTGTGCCTCAGGCAAAGCCATGATGGCTTCTGGATGCAGCAGTGTGGGGAGGAGCAGGGCTGCCCTGCCACTTGCGGCTGGGACCACTTTCCCCTCCACTCCAGGGAGGGACACGTGATGAGGAAGGTGCATCCTCACCACCTCCGGACCTTGCCTGCTGCCATCCCGGGCCTGTGCAGGTGCGCTGGCGCCGGTGGGAGCTCAGGCAGATTCCCACGCCTCGGGAGTGCCGCCGAGAGCCATTCCCCCCGCCTTGGAGCCGGCAGGTTTACAAGCCTCTAATTCCCAGCTACAAGCGCTGCTCCCCGTGCCAAGGAAGCAGCCGCGCGTGCTGTCATTCACGCGGCTGGAAGGCCGCTCCTGCCAGCGTCTGCGGCTATCGTACCAGCTGCTCGGTGCTGGGAGCAGATGGCAGGATGGCACACCTGACAGGGAGCAGACCTTCCAAGGACGAAGGGGGAGGAAGAGTTTGCGCACGGCATGGCCAGCCCCAGTCCCCAGCCATGCAACGACAGAGCACACGTACCCACTGCTTCGTCTTCTCCACCACACCCCCTGCCAAGTCATGAAAAGGTTTTCACAGTAGGGTAAACCTGGACAGGTGTCACTGGTACCTCTAGATTTGTACACTTCTGCCTCAGCTGAAACACCCTTTGTTTGAGCTAATTACCAAGCACACTGAGCTAATTACCAAGCAAAATCCCAGCTCAACCTTTCCAGTGAGAATATAAGAGCACTTTCTTCAGTGACTTTAAGCCGACTCCAGCCCCTAGAAATGGTAGTGCTGCAAAAGGTGACAGCTCCGACCAAGGGCTTGCACATTTCTTCTCCAGCCTTTGCCTCTCGCAAAAGGAGATGATGACAGAGCACAGGCTATAGAAGTCATCCCAGTTCCAGCTCCTCATCTTCCCATCTCTCCCAGATGAAGTTACCGAAAGGAACCGATACGGAAGAACATCACAGAGTGCAAGAGATATAAAACAGCGATTACGTCACATACAATCCATCCTGAAGAACTGATATGTGAGCACACATACATTTAAATATTTGAAAAGCATCTTTTACAATGAATATCAAAATGACTTACAATCCAAGTCAGAGAAAAATGCCCTTACTTCTCCCTATCTCCCTTTTCTCATTACAGAGATAAATCCCGAGTGCATCTCAGCTGCAAAGGGAGACTGAAGAATATATATATAAAAACATATATATGCGTGTGTGCATATGTATAAAATATACAACCGCAATAATCTCAACAATTTTAAGAGAAGCCTGCTGCAGAATACAGCCAGTCTGGGAGATGAGGAACTCTCGTTAATAGCTGGAGCCCCTCTCTTCCCATCTGCGAAGTGGGTGGGGAAAGATGCCAGGTAGCAAGCATGTGGGCTTGCACTGTGTACCAGAAAGCGAGAGGAAGGGAGGAGGGAGGAGCAGGAGGGACGGTTGCACGTGTGTTACCAGTTCAGCAGCCATGGACAGTCCACATCAAGCATGCAAGCAATGTAAGCGCAGGCCCTGCACCCAGCCCGCGATTTTAAATTGTATCAATTACAGTGTCCCCCCTTTCCCTCACATCCCTGTTTTATAATGAAAACTGAAATGAACCGTGACTCCAGGAGCTCTGTTTTGTTTTTTGGTTTGTTTCTTTCCTGTCAACTACCCACCCACACCCCCAGATATGGTGGAACTCAATCAAGAGCCTTGGCAGCACTACTGCCACTGCAACCATGCCGCTCTGCACGCCGCAGGGGATGCTCTGACTCGGGGGGGGACACAATTCACACTCGCACACATGGAGATGGAGAGATGTTGCTCTTTTAATTAGAGGGCTTCACTTCTATTCCCAACCCTGGTCACACCTGAAAGCATATGCAACTGCCCAACTATGTCTCAATGTACTTTTCTCTCTCGTTTCTGTGATTCCTATTCAATTCACGGGCGGTTTGTTTGAACACATTCCATGCCGGCACCTCTCAGTTTCTAAGTGATTTTCTCTACACACATACGTACACGTTCATAGGTTTAGAGCTGTTTGCCTTCACTGTGGACCTGGGAGCATTACGGTACACGTACCCCCACGACAGCCTCCTGTTACAATGCCTCGGCCTGCAAAGCTCTAATACCTTTCACTGGAGCCACGCACAGCATCCTGCCTACACAAGGCTGAAGAATGCTGCCACTACTCCAATAAACATCCCCAAACCTTGAATCACACAATCATCATTAATCAGTTTTCTAGAAAATAGAAAGGATTTTCAAACAATAAGAAAAGTTCATTTTCCCCGTTCTTTTTGTCATTCTATGAGCCTCAAGGGTGGATGCAAGCTGTATTTTCAAGCCCTGTTCTGCCACCAAAACCACAAAAAGGTTGAGAACAATTTACTTTCAGAAGCAGAGGCATCTGGTAAAGTGCAAATTATCACTGACACACACAACAAAAAATAAGCCCAGAATTGGTAGCACTTTTGATTGTCTCAGTGTAGAGACCAGGAGAAAGATACAGATCTGTGAAGTGGCTTGTATGAAGTGTCACAACAAATAAGGAGGACAGCGAGAAACGCAGCATAAGTCTCCTGACCCACAAAGATGTTTTTTCCAACCAGACCGCTGTAATGTGTGCTCTCAGGACCCCGTGCACCCAAATGAACAGTTCTCTGCTAGATTTTTAACTACACACACACTGGATGCCAGGATTTTACTCGTGGCGCTTGCCACATAGGAAGAGCAGGGTCTTCTCCCCCCGACGGATGCACCACTACATCTCCACAGCCATATGTATGCTTCCGCACACGTATCCAGGGATCAGGTGCCATGCTTGTGCAGTTACAGTCACATGCTAAGGCTGCTACATGTGCCGGGTGCCAGAGTCTGGTGTATGTGCCCCGGATAACTAATGGGAGCCCCTTGCCCTGGCCGTGTCTCTGACTGTTTGAGCTTTGTAAAAAGTGACAGACGCATGCATTTCTCTTCAGATCTGACTCCTGGGTATAGTCGTGCCTGCATGAACCTAGGTGTTGAACAAATGATCAGCCAGCTGTAATGTTACTTTAAATGCAAGTTGGTGTATTGGCTTTGGGAACAAGCCTGAGAGATGCAGTTGAAACGAACACAGTCACTCCGAGTACAGGATCTGCATAAATCACTGTCCAGTATATTCATTCCTATTGACAGATTAATTCCTTTCTCAGGTTTTGCTTAAAAGTGTACGGCTGAATACTAATAACAGTCCCCAGAGCTGCAGTAATGTCACTCATGGCAGGGTGAAAGATGCTAGAGGGAATGATCTACAGCCTTCATGATGTGGGAAGCTCCCAGCTGCTCTAGCTCCCCAGGCTGGCAGCTGGTAGCGCGGGGTGAAAGAAGACACCTCCCCACCTTGCCAGTGGATGGGACTACCCAAGTCTCTAATTCTGGCAGGAGGCTGCAGTGTAAGGAACACTGCAGAGACAACAGACCTGGAAGAAAACCTCTAAATCTGCCAGATAAAGTTGGAATTAGCAGGGCAGATCCTCATCTCCCCGTAAAACCAGCTGCATATGCAACACAGCAAGGGCAGAGGCCTGAGTGGCAGGGCAGGCAGCAGAGCAGGGAAACTCCATAACGTTTCCCAGACCCCAGCTGATTCCTTGGCTGCATTTTGTTCTCTGCACCTGAAAAAAAAAAAAATGAATGCAAAGATATTTTCACTTAATCAAGTCTCCCAGCCAAGGTGTCAGGCACAGAGAAATCGCTTGTCACTCCAATGCTTCCCAGCATGCGCTCGCTGCTCCAAGGAATGGAGGGCAAAGGGATTACAGAATTAAGCGATACCGGTACAGCAGACGGAGAGTGGCCAAGTTTTACCTGTCACTTGGAAGAAAACTCCATTTCATTTTGTGATTTACTGAGAGCGAAAGTTAAAGTGGTGGGGCCTGGCCAAGTCCTGGGATCTATAAGCAGGCAACGTCAAACCATCAGCCCGTGACAGCCCACACCAGACAACTTAACCTTTCCCTGGGCAAGGCAAGAGGTAATCCCTTAGTTCGGGCTTAGATGCAGGCTCCTAGACTCCTATCAGACTTCATCACTGCCTGTCAGTTACCTGGAGGACCAGCTTCATTCTCTCTCAGTGGGCCAGAAGCGGTGTTTTCTAGGAGTCAGGATAATGGTGTTAGCCCTGCAGGTCTGAAAAAGTGGATTCCCATCTCTGTGGTATCTGCATAACTCCAGCATGTCTAAAGGGAGATGTTTGTTTACACTGTGAGGGACCCACTTCATTCTTTTTGACAACAGCAGGAGCAGCCTGCTGGTCCTGATCAGGATGAAGTGCAGGAGCAGTGGAAAAGACCCAGCTAGTGCAGTTCCTCTTCCCTACTTCTGCCTTTCAAGCAGCGTGCTCCCTGCTGTCTCCAACAGCAAAACCTGCAGGACTGTGGGACTCCATAGAGATGTGTCTGCCTGTGCTGACGCCAAACCAACCCTAAGGCAAAATCTGTTCCTGCCAATACACTTTTTTAAGTGAAAACACTTCTCCCCACCCTCCATGCCCACAAAAAAAGTCCTGGCTTCTATCACTCCTCTCTACTTCACTTGCTCATGTAGAGATATGACAAGAGCCTTTGGGACAAAGCCCTCAGACATAACATCTTGCTCTTCTATTTTTAGTGCACACCTCCATCCTATTTCACTCCATCAGACTTCCCATTTTCCTCTCAAGATCATACTTGCCTCCTCCTATGCCCACTTCCCTTCCTCCTCCGAACTGTCCTCCTGGTTGTACCCTGGCAGGGATGGTTTAGGCAGAATCAATTCCTGTTACACTTTCTTTGCTAATGATTACAGTCCCTTTGTAGCATTTTGATTCAAAGTCCAGATTTTGAAACAAACTCCAGAGGTGGACATCTCTCCACTTGAAGAAAAATCTAGTTCACTAAACTGCATTCAAGTTGTAAAAAAGTGTAGGTAGAGTGCTGTTAAAAGCCAGGTGTACCTGAAGGCAGATTAATCCCCAAGTGTAATGAATCAATGCAGCACAGTTTCATACTGCAACAGAAACCATTCTCATGCTCTTTATCTGCCATCCAGCCTTGTTCCTACCAACTGTGTCCTGTCACAAACTCAGCTGCACCTCAGTGCCAGCGAGGGCCTTTCCCCTGCCCTGTTTAAGGGCTGACAGCATGCTGCAACGGCCCCAGCCGTGCTCTGCTCAAGACTTCACACAAGCTTCTGCTCGTGTTCCCTGTCCTAAACAGACCCAAGGGCAATGCAAACACCACTCTGGTCCACAGAGGTGCTGGCTACCTCTTGCCTAGGAAGATGACAGCACACGTGATGCCGGAATTAACAGGCAATACCTCTGCTAAAGGCTTGTCTGCCTCCTCATGTTCTGCCAAAGGAACATGTGCTGGCTATGCTCATATCCTAGACAGTGTCACCTTTACCATGCAAGCTGCATCTTGCTCCTCATTCCAAGCTTGTATGCTGAGCAGCACCCTGCTTGCACAGGAGCCACAGACCGTAAATACCCTGTGAAATGTACATGCTCTGCCACTACGCAGGGCCTTTTAAGGTAATTATGGAGCTTTGCTAGCTCCCCATCTTTTCTCATTCTTCCTGTCCATACTAGCCTTCTTTTCTTCTGAGTAAGTTTTTGAAGACCTCAAAACCCATCAATGCACAATTTCCTTTGTTTTCTTTCTGCTTTTTCAGTTTCTTCCATTGACCTTCTTTCTTCTCTTCCTCAACCTACTCACCTGCATCTCTGCCTCTGCTCACTGCATTTCACCCCCACAGTACCTCTCTCCCATGCTTTTCTCTGTTTCCAAGCTCTTCTATTAGTCTTCCACTTTCCCACTTCTTTAATCCACCCTGAATTGTCTTGTCTTTGCCATTTTTAAGCAAAATTAAGACTGTCCATGTATATAAGTGAAAGGAACCTCCCTCGGTATTTTTAAATCTTCCAAAACAAGCCCCAAGGCTCAGTCAAAGCTTATTTGCCTAGAAATAACTACACAAAAAGGCTTGTGCCAGTTACAGACACAGTTGGCTCTTCACACACACACCGGGAGGTACTTGTCTGTTCTACTTTATATCTCTGAACAGCGGCAGTGAAACACCATTCACATTCTCTTCCTTGTCCTTCCTTGGGTCAGTGCTACGCAGAGCTGAAGGGTAAACACAGATTAACTAGCTTACAGCACTTCTGATTTGGCCAGTACAGAGCTTCTCTATGTACATCCACTGCCCTGATACACCCAAAACTACACCATTTATCTTATTTACGCTGCGGGTAAACTCCTGAGGCCTCCCGTTTTAGGTAGAGGTTTGTAATATTCCTTCTCCAGAAGCAAGGCACAGCCACAGGGCTGGTGTGGGGTGAGTGTATGACTCCTGGAACCTTATTTGGGTGCAAATTTACCCAATCAAGCATGCCTGGATTTGATACCTTTGCCTCAACCTTCACCTGCAAGCAGCTTGAAAATCCTGGTTCCACAGAAGGAAAAAAACAAAAAGATGGCCAGATGTGGCATGTATCTTGAAAAATAGGAGGATGAGGGGATTATAAAGCAAGGACCTTAGCTTTGTTTCCCAGGAACTGACTGGAACAAATAACTGGGCTACTTTCAAGCACTGGCAAGATAACAAGGAGATGAGTAACAGGCAACATGCACTTGTCAAGGAAAATCATGTCAAACCAATCTAATTTTCTTCAGTGGAAGGGTAACAGGTCTTGTGGACAGCAGAGAAGCAGTTCAGTCATACATCTTGACCTCAGTAAGCTTTCTGACACCCTTTCTCCTGACATTCCTACAGGCAAGCTCAGAAAAATATGGTCTTAGAAGAATGCACTACACAAAATGGCTACAAAACCTGTTGGAAAACAGTAGTTACCAATGGTTCACTGTCAAAATAAGGATACACCAGCAGGGTTTCTGCAGGGATCTGTTCACAGTCTGGTGATATTCAATATTTTCATTAATGGCCTGGATAAAGTCTTTTTATTGAATTTGCAGATGACAGCAAGCTGAGAAGAAGTGCGCATGGAAGACAGGTATGGAATTAAAAATGATCTCATAATATTTACAACATGAGCTGATAAAAAGAATAATAAAATACTATATGGGGGTCTGCAAGTTGCTGAGCTTCAGTAGAAGTATCAGCCTGCATTGATGGGGCTGAACAACCAGACAGTTAGCAGCGTGGCAGGAAAGGGGGTTACAGTAGGAAAGGCCAGAGCAGACCAAAAGCTCAAGATCAATCACATCTTGGTAGTACAAAAAAAAGCAAATACCACCTAAGTATGCGAGGGTGCAATTAACAAAACACAGAAACTAATCGTCTGCTTTAGTTAGCACTTGTGGGAACCAGCCAGTCAGTCCACCTTGGGAGAACAAACCTCAAAAAGGAAGCATGGCTCCGCTGCAGAGAGACCTGAGGAAGGCAGTAATAATAACCAGAAGTTGAGAAAGCAGCATTTCTAAGGGAGCCTGAATGTACTCAGGCTGTTTACTTTAGAGAAGACAAATGAAAAGAGAAGACATTGAAATGGTTTTCAAAAACTTTAAAGGTTTCAGAAAAAAAAGAGACATTTTTTTCTGCATCCCCATAGTGAATATATCAAGGAATGTGGTTTTACATTGCAAAAAGGGAGATTAAGGTTAGAAGTCACCTCTGAGATGTTGCGGTAAGGACATTTAAGCCCCAGAAAATACTGCTTTGGGTAGCAGAGACGCCACCGTTGGAAGGCGGTTCAGAGTTGGCTAGATAAACATGTCAGGAAACACCTGAATATAGCTGGTGTTTTGGCAGCAGGATGAACGAGATTCCCCTTGCCAGGTTACTTCCAAGCCATCTCATCACAGAAAGTTCCTCCCTCTCTCTCTCTCTCACTCGAAAAGCTAATCCATGTACAATCCTTTTATCACCGGCATTGCTCGCAGAAATATGAAGGAAAAACTCAACCAGACTACTGGTCCGTCTGCTGCCACACCATATTGTGTTGCCAGCACTTTGCACAGTAACAGTGACCACCCCACAGCACGTTTTTCCAACTGTGCAGTGGCACGGGCTAAAACTTTTCTTTCTACCTGATGAAACAGCCCAGCTTGTGACGCAGCTTGGTAAGGGATTTACTTTTTGGCATCGCTGGGGGTGACCCCACTAATGCAGGAAGCTAAGGCAGCAGATCCCAGAATAGAGGTCTTGACTCCAACAAAGCAGCCTGAAATCTTGGAGGAAATATCACTGCCCCCAAAAGGGCATCAAACAGAAAAGTTTGGAAACTGCTGAGCTAGGGGCTTCTTCTCCAAGAACACAACAACTTCCCTTCTCAATTGAACGCTGTTTTGTGACGCAAATCCTATATCGAAATAGTGGCCTTTGTAACTCCATATTCCTCTACAGTGTAAGGAGCAGCAGGACAAACACAAGCCCCTGTGGCAGTGACCTGGGTTATCAGGCAGGTCTGTGATTAGACCTGCTCAGAAAATGGGATTTCGTCCACAGGGAAACTACGCCGTCCAACACTTTACAAGCAAAAGCACTCGTACTGTACCTTCCCATCCTCATTTCTGCCTTTGAGTGGTTACAAGAGCTTCCACTGATTTGGGACCAGTTCCCAGCACCAGTCCCTGCATATTTCCTGAGTTAGCTGGGTGGCACCTAGGCTGTCTGCACTCTGAAGGCAAATCACAGCATGAGAGCTGAACGTCAGAGCATTTTTCACGACCTTTCTAATGAAGATATTCAGATCTCAAAATGTTACTCGCTGAAAGGACACTCGTGCCTTTTCTAACAGATCTGTGGTGGGAATATGAATGACTCTGCACTGGCACATAAAAGGTATAAATACCAAGGGAAGAGAAGAACGGCTTGGGTCAGTCCAAACATATCTAATTGAGCAAGAAATGACACCAAGAAAAATAAAATGAAGGCTTGGGGTGAAGGACTACTTAGCTCAAAGTATGACACCCCATATATAATATTCTCACCAGAAGAACACAAAATGCCTCATCTTGTATGCCTCTGCATCCACATGCAGAACAACTGTGAGATTAGATCCCTGCAAGCATGCCTGCCTGTACATAGGCATGCCTCCCAGGAAAAAGAGCTACTCGTTCGTTCACAAGGCCACTTCCCTGCCTGTGATTTTCTGAACCTCTGCCCATTTCCTTTCCTGGAGTCTCCAGATGGTGTCCTTACCCAAACGAAGGCTCAGTGCTCCCCTGGACCCTCACATGGTTAAGCACTTAGCCATTGCCACAATGAGAAACGCCTTTTACAATTCAATTTGATCTTTTCCAAGGATTACTAGAAGCACCTACTCTCGCTGTAGCGAAATGTTAGGCTGCAATAAAGGATTTCACCCTAAGAGGTTTTAACTGTCATAGGCATCAAAATGGCTTTGCAATGGTTATGAGTAGATTTAACTCAGAAGTTTGACAGTCCCATGTGCTCAACAGCACACCGAATGATTCAGTAATGATAGTGTACGTATCTTCCCTGGAGACCCCAGTGTGAAGATGCAGAGACACACTTATGAGCTTGCAGCTCCCAGAAACAAGGAGGCATCTCACTTCCTTGGCTGCATTTGGGCAGGGAACCAGCTTTTCTTTCGGATCAGATTGTTAGCATCAGTAAGCAAAAGTACGGGGGGATGATTATACCTCCCTTCTTGAGGTATGTGAGAAGTCTCCCCTCCACTCGTTCACCTGATGTCATATTAGCTATCCATCCGCAAGAGGATTTCTATGCCACTTGCAAGGCTGCAGCAGTAGAGATAAGCAGCAAGGTGTGGCAGGAAACATGACCAGAGGAGAAGATACACATCCCACCACCAGATTAGGGCACAAACTACCTGGCTCACACCTGAGTTGCCAAAGGAAACACCTTCATACAGCACAGCAACCAGAAAGCCATGCTGGGGCATGGGAGTGGGTCCAGAAAGGAAAGGAAAGGAGGAAAGGGTTTCCAGCACACCAGCCCCCTTTGCACGATGCCTGGAGCACTGTAAAGGAAACCCCTCTGCAAGGCAAAAAGCTTACTCTGAAACAGGGTTACGCCAAGCTCGGTATCCAGAGCAGATGCAGACATTTGGCTGCCTTTCTCAGAGTGCAGCATTCACAACTGGAGACAGATTTTTTCCAAAGAGCTAAGATCCCATTTGGGCAACAAACCCAGCATCCAAGTTTTCAAAACATATCTCCCCATGCTGGGATTGAGCAGGTTTGAAAAACGGGACCTGCCAATGACAGCCACTAGAAGTCTCACAAGGCACCATGCGTGACGTGCTCGGACCCTGTGGAGGTAGCAGCACGTGTCAGACATTCTTGCATGGATGCTTCAAAATTCCTCTGGCTCCCTCTAGAACATAACTGGGATTCCCAGTCATTCAGGCCCCTAGCTTTGCCTGTTCAAGCCCTAGGATGTGGAGACAAATATTTCTGCTTTTTAGAAAATAAAATACAATTAAAGCATTTTCTAGACTCAAGGAATACAGTGAGAAGACTTTTAGAGGCGGTTTTTGGAAGTAAATATTTAAACACCACATTTTCCAAGTAATTTTAAAATAAACTTTTCACTTAGCAGCAGAACAGCATTTTCTCCTGTGTATGGACCTACGTGAAATCCCTCTGCCCTTCCCAAATGCCCTCCTAAAATTGCTAACATGGGGAAATCTGAATTGCTCAGGCTGCCAGATGAATCATTTACGCACTGTGCAGAAGCCATGCATCACAACTCCACTTGTGAGATGGTGACAAATATTGTTCCGTTAGTGGTTCCTCTGATAGGGACTTACAGAAACCGTAACAAACATAAGGGACCGTACACCAGCCATCAAGGAAAGAACTGCCTGATAAAGTGCCCATGCCATTAACTTCTCTCTCAACGAGGATGTGCCCAGTGAAGGGAATCTGGACAAACATGGGGCTGATGCATTTTAGAAGACAATAACTGAAAGTCATTTCCACAGGCTTCTAGAAGTAATATGGGCAGCTCCTGTAAAAACGCTGAAGGAAAAAACTCTTTGTATGTCTGAACCCAGGAAAGCCAGTTATGGAACAGGGGAGGTCCCAACTTTTACAAATATATATATTTAAAGCGCCTATCACTGTATTGATAAACATTCTTTGGAACCACTCTGATGGCAGAGGTAAGGACAGGAGTCAGCCTGTCAGTACCTCAGCACTGCTGCTTCCAACCAATTTAAACACAAAAGAAAACAAAAAAGCCACAATGGTGGTGTTTAATACTGCTACTCCATCAGGGTTGGAGGGAGAGCTACTGTGAGTGGCAACAGTTCGCACTGTCTTCTCCAGCTGTGCTGCAGAGCAGGGTGGGTGTCTCAGAAGGGCAGTGGGACGTGGAGGCTCAGACCCCTTACTAGTCAAAACTCGGTTTGGATGATCCATATAGAAAGAGAACACGGAGAAACAGTATTGCTTCTGCCCTGGAAGATTACCTCTGCAAGGTGAGGTGTGGTTTGAGTACAAAGCCCCAAAAAATTTCCACCAGTGACAGCTAAAACTATAGAGAGATGCGACGTACAGTTGCACTGCTTGTTTTAGTAACTACATTTCCAATTTTACATTAGGGAATGCAAAATTTTCGCTTGACTGGAATAAAACATGTTTCTTTCCTAGGAAACCAGTTAAGTTTTCAAAGCTGCCTCTGTTAGAGCTGACAGGTGCTTTAAACCATGAACATCCTAAAGCAGTACAGGTGAACAGACTGGATGCTTGCAACCCATGACAAGAGTGCAATCCTGGACATGCTTCCTACTAGATCGCAACAGTCAGTCTGACAGCTGACAGTGCCTTCAGTATGACTGTACCTGCAACAGGCACTCCTTGGGCTTTCCTGGCAATAAGCAGATTTCTCTTGGACAACTTCCAAGTGCAGGGGGAAAAAAAAAATTCTAATTCTCCTGCCTTCCTAATTATTCCTACTCATTATCAACATCTCACACTTCATGTCTTGCACCAAAAATATCCCAGGATCTTTGGTGAAAGCTGTTGAGAGGGTCCCCACCTAACTTCAAAGAGACCTCTATAAAACCATGTGATTCCAAAAGCTTGTAAGGACAGCAAATATGCTGCAAAGGGCATGTGGAGGAGAGACTCAACATGAATGCATGTAAAACATTTTTTTAAAGTTTTGGAATGATAAAATATATTGAACATTAAAACATTTCCAAAATGTTTTAGCATTTTTATGTATACAGAAGCTTTACTCAGAATATGATAATACAGGACCTAGAGGTGAATACTGCATGCCCTAGTAGGGGACTGCCGGTCTCCCTCTCTAAATGAGAAAATCTTCATGATTATTAGCTTCTAGTCCTGTGCTGTCATAAGATATCAGAAACATAAATCTCTCACTGTCTCACAACTGAATCTTCCTAGGAAACTTCAAGAAAATAAACATACATTTGGAGAAAATGAGCATTAATTTGGTGGGCCGGTCAGGCCTCATTCTGCACATGTATGACTATGTGAAGCAGATCATGAGTCTGCAATTGGCATTTTTGATCCTGTCTGCAAGGAAGAAAATGGACTCCTGAGATCTCTTCCAACCTTTCATTTTTGCTATTCTAATATTGGATTGATTCCCAGGCAAATGAATTACTGGATGCAATGCAGGTTAGACACTCCAGGGTACATAATGAATGGGGGTTTTATTATTATTTATATATAAAGACATGTCCATGTGGCTTTGCAATTAGCTCATGGGTTTAACTTCCAGACACGTGCGTGCAACAGGGGAGAGAGAGAAAGCAAGCAATCAAGCAAGGTTTGTTTGTGTCTATACTTGTAAATCCTTTCCATGACTTGCCTCCTCTTGCTCTGCCCTTGACAGAGCTTCTGCTGCCCACAGGACGGCCCTGGGTACCTGTCTCTTAGGAAGGCACAGCTTTGTTTGGTTAACTGCTCCCACCCTGCCATGGAAGAATAAGCCCTACAGATGCACTTTGCAATGTAGAGAGTTAGGATGTATTGGGGGGTGGCGGGGAAGAGAAAGCCAAGAGCCTGCAGTGAGAGTGCCCCTCACCATTACATACACAACTGTGACACACCTCCATGAGCCTTCAGCAGACACTCATCTCTAAAAAGCTCCTCAAGGGCACATACAACATCACAGTTCAGGAGGTCTGCCAATCACTATGGCAAAACCCAGATCCTGGCCAAAACTCTTACTTTTGAGGTACAGTCCCCGAAGTATTCATCCACTGAAGAAAGAAATGGTTCCACAGGAGCCAAGGAGGACTGGGAAAGCCACGCACAGCGCTGCTAAAACAGCAGCAGCTGTTGCTTAGCGTGGGCAATTTCCCTTTATTTTCCCACTGGGAAACCTCCTCAAAAGGCAACATTCACGACGGGTTTAGGTGGAAGGCTGCGAGCTGGTATTCCTCAAACCCCTCCGGCCTAGTGCTTCCCCACCGCATGACAGTCCTCCTGGAACCCGGGCATGTACCTACCACATCCTGCAGACTCCAGGGGAGCGGGTCGCAGCTGGTTAGAGGCGGGCGCTCCTGAAGGTCCCTGGCAGGGCAGGCTGAGGAGCACCTCCAGGTGCGCAGGGCGCTCCCAGGGAAAGCACCTGTGTTGGGGAGGGCTCACCCGGCGCGGCCTCCCGCAGCCGTCCCCTTCGGCGCACCGACGGGGCTGGCCGTGCTGCTCTGCCAGTGCCCAGCGTCGCTTCTGCCGGCTACGGCGGCCCACCTGCCTTGGCTGCTGGGGTCACAGTGCTGACACCTCAAGGCCTGCCCTCATTGGCTAGCCGCCCGGCGGCGTCACAACGCCTTCTCCGCCGATCGGCTCCAGCGGGCAGGCGCCCCGGTAGGCAGACGGTCCCCGAGCACGGCCGAAAGAGAAGAGGGTGGAAGCCGCAGGCCTGGCCCCACAGTGACACCTCCCACTCTGCCCTCCGCCGGCTCTGCCCGAGCGCCCCCACCCAACTCCTTCCCGGGGAAGGGCCGCGCGGTGTCCGGCCGCCCTCCTCCGCCCTCCAAGGGCTCTGACCCCAGCGCCCCCACCCAGCCCATCCGCCGGCCCCGGGGAGGGGCTGCAGCGATGTCAGGTCCCCGAGCGGCTCCCCGGCCTGCAGGGCCCCGACTAGAGCCTGCAGAAGCAGGACAGGAGCACAGCCACCATCAGCAGGGCGGCGGATGGAGGGGCTGGGTTGTTTGGGACAGTGGAGAGCATCATCCGAGGGTAACTGCGAGGGCAGTTTCCTGCCATCAGCTTGACGCTTGCAGGAGGAGAACTGGCTGGAGTTAGAAAGGGTCAGAGAGGGGTGGCAGGCAGAAAGGCCCTGCCAGAGGCTTGCAGGCATAGGGAAAGCAGAAGGCCCTGGGTGTAGAGGAATGACTTAGGCAAAGTGGGTGCAAAAACCCAAGCAGAGCAAGTGACAGAGCAAAGCCGTGCTCCCGGAGCTGTGCATGGTTTCTACACAGCTAACACGGGAAGCGTGGAGCACAGCCTGCTTAGTGAAGCACACAGCTGAGAGGGCTCTTGGTCCATCCTTTTCTGCTTTTCCCCTTGCCTTGCAGGGAGAAGTTTGCCTCCCTAAGCCATTTCCTCCATTTTCCTAGCGGGTTGAAGGAGGAAAGAGAGGAAGAGGTGCTCCGGCTTTGTCTAGACTTCCCAGAGTTTCAACTCACGTTAATTGCTCCCCAATTAACCGGAGTTAGCGAACACGTTTGTAAACACCGGTCTAGACACTCCACAAACATTTGTTCTAAGACACATATGTAAAATAGTTAAGTGGATGCTAAGGCAATTAGGTATAATCTTATTACTTGCCTTTCTTGCGTCTCCATTTCACCCTTTGCTCTGTACTAGCGGGACCTTTTTTTCTTCCCTTCAAAAGGCACTACAAAGGTAAACCCTAGGGCTATCGCGTGCAAAACCTTGATAAGGCGCTATTACTTCCCAGTCAACTTCGGAAGACAGAGTACGGTAGGGTTTTATAGCAGCAGAATCCACCACGTAGGTGTAAAAGCCTTCTGTGCTTCCCAATTTTGATTTATATTCTCTTTACAAAAATCATTAGGCAGTAGATTTTCTGGTGTTCTTTACGCAGACAGACCCCTCACCCCCTTTGTTACAGCTGTGTATCAAAACGTAAGGTTTCAACGTGACATTCACACTTCTGCTACTTTAGCACGCACAGCAACATGTTCCCCTCTGACTTTCCTTCAAAGATGCCTTATCAGTCTTTATATATGATCATAATGTGGGGCATATATCAACGGGATTCTTCAGAGCTGGAGAAGAATTGCAATCTCCGATCGCTTTCGCAATCTCAATAGCAAAAAAGCAGGTTAGGGTGTTCCAAATCTAGCATCATTCCCAGCCCCCCTCCCAAGTTAACAGAGGTTGTATCCAAAACAGAACAGAAACTTGCACCAGGATGTAAACCATCCATTTCTGTAAGGTTCCTGGGATGCAAGGCAATCCTTTTTTCTTCTCAGCATGGGTCAAGAGGCATGACAAGTCAGGGGCAAGCAGGTTGCAAAGGGCTCCCCATTGATGTCCTGGATTGTGCTTCCTTTAAAGCTGAGAGCAACAACCCCCTTTAGCAAGCACGCCATTTGGCATGCTTTAGATGACCAAACTTGATGGCAGTAAAGTATTTCCCTAACAAGTCAGCTCTCATCTGGATTCAAAACAACACGGATTTTGGATCTAACCCTCACAGCACACATTTCAAAATTATTCACAGAAATTTTATAACATTTTCCTTCTGGGTGGAGAAAAAAAAATTAATGTTCCTATCATCCAGTGTTTCGGTCCTCTTTCTTGAAATGCCCCAAACTGCCTAATTTCAGGCTGGTTTAGCATTAAGATGTTTTTGTCTTAGAAAAGCCAGAGGAAAGTTAAACGCCTCCATTCTTTGCTACAGGCTGTGCTAGGCAGATTCTATCTTCCATGATTTAACTCTGCCTTGTCAGAAGGGAGCCGCCATCATGTAGCATTTTGCTTTTTTCTCTGCCAGTCGAGCTGTCTAGAGAAGAGGGCAAAAATAACAACCACCCCAACCTAATAAGGAAATTAGCTGCATGGGTTTTGGAACTACCTAGAAATTTAAAAGTTCAAGGCTAATATAACTGAATATGTTTTTTATGTGGGTCAAAGCTTGACTCAAATCTCTGAACTCCCATTTCCCTGAAAACAGCAAGGGGGAGGGGAGGGGGTGGAGAAGGAAGTGGGGAAATTGTTTATTGCACTAAACCCACTTTGGTTTTAGCTATCTGCAGGTGCTTGGCAAAGCAGCTCACCTGCATTTCAAGTGAACGATCCTTAGCCCAGATACCCTCTGCTGCACGTACTGGTTTTAGCAGTCAGAAACCACTCAATTAATCTGCAGTTATTGCGTTGCTGAGGGAAGGTGGCAGTGGGAGCGCCTGGAAGAAGCTGGGCTTCTGCTTGCCAAGCGGCGGGTAAGGCATGGGTGTTGGTAGCCAGGTTAGCTGCTGAGGCTGCTGCCCAGCGCTAGCCCTGATGGGACTCTGCTATGCATGCACATTCAAGCAAATGAAAGGCATAGGGAGAGTCTGTTCTCAAAAGGAAAAAGAAGGGAAGAAAAAGGGTGTTTTTAACCTCATGGCAACTGTCAGAAGTTATCTCAAGTGGAAAAACATCGCACTGATAGCGTACTTTGGTTTTACCACAAGATAAACTTGGTGATGTCAGCCCCAGGCTCAGCTAACTCAGATTGACCTGACCTAGATTGCTTAAAAAACCCCAACAAAACAAACCTCCGTAAAACAACTTGATTTTTCTGTGGGTTTTTGCCTCTGTTACATTACTCAAAAAAAGACGACTTAAAATGCACTGAAGTCATTTCACAATGGTAACAAACTTCCCTCCAGCAAGCGACTCCTTTGCCACATCAGATTTAAGCCTGTAACCAAGAAGTCAGCCACCACCCTCATCTACCCCCTTGCAATCCTGCAATGTTATGGATCTATTCTGCTAGTTTCTCCACCAGATCACCGGGACATGTGACACTACCACACTGCGCTGGGCAGGACCCAGGTGACCTATGCTGACCCCAGTGCACAGAGGGTCACAGTCCTCTACACAATGCAGATGCACGTTTAAAGTATGGCAACATTTATCTTAGAGATCTTAAAAACCACAAAGGCCAGCAGGTGTGAGAGAGGGGTGAAAACCAGTCTGTGTGTACCCCCTGAGAGGCAGTGCCCTTGGCCTGGGCGCTGGCTCCTGTGTGGGAAACTGAATGTTGCTTTTGGGAATGAGCGGCAGCTCTTCCATTTACATACATTAATCCATGGAAGTACAGGAGGCATTATCATTTGCCAGACTTGTTTGCATAATGAGGAACTCTCAAGAGAAATTTCTTGGAGAAGTGTTGCCATTAACGTGCAGTGTTACCACGGCATTTCTATTCAGCCCCCATCCCCTCCTCCTTTCCACGTACACCCACTCACTGAAAACACATAGTCCCTGCAAGAAAACCCTTGGAGAGCCCTGTTGGAAGTTGCTCAAAGGGTTTTCTGACCCCCAGACACCCCCCACATCCAGTTCTACGTGCTCAGCCCAACGGGTTATGCCATACCATCGACTTACCGACTCCCTGAGCAGGCACTGGGGTAGGGAGGACTTTTGCCTGGCAAATTTGTCATTGGAGGATAGTGATCACCACCTCAATCCCTTCTTACCTAAGGGATGCAGAAGGGAACTGGACCACATGGCGGTAATAAGGACTGGGATTAAGTGAGATGCAAAGACTCTGATTTTGCAAATTAAATGCCCTGCACCCTCCTACAGGAACATAGGGAAGGAAAGTTAAAGAAGACAAAAAGGTTTCCAAATAGAAAAAAAAAAAAAAAGCAGCGATTTTGAACCACCGCTGGCATCCCCTTGAACATAGTCAGGGGCAGCAGAGGAGCTGCTGCACTACCAGGAATTTCCAGTGGGGAGCTCCTGGCACCACCCTGACTGATGGAGCTCAGCTGTCCCCCCTTTCCGCAGGGAGGCAGTGGCCCAGACCCCTCCAAGTCTCAACTCAGGGCCAGAGCCTGTGTTGTCAGGCAGCCTGAAAAATGGCTTCTAATGGGCTCAGCAGTATCAAAAGAGCCTGAAAAATGGCGCAGGAAGCTACCCCCTCCTCCTTCTCCCCTGCCACCAGCCCTTCCACTGACTCGGATGTATTAGCAGGGCTGGAAGTGCCGGCAAGCCTCTCCTCTCCCTTGGGGGCTGGCAGCACCAGGGAAGGGAACCCCCGCCAGCCAGACTCGCCCGTTTCCCCATTTGTTTTCATTTTGTCACCAGACGTTTCTATTTAAGCTGCTTGGAAGGATATCTCACTAACAGCCCTGCTGGGCTCAAGGAGACAGAGGCTGACAAGGAGCACGCCTCCTTCCTTCCTCCTGAACATCACCCTCATGTCAAAACATCCAGGCATGCCGTGAGGGAGATGGGGAGAGGCAGGCATGCCCAGGGGCTCTCTTCCCATCTTCTTCCACCCCCCTGTACCACCTCAGCTGCTGATGGAAGCAGAGCTGCTTGTGAATCACAGGCACTACCCTGCAAACTGGCTCAGACAGTTGAGCAGCTATGGAGTTAAGCCAATGTCAGCAAGGTCTGAAGGGATGGCCCACTCCCCTCACATGGTTTAGATTGCAAAGCAAATACGCTTACACATGCATGCAGGTCCCCATACAAAATACCTTCAGACTCGTTGCTGCAGATCCTGTGGGGGACTGTGAGCTTTTAGCACAGAGTCCTTCCTTCTGCACACTCAAAAGAAGCCAAATGCTTGCATGGAAGGTGTGCACCCATCTTCCAAAAAGAACATGCTGACAGGGTGTAGGCAGCTGAGGGTACCTCTACATCACACACTGCCTGAGCTGGTTAGCTCAGATAGAATCCCTGCGTGATGCTGCACTGCACATAGGGTAGGCAGATCTGAGCTCTCCTTACTTATGGCCACCACAAGATAGCCTTGATACCACAAGATACCAGAAGTTTTCAGATACCGCAGGCAAAAAAGGCCAGGGATGCAAACCGTCATAGCGCTTCTGTACACTGCCAAGTAAAAAAGTACTGTCATTTCCAAGGATGTTACATGTCTACAGCCAGGAGTGGGAAGTTTTCCCTGTGGTGATTGGGAAGAGGAACTCAGGATCCCTACACACGAGATCCAGATTTTTCTCCCAGCTCTGCTGCTGACGGCAGTGTGGATCTCAGTGCTGCGTCTATCTGCGCTTCACTTTTTCCCTTGCATAAAACTGTGGGTGACGACTGCCTGTGCAAACGTTTCTGCTGTCCCTGAGCAGAGTGCAGCACACAAGGGCCTGCTGTTGTCATCGGTGTCACCCCAACGGCCTGCGTGCGGCCTGCGCGGCTGAGTACAGCTGGGCTGAATGGGGTCTGTGGTCCCCCGGTTCAGTGTCTGTGCCAGGCTGTGCCTGCTGGGCAGTGCCTGCCTGTGCTCACCCAGTGCAGCCTGCTCACAGCCGTATGCAGCTGTCACATCGTCTCTGGAGGAGACTGCAGCTTCTGCTACGTTCCCCCGCACCATCAGGGGTACACAAGCACTCGCCTAGGTGCGGATGACTGGAAGTGGGATGCATATTTAGACCCGACTGTCTCTATGCATCTCCGTGTGAGCAGACATGTGAGAACTGGGTCAGGAGAATCGCTTTCCCCCTTCGCTTTATTCATCATGAAATCCCCATACCCAAAGTCACCTTTGCAGGTTGTTTTGCAAGCCCCTGATTGAAACATCTGCCTCTCTTCCTGCTTTGCTGAGTGAGGAGAGCATCCACAGGAAGAAATGGAAGAAGCCATTAGCTCAGTCTCCAAGGGGGAACCCTTGAACAACTCAGAAAAGCCTGTGCCAAGAGGAGGACACTGGAAATCGAGAGCAAGCCAAGGAAAGAGACAGATGGGGCCAGCTCCACTCCAGTTCTCAGCTGCCTTTGCTGCACTGTGCACTTAATATTCGTACAAGGTCTAATTTATAAACCCAGCTCGTGTTTATAAACTCCGCTGTCCTAATGGAAATGAAAACATTAATACAACCCGAGGATTCTTCACTTTCCAGGTTTTAATTAAAATCATAGGCGTTAAGAAGCAAGAGTGTCTTCGTGGAATACAAGTCTAATGAAGTATTTCCTCACACAGCACAAATCTCTGTGTGCAGTCCCAGCTCGCTGGCACCGGGTGCCCGATACACCGACCCCCCTGGAACCAGGAGTTCATGTCTTGAAAATTAGAAAAACAAATTATCCTGCAATTTGTTTCAAATAAATGTAGGTGCCAAGATGGAGCTGGAAAAATAATATTAAGTAGGGAAAAGAAACCCCAACAACCTAGCACAGCCATGAAACATAATCTCTTAATTGACTAACTGGAGGCAATAGTGACTACATTGTATGCCGGTGAGGGGGAACTGCAGGGGAAAGAGGTGAGGATGTGGATGGACACACACACACACTGTGTGAAGGCACAGCAGAGGAGAGGCGATGGGGAAGAAGTAGCAAAGTGAGAAGCAGCCCAGGAGTCTGAAGCAAAGGGAACTGAGGACACCGGTGAGGCAGGTGAGAATGTGAACATACGAAATTTGTAAGACCAGATCACATGGACCTGTTCCCTCTGTCTCCCAGAGGACCAAAGGAAAGAGGAACCGGCGTGTACATGTGTAGGCACAGATGAAGGGACTGATCTTTGGCAGGTGTAAAGCTGGCTGGAGGTCAAGGCTGATGGCAGAGCACCAGATACTGCAGAATGAAGCCCCCAGCAGAAGCTGCGGTTTCCCTTCACCCTCATCCAGGGAAGAAATTGTTGAGCTTGCTTAATCCAGGACTGCTTTGTACCCCACAGTGTAAGGGTGCCTGCCTTGTCGTAGGGAGGGCACACAAAGAGGAGAGGGAGGAGGCCCTGAAAGACAAAGCCAGCATGGAAGTAGTATAAATCACTGTGGAGACATGAGGGCTCTAAATGGGGAGATGGTCACTTTGCCTCCCTGGTCTAGGGCCCAATTCAAGGAAGAGTGCTAGCATCCCTCAAGCAGCTTAACAACAAACTGGTGTGGATTTGGTTTCATTTAAAATGCCTCCATCAAAATCTAGGAGGGCTAGAGATGGACTTCAGTCAGAGAAGCGTGGGCGTAGCCCCAGGCTTATTTCAGGACTCTGAAAGTTTCCACCAGCCAAACTTTGGTTTGATCTTACTTCTGAAAGGAACACAGGTTGCATCATATTCCAGACAGTAGGCTGCTTGTTCCACATTCTTTTCAGTTTAGGCCAAGTCCACTTGTTTAACAGCTTCCTATGATGCTCCTGTATGCTTGGTTAATTCTGTATCACAGTGAGATTAAAAAAACAAAGGCTTTTCACCACCCTCCCCCCTTCCCCCCCAATTGTTCCTTTTCTTTAGTACTTGTCACCTTGGGAGACAATGGAAATGCAGAAACACATTGGTCAGAAGAATATGACTCACAGTCAAGGGAGCTGGAGGAATCGTGCCCTTGGCCTTATGTTCTGGGGTCACTGCGAGAGGCAGGAGCAATGGAAAAGCAAAGCATCATTTCCCCACCAAACATTGCTCAGAACCTGAACGTGCTTCTCACAGGCCCTGATCTAGCCAATAAAGGACATCTAAACAGCAAGGACATGTCTTGCTCCAGACTGCTGTGCTTGCAAAGACAGAAGTATTCCTTGCTGGAAACCCATGAGATGCTGCAGACAGGACCTGAGGAAAAGGGAAGGACTCCTGTCAGGCTCCGATGAAGCTGCATGTGCTTCCTCTCTCAGGAAGAAAGCAGCTTGCTGGTTAAATACACCGACTGCGCAACGCCAGGCTGCCACACGCAGTCTGGGCCCACACGTTGCCACTAATACCGCAGTGCCTTCGGCTGGAAGGGCCTCCTTGGCTCATCTGAGTGAGGGCCAGGGCTAAAGAAAGCCTTCTTCCCAAAGAAAGGGACCAAAAAACATCACTGAGCTTTGCAAACTGCTTCCTAGTTACTGGCCTGGTATGGGCAACTTAGAGTTTTGTTGGGCTACTCCTTTGGTCAAGGTCTGTTCAGTTTGCATTATTTTTATCCTGGAAAAAAGGGGAGGCTGTAGCACCACTTAAAAATGCAACGCTGCAGGACCAAATGGAGATGACCTTGCAAATCTGGGGGCTATAAATCAGCCAATGGAAAGGAACACTGTGCAGTACTAAGAGAAACAGGGCAAATGGGTACCCTTACCCATACTTGACTAATGGTTTCTATTTTACAGTACCTTCCCTTAGAAGATCTCAAAGAGCTTTACAGTAAGAAGGAAAGGAAAGGAAAGGAAAGGAAAGGAAAGGAAAGGAAAGGAAAGGAAAGGAAAGGAAAGGAAAGGAAAGGAAAGGAAAGGAAAGGAAAGGAAAGGAAAGGAAAGGAAAGGAAAGGAAAGGAAAGGAAAGGAAAGGAAAGGAAAGGAAAGGAAAGGAAAGGAAAGGAAAGGAAAGGAGGAAAAAGAAAAGAAAGAAAAGAAAAGGAAAGAAGGAAAGAAAAAGAAAAGAAAGGAAAGAAAGGAGGAAAGAAAGAAGGAAAGAAAGACAGACAGACAGACGGACGGACTTTGGATGTCTGATTCTGCATTCACAAGCCCCTCTTCCAGCTGGTTATACCAGTTGACACCATGTGGAGACGAGGACTGTCATTCCCCTGTGCCCAAAGCAGAGGTAAATGACAAAGAAACAAAAATTCTCTGTTCATTACATCACTCCCTTGAAATGATAGAAGGATCTGGTACTGGCTTTGCACAGATCGAGATAACCCCCTGGGGAAACAGTGGAGAGCCAGTCTCCACTGCCTCAGTACAAACCTTGTGTCCTACTTTAGGGTTTTCTCTGGGATGCTGCCATCAACCTGAGTATGATGAAGGACAGGCACTAAGAAAAAGGTCTTTGAAATTTGCTCTGTTGCCTTTGCAAACAGGCTCTTACTATGCATCCAGCTAGCAGATAAATATTCCACCCCAGTCATTGCTGTCATACCTGAGCACCCATTGACACCGTCCTCACTCCCCTTGGGTTAGTGACAGATAAGCAGAAATACTGTAAGACCAAGGTCAAGTTTAGAATCTTAAAAGCTCGCAGAATATTCACAGTTCTTGCAGGCTGGTCCTGCAAGATACGCCAGCAAGTGAGTCAGCCAAGATCACAGCTACAAGAAAGTAGCTGTGCTGGGGACTGCCCTTCATCCCCTGAGAATTTAACACAGAGGCAAAACAACCTGCTAATACTGATGCCATGGTAGTTTATCTGAAGACAGTGACTGATTCAACGATATTTTTATACCTAAGAGTAGGGATCTCCCTATTAATCTGATATATCCGATTGAGAAGTATTTATTTAGTAGTTGGGTTGGGTTTTTTTAATAGCCTTGGACTCCCTCTTCTATACATACCTCTGAAAAGGCAAACATACTTTTTTTTTTTCCAGTGGTAAGTGAGGAAAAAAAGAAAAGGAACAGAACGAAGATGTTTGATTTTGACAGTATCTATCCTGGCATCTCATGCCACTACTTGAGAGAGCTAATGGAGAGTGATCACAATGCCAAAGAAGCATGAGCAGACAGAAAGAGCTGTTAAGGAATCAGAATAAGTTGCAAATGCATCTAGACAAGCGATTAGGAATCTCACCTCCTACCTACCAGCAGTTAGTGGTGGTGTTCTTCCTACTGCACTGGAGCAGGGTCACACCAGACCTTTCCTGTGTTTGAGACACCAAGCTCCCAGAGAAACCTGGGTGTTTATTTACAAGCAAAGCTGCACTTTGATTCTGCAGGCACTAATTTTGGCTCAGGGGGCCATTCTGGGATTCCCCCACTCTGAATCTTGGCCAAACTGAATTGCGTAGAAAGACAAACTTAACCCTGGTTGTGGCATCGTCATGAGTAGCTGCCTGTTTGTAGGGGCGTACATGTAAAAGGGGTAAGGAGGACAGCTCTAAATGGGAAGGCTAGTACTAAGGGCTCCAGGAATACAGTTTTTTGGTTTTTTTTTTTTTTTTTCTATTTCACAGTTGGTTGATTTCAAGCATTCAAATGGCTGCTTCCCACCCCAGTGCCCATCTGTCTATTTTAATAAATGTTCTTGGTAACACCTACCTGGCAAGCGTTTGAACACCCAGCAGCACAACCAAATTTCACCCTAAATCAGGGGGCTGTAACAGCAAGCTCTATAGAAATGATGCAATCATCCTTCTCCCTCAACACAGGCACTGGCAGCAACAGACAGACAGATGGGTAAAGCAAGCCCACAAGAAAACATGACGGGCATGGCCCCATCTCTCCTTCTCCTTTTCCTTTTTCCTGTTAAAAGTCTGCATAAGCAAAGGACAGATTGGTGTAACACTTGGGTGTCCTGTGCAGCCACAGAGGTCTTCTAGGTGGCAGTTGGAAAGATGTAAAGGTTCATCACGTACCTTGGAGATGCTGTAAGATAACTGATACACTGAAGGCACCAGGAGACAATGACCTGCTTCTCTTTAGGACCCATTCCTTGTCTTTGGCCTGTTTGTGTCTCCCTGGACCTAATGACTGGTGATGGATTCTAAACCCTTGCTCCAATCTCTGGACATCCATCTCATTTGTGACAAGGACCCCAGCATATCCTCCATCCCATGTGCAGGTACTGGGAGTGGATCAGCTTCCTGCAGACCAGCTTGTGCCACAGTTGAGGAGGATGGGGGAGTGGTATGTCATCTCCCAATGCTAGGAAAGCTGGGCACTGACCTGCTTTGTTCATACCCCAACTTTTTCTCTGCTCCCTCTAAATAGATCCGCTCTCTATCTAATTTCCTTGTTACTGTGAAACATGAACTGGGTCAGGATGTGAGGGCAAAAACCTTGTGTTTCACTTGAACTCCAGTGCAAGCAAGTGGGCTTTGCTGCCTGTTGATGCTCCTTGCCCCCTCTCATGCAGGAGGGGGTACCTGAACAAGCCCTCTCAAGGTCTTCTCAATGGCATTCATCTCTGTTACAGAGCCATGGAAATTGCTCCCCACACCTTTCCTCTCTCTGGTGTCCTTTTCGTCAAATGAATGTCAGGGCTGCAAGAGGTACCAATAACTTAATCGGAGATGAGTAGAGATGAGGCCTAAGCAAAGCACTGAAGCAGCTCATACACAGCAGGGGCTCTACGTTCTTCATGGGCAAGGAAAGGCTGCTTTTTGATGTAGGGCTTTGACTTCCCTTTGGGTGCCAGACGGTGGAAGAGTGTGGAGAGCAACCCAGGACACGGGCAAAATTCAATAATAATCAAATATTTGTCATGCTGAGAGTTGTCTCCATTCTTACCCAGCTTTCTTCCCCCTTTCTCTTCACTCTCTAACCCAAGAGGTAGCGTCTCCACACAGTTGCTCTTAAAATGGTGGCAGAAAAAGCCCATGTGAGCGCCAATATTCTGTTACCGCCTCAAGGACACAAGCATGTGGTTAAGTCTTGGCATTTCACCCTTCATCAATACTAAAATTTAGCAAGAAATGTGTACAATGAAGGCTTATGTCTTAGGCCTTTTTCTTATTAATCCTATTACACTTGTCTTTATGAGCTCTCCAAGTTCCTTTTACTCCCTCCGGGGCTTGGCTGCAAATGAGATTTTGCATCTCAGTGTAAAATAACCTGAACATTTTTCTATAAAATTAAATAAAAATCCTCCACCCTGGCAGTACATGCCCAGAATCCAATTTCTGGAGCCTACATCTTTCCAAGTGTTTCATTGTCTTCTCAACTTCCCTTAGCTTTGGGAACATGCTTTCATTCTGTCCTGATCAATATCGTGGAGAAAAGGAAGAAGCAAACTTTAAACAGCTCAGATGAACAAGAGGCAGAAAACGTGAGACTAAGCTGCACAAGTCTGTGACGCTTGGCAAATCTCCTCTTATTATACACGTCTCAATTTTCCCATGCTTAATGTGAACAGCAGTAGTCTGCAACGTGACGGGATGGCTCAGCTCATGGATGTTCCAGAGTATGATGAGATTCTGGTACAACTAATAGTACCCATGAAGTTTATTATTGTGGCTACATACCATTTAGGTAAGCAGTTAGATTTCTGAACTTCACCGAATCTTCCTAGCTTTGCAAAACTGGACCAGGATTTGTGCACTTCCCAGGGATTCCTGGCATCTTCCATTTCCTGTCAGGCAAACAACTATTTCCATTTGGGTTTTTTTTTTTTAAATTTTATTCTTTTTGACAACTAGGCCTCAAGAACTAAATCCTGGTGCCAGATTTGTGTATATGTTCGCTAAGAAAGCCATGCCTGCTCCCAAAAAAGCTTACCATAATGACAAGAAAAAGCAAAATGAAAAGTGTATTAGAATTCTTAATGCCGTCTAGAGTTAGTAAGGCAGAGTGGAATGACCAGAAATGAAAAATAATGGGTGAAGAAAGTTAATAGCATCCCTTTCCCAGAGCTCTGACTGCTTTGAATTTCATCTTTCAGAGAAAGGTAAGTACTGTGTGGAAAGTAATTCCTACCGTATTAAGGACAGGGGATTTTTACTGTACCATGTTTGAACAGGTTTGGTGCTCTAACATTATCATTTACCTTTGATCTGTAAAATCTGGGTATGTGTTAGCAATTCACCAGTACCACTCAGAGTTTGAAGCCTTTAATACCTGATATGGCAGGATGACTTGGGCTGCAATAAGAAAACAAAAACCAAGCACAACTTGCAGTGCCTTAATGAGACACTGACCTCAACCCACCGAGCTCCTATTCAACTTGGTCTCAGAACCTCCCCCAGCAGATTTCCACCTGCACAAGCACGTTGCTGCTCAGCCTCTGCAGCACACCACTGTTTACCATGAAAGTTGACATTTAGATATGAAAAAAAAAAAATCAGGAAGGAAAGGGGATGATTTAAAAATAAAATGTAATTTACACTAATTATGTTGTTACATAGGATGCTCTGCAAAAAACATTAGCAAGTGAAATCATGTCAGCAAAGCACAAGATGAACTGTGTGGAAGACTTACATGTTCCTAAGTCAGAGAGCTGTGGCTTCCTGCTGCTTCTCATTTCTTGGCCAATCAATGCTTCCTAAAGACTTTGAGGATATAGTCAAAGTACCTCTGGAGTCCTAGTGCCTGCAGTATCTAAATAGGAAGCCAGAGGTAACATACTGGTATGTGTAGCATCCTGGTGCAGCAAAGCATATAAGCATTCCCGTCACAGCACTAGGGAACAGACCGAGTGAGGCGGTCCTGAGGAACCTATGGCAAAATCATCAAACCAAAGACTTCCACCAAGTCCAGCATCACCCCACAATTACTGCCCACCCTTTATTTCACCTCCAGAAAAAATGCTGAGAAGGAGATGACCGCCAACTGGGTGTAAGATGTGAACTTTTGTGCAGCTCAATGGCTCCCTGACCGGGATTAAAGACTCTTCACCCACCAGTCCTCGCTTTTTCCCAGCACTCACCCTGTGCTGAACTGGGAAGGGCGCGCGTCTGTCTTGCAGCTATCAAAGGCCACCATTAGCAATTAAAAAAAGGGAAAGAAAAAAAAAGCGAGCACAGCACATTCACAAATATTTGGGTAGGTTCCGAAAAGCAGTTCTTCAAATAGAGTGGTAGGACTCAATATGATTTTAACACATCTCTCCAGTGCCTTCAGCTGAGATCATCTCAATTTACATGTCGATAACCTTCCAGTCTGCAGTCCTGTAGCCTGGATGGGTGGGGAAAACTTGCCTTTGTCGATATCCCCAGCTGATCCAGCTCAAGTGTTTTAGATGGTTGTACAGAGACCACCTTACCATTTAAAACTTGTGTGTAATCCATACTATGCCTCCCACCTGTGCACATATTACCATCCTATAGGCGAGCTTTATTTTACGTGACGTCAGCCAAGATTAAAGTAATCTGGAAACAACTATTTTGGTAATCCTGTAGTGACTGCAAAGATACATAATTTAAGCTTGAATATTTTGGAGGCACATAAATTATCTCAGGAATGTGGGATACAGCAAATAGATCCCTGCCTGGGGATCAGCTGGGTTTTCTCCAATGCCTGTGGTCAAATTCAGGTGCAAGCTGATGCCCTCAGAATTTCTGCCATCAGCTAACAAACAGATCTGGCTTTTACATCTCTCATTTCAAAAATGTGCTTCAGCTGGCTGTGCTCTTGGTGCTTTTTTTCTTTCCTGTTTTGTTTTACAAAACTGTTCACCAGCAATCTATCTAAACCACTTCACTGACCACATAGGCGGAGCAGCTAAGGGCTGTGATTATTTGCCAACCCTTTTATTTTGAAAGGAAAAAAAAAAGGGGGGGGGAAGACACCCCCCACCTCCACCCCGACAAAAGTAATTAAACAAATTTTTTTACAAGTACATTTAAAAATTGTTAGGCTACCTCAGTTAACCAGATGAATAATGTTAAATGATACAAGGTGAATAATTTATTACAAAATATGGGGGAAAACACGATATAAATTATTGAATTAATATTATTTGACAAGTACTTGCCCTTCCCTGAAGTGCAGCTTTCTCTGTGATGGAACATAGCAGCTGTTTAAAAGCAACAATAGTTTAAGGCAGCAAATGAAGAAGAATTGCAAGTGCTGAGAGAGTATGAGATTAGGCAGAATGTAATTATCCAGATTGGAAGCTGGTTAAAATCAGGCAATAAGGCAAAGGTTCTCCTAGAAAATATATCATACAATAACAACCACAAGTGGTATAGAGATCTTATCTCGTCTTTCACCCAAAACGTTGGTTATTAACCTTGGAAGAGAATAAACTATTGCAGTTGGAAGGGGCTTAAAATGACCATCTAGTCCAACTGCCCAAGCAATTCAGGGCCAACCAAGCTAAACCATGGCACTGTCCAACAGCCTCTTAAACACAGATGGTCTTGGGGCATAGACCACTTCTCCAGAAAGCCTGTTCCAGGGTCTGACCACCCTCTCCATAAAGAAATGCTACTCGTGTCCAGCCTGACCCTCCCCTGGTGCAGCTTTGATCCATTCCCACGTGTCCTGTCACTGGGCCCCAGGGAGAAGAGCTCAGCACCTCCCTTCCCACTGCCCCTCCTCAGGAAGCTGCGGAGAGACCCGAGGTTGCCGCTCTGCCTCCTTCTCTCCAAGCTCAACAAGCACAGATTCCTCAGCCACTCCTCACAGGACATGCCTGACAGCCCTTAAATAGTCCAACCTGCTGGTGGGGTTTCTTCCTTTCCTATGCCATGAGGCGACTTCCTACATCACAGCACCCCCGCTGGACGCAAAGGCGCATCAAGTCATCATGACGTATGGAATCGGGAACAGAAGAGAGCCGCCAGACTGGGCAAAAGCCAAGCCTAGCCGAGGCCCACCGCGGCGTGGAGGTTGAGGCCCGGCTTGAAGCCCCGCTTAGCCCAGTCCAGCCCGGCCCTGCTCGGCCGCACGTCTCAGTGCGGAGCGGCATCTAGCGGCGGGAGCGCGAGTTGCGGGTAAGGGCCTCGCAGGATGGCGGCATCCGTGGGGCAGTGGGGGAGCACCTCGCCGGATGACTCACCCCGCCCGAGCGCAGCAGCACCTCGGCGGGCCTGCGGAGCGGCCGGAAGGCGCGAAGGCCCATCCCACTCCGGTGGGTTACCTAGAAGAGCTCTTGAAAAACTCCCCAACCATCCCAGATGTAACGCCTCAGATGTACCTCCTGCGTGTGCCTGAGGCAGCTCTCGCTCCGCCTGGGCGGAGTGGTGTGAAAAATCACCCAACGCTCTCTCAGAGCTCGGGTGACTTAGGAAGGATGGGAAGCCTGCCTCTTTTTGGGCATATTTCCTTCTTTGGCCTTACCGCCAAACATGACACCCTCAGCAACACCACGGAGCAGCAAGCGCCCTGTACTGCTGTTAGCATGCCTCCAGGAGCCATTACTTTAAAGAGACTGCAGGTCCCTTTCAGAAGGGCAAATCCTTACTGTGGTGCCTTGGAAAGATTTGCTTCTAGTACCCAAGAGTGGGAGCTGAGCTCGCTCTAAGCGCTGCAAGAATTATTTGGGGAATTTATGCTCTTGGGTCCCGGCTCCCGGCCACTGGCAGGGAAATGCAGGACTGCGCAGAAAACAAAATTTACAAATCTCTGTCACCCTGTGGGAACGTTGCGATACTCCCAATTTACACACACACTTTGGATGTGTAAATATTTCAGAGCTGCATTTTAAGGGCACCAGTGATTTGCACAGCATTGTATATCACCGCTTCCCAGGGAACACTGTGCCACTGAAAAGTAGCACTCAAGTCAGAGGTGGATTTAACATTAGCATCTCAGCACTACACTACAAATTTGATTGTTTATGTACATCATGTCAACTGATTTAAAATCTATATTTACACACACTGAGATGGCCTCCACTCATTAATAAATTAAAGACACTTGTAAACCACTGGATCTGCAAGTTGGCTTTCTAATTTACTAGCGTCTGAGTATCAGGTTGCCCACCCTTCCTAGGCAAAAGCTGCTGGGAGGAACAAAGTGAAATGCTCCACACAGCCCCTAACATTATGGTTGTCCATGTACCACTGGCATTCGTGCTCTTCATACTACACCTGTCTGCAGGCTAAAGACGTCTTTTCTGTCCCGAGGGTTGTTAGCCTTGGATCTTTTGCCAACAGTGAATTCAACCGTTTAGATCAATTTAATGACAAAGGTTAGTTTTTCCAGGAGGAAGCTGGAAACCTACCGCAGTAGGATCTTGGGGACTGAGAGCCATGCAGTGAGCGAGCTGCCATCACAGCTGCTCACGAGGGCCCCTTCTGCCATCAGCTCTCCAAGCTCATAACTCCCTTCCTCCCCTGAGCACGAATGATGAAATATTAGAGGCTCTGGTCTCTGCCTCATTAAATAGAGAATATTCTCACTCTGTCCTGACCTGCGCTAGGGCCAGTTTAAGGAGCAATCCGTCATGAGATCATTAATACAAAGACTTGCTCAGAGGGCAAGGATGTTCATCCAAAATTAATTTCTTAACCTTTTCGGGAAGGACTTCAGAAAGGATATTTTACCTTTCCTAACTAGAGGGATCAGCTATATATTTCTGCACTGCAATGATGATGGAATCAGAGCCAAGAGGCCAGCACCATGCTGAGACTTTGCCTCCCCAACTCTTTCAGTGATGCCCAGCACTGTGTGAGCAGAAGCCCCAGAGATCAGGAAGAGCAGCAGTGGTCAGGGAGCAACCCGAGGTCAGGAAAAGACTAAAATGAATATAGTTCAAACAGACCAAAGATGCAGGACCCATAACAGCAGCCTGGCAAAGGATAACATGAAGACACTGTAGAAAACCATGCCTGGACATAGAGAGATGCTGTAAAAACATTAACAGGTCTTTGCTGTCCTTTCAAGATGTGGGTCCAAGTGTCTGACAGAGTAAACTCACAAGTCACATGAACAACAAATTAGGAGGACTCTGATTTTGCTTGCAGTATTGCTCATAAATATTTGGGGCAATGGTCTGTGCTTCAAGATACAGATTTGCTGTGCTTGGTATTTGAATGGTTCCTCAGTCTTCTTCCCATCCCTCTCTCTGTTCTTCTCCTACAAAGGGTTTTAATGACAACAGATACCCACAGCCTGATGATAAGAGCAAGCTGTAAGTATGGATGCCAATGGAGAGAGAGAGAGAAAGGAAACCTCCAAGACATATGTTTTCTCCTAATAGTATACAATCTACACAGACTGCTGCAGAAATGGGATGAATAATAGAATCACAGAATTTTCTCATCCCCTGTCGCTGTCAAATCCTATTAAACTCACTCCAGGTAAAAGGTGCATTATCGACACTGCTAAAACTACACTACACATCGGGGTTACCATAAACAAATGAAAGAAGATGAGTGTGAGAGAGGATAAAGACAAATCACAAATCATCATCTTCCCAGTGAAGCATCAAGAGTATACGCGTTGGGGGTGAGGACAGATAAAAGCTCTATCAGGTTAGGACTGGAGCTTGATATTAACCCTCTCGTTACCGGGTGTTGGGATTTTTTTTTTCTATGAATACTGGCTCTGCTGCTTCTTTTGAGGCTAATGTGCTTTTATAGCAAAGAAGATACAGACAACTGGATTAGTATGGGATTTAGGGAGCAGGCTGTGTACCGGGTGATGTGACAGCGAACAACTAAATTTAATATGGCAGCTTGATCCATTATGTATTTTATTCCAACAAAAGTCTATATGGGCATGTGAAACCTGGACCGGATCTGGCATCACAGTGGACTGGGATGCAGAAGTGTCAGATCTGGGCCATATGATGATCGCATTTTAACAACCATTTTTGCTGCCACTGAGTACATTTTACAAGGCTTAAGCTTATAAAGGCACAGAATCCTCATTAGAGATCAGCCTGACCCTAAACTTAAAATAAAGATCCATAATATTTAGCACCTTTCTGGCACTTTTACTTGTGAAGCTTAAAGATCTTTAATCGATCGATACCATTACACTTACTTCCACAGAGATGCTGAGCAGGGAGGCTGACACATGCCAGGTTGCCTAGTGAATCAAGAAGAGAGCTGGGGACTGCACCTACAGCTCCCAACATGCTCAAACACTCCTGGCAACCTTTGCTCGGCTCAGGATCAGAACAGAGACTTTATCCACTGTCACCGCGAGCGCCTGAAATTTGCGCACATAACCATAATCCTAGCTCTGACAGTCTAAGAGGGGTTTCAGAGTAGTACAGATCTCCCCAAAGACACAGTCTGTTGATTATTGCTCTTCCTCAAGAAATTACTGGATGAAATCAAAGACATGCCCAGATGACTGTCTGCAAGTCTTTATCTCCTCTCCTGCATCTTCTGCAGGTTTACTTTTGTACGTACCTACATGCACATATGGCAGAGCACACGGAATGCTAAATATTTGTCAGCTGATATCCCCGATTACACCAAGGCCTGGCCCCAACTTCGCAACACAGGAACAAGCTTGCTCACTGGAGATGAAGTGGCTTCTGCTGCTCCATCCTCACAGTAACTGTAGACTCTAAGAAGCATAAAGCTTCTCCATTACGTTTTGTTAAGAAAGAAGAGAGATTAATATGGAGAGGTCATACTTAATTTAATACTAAGTTGTCCTTTGCTTATCACAAGCCTGATCCTACCATCTTCTCAAAGCTTTCTCTGCTCTGAGAGGGACACAGCACACAGCTATTCCAAGAAGCAAGGAGAAGCCTTTACAGAAACAGGTTTTGTAATCATTCACAATTCATTTAGCATACGGAGCAACATTCTGGGTGTCATGTCTCCCAGCTGGTGGCCAGACGCTACAGTAGATGCGACCAACTGGCCACAGTCCTTCAGCCTGGCAGACCAAGCTTGTGTGTGTGCATGGTCTGTGTGTATTGCCATGGCTGAGGCTCAGAGCACCACATCCAAGTCCTGCAAGCAGACACCGAGCCAGCTGATCCACAGAGGTAATCATGCCCTGGCCAAGCTGGCCAGGGGGTGGGGACGCCAAAGTTTGGAAAAGAGCACCAGCCAGCCAAGAGGATCTTACATTGACAGTAGGTATCTTTCCCTAATGGTCTTACTTCTTAGTGAGAGAAGAGGAAGAACAGATGGCTTTTGCAGTCAAAGCCCTGGCCCAGGGTTCAAGGGGATGTGCGACATCTTTTCCGTCTTTCTCCTCTGAACTCCACACACTGACATGGAATAACACAGCTGAAGCAGCATCAGAGGTCCCGCAGCTGGGTTCAAGCAGGCTGAAATCCCTGCTGCATGAGGAGCTGTGAGCTCACCTCCCAAAGCAACAGTACAGTGCTAGGCCCAGGCTACCATGCCCCAGGCCCTGATTGAAAAGCCACCTTTGTTTAATGGAGATTTCTCCGCTGCTTCATCTGAATGCTTCTCGGTGCCACTTTTTCTTCTGTAACAAGAGGGAGGGTCCTGAACTGCTTTCAAATGTTGCTTTAAGAACCAGGAAAAAAGCCAGGTGGATACCACTTTAGCTAGGAAAAATTATCCATGGATTCTGGGGAACAGGTTTTTAACACACGTTCAAGCCTGGAGAGCTCCACAGGTAGATGTGTCTCGTCAGTGACAAGCACTAAGGCTCATGCAGCCTGGAGGATGGGTTGCACTTAATTGCTTTACCCATTTGCAATTGTACAGTTAATTTGTACCTACTTTCTGCCCAAAGTATGACTCTGCTATCACTCCCGTGGCATTACAGCTAAAGACTCGATTGCATTTCCAGACAGGCTTGTCACTTAGAAAACACTAATGCCCCACTTTTGCAAGGTGATTATTAAGGGGTGCTCTGACTTTATAATGTAGCAAATATCTGCATGGCTACAGACTGATAACATGGAACCAGCAGTGGCATTGATTAAGTGCCTCTGGCAATCTGACTTCGGAAATACTACAGGTCACCAGCGGCCATAATACAGGAATAATTAATAATAATGCTTAATCTTGCCCTCCAATGAAGAGGAGAAAAACCTCTGTCACTCTGGCCCATCCTCCTCCTCTCCATGAATCCTAAGAAGCAGCGGAGCTGTGACGTAGCAGTCACAACTTTAAGACTGAGCACAGAGGAGCAGGCAAGCGGCTGTCGTACAACATGCGGGTAGTTGTGCAGGTTCTGACACCCTGCAAGGAGAGATACATCCAGCCTTCACTGGCCGAGAGAAACATGCTTGCCATAAGTTTTTGAGTAAGCAGTGAAAAGCAAGTGACATCTTACTTCTATTGTATAAACCACCTCCAAAATCAAGGCACCTCTATTTCTAAGTAGTCTGTCTTTGTTTCCCTGTGCTGGCAGTTCAAGCTGTTGGAAATCCTGAGTTTAGCCTACCAAAACCATAAAAATAAGTTTTCTAGATTGGGGGTAGGGGGCTGGAGTTGGGTCAGGGTTTTTTGTTTAGGGTTTTGTGTTTGTTTGTTTGTTGTTGTTGGGGTTTTTTTTAATCATCAGGTTACATTTAGATTGTGTTTTCACGCTTTTCATCACGACATTACTGTAAAAAACCTTCTAGCCTTCCTCACATCCCCGCTGAAAAAAAAGATAAAAAGAAAAAAGGAAGAGGTAAATTCATCTTCTTGCTCACTTATCTATAAGGTGGCTGAGCTTGAAATTAAATATGGAAAGACTAAGGAGGACTAAGGACTTCCTGCTAAAATTGTGAGAGTCAACAGTGCAAAATTTCCAAAATCCCTGTCCTAACGTTGAGGCTGTGGCAGTGCTGTATTTGAAATGGATAATGCTTTATTGTGCTATACTTGAATTCTCTCACGCTGCTCTCCTCTCCTCGTTAAAGGCATTCACAGGGAAAACCTCTGGATGCTCTTTGTATGTGAGGGAACAAAGTGTCCGCTCCCATGGAGGCAGAATACAGTTTTACTGAAGCTAAAAGGCCCAAAGTGCCATCTAATGCTAAAATAACAGGGAGTTTTACCTCTACTTATCTCTCATAATCCTGAGCTATTTGTCCTTCAGATGAAATGAAAGCTAGATCCCATCACCTCCACCGCACGCAAATATCATAGCTTGTAAAGCTACATATTAGCAACTCAGGAGATTCCCTCCCACAGGAGGGGATCAAGACAGGTGGACGGGGGCTAAGGATTTGTGGGTTGGTTGGGTTTTTTCCTCCTCCAAAAACCTGTTTTACACCTGAAATATCTGATGTCCAATAATGACATGCCTAGCTGTGGGAGTCACAATAATTACAGAGGCAAACGGATCTCGCACCTCAGGAAGCAGAGTGCTTTCCCTGGGGCTTGGGAAGGCAGTCCCCAGCCTTCAACGTTACCCCAAGACGCGCTGAGCCTACAGCCTGCCTTCTTGCAGCAGATCTCACCCCACCTCCTGCCCATCAGGCAGCTCCATCCAAAACTCTTGGCAGCAGGCTGTGCCAATAAATATATTTTCTATTGGCAGGTTATTGCTTTCCTCTGAAATATCACATATTTGGCCATTAAGGAAGGCAGAGTCTGATCTTGTGTGTCAAATCCTATACTCCCACGAAAAATGAAGGAGCCACTTTGCTCTGCTCTTCTCCCAGCTAACAAGCCAAGGATGCTGTCACAAGTAAAAGACAGTGTGCAGGGCTTGCTTTGCCCTGGCAACAGCCGTACCCGACAGTAATGCAGAGGAGTGGATTGGAGAACAGAGAAGGGGCAGGAGTTACATGTGCCTACTTGCCCACCGAAACTGCGGTGAATTTTAATTTCAGGCCTCTCATCAGCCCTGACACAAAAATTGTAGCATCAGTTAAGTCATAATGAGTTAGCGGCACATTTGATGTTTACAGACTGTAGATTAGGAGCAAGAGTGCAGGACTTCACAGTAGCCTCGCTATGTGTAGATGCAGGGTTTGGACCCAAAGCTTAAGTTCAGGAGTTTCAACAAGAAACCATAATGCTCAGGGAATTCATAATAGGACACAAAGGCTTCTCCTGCAGAGTAAGCTGGTTTTTACCAACCCCCCATGAAGGGCAACCAGGAATTTTTAAAATGCAAAGCTTTATTTGTGCAGGCATTGGGTGGCCCACAGGCCGTTGGTTTCAGCACAGATAGCAGCCCCCAAACCCTGCTATGGGGATCTTTTATTGACTTCCTCGCTGTGAGGATAAATCTAAGACTTCTGCTAAAAGGCAGGAAAAAAGCACATAGGAAAATAATTTTTTTTTAAAAAAAGAGAGAAAAGACTCATGGAACTCAAATCAGCACACTTGATTTGGGATTTTGGATTAAGCCAACACAAGCACCACTCAGCATGCCCTAACGCTGGCCTCAGGACAGATGCAGGGCATCTGAGTCAGCTTTGCTTCCAAGGCACTTGCAAAGCAAAGCAAAACGGGGACCCATGAACTGCTTTCTCTGGTGAGTTTGGCTGCTCAGGAAGGCAGGGCTCCTACTGCCGAGCGTGCCACAGCCACCAGTACCAGCAATGCCAATGGCAGGCTGCAGGGAGGCTGGTTCTGCAGCGCAGGGCACTGGTGAATCCACAGGTAGGGAGATGGGAACACAGAGGAGAGGGTTAGGTTAGCTTGCATTGATAAATGTTTTGTGTGCTCTGATACTCCAAGAATCCTTTTCCTCCACTTCTTCCCCCTCAAATCCCAGCCTCCTCCCTCCTGCCTGGTTTCATCAGAACTCCAGATTGCTTGAACAAGCTGGCTGATAAGCCCACAGATGCCAACAGGAAGCAATGATGTTACAATAAGTGTCACAGGGAAAATGTCAACTGTATCATTATAATGAAGGTCATGTCTCCCTCACAGAGAGCTCAGGGCTCTGCACAATGCACATGTTGTTATTAGGTAGATGTTGACATGTGTAACTTTTGCCTTACAAGAGTCACTGCGCAGGGAAGAGTGGGGAGATGCTGGCTCACAACAGCTCCGAGGTTCAGGCTCTGCCATCGGAAGTGCAGAGGGAACAATTAACAGGCATTACCCAGGTGGGAGCTCACAAATACTCTGGTTCCAGCTCCTTGCCACAAACCGGGTACACACGGGGCAAACACACATCACATCAGTGGCCTCAGACAGCACCAAGGCACTACGTGGTTCTAAGACCGAGTCAGGCACAAAAGCAACCAGCCTCCATCCCAAAGTTGATGCTAGTAAATGGCACTTGGATACTCCATGTAAAACAGCTCGCTGCCTCCCTAATGTAGGGAATCTCCTCCTTTTAAACCTAGCAATAAAAATGATAAAAAGGGGACTATAAAAAATAAAAGCCTTGAATTAATACTCTAATGAAGTTTTATTATTTTTCTAAAAAAGATTTTGTTCCATGATGAGGAAATATATACTCTCCTTGGCTCTGGCTCTGTGCGAGGAAGTGGTTGTAGGGGTGGCGGGGGGTGTTTGTGCACGCATGCGTGCACGAAATGAAGCAAGCCACTGAATGCAGACAGCGGAGGCCTTTTAATTCTCCAGAAAAAACACAATGTTCTTTCCCATCCTCTCTCCATCTCCAAACCTGTCAATATTTTGCTCAATAAGGGATGACATGTTGGCAAGGATTTTCACACTCACACACATACGAGAGCTGGTGGGAGAATGCTGAAATCTGAGAGATCTGACTAATACATTGCATGACAAAGTGCTTTCAGTGATCCACAAGACTGGCCATCACCCATTTGTTGAGGGAGATGGCTATAGGGCATTGCTCACAGGTCCCCCTAGGACATGAAAGCAGTATTCATGTAAAGACAGAGAGGAGGAAAAGAGTGTGTTAGAAGAGCAGTCATCTGAAAAACTAGAGGGGAACAACCCTTGAGGGGCAAGAGCTAAGGTTTGGATGGTGTATCAGCACACTCACGGGTGACTGAGCACTGTAGTACTCCTCTTCCAGTCCAGAAAGCCAAGGGAGAGATAAAGCAGTGGGATCAGCAGGCTGCAGCTCAACAATAATTGCACTTCTCTGTGATGCTGGGCTGTAATTTATCTGCTCCCTCCCATTCCCACAGTGCCATGGTATATCCCCTCCCATCAATTTGTTCCCATATGCGCTGCTGTGAGGCAAAAGTGCTGGTTGGCCTCAGGCTGGTGTTGGCTTGGGGTTTTTTTATGGCAGACTGTGTCCACTAGGTTGCTTAGGGAAAGGCTGCCTCGGGACTGGAAGTACAGGGGAACACCACTCCCCTGAGCATCTGTTTGTATTTTCTTCTAGTAAGAGCAGAAGGAAAGCACTGTTTTATTCTTTCATCCATAGGGCCACATTCTTATGCCTCTAAGAATTAAAGTGCTCAGTGAGGGCATCTAACAAGCAATAGGTGAACACGGTGAAAGTGCTCTGAGAAGAAGCTAGGATGATTTGGCTTCAATCCTACACTCACTGGCAAGTAAACTGCAGGAAGATGGGAGTGGAAAACAAAGGCATTTTACCCTTAGTTCCATTTTTCTGTCCTAGGGTGATCCACTTGCCCTGACTTTGCCCAGTGCTTTAGAAAAAAAACAGTTGAAACTCAGAGACAACCTTTGAAAAATCGCTCCCAGACTGCATTTGAAGCTCAGTGAAGATGTCACACCCTAGGTCAAAACACTACTTCAGAGGGAGACCTTCAGAGTGAAGCCTGCTAAAGGAACCTCCATAAACGGTAAGCTTGGTTTGAAAGATCAAGTGGTCACCATCTTCCCCACCATCGCACCATATTGTTATAAATCCATAGCCCAAATACATAACAAAACAAAAAAATTCCCTGTCTTGAGATGTCCCAGGCTGAAGCCAATGAAACATACTCAAGAGATAAAGGAAGAGTTGAGGCTTGCCCCTCATCATGGGGAGGTAAAAAGGTTAAAAAGGAAGAAGTGATCTGGGGAGCTGCCAGCAAACACATTGAGCACAATGGATTTCTGAATTTGTCAAAGAAAAGATTCAATGGGTAAAGGTAGGAAGCCTTCCTATAAGAAGTCACCTATCAAGCCAGGTCCACTGTCATTGGGAGCAGCCCCTTTAGGTCCTGCTGTTTCAAGTAGGCTAATTTCAGTGTCTCACAGATTGCTTGCTTGGCTCCTGAGCTGCAGAGTAATCCAAAATGGACTGCTTCCTGCATTTCCGCCTCTGCCTATTTATGAACTTATTTTAATTTGAAAGAGGATTTAGAGATTCATGGAAGTCATGGATCAATATCCCTAGCATGAGCCAAGAAGAGCTCTGAGTGAGACTGGTCGCATAATTCTGAGACTGACAGTGTACCTCAGTCCTGACCTCAGCCCAGACCCCACTGTGCCAGGGGCTGGCTTTCCTACTACCCTTCAGCCAGTGCTCCCTTTTCCACCACCACCACAGCCCCCTTCCCCACCACCCCCAGCTCTCCCAGCACTTCACTCTGCAAATTCCTCTCCCTCCTGCCCACAGTCTTTCTTGTGCTGAGACTATAAAATATAAGCCAGAAGGTGAAACTATGGTTTTGAGATGATAAAATTAAGATGAGATCCACCAAATTCATTTTTATTTGCAATCATAAACCAAGCTTCACTTTACAAGACAGAGCAATTAAAAAGGAAAATGAGAAAGAGTTCAAGTGCATCAGTTACAGGTTGTTAATAGAACCAAAGTATTTTGTACTATTTATATTTTATGAAGCTCTATCGCTGTGTTTTGTACAACAGAACATCAAAATAAATGATTTACCAACTCAGTAAAGGATCCAGAAAACTGATCTCAGCTCATCCTCTGGAAGGCCAAAGACCCTTATCTGCGTACATTACAACCCCTCCAAGTATGCTGCTGCATTTTAAAACTGAAAAATCCCTGTATCAGTCCTGAGTTTTAAGGGTTTTTTTAATTTTGTACCAGATTTTTTCAATTTTTATAGGACAGTGTCCTGCCAGAAATGGAGCAATTCTTCTGAAAATGATAGAGAACATTTGAGAAGTCCATAAAAGAAATTACTACTTTCTAATGAAAAATAATTTTTTTTAACATCACACATATTTGATTTTCATACTCCTGACAGAAGAAATAATTACTAAAAAGAATTAGAATTATTACTACTTTTCTTAGGATTCTTTTGCAGCCTTAGAGGTTTACTTTGGAAGCCCTCAGCTAATTCCACTTAATTCAGAACACGCCTGAGCCAGGATTTGCAGGACTGTTGATAGGTCAAACGCACTGCAAGTAGGTGGTATGGAGGGGATATGCAGTTTTCTAAACACACGAAGCCGGCTCTGCTAACCTTCCCTCTGGTTTGGGTTTTATATCGTACCAGGCAAGCCTAACACATCAGACCTGTTGGCACACCTGCACTGGGCTGTGGCAGGTGGTGTGTGGTAGGGACCAACATGCACTTTGGATGAGGTAAAAGCAAGCAATGCCGGTGAGCGAGCAAAGCAAGGGGTGCAGGCTGAGCAAGTCCCGAGGTGTGGGTTGGCAGTGCAGTGCCCAGGGGGATGAGGACAGTTAGCACCAGAAGGTGAGACCTCTCTCCTTGCCCAGCAGAAACAGTGGTAGGGATGAGGCAGAGGTGCAGCTGACTGCATCTCTGGGCAAAAACAAGGGCCTGTGTAGGTGGTACAGAAGAGGGTAACACATTGTTCTTGCAGATACATCAGAAGGTTTGACACCTGTCCCTTTGTCCTGTTACACTGATCCTCTGCGCTGGCCAGCCTTTGCCTGGATCAGGAAGGTGTCTATCGCAATGCCCTGCAATATTTTTTAGGGTGCCATCTATCTTCTCACCACCTGGGAACCATTAGGATGCTTGTCTTAGACCTGCTTTAAGGTACTCTTGGATGAGTTATGGCAAACAACAGGAGCACTACCAGTGCAGCAGCATGCTCGAGCAGAAAGGGCCTACCCTCAGGAGCTAGACAGTCAGCTGTGCTTGAAATGCACATCAGATGCTACTTCTCAGCACTCTGCTCCTTGGCCCTACCTAAGCATTTCCTGATGCAGGAAAGTCAGTTTTTCCCCAAACCAGCAACCTGCCCACGAGCAGCTTCAGGACCAAGGCAGAAGAGAAACAAGTGAGGGTCATATTTAAGCTCAGTGAGGAAGCACTAGCACAATCCTGGCCAAAGCAGTGAGCTCACTCCCACCCACAGCAATCTTAGTTCCTTTCATGTGCAGTTATACACTAGTTTATAGTTGCATCAGTGCAGAACTCTGCATGCAGACCCATCTCTTCGTGTCAGATGGGTCTGCAGTTAGCACAAGAGAAGGGTTCTGGGAAATGAACACATTGCTGTGGAATATGCCCAATTTGGGACTGACTCTGCAGATGTCTGCTCTTACCCACGATGCTTCAGCCTCGCTCCCAGAAACAGGCTCACATTCAGCCAAAATAAGAATAATTACATGCCCCTGTGCACCAGTTTTCTAAAGCAGTCAAGTCTAAAGGGATCTTGAAATCCCAGGGATCAAATGCCTCCTGTCAGCAGGCCTGGAAGTGACCATCACTTTAGGCAGGGTCATCAGAAAAACACTGCATCCTGAGGACTGAAGGGAGGAGGAGAAGCCCAGGACAGATATTGAAGGGAAGCTGAAAAGGCAGCAAGCAAAGGACAAGGGCTGGGATTTGAGGAGAGCACATTTACTACTGGCCGAGCTTGTTACTGTTTTGGTGCAGTTAGCTCCTGTCTGTCACTCTCAATAAAAGTGTTATTGATTAGCATGTGACTTTATTGTAGAGAGCTGGCTGTGAGCCAAGGTGGAAGGACTCCAGAGGGAAAAGAGGACGACTTGGCTGGCAGGGAGGGGAGGGGGAGAATGGAGGAGGAGGAAAAGGGAAGCTTGGAAACATAAAATCTTGAAAAGAGTAATTAATTCTGATCGTTACAGCAATCTATTCAGATTTTCAAGAATATTATAAATCAGTTGCCTGTACCCTTCCTATTAGCATTCATGCTGGGAAGGGATCCTAGGGGGAATTGATCAGCTGAGAGCACCGGTGCCCTGGGGAAGGACTGGTTTAAGGAAAGAGGGATTTGTTTTGGCTGCTCATTTCAGATCTCTCCTGTGCCCAGGCCCATGGAAAACCAAGGAGGCTGGAGGCATGGCCCTTCAGGAGACACATGGTCCCTCAGCGCACCTCCACTGCTGTCCCCTTGAGGCTGTGCCAAAGGAAAGGGCAGATGGCCTGCAAATCTTTTTGAAAGTGAGAAAGTATTGCTAGCTCTTGCAGCTTAACTGGGGAAAGGGTGGGAGTGGGGGTGGGGGGAAGCAGGATGGAAGAAAAGACTCATCTTTTCTGCAGAAAAAGAGGTCAGAAATGGAAGGGCAGAAAATGTATAATTTCTAATACTGATTTAGTAATAAGCTTTATTTTTTAAAAGTCAACATTTTCTCAGAAAAGTTTCATTCTCATTGCTTACTTATGGAAAAAATACTTTAAACCTTATTTTCATGAGCAAATGTAACTTCCCCCTTCCTTCCTTAGGAAGAATATAAATGTGGAATAAGAAGAGTAGTGAAATATTATTCATTGAAATGCACAGCAAAAGAAAGTCTATCATCATCAAATAACTCCTGCTTTACCATTTAGAGAGAGAAAAGAAAAATCTTGGTTGGGTATCTGATGGCTTGCCCGTTTATGCGTCTGGAAGATCTGGTCCCAGTAGGGAATACTCCCAGTTCCCATCTCTCAGCTGCCCCACCTTTAAGTAAGGTGAGCACTGCCTCCTTGGAGTCTCATGGGATAAAGTCTGTGGAGCTACAATGGGAGGTACTGGCAGAGCTCTGCTGTAGGCAGCTCAGCACAGGGTAGCAGATAATGTTGAAGGCTGGAGCCAAGGACATTGAGAGGGCTACAGGACCAGGCTCATCCACTGTAAACTCAGAATTTTAAAGAGCATGTTTGGTCTGTTCATCGCCTTTCCAAAAACACACAAATAAAAATGAACCTGATGATTATGAGACGTGTCTTGGCAATGCAAATCCATACAGCAGCCGAGACCTAGTAGGACAAAATGGTTTCAAAAAACAACCGCAAGTAAAGCACAGCTCTCCACCTCTGTCCTTTTCAATATTCAACACTTGGACATAAAGGTCTGTTGTTGCCACAAACTAATTTCATTACTATTAATGCCCTGACCTCCTTTTTCCTCTGTATTTCCTCATCTCTTTAATGGAAAACTCATCTTTAATGGACCCTCCTTCTTCCCAAGCTACTGCTGCAGGACCTTGGCATGGCAACCGGCAGGTTCAGTAATGACCAGTTTGTGGTGTCAATTATTCTGGAGTACTTTGACAATGACACTGTTAGCTGTGCTCCATGCCACGACTATGAAGATGTAGCTCAGCAGCTTGCACGGAGGTAGCTTGGCTGTGTCACATGGCAGGAGAATGAGAGGTTTCAGGCAGAGCTAATCCTAGAATTGTAGGGGTTGGAAGGGACCTCAAAAGATCATCAGGTCAAACCTCCCCTGCCAAAGCAGGTTCCCTAGGACAGGTTGCACAGGTAGTGGTCCAGACGGGTTTTGAATATCTCCAGAGAAGGAGACTCCACACACCCCTGTGGCAGCCTGTCCCAGGGCTCTGTCACCCTCACTGTGAAAAAGTTCTTCCACATGTTGGTGCGGAACTTCCTGTGCTCCAACTTGCAGCCATTGCCCCTTGTCCTGTCTCCACAGACCACTGAAAAGGGGCTGGACATTTCCCCCTGTATCCCATACTTAAAATATTTACAAACACGAATAAGGTCTCCCCTTAGTCTTTTCTCTAGGCTGAACAATCCCAGCTCACTCAGTCTTTCCTTGTAGGGGAGATGCTCCAGGCCCTTAATCATCTTCATAGCCCTCCTCTGGACTCTTTCCAGGACATGCCTGTCTTTTTTATACCAGGGAGCCCAGAACTGGAAACAATACTCCAAGTGGGGCTTGACCAGGGTAGAGTAGAGGGGGAGGATCACCTCCTTTAAGTGAGCATCAACGCTGCCACAGCATTGACACAATCCTTGGAAGCCTGTATTAACTCAATCCTCAAACAACATGATTAAGGGCCTAATCGCCCCATGGAACCTGGCAGCCACATCTGTCCCTTCTCTTCTCCTCAACACACCTTCTCATCAGACCTTCACCACCTTCCTTCCTCCACACCAGCAGTAATATCCTGGAAGGAGCCCCATGAAACCCATCGCAGATGGCTTCGCTCCTTTTGGTGAGTGCATCTGTGGCCACACTCTGCCAAAGAGGACATTTCCGTGAATCTCTCTTCACTTGCCTAAATGTAGGTGTTTGGTGCCACTTGGGACACCCTGGAGTGCCCAAGGCATCTGCACAGAAATGGCAGATATGACATGGGACTACAGGAAACTTGAGCCCATCTGTACTGGTGGAAAGGAGCCAAGCAGGACACCAGAAAGCTACTAAAGCAAGTGACTTGAGCACCTAACACTGCTTCCAAACAACAAGCTGGAGGAGTGACACAGGATTCATCTCAAGCCTTGTAGGGAACAAGGACAAAGGAGTCCTTTCTTCCTTCTGCTGACACCTGCTGGAGTCTTGCCCTTTCTGGAAGCAAGCTCAGGAAAGATTTTCTGGAATATTTTTCCATCAAAAGACAGGTAAAAAACTGGCGCCGTTCTCAGAAAATGTAAGGCAAGATGCAGTTATTTAAGTAGAGAAAGAATTCACAGGTTCCCCCACATGATCTCTGCTTCCTTCTCATTGCATCACCCAGGCATGCTCATTGGAAAATGGTGTTGGATAGAAGAGAAGAATTTTTGCAGGAAATCCCAATTGACAATATGAATAACTCACTTGAACGGCTTTTCTGCTTCTCATTCTTTCCACAGTGCTTCCCTCTCCAATACCTGCTTTTTAGATCCAGCTTTTATTTTCTATTCCCTGTTTTCCCCACTGCTGCCAGCTCTTAGCTTCATTTACTAGTTTTGATTGCATGTTATTTACTTAGCACCCGTTGATTTGTCCCCTCAGGACTTCTCGGTTTTAAGCAAAGAGAATGCGTATGATTTTAAGTGGACATAATTTTATAGAAGAAAGGAAACAATCACTGTAGCTTCCTTCTCACTAGAAAAAATAAAAGCAAGTCCATCTGAGAGATGTTTCAGCAGTTGGCCACAGCTGAGCTGATCACCAAATGGTGACCGCAGAAAGGGTCAGGGTAGGAGTGAGCACAAGTCATGATGTATGCAAAGCAGCATCTCAGCAGTTGTAGAGCTACTCAACTAGCATTATCTTTTCAAATGCACATGACTTGACAAACAAAAGCCAGCTTTTCTATATAAGACGCTCTTCTAGTCTTCTCTCAGCAGAGCCATGAAGCATGCAGAGTTGTACTTTGGAAACAAAACACAGACTCAAGGAAGCAGGAGGCCAATAGTGTCACACAGGTGTCACAAGATGTCAAGCTAACCAGAGGTCCTAACATATTTTCAGCAAAACTCAACTCTTAAGTTTCAAGAGGACTGGCAAATGGTGAAAACATGAGAAAATGGTCCTCCCACCTTAGCTGCATTCCCCCTAATAGGTCTGACTGACTGCCTTAGCATGCCTCCTCCTCCATCAGCACAGTGAGTTCACAACCACCTTGCCTGCAGCCTCCACTGGCTTCACCCTGATGCCTTCCTTGCGAAAACATCCTACAGACAGCTGGAAAACTGCAAGACAGCCCAATTCCCTCACTGCCCAGTACTAGAGCCTGCCAAAATCATCATTAGAAAAAGTGAGGACCCTATTAATGTCCTCATTTTTTACACTACTTGCAAATAACAGCAAATTTCTCAAAGAACCACATAACATTTTATTAACCAGGTAGCCTACTGTGAACACATTTCAGCCTATGACACACATAAAGACAGCTTGCTTCCTCTGCAGTTGTGGGGGTTCCCCCCTCCCATATAGGCAAAAGAAAAAAAAATCTGCCAAGCTTTTAGATATTTATTTTTTTAACTATAAAGATAGAACATCACAGAAATGAAAAGCCCCACAAACACAGCAGCTTTTCTCTGTCCCTCTGTCTTGCTTGCCCAGTCTCTCTGCAAGGCCCCAAACGGTTCACAACATGGCAGGCTGACTCAGCGCCATGGCTGGGCTAGTCAAAATCTTGACATGCTTTCAAGCCTATCATTTTTATGGTGCCATCTCATGTAGTAGGTCATTAGTCACTGAAGTCACATGGTATTTGCATTGTCCCCTTATTGGATGACCAATGCTTTGAAGAAAACAGCAAACATCAAGTCATTTCATTATATGGCTGTGGGTGGGTTTTTTAATGAGCAGGCAGTTTGGCCAGAGACGTGTATTAGCTTTTATGACTCATTTTCATAGGCAGTCAACCACCTTTCCATACTTACCAACCGCAAAAGAAGGGACGTTGTCCCCATTTATAGCAAAATGCTATGTACAAACACAACTGAGTACCACTGCATACACTCTTTTTGGACCAGCTTCTCCAGTCGTGTGGAAACGGGAACTGCAGAGGCACTAAAAACGGAGCCAAGTACGAACAGCAAGACGTATGTGCTTCTGACAGCACACGTTAATTCTCAGCACTGGGTCATCATTTCTGTCCCTTGGTGCCCACTTGAAATCCGCTCTTTTTAATCCATGCTCTCTTTCCTTTCCTGAGATGCAGAGTTTTACAAAAGTAGGATATTTGAGAGCACACAGCAACGGCTTATTTTTGACTTCAGTGTGAGCACATGTAGGCCAGTTGCAAATGTCTTCAAAAATCCTTACCAGTGTTCGTTATCACCATATAGCCTTTCTTGCTCCTTGAGTTTGTCACCACTGTAAATCCTTCCCTACCCCCTAACAGGTTAGTTTTCTTCAGAACTTTCTTACTCAAACTCAACCATAATTTTAATTCATACCAACAGAAAGAGTTGCAAAAAGAAAGATATGAAGCAGCTATGCACATTACAAGGAAGTACCTAAGCTTGTGAAAGCAGGTGGGAAATGTTTCTTAGTTCTCAGCTAACAAAAACTGCTTGAAATACCAATGCACGCTCCAATCACCACTGGACCAGAAGATGCTCCACAGAAGAACAGTAGCTTTCTGCGATCAGGAAAAAGACAAGGAAAGAATGTTCTGTTTTGAGAGACAGAAAGGAAGAGTGGAGTGGAATTAAGTGTCCTCTGCCACCCTGTAGACAGAGCGTTCAGAGCAAACTAAAGAAAAGCCTGCAGTGAGCAGACAGCCATGCATGCACTGGCTGGTTGGCTGTCTAGCGAAGTGAAATGATATTGAAGAGACATTTCTATTGTGAGGACTTTCTGAAAGATCTTCTGAAGCTGATGGGAAGAACATTTTTCAAAGAGATCTAGACAACAAACTGCACTTTCCACAATAAAACACCCATTAAGCTCCATTATGGTTATTTTTATTGAAGCTAGTCTAGACAGTCAAGTACTGTTTTTATTCGCCTCCAGATAAATAGAGATCTAGATAAAGATGGAACCACTGCTGCTGTGTAGGGTCAGTTTACGTAACAGCACAGTCATTATCCTATCTTTGACAGTGACTCTAACAGAATACGCAGTTGAGCTTCCCTCATTCGCAAATGCCCTCTTAGTCTAGGGGTGTACCTCTGACTCAGTCTTCATTACTGTGTTAAACAGTTCCTCAGGAATTGTTTTTTTCATTCATCCATTTAATATTTGGAAGTAAAAAAGGAAACTTGGCTTATTCTTCTGTTGATGAAACAAACCATGTTTTTTTTCTGAGTTCAGATCTGCCTGAGATCTTTCAAGTCTACCTAATCAGAAACTGGGAACACTCAGCAGCTTCTCCCAAGGCTAAGGTGAGTTTGAAGATGTCCTGGGCTTTTCAACAAATAAAAATTGTTTGGTTTAGGCTTCAAATAAGTGCTGCCAGCTAACTTTGGACCCTTACAGGTTTGGAATTTATAGTCTCTAGCTGCTTTCTTGGCAGAGAAAGAACCTAAACCTGTGATCCTGTCCTGAACTGTAGCATCTCCTCTTGTGCTGTCAGGGCCCTGGTGCTGTGTGAAGAGCATCTCCAAACCTGACAGATCTCTGACAGAGAAGCTTCTGGCTCTAGAAACAGCTAGAAACATTTGAGGCTACCTCAGCCTGGTTGTTTCAGGAGGAACTGGACAAGCTCATCTGGAATTGATGCTGAGGTTAAGAAATCTATCATGTTTTATTGTTCCTGCTGATGTACGACATGCCATCCTTCATCTCTTTCTAGTGCAGAGTGCCTGCATGTTGGTTCATGTTATACTGTCAGCTCCACTTTTACGCCTTCCTCCCCCAACTCCATTTGGTCTGTTCATGCTAAAAATAACTTGTGACCATACTTATCATTTCCCACCTCAAGCCTGGATTGTCTCTATTCAAGGAACTTCACTCCTGATTCTGGGAAGTAGGGAAAAAATATCCAAACTTGAGGAGATTGGCCGGTATCTGTATTAAAGTCTTTTCAGCAATGCAGGTCAAGAGGCAGAAGGAAGGCCTTTGGGCATTCCAGGCTCTTATCTTCTCTTTGGCATGAACGAAGACCGATGAGAGGATTTAATGGGTGGCTTGTTCAACAAAGGACACAGAAGCCCAAAGAAAGATTCTGTGACTTCATTTTAAGGCTGGGTGAGGTTTGCACGAGGTCTCTGACATCTCTGAAGTGCAGAGTCCATTTCTGTTTGAAAGCTTGACTGGCAGCTCTTCCTTTCCAGACAGTAAGCGCCTGCTCGCGGGGAAGAAAGGCGCTTTAGAAAAAGTATGTACAAGGAAATTGTTCTGCTGAATCAAGCAGCAGATATCTGTTCTCTGAGCTCATAACAAAGCTTGCCCCTTCATGGCACTGAGGGGCTCCAAGCCACTCAAGATGTGCCTTTCCAGTAAGATTTCTAATGCTGCTCATCTCTAGTAATTTAAGAGCCTGGGGTTTTTCTTTTTGGTTATTGTTCTTTTCTAAAATCAGAGGTCTTTTATTTCTTAAAGCAGAGCTATGGTGTCATGACATCCTAATTTGTATAATTGCTGTCTATCCTAAAGTTTACCCTGCAGTTTCAATTACACGTCTCACTTCAATTAAACTCCTTAATTCTTGTCCCAAACTGGCATACAGCACAGCTACCAGTCACGGTTATCCTGCTCTCCCCCAAAGCTTGCAGCACTGTCCTAGTGGGAGGACTGAATAGGAAGCAGTTTGAAGCCACCGGGGATTAAGTGCATCTGTAGAAATGTCAAACATGGATTGTGAGCTACTCTTGCCTTCCTTTTGCATCTGGAGGAACATAGTTTGAACCAGGGCAACTCCCAGAGTGTTAAGGGTGCAGAGATGAAATGAAACACCCTGCCCAGCTTCCTGGGTGAAGGAACAGAAGAGGCGAAGAGCCAGGTTGAGTGGGCTGAAGATCCTCTAGAGGGTCTCCAGCAGAGGAAACCATGCACTGTGAGTACTCTATGAGGGAGAGGGAGGTGAGGGCTGGGGTGGGGCTTGCCACACAGGCAGTAGTGCTGCTTTCATAAAGTGGCCTGTCGTGTAAACAAGATGTACCTTTGACATCCTCCCCTTCAGGGCACCAAGGCATGAAGCAGGCAATGTATTTCAAGCCAAACAGGTGATTTGTAGGTGCTAAGTGTTCATAAAGACAAGATTAAAGAGCTCTCTGATAGCAGGGCAGTAAATCATTCCCCACCTGCAGAGTAGAGTGCCTGGCACAGTTGCTCCTCCGACCCTGATTAAATAAAGGATGGCTCAGCAAGACGGGGGCTAAAGTTAGCTGACAGCACTTGAGTGAACTGGTGTCTTGTCTGCTGCTGTTGCAGCTGATGGCTAATTTTCTCCCAGAGGAACCTCTGAAAAGTCTGGTAATTAAAACCAGTGGAAGGCAATCAGGCTCATGGGAAAGCAGCCCCCATCTGTCCACTTTCCCCTGACCACATGCCTCCCCTGACTGAAAGCCTGCATGGGTCAAAGCTGCCTCTGTTGAGGATGCTTTAAGGACTGTAACATGGCTGGGTGAATAAAATTGCAAGGCCTGTTGCTTTCACTTGCTCCAGTGAAAGCAAGCTAAAAATAGGGATCTAGTGAGTTTACACCCGGCATGCAACAAACCCTCACAAGCTCCAAGTGTCCTGTGTACAGTTTTGACGGTCAAATACATACATACACACGTACACATAAATACATATCTGCATAGATATATATCCCCCCCTGCCCCCCCAAACACCCTTATGATTTCATACCATCCCAAGCTCTCCCCTGGGAATCACTATGTACCCTGCCCAGTCAGGTGAATGAAAATCATTGCCTGAATGTTACAACCTGGGAAGCCATGGCCCAGAGGAGGGAGGTTTTGCAGTGAAATCCTCCGATTTCAATGGCAGAGCAGGTAACAAAACCTGGGCTGCATCAACTCCCAAGTCTCCTTCTTAACCAAGAGCATGTTTAGACTAAAGAAACAGGTTTTGTTTTAAATTACCTACTTTACTAGCCTAGATAGGACCCAAAAGAACTTAATGGAAGGGAAACTTAATGGGACCTCATTAGATTGTTATAACATTTTTTCTGCACTGTGCTATTAGCTCTTTAAAATAGATTATTGGAAAGAACACACTTCACAGATTTAAATTACTTGTGGCTTTTGCCTTACCTGAGTTATTTCTTTTACTTTTTATTCATCTGGGGTTTTCAGACTAGATTGAACAGACTTTTTTCCCCATTTCTAGATTCTCGTACAAAGCTGGCACAGTTGGATTGTTAGACCTTCAGTAATACTGCTCAATCCTAAACAGAAAAATCTTTTTTAATTGAAGGCTCCTGATTTAGGATTATGTTGCTGTAAATCTAAGGAACAGAAGATTTTTTTTTAAATGTTGATTTTAAACAGGCAACATAGTAACAAGATATGTTTTTTTCTGAGGAGGGAGGTTCATCCCCCTTTGTCATCATATTGAATCTAGAAATATTCAGATCACCGAAGTCCCCAGAGTTGGGTTTACAATATACAATTCCTCAACTTTATGTGTGCTCAGATGTGCTCCAGTATGGCAAACTGAAAGGAGGATCTGGAGCACTGGACAGTCCTGACCATGTGCTTTACTTCCAGCCAGTCTATAAAATTCAGCCAGGCTCTAAGATTCACCATGTAGCTTTGTTACAAAAGCTCTGTCACTGAGATTGGGGCCAAGAGTAGAAGTGGTTCCTCTGACTTGAAGGGTCAGTTTCCTTTTCACATGTTCCAGGCATAGCTCAAAGATACAATCAATGAAAAAAAGAAAATAGGTAGAATAAAGAGATGTGGAGGCCTAAAAGCTGAGAAGTCCCATGCGGTTACTTTTCCTGAAAGATGTCTGCTTGTTTTGATGCTCTTCCAGCTACTTAATTATCTGCACTGAAAAAAAAACCCAATAAAGGCAGCTGCTGCTTCTCAGTTCATAATGTCTTATGTTTAGCATCCTGTGTCCACACTTTCCTGAAGCAGATCGAGAGCACACGCAGAAGGACTAAATGTATTTTCTTCCCAGCAGCATCTCCTGCTCTTCACAGTACCATGAAACTGAAGTTCCCTATGGGAACAGTAATTTAATGTTTTATAAACTTTTCAAGCCAGCTTACTTCACTGCTCATTCAGTTCACTGCCTTGCTTGCTGTTGAGGGGCCAAAGGGTTCAGTCACTGCAACCTGCTTCGCTCCTGCTTCTTTGTTGGTTGAGCACCCTAAGACTCTGCTGTCACACCACGTTTCACCCCAGGATGGTTTTGTATTTCACTTAACCCAGGGTTTCACTGCTTGTACCCACACATACAGGCACAAACATGCACTCGTACATAGAGCTCTGGCAAGCAGACATCTGCTGTGGAGGGCGTTACTCCGCAGAAGAAAACAGCAGGAGTGTTTCCATGCCTACCTTTCCAAGAGGCTATTTCATCACACCAACCTTTCCATGCAGGATGACCCTGCTTGAGGCTGAAGACCTGCATTAAGTTATAGACCTATATTTTAGCATTAAACCATCAGCAGGCTGCTTTCTTGCACCTCAGAGGTAGACCTTAGTAGACACTACACTATTTGATATCAAGTCATTATTTGCCACTTTGCAGTACTCTTTGAAAAGGATTTCTCCTCCTTGCACAGGGTCAGGATGAGTTGGGCTACACTTGGGCTAGATTTCTGCCCTGCTCTACTCTCTAGTTAACCGTTTGTTTCGTTTTACCCAAACATATAAAACATTGGTGTACAGACCCTACCCAGACATTTGCTCCCCAGCGTAAGCCTTGGTAGCTTACCACATCCTGATCTTTAGGCCTGAATTCTAAAACTGTCATTGAGCAAGTTTGAAGTAATGTCTGCAGATGCACTCACTGACCCAGAGCTAACTGTTAGCTGCTTATATTCCTCCTCCTGCTTTCATGCAAGTTAATTTGCACGTACCGACAAAGGACAAGGAAAACCAGGAGTAACACCAGGCAACACCAAAGGTCCTTCACCAGGGTGAAGGACACGACAATGAGATGGCCAAATGCATGCAAACCCAGGACATGAGTACCTCAGGAAAAACTCTATTCAAAGTTACCCAAGATGCATCAGGCACATCCCACTGGGCACCCACGCATGAGCTATAGCAGCCAAAGGAAACAACCTCCTGTTCCATGGTAGAAGGCTGTGTCCCCAGGGAGCTACAAATAACTCCCGACAAATGGATACCCTTCCAATATGGAGGAAAAAAAGAGTGAAAGGATTTAATCACAAGCCTGCAACTGGGAAGGAGTAGGGAGAGAAGGCGGCAATTAGTTTCAGCACCCTTCCCTGTTGAACCCTTGGCCTCCCCATATCTCGTCTGTGCAGCAGGGAGGAGAGCATTCCCCCTTTTCCACAGGGACCAGGCAGATGAACACCTCAGACTACAAAGAGCTTTCTCTTTTTTTTTTTATTCTTGTGGTATTAGCAGGGACCACCTACGTATTTGGGATGGTTCCCTGGAAAGCTGTGACGCGGGCCGGAGCAGCACGCTTGCCTCTCTGTTCCCGCGCCTCTTGCTGCCACCCCCTGTGCCTGCCACCCTCGCCAGCTGCCACCGCCAAACGTGGCCCTACTGGTGCCAAGAACAACCAGCCTCCGAGTCGAGCTGTCCGAGCAGTGCCAGTCCCTCAGCCCTGCTCGGCTCCCTGCATCGTTCCCGTTGATTTACGTATCTCCGCAATGTTATTTATCAACTGCTCCATAATTAATCAGACACAGAGCTTGGCAGCACTAAATGAGCAGCCTGTCTCCAGCGCTCCCACTGCCACCAGCCCTCTCCCCTCCCAGCTACCATGCTTTATCACACGCCACAACACTGGAGCCTGCATTCAGTTGCTCCTCATAATAGCAGCCAGGGGGGCTATTCAAATGATCTCATCTCACCAGGAGAGCAGGCACTCATCCTGCCAGACTGGCAGGAAGAGAGGAATTAGCATCCAGGTAAATGCCAGCTTCCTGCCAGTTATCCCACCAGCCACCTGGCTAAAGAGCTGCAGCAGCTCTGAGATTAAAAATCTCACTGTTCTTTCCTTCCTGACCTCTTTTTGCCCCTGCCACCCCGGCCTGTAAGCCTGTAACCTCTTCCTTTTCTGTCATATTGCTTTCTCTCACTTTCTCCCCTTGCCTCTCACCCCACCATCCTCCCTTCCCAACTCTCCCTTTCCAATGCTTTCTCCTGCTCATCCACTCTTGGTGCTTGTCGCTTTCTCCCCACTTCCCTCCTCACATAAGCCCCCAGATCAAGGACACTGTATGCAAATAAAACTGCTGTGTTGTTTGCGTGAGCAAAGACATAAGAGGACTGTGGACCCCAAAAGTCCTTCAGCTCAAATCTATCAGATGTAAAGACCACAGATCCTAATCCTCTAATAAAGATTTGGCTCTGAGTCAGATTAAAAAGCAAGGCTCGGGAGACACAGGTTATGTTCCTAGATATGACATGCATGGACTGACATGCTATTAGCAAGACATGCTGCACCTCAATTTACCTGTCATTAAAATATAGAGGACAGAGATGCTAACTGACCCAAACTCATACAGCCTCCATGGCTGTAAAAGCACTCACACAGTCAAGGTTAAAGTGGAAGCCTTTAGGGATTGAATAGAAAGGTGAAATCTCTCTTCCCTTTTTTCAGTATCAAACATCCACTTTTCTGAATCAGCCTGTGGAAAACAAGGTGGAGCTGTAACATTAGGAAACCCTAACTTCATCACTCTAACTTTATTACCTGCCCTTCTCATGCTAAGGTCCCACCTGTGGGAGCCATGCCTTACAAAGACTTTTGCAAGAGCAAGATGTGATGCAGTGTGGGCACAGCCCAGCCTCCACAGAGAACTTGGGCACTGAACTAGGCCCTCCTCTGGCAGAAGCATCACCTGCAAGTGATGGCTGTGCAGCGTATCTTGGCTTGCCATGTCCTCTTACCCCGAAAATACGTGAAACATGAGCATTTTCCTAGACACCAGAAGAGCTCCCAAGGCTCCTTAACTTTCCAGCCACTAGCATGTTGCCTAGCTAGCATAAGATGAATACTGAACCCTTCCAAAATAAACCACCTTTTAATGATTATGTTGAGGCAAGGTCTTCAGATAAACACCCCAGTTGAGGCAGGACTAAAGGAGAGAAGCATGAACTTTGTCCCAGTGCAAAATAAGGGGATAAAACCATCAGCCTCTGCCACACGGCAGCCTTGAAGAAAGCTGCAGGGGAAGGACTTGAGCAAGGGATCCTAATATAGCATTACCAATTCATACTGACCCCTTCTGGCAACCTACCAAACCCAAGTAAAACAGGACTCATGTTAGTGAGGTTTACCTAGATACTGAGCACAAAGGTAAGGAGAGGAACTACAGGGGCAGTAAGAACTTTGCTGCATTCACTTGCCTGTGAATTCCATGCTAGAAAGATGAAGATTGGAGGTAGGAAAGCAAGAAATAAGAGAAAAAAATATAGTGCAAATTTTTAATTTAGGGGTTTTTTTTTAAGACAGATGGGTGTGGGGTTATACTAGGGAAAACAAGAAGAGAGATTAGAAGTTGAGGAAAAAGTAGTATGGAAATCAAGCTGCAGAAGATTGAGCTAGTAGGAAGCAAGGCAGAGTGATATAGAAAACTTTGTTCAAAAAAATCTTTGATTTTAAGTCTACTACACAGATAAGCAGTGGAATTTTTGCTGCCAGTGATGGGATGTATTTGTTCCTCATGAATTTCTAGCTAACAATCCTTTGCTTTCCCCTTGGCTGTGGGCACGGAGCGCACGTAAAATTGTGCTCCGGGATTGCACCTCTTTGGAACCTTTTCTCTGTTCCTCTATAGGATGTCTGCTCTCTTGGAAAGGGCACAAACACCAGTTCAAAAAGCACTTGAGAAACATAGTTGGGCCTAAAATTCTCAGGTGAAAGGAACATTATCCAAAACAGAAACTAATTATTTGGCGGATTAAGGCCACTGGCTGGGTCTGCAGAGTAAGCAGATGGACCAGAATGCGGCGGAGCCCTTTTTCAGGATGGATGGCATGGTGCGAACATCTGTCTGCTGCAAGCAGGAATATGTTCCAGGTCTGCTTGGTCTCAAAAGCAGGAGTGCAACCTCCTACTTGGACACAACTCACAGAAACCAAAACTGCATTGAGGGGCTTTTTCATGTGGTGAGATCAAAGGGCTGGGACTTGGCTTTGCAAAAGGGGTTTGGATGAGCCTCATGGCATTGCAAAAGAACGGCTTAGAGCTATAAAAGTCATTACTATAAAGACATTACTTAACAAAACCTTTTGCCATTAGGTTATGAGTTCGAATCTCATGCATTCTGGTGGCACATTAAAATCATTACCATCACCATCTGACCGCTCTGCGGTGGTCTCTGTGTGAAGTAAGTTTTGTGGCCTTTAGCCAAACCCCAGTGAGCACATTTAAATCACTAGTAGCTCTGAGTGTAAGGACAGCTGATCCAGGTATACCAGACTAGAGTAAAGTCAAAGCAAATTGACACAAATGGGTTATCTGCCCTATAAGAAGTCATGGGTGCTGGGGTAGATCCATCCATAGAAAAAAATATATCCATAGCAGACAGGTGTTTCAACCTATGCAAAGATTAGGACTAAATTAAAAAGCCCTAGATACACAAACTCCCTTAATTGAAGTCTGCCATGTCAACTAAAAGAACATGTTATATACCACCACAGCTTAGAAAATGGAGCTTCAAGTATTCCCAGAGGGCCAGTTGGTACATGACAAATGCATGGCAGTTTGTAAAGACATGCAACAGATTATCAGTACATAACAAAAAAGAAAAAAAAAATCACACATTTTTCAGCAGCAAACAGGGGCTAATGGAATTTCTCCTTCTCACATATAGTAGCTGAGAAAGATATGGAAAGATAAAACCACTGATGCATTCATTGGAGCAGAGAGGGCCTGGGGTCCTTAGAAAGTCCTATGCAAGAACTGCAGCAGTGCCTGGCTAGAAAGACAGGAGGAAGCTAGCAGAAATCTGATTTCTCTACCCATGCTCCCACATAACACACAATTTCTGACAGCAGCCTTTGCAGGGTACCACCAACTCTGCCTCGATGCAGCATAAAGCTTGCTGCTGCACAGAGTAGCGATGCACGCAGACCAACTGTAAATGAGCTAGCTCAAATATTAGAAGCAGTTTAACCCCAGAAGCATGGTGCTTAGGCTGGGCCAGTTCACCCAGTTGAACGACAGGACTAGAAAACCATGATAATTCCTGCAAAGTCCTGAACTCCATATATCTTTGATGTAATTAAATAAGGAGTATCCATTTTGCAGACAAAAGCACACATGGAGTAATGAGGGGCCACGCAGACCTCCCCAAGTGGCTGCCTGTGTTCTGTTTCCAGAAATCTCACCGCCTCACTGTCCTGTGCCTTGCAGCACATCTCCATCCCCCTCAAACCTCCAAGAGCCGTTTCCCCAGCAGGCCAAGACACGTCACTAACTTTTTAGCAGCCCAAACAACCCGGTGGCAGAGGCCTGCCTGAAAGCAACAAGCAGAATTAGCCTGGTGTTATGCAGGGCGGCAGCCGGCGCCAGCACTGCTATTTACAAGGGACATGGCTTGCAAAAAGCAAACATCTCCCCACGGCCCATGGGGGCTCCGCTCTAGCTAACACGTCCTGTGACACTGAAGACAGGTAATTAATCTCCCATCACACCACCTGTCTGCACCATACTCTCCCCTTATCCAAGAGCTTCTCTCCTGTCCCTCCATTTACAGAAAGGGGGAGCAAAGTTTATCACTGCCACCTATTGGCATTTGCCTTGAGGGAAGAACATAAGGACATACATGGCACCACTGTGCCCCAAAACATCAGCACCTCTCTTCCATATTTTCAGCTCTTTGTAAAACTGTAGACCCTTTGATACTCAGTGTGTAAACACACAGCGTGCAATCCTGGATGGATCTGTAAACTAGTTAGGAGCAGAGTTAGTACTGTAGGTAGTCAGTCCCCTCGCGAAGTTTTGGTGGTGGTGGCTTGGTTTTGGGTTTGTTGGTGGTTTTTTTCCACTTGCAGGGCCAAAGACCAGCATTGTACTCTGCCGTCTGGGTATAGCAACTCACTTGGTGCTAGCTAAAGCATTTTGATATCACATGGTATCATGTATTTTGGACATACCCTGCAGATCCTTACAATCAGAGCAGAGCTCTTTCCCCCAGTACTGGAAGCCAGTCTTGTAGGGCATTCAGCGGGCATCCATAGTGAACTAAATTTGGGATATCTGGCACAGTTCTGTATTAAGGTCAACTTTACTTAGCTCTAGCCATCCAGGCAAAAGGTCTGTGTTCCTGCTGTGTCTCATAACACGCGTACAAGCACAAGGCAAAAAGCGTTTTAAGTTTTCAAGTAAATCTACCTCCTGCTTTGAAGCTCAAAAGGTCAGGCTTGAGGTGGGGTCTGACACAGGCACTGGAATAGAGAAGAGATAGGAGGAACGTTGCTGGTCAAAAGTTGGGGGCACAGACAGAGCTGTGTCAAGGGGAGCTCTGGACCCATGAGAGCTGCAAGACAGATTGGGGGCAGGGGGCACTACCAGCCTTGTCCAGGTGGGCAAAGCTTTACACAGAACACTCCCGGACGCAGTCACTGATGCAAATCCTTAGTTTAATAAAAATCAAACCTTTGCTCTGATAAAGCAGCTGAAGAGAAAGCCATCCCTTGTTCTTTAAAGCTGACCTTTCCCTTTCCCCAGCGTAGTTAGATCCCTTACAAGATTTGGTACGTTCAAGAGGAATTTTTAAAAAAACATTTTTACAAACATGTTCTGCATGACTGCTTCCACTAATCGTGCCGACAGGGGCGATCAATGCCTTTAAAGGAGATTTGTGGAAACCACGAAGAGTCAAATGCTGCCACTATGGAGATAAATGCCCCTTCAGTTCCTCAGCTGCTGTCACCACAGCACACCTCCTCAGAGGAAGGTTTTACTACAGGCCCAGCTTATTATTAAGATGAGGCAGAAGTTCAGGACCGGCTCGCAAGGAACCACTTCCCACCTGGCTTTATTTCTTAACTGAAAGTACTGTGCTTAAAGCACTACTGCAGCACCCTCTTACGCTACACTGGATTATTAATTCAACACTGATCCAGAGGAAGCATGGATGTCACTTCCTAAAGCACCCTGATTATGAAGGTCACCTGTGCTCTCTATTGACCAGACTGAGGCTTGCTTAAGTTAACGAGAAGTAACAAAATCTCAGCTCCACCGAAGGCATCTGAAAAATACATTACATTATTTTTTGGATTGTTTTTTATTTTGTACTGAACATCAGGCTTTCCATACATTCTCCCTCATTAGCTTTTTCCATTTGAAATGTTTTCACCCATGTCTTTTTGTGAATCAACCTGGGCAGCAAGTAATCTTGACAGAGGCTCTTATACTCAAACCAGATAACAAATCAAGCTATTCAAAGCAGTACCCTGCTTCCCACTATTTTTAAGGCCAGAGTTCTATAAAGTAGTACCAGATGTTTTAATTAGCAGAAAGCAACAGCATATTCCTGCACAGCATGTTCCAGAAGGGATACTGAAGTGACAAAGTAAAAAAATCTCAACACAGAACAAATGTATGTTTCATTATACATCTTTGACTGCTTCCCCTGCACTCTCTGCCCACGAGCCTGCCTTTTCCTAGGACTTGTTCCAAAATATTACTTCAAGTAGATTTTGTTTTGTTCTTTACTGCTCCCTGGAAACCTTTATAAATATATTCCACTGGTGTTTCTCAACTTCCCCTACTCAATCAATCTCTGTCCCAGCCCAAATCTATTTCACTTCATTTGAAGAAACTAACTCTGCCTTCTGATCTAACAGACACTCCATAGAGATGCAGCCACTGCACATTTTGCAGTCTGTTTGAACCTATGGACACAGCAAGGAAAAAATTAATACTCCACCTAAAACATTAACAAAATACTGTTTCTTATATGGACCATATAGAAGTCATGGGGGGAAGAGGGGTGAAAATGCAATGTCAGCTCTGTCGCTTCTTATTTGGTGAGGATCTCAATATAAAATTTTGCAAAAGACATGCTTGCTGGTGCATGCAGATAACACAACAGGGATTGTGTCAAACAAAACAAGAACAGCATGATCTGTTTTGGGGTTTGTTTTTTTTTTTAAATCAAGGTGATACTTTAGTAGTATCTTGATTTGACTTGATAGTAGTATCTTGACTTGATAAATAGTAGGAGCCTATTACAATGTTATATGTTGGAAAACAGAAAAAGTCACCGTTACCTCATAAAAAAAAGATCTTGTACCTTTCTCCTAACATGCCCCACTTTGCCCTCAGCACAAGCTGCTGCGTGCCTGTCGCTGCAATATTGGGGATAGGCACTGAAATCCCCCTGATGGCTGCTGGTCAGGTGCAGCGTGGTCTCTCTTCTGGAGTATTGCGGTGCCACGCTTGGCGATAGCATTTGCTCTGTCCACACTTCGCACAAGAGGGAAATATGTCTGAAGATTTTACTGAAGGTTATAAAGTTCTGTGGGGGATGGCTATTCCCAAGGCAAGAGCTGTCCCCAATACCAAGATTATATTGCTTTTTTCCACCATCTGCAGAGTTTGGGCCACATTTTTCTCTTCCTTATAAAAATCTTCAATGTTGAACTGGCAGTTTTGAAAAACTTGGGCTGGCAAAAGGGGAAAGAACAGCAAAATGATACCACTGAAAGTGTATTTGTACTGGAAAAATACATATCCAAGAATTCCTTCTTTTCACTACAGATAAGAAAACAAAAGCCTGTACAGCTGAAACATTTATCACTTAAGAGTATTTCATTAAAAAGTGGGAAAATTAAGAAGGACAGGGGAAAAAAACATATAAGTTGTGGTTAATGAAACCTATTTACTTTCTGAAATAAGTTTAGAGTAAAATCCAATAGTCAGTTCTCATATTATGTTCTTGGAAATCCAGTACTTTTGCACTACTTCATCCTTCCAGGAATGCAAAGGGCTGGGACAATCTGCATGCTTGTTCCTCTCTTGCCCCTTTTTTATTCCTCCATCTGCTTCAGTGGCTTATTTCTGATTTCTCCTGTCCTTTGGAGTTATCAGGAGTAAGACACAAGATTGATTCTCCAGGTCAAACTGTTCCTCATCAACTATAGTAAACAAACCAGGAACGTGTTTTCAAGCCAGTCAGTCTCCTTTCCCTCTCTCACACACACACTCACACAGATGTCCTTCTACTTCCAAGGCAAACAGGAGCTGAAAAGGGTCATTTGTTATTTTCTCTTTAAAGACAACCACGGTCACATTTGTCCAATTTAGTAACTCCTACAGAAGGCAGCATCTCTTGATGAGAAATAATACCAGGTATAGATACAAATAGATAGGATTGCAGATACAAAATCTAAATCCACCCGTTTCTGGCAACCCCTATTTATTTAGTTCAGAAGTTCACTTTAAGAGAAGGTAATGGCAAGGGGGTGTGCGTGTGTAAGAATAGCAAATTGAGCTGATGAGAACTTTTTTTTATCAAAAAGTCAATGGCATAGAGTTTGGCTTGCAAAATGGCGATGAGGAAATAGCTGAAAGGTGTGGAACAGAGTGTGAGAGAGCAAGAAAAGGTGGCACTAATTTCTAGCCTTTCTTTTCTTTCTTTCCTTAGCTGCTTATAGCACAGCCTTTCCCCTCAGCAACTCCTGATAGCTCCAGCCATCTCCTCATGAAAGTTTTCTACTGGTAGTCCTCATCTCATTCAGGAGAGGGGTCTGCTCCATCCCCTTCAGACAGGGCTGCACAGGTGCATGACTCATTGCAGAGGGGTGGTACAAGGTGCCCAATGCTGTGATCATGCTAGTTTTGCCCAGGGCTAATGGTGCAGACACAGGCTGCTGCCCGCTTGGAAGCTCTTGGTTGTGGCCCTAGAGAAGTCAAAGGTGAGCCTATCCTCTCTCTCCGTGCTGTCAACAGACACATCTAGCTCCAGGGTAATGAACCTCCTCTCACCATCTCAGAGGACCAACAAGGACTAACAATCAGGGCAAGTGGTTGCACCTCTGATGCTTTCCCTGCTGCAGCTCAATAACATTACATTCTATTTCTGTGCTACAAGATTCCAGAGGAAACACCATACAAGCCAATCCACCTTCTACCTTCTCCCTGACCACAAGGCAAAGCCACTTACCATTTGTATTTGGGATAAGAATCTCTGCAAAGCCCTGGGAATGATGGTGCCATCACAAGTGAAGCATTACAACATTCCAACACCATCACAGCAGAGCTGAGACCTCAGATCTTCAGCCCTAAAATGACCATTAAAGATAATAACAAAGACTTGCTTTAAAACAACTTTAATGCAGAATCTGGATGCCTTTCTCATCATGCAGTAAGGAAAAGGCAGAACTGCTCTACAACCCAATTGCCTTCAGAAATATTGAAGGTCAGTGGGGAGCCAAGATCAAAACCAAGCTGAATAGTGGTGAGCTACAAAAACACACTGGAAAATGCATGCCGTCTTACCATTGAGAGCAGTGGGAAAGAGACAACCCAAGAAACAACCACCAAAACCCACCTTCCTCCACTACCATCACTACCCAGGTGCTAATGATCAATAGAGACTTCCTGTAGCAGCACTGGCTCTCTTATCATTATTGAATCAAAATGTTTTGAGTTGGAAGGGACATTGAAAACTATCTAGTTTCAACACCCCTGCCATGGACAGGGACACCCTCCACTAGACCAGGTTGCACAAAGTCCCATCCAACCAGGCCTTGAACAGCTTCTCTGGGCAGCCTGTGCCAGCACCTCACCACTCTAATAGTGAAGAATTTTTTCCTTACATCTAATCTGTATCACCCCTCCTTCAGCTTAAGGATGTTACTCCTTGTCCTATCTCTACATGCCTCTGTAACTAGACCCTCTCCAGCTTCCATCATCCCTACCAAAATGGTCTTCCTCAACCCTTTCACTCAACCCCTTTAGTTCTTTCTAGGAATCCCATGTGATTTAGTCCAGGTCATCCTGCTCTGTCAGGAAGAGGGGAAGTATTCTAGATGATCTTTCAAGGTCCCTTCCAACTCCTAATGTTCTGTGAATTGTGTATTTTGACCACTAAAGACTAGACTCTTTCTGTGGACTGCCTCATCTGGTAATGCCTCCAAGTTCTTAAAGAATACCTGCCTAGCTGGCATATATAATTTCCATGACAGTCAAGCATGTGAATTTGAGGGATCCTTAACAGACAATAGTGATGCCCAAATAAGCTGTGGATGTTCTTACAAGCATTAAAATACTGTGCTATTGAATACATGCCAAAAGTGGAGGAGATCCATGAGTCTCCATATCCCCTCTAAATGGAGAAACTTGTTATAAACCCATGAGAAGTCTGCAAGAGCAAAACCCTAAAAACTAAACAAGTCCTGACTCTCGACTTTTCATGAGTTTTATGTCTTTTTTCCCCTTTCTTCCTTTCATTTAATAATAAAAAAAAATTAATAAGTGGAATGTTCTGTAGTAACTTTGAAAGAAGTAATTTAATAAAAAAAATTTCAGAGTGCCTCAAGTTAATTTAATTCAATCCTAGGCTCATGCTGCTGCCAAATTGCACATTTCTAAACTGCATAGCCAAAGAACTTTAGGTGCCCTCTGAGAACGCCTGAAGTGAAAGAAGAGGCAGGGAAAAAAGACCCATGAAAGCAAATGAAGGCAAAAACCTTGTTGGGGATTGGAAGGAAAAGAGAAGGAAGAGGAAGTTTCAATTAACGTGCAAGTGATTTAGTGCTTAAGAACAATTGTTGGGTAGAAGTGTCAGTGCAATTTATTTAATTATTTAGCACCTTTTGAAAGCAAGAGAGAGCGGTCAGACCAGTCAAGATGAGCCAAGCTCATCAGAGAAGAATAACTAGCTTGGAAAATGAAAGTACAGCATAGCAATAGAGTCCTGAGGGTCAGAGTTTCAAGCAAGAGAAACCAAGGCCCTCTGGACTAAATTATTCCCTGAGATATATTCAGCAAGGTTCTGTAGACTTTAGTGAGAGCCATGAAGATAAGGCATCCTGAGACACGATCCAGTCTGGAAATGGTGAACACACCTTATGGGTCTGATCCATTCCCACTGAAGCAAAATTACTGTGAAAGCAGCACTGATTACAGTGCATTGTTACCTGGCATCTGAGGTAGCTAAGAGGCCGTAGCGGACAGAGTAGGCAAAGGGGAAAAAAAAATCTTAGAAAATTTCAGCTATGATTCAGTCCTGTAACATCCTAACGTCCTACTCCAGAGTGAGTCTAGGAATTATAAGGTAGGATATAACATTGGTCTCATAATTTTACTCTGTTAAAAGTAATGCACAATGCAGTACCAAGCCAAGACATTTTTCACTGGTCCCTGTCTGTCCATAGAAGTCCATGGATCACACTGCCACCATGTTGTCCTTCTAGTTCATTTGCTAAAACCTGTACTCAGAAACCGACCACATGAGACACAATATGTAGGGTATGAATAACGTTGCTAGCAAGCAATTTCATCTCACAATTACTACTACCTTAGCAGATCTACCTATCATTGCTGCTGCCCTCTCCTGGCCCTGGGCCTCTCTTGGTGTTATCCATCTGTTTACAACATGGGGGTTTAAGTGGTAAGCCCTTTACAGCAGTGAATGTTGATTATTATAAATGTGTTCCACTGTTCCCCCACAGTCTCGAAACTTAGGAAAAGGATTATAACCTGACTGCCAGTTACACTGTAAGACTGGATTTGATGACCCAAAGAGGTACTTTGGAGCCCTATACTTCTAGTCACTAGGGCATTGCTCTTACTATTACTATTGGACCTAACCTTATTGTTTGCTTTGAGCAGACGAAGGTAAATTCTACTAGCTTGCTTTAAGTTCAAAGTTACAGGAGCTCTTGCTGCAGAAGCATTACTTCCTAAACAAGCAATGCTGTTTTGACCAAAGACCTTAGAGTGTCTGCTATGATTTCTTCTTAAGGGAGGACATAAATTGAGCTGGATGTCATTGGAAAGTCAGTACTTTCAACAAGATTTTTGATAAAGCCATATAATTAACAAACGACCTTGATGTTATCATACTAACTGGGCATGTTTTCCATTGCACAAATACCTCGGCTACTATCAGAACAGTCCAGCATGATATATGTGCATATATAAAATATGACAAGAACAAAGAGAAATATAACATCAATTTATATATATTAAAAATAACCCACTTGTGTATAAATATGTATATATATGTCTGATATACAAGTACGTCTTGTATCAGTGCTTCTCCACTCATACTATTTCTCTTGTATTTTACATTTTGGGTCTTTCAGTCTTTTTTTCTCCCATAGCCTGCTTTGTTAGAAAAAACAGCTACAAGAGAGAATGGCCCAAGTTCTTCAAATACATAGATTTAGATAGGAACCAGTTTCCACCTACAACAAAAAAACCCAAAGGGTGCAAACTTGGTCCTAGCTTGACCCCATTTTATGTAGTCCTTGCATCCCTCATACTCAACAGGCTTATTGTTTGATTGTAACTTAGAACTGGTTCTTTCTGAACTATAAAGAAATTGAAAATTTCCATGAACAACCAGAATTATGGCAACAGATTGAGTTCCAGTAAAATACATGTATAACATACACACTATTTACTGGCTTTTCTAATATTTACTGTGGTATCTGAAAGGGCTTTACACGCATCTCCAAAGTTATCCTCCCGTTTGGTATCTAGGGAACAGAAGTCCATATCCTCTAAGATAATTAGATACTTAATGATCTACGTGTCTATTTACTTTTTGAGGATCTTGGCCGCAGAGAATATTAAGTGACTTACCCAAATGTCATACAAAAAGGTTGTGATAGTGCCTTAAAAAAACAACAGAACCAGAAACCAATCTCCTAAATCCATATACTTTGTCTTAACTACTATCCTTGTGAATTACACTGTTATATAATGTAATTAGGAGAAAATAGCAAGTTCTAGTCTAGGAACTTCTAATCAGTGACAAGCACTGCTCTCCTAACGATCTCATTAGAAAAGAAACGCATATCTGCATGGTAGCACCATCTAGCAAGCTACACCTCCAACCACAGGGACAGCCCTTTCCCAGGTAGATGACACAACTTCTAGTGAGACCACTTCTGCTATAGGTAACACCAGGAACACTCACACATATAAGAGGTGATATGATCTTATCTCTTTTAAACAGGAGATAAAGACTTTTTTTAAAAAAAAAACAGAAAAAGAAAAGGGAAAAGAAAAGTTTATGAATAAGGTATTGTTTATTGAGAGTAAATACTAAGCTGGTGCTTTGCTGCTGTCTTGAAATACAGCAGTTCTATAAATCGAGCCTGTTTCCAATGAGAATAGACCCAGAGACCACAGACTTACAGGCACCTTGAATTTTGATGTAATCCTTGCAAATACATTCATGTCTAGTAATTGCTACGTGCGTTTTCTTTATTTATTGTTTCCTCACTTGCACATTTAAAAGCAAGCACCTCACTGCAACGCCGTCAATGAAAGAGCCCAACCTTTCTGCCGTAACTTTACAAGTTCAGTATATCTCAGATCACCCACGACATGCTTGGCGATACAGTGAACACTATGACTCAACCCTATCATAGGCTGAACGAGCAGGCGGCTGGCCCAAACTCCCAAAGACAGAGCAGATATCTGGCATTGTCAACAGCAGACATTATAGACCATTGCTGATCTGTAAAACCTGACTTAGGTTTGAAGTCACCAACAACACGTGAGAGTAGTGTGGTCTAGATTTTTTGTTTGAAGACATTACTGGAGGTAACTTAACACTTTCTTTGGAAGATCCTGCTTGAGCAGGAAACAGTGAGGTCCAGTGACAGGGTCATAGCTACCAGTCCTTCAAGAATCTCTATGCAGTTATCATTAGTACCTTGTGGCACATGAGGAGGTAGTTTGAGGTTCTCAGAAGAGATGTAGCCACTGAATGGTATTTGCAGCTCTTTCACAGCTTCCTCTGCTAGCATCAGCAAACTCCTACTTGAGTGTGCCGCTCTGTAAAATGGGAATTTTACAGCTCCACAGGGAAGATGTGAAGGAGTAAAGCACCAAAGCAAGGAGTTAGGCATCTAAAAGCTTTATTGATCCAGGCCTAAGTATACTGTATTATTGGACTCCATGTTAGGTCATATCTGGGAGCCTAAGAAAAGCAGTCGTAAGAAGCAGCAACAGGATTGAACTCTAAAGTAAGGGAAGAATGTAAGGAAAAAAAAAATCATGAGCCAAAACGCTTTAACCTATGAAGGCAAGGACAAGAAGTGGTTAAGAGGGGATTTTGCTTAAGCACAGAGAAGAAAATCTTCAGAGATACAAATCATGACTGCTGATGATTCTGTTTTCCTCCTGACACAGATAATGGGATAAGTGGGCATGCATGGAAATCACAGAAAGGAGAATTTCTGAAGAGATGAAAGCCTTTCACAAAGCCAGCTCCATTATACCATTTTCCCCTGTGCCTCCTGCTGGGAAAGGCTGGGAGTACAGCTACCCTCAGCTCCTCCACAGCCCGCAGGAGCAGCCAGGAGCTCTCCTATTCCCCAGAACAGTCCCTAAACCTTGATCTGCCCACCTCTGCAAGCGGCCAGGCACAGAGCAACTTGGAGACTTCCCCCAGCTGCCTCTCTCATCTCATTTCCTAACTCTTCACAGAGAGAGGCAGGGACTGGAGTAACTGGGAGGTCTCACCCTACTCCATCCTGGCTGTGATGCTCAGGCCCCAAAGTGGGAGCATACTGGAGGACATAATTGCCCTAGGTCCTGTCTTTGTTGCATAAAAGGGGTGCTGAGGCTGGAACAGTCTCTGAGAGAGCCTCCCATGTGCTACTCCTCATGCAGGAGAAGACAGAGTGAATAAAGCTGCATCCTCCTGCACCAGTGTCAAGCCAGTGTCAAAGCTCATTCACTGATGGACAAATTCTAAATCTCTGTGAGGCTCCTCTTTTTTCTTTTTTTTTTAAAGTTCTCCCCACCCCCAATCACTCTCCCTCTTTTTTGGATGTTGCCATGGAAACTGCATCTGGTTTCCCTTCTCTCCCTTTCTGTCACGTCCCTGCTCAGAGGCAGCATCAGAGAGACATTGATCAGTGATGCAATGAGCCATCCCTGCGGGAACCAGGCTGGCCTGCAGCACAGAGTACGTAACCCTGGGGCTCCCAGTCACCACCTACCTCACAGAGAAGGGACAAATTTTACTATTCATTGGGCAAGTTTAATAAAATAAAATAAAAAAAAAATCATGTGGGAGCAGACCCTTCAAGGCAGCATCCTTTAGAGGGTCAACAGAAATGCCCCATAGACCTCAAACCCTTATGTAGCTCTCAGGAGATGCTGAGGTTATTCCCATGTCTGTGTACACATTGAAGTTTACCACCAGCTGGCTACAGAGAAACCTGTGAGTCACCAACGTGCTGTTTCTCTTTGAAAGGTAATGTGCATCCCACCACCTGCCCTGTCCTCTCCTGAGGCAGCTAGGACAGTGATGATCTTTTTTTATCTTGTGTTATACCATGTACACCAGCAAGCCTAGGGTTGTAGGATACACAAGATGCCTCATAGCCAATGACAGCTGCACCACTCTCTTTCATGCTGTCTAACTCCACATCATCTCTCCTACTGGAAGACCCTGTGAGTGGGGTAAATAACCAACCTCAGATACAGCTGAGCCATCACACAAAGCTGGTAGAGCAACATTTCTATTATGAAGGGAATGTAAGATTTCAGATGGCAAACAACAACAAAAGGCCAAAAAAGGGGAAGGTGCATCAGTAAAGGCAAAGCAGTCTTGAAAGAAGGATGAAAAAAAAAATGTTGAAATGGGGCCAAGAGAAAGACTGGCCTGCTTTTTTAATTTCAGCTTGCTGCTAGCTGAATCCCTTTTCTTGCAGCCTCCTCCCACCACCTCCCCGAAGGGTACCGTTGCTTCCTAACACACTGATGTGCCAAGGAGCCCTCTGACAGCTCTCTATTAATTAACTTCATGCCGATACAAATTTTATTTAAAGTTAAAAAAATCCAATTCACATTGATCCACCTTCATTACTCCATCTGGCTGCCAATCAATGGCTGCTCGGGTTTACCTGACAGGGGAGTAGATCTTACAGATCCGTGCAGAGGGGAGGCACTTGAGAAGCAGAAAATGAGAGCACTGTCTTTGGGCCTCTTCCCCATCCTACACCTACTCTGAAGGGAGTTATATCAGTGTCCCTTCTCCTTCCCTGATTTTTCTGCATCTTCTTATTTCTCTGCAGACCTCCCATTCCTAACAGTATGAGGTGCTCCCTGTACCAGTTGCCCAGGGTCCCATTGTCCCAACCCACGAAGGGGCTTTTCTCATATGGCAGAGCAAGCTAAAAGCTCACACAGTTCACAGGGCTCGGTGGAGATGAGAGAGGGATGAATTAGCCCCCTGTGTTCAGACTTCTGACAAGATTTGCTGGATTTCTCAATGGCAATTGTCATTTCGCTCTCGGAGGGAAAAGCTTTGTCTCTTCCCCTTCCCTCTGCCCCAGGAATCGATACAGCTTCTACAGAGAACAGCCTTTCCCAAACAATGCTTGGTCCCTTAGGCCTTGTCTGCACTAGGAAAATTGGTAGGCAGGTTTTTTTCCCTGCTCTGCAAGTAGCAAAATAAGATGCTGGCGAGGAGACATAACACACACATCATTACCTAAGGATCAGAGAGGGACTGCTGGTCCCACATCGTCTACACAGTAGCTTTTACTTTCAACGATACAGGCTGTTGGCAATCGGGGCAAATGGTCTAGTTCTGGTTGTGTTTGGCTAGCATATGCTAACACAGACCTCAAACTGGCCTTTCTCCTAATGTTTAAAGTGAGTTGATTCATCTGTGATGCTGAAGATGCATTACCTGCATCTTTACACTATGAGAAAGGTCTTCTTACAAGCAGTTTTCATTACTGCACTCTTTCTACAGCCCTTATTGAAAAATAATCATATGCCTCTACTATAGGCAAAGATTTCAGCTTGCCAGTATGGCACTGAGGGGGCTCAACAAGCTTGTTTTGTTTCTGAGATTATAAAATCCCGCAGCTCGGGAACTCCAGTGTTAGCAGGGATGAGCAGGACTGAAACAGAGACTATTTTATCAAAACTATCCAGCTTTAGCCATCATGTGAAAGACGTGGAAAGAAGAAGATAACAGGCTATCCCCAGGTAGTGCCCTTGAAGCCATCATTAAAATTCTACCATTGAACTACCTGGCAATAAGCTCATCTCCAATAGAGTCAAACTGTTTCTGTCAGCCAACAAATCCTTCTGGCCTGAGAGGTCACATGTGCAGGGTCTCTTTCGAAGAAAGCACTCATCCATTTTTGGCACAAAGCAGATGGCACAGAATGCTCTGCCCATTCTCTGCAGCGTACATTGTTCTTGCCTGGCTGGACCAAAGCAGTTCCTTGTCTGCTCACAGTAAGTAGGGCATCCTACCTACAGGTTGGACGTCTTATTGAGCACAAGTCTTCACATGCACCGGCATGGGTGTTTCACAGGCTTAAAAGGCAACAATGCTCTGGTTTGCATACAACAGCTTCTACTCATGGGTAAGTAGTAAAAGGAAAGATAAATCCACCCCTACCAAGGTGAAACAATATGACCTAGGCAAATAGGTCAGGCTGCTTCTCTGATTTAGGGGTGCTTATTTGCTGGGCATGCATACAGGTGAGTATGCCTATAAGCCTAACAGAAGATGTAACAGAGAAGACTGGATACCCCTGGTTTGGCATTAAGTGCTTGTTGGATACTGTAACAGCATGGCTTGTGCAACTTCACTATGAATGCTTGTGACCCTTCAGCTTGAATAAATGCAATACACTGTTGACCCATGGAGAGATGAAGTGAGATGACAGAGGAAAAAGGAGACAGTGATGCAATGAGCCATCCCTGTGGGAACCAGGCTGTCCTGCAGCACAGAGTATGTAACTCTGGGGCTCCCAGCCACCACCTACCTCACAGAGAAGGGACAAAATTTACTATTCATTGGGCAAGTTTAATAAAATTTTAAAAAAAAGGACAGTGAGACTTATTATGTCTTTGGTTCTTATGAGTGAAATAAATAATTACCAACTTGATTTTCTTGTTGCTCACAAATGTTTTGGACTAATTTTGGTAACGCAGAACCCTCACATTGCAAATAAAGTAATTCTTATTGCAGATATCATAATCCTTATCAGCTAAGCTGTTTGGACACTTGCTCTTCTATGAAATAGAAGAGGAAGCCACAAGACATGGTGTATCTGAGTTTACTTTGGAAATGGGGTTGAGTTCAGGATGGGCCAAGTGAGAAACTGTGTGTTTGATTACTCTCCAGCAGGCTGGAGTTTGGAGCAAGGCAGGATTTTTGGAAGCAGCTCCAGAAAGACGACCGGAGATGACTTCTGCAGAGAAAGGAGAAAACGCATTGTAACAGGAGTTACTGGAAAGCTTTAGTGGGTTCTCAGATAAAGAGCTGTGCTCACATTCAGCCCAAGTGGGCACCACTGTGTCTCTTTACTTAGTAGCACAAGCAGTAGATTTGTGTGAAGCTCTATCCAGCCATAGCTAGCCACTGGGTTATAGGCTTCCTCTGCTTGGTTAAAGTGTTTTTATCATCTAAGAGCAGCAGGTTCTCAAGTTCCATCTGGCAGCCATCTCCCTCTCACAACACCAGGGTTGATATCTGAAGATAAGAAGGTCCACCTAGCTCAGCCCTGCAGTAATACCATAGGACTTCATATCCTGAAGCAGTTATCCTTCTGAAGTGCCGCTCTATCTTAGTATTTTAGTTACTAGAGCAGGGATTAAAGCACAGCAAAATTAAGGAATGCTTTCAAGTTAACACGAAAAGACCCATGTAAGAGTAAGAAGCTCAGACTCCAGGTCCCAGGAAAGTATTTCATCCTCCCTCCTTCACCATCTGGGTATGGTTCTTATATCCTCTGCTTTCTGAGGCCAGCAAAGTAGCTGTGGAAATAAGTGTTGCAGCAATGAGCTAACACATTACCTACAACCTTTCTCACGCTCATCTGCCAGGTCTCTCTGCTGACCCCTATTCCTTTTGCTTATTTGCTCTTTGTCCACTTTCCCAGGGTCTCTTTTTGCCTCTATCTCATCTTACAAGGACAGAGATACAAACCATTTATGCAGAACTAGAAAAGAAATATCCACAGGCTGCTGAACTTGCTCATTGGAAGCAAACAGCCACAGCAAAGCAAACAGCCCTGGCCCTCACAAACCTGGCTTCAGACAATGAATCAAAAGCACTTAAGCTGGCATTAAACCACCTTGGGCTTTTGGAGCTTGCTGGCAGAAAAAGAAAAGCTGAAACAGAAAAGGAAAAAAGGAAAGGAGTGAAGTACGAAAGGAAAAAAGAATTCCCAGATGCCACAAGTAAGCTAAAGAAATAACAGTCAGGAGGACAATTCATCTGTGCCTTTGGTATTTGCTTTGATAAATATCGCTCCCATGTAAGCCCCTGAGGGACCACCCTCCACTTCCCTCCCTCCCCTCTGGTGTCCCCTCCTGCCTCCTTCACCCATTCCCACAGACACAAGCAGCACTGTGCTTCACTGCCTTCACTACTCTTTTAAACATGCCCTTTCCACTCTTTGTCCAGCCACCCTTACCCCTCAACTCCATCCCTGTCTCAGGCTCTTTTCTTTTGCAGGACTTGACAGACAGAAACAGGTCCAAAATCAGCTGTTATTCAATCCCAAATTGCTGACCCTTGGGGGCAGGGACTGCTGTATGCACTTACAGTGCTCCAATCACCACTTAAAGCCTTTTGATATTGTTACAGGAACCTCATCTAAAGTTAGAAGGGGTCATTTGGGCTAATATAACCTCCAGGATAACATGGGCTGGAAAGCAACTCACTCAGCAATTTCAGCACTTGGTGGAGAAAGTTGTTTTCATTACATCATCTCTTAGAAAGGTACCCAATTTTGACTGAAAGGCTGCAGCTGAAGGACTGTCTACCATAAACCAAGTCAGACCAGCTGGTATGGTCCTTTTTAACTTCCGCCTCATTTCTAGTACAAATTCGTCCGCCTTCAGCTTCTGATTGGTATGTACCATTATGCTTATGCCTAAAATCATCATATTGTCAAGAGCTTGTCAAAACCCTTCCTTCTCTTCAGGAAAAATTTCGCAAGTTCACAATTTTTTGCCAGGAAAGAAACATGCTCAGATGAGAGGCTTTCCTGTGAAATATTGGGAAAAAACCAGTTTGTTTAGCTGTGAGAATCTTTTGCTTCAATGAGGCTGAAGCCCCTTGCTTTGGTAAGGGCAGACAGCTTCTGCTGCTACTGCTCAGACCCACTCAGATTTCTTGTTTGAAATGCAAAGATTCACACTGGCTATAGTGAAAAATTTTGGTGCCAGGGAAGGCGCAGTAGGTATTAAAAAGAGGAAACTTTGTCAAGACTAAGCTAGATAAAGCCACAGCAACCTGATCTGACGTGGGCAACAGTCATATTTGAAGGGGAGGCCACACTGTGATCTCCAGTGGTCCCTTCCAGCCAGCATGCCTGCAGTTCTGTAAAAAACAAGTCAAAACAAAATACTCCAGCCTACCTGAAACAGCACTTCACCAAACTTTCTTCACAAACTATTATAATACCAAGGAAATGGTACTATATATAAATGCTTTCCAAGGGAAAAGTTGGACAGGGTTTCAGCAGGAGTTAAAAATTAGCTCATGAACTAAATTCTTAAACCTTCCTTCGCACAGGGAAAGCACATTTAGCTTTCTTCACTTTTTCTTCCTTGCCCTCCTGTGCCAGGGATGGAGGGGCAGGCCATCCCTACCTAAGTAGGGATATAGAGTATTTTAGTAGAGTACCATGGTGCATACCATCTTTTTTCTTGTCAGAGAGTGGCAGAAAAATCTCATCTGCAGAGAAACTCTTTGGGAAAAAAATCAACATATTCTTTCACAAAATTTCAACTGAAAAATCTTTTGAGATAGTCTTTTCTGTCAAAAAGCTGTCAGTTTTCCCACTAAAGTTTGGAACAGATTCAAGGTGACAATTTTTTCCTGTATTTTGCTTTAAAATGTCATATTCCTACCTTTTTTATTTTTTTTTTGGAATGGAATAAAAGCATACGTGATGAAGTGACATTTCCACTCGAGCTATCATTTTGTTTCTCCTTATTTTAAGCTGAGAAACAGAAATGGAATATTTTCAGTCAAAACGTTGATTTTTGAACTGTAATGTTTATTTCAAATTTCCCCCTGGAAAACCTTTTCTCTTTCTCCCCCTAGCAGAAGTGATGTTGTTATCCCTCCCAGAAAAATTCATTTTCAACATGCCTGTATTTCTTTCGCCCTACAGGAATACTTTCTGCACATATAAATTTCAACCTATACGAATTAATTTGTCTGCCTTGGCAGTTAATTGGGCAGACATGGGCTACAGGAAGGGTAATTGGGAAAACACCTCTCCACTTCATGTCAAGGCTCTGAAGAGGGGCTGCAGTCTCTCCCCAGGACCCACTGCTTCTGACCACACTTTATCCAGCCACCGTGTTTATCAAAGCACAAGGGAGCCTGGAAAATTTTTTGGGAGCGTCAGTAGCTGTGTACAAGCTGGGTCCCAGCCCTTCGTGCCTGAGAAAATACACCATCTTTTTTTGTTTTCCAGAGTTTGTGATCAAGCACACATAGCTTTCATAGTCCTTACAGCTATCTAGAAAATTGTACTTTCATTAATAAATGAAATGCTTAAGGCAGTGGGAGACGTGGCTGACTGAGTGCATCCTTCTCTGCATTTGAAACCTGAGGACTTGACTACCAAACTTTGTGCTACATTCCAGTGTTCTAATGTCATTTTGCATTCAAGAGGCAAAAGTTCTGTCAAAAGCAAAGATCCACACCCAAACTTAATGAATTTTACTTTGATGCCAGGCCAACACCAGCCTTAGTGTCCCTGCCCAGGCTTTCTCTGTTTCAGGATTTATGCAAGCATCTAACAGTCAAGCTTGGTAGGAAAGTTTACTCCACTGCACAACCCTTCTTTAGTCTTTATATTCAATCTACAGAGTGATGATAATGTGGCTAGAAATATTTGCCAGCAAGGGACTGAGTGGGTGGAAACTAAGGGTTTGCTGAATTATTGCTAGACTATAATTTTGACTTTAGATATGTATGCTTCTCCACATTACTTGCTTTGTCACTCCAGGCTTCATACCTTACTGAAACTAGTCCTTGTCAAGCATGGATTTCCAGTTTGCTTCTTTTCCTCAGTGTACCCCACTGTCCAAATGTATGAAGTGCTGTATCTTGAAGGACCATTTCTGAAATCCATGCCCTGGTTACACATTCACCACCCAACAGCCCTCTATCCATCTCCACAGAGAAAAATCTATCAGTCCTTAGTTCCCCTTACCTGGAAGGCATGTGGAGGCAGCACATGGTAAATCAAGCACTAATACTTCTGTTAAAAGAACTTTCCCAAGGATATGCCTTGCATAACAACTTAGCTAAAAGACTGCATATGCAACATTAGAAAATACCCAGTGGGGTGTCCCTGGAAACATTAAGGTGATCTAATGGTCCAAGCAAGTAGGCAGCTTTCCTCATTGTTATTTACATTGCACCTTCATGTCTTTGCTTTAAACCAAACAGAACTTCCGACATTAAAAGTTATAAATATAACAGCAAAATCAAATCTGCAATACAGAGAAGCCAGTAAGTGTTACGTGGGGATGCTGCTGCTACTGGGTCCATTGCAGATCCACACAGGTAGAGACGCTTGCATTTTCAGTCTCATTCTTGCTTATCCAGGTAGTCAGTTTAGCAAACTGAGATGTTAGAGCTCCTACTGGTCACCTTTACTACAGTGCTTAACTCTTTCTCTCTGCTTTAGCATCAGCTTCTTGCTAAACCTCATTTCTTTCCCATCAGTCAACATGATCTTCCAGCCAGTAACACAGAACCTGGCTGAAAGGAGAGACAGCTTCATTAAACATTAGAGAAAGTTGTGCATGAAATCTAATTCTAGAGTCCAGGCTCTCATGCCTAAAAGAAGCATAGCTTTATACATGTGGGGAAAACGAAACACGGAAGTCAGAGGACACCAGGTACAAGATAAGCATTCTCTGTTCTTGTGCTCTTTCTTCAAAGAAAGAGGAGAACATATCTCCTGCTAATGTCAACATGAAATATTTTGTACTCTGTGGAAGGCGTTACTTCTGGCATGGTGTTACTTCTGGCACTGTCCTCATAAAATAAGAAATCAATGCATTTGGAATCTGCCCCAAGCATTCCCCAAAACCCCACCCCTAAATGCATATGGATCAAGTGCTTAGCTGAGACTACTTCCCTATGTGGGGCAAGCATCATACAGGACCCATCTCAGTTTCTTCTCCTGTCTCCTTCCTTCCTGCTTCAGAACCATCTCCTAGTGCCAGTGCAAGGCAAGCAGGCCTTCACTTCAAGGGAGGGAGGGGGCAAGAAACATAGTGTTTCAAGAAATTGTATCTCTGACATTTCCAAGGCTAGATGTAAATAGTACCTGTACCAGACCCTTAATGGAAAATGCCAGTTAGGGGTTACACACTACCTTTGCACAGAATCCAGGCACATGGAGCAGTGTGGTCATTCAGCCCCAACCAGTAGCTGAGCACCACACACCAGTCACTCCCAGAGGAGAAAACAGAGCCTCCATGGGTGGGATAAGGACAGTTTACTGACAAAAAAACCCTACAAAAAAAGGGAACAATAACTGCCCACAGCAAATTTCACTTACACCCAGTGATAACCCAGAGTACGTTACTGACCTGGTGATAACACAGAGTGCTGCAGCAACAGGAGGACCAACACAACAGCCCAGCTACACTCAGACTGCTCTGGAGGCACCCAGGAAAGCCTCTCCCCAGCTAGCTCCTTTTATGGGGGTGTGATGTCAGGTGGTGTGGAACCATCCCAGGCTGACTCAGCTCACCTGGGCTGGCTGCTTGGGGAGGTTGGCTCTGGCCTGGCCAGAACCAAGACAGGTGGGTAACTAATAATCCACCAGTCTTCACAATTATCACAGAATCACATCATTGTAGGGGTTGGAAGGGACCTCAAGAGATCATTGAGTCTAAACCCCCTGGCCAAAGCAGGTTATCTCATGTACCTGTACACACTGGCATCCTGCTGCAAAAGATTACCTAGATCATCTCACCTGCGTGGTGTTTATACAACACTGATAAACTCACTGTTACCCAAGATAATCAGGTCAACTGCTTTTACTTGTATCAACAGCTTCTTGGTATTGGGAACTCTGAGCTAGTTGGGCCCAAGGTATGTATGTAGTAATCGGGCCAAATAGAGTCCCCCTTCTCACACACAACACTAAATCTGCTGAGCTTAATGGGCCTTGGTAGCTATACTTAGTTGTACTGTACTGCTAAGAGCCAAAAAAATCCCAGGTGAGGCAAAAGCCCTCAGCACAGCATAAAAATGTGGCCTCTTGAAGTGACCTACTCACCTCTAAGCAGGGGAGGAAAGGCTGTCTAAGCAGGGTAACATTCACGTGCTTTCCTGTGATGGACTGAAAGTTTTTTTCTTACATCCCTGACAAAATAAACAACTGCATAGTTAGGTAATCTTTTAGTACAGACAACGTTTAGTGCCTAGACTAAATGAAACTGAATTGGTATTGGCAGTAAAGCAGAGACATCAGCCTTCAGAGATAACTCTGCAGGGGTTGCACAAGATGCAGCAGTGAGAGGGGCATGCCATGGGTGAACACTGAATCAGCCTGGCAGCAGAGCCTATTAGTACGCTGATACATTAACAACGCACTGGTACGTATTAGTACAATGGGAAGTCTGAGTCACATTCATGAGCCAGATGGAGGAAGTTACACAGTGCCAGTTCATGGTGGAAGAGAGTGGAGTAAGTAAATGCCACCCAGACCTCTCAAGACAAAGGGCACCCAAAAGAGCAAATGGGAAGCAGATCACAGAATTGTAGAAAGCTGTATTTTGCAAGTCTGGGGAAGGGCACACCACCTCAAGTGACTTTTCTGTATATCTGATCAATGCAGATCTGCTACTGCTAGAGTAGAGGCTACCAGAGGGGTAGAAGGAGAACAGGGGCCCAGCACCATAACCTAGACCAAAGCTATCAGAATCATGGGAATGGTGCAGCCCTACTGCAGCATGGGACCCACTGCAACACCTAGGAATGGAATACCTTCTCATCAAATAAGCGCTGGGAGAAAAAATATTACATAAGGCTATGTACAACAGGACATCTGTTTTGGGTATATCAGATCAAAAATACAAGTCTTGATACCTAAGTTTTCCAGACATAGCCTTGAGTGGACATCCAAGCTCATACATGCTAGGTATGATATTCAGTACAGTAGAAGCACAGTTTACAGTATTTTAGCTCTACCATGTCCTCATTTTCTTACCTGCTTTGTTTGGGCTGCCATTGCCACATGGCTTCCCTACATAAGCAAGCCTATTTTGCTCAGTTAAAACAAAACAAACACTACACATAACATGAACCAATATGTACATACTTGCAATTTGTTCTGGAAGCGGAGGTAGGGTCTACACAGGCATGTCATCCATCAACCCTTCAGACATTAATCTGTCAAGTCTTACATGCCCAAGGTACAATTTGTGCAATTGATCCTTTCTCTTTGCTCTCCTTGGCTGGCCTTGGGCATCTATCTTTGCAGTGCAATGTCCCATTCTGTAACCATGATCCAAAACACAGCTGGCTGAGGAGGTCTGGGAACTGATAAATGGGATTACAGGGTAAAAGTCAGTGCTATGTTCAGCACTGTGCTGCCAGGGAAGGCTTACTATACCACACAAGCCCCATAAAGACTGTTACTCCCTTTTGCTGGATCTTGATCCCCTTCTGTTGCATTTCTTTACAGAAGCTCTGGTGTTAGGAAGTATCTGAACACAGAATTTTGCTGTCTGCAAGACAGACAAGTTGAGAAGATATCAGAGACCATACTTGTGGTGCAGGGAGAGCTTCAGGGTTTGTGCAGATCTGCTCCTTACCCTGGGTGAGGCAGAAGTCTCAAATATAATGAGCACAACAAAGCCAGTCCTTTATGAGGCTGTTGGAAATGGAGGAAACCAGATTCAGGTGATTCAGGGGACACAAAGGATGGACAGCACATGACTGGTCTCTGTTCTCATTCCTTTTTTTTTCCTAGGTGAACAACAGGAGGAGCAGCAGGATGGGAAGTTGGGCTGATCATTAGAAAGCACTTTTAATCAGACCTTCATGAAGATCACAAAGTCATCAGCTCATGGTGACGGATTGCCAGGGACTCCATGATGAATGCATTTGCAAATATTGCTGCAGAATAATTTCCTTCCGTCGCCAGAGCACTCCAAACAAATTAGATTCCCTCTAATCACATCTCCTGTCTGTGGATGAGGAAAGATGGGCCCGTCAGCACAAACACATTTAGGGGGCGGGCAGCGGAGGGGAGAGAGCAGGAGGTAAGGGGCTAGATGCAGCAGGCAGGCAGATGAAGCGCTGGAAAGTTGCCCAGCTTTGAGGAGAGTCTTTGAGCAGCAGTGTGGGTACACAGTAATCCCAAGCATGTTAACAGCTCTCCCCCTGCTCACACATACAGCAACATGAATGCTAGAGGATGGAGGCAGAAAAGCCAATGATTCGCCTGGAAATTTACAGTAGTGCAGAATAAGAGGAAGGGGAATACTGCCAGCATCATTTATTGTAGAGGGTGCAGCCCTTGCTAAGGTTACATAGATGAGCTAAAAGCAGCTTCTGTTACGAGGCAAAGCCTGTGCTGCCTTCCGCACTGTCTTCCCCATGCCCTACCCCTAGCTGAGATACTTGAATTAGCAAAGCAGAAGGAACAGCTTCCCAGATAATCCAGTGCGGGTAACTCTCAAGGCGCAATACTAGGATGAAAACACAGTTGGGAATTGTTCATTAGTACCAGGTGGCCATTATGCAATGCTGGAGGCATTGAACGAAGCCAGTAAGTCCTTTAATTCATATTTTGAGTCTATTAGTTTAAGGCTTTTTGAAATCAGGGGCACAACAGGCCTTAAATTTAAAGACAAACCAAGGGTGAATAGCACTTTGTGTTTTTTAAAATGGAAAAAACAGTACCAAAAAGTACGGTCTAAGTGAGAAGTCTGAAGACTACTAGACTTGTCTACATCACATTTAGAATAAATGGTGGAAGCTGGCCAGGAAAATTATCGCAGAGTAGCATGCTTGTACCAACATCATGTCCATCACCGACAATTTTCCTGAATGCATGAATTAACTCAACAATAGCTTCCTCCTCCACTGCTGAAAAAAACATGTCATAACTTAAGTGACACATTGCTTAAGTGACTGACTTGGCAAGTCACAAGTTACAGTTTAAGCTCCAGGACTGGACAAGTACAATCCATGGTGGTAATCTGGTGAATCAGGAAGCACAATGTTTACTTTGCCCTGCATTGCCTTGAGATCCACTGTACCCATTTTTGCTAGGAAATCAGAGGAGCTGGATATTTGTAAAAAGCAGACCTTGCCATATTTCCTCACATGGGGTCTAGGACTGCAACATGGGGGAGAAGGCAAGGATCACAGGTGTGTTCTGTGGCTACAAAACAGTAGGAAATGGCTGAACGAGCCAAGCGCTATACAACGTTTAAGCAAAGTATGTAAGGAAGGGCTGAGATACATGCTGTGCTTGCAGGCCTGTGTGTTATCTGTTGAAGGACTTACAGTTGCGCTTTATTCGTTTCTCTGCTCAGAGGAGCTAGGGTAGTTTTTGGCTTCCTACTCCCTAGCTGGTACCAACTCGCTTTTCCCAGTCCCCACTCCTGGCAGCTCAGAAACTCTGCCAACAGCTCACTACTGAAAGACAAAAAAAACCCAACCCTGAAAGCCCGGTCCTTACCCCTTTTAATTAGCTTTGAGATCTGGCACCGAGTTAGCTGACACAGAAGAGACAAAGTAAAGAAAAAGTCTTGTTTAAAATACGATGGGGAGCTAGCTGTGGAATGGCGAGTGGGGAGAGAGCGGGGGGGCGGGGAGCGGAGGAAGGAGAGGGGAGCTGCTGCGAGAGCGATTGGCCTTGTTTGCTCTCCTGGAAGCCTCTGTGTGCTTTTCCTCCAACGTGCACTGGATTTATATAGGGGGCAAACACTTACGGGCCAGTGGGCTCAGAGCAAAGCTTTGGGCCAAGAAGCAGGCAGGCTGCTGCCAGCTTCTCTGCCTCCTCCTCCTCCTCTTGTCCGCTTGTGCTCTCTTTCACACTCTCGCAAAGCAGGACCTTCTTATCAGGCATGATAAGCAACACTCCTGAGCACGGCTGGCAGGCTTCCAGCTCACGTTCCAGGAGCGCAGCCGGGCGCTGCCGCTGTGTGAGCACACTTTAATAAAACTCTGATTTTTATCTGAACATTTTATTAATCCAGGCTCAGCCGTTTGCCAAAAAATCCAACGCGTTGAATATGCCAACGTGTGTTCTCTCCAGCTTCTAACGCCGATGTACCTCTGCCCACAGAGTCTCCTCTGCTTCACACTGGGACACATTTTCTTTGCAGAATTTCTCCTACTTTATTGCCTACTCTTCCACCATGCTAGGGAGATGGCAGGGGCTCTCTGCAGCTGGTCTGCCCTCCTTTCTTTTGCACAGCAATTTTGAACAGGAAGATGGAAAGGGGGAAGTAAATTGACATGTTCCTGCTGCTGAAATTACTATTTTAGACATATGCAGAACACATGGAAAGACACTGGACAGCTGCAAGCTATTACCACCCCACCCCCCCCACACACACACCACCCCACCTCCACCCCCCGGAAATATCTCTCCTTTCTTAAACTTCTAGCTTTCATGATATACCCATCTCAATCCTCTCACAAGGTGGGCTGAAGTGTAAACATCACTGAGTGCTAGAAGTCAGCCTGATGTTACGTGGCCAGAGGTAAGGAACAAGAAAGATGGAGAGGTTTGAGTGGGATCAAGCTTAAGATAAGAGATGGATGTTCTGAGAGCATCCATAGGCACTATGTTTTTCCATACCCTGGCTGATGGATTGACATGATTTCCTGGGATAAACCAGCCTGCTCTGCTGCTTTTCCTCCTCTTACCGTGCTAGTCTGAGAATGAGACACAAGGGCTTTCAGCTTGATAAGGGACTATGCTGCTGGGACACATTCTCACCTGATGGAGTACTAGCCCCCACCCCCATCCCCTTCCCCAAGACCAATGACATTCAGGGTAAAGGCCTTCTTGAGAGCTGGATTAGAGAACTAAGCACCATTTAGGACTATGATACTGATCCACAGTCTTTACTCTTTCCAAACCAGCAGCTGTATTTTGGCCTTTCATCCCTGGAGGAAGTCACACATTTTTCCTTTCCATCTCTATGTGGTCCTTCTGTAGAGGTTGCCCTCATTTGTCCACTGCTTTTTTATATGCTTAATATGTTTCCTCCACAAGCTTCAGATCAAACTCTCCCATTCTGTATTCCAAACCCTGCTCATCTCCTGCTGCAAGCACAGTTTGTCTTCCATCCCACTTAAGCCAGGCTAAATCCTAACCTACTCCTGTACAAGCTCAGAACTTCCTGTCATTCCTTTGAGAAGAGTTCATTGTGGTTTTAAGCTTATCGTCACAAACCTCCTGACTCTTTGGGATTCTCCTTCAATCCAGTTAATGGCCCCCTTTTCAGCTGTCTGATCTGCTATAACAAATGCTCAGGGGAAACCGTAAGAAAGACCAGGCCAACTGGGACTGCACCTTACCAGGTGAGATGACATGAAAACACAAAACAGCTGGATGTTACTTCCCAAGCCACACAGGCAAAAGATTTGACAGGCAGCTTGAATGGCAATCAGTAGGCATGGACTTTGAAAGCAAGAATACAGATGTATACCTAGTTCTTTCTTCTCTGGCTATTCATTTGGGCAGTCGTGTTTTGGAGAGATGCGTAGGATTTAATGTTGTCAATCTATTAAAGCTGAAATCAAAGAGAAAGGGAAGATGGAGTTCTGCCTGGCAACTCAGGAGATACTTACAAGGCTGAGGTTCAGCTATTAGCTCTGCTGGAGACATCACATGTGATATTGGCCAAATCGCTATGCCTTAGCTCCTTCTTTGTGTAGTTAGGATGCCTAAAATAGTCCAGCCCTGACTTCAGCAGGGATCATGAGATAATGTATAGCAAATAATGATTGAAAATTAGAGTTGGTGTTCTTCTAAAGGCTCTGAACAACAAGGAGTAGGAAAAACTGCTGTGGGGATAACAGAGAGAGAGGTGAAATAATGAGCTTAACAGTGCCATGGGAATAAGATGTCCTTAAGTCCTATTCCTATTAGGGTTTTACATAAAGTCTGTATGCTCCCTGTCTCCCTCTGTTTCCTCAGGCAAAAGACAGGCTGGCTGCTTTTGCTAGCCAAATGTTACAGTCAATTCCTTCAGTCCCAATCTTTGTGTCTGTCTTCTTTTCTGCACTAGTCAGCTAAGACCGAAGACACCTCAGTGAACCGAACAACCCTCCATCCCCTGCCAAACAACAACCAAATTGCATCCTGTATAGGGCCACTGAAAGTTTCAAAGGTTTGTTTTCCCATAGGCTTAGGAACATAATAAGTAGTATTTCCATGTAAGGGATGAAGCTTAAACCAGGTTCATTAAGATTTCTAGTCTTCATGGTCTAAAGGCAAGAACTGCTTTGCCTGAGGCCCTGGGCAGCAAAGATGTCCGTGCCATGCAGGATGATTTAACTCAGGTTCTAGAAAAAGTATGGACACTTTAGTACAGCATGCTGATCAAGCTACTGCGCTCTGCTACTCCAGGCAGCTGAGCAAGTAATCTGATGGGACGTCTACCCGCACACGGTTATTCTGTTCCCAAAATAGCTGAGGTGATTTTGCACACTGCAAGTCACAATGCGAAGAGGGATGATCTTGCCCTTTGTGGGCTTACAGCTGTCATGGCATTCAGTCTTTCCACAGGAGCGATTGCTGAGATCTAGCCATACACAGTTATTCACTTAAAAACCAAATCAACCAACATAGCCGTAACAATTAACGGCTCCTGAAAGATTTGTTTTACTTCATAGCTTGATTTGTGCTAAGGATTAGGTCCTCCCTTCAACTACATGTATGATCTCAAAGTGGAGGCCTGAACATTTTTCACACACCTAAAATTTTCTTTCAAAGTGTCAGTCACAGGCAGGTGGACTGGATGCAATCTGGGCTCAAACATTTTTGCACTTTTGACATTAGAGACTCTATTCTAGAGGACAGTGAAGAAGCTAGGAGAGTCCTCTCTAATGAAAATTTAGCATTAAGAAGGTCAAAGCCTTAATGAATACAGCATAGGGAATAAGACTGCTAATTTTGCCTTGTGAGCACAGTTTTAAAAGGACTAGAGGAGGAACAAAGCAAAGTACAACCTTTCTATTTTCTTTTTTTCTTTTTTTTTTTTTTAATAACTATGATCCCAAGAACAGTGTCTGGGGACAAAAACCTCCTCCAAACTGAAGCAACAGTACAGAAACTGTAAGGAATGATCGGCTGTGTGTAATGGTTCCTCTTGATCTTAATATATTAATACAAATAGATGCTTGTTATAATTTATGAAAGCAGGAATTGATTGTTCCCTAAAGATTATTATGTTGGATGTCCTGGGCAAAATATAACCCTGACTGGTAGACCTGAGAAACCCAAGAGGGCAATTGCACAACTACCCTGCCTCTGCCGCGCTGCTGCGTGCCAAGTGTAAATCTAGAGTGATCCCAAGTGGGAGACAGCCTCGCTTCACAAGAAAATGATTAAACGTTGCAGTCCCCCCAGAGAATTAGGCTTGTCACTCCAAGGATCTCATTGCAAGGCAAGCACTCACCCCTGGGAGTGGAGGAGGCAGAAGAAATCCAAGGCACTTGCCAGCCCCTACCTGACATGGCGAGGGGCTGCTTACATGTGCCCCGGCTGCACATATGACAGCTGCTGTTCAAAACATCTCTCTTCACAGGCTTGTGCAATATTTGTACAGAGCAATATTATCCTAAATGTCTTCTAATTATTCCTCTGGATTAATGAAAACGTGTTATATTATTGATGGGTGTTTTGCAATATTTATAAAACATGGATTGGATTAAGGAGGAATAAATAAATATGTAGAGGACGCCTAACATGTAAATAATAAATATTCAGTCATTTATTTTTTCGCAAGATGGTTTAAATATATGGTGTTTTTAATAAATCTTTAATAACTCTGCAAATATTTATTTATTTGCTTTGAAGCGTAAGGGAATTGCAAGAAAGCTCTGCAGATTCCAGAAAGGGCAAGCAGATGGAACGTGTGCCCTACCATGGAGTCTTCAAGCGTCTTCTAGCAAGGAAAGAAAACACATTCTGAGCTGTTCTAGGCCTGGGAGCAAAGAGAGAGGAGGGAGGCCACTTTCAGGAATTGAATGGAGCAGCATCCCAATTGCTTCACAACCAGCTGTGCACACCAACCAGCACTGCTGCACAACACAACACCTATGCCCAGCCAAACACCACCACATTCTGTAAAGCTCACAGTTACAGTCCAGAGAACTGCTTCAGCCTCTATAGGATTCACTGTCTCAGCTGTCCTAAGAGTAAGGGAAATTACTGAGAGCTTATTTGCTGGAGGTACCAAGACCACAATGAGAAAGGAAGAAAGATGAGAGGAGTCAATTCCTTTCTGAACTACTCCCAGTTTTCTTAAGTAGTCTAGCTTTTCCACAGGCTAATATAACATCCAGAGAATTGTCCCTCTTAAGGCCCTACATATGGCATTGTTAAACATCCTGAGACCAGTGGTAAAGAACAGATCTGCTTTCCCCAAACAGGACAGCTGGGGTGTGCTATGTTTAGGAACCCTCAATATATGCTATGTCCCAGGAGATTTGGACATAAATTAAGGTGTTCAACCTCCCAGATGGCACAAGGCCATACAGGGATTTTAAAATTCAAACACCATTACATTATCAAAAATTTCTACTTTACTAGAGGCACCATTATGGTTTGTCCATGATGACCCACAGTAACATCATGGCAGGTTGTCAAAATGTGACTTCTGAAATATGTTTGCACAGCGTCAAACGCCTGCTAAGACAATGACTCTCTGTAATCACTTGATATTATAGTAAGAAAAGCTTTAAAGTTAAATGCCCAAAACACAGTTAATGCATTTAGTTTTAATGGGACAGGATGGTCATTGCATGTTAAATAAATACTGATTGTAAAAAGCAAGTCAAGTTGTTGAGTTTTAATAGCTGTGCAGTAAATAACTGTTTATGCGTCATTACATGGATTGGGAAGCATCAGCAAATATGCTTTTAATAATCAATTGATACTTAACATATAATATCTGTCTGATTAAATCAAAGAGGATGGATGCAGCCACAGTAATTACTGCGCATTGTTACAATGCCATTGGATTAAGGAATCATATTTATTGAGGTGGAAAAAAGTCAGAGATAGATACATATCTCCTGGCCCGTCTTCTTACTGCAGTACCTTGGGCTGTCATCTTATTGATTTCCCAAGATAAGCAATGTTCACCCTAGTCAATACTTGGACGGGATACCACCAAGGGAAACCTAGAGTGCTGAGGGAAGCGGTGCTAATAATGCAACTGAGATTGCTCTTTCATTTTCCGGAAGGAAAGTGTGATGCTGCAAGTCCTCTTAAGTGCAGCACCTCAGAGGGGATATTGCACCCCTCTCCTCTGCAAGCAGCACTCTGCAGCATGTGTTGCCAGTGCCAGAGCCATGGGTCACCCCACCCAGGCAGACTCCGCAGTGGATGATCATGTTCCAGGCTCTCCAGACTGCTGAAGTTTCTCAGTGTAGCATTGCTCGCCGTTCCATGTCAGAAAGAAACATCCCTCTAGGACAGGCTGAGGCAAGGAGGGCTATGAAAGCCTTATTTCTACTTGCTGAATATCCTTTTCTCACTGCAAAGGTCCACAGAGCAAAGCCTGTACTGCTCTACTCCCTTACACCTGCAGTGGGGCAGGACCAGTGGCCAGAATGACAGCAGTTTGTTTTACAGGCACCGCAGTTGCTCTAATCACAGTCCTGTTCTTCACACAGCAAAATGCAAGGTGGCTGAAAGCATCAGGGCTTCCCTACCCCTGGCTGTACCTCGTGTGACATAGCATGAGCTGGAGATGTAGCTCAGATCTAGTTGAAAACTTTGGTCACTGGGAACACAAGCATGCTCCGCTTCACTGACAGCTGGGGTGAAGTTACCCTTGGGCCACACATTTAATGCCAAGGAAAGAAAATTTTGGCTTTAAGTTCTTAAACAAACACCACATGCTTATTACAAATGCACAGTGTATGAAAGTGCTGCCTGTGCTGGAGAAAACCGGGGAAAATCTTCGATTGTGTACATCGCTGCAAGCTACCCAACAGCAAATGGGAGCGTGGCACTTCAGTGAACACTGGCAGCTGGCTCCTTTACTCGTACGTGCAAAAGCAGAGAGAACCAAGCAGTCAGTTCGACCCAGGTCCCAGCTTTACCACAGGTATTTATCCTCCCTCATGCCAAACCCTCTGCAAGACAGGAAGGCATCTAGAACGAGAGACGTGTTACCAGGCACTTAATTCCACTGATAACAATGACAATCTAGATGCCTGAACAAATGAGTCATGTAAATCTCTCATTGAATCTGTCCCCTGGTAACTGAACTAGAAGGTATATTAAAAATAGGTGAACCTCAAAATGTTCAGGAAAACATCTTAAATCTTCCAGGAAGTTGCAGAAAATCTTCTTTAATTCCTCGCATGTTAGGAAGCCTACAAGACTAGGAGGTTTCTCAAAGATTTGCCAAAACTGTTGTGTCTGGTCATAATGAAAGCAACAGCACAAAAAGACAAAAAAGAAAACACCACCAACCCAAAAAATCCCACCAAAACCTCTCACCCTTGATCTCCAACCACATGGCTGCAAGCAAAATAGACTGTGAATTTGAACCAGCGCAGGAGATCTCACAAACCTACCTGTTACACTGACACTGCTACAAACAGAGAGCATCAAGACTGGTGTCTTAATAGAGCAGAAAGCACTATGCCCAAGTAATAGAGCAGTCATAAAAATAATGGTACTTGGGATTCCTAGAGCACTTTTTGTCCTGGGGTCTCAAAGTACTTTAGAAAAATCCAACTCACCATTACCCTGCCCAATTTTAAAAAGAAAAAAAAGTAACAATGCATCTCAGTTTCAGCATCACCAGCCCCCTGCAATACTTGAGCCCCAACTCCCTTGGTCTTAACAAGGATTTGTTGCTTGGCAGAGGGGGATAGTAGTGACAATCAAATCCTGAAGTTTCAGGAAATTCAGTGGATTGTCATAGGACCATTCTTCCCCTTGTTCCCAGCCTTCCCACCCCAAGAGACATCAATGTCTCTTTGGATGGTGCCATTATGGGATTTTCTTTGCTTTCCTATAAATCATGAAGTCAAAAATGCAAAGAATAACATGGGCTCTGGGGGGTCAGTGGCCCAATGTGATAAATGGCATCTTGGCAAGAAATTGAGTGCAGCCCATCAGTAGCAGCAAGCTCTTCTGTAAGCATTGGTATTAGACACCCTCAATTTTCAGAAGGTTGGTATAAGTTGTGTGGGGGTTATTTGGGGTGGGTTTTGGTTTTTAGGGGTTTTGGACTTGGGTTTTTTTTTAGGGGAGGGGTGGTTTGCGTTTTGTAGGGATTTGTGGGGGGAAAAAAGAGTCTCTGAGGAACTCTTTTCCTACTACCTGTACACTACTAACCCTGAAGTCCCTGTTGTCCAAACATACAGTTGAGTTCATACAACTGCAGAAACAACAAGGTCACTTTCCTCCCATTTTCATAAAAAAGCTATAAAGAGGAAATGTCTTTGAGATTTCAATTTAGCTGAAAACAGCCAAGATGTTCAGTAATTACAGAACACTGAAAGGCAGCCAGATACTGTGCTCATAGAAGCCATGTTTCTGTATGAAACAAAGCTAAGAAACAGGGGAAAATAAAAAAAGAAAAGCCACATTAGCTGAAAGGTTTACCTGGAAAAAAATAATCCAACAATATAACAACTTCTTTATCTGAATACTCCTGCGTAAATCGATGGAGCTACTCAGCAAACAAGGACTGCGGCATCAGGCCCAGAGAAGGGCTTCCTCTGCTTGCCTTCTGTTGAGATGTGAAGCCAACTCTGTATCGACTCCGAGGCCATCACCAGTAATAAGATCAAGCCAGTACAAAGCGGGTGTTGAGAAAACAGCTTTCCACAGCTGCAGCATCAGGGAATAACCCAGCTGCAGGCTCCATCGTACACAATCCATCGATAGCAGAGGGAGGAGGTAAACCTCCCTCTTCTCAGAGAAGGCCAGTCTCAGTCATCCCAGTCCTTATCCCCAGCCCAGTTCCGGCCAGCCTTGCCAGCTGCGCAGCCCTGCATCCACAAACAAGAGCTCAGAGAGGAGAGGCTGAGAAGCGGACTGGTTTATTTTATTGTTTTGCAACTTCTTATTTATGAAAATGCTCTGAGAGCCTGGATACGGATCAAGTTTTGCTGCTCAATATTTATTAGAGCCTCACCTGCCTCACCGGAATGGGAACTGCAGGCACTTTGATTAATGGATTGGAAAAAAGAAATGTATAGTTTCCCTGTCGCCTTGGTAAGCGCCTCCCTGTATCTTGTGCTGAGAGGCTATTTTACAGCAGCGCAGTCCTCGGTGAATCTCTGCTGATTGCTTGCTGCCTCCCTACAGCAGCACTCTGCTCAGAGGTGTGGGGTGGCACCGTGTTTTATCCTGTAGCTGGAGGTGGAAGAGCACTGTGGTGCTATGTCAAGTAGAAATAGGCCCTCTCTGAACAGCAATAAAAGCACTGACTTAAAATATCACCCCAATGGCAGCTGCAGGTTGGGGAATAAACTAAGTTCTTCTCTGTGCTCAGAGAGCACCCACAAGTGCCAAAGAGGGATTTCGGTCTGTGGCCTGAACTACTCTCTCAAGGCAACGGCTATATTGTCTTTGGAGTCACAGCAGTTTTGGCAGAAGCCTGCTGACCCAGGCAGGTCCAGCAGCTGAAACCTGTGAAGCACCAGGGTGAGCTGGGGCCTGTCCCTCTGCCCTTCTTCATCAACTGGCTCTGGCCATGAAACGAAGCTTAGGTCCACCTTTATGCCAGCTCGCTGCTTTCAAGCTAGAGAGAACTCGTACTTTCTTCCAGTACAAGGCTGCAAGATGCTTATGTTTTCTGCTGGCTAACCAAGAAGAGCTGCTGAAGCTCGGCCCCATGCATCGCCCAGAAGCAGAACCTACACAGCTGGTTTTGCAGCAGGAACCCCTCCTATGCCAGCAGTAGCCTGCTCCCAGAGCCCAGCTTCCCCCAGTGATTCAAAGTACAGCATGAATACTGCTACCAATAGCTGTCATCCCATACCTCTCAGCCATGCAACGATACCAGCATATGGTGCACTGGGGCAAGACTGCTCCTGCCACAATACCCAGAGACTGCCTACTCAATCTATACGTTGCTTATACCGAGGCGAAGCAAAGCTTTTCCTCAGTGGTAAAATCAGAGGGTTGATGGGGGTCACAAGAGTTCTATTTATTTAACACCCCCTCCCATATGTTAGGTGCCCAGGCATGCACTGCACGCTCACCATCGCAGCAAGCAACGCCGGGCTGAAGAAGCCAAAAGTGAAGAGGAGAGTGGAGCGTATTTCCTCCAGGAGAGGGCAGTCCCATACATGTACATACCGGTAACTCATTACACATGCAGGGAAAGAATCAGTCCTTCATAACAAAAATGCTCCGTTATCCCAACATCCTCAGCTGGTCTGTCTTTCCTTGACTGGCACAGGACTGTGCCCTGCAGATGCCTTGAGTCTGCAGCTATTCAATCCTGCACATTGCAATCTTTCATCTTTACATTTTGACTAATAACTTTCTGCTACAGCGGAAGCAAGAGAGTACGAGTGGGTGTGAGTACCAAGCGCAGAGGGAGCCAATACCACAAGGGTCTCTCACACATAGCGTGGCACACAAGTAGCTTTGCCTTCAGAGACCTAGCTTGCACCTGCCTGGAAAATCTTACTCTTCACTCCTGCCCTGGAAACCTTCCACACAAAGCACCTGTGTGCTCACATGCACAGATAACTCCAGCTGCAGACTCCCCACACCAGCTCTGCAGTTGCCATTCACTTCTCTGGCCAGTACCTACCCCAGCTGGGGGTCCCCTCACCCAGCTCAGCCAATGTCTTCTAGCCTCCACTTTCCTATTCCCACGTTTACCAAGACACCTCAGACCCATCTCGCAATCACTCTCCTCATGATTTTGTCAAGCTCATTAGCAAGGCTCATTAAGTGACACCTCCCTAGGGCTGAGGTAGCATCACCCAACTCTCCCTACTCCTTGGCTTTTGGAGACCATGCTCTTGTCCTTGTGATGGGCTGCTCTCACCCCTTCCTGGGAATGCATATGCACAAATCCCAAAGGGCTTTGGGAGGTTTTGGCTGGACTTGAGTTAATTACTACTGCAAATTAGGTCTCAACCCATTTGTCCCAGCCGTGTGATGGATGAGACTATATTTTATGGTGTTTCCAAAGTCTACATTTTTATCAAAAGATTGTGAGCCTCTGTGGACCCCGTCAAGATAAAAAGTACCTTCTGCTTCCCAAGCCCCTTTTCCCTGACTTGTGCCTTCTCCCACGTTTTTGTATTCAGCTTAGGGCCTCCAGGAGCGTCTGGAGGAATTCATTTCCTTCGCAGCCCACCCCTCCTTCTCCCAAACGAAAACTAGAGCTGGTTTTTCCAAGTTGGATTCGCAAGAGAAATATGAAAGCTAAAGGCACACAGTATAAATAAACATGCAATGGGAACACAAGAGGCAAAACACAGAGGCCCGACGCAGACGAGAGAGACAATACAGCATAACAAATAGCGAGCTGCGCTTCGCCTGTGGCATTTTCCAGCTACATCAATAATTATATAATACAACGGTCGCCGATTTCTCAGGCACGGATCGATACCGACTGCGGTGCCACCCTGCTCTGTGGAGGGCTGCGGGCTGAGGGGCTCTTCACAGACCCCCACTTTGCTCATGCCGGAGATCAATGACTGCATTTTGTAGGCAATGCCATGGGCTAGGGAAACAGAAAGTGTATTCTCCAAAATAAAGACGCGGGGGCTGGCCCATGGCATGTGATGCTGCCAGCATCAGTGGGAAATGGCTTGCTATTTTTTCAACTACCTATGGAGGATGCAGCCTAGATACTGTTTTGCATCAGTGTTGTTGGTTAGCAAGAGGTTGAAAGAGGGTTTATCCTATGAGCATCTTGCATGCTGTGAGATTACTTGGCAGGAAGCAATTCAGCTGTCAAGTGTAGAGATAAGAACGCACCCACTTGGGGATCCAGCACAGCAATTAGGGGACATTACCATTAGAGACACCCATATTCTTCATAACAAAATATAAATTCACTAAACACTGCAGCAGGGATGCTAAAAATAGGTTGAAAAAATGGAACAAATTTGTGGACAGATCATAATGAGCATCTCTGCTTCTAAGAGTGGAGTTCTGCAATCACTCTCCCAAATTCCCATTTTAAGTGTACAATCACTAAACATGGTGTTGGAAGGGGGAAAAAATGGTAAATCAAATGAAGGAAACATTGAGAACAGCAATAACCACCACTCTCTTCTGTTGTTAGCAGCCTTGGGATTCCTATGAAGAGCAAGCCTGAAATATAGATTTCAAACCATTAATACTATTATTTAAATGCTAGCCTGAGAGAGAAGTAGCAGAAGCTACATCTGACCCATGCAGCTTCCCACAAATGGCAATTACCTCTAAAAGCTTCCCATGCCAAATCTAATTAAGTTGAAAGAGACATTTGGAAACATGAACGGGTTGGTTTTCTTAAGGAAAGTAGACCTTTAGGGTTAGGACTAGCCAATGAAAAGAAGCCCCAAAAATAAACCCTAAGAACTAGAATGTGTGGATGGTGCATCCTTGCTCTATGCAATTTAACAGTAAAGTAATTGGCTTCCACTGTATGTTATTATTTTATTGGGTTGCAAGCTGTCTCTGGTCAGGCTTTGTCTTGCATTTGTTAGACAAGCATTCTGATACTACTATGTAAAATGTCAAGTAATATAATTGGGCTCCAGTCCTACAAGGCCTTCCTTCAGACAGAGCTCACATGTCATTGGGAATTTCAACTGATTTCCCTGCTGGAAGGCTGGATTAAAGGTCTTCCCACCACAAAATTTGAAAAACTCATAACACTGACACACTCATCTTGCCAATCAAAGAGCAATAGAAGAATAGAAGCAACTCTGAAGGAGACCCTCCTAAACAGCAAGAGATCCCTTAATTGATAAAAACATCCTCTGCATCCACTGGCCTGCAAAACCTTGCGGCACATTTCACTATCACCACAGCCACACAGATAAGTGCTTGAGTACCACCATGGATAAGCTATAGTATAAAAGGACCGGTGTAGAGGAGGTTACCACCCTTCAAACTCCAATTACAGCCACAAGTAGAGGTTTTCTGATCCCTCTTTGGGGGGATACACAAATATGTGACTAGATGTATCCTGGATGTACATATACCTAGTAAGAGCCAGTTGTTACATAAGGATCCATAATTTGCAGAGAGGTGCAGCAAGATAAAATTGAGTGATCTTATAATAGAAATGGCATGGCTGTAAAAGTTTTTGCTGCAATTGGTGCTCCTAGCAGAGTTTTGATCAAAGGGATCAGACAAAGTATGCTTCTAACTTGTGCACAGGCCAGTCAAACATGAAGGACTGTTGATCTTAGGACTGATCTTTCCCCCCGTTAACAGTTATTAATATATATACTGCATATACTAGGATCACACAATATATATTTTAAAAAGCACTAGTATTTGTGAAACAAATGCTTGCTTATTATCTTCCCATTTCTGATGAACGATGAAGGTCAGGAAAATGCAAAGAAATGTACCCAAGGTTTCAAAGAAGCTTGGGGTAGATGAAAGAGATGAAACAGAACTTTTTAACACCTATCCGAATATCCTTCCCTCTTTGGCAGATGGAACTGGAGAATGATGGAATGGGTTAAAAGTGGGGACTTACTGCAGCCCAGTTGATCAGCTGTAGCATATTTAGACACAGCCATCTGACTTTCAAATCTGTATCTGTACAACGGAGTGGCTGCTCTTCTTCCGTTTTCTACCATTATCAACTCAGTGCAGTTTGGAGCCGCTAGATTCAAACCAAACCAAAATAATCCACTTGGGCTCAGGGCATACCTTTTCCCAACAGTTTTACTAGTGAAAACATGTAGGTAGAGAGAACCCAAATATTTGTTGGATAGAGGAAAAAAGCAGATTAGCAAATCCTGTACCAGAATGGTGTTCTGGGTTTGCTGTTTGCCTCTCCCTGCCACCTAATCAAGTCCCTTTGGAAGACTCTTTTCTGTGAGGACTCTCTCTCCATTACATGCTGATGATGATAAATGCAGTCAGCGTATTTTAAGTGTGAGCTGCTTTCCACTGTGAAGGGACAAACCCTAATTTGCCATAGCCCTGGGTCAGATGCAAGTTAAATGAGCCAGAGCAGGACACAGCCACACCCTCCATTGCTGGGCTATGCAAGCTTCACGCGTACACACGAAATCAATTTCTTTGGGCTCTTCTGAATGCGACAGGAGAAAATTACATCTGAGCTCTGGCCTCAGCTAATCAATCCTACAGTAGCCTGATTTTTCTAGGAATGACGCTGCAGGCAAGGCTTGTGTGACCTACAAAGAGAAAGGTCTCAGTTCAGCAAGCATTCTAGCTCTCCCTTTCTGTTCCCTCTCAATCTTGCTATTGCCCCCATTCATGGGGTTGTTTCTTACACACTCTCTAGAGGAGCAATCTTTACCCAGTATGGACATCAAATAACATGTTGCTCATGCCTCCAATTGCAAGAAGTCATCAAAGCTCATATGCCAAATATCCCATTTTGTTGACAACATATCACTTATGAGCAACCTACAGAACAAAACCTACCTTTGTCTTCATGTAGTAGCCACTTCCTAGGCCTTAACTGCTTCTGGACATTACAGACCAAGAATAAAAGGCAGGTGAAGTGAGTTGCAGTGTCAAGACTCATTTGCATGCAGTAGAAGGCAAGCATTAAGAAAACCAACCGAACTTGTTCCCTTCCAGAGCTTTTTCAGGCCTTGTAAACTTGCAAGTTGTTTAGGTTGGGTTTTTTGAGTGTTCTATCCTATATGTGAGAGAACCCATAGGATAAGGTATGAAAGATATGTGAAATTCCCTGGGAGGGAAGCACAGACATGGGGAACACCACAATCAGATCCTTGCAGAAGAAAAGGCCCTGTAAAGACATATGTAATTATTACTTCCGGTTTTGCCTTTAACAAGTACCAAAAAGGTCAGTATATGAGATTTTCCTTCTCAGTAACGGAAAACAACACTCCCACCCTTGCAAATTTTAAGTTCTATTGTTTTATTGAACTGTGATTACTGTCTTACAAACACAATTCCAAGATTACCAGGAAAGCACTACTAGTCATAACTAGTTATAACTACCTATCACTATGGCTTTGTTGCTGTATTTATCCACACTTGTCACAGGGATGCTACATGCAAGCAAGACTCCTAGCAATGAGCTCCCCTGAAGGAAAGATGCCATAGACAAAGTTTTTATAGCTTGTTTTCTAGAAAAGTTCAGACCAAGAGTCAAGCCAGAGAACTGGAAGCCAGTGTTCTACCATGATTTTCCTCTCCTTTGACTTAGGCTCCTTGCTTTCATGTCAGTGGTCTCTGCACACTAGTTCTCACTGCACAGAAAATGGCCCAGGCATCTCAGACTGACGACTCATTTTCACAAATTACTTAGATGCATCAGAGTCCAAATCTCATTGACAGCTGATGGGTTCTTCCCTCCCGAGTGGCCAAAGCCCAGGTTTCTAAAGGCTACTTAAATGCTTTAATAGTAGCTTACAAACCCAGTTGCACAAAAAGCCAAGTTTAAAGCAACATTAAATATCCACAAGTGAAGCTAAATGGATATAGAAAAATGAATTCTTGTTCATTATATTTTTATCCACGTATACCTTAATCACTTATCTTTTGTCTGCTATCCTTCACTCACCAGAATGCCTTCTGCCCTGCCTAAATAGAGTGTCTTTTCTAAAAACAATCACAGAATTAGTCAATAGGATTCAATCTGCATAACAGGATCTTTTCTGCAGAAGAACCAAGAGCGTAAAAGCCTGGGACTGTAGCACAGGAAGCAAAAGGCTACGTGCTTGGTGACTTCCATGAGTATGTCAGACTGCAGCAAATTATATCCTAGAAGCTCTGTGCAGCCACTGACATCGTGTTTGCATTAGCACCTCCTCCACCTTATGAGTCAGGGCACCCGTGCCCCAGATGTCTACCTAAAATAGTGAGAACTTGCTGTGTGCACCAGACTAGGATAGACATTAACCAGTATAGGATCACAGTGGATATTTCCAGGGCTTTTATAGCTAGAGAACAAACAGTGAAGTTTGGCCTCTTGTTTACCAGGATATAAAATGGTTCTCATTAAAAAGTCATTTTTTTATCACAGCACATCATAGCAATATCTGATTTAAAACCAGTCAGTCACCTTCTCTGTACTACATGGAGTATGTAGGACAATGGCACTTGCTGCAAGATGGGGTCTTTTTAATAATGGCCTCCATCAAGACTAAAATCAACCCACAAAAGCAGCACACCAACAGTGAGAGCAACACAATGGTAAATTCAAAACTTTATAACAGCTGAGGTTAGGTCTGAAAATAGTAGAAATGTACTAATATGGCAGAAGAAGACTTCTCAAGCACAGTTTGCCATAAGCGTTTCACTGAAGGTGCTCGAGAACAAAACCAGCAGAGCTTAATGTTGCACTTGGCTTTCAAGAAGTCAGTGACATTTTTCTTCCTGACCTCCACAAATGCTAGATCCAAATGACATGATAAACCAACCAGTGAGACCATCCCCAGAACAAATACTTGGAAAACAGGAGATGCCACAAAACCAGACATGCTTAGAACTAAAACCTCCTCACCTGAGAATTATGGGGAAAAGATTCAAGCCCACAGATATGGAACCACACACTTGGTGCTCTGTTGAGGTTACAGCACAGTTGTTGTTTTCTTTTGTACTCGTACTTTGGTGGCTCTTGTATTTGAGGTGACATTCCTCCAGCTGACAGTGGCATCTGAACAATGCCTGGACCTTTTAAGCTGAGGTTCCATTGTAAGCACTGAAAATGCATCTGTTAGTGTTTGAGAAAACACTGGCTTTCTCATGAAAGCAAAAAAATGAAAATACACGCTCTCATTAGCCTCTGACATACTGTTCATGATGCGTATAAAAATTGGCTCTGCTATTTCTAATAAACATAAGAGAGCCCATGCAGATTTAAGTACTTAGACAAGTGTAGTGTGTTACATTAAGGAAACACAGAACTATGTTACAAGAAATATAAAGGAAACTCTTCACTGAATTTGCTGAATACAGCTCTCTTCCATTAATGCAATCCTGGCTGTCAATACCAATGGTCTTCATAACTCCTGGCCAGGATTAACTAGTCACCGAATTGGGAGCTCACTGCAGCTCTGTCTAGAAAGGTAGAGTTGAAAGAAACACAGGTCAATTCATAGAAAAGGTTTCTTTCTTCATCATGCAAGAGTGGGATGAATAAGAACAGAATCCATTTATCAACAGCACATTAAAACTCCAGGGCTCCAAAGGTTTATTTCATTTCAAATCATGGCCTGCCTGCTCATTTTGACGTGACTTCGTGAAAAGCTCTCTGCATGAAAAAGGGGATCTCGGGGCTTGGCTTCCTCCTCCCCACCCTCCAACTGCTCCACTCACGTTCTCTCAGTTCAGCTGCATTGCCCAGAGATGAGAGTCCCATAGTCGCTGTCTGCCTGCATTACCCAGTGAACAGCTAAGAGGGCAAGTCAGAAGAGTAGATCTTCAGCAGTGGAGAACATCAGTTCTCAGTAAGACTTCTAAGAAGTACTCTAACAGCAGATACACCAGATAGGCTGTCCTATCTTATTTGGTAAGAGTGGGAAGAGGAATAGGTTTCTTCTGCAGCTGTAGGACCAAGGTTTCCTCTCAGAAAGATGAGAGGATCCAAACAAGAGAATGTGGGCACACATATTCATACAGAGAGGTCTGCACAGCAGCCAGGTACTGGTGCCTGTGACAGCAAATCTCTGGCTTGATTCAACAGGCAGCTTGTGATGGCTTTCTGTGGGGAAATTACTTATGCTTTCTGGGCTTCCACTTCAGTGTAGGGAAGAGTTAAGTCTCCAGTATTTTAAAAAAACCACAATACTTCCCACATTATCCAATTAGGTAAAAATATTGTCTAAAAAATATGCTTTCGGTAGCCTTCTGCACTAGTTACACAGGGGATTCAGGGGGGAAAAAAAAGTATGAAAGGATGAACCTCACACTGAGTTTCAGAGTGTTGAAACAGATAGTTCAGGCAACTTTCACGTTTGCTCAGCACTGTGTCCAGGAATGCCAAGAGAACCTTTGTCCTCTTCTTAGGAAAATAACATCCTGAACTTTTGCTATGGATCACAGGAGAATTAATGTTCACACTTTCAGCCAGAAATAAAAGGTCTTTAATTCGATTTAATTTAATCCCCTTTAAAGGAAAATTAAATGAAATCAAATGAAGGTCACTTAATTCTGAACAAGAGTGTGTGTGCACACATCAGTTTAATACAGTTTACATAATCCACTTGAAACCCACCTTGTTTCTTAATTCAGATCAACTTCCCGATGTGCTTCTCCCTAGACAAGCCCTCAGAGATAATAGTACCCCTCTTCAAGGAAGGGCTGCATTTCATTATTGACACCTAACCTTAGAGAGAGCTACTCTGGAAGGGACAATGCAGTTGCACACAATTTATATGTCTGTCAGAGAGAGAACAATGCTCTGTATACAGCTACAATAGCAATTAATATACTGGGGGTTGTTGTTCCATTAGTCACTAATTACACACTAGACCAGTAATACAGAAGCCTTGTTCTTGGCAAAGAAACTACAGCTCCAGAACTATTGCATTGATAATTCAGACCTTGCCTTTTGTTTCCCTAGGGATATCCTCCACCTTTACCATCAGTTAGCTGAAAACACAGCAGACGAGATAGATCCAGAGGCGATGGCTGTGTATTGCAGACCGCTGTTCAAGAACTTCTGAATTATGGCATTTGCATGACATGAGTCAAGGTGAGTTCAGTGACTGAACAGAATCGCTTCCAGTCTTTGTCACAACACATAAGAACACTAGTTTGTCACCGAAGATTTTTCCTTCCTCTTACAAAACACGGGAGAAGCGTGGCAACCTCACTCCCACATTGTCTCATCAGGCTATTGCAAACACAAGAAAATGTCAACCCTGTTTGAGTGTGGTTTGGAAGAACCCTTGTCTCGCCAAGACATCTTGCAAAAGCTGAAAAAGGTAAGAGGTGATGGAAGGGGGAATAGAGCAAAACAAAGCTTTTTAAAGGATGCTGCAATATACTCCAATGCATTTGGTAGGCCATGCACGTGGTTTTGGCTAGCCAGGGAATGGGTAGCATTGGGTCCAGCTTGCAGCCTTGCTTATGATCTTCTCCCTGCATCCTTTCTCTCCACTGTTCAGTTCTAAAACTGGCTTCAGTCTAAAAGTGCCTCAACTTGAGCTCTCTTAAAACCCAACCAATCAATCCACAGCTCCAACATTGCCAAAGCTTTAAAGTGTTTGAGGAGAGGTATAGGGGAAGGGTCCAGCCATGTTCTTTGAGGACAGAAGAACAACACAGGAGAAGTAGCCATCCTTCTTCCTATTGTCCTGGCCATAAGAAGTTAGAACAGAAAGGTAACTGTCTCACTCTTCCCCCTGCCCAGAGCAGGGACCTTGGGCTGGAGAGCCTTTGGAAAAATACCAATTTACAAAAGTGGCAATGTCCAATCAGCTTCTCTAATTAGCATTTGATGGAAACATTTTGCCTTTCAGCAATAACAGATCTCTCCAGGGATCTATGATTAGATCAAGTCCCCTCTTGATGTGGGAAAAGGGATAGAGACAGTGCTAGAGACAGAATAATGTCGTACAGAGGTTTTTCGTTTGGGCTTTGTTTGTTTTTTAAATGAAAGCCTACATCACCAGAAGTTGCTTACCAGAAACATTTTGATCTCATTATTTAGAATTCTAATTTTAAAAATTAAAGCCTGATTGACTCATCTTTAATCCAACTTGGTTGATCTTGAGTTGAGAAAACAAAATGCCTCTTCTTGCCTCCCCTTTTCCATATTGTTACTAAAAATAGAGGTGAAAAAAAAAAGAGATTCTTTATGCTTTCATTGATATTTTTACAGTTAAAATTGCATACACTTTTTTTTAAGAAAAAACACACAACACACAAAAGAATCATAAAAATATCAACCAGATCAACTTCAGTAATAGGTTTAACTGCTGCAAGTTTTTATCGCAGTGACTTTGTCTCAGTTTAAGTCAGTACAGTGCAACATTTATCCATGGACTTAGAAAAACTTTGAAGAAGGCGAGCCTCAATCAGATGAGCTTCCCTTCTAGAAGGCAGGCACCTTTGCAGCAAGCAATAATGGAAGGGCAGAGAGAAGATTGGGACCCATCACACAGAGAGCATCTTTTATGCATGGGGGAAGATGGGGCTGGAACTTCCTTTGTCTTCATTTTCATTGCATAGACAGGTAAAGCTAAGGCATATACTGATTAATGGACTGACTTAAAGAAAGCCTCTGGCAAAGGCAGGAATTAAGCTCAGGTCCCCTGAGGATCAGTCCAGTATCTTAACAAACACGTATCTTTCCATTCTGAAATACCGTGGCTTTCCTTTGTAATTAAACAGCATGGATTTGAGGGGGCTGGTTTTAACTGTCATTGTACTGGAAAAGCTTGCACTGGTCAAGTGGGGAGGAATTGCTTTGCCAACCTAAAAAGGCTTTTGCTTTACTTAATTCCAGGCTTCTAAGCTTTCGGAAATAGAAAATATTGCATAACCAACAGCATTGAAGAATTTTGAAGGCATACTGAAAGGGCTTTTTATACTCTCCCATTTTAATAGCTGGTGCTTTTTTTTTGTAGATAGTATATGGTTACAGAATAATGTGTATGGGTTTAGTGTCTGGTATGATAATATCCAAGGTGAAGATATTGAAAATTCAATTAAAATGTAGTTTTGGATATTGGCTTATTTTAATTTCCAGCCTCCTTCCCCTCTCCCCTCCCCCCACCCCCATCCACCTCCTTTGCAACCAGGAGCTCTTCCTGAGATCTGAAGCTAGAAATTACACGCTGAATCTTTTCTCCTGTAACTCATAATCTGAAGTTCTTTGTACTTTTTCAGCATCTGATTATCTGAAACCTATTCTTAAAATTCTTCAAGATCCTTATGCTCCTTTAACAGAAGAGGATATGGAACCGCTGAGACAGGACTAGTTCCTGTCAAGGACAAAGCTAGATGGGGACCCCAAAATCTTGGTTCTTGCTGCAACGCCCTGGGTCATTCACACTCAGAGCTTTTTAAAACTGTGGCTGCCATTTTTTGAGCAGGTTCAGAGAGAGAACATAAATTATTTCATCACAGCAAAGTAACTCCCTCTGCAGTCTTCAGTTACCTTTAACTGACACAGCTTTTGCCATCATTTATGTTCCTCCTGCTTGTTTGATCAATGAAGTTCTCTCACCATCACTGAGCAGCCTTACACGGTACAGAGAAGAAAATAGAAGTCCTATTGGAAGACTATCAAAGAAACAGCAATAAATTCAAGAGGCAAGCAACAAAACAGAGTCTCTCAGAAGAACTCCAACTGCTGTCCAGAATTTTTCATGATCTTTCCTAAAATATATAGGAGAGCATGCTGTAGGGTTAGTCACTCTGGTTTCCTGCTAGACCAAAGAGAAGCATTGAGCATCACTGCACATAAGACCTCCTCCAGACAAGCACTGCTAGGACAGAAAAAAGGTCCTTATTCTATTTTCTCTCTCAGACAATGCTCAGGAACACCCAATTCTGAAAAATGAACATGAATTGGCTTATGTAAGATTTGAGAGCATATATCTGACCTGTTTATAGAGCCTGTCTTAATCTTACCCTGACTACAGTAATGGCAAGTGTTATCCTTGTCATATGAAATATTATCACTAACTTACTTGCCTCTGAAATCCTTCAACTTCCAAAATTTTATTACAATAAATTGCATGTCTATCATTATACATATGGCACCCCTTTATTTCAGTGGGACCCCACAGTTTCCATAGGAAGGAGAAAGTAGCACACCAGGTTCCAGGACACTTCATGATCAAACTTACTCTCAACATAACTTACACAGACCTAAAGATTTAAGTTAAGCACCATGGTCTCCAGTCCCAAGCAAGCTACGTGGGCTCTTCAAGGTATCATAAGAGTCACTTCCCTATTTTTAACTTTCATGAACCCCATACAACCACCAAAAAGTTGATCCCATCCCTGTTTCACAGGGAAGGCAAAAAAAGCAGAGTGAGTCCTGCAATTAAGCAATGAAAGAAACCGCACAGCAGCTGTGCGCCAGTCCTTGGCTCGGCAGAGTCCTATCTCTCAGAATTGCCTACAAAAAGATTACTAGTCACAGAATCTCAGAACAGCAGGGGCTGGAAAGGACCACTGGAGACCATCTAGTCTACCTCCTCTGCTAAAGCAGGATCACTTAGAGCAGGTTGCACAGGATTGTCTCCAGGGGGTCTTGAATATCTCCAGAAAAGGAACTCCACCACCTCTCTGTGCAGCCTGTGCCAGTGCTCTTCCACCTTCAGAGTCGATAAGCTTTTCCTCATATTCAAATGGATCTTCTGGTGTTCCAGTGCGTGCCCGTTACCCCTTGTCCTGTCACTGGGCACCACTGGGAAGAGTTTGACCCCATCCTCTTGACACCTGCCCTTCAGATATTTGTAAGCATCAGTAAGATCCTCTCTCAGTCCTCTCTTCTGCAGACTAAACAGCCCCAGCTCTCTCAGCCTTTTCTCATACGAGAGATGCTCCAGTCCCCTCATCCTTGTAGCCCTCCCCTGAACTCTCTCCAGTAGCTCCCCTTCTTTCCTGAAATGGGGAGCCCAGAGCTGGACACAGCACTCCAGATGTGGCCTCACTAGCGCAGCGTAGAGGGGGATGATAACCTCCCTTGACCTGCTGCCTATGCTTTTAACACACACAGGCTACCATTGGCCTTCATGGCCATGAGGGCACACTGCTGGCTCATGTAGAACTTATTGTCAACCAGGACTCCCAAGTCCTCTACAGTGCTGCTTCCCAGCAGGTCAACCCCTAACCTTTACTGTTGCATGGGGTTATTGGTCCCAAGGTGGAGGGCCCTACACTTTCTGTCAAATGCATCCCTTTTCCTTTCCCCAGACACCTCCAATTTCCTTGAACTTCACTGGGTTCCATTCCACCCAACTCTCTAGCCTGTTCAGGTTTCATTGAATGGCAGTCCAACCTTCTGCTACAGCAGCCATTCCTCCCAGTCTTGTCAGAAAATTTGCTGAGGGTACGCTGTTTCTTCATCCAGGTCTTCGATGAATATGTTGAACAACACTGGATGCAGTACTAATCCCTGGGGCCCACCACTATCTTCAGGCCTCCAACTGAACTCTATATTGTTTATCACAATCCTGAGCTCTGCCATTCAGCCATCTCACTGTCCACTCATCTAAGATCCACTTCCTAAGCTTGCCTGTGAGGATGTTATGGGAGACTGCCAAAATCCTTACTGAAGTCAAGGTAGACAACATCCACTGTTCTCCCTTCACCAGGGGAGCCAGTCATGCCATCATTGAAAGCTATCAGATTGGTCAAGCATGACTTCCCTTTGATGAATCTATGTTGACCACCCCCAATAAACACCTTCTTCACATACTTAAGGATGACCTCCAGAATGAGCTGTTCCTTCATCTTTCCAGGGACAGAGGCAAGGCTGACTGGTCTGCAGTTCCTGCATTTGTGTCCATATGAGTTATAGTGCATTCAGGTAACCACTCATCTGGAAACAGATGAACTATTTCTACTCTTCTGGTTCTCATGAGACTCACCCTATACACTACCACTAGTAGATCTTTTTTAGTAACTATCATGACATCCTTTGCTGATGAAGTAGCAAATTAATTTCTTAGAGCTGCCTCTTGCTGGCTACATCAGTCAGAGATTTGGTGACCTCCTATGTGTTTGACTAGAAAGGAGGTGTTGGCCAGGGTGTACATGCAGTGTCTGTGTGGCAGTTTGAGAAGAGACTCCCATCTCTACTGTAAACAGGTAAAGGAGATGAACAAGAACTTCCTTCTATAGTGATGCTATCCTCTTGCAGCACACACTTCAAAGTCTACCTGGCTGTAAACGTACTGAGAGGCCAGTTGGCAGCAAGTGCAAGAAAGCCAGCATATTAATACTGGATAATAATGGAAAAAATCCACCCAATATTGTTTTCTTTTGAGGACATTGCCTTGTTTGCCAGCTCCCAAGACATGGTCTTTCCAGAGGGAATAGCTGTGTGTGCCCTGCTTCCCACACTTTTTCATTGCAGATTTAAATATGCAGGCATTGCTGTTAGGTGAGTGCCATTTGAATTGACAAACTGGGATTTCTGCTGCACGCCTCACACTTAATGCAGCCCTGCCTAGGCTTTGAAGGCAACGGCTTGTTGCCTTAGGGTCTGAAACTAACAAAGCCGAGCAGAACAAGCCCAGGGCTCCCGTCGGATTGCTCGATCAAAGACAATATTAAACAGCACTGTTTTCATAACTACTATTCTGGGGCACTTGGATAGCAAGACAAAGGAGATGAAGTTAATTTCTGTTATCATAGCCCGGTGCAGCTGCAAAGGCCCTGGGAGAAGCCATCTTCTCTTGATGGTGTATGCAGCCTGTGCCTTTGCAGGAGCTCCCATTAAGCAAACAGGGCTTCAAAAGCTTGTGAGAAGCCCTCGTTTTCCATGCTGCTGTCAAATGCAACCCTGTTCCTTCCCTTAAGAGATCTTCCATGCATCTCATTATATACACCAGGAAGCCTCCCCTCTTCTGACTACTTCCCTGTGCCTCATAACTCTCTGCTTCACCTTTCCTGTCACCAGCATCACCCATTTCAGTGCTCAAGGAGACCCAAACTACCCTTGGTGCAGGAGTGCTAGTGCAAGGGGACTAGACAGAGAATGGATCCTCCAGGTTCTGCTCTGCCACCAACCTAGCTCATCACTTTCAGATGACTTTGGTTTGTACATGGTCAGCTGGCATGAACAAGATATGGCCTATTTTTGTTAAGATGAAGGTACAGTATGCACCATATTTTCTAATACCTTTAGATGCAACTGATGGAGGCCACTGAGCAGTTCTGCAGGAGAAAGCAGCAGCTACCTCCTAACGATAAGCACTGCTTGGGATATTTGATGCAATTTTTAAATTCCTCTCTAACTATCATGGTCATGGTCAGCAGATGACCTTAAGAACAGATATTTATCTGCAGCAGTGCTGTCCCAGGATGGCCACAGGTATCTTGGGCTCCATTTTTTCTTCCTTACTGTTCATCCATATACCCTAAGCTTGTTTGCAATGACGACAAGGAGGATTAAAAGACTGGGTGACCATTGTGGTTCAGCCCCTGGCATCAGCTGAGCACCATGAGCTGCTTGGTCACCCCTCCCTTGGAGGAGAAAGCAAAAAGCCCCTTGGGTTGAGAACAACAGTTTGCTGACAAGCACCTCAAAAGGGGAGCAACAGAGCCCATGGCAGAACACAGGCACATGGTGATAACACGGAGCACTTTACAAACCCAACAAACTGATAACACATAGCAGTGACCAACTGGATACTCAACTGCTCTTGGACTGCCCCAGAGCTGCACAGACCCACCCCTCTGCAACCAGCCCCTTTTATGAGTGCATGATATCAGGTGGTGTGGAAAACAGCCTGGGCCAGCTCAGCTCACCTATGCTGGTTGCCTGGGGAAGGTAACTCTGTCCTGGCTGGAACCAGGACAGTGACCATGAAAGATTTTGAAATTAGATTACTAAAAAGGAGGGAAAAGCTCTAGAGAGCTTTATTTGCAGTGTCCTTCTTCACACCACAGGTTATTTATCTGACTGATGTCAGATAAAGGCAAAAACCAGTGTTTACCAAATTGAGGATAGGGCATGGAAATAGTACACTGCTTGAGATGACATGGGTACTCCAGGAGCTTTCCTGCATCAGTGAACAGAACATCCCATACTTTCATCCTCTCAAACTAGGAGGTCCCCAGGGTGCTAAAGACCCACGGTAAGAGGTTTCCAGCCACCCAATGACTCCTTTATGGGAAGTACTCTGTGTTAATGACTTCCATCCTGGATTTCACAAACTGGTTTCATTCAAGCTTTCTCTGCCCTCTACCCTCAAGTTCACCAATTACCTGAGAAGACACTAAAAATACCGGAAAGTTTTGCTGGAAAGTTTCTCAATACATTGAACACTGATACCTGTAAAATGTACAAGGATGCAACATCAGGCTCAAAGATATAGAAGGCTTACATCCAACTATATGCTAATATATATTCCTGATGACTGGGTTTTGCTACTAAAGGGTCAGTACAGATCTCTAACAGTTTCAGAACAACAAAAATGTCCATTCTAATGGTTGAAGGCATAAAAAGAAAGAGCATTCTTAATCCAGAAGAGAAGTAGCCAGTCTTCAGTTTTAAAGCAAATCTTCCAGATGTAAATTGCTGCATTATTTAAGTTTATTGAACATCTAACACCAGGAAATGTGCAATTCATGAAATTTTCAGCAAAGATGTATGAATAAGACTTTCCAATACATTTTTAAAGTGTGAAATTATCAAAGTTTTATGCAGTTTTGACTTTGGCCATATATGGTAGAGTTAATTGAAAGTGCAGTTCTATCTTTAAAAGGGTCCCCATGAATGTGGCAATGTGTGTTTTATTATCTCTGAGTCATTTGAAACTCAAAGATGCCCAAGTTTATAAGTGAAAAAGCATTTCTAACTACCAGCCTGTATTGCAAGACATTATTGAATCTGAGAGTTCAGGTAGAGGCTTTACTTCTTGTGCTTGTATCACCAGTTTCAGAGTTTCTTCCAGATAAATAGCGTGCCTAGCTATCCGGATACAACCCTAAAGCACCAGATCAGGCACCATAAGAAAATTGCTGTCATCATGGGGAGGACTGAAGATCTTCCATTTGGAGTACCCTTGACAAAAGAAACAAACCAGATAGGACCAAACTGCATTTCACAACATCACCAGAAAGGTAAAGATATCCTCACTCAGGAGGGCTAAATGGTCTTTGATCAGAGGACATGTGCATTACAACTCATTTCCCCTTTCTCTTCCCTTCTCAGAAATGTAACAGTTTAGAATTTTCTTAGCCTCAAGTTGGAATAGGGGCTGCAGAGGACAATTAAAATCAAACGACACATCTTTAACCTCCTAGAGAGAGACAGCATAAATCCAGCCTGAAGCCTCTTCTCCCTGAAATTGGATTAGGGACTCCACATTGGGTCTACCTAAACCAGACAAATAGCCCTTACAGCTATCTTTTTTTCTTCCTTGTTTTTCCACAAAACACTGTACCCTCCCTCCCACAAAACAGAACGAACAAACAAACAAACAAAAAAAACCCCAACCCCCTGAAAATGTGTTATGCAATTTTCTACTTCACAACAACAAATAAGGCCACAGAGCAGAACTTTGATGCATAATTCATTGTTTCCAAACACATTAGGTAATACCTTCTAGGAATGACCGCAGTACAGGAGGTTGACATCACAGAAGCTGTTGGGATACTCTGCTTTGCTACAAGCACATCTCTGGTCCTTTCTTGTGGCCAGAAAGATGCAGCATTAAGAAACAGATAAACTGGGATACTTGGAGTTTATTGTAAGGCTATGAAAAAGACCCAAGCTGTCTCCTTGGTTGCTGCTCCAGTGAGCCAACATCAGGACCAAAAAGGAACTGTCCATACTGACTGGAGGCTGACACTGCCCTGAAGATTTTACAAATGCAACAGAGCTGCTTGACTCTGAATATTCCAAGGGATTTAGAGCTCTTTTTTTTTTTTTTTTTTACAGCCATAGCACTATCCCCACTGTATTGCCTGCTGAAATACCTGCAAGAACTGTGTCCTGCCACTGCCCCCTTGGCCACAGGGCCAACAATTACTTCCCAGCCAACTGCTGTGACAAACAGGGGCTCTCCCACAGTCTGCCCTCCAGTGCAGCAAGCCAAAACACAGGAACAGGGAGCTGGTGTGCCTTAGGAAGCACAAACTTCCCCTCCCGTCCCCCGCCCTCCTCCTCCCATCTCCCCACTCCCCAGCCCCATGTCTGTGTGGCAGGTACATATCTTTTTGCTCACCTCCTGTCCAGCAGTCAATGCAAGCCTTACATTGAATGCTGGAAGTCACAGGGCTCTAATTCTAGAGATGTATGGTGGCTAAAAATGGTAGCTCCCCAAAGCAGATAGGACTCCATGGAATAGTGTGCTGTGGGATAACCAGATTCCAGGTCCTGCTCTTTTTTTTGGAGCAGAAACATAGACCTCGACGCCTTACTGTTGCATTGGCATAGACTCAGTCTCCACTTCTTTCAGAAAGGCCATCTTAGCCATGAGAAATCCTTTGTTGTACCAGTTTTCATTAAACATCCGCATTTTCCCAAGGAGTTGCTGTTTTAGTGTATTTACATTTTCACAGCACCAAGTCTGACTACGAACAAAAGTAGTTCCTAAATAGTGTCAATCCGCTTCATGCAAGTATGTGAGCGATAGTAAACCAGTAAGATTTTTCACATTGCGTTTGAGAAGGCTCTCCCTTCCTATGAAGGCTGCTGTTAAATGGTGCTGCTGTTAGATACCCAGACCAGAAACTTTTAGAGAACGGATGCCTCTAGGTTATTCAGGACTTTGGCTTTGAAATGCTGAGGTTTTCCTTCAAAAATTCGTCCCGTAGCAATACGGCCACAAGCTTGCCGCCAATCCCCCCCCTTCCTCATCGCTTTCTGGGTCTCTCTTTTCCTTCCAGAGCTACAGCTCATGCATCCCACAGAGCAACCCCACAGCTCTGTCTTGTACAACCAGTTGCGGGAACCTGTGTCGAGGCCTCCTGCTGCTACGCCATTGCACCAGTATGTGAAGGAGGCGGCGGCATCGCGCCCTGGCTCAACAGCTGGGTGCAAAGCGACAAGTGTTCTGCCGGGGTTAGAATGAGATTAGCAAAATCCCACGGAACAATGATTAAAACGTGCTGTAACAAATCCATTTGCTGCATGCAACAAACACAATTACTAGATAAATTATCTCGCTCTCACCCCACTCCTCTCTCTGCAGAGAGCCAGGACTGAGAACCCTCATCCTTTGGGCTCCAGATTTATAGCCGAGCGTTTTTTAAGAGATACTGCCTTTGATTAATGGCAGCAGCAGTAGCTCTCCGCGCTCCCTCCGTGAGTTACGGCCGCTAGAGGGCACACAGGTTGCCTCAATAACAGCCAGGGAACAGACGGTCCTTGGTCTTGGCTACTGTATTTCCAGTTTGCCACCTTCATGTGCGCATCCAACAGCGCCTCCTCCATCTCTGACCATCCAAGAGCAACTCCTCTCTGCCAATACTGGTTCTCACCTTTGGTGTTTCCAATCCTCTCCCTTTCTTTTTACCCTTTACTCAATTTCTCACATCTCTCAGTTTTCCCATTCTGGCACAAATAGAGTCAACTAACTCTACCTAAAGCAAGAGAGGCAATTTTTGCATTCTTTCCAGAACTTCCTGATTTTCCCCATTACAATCTCCTCTAAGAAATAAGCTTAGTGCAAAGAACTCAAGTGTACAGTGTTCCTTGTCCCTAATTCAGAGTTAGAGTCTGACTGCACTGTTGCACTAAATTTGAGCTAACAAGCTCCCCCACTCTTCTTAGGAGCATGGGGTAAGGATGTCATTACCAACAGCCACCTTCACATACCAAGGCTAGCGCTAAGTCAAGGTAAGATGCATTGAAGTCAAAGCTAAGATGCACTGACTTCCAATTGGAATCAACTGTCTCTACACCTTATTCCCTGGCACTGCTGGGCTGGGCTGCCGAGACCATCAAACTGGCCCTGCACAAACTGGGAAAGATCCAGCAACACTTACCAGTCTGGAATGCATGCAATGAAAAACAGTGCTCCTTGCTTTCTGCCCAGGAAACAGATTGCAATTTGCACAGTCCTGTACCTGAGCTAATAAACTATGATGGACTCTCTCCGGGTCTGCTTCCATGGCACAAATATTCTTCAGTCTGGATAATCCCCATTACGTACCCTGGCTCTTCCACTCAGGCTGCAATACCCTGTAGCTCTGGAAGGCCACAGTGACAGCCAATACAGCAAACACTACAAAAGTTGCTATCAATTCAGCCTGTTCTCCTCCCCCCCCCCCGAAAAAGCATTAAACTGAGCTGCTAACATGACCCATTTAGCTTTCACTATTCAGAGAGTTGTTGTAAGAGAGATAAGAGCAACCCAGCTGGCCAATTCCCCCACACCACCACTGATAAACTTGGTCATCTCTTACCATCTTGCTCCACCTTTTGGCCCACCTCCTTCCAGTTCACAGATGGCCCTTGGAAGGCTCAACTCTTGTGACATGCCAGAAATTATACAAGCCCAACTACATCAGCTTCTGGGCCTGGAGGGACCAGACTACTGTTCAGTCACCATTTTGAAAATGTGTGAGAGAAAGAAGAGCAGAAGATATATAGGTATCATACATGGTAATGGGAAACCTGTCAAAGCCTAGCATAGCTGATAGGACAAAGTTATTAGGACTCCAACTGATTAATCAGTTAATCAGTTGATAACTAGGATTTCATTTTTTAATATAGCAGAAGACTTCCTCATGAGCCTGTCTTGTGCCGGTATCTGCGTCACAGCAGAAATACAAGGCAAGAAAGAAAAATGCTTTAAAGAATATGGTTCTTTGTCAGACTGGAAATATTAGCTGTGATTCAGAAATTAATGACAGCATAAAAATCTATTAAGGCATCTAGACTGTGCCTCGAGGGACCTTTTCAAACTTGTAGTGCATGGATTATTCTCCAGGGCTCTGCCCAGCCAAACTTCAGATATCCCAAATGACAGCAATTCTGCCACAATTCTTAACAAAGCTATATCACCACCTAATCTCTGTCTTCCATTAAGTGTTTTTCTCTCCTGCCAATTTTTTTTCCTCTTCCATCCTCCAAGTTTTCTACCATGAGAAACACTTCTAGCTCTCAGTCCACACTAGACAATCCTTCACGCCTTCCCAGTATGCCTAGATCATTAGCATAGCTCCTCTTCAGTCATTTAGCCAAAACAGCTATATATTTAGCTCTCACAAGCATTCCTCATAAGTCAGTCCCTCCAGCCCCTTAATCATTCTCCTTGCAATCCTCTGAATTCCCTCTAATTTTGTTTACATCTTTCTGGAATTGAAGTGCCCGGAACCAAGAGTTGTAAACAACAACAGCTCGTTATCTGGCTAGACTGTAATTCCGGTGATCACAGCACAGGCCCTGCACATGCCATGCACACAGACACATGCACATGCTCACCCTCTGGTTCAGACACAGCAGCACTATGGGATACAACTTCCACATCATGGATGTTCCCTCAGTGACACCAACTGGGCCTCTTTCAAGGAAATCCAAATCCAAAGAAAAGGGGGTAGATCTTCTGTAGAGCTTTTAAAACTCTTTTTAAAAAGAGTAGTCTTCTGAATTTGCTTCCCCTGTTTTGTCCAGCTTTCAATTCCCACTTGGTCTAGGAACATTCAGAAGCCAAAGTGAACAGGTGTTCCCATTATCCAATGTAACACACAACACAACCTAAAACCCTTCCACATAATGCATGCTCCGCAGGTTCCAGTCCTATCAAGTAAGGGCAAGTCTCATCAAGAAACAAACACTGACTTTTGAGGCATTAGGGCAAGCATACCCGCAGTTCTTTCCCTGAGCATTTTCCCCTCAGAGAAATTGCATCCAACCCTTGGTTGAGAGATCCAGGACTGCCACAGTGCTTGCTGGCTGTATTGAAAACCCTTTCCCAAAGAGGAACTATCAGGAGAAGGTCAGACCTAACACCCTGTGGAAATAAATGGAGTGATATATCCCAGAAGATGTTCTTTCAGCTGTGTGAAGACTCAAGACAGACATCAGCTAGTAGCTGCACCCAGGCTATATTTTCAAGTTCTTCATCACACATATGAAGACCAGTTTTCAGAACTTGTTTTGTTTTACATGATGGTCGAGTCTGTGATGTAATCTTCTGACAGAAGACAACACATCACAGAAAAGACTTTAAACGACGGTGGGTTAATATGTTCTTCAAACTCAAAGTGGATTTCTTCCTGACAAAGCAACTTTTTTCCTTATTAGAAAAAGGCCAATTCAGTGAGGCAGAAGCATTCTGCAAAATGTTTTTGTTCCCCTCAACCTGTGAGCATCAGCCAGTGTTTAGTAAGAAACCTTCCAAGGTTCCTGCCAGCTCCCAAGACATCTGTAGGGTAGCCAAGACACCAAGAAAAAGCACAGGTCCTACAAGAAGGAGTTCTTCTTAGACCAAGGTCCTCCTAAGACTTCCCTTGCAATGGCTTCAAAGCCTCTTCTCACATATCATCCCCAGGTCCATAAGAACCTCAGAGCCGACACTCTTAAGAATCCCTGCTATGTGGCAAAGGAAACAGGAGCTTGAAGTCTCCTGTCTCCGCAGCACCTTTCACACTGCCATTCCTCCTTCACGGCAGCTCAAGCAATACTTCAGGACCAAGGACAGCTTGGGCTGTCCCCTTGGGCTGTCCCCTTTCGCTTTTTGTGGGGTTTTGGGTTGTTTTGTGCAGCAGCAGAAGAGAGAAAGACCAGAAATTCTTCAGGTTGACCGGAGAATGAGCAGAGTCTACAAGCAGGAGTCTTGCGAGGTTCCTTGAAGCATGAAGAAAAGTCTGCTGCTACAAAGCTTTACATGAAGACAGACAGAGCAAGGCCAGCCAGAATGGCATTTTCTCCCTTTCCTTTATGCACATAGCGGACCAGAAGAGAAGGGAGACTGACCATAGCTCTAGGTCCCTCTGGGCCAATGCCACAGCTCATTTGACTCATGCTGCAGCCCAATAATTAATTATTATCATTAGCAGCCCAATCTGTTGCAGCTCTGTTGCTGCTCGATAATACACAAACCAGTCACTAGCAGGCACCTATGATAGGTAGAAATGGAGAGAGGTCCTCTACCCTCACTTTAGCTCTCACATTTCCTACCTTCCCTTCTCTCAGTAGGCCTAGAATAGAGGGAGCTCTTACACCACTTGAGCTGGTATGATTAAGATTTTTCTTTGAATCTGAGAAATTACTGTTGGTAAAAGCCCTTACACTTGTACAGGACAAAGACTTTTCCAGGGAAAAAAAAATTGTTTCCTTCTGTCTACAGAAGATCTAGAATTGCAGAACATCTCAAAGGGGCATGCCTGCAGTCAGGTATACCCTGGTTTTAGTCAGCTAACTAACCCCAAGACTTGACAGAATACATGCTGTGGAGATAGTAAAACCAGCAAGAGTGTATTAGTGCAGGTACAGCCAAAGTGCAGACTTGCTGGTTTACTGTTTCAGGTTCCATCCAGCCCAGGAATCCTTTTCCACACAGTATGTAATAGTATAACTACATAAGTAAGGTCTCAGTCATGTTGTATTATTTTTTAATAAGTCAGTCTAATTAAAACAGTGCAGCTTGCATGTGTATAAAGCCTCTTTCTATCCTCTTCCTCCACTCCCAGGAAGTCTCTCATGAAAAGTGCAGGAGTCAAACATGCCCTTTCCACTCTCTACACTGTGTTTCACATCCAGGCAACTGAAGCGTGACTAAGTTGCCACCTTACACTGAGGCTATCACAGAAAGATGAGGAAGGGTAGCCAAGCCACAGTAACAACTCTGTTTTACTGCAACAATCGCTTGCCATGTCAAGACAGGATGCAAATCTGGTATGAATAATGGTCACTCCAAAAGCATGCCCAGCTACACAGATATCCCTATCGGTAATCATGCTGCATTCACCCACTGAACTAACATAACATCTTCCCTGCACAAAACACAACTCCAAACCAGATTTGTTAATGCAGCGCAAACATATTTACCACACAACTTAAGCATTTTGTCACAGGCAGACACATGTGTGCACACATATATCTCTCCACCATCACCTTCTGTTTCGCATGTGCATCTTCTTAAAAGCCAAAGAAGAGATATTAAAAAGCATCTGGTCATACCTTTTTGCACAGACCAAAGATGTATTCATAAATAAGAGCAGATGCTGTGATCCCATTGTACAAGAAAGTAGCTTTACGAGGCAAATAATAGGTACTCATACAAACTGATGGACCCACAATGGCACGAGCCTAAACATGTTCACACATCCAAACCCCCATAAATGCCCCTTGAAATAATCCCCCATTCATGCAGGCAAAACTTTTGTCAGACACTCACATATATATCCACACGGTCGGCTTCACCAGCACCCACCAAGTGGAAGTCAGGTAACACAGTGCACTGGCTGCAAGGCTGGCTCACAGTCAGGAAGACCCTCACTCTGACTCCTGATGTTGTTTTGGGTCAACTGCCAAGGGCTAAGCAAGGCTAGGCTCCACGCAGGTGCAGTAGCCAGAGGGCATACAGAAGAATATTAATGGTTATTGTCCTAGCAGGTTGTAAGGATTAATTGGTTCCAGCCTGCAACTCACCATCAATGTAAGTGCTAAGGGGCAGAGGGGAGGGAGCTGTGATTACACACTTACGTTGGATACTCATATCCCAGTGGCTTTATGCTGATATGCTATGGATTTCCTGGTTGGAAACTCCACAGCCTTGCATTTTCTGCCTTCTTTGCTCCCTCCCTTGTCCCACTGCTTGTGGCCTGCCTGCCACATGTTGCCCCTCCCAATAGCCAATAACTCATCAGCAGAAAAGGGAGATAGCCACCCTCTTTGTGGGAGCACTCTGCCAGACTCAAAAGAAATTGAGAAACCTGCATCCACAAGGTCACACAGAGGTAGACACTAGAGAAAGGAACAAATTTCAGAATTAAGCCATCTTCAGATGAATTTCTTTTGGATGACTTAGATAAGCTAGGAACCATAAAAGCCCAGACTGTGAGCCCACAGCTCTGATTATGCTCACACTCAAGCCAAATCCCTACCTCTGAAGCCTACCTTCTGGTGACACCTTTTTTAAAAAAAGGCAAGAAACCCCTTCAAAAAACCCACAACACACCAATGCCTTAATTCAGTATGTATATCCTTGCATTACCCCCCAAACAATCTCCTCCCAGAGATGCCATTCAGAGTCCACTACCTCTACAGCTGACAACTACAGCAAACTCCAAAAATTCTGTGCCTGTGGGTGACTGATAAGCAGGTCGAGTTTAAAGGGCCCTTTCCTCACAGCCCATAGTCATGTGGAATTTTTTCTACAAACTTTAAGACAGCAGATATGGCCAACTGGATGCTTCAGTGGGAGGCTCTGCAAGTCTTCTCTGGGGAGAATACTCCTTTGGCTCAGAGAAGTTAAAGCAGCTGCTGCTGCGGCGATATTCCCTCTCCCTCCTCACAGGTAAGCAGGGCAAGGCTGCCCTATGGGAAATGCCCTGCTGCTGCACAGGGAAATGCTTCAGCTTCCAGGATATCCAGCATCAGCCAAAGCACCACAGTGCAATGGTATGGCACAGAACCTAGCCTGGATTTCTCTTTTTCCTACCCCTTTCCATAAGGATCAAATTCACAGCATTTCTTCCCTTCCATGCTGCCCCCAAGGATCTCTGCCCTTCCCTGACACCATGAGACAGCTGTGTCTCACATGCTCACCCACACAAATCTCCATCTTGCCCTTATCTACTCCTCAGAGTGGGACAAGATGGTCTGTGCTTGATATTTTTTGAGTCTATCCCAGAAAATAATGACAGCAGGAAGAACACATCAGCTGTCAAAGCCATTGGTGAGATTGAGTGCAAACAGCACATAAACCTATGCCACACACTTCTTTAAGGAAAAGGATACTGGAGAAGCAGATACTCATGCTTCCTATAGGGTTTGCAGACAGCAAATCCCTGCATCTTCCCAGCAGCTACCCTCCATGCAGAGGAGACAATCTTTGGCAAAGCACATACTCAAAGACAAACACGGAAGATTTTCCCTGGAGTCTTCCAGGGTGCCTTTGTCCAACAACGCACAGATTATTCAGTCCTTTAACAACCTCTGTCAGTCAACAACCTCAGCTCATCCTCTTCCCCAAGAAAGCCCATCAGGCATTCAGATCTGCTCAGAAAAGGAGGCTTCTCTTCCTTTTAGTCTTAATCACCTTTTGCTGCCTGCTTTCACTTTATAGCATACAGGTCAGTAAGAAGTGCTACAGCTCCTCTGCACCAACACCACCTCACCAACCTGCCCAGCCTCACCAGCCTCTCTAGGTAATTGGACAAAGCACCCAGCTGGTGCTGCAGGTATTACATCACATTTGGACCCACACATTGAGATTCCTGCTTTAACCTATTCCCAAGCAAAAATGTTCTTATACAGGGTAAATCGGTTAGGGATGGGGACAGTCCCCATCAACAAGGCAAGGCCATCAGCCTAGGATGACAGTAGCCACATTCCTTACCCTAGCTAGAAGGAGATCTAGTGTTTACAGGTGAAGAGTGAGATAAAAAGAGTATTTCTTAAAGAACTTGTCTACTCCTCAGACCACTAGCATAGGCATGGGTGCTCACAGGCTGAAAAGGAGCTCACACAAACATAGGCACTAGGGTATTTGTTACAAGACTAGTAACACTCTTGCATGGTAAGAGATCTGTGAGTCTAAAAGATGAAGCAAATTTCTACCTATCATAATAAAGCCCTCTGAGAGGATAGCTGAGCACTGAGATTTATAACCACTGTGGGAAATAGGTCCTTACTGGTGTGGTAATTATTGACTCAAATGGTCTGCAAGTACTGAGATAGGACTAGAAGTAACACTTGAGATATCTTTTTAATGCTCCCTCTTTGCAGATAAAAAGCCCTCTCTGCCTCTTCCCCATCTTAAAACTACAAGAAAAGTGTTTTGTTTTAGGTATTGAGCCTCTTCATCATTTAAGGGAATGGAAGGCAGCTGAGTGAGTCGTTACCTCATCAATACAGTCCAGCCTGTGAGAGCTTCTCCTGCCTTCTGTGACAGAGAAAGTTGAAAACACATAGGAAGAAAAGAATATTCAGGAGAACAGAAAAAGTCTTTTTTTCTCCTGTTGGCAATATCTAAATGTTGTCCAACTGCATCACAATCATCCCATGCTGTTACCCATACACCACAAAGTCACAGCTCACACACATACATTCCTGCTCCTCCCTCTATTCTCCTCATCCATTACACATTATCAGCACAGAAACACTTGGGTACACGCTTCCATCTATATAGATTGCACAAACCTCATGCATTAACAGACATCATTTTTCACGTTTGCATTGCCCAGTAATGTTATAAAACATGAGACTCTACCGATAACATTTGTACTACATATCAACCCAAAAACATCCAACTCACCCAAGTGCTTCTGTGATTTCTTTCATCAGATTCATTCCCCATTTATGAATACCTTTGCACAGCTCAAAAAACACATCACAAATAAGCACTGCCCATGCTACACATCCTTTCACAAGACATCTACTTCACTAACTTGGCTCTGGAGGTATCTTAAATAACTTTTTTTAAAAAAAACAAACAAACAAAAAAAAAACAAACCCAAAATCTTGTGCAATTACCCAATGAGGTGGGGCTGTAGGGGAGGTTCATTAAAACAAGCTGAGATTTTTTAGGAAATTGCTGATTTGAAACAGCTGTTATTTTCCAAGGGAAAGAGTTTGTTTAGAAGGATTTTCAATGTAAAGTAATGCTGGAGAAAATGTATAATTTGTCAAGGCATTCATTTTTTAAAATAAAATCCTCGAGGGGGAAATCAAAATTACTTTTCATATTGACAGCTAAGTTAGAGTAATAGTACGTAAAAGCAAAGACATCAACACCTAATTCTTCTAAATTATTAAAATTCAATTTTTTATAAACCCAAATAATTTTCTTCTCCTCCCCATCCCCACGCATCCACTTTTCAACTTGGGGGGAAAAAAGAAAAAAGAAAAAAAAAAAAAGTAAAATTCAGCTCTTGAGACTGGTTCAAGAATCTGATCTTTATCAGAAGCTACCAGGCACACATCGTGCTAAGTGACAAATCCATCTGAGGGAGAAGCTGCAGCACGCCCCTAGAAAATCCCACCCACCAGCAGAGCGCCGGGGTATGTAGGTACTTCTACTCCTCCGGCCCCCGCAGGGCAGGCAGGACAGTGCACCACGGAGGAGGGACCACGGTCCCACCTTCGAGCCACCTGCCTCCGAGCGAGGGCTGGAAGCACAGCAGCAAGAAAACGCAAGAATCCCGAGCCATGAAATGAAGAAAACAGAGTGGTCAGAAAAAATAAACTGAAAAATAAAAATTAAAATAAAACCAAAGCCCTCCTCCGTGCAGGACTCGGAGCCTTTAACCCAGTGGAAAAAGAGCGGAGCCTCTGTCTCTGTGTGTGTGTGTGTGTGCCAAAGCCCTTGAGCGCAGGCAGGCAGGGGACAGGCAGCCCATTGCCTGTCCCCTGGCAGAGGCGCTGGCGGGGGGCAGCCTGTGTTGGCTGCTTGACACTGCAGAGCCCACGGGGCTCCTGCCAGCCTCAGCTGCGCTTCTTCCCCTGCACCCCCATCGCCTGTTCTGCGGCCTCAGCAGCACCAGCATGGCTAGCCTTCACCCCTGCGTTTGGTGGCTTTGGGAGAAGAGGGGAAGGCCAAGGAGCTGGTTGTGCATTCACCTGTACAACCCTGAAGCGGGCAGGGAGGAAAAGAGGGAGCCAGGGTATGGATAAGTTTTGGGTAGCTAACAGAGGTGCAGGCTCAGCTGGCTGGCTCTGGAGGGATGCGCTCAGAAAGCGCTTGGAAGCAGTCCGGCTGGGGTCACTGCCTGTCAGAGCCACTGCTGCGGCTTCCTAGGGTAAGAGCTCCACAGAGTTGTGCTCAGCAGGGTTACAGAAGCATTCAAGGCTTGTTAGCACAGCTTTCAGTGAATAGCAATTAATCTGAAATAAGCTTTTGGTTGTGGTTTTTTTTTTTGGGGGGGGTGGGGTGTTTAAGGGCACAGCGCTTTCTCACCGTCTTTTAATTCCTTCAAATACCTTCAGACTTGTTTGTGCTGCCCCGCTCCTCCCATGCACCCCAATACTACTGCTTCTCCATCTTCTCACCCTCCAGACCAGAGAAAGGAAATCACTCCTGGCTATGGAACTAGATCCAGCAGTGGACCGGGTCTGGTTTATGTCACATCTGAAATTTGGGAGCAGTAGAAAAAGCAGCTCCCAGTCTACAAGACACCCCTCAAATCCACCCCCTCCCCACCCTCCTCCCCCCATCCCACAGCCCAAGCCCAGGGATGACAACTGTGTTGCCTCTGCCTTCTCAGAGGATGCCTGGTAAGACAGCCCTCAAAAGATCTTCCTTGATTCCTTCCAAAGCAGAATATGTGGCAGATACAACTGTGGCGGTAGTAACTCACTAAAACAGAAGGTAAAAGCCTGTAGGTGCCTGTAGCCTGGCACAAGCTACAGCTGTAAGAAAGGACTAAACCAGCTCCTGGTTTTGTGAGCATCGGGGTGCTGTAGTCACAACTCAGGGAAGGCTTGTGACTTGGAAAACACTGTATGGAGCAAGTGCCATCGACTACAGGCTGGGAAACATGCATCAGAGAGAGACGTAACGTTCAGAGTCAGTATGATTTGCCAGTGCCCATCTTCCTTAACAGGTCCGTGCCTATTTTTACAGAGCAGAGGGGAGTTCGCATCAAGCTTTGCAACTTCATTGCTGACAGCAGCTACTCATGTTTCACAAGTGCTGGTTCTCCTCTCACTCCACATACATCCTATGTGCTGGGAAAAATCCTGCTGTCAGAAACAGCCACTGTAGAGCAAGGGAGTCAGCTGGAAGGTGCTGGTGCTGGGTTTGCAATTCAGAGTTCAGAGAATGCAAGTTTAAGAGAGAAAAAAATATGTCGCAGTGAGAAGCATGTGTATGCAACCCAGAGACAGGAGCAGCGGGACTCTATAAATAAAGGAACGCTCGGTAAATGTGAGAAGGTGCCAAAAACTGAGGGGGTTTGCAGTGAGCGCATGCGATAGTGACAGGTAAGTGTGAGACTGCCACAGAAAGCATGTGTGTGACATGGAGCACGCCTGTGTGGGGACCTGGTTGGTAGGTGCAAAATAGAAGAGGCCAGTGTATGCAAGACTGTGTGTGGAAGTAGGAGCAAAGGGGAAGCGAGGATGCTGTGACTGGGCATCAATCCGTGCGCGGCACTCATGCACTAGTATGCACAAGAGTGAAAGAGAAGTGCTGCGTGCCTGGTGAAGACAGTCAGAGTGAAATAGCCCTCCTAGGGTGCAGCTCACTGCAATTGCAAGACTGTGAGGCACAAAGAAGGCCGGATAGGTGATCATATGTAAATAAAGAACTTCTACGTACTCTGTATGTGTGTGTATGCATGCATGCATGCATGCAGGCTTGCAAGAGTGGTGCAGCAGGACAGGCAAGGGATTTTTATATGCAAGCAACCATGAACACTAGTGTGCCGGATGGAGAGAGAGAGAGAGCACAAGGAAAGGCTTGAAGGCAGTGGGGGGCGGAGAGGAAGAGGGAACGTGAGCGTGAGAGAGGCAGGCTGGCACTCCAGGAATTGCATGTGCTAGGGAGCTAGAACTGTATGTGCCGGAGTGAGTTTATTCATCTTCCCTGCCATATTCATGAGTGTGTGTATGTGTGTGTGTAGGACCACTCGTGTGTGTAAGTGAGTGTGGATCATGTGCAAGCTGCGATTTGGAGGGCTATGATTATATGTACGTGTGTGACATGTATTTATACATACAGCTTGGGATGCATTAACCCTTAACTCCTGTTTACAGAAAGCATCTCAAAAACAGCTAGCATGCCTGTCATCACTTCAAACTAAATTCCATACTCACACTTGGCTCTTAAAGCAAGAAACCCAGCTGGCAATTCTCCACTGAACAAAACCCCATATCCAACAAATTTTCTTATCCTGTCTTTCCTCCATCACTCTTTTTTTTTTTTTTTCCCATGGTAGAGGGGAAGGACATGCTGTTTTCACAGACAGACCAGAAGCATAGAGGTTCCCCTCTCCGGCCAGAACCAAAATAAAAATAAAACAGGGAAAAAAAAAAACCAAACACGAAAGAAACTTAACACTGATCTCAGGAAGGTGAAAAAGCATCAGTATTTGTGACCCAAAGTGCTGAGAAACAGCAACTGTGTGTGGAGGGGACACCCACCTTCACCCACCCCTCTTTGCCTTTGCAAATCTTACTGTGCCCCCCCCCCAAGTGCCCCTCTGCAAAAGCATAAATACAGCAGCAAAGTCAGTCACATGCAGTGCCCTCTAACCATAGGATTCACCAGCAGCAATATCTCCTTGGCTTATTTCCTGAGGGGGAAGGTTTAGAGAGGAAGGGGGTGGGGGGAGAGGAAGCTCCAGCTTCCAGCTCCATGTTTCAGGCCATCCTCAGTCCGTCAGCCTCAATTCAAGCAGAGAGGTTGGGAGGGGGGGGGGTGTACAAGAAAGAACTCATCACATACCTTGCAAGGAGAAGAGGGACAGGAAGAATCCCAGCACCCAGATACTGTGCAGCCAGTAGGTCCTCATGCTTCTCTCTCACTCGCTCCGCTTCCTCTGCTTTTTTCTCCGTCTCTCCGCTTCTCTCTCTCTCTCTCAATTTATATATATAATTTTTTCCCCCCTTCTCTCAAAGAAAATGGGATTCGTGTCTCCCTTCAGTCCCCCGGGCTCTCCTTTACCAGCTCTGACAATCCAGTCGCAGCAAAAGCTGACCTATGGTGGTCAGATTCCCAAATAACCTCACACTCTCCCCTTCAAGTGCTGGAGAAAAAGGGGGTACCAGGTTAGATGCTCGCCGTAGCCTGCGCTGGCTGTAAACACAGAGAATCTCTCTGTCTCTCTCCTGCAGCTCCAACTAAATGCGACTGTACTTAAACAAGCAATGCCTTATAGGACAGCGCTCAGAGCAGAAAAGATCCCACCTCTGCCACCTAGTGTTGCAAGCCAGCTCATTTATTTTATTTTTATATATATAAATATATATATGTGTGTGTTATGCTATAGAAATATGGTTGTCTCATGCCTCTGCAAATGTATCTTTTGGATCACAGGTCTACGAGCCACACTGGACTCAGGGAGTCCCCAAGGCTCCAGCGGACATGGGGAGATTATTCAGTGAAGGGATATTCCTCACTGCCATGAGAAGAAACGCAGCGGGGCAGGTTTGATTTCTCAGCAGAGTTCTGCTTGACAAATTCTGAAGCAAGGGTCTCTCTGATGCTGGTGTCATTGCTGGGCAGTACACAGGGGCCAGAGGGAGATTCAGACTCACTGATTGTAATTACAGAGCTGCCAAGGCCTCCAGGAAAAATAGCAAGCATCAGGCTGCATTAATCTTTGCTGGATCTCCTGTGACTTCCGTGCAATTTCAGAGGGACCAGAAAGAATCCTTCTGTGTAGGAAATCCAGTTTACAAAGACACTGTTTGCTCACCGAAGGCTTCTCCCACTACCCCTCTCTTTTCAAATACACGTTCCTCCTACCATACATAGTATGAACTTTTTTTTCCCAAGTAGTAATTAGCTCCTTTAGCTCTATTGCCCCCTAAAATCATTGCCTCTGGTGAGAGAAACAGCAGTAATGAAGTACTACTTAACATTCACACAGGACTTTTCATCAGTCACTCTCTAGGCATTTCACAAATGGGTGTCCTTTCACAGCTGAGGACACGGAGGCAGTGTGACTGTGTAACTTTCGAGACCAGTCCCAGGGATGCAGTGACAGCCCAAGTGGGCTGTCTACTCAGCTCTGTGGCCACGACTCGCAGACCAGTCCCAGGGATGCAGTGTGACAGCCCAAGTGGGCTGTCTACTCAGCTCCGTGGCCACTCTTCAGGCCATGGTACTCCTGTCATGCAGTCACCATGACAGCCCATGAGGATGCCACCACCAAAGGATAACAGTCTCCAATTCATGCTATGGAGAACTGGGACACGGAGGTGAATGTGCATGTGTAGGGAAAGTGTGTAGGATTCCCATCACTAATGATGCCACTCCAGCAGTATTTCTTATTAGACTGCTGTAGAGCAAGCTGTTCTATGGACAGAATACACTGAACCTGCTTCCCCATGAATTCTTGTCTGCTGTCTCCAAAATCCGCCCCCACCCTGCTGTAATGAAAGCCAGATCCCACCATGTCCCCTGTGACATCCCCTGTAGGAAAAAGAAACAGGACATTGTGGTCAGCCTGAAAACACGTACTTGTTTCCTGGTGGACCAAAATGCACACTGCAACACAACACAAAATGTGGTCACCATTGCCTGGCTGGATGCTGCCAGGTGCCACGCATCTTACTCATACTTTTTCTTTTGTGGAGGGAGCAGGGCATTGCCTCATCACCTTTTTTTTTTTTTTAAGACACACACTGGAACAAAGTTACTTTTTAGCCATCCGCCCTTTTTAAATGTAGTTTAAATTGGTTGCACTGAAAAAGTATTAGGAGGAAGAACATATGGACAAACAGATACTCATGTACTATCAGCTAGGCTTCATTTCCTAAGAAAATCAAACTAAATATATTAGAGTGTGCTAAAGTCAACTGGCTCCAGTCAACTGGAGGAACATGATTATTTTTCATGGTTTCCCTTTCAAATAGTTTTTGTCCTCTGATACCAACAGAGCATGGTCTGAAAGAGCACACAGGCAAAAATAAACTTGCCACTCAAGATGTGTTTGGAAATTAGTGTGTCAAAACAAAGTGGTGACAATCAGTTGGTAGTCTTGGAGCGGGAAACAGCTTTGGACTGTAATTGCAGGAATGTCCACTAAGATCCAGCACAGGTTTAGGGACCAGCTAGGTCAGCAACTTCATACCATACCAGCGCTATAAATTTCCAACTTTTATGACTGTCCATGTGCTCAGCATCCCTCCTTTAATTTGTCCTATACCTTTATTATCCATTACTCGAATGCCCAACATCTACATCTGACATATTATACAGCATTATATCCATTCCTACTCTTTCACAAATAGACTTGACTTGGGGAAGTTCGTTCAACCTATTATCAATCAAATCAGAATAGGATAATGAGAAATAAAAACAAATGTTAAAGACACCTTCCCCCCTCATCCTTTCTTTCTGGGCTTTACTCCAGAATTCTTTACCTCCTCCCCCAGGCAGCACAGAGGGATGGGGAGTGGGAGTTGGGCTTGGTTCATCACATGCTGTCTCTGCTGGTCTTCTCCAGGGGCTGCAGGAGAGTCTCTGCTCTGCCACCTGGAGCGCCTCCTCATCTTCCTTCTTCATTGACCTTGGGGCCTTCAGAGTTGTTCCTCTCACATGTTCTCACTCCTCCCTCCAGCTGCAATTGGTGTTGCACAGGGTTATTTTTTCCTCTTCTTAACTCTGTTATCCCAGAGGCTCTACCATTGTCACTGATGTGCTTGACCTTGGCCAGGGATAGGTCAGTCTTGGAGCTGGCTGGCATTAGCTCCACTGGACACAGGAGAGGTTTCTAGAAGTTTCTAACAGAATCCACACCTCTAGCCCCTCACCCCACTACCAAAACCTTGCAACACAAACCAAATACATGCAACCATACAAAGTCTACTTTCTCCATCGATTTCTGCTTACAATCCTATGAATGATTTCATACTCTACAGTTCTCAATTGCATGTCCATCTCACACTTTGAATATGAGTATCCTGTGGCCTGTTGTGTCCAGTCCTCTTTAGAGTTCTTGAGTAATTGACATTGCATTGAAATAATGATAGAATTGGTTCTCTGCTCCATAAATTACACAGGGATGAAACTCGTGCACAATGATGCTGAACCCAGTTATCACTCCCACCTAGAATGGGCAGTGGTAATTACAAGTCCCGAGAGAAGATGCAAAGAAAGAAGCATTCTCTCAGGTAGCAGCATCTTGACACTTCCCTGGAGAAGCCAGTATGACTGAAAAGAGAAACAGCTATTTCTTACAATCTATTTGACATACTTCTAACCTTCAAAAACATTCAGGGCTGGATTTTGGCTCCCTTGCTCATGCTGAGTCATACCAACGGGGTTACTCAGGACATTAGGCTACTAAATATGAGCAGGAGTATCAGATTCTGTGGGCTGAAATTCTCTGGGATTGATCTCCAGCCAAAGGTGAGTCCACTTCTCATGTGGCCAAATCCCTCAGCTACCTACATATTTGTAAGGCCAAAACCAGAAGCAAGAATTACACCCAATTCTCCCCAAACATAAAAATAACCAACCGAAAAAAACCAACCCAAAAAACAAAACCAATCAAGCAAAACCCAAACCACACAATAGTTTTTGTTCTTCAGCTCTTTCTTTTTACATTACTGCAGTTCTTCCACTTACCCTAGTATACAAAAGCCAGATGAACCATAGAAATATTAGCTATTGAAAAGCACATCTACAATCCTGCATTTTTAAAAATAAAAAGTTGGATTCTGACAGATCTCTGAATGATTGAAAACCAGCTACTTTTAATGCATAGTAGAAGTATTTAATTAAGGCTGAGTGGATGCATTTAGATGCACTGTGCATGGATGCTTGTCCATTTTTTTAATAAATAAATGTGCTTTGTGCTATTAACTGTTTAAGCACTCACACTTTAATTTGTTTCATCTTAGCTTTAGTCACTTCACACAATATCAATATTAACTTGATTGTGCAGCACATACATAATATTTTCTCTTCCAAGATTTTATACTGAACTTACCATAAAACACTTCTCAAGCAGACATGTTAAATTTGATGGAGGAACTTTTAACTTTTCCATTACAGATTTTTTCAAATTACTGTTATTTAACTGTGCAAATGTCATGTTGCATTAGCAAAAGGCTTAGTGTGTTTGTTTTTTCTTTTTTTTTTTTCCTTTAATAGAAGTAGTATTGAAAACACAGTTGACCAAGCAAATTTTGCAGGGTTTACATAAGAGAATGAGTGGTCCTGAAATGTAAAGCTGGGAGAGTCTGGCAAAGTGAGCAGGAGAGAAGAGCCAGATTTTGCAGGAGAGGGTTTTTCCCCTGTTTCACCATCCTGTCCTGCATGTCTGGCTCTGACATGTGTATTAATACTTTTTTTAATGAGTGCTCTATCTGTGGGTTTCATGGCATGCCTTTTGGGACTAGTGTATCTGCGATGAATAGCATGTTTTAGGGTAATTTGGAAGAGTGTTGTGGCATGTGCTGCCTGTGATCTTGGGAAAGGGAGTGGAAGGAGATGTTCTCTCAGCAAGAAATACTCATTTGTCATGTGGTTCTGTGAAACCCACCACTATCCAAGGTCAAGGACTGCACAGTGTCCAGGCGTGTGAGTTCTCTTAAAAGGGATGCACAGTGCATCAAGACCATGATAAATAGCCTCACACCTGATTAGGCTTCATTACGTAGACACAGAAAACAGAATTTATACTTCTCAGTCGCCTTCAGCCTGATACTCAAGAGAAGCCAACCCTGCTCAAAGCACACTCACCACCTGCCCTTTCCTTTCTGCCACTTTATACTACTAATCTATATCCCTTCCCCTTTCCCTCTTTCAGCTTCTCTTTGCATCCTACTGCCCCCCTGCCTCATTACACCTCTCTTCATCTCTACAACCTTGCTGTGAAACCCATCAAAGATGGCAGAGTATCTTTTTGAGGCTTCTTCAAGAAAAGGATTTTTCCACCAGGGATTCTACAAGGCTCCAAGCTGAAAGTGACTTTTTTTTTTAACAAATAAATGCCAGGCCAGCAACTAAGGAAGGTAACATGTGGCGGTATAACAACTCCATAAGATAGAAATCCACAGAAATAGCCAGCTAATGAGATAATAGCAGCATTTGAAGAGCAGTGGAAGGAGGGAAGGGACGGAAAGAGTCCTTATTTAGTTTCAACAACCGTGTGATGACGCGGTGGGGACTGAACCGAGAACACTTGGAGACGAATGTGTTGCATGAACCAGTACAGCGTGAACCACTGAGACTTTCCATAGCATTAGCTATGGCAGACCCACATCCTCGACAAGTTGGGTCACATGAATGGTATCTCACATAAAGCGTTTGCCCACAGTGTTGCATAATTAGAATATGAAATAAATGGAACAGCAGACTCTATCAGCACGTGTACCATGCTGTATCCATGGTGCCAAATCTTTCTTCAAGGGGAACCTTGCCCAGGCCATGCTGAGAAAGCCTGAAACACAGGCATGCAGAACCCAGCCTCTGGGGAAACCACACACACACACACAAAGTTCTGCAGAAAGGGCCTCCACTCTTTGAACATTTGCAAGATTTTGTTGGAAATCTGCAAGCGTGAACGACAACACGAAAAAGAAAATTGGCCAGCACCCAAAACAAAAATTGGCAGATAATTTTTTGAGTTGTCATGTTTTCTGTGGGAAAGAGTCAGCTCTTTCAAGCTGAGAAAAAAAATAATAAAAATCTGATCAGCTCTTACAAACAGCAGGGTATTCACAATCCAGAGGAAGAGCCACTTACATCTCAAAACTCTTGCCACATCCAGCGTTAACTGGCCGTGCAGAGTCGCAACACTACAGAGCACCTTTTCAAACCGTGTTTTTCCAGCCCCATAGTCTTTAAATCTCTACCAGCACTTGGCCACAGAGAATTTTCTCACCTTCTCCTTCAGAGTTTGTTCCTCCAGGCAGCACTACACCAAAGACATTTCCTTGAAACAGCACCCAGCTCCCCTGACACATACCTTGCTCAGCCCAGAAGCAGCCTTTTATCCCCAGTGTTGCTTTTTAGGTGTTTAGCCACAGCTGAGGGCCCAGTGCTTTCCTCCATTAACCTCCATGTAGGCTGGGGAGAAGCTGCTGCATGCTGTGGGGCCTGGTTTCCTGACCCATGGTCCCAACAAGTCAAGTGTCGGGCTCCCCAGGTGGTACTTCCACCTGCAGGCTGAGGCTTGTTGGCTTCGCTAGATATAGTGCGAGTTGACTTCAGAGCTGGGACTACCATATGCCTAGGTGTCCCTGTCCATGTCCTTTGAATAATGCAGGAAAGGAAAACATGGCCATTTGCCCACTGTGCCTGGGTGACTGCACTCCTTTCTGTATGCCTGACACAAGAAAGTCCCAAACAAATGACTGCTGGGTCTGTACTTCTCACCCAAATGAAACATGGGTGGCAAACGACATCAGTCTCACTGTCTCTAATGAGAGCTCACCTGAGTATATGTGGACAGCCTGACATTTCTCAGACAGAAATACAGAAAAGAAGCAAATTTTTTTATGCAACTTTTTTCTTTTTTATGCTGGGGCATCCATACTTAGCAGTCTACAAAGCAGCAGGAGCTTAGGACATGTGAGCATTCCCATTGCTAGAGTCTCTTTGCAGCAGTTTGCAACATCCTAAAATTACAAACTCCCAGGTTGATGTTTTTCAGACCTGATCTCTTATCAAGGGATGGATTCTTATGATTTTGGTTATATTTTTGAAAGCTTGGGCAAGCAAGGGCTTGGCTCTTTAAGAAACTTGAGATTGGGGGGATTGTTTTATGATTAGTGGAAGAAACAATTTGTGCCTTTTTCCTAACAGTTCCAGTGCAGAAATTAGAGTGGATAGAGAGTTGAAAGGCAAATAATGTGAAGCAAGATTTGTCAGAACAGGCAATATCTTTTATTAAACTAAAGAATATATCTGAAAGAGCAAATCGAAACAGACTTTCCAGGTATATGGGCTTGCATGATGAGAGGTGTATCCAGACTTTTAACTATATGTTCTCAAATAACTGATAGTACTTCTCCCTACAAATCTGCCCTCGTTTATGTTTGTAGCCCATCCTAGCAAGAATGCCACTGCACCTTGAAAGGGAAGTGAAGCCTGTGGTGGTGAGGAAAATATGCGGAGGAGTAGAAAACATGCAAGCACTGGTCTTCATCTGGCCAAATCGTAGTTCCTAGAAAATACTACATGGTTTGTGTGGCATGAAAACTCTTGGGTTTCCACACTGTGCAGAGACTACTCTTTGCATAGGCAGGGCTCCACACATTTTTGTGCATCGTTGAGGACCTGCTCGAAAACCCAGTAATAGCAGCTGAAAGATTCTCACCATGCTCAGTGGCCTCTGACCCAGATACCCTCACCAGCAAAGTTACTGAGGCAGTCCTTTCCCTTACTTGGTCTCTATGAGCATGCATGTACCTTCTCCTGTTGCTGTTCACTGGCTGTGCCGAGTCCTCCCTGAGACCAAAGCCTGTTGTGCTAGATGCTCTACACAAGGATAGGGAGAAATTATTTCAAGCTACTGATACCAGATGCTAAGAAAGACAAACACTCAGAACACTTGCTGGAGAAGAGCCTCCAGCTCACCTACTATTTAAAAAAACTAAGACTCAGATGCAATTGCAGACTCACACTTAATGAAAAACATGAAGAGACAGTTTGGCACTACCTGACTTCTGCTAGCCTTTGCAATGTTAATAGTTTCTGCCAGTAGCTTCTTTTTCAAAGTAGGATTTCTCTCCTGTAGCTATTTTATCAGACAAAGGATGATCAGGAGTTTAAAAACCACATTATTAGCATTAATGACTATTATTATTTATATCCCTGTACAAGCTGTACAAGTATAGGAGAAGAGACAGTCCATTTCCCCAAAGAGCTCACAAATCTTATTTATGATATGGAATTGCAGACCATGTATAAGTAGTAGGAGAGGAGAATAGGGAAGTGGGAGGACAACTGCATTAAACACAAACCTTTACTGTAGCTTGGGCAAGATACTGTCTCCTAGGGTCTGCAACCTCAGCCACAAAATATGGATATAGTGGTTTTCTCTACAACACCCTTTACATGATACCAAAGGGTTCTGTGGTGTTTCTCCTTGCTCTCCCCTTTTCCCAGCAACATATTGTTCTATGGGCCAAAGCCCATGACAATAATACACAAGTGACAGCATCCAGAATGACAGAAATAACCAGGTTTTGTGCAGTTCTGTCCACTTGGAGACCAAGAGCTCATTGCATTACTATTTTACAAATAAAGAAACTGAGGCATGCAATAGTGAAATATCTTTCCCTAAGATCACCTAATTTTATGTCAACTTATGTACTTCTCCCAGAGTGGTTCCATTTATTCTCCAGGCAGTGTCTTCCACCAAAAGCAGCATTCTATTTCCAAAAGAACGACATCCATGCTACAGCTTTTCCCACCAACAGCAAAACCAACAAACACTGTGAACTAATTAGACTAGCAGATGTTTCTATTGTAGGTAAGCTCAGAGGTTAGCATCTTAGAGAGGGAAATCCAGTGGTTCATGCAGCTTCTACTGACTTGGAAAACTTGTTTTCACAAGATTATTGCTGAGCCCAAACATTGAAAACTCTATTAGATCTGATGTGGAAATCCCATGAGGTCCTACAGATTCTGGAAAGTAGATTCCAAGTCCTTTCTCTGTCACAAACTTCATGGGTCTGTTTAAGGACTGAGTTTTGGGAGCTTGGATCAAGCTTTGTTTTCTCATTGGTTAAAATGAGGAAAATGGAGCATGCTGATGAAAATAACCTGAAAAAACCACTTAGATGTTCATGGTGAGTAAAGAATTGAAAAGTATATAAACACACATTTAATCTGTGCACCTTTTTCTTCTCAGTGCAGAATTTCATTTCAATATGTGCCCTGGAGAGGTTATGCCTTGCAAGTATCTTGTGAAACTGAGACTGCTGCATTGCATCCCCAATGGATCTCAGGACAAATTCAAGACTAAGCAATGACTACATACCTGGCTGTGCATGCTTCCACCTCCACAACAGCTTCACTTGGGAAATCAGTGAAGTGAAACATGGCATACTTAGGGGCTGTATGAGAAGCAAGTTGCTTGTACTTCTTTGATACTACTAAAGGCAGAAGGTATCTGTGGTTGCCACGAAGCTGTCAGTGGTCACAACTGTAAGAAGGTCATAGCATAGATATTCATAGTTCGCCATCAAATTTATTCAATACTCCTAGGCTCTGTTTGGATAGACTGAAGTTATCCCAAGGTCAAACTTCTCTATGGTGCAGACTGTAAGCTTATAAATGCAAGCTCAGGTGTTGACCAGACACATATTTCAGAGTCCCAAGCATTCTGTTTGCCTGAACACAATTGGTGAGTCACTGGGTCAACAAGCATGTTTATGCAGGCATCCAGTTGGCTCTCTGAATGGCAGCCACAGGGCCAGGATGCAAATGTGGTGCATGGTCTTTGGTCTCTAGACCAGTTTCTCAGCAGTGCAGGCATAGCTTTAGTTTAACTTGTGAATCTCTCCTGCTCCCACAATGCCAGTTTCTCTCTCCTAATAATAAGCACATTCTTTATCAGGCTTTTGTCAGAAAAGTAGATCTGGGAATTTCATTGTGCAGGGCCTTGCTTCAGTATCAATTGAGCTTTGGTTGAATTAAAAATAAAAGAAAAGACTGCTCTGAGTTGCATCAGGAACTGATTCAGAGACTCCTTTTGCTCTTTCCCAGATGCTTTTATTTTCCCAAACAGAGCCTGTCTGAACTGGGAAGACTGACCCTGCACAGACAGTTCCAGGGTAGAGTTGCACAGTTACCATACATCTCTGCAAATGAAAACTTGTGCTGTTTTTCACAGAGAAGAACCAGACTGGGACTGTAATCAATAGAAAAGAGATTGTAATGGAGGTGCTCCTCCATTACAAGGAGGAGCTGTAAGGTTTCCCTGGCCTTCCAGAGGCTAGGTGGCACGTGCAGACTTTGCAGCCCAGCATCAGTGTATGAGGGATGCAATGTCCTACATGAAGGGCTAGTGTGTGTCTTATGTCATTTTTGCTACACTTCCAGCTACAGGTCAAGGGAAACTGACCCCCTAATGCCAGAAAAGAGGTATTCAGAACTTACAGTCAGCCTTTCTTCTGCCCTCTGCACTGAGCATCTTGGTTCTTTTCTGTGTTCACACAGGTATCTTGACAAAGGCAGGAGTACATCAGCACTTTATTCTGTGGCTTTCTCCTTTACGTTTTGCAGGGGTGTTATCTGAAAATAGTCTTGCACAGGAAGGCAGGGAAAGGAGGGCAGCTGCAGCTTCAGCTGTCAGGCTGGTGAAGACAGGGGCAGGGAAGGTGTAGATTTAGATGACAGCTGCCCAGACAAGTGGCAGATGAGTAGGGAACTTGGTGACGGAAAATTGTACAATGGAAATAGAAAAAAAATTAGAAAACGGGCCATAAATTCAAAAGGAAAGGAAAGGGAACAGAAAAACCAACTCCTGTGCTCTCCTATGTCGGGTTTTACCTTGAGTCTCCAAGGCTGTGCTTCAAATGGATTCTGAGGTTAGTGAGGACTCCCACATTTCCTTTCTTCTGATTTCTTTTTAGGGGTTATGAGCTGAAACCTCACCGGCATCTTTCCAGTGACCTCTGCAGGCCACAGGAATCTGGGACTTCCCCACAAAGCCCTGCCTGCCTCAGATGAATCTGTCTCCTCTGGTCCCACAGCTCTACAGAGGCTAGCTGATGCCCACACTTGTAGCATTAACATGCTGGTGGCTCTGATACCACTTGCATTCTCAAGGTACTGAATCCCCCATGGAAGTCAGTTTCACTTGCTTCGGGTAACAGAGACCTCCCAGTTTATGGGTGACTCCTTTTTCATCTGAACTCTGCGAAACCAAATGGCAAGAACAGGATTAGGCTAATTCAGAAATACTGTCAGGAGAAAGTCCATGACCTTGCACCCCAGAGAGCGGTGATCTTGTACTATGGGATGTGTCGATTAATTGTAGATGGTCAAAGTCACTTGTAAGCTATTTATCACAGTCATCATTAGGTGTCATAAGGGAACAGTAAGAAGCCTGGTTAAGAGGGATCGCTCCCATTTTTCTTCTGCTTTCATCATGCCTTAGTGCCAACAAGGACCATGCCTGGTTTAACTTTTTGTTTTCTAAGGCTGAAAGAAATAGATGGCCAAACCAAATACCTAGGTACAGGGAAATAGAGCAGCTTGCCCATGGTTATTGCCAGAATCAGCAGCAGAACCCAGGTCATCCGAATGCTGGTAGCAAGCCAGCAAAGGCAGTATTGATGCCTGCTCTCCTTAGGAGTCAAACCCTCACAATGAGGGTAAAGTTCCTGTGCCAGTGAGCAATGCAAGGGCATCTGCATGTTTGCTTTGTCACTCTTGATTTCTGGATGCCACCACTTATGCATTGTTGGCATGGACTTTGGGCCATAGGTTAATTTGTTGCTGGGAATAGTGGAGTACAAAGAAAAACACTCACTTAATCCCACTGAGCTCTCTTTGAACCTATCCATAGTTGGTTGCTGTAGGAGTCATGACTCCCAAGAGGCATAAAAACTACAGCTTCTTACTAGGACAAATGAAAACACGTTATAAAGTCACGATTACAAAAGCAAAGGTGTGAATGCTATTGTCTTCTTGGTATGGGAAACTGTAGCTAAGGATCTGCCCAGAAAGACGTAGAGTGAATTTGCTAGACAGTTGCTGAATGGGTGCTTCCACCTACAAACTGAGACAGCTTGAGGCTGCTGAGCTTGCACGTAGCACTCTTTCATTCTCCACAAAGGAAAGAAAAATCAGAGGGCTGTTGGCTGAATTACTCTACTCTCCATCTAAAACTGCTCTATGTACCTAAGTGGTCTCTGTGTTTTACTGGGATTGTTAGATGAAGGGTTTGAACTGGTTCTTGAAAAAAATACTCCTAACCATTCCCTGTTACTCTCTGCATCAGGTTCCTTCTGACGGACACCTGACTAATGATGCCATAGTTTGCAGTCACTTCTGTGGAAGTAAGAGAACCTTCCCTCCACAAATAGCACATATAATTATAGAATTATTAAGGTTGGAAAAGACCTCCAAGATTATCTAGTCCAACTGTCCCCCCACCACTTATATTACTTACTAAATCGTGTCCCTAAGTACCTCATCCATCCTTTCCTTGAACACCCCAAGGGACAGTGACTCCATCACCTCCCTGGGCATCCCATTCCAATGCCTAACTGCTCTTTCTGAGAAGAAATTTCTCTTAACTTCTAACCTGAACCTCCCCTGGTGCAACTTGCAGCCATTCCCGCTTGTTCTATTGCTACTTATCAGTGAGAAGAGGCTGATCCCCAGCTCACCACAACCTCCTTTCATGTAGCTGTAGAGAGCAATAAGGTCTCCCCTGAGCCTCCTCTTCTCTGGACTGAACAGTCCCAGTTCCATCAGATGCTCCTCATAAGACCTGTGTTCCAGATCCTTCACCAGCTTTTCTGCCATTCTCTGGACACGCTCCAGGGTCTTGATGTCTTTCTTGTAGTGAGTGGCCCAAAACTGAACACTGTATTTGAGGTGCAGTCTCACCAGGGCTGAGTACAGGAGGACAATCGCCTCCCTGGTCCTGCTGGACATGCTATTCTTAATACAAGGCAGGATGCCATTGGCTGTCTTGGCCACCTGGGCACACTGCTGGCTCATGTTCAAGCATGTGTCAACAAACACCCCCAGGTCCTTTTCTTCTATGCAGCTTTCCAGCCACCCTGCCCCAAGCCTGTATCCTGCCCCAAGCCTGTAGCGTTGCCTGGGGTTGTTATGGCCAAAGTGCAGGACCTGGTACCTTGCCATGTTGAACTTCAGCCCATTGGCCTCTGCCCATCAATTCAACCTATCCACATCCCTCTGAAGGGCCTTCCCAATCTCTGGAAGATTAACACTTCCCTCCAACTTGGTGTTGTTTACAAAATTACTATGGGTGTGCTCAATTCCCTCTTCCAAATCATCAATAAAGGTATTAGGGAATGGACCCCAATACTGACCCCTGGGGAACACCACTTGTGACCGGCTACCAGTTGGATTTAACTCCTTTCACCACCACTCTCTGAGTGTGGCCATCCAACCAGTTTTTAGCCCAGCAAAGAGTGTACCTGGGCAAGCCATGGGCCACCAGCTTCTCCAGGAGAATACTGTGGGAGGCTGTGTCAAAGGTTTTGCTGAAGTCAAGGTAGACTACATCAACAGCCTTTCCCTCATCCAACAGGTGGGTCACCTGGTCATAGAAGGAGATGAGGCTGGTCAGGCAGGACTTGACTTTCATGAACCCATCATCTAGAAGACAAGGAATTAATGGTTGGAACCCAACGCAGTCTGAAAGCTTGCAACATGTTTGATTTGTTTGCTTGACTTTTGCCTTCAACTCTGCCGAACAGCAGTAGTGAACAGGCAAATAGGCAAATATCTGTCCTATCCAGAAGTTGACTAATAGGGATGCTGTGCTGCAGTCTGTTGTGGAAAGTGAAAAATACCTGTGTCATATCATGGGAAGGGAGGTTTCTTTCTTCCTGGGGTGGGGGGAAGGATGGGGGCGGAAATATGGCATGTGGCAATCTGTAAACCTCCATAAGATTTGGGATTTTGTAAGGAGACCTGTAAAGCTGAGGAGTAAAAAGGAGGAAGGAATGAGAGAAGAGAACATAAAGTAATTGCCTAATGTACGCCTTTAATGAACTAAAACATATTCTCCCCACAAAGGGCTCATAAGGGAAAAAATTGGATTCCTCATATACATCTTCAATCTAACACTGAATTATCTGTTGCAATTGGACCCGCAGCCTCACATGCGGGGGTCTTATAAGGAGGAAAGAATATTGTAAGACTACTGTATGCAAACGCACCCAATTAATTCAAGAGCATCATTGTTATTTCATTTATATAGCACCATAGGGGTATGCAATACTTTACAGACGATTAGGGGCTATAAAAGTTTAGAGAAAAGATGAAGCAGAATGCAAGGAGCTGGCAACCAACTGGAGTATGAGCCCTGACTAAAAGCTCTCACCACAGTGTTTATGGTTTGTTTGCTTGTTGTGGTTGTTTGTTGGGGGATTTTTTTTCCCTTTTGTTTTAAGGTTCAAGGAGTGTTTTTTGGCACTAATCCCTTTTTACAGGGAGGGAGAAACTGTTTAACATGTTTGTTGGGCCTGTTCCAAGGATGCAAAGTTAGAAAACATACTCATTAAAACAGGTCTGAAGAAACAAAACAAAAACATATACAACAAGGAGCAGGGAAATAAATATGAGATAAACCATAAGTCACTTCCTGAGAGTTCAACGCTTCAGTAAACTGGCAGAGTAAACGGAGCCTGTATATACCCAGAGTTCATCAAATCACAGGCTGGTTTGAGTTGGAAAGAACCTTAAAGATCGTGCAGTTCTATCCCCCTGCCATAGACAGGGACACCCTCCACAATCCCAGGTTGCTCAAAGCCTCATCCAACCTGGCCTTGAACACTGCCAGGGAGGGGGCAGCCACAAATTCACTGGGCAGCCTGTGCCAGAGCCTCACCGCCCTCACAGGGAAGAACATTCTCCCAATATCTAATTGACTTGCCGGGGCTCCAATTAGGTGGGTGTTGTGCTGCTAGATTGAGACAGACATGCATGAAGTGCATCCTGTCACTTGTGTCTTGCATTTGTAGCTCAGGGATATTCCTGGATCCTCAGTTAGTTTTCAGCTGGCATGAGAGCAGCCAAGGCCAGGAAGCATCTTTCCACCAACAAAAAAGCATGCAGCTCAGGATTGGAGATACACATCTTATTAATGGGATCTAGATGAACTTTTGTAGAACAGCACTAAAATATTTCAGGAACAGATGGACCTTAAATCTAACCAGAAATCATACAATGAGAACATAGCAGCTTTCTCAAGAAACATGAACTTTTCTCATAGCAGCATATGATACCTATGCTCTGCAAATGGCATTAGGCCAAGATTTTAATGATGAGTTTTAACTGTACCGGTTGTGACCTCAGAATAGTAGAACTTTAAAGGGAAGGTTTATGTTGTGGTTCGATTTTGGGGGTTTATTTGGGGGCGGGGTGTTTGGTCATTTATTCTTAAATAGGACAGCGAAAAGCTTTTTTGTTTGTTTTGCTTTAAACAGAACAAGTCTCTGAAAAAGATCTTTGCATTATTTATTTTCCCTCTAAAATTTTTCATCTACTGCTTTTATCAAAGTGGTCACTGATTTTTTTTAAAAATCAAAATTAAAAAGAACTAAAAGCTTTTGCCTTTTTTTTAAAAGCTAAGATATTTCACATCAGTAAACATTTTTGTAAAATATCTTGACTGAAAAATAACACTATTTTTTGGTGGAGAGGGGGAAATTAGTCCTTGCTTTGAACCAATTGTGACTTTCAAAATTTCAGAATTCTGTTCTCAGCTCCAGTGTTTTCCATCAGCTCTTATGTAATTCCTGAAACGGCTTTTGCATTACTTCCCAAGAAGATATGCTTTTTATTGCATGTGTCCAGCAGCTACCACCAGTGATGCTGGGTCACCTACAGCTTAAGGACTAGAATTACAACCTTTTACAAGATGGCCTCTGGACTGAAGTTTGCTGTGTTTAAAAAAAAAAATAAATCCTGCCAGCATCTCTGACCTTTGAGCAACTATCCTCTAAACTAGTTCTATTTGTAGAAAATTATGCATGGATCATCTGCAATCTTTCTATTGAGATGCTAATGCCTATTTAAACCTATCAGACTCTACTGCAGTTCACTCCTTGTTCTGGTACAATATACAGTATCTTTTCACTGATTTTGCTGCATCTATGCTAAGGGAAGGTATACTGCAGTAACTATTCCAATACGTTGTAGGACAGATTGAAAGATTTCTGGTTGAAGCTACTGGTAAAGCCATTAATTTTGTGGGGGAAGGGAAAGGAATTGAGAAAATGCTACATTTTTCTTTGCTTAGAGCAGTACTTTTATGTGTGCGGGTGTGTTTATGTTATTCAAACAATAAAAAATCATCAGCAACATCCCACCTAACCTTTTCCCAGACATCCCTTAAACAATGCTAAATGCTGTCCTTCAGTAGCCTATGCAGTCAAATATACAGCTAAATCAGCTTTTCATTCTCTTGGCCAGGATCCACAAACAGCGCTGCTGAGTACCACCCTCCACAGAGACAGAGCAACATCTCTGGCTGCCTCCATACTGATGGCAGTTCTCTGAAGTGACCTGCATCCCTCAGCAAATTCCTGTTGCAGAGAATTGAGGGGCAGTAATGCAACCATTTCTAGCCTAGGTGGCAAATATCTGTTTGGTCTTCACAGCTTGGCACAAAGCACCAAATATGTGATGGTACCAACTTAGTAACCTGCACATCCCTGTTTTTGGTGATGCACCCAGTTTTTCAGCTGAGTCATGAGCCTGGGACAAGGGGCAATGGCTGCAAGTTGGAGCACAGGAAGTTCCGCACCAACATGCAGAAGAACTTTTTCCCAGTGAGGGTGACAGAGCCCTGGGACAGGCTGCCCAGGGGAGTGTGGAGTCTCCTTCACTGGCAGGGGGTTGGACCCAATGATCTCTCGAGGTCCCTTCCAACCCCTACAATTCTGTGATTCTTTTCACGGGGACAGGCTGTAGGTTTGCTGTTCTCCATGAAGAACTTCTAGAAACTCCATCCTGAGTTTCCTTGGAAACTGCGCATGATCAGCATAATGTTCCATGGCACTTGACCATTCATCTCCATGGTGGTTATAAAAATCCCATCAGAAAAAGCCTTTAAGCTTTTTTACCCCATTAAAAAAAGAATACCGATACCAGTCCTTTGATTCAACAGTAAAACAAACAATAAAATTCTTCATTAGACTAATTGGCCAATAGATATTGAAAATCATGATGGCCCTAAATCTAAATTCTAGCTCCAAATCCAGGAAGAAGAGATTAGAGGCAATATCCATTGGGCCCGTGGGCCTTGACTACTTGGCAATTGCTATCAATTATGAGGAAGCAGTTTCCAACCTTTTCAGTTTTGTAGTGCCTAGAAGATTCCTACATACTTCACAACAGAGGTGTGAACTCCAGAAGAGTGCTTCCTGAACTAAGCTTTTCTTAACTTCCTGGACTTGCTTGGATCCACGCAGTGCAGGTTGGAGTACATAGTAGCACTCTTCTATAGGGGAATTATGGGACAGCTCACGGATAAATGGAGTTCATTTTCCAACTACAGCCCCTACTGTGATTAAGCCTATTTTTCTCTGCCTTAACCTCTTGAGTCAGGCATGGAGAAAATGTGTGCTACAAAGGCATTAGAAAAAAAGTGTGAGTCTTGGAAATAAGGATTTTTTTTTCCTCATCTTTTGTTTGTCATTAACAGTCTTCTCAGTAACTACCATTATGGCAACAGCAGCCCACGTGACAGAAGGTAATGAAAACGAAGAGGAGAGGGGAAAGTTATTGCACTAGAACAAACTCTGTTATATTGCAGACTATATTACAAGTGAAAGGCACATGACTGCATCGCCTAAGACTGTGGTGATGCTACGGGAGCCTCAGTCCTAAGCTGTTCATTAGCACAGAGCGATTTTGATTTAATAACTGTGATCAAAATCCCACTGAATATGCTGGTCATTATGTGCCCAAACTGAAGATGCTCACCAAGGTTTATGATCTTCGAGTAAATTTAAGTATTCATTAAAAGGACCAGCTAGTATATCAGTTACATAAGGAAAGCATCCAAATGATACTGTTGTCTGAAAAAGCCCTGACCTTTCAGAAAGCAGTTGGTATTGCTGTGGCAATGAAAATAGCAGCTAAAGATGTTAAAGAGAATCTGAGTGCAATACATTAAGTGGTGACCATGCTTAATGAGTAATAAGGTAAATCACTGTGAGAGAGACCTCGTTCTGCTTGAAGGGCTCCTATAAACACAAGGTCAACATCAAAAACTATGGGAACATCATGGATTCATTCACTGAATAAATATCAGTGTCAGGAAACATTCCCAGGCACTTGAACCCCATAACCTGCATTTTTTCAATTGTTAAAGCAATTCCCAGCATGGTCTGGACCCAGCTCAATTAGCATTCTCCTAAACAATTCTTGGGCACAGGATAGGAACTCATAGGGTCCGGGGACCATCCCCAAATTGCAGATCGGATGTGGCTCCCTGTTGTGGCGGTTAAGAAAGCTTAATATTATGGAAACTGGCGATTCCATGCCAGCTGGGATCAGCACCACAGAGAGGTCAGGATGCACATAAGATCACTAGCCATATAATAAGTGCTTGGCAGGTTTTGTAAAGCTGGAAGAGGAATTCTTGTAGAAGAATCATGACAAGCAGGGCAGCAAAGGAACTGAAGAGATCATCATCTTGGGTCTATCTCCTGTGACAGGAACCGTTTTAATTGTATAGATTTTATACAGTAGCAGCGGACATGAATTCTGGTGAAAAAGCACCACAGAGCTGGACAAATGGGGTAAAGACACATACTAACAGAAAGGCAAGCCCAGAAGTTTCTCAGAATTTATAACAAGATCCAAGACCTCCATTGCCACTCAAAGCCTTTATTTAGGCCTTCCAGAGCAAATGCAAACTGACTGGGCATAGGCTTTCAGTAGTGGCATACAGACAAAAGAGAAACTCTAGGGCACTGTCAAAGTAGGAGTAATGTTGAAAGGGGATATGGTAACTAACTGTGTGGAATATGGAGGAACTCCTCCCCTTGGACATCATATCTAACTGGACTGAGGCAAAGTCAAGGGCACTGTGAGCCAGCCTTTCAGCGGAACTTGGCATCTAGCTAAGCTTCAAAATAAGCAGGTAATTCTTTTGAAGATGCTGATCCCTATTCAAATTTTAACCCTAAATAGGAGCTGCTTGATGCTGACCAGGCACATTGGAGAATATGTCCTCAGCTGAAGAAGCCAAGCACTTGAAAAAACTGCAATGTATTTGCCAAATCTAATATTTACAAATTGTATATAGCAGAGTCTTCTATATATTAGCACTGACAGATACTCTAGTGCATTTTAAATGAAAGTTACCAGTAGGAATGACCTGCGATGTCAACACATGTGAGACTGACACCACTATCCTTTTTACAAGGACCAATAGCAATTAAGTGCCTGTTGTTTATGAATGAAAGAGGTTTTGTGCAACAAGGAAACTCACTATGGTGTTGCTATGTGGGAAGCACCAAAGCTGGCATAACAAAGCAAGACCTTTACACATGAGACCATAATGGATAAAACAGTACAGACTGACTTCTCTCTTCCTACTTCCAAACCAAGATAGCTCATAGCAACAGATAAAATTGCAGAGACAAGGTCCTTTTCAGCACTCTATCAGCATAATATCATAGACTTATGGACTGGCATCATACTGATGACTGGCTTTCCTGCTTGCCATGGCACACACAGGACAGCTTACCCTACATAAGAGGAGTAAGAGTATTCAGTCCATGCCAAGCTTGGCATCCTAACAAATGCACAATTAGCAACAGAAAGCTGTAAAGAGTCACTTTTAAATTAGCCACGTTTCTCAGGGCAAAGGTAATTGCTCTAGTGATGTTAAAACTTTCTTTCATTGCTCATATAGACCAAGCATTGACGAGGGCTGTCTCATGCATTTGATCCAAGTTGCAATTCCCAAAAGGTTGCAACAAGCTCTTTAAGAGGGATTATGTGACACTCATCTTCAAGTGGTTGGGATGAAATCAATGGCTGGAAGCCATCTTTGGTATCCTAATATTGAGCACTAAAGGTCCAAACCTGGATGTGACTAATTGGGCCTATTTCTTTCTACAAAGGAGGTGAAAACTAAGGTTCAGCAATCAGTATAAGTAACTAAGAACATACAGTGCTTGTAGATAAACTGTGAGCTAAAACTAATTCCAAGGCAGCTCCATTGACAAGCATCATTTAAGTAGATATGCTCCACAAAATGGCTGCCAAGTAAAACAGGTAATTTCTTGTGCAAATCCTCATGTATAATGAAACATTGAATGGGACCAACCCAACATTTTCTAGCGAGACAAATATTTCTTTCAGAATTAAACACCAAATAGCTTCTACCACAAACCTGTTGAAGATCCAGTGTACTTTCAGGTTATTAGCTTTTTTATGCCACTTGGAAACTGTCCAGCAAGTGGCCACAAAAAACACTCCATTGAGAAATACTAGAGACACAAATGGCTGCTCTAAACTAAGTGGATGAGGAAAACCATCACAACATCCTGTTGTTTAGAAGACTTCAGTTTCTACAGCTGCCACATCATCTCAAATAACATGTACTCCGTAGTGACCCAAGTATGCTCAACTATTACTTGCAAGACTTGACTGAAGAAAACATCTCCAACTAAGAATGGTTAAGGCCATCTAGTTCTTCTAGTGTAGACAGGAAGCTAAAGAGTTGCTATACCAACCTGGTAATGACTTCAGACTGACAGCAAAGGACCTTAACCCAGAAAATAGCCACAATCCTTCCCTGTCTTCCCTGCTCTTAAAACAAGCTAGGCATTCTACAAGATCGTAGTATCGTAGAATGAATTAGGTTGGAAGAAACATTTAAAGGTCATCAAGTCCAATGCCCCTACAGCAAACAGGGACATCTTCACCAGATGGGGCTCAGAGCCCCATCAAGCCTGACCTTGAAAATCTCCAGGGATGGGGCCTCCACTACCTCTCTGGGCAAGCTGTTCCAGTGATCTACCATCCTCACATAAAAGAATTTTTTCCTAACATCCAACCTAATTCTACCTTTATTCAGCTTAAAACCATTACCCCATGTCCTATTGCTGTATGCCTTTGTGAACAGTTCTTCCCCAGCTTTCTTATAGGCTCCTTTCAGGTACTGGAAGACTGATACAGGATCCCCCTGGAGCCTTCTCTTCTCCAAGCTGAACAAGCCCAACTCTCCCAGCCTGTCTTCATAGGAGAGGTACTCCATCCTTTTGATCGTTTTTGTGGCCCTCCTCCTGATGTGTTCCAACAGGCCCATGTCCTTTTCGTAGTGAGGGTCCAAAGCTGGACACAGTACTCCAAGTGAGGTCTCACCAGAACAGAGGAGCAGAATCAGCTCTCTCAATCTGCTGGCCACAGTTTCTTTTCATGCAGCACAGAACGCGGTTGGCCTTCTGGGCTGCAGATGCACATTGGTGGCTCAGGTCCAGCTTTTCATCTACAAGAACTCCCAAGTCCTTTTCTTCAGGGCTGATTTCTAGCACATCATCTCCTAATCTGTATGGATGTTAGGGGTTGTTCCGACCCAGGCACAGGACCCTGCACTTGCCTTTGTTGAACCTCATGGCGCCCACTTCTCCAGACTGTCCAGGTCCCTCTGGATGGCACCCTGTCCCTCTGGCACATTAACCTCACCATTAAGCTTGGTGTCATCAGCAAACTTGCTGAGAGTGCACTCAATCCCATTGTCAATATCATTATTAAAGGTCTTAAACAGCATCGGTCCCAGTACAGATCCTCAAGGAACACTGTTTGTCACTGTCTTGCATCTGGACTTGGAGCTACTGACCACCACCTTCTGGATGCAACCATCCATCCAGTTCCTTTTCCACTCAACAGTCCACCTATCAAAATCCATATCTCTCCAACTTAGAGAGAAGGATGTTATGTGGGACCGTGTCAATGGCCTCATAGAAAACCAGATAGATGATATCTGTAGCTCTTTCCTTGTCTGTTGATGCAGTTAATCCATTGTAGAAAGCCACTAGATTGGTCAGGCAGGACTGGCCCCTAGTAAAGTCATGCTGGCTGTCTTGAATCACCTCCCTGTCGTCACTGTGCCTCAGCATAGCTTCTGGGAGAATCTGTTCCATGATCTTTCCAGGTGCAGAGGTGAGATTGACAGGTTGGTAGTTCCCAGCATCCTCCTTCCCACCCTGTAAAAAATGTCCTTGATGTTTCCTCTTTTCCAGTCATTAGGGACTACACCTGACTGCCATGACTTTTCACATATCATGGAGAGTGGCTTGGCAACTACATCAGACAATTCCTTCAGGAATCTGGGGTGCATTTCATCAGAGCCCTCGGACTTGTGTACATTCAGGTTCCTCAGATGGTCACGAACGTTATCTTTGCTTGCAGTAGGAGGGACTTAGTCTTCCTGGTCCCCATCTTGAGGGCCATCAATTTGAGAGCAACAAGGAGAAGGGTTGCTGGTGAAGATGGAGGCAAAAAAGTTGTTGAGAGCTACTATGCACTGATACAAGGTTGCATGCCACCATAAGAGGAAGAGGCCATTTCAGGCTCTCCATTACAGCTTTCTTGTTCAATGTAGACACATTTAATTAAACTGGAAACCAAAAGAGAGGCCTGACTTTATAGGGAGGATAACAGCGAAGACTTCAAAGCAAAAGCATTATGTTCTCCATTGTGCAAGATACAAGGGGAGGAAAAAAACATTCTTTCACTCTATCAAACATAATAAAAGGCTGAGTTAAGAAGCACAGAAAAAAATGTCTGGTTAATTTAAGGTGAAATCAGAAAAGAAAAAATACAAGGGCCTGCCTGGTTCTCAGAGCATCATCACTCTTGCTGATTTTAGATGGTACACTGGATACTCAACATCTCTGAAATTGAGATCCAAAAATTGAATGGGGCTGTATTGTTCCTTCTCACCACATTAGATGTGCCATATTGAATCTCAAATAATCTGCAATTACGGTGTAGTTGGTTCACAGGGTTAGAGGGAACAACACTACCGGCACACCCTGTATATCCATACATTCTCATGGGCATGTGTACTAAGTAGCAAATGCAAATGCACGTAGAGATTACAAGGTTATCAATGAGTCTTGTTGCTATTGTTTGGGGTTTTTTCCTATTTAATCTATGTACTAGAAAGATAGTAACAGTAATGAAGAGGGCTCTGACCATTTCCTTCACTGGGCTGCCTCAAGGGAGAATCAAGGCTAAGGCAAGATCATATCGGAATGCTGCAGCACTGTCTGGAGGTTGGGTCAGGCTGGTACAGACAGAAGGAACACAGACCTGGAAACATCAAACAGACAAGATGTTTTTAAAGTGTCACTGTGTGTTCATCTACAAATCCCTTTCTCCACTCAATCCAACTGGTAGGTCCAGTTGGACACACAACAGCAGTGTGTTCTCCTGAACTTGATAATCTTGAGAGTCTTTTCCATCCTAAATTTTTGGATCCATGATTCTATCCTGCCTATGGGTGCAGACGTCATATATGCTAGCGAATGTGGAAATTTAAAAAGAACAACCCTCTGCCCAAAGGTGAAGAAGGTTTCTTGGGGAACTAGCAGTTACTGTAACCCTGAAGACCTGGTATTCCACCTTCCCTGTCCTGGACTTCTAAAGAGCCCAGACTTTCATATGGAAGGTGTTACACGTGGAAGGAGCTCTCTCAACTGATATAAATGGGGGGAAAAAAAGTATGCACCAGTGCTCCATTTGTTTCACTACCCAGCTCCAAAACAATACCACAGCCTGACTGTTTTGGGTTCTTTTGCCCCCTGAATTGTGGAGTGGTGAAATAGTCCTTCAAATACATTACCCTTGTTTTGAGTCAAATTTAAAGAGCAGAAGGTGTAAAAGAAAGAAAAGGGAAAAAAAAGGAAGAGGTAAAGAGATTCTGACAAGAGATATGATTGATGCTATGTGTGCTTTATCTTTCACAGCTTATGTAATATATATATGAGAAATAGTTAGTTTGATAGTTAAAAAACCTAAATCCCTGTCGAGTATAAAATACATCAGGGACACAGAACAATTCTTCATCTGGTTTGACTATCATTCACTTTCCAGCCTACTGGCTGTCTCCCAGGAGAATTCATAATAGAACAGAGGTAATGATCCTCTCTCCTCAGGCCCCCACCGTTTCCTCCCTCCTTCCCCATTTCCCCCTCCCCTCCTGCCACCACCATCTTCTGGGGGCCATCCTGCTAGCTCCATGACTGGTGCTGTATAAAAGGACAGCATGAAAGCAATGAACACTTAGAGAAAGCAGGCAGCATAGCTGCAAGGAGCAGGGGTGAAGGAGAAGGGGGCTGGTCCATGCAGAGAGGCTGATGTGCTGTGCTGCACTGGTTACAGCCCGTCAAAGGATCTTTTACAGGGAGTGGCAGGAGGAATGGAGGAAGCAGAAAGAAAGTCTCTCTGGTGAGCCCAGGGAAAAAAAAAATCAAGGATTCAAAGCAAAGATGAGGCAGAAGCAATGAGACAAACACTTTCCATTCAGGAGTCCCCCTTCCCCTAAATGTTGTATTTTCCCTCTCCTCAGTATCTCACCTCCCTCCCCATCACTTCAGGGAGACTCACTTCTGCTGCCAGGACAACAGGCATGAAGGACATCCAAGGGTTTGGAATCCTCTACCCCTTAGACAGAATCAATCCCACCATGTCCTCTTGTAAAGAGCATATGCTCCAAAAAAAAAAAATCCCCCAAAACCAGTATAAAAATTGATAAAGGTAGGCCTGTATATCCAGTGTCTGATGTATCATTTCTTTAGTTCCTTAGAACTTTTCCAGACTTTAATTGTAGGAGTGGATATCTGCAGTGAATGCTGGGTTTATTGGTTGGCTTTTTTTGGAGGGGTGGTGTGGGGGGTGTCCATCTTCAATTTAATCTGCAAGAGTTTAACTATTGTTTGAGAGAAACAGCAGGGAAGTTGCAATCTGCTGCTTCTAAAAAATCTCTAGTGGTCTCAGATAGGGAGCAAGAACATGAAATTTGGCAAGATAGAGTGCTTCATGCCAGAAATGTGCCATTGATACAGCCAAGAGAAATGCAGATAAATTTACCATGACAGAAGGCTATGAAATAAAATTCCACAGGTTGCATATGAAGAATCATGTGGATGTAGAGTGTGAGGGGATACTGGGGCTGTGAATCAGAATGGAGGAAGAGTGTGAGACTGGAGGCTGTGCTGAGGGAAAACAGAAGCTGAATAAGTAGTCAGAAGAGAGAAATGGAAATCGGCAAGAGAATTAGTACAATGCAAGGAGATGAGCATGAGGAGTACAGAGATCACGATTTAATCCTGCTCATCAAGGAGTCTAGGGTTGGACAAGAAGTCCAATAGTGACAAGGACTGATGGGGTAAAAAGCCTAGCAGTGGTACACAGAAAGAGTAGGTGGAGAAAGACTGATGGGTAAAAACAGGGTAGAGAAGATACAAATATGTCTTATTTAAGGAGGTGCTAACATTGGAAGAGTCTTCACTCACTGGAGAACACTACCCTAGAGCCTGCAGCACCTATTGAGAAACATAGATCTCTGGTCACAGTTACCTCTAGCTAAGTTCCCAAATTCTGAGTGCTGAGCCACTGGCAATGCTGTTAGACTGGTACTACTGAAGAGAAAGAGGTCTGTGAAGTCGTTAAAGCTCTGCTAAACAAACGGTCAGATGGCAACACCATGACATTTTCATTTCTCTGTTTGTTGATTTAAAAGATAACAAGACATGTTAACAAAGTCCTCAAAGTCACAATGTCAAACACTCAAAAGGTAGGAATTGACACTCTTCAGCTGAGAAAATGCCTGTTCGACCCTTAAGTATGCACATGCATCAGCAGCCATAGGTAACTGGCAAAAGATATACCAGGCAGGGCTGGACAAGAACAGGAAGATTTCACCAGGATTGCTGAAGACTGGGTCAGATCTCTCTCTGTTACAAGAAAATTAAAGGACAAGGTGATCCCAGGGGCCAAGGAGGAATAAAGTAAGGAGGAGACCAACAGGCAGAGTGTTTAAACAGTCCAGACACCCTATAGAAGATGCATGGAGGAAAGACAGACTCCTGAGATGGGGCATGAGGAAGACAACCTGACCATCTGGACAGGGTGCTAGGACAAAGCTAGGACCTGGAGTAAGAGTGCAACTGGCAGCAGAGGTACCAAGGCAAGGAGTACAGTCTCCAGAATGTCAGTAATGGGTGTACCAAGCACCACAAGGGGAAACGAAATCCAGTAATAGAATTTGCTATTGAAGTTCCATTTGGCAGAGTTTTCAAAGCCTTCTTTACATCAATTGCCTCTCACGAATTGCCTGACCAGCCAACCTACCTGGGCAATGAGGGAAAGGCTGTTGATGTAGTCTACCTTGACTTCAGCAAAACCTTTGACACAGCCTCCCACAGTATTCTCCTGGAGAAGCTGGTGGCCCATGGCTTGCCCAGGTACACTCTTTGCTGGGCTAAAAACTGGTTGGATGGCCACACTCAGAGAGTGGTGGTGAAAGGAGTTAAATCCAACTGGTAGCCGGTCACAAGTGGTGTTCCCCAGGGGTCAGTATTGGGGTCCATTCCCTAATACCTTTATTGATGATTTGGAAGAGGGAATTGAGCACACCCATAGTAAGTTTATAAACAACACAAAGTTGGGAGGAAGTGTTAATCTTCCAGAGATTGGGAAGGCCCTCCAGAGGGATGTGGATAGGTTGAATTGATGGGCAGAGGCCAATGGGCTGAAGTTCAACATGGCAAGGTACCAGGTCCTGCACTTTGGCCATAACAACCCCAGGCAACGCTACAGGCTTGGGGCAGGATACAGGCTTGAGGCAGGGTGGCTGGAAAGCTGCACAGAAGAAAAGGACCTGGGGGTGTTTGTTGACGCATGCTTGAACATGAGCCAGCAGTGTGCCCAGGTGGCCAAGACAGCCAATGGCATCCTGCCTTGTATTAGGAATAGCGTGTCCAGCAGGACCAGGGAGGCTATCGTCCTCCTGTACTCAGCTCTGGTGAGACTGCACCTCAAATACAGTGTTCAGTTTTGGGCCCCTTGCTACAGATGTTCCTGTCACTAGGAAGGTGCTGAAGCAGACAGCATATGTGTCAATGGGGGTCCTGCAGGTTACAGGTGAGTTAGAAGGGTGCCATGAAGCATCACAGAAGAACACAGCCTAAGGAATGCTGTCTCCACTGAGGAACAAATTCACGCAGGAACATACTTTAGTCCCACAGCAAGATTAAGAGGGACAGTGAGAACATAGTGAGAGCGAGACAGAGAAGCCCCACTGATACCTAACTTCATCTTCATACATTAGGACATATCAGTGTCTGAGGGGACTTACCAGCACTGTGAGTGAAATGGCAGCACCCATTGCTAGTGAAAAGGCCCTGTTACTTTGGAGATTTTTTGGCTACATAGCACAAGAAATCTCAATCCACACTCAACATGATACTTCAAGCCTGTTTGAATGTGCCGAGAAAAAAAACACAGTAACTAAACTCAGGAAACACTCCTTCATCACCTTCCTAAACACAAACTGAACAAGAATTTTGGTGACATTTTGAAGCCAGGCCATTTTTTTTCAGCTCTTTCTAACAGCAGTTCATTCTCACTCCCCTTGGCACAAAGCCATGGGAACCACTTATTGCTAATGGTAACTGCAGGCTCCATGTCAAAATCAGGCCCCTCACATACATGAAAATACCTTATAATTACAAATCTAAGGATAAGCAGGAAAAGAAAACCCAAGAAAACCTCACAACCTCAGAGTTGTAACTGTCTTTGGCAAGACATACAACTCAAAATGCATTCAAAGCACTGCGGTGCCTATCAAGGCCTATTAAAACAAGCAGGAAATGGGAGGTCTCCTAACAGTTCAGGTTTTGTCTCCATCAACCGGAAAAGCAGGGCCATATCCTGGACAGATAATCGTTGTAGCAGGTCACCTGAGTTTCAGGCATCCACAGGTGAAATCTGGAACGCAGCCCTAGGTGTCATCCCTGAGAGGAGGTTTTCCATTAGCTCTTTGCAGGAAAGGTAGCAAACAGTTTCACTGAAAGGCACCCTCTTAAACACATTTACATAAGTAAGCTTTCGCTTACAAAAAGCGGCCTCAGTCAATCCACTGGGGTATTCCTATAGTCCCTAAACTTAACAGCTTATCATCGAAGAGCAACAGAGTAAGCGGCTGCTTCTCTAATTGCTCTTCCAAATTGGCTTTATGCCCTGGGTGGTTGTAGGAGGTGGGGTTTTCTCCTGCTTAGGTTTGGAGAATTTGAGGCTGGCCTATGGGCCAGAGCTTTCCTAAGGAGGTTCGTTACACCAGCTCCTGCTACATTATTTATCATTTGTTTACTCAGCTCTTTTAATTGCTTTCTTACTAGCATTACACTCCCTGCAGTCTTCTCAGTGAGGCATACGCTTCTTCACCTCCTGTCCTGCAGTGCTGAGCTCTGCCCTTCAGATGCTTGCTTCTCACGTTCTCTCCCAGCAGCAGCATTTTGGGGTGGAGATGAGCAGATCCAGATGCAATGGGAACAGGGTGTATTGCATGGCAGTGTGCTAACCAGCTGACTAGCAATTTTTGGGAGCTCACCTTTGCCCTACCCACTAATTCACCCTCCCCCAACTGTCACATAAGCAGCAGCATCACTCCCATTCTGAATTACACAGGTCCAAGGATAGGCAAGAATTAGTGTGTAACAGTCACTATTTAAGACCCCATGTTCTATGAGCCATCAGCAGCTAGCTAGCACTTGGCTTATCACTAAATGTCAGCTCTTAAAATCGCAATTATGAGGCAAAGCAATTTTAAGTCATTATCAGAGGCTTGCTAAAATACATTTGTTTCCTTCCAACCCCCATCCTCCTTCTCTCAAGGTCTATACAATTGAATTTATTGGGACAAACTGTCTTAATAGGCAGGGAGAAATAACACCTGTACAATGCTCTGCCTCCTCACCACTCAAATGGTTTTTCTAGTGTGCTCTTTTGAATTTATTTTTTATTTAAACAGTGAAACGTGCAGGCAGGATTGAGAGGGTACAAATCTTTTGCTAGTGTTCCTCTGGGCTGAATGGGCTCCACTGTGCCTCAGCAGCATGGCTGTTCCTAAACCAGGCTGCTGAAAAGTGCATACCACACTGTAATGCAGTCACTATATATAGTCTGTAAAGAGCTTTTGGAAACCATGAGGAAAATTGCTATTTGATGTACAATAAATTATTAATTGTTATTAGTTACTATCTTGACAGGTTTCTGTTGCTCAGCTATCCTCCATACCCATATTGAGGGGAGGGAGCAGCTTCCCCCCTTTTCCTTCTTGCCCTTGGCCCACTTAGGACCAGCTATCTCCACATCTCTCCGTCCCCTACTGCTTGAGAGCAGGCTGGATCTCAGTCTTCCCCAAACTTCCCCATACACAGAGTGATGGCAACAACAGTGGCAGTAGCATCTCCTCAACACCCCAAAAGGAACCGCTGTAATCTGGATTCTGCCTTCACATCTAAAGTGGGATTTCACGTAGCTACACCCATATGCCAACACCAGTACCTTATGTCTGAGTGTAGTACAGTAGCCTGGAATGTCTCTATCAACAGCATTTCATCTCTTTTTGTGCTTATTATTTGCCTGGAAAAGCATATGTTCCTTTATCCATTTGCTTAAATCCCCATGCCTTTTGTGTTGCACTCAGCCCTGTAAGAGCCTGCTATGTGCATGCCAGCTTTGTCCAGTATGGAAAAGCTTGGTATAGGGAATGCTGGTGTGGCACAGGTAAGAGGATGCCATGAGGCAGTGCAGCATCTGTTGAGATCAAGCAAAACCGCAGCTCAGAACCACTCATCATCTCTGCTTGGATAATGAGACTCTGGCACCTTCTCACCTATTTGTGAGGTTACAGCTCTAAAACCTACTTTTCACTGAAATTTTCTGAGATGAAGCCGGGAAAACACAGCCCTTTACTCATCTCTGCCCAATAGGCACATGACCTGCAAAACACAAACTGCTGTTCAGGGGAGGAGGGATGCAACTGTGAGGTTAAAGCTGATGCTGTGTGGCTGCGGGATGACCGTAACCACAACTCAGTGCCAAGCCACTCTATACATGGCCTCACAGAGCTGTATCCTGAGTCACTCCAGCCCCCTTGGAAAAAAAAAAAAAAAAGAAAAAAAAAAGGACAGAGGATTTGCTTACCCTTGGCCCTGAAATAACCAGCCTTCAAAGTGTCCGTACAAACCCAGAAGCGATATTTTCCCCTTGCTAATAGAGAAAGTATTAATTTTCATTTTGAATTTAGCATGAAAAACCTCAAAACATCACACAAGAAAAGCACAATATAAGGCAAGGCTTTCTAAGTGGTAGGGCTTGGTGTCACAAGTCTTTCAGGCAGTGAAGGAAGAAAAGGGAGACATTGCAGGCAGAAGCATCACACAGGCTACCTTGAGCATGAACAGCAGCTCCATCTAACACACGCCCCAGATCACCGTGTCTATTTGCTTGTCTCGTCATTTGAAACAGACACACTATTCAATTTACAGGGAAGAATGGGGGCCTCCTGCCTTCACCACAGTATGAAAAATATGCCCCATTGTCAGCCATGAGTGCAGCTGAACCACTGTGAATATGATTTACCTGCCAGGGATGATGAAGACAAACCAGCTTTGGTGCCATTTCAGAAGCCAGGATAAAAACCTGCCTGGGCAAGCCTGGGGGAGGGATAACCATCTATACCATGTATGTTCTTGTATGCAACTACACCCATGGCAACTGTGCATGCAGAAGCACTGTAGAGCACAAAGGAGAGGATGTACACACAAGTCAGCATATGAAACTTATCCCATGGAATATAAAGCACTTACCACAGGTAGAGTTTAGAAAAGCATTTCTAGACAGATGACCTGATTTGAACAGTTAGTTACAGAATTTCTCAAGCCAAGAACAAATAACTGGAAACACCTTTACCTAGCATTGGAATCATGAGGATTAATCACAAGATAGGGCACATTTCTCATTGTAGAAAGAAGGATGGGAATAAAACAGTGAAGGCAGAAGGCCAGCATTTTTGCATCCCTGTTTCAGGAAAATTGTGGGGAATACTTTTACTAACCTGTTCGCAGAGCATGTGTGTATTTTCCCTGCTTCTGCAAAGAGCACACCAGAGTATAAAGACAGAAATTCAGAAATAGAAATGAAATAGATTTTTTTTTTTAAGTAGCAAACTTAAAACATTGCGAAAGGTTAGAATGATTTAGAACACCCAGTCCAAGTGGCCACGCTTGGCTGTTCTCTGAGTACGTGCGAGGTGACTCTGCACACAGGGCTCTTGCAATGACCAGAAAAATTGTGCTGCTTGCAGCCTCTTTCATTTCCCTGCTATCTTTATGAGAGTCACACAAGAGGAAGTTACTTGCTTGCCACAGAGAGACGTGGCACAGATCAGTCCATGCTTCTCTGTCACCATAAAAGGCAAGCATAACGGGGACAGAATAGCAGTCCCCCCACCTCCTGTGAGGGAAGAGATGTCAGACATGCAGTCTGTTCTTGCTTAACTTTTTGAAAAATTAGTTTGTGACCAGATTAATGCTTTGTAAATTTGTTGGTGTGCAGAATGGCTTGGGTTGGAAGTAACTTTCAAAGACCATCCTTGTATGTCAGTACCCTCCTATAGGGCAGTACATATGAAGCTACATATAATACAACACCACTGTAGGCTCTATGAGCTTTGTAATTTCAATTACATATTATTATTGCCAAGCTGTGGATGTGTGTCTTCTCCCTGTTAGACAGATGCTGTTGTATTACTATTAGTGAAACCTAATTGTTTACCATCCTTTGGTTATCTTTATGAAGTAGTATAGTTGACATCATAGCATCAATACTACTGATTTGCTGATGCTGTGAGGAAGTGGTTACCCAGCATTCAAACTAAGTTGTAGATCAACATAATCTTCAGCACCATCCTACGCTTTAAGGTCACAGAGATAAGAAGGCACTCAGTCACTGACAGAGACAACATGGCAGAAAACAATTACATAATGTTAATAAGCCACAAAGGGAAAGTTTTCTATCTCAGAATGTGAGGCTGAAGGTCAGACAGAGTTCATTTAAGGAAGGGGCTGAGAACCACTCAAAAGACCCCTCCAGATCACCCAACCTAAATTGCATCTGCGCAGAACACCAAGAACATTCTGGAAGAAGAACTATGAGAGTCCTCAAGGGGCATGACTGCCACAATTGAGAAGATGGAACTAGACCATAAGAGATAAAAGCCCAAGGAGCCACATGTGTGCCCATGACCATAGGATGGGTCATGCCCATCACAGGATCCAAGGGCAGAGGTATCTCTCTCTCTCTTTTCCCTCTTCCCTTTTCTTTCTATAAATGTTTCAATAAGAGGCCACACCACCTAACATTATGCTTTCTATGTTCTGGTTGCTTTTACCATAAATAAAATGCTTAACCAATTATCTGGTGTCATTTCACCTTAAATTAGACAGAGGGAATTACGAACCTGCTGCCGCTCCGTGGGCTGTCCAGGTTGGGTCTTGACAGTCACTATTTGCAAAGCTGTCACAAAGGAAGCAAGCAGAGCTCAGCCAGCCAGGAACCAGGTTATCTATCTCCAGTAAAGATATCCTTTATTATCCTTTCACATCAGCAACCAAACTTGGAGAAACAGAGGGATTATTAAGAACATAAGAGGTAGTGGTAATGTTATGAGTGGAGGGAAAAACTAGCATTTCATGACAGTTTGACTACATTTCACATTAACCAAATCTTTAACTGGTTTGACGGCCCAGAAAATTCTACATTATGCAGAAAGAAAAAAAATGTATTACATATGCACACAGGGAGCAACACAGAAGTGACACAGTTGCATTAGATGGGTTCAGGTTATCACTATATGGGGTCCACATAAGAAAATAAAGCCTTTCTATATGAGATAGATGAAAACAGTCCAGTCTCATGACTGGCTCTGTACAGCAAGGAAGTTCACTGAGGTATCATGGAACTCATGCTAGGCTTAATAGATTCAAGAGGAACAAAGTCAGGGATCAGCTAAGGAGAACAGGACTTACATTGACTCTGCCGCCTAGAATAATGGCTGGCTATGCAGGCACATAAAGAAACTTCAGCTGAAGCTGTTGTCATTAGTAGATTTAGAAGTATGGTGTTCAGTTAGCTCTGTTGCTATTGAGAAAAGGAGCAAGGAAACATCAAACAACTTGAATGCAACTGAAAATAGACGCTTTTGGAAGAATATGACCTTCATTGACTCTTCTCCAAGCAACGATGAGCTAATAGTGAGATGGAAGATGAACAAGAGGTGCATGAGGAAGCTTTCCTGGAACTACAGTAGTTCCTAGTTCATCATGTTTTCACCGTAGTCTACACCACTTGTAGGACTGTTGAAAAAAAATACCCACCAGACTCTTGACCCTTAAATTCCAATTATGATTACTATTGAAAACTCTTTCATTGCCAGTGCTGCCTTGCCTACAAAAGAATGACAGTAGTAACATGTTTCATCATCTTCTGGTCTGAATGCAAACACATTGTGATTTGAGAGTCAGATGATTAGCAAAAATGTAGTCACTTAACAAAAGCCTACTCTTGCTTGTCAAGTGGCTAAATATGGAGCTGAATCCTTCTTGTCAAGTAATAAGCTTTGAAGCAGGTAAAGGGGAAGGGCAACTCCTCATCCACTACTATGAGAGAGAGCAGATTCCTGGCAGGTCCAATTGGCTGCAGCTCCCATTTGGAAAGTAAATCTTGGGGAAGAAGTGAAGCTGAAGTCTATAAAAATAGCATCCTCAGATCTTAAATGTTTCATATTTCTGAATCCTCCCTTATGATCTCTGCAAAAGCTTCAAGCAAGATCTTCTGTACCCAGCAGGTAATACAGAGAATCGACACATTTGGTGAATCAGAACATTCAAGGTAGAAGAGTGAATTTCCATTCACATCTCAGTTTTTAATTGTGTCTGAATTTCTCAATAAACATCTTTTCTTCCTGAAATTCAGCATGACTAGATCACTTGTCAGAGGAAAATGCTTCTGGGGGAAAATTATATGTCATTTGTGAAACATTTGTTAGAACCACAAGTCTTGTAAAAAAATAAATCTATTTCCTTCCAACTCTTCAAAGGTTTCTTCACAAAACAGAAGAAAAGAAGCTATGTCTGTAAACTCCACATTCATTTTATTAATTGTTTTTTCCTTCAGGAAGATCTAAATGCAAGATTCATTCCTGAGGACAGCAAGTCCCTTTCTACATTAAGAAAAAAAAAAGTGGTCACTAGTGCCAACTTCCTTAATGTAGGCAGCTCTTTACTGACCTTGGAAAATGTGGAATCTCTCCAACAGGTTTACAGACTTGCTGGAGGTCACATGGAGTATGTAACCTCCAAAAACTCAAGTCCTTATGCTAGTTATTCAATATAGCAGAAATGTTAACTCCCCTCATATTTTTCTTGTGCTTGTTAGACAATATTCTGGACTATAGATTGAGACAAAGAATTTGCTGTTCCATTCCTGGGCAACAGCTACCTGCTGTGGCATCTTTTCTTTAGTCTGGAGCTTGGAGTCCAGAGGGAAAGGAAAAATTGAGAGAATTGATGGTGGGTTCTCAAAGTACCCCATCAGTGTCAGATTCAAACCATTAGATGTCATTAGAAGCAGAGCAGTCTGTTGTCATTTTTCTTCTGTTTGTATTGCCCCTGCAACCAGGCAAAATAAAGAAAGCAAAATTACAGCTCTGGAGGGCTTCTCTTCCCTCCTTTTTTGTGCTTCTGTCATCCTATTTGACTGTTCTTCTTAGCTGCTCAAGAACTGTCACCTTGTATAGCATCCAGGGGGTCTCTGGCAATCCAAAGTGACAAAAAATAATATAGTGGAAAAAAAATCACCCAAGAGGCAGATGAAAGAAGTGGTGAAGCCAACAGAAAAACAACAAAAGGGAAGCAACAGGCCTGGATTGGTTGCAGTTGTTGTTTGTGTGCTCTGGAAATATCAGTAACGATGAAGAGGAGGAAATAAATTGCTTTGAAGCCCTCTATGATCCCTTCCCTATTCTCTGTCACCCTGAAGATGAACTGTGTGCCTTGGAACATTCTCTATCCCCCTACCCCATCCTCTCCCTTCTTCCCAGGATTTAACAGATGTCATAACCTTTGTGCTTTTTATTGTGCACTCAGGAAATAAGACTCCACTCAGTTAAGCCACATTGTGACTGGAAAGGCAGCCGTCAGCTCAGGTGGACTTAAGAGTACAGCAGCTCAGAAAATCCAAATCGGACAGCCTCTGTAGACCACTGTGAGTTGAAGAACTGCTCCACTGTCCTTCACCTGGCCTGGCTCCTACCCTCTCGTCAAACAGCAGCCTACAGCTACGTAAACTAGTCAGAAAACAAAAACACAGAGCACATACCTACCCCTGTCAGGTTTAGGAGGGAATGATTTACCCCCTTGGCTTGGAGAATTGGTCACAGTATCTGTGACTACACAGCTTTAATGAAGCACCTCAAGTCCCCAAGGAGAGACAAGAGAGATCAATGACATTAGATTCTTACTATTACGTATTAAGGCAATTTTTGCCTTGAACAGAAAATTGAAACTCAGAGGCGGATGCTCTGTTTATTTTGAAAGGCTGATATGTACAAGGACCTCAGGGCTGATCAAGAAAATGCCCATAATTCTAGCACTAATAAAAGTACTGTAAAATACAGAAATGCTGGTTACAGGAAGAATCACAGCTGAGTTAAAGTTCTGAGCCTGTGTAGAGAAGAATTAGGATGAAGATTAGAAAAAAGTAGTGATTTTGACTGGAGAAGAGCTTTCAATTCACCATATAGCCAATGTAAGTGCAGTTCTGATGTCTCCATCAGAAATCCCTTCAGGTGGCCTATTAATAAATGTATCAAACAAGCCAGAAACACAAGTGCCCTGCTTCCTGAGGCCTGCCATCTCATGGCCCTTCCATGTGAGAGAAAGGTTGCAATGCTTCAATCTGGCTTCAAGAACCTGGGACTTCTCCCACTCTGGAGCCCCTTCAGGGAGCCATTCACTATGTGGGCATAAGGCCTCCTTTCGAAGGTTGGACTTCCACTATAGAGATAGTCAAGCTCTCCTATCTTAATGGATGTCCACCATTAAAGCATTCCTGACTTAGCAGGCATTTCCCTGTTGGGTAGATCAAGTGCTGGTACAAAGTGAGAGAAGTACTATTTCTGGGCAGTTTCAGCCTGGCCATAAATCTTGTGTCACAGATCAAGTCAAACGGCAATAAATCTCTTGAAGCTTGTAAGACATGATGCCAGATCCAGCCCTTGGAAAAGGAAGTACAATTCCATTGACTGCCAACACTGGTTTGCATGAGATTTTATCTCTTTCCTTCTTGCTATCTCCCATACCAATGCCTCATCTGCTTTAACTGTTTCGGCAGTAAATGTCACTCTGAAAAGGAGGACAGCAGGCTAGAAAGGGCCAGAAAATGCTATTTCCATACTACTTTCACAGATTGCCAAAAAATTTTCATTCCACACCACATATTATACAGCTGGAGGCAGGGCAGGCTTCGGACAAAGCCACAGTGTCTGTATAAATACTCTTCTTAGTCCTTTCTGCCATCACCTCTGAGGTCATATTGTCTGACTACCTAGCTTGTCTTAGAGCACCCGTGGGGCATCATGAGAGTGGCCCCATCAACACACCAAAAAGAAATAACATAGCACTCCCAGAGCCTTAAGTACCTCTGGAGTGCCCCTGAAAGAGTGCGGATGGTCCTTGTCACAGGTTATTTCCCTCTATAGGAATGCAATTTTGTGAGAACTACAGCAGAAAGCTGCAGATGATCTACATCACACTCCTACCATGCTTCCCATCGCTGATTTCAGGCACACTGTCCACCAAAACCTCTTTGGACAGCATAAGGCATCCAGATATGGTCAGTAGGGTGCTGGAGTGAGGCTGAGCAGATGCTCTCAAGAAAGCTTTATGGCTTTTGCACATTCCAGTGAACTCTCCACTTCCAGAGCTGCAAGAGCCAAGCAGGGAAGACACCTTTGTATAAATTCCTCAGCAGGCATATGTGAGACTGCTTAGCTTCTGAGTCAGTCAGCAATGAGTCATTGCCCAGTGGGGGTAAAAAAACCCAACAAGAAGACCTGTCAAAGTTGTTTTTTAAAAACAAGAAAGAATGACTCAAGCATAACAAATTGGTATGCATTTGGCTGGATTGGGCTGGTCTTAGTTCTTGTCCTCATATTTCCCATACCCTACATCCCAGGTGAGTGCTCCAGCAGGTCCACACAACCAGCTTCCTACCCACTTGACAACCATGGGGACAGCTAATACACAGTGCAATCCCTCCCTCAGGCAAGACTTAGAGCAAGCTTCAACTGGTTGTTGGGAACAGAGGAAAAATGGGGGCTTTTATGTGACTTCCAGCTTCCTTAGTTAAACCCTTGGCCACCATACTGTTCAGTACTGAGGTCCAGCTGGCCTCTTTCATCAAAAATTCCCAGCCGAGACCAAAAACTCCTTCCAAACGTAAGTTACATTTAAAACCAACCAGCTCATTCTCATATTTCAATAAACTGAAAGTCTGACAAAACTGTCAGAAAATTCCCCATCGAGCTTCTACAAAAGATGCTCCAAGAAACAGCATTGGACAAATATTATAAATGCCAAGTATCAGGCTGCAGGTCAGCAAGAGTTAGATATAAAAGAGTCTGACCTTGTTTCTCAATCTCCGTATGCCATACTCATTCACTATGGAAGCATTCAAACAAACCAACAGTTGTTCCTTTTCATTTAATCTTTTTGCCAAATAATAAATCTTTCAGACAACCTCACTGGAATTATTCATACACACAAACGATCAGCTACTGGAATATGTTGCTTTACTGATTGTTGCTCTCCTTCATGTTTCCTGGGTTTTAGGCACCCCTTCATAGCATCTACTTCAATGATACAGGGGAAGGAAAAAAAAAATAACTTTTTTACTTCAGGTAAGGGCATAAAGTTGGATACACACAAGGGAGAAGAAAACTGTTTACTGTTCTATGCAACCATATAGAAGAAAACCCTTAGTCCTTTTACAGCAAATGCTTTGGAAATTACTTAATTACAGCATCTGAGTGGCAAAGAGAAATCATTGGGTTGATGAGAGGACCAGTAAGACTAAAGAAAAATGCTGGGGGCTCTGGAAGAACTGGGCAATCAGCAGAAGCATATGAGAAGCAAAGCATCTAGAGCATGGTCCAGGTAGCAGGGCAAGAATTGCATGTTTTCATCTGTTGCTATACTTTGATTGAACTTTTACTAAAAGCTTCATAACACTCTTCATTACTGAGTGAAAACATGAAAAAGATTAAATAGTTGAGAAGTCACATGTACAAGAAAGTTTTGCAGAGAAAAATATTTCTTGATCTGGAAACTCATTTGACCTGGAAATTGCTTCCTTCTGCCCAGCGTCTTTCATTTACCTCCCAGAATATCAAAAGAAGGGCAGCCAAGTTATGGTGACTAGCAAAGGCTATTATTTAAGTTTAGGCATTAAAACAGAGGACAGAGATTAATGCCAGCTAAGTTTACAGGTAAGTTCATAGTGAATGAGGTTGCTGTGAGCATAAGCAACGCTGAAACCCAACCATGTTCAGGTGAAGAAACAGACATACATGTACTTCTAAAGTCCTGAGAAACATTAACGGAAAACATTCTAAAAGACATAAAGACCTTTTTCTGGCTTTAACTAGTCCCTAAAGATATTTATCCAATGTTTTGGGTTTTTTTCCTGCGAAGAAAACCTAAAAAAAAAAAAAGGAGATTCACCACTCTTCTTGGCAATCTATTTTAATGCTTAGCTATTTGTACTGATATAAAGTTATTCCTAATGTGTAACCTAGATCTTCCTGCTGTAATTTAAGCTCATCACTTCTCATTCTTTTCTTGGTGGATATGGATAGCAGTCTTCTCTCTACTGTCAGGCATGGACCTTAATTACAAGAGGACTTCAACGCTCACAGCTCGTATTTGTATATAGACTACGCGTATTTATGGAACACATGAAAGATGACTTTGAATGGATTGCTGTATTTTGTTCTAGAGACAAATTACCATTGCTGGCATTATAGCTCAAAAAACATGTTTCACACACCCTCATAAGTATTCCATACACACATATATAAACACTGTTCCTAATGGAAAAACTGTAATTTACATACCTGACAGTTCTGAGGGCAACCTAATGCTACCCACAAGTGTACTCAGTCCGTATCTGCATCCAAGCACCCCAGTACATGCACAGACATAAACACATGTGAATGCTTATGGATCTGTGGCACAGACTTTCAGATGGCATAAATCAGCGTCGCCCCTAATGCCTATTCAAGCTGGCCATACGGTAGGAGCAGACAGATATGTAGATCCCCACCTCTTCACAGCCATATGGGCTGTACACCCAGGTGGGTGCGCACTGCACACCTTTCTGGCCTGATGGATGCTGCAGTAGAGCTGCCAGCTTGGCCACCCAAAGCACAAACTTGAGCACCATTGAGTTCCTTTCAGTACAAAACTCTGGCTCAGGCACGGAGAGAAAGACTGTGAGCAGCACCGTGCAGTACAGCAGGGGCCTGTTGAACCAATTAGGGTTAACACATTTCTGGTTAATGAGAGGTGCCGGTCATGATTGTAAATTAATATTTTCCAGTGGCTACCCATGCACTCAAGTGTCAGTATTGATCAACCTTACCTCTGCCCAGTTAATGCTGATGGATTCAACAGCAACATACGCCTGCTCATCTGTTACCCAATTAAGATAAGCTCTCAACTCATCCTAATAGCTGTATTTATTGTCATCAGGAATATTGATATATCTCAGTGCTAACTGCAAGCCAACATACACATATGAGCACATGCAAAGGACGTGGTGCTGCTCTGGGAATTGTCCCAGCCTCAAATCACTGAGAGAGCATTTTGTCAGCCTTCCTAGTCTTTTTGTCCAGAGAGGCAGTATTTTCTATGGGGAAAGGGAAAGTGGAGGATCCTCCCTTTCTCTAGTCTTACTAGGCTAGGTTCTCCCCCCACCACCAGAGAAGCAGCAGCATAGCAAGCTCCACAAATAAACTGCTTGGATCTTAAAAGACTACAGCAAATGGAAGCCTCCTGTTGCATAGGGAGTCCAGCATGCGAGAAATGCTGGGCAAGTAAGGAAAATGCCTATGGGAGGAACAAAATAAGGATTAATGAGCATCTTTTCATATGGTTCTCTACTTTTCTAGCCTGACTCTCAGAATCAGAAGCTGCTGGGTAGCTAATGGGCCTTGGGTAAGGGACATGACAGCAGCTGTCTGTACAAAGCAAACAAAAAAAGACAGTAGGAAAATTTAACATTTTCCTTGCAGCGCAAGGAGTTCATTCCTGAAGAGCCCATACACAATTCAGCAAACCCAAGAGGCCCCTTCCTGGAAACATACACAGACTCCAGCCTCCAGCAAATGGACTATTAAATACAGCAAGAGATCAGGACCCTGTTTGCTCATCAAAAGGTCATTGTAAACTAAAACAGAAGCGAGAGCTCAGAGAGGAGGCCAGTTCATATCTGCAGCCAAAGCACCCATCCTGAGAAGCTGAGATTGCATGCTGTGGTACATAAAGCTGAATTAGTAAGAGAGGGTTGTAGATGGGACTCCTAATGTTCAACAAGTTAGAAAGCCGTTAACACAGGCCTTAGTCATTAAGGATGCCTTTTCACTGCCCTCTGAGCACAGATGAAACATCACCATCTGACTTGAGTTTGGTCCCAGGGAACTGGTTGGAATCTCAGGCAATCAGTAAAAACAAAAAAATAAAATCTACCTGGTGTTTTTCCTAAGTGGTAGCCTCCATCGGTCTTCCAACCTGGCAGATGCCCCCAAGGCAGCTTATTGTCCTGGAAGCACCTTATTAAGGCGGCTCATACCGAGTGACAAAAGTTTGAATAGGATCTTGCAAATGGACCCTTTTAACTCGCCAGAGGTGGAACTTGCAAGCCTGCTGCCACAGAGTGATGGCAGAGCTCACGCTGCTGCTGCTTCTGTCCAATCTGTCCTTTAGATAAGTGAAGGACACCTATCTCCAGGGCTCTCCACTTAGTACTTTCCAGCATTCACTAAATTAAAAAGTGAGCAATTGACAGCACACCTTATTAAATGACTCTTCTCCCTTCTTCCCCCTACCACCATGGCCATGTTTTAACAGCCACAGACACTTTGCTGGTGTCTTTTTAATTTGATTTAACTAAAAAAATAACACACAAAGCCATTTGGCCTTGTGCCATTCAACGTACTGCTATAGACTAGGTATGAGTTATAGGGTAATATTTCACACCCTGTTGTGTCTTATTACTTAACTAATAACAATATTTACCCAGGGTTTTCCCCGAGCAACTCAGACAGGTTTAAAAGAAATCTTGATTAAAGAATGACAGCCAAAGTATTGGATGTTAAGTATAAATAAGAGTAATGTGAAGAGAGTGGAAGAGTTTACTGTTGCATCCTGGTAGTTTGCAGTAAATCAGCATAATATGAAAGTTCCTCCTTTACTGGGCCTCCCCAGTTGCCAGCTCACGCTCTCTCCCTCTCCAACCCGTACAGAGAGCTGCCAGACTTCTCCCTTGCACCAGTGCAGCTATTGTGGGCTGCAGCTGCAACACACCGTGGTAGCGTTCACCTGCCAGAGGCTGAACTTTTTACCCTAAGCAAGCCCTTAGTCTCTAGAGCTAAGGGAGCAGCCAGAAAAGCTCTTAGCTTTTCTAGGGCTAGCCACCAAGAATTACAATTATAGCAAAGGAGCATATCAGAGCCTTCATCTTCCACAAGTTCTGAGACACTCTCAGTAGTTTGCAACTACAAAAAGACTTTTAGCTGATACAAAAAATAACCCCACACCCCAGTGCATTATCTGTGGAACTCACTGCTGAGACAGACAAAGCTGAGGATAAAGTGAGTTAGAAGGATGTTAGATCTTACCAGTGAGAGCACCCCCATTCATGTTAGAGAGAATATGACATTTTAACTTACATAACTCTTCCACCAGTCAAGCAGCAACCGTCTCTTTGGTAGATTATTCCATGTTCTTGTACTTTGCAATTTCTGCTGAAACAGTCAGTGTTGTCCTCTGTTCAAGGCAGGATACAGAGCTATCAAAGTCCTTGTCTCACTTCCTTTGGTAATTCTCCAGCTGACTCAGGGACTTAAGCTACACATCCATTCAGCTAAGGAAGGCACTGCAGATTCCTTCCAGCCTAACTGCATTCAGAAAACTCATCTAATACTGTAAATACAAGGACTCTTGTCAAAAGTAAAGAAGAAAAAATACATTCAAATTTATGTTCACATTGCTATTTGCCTGACTGCCTCATAGATTACCTGCCCACTGGAAGAGAGGAAAAATACATCACCATTCTCTGCAGCTTCTGTTTTCCCATGGAAACTTCCCCTCCACAGGTTTACTGGCCTCTGATACCATTTCTTTGTAATAGTGGCTAAAAATCATAGCACTAGTAGGAATGCAAGTAAGCTGAGCACTCCAGTGTCATCTCTGTAGAATTCCTTAAACTGATGTATGTGCAAAATCCTGCAGTTGTTATTCAGGCAAAACATTCCAAGATGCTGAAAAGTTTTGTATAAAAGCTTTAGGATTTGGTCAAACAGTAGTAGTTTTAGAGCACACACCTCAAGGAACACACATCTCTCCCAACAAGGGTTTCTGAAACAGAATGCTGCTATGGTCCAGTACCAGATCACGCCAGCAATAATCTGTCACTTGCTGCACTCCTGAGAGAAGGACTACAGCAGGCAGTGACTGAAGAGCAAAAGTGACATTACTGAATGCTTTCCTCTTTAACCAGGCCCTGTAGAGAGTGTCTTTTCATCCTTCAGTATTTCTCAGACTTGTTCCCGCATTGGGAAGACTAGGTACAAAACCCTTGTTCCTCTCCAAGGTGGGAGCTTTACACTGCAGGAGAGCCTATGGGCGAGTATCTGAGCAGTCCTTGCATTTGCAGGGTCTATCCTATATCTGTACTCAAATGAGATCCAGCTAGGGAAGGTGACAGCAGTACAAGGGCAGGGAGAGATGGAGATCCTCTTTTGTCTCCTCATTGACAGGGAAAGGAGCCCTATGAGCTAAGCAGAGTCATGTGGAGGTGGTACTGATGAGTAACAAAGGAGGAAGGGAACGAAGCTCCATACCTTACTGAGAATATTTAGTCCTAGCTAAGGGAACATTTTCTATTTTTCCTTTACATTGACATCACCTGCACTTGCAGTAAAGTTTAACCCTGACTTAACACATACTTCCTCTCCTCACTCACTCACCTCCCCATAAGTACGCCAAGTTTCATTCAGTCCAGCTGCCCTCAACTCCATACTCCATCATGTCCTACCCAGCCTCTTCTCAGCCCTCTTTTCCCTAAACAAGCACCTACACTTCTCACACACACCAGTCTCCAGTGCTTACAGCTCTGGTTGGGAATGGCACAGGCTTGTTATTAACTCTGCCAGCTGTTTCATCACCCTGTCTTCCAGCACACCAAACCAGAAAGGCTTTTGTTGTCCAGGACACCCTACCCAGCTGGTTCTGACAAGGTGGCTTATCACCCAGATGCAGCAGCTTTTGCCCTGGCAGCTTATTTTTATACAACAATCCTTCTGTGCCAGAAAAAGAGAGCCTTCCCTCTCTGCCCCTGAACCCCTACCATTTGCCTTTCATCTCTTCCCTAAAGGAGGGGAGGGAATCTTACCATCCTTCTTGGCTGAACTGCTGCTGCTGGGCATATTCTGCCCCTCTGTAGCAGATGGATCTTGTAAGGAAAGTAGAAACTACTTTGGGATAAGAGATTGCATCCTCATGAGTTAACTTATGGGGCAAGGGCTGAAAGATACAGCCAAAAAAGGTAACCATGGCACGCAGTACTGGTTTCTATTAGTAAATTAGGGAATTCAGCTGTAAAAACAAAAATGCAGGATGATAGAAGTCCCACAAATCACTGGGCATATGCATAATGGGTCCAAAGCATTAGCTATTTTAAATAGGTCCAGGACTTATCCATCAGAGTAGGGACAGCTGGACTGATCAGACTTCAGGCCAAGAGCAACATCAACTCCTGGTCTTTGGAGTTATGGGATAGACCTCAGCAGACAAAATGACAGGCAGGATAAGAATGATGCCCCAAACTACAGTTCCCATGAACCCCCATGGTGCCTCAAGCCACTGCTGTGAAAACTATTTTAACATTTTATTACCGCACAGAAGACATATCTGAAACAGGGAAAGGTAATTCATGTTTTCTCTGTGCCTGATGATTTACCCCTTGAGGAAATTTGCAAGGACAATATATTGCATTCATCTCATTTTTAAAGATCACAGTCCTTATTTTGGAAGTATTTGCCTTCCATTCACAAGTGGTCTTTCACTTCCCCTGTTCACATGCACATGCCCAGACTCCTCAGTTTCTCTCTGATGCTGGATGTCTAATTCTAAACACACTCTTTCCTACTGCAGGTGAACGTCATAATCTGAAACAAATGGGAGAATGAAGCTATGCGAAGTGAAAGAAAAAGAAAAGGTGGAGTCTTGAGGTAAGAGAAGGAAAGTCAGATCCTTAATACCAGCAGACAATTTTGTAAAGTACTGCTCCCCTCTGAAGGTCCAATGTATGAGCTGCATTTGGAAAGTTTTCTGCTGAGGAGTGGAGACCCCTGAAGCACGCAGGACACAAATGAGTCTCGTCTGTTTTTAATAAATTCAGTGACAAGTTGTGTGGAAAAACACGACTCCTTTAGCAGAGCCTCCTACTTTCCCCCCACCCATTCACTTAGCTTTCTATTTCTTCTTGTAAAATGTATTTCAGCATCATTTTTTAACCACTCAGATTCTACATCCTTCCTTTGTGGTACCCTAACTCACCTCCAACTCCACTTGCCTGACTTTGCCCACCTTGGCAGGAATATTGATATACTTGTGCTGCCTTTCACAAAGCACACCATTTCCTTACCACCTTGCCTTCCTGCCCTTTGCAGCAGCCATTCTGTAGAGATGCAGCAACCAATGTCATAGGAACTGCATCCCCTGCATCTGAGGCACATCACCTCCCAGACATCACAACACCTCCATGCTGTGATGCTGCACAGTTCCCAGTGGAAGGGTCTTTAAAGCCCAGGCCCTATCTGTACTGCCATTTTTGTTTTAAGACATATTTTTGGGAGCTCTGCAAGTCTGGGATTCCAGTTCCAGTAAGGATGATGTCCATCCTTGCATACAGACATTTCTAGCAAGAAAAATACTGTTGGCGGGTTCTGGGAGCAGTGGTGTGCTGGAATGAGCACTCTAGGGAAAAGCACATTTCTGTGTGCAGTTTCCCTGTAACCCCATAGAACAAAACAGTCACAAAGCTCTGGAACAAAATAGAAAACATACCAGTTTTATAGCTACCCTTTTCATTCCTGAGATACCAAATATGCAGTACAAAGCACAAATTCATATATCAAGACCATAAGAAAAGATTATGATTTTGTATGATTTCCTAGGTTTAACTATTGAACTTCAACAAAAAATTTTTGTATCGACCTGTCTGTGTTTGAGGTAGGATCTCTCTTTTGGAGAGCAGGCCAGTCTGGATTTGCAAAAAATCTGATATATGGCAGAATTAGAATTTCTCCAGTTATTTCATCCAGATGGAAAGTTACCTCTTCACCATTAAAGATGCTTTACTTCCCACACACACACACACTTTGTGTAATTCCACTTGCAACTACTGGGTATCATCAGCCTTTTCTCTGCCAGAATTGCTGAAATCTTCTTCCTAAGTAGGTAAGCAGAGCCTATGGTGATGATCCCTCTTGGTCTTCTCTAAATAGATTGAGTTTCCTAGGTTTTTCGTTCCAAAGGCAGATTTCCAAACTTTGCGTCATTCCAGTGGGCTCTTATCTGAACCCTTTCCAATTTGTCAACAGGCCTTTGATACATTTTCTAACACAGTTAAGTTAATGTTGCAAGAGAAATCATCGCTTTCTCTTCTTTTTTTGTGTACTTTCTAGGCTTGTGTGTGCTTGATTTCTCACCCGTAACATTGCACATAACTACATACCATATGCGGTAAAAAAACATCACACACAGGAGACTCTTAAAGGTCAGAAACTGAAGTAGAAAATGGATACCGGGTAAAACAATCAAAACTTATTAACTATTTTTATTTCTTTTTCCCCCCCATTTCCACCTCTGCATGCAAGATACTACGAGGGCCTTAAGGTACCTTCCCTGGTGAATTAGTTCAGAGATAATTGGCCTGATGCTGCTATAATTTCTTCCTTTGGAAAACCATCCTGCAAGACATGTTAAAGGAAATTTTTCCTACCACCTCGATTTTTGTGTGGTTGATTTCATCCTGTTCCTCTCACAGCCTTAGCCATGCTATGTAAATCTTCTTTCTTCTACACACTTAAGCAATAAAAATTACATCCTATTATTTTTACATCCATAAGCTAACCTAACATCCCTTTGTTACTCCTACACCCTTAAGCAAGCCTGCATGTCTAATACATTCAATTCTTTAAATGCTTTTAAAGAATCCTAACACCCTAAGTGGGTTGGTCAGCTTACACTTGCTTACTTTCAATTTCTATACATCACTGTCAGTGAAACCTTGCAGTTGATTCTTTGAATTTCTTTCATCTCTGGGACTTGTTTTCCATTGAGATGAGATGAACTCATCTTCAGAGTAAATGTAACAGAGGATGGAAAACGCAGATAGCCAAAGTTCTCAGTGAGCAGTGTTAGCTGCTTAAGAAAGCACACTGTAGGACAAACAACTTCAGCCACAGAAGAATAGCTCATCAACTGAATTTTGAATCTGTTTGTTTTTTGGTTTTTTTTTTTAATCTAGAGCACAATCAACAAATCTTAGACTCCCATCTGTACTTCAAGCAGCAGCATGTGCAAGGATACAAGATCAATCTACTGGTACTGTAGATGGCATTCTATACATGCCAAAGCTTTGGATACATCCCAGACTCTTGCCTAATGTAGCTGAAATTACCAAATCCTCTCTCTGCTAGAGGAGTAAATGTAGCTATAAACTGTTCTCCTACTTTGGTGCTGTCCACACTCCAGACAGAATCTTACCTACCCTCAGGCACCAGGACAACCAGAAATCATGGCCCAGATTTGTAGCCATTTATTTGGCCTTTAACCAACCCATCAAAGGTAGGTTTTGACCTGCTTTCCCTCTGGGGTTGAAAAGGGTCCATTTGCAAGATGACAAACCGGTGACTCAGTTTGAGCTGCTATCACTAGTAGCTTATTTACAGGATCACAGGGTCTTTGAGACTGGAAGAGATCTCCTGAGATTGTCTAGTAGAATAAGATGGTTTCAAGACCATAAATCATCTTAGGGTCATCAGTTGTGACTGATCTCCCGCCAAGCAAAGGAATAGCAGTGCTTGCATCTGGTTTAAAAACCACCCAACATACACAGATGCCCTTTGGGAAAGCTCAGCAGATATTTAGGTCTCACTTCCCTTAAGTGAGGATCTTTCTGTTATGGTGCTGAAAAAATGCCTGATGCCCTACATAACAAAGGCATTTTAACAGCCGTTATCCTGAAAATGCAGCTGACATTCTGAGAGGAATTAAACAAGGCATTTTGGATTTGACCAAGAGGATACCAAAGGGGAAGGCATAGATGCCTTGCTTTGGCAACACCACTACTACAAAAAAATCTCTTCTGGCTAAAATCCAACTGTTTCCGCTCACTTTTTGGCCCAGTCACAACAATAAATAATCCATTACCCTGCCAGATCTGTTTGGAGCCCAAAGTGAATTACTTGTTTCTTGGCTCAAACTTATATTAGGAGATCCTCAGCTGAAGATAACTGACACTTTACCACGTAGCAAGGACTCCCTTATGAGACATACAAACATTTTGTTTCACTGACTGATCTTTTTCTGGATTTATAGAACACCTTTCCCTGGAGCTCAGGTCACGTTTGCATAGTAGAATAAAAATGCCATAAATCTACTTTTCAGCAGTAGAAAGCAATGGAGAATTGATTCCTCCTGGGGTCTCCTTAGGCAACTACTTAGCTCATTGGTGGACCTTATGCTATTCCTTTCAGGGTCAGTATGGTCCTCTGACTTGCCAGGGTTGTTCACCAATCTACACTGAAGGCTCTTTCCCTTTATGAGCAAGGAGCTCCTGTAGTCAAGCCAAGACAATAATGACTCATGATACCAGGCAATGGGACACCTCCCTGAAACTTTGGCATAGCATGAAACACTGCAAGATCATTGTGCATGAGATCAGCTGCACATACTTACTCTTTGTGGTTCAGTCAGTTCATAAAAGAATCGAGACCAGGGAAAGATCATCGTGTTGTTGTAGAGAGATCATCCAGAGAGGATGTCTTATCTCCCATTTTAAAGGGAGAGTTAAGGATGGGTACTAGAGATCAGAGATTGTTATATACTTTAATACTCAGTGTTAGTATCCCACTATGATAGACTGGAAACTGCTGTGAATATTCCTACCAGTGTTTAGTGGGTGGGTAAGACCAAATTTCTTTCTTTGGTCTTAAAAGAGCAAAAAGTTTGTATTAACTCAAGCCAAACACTTCAACAACTGCATTTTGACCTCTAAGCCCAGCTGATCACCAAAAAAATAGGAGATGTTTTCAGCCCTTTAACAGCCCAAATGCTAATCCTTGTCATATTGTACTGTCCCTGTGGACTTCCTCATCACTGGCTCCATTATACAAAGAGGAACATTTGCACTACTGTATCCAAAATCTTTCTAGTGCATGCATGAAAGTCCTGTATCCTCTTGTGCTCTGTTAATAATCTGAATGATATTTGCTTGCTTTTATTTGGATGCAGTGTCTGAGTCCTGTCTGGCTGCTAAGCAGACTTTTCCCAGACGAGTTTGAAATGCGTTTGGCAGTACTTTGCCCATATGTGCTCCCTCAGACATGCCTCCTAAAAATCACACAACTAGACAGTTGCTCAGAAATCAACACGTGTTCCCCTCAGACATGACAGGTACTGTTAGCCTGTGACTTCAGCTATTTTAACATAGTCAGATGCTACAAACATGAGTCTAGTGTAAAACAGCAGCTAGCTAGCTAGCAGCCCTCTAACAGTAACAGGATGGCAGTTTATTATGCTAGATAATAGATTAAGCAGGCTGTTTCCCAATAGAAAACTGTTGCCTCCGCACTGGGTAAAAGAACGGGGAATGTAGCAGGGACATGGTAGCCTAGGGAACTATATTTGCTTAGTTTCAGGTCATATGAAAAGGAGATAAATTAGACATAAAGGGTTGAGCCTAATGCTGCTGGAGAGGCATTTTGATCATTTTCCTTCCCTCTTTTGCCCCTCCTTTTCACTCCCATCTCCCTCCTCCTATTCTCCTACTGGAGGAGATGCATTTCCACAGCATGCAGCCTTTCCTCTCTAATAAACTTTTTCTTCTATCATTAAGATGAAAGCCTTGAAAGGCATGATATTTATGGTGAACACTCTAACCTGTGCTGCATACTCCTCAGGAACCAGAATGGCACAGGACCAATGAAGCTTCTGAATGGTGAATGACATGTGGCAGTTTTTCTAAGGTGAGAACAAGGCAAGCCTGGGAGGGCTGAAGCCACAAAGGCTTCTAGTCAACCAAACATGACAATCTCTGACTTCCCTCTCAACATCTGTAAGTGTCCTAAGCCAGAGTCCTATGAACAACAAAAAAAGACCAGCCTAGACAGATGTGAAAACTGTGGTGTATGAAGGAAGGGAGAGGGAGCAATGCAAAGAAGGGAGTAAAGGATTGAGAGAGAAGGCAAGAGATTTATTCAGCATTTCCTTGTCTGTCTCCTCCACAAACTGAATCACAGAAGCATGAAAGTAGATGTATTGAATCTCAAAGGAAATAAAAGAAGTGGAAAATTAACTACTGATGAAAAAAAATAGCTGTGTCCAGGGATTCCTGCATATCAACTCTGAGCTCCCTCTTATCAGCTTAGAATAGAAAAGGCCAGGGGACTGGGGAGGAAAGGTCAAACACTGAGGGAAGACACATGCAAGGGAAAAATGAGAGCTAACATGGAAATCAAAGCAAAAGAGCAGGACCATGAAGAGCCGATCCCATTTCAGATGATTTGCATGCACTGCCCTGAATGCCAGTCCCCGGTTTCAGCATCATGAATGGGTGAAGTTGGCTTAAGGCTGAGGCTTAGAAAAGCCACACCCCTTTCTGCCTTTCTTCCCCCTACCCCTCCCTGCTCCATTTGGCAACAGGTAACAACAGCGGGCTGGGGAAACCTCGCAACAACACCAGCTGCTGCCATCTGCACTGACACACAGCTGAGCCAACTGTGAGCTGCTGCATGCCAGGTCTGAACTGACCTCAGGAGCTCTTCCCTGCTGGCTACTAATGGCTCAGACACTGTGCACAAAGTTGGCCTGTTTAATTCTGGCTGGATTCTGGGCCTTGTGTTTTCCTGTGTCTTATGATGTGTCCTGTCCCCCTCCCCCCTTTAGTTTTGAATAAGCTTTGACTTTATTCACTCCTGGGCTTCCATATCCATCTTGACTTGAGGAGACACCTCAGGTTTCCAGAGGGTGAGGGATAAAGGACTGTCCTTCTGATCACAGACAGGTTCCTGCCCTAGTCTCATCAAAAATTGCTAACAAAAGACTGGACTACGAGTACATTGTTACTATTGCCCACAAGTAGTCAGAATCCAGGACCTTGAAGACTGGCTTACAGGGGAGGTAAAACTGACTGTCCAAACATGTTCCAAATAAATGGCTCCCCACACAAATGCCCTCCACCTACATACCAAATGCCAACAGCATGCAAACCCACCTCCTTTTTAGAAATTTCCATCGAACCTCGGAGCTTGGCTCCCAGGGAGCAACCCCAAAAGTGCCTTCATCAGATTCCTTAAATCAGTATAATGAAAGCAACAGCAACATCATCTCTTCCAAAGACAAAATATTTACTCACAGTCAGTCAGTGCCAGGAAGGACATACATCAAGATAGGACATACCTGGGGACACATTAGTGGCATAACTCAGCAATTTTAGTTGTACAAGTGCAAACTGAACAACAACCTCTTACAAAAAGAGCTAACAGCTCTGAAGACGAGGACAAGATAAAAGTACGTGGGGGGAAAGCAGGACAGATGGGTTAACAAGCATAATAGGATGTGCATAATTCTCAGCTACTCAGGAAGAGTAATCACAAATCACCACCTGCCCAGTTACTATCAGATGGCAGGTTTGCCTCTTCACATTCAACAAATCTGTTTCCTGTGTATGCATCACAATCAGACTTGGAGCATTCACTTACCAAAGTAACTTTGTCCTATACAGTCAGCTCAGTGAGAAGGAAGAGGAGTTTACACCTTCCTATACAACAAATTATTTACTACATTGAAATCAGCTACATCTGTGTAAAGCAGCTGAAGCAAGGAAGCTTTCAGCATACCAATGCACCTCATTTTGGCTTGCAGAAACTTTTTCTTTATGTGAGGCTTGGCTTTGAAACTACAGTTAAGCACTGAAGATCTTGTTAGGAACTGCATTTCACTCAAGTGGAAGCTATTTGCTATCCTGGTACCAGAAGGAAATAAGTGTGGAATCCTGAAAACTCACTGGAAGTTCCACGTCACAAAACAGAGGCCATTGGGAGAGGCTGTGCATAACATTTGAGCAAAACAAAAGTAGTTCTTGTGAGAATCTGAGTGAGCTTGGGTCAGTTTTGACAAACGCTTCTGGATGAAAGAATGAGGCATTGGGAAAGATGGAGAAAAGAAATCTCAGGAGAGTCAGATTTATTTATATTTTTAAAACAGTGCCATCCTAAAAAAGAAAGAAAAAACCCTTTACAAGAAATGAGTTAACATTTCCCCCACAATTAAGTGAGATTTATCTTTTCCATCTCTTTCAGTTCTGAATTGAAAGAGGTGCTTCTGCTCAATGGAATCCACCATTCTGTTTTTTCCTTCAGGCGTACCTTAATATTTTTTTTTGTCCAGCCATCGAATTGAAGAATCCATTATTCACACAACTCAGTCTGAAATAAATAAAAGAGCAAACCAGCTGTAGACTCCTTAGATTATGAATTAAAATGTCAGGCTATGGGAGACACAGCAGAATATTCCATTGTCAGAGAATCACACACTATGTAATCCCTTAATTATAGCCAAACCTTCAGCAGTAGTTTCATGTACTCATAACATCACAGGCTTTTGGCTATCCTGATTCTAAGCTAAACTCTCCACAGAGCATTAAGGGTATATGTGGTGAGCAGTAGGTCTGTAAGATGATGTCTATCTAATTTGTCTAATGCGAAAGGAAAATGTCTGTCAGTGTGAGGGAAACTTGCAAACCTGGGGGTTTTCATCATGGAACAGTGACATTGTTGGCTCATCTCTAAGGAATACCCCAAGAGAGATTTCCCCTTCAGTAAAGTGATAATAGAAGGCAACGATGCATTTGTCAAGTAGGCATAAGACTACAGAGAAAATGGGACCTGGGCTTCAGGTGACATGGCACCCTGGAAGGATCCAAGTCAAGAGCACAGCAGTGAAGAATCTGCACAGCTCAGGCTGACCTAATTTGCCTCTCCTTTCCCAGCAGTCCTGCATCTGCAGCAGCTGAGTGATGTGCAGAACAGCATGCTCCAGCCCAGGGCCTGCATCCTATATTAGATGGGAAAAGGATAGCCCATTCAGCATAGAGGCATAGGTTCCTCCCAGCTTTTCATCAGCTTATTGCAAGTTATCTTCCTTCCCTTACTCTTAGCATGGCTTCTCTTGGCATGGATTTAGCCCTGCCCAAGCAGTCAGGTGATCAGCACTGCTTTTTTTAAGCCTGTGCTGGCCAGAGGGATAAGGGAGACATTCTTCAGGCTTGCTTGCTCACTCACCACTCGGCTGTAGCAATTTCTCGTTATCGTTGTCTACGAGCCTGAGCTCACAGAAAAGAAGAAAGTGGAAGTTATTTTCTGCTGTTGTTTTGACTGTGAAGTAGAGCAGAGCCTGGACTTCATTCTCAGGGCGCTACAGGGTCACAGGCGGTGCGTAGACAGCACAATCTCTTATCTCTCCCCAAGGCATTGCATACAAGAAAGAAGAGAGACACACAGCGCTTGCCAGGGTTCATTGCTCTTGGCAAACTGCAGCAGCATCCCAGAGGTGAGCGGCTTCCTGAGCCAGCCTGGTTGGAAATACTGGCTCAGAGGTGAAGCACCGAGCTGCTTTGGCACATGCCCAATGGGCAAGAGAGCCACAGATCTGCAGCTAGGCAGATTTGGACTAGTGATGTTTAACAGCAGGGGTAATTACCTTCTGGGACAGGGTGCCAAGGCTTGTGGGGAGGATTTCTCACAGGGACTTCTTTAAATCAAGACTGGATTATTCTGAGCTGTGGTCCAAACACCACTCCCAGGATCTGAGGGAAATTATCACAGAGCTACCCCATAGAACTACATCATGCAGAGCACTGGGTTTGATGAACATACAGTCTTTCTTAGCTCTTCCTACCAAGCATCTTGTGTCAGGTGGTTCCATAACGTGGGGATGCTCATCCCAGGTGTGAGGAAGCCCTGAAGTGCAGGTGATGAACATACAGGACTACCCACACTGCACTTTGTGATGGTTTTCTGTATTCCTCCTCCATGTTTGAGCCGGCAGAATATCTTAGGCACTCTTATCCTTTCCATTGTCTTCCAGTGGTATATAGAAACCAAAGCAAATCAACCTGTCTCAGCTGGCTACCATACTGACACCTTTTAGACATTCATTAAGTGAACCCAATGGCTTAAACCACACTACTCTGGAGGGACAAGATTGTACCCCTCTCTGGATTTCCTAGACACCTGAGTGAGCTTAGTCCTCTTCTCACCAAGACACAGGAGGAAAGAAAAGCAGAGCATCATCACAGCTCCCCTTCCACCCAAGAACATGGTATACCCACCAGGGAGGTAAGGGATTTAACAATAGCTTTCTTTGCAATTCAGAGCAAAGAAGTCTGTGGAGTGTTTAGTCTCCTGGCACTCTAGAGTTCCTGGCTTTTGATCGTTCATTACAGGACTGAACATCATCTCACAGAGTGAGAGTTTGAGGGATGCTTCTGGATTCTTCAGTGATTTTTCTACCAAACATATTCTACAGACCAATTGCTGCTAAAGAGCACAAGCAGACCAAGGACTGCTGACTCCTGTAGTGCCTTCTAGCCTGGTACTCCACTCATCAACTTACAGTAGGGTAGAAAGGAAGAAAGAGACTTGCAAACATTCTCATCAGATCCCACCTGCTGCCTGGAAATTAAGACATTTTTAGCATGTGTGAAATCTGCACTGCAAAGATAGATCTTGAATCAATATAGATACATCCCAGTGGCTCTGTAGCATCTCTGCTGCTGGGGTAAGCATGTAATTTGGCACAATCCGGCCCCTTGCTTGGAGGGCTTCCTTACATCATCTGATCTCCTTGCTGAGGAGCAAGATAAGATCTTCAGGCAAGATGGACAGGTAAAGAAAATCCCTGGGTATTGCGATTCTAACAACCAAAACAACATGCCACACAAACACATCTTTGGAGTAGCTGATAAGAATAAAAAAAACTATGAAGTTTATGTCTGTGGTGCCCACAAAATTGCCCACAAAAATCAGTGGGTCAATAAAACACTGACCCACTGAAATATAGCAGTAGATCACTTAAGATGACCTCACTCACTGCTTCCACTTGGATGGCTGAAGCCATAGATTTCACCTGAGGCCTGCTCTCAGGTGAAGCTCTTCTCAGGAAGCCCTACAGAGCTGCTGCAATCACCATTCTGTTCCTCAGGCAATGGCTCACCTGACTCCTGTACAGTCTCAGAGAATAAGCCTCCTTCACCTTTTCCTCCAGCTGAGTACTACATCTCACCCCCACACCATGTCACTGCTAGCAGGCTTGATGGGAGGGCTACATCTTCCTGCCCTCAGCTGGCTGCTCTTGGGAGGGAAGGAAGCTCACCCAGATGGATTTCAGCAGTTCTCATGAGTATTTTATGGTCCTTTACTGATTTACAGCCAGTTCAGCATTCTTGTAAATGGCCATAAATTGGATTGAAGTCATAAATCATAACCAGAGAAAGAGAGACACAGTCTCCGAGTCCCAGCTCAGGCTAAACCAGCCACTATGAATATATGGAAGAAACCCGCTCCCTCAATCAATACACACTGCTCAGACTACAGCAGTGGTCTGCAGGGTCCAACCCCCATTCCTCTCCTACAGGGCTGTAACAGTAGTCACATACTGCATGCAACTGATGCACTAAAAATGCCTTTCTTCCAACCTCCATAGGGGTTGTCCCCACCATAGAATCACAAGGTCAGAAAAACCTTTTAAGATCATCAAGTCCAACCATTCCCGTCCTGTGCTAAACCATATCCCTAAGTACCTCATCTACCCTTTTTTTAAACACATCCAGAGATGGTGACTCACCCACCTCCCTGGGCAGCCTGTTCCAGGCCCCAACAACTCTTTCAGTAAAAAATTTTTTCCTAACATCTACTCTGACCTGCCCTGGCACAACTCTGTGCCATTTCCCCTTGTCCTATCTCCTGTCACCTGGCTGAAGAGACCATCACCCACCTCTCTACAACCTCCTGTCAGGTAGTTGTAGGTGCTGATAAAGTCTCCCCTCACCCTCCTCTTTTCCAAGCTAAACATCCCCAGCTCTCTCAGCTACTCCTCATATGATTTGCCCTCCAACCCCTTCACCAGCCTGGTTGCCCTTCTCTGGACTCGCTTGAGGACCTCAATGTCCTTCTTATGGTGAGGAGCCCAGAACTGGACACAGCACTCCAGGTGCAGCCTCACCGATGCTGAGTACAGGGGCACAATCACTTCCCTAGAACTACTGGCCACACTATTTTTGATACAAGCCAGGATGCCATTGGCCTTCCTGGCCACCTGGGCACACTGCTGACTCATAGTCAACCTGCAGTCAACCAACACCCCCAGGTCCTTCTCTGCCTGACAGCTCTCCAGCCAGTCTCCCCCAAGCCTGTAGCGCTGCATGGGGTTGTTATGTCCCATGTGCAGGACTCTACACTTGGCCTCGTTAAGCTTCATCCCATTGGTCTCAGACCATCAGTCCAGCCTCTGAAGACCCTCCCTACCCTCAGGCAGATGAACACTTCCTCCCAGTTTAGTGTCATCTGCAAACTTACTGAGGGAGCATTCAATCCCTTCATCAACCTGAAGGTCTGAGGACTTCACAACCTTTAGTGCACTTACACACACACACCCCTCCGCTGCAAGCAGGGGATGGGGAGGGGACTACGGGGACAATCCATCACTTTTCACACCAAGTTCACAATTTCTTCACAGAGATCATCAAGGAGAGGTTCTCACCCCACACTCTACCTTTGGGAGGTGATCTCCTCCTTTCTCTGGGGAGAATGGCACAGAGTCGTAGATTGTTATTCTGTTGAAACACCTGATTTATTCCACGCAAAGCACTGAGAGCTGAAGGATCTCACTTAAACTCCACAAGCCTGGCACCTAAAGTCTAGGGATTTGTGTCTCTCCCTTTTGATTCCCCAGCTCATTTTTAGAATCTAGCCTGCAAGCATTTCTGAAAAAATCCAACAAAGCTAATGTAAGCTGGACCACTGGCATTTCTGTAGCTGACTGCAGCTCAGGAAAGATTGGCTGGTTCTTCCCACCTCCTTAACACAACACAACCCAACCCACATTAGCCCTAAACATCACAGGGCAGCACACTAACCAGCTTACTCCTCTACCCACCCTTGCAGCTCACCACAAACCTTCCTATAGACATCAACATGTAGCAAACCTCACTTACTACTAGGCCAGGTGAGTTGCTTTGTTCCTGTGGTGGTTCAGCCTCAATCAGTGGCCAAGCACCACATGCCAGTCACTCACTCCCAGAGGAGAAGCAGACAGAGCCTCCACGGGACAAGGACATCTTACTGACAAAAGCACCATGAAAGGAGAACAGTAACAGCCAATTATACTCACACTCAGTGATATCACAAAGTACTTCGGTACCTTGTCAACAGGAGGACCAACCTAATGTCCCAGCCCCACTTGGACTGCCCTGGAGGCACTCAAGCTGTGCCCCTCCCCAACCAGCCCCTTTTCTGGGGACATGCCACATGCTGAGGAAACAGCCCAGGCTGACTCAGCTCACCTGGGCTGACTCAGCTCACCTGGGCTGGCTGCTTGGGGAGGTTGACTCTGGCCTGGTCAGAACTATGACAGTTCCTATCCTCTAGACAGAGCCACCTGATGGAGATAAGCCTCAATGTCTTCCCAGCAAGTTTAAAGGGCTCATGCTGCTTCTAGCACTGTAGAAAGAAGTCCTACCACACCTACAATTAATGAGGCGTTTTGCTTGCTTAAAGGCCTATGAAAAGCTACTACAAAGGCCTATCCAATATTATCTGCATAGGCATCACAGCCTCAGCATTATGATCCTGCACAGAATTGTGTTGTTGCTGATTTGGAGGCCAAGGATGCAAACCCTGTTCATACAGGCAGTGAACCCTTCTCAGGTCTATTTGGTTCAGACGCGGTTAAGTTGTTTAGACAGATAAATAGACTTGGACATATATACACATTTGTTAAAATGGAATTATGTGCCTTGCTCTCTCTATATTCTGTATTTAAATGCAGGTCATTGGTTGATTGCTAGTGGGAAGGGAGAATGACCTCACAGTAGAGTACTCTACTAGAAAAAATTAACCACCACTGATGATGTAATTTTCTCATAGTCTGGAAGAAGAAATTATCTACTTCCTTATGCAGCTTTTAATTAATTAATCATCTTGCTGTTACTTTGTGCTCCTCCTGTTCACTTGTATTGGTTTCTTTCCCCCATTCCCCCCTTGTCTTATTTTTAACTCGCTTGTGCATTATACCCTTTGTGGTAACGCCTGAAAGCCATAGACTAGGACTAGCTTCCTATTGCACTGAACACAGTACAAAACACAAAAGATTTTCATATTTACACATGGGCAAGGGTGTCTGTTTTTTAAGTTATTTTGTGTTTTATCCCAATGCCTTTCAGCAAAGAGTCCAGGCACTATGTTTAAGGGTTCTATCAAAAGCATCTAAAAGTAAGCCCCAAACTAGTAGGTTAGAATCTCTTTAGAGGACTTGCATCTCTGTGGGAGAGCAATTAAATTATTTAAATAAAAAAAAAGAAGGGAGAGAGAAGAACAAAAATCATATGACCTTGGGAAAAAACACCATAATTGTTTTGCTATAGTAAATAATACCATGATTAATAATGATGATAGTATTGTTGTAAATGATCTGCAGTTACTTGCCAAGACTCTTCTTTAGAGTCATAGTAACTTGACCATTTATATCAGTATTCAGACTCCTGAAAAAACACATTTTTTCAATGGTGCATTTAGCTGGTAATGCTAATACCACAGTAAAGTATTGCCAGCACATTGATCCACAGACCAGCAGGGGTTGGAAGGGACCTCTGGAGATCATCTAATCCAACCTCCCCTGCTAAAGCAGGATCACCTAGAGCAGGCTGAACAGTACAACATCCATGTGGGTTTGAATATCTCCAGAGAAGGAGACTCCATCACTTCTCTGGGCAGCCTGTGCCAGTGTTCTGCCACTCTCAGAGTGAAGAAGTTTTTCCTCATATTTAGTTGGAACTTCCTGTGTTCCAGTTTGTGTCCATTGCCCCTTGTTCTGCCACTGGCCACCATTGAGAAGAATCTCTGCTAGACATATGCCCTTTAGATACTTACAAGCACTGATGAGATCTCTCCCCTCAGCCTTCTCTTCTCCAGACTAAACAGCCTTTCCTCATAGAGAATGCGCCAGTCCCCTCATCATCCTCATAGCCCTCCACTGGACTCTCTCCAGTAGTTCCCCATCTTTCTTGAACTGGGGAGTCCAGAACTGGACACAGCACCCCAGAAGTGGCCTCACCAGGGCAGAGTAGAGGGGGAGGATAACCTCCCTCGAATTGCTGGCCGTGGTCTTCTTAAATGCACCCCAGGTTACCACTGGCCTTCTTGGCCATGAGAGCATGCTGCTTGTTAAGAACATTTCAGGAATTTATGAGAGGAAATTTTATTCCTACCTTCACTGACTACTAATATATTCCATTAGACACTTACCATCCTATCATGATTTTTTTGGTTTGGTTTTGATTTTTTCAGCTGTTTTCACTCTACACTGCAGGCATCTAATCTCATACTTGTATGCTGTACTATGAGCAGGACACAGAAGAGAAACAAGCTAACCCAGAAACAATGGCATCATCACAGTACAGAGTCAGAGCTCATCTGCTGTGTCACACAGCGGGGATCTGTGACTTGGTCATGAGTCCCATGGACATACAAATGCAGCTTTGAATTATTTCAGAGCTTCTGGATAAAGAGCCTCAGGAAGCAGCATGTATCCTGTGGTTCAGGACCTGGGTACAGTCAAAACAGCTTGCTTGACTGCCTGGACCAGCAGTGTTCAACATATCCTAATTCCTTCCACCACAACACAGATTAAGCTTTCCAGATGTCTCCACATGACCCTCAGCATTTTCCTACTAGTTGAGTAACAAACAAGTGAGTTTAGTTAATGCCCGAAGACCTCTTCTGGCACCAACATGGCCTGGACCACAACCATCAGCATGTGCCACTGCCACCACTGCTTCTACCTGTTGGGGCTGAGGCTGTAGGAGGCACATTGCCAGCACACACACAAACGCGCGTGCGCGCACACACATGCACACAGAGGCACACACAGCCAGACACTGCATATGTGGTGATGCGGTTTGCAGGCATAAGGCAGTGGTTCTTGGAGGTGTGACCCAGATGCAGTGGCTGTGAAGGCTAAGCCACTTGGCCATGGGCCATTTGTCCAGCAAATAAATACTAAACCTTACAGGTCAAGAAACTTACATTTTTCCTCAGTGTTTGCTCAGTAGAGTTCTAGTCCAGGGGCTTTTAAGGAGCTTCTATTTTAATAGTAGTAATAACAGCAACAGCTAATAACCAGGGAAGTATCAATAGCAGAGGCAGAGGTGTTTGCAGGTTCTTTTGGACCTCGTTCTCTGAGCAAAAGAAGATAGGACTAGCAAAATCCACAAGGTGACATCAAATCATTAGGGTCAACCAAAGTAAAATGACTCAAAAAAATCAGGTGTAGTGGTAGTTTCTCCATAAATCTCCTGGCTAGGATGTCACTCTAAGTCTGAACAGAAGCTTGCAATGAATTCCTACCATTAGAAATAGTTGCCCTTCACTGGATACTGCTGAATCTTTCCTGTCAGAGAAGATTTATCCACGGGAAATAATTAAAAAACTATTCAGAACTTTCTTCCTCATGGAATGGATTAAATTACATTAATTATCAGAGGGTGGGGGGTTGGTTTGCATTTTTTTTCTTTGCCTCCAAGGACAAGTGTCACTTGGGCTTGCCACAAGGTCTTCATTCATCCAAGGCCTCTTCTTGCTACTTTAAATGATACACATTGACCACAGTGCTGTAGTAGTGCTAAGCATAACATCATTTTCAAAAACAAAGTGTCTCCCTCCCTCTTACTCTCTCGCACATATGGCATCTCAAAAGGCAACGACAGACTATAAATTCACACCAAGGTTATGGAGACATTCAACAGAGAGGAGGGAAGAGTTGACTATTTTTTGATGGTCCTCTCAGTGAACTGTGAAGAAAACAACCAGTGCCATCATCAGACTCAGTCAGAAAAACAGTCATATTAGAAAAGCATTTCTAGTATGAAAGGCTGTTCACAGCAGAGTCGAGTCTAGCACTTTTGTGTTTGTGGTGTGTTGCAGCCTTCCTTTGGTCTAGGGTTGTTTAAACCAATAGTTACTCCAGCTCTGTTTTGTTTGAGATCTCCAAGAAATAATGCTTTGTGTCTCCTGGACCTAACCATAATCTTACAGGTCAAGTCCGATGTTGGACTTGGTTCTCTGCTTCTAGCTGCCCACTGACAACTGCAGAGCTGGCTCAAGTTTGTAGCAGGTATCTCTCCGTCCCGTGCAACACCGCTACACAGCAGTATGGAAGGAGACATCAGATCCCTCTGACCCCAGGGCATCCCCTGGGTGCTTCAGAGCCTATGTTTCCAGTTGCCATTCACCTCCCTGTTCCCCTCTGTTTCAGTGCCTGTAAATGAGAGAGGGCAGCTGTAGATATTGCAGGGCAATAGAAACATCAACATAAATGGTGTGTAGCAGAAAGTTAGGTACAGACAGTACAAATATGTAAAATGCTGATGTTCTGGTACTCAGGTATTCTTCACATCAATGTGGGAGGAGGAAGAAGTTTCAAAGCAGCACCTGTGCCCTCTTTAAACATCCTCTCCACTGCAAAACTCATGCAGCGTCTGCAGAGCACATTGCAACGAAAGGCAGGGATTTCCCCAGGCTGGCAGGGGGCATGAAGGACAGCACCAGCTCAGCATTCAGTGAGGGACTGCTGGACCTGAGGCAGGGAGAGAAAAATGGGGGAGGACCTGAGCAGACATCTCTTCTGGCATGCACTGTGAGGGGAAGTAAGAACCACTGCCCTGACCAGTGCTTCCCGAAAAGCCAGGCTCTGTTCCTCTGACGGAGGGCTGCTTCTCTTGGCAAGTGTGGGCAGGGAACAGAGCAGAGGAGATTAATTTCTGCTAGCCCTGTGTTTCGCAGTGCTTTTTTTAATTGGGGTAAATAGAAGAAGAATGACAAGTGCAGAGTGATGGTTTCGATGTGCTATTTGTCTGGTGAGGAATTTGTGAAATATGTGTTTTTCTGTAGGGAGTGCATGGCTGTAAAGAAGGGCCAGAGTCAGCACAACCTCAGAGCGATGGAGAATAAAGCATTCTAGTTTTGTGGCCATTGATCTGATGACACTGTGGGTAATGGATGGACAAGGTTAGTCTCAGAATGTCTGATTTTTCTCAAATCATTGCTGAAGTCAGACTTAAGGTTGCTTCACCGTGCAATTCTGTATTTACCGTTATTAGAGATTCTCGTATCTTCACACTCACTTTGAATTTCTTACGCTTTTACTGACTGATGGGTTTGGAAGTATTTTTAGAGAAGCATATCATTCTGGAAAGATATCTTGACGTGATTATATTTGTTTACTTGAGTTTTACTAACCTTCCCCTTGCAGTCTTAGATCCATGTTTTTGTATGGAATTTCATTTTGCAGTCCATGTGTTTCAGGTTTTCTGTTAGTTGCTTGGGAAGTAAATACTACAGGGAAAATCCTTCTTTTCTCTTCCCCTCCTCCCTCCCCCCCTTTTTTTTTAATTTGAAGTGCACTCATTTTGAGAGAAGGCTTAAACTGAGAGAAGAAGAAATTCCTGATTAGTTAAGCACACCTAGGTAGTGCAAACAGGTTCCGGTCCTGTTTGGGGCTATACAGAGAGAAAAACTATTCTTGGGAAAATGCCTCCATAGACAGGGAAAGGTATATTCTGTTATGTATGAGGTGCTGCACGCTACACCTCTGTTAAAGGAGCCTTTGAAGAAGGAGTTGTGGCAGGAGAAAGCAGGAAAGCAGCAGCTAAAGGGATGCTTGCAGAAAGAAGCAAAACACTTCAAAGCACTTAGGTATTTCCATAGCATCACCTGCCACTGAGGGCATCAGCCCCGGACTGCTAAGTCTGCCTGTAGCTTTGAAGTCCCTTTGGATGCCTTCCTCCTATGTAACTCCCAGATAACCATATTATTAAAACACTCCCACTTCCAGTTGCAACCTGCCAGAAGATGGTGTCCTATCCTATCAGACACAGGTCTCAGCACAGCGATACAGGCATTCATGACTGATTGTTGCAGCTAATGTCTAGTGAAGAAACCAGGCATCCTGGAAAAGCTCCAGTTGACAAAGCACAGTCTCTGGTCTCCCTAGCAACACCGATTACTGTGAGAACATCACCCTGCTGTGCTCTCGTTTGTACTGGCCACCAGTGAAGGCAGAGTCACCTTCAAGGTCTCTGCCCCAGTACTCCATGCATGCCATAGGTTTTGTCTGAGTTGCTGGAGAAATCCACCTTTCTGCATAACCCCATCATAACTATGCCATGCAGGAACAAACAGACTGTTGACTCAGAGGGTAAGGTGGAGGCAGGATTTCCCAGGGCTTTGGGTGGCATTTGATTACTCTCAAGAACAGTAAGAATCATCTTGGTAGTTCTGCCCTCTCCATAGAGAAAGTTCCCCAACATAGCCCCCCATCAATGAGCTTTTTGCAGCCACCCACATGAGTGCAAAACCCAACACACAACACATCCACACACCCACTCATTAGCACACACTAAAGTCCAAATAAACAAATCACCCTATAAACCAGTCAGGCTCTTTCCTCTGCAGGGCAGAAGAGGGGAAAAGACAGAAACCTTGTCCTTTTTGTTTCTATTTTCCAATACTTGGATCACTCTCAGACAGCATGCCTCTGCAAGTGCTTAAAAAACCCAAGAAAGCTGTTGTAGTCAGAAGCATTATGGCTTCAGGCCCTGAAGACACCTGGGGGAATCCTGTGAGCACTGGGAGTGATTCCCATGCTCCCCTCAGCCACACACGCGAAGATACCTTTGCACAGCACTGCCCGGTGTTGTGAAACCATACCCCCAAATCAGCTCTCTGCCAAGCTGCCTTAAATCTGTTAGCAGGTCCTGAGGAATGACCCACAAATCTTCTTTCGAATTTTAATTAATTCCTTTTTGCTGAGTTCACTCCCGTTTTTTGCTGTGTTTCCATGGACAATATCACAAATCAGTTTACTGGCAGGGATGTTTGTAGACATGGCAAATTTTAAGTCAGTGTTGCATACTATTTGCAGAAAGTGCATTTTCAATGTGTTATTACTGGTCTTTTCACTGTCTCCATTAGAAAACATTTCCACTGGAAGAATGAAACTGAAAATGAAGGCTCACATTTGTACCCCAAAACCCCCGGTAGCTGAAAGGAGAAAACTGATGGCAAACAAACCTCTTCCACATCCTTTCTTAAGCGCAGTTTTGCTTACAAAAGCATCTGTGCAGGTTCAGACCACAGGTCCGTTCACGACAGTGTACGGTTTCCCACAACAACCACAAGGAGAAATTCAAGGAAGTGTGTGGGCAGAGGAACTGCTGTCCCAAAGACAAGCGTGCCATAGGATAAACCCCTTGGGAACTTTGCTGTTGCCACTGATATCACAAGGAGGTGTTCAAATAGGTAAGTGGGAAACTGTGATTGATCAGACTAACACGTTGTTGATTAGTTGATCTCATCCAAGTCAAGGAATATACACATGCTTTTAACATACGATGACTTTCATGGAGAATGTAAAATACTGTGAGTGACTCTCACAATAAACTATTTCCAACCCACACCACAAGATATTTTTGCTGGAAAAGTCGGAGGGAACATAAAAATGATTAGAAATTATTGGACTTTGTGGCTTGAGCCACAAAAGGTCACAAACTGTGACCTCAATAGCAGATAACATCTGATGGAGCAGGGCAGGTTCAAATGGAAACTGTGTGCTTTTTATAAAAGATCAAAGGTGATTAGCTGTAGCAAGAAACTCTCACCTGAAGAAGAGGATGAGCCATGTTTGAATGTCTTCAGATCAACACCAGACCTCATCCAAAGAGTTACTTTTTAGCTAAACAGATACTGTGTTTTAGTCAAAGGCATATTATTGGGTCAATCCAGGGGTAACTGGGTGAAAATTAATGGCCTGTGATACTTGGAAGGTCAAAACAGATGATCTAGTAGTCCCTTTAGCCCTCAACTCTGTCAGTCCATGAATGTACAATGGACACATGGTTCATTATAAAGAGTCGAACACAGCCTCAGCTGATATAAATAGACATTTGCACCGATTTACACTTGATAAGCATCTGGTCAGGCTTGCTCAGCTGCACACTCTGGCATGCGATGTAGTCAAGTCTAAAACTAACAAATGATTGTAGCACATCAGAGCTTATGGACCAGATGGTGAGTGGGGATTGTAGGAACCTCACCTGTGCACATGGACCTGACAGGAGAAGTCTCGGTCTCATCCACAAGCTGTTCCACTTGGAAACTCAGGAGAGCAGACTCCTGGTGAGGTATGTTGCAAACTGCTCAGTGAGCTGGGCTCCTCTTGCTCATGTGGGGCTCTGGAAAGAGGGCTGCTTTGCCCTCAGTTTCTCCCAAGGCTGCCTCCTCATCACAAGGCCTTCATACAGTTCCCAACCCTGTGCCATCTCTGATCTCTGGGCATTTCACATTATCACATTATGTTGCGTTTTCCTTTTTTTTTTATCCTAGAGCTTATAAAATTGAGAGAAATTGGGTTTCTTACATGCTGCCATCAGGTTAGGGTAGTGACAGTGAACATTTCCTTTCCTATTGTCTGAAAGCTAATCTCAAAGGGAAAATTCAAGTTACTCTCAATTTCTGCCTGTTTCCACTTGTCTCCCCATGTATCATGCTACTAGTGTTTTCCTGTTTCTGAAATACTTCTAAAGTATGTGTAGGTTATCATGCTCACAGTAGTTGCTGTTTAACCAATCTCTCCAGACTTTATCCTTTTAATCTTTCTTTCTAAATCAATTCCTCCACTCCCTTGATCATTTTGGTTGCTCTCCTTTGAACAGCTTCTGTTTGTCAATAACTCTTCCTAATGACTCATGTGGAACAGGAAATATGGGAAACTTCAAGGCATTCAAAAAACACAGGAGCAGCACAAGTTCTGAGTCCCAGATCCTGGGGATTCGTGATCATAATGAAAGAGCAGCCTCCAGGGAATTTGTGAGCACTGCCCACGGTGTCTGTCCCCCCTGGCTGCTTCACACAGAGCCCATGGGACAGCTGGTACGTGGTGATGGATGTGCTCAAGCACCCAAGGCCTGGAGGCCCTTTTCTGGCCTCATTAGAAGGTGTGCAAGAGATCTCTGTAGGTACAAGAAGCTTGGCTGGTTTGCGAGTGGCCTCTGGGCTTTCAGGAAGAGATGTTGCAGTTGTATCTCTAAAGAAAATTTACACTCGACGTGCATAGGAGAGTGGGGAACACCCGGATGATATGAGGTCATTTACTGCAGCCATAACGTGCTTCCATACGATGCATATACATTCTCCTCACAGGTGGGAAGTAATGCTGAGAAATAACACCGTGGATAAAGGGAAAGATGTAGTCATTTAGTGAAGCATTTTCTACAGTATGGAAATCCAGCCCAAATTATAGTAATATAGGAGATTGTAAAGTGCAGCAGGGGAGATATAAAATGGAGATTAAGGAGGGTATAAGGAGTTTTGCTGTACAAATCATACCATGGTAAATCCATGCCCAAACTCTGTGGGCATCTGACTTCCCCCTGGGAGCAAAATGGTGCAATTCTGCTGAGTAAGAAGACAAGAGATGGTTACAAAGAAGAGCTCGGCATTGAGAGTCATCCCTCCCACAGCACAGGAGACATCCCATGGAGGCAACCTTCGTAACAATGCTCAGGGCGTAAGCATGGTGAGCCATCAACTGTCTCACCCCAGGGAGGCATTGGAGGTACATAAAAAGTTTCTTCAGCCATTCAAGTAAAACAGCCTTCTCAGACTGACAGTGCTGCAGCTCCACAAGTGTGGGGACATGAGGAGATTGCTCTTGCAAAGCTCCTCAGTCTCTTCTGCAGCTCCAGCTTCTGCCTAGAGTGATGGTTTCTGCCTGTGAAGGAGATGAAAATGACACGGTAGTGCTAGTGACTCTGTGGTTAGGGCACCATGTGTAGCCCAAGGGAGGATCAAATGCTGCCTACTTTCCAGAGCTATGAGCTTTTTTTTCCAGACTGCATCACATTTTAGTGTTGTGGGAGAAGTTTGTTAGCAATAACTTGCATAAAACCAAAATGAGCAAGGATAAGAACCAGGAGCCAGTGATCCCCACAGAAGCACATTGCCTCACACCAGTTGATGTGCAGCAGCTTGTCCATCTGCATGGGGGGAACATGCAGCTTCCAGTCCAAAGCAGCTCAGGCATGAGAGCCCTGCAGCAGAGCAGCCTGCTGAGGTAGAGGACACAGCACCTTGGAGGTGCCAAGTACTCACTCACCTGGTAGAAAAGTACAGAGGGGTCCTGGTTTGGTGAGACACAAGCAGGCTCAGGATGTTCAGCTATTCTTGCAAGTCCTCTTACTTCCTGGGCCTGATCCAGAGCCTGCTGTAACTTATAGCATCTCCCAGGCTTTAATTCAGTCTCCACGCATAGCAGAGAGCTGTACATATCATTCATTGCATAAGCCAACCTTTGGGCCTGATGCTACAGAGCAGTATGCTAAGCTGCTGCTGGGCATGTGTGCAGCAGCTGTGAGGGTCAGCAGGGAGACCTTTGTGTCTGTAACACCAAATGGACATTTTGCAGTCCTGATTTTCCTCTCTTGTGATAGCCACAGCTTGGCCACGTGTTTTTCTGGTGCCTGGGAGCTGGGTGAATAGCTTGCACTTTGGAACTGAAAACACCTCATTACAGCAAGAGAGCTGCCTGTGTGCAGGGAAAAGCAAAACATTCCCCCCCACACCACACAGAAAGGTGCTCTGGAGATGTTCACTCTCTCTCACTAGTGGAAATCAGCTCTTGCTCTGCCATTCTGTGTGCCCAGCACTAACAAAGCTCTGCCCATTGGTTCTCTCATACGAGGTTAAAAGTTGCTGCCATCAACAACAATGGCCATCAACATTGTCTTTACAGAATCACAGAATCATTAACTTTGGAAAAGACCTCTGAGATCATCTAGTCCAGCCGTCCCCCTACCACCTACATTACTAACTAAACCATGTCCCTAAGTACCTCATCCAACCTTTCCTTGAACAACCCAAGGGATGGTGATTCCATCACCTCTCTGGGCACCTCATTTCAACCCCAAATCACTCTTTCTGAGAGGAAATTTGTCTTAATTTCTAACCTGAACCTCTCCTGGTACAACTTGCAGCCATTCGCTCTTGTTCTATCACTATTTATCTGTGAGAAGAGGCTGACCCCCAGCTCACCACAACCTCCTTTCAGGTAGTTGTAGAGAGTAATAAGGTCCTCCCTGAGCTTCCTCTTCTCCAGACTGAACAGTCACAGTTCCCTCAGCTGCTCCTCATAAGACTTGTGGTGCAGACCCTTCACCAGCCTCATTGCCCTTCTGTGGACACACTTCAGGGCCTCGATGTCTTTCTTGTAGTGAGGGGCCCAAAACTGAACACAGGATTTGAGGTGCAGCCTCACAAGAGCTGAGCACAAGTTGGTGATCACCTGTGAGGGCTGCCTGGCTAACCAGAAGGCTCAAGCAGGTGGGCTGAGGTGACAACAGCACAAACTCTTTTGGTAGCTGAAAAAGTAGAAGAACCAACATCCGTTCACCAAACTCAAACCTTAGGCAACTTTCCACTTCATCCATGACTAGAGAGGGATTCTGTATTTCAGGCATATGGAAAGCAATGAATTTCTTTCCTCTGGTCTTTTTTTGTTTTGGAGGGTGAGGAGAAGATTGAGAGGAGAGAGTGACTTGGATGTTTGCAAAAGTCTCAGGCAGAGAAGGGTCAGAGAGATGAGAAGATGGCACGGAGCATAAAGATGTGAACTTCCAAGTAGACAATAAGCATCTGCAAATGCCCAAGGAATGGGAGGTCAGAGCAGTTGAGCTATTAACCAAAGCAGGCAGTGACTCACACAGCTTTTTGTACAAGTGCCTGTGGGACTGAGGGAACCGTGTTTTACAAAGAAGCTAAAGATGATCCAATTAGAAAATGGAGCACCTCATCCTGGAACAAGGAGAAAACACTGAAAAAAATCATTAAATATAGAGTTAGAAAGCTTCCAGATGAGTCAAACGTGATAGAGATAAACATGTCTGCCAGTTTATGTAAGTGTGACTTGTGCTTCTCTAGCTTATTAGGATTCTGGGGAAGAATTAATGAAATAGTGGACTGAGGAGAAGGGGTGTGTGGGGGATATAATTTATTTAAACTTTTCAAAAGCCTTTTGATAAAGTCTTTCACAAGAGGCTATTAAAGAAATTTGTTACCCGTAGGGTGGGAGGCAAAGTCCTGACATGGATTAAAACCTAGATAAGAGGTAAGAAACAAAGGAAAGGAATAAGTGTCCAATTCTCTGCGTGAAAGGAGGTTAATAGCAAGATGCTCCAGGGATCAGCATCAGGACCAGGGATGTTCAATATGTTTATTAACGATCTAAGAGAAAGAGGAGAACAATAGAGATACAAAATTTTGCTGATAGCACAGTTTACTTCTTGCAGGCAATTTATTGGCTGCGTTTGACTCTCTTCTTGTGTTCATGGCTTGTCTATGAATAGATCACCAGTTTTACTAATAGGTCTATAAATATAATTGGAAGTATGGCTCAGTCTGGTGAACAGTATGAGACTGATTGCAGGAGGAGACCTACAGGCACTGGAACGTCAGCCTGGGATGGATGCAGACACAAAGCAAGGGAGTTTCTGCATTCAGCCCTCCATCAGCTCTGCAAGCGCTGCTTCCTGCAACTCTGCTGCTTTTTATGTCACTGTCAGCTAGTGCACAAGAATGACTGAGCCATAAGCAGTGTGAGAACACCCACCCATACCACCATCACAGTATTTCACACTTAGACTATGGTATAGCTTGAATCTGCTACAGATTCATGTGAGGTCGTTGCTAGCGTCCCCCAGCCATTACCCATGTGTGCATTTCTTGGGGGGAGTGAGCACTCATGCACACACCTTTATCTGTATTACTTCTGCTTTCCAAGCCCTGAGTTGGCAGATCCTTTCCCGTGCAGCCAAGCTTTTTGCTGCAATCTTTATGAATTAAGCTTGTGCTTCAACACATCACTGTACTGCTGCCAGAGATGCTCTCCTACAGCTGTGTCCTGCACCCTGCCCCATCCAGATCCGCTTTCCACACCACCTCCATGTGCTGGCCTTCCTCTGGCTCCTATTCACTATTCATCACACTGACTGAAACCCTGAGCTCCTGGCAAGGTAGTTATTGTAGGCAAGTTAAAAGTCCTCCTTCATAGTCACTACTGCCACATAGTTTTTTGTTCAACTCGCTGTATTAAAGTTGTTAGTGCCAGGCAGTCCTGGAGAAATGCTTTATGTCATCATTTTCCTCTACAACCATTTCTTTTACACAGTTGAAGTCACTACCTCAGAGTACCTCAGCACAGGCTGGAGGCAGTCAGTATTTATATCCTTTGCCGGACAAGGAATATCTACATATGGAAATACTTTCTTAAATTGAGGCTTCATTGAATTGGTGTCCCACTTTCAGCCCAGGGCTACCAACAGAAAACTTTTCTTTTTTTTTTCTTCCCCCCACTGTGGTCATCAAATTTCAGTCTGTGTTGGTCCCCTGTAGTAAAAAAGAATAGAAGCCTTCTTGGCCGACCTGACCAGGCAGCAGAAGATCCTGCGCTGCTGGTTTGTCCCAGCACTGTGTCGACACAACAGATGACAAACAACCAGATCGGCACAGTGGCTGCAAGTGCGATGGGGGAGGAGGAGTGCTAGTCGGTCTGTACGGCTCCTTGGCACGCAAGGTGTTACTGCCGAGGAAGAAATTCCCAGATGATATCTGATTCGGCAGATCCTCTCTGTTGCGATGATGCTGATTACTCAGAGGTTTGTGCTCACCCTTTCTCCCACCTCCCTCCAGCTACTACGGAGGAATGCACTGAGGGACAGGGGTGGTCCGGGTGTAAGTGCCTTCAAGGTCCAGAGACAGCAGGGCTGATGCCGTTGTCCTCATGCTAACGAAGCCTGGTGTTTGAAGGCAGCGATTCCTCCTGTGATCTGCTGGCATTGTCACTTGACACTTCTCACCAGCTGGTGAGTAGGAAAAAAAGATTGTTCTGGTGTCAGTGGAAAATAAGTGGCTGCAGCGTGTAGTCGAATTGCTGGAGGTTTCATAATGCTGCCTTCAGTCTTTTATATATATATGCAACCACATACGAGCAGAATGGCCTCCATCTCAAAGCTACTCGGTTCTGTCAGAAACAAGCTGGAGCAGCCAGGCGGTCGCTTGACTAATGACACAAAGGGAAGGTGCTAAGAAGGCAAATGCAATACGAACTCAAGCTCAGCATGCGGCAAACAAATTGAGCTGCTGCGCTAAAGTTGTGAAGAAGAGAGATTTTCCTATTACTTATACAGCAGTCCTAGCCATCAGGGAAACAAGCAGGCTGGAAATGGAAATTCCCATTGATGAGAAGAAATTTGATATTATTGTCATTGCCGAAACCTGCAGGGATTAGTCACATTACTCAGAATTTTTAACAGTGTAGTTACAAACATTTAAGGAAAAACAGAGTGAGTGAAGGCATAGGGGTGATGCTCTGCATTAAAGATGCCACCGTGCTTTCTCAGCTGCTCGATTCTTCAGAGCAGAGGCTGATCCTTATGTTTACTAGTAGAACCTTTCAGAGGGTGACTATTGAGGTCTTTCAGACAGCACTAAATTAATGATTTAATAGTGATTCTGCTCTTCTATGTAGCGCATGGAAATACAAAATACAGTTACTATGGAAGGCTTCCAATTTGAAAAGGTGCTAGAGGTTTTATGCTGTCAACAGGAAACATCACCGATGCTGATGATAATTTTCTCCTGTGAAAACATTCCGTTCAGGTAGGGGTAAAAGTCTACCGTTGTTGCCATTAGGAAGGACAAAGAAGAATGAAATGCTGGTCTGGAAGCTGTCGGTTGCCTCTGGAGGGTAGGTCTCAAGTCAATGAGGGGTGCAGGCTGAGATAGACAGATGTGGACATCAGTATGAAGTACAAAAACTCAGACTCACTGAATGTATTCAAGAACACATGGCACAGATACGTGCAGACTTGATAGGAAGCAGCCTGGGAGCCATAAATAAAGAGAGAGAAACATTGAGGACAATTATAAATAACTTAAAAGAATGATAAGCTCCTGGACTGCAAACTGGCATGAGAAACTATTCAATGAACCATGCTTAACAGCATGATTAGTGTATGACTGGTTAATAATAGTACAGAAAAATGTCACCAGGAAAAGTAGACATATGCACCTGCATAAGATTTTGGACAATATTAACAGCACGAAGAGGTAAAAAAATGATAGAAAAAAAGGATTGCTTTTGCCATTGCTAGTGTCCTTGCACACACACACACTCATAAAAGGGCTTGCACATGCCTGTCCAGCTGATCACCTGGCTGATAGAGGTAATAAAAGGTTATACTCACTGGGTGCTCATTCAAACCTGTTGCAGCAAGAGCTGTCAACTCCTCCAAGCAGCTACAGGGACCAGTGGTCATGATAGGATTACACTGAATATGAGCGCCGGGAGTGTGGTGCCAAGCAATAATACACACACACACGCATAAACACACGCATCTCTGAAAAGGCTAACTTCCTAAATGTCAGAAATAAAATTTATTTGGAGAGAGCATACTATATATGTATATATTTGTATAAATATTTATTTATGTATGAATGAAAACTGGGAGCTCCATCATAGAATCATAGAATGGTATGGGTTGGAAGGGACCCCAAAGATCATAGAGCTCCAACCCCCCTGCCACAGGCAGGGCCACCAGCCTCCAGGCCTGGATCTACACAAGGTTGCCCAGGGCCCTATCCAACCTGGCCTTGAACACTTCCAGAGACGGGGCAGCCTGTTCCAGCACCTCACCACTCTAACTTCCTCCTAATATCTAATTTAAACCTTCCTTCCTTCAGTTTTAATCCATTCCCCCTTGTCTTGCCATTGTCTACCCTTTTAAAGAGTTGAATCCCCTCCTGTTTGTATGCTCCCTTCAGGTACTGGAAGGCTGCAATGAGGTCCCCCCACAGCCTTCTCTTCTCTAGGCTGAGCAAGTCCAGCCCCCTCAGCCTCTCTTCATAGGGGAGGTGCTCCAGCCCTCTAATCATCTTCATGGCCCTCCTCTGATCCCTCTCCAGGAGTTCTACATCTTCCTTGTATTGCAGGACCCAGGTCTGGACACAGCACTCCAGATGGGGCCTCACGAGGGCAGAGTAGAGAGAGACAATCACCTCCCTGTCCCTGCTGGCCACCCCTCTTCTGATGAAACCCAAGATAGCATTGGTCTTCCAAGCTGCAAGAGCACACTGCTGGTTCATGTTAAGTTTCTCATCCACCATGCCACCCAGGTCCTTCTCAGCAGGGTTACTCTCAAGGAGCTCTTCCCCCAGTCTGTATCTATGTCTGGGATTCTTCTGGCCCAAGTGCAACACCTTACACTTTGCAGTGTTGAATCTCATTAGATACACCCGGGCCCACCTTTCCAGCCTGTAAAGATCCCTCTGTATGGCTTCCTTTCCTTCTGTGGTGTCAACCACACCACTCAGCTTGGTGTCATCCGCTAACTTGCTGAGCGTGCATTCAATTCCATCAAAGTTCATCAAAGGGCTCCATGGCACAGTAACATGAGAAGATGACTAGGGAGAAAAACTCCTAGACTGAGCAGTAAGAGAGGTAGTGTGAAAATCAGGATGCTTATGTACTGTGTTGGGAGAAAAAAGGGGGAAATGGAAACAACCAGTACTAACTGTGAGATTGAAGTTCAAAATAGTTACCCAGGAACTTAAAGAACACTCTATACTTAATCCATTTGCCTTTGTATAGACAATTACAAAGAACATCCAAAATCGTGAAAGGACACTTGCTGTGTCCCTCGTAGCCACCAGGGTCCCAGACCAAGCAGGAAGGAGGCAGGAAGAATCTGCAAGGAACCTGACTAAATGCAAAGGGTTTCCTAGAGTGGTGTTTACACTGCAGGAATGAATGCTGCCTGCAGTTTTTTACTGGTTTTATATGGATCTGTGCTTTTCCCTCTGCACTTGCCCCAAGAAAAAACACACATACATAAAAGTAATTTTCTTGGAGCTGGGGCATTCCTTGATTAGGTTGTTAGATGGCCCTGAAAATGAAAAATAAATAGGCAAGTAGGTCCACAGAGTGAGGGAGTCTGAGGGCATATGCGACCAGATCTGAACTTGGTGACAAAAGCTCAGCCCCAGCAACCCAGGAGAAATGGGCTTAGAGTCTGTGCCCACTGCAGCAATCTTGTGGTAGTCCCTCAGGAGGAGCAGAGGGATTACAATGGCAGGGCTATACAAACCCTGGCTGCAGAGGAGCACAACAAGCCACAGGAGCAGCAGTGGGGCTGCAGTACATAGCAACTCATCTGTCCCCATGGTGTGTCCTTGACCAGGGAATATCATCAGGATGGAGGGAGTTTGGAGCAGTTGCGGGGGGAGGTCCACTGCTCTCTGGTTGATATGTGAGATGAAGATGGCGGGAAGGTGAAAGGGGTGGTCAGGGGAGTCCTCTAGGTTTTTTGTTTTCCCTACAGGGGAAGCCGCTGTCCCCTCCCCTCGCTGAGCTGGTGTGGCTGGGTGGCAGCACCCGCCTGATGCTGGGTGTCACGCTAACAGGTCCTTCTAGCTGTGACATTTCTGAAATGACTTTTCAGACCCTGGCATCACAGCTGACTCGTGCCCAGGCAGTGAACAGGGCCAGAGATGCTGTCAGGATCACTCCCACATTCAATTACTCACGGCAGCCTGTGCACACATATTGTCAACTTGACCTCATCCCCTGTCGCTTCCCCAAGGCAGAAGTGCTTCCAGCAGTAGAGAGCTGCTGTCCCTCAGAGGCACGGGTGCCTCTGTCCTCCCCCTCACTGCAAAATCCCATCCTAGGTAGCCAGGCTCCACAAGGACATGAAAGAGGGAATTAAACCACTGGCTCCATGTCCGTCAGCCCCAACAGTCTTCACAGTAACTGTACAAGGGACTCCAGTTGATGACAGGCCCTGAGAGAAGCAGCAGCAGGGAAGGAGAGGGAGAATAAACAGGTGCTGAACTGCGACCTGGAGTACTAGCCTAGGGCTTTGCACTTGGCAGATCCTCATCAAAGAAGACAACTTTGTGGTGCTATTACCAGTCAGCACTTCTTCCTCACTCCCTTTCCCTTTCATCTAGGTTGCTGCAGTTGCATTTAATGACACAACAGATGTATTCATTTGCATCTTTATACAGATCTCTAAGCTCTACAAATGGGTGGGTGGGCGTGACCCCATTTCCTCAAATTATTCAGCACCTTTCAGTTATGCATTTCTCCCTTTTCTAATGTCTTTTTTGAAACACATGGAAGCAGCAGTGGAGAATTACTCTGCCGTTTTCTCTTGAGCATCTGGGACCTGATTGTTCCCCTGCCTATGTGAATCTCCCTTAGAAGCCAACAAGAGCCACAGAGATGTCTGAGCACGGGTGGACTGCCTCCCCCACCATACACACACACTTCCCAGAGAGGGGGAAAAGGCACAGATTTACCTGACATACCCTCATGTTACACAGAAGATGGCTGTGGGTAAGAAATAAGGGAAAAACAAGTGACACCCTGTCTATTTATTGAGGGTGATGACAGTTCTGTTGCTGCCATCAAGAGATCTGTAGTTGCATTTATGGGATGTGGGTGAGCTAAAATATTTCCCTTCACTGTCTGAAGGCGGTGTTTATGCGGAGCTGCCTGAAGCATGCTCCATGCTGATGACTCAGGGAGATGCTACCACCGGCACAGAAGATCTGTCAAGCACAGCCGGGTGCTGGTGTGTGTTCTTCAGAACTTCCATGTCCCTGGCCCTGATCTGGGGAGGAGGGGAGGGTACCTGGCTCGAGGAAGAGGATTGAAATGGATGAAGAATAGTTTGGCAAACAATACCAGATGCAGTGGGAAAACACCCTGCACTGCATTTTCCCTGAGACAAGAGCACAGCATCACTGCCCAGGCTGAGGACAGGAGATGAGGAGAGGAGAAGAAAGGTTGGGATAGGAAGGGCTGCTCTCCACTGAGCTGTAATATATATTTGGGCAACACATGAGGGGGCAAGTCCCAGACCTTGCATGGTGAAGTTAGATGCACAGGAGAGAAAAGTTCCCGTCCTGGCTCTCCTTCCAACTGTCCCTCATTCAAGCGAGGTGGCCCTGGGGCCATGTGCTGCTGAGAAGCCATTGGTGTGACACCCTGTGAGGGCAATGAGTGGGGACATCAGTGCCGTTGGCAGAGATCATCTCTGCTTTAATTTATGAGCCGCGCTTTGCGGCCACAGATATAATGTAATCCCGTCACTGTGTGTGTGCTGCACACTGCTGTCAATCAATGGTGCTTTGCATCAGTACATTTTCGCATAAATATGTATGTTCTCCTGCTAATGGTATTATTATTTATTATTTGTGTTACTGTTGTGCCTCAAGGCTTCGGCAGGGACCAGGCCCCCGTCGTGCCAGGTGTCACACGTGCAGTAAGGGGCAGACCCTGCTCTGCACAGCCTCTAGACTAAACACACTGTAACAGGCATGGTCTGGGGTGCCTACAAAGGAAAAAATGTTTTGAAATGCTGGATCCAGCAAGCTAGAGATAGACTTGGGAGCAGACCTCGAATCGTGGTGACTCCCTATCCAGTGCTTTCCCTTAGACGTCTCCAGTACAGAAAACTTAGCATCTTTGGCTTACTTCAGGAAAGAAAATGGTTGAGAGATTTTAGAAGATGGAAATTCCCTCTGATCCAGCTCCCTGAATACTCCCATGTGCAGAAAGGCTGGGATGAACACAGGTAGAGGTAAAAAGGTGCCTTAGGGGCAGGAGGCACATCTGTCAGGGGTCTGCCTTTGGCACCTTCTCACTGGCATCGCTGTGCAGAAACCAGCAGTGGCTCCTCTGACACCCATGGTATGGCAACCCTTGCTCTGGCCATTCTTGGGAGAGTACTCTAAGCCTTGCACAACATAATGTGAGTATTCTTCTCCTGAAGATACAGGAGGAAGCATGTGGAAGGGGACTGGGAATGCCTCTTGGAGAAAGGGACTCAATACTGGAGGGTATTGGGAGGTATTGGGAGGGGGGCTGCACCCCTGAGGGACCCATGCTGGAGCAGGGATGCCCCTGAAGGGACTGCAGCGACAGCTGACCACAAGTCCCAAAGGGACTGCAGCCCATGGATGACCCAGGTTGGAGCAGGGAATGAGTGAGAAAAAAAGAGCAGGGGAAAAAAGTGAGGGAAAAATAAGGGACAACAAGAAACCAACTTGCTGCACCTCACATTGCCTCACCCAAAGGACTGTCAGGGACTGAGTGTAAAATGCAGTGAAAACCAGCAGGGAGGGGGAGGAGGTGATGGACCGAAGCTGAGCATGGGGAATGGGGAGAACTGCTCCCCCTGTACATGCATAGAGATAAAGAATCGCTACACAGGCAGATGATGTAATAGCTATCATGTGATATATATATTTTGCAGCTATTCCAACACCCACGGCAGGCACTGCACAGGATGATATAGAATTGCTACACATGCAGCTGACACATACAGATTGGCTTACGTACATGCAGGGGGACCAGTGTGCAAGGGATGGGACCTACTGGTTTTACAACTGCCATAATTTCATCTATCAGCCTGCCCAGTTGCTGGCTGCTATCCTGATCAGATAGTGACCGTGTTCTGCAAAGGGGATGAGGACATGGGAGTGTATAGTAATACAGTAATATTTGGCTTTTTTTTTTCTTTTGGTAGGTTCACAAAGGCTGAAAAGAAAAACTTGTCTGTCTTAAGACATGCTGGATCCGTTCAGCAGTGGTGAGTTAGATGCAGTGTCTTGGACTTCAGTGCCAAGAGCAGTGTGTGACCTCCATTGTCATCTGCCGGTGTTTGTTCTTGCACAACCGGTGGCCCTGTACAGATTTATAACAAGAGAAATATTGGGGGCTTTTTGCACTCTACCTCTAGTTTGAGGGCTTTGTCGATGATCCTGAATTGCTTTCTGAAGATTTTGCTTGTAACCTTATCAGCTAAAAACCTCCTTTTTTTTCATATGTGTGCATCAGACCTCAAACCAGAAGCAGAGTGCAAAAAATTGCCTTGCTGTCACTCCAACTCAGGCCTAAAAATGGCCCACTGAGGTGTACCTCAAATGAAATCACAGAAATGTCCCCATATATTCCAGTACCACCCCCCCACACCCCCCCCCCCCCAGAAAGAGAGATATCTCAAGGTCCCACAGTGAAATGGGTAGTGAAATTTAATAACAGCAATGGCAGTCAGATTTATGTAACTTTTATGAAATCAATAGTACTGGACTCTCCAAAATGACTTGAAGAGCAAGACCCCATACAAATGTAATTAAGCACAGATGGCAGCATGCTTTCTATGCTCCTGAACACCGCTGCAAAGCTGTGTTAACTTTAACGCGAACAGCAGTCGCCTTGAACTTGCTGTTGCTGATGCGAAAATACCATTGTCACTAATCAAGGCTGCTTGTAATATAACAGGCACTCATCCTTATTTTAATGGGGCTGGTGTTTGAGTTTCTGCAGGAAACAGGTAGGAGATGAGAATGAGTTTGTGAGGCAAAGTTTCACCCACAACATCCAGACCTCGTTAAGCTAAATTCTGCCTCATGTTTTCCCCAAAGCAATGTCAAAAGATTGCTTTCTCTGCGGTGCAAGACCAGGATGTCTTCTCCTCCCCAATGCAAGGGCTTGGCTGGGTTTGTGGTACAGACAAGTGAGTCCTCATCCCCCTGACTGATCCCCAGCCGTTTCTTCCCACAGCTTCATGTAAAGGCCTTTTTCTTCTTGTGTTGCACCTGCCAGTGCTCCCATCCCTTCCACCCTACATCCTAGCTTACGGGGTCACACACAGCAGGGGACAAGAAAGCAATCTGGGATTAAGACCTGTGAGAAGCAAAGAAAAGGTGAAAAATTCCATTCATTGCACCAATTTTAAAGTAGATGGTTGAGAAGCCAGTGGAAGGAAAAAGGTAATCACGTATTTTCATTTGTTCAGTCTTCCTTAACTGGATGTCTTGTTTTCTTGCTGGATAAAAGGCACATGGAGGTAGAGGGGTGGATGTCACAAAGCTGTCATCAGCCTGTTCTCTACACTTATTTTCTGAAATTTGAAATGACACTGAAAGTTGAAAATTTAAAAAAAACTCAACAATTCTTCACAGAGCTATCTGTACACCTCTGTCATAATCTTAAAAGGAGAGATACATTTTTAACAGCCTCAGGGGAAAAAACATGTTAGGAAAGTTCAGAAAAGCTTGAGTGCTGTTACAACCCGAAGATACTTCTAATCATTAAAGGCATTGCCTTTTTAACCTTCTTAGCTGACTCTGATGCTCTACCTGGCTTTGACTAACATCTTGCTCCACCAACATGGCAGTCTGTCTCTACAAACAGATCCTGGGATGTAACCTCACGGGCAACACATGCACTGCTAAGGCTAGAAGTTGTCACTCCTGTGCAGAACCAGCCTACAAAGACTCTATTCAAGCACCGTTGTCTAATGCTGTGGTTCTCACCCTGTTCAGCCCTGCTAATGGCTTATGGGATACCTTGGAGGGAAACACAAAAGGGAAAGAAAGGTCACTTTAATATCTCCAAAACAAAGATGATGATGGAGGCATCTGTCCCACTGCTAGGCAGTATTTAGAGGTCCTTGATTCGCATTGAAAACCCTGGTGAGGTGCTTCAGTTTGCACTGGAGCATCAGTATTAGTCTGCCCTTTTGAGACTCTGAATGCTAGCTGCTGGCTACCTCAGTATAACCAAAGGGTACCTTCCTAAAACCTGAAATGTCAGAGCTGGTAGGAACAGCTTGACAAATTTGTCAGGTGCTGTGGAAAATTTAAAGTTGAAGATTGCAACTATTTTGTTTTCCAGTTTTTGTCTTTATTCTGTTCTGGTTTTTATATTTGCGACCTCTCTCCTCATTGGAGCCAGCTCATCTATTCTTTGAATCTGTTTTCACTGTCAAACCTATTATTTCCTACTAGTAGAAAAACAACTGAAATTGTTTCTTGGTGAGAAAGTATGGTTTTGCTCTAATTATTTTCACAAAAACTGGTAAATCTAAATTGTGGAAAATTATGAACATAAACAGCAGCAAATCAAACTAATTTTGTGTAGTTGAGTTGCTATCGACCTCCCCACAATACAAGCCCACACAACCCCCCCCCCAATGTTCTTATTTTCAAGGTGTTGGAGCTTTGGATTGGTTTTTTTTGTGTTTTCCCTGCAAGTGTGGCTGGATACCCTGCTTCAGTGTAGTGTGTGTGTGCATTGGATCCATTTCACACTCCAAATGTCTTATCTGTTTGGATGATGAGGTTATAGGGGAAGGGAACGTCTGCTCTCCACATTTGTGTGGTGCTGAATACCCCGAAGATCTCTTTTTAGTTGGTCACTACCAGTGGCTACAATCTTCATCATTAATAATAGAAAAACAATAACTTGCCTTAAGCATCAGGGACTCCTTCACCTATTAAGATGTTTTTTCCCTCTCAAGCTATTCAATGGAATTTTGCTTTATGAAGATAAGTTCATTTTTAAAACATACGTATTATACAATGACCAGAATCTAAAAGAAGTGCATAAATTGGGGGGTGAGAGGGAGGTATGGATTAAAAATACTTCTTAAAAAAAGACTTTAAGCTTAAGTCATTCTTTTTTTCAGGTCCTTCTCCTAGTATTCATAGGCTTCTCTGATAGTTTAACTGTATGTGGGTTTATGTACCTGCCATTAGGTGGGCAAACTCAAGAATACTGCCCTAAATTACTGGGAATTAGGAGCCTGAACAGTAGGGAAGTTAGGGCCTACAATGCCTTCTATGTGGAACACAATCAAAACATAAATGCACTCATCTTCCTCCTTTTCCTCCCCCTCCAAGAGCTCAGTAGAGCCAGTAGTATTTGGTTTTACATCTCCTTACTAGCAAGCGTGTAACAGAACTCAGGTCCAGAAGATGAAGGGTTTTTTTTTCTTAGATCTTCCAAGCAACATTCTAAGTTAATAGCGCTGTCTTCACTCTTTCTTCATCATATACCTGTTTAAAAGGTACAAACATCTTCCAATATGCCAGCCTGACAGGGCTCAGATGGGAGAAGATCAATATTTTATGGCCTTGGTAAGTGATCGCCTTTATGGCTTCAGCTGCTTTTAGGATTTGCTCCCTCTCATGTATATCAGACAGAGAGGCAATAACAGTGTTGCCTTAACTGGCTGCTTTTGTGTTTAAAGCAATTATTTCTTGGGCTCATGCATTTCCATGGTTTCTTACTGAGATCTTTGCTAGATTTTATCACGCAATCCCAGTTATCCCAGTTCACAGGGCCGTGAAATAGCCTGAGAAGTACCATGACACACATTTTCCTTATGAATATGCACTCATTCACACTGACACTGTGACAATCACATTACAGTCTCTGCAGTACCTCTGTCAAACCTAAAGCTAGCCCAATAGCTTGCCTGCTGCCCTCCTCCCAAGAGAGCAGCTGCCATCGGGATGCTTTTCTTGGCTAGGGGTGGTGGTCTCTGCTGACCTTCCTCTGCTGCCTCCTGCATGGGACACCAGAAGGGTCAGTCTTGTTCTGAGAGCAGGGAGTGGGCAGTAACAGGCAAATCTGAACCACCCGAGCATCCTCAGAGGACACATCGCACCCGTGGCACCCACAGTGAGGGTTTCTACTGCTGCTTTGTTTCTGGGCTGTCGTTGCCTATTAGTACATCTTCTGGCTCCGGTGACTGCAAAGGCAAGCTCACTTCACTCACTGCTCTGCCTTGTGTTTAAGTATGTGCTTAGCCCTTAGCACAGGTTTTCATCTCTTCGAAGCCAAAGGGTGCTAAGCACTGGCTTAAATACTCTCTGCAAGGTGAACAGGGACCTGGGGCCCTGGCAACCTCAAGTAAAAAGCAAACGCAAAGGCAGACTCTGTCAGTAAACAAAACAAAGCGAGATGATTTTTAAACCTTTTGGCATGTCTGGGTGCCTTTACCGCCACTGATGAAGAATAAACAATGAAATTATTAATTATTGATGATCGCTAATAAGAATGATGATTATCATCATCATCATCATCCGGCCTTGCCATTCCTGCCACCTCTGTAATCAGCGTGATCTTGCTGCTATTATACATAATTGCGATCTTCCAAGTCAGGGCAGGCGAGGAAGCAACCTTGCAGTGTAAATACTAAATACTTAGCATAACAAGAGTGAGAGCTACTCGGCTGGGAGCAGAGCTAAGCGAAGGCACGGGCTTCCATTCTTTTTAATTTACCATCTGTTCTGTATGACACAGCCTGCGTCTCTTTAGGGTTTAGTACCCATTTATTATCCAAAAGCCACCTCTGCCTGCTATTAAAATCACGTTGGAGTGATTTAGAGAGGGAATCCGTCCATTTGCCCAAGTGGAAAGATGTGTCATCAGCATAAACCTAAATGCTGCAGCCTTCCTGGACTCCAGGACTGGAGCCTAACCAGCTACACATGTCTTCTCTCCATTCCAGTCCCTTCCATCCTCCCAGCAGGGCCAATTACCATGGACTTCTCATTATGCGTGTCCCCTTCTCTCACCTTTCCTTGTGTTGCACGCACACACATCCCACACGCACACACTTTTCCATCATGCCTTTTTCCTCTCTGCCTTTCTCACACAAGGGACCGGACTGAGTCCCATCCCACTGCTACCCCATCTTCTCTTTCCATTTAACCCCAGCCTCCCTAGCTGTTATCCTCTCTCTGTTGCAGACGAAGCCCACACACTTGTTATTCTCCCCCTCCAATCCCTTAAATGATTCACTCTTCTATATACCTGGCCACATGAGCATGCTCCTTTACTCCTTCATTTTCCAGCAAACACCTTGTTCCCATGTACTCTAGCTCAGACTCTCCCTCTCCTTTCCAGCTCGCATGGTCCTCACCATTATTTAATAAAGCGTGGCACAGATGAAGATAATTGCTATCACTCTCTCAGTCCCCAGGGACACCTCAGAAATCTCCCACAGGTACCCAGACAACCATCTCACCTTAATAGCAAGCGACTGTTAAACTAAGCAAGACATTTTCAACAGTCTCCGCAAACTGAACCCAACACCACCCCCTCCACCTCCATAGCTGCCTTCCACAGCTTTAGCCACTTCCAATTAACTGAGTAGCCCAGAGGTCTCCTCGGGGATCTGGGATGAAAACAAACTGAGGAAGCCAAAACAATTAAATGCGAGGTGGCTTGGCTCCAGGAGCTTGGGGCAGAGCTTCTTGGGAACAAACACCTCAGGGGAGCCCATAGCCAGGAGCTCAGTCCCTACAGAGCCGACAGGTGGGAAATGGGTGGCCAAGCTCCCTGCACAGCGAAGAGAGGGCATGGCAGTACTAGCAATACTGCACACATCTGTCCATCTTTGCAACTAACAAAAGGAGACCTTCCTGTGCACTGAGTATTTAAGATCTTGCTTGGTTTACCAAGACAACAGCCATTTTGTTCTCAGGGTCACTAGAGGAAAGGCATGTGTGCCACGCTTTCTCATGGAGGGTGGAAGATGAATAGAGTCATTGCACAACTTAAAACATTTTAATGAAAACCCTGGCATCACTGATGTGTGGTCTTGCTTGCTGTTATTTTTCCTTACCTAATTTACCTGATAGACTACAGCAGGGAGGGAGGAAAGGAGAAAGAAGACAAGGGAAAAATGGGCATGTTCTCACCAGACATTCTGAACTGATTCAAAATTAATTCCTCCCCTCTATTTTGAATCAATACTTCAAAATCAAAAACTCAATTTTTGTTTTAGCCTCAAATGTCTTTTCTTTCCCCCACAAACAGGCTACAATAGATGTTCGGGTTTTGGTTTTGTGGTTTGCTTGTTGTTTTTTTTTAAAAAAAGGAACAATACCCTGAAAATGAAATTACATGTTAAGACTTTTTACTATTTAATTTAGAAATGGTGATTTGAAATGAAAGTTACAATTCAGTACTCTCCTAGGGGGCTGAGCACCTGATTTCTAGAGGCTTGATGGAAAAAGGGGATGCTGAAGTACCAGAGCTTCTCAAGAAGTGGGTTATTTGGCTATGACACACGCCTTTTGCTTGGACAGCTTGTAGCTAGGTGACCATTTGTCTCCGTGGTGGGGCAAAAGGACAGGAGGCATCCTAGACACGGTTTGCTTTACATCGGCTACTCTCAGAGAAGAACAGAACCGCAGAACAGGAAACAACATCATGAGATGAGTAAGGGCTCAGCCTGATTTTTGTATAAGCCTGGAGCTTATTGTCCCATTGTCCCTTGCCAAATCTGTCAGGTTATCCAGTCAGAGAACATGTCAGACTGAGAGCAGAGTGAGCTGCCAGATGCTTCTTTTTTTCCTGTCCCTGCAGCACGGCTGGGCAGCAGGCATATGGGGCCAGGAAAGACAGACTGACCACTTAAGAGAAAGACTGGCTGATACAGCCAGTCTGACAGCATCTCCCACCACCAGCTGGGGCACAGCAGCTACTCCGGCCCAGGACCTCCATCTAACCAAGAACCAGCAGATCAACAGAATGTCAGAATGGCAGGGTTTGAAAGGGACCTCTGGAGATCATCTAGTCCAACCCCCTGCCCGAGCAGGATCACCTAGATCACCTAGATAACAGGACAGCATCCAGGCAGATTTTGAGTATTTCCAGAGAAGTAGACTCCACAGCCTCTCTGGGCAGCCTGTGCCAGTGCTCTGTCACCCTCACAGTGAAGAAGTTTCTCCTCATGTTTAGGTGGATCTTCCTATATTCGAGTTAATGTCCATTGCCTCTCGTCCTGTCACTGTCCACCACTGAAAAAAGACAGACCCCATCCTCCTGACCCACACCCCTCAAGTATTTATAAGCATTGATAAGATCCCCCTCAGTCTTCTCTTCTCTAAGCTAAAGCAGTCTCCCAAGTGCCTCAGCCTCTCATTCTAATGATCTTCATAGCCCTTTTTTGTACCTTCTCTAATAGTTCCCTGTCCCTCTTAAACCAGTGAGCCCAGAACTGCACACAGTATTCCAGATACACAGGACAGTAGTGAGGATCCCAGGGCTGGAGGAGCTGGGAGGGATGCAAGGAAGGAGGGGGCACTAGTAGAGCTGATGAGGGGATCCCCCGGCTGTGACAGACAGAAGTTGCTGCAAGTTGGTAATGGGGTGCATTAGTAGATGTGTGTGCATAGAGGAAGCCATATAGAGCTAAGTTTAGCTCTAGTCAACACCATCAGTCTTTCACTTTCATGAGCACTAAAATTGACTGAAACTCACTCAAAATATGTATTTTAAAAAATGGGAAAGGAAAAGAAAATGTCCGGTTCCTGTAAAATGATCAATAACAGCCAGTGCTAGAGATGACTTTTTCAGCCACAGAGAAACAACTGTTATTGTTGAATTGCTTGGGAACTTTGCCAGTGGACAAAGATAAACTAATAATGTCAAGGAGAGGAGGGGTGAGATTGCTGAAACCTTAGCTACAGTAAGAGGGTTGATGGAAACACTTTAAAGGGGCATGTGGCAGGACTCACAGAAAGCAATCAACTCCACCCAGGCACCAGGGAAAGTAAGGGATGGGAGAGCACACACTCATGGCACCTCCACGCTGCTGCTGCTGCAGCTGCCCAAGCAGGAGTGGCAGGGGATGCTTCACTGACTTCCTTCAGGTACTAACCCATTCCATGCCAGAAAACAGAAGGCCTGGCCTCTTGCAAGACTCGCCACATGATATTTCGCTACCCTGCACTGTAACTTGGTTTCTCCTTCTCCTATGTAGGTATGAAGCCCAGAAGGGCAGGAGCTCTGTTGGGCAGGAGCAAGGGACATCCATGGGGCAGTCCCGCGGCCCCCAGGAGCAAGTCCCTCCCTTTACCAGAACTGCTTCACGCTGAGAAGCAGCCGCTACCAAGGCTTTGTTTCTTTATCTACGCCCTCTGTCACCCATGGCTCTGCAGCAATCAGCTGCAAGCCCGTGCATCACCCGGAGCATGCACCCACCCACCACCACGTGGCATTGTGCTGAGAGGACTGTGGCTGCCAGAATGGGCATCCCTGGGTTCTTCCAGAGGAGTCTGCAGCAGCTGTGAGGTTGCTGACTGTAATAGTTTAGATTGTGAAGGGCTCCAGGGAAAACCGGAGCAGTCACAGGGTCATAGTTCCCTGAGTTTTTGCCATTTCATCCCGGACAAATAGTAAATCTCATTCCCTAAAATAATGCCCTTTGTGCTTTGTGAAGCACTGCACCAAGGGCTGTTTCTCACCAGACCCTGTTATCCCTATAACACCAGCTGCATGACACCAAGGCACAACTTTGGGCCATGGCATCCACTGACAATAAATGGAAAGGCCCTGGACAGACTCCAATTTGTGCTTGTGAGAGATAGGCTGCTCTGTCTAATCCTGACCTTTTCAAAGTTCCCAAATACTCACTTTCATTGCTAAAGAAAAATCACTGCACATTTTGGGTTTTGTGCATTTCGCTCAAAAATTTCCCAGAATTCAAGGGGTGAAAGATCCATCTCCAAAGCAACCAGTTCTCTGGGTGATGCTATAGGGTTGGGGGCAGCTGAGCCACGTGATACCAGAGGTGCTTGCTGATGGGTGCAGAAGCAGCCAAAGCAAGAGTCAAAACCAAAACCCAGAGGTCCTGATATTCAGGGGTGCCTTCTGATTGCAAGATGATGTTTCCTAGCAGTTCATGCTCCTGTCATCAGCAGTGGAGTACTTACACCTGCCTCACCCTCACATACTTTTGATATATCACTGGGTCACTGGCTGCTTGGCTAAGGAAGCTCATGTTTCATCCCCTGTGTTGTGGAAGGGGAAACTGAGGCATGGAGGAAAGTGGAGTGACTTACCTGAGGTGATTCAGAAGACAAGAGGTACAGCTGAGGCTAAAAACCATGAACTTGCACGAGCCCCAGATCTTTCAAATCTCAGGGTCATCAAATATTCAGTTCCATCTGTTGCTAGCTTTAGGAAGGTGTGTATGTGTCTCTTGCAGCTTTTAAGACCCTGCAGCCCACATTGATTTGGAACTTGTGGAGTTTGCAGCCTCATCACTTTCAACGAGAACTCAGGTCCTGAAGGGATTGATAGAACCTCAGGTCACCACATCTGCAATGGGCAGTGAGGCACATTGATTCTGCAAGTGTCCCACCAAAGCCTCAGATCTCTGACTTGCCAAGAAAAAACGTGCATAGAAGTTTTTTGCATGGCCTGCTCGGTCATCAGCCTCCCTGCTAACAGAGGTGCTTATTTTGTTCTGGCACTTGCTTCCATAAGGACACCTCAGCCCAGACCCCCAGCCTAGCATGCTTAAACCACAGAAAAGTCACCAGAAGCACCCAATGATGGCTCAGTCGCACCGTCTGCTGCACAGGCAGGAGCCCACAACTCCAGGAGAGCCCAAGCCCCCTGCTCCCCTCCCTCTCCATGTTTGTGTTGGTCTTTAAATGGCTTTGTTTTGCTTAAGCATCCCTTTTAAAGCAATGTTTAGCTTCCAGTTGGAATGAGCTCCAGAAAGCATGGCCGGGGCCCTGCCTGGAACAACGGCCTGTAATTTACGGTGAGTTATGTTTCAATTACCTCAGTGTTATAGCGTCTTGGTGAGGGCAGGCATTATGTCATGTCAGGGATACGGGCGAGGGAGAAAATACAGACGCTCCCATTACAGCCAGTGATGGAGCAGTTTTAATAATACTGCAGGAAAAAAATAAAGAGAAGGGGAGCGCAAATGACTTTCCAGCCATACCATTACTGCACATTAGTAACACGGCACAGCCAGAGAGAGGGGGAGATGGGAGTGGGGAAAGGGGAGGCACAGCTGAGTGACAGGGAAGAGGAGAAGCAAGGAGATAGAAGGGGCAGAGAAAAGGAAACATAGGGCAAGGGAGGGGGAGGAGGAGGAGGAAGCAAGGGAAGGATGGAGGGAGGGACAGAGAAGAAGAGCACCTGCGGAGCAGAGAAAGAGAAAGGAAAAGGGGCTGAGCGAGAGATGCAAGAGGAGAGGTGGCAGGAGAGGAAGTATGAGGTCCTCGGTGAGTTACAGAGGGATGCTGGCTGACTCAGCCCCACGACTCCCTGGGCTCCAGCACATTGGGGGTTCCCGTGCCCCCTGCATCTCCACTGGCCCTGGCTCACCAACTGGCTGTGGGAAATGGCAAGGCAGGAGAGAAGCTGCTGAAACAGGGAAGAGAAGCAATCATTATTAGGCTTTTGTGAACGATATTGCTTTGTTGCTGGAACAAAGCACTCGACTTTCCAATAATAACAATCTACTTTTTTTTTTTTAATCAAATTTCCTTTGTCGTGGCTTTCTTTAATTTCGTTTCGGCAGGGTAAGCCTCTCACTTCCAGCTTACTGCCTCAGTCGCAGCTCTGCCTTACTCTCAGTCACTCTTGCCCGTGTGCACCAGCCTGCTCTCTCCTTCTTTATTTTCTTGACACAAATGGCAGTCATTTCTCAGAGAATGTGCTGGGTGAGCCTGCTTTGTAATTCAAACCTTTTATTCAGGTTACCATTATGTACTAAAGAGGAAAATATGTATTGGCTAAACTGCCTCCTTATGGAAGGTCTCCTGGCTGGGAGGGGAGGGCTTGGGCACCGGACCTGGACCTCACGTGGACCTGCTGCCTGCCTGCCCCGCTCATCACCTGCCTGGGAATGCTGCTCATCCTCGCTGCCTCCTGCCTTCCTGCTGCAGGGAGAAACACCTCTGGTCGGAGATGAATCAGTGCCTTTCTGTGAGTGTTCATACCTGACAAAGGGTTGCAAAACCCAAAAACTTCTGGCATATCAAATAGCCAACACGAACACCAAGGTTGGAAATTGGGGGAGAGGGGATGCAATCTGAAGGAAGCATGAACAAGAGAAATTTTACCTCTGCTTTAGTCATTTATACTGGTGTAACTACTGCAGATTAGGACTACTCTAGTGTAGGCTTATTCTACCAATGCAACGCTGCAAAGTGCCAGCATACCTAAAGCAGGGATTTCCCACCATCACAAATGGCTTCATGCTGCTATACCAGTAAAAATAAAAGGTGTCTTCCTGTCCATCATACTTAGGGTTTCCATAATGTTGTGTTAGTAGAGAGCAGGGATAATAGTGCAGGTTGTGCACCCGCAAGCCTTTCAGTACCATATCCACAGAGTCCCGGTGAAGGCAGTTGTGTAAGTGTGACCTGAACCAGGGACTGGCACTTGGTGCTGTGCCTCTTGGTGCATGCAATAAGGACACCAAACAACCTGGTTTAACATTAAAAGAGCATGTACACCCAATCCTTGTTCCAGACTGAAGCCTGCAAAAACACTTCGCCCATCAACGTGCTCCAGTCACCAGTATGAGTTTGCACTGAGTCAGCAGGTTGCCACTGTGCCACTGGTGTATTTGCCATTCAGGTATGAAGATCCCAAATGCTGTTTCGGCCTGCTGTCAAACTACGCTGCCGGCTTCCCAGCCCTGCTCTACAGTGTGCTCTGTGTTAGGCTGTTCGCAGATGAGGGCTGCGGTTGCCAGACAGGTACTTCTTTGCCGTGCTCAGACCACACTTGCTGCATCAAAGCAGGGGGCAGTTGTGTCACCCTCCTGAAGGCATCTGGATAATGCTGTGGTGGGGCACATGTAGAAAAATCTCAGAGGTCAGGGGGCTGCCACCAGCAGTATAAAGTGGAGGCTCCTTCAAGACATTCTCCACCTACTGGATTAGCCTAGTTTTATAAGAGGACACACAAAAAAAGAGGAAAAGAGTATGGTGGCCTGACTTCCATATCAAGAAGTGTACCTTTTCCATTTGTTCACTGGTGGAGTAGATGATTTTCTAGCCAAACTAACTTCTTTTTTTTTTCCCCCTGGATTGTGCAGGAAAGAATTCTATTTTGTCCCTGGGCCTCCCTGAAATGGGAAACCATGGTCCACCTTATGTCTAAGGTGTAGTCCAGAGTTTGGTTGTTCACTTAGAGGGTCTTTGCCTCAGGCAATATTTCAGAGGAACTCACACTGCAAATGCATCTAGTTTGCATTATAAACAGGACATATTTATCTTTCCAAGTAGAGATTATCTTGTTTACTTATTTTTTAGAATTTATTTGGTGCCATGGGGATACCTCTGTACAGGCAGGTAGGATTCAGTTGCATGCAGAAAAGGGCAACTTAATCCAAGCAGTCTTACCTCAGACCCTCATTTGTCTTGCGTCAGATCTTCAGCAGTGAGAATCTCTGAGAATCTCTTTCTTCCCTCCATTGCCACGCTCACAGATGTTAAACACAGGCAATGCAGATCTGATGGTCTTGTGGTTCCAGCTTCTCTTCTTTGTTTCCAGCTGCTAAATCACATTTAAAGATGTTAACAATACACAAAATACCCTCACCAGATGACTCCTCTGTGCAAGTGATCACTGGAGCTGTCACAGGGGTATTATTAAACTGCAAGGAGAAGAAACACATCCCTCCTGGTTCTGAATGGAAGGGGAGGCATCTGTAATGCAGCTTCTCAAATAGGAGGTGGCCCACGCTTTAGGAGATGTTGAGGGCCTCACATAAGAAAACTTTATTTTAGGAAGCACAGACCTAGAAATTCACCTATACAGCATCTATTGGTTTCCTTCTGTTGTGGTTAGTCATTAAAGTCATGCTGCAGCCCAGTCTTTGTCAATGGATTGTTTCTTTTTCAATGCAGCACCTGCAAAAATTTACCTGCATAAATTTCCCTTTTTTTTTTTTAAACCTAAAACATGAAGTGCCTTTGGGATATGCATTCCATTGGGATGACTGCAAGTAAACACGTGGGTAGTGGCATGTTTGCAAACAGCTGACACACTGAGACACTAGCCGGCAGAAAAGCAGGTCCTGTGGCACTGGAGGAGCTACAACAGAGATCAGTTGGGCAGCTGGGGATATAGTTTCATCCCTCTTCACACAAGGGAGAGCTGGCCACCATGTTGAGGCAGGGGGCTCTCTGTCACGGACCAAGCAGAAGAATTCAGGGTTACCCTTTCTTCCTACTGTCAATAACAATATTCCCTCACAGCTGCAGCTCGGCGTCCATTTGGCTGCCTGTGGCATTGCTCAAGACTGCAGGATGAAGAGCTTGCACAGTAACTAGCTCCAAGAGTCTCCTTAGAGGAGGCTGGGCTCTCTTTCTCCTCATCCCAACCACCACGTTAACCAAGATGCAGTGAACAAATGGAAAAGGTTACATCAGGTAAAATAACCAGGCTTACAGCTGGCTTTGGGAAGTTTGGGAAATGAGGAGCGCTACAAAATTGTCCACTTTGAGGAATTTAGAACAGCGGGTCCTAACAGGCCTTCTGTAGCACAGCCCTGCCCCATCTCTTTCATTTGTATAATAGGATGTATTAGGATACAGTTACAAGTCAAAGTCCGCTAGGGACTGGAAGTGTGAAGCTTAATACAGTACCACAGAAATGGAAAGTTTCTTTAATGGCACAGAAGGGACTTGTGCTTGAAAGCATTTAACAGAGCCTTCTTTGGTAAGTAAACTGTAGTAATTGAGCTAGCAAAGGCATTTAGCTTGAATACTTCGTATATGTATAACAAAATCAAATAAGCACCAGGAAGAACTATTCTTCAAGGCGATAATTTGAAATGCTCCTATTCCCTCTCCAGACAAAGAGCACTTACTTGTTCCAGCATGCACACCTCATTGTGCCATGTAGCTACCATGACTCCCGGTTTGTGAACACAAAAGGATTTAAACCACAGTGCATTAATGTCAAGCTTCACTCCTGCAGCTATTTCTTGTCCACCAGGGAATATAGCCCTCCAGCTCCAGAACTTCAAACTGAGAACTCAGATGATCGTGGAATCCTCTGGGATTCGTGCTCCCTCTGCTTCTCTCACTCCAACTCATTGCTTTCCCTGAGGATCAGCTGTATATCTGGAAAAGAAAGTGGGGCGCCGACAGGTACAGGAAGGTGGGGGATAAATAACAAGCGCGAGGAAACTGTCAAAGAAATCTTCACTATGATCACTTGTATGTGAGAGAAAAAGAGAGAGGGAGAAGAAGGAAAGCTGAGGACAATGCAAGCTTTACGGATCTGACCTCTATACCCAGCAGAATTCTAGAACTGAATAGTAGAGGTCAAAAAGAACCCATTGGGATTGTTTATGTTTTCTTTCAACTGAACCTTAGGATGCTCACTAACTAAAATTTAAAAAGGAAACGGAGGCAGAAAGCAGTGTTATGCCTTGGATGCTGCTGCAGGGCCTTACAGGGGTTTGAGCTTTCCTCCATTCTCCTCTGGGAGAGGGTCTTGCTTAGAGGTGAGTCCTAAGAAGAAGGTCTGAAGAACTGCACTTGCCACTGTGGCACCATATCAAGTTCTAACTTTGCAAGCCTGAAGTAAAATATTTGTTCAGTGTTTTCTGTGGAAAGTGGAGATCCAGATTGAAATTTTAAGGGTAAAAGTTTTAAAATTTTCCCTTTTTTGGTAGTAAATCTTCTTCTATGGGGGTCAGCTTTGTGTGAAACACTGTGGTGAGCAGGAATTCGCTAGACATCAGTTTGACTTAACTTGTTTGGGCTCCTTTGACAATTCCAGTTCAAGAAGTGAAAATGAGGTAAACTTGCCCACTGAAAAACAAGAAAAGAACCTCTACCCAAGTTTTGGCCAGAGATTTTTTATGTCCATGTTCGAAAGGTTCTGAGAAGTGAATAGAAGACAAGGCATGGAAAAAGATAAAAATGAAAAGGAGAAGCAGAGTGGATGACGGAGAAGGTAAAAGATCTAATATGATACAAAGATGGAGGTTCACTTCAGAGAGCAGACTTCAGGAAAAGCATCAGTTGCAACCCATGTTTGAAGCAGGGAAGACAAGAGACAAAGGAATGGCTTGATCAGACCTTTAGATTGTAGGAATATGTGTCTTGTCTTTCATGAGAAAGGCACATGTTCAGACCCGTATAGCAACCCTAGCTTTTGCAGCAAAAGGTATTACAGAAAATGTGTACCACCAAGGAGCCACGATGATGCCTGGAGAGCAGACTGTTGTAGTTGAAACAGTGAGAGCTGAGCCAAAGATGAGAGAGCAACTTTGAGTCCCTCTATCTAAATAACCAAATAAGGATGAAGCCCGCTTAAACTACGACATACTGGGTTATTCTTACACAGGTACATGCAACAAAACAGTGTGATGGGAGAAAAAGGAACACAAGGTCATTACTGCATACAGCTTTCCCACTCCCCCAGTTAACAAGGCACGCAGCTATTTGAAAAAATTGGGGTCCAACTATTCTCTCTCTCTCCATAGTGAATTTTCTCACCTCCACTGTCCCAACCCACCACCCACCTTCAGAGAAAACCAAAGCTCCAGTGATTTGTTTGTAACATTTAATTCTTACTTGAAGAGCTTATGTTACTGGGTTTAAGGAAAACAAAGAATGCCAAACAACTTAAACGGCCAAAACCTGACAAACAGCAAATAATCAAAGCACTCAATTCAGCCATAAATGAGGCCAGGGATTGCCTTTTATTCTGTTGTTGCACACTACCCAGAAAACAGGCAGAGGGGGTGCATTCTTGGTCAATCCCTAGGCACTGTCATAATAAACATGATTAATAGGCTATAATTTACCTGCACAAATAATTCAATGAACAAATACAAACAACAAACAAATTTGGGCAGCCACAATCAGATCTTGAGCAGAATAAAGCAAATTCACAAAATAAATTGGTATCAACTAGTCCTAGTAATTGCATTCCATCTCCCAGAATGGCTCCTGGATTACTTATGGAGTCCAAAAGCCTGCCAAGCATTTTACAGGCTCTGTCCATTTTGTGCCTACGAGAGTGGATTCACTGCCTACACCCAAATCACTGAGCGCCTGCATTTGCACTGACATTTTTATGGGGCTTTCTAGCTTCACAAGAGTTTTCTAAGGGGTGAAGTTTAAAATAGCTCTGGTCCTCTTGTAATATTCCTGATTAAGTAACAGGATCAGGCTAGGTTTTGCATTCTTTCATCCACAGAAATGACTTACTGGGGGCATTAAAATAAGAGCCCCTGGAGAAACACGTGCACAGGTTCTAGATAAACCCTCGGTGCTGCATTACCTTCGCTCTCCCTGTGTCTCAGTTGTCCTGGATTTTGAGCTGGAGTCACAGCTCAGTAGAGACTTTGGAAGCCTGTGCCATCTTTAGCCAGCTCTGAAAGACACGAGTACCTCTCTTCCACAGACCAGGGCTCTGGTCTATTTTGCGAGTCCCAAGCAGAGCTCTCAGTCTTTGGAAGAAATGCTGAATGCAGCTTTCCTGGGCCATGCATCCTCCCTCCTCCCTGCCTCAGCCGGGTGGCAGTGCCGAGCGCGGTGGGTAAGCGCAGGTTCTACGACAAGGTAAGATAAATGGGGAAACATGCGCTGCAAGAGATGTTTATTGAGTGAGATGCTAAATGAATAACCCAATCAATGCTGTAATATTTAATTCAATACAAACTTCAGATTGAGAGTGCTCCCCATTTATTTTGTGCTGTCACAGAAATTGTCGTTCGTTAGAGCAGGGCGCTTATCATTAAAGGGGAAGAGGTTTCCAGCAGGGAGGTGCTGGCTCCAGGCTGTGCACTGGGTACAGCCTGTGCAAGATGGTGAGCAATGGAGAGTTTAGCAGCTTCCTTCTCTGCTCGGGACTTGGGAGGAGGCGGGAGTCATCATGCTCTTCCAAAATGCTCCCAGCCTCTGTAACACCTTGCGCCAGCATTAACATTTTCTCTATGTGGTGAGGAGCCAGCTGCATCTATGCTGGACATGGACCATGAGTTTAAACCACCCTGTTCTGTCCCTCTTCTGGGCTCACAGTCCCCTGCTGGGACACTGCCACTATTGACGTTCTTGGCAGAGGGATGCAGTCAGGGCCGGGGGAGTAAGTGAGAGCTGAGACTGCGTCGTGGGAACTCAGGCAGCGCCAGCTACGCAGCAAAAAGAGCAAGGGGAGGCAGAAAAACTCTTTCCCCTGGTGAAGTCCTGGACTGTCGACCTGCCTTTGCCACGAGCCTCCTCAGTGTATCAATGCACACATCATCCCCTCAGCACTGTGAGAAAACTGCAAGGTCAGCGGCAGCATGCCAGCACACCCTGCTTGCACTTGGACTAGCCTGCGGGCAGCCCTGCCTGCTGGCATGCCGTCCTGCCTCATCACCAGCACAAAGTGCTCACCCTTTAACACACGTGCATTGGGATGTCATGGCAGAGGTTGCCAGCTGGCTGGACAGCCCTTGCTTGTGACAGGTGGCACGTTGTCTCTAAATCATCCTGGCCATCCTTATTCAGTGCACCTGGCACCCTGTCCCCTACACTTATAGCTGCCACTCTCATAGATCTCAAACCATCTGGTACAGCTCTAGCTTGTCCTGTGCTTGATCAGATTTCTGGAGCTCAATAACTTGACGGAGTGGTGCCTGCAAGTCCTTCCCTGTCCCATGCTGCCTCTGGTGGTTGGTTATTCCCTCTGGCCTCTGTCACTGGCCAGGTTGTGCCAACATCCAGGACAATCCAGTGTGGCATGGCATCACTGAAGTCCCATTCACTGAACTAGTCTATTCCCTTTTTTTTCCTAGGGATTTACACGAAAGCAGCCCCAGATAGTTTGATATTGATTTCCACATGGGTGTTTGAGAAATGTTTTAATTCCAGCAGGATGAATACCTTCTGTGGGTGTTCTTCAAAGCTAACTTCACTCTTGAAGTGATCCCAGTTAGCTCATTCATTCCCTTCTCAAAGTTCTTCTTTCTTCTGCCTCTCTCTGCTCTCTCAGGCAAGTCCTTAATTATCCCCCCAAGTGTTGCTCAGGTGAGGCAGCTGAAAGCTGTGCTTAATGTGTCCTCTGATTACCCGCAGAGGACTAATGAAATAAGGACAGATTTAGTGAGTCTGTGTGCACGTGTGTTTGCATGCTCATTTAGTTCTTTTAGTTCTCCCCTCACAAAGGAAACCAAATCCTGCTGGCCCCCAGTGAACTTCTCCACTGCTTTTGGGGAGCTGACATGTGCACAGTGTACGTTTCTGCCAACCCTCAAGTGCTCTGAAGGTTTCTAATTCAAGGTAATTTACAAGGAACAGTTTTGAAAGGAGAACACAAAATCTCTGTGTTAATTGGGGGTGATCTAGAAGGCAAAACATATGTCAATGTGGAGATAACAATGTATGAATACAAACAGAAGAAAAACCCCTATTCCCCTTTTCTATCTAATCTACCCATCCATTCATCCATTCTAACTCTACCTCCTCACTTCTCTCATTTTAATGGCTGCAAGAATTCATGTTTCATCCACATTTCAAAGGCTGGTGAGTAACCAGAACTTTGTCGGCATCTTCATTTTAAACTGAAAAAACAAACAGCATCCCCTCAGCCCCCTTCTCCCAGTCTGTTCCTGCCAGAAACATAGCAACCAGCACGCACGGCTTTCTGCAGGCAGCCTAGTTTGCATTTAATTAGTTCTGTGATATCCTAAACTTCTTTCAACCTCCGCCCCCAGAACATCGCTGCAGAAATCCTCACTCCGGGAATGGCATGATGGAGCTGTCAAAAACCCAGCATCTGTGCCAGGAAGTGTTTAGAGCCCTTGGATTCCTGAATCGGGACATGACTTGCCCGGAATATACTCTGCTACCAGGAAAATGAAGCAATGTAACAGTCTACAGAAGAATAAAGACAGGAAATCTCAACCCCACTTTATAAAGTGGGACAAACAAAGCAGAGAGATGAAACTACCTGCTCTCAGAGCACCTGCCTGCCATATCAGTAGCCAGGCCAGGCCAGGCACCTGCTGTCTCCTGCTGGGAGGAGACAAGGGTTTTCCAAGGTGAGGAGGAATCTTGTGGGACAAGCAGTCCTGATTCCTAGCATCTTCTTTTCACAACTATGCATCCCTGTGCCAGCTGTGAGTAGTACTTCATAAGTCTCATTGCAACAGGGCTTATATTCTCATGGATCACCTTTAGGTACTCAGTCCAAGGGCACCAAACAGAAGAGACAGAGTAAATTAACACTGGAAGGAAGATGGACCAGTATGGTAATGCCTTCTGGGCACTCAACTTCATCAAGTAAGAGTGCTCAGGACACTAATCAATAAACCCTCCTGTTTCACCTTGTAGAAAACACCACCTCCAGCTCCATGCAATTCCCATCAGCTCCATCAACTCCATCCCAGACCTGGGTCCTGCCTCAAAGGCTTCTGCTCTGACACTGCACCAGAAGTTACTAAAAATGGCAATGCGATCTTGTGGCTGAATCAAGGTGTCTGCTGGGGATTCTTGTCCTTTCTATTTTCCCTTTGCAGTCCTTGATTTCCATCCACAGGATCAATCATCATCACTCCTCTCTCCTCAAAGACAACAGGGGTTTCCAAGATATTCTCAGCCCCAGTGACTGTCTGAGGTGGGTGATGAGATAGTCACCATTTCTCCCTTGAGCAAAGCCTCCTTTCTCCATCCTTTTTCCCGTGACCCATAGCTGTTAGATGCCAGGAGAAGGAAAGCTTCTCTCAGTTGCCTGCATTTCTGCTAGCCACAGCAAACCCGAAAGCTAGAAAGCAAGCAGAGCTAAAGCAGGCATTGATATTTTTAATCACTCCATCAGCCTGCTAACCCTCTTTGATGCTTCACCCAGGCTTAAGGTTGGCAAGAACGCTGCTGACAGTGCTGCCAGTATGTAGAGACGGGTGCTTTTTCTGTGTGTGACCAGTGCAAGGGACCTTCTTGCTCAGGCCATCCGCAACCTCTCTGCAGGGGAGGCAGCCGCATTCACCACAAGGACTCTGTGAATTAAAGCACAAGGGAGCGTTCTCCGTGCTCGACAGTTCCTCCCTCCCACCCACTGCCACTCTGCTGCTGTTAAACTCGCTGCAGCTTCAGCTGCTTTATCATCTCATTTGCTTTCTGATCTGACACCAGCCTGCCATGCAGCTGATCAAAGGCAGAAACCGGAGTGCAGCCAGGCTGAGCAGCCCAGAATTCAAACAAACATGTCACTTCCCATCTCCAGATGTTAGACAACTTCACTTCTCTCTGTTACTGACTCTTCTAATCTCTTCCTCCACACATACACACCCCTCTTTGCCTTCTCTTCATCCTCTACATTCATTCCCATGCCCACATGCTGTCACCTTTTCCCCTTCTTTATTTTTCGTGTCACTTTTGTGCTTTTCCCTCTTGCCTCCAAAGTCTCTGTTTTCATAACTGCTCTTGTTCCTTCCGCCTCTTCCTTCTTACTCTTCCTGGTGTTTTCACACCACTTTCTCAATTGCTCCGGCTTCTGTTTCTTCCTCACTCTTTTTGGGGACTCTACATTGTTTCACAGGAGTGCAGTCACTTCCTGGGGCTGTGGAAGTAAGTTCCCAGCCATCTCTGAATTATTATTAGTACATGTCCCTTGAATCAGTAAATGACCACCTACCATGAAGTCTTTTAGGGACGAGAAGACTCTCACCATGTAAAATTCAGTGTAGATAAGAAAGAAATTCAGAAGTTGATGGAAGGAAAGGGAGGGAGGGAGGGAGGGAGGGAGGAAGGAAAGCAGGAAGGTGTGACAGCAGGAGGGAAGGCAGGCAGGCAGGCAGGCAGGAAGGAAGGAAGGAAGGAAATCCTCTCATAACTCAGGCTGAACTAGAGGTCCTTGGAATCTCTCTGGTAATTCTCTCCATCATCTCCACAGGACTTTTAGTCCTGATTCTGGATTTGGGTCCACGTTTCAGTTCTTCGGTCTGCAGCCAGCTATTGCTCCAAATTGGGAAGGAGACCAGTTCAGGCCTGTTTAGGTTAGGAAATGAGTGTTGAGTCTGAGTGCTTGAGGTAAGCCCAGGGTCTTGTCCCTGATGGCAGTAGACAGATCGTATAAATTAGATAAAGGCATAGGAATCACATGTAAGACGGGTGAGATAAATTTGCCCCCATTAGGGCTCAGCAGAAGCTTCAAGAGTTGGAAAAGATGTTCAAAGGCTCAAACTAATCTGCAAAATTTGTACTGAGATCTGAACATCTCTGAGGTCTTCAAGCAGGCGTTTTGGTCTACACCCAGCTTGATTAAAGTATTCCTGTATTCAATTAACTGAAATATAATGGGATTATTTCACAACATGCAATCTGATTTTTTTTCGTTACAGTAAAGTAAGTGAGTGGTGATTACAGGGCTTAATGCAGCAGGCCTTGCTGTTCCACTGGAATCAAAAAGTGACATGAAATTAGGTCATTTTATCCAGAATCTCTTGGGGGAAGCTAGGGGTGGGGGAAAATATCTCTGGTTTTCCTTCATAAGATTATTTTTTATTATATGATTCTAGAATATATATTCTGTAGCACATTATATAGCAGAAGAAACAGTTTAAATGAAAGACACTTATTTTTCATAAAAATAAAATACACTTTGAATCAAGTGTTACATTCACACACACAAAATCCTTTCCCCAGAATATTCCCTAATAGAAAACATCTTTCAAAAATTAGGGCTTTAATTCCAGTTCCATGTCAAGCCTATATTTCAATAATCTGAATCCTGTGTTCCAAGGGTCGTGTGTTTTTCTTTATTTGTGTTTTCTTTTGCCAGACAAGGCCTCTAGGAACGATGGCCAGCACCAAGGACAGGTGCAGGGCTGTCAGTGGGCACCCACCTGCACGATGCAGCTACATCCTTCCTGGAAGTGGCTTTCAACATACCAATGGTCCACAGAGCACATTTTGAATTTCCACCACTCATCTCACTCCCCCACCTTGGTGAAATGAAATGGTTGTTCTCCACAAGGTTCAGCAAGGAAACTTCCACTTCAGTCTATAATTTTGGACCAGTATCTGATCAAATCACAATCACAGGGCTTTTCTAGCCATAGCAGTCCCAGAGATGAGTAGCTATCTGAGCTCCTAAACATCAAATACTCTTGCTTCAAATCCACTAAGCAGATTTTATTTATAATATCCTTCTTTATCTGCAGCCAAGACAGCTAATTTTTGTGACCAAAACCCGCCCCTTAAACATCTGCTTATGTCCCCATGTGAATAAGCTCTAAAATTTATCCTTATCCATCATACTGGGGGACTCTAACTTGTGGGTGCTCCTTTTGAACCTCCTGACATGTCCAACTGAAGGTGTCCCATATGCTTAAAAAAAGTACCTAAAAGAAAAGAATTCACAATCTCTGGTCCCCAAATCCCAAGTTCTCAGCTTAATAATACATTTTCAGCTGTGCGGTTCCAACATTCATAACTAGTGCTGAGAAAATAATTTGCAGCCAGTAATTTGCTGAAAGAATTTAGTCCCTTTCTCTGCTCGCAGATGGTCCCTGAGCAAAATCAAAATTTCCTCGAATGTACTCATTATTTGAAAATACTCAACACATTTTTGGCAGGGCTTTTTTTTTTCCCCCTTAAAAAAAACTAACCAAAAAACCCTTGCAGATTGATCACAAAAGCATTGCTTGTGTATTCCATAGTTAGTATTCTATCCATGAGCCCCTGGTTTGTTGTGATTAATCATAGGTTCATAGTATGGTTTCCATTCCCCCACTGGAGGGAAAACAAAACCCCTGTAATTCTTACAGTCAGGTGCAGGACTTGAAAAACCCCATGGGCTTCAATTTCTCTTGGGAAAAAGGAGCAGGTAAATTAGACTAGGGAATTTTAACCCTTTTAATTTCTGGTTTTCCCAGGGTTTCACAGATCTTTCATAGTACCAGCAGTTCCAGTTTCACACAGCCTCCATACAAGGTCTTGCAATGGTGCAGCATGGCCATGTATTTGGGAGTCTGCATCCTAATGACATGACACCATGAGAAACACCCCCTCGCACTCCCTGTTCCTGCACACTGAAATCAGCCCCAGGCTAGGGCAAGAAAGCACCCATGGCAGAGAGAGAGGTTGCAGGATGTTGCACTGGAAGCATGTGAAGCATGAGCTGGAGGCAGCACAGGGATGGGGATGGGCAAAGGAGCCTTCTTCAAATTTCTGAGACCTGAAAAGCATGTGTTTTCAAAGAATCGCACCAGAGGATAAATAAATAAGGCTTCAAAACCTGATTGATAGGCTGAGTCCATCATTTAACTTCCATTATCTCCTTGCACTCCAAAGAACTACATTCATTGGAGAAACTTAACATTGCATTTAGCTGTGTTCATACCAAACCCTAAGAAAGAGAATTCCTGTTTACTTACAGGCTAGTTAAGGCTACAGTAGACCCACCCATTTCTTATTTTGCCCTCATGTCCTGCCCACCCGCTCCTGCTAGCTTTAGATTGTCCTTCTCCTCCAGCTGGGAGACTGGAATTCATCCAGGGCTGGGTGCAAGCTGATGTCCTAGAGCTGAAGGGATGGGGCCACAACCCAGTACAAATCCTCTGAGCCATCCCTTCTATCCATCAATCGCCCTCTTTCTGTGCTAATGTGTGCTACTGATGCAAGCTCAGACAGAATTGTGCCACTCTCTGCAGCTGCTTCAGGGAAGAATCACATTTACATTACTAAATGCAGCTTTCCAGAAAAAAAAAAAAAAAAAAGAAAAAAAGAGTGAAGTCAGAAGACAGCCTTTGATAAGGAAGAAAGAGACTTTAAAACAAATAACCCACATTCACTAACATGTATTCAAATACAGACAAGAGGAACAGTGGTAAAAAAACCCCAAACCCCTGACATTTCTGCTTCAGCAGCCTTTATCACAGAGCGTGCGGATTCTATTTTGACTGTTACCTTCCCTTTTGATAATCTCTTCTGAATCACTTCTCAAACAGTCATTTCTTCACTTCCTCACATGTTCTCTGCAGTGTTGGGGGGATCCTGTCTCTTGCAGATGTATTCTGTGTCAGCCTACCCCAAGAGATGACCAGCTGTAAAGGTGTAAAAGGCTTTTCTGCTCCTGGAAGGCATTCCATGTCCACAGTAGAGCTCTGGCACGAGGTCTTGAATTTGACTTATATCAGGAAGACAGGACAGAATTGACATCCTGCTGGAGGGGTGATGTGAGAAGCAGGAAGGGCCTTGACTCTGTGTAAGTACTGCTCAGCAATAACAAAAAACACCTCTATATAACGTAACCATCTCTATATTACCAAGTGTTTCCAGCACAAATCCAAAACATCAAGCCATACTAGCAACTATCTCATCTGAAAGCAAGATTCTTATATAGAACTATGAAAACTTACAAATATTTTGACAGGGATGGGAGGGGAAGAGAAAGGTTTTCGAGGGGCTGACATTTGCATTCAAATTAATTTAGTATATGGGAGATTCTCTTTGTTAATTGTATGTATGAAAACACCTCACATAGCCTTTGGGACATTGAAGGTGCACTATGATAGCCTGGCTAGATAATTGGTACATGCAGCCCTTATATTTCCAATATGACACTAGGTTTCTTTTATTTTTCTGAACTGTGTGACAGGACGGTGTATGAGGAGTTTCACCAGATAGAAATGGGCAGCTGCAGCTAGCCTCAAACAGAAAAGAAAGGACTTCATGACATTTACAGCAACAAAAAGTGGAGAAGCAAACTAGCTGTTGAAGATGACATCAGTAAGTTTCAGAATTAGCCCTTTATAAGGGTAGGTGATGAGATTCATACCATTCAGAACCACTGTTTTTGAGCAGTATTCTGAAAAACACTGGATCAGAGAGTTATTCTCAACTAATATTCTGATAGTTGTTTCTAGCTTTTTTCCATGGCAGAAAGAGTCTTCAGAAAAATAGAACCGAATCAAAGAACAATTCAGAGACAGGAGGTCAATTCTGTGTCAACTTCCGTGGCGATGAAGACAAAAAAATAAAACAATGATAGCTTTTGTGAAAGGTAGCTTTTCTATGGCTAGAACATTTTCTGTCTATTATAAAGTTTAAAAAATAAGGAATTTCCTCAATCAGAAAGCAGAGGCTGAATCACTCGGGATTAGGGTGTTTGAAATATAAGGCAAAATCTCCATCAGAACTTAGCAGTTCATTCCACCCTCAACACCATTCATCACAGACTTCTCTTCCCCACACATCAGGGTCTGGAGTTCAGATCCAGATGTAAATTCCTTAAGTTGTTAAGAAGTGTCACCAGTTTGTAAGTCAAAGGAGGACAAAAGTTAGAGCGTGTGGGCTTTGACACCTCTTGAATCAAGAGGGTAAAAAAAGAAACACAACTTCATTAGCCAATCTTTCCTATTATTTAAGCTCAAGGTTTATGCCAGACAGTACATGATATTCTAATGAAGGAGAGAAGGATATAGTGAACTCAGGCTTTATTAAGGTCTGGGTGTACATGGTTTACTTTTCACTAGATTTAGTTAGCAGATAAATAGTAATTCAGGCAGGAGTTCTAGCTGTGCTTAATACTTTAGTCTTACAACAGAATAATATATCCAGCATCATTAAAAACAAACATTCAGATGGGAACAAATTAACTCGTCTCAATTCAGCCAGCTACAAAGACCTCCTTTCTATTACTGCTGTTTCAGAAAAATTATGTCAGCCATTTCCAAATCACCTCTTAAAAATATGTGAGTCTTGCATCTTCAGGCCCTTCCACTGCAGTAAGGGAGATGGTCCCTGCAGTCCCCATGTCTTCTTGGAGAATGCCCTGCAAGTGGAGGAACCATCGAGTCCACTTCTCCCTACCACTGCTAACAAGTCATTGTCAAAGCTTTATACATCACCTAAAACTGCACAAAGCAACCTGACCTAAAATATTTAGAGGTCTGGGTCTTACCCAGTAACTTCCAGGAAAGGGCACTTACTCCCCATATACACCGGGGCATAGAGTAAACAAGGAATGCAGCCTCTGCTTTGACATCGATTTCGATCATGGACAATCAAATCTTTTCTACTCCTTTATCCACTGTTCTGTCTCTTGATAACAAGCACCTCCAGCTCCAGGCAACACAAAGAAAGCTGCAGAAAGCAAAACCCTGACTGTCTGCCTGGGACTGGCTTCTGTGCAAAAAACCCTGGAGCAATCTCTCCTCTGCTTTTCCACTTAGAGTTTCTCTGATGCTTTTTGGCTAAACAAGAACAAGCCTCATTTATTCTTAGAAAAGTTGCTGGGTCACCCATAAGCCCAAATTTAAGTGCTGGTGGAAAATACTTTTCTGCAAACTGCATCTGAAAACTGCCCACTCTCAAATCCCACTTCCTATCCCAAAGCACTTTGAGGAAGTTTGGATACACATCTGAACTTTTCAGCTTGATGTAGTCTCTCCCTGTGACTCATAGAAATGATTCCATGAATATTTAATTTTTTAAGTTCCAAAAGGAAAAAAAAAGGCTTAAATAGGGAAAGAAAAAGACTCAAACAAATACCATAGCTGCCAACATCTTGTGACAGAAAGTCAATAGCTTTTAAATCTGCATAAAATTACATACATTTCCATGAAATTACCTGCATTTGCATATAGTGATGCTTGATGCTACAAGGGACTTGCAGCTCCTCCCCAAGACTCCCCAAATCCTGGCTTCTCCCACTGGCCCAGCAGCGCATTAATTCTGCCATCTTTGAGCTCTGAGGCACTGGGAAAATCCAGGAGGGAATTGCTGGCATATTTCTACAGCTCAGTGGAAATTCTTGTCTTACCAGGGACATGGCCCAGCAGCTTCTGGAAGTCTCCTTGAGACCTCTCTCCCTTTTCCCTTCCCCATCTCCTTCTCTCCTCCTTGGCAGTCCCAGGAGAAAGCCGGGAAAGTCTTCCAGCAGGTAGAAGGAAGTCTGCCCTCCTCCTTTCAGTCCCTGTTCCTCACCACATACAATGTCGTACATCCACAGCATCACCAGCTAGGCATTGGCTCCAATCCTTGGGGGTAATAGCGATCCCCCTCAGCCCCTCATGAGCTGGCGCAAGACAAACGTCTGGCACCCAGCACAATGTCTTAAGTTGGGGAAAGGGGGTTTCTGGAGTGCATAGGGGGTTTCTGGAGTGCATGGAAGGGAAAAAGACAGTCCCAGAGATGGTGAGTGTTTGCAACTGGAGCTGAGGGGAAGTTCGAGAAGGCGTGGGGAATACTGCTTTTTATCCTCAGTCTTTAGAGTATCAGAAAGAAAGGGGAACCCCAACTACAAATCACATGATTGAAGGACTGACATCACAAAGCATTTAAGTGCAGCACTTCCCAGCTGTTGTGATGGCCACCACACCTGCCTGCCCCTCCCAGCTCTGCACTGCTCACCTTGGTTGTGTTGGTGCAGACATACATATTGGGTGAGCCCAGGAACCCCAGTTCACACTGTGTCCCCTATATTTGGGTGTGCAGCAAGGTTGTGGTCCCAGTGTGTGTTTGTGCAGGAGATGGGAACCACCTGCCAGCAACCTTAGTGCAACTCAAAGCCGTATCCCTAGAGACAGTCTGAGTCTGGGGTTAGACAAGATATGTTGTTTTTCACTACAAAAACCAAGGATAAGTTTGATGAGCAATTACTTCCTGCAACAGGCCACAGTTGTGTTTTTAGCAGATAGATATATTCTGGAGACTGTCTTGCTGCCTGGATTGAAAGCTGGGGGATCATGGACCAACCTATCCTCAGTCCCAGTGAGCATCCTGAACAGACAGCTTCTTCCAAAGTCCTCCCTCACGTCAGGGAGAGAGCAGGACATGAGGAGCTGAGGCTTTCATTTTTTTTTTCTTGCCTTCTCACTGCAGCCCCTCAATCTGACAGCCAAAGGTACCATCTGACATGCTTAGGTTTCCCCTGGTGACATCTGCCTACTACAAACTGAACCTGAACTCACCAGGCTCCTTTCACAGAGGTCACGAGACAGGTTAGTAATGAGTTGGATCAAAACGGGGAGTGCTTTGTATCCCACCACCAGGCCCTGGCCTCCCTGTGTGCAACTGCTTTTGAAATATATTTGGTAACACACCGAATGTATTTAAAGGGATTGTGGAACTGGCCAATTTTCATGCTAATTAAAGTGCAGGAGATGGAAGTGAGCTGTTTGAAACACATTACAGCACTGAGGAAAACATATTGTGCGCTATCTCATATTTTTCAAGAGCCCATATTCAAATCCACTTTTAATCTGTGTGCCCTGTGCTGCCGCTGCCTGCCTGCATTACCAATACACAGGCAGAGTCCGTCCTGCCCCTGTTGCTGGCCCAGCATTTGGCATGGGATGGACCTGGATGCAGAGCCTGTCCCCGGGGACAGAGAGAACTAGGTCAGTGGCTTGGAAGAAGCTGGAGTGCCAGGCTCCCACATGGGGGGGGAGGCGGGGAAGGGAGAAGATTACTAATCTCCACAGACAGCATAGCCAAAGGGGACAATATTTAAATTTCCCACAGTGGATGCTCACAGAGGAGAGCCTGGGCTCAACACGGTGTTTCTCTTGCAAGGGCTGGTAGAAGTGTGAGGTTCACGTAAGTGTCTGGGGGAAGGGAAGTCTCATGCAGAAAGGCATTTACAGAGCGTGTGAGCATCATTTCTATGCCTCCCGGGGTAGCTAGTTGGTCAGGTGTCACACACACACACACACACACACACACACACACACTGTCCCAGGTAGACAAGAGCTAGACCAGCATCTCTGAGCAAGGGGCATAGGTGATTTTGACCTGGATTTCAGCCGCTCAGGCTGCATGAGCTGCTTATCAAATACAGAGCAATTTACTCTGGCAGGTCTGTTGAGACCAATTGTTTTGTCCTATTTGCCCAGATAAGTTTAGCAACCCATTTCTTTTGGGGACATTAAATACTGCCCTTTTGTTTATACACAGTTCCTTCCTCTAGAGGAGGAGACACCTTCAGAGCACACATTCACATGTATGAGCTAGTTTCAGGGTCTGTCTGGAGAAAAATCTGCACATAAATCAATGGGAACATCCTTGTGTACTTCCCAAGGTAATGGTGTGTACCCAACAGCCCTCCGGTTCATTGCTGTAAGCACCTTTGCCTCCTTGGACATGGTACTTGGCAGAGGGGTTGATCTCTCTAGGTACACACCCCCACCCCCCAGGAAGACCGAAGAAAGAAGAGTCTATTTCTGTGTAGGCACCCCATAGCTATAGGACTCTCAACAATGCATGACTGCTTGTATGTAGGAATTACTTGGTTGTTTTCCTTCTGTTTTCATCTCCTTGCCTGCTCTCTCTGCCCTTTGGATGCAGGGGCTGCAAGTGTATTTGTCCCTGGGGCTGAGAGCTACCAGGCAGCACTGTCAAGTGCTGAGCAGTATTTCTTCACCCTCAGGAGGAAATCTGCTTCTTTAAATATTTGTCTGATTCCTTGACAGCTTTTTGACATAACATCCACTCCCCTGTTTACAGTATCATTCAGTGGTAAAAGACATCTCTATCAGGGCACCCTCTCCTTTGCAAGCAAAGCCCTATTCCCAGCTGGCAACTCATCTCCCTTCTCTGTTTCAGTTCATATTTGAGTCTTGTCCCCTGTGTTATCTTCCATGAGGGCCTCATTTCCTAAGCCAGAATTTGGAGAGACAGCTGCTCTGGAGTTGGTACACAGATTGCAAAGGTTAGGTAGAAGCCAGTGAGATGGTAAAAAGAGAGGATCTTCCCACTTCAACTCCACTAAAGGATGGAGGTGGTGGAATAACAGCAAAAAGAGCAAATATCTGTTCTTGTGAAATAAAGGCAAGTGCATCTCTTAAATGTTAATTGAGTAGTTTTTCTTCCTTCAGAGTCTGGCAAGTGATGTGTGTGGTGGTGGGACGAAGACAGGAATCACCTACCAATATCTGGGAACATCCTGCAATCCCAGGAATCACATGGGTTTGGAAGTGGCAGCAGCTCTTAGAAGGCAGCTGAAGTAAGCCAAGATGACATGTGTGAGCAGGGGAATTAGCCAGCCCTGTCTGATGCTGTTTCAGCTTTCTGGTGTCAGGTCCAGCTGAAGTCCTTGCCTTTGGAGAGAAGCCATCACCAGTCCATTAGATCAGTTTCTGACTTAGCTCTAACAAGGCGATGTGGCTGAGTGGTCAGTGCAGTAACAACTTAGAAGAGAGGTGTCTGAATTAAGTCATCCCTAAAGAGTCTCTGAAAGAATAGCCTGGTTTCAGCAGCTTGTGGCAGACTAAGCCTTTTAAGAACAATATCTTGATTGCCTTCGTGACATTGGAATTCATGGAGTGCTTAAACCCTGCTCTGCCAGTGCCTAGCAGTTTACAGTGCGAGTGGTAAATAGAAGTGCTTGCAGAATGAAGACATTGATTAATAGATGATTCCCATTAGAATGTGGACCAGAATATAGCAGGGTTGGCAGGGACAGCCTGTGAATCAGGTTCACTTTAAAGTCAGTGGTGTGGTGCTGCCAAGATTTCTTCTTCAGTGTCTTCTCCAAGTAAAGGAGAGCAGAACCTTTGCGGATGCTAGTGGTATTCATGTTGTTTTGTTCTGCTCAGAGGGTTGAGAAGAACCATCTATCTATGGTAAGCTGAAAAGCTTAAAAGATCTTCCATGTTCCAAAGATAATGAGAAAGTTAGGAGTCCCAGAGTTTCAGGAGCCTCAAGGCAGCTATTTCCAGGTCTTTACGATGCTCAGATTAGGAGCACAAATAGTTTTGCCTCGCAAAGCTGTCTCTCTGGCAGAACCACAGAAACTTGTGTTCAGAGGCATCACTGTGTGCTGAGTGTCACCCAAAGGAGGGAGGAAGGGATGCTCTCCTACAGGATTTCTGGAAGGCACTGCCATTGTTCAAAGTGCAAGTGGGCTGAGGAGCTTAACAGATGGCTGCAGTGAGACATGGACTCTCTACAGATGGTGAATTCATTCCCTCCGAGATCAGTGGTGGGCTGGATGACAGCCCAATATGGTTGCAGACTCCAAAAGCCTGTATTACCCCCACACACCCTGTTATCATGACATTTTCCTCTTTGGAGTAGGCAAAGAGATTTAGAGAGACAGACACATACATGGGTAGGGAGAAACCAGAGAAAATGGCAGATGGCATAGAAGCAGGTATGTATCTCTCTAAGAGACTGTCAGCACAGGGAGAGAGGGTGGAGCAGTTATTGTTCACTAGCTTCCCTTGTGGACATCCCTTCAAGTCCATAAATATCCACAGGATGGATCACCTTGGTTTTCAAAACATAACTTTCATAAGCACCGGATCTCAGTAAGCAAAATCATCAAGGATGGAGTCTCTGAGAAAAGCTCCCAAGAAGACCTTGTCCTGAAGGATTTTTTTCTTTTGAGACCATTGTCACATTTTTAAACATTGGCCAATTCTAGTTAGAATGATCTTCTGGCTAGATTTTTTTTTGCAAGCAGCTGTTAAAAGACTGGTAGCCTTTTCCTGGCTTTATTAAGTCAGTGGAATTAGACAGCAAATGACTTCCTGCTGTGAGCAGCCTTAGCTTTAAATGGTTCCCCACCTTATCCCTCCCATCCCAAAACAAAACATCAAATTTCCCATAAAATAAGCAGTTTATCAAGTTTTATCAAGGGAAATTGGTTGGTTTCTTAGCTCTTTAAAAGTCCAAACAGAAAAGTATTTCAAGCCAGAAATAGCATATCAGGCAGTTCAGATTCTTTCAAACATGGTTCTCTCTTTGCAATCAGGTCATTTTTTGAAGCCAATCCTCCAGGTGATATTTCAGCAATGCAATGGTGCAAGATGTCACTGAGTCCAGGGCACAGGAAACTGTATCCTTATTCATTTCAGGATGATCTTGGGTTATTTAATGATTGCAGTGGATAATACCAGGAAGCTGTCTGGAAATGCTTGGCTCAGATGCAGTTCCAGGTTCCATAGCAAACATGTAGGTCTGAGAATTATCTCAGCAGTCAGCATCCATTGACTCATAGGAAACCTGACTCACAGCCATTCATGTTAAATGGTACCTACAAAAGTTCCTTTTATTTTCTTATTTCCACATAAGCTTATAAGATGATACCCACAGGGACTAATGACATATTATCTCAGGAGCAAGCTTAACTTCAGCAGGCGGATATTCAGCAAACCACCAAAATTGGGCAAAGGTCTGGATTAGAATGCATCTCCTGATAGGCCCTCTGCCCACAGACCCAGGGCCTGCTGGCTGAGCAGCATAGCTCTTGAAATTCACTTTCTTCCAGTTTAACAGAGTGTCTAAGAGGAAGTTTCACAAGAGCAGCTATTCCAAAAGCCACTGGTGCTACTTCTGGTGGCAGAATAGATCCTTGTGATTCAGCATTCAACACCTTCTCTGGAAGCTCTGAAGCAACTCTAGAAACAGTCCCTTTCCAAGAAGAAAAAAAAAAAAAAAGAAAGAAAGAAAGAAAGAAGTCATTTGAAGTATGCAAGTAGATTTGTAGATCTGAAAAAAAAAAAAGACAGAGGATATGCCTTGACGAATATAAACTTGCTGGTGCAAAGATCTTAGTCTAAAGTTGATGGAAAGGCCCCTTGTGTTACATTGCTTCCTTGCATTAAAGTGGTATTAGAACACCTTGCAGGATCAAGCACAATATGAATGGTAAATCCTAGAGCTATATATATAAGCATGGAAATACTACACTGGTAATATTGTTCCCAGGATGCTATATTTTGGGGAGAAATGCCAATGTAGCAGTGAAAGTTGATCCCCAGTGGCTTTGCCAAGAGGTTCTGGGATTATTCCAGAGGTATTACTTTCAGCTTGGTCTCTCAAGTCTGCTAAGTACCTCTCAATATGAAAACCATAGTACCATGATGTTAAGATGCTGAAATCAAGTGAAGAGAGGGTGGAGCAGGGAACTTTGAAGCAGAGAGAGCAGATATCTCCCCAGCCACACTCCTTAACCCCTACTCAGCCCTTTTGTTCCATGGTATTTCCCACCACTGCCCAATGTTTGTCATTAAGCAGATGAGCACTGGAGCAGCTGCAGCAAAGCATGCTGCTGTACAGCCACCAACCCCTTGCTCTTCTCAGGGAGAATCCTCCTCCCAGAGGACTGCTTCATTTATTTCATTTGTCTCCTTTCCATCTCCCACCCTCTTCTCAGGGGAATACAACCCAGGCAGATAAGCTAATGAGACAATTAGCTCTCCGCTCCCTGATTGAAGGGCCCTTTATTTGCCTAACCAGCCAAGCCAATTCTCAACATCGTGAGTGCTTGACTTTATTTCTGCAATGTGATTCATCTTCCCTCTTGCTCATATATAAAACTACCATAAAAGAATATTATTAATGTTGCCAAGTCAAGCACTTGCTTGTTAGCAAACACTTAGACCTAAGCCTGTTTGGGGAACCTTAATTCACCTTCTTCTTCTTCTCACCTCCTCACAATTCACCTTGCACGCGTATTTTACCAAGGCCTTTAATAACCTTATCCTACAGCAGTGTACAGAGAGCCCATTACACACTCAGCACACATACTGGGCAGTGATCTATGAGTACCCATGAGCTAGTCACTATTTTATTTTTCAGTTATACACCGGGTTGTCTCACAACTTTACTTGCCATCTACCCGCTATCGCAGGTCTGCAAAGGAGATTATTGCAGTGCAGCATGCAAAGGCTGGGTACAGCTGCAATACAAGGAACTTAGTGCAATGTAAACCAGCATGTCAAATTCACATCTCAAAAAAACCCAAACCAGCACCTGCTGGAAGCGTTCATTGCAAACACTGGCAGAAGGGGAAGATGAAGGCCTGAGACAAATTTTAAAGCTTCTCCTGTTTTTCTTCAGCCCAGAGACCCTACCTCACAGGTGATTGGACAGCAGCTCTTACCCTTCATCTCCACCTTCTGCCATCTTCAGGCCAGTATGGAGAGAAGGTGGCTCAGGTAATTGCTCAGACAGCTCTGTCTGCACCCTGAATGGCAGGCGAGACAGCAGTTTCAGCTTTTCAGAGGCCTAGCTCCTCTGAAGCCCTAAAGAGTGATATACAGAGCCAAGGTAGTTGGCTTGATTTGATCTCTCTGTGTGGGGAAATGCAACAGTGAAATTTAAGACACCCACAGAATGTGCTGAGTAGCAGCACAAGGTCACATGTACTGCTGCAAGACAAAGAAGAGGTGCCCTGCACACCTACACAGAACAAGGTAACTGTCAAAATTACAATGCATCACTCTATTCCAACACAGAATCATAGAACTGTTTTGGTTGAAAAGGACCTTTAAGATTAAGTCCAACCACTAACCTAGAACTTCCAAGTCCACCACTACAAGTGTCTCTAAGTGTCACATCTACACGTTTTAAATACCTCCAGGGATTATGACTCAGCTACTTCTCTGAGCAGTCTGTTCCAATGCTTGACAATCCTTTGGGTGAAATTTTTCCAACTGTCTGACCTAAACCTTCCCTCGAGCAACCTGAGGTTGTTTCCTCTTGTCCTATTGCTTGTTACTAGTCATAAAGAGCACTAAGGTCTCCTCTCAGCCTCCTTTTCTCCAGACTAAACAACTCCAGTTCCTGCAGCTACTCCTCATAAGACTTGCTATCTAGACCCTTCACCAGCTTTGTTGCTCTTCTCTGGACGTGCTCCAGCACCTCAATGTCTTTCTGGTACTAAGGGGCCCGAAATTGAACACAGTGTTTGAGGTGCAGCCTCACCAGTGCTGAGCACAAGGTGATGATCACTTCCCGAGTCCTGCTGGCCACACTATTCCTGATACAAGCCAGGATGCTGTTGGATGCCTTTGCCACCTGGGCACACTGTTGGCTCATAGTCAGTTACTGATCAACATCCCCAGGTCTTTTTCTGCCAGGCAGCCTTTCAGCCACTTCTCCCCAAACCTGTAGCATTGCATGGGGAGTATGTCAGCATTTTTTTGCCCCAAAATTTCTATTCAGGCAGAATTTGAAAGCTTTACATGTTTATCCAGAATTGACAAGTTCATGAACTTGAGCAGGCACAGGTCTGCAGTTCATGCACCCTGACAGCTCATGGAGGAAGGTTCAATGCAAAATGCGTTTGCATTGTTTCCACTTGGGATCTCCCAAACAGGTGACAAGCCTAGCTACTGTACCACTGAACCTCTTAACTTTAAGTGCATGCTTGAGTATACTAACTTTCTTCAGCATTGCAGAAGGCCAATAGATTCAGGTGGGCTTTTGTTGCAAAGCTTCCAAGAACTGGTAATTCATTTCTTAAGCATTTGATTTTAAAGGCCTAAAAGTGTAGAAAAGAGGTCTTAGATTCATAAAAGTACTGTACATTGGCAGATTAGTTGAGTGGCCCCTGCCTAACCAGTATTATAGGGAATGAAGACCAGAAGTTTGCAGATAGATGGCTTTGAAGAAAAGCTCTGATCACTTCCACTGTTTGAAAGATGCAGCATGGCAAGCAGAGAGTTAAGGATTTTCCCCTGCTACACTGCAGCAAAAATGAGAGATTTAAATAGACTGAAAATGTAAATCCAACATTTACTCCATAGACAGAGTGAGGCAGAGCAGAGGGGAGGGGAGTGAGGGAGGATAGATGATCATTGGATGTGTGAGAAGAGAGATGCATCACATAGTATATATTTTATATGTATTAATATTCATACCAGTTCTTTCCTTTCTCCCTCCAGGCTCTGTCTGCTGCTTCAGTTCATCCATCCAGCTTCAAGAGGGAGATGGATCTTGCAGCCCTTTCCTGCAACTCTAAGCTAGAATCTAAGTGTCAAAGTAGCATGTGGCTCCATTCTCAGGAATGTTGCAGGGAGATGTTGTAGGGACATCTGCGGTCATGGGTCATCTTAAGAGAAAGCAGAGCTTGCAAGAGGGTTCATCCCATGCTCCCTGGGAGGATAAGAGGTATGCTTGAGCTTTGGCATTTAGGAAGAGGAAGCACGGAGAGTGACAGAGTTCTTCCTGAGTCTGGAGGGAGCACGACTGCTTTTACAGATGCACAGAGCTTTAATAACTTCCATCCTGTATCTGAAGGTCTGGAACAATGCACAGAGGCAGAGTCACCATGTGCAAAGTCTTCAGATATGGAATTAGGGGATGGAGATGACCGTACCTTTGGAAAGAGGACATGCTCTGTGACTGGAGTGGTAGTAGTTAAGTCCTATAAAAAGACAGTATTGTCTTATATTGGCCTGGAAACAAGGAAAGTCCTGGGGTTGAAGAAGGATGGAGTCAGGTGGCTGGAACACTTGGTTGGGTCTAAAAAACCATCCAGCCTAAAGGCAACCGCATCAAGATCAAGAAGTAATATGCAGGTGATAGTGCATGGGAAGAGAGTTTCAATTTGCCAAAAATAAGACGAGGCCGGAGTTTATGCTTAAAGGCTGCTGCAGTATTTTCATTCCAACACTGCTGAAGATTGTCATGAAAAAAAATCCATTTTCCTAACAGTGTTCAGAAGAGAGACAGTAGCAGTCCTGGAAGACTGATGTTTCCCTCAAGACTCAGGTGCTTCAAACTAAGGAAACTTGATGGCAGTGCTTAAAAAGCACTATGTGCCCCAAACAAGCGTCACAGCAGAGAAATAAATTGCTCTTAACCAAGCCAAGGAAAGGTGAGACTTAACAGCTTTCTTGCTGGTCTTGCAAAGCTCTTCTACCTGTCATGTTGGTATTCATGCCTAAGGACTCTCTTGGGAATTCTTGCTTTCTATTTGGAAATCAAAAAACCTGGACTTTGATGGGGGAAAAGCTGTGGAGTATTTTTCATAGAGAGCAATTTAATCCGGAGGAAGTGACAGGTATTTCATGAAGTCCAGTGTATATGTGTGTGGAGTCCAGCCCTTCTGGAAGCCATCTCTATGATCTAAGTGGAAGAAAACCCATGCCACAGTTTGGAGTCACTCCCAAAACCGCCAGGGAACCAGATTTAGAGGCATGACATGAGCTGTACCCCTGTTACTTCAGCTGAGCACGGAAGGTTTGGACATGTAGTATGTATTTGCACTGTTCTAAAATCCAGTGAAAGGAAAAGCCATATTATATTTGCAAGGAGGAGGACACCCTCCCTTTTTTCTTAGCAAACACTGACTCACTTATGTACTACAAAGGATTGGTTTTCCACTGTGGAACAGCTCCTCTGAATTTTGGGAGGCAGAAGCCAGATTTCGCTAATCTGGAATTGGTAAAATTCAGTGCAACTATTTATCTGTGGACGTAGTAACTGACAGATGTATCCTCATTTTCTTTTTTAAAAGTATGCAGAAGATTTACCATCTTTCCTCCCACAGAAACTGACAGCGTTCACAAAATTAGCATCCAGGAGATAAAAGTTCAGACCACAACCGGCTGCCAATTCACATAGTACAATTTAAGTCAGTGCCACTTTACAGGAAGGCTTTTACAGGAAGTGCTCAGGAAGGCTTTTGATCTATGGATGTAAAGTAAGTACTTTTTACCCTTGCCATTATTTGGTACAGAAGGAAGAGATTTTTAGCCTACCATGGAAACACGGATTTGTCAGTGTTGTTTGTATTACAGTCACATCCAGGGCCTCCCACTGTGATAGATGCTGAATAAACATGCAACTGAGAAGTCCACACCACCTAACAAAGATATCCAAAAGGAAAGAAATGAAACAGCTTGTCCAAGATCATGAAGCAAAGCAGAGACAGAAAAGAGCACAGGCTCCTTAGTCACCAATACTACTTTGTTTGTGGAAGACGTGTATTTACAGAGGTTTTAAGTTCTTCACAGATGCATGCCTTCAGACAAAGACACTCCCCTTTTACTGCTAGCCTCAACAGGAGACATATTTCCCAGTTACTTCATTAATCCCAATGGATTCCATCAGCAGTGTCATCCTCACCTATAACTCCTAGACTCCATCCCAATTCAAACATACATAACCAGATCTGGGTATGAAGTCTTTCCTGCAGCCCCAGAACATCATGTTCACACATTTTTTGAGGATTAGGAAAGTCTGGTTTCCTCTGGGCTATGCTCAGCTGCAAGCAGCTTCTCTGACTTCTAGAAACATGTGCTTTGCGTTGCAACCTTTGTATCAAAAGAACAGAAAACTTCTCCTTTTTTTCCCTCTCTCTCCACACCGTTTTGCTAAATTTGGACAAGTTCTTGGTGAACGAAAGGAAGGAAAAGGTTCTGCAGACAGAGCATGCTCCATTTATCTTATATTCTAAGCATGCAAGATAAATGTCATGCTGATTAATTTTTCTCCTCAGCCCAAAATGAATAGGAATTTAATTCTCAAATTAAATTGGAGAATTTAAAAATCCAAAATAAGTTTTACTGAACACATTTTATTTTAATCACTTTTAAAACCTGTATGAAAAAGCTCAGTCCTTTGCTGTAGTTAGCATGCATTTTCACTTTGACAAAAAGCTTCTAAAACTCTTTTTGAAAGAAGGTTTTCCTTGAAATTTTTAAACATATGAAACCAATCCCTTGGGCAAAGTTTTTTCCAAGTTGGTATTTTCCAGTGGAAAAAGATTACCCTTTTAACCTTCCATTAATAAAATTTTTAGCCTGACTGAGCACTCTTAGCTATTCTGTGAGTGATAGCTCGCTTTGGAAATCATTAATCTGGGATCACTGTGCACAGGCTTCTTTGCAGCCTATGGCCGAATGCTGGAGCAAAATGTGCCTGGAAAGAAGGTGTTCCTGTGCCTTTTTGCTGCTGCTGAGCCACGGGGTTTCAGTGGGTGTGTTGGCAGTGGGGGTGCGAGGGCAGGAAAAGACAGAGCCCACATGCTCAGGGAAGAAGCACAGTTGAGTAGGTCATATGCACATGTGGGCTGGGGGACGAGGTGACTGAAGCTAAGCTGAAAATGATGCTGATGAAATTATGGCTAGAGGAAAATGCTTCTGAGATAGAGCTTGCAGCTGTATGGCTTTGCAATCCCTTGCTTCCCTGGTGTTTGTGAAGCAAAAATCAGCTTTCCCAAGTGAAAATCAGCTTTCCCAGTTGAGTCTGCTAGTTAAAGGCAGTCAACACTTCTGAAAAACGTGGCTACCACTAGATTCGAACATATACGAAAATAAAATCTAATTTTGTAAATCTGTGGCAAGCTTGATTTTTAAAATGCACCTTTAAAAATATTCAGCCTCCTTCTAAAAAAATATTTCTCCTCTTGTGTAAGTCAGAAACAGCCAGCTCAGTTTTGTCAAAAAAAAAAAAAAAAAAAAAAAAAGAAAAAAAGAAAAAAAAAAGAAAAAAAAATCCAACAACTCCTAAACAAATCCTTTGGGCTTAGACTAAGCATGAGCAATTTCATCCTGAAAGAAGAATCACTGGGAGAGTTCAGAGGAAATGGAAGCAGAGGCTTGGATGCCGCAACTCTTTCAAGCTCTGCATTTGGTGTGCGCTGCTGGCAGAGACACAAAGGAATCTGCAGCTGAATTGGCCCATTCTCAGGGGATGGGATTTTGTTTCCAGAATTGTCAGTACCACTAAAAAGAAGAAGACGGAGTGCCAGAAGCAAGCCTGCATGGACACTCAGAGGGGCTGGCTCGCTCACCCCACAGTTAGCAAATCCCTTAGGGTGGGGACTGGCTGACCCCAGAGCTCTGTGTTAGGCAGTGGTGCTCACTCAAAGGGAACCTGCCCCTCTGCCATGAAGCACTGTATGTGCACAGTGAAAGGTTCAAGCCCCCCGCCCAAACGATTGCCTGTTGTCGGACTCGTTTTCTCCAAGAAGCACCTCCAAACTCTTGGTGTGAGTGGGCACAGCTAGTTCAGACTGCAATAACAGGGGTTTCCTTTCTTTCCCTGCCCTCTGTACCTGACCTGGCACGACTCACTCACAATACCTGTAAACAAAACACGCTGCAGCACAGTTCAATTTTGTAGTTCACTGAATGATGGGTCTCCTGTAGACGGCCTAGGTGATGTACTACAACCAGTGTTAAGCAAGTGACAGAAAGCGGCAAGACGGTGCCATTGGAGCCTCATACAGAGAATTACTTGAAGCCTTCATATATCAAGCAAACGAGAGCAGGGGGGAAGAGAGGGTTATCTGAGCTGGTGTTTTCAGATTAAGTTTGAAGGGAGATGGAAATGAGAGATTGCGATGCTGTTAGCTCTCTGCTGCTGCAAGATTATGTGAATAGGTCTCTGTATAGCACGTGCCTCTCACTGCCCCAGCGTGAAAGATTTCAAGTCTGGGGAGATGGTGAAGGGACAGCTGCAGCCATCCAGCATGTTGTGCGCAAATCCTGCTCCATAACATCCGATTCTTATCTCTGAAGCCCAGATAAATTTCCTACCGGTTCTCCAGACTAGCGGATCTTGATTATCACAAACCCTATGGCTTTTCTCATAAGCTATGCTCTTACCATTAAGCATGGCAGTATTTCTGTGAGCTGCTTGCTGGGCTAGTGTCAAGAGTCAGTTTGTTCAAGCTTCTTCAGTATAAGCAAGTCTAGAAAGCTGCTCAGTGTGTAAGAGGCTCAGAGCCAGCCCCCATTCCAACAAATACAGGTGTCTCAGTTCGTCCTGTCCCCAAATTCCAGATCGGAACTTCCGAGGTTGCCACAAACTGAACCATCCCACCCATGTTGCTCAAGAGAGCACTTGTCTGTGGCCTTTTCAGCATTCTTTGCAGGATTACTCTTTACATCCATAGCTTCAGGGACTGTAGGATGTGGAAGAGCTGATACTTGAACAAAGTGCTTAGTTTTGAGTGAACAAAAGGCTCATTTGCCTGCGGTGGGAGTGTTTGTGCTGCAGATAGTTTGAAGCCTTTGATGCAATAACTTGTGAACAACATGTTCTGAAACAATTCACTCAGTGGAGACACGTGAAAATTCAGCATCCTTGCTCCCACTGTTTACTGTTCTTCCCATAAAGCAGTGAGTTCTAAAAAGTACTGGAAAACTGTTTAGTGTCTTGCTGGAGATCTCATTCCTCCATGGAAATGGGTATATCTTTGTTTTCCCACTTGTATGCGGAATCCAGAAGACAAAGGACCAGAGTATCAGAGAATAGCTCCATGCTGTGTCACTGGGAAATATTAATCTTTTCCGTGTCAGCCATGAAATCTCTCTCCTCACAATCACAGGAGGAGAGAGAGGCAGGACCAGTGGTCCTAAAGGAGCCTCTCACTAGAATTTAAAGCAAAGCCCTGCTGACCGGTCAGTTGTCAGAGAGCTGGAGCTTTGGTGGTGGGCCATGCCAGGACATCACTGGGCAGGCCCGCATTCTTACACTGCAGAGGAGGCAGAAAAGAGCTGAGGATGTGCCTGCATAGATTTTTTCTCTTTTCTGTGGAAACTCAGAGGCATCCATCCCCTCTGGGTACTTTCTGAAGAGCCACTGTTTCCTTGTGGTGCAGACTGTTTGCTGCAGAAGGCCTCTCCTGTGTCTCTGCAACTCCTGAACCATTGCACACCTACCTGTGGGTGGGAGAGAGAAGGAAGCTCTCATGCAGAAAATGAGGAGTGGCTGCGCTCTGCATGAGTTCTTTGACATGAGAGGAGGGACGTAGCATAAGAGTTTGGAGCAACACCCTCCCTCCCTGCCTCTCTGTGGGACACGCTACCAGGTCAGGTTGAATGGGGGAAGAGGCCACCAACAGCCTTTGCATCTAGCATAGCTTTGACCCTCCAAGAAGAGAAAAGCTGTGGAAAACAGATTCACAGAGTTACCTGTGGTAATGAGGAGGGAGGCAGTGGCGAACCTGCCACATTTGCCCTGTTTACAACATGCACCGAATCTGTGCTGATTTAAGATCAACAGGAGACAGTGATGAGAGACCTGGCTGCCCTGAAAACACTCTCACTTTGCCTAGACTGCTTGGGGAGCATCACTAGGTGCAGTACAGAAGGGACACAGTAAGTTGCTGCAGATTACAGGCTAATGATATGACACTTTGTGGGTTGTCAAGTATATTGCTACTACACCTGCCTTTAGGCAGAGGAGGCAGACATGACCCTACATACATCCAGCAAGTACACCAACTGTCCTCTGCTATCAAGGACAGGCAGCAGAACTAAACAGCTCAATTCCCAGCTCAGATAAATTGGATCAACTCCCCTCTGCTGCTGCTGGCTTTTCCCTGCAATATTAAGCTACTTTGGACCAGAGATCCTTCCCCCACCCCGCCGCCCCCTTCCCGTATTGCTCCCACTGCTGCATCCATGGCAACATTAGGAGCTTAACCACAGACAATTCAGTCAAGGCCACCAGCCACTTCAAAGCACACTCCCCAGCCTGAAGATTCTTGTCTGTTTTAGAGTTGCCACTGTTGCTATCATCAATGGGACACCACGAGTATGGACATCAGGGAGCATAAGGAACAAAAAGCCTGATACCATTCCTGTGTCAGTTTACTGCTCGTCTCCAGCCTGAAGGCAACCCATTAAGAAGGAAGAGCACAAGAAGCATCAGACTGTGCTCCTTACACACACTCCTTTTGGCAGGAAATTTAAATGAGTAGGAAAAGATGGGGGTCATGGGAGAAAGTCTGGTGGAACCGATAAGAGCAAGAAGTCAAAAGCTTGAGTAATTTTGTACAAATAGTACAGGCTTGCTCCCAACCATGCAAATGAATGAAAGGAGTATCTCACTAGCAAAGCATTAACTCTTTAGCCGTTAGTTACCATCATGCCAGCCTGCACATCTCCCAGCCACCTTCCATGAGGAGTTATGCTTATAGAATTTTCTTCTCAGATGGAATGGGATGCTCTCAAGTGTAGCCCACACCTTTACTAGCCCTTTATAACACCAAACATGTTGTGCATGTATGGTATTTTGGGACACTATCAGTGCAAGACAGTGCAAAACACGACAGAAGGACCCAAAGTCCTTCAAGCCCTGCGAACAAAGATGACCAAGCACCAGATACAAAACTTAGAAACATTCTGAAGAATAATTATTTCCTTAGCATGCTAACCTATGCACTAAAAACCCTGAATTATAACTTCCACTCCCCTCAAAAATATGGGAAGAAAACATGGAACCAACGATGCCAGCAACTTGGACCTTCACAACAGCTACACTTATGAAGTGTAGAGGTCTCCAATAAACATTCTCAACATCTTGCAGTAGATGTGTAACCCTTGTATAGGAAATTTATTGATACGGGTTTGCATTTCTCTGTCACTTTTTGCAAATCTTTCAAACACAGTTCACAGATCTCCATCAATGAGGTTTTCAGGACAAGATTTCCCCTCGGCACCTCCCCAAGGCACCATCCTAAAAATCCATCTCACCCAACATGGCAAAAAGAGAAAGAGGTAGGAAAAAAGCCCTTCTTAGGCCAGGTCAATGAGTTGGATTACATCTTTCATTCAGTTTCTCATTATCACTCCAGCACTGAAGCAAGACTGTAAGAACCAAAGATTTATTATTTTTTTTCTAGGAACATTCATGTGCTCCAAACGAGCCACGAAACCTGAAAGGTAATTCAAAAGTCAAGGAGAAAAAGAAAAAAAAACCAAAAAACCTACTACTTTTTTTTTTCTCTCACAAGAAGCACAGATTAAATGCTATAAGTATAGTTCAGTAAAGTCTCCCTTCAGACCCCTTCCAGAAATTAGCATATCTGACACTGCAGTCTTCACATCACTGGTTTTAACTCCAGGTTTACACCTGTGCTGTCACAATTATTTCCATGAATGTGTCAAAATCCACAGTGAAATCGCTGAGGTTCCATACCTTCTCTATTTTTAGAAGCCCAAGCCTCAGAGACATTTTTCTGTTGATTAGAGGGTTTTCTGTTCAGTTCATTGATCACGAGGGCCATTTACAAGACTCTGAGTTATCTAAAGCTGATTTCAAGTCCACAAAGCGCTATCATGTTCTGAGGTGAGAATTCACATTGACTCAATACAGACAAGATGCTCTGGGAACAGAGACAAGGAGAAAAGTAACTTGTCTAGACAGACTTGTCACAGAGTGCAAACCTAACAAGAGTCCCAAGCCAACCTTTGAGAATGTGCCTGACTTGTGCCATTGATCAAGGCAGTCACTCCCAAAAAATCAGACCAATTGTTAAAATCAGGGCTTCAATTATAAACCCTTTGAAACCGGTTATGGCCTGGTGTGGCTACAGCGGTCAGAAAACTTGTAAGAGTTGACCTTGAGCAGAATTTTCACATTTGTTTACTCTGAAAATGCTTGCTAGACCTCGAAAGTAAAAAGATCATTTCATACTGATTAGGAGGTCACAGTTATGCTAGTGAACTACAAAGCTCAGAGCCCAGGACAGGCAATAGCTGGTGCTGGTGTGCACTGGGATTTCCTTCTTAGGAGTAAACTCAGTCAATCCCCAAGCAGAAGGTTGGAGGCAGTCACCCTACTCCGTATGAAACCTGTCCTTGCCAAACTAGATGATGTCAGAGGGGACATTTTGCTCCCCTTTTATTTGCCTATTCTACTTACAAATAATACTTAATAAAAATGAAAACATCATCCTGGTATTCCTTCCAAGATATAACAATGAGATTTTTATTCTGTTTTGGTTTGTGTTCTTTTTTTCTGGTTTTGTAATTTCCTCTGTAAGTGTTGGCAATACTTGAAGGTAGAACCAAATAGTCAGCCAAGACCTAAGCAGACCTAAAGCTTGGCTAACACATTAAACCCCTAATACTACAGCTCTATCTTTATTTGGTGTTAATTCGTAGGTATTTCCTATGCATAGCCTGGAACTGAAGATATTGAGTTCTATTATTGTTATTATTTTTAATAAGAGTTTAGGGGGTGGATAATGGCATAATAGAGTCTTTCATTGCCTGGACACAATCTACACTTTGTACAGAAGTGAGTGAAAATCACTAAAGTCCAGTATCTGGAAGGAAGGCAGAGTGGGCTTAGAAAATGTATGAGAGAGTATCACCCACAAAGCTCAAAATCCTCTTGCCTTTTTCCTCCACCATATCTCCATGAGGACTCATGCTAGAACACAGAGATTGCGATCACAACCTTGGTCATAAATAACCTTTGAGACTCCTTCCATACCTAACTTTTGAGATGCTTGCCATTCGCTTTCTCATTTATACCTTGCAGCTGAAAGACCATAGTGCATAGTACTATGCACTATGATAGACTCCCTTCCCCAACCTTGAGGCCATGCCAAACACCCACAGAGAGGGAAATATAGCCCAGAAAATTCACAGAATTGTAGGGGTTGGAAAGGACCTCCAGAGATCGAGTCCAACCCCCTGCCAAAGGAGGTTCCCTAGAACAGGTTGCACGGGTAAGTGTCCAGACAGGTCTTGAATATCTCCAGAGAAGGAGACTCCACAACCCCACTGGACAGCCTGTCCCAGGGCTCTGTCACCCTCACTGTGAAAATGTTCTTCCGCATATTGGAGTGGAACTTCCTGTGCTCCAACTTGAAGACACTGTCCATTGTCCTGTCTCCACAGACAACTGAAAAGAGGCTGGACATTTCCCTCTGTCTCCCAGGTATTTATCTTTTTTACCTTAAGATATTTATAAACATTAATAAGATCCCCTCTCAGTCTTTTCTCAAGGCTGAACAGCCCCAGTTCATTCATCCTTTTCCCATAGGGGAGATGCTCCAGGCCCTTAATTATATCTGTAGCCTTCTGCTGGACTCTTTCCAGGAGATCCCTGTCTTTTTTAGAACAGGGAGCCCAGAACTGGACACAATACTCCAGGTGGGGCCTGACCAGGGCAGAGTAGAGGGGGAGGATCACCTCCTTTGACCTGCTGGCCACACTCCTCCGGATGCACCCCAGGATCCCATTGGCTCTCTTAGCCACCGAGGCACACTGCTGGCTCATGGCCAACCTGTCATCCACCAGGACCCCCAGGTCCTTCTCCACAGACCTCTTCTCCAGCAGGTCATCCCCCAGCCTGTACTGATACGAACGGTTGTTCCTTCCCAGGTGCAAGACTCTACACTTGCTTTTATTAAACCTCATTAGGTTTCTCCCTGCCCAGATCTCCAGCCTGTCCAGGTCTCTCTGGATGGAAGCACAGTATTCCTGCGTGTCAGCCACTCCTCCCAGCTTTGTACCATCATCATACTTGCTCAGGGTGGCCACTATTCCCTCATCAAGGTCGTCAATGAAGATGTTAAACAAGACCAGATCCAACACCAACCCCTGGAAAAGTATGATCCCAAAGCAGCCCTCTTACCTGTTAGCTGTTTTTTGTCAGTTCCCACTGGAAAACATGACAGCTGGGACAGCAGCTACTGACAGAAGACCACATATATTCTTGGCAAGTTCTGTCTGCTAAACCAGAAAGATGAGGTGACCATTGGAGGAAAAAAAAAAGCAACTACAATAAACATAGCAATATTTTTAGAGAGAAAAGACATATCTACTAAGCCTATTTCTCACCCTTTCCTAAAAAGCTACTACTGCCCCCCAGCCAAGGTGGAGAAAGTTTCCTGAAGAGGCCACCCCCCAAAATAATCTCACAGCCTCATTACTCTTGTCCTTCCATAATTCAGCAAGCTCTGCACACACTGCCTTCGCACAGAGCCCTCCCAGACCCAGTAATTTCCTGAGAGGAAGAGGTACTCTCCCACACCCCTCCATGCTCCCCCTCTCAGATATCTCATGGTAGATTCAGGATCCACTAGAGCCAGCTGCCTGGGCTCCCTTCTCTGTCCCTAGGGTATCCATTCATTCTATCACAAAAAGCCTAAGTTCCCTCAAGAAAATCTAAGAAAGGCCTATGGGCTCAGGCTGTGGGGTGTACACCTACAGTGCAGATCTTCATCCCAGAACAACCATGCTGGGAACTTCTTTTAGAAGACAGGATGAGTATCTTGCTGCAGGATCCATGCCCAATTATTAACCTTGTAAATATTTCAGGTTACACAGCATGTTATACCTTTAGTTTATTGATATGTCCATTGACTATTAAAATTAATCTTTCATTACACTAATTAATTATGATAGTGATTTGGCAATTATCTTCTGTAAAGTTTGGCTGAGACCAGATGCAGCATCTCTCAGTGCCTTTAAAACATGCTCCAGATCCTTGTAGAATGCCAGATGAAAGATATGGTTTTATTAGACCAAAACTGGGCTGCTGAAAACATTCCTGGAATATGTATTGTCAGCCTTGCTGTCTTCAAAAGTGCAGACTGTATGGCACAGCCGATAAAAAACTTGGATGCGGAAGCAAAGAAAGATATGGATAGGTTTAACACATGCCTCTATGCCCTTTCCGTATTCCCACAGAGGCTGGAATTAAGGCAGAAATTTCATCACAGAATCTGATTTATGGGTAGCTGGGAGAACTCATGGAGGCATTTGTTCCAGAGACACGACGAAGTCCTTTCTTTGACTGGAGAAAGCTTATGTCATGCACTGCGGAACATGGTTTACTAATCACCAGCCCTGGTTTGAATTACTCCATGGATCAAAACTGACTTTACATACCGGTGCCGGGCGCATTTGACATTCTCCTGCATTGATCATTAGGACGCTTTGCTTGCGAGGATAATACTGGGAGTCATTTCTTTGATGTGTGCAAATGCAGGGAAGAGCGGAGGCTTTTACAGGAGCTGCACGGCTACAGGTAAAGAATGCCGCAGCTTCAGGGAGGGCCACTGCAAGACAATTACAGCCTGTTTTCTTCTGCCTTTCTATTTACAAGACAAGCACAGCTCTGCGTTACTTTGACAGGGTGGACATTTAGTTTCTGGGCTTTTTAAAAGCTCATCCAAGTCCAGCTATTACAGGTCCTTTCAGTGGGAGCTGACTTTAAGCTCTGTCCTTTTGTCTATCCTTTTTTGTCCTTCGGACTATCACCACCCCTTTCTTTTCTGCTCTCTTCACCCTCTCTTAAAGCTGCTGCGCTTTCCTGACGGTCAGTAGTCACCCCGAGCCAAACCTCCAAGCATTTTGAAATCTGTGACAGCACTTCCACCGACTGGTGAAGGAAGAGGATTAGACTTGTATGCGGTCGACTCCACTGAACCATAGCAGACACAGTCTGCTCATGTCCACCAGCTTCTCAAAAGCATGTGTAAGAATTTGGCTGCCTGTGATTGCCTCATTCTCTTGCAATTGCCATGCCCCGGGGTGGGGGGAAGTGCACTTCCCCCTCCTTGCTTACCTTTCTACAGTGTGGTCATGAAGAGGGCTTTTCCTCCAGTCCTTGGAAGAACAGCCATTGACTTTAGTAGACTTTGGACCAAGACCTGAGCCTGAGTTTTATTCCCGCCAGCATCCGCATTGCCCATAAGCACTTGAAAATGGATTCATTATGGACAGAGCACAGCAGAGCCTTTGCAGTCCTGCAGTCTTTAGACCTTCTGGGCAATTGTTCAGCACACTCAGAGGGTATTTATCTCCTTTCATGGCTGACCAACAGAGACAACACGGCCAGAAGAGCAAGTTTATTGTTCTGTGCCCATACGAGGTGGCCAAACATCAAACATGTAGCTCCATTTGTGGCTGATGACTGAGTTCCCCAGTCTGAAGCCAAATGATTCTCTGCATGTGCATACTGCACCACTCCTGTCCCTATGCCACCCTCTTTCTGAGTGTCCACCAGCATCATCCATCCCCAGTTTGCATAAAAACCCATTCATGTGAAGTCCATGAACAAAAATGGGCTTGGCTACAGTGAATCAATGGCTTGGCCATGGCTACAGGAAGAGGACAGAACAGAAATCTATGGAGAGGGTAACCTCAGATTGAGCCATCTGAGTTTCTGGCTACAGCTTTCAATTGTGAAGTAGGCAACAGCATTCTGGGGAGGAAGGGATGCTGCTGCCGCCAAACTCCTGGCTGCAGCTTTGTGCTCTGAAAGAGAAAATAAAATCCCTGAAAGAAAGAAGAACCTTGGAGAGACTTGGCATTATCCTGAGATGAGGCCTTTGTCTTCAGGAAAACTCATCCTTGGATTTGGTTTCTTCAGCCCTGTAACAAAGACGCTCAGGTATGAACAGTGTCTGGGACCCCCAAAAGCCAGTACGGGTTAATAATGACTGGTTTGTCTCTGCAAAATTGATAATGGGTGTTGTTGGCTCTGTTCATGGTGAGCTCATGTACATCAGTTTTCACTGTACTGATGTAACATGTAAATATTTGAGTGGCTTTGCTTTTTCAGATGAACTCCCTCTGCCCTTCTTCATTTTGGAGGCAGAGGCAGCACATCTGGCATTTGGAAAAACAACATCAACAAAACCCCCACATTATTAATATTTAAAAACTGTCTCCTGCATATGAATAGGGAAAGTTTATTATCACTTCTAATTGCACAGGCCTGTGTAATGGGTTTATGTAACATGTAGGCTTTTCTACTGAGCTCACCATTAAAGGCTTTGAGAGCCTTGGTAACATTAAATAATTTAGCCTCAAAATACCCCCTAGTTGGTGTGGTTCAGTGTCATTTGTCTCCATCTTACAGACAGGGAACCAATGTAAAAAAATTCCAGTACTCTCCCTAAGGTCACTTAGGGAGCTTGTGGCAAAGCTTCAAAATCTTGTGCCTCTGCCTTTCCCCACCCAAAAGAAAAAGACTCTGCTGGGCCAAAGCAAAACTAGCAAGTACTGACAAGTGGGTTTTGGAGACATGACAACCAGCAGTCAGATTTCAGCTGATTGCCTACAGCCACAGAAGATCTGTAAGAAAGAAGTCTTAGGCTGGACTAAATTGTGGTGCACATGGCAGAAATTCAACTAGGATTTAGTGCTTTAAAAGGGATGACCCAAATGGCGAACTGATAGTTCACCTTAAAAGAGGAAAATAACATTGTGAGGAATGGTAAAATGGCTTTCAAAAATAGAGACTAGGGGGACCATAATACTTTACTGTTTCATCCTGATTTAGCAAATAGTTTTGACTAACTCACTTTTCTTTAGTATTCTACCCTGTCCTTAGGGGGAAATCCTTGCAAATAAATAAACAGAAAAGCTGGGTAATGGAGGAGTTCTAATGAGATATTTTCATAAAAAAGTTTTTAACACACTGAAATGTTTCACTTTGACATTTCCTAAACAAACGTTAACCTTTTCATACTCTTTTAAGAATTGATCAACCCTGTAGAGAAAACAAGAAAATATATGTATATATTTTAAACCGGAATTAAATAACTCAAAACAAAACATGACATTGACATTCAAAGGAAACACTGGCCACCTAAATTGAATTTCTCAAGCTACAGTGAAATAAACACCTTATTTTCCTATCTCTGCCAAAAGTTCTGTTTTGATCCACACCAGACCTTTTTCTCCTTGTACTTCTGGCTTGACCACCAAACCAGAAAACTATTTTCTTTCAGTCAATGACTTCTTTTAAATTCAATTTTAACCCTTCAAACACTGTTCAGTCATGTCCACATGTTTTGTAAGAAGCCTCTTTCTTCATAGCAGTTCAAACTGAAGGCTTATATTCAACTTGGCGTCCTAAAATTATACTGACAGTTCAGATCTGGATCTGAAATCTGTGTTTTACTGCACCTTAAAGGCAATGGAATCACATAATCCAGTCCTGCTGGATCTGCTTGTTGCAGCTTGAGAAGTGTAGTGATGTGCCAGTCCTATACCTGCATCTGACTCCCACTGGTTTCTCTTAGAAAAGTTGCACATTAAAGAACAAATGCAATCACATTAATTCAAGGTCCTATAGCAGAAGTGGCAGCGTACAGCTAAAAAGAAGTGGAGTAGCGTTAAAATGGACAGAATGCAGCCTAAATATCAGAAAATGAAGTATTCACTTTGAGAGTAACCTACCCCTTTGTGGGGAATGTGTAGCCTTGAAGAAGTATCAGTAAGAAGCCTACAGATCTGTGCCAAAGCTCTTGACAGTTTCAGCATTTTTTAGCCCTCTTGGCTCCACTCATGGAGACCCATCGGAGCAGCTGTCTGTCCGCTTCTGTCTAATGTGTGTAATCTAACATCTGGTGGAAGAATGTGAACCCAGGTGCCTCAGTTTTAGTCCTAGAGAAGTCTGATTTAACTTCATGGCTTATGATAAGCCCAGTAGATTGGGGTGGCTCTTCCCTTGGACATGATGGGCTCCTTGGATAAAGAACAGATTGTGGAAGCTGAACCCCAAGGGAGATGGAGATTATGCTGGCAGGCAAAAGAAAGCACTTTGAATAGTTTATGGTCACTCTGTGACAGCCTTTCCGTATTTTGAACAGCCGCAAAGAGTCTGTTCAGGAAGTACTCTAGGAAAGGCCCCAGTGCCCTCATCATGGACACAGCATGCTGAGGCAGAGCTCTCTGCCATCCCCATTTGGCTACAAGACTCCACTCTATCCTGGCACATCATGTCCTGGCCTTGGGTAGCCAAGCTTTTGTTACCTTCTGTTTGGATTACAGGACTGTGATGACCCTTTGGAGAGTCCAGCTGATACATCTCCCTGCTGCAATATGAATGACTCTGAGCACATCATACTTGTCCTCCACTATCTGTGCTGGCTTCCCACAGAACCCACAGCAAAGCTCATGGTCTTGTTCTTTATCCTCATAGCCTTGGCTCAAGAAGCTAAAATTTAACACTGCAGAAATCTCTAGGTTGCAGGTAATGTTCTTTGCCATAGTGTTGGTAAGGTAGTTTGGGACAACAGTAGTGAAAGAGTCTATGATTAAAGGAATACTTCCCTGGTCAAGTAATAGAGTTTTCTGGTGCCAAGTGTTGGCACGGTGTCAAGTATTAATATTATGATTTCTGGGGTTGGTTGTTCCACAGACCAGCCTTATGATTTTTCATTCCTGGTACCACATTTATTTGTTTAATAGTGCTAATCTTTAGCATAAATGTGAATTTCCTACCCATATGTATTGGAAAGGAAGGGAAAAAGCAAATCAAAATACATAATTATTTAAAGAAGCTTAAAATTCTAAAATCAGCTGGAATACTATTGAAAACACTGTTCTGTCCACAGGAACAAACCATGCCTTAATAGTGCCTTAATAGTAATAACACCTTTACTTTAATAATAAATATAAAATTTCTTTCTCGCTTTCAGTCTTCCAATTCTCTCCCCTGTCCCACTGGGTGGGGAGTGAGCAAGTGGTGGCTGCATGGTGCTCGGTTGCCATCTGGGGCAAAAACACGACCCCGTGTCAGTGCATGTTATTCTGGAAAATGCCTAAGTCCTGCAATGAAAGCAAAAGCAAAAGAACAGCATAGGACAGATGCTTGGATATCAGGCGCATACTTGTGTAAGTGCTCAGACACACTCTGCTTGACTGGCAGCTCACTCTTGTGAAGAAAACATTTTAGCTCAGCCCATTTTGACAGAGGTTTAAGGACTTTAGCTGGTATTTGTTGTACATGGAGAGTACCTGTTGTTGGGTATCATGGTTCAGTTGATAAGCTCAACTTGTTAAGCCAAGGTCTTACGATTTCCTAGAAGTCCACAGACCACTGCAACTTCACAAACAGCCTCTTCTCACAACACGTAGGGTTAGCCCAGACCCAAACCCACTTTTACTGTAACATGGAAAGGGCACTTTTCTTCCATGTTTTCAGTACCATGTCCCGTTCTCTTGTTAAAATTTAAAGAAGTTCTGATTGCATGTGAAGAGGATGAGATATACTTTTGCTTGAAGGAATCTGTATTTCTAAGCAGTGAAAATTTTCCCTTTGTCCAGGCCTCCTCTCCCTGGCCCTAGGTTTTCTGGCCACAGACTTCTCTGAATTATGCTGATCCAGCACCAGGTTTTGAAGCATATCAGATGATTTCATGAGACCATGAACTCATCATTTTTGAGACACGGAAGTATGGTAGATGCAACTTAGTCCAATCCACAGATTTTCAGTCTTAGGGTTTGGGCAACTGGTAGAAAACAATAAACCATCTCTGACTCCTTCCAGTGACAGCTCATTCTCTCTTTCCACTCCTGTATTATGAAATGTCTTTCTGGAGAGCTAAAAGATATATATTCTATAGGTAGGAATAGGTGTTTCACAGCAATGCTGAGAACTGAGAAGCTCTGAGAGAGATGGATCTTTGCATGGCAAGAAAGGAATATATCCTGACAGAATGGCCTCAAATAAAAATGACAAGTGAGGTCCTCTTCCAGCATAGAGAAAAGTGATGTCCCCAGAACAGGAATGACACAGTTAAGCAGAACCTTAAAGCTTGGATAATGTTGTAGAAAAAGATAGCCCCTGATAGATACCTGGTTTTTTTCTTACAAACTCTGTCTTTCAACATAGGCACTTTTCAAACACACTTTCCAAGAATGCTGGTGCGATCAGTTCTTTGTTGGGGTTTTTTCCTCCCCTTGAATACTTAAAAGACCAAGTGTATTTCAAAGCCTTTCAAAGTCTTTCACATCATGAGAGACATACCTGTATATTTGTGCAAACTGGAAATGGATGAAATATCACATGCTTCATTGGAACAACTGCAAATACTCAAAGCTGAAATGAAAACTGAATATTCTGAAAAGACCATTTTGATCAGAAGTTGTTGTTCAAAACAGCATGCAAAAATAATTCCTACAATCCATTCTGAAGAACAAAGAGACTGTAGAGATGTCAAAGCTTTTCCCATATAACCTTACTTCTTTGCAAGGGAATGGACTAACTAAGACAACATTTGTAGGGAAGAGTACCATCTTTTATTAGGAAAGCAGAGAAAAACAGGGGGGAGAAAAATCATAAAGGCTCTTTCTTCAGGTTGGAAGCAGAAAATTTCAAGATATATTGTTCGTCTTAGATCTAGAAAACAGACTAATAAAAGACCTGTTTCAGTCTGTCTGATAAAACTTTGCCTTGCTGAAATCCTTAAGCCATCACAGTTGCAACAACATTCTTACTACATGTAAGGTATCAAATTCTTTTGTCTTATTCAAAGGGCTGGAAGGGACCGTGACAGGTCATCTAGTCCATCTTCCTGACTTCAGATCAGAATCAAATACACCTATGTTATTCCCGAAGCTTATTTATCTAATGTGTTCTTAAAGACCTCTAATGACAGAAACTGCACGACCTCCTGAAGCAATCTTTGTCTCACCTGAACCTTTCTTACTGCAATTTAAGCCCATTACTTCTTTGTCCTATCCATCATGGCCATGGGGAATCACTTCTTTTCTTTGTCTTTTCCACAAGCTTTTATGTTCTTGAAGACTGCTGTTATCCTTTCAGTTTTCCCTTTTTTAGCTTAAACAAATTCAGTTCTCCTACAACTCTCTCACAGGCCTTTTTTTTTTTCCTAGACTACTTCTGACTTTTAAGTATCCCTAATTATTTCTGTTGCTGTCCTATAGATTGTGTTTATTCTGAATTTTTCTTGATATCCCAAAGGAGTATTTACTGACCTGTCTTGAAAATGGACATGATCCCAAACACAGAGTGAGCATAGAGACTGAAATTCACTCTTCCATGGAACAAGTGACCTTTCCTGCCTCCATTTAACACCCCTAGGGCATACCAGCATGTGGGAACCCAAATTTGAAGTGGATATACATGCTCTTTGATTTGGGAATTTTCCTTTTATCTCACAAGAAAGTAGTAACAGCAGATTAACACAGTGTTCCATTAAGGGGAGCAGTTCTAGCAGAAAATAAATATTTTGTAGTATTAAGAACTTCAATTTTCATATGGACATGTTGCCGGCTCTTGGCAATGCACAGGAGGCAGGAGGTTATTATTAGCATCAACCCTACTTATCAGATGGGAAGAGCACAGTACAAAGAAATAATGAAATGAAGCCCAAAACCACATAATGAGAAACAAACATAAGGCAGACTAGAAAAGAAGATTTCCTGGTTTTCCTTTTTTTCTTGAATGCCCCCTCCTGCAGACTCTGGCACTGAATTTTTCTCTGACCTTAGGAGAAGATGATTAAGCAAAGATTCAGGCTGGAACCCACTGATCAAGTAGGACAGAGAAGTCAGATGAGCAAAAAAAGTGATGATTTTTTTTTTTTCTTTTACTATGACCAGAGCAATGCAATCGTTTCTGCTGGAGCTCTATCAGAGCAATGTGATGGCATCCATCTTCCACCCAGTACCTGTACCTCTTCATATTCAACACAAAGGCAGAAGGATAAGCTCAGATTAACTTTCACAAGGTTTTGTTGCAAAACAAGTGTGTAAAAAATGATTTTAAGTAACCTAGATGATGTCTTTTCATATCAGCATTTAGCAATATCTGCCTCTAGATGATGTAGCTGTTAGTACTCTAAGGATCCCTTAGGACAAACTCCTGTTGTAACACATTTTCTCTGCACCAAAGCCTACATAAATGTTAAATGAAGCCACTTTAAACAAATATAGGTAACAGAGGGAGAATAAGCCTGTTAACAGAATCAGCATTTCAGTCACTAAGTCATAATATTTTATTTATTTATTATCTCATAATACCTATAACAAAAGTAACTAGATGCTATAAAATAATACTTACAGACATAGAAGTTGAAATGACTCACCACATCCAACCCTTCATAAAAGCTCTTCTGACTCATAGTATCCAATGAAAGAAAGAAAAGAAAGTATAGCCCCTTTCTAACCCCAAATAATGTTTAGTTGAATACCTGGCTGAGCATAACAGCTGTAGCACGTGATGCTTTCAAAACACAGCCTCCAAAAGAGCCTTAGACCATCACGCAGTACCCAGGGTGTGTACCTTCAAGCTAGAAGGGACACAGAGGAAAGAAACACGCTTTTTTTCCATAAGTGGCCTTATGTCAGCTGCTGGACTGAACCAAGCTAGACAATGGGAAAGGTGGTGGAGAAATCAAAGGGAGCAGGAAGAAGGTTCTCAGCACACTGAACAGCAAACACAGCATGGTAAAGGGATCCACAGTACCTGAGCACTTTGTGCTACATGAAGAAACAGAAAGGTATGAAAAGCAGGGAGCCAGGGGTATGTGGGTGGCATATTGAGAGATAAGGTACAGTAGGTGATTGTGAGAAGAAGACTACCTGGTCAGAAATACAGGGAGGAAAGCTGTCCGTGTCATAAGTAGGAGCAGCAAGGGAATCTAAAAGGACCTTACTGGCTAGTATCAACCTATACTGGAAAAAAGTGGTATTGAAAGTGTCCTAGCCACAAAATGGCAAACACAGTTTCTCTCCATTATTCTCAGGAAATCAGCTGGTTTCCCCTCTCCCAGCATTTGTGGCCTACCTCTCCCAAACTCAGCCTCAGCAATTTCTTTAACACTCAGAGCTTGAACAGATAGCTAGTGAGAGTGTGAAGAGAGAACAGTCTGTGGTCAATGAGAAGAAAATCAACACCTTCTTCAGAGCACCTCTTTCCTCCATGTCACATCTTTTTTTCCCTCTTTTTCCTTTCCTTCCAAACCAAGATATGAAAAAAGCGTGATGCAGAGGCACTCAGATGGCCCTGCCAACACAGTGCTTAGGAAAACACATTCCCTCCCCAACTCTCTGATAATTTAGCTTTGTTTTAGTTTCAATCTAATGAACAGTTATGCTGTAGCCAATCCTGAGTTTATACCCATACAGTCCAAAGCAAAATTATACACCAAGTGGAAAATGCAGCTTTGACTCATAATAATAAGATTGGCGCTGAGTCTGGCAGTTTTTCACACTTGTTTTCATGCCAGTCGGGCAGTGATTTTGCCATATCTCCTAAATAAAGGTCAGGCTAGCAGACAGAAGGCAAACACTGGAGGAGACATAGTATTGTAGTAGGACATCTTCTGAGATATCCAGAAAGCTCTAGAAATGGATGTGGGAGACACACTTTCTCAAAGACATATCTATGTTGAAGAAAAACATGACATGTTTTTCAGTCTGCGGTTGCCAATGCACATTGGTCTGTCTTCCTGCTTGCCTGGAGCAGAAGTCTCTGGTTCACATAAGCCCACTGGCATGTTACATATTTTCCAGCGCAGACCTAGTCCAATGGTACGTTTGAGTACCTGATCATGGCACATGTGCTCAGAGGGCCAATTTACAACTACTTTAAAAAACAGAGGTATTGTCTCGCTGGCAGATCTTCCATTAGGAAAGGTGGTCTTGCACTTAATTTAGGAAGTCACAACTTATGAATACTATTCTTGGCTTTGCATCTGACTTGATGTGAATAGCAAAGGTATCACTTATTTCCCCCCACCCTCGACCCCCCCCCTTCATTTTTTTCATCAGTAAAGTGAATGATATCCAACTCTCCCAGGCAGCACACTCAAGAGTAGTCAATATCAACTGTAAATGTGCTTTGAGACTGCAGAGTGGAAGGTGCTAAAAGAAGAGTTGAAGAGGAAATAGGTCCCCTAGCCATCCTTCAGAGTCCTCTCAGCATCAGCCTACACAGCCGTGTACATCTACGTCTTGTACAGAGTTTCTGGTGCTCAGCAGTGTACTAAAACAGCTTCTGATGAAGGAATCTGTTCAGCACAATGGTCCTCATTCAGGCTGGAAGGTGGCTATGAACAGACAGATTATTCATGTTTGGCACCGTCTTTCCCTTGGCGTAATACCAGACCCTATTGCATTTTCACCTGCCTAGCTTGCTGGGAAGTCAGCTCGTCCTTTGTGTAACTTCCTTTATTTCTTTATTTTTCAACAATGGCAAAGAGTTCTTACCTGGCCTCTTTGGGGGGAATTTCATGCACAGTTGGTGGTGCCCAGAAGGGAGAAGCAGATGCTGTTGAGATACTCATGGTGTCCAAAATAGAAAGCAATTTATATGGACAATTAAGAAGAGCCACACGGGACTTTGGTGGTTGGAAGCTACAAGTCTGTAAGCAGGCAATTTCTAGGGCTTCAGAAAAAAAAAATTAAATTCACCTGAGGCCATGCAAGAGAAGAAAAGTTATATAGAGAGAACAATTCCCAAGTTCATTCACCAGGGCATTAAGCTCCCAATTTGCAGTGGAAATGCAGTACGTGGTGTCCTGTTATCAACCAGATTTAGAGGACAAAGGAAGCAGTCGTCACAGAACAGGTATGAAACGTCACAAAGAGTAAAGACAAAACAAACCAGGGTCTTTAAAGAATATTAAAAGAGGATCTCTAAAAGGCTGTTCGTCATGACCCTCAGCTGTCAGTCATGCCTAGCCTCCTCTGTGCCCTAGCTCCTCCAGAGTGTTTTCTCTTCTCACTCACAGCATTACAGAGCAAAAGGACCCGACGAAGGGAGAGAAATATGGTGGAATGGGTTATGTACCTGGCATTTATTTTCTTGTCATTGTGTTTGCTCTTTTGACATTGGGCAGATAGAGGATGTCAGAATTTTCTATTGACCTGACATTTTTCCTGATGCTTCATCAATTAAGGCAGTTCCAGTTGCAGGTACAAAGGAGTTAAATCAAATTGCTTCAGAACAGCCCTAAGAAATCACTCAACTCTGTTAAAAAGTCTCTGGAGGGGTGATGGCTTTAGCCTGACAGATGTGCAAGCTGAAGGCTCAGCAGCCACACTGACATTCGAAGGCAAGGTTCTGGAGAAGGGACAGAAATCATGTGTTTTCATCCCTTCTCTAGTTGACTACAGAACTTAGTGCACTGCCTCCACTTGCTTTTTCCCCAGACATTGTTTTGGGTTGCCTTGTTAGGTTCAGACTCCCTGAGAATGTTCTTGCCTCCCAGCAATACAAAGAGCCAGAGGACATTTCTCATTCACCTCTCCATAGCCAGAGGCTGTGCAGGTTGACTCAGATATCATGCATTGACTCACTCATTGCTTATTTGCACATGTGAAGTTGGGCCTGTCTAAGAAACCTCTTACAAACTATCACCCTGTGAGATAGTGTGAGATTCTCCACCCCTTCTTCAGCAGCTAAATTGAACTTCTTCAGCTGAGCGGCTCTAAGCCTTTTGCGGCATGCAATGTGGGATCTCTCAAGGGTTCCCTCTTCTGGTTGCTCAGTTTAAGTCAGATGAAAAGTCTGGAAAAAGCTTTCCTGAAGCAGCCAGTCTCCCACAAGACTGAAACTATCATTTGAAAAGAAAGAAGGGATGGAATGATAAGGCTAGATATAGGACTGAACTTATTTCAGGTACTGCTGAAGTCTATACTTTCCCTGCCTTTTTAATTCAGATTTCTGTGGTGAAAGGAAGTATTATCAATCAAGGAATGAAAGCTCTACTTTGTTTCAGAATCTCTTACTCATCTACCTTCATCTCCGGCAGCCTGTATTCCCATCAGAAAGCTTTTCTGAATTTTCATGTCCTTTTCTTGGCTTTTATGCTCCTAGGCCTTGGCATCGTCTGAGCTAAAGTGCTTATTTATCTTTTTTCCTTTTCCCTCTTGTCAAAATAGTATGTCCCACACTCACTCTTTCCTCAGTACTGACACAACATATACAGACCTATGGTTAAAGTAGATGTCTGTATTTTATGACATCTTCGTTTCTTTCTATATGATGTGTTTTGTCATTCTGGGGAGTTAATGTGAGATACAGTTCACACAGGGCTTGAGTCCTTGGTCTGAATTGGGAAGAACAGGGACTTGAAGTTGTTCCTCTCTCATAAAATGAGCACTTGGTTAATAGATATTCTGCAGCAGAGCGGTTTCCTGAGAAAATGTTCTAAATAGAAGTTTCATTGAGCCCTATTCATTAAAACAAAAGAAAATTCTGTTGCCTACAAACTCAAAACTTCCAGTGGAATATAATAGAAACATCTTTCTATTCAGAACTGGTTCTACTGATAAAGTCTTTGCAGTGGGATGCCAATGTAGCCAGCAGGTCCTTTGGATACTATTTGCATCGCTGCTCTCCAGAAAAGGCACTAAAGAAGAAGGATTTATTCCCCAAAATAAAAGGTTAGCATGGAAAAGCAGAGTTCATGGGCCTCATCAGAAGCCTAGTATATCTAAGCCCACAGCTCCACCACCTTGGCAGGCATGTGAGGTGAATAAATATGATACCAGCCTGCTGCTTCTCAGCAGAACTTCTTGGCACATGAACATCAAGCAGGAGATCCAGAGTCTTCTCTGTCTGATGCTTGTCATTAGCCAGGACACATGCACAAAAATTACCTCTTCTTTCCCCATTTCAGAACTACCAGGACTTAGGAGAAGGTCAAAGGTATGACATGCCAGTGGTGTGTCATGCCTCCGCTCAGTGTGTACATTTTAAAATGCTTCTTCTGTAGGGATGGGAGGAAAAAAAGGGAATGAAAGTTGTCTTTTTTTTCTTCCTACCAGGTGCCAGAAGCTCTGTTTTAGCTGCAGCTGAGACAGCCCTAAAGAAAGGGGTGACAGGCAGAAGGAGGGAATCAGGAACAGTAGGACAAGATGAGATTAACCTGAAGAGAATGCACAAAATAATCCGAAGAGGAAGGTCAAAAAAAGTAGGAAAAAAGAAAGGGGAAAAAGAATAAAAGCAGTGGTAAATAACCCAAATAATTCAAAGGTAGTGGCAAAAATAAAGAGGTGAGAAAATATTCACTGAACAGACATAGAGCAGAAGGCAACTATACAGGTTATCGATTCCAGCCTCCAAATACTACAGACAACACTGGAACAGACATTAAGTTGAGAAACATCCATAACGTCTGCTTCAATCCCCATCCCAATTCTAAGTCAGAAAACACTGCAGCCTTACAACACTTCATGCAAAAAAGCAAATGCTGCAGTGACTATACAGGTCCAGCCAAGATGAGGGGGTGGATGAAGGGCCTTGGGAAGACCTTAGACTCATGCAATTGTGTACAGGTGAACACACTTGGGTATTTCTTGAAAGAAAGACCAGATGAACAATCCCTATGGACAGTCCTTGCTCTTCAGTATGGAAGAAAACTCTTCCCCAATCCCACATCCAATCAACTATTTTAATTCAAGACACATCAGTCAGATGGTACCACTAGGAGCACCAGTGTAACCCACCTACTATCCTGTCTTTAGCCTTGGCCAATTTCTGTTTGGGTAATTTAATGCTTCAAAAGAAGATCAATTTGACCCTCCCCAGTCCTCATTCCTCCCACCTTTATGTACACACCCAAGAGAATAAAGGACTGGGGAATGGAGGGACTTCCTTCGTTACCCCAATACTGGTCAGTGGGAGCTCTGAAGCATGAAATTAATTAATTAAAATATAAATGTGGTGCAATTCCTTCTATGAACTCAGCAAGCTCTACTTTTTAATTATTTAAGTTCCTTGCCCTTGTTATCCCATATGGAAGGCCAGAAACTTCATTCCTTTGAAGTTTAGAAACCTTCTCCTTGTTTCCAAGCTAATTTATACTCATCTGATCTTTTAGCACCACTTTTCTCCAGTTGAAACAATTCTCCATCCTGGAATTTACAAAGAGTGTACTTATGAAGAAAAACTGTACTCCTTCTCATCCTTCTTCTGCTAGTCTAACCAAGCCTCCCACACACACTTTTTAAGGTTTGCCTCTTCCCTAATCATTCTCACAACTCTTTTCTATATGTCACTTTCCCTTTTTTGATAAGTGACCCAAATTAGCCACAATATTTTAAGCAAGGACTCCTTAATTTCTCATATCAGTGTACTACTAAAATACTTCCCTTTCTGAAAATACCCTTGCCTGATACATCCCAGAATTGCATTAATCCTTTTCAAGGTAATGTCATATTCCAGCAAAAAGGCAAAGAAAATGTGAGGCAGAAAAGGGAGATGCTGAACAGAAAAATGAAAGCATCCTGAGGAGCAACAGACAATTCTGGAGGGAGGGAGGAAAAAAAAAGTCTGCCCTGCAAACGTAAAGACATAATCAGCTTTGTAGAAAAGGTAATTCAAAGGAATAATGGAAAGTCAGAAAGCTGAGGCAAGGCACATCTGTACAAAATCACAGCGCGCTAGCTTTGCACCACCTCTCAGCTTCATGCCAAGTCTCTGACACTGCTTGCTAATGTCAGCGTTTTGGCGAAAGCAAGGCTGACAATGTCATGACGGTGAGGGGGAGGGACACTCTGCAGTGAAGACAGGGCAGCTGGATCTGCCATTTGGGTCCCCAACAGGCCCCTTGCAGCAGAGCTCACAGACTGTCTCTCCAGGGTGCAGTGCTTTTTGCCTAGTAATTTAAGAATTAGCACTCCTGGCATGCTTGTGCATGCATGTGTGTGTGTTATGTGTACGTGTGTGTTTGACATACAAAACCGACAGTGTCTTCTTAAGCCCCAAAATTTTAAGGCTAGTATTTTTTAATAAAAATATTTCACTGTCCCATAGACATGCAAATATTGTCCTTTAACCTGTGAAAGAACATAATGGAAGATCTCAACGTGCTTTAAGAATATTAATGAGAAGTTACAATAATCCCCAGGCAACGTACACTCATGTATCTCCTGTGTATTCCACAAGGAGATAAAGTAAGTCCTGCACTAAGTTGCCTCACACTTCCCATCATGAAATGTGATTATGCCTTTTTTTTAGTTACTATTTTGAAGAAAAGCTCCAACACAGAAGCATTTTGCAGAACTTTGAAACAGAAGATGGAAGGGGGAGAATGCTCCACATTTTGCTGTTATACAGTAAAGCCGATGGGTTTTGCCTTGTCAAAAGACAAATAAATAAATAAAACCCAGCACATTTTCTCACGGGTGGTTTGTAGAGCAGCACCTTTGTTTCTACCAGTGCAGAATGAAGCTCAACTTACAGCAGACACACGATATGTCAATTCATTTTCATTGTATTGGCAAGAAGCAACACATACAAGACAGATTTATCAAGCTATCTGATAGTCTAAGAGCCAAGAATTCTTCCACCGCTCTCCTCTCCTCTGCTTCCCTCCATACACACACATGCACAAATAAAGTCGAATCTGCCACTCCTCAAAGCATAACACTGTAAAGTTCTGCAGTTTTATTGTGGGTGTTTATCATAAAGCATCCTTATCTGTTATCTGCTTATAGAGGAGGCTTTGGTATGTTTTTTCAGAGTAATAGCCGAGAGCGAGTTAAATTGCATTAACCTTTAAAGCTGGCATTAATGGGTAACCGTGTCAGGAGACTATATTGCTGTGCAATTTCCTTTTCCTATTCTGATGGTGGTTCTCCGTTTAGAGGGGTTTTTGCTGTTAGTGCCAGCCTTGCATCACAGACTTTGAGCTCTGAGCACAGTACTCACGCCCTGGGGAAGCACTCAGCTGGGAGAAATGTAGGACTGTCTTTTACTCACCACTGACACACAACAGGAGAGAAGGCAGATTCACATGACAGAGGCTGTGCGTCTTGTCCTTTGGCAGTAAGATGACTTTGGTACATGGTCCTCACCCATTTTTCCCACCTACACTAAGGTGATTTCAGAGATAGACTGTGCTTGGAGCCTGAAGCTAGTAGGTTAGGACTTGCTGTTGGACATAACAGTGCAGTGTATCAGACAAACACCCTCTCATCACTGCAGAAGGTTGTCAGCTGATCACTGGGAGACACCAGAGAACTGAAAATTCTTAGATATGGGGGCATATGAGCCATACTATGTTCTCTGTTGTGCTGACAAGGAAGACTTCTGCAAGGTACTCCAAGTGTGCAAGCCCAATTTAACAGCAGCTTTCCATGAACGAGGACAGCTGGAGCTAGTCCAGATCTATTATGGTGTAAATGGAACTGGAACGTGGCCTACCGCTTATCAGATATTCTATGTATTAATTATACATGTAAAAGTCCTGTATTTAGGAATAATCGCAATAATTTATCACTTTCAGAGAACAGTAATTGCAAACACAACATAACCATTTGTCAGCTGTTTCAGATGGAAAGGAGTAGGCTGAGAGAAGGCAGCAGCCTCTTTGATCACATTTTGATTGGGAAGTGTCTTCATTACAGGTTTGGTTTGTGGGCCCTCCTACCTCTCAAAACTCTTCAAGCCTTCACAGACTGTTTATCCACAGAATACCTATGCTTGACTCACCACCAAAGTCCCTCCTGAGCTTCAGAGGGAGAACTGGGGGGACAGTGCTGTGAAAGGACAAAGCATCTCCACAGAACTGAGGCTGCATTTCTGTTAATATTCCGTTGACCTGCAGTGATCTTCAAATCTTTCACAAGTTGGGTGCCATTGGATTTGGCACTGGGTAAGCCTAGCTTATCAAAGACACATTTCTTCTGTGAAGGGGAAGAGTTCCAGAGTCAATTGTAATACTTCTCAGAAAAAGTCACAGACTTACCTACAACTAAGACACCCCTACATACAGGACTTGCCTCAGGTGATGCAGACGGATGTTACTTGGCTGCCATGGAGATGAGTACAACAGAAGAGACTAAATAGAAGAGAACATGTTTTGTTTTGAAGTGCTGTTGCAATAAAGGTGCATGTTAAATACAGAGCCGTTAGTTTCTTGCCAAAAGCTAACATTAATTGTTTAAATTAACACTGCAATTAGCACACAACTAAAATAAATACTTTTTTTTTTCTTCTTTTCCCTGTTTCTTAGAAGAAAGCCATAACTGTTTGCTTCACAAGCCTCCCCTGGGAGGACATGTACTGTTTTGCCCTTTAAAATGGAACTGCTGTTCAGAGAGACTGGGCCGTGCCAGCTAGGGAGCCTTCCAGGACTTGGGGTGCAACTAGATTTGTGCTTTCTCATGAACCTTTCTTTGTGACCAGGGTTGTGCTCAGCAGCATCTCTTTTGCCTTCTCCCCAGAGATGTCTGTCTCAGCCCCAACTAGGTAACCACATTCCCTTCCATGATTTACCATCAGTCACTTGCAATTCAGCAAGATTGGGCATCAGCAAGACAGGAGCTTGCACATCATTTGGGACTGGGAAGTTTTGGGTAGCTTCCTAGGTGGTGAAACACATGCCACCTACAGTTCAACCCATTTTTGCCTGGAGCTATCAGTACACAGCCCTAAAGGAGTCTCTCAAAAGCCCTTTTTTTATTTCAAACAGCAGAGACTCACTCTATTAGTTCCAGAGGTGCGACTTACAAGCCCCAGGGTAAGACAAAAATAGGCACACATGTACTTGCACACCAGTAAGCCCCTGCTTTGGGGGGAACAACTCCAGGCCTGCAGCTCTACAGAGAGCTTTAAAACAACGTATTGTGTTCAGAGAGTAACAAGGATCTCTCCCTCAGGAAAATAAAGGGAAAAAATGACAATCATTGGTAGAAATGGTGTTGATTTTTCTTAATGATAAATGAAATGAAAATTTGGATGAGAATGATGGATGCCGCCAGTCAGAGTTCTTGTTGCAACAGCCATTGCCTCTTTATGTACCCATCTCATGAAAGTGTCAGAGATATTTAGAAAAAAAAAAGAAGAAATATGCTAAAATTAAAATGGAGAAGAAAAAGTCATTTCACACATTTAATGGCATAATGAAGTCTTTTTAATGTAATTTTCTTTACTCTTCTGATTACATATTCACAAAGAGGATCTTCACTTCCATCTTTATTAGGCACTGTGTTTGTCATCATTATGGGTTAAGTATTTTCATAAACATTTGATGAATATTAACCATTTAAAATAAAAAATAACAGTTTATTCTCTCTGCAATGACTGCTGCACATGGAGATATTAATACCGGAGCGAGTCACATGAAATTACACACCCCTGCAGCCCTAACCCTGCATGCAAGGAAGAAGTGCAGAGCCAGGGAGATGAGAGACTCTCAACCTAGTGAATCTGCAGAGGATCTTGTAAAGCTAGATCCTATCTAGACCTGTAGCCAGGGCTGACAATGATCCCAAAAGACTACTGAATCTTCCTGTGAGAGATGTGGTGGTTCTTTCTGCAGGTGACAAAATAACAGGCTGTTTTCCTTGCTGCTTGCCCTTCATGACTGCCTTATTCTGTTCCCTGTACTTACATGGGATCAACCCAGCCCAGGCTTTAGTATAACAACCCGGTTAATCGTTTTGTCATCTCTAGCTGGTGCAAATGTCCTGAAAAACATGCTTTTAAACATAGGCTGTTCAACTGGGGAATGGCTCCCTGAAAGAAACACTAGAGCCAAGTGATGTAGAAAGGGGAGGAGGAATGAATACCACTAAAGAAGGTCCTCCAAAAGGAGCTGATCAGATTTGGGCAAAACCAAAACCTGGTTAATCTGTTTTTAAGTACAGCAGAAAAAGGCAGACACAACATGTTGGGCAAATAAGAGCACTAATTATAATGAAGTTATATTACATTGCATTTATGTTTCATTTTGATCCTTTATTTGTACTAAGAAAGATTTATTTCTCAGTGATTGTGTCATTTTTAAAAAGGAAAACAATCATGCGTACTGCTTAAACATTTTCTAACTTCTTTCTTCCATCCTGGTTCTGATTTGTTTGCACTTTTATCCATTCCTCTTTGTCCAATCAGCAAAATGAAAACATCAGTGATGACATGCTAATTTCCAAGAAACACATGAAAGCTCATTTCTGACAGAAGGCTATTGTAATAAAAATATCTGACCTGTTTCTCTTCAGAAGGCACGCACTTTCCTTCACTTTCCCAGAGGAAACAGGAGGCAGCTGACACCCTGAGGGCTTCCCCACCTGTAAACCAATTTTCAGATAGCAGACTCTGGCTCACTCTTCCCCATGTGTTCCCATGTCAGCGCCAACTTGCCCTGAGAATAAGAAACCAGAGAGCACTTTTGCGGTTGGTCAGTTTGGTTTTTTTTCACAAAAGAAAGAGGAATGTACAAAGGGTGAGGGGAAAAAAGTCCACCTGTGGATCTCACAGCGCTTCTCCCCACCTCCCTAAAGTGCAGAACAATATTGCCAGTGCTGCCAAACGTTATTAGAAGGGTCGATGTGGGAAGGAGCAGAGGGTTACTCTTTGTTGCCTCCCCAGCAATAAACTGGGTCACTTTAATTAAATCGTGTAGGTAGGGGATCCAGAGCAGAAGCCTGAAGAGCCCAAAGGCCCAATTCAAAAGATCCTGACTCCGCCCTGGCGGGAGAGGGTTAACAGAAGAATTACTGGTTGATGTTTAATTAGGATTTGAGCGATGGGGATTGAGCATTAGGCTGGGGTTTGTTTAGGGCTCATGTGTGCTCAAGCGCCGAGGTAATTTCACATTGTGTTTTGCTGCGTCTTTCGCCAAGCTCAGCCAGCGCCTTGTGGGAGCTAGAGTAAAAGCTCCACCTGGAGACAGCAGGAGCCTGCCTGCTTCCACGGCTGCTTGCAGCGGATGCTACCGGTGAGGATTTGCTGGGAGAGCAGGGGGGCCCAGGAGTGCTCATCCCCTGAATTAGCTCCTTACTCGCTCCCCGGCTGCAGCCCTGGCATTTCTCTTCCTCCCAGCACTTAGCGCCTCTAATTCCCCAGTTCTGCGGGGAGCCCGGCACGTGCTGTGCAGGAACAGTGAGTAATTGCAGGTCTGTAGCAGGGATACAGAGGAGAGGGAGGCTAAGGGAAGTAAGAAAACCTGAGCCAAAATCTCCTGCCGCCCCTTGGCCACCATCTGTAGGAGAAGGATGGTGCTTCAGAGCTACGTATGGATCTGAACCACATGCATCCTTGCTGCCGGTTACCCAGCGTCACAGGGTGAGACAGCCACCCCCTTGCACAGTGCACCCCTCCAGAATGCTGCAACCTGCTAGCAGCCAACAAGATGCTGTCTCCAAGCAGAGGATCCTACTTTTCCTTGCAGTCACATGAGAAGTTTTTCTGAGATAATAAAATTAGATGTGATTCTCTACTTTACTTTGAGGCTCCTTTTCCAACCCCTCTATCTAATTTGCATCATCTCAACTGACTGCTTTCCCAAGAAAGCTGCTGAGGTCACTGGTACAGCAGGACAAAGAAAGAGGCACGAGGTAGTTCCTGGGAAGAGCTCACCCATCTTTGTCTGGGACAGATTTTGAAATCCTGATCTTGAGCAGAAGTTTGGATATTGGTATAATGTTTCAGTGCCAGGACTGAGGTGTCAATTGGTACTAAGCCTCAGAGTTCTGAACGTTGTGAAACAAATAGATCATCTTCTTTCTGGCTAGTGACATGAATAGGCACAAGGAGTTGCTCCTGGTAACCAGAACTCAGGCGTCCACATTGCCAAACTGCTGGTGCAGCTCCTGGCATGGTTTTGGCACAGGACAGCCAGCAGCACCCCAGAGGACTCCTGGGCACAGCCTGTGATTTAGCATGGGCTAGGCATGGTTTCCCATAGGCAGCTTGCGCGCAGCTGCCTTGGTCTGTAAGGTAAGAGAGCTTTGTTGTGTGCAGGGTGCTGCAGGCCAACCTCAATGTCAGGGAACTTTTCTGAAACATATCTAATTCTCTGGTACAAAAGGTGGCCTTTTTCACTGAAAGTCTGCTGGGAACCTCTCAATAGAGAGAACAGCAATCCCCCTCTACAGCAGGCTTTCCCCAGCAATGCAAAGCACCATAAAGGTGTGAGACCTTGTTCAGGACTTGGATAAGGCATTTCAAGCAGGGAGGAAACAAACAGATCTAGTTGAGTTTAGCTTTGAACAAAGGCTCTAAGATATGGGCGGCAAAGTCCTTCATGCTGTCAAAAGCCTGGGTGGCAAGCAGCGAGCTGACAAGAGAAGCGTTCAGCTCTAACTTGCTTGTCCATGTCTGGGAAGCAAGGTTCAGTATCTCTAAATAGCCTTAAACTAGACTGGCTTGTTATTAGTGGAAACCAAGCCCTTGCATGTTATTAGTCAGCAGATGGTATATAAATGTGATGTCAGGAACCAATCTAGCACGACCCACGGCAAGGAGGAGGATGATTAAACAGGGAAATGAAACAGAGCCGAGGGATGTCACAAAAGAGTCAGCACAGAGGGACTCAGATCCCCAGCAGCACAGGGGCTTTAGACCACAGGAAAAAAAAGAAAGATTTGCCAAGGAAAAAAACCCCACGAAGTAAGTCTGTAAACAGAGCTGACCACAGGGGATAAAGATGAAATGGAAGCAGACTTTTTTACTATCTCAATCAGGGAGAAAAAAGTGACAAGAACTGACTGAGACGCTGAAAAGTGAGTGATATGCTATTGCCAAGAATAATGCTCAAAACACTGTAACAGCTGATAGAGGTACTGAGCATCGTGAACCCAGACAAAATAAGACTTCAGAGACATCTCTCGGTTAAAGGAAAAAACAACCAACAAACTAACCGAAAGCCTTCAGCAATGGAAAAAGGAGCAGATGTTAGTGCTGAAGGCACTAGGCTCCACAGGCGACTTTAGAGACTGCCATCAGTGACTCCCAGTGAAAAAGGCAGGTGCATTTCTCCCTTGGAATACAAACGCAGTAAAGTCTGTCCTTACCCCAGCATACTCACAATGAGCCCTCACCTTTCTTTATTCTTATCTAGGACAAATGGTCTCCTTCAAGAACTAGCCCAGAAGGATTAAAAAAAATCCTCTTTCACTTCCTGGCCCCTCATATCCATGCAAGAGATAGGGTGGTTTCCCTCATCTTCTTTCCTCTTTGCTCTAGCACCCTCATTTTCCAACAATGTTGTTCACATTCAACCCAATGGGTTCTGAGTTTGTTATTGAAAGAAATCTGTATCAGACTCCTCCCAGAGACAATAAAGGTAATTTTCTTTTTCTACAGAACTCAGTGCTCTTTTATAATTCTCCACTTAACTTTCTGGAGATGCTCATTCTCCACCTTTTGTTGGCCAATAGAACCTGCTTGTCCAGCTGGCTTCAGGCAGAAGCCTCCTAACCTAGTCCTGGTAGGGCATCTTCTGTTCCAGCCCCTTTAGCAGCTGGATAACAAACCTTCTTTATCAGATCTGCACCATGAAACATGCAGACACCCAAGTTATATCCAATGTACATATATCAGTGTATAGCCATGCAGAGGAAGAACTTCTGGGAGACAGGCCCTAGCAAGCTGACCGTGCTTGCGGCATGGTACCCAGGCAGCTTGCCATCTTCCAGAACTGCCTGGCTCTGCTCTGCCTTGGGCATCTCTTTGGGATTCAGCGGTGTGTCATGCAAACACACCTGCAGAAGAAGGCCCTCCAGTGGTCTACAACCTCCAGAAACCCAGCACACTGCTCAGTGCAGACGCAAGAGGATGTCCCTCTGCTGGGGGTGGGTGTTTTTATTTATTCCTTCTTGCATATATACATTGCCATGCATAAATCATGCTTCCACAGCGATTTTTTGATCTTCCATGTGATTTTTATTTTTCCCATTGCACCTCCCTTGCTATAACATGTGACAGTTCATTTCTTGTTTTTCCTCTCGCAGTCAACAATCCTCCTTCCCCATGTCTCTCTCCCTTCAGTTTAGACCACACTCCCACCTCACTGCAATACAGGCCATCCTTTCCTATCTCTCTTTCCCCCTCCATCTGCCTCCCTTTTCCTCTCCCCTCCTTCCTAAGTATAGGCCAGCCCCCATCTCCCTCTCCTTCTCCTGTCAGCAAGGCAGTTTATCGGCAGTTGCAGTCTCATCTATCAGTCCAATTCATCTTTCCCCGCAGCCTTTGGGGGAGAGCAAGAGGAAAAAACCACAAGCTGCCTTCCTAAAGGAACCAGTGGCAGCCACGGGCATTAATATGAGAAGCTTGGGAAGGTGTCGTTTTTCACTCAAGCTGACATTTAAGCTGTTTCATAAATATGAAATCAAACCAAGGGCCCAGATGGGCCTCCACCCCCTCCTCTTTTGACTAAGAGCGGCTGTGATACTCTCTTCACCGGCTTAAAACAAGGGGATGACAGGAGCAAATCCCTGAGGGGTGAAGGATAGAAGGAGAGACTGTTCTCAGCAATGGCACCTGTGATGTTTACACTAGTTTCAACACAGAGCCACCAACTAGTATGAGAAAGCCATCAGTCACTATTGGTAGTGGCAGGTTTTCTGAGGGGGGATTTTCCTCTGAGTGCACAAGGCAATGGGGTGGATATTTTCTCTGCTATCCCCAGAAGGGATGGTGGATCTCTTTCCATAAACAGTTCTCTTATGACCATAACTCTGTTTCACACACATGCAGAGCTTGATTTCAGGTAAGAATGAGGTATAAATCTCTGACCCTGGTCCTTTTTAGAAATCTGTCCTGCTTACACCACTCCAGTCCCAGTACCCAGATAGCCTGCGGTATCATCGCCAGTGTGCAAGACCTTGAGCAAAGTACATCCCAGGAAACCACCACAGTTTCTAGGAGAATTTACAGAACTAACTGGGGGGGCTGCCACCTCACCCTCCCCTCCATTCTCACTAGGAAACAATTCCTTTCATGGCTGGGAGGAGGTGTCATGGGTACCTGTTAAAGTCCACAGATCCCAAGAGCGAGGGAAAGGAGGTAGACCCTGCCTGCTGACTTTTCTTTCTGGTGTGGTAAGGAGAGTCTCTGAGTTTCCCTGGGACATCAACTGCATTGTGCTCATCCCACTGTCTCTGCTTCAGACAAACATCTACCCCACTGCCCCTAAAAATCCATACTGTGCATGCAGTCAAGGGGAGAGTGCCACAGCCTGAGGGGAGGAAACACATATACAGCACCTTTCTATATGCCACTAAATATTACTGGGCGTGGTATGGCTCCGTGGGATCCATGCATTAATTACAACTGCCCTGAAATTGTTCACCAGTCCATATAGGCTACAATAACAGAAAACAACCTCTCAGGGCACTGAACTCTGTCTCTTGGCTTCACAGAGAGCCATGTCGTCTGGTTTCATCCCTCAATATAGTGTGCTCATAGCACCTTATACTGTACAGACCTGCGGTAACCTTTGATAATCTATGCTTGGACTACTGTTCTCTGACAGACAGGAACCAACTAATTCCCAGTACAAGTGCAGCTTAGAACTTTTGCGAGAACAGTGAACTTCAATTAAAGTAGCTTTTCTTCTTCCTTTGTGTTTGACCCAATTATGTGTTTACAGAGTGTAATTGCCCACCTCCAGTCTCCATCTGATTAGACCAAACAGGACAGGCTCATTTCTTCAGACATGAGAGGCTTGCCCCAGTCACACAGGTTTTCCCATGTTGGCATTTGCACCAGTTTTAGTTCTCTCTTGGAAACGATTGACAGGAATAACACTGACTGTTCACTGGCTGAGGTGATGTCTACACTACCTTCATACAATCACCATGGTAGTCCTGTTTTTGGCATGTGATCCTATCCTGGCAGTTCCTAAGGTGTCATTAACCTCTTGCACAACCATTTCAAGGTGAGAGTGCATAGTTGCAATGTGATTGACTGCTACAAGCAACTCTGTCTTCTGTTTTCTTCTTTCAAGCTGATAAGCCTTCAGTGTGCAGGAGAAGCTCTTGCTCACAGTACCCAAATCTGGCCTTGCAATCCATGCTGCTACAGAGGTGCTTAAGGAGGTGTGGTTTAGTAGAGGATAGGTATGGTTGGACTCAATGATCTCAAAGGTCTTTACCAACCTAGCGATTTTGTGATCCTGTGATTCCCTCACATCCCTGTTTGCCCAATCCCCACAAAACCTTGTGTGATGTTCTGGTGATTCTTGGCACTGATGATGCTGCCTGATAAAGTTAACCCATTCCAAATTTTAGACCAAAGTCCTCATTGAAAACATCGGTCCCGAGACCAAGGCTTAAGAACTTACCTAGCAACCTCCTTCCAGCACAGACACCTCCTTCCCCTCTTTCACCAGTTCCTTACTCACCTCACAACTCTTGTACTAATCCTCATCCTCTCTCATTTAACTAATAATTTCCCAGGTGGCACCATACCAAATTTTAATGAAGTACATATAAAGGAGCTCTACTTCTTTTCCCTTGTCTAGAACATCAGTTACCTTATCAAAGACAGATATTGAGTTAGTCTGGCACAATCTCTTTTTGATAATGGCATATTGCACTATATCCCATTTTCTATTCCATGTCTTCAATTATTCTTTCCGACATAATTTGCTCTGAATCCATCTATGCCCTTGAGGCCAAAATAACAAGCCCGCAGCTGCCTAGATTGCTCTCCCTCCCTTTCTTAAATATGGGTAGGACATTTGCTATTATCCAGACAGAGGAAGCCCCAGTGATTGGACAGATTTATTAAAAATCCCATCTACCAGACCTGTGATTTCATGGGCCAGTACTTTTAGCATGCTGGGGAGGTTGATTTCCTGGCCTTTCCAGTTTGAACACAGGGAGCTCTCTGAATTGCTTCCATCTTGCATGCAACCACTGCCCTTTCAGTGCACTTATTCCCATTAGTCCACGTGACTCGGTCCCCACACTCTGTATGTCTGTCTGCTTTTAGGGGCAAAGTATTGCTCTAGTTTAAAGCTGTGCAAATTTTTCTCACTACGTATAGGAACTCCACTTTTTCTTTTTTTTTCTTTTCTTCCTTTTTTTTTTTTTCCATTTATAGTGTTAAGGATCCTTCTGTTGTTTTATTTCCTTTGCAGGGACTAACTCAGTTTGACTCCTGGCAATTCTCACTTCATCCCTGCACTTCCTGACCTCCCAAGACATACCTTTTTTTGTTGCTTAATCCCCTTTCCAAGGCGGCCTTGATGTGCAGGTGAACTAGGCAGTTATCAAGTGCTGCAGACTGCGGGGGTGTAATAAAAGGGCCACACACCTATGGTTTGCTTGGCCTATGCCAAGCGCTGCAGAGTTAGCCTTGCTGTGATTGCCAACATGGACAGGGTCAGGGTGGCTGCTACTGCTGCAGGTATGTGCCCTCCAAGCAATGGGAACTGCTGCTTGTACCCTCTGCGACTCTGGATGGCAGTCAGGGAAGTAAGTTAGACCTTTCTCTTGCATCCTGCTCCCTCTCACAAATTCTTCAGTTTCCCTCCCAGAGGCATGTATGCCCCTTTCACAAAGGCCACCACAAGTGGAAAGCTGCTTTGTGTTTGGAGTTGAAGCAGGGCACTTTTGTACCTCCTTTGGAGGTGGCGAAATAGAGGAAGATCTGCATTTTGAGATAACAGTGGTTGAAAAGGTGGTTGAGTAGTGGAGAGAGAAAGGAGACTCCTTTCTCTACCTACAGTTCCCTGAAAACTCCCACAACTCCTTTGCAGACTCCCAGCTCATCTTGTCTTCACTCAGCTCACATCTGCTCTGCACTGCCACCACAAATGACTTCTTTGATCTTCATATTTAGGGATGGCAGCATTCAGAAAATTGTTAATACTGTAGACAATGTGCTGCTTCTGCCCTCCTCTGTTCCTTCTACACTCTCTGCTTGTGAGCAAGATGTTTTTGAAGTTAAGCTTTGAAAAAAAGTTGGCCATTCATCTCCTCCAAGCTTGCTCCCTTTTCCTGGGATACAAATTCAAAATAATTTTGCACTACCCACTTAAATGCATTCCTGCACTCCTCCTCCTTTAAAGTCTCTGAGTTCCCAAGTCCAGCTGACTTACTGATTTCCTTGCTTGCACAAAGTTTGCCCTTTGGAAATAAAAGGAAACTCTCAGTTATGATTCATTCTTATTTATCCGACCTCTCAGTTTGAACTGAGCCATATAGCTGTAGGACTTGAAGGGACCTTGTGAGCTCATGTAGTCCATCTCTGCCCCAAGTGATTATCAGCTGTCCAGACCTCCATCACTCCTGACAGGCGTGTGTTTAACCTGCTCTTTTAAACCCCCACTGGTAGAGACTCCATAACCTCCCCAAGCAATCTGTTCCTTGTATTACTCTCCCTGCCCTCAAAAAACATTCCCCAATGTCTCATCTGAATCTCTTTTCCTGCAATTTAAGACCATTATTGCTTGTCCTCTCTACCCCAGACGCAAAGAAAAGGTTATTGTCTTCATGGCAGCTTCTTTCTTCACCATAAACCTTTTCAATCTTCTCTTACCAGGCTAAGCAGTGCTCAACTCATTCAATCTTTTCTCACTACTTGTGGTTCCCACATCTCTGAGCATTCCTGTTTGGTGGTTTGTTTTTTTTTTCCTGGACTAAGTCCAGGAAACCTTCATCTGTCTCAAAACTTGATGCAGTTGAGGCTGAGTTGAGAAAGGATTATTTCACATATGACACTCTTATTTATACATCCCAGCATGATGTTTGCTTTCTATGCAACAGGTGATTTACTATTATTGACTCACAGGCAGTTTGTGATCAACTGTAACTCTCTATATCCTTCTCAGCAGAAATCTACCCAACTGCTCTCATTTCGTTTTGGTATTATTGATTGCTCCTCAGTTCAGTGCCTTGAACTCGTCTTCACTGAGCTGCATCCCATTTTCTGCAGATTATTTCTCCAATCCATTTAGATCATTTCAAATTTGAATCCTGTCCCCTGTACCACGTGCATACTTTTCAACACAATATTCTATCATTTATTAAGGGCATGCATTATTCCATAACCTAAGTCATGGGTGACCATGGTACCCAACTTGATGCATCCTACTAGTCACCCAGTGAATCACTGATAACTGTTTTACAAGTGCAGGTTTCCAAACAGTTTTGAATCCATATCATAGTAATTTTATCCAGACTGCATTGCTCTAGCCTGCTAATGGAAGTCTCACATGAGGCAGTGTCAAAACCTAACAAGTCAAGGTGCTTTGTCGTTATCTGCAAGGCTTGTTACCTGTCAGAGTAAGAAATCAGGTTGGCTTTATACAATTTGTTCCTGACAAAATCAAATTGCCTGTTATTTACCATGTTGCTATCCAACTCATGATCAATCTATTGTTAGGTCCTACATAAAGCTCTCCTGTAAAATTCTCTCTGCTAACTGAAATCAAGGCTAGAATAGCAGCACTTTTGATGGCGCTCAGTGATTATTTGGTGATGAAGTCTTTTAGCTATCACATTCAAGAATAACCAGGCCCTACTTTTATTAATAGCACTTATTTTATAATCTACATTTCAGAAAATACAGCCTTCTAAACTGACTCATTCCTAGTTATCTTTCTCTCTCTGTGTCTCTCTCATAACATGCTGAAGTGCTTTATGATCCCCTGGACTAGAGCAGACACTCAAGGGTAACATTTTTCCAGTTCCTCCCCAAAGTGATTTTAACCCAAGTCAATTATCTTTCAGCTTTGCTACTACATTTTTGCCCATTCTACCCTTAATGTGCATAATCCCAGCTAACTTCATCTTTGTTTCTGACTTTTCTGAAAGCCATATACCCTTCAATACCTATGTCCCAGTCATGACTGTTACTGTAACATGTTTCTATAATAACCAGTTATTAACAAATATGGGTTTTTTTTGGTTTTTATGTTCCTTGGGCTAATATTAATGCACCTTGCCTATTTTACTGGCTAAACTGCATACAAGCATTCCTCACACAGTACCACTAGTTTCACTACTGTTCCAGTAAACATTTTTACTCTAAATTTCTTTGTATTTTTCTTTTATTCCTTGCTATACATCCGTCTATTGCTATACACGCTTTTACCAAGTGTTGCTCTTGCTGTGTATCAACAAACATAGGGACAAATATTGTACAAGCCTCTCCTAAACTATTAGTCTGTTTCCTAGACAAAGATCTCATTGTTAATTTTGCTGCCTCAATGCCAGAAATCAGTCTCTCGGGCATACAGGAGTCATTACTCCCTGGAGGATTGCTCTGCTTTTGGGAACTCTCCTCAGTGGTTAGGCTGTCTGAAAACCTACCCACTAACATTAGCCTTGTGACTCTCACTGTCTCTCTGCACGCAAGAAATCCCTCTGTATTTCACCTGAGCTTAATTTACTGCTCTGAGCACTTCTCTTAGCACAGCAAAGATTTTATTTTCTTTTTTTTTTAACCTTCTCAGGTGGTATTCTGGCAGTAACACTTGTCCCAGCAGGAAAGTTAACCACCAGATTTCACAGGGTGCTCTTAGGCTCACAGATCTTCAAGGTGGGATTCACCACTGGATGTACCAGGGACCAATATATCTGTAAAGACAAAATAAAGCCAGGGGTCTTGGGTTGAGTCTGTGGAAGCACATACTATACAAAGGCCACTTTTCCAAAGATAAGTTGCCACGGTGAGCAACCTTCTATGCCGTGGCCCAGGTGGATGCCTTGCTGAAGCAGTCTGGACCAGAAGGCACAGCAGCTGCAGGTAAGTGTTCAGGGGATATTAGTTCCCTTGGCTCAGCCACTTGTGATCCTTCCAACCATGCAGCAAACTGTAGCTCAGATGAAGGGGAAGTAGACACCATAATTCTAGAAAGTACCAAGTAAGGTGGGAGGAAGAGGAAGGTCTGGAGTGTCTCTGCTGCATGAGAGGCTCTACACTGTTGATGCTTTTCTATTCTGTTCCTATAGCCAGCTCTGAGAGGTGCATGGACTGAGAAATTCACGCCACTTCAGATAACAAGCCTTTGAGATCTGTAGCAGGGTACCATCCTCCTTTGCTGATTCTTCTGCTTTGGGTCTTTCTGTTTTCTCTCACTTCCCTTTGCAAATGACCCTTATCTTTCATCTGTCCCCTACTATGTCCATCCTTTTCTCTTTTCTGCAGATTGACTTATTCTCTTGCTATTCCCTCCACGGCCTTTCTCCTGTGCAGTCTCTGGTGTTGCAAGCCTGTTCTCCCCTCCATTTCTCCTCCATCAGCCAGTCTCTTCTTCTGCACTACCTATACACCCAAAGCATTTCCATTCAAGTGAGATCATGGATCTAGAACACTGTCATATAACCACACCTAACCCTTGTGGATAAATCTTCATTGAACCGAAGTGAGGTGTAGTGGTAGCAGGGTAACTGATCTGGAGAGAAGTTTATCATTGGGTGGAAGGCAAAGAATGCAGCCACCTGTAGAGCTTCTCCAAAATCCAGAGTATTTAGGACATCAAGAATTTTTAAGAGCAATAATAAATATTCTTGACAGAAAATTAAAGGAGAACTTTTCTCTTAAAATGCCTAGCCTCACAGGTTATTAGAAGATACTATTACAAGTTAGTGATAAATGACACAAGATGTCTTGAAATGTAGTTCAGTAAGGAAATCAACTTATATTTCTATAGCACCTGTCTCATGATACCCATAATTGACAACAACAACAAAAAAAATTAAAAAAAAAAGGGAAAAAAGGAAAAAGAAAAAAAGAAGAGTGTAGGAGAAATAACAGAGGAAGGCCCCAGAGACGTGCCATTAAAAAAAATTATTTAGAATCCCTGAGTCTCCAAGGAACAGTAAACACAGAAGTCAATTATATTTCCTCAAAGGCCTCAAAGGGAGATTTCCAAATACCACACCTACTGAGAAATTACAGACTTGACTCCATACATGCTTGCAGCTCCCAATGATCTTTTCCATTTCACAAGGCAATTGTGAATCTGTACCAGTCTGGGGTGGCAGCTTTTTCATGTAAGTTGTGAGTATAACGAACATTTTCTGTGTACATGTCTAATCCATTGATTTAATAGACCTGAACAGAATTTGGAATCTCTATGCCAAAGGAAGTTCTGCCATTTCAAATTTCCCTTTGTTAAAAAAAAAAAAAAAAGAAATGTAAAACCGAAGTAAACGTAGAAAGTCTTAATGAAAAAAATGTCCATTTTAGGTCAATCAATGTTTTGTCTGCATCTTAACTTTAATGTTACATTATACTGTGGATTCAAAGAGAAAATGGGAACCCAGGCAAGAGGTTATAAAAAACGCTACGTGAAAGATTTCAACCTCTTGGAAGTGTTGATGTGTTTTCTGAGTGAAATTTCATCAAATGGGTCACATTTCTACGGACCCTGAAGCTTTCATAAAATCAGCCTTGACGAATGGAAAATTGTGATACTGAAAAAAGAAATAAAATAAAAATCAAGTACCTCTCCTATTGAGTTTCTAACCTTCCACACTGGAAGCACAATCACTGTCAACTGTGTCACTAAACAGCCTTCTTGGTGTGAGTGGCAACAATCTCAGCAGTTCCTCTGGTCAGACACTCAAGAGACTATGCTCGAAATCATGTGGTTTCACACTTGTGACCTACGGACTGCTGCAGGTCCACAACCTGTCTTTAAGAGTCAGTGTGAGACACCTATGAAGCACAGCATCTTTTGCTAGGTTTGATCTTGCTATAGGAGGTGAAATTTCCACTGGAAATGTTTGCTTTTAATTTTGAAAACTGCGGCTGTCCTCAACACTCTCCTGCCTTGCAAGGTAGCAGAAGATGAAGACTCACCACACCAAGCCTTGTCAGGTCACAGAAGCAGAGGAAAATGTACTGGCCAGCCATACAACAGCTCCAGGGAAAGCCTCCTCTTGTGAAGAGAAAAGCTTTCCAAAGGAAGGAGATGACTGCTGCAGCTTGCTTTGAAGCTCTCTTCCCTCTGTCTCCAGAGCAAGCACAGATCTGAGGTTATTCCTCTTTTTGGCTTTCCCAGGTAATCTCCACTGCGTGTCCGATGTTACTCTTTCCTTGTATTTCTGAAATTACTCTTCCTTCTGTGTTGTGCAGTTACTCTAACTTGTGTTTCTGGAGAATGATAACTACATTAAAAATTCAGTGCTCTGCCTATCAAACCTGGAAATCAGGGAAGCTGCGAATTCAGAAGATCAAACTCTACAAATCCGAGCTTCTGGGGTGCAGCAGATGAAGGACATTAAAATACAGCAGCACTGGATAATTATCACCCAAGTGAAATATTCGGGCTGATGATGCATCAGTTCTATCCTTGCTGCTCAACAGGTCACATACAGCTAGGAAGAGTTCTTAAGGGATATAATCTATTGCCCACTTCTGTTACCAGGACATTTCTTGCTTCATTCAGCAGCAATAAAGTCATACTCCTTATCTCCAGTGTTTCACTTCAGGTCAAGTAGTGCTCTAGTATCAATGAAGAGTGAGTAGGACAAAAAATTGGTCACCATCTGGTAGCTAATGAGTGGGCCATCAGAGAAATCACTACTGCTTGCACTTTGCTGACCATTTTGGACTGGAAGAAGGACTAATTACAGTGTGGACAGTGGGATTTGCCAAGTAAATACAAGGACATGCGCTGTAGAACTTTGCATCTGGGGAACATATCCTAAGCTTCCATTGTAAATCGGTAAAGCCCTAATCAATATAACTAATGCTGTTCAGGGTGCAGTTCATCGTGTCCCAAAACAAACACCCATGTTTTATCTGCTGAAGCACTCTCCTCCGTATCCATTAACAATAATGGCATACAGATGTGTATCAGGGGTCTATCTAGGACATAGACACCTGCATTGTAGATAGCCATCACTAAGTGAGACAAGTCCTCCCCTGCCTTTCTTTCCGAGCTATAAATGGGGCCCTGGTAGGCCAGCAGGGAATAGACTTGCATTATCTGTGCGCAATTTGTTGGGGACTTTGCTTCTATATCCTCTCATAGCTAATGGCCTGTTCCATTAATTCTTAAGGTTAAAGTGACCTTGTAAAGCTAAATAAGTGCATTTCTCAAATAGCACACAGCAAATATATGTATGCACACATTTAGCTATTCGTGAAAGAAATTAACCCTACCTCTCTAACTCATTTCCCACTTTCCTTTCACTGGCAAGATAATCCACTTAAATAGAGTTCCCAACCTTTCTACAGGCATAAAACAACATGAAAAGGATGGAAAAACCCAATTGGTTGGTTCCTTTCCTGCTCATGGAATAAAACGAATAATTATTTCCTTATTAAAACAAAAATTAAATATTTTCTAAGCTTTCATCCCTTTTTGTCTTCATTATACCATCTCTTAAAATAATAATGAAAAAAAAAGAAACATGAAACTTAATAAAAATAAACCAAAATTGATGCAAACAGAATAATTGGCAAAGCGTGAAAATACTGCTCGTATCCTGGAGACAGACTGCGTTGTTGGTCGTTTCTTAATTTTCACTCTATTAAGGTAATTTCCTGTGACTGTGGGTTTTTTCCGGCAGCCATTCTCACACACTGTCATTCCTGCCTTCTTCACATGCTGGGTAGTGTGGAGGGTTTTTTTGTCTGGTCTTTTTTTCTCTCCCTGATCAGGAAAGAGAAACACATACATACCAGGTCTATTTCCTGGAAGTCAGAGGGCAGAGATGCTGGTCTCTGAATCCAAGTCCATGGAAGGGAGCAGTGAAGGTAAATTTCCAAATGTAAATTCCACATCACACTAATACCTGCTCATCAGCACTTTTATTGGATGGCTCCTATGAGAAGCCAAGGTTTAAAGCCACACCACACATTAAAAAACTTTGACTTTCTACCCAGGAAAATGTTTCCTTCACCACCATGATATAACTTGGACTCAGATCTGATTCTAAAATTACAGCAGACTCACAGTAATTTAACCAGATTAAATTTGCAAGTATATCAGTTTCTGTAGCCAGATTGACAGTCATGTGCTGGTTTTCTTCATTGTTTCATTTCTTCCCTTGCTTTCTTCCCATTCTCTTCCTTATAAGTAGGGGAAGTTGGTAAAATCCATCAAGGTCATGATGTATACCTGACATAAGATGTAAGCACCTTGAGGAAGCTTATAATTAAGTCTAGGTTTTGCAGAGAGCTGTCCTGCCTTGAAATGAACAGTACATCTTCAAACACGCTGGGAGTGACACAAAGCCAAATTAACTTGATTTTAGAACTGCAGTGAAATTCTCATAAGACTAAAACCTTTGTCTAAAATTCTGACTACTCCACCTGAAATAATTTTAGAAAACTGGAAGTCTGGGAGTGGAAATTTTCCTCCTTGCTTCCACCTGGATTCAAATATGAAAGTGCAGAAAAGTTTTAACTCAGCAAGAATTATCAGATGCTCTCAAACTAAAATTTACAGCCTGTGATCAGAACCTGGCATAGCAGAGCATCATACATCACAGCTCTTCCATCGCTGTTTGTCCCTCTATCTCTGACACCTGCTATTCCTCTGTGTACATGCATCTGCAACGTGTGTGTGACATTATAAAGACTTTGACAATCTGCATGAATTTTATTATTATTATCTAGATGTATGGCAACTATCTCCCAAAATTACATTGGAGGTTGTACGCAAAGTCTCCTGGAAACAGGTTATGTTCCATGATATTTGTGCTGTGTTTGCATTCCCCTGTGTGTAGGAGAACTGATTCACAACCTGTTATTTATGGCATAAAACTTTGGTGATCAAGTAAAAGGTACTCTCTTTCTTTACGAGCTTTGTTCATCAGGAATCTCACAGCCTTTGAGCCTTGTATCAACAGCTCATGTTCTCTTTTGAACCACTGTCAGGCATGAAGTAGCCAGGCTGATATTGCTGAATCTGATTTCTGTTTCAGGTGCATTTGACTATAAGAGACAGTTGTCATGTTATCTGCTGCATGTCATTAGGAGCAGGCATGATCTGGATGATGGCCCAACATGAGAAAAGGGGAAGCTGGGTTTCACAGGCAGCTCTTGCCACAGAGATCAGATCCAGCTACGCAAAAGGTACTGCATCTCTGCCTCCTTTCTGTCCTGCACAGCAGTCCTAAATGAAAACTCACTGGCTTTCTAAGGCATTTTCAGTTTTGTAGGTCAAATATACTAAATAGAAAACATGTGTCAGTTTGCAGTATTGCCAAATTTTCTCTGTTCTTGATTTTCTGAGAATCCAAATCACTTCTACCTCTTGGGACTATACACAAATGAGGCATTAATACAATGAGTAAGTCTACAGCGTGCAGTGATGTAGACCTACACAGAGCCTGAAAGGAATTGCTTTAGGTTAGAGAAACAACTCTAACCATGATGATGAGTCATCATCATTCCCTGGGAACCAGCTGCCTATGGAAGTGGTGGAATCTCCATCCCTGGAGGTATTTAAAAGATGGTTAGAAGTGGTGCTTAGGCATATGGTTTAGTGGTGGTTGGCAGGTTAGGGTGATGGTTGGACTTTATGATCTAAAGGGTGCCTTCAACCAAGACGATTCTATGAATAAATGAGCCAGTGAGAAGGCAGGTTCTTTCCGTTACCCAAGGTTTTGAGGTAGGACACAGGTTTTTTACTGTATCACATTATGGTTTATCACTTACCCGTAGCCATTCCTCCAGCTGTCCACTCTTTCCTGAGAGGCTCCATCTCTCTAGCAATTTTTATCAGCAAGCACTAAAGCCATTGAGGGAATGAGTAAGACTCTAGTAGGAGGACCTCTGTTAGCATCTTAATGAAGCCACATGTGGCCTAGAGTCTCGGAGCAGAGGCTAGATGGTCTTTCATGTCCACTGGGAGAGAAGGTCCAATCCAACTGTGTATTGATTAACAAGGAGCTGGTGCTTGTTTGCAGATGGATGATTTCATAAACAGAGGAAAGGATTTATGCCTTCATCAGCTGGTAAGATTCTATTTCCTACTGACCTCTGTATTAGCAGTGATGTGTATTTAGGGATCCCAGGTCCAAAACTTACTAACTGATCCTTCAGCCAGCGAATAATGCATCTCCTTGCCTCCTACTACCTCTTGTCTACACTGACCGTGTACTGGTGATGGCCACTGAAACTGAACAGTTTGAAACTCAGTTGCCTGAGAAGAATCCTTGAAAATTATTGTTATGGGGCTAATGCCCCCTACACTTCTCAAGGAGCAGCTCTGAACCTATAGTAGCACTTTACTTTGGGAGTTGCTGTTTCTAATGGATCCTTAGAGCCCTCTTGGTGACTTGTCGGTGGCAGAAACAAGATACATAACTCCTAAAGAAAGGCTGGAATCATCACTGGCCAGTGCAGATTCAGGACTTAGGCCCTTATCCTCTTCTGGAAAGGTGTGACCTTATTACAGATGCACCCAGAGCATCAGGGCCAAAGCCAACCATAGACTAGGTGGCCTGGGAGGGAAAAAGAGATCTCGGAGACATCTGATGAATGTAACATGTAAGACTCAAACTAACCCAGTTTTCCAGGTGCACCTATGTGTCTGCAGTTTTTGCACTGAACTTGGTCATGGCTACTGCCATTTGGAAGTGCAGAAGGTAGAGCAAAGGCAGAAAAAGACGGTGAAAGAGGAGATGAGACACAAGGGCAGGGTACTGGCAAGAAAAGTAAAGGCTAGAAATATATTCCAAATGGGCAGAGAAAGAGTTCTTTCCAGTAACAAGTTTTGCAGAGTTCCTAGAGGAGGCACAAGCAGGCACTCAGGAGTGAAAGGGATTACCTAAACCACTGACAAAATCCCCACAACTCACTCAAAGCATGTGATGAGCAGCAAGTATGGATGGCTCCAGAGAATGTGTACTCCAGTCTCCCATCCTCCCACTGCATTGCCACTCCTCCTATACCAGCAGCTTCCAAACTCTCCAGAAGACTGTACCAAACAGGAGATCAGCCATACCAAAGACCAAACCACACCAACAACTACATACAGACACAGGAAAAGAGATGAAAAGACTGAGAGCGTTGCCCAAGTGGTAAGTCACAAATGAAGATTAGCAGAGAAGTCAGGAGACACTCAGATGGTTCTCAGACATAGACCCTGATTCATGCTATAGGAGAACAAGAAACATATCCATGGACAACTAATAAAACTTGTTTTCTTATGTTAGCGTGCCATAGGTCCCTAACTTTCTGAAGATATATTGCCAATACTCTGCAGAAGCATTGTCTATTTTTCCTTTTTATTTTCCCTCTCCCCATTTCTATCCTGTATTTCATGTTCAGTCTCTGCTTTATTACCAGAAGACTTTTCACTTTCCCCACCCCACCCCCTTCCCCCAATAGCTGCTTTCTCTTTCTCACCCGTGCCTGCTTTTCTCTGTCCTGAGGGGAGCAGGGACAGGGAAACATCTGAATTAAAATGTGTGCACATCTGATGCATGCAAGAGCTTGATATGAAGCATGAGAAGTTTGCCATATCCCTAGCGATTAGCTTCTTGCCTGCCATCTTTCTAGCAGCAGGATTTTCTTCAAGAAGAAGTACGTGGCACAATCAGCTCTGTTAAGGGAAATTAAATGAATTTGGGATTGATAAAAACCCCACACAATCAAGCTCTGAGAGAGTGAAGGAAGATGTGGTTTTTTGTATCCGTCCTGACTCAAATTGCTTTTCAGCACTGAAAGTAAAACATATTCCATTTACAAAACACAGAAAAAGGAAGAAAAAATTCCAGAACCTGGTGTATCCAGTTTAACGACATGAATATGGAACTAGTGCAAATTCAAAAGGGTTCTCTGATTTCATACAAACAGTTAATTACCAGTGTCAGTGATTAGACCAAACAGCATGGAAACTCTCTACTTATTGAAATTAACTGAAGTGGAAAGAAAGAGTGAGAGAAAAAGAGAGGAAAAAATACTTTTTAAAATAACTAATAATTAATATAAGGCTGTAAATTAGGAATAAAGAGCCCTATTCTGCCAAGAGTTACACCAGTGCATAACAGAGGACAGAGCTGGGCCCAGCTGATGCCACAGGGATTTTTGCTGACCCCCTGTAAAGCGGAGTGGCTGCTGTCACCTTGTATTCATTTTGTTTTCCCCTCCCTCTCCTTCCCCCAGGGCAAAATCCCTGAATCAGCCGTATGCGATCAAGGCATTTTGCCACCGTACAAGCAAAACGGGGAACTCTTGAACACTCTCATGGCAGCCATCCCACATCCCGCTAGTATATTTCAGCTGTCAGGTGGATTAAATATCACCCTTTAAGCAAACTCATGAAAATGTAAGAGCCTCGCCATTTCGTCTTTCTCAGGATGAGTTCTCTTGTCTCACACTAAAGGTAGGCAAGAGACAAGCTTACATCATTTGGATCACCCAATGGTCTAAAGGCCAGGTATTTGGGAGTCCAGCATCCAGTGGGTGAACCAGTAAGGGCCTTTCCAAAGGACTCAGTCCATAGCAGGCCCTAGCAGGAGGCAGCCAGATTTTCGGATGCTCCCAGACCTGAATGCAGGAGAACTGCGGGTGCTGAGGGCTTCTGAGCAGACCATATAGCTGAACTACTCAGACAAGGAGTGGTGTTAGAAACCTCATGCTGACCAGTAATCACGCATCTTTCTTTGGCCAAAAATACCATAAACCTAGATTGTTCACTGTTGCTCTGAAGATCACACACTCAAACACTGACAGCTCAGTGATGCAGCTGCAGCTGAGTTTGGGCTCAATTTAAGTAATTTAGTTGTGTAAGTACTTGATTGTGCCTGAAAATCAAATATTTAGATCTTCTAAAAGGTCTGACTTCGGGTGACAGAGAGAACTGCCAGCATGAAAGCAGGCACTCCAGATGAAAATTTGGCCCTTTGTTTAAAAACTTTTTCAGAGAAGTCCGTCGATGATGGGAAGGTTAAAAGCCCGCAGCACATCGGGATGTGCTGTTTCAGTTTAATCACGCAGGGATTAATCATCTGCACAGTTTCTAAATACCACCCAGACAAGTTACTCTGTGCCTACAGGAGCTGGGTACCACTTTTAAAAATTGCCTGGGTACTGTCTCCAACTCAGCATCCATCCACGAGCCTGACTTTCTCCCCTGAGCCAGCAGTAGTCCTTGAGGATATCACATTCACCGCTGCTGGAGAGCGAGCCCATGAATGTGACAGCATCCTGCCACCTGCCATGGGCCTGCCGGGCCAAATCAGACTTTGATGTTAGTTTGTGGTGAGATGGGGTTTTCTGTGTCCCGAAGGAAAGCAAAACTCACTTGGAGTTACAGGCTTACAGTCTTGGAATCTTTCTGCTTCAGCTGATATATTGTCTAAATCTGAAACTTATTTAAAAACCTGTCTGGATGCGACGGCTTTTAATTAATCTTCTCTTAGTTTTTATACTATATAGTACCTTGAAGACGCAAGATCAATCACTGCTGTATTGTAATGTAGAGTTGGGAGACAGAAAGATAAATGAGCTATCAAGTTTAGCATTTTGATAGCTAGGTTTAATTTTAACTAGCTCGGGAACATACTGTAGATAAGTGGATAAAGTCATGAAATGGAGCATTCGTCTTTAGGACCCAAGCTAGAGTGCATCAAAAAGGAACAGAAGAAGTTCCTTAATGTCTGGTCAGTCTCACGTGGACTTTTCAAAAGAATAAGCAATCACTGAAAATAAGAAACATCAAACAGCAGAAATAAAAAATGCACAAGTCTGATGGGATGTGACTATATTTGGCACCTTTCATCTGCATGTTCTACAGCTTTTACCCTCTGGAGGCTCATTCATAAAGGCACTGGGGCTATTTCCAGTGCATAATATCTGGCATGCACAAGAGTTGTGGCAGAAACAGGTCTCAGCACATTATAAGGAAGGGTAAATAGTGTCACGTGCATGATGGGGATGAGAGAGGGAAGTTTATTGCTCAGGGGTACAAAATGAGTCAGCAGCAGAGCTGACAGCAGAACCAAAGAATCCTAACTCATCTCTTGTTCCATCCATGAAGTTATCCACAGCTCTTGCAACTAAGTGACGTGACAGCCAGCCAAGACATTCATCCTTTTGAAAGTGCCGATGCAAGGCATAGGATGGGGCTCTCTCAGGTCCTTGTGCCTTTCATGACTCATGGTGACTCAAATTCTGATGTGTTTCACTGGATCCATCACAGAACCTCTAATTCCTCGGTTTTCTGCTTGGTCCACTGTAATGATTCTCATTCTAATGCATGGCATGCATCCATCACAGATGACTTCTAGTGTGCTCCACCCAGTCCTACTGCAATGACTAATGCTAATGCACTGTGCCAGCCTATGAGGAATTTTTATCATACATCATTTTAAGATCACATTTTATTCAACAGGACGTTCAAATTAAGGTACATATGGTTGCTCTGAATTTTAACTCTGGCCTTTTTCCATTAGACCAGTAAAAATGTTGGGCAGGGGAGCTAAATAAAACGCAGCTCTCTTTTTGTCTGCCTCTGCAAGGAATTTATAAAACACCCATTGCCCAAGTTTTTCTCATTCTGGGTAAAAGTGTCTTTTGTCTGAGGTTTGCTCTGATCCATTGGGGTGAGAATTACTGAAATTCACAAGTACCAAAGCAAATGCTGAAATTATTGGGTTTTGTTCTATCAGGTCAACTGCAACATTTGGCTTTCTTTTGGTTTAGGTGTTTTTGGGGGGTTTCTTTTGTTTAGTTGTTGTTTGTGGGAGTTTTTGTTTTGGGTTTTTTTGGTGTTTATTTTTGGAGAGGGTGTAAACTGCATACTTGTACAAGCTTTCTTGATTAGTAAAGAAAATGGATGGAACTGGCATGACTGAGAATATCTCACTAAAAGAATTCAGTTTTCAGTTACTCCTCTAACATGATATTGAGGCTCCAAGCACACAGTTAGTAATATATAGCTTCTATTAGCAATGGGACAAAAATGCTGTGGCTAGAAGACATAAAGAAGTATTGTGGTTTTAATGCATTCAGTGGGTTGAAAATTTGTCCAGAACATTTTGGTGGGTTTACTTTGCTCCAAGGGACTATACATGGTATCAGATACCATCTGTCCTCCACTACATGTCAGTAAGTCAGCATTAAAAAAAATCAACCAAAACTTAAAAGCCAGCTTAGACTGTAGTTTCCACTCTTGCTATTCCAACAAACAGGTATTGTTTTGTCCACATCTGATCCAGATCAAAAATGTAACAGGGGCTGATGCAGCAGAGTCGAGAGATGCAGCTTCCTTCCCAGCTCACTCCATCTGCTTGTCAGTGCAAGATTATGTGCTGCTATCGTATTGGTACAGGGATTTTAGGCAGTCTGTTCTGTACTGTGGCGTGTGATGGGGTTGTGGTACTTGCAGGCATTCTGGGAGGACCCACCCCAAAAGAGGACTTGGGTCTGTAAAGGCAGGCTCTCATTACTAGAGGCAAATGTAAAGCAAAGACATGCAGGTCAACCATTGTTAATAACTTAGAAATAGAATATGACTCTGGCCATTTTTATGTTCGGTTTATACTTGCTTTAGAGAGCCCTCACACGTGCGAAGTCCCGTTGGAACAAGAGTTCACAGGGAGTAAATCTCAGGCCTGTAGCTTAGAACCACTTAATCACACAACAGACTTCATTTCTGGCAGAAGTAATTAACAAAGGTTCAGCCATCTAATCAGGGAACAAAGGCATGGCTCTGTCACCTCATTGACCAATCATGCCACCCGAATATCGAATCACGAATATTGACTACTCAGAGCAAAGGATTTGCAGGCAACTCTCAGACCAAAACACACATAAACCCAGGCTGCAGGTCAGTCAATCCAAACCCACAGAGTAAAACTGGCTGAGCAGAGTCAATGGGGGGACAGGGGGAGAGAAAAAGGCAAAACAAAGCAGCAGCTGAATTTGCAAACTGCTGCAGATTCTGCTTGGCTGGAGAATAAAACAGAGAGGAGGAAAAAGGTGGTGGAAAGAAGGGTGGGAAAAGAAGATGCTCCCTGCACTGTCCTACTGACCAGCACTGTCTAGAGGAAAGCTTAGAAGTGTAGGAGCACTCAGGTTTGTACTGGACATGTTGAGTAGTGTTGAACTCTTGTCTAAAAGCCTGTCTTGCAGGACTCCGTACCATGTACCTATTCTCCCTGAGCATTCCTCATTCACTTTCCTTTTCCATATGCTTCTTTTGACCACTGCCAAGCAAGGGCATTCTGCCAAAGCTGATTTTTTTCCGCCCTGCTTGGGAGCTTGCTCCTTTGCACTGTGTTCAGGCTTCCCTCTTTATGCCTATGTGAATTCCCCTCTTTTATGACGTAAGAAAAGTAACGGGTGGGACAGAAGATGGCTGCAGCTCAGTAGTAGGCTATTCGGGTAATCATTAGGGCAGAACTAAGACTGTGAGAAGCCTGAGACAATGAGAAAGGGCTCATTCAGATCAGACTGTCACACCATGCTTCTACCTTTGTAGGGTAACAAATAATAGCCCCATCATCCCAACATCTTTTTATGTGGGAGCCATCAAAAATGAAACCAAACTATAGAGCTCAGGCTCATTCTAACTTATTATGTAAGCTTGAATCCCAGACAGGGTCTTTAGAAAGGATTCACACCTTAGGTAAAACAGCCTCAGTCCTGTTGATGGACTTAAGCAACCCCAAATCTAAGGAAACCCAGAAAGAGTTGGAGTGGAGGAGTGCAGTGGTTTGTGTAGTTCAAAAGGGATGTCAATTCAACAACATCTGCCAAAAGACTACATTAATTCCAACAGAAAACTGTGGTGTGAAAGAGAGCAAAGAGAGTGCAAAGAGCTGAACAGAGAATTTATGTTTATATATCCAAGTGCAGCAAGGTAGACAAAGACAAATTCTAAGACTAACCCAGTCTTGCAGTCAAAACACTATGCAGAGAAGCTGGAGAGCTGGGATTTATTTTCAGCCCTGATGCCAATATTATGAAGGACTTCAGCACCATCAGTCCACTTTGCTCTTAATCTCTATTTCCTTAGTTTTAAGAAAGTGCTGATAAAGAAGCAGGAGAGACATAGTAACATTTCCAAGGTGTTCAGACCCGATTTTGACTGAGGAGACATGAAAAGGTGGGAAAACAGGGCTTCCTTAGTCCTCTTCTGTGAGGAAGCAGTCAGGCATGGTAGGAGGTGCCTGGCTGTCCATGCAGAGACAGACAATGTTGGGTCCAGTCTGGCAGCAATTGATCATGCAGGGTCAAAGCTGCAGAGAAGTCTAGATGCCAGTCTTGGTTTGCTGAATCTGAGGCCTAATTGCTTAGCTATTCAGTCTAGGTCTAGGTGTTTATCTGAGTGAGGCCATAGCATGCTGGGTAACACTCAAGGCCAGTCAGGAAAGCTTCAGGAAGAAGAGGATGAACTGAATGCACAAGTAAATGTGCAAAGCGAGGAGACCAGGCCAAAATATGAGGGGAACCAGGATATCACTGCATGATTTAAAATCATAAAAAGCTTCCTCAACTTCTCATCCACCTCCACCCCAAATGTTATATAGCAGGAGGACCAAATCAGAATTTGATGTGGAGACGATTACAGTGGAGAGCCTGTGCAACCCCACAGCCCTTGCAGCAATAACCAGCACCATGCTATGCTAGCAAAGAAATAACTCAAGAACTAAGACAGTAAAGAGGCCTGATGAGTAAATTAACTCATCAGAATAACTCACCAGTCTCCTGTAGGATCAGTCTTTCTGGGTAAGGGTGTCTGCATGACTAAGAGTATGTAGGCAAACAGTCTTCCCATGATGCTGTGAAATCAGGCAACTAACCAGATATAATAGAACATGCCTATAGGGAAAGCATCCTTTCCCATTTTCTACTCCTCTCCCCCAAGAATGTCTCCCCTTTTTACTCTTCCCATGTTTCTGGAGAGGAACAGTGTACTTTATGTACTGCTTCTCCTGCAAGCCTCATCACTTCAGCTGCAGAGGGCACATGGCTGGTAAATTCATTATCCTGTGCAGGAATGCAGCTGCCACGTGCCAGTCTCTGAATTAGTGCAAAGACATGGCCAAGAAGTGGGAATGTCTCCTGGAGCATTGGCACCTGACCCACTGCAAGAGGCACACTGAGTCTTTCACATGAGGGCTTCACTGTTACAGACTGGTGTTTCTTAGCATACCAGTCACGACTATTCCCGAGGTCAGAAACAACATAGCACCTTCCTTCCAGCGTGAGAAGTTGCAATGACTTTCCCCAAGTGATTAACCAGGGAACTGCTAAATAGCTTTAATTGCTGCCAGCAGCCTGGCTTCTCTAGCACAGGCCAGTAACAGAGGGGTTACAATCAGTTCCCACTCTTCTGCCTTGCAGGAACAGAGCTTTCTCCATTCAAGGTATTACACAGAGAGAAATGAAGCAAATGAAAAGGACCACAGTTTGCAAAAAATATGAGAAAGATTGAGATAGGTGAACAACAGCAGCAAAAACCTCACTGATTATCTTACATCACTTGACAGAGGAGATTAGATGAAGAGCAAATTTAAGCAGATAGGGAGAAGGAGCAAGGCAGGTATTCTGCTTTGCCTTCCCTCACCAGACTTGCATCTTTTGCTTGTTTGCTGCAGCATGACTGTGGCCACACTGCCATGGACCAATGAAACCCCAGTGCTGCACAGAGAGGAGAAGCAATGCCAAACCTTCAGCAGGGGAGCAGGAAATGGGTTCCGACGGGGAGCTATAGGTTCTCCTCACGGCTAAAATGGTGGGTCAGCTCTTGCAACAGCAGCGCTATGGGGGCTAGGTCTTGGCCAGACCAGTTTGGTACCAGCCTGCTGCAGCCAGGATGGCACTGAGGAACCTGGTGCCCAGCTGTGCCAGTCTCTCACGTTCATGTCAGGCCTGTGTCAAGCCCTGGGGATACCCACACATCCCAATACCCAGAGAGTAGAGGAGAAGCCACGTCTGGTTGTCAGACGTTTGCTGCATGCTGAGATAGGGCAGTTCAGAGGCACAGCTGGAGATGGTGAGGAGGGAAGGGAGAGGGCTGCAAGGCTTTTCAAGGATAGAGCAACCTTCATAGCCAATCAAACCAATTGTCCAACTGTTGTAACACCTTGTCTCAGGCAGTGGCTAGCATCAAGGATAGATGTAAAACACTTAAAATGGGAAATAACTAACTAATATGTCCATTGGGGAAGTTTCTTTATAACCCCAGGCAGTTAGTGGTTGGATTTATGCCCTGAATCTCAAGGGTTGATATTTCTTATAAATTTTTTATTTTCTCTAATGTAACTGTGAATGTTCTCACTATCCAGAGAAATAGCTTCCTTTTTTAAAAAAATCTTTTTTTCACTAAGCCCATGAGCTCAGTGAGTAACACCCTGCAGCAGGCAGTTCCACGGTTTATTAGGGTACCATAAGAAAATAATATTCTCTACACTTCCAAATCTGCATTGCCTTTTAATTTCAAACGATACCCTTTTGTCCCAGTACTGAGAACCTTTCTAATATTATTATTTATATACTTCTAACACACCCCTTCCTATTCATCTCTTCTCTGAACAGTATCTTCCTTCATCTTTTCCAGTCTCTCCTTATCGGAAAATCCTTCCAAGCCTCCAAACCATTTTCACTGCCTATCTCCAAGTCCTGATACATTCTTTTTTTTTTCTTTAGAGGAGTTGATGAGAAATTAGCTAAGTATGAAAGGTGAGGGTTTATCAGTAACTCTATGATGGTATTACATCTTTAATGTTAATTTCTGTCCTACGCTGTAGATATTTTTGCTGTGCATCTACTTATGCTAAGTTCAAGGAAAGATGGGGGGATCTAACTTCTCTGAATAAGCATCTTTGTGCAACAGCTATCTCCTGCTGTTCCTCATGCCTCTGAATACAGCTCTCATCTTCTGTCTTAGTGTGTGTTATCAGGCTGTGCTTCTTGTTGGGGTTTGTCATTAGAATGGCGACCTGCTAGGGTTACAGAGCTGCCCAACTCCTATCAAACGAGAACTTGAAACATTTTTCTGTTATTTTTAAATACTGCCTTGTACCGCCTCGTTTAACTTTAATGTTCTGTTTGAATGCATTTCTCTGTAGTCATCTAAGGGAATGCTCCACAAGGAAAAAACACTGAAAAAGCTTGCTGGGTTTGGTTTTTTTTTTTCCTCTGTTAAACTCTGCTTGCTGTGGAGTGATGTTCAGAGAGGGAGGATTGCCTGGGTGACAGGACCAGTGCAAAGCACTATGGCAGAAAGAGTAACATCCCCTTTTGCTCCCACATGTGATCTTGTCACTGGCAGAGGCTATGGGTAGGCAATCACAAGCAGTCGAGTTTCTGATGCTTCACGAGTTTCTGTGCACCAGCTGAACCATAGAAGCAAAGACGTCTGCATTTCACGTCCACAGAGATAGCAAAATAAAATCTCTTCACTTAAACTACCTTCTAGGAGCACACCAAAGGGCAATTAAAGCTGGCCAGCTGTCACTCAGTCAGCTATGAAAGCACATCCATTCTCTCAAGGTTTCCGCACCTGTAATGATTCCTTAGCTCACAAGAGAGTGGGGAGAAAGCAGCAGGAAAACTGGAAGGCACGCGTATAGAAAATGCTGTCACAGGACTGCGGCCACAAGGCTATGTGTATATTGCGTGCCCGAGAATACAAAGCAGCAGCAGGCTATGGCTCCAAACAGGGAAGCTGCCTCTCTGATCCCAGGTTCCCCTTCCCTCCTCCTCTCAGTTAAACCACCCCTGAGATCAGGAAAAAAGAAGAGCTCAGCCACATAGACCAAAAAAGAGAAGGTGTAGTGGGGAAGGTCCAGGAGCCAGGGTGATGCTCCTGACACTGCCAGGGGAGGGATGGCAGCAAGCATGTTTGCTAGGATGGACTGGCACTGCCAAGCCTGCCTCTGCCCTCCATTTCTGGGTGGCATGCAGGCTGTGGGGAGAGGTGAGCCCTACCTCAGCCAGGAAAAGGCACAGGCAAAGTAAGCAGCACAACTATGGTCAGCGCTTGGTTCGAGTAGTGCAACAGCTCCAGGAACAGCCCATTTGGTTATACTTGAAGCCAGCTCTGAGCTGTCATGACACAAGTGATGTTTGGCCTGAAAGAGAAATACAGAGTTGACAAACATTGCTAATAGGAAGAGGGGGGAAAAAGAACCTTCTCCTTATTGTTCCACATTACCCTATTATTTTCGGGGATGTTTTTTTTTTTACAGGTTTGGAAATAAACTCTGAGCTGTTTTGCAAACCCTTCATATTCAGTGCAAACATCTTATTTTATTATCTGCCTTTTTGTTGATGGTTTTCTTTCTTCCTCCTCCTCCTTTTTTTTTTTTTTTAATCCATTCAACCATTTATGGGATCTTCTATTCTCCAGTGTGCATTTCTTCTTTGCTACACTATCTCCTGCTTTTCACAGATAAACACCTCACACCTGGGAGACAGGCTCCTCTAATTAGTATTAAAACCTGAAGGTTTTTTTTCCACCCCTCTTTGAAGCTTTCTAGGATGCCTTTTCATGAATAATAATGTCCTTGGTTCAACATAATGCAACGCTCAACCAAAAGACGCTGTAGCAATCCTTTCCCAACAACATGCTGGCCCTTCCTCATCTTCCTCTACAGCTGCTGACTAGGCAATAAAAAGTCCAGCCTGGAAGAGGTACTCAAAATGCAGAGGCTTTCACTTGTGGCTGCCTGCTGCCCACAACACGCTCTATGCAAAAGGTTTGATGTCTTTTGTCAACTCTCCAGCTCCCCACTGCCATTCTCCAGCATGACAGGAGTTCTGGCTGCCTGATCTCCTGCCAAATAAATCCCTTTGAAGAGCCGTTCCCTCCCAGACAGCCAGGCCCCCTGCATAGCATGGGACACTCACTCTTCTCTGCAGACCAATCGTGGTCTAAGTCCCTGACTGCTGCCCTCGGGTTGCCAGATGTGCAGCTGCCTGCTGTAGACACCAAGCTGCCAGGCGCTATGGATGCCCACGCTGCAGACCATTTCCCAGTGGAGCCTTCCTTCAGAAATTCACAGCATCTGCTAGCTTCCCACAGAGTATCTAGGTTTCAGTGGATGGTAAAATCAGTGTTCTCCCAGTTACCCTAAGCGCTTCTATTCAGAAACTATCTAGGGTCACAGCCTCTGCTCCCTGAAGCCAGTTAAGTAGTACCAGAGCCTTCACAAATGGTGCTACCAGCAACTGGGAATCCCTGCAGCAAAGGCTAGATAATGGCTGGTTACAACATGGGTCATCTAGTCCTCCAATCATAATTATTATTATTCCTTATATTAATATTTTAATTGTGGATTTATTTGCTTTGCTCTTGCGTTCACATGCAAACGCACAGAGAAATGTTTGCTGGCACATGCTAAAACGTTGTCAGTGGAACCTGAATGCTGTTGTAGGAGTATTTTGTATCTTGCCACCCTTCCACAGGGACCAGTCCTACTACCCTTGCCCTGGTGGCATGGGAAGTTCAAAGGAGCCTAGGTGACTTAGGAGTTTCAGCTTTTCCTTCAGTTTTCATTAGAACTGCTCTCCTGTTTCCACTCAACTGCTTCCAAAAATCCCAATCCATGAGCAAGACTGTACTCTGCTGTACCTAACACCGATGAACTCTGTGGGGCAAGCTGAAAAGCGCTGCTAAAAATGACAAGAGTCGACAAACAAGAGGTGTGTTTTAGAATAAAATGGCTAACTGAAAAGAGTATTCCAATGTCAGTCCCAAGCAGAGCAGAGCTACTGGCAGTTCGTATTTCCACAGAAGGTGTTGGGGGCTCACTTAGTTTGCTACTTCAGCTGATTTTAACCAGCCACATCACAGTAATGCCATAAATATAAAGGACTGAAAAGAATAAACCACCTTGCTGATGTCAGATCCTAGTTTCTCTTGCAAGTTAGGCAAAACACAAGTCAGGCAAAAAACTTTTTTTTTTTTTAAATATCAGTCCTTAGGCAGATTCCTATCAATTCCAACAGATTTCGTCTAAGAGGTGAAGAAATCACAAGGGACCCTGGAGTTCTCCACTGATGTTGTTCAGGACTACACAGCCAGGTGGGAATCGGTGCCTGAACACTCATGGGTGCACTGTGAGTCACCGTTCATATGGGGACACTGTGCTGAAGGAAAACCATCAGCTAAGGAGAAATGCGTGGAAGCCATGCCACTCCGGACACTTGTTCCCTATTGCCCCAGTCCTAGAAAGCTTTGAGAACCTTAACTGGTCCAAGGGTAGCTAGGAACTAAAACAGAGGAGCAGATGGACTAGATATTTTCCTGGACCTGCAAGAACAGGAATGAATCCTGCAGACATGTGGTGAGTGATTCATGCTACAAGGCTACAAGGCTACAAGGCTGTAGTGCTATCTGAGAGGCCCCAGGATTGCCTAGATGTCTGTACTGCATGAGTAGATGTGACAAACCATTGTACAAGAGTCCTGCCCTTCTAAAGAGGCAGTAGCTACAAAACTGCTTGCCTGTCTAGGGGCATCTTTAGGTCATCAATGGAGGAAGGCAGTCTGAATTTAGGCGGCTGGACCTGTGCTCTGTGGGGTTTCTTGTACCTGCTCAGACAACTGATAGTGAACCCTGTCACAAGGCAAGATGCCAAGCTGGACACAGGACTGGTCTGATGCACAAAGGCAGTGCTGGATGCCAAAGATCCCTACCCCTGATTTAAAACATCAGGGGAACCATGAGAATGCAGCATGTAATTACTACATTTTGCTTTTCATTAAATGTTTCTTGCCACTTCCCCCTCCCCCATTCCATCCCTCCTCCTCCTCCCCTCGAATAAAGAACTGGCTAGGCTCCATGCGGTTCCGAACATTATCTAAATGCCCACTGGGCTGAAGGGTCAGCTAGTTCACCAACCATATCAATTAAATGCCAGTTATTACCCTCTCATTATTACAGAACCTAATCCCATACATCTCGCGAGCTGGTTGTTGAGATGACTTCATATCCCTTAAAACTGACACTATTAATTAGAGTGCCATCAGCTCTCCTTTGATTTGCAGCCCTCCTTCTCCCCACTACCTTTGCATTCCTCTGTCCCGATACCCAGTTCCCATCCTGCTCCTGGGTCCCCTTACTCCTGCCCCTCTACCCCAGAGTTGGGATGCCCATTCATTGCTGTGCCAGTTTTCCTTGCTTTCCCCCTGCTATTCCAGCCCTGAGCTTACCTCACACAGTTCAGCCTCTTATCCTAAATTTGAAGCCTCTCTCTCCACCTTTTTGAGGCCCCTGCCTATTAAACAAGCTTTTGCTTGAACAGAACCAGCTAATCATATTGAATTATGCCAGATTTTAATGTGGCTTCCTAACATAGACACATGCCCATAGGGATCCAGGCTGAGAACACCAAGCCCACATCATCTTTGATCTAAGACACCACAAGATATAAACCCTTGATCATACTCCTAATGCTAATTAGTCATCACCTTCCCCTTTCTAAGATATATGCGTCTAAGAACATTGTTGCTGATTTGCTCACAGACAAATTAATCTTTGTGTATGCAGTATGTAGTGGCATTTCTGTAAGAATGTTTAATACTCGTGAAGTGGTTGCATTGAATCAAAAATTATAAACTTTTCCAGCTCTTGTGTAATTGCTATTCAGGGAGTCATTCTAATAGCAAGCCTCCAGAAGGAAATGAGAAGCAGCATTTTTGTAACGAAAGCAAAATGTCTTCCACGAAAACCATCACCCCCCTGTTCTTGGAAGAACTCTGCATTGTATCCTGAGAGGTGCAGGCTTCGAATTAAAACTCAGGCTCCCGCCCTCAAACACCTTATTACTTTTGTAATTGCTACACAGGAATTACTATCGTGTAAACCAACAATTAGAAAAACAATAATGGTTCAGGTTTCCCCACTCCCATTACATTTTGTGAACAGCAGTGGCAACATATCCCCCAGCCACTATTAGGAATCACACTACAGTTCATGCTCTTATGCTACTGCAAAATGATCTCACATAATGAACCACGTACGGTGTAATTGATGGAAGCCATATAACTCATGCAAACAAATGGATGCCTAACAAATAAACATATCCAAAATGAACTTGCACTATTTGTGTGTTCAGCTGAGATATGAACTGCGTATGCTGCAGGTGACAGACCGAAAGTGCAGAGACTGGCAAAAAGAAAATGAAAGCCTAAATATTTACAAATTTAATCAGTTCTTTCCTTGCTGATTATGTCTCGTGGAATGTACTGACTAGCAGTCTTAATTCTAGTCCTAAGTCTTAATTCCAGTCCTAAAGTTTTTGTGGGGTCTGGTATGCAGGCACCAGAATGGCTCAATAGCTAAGGTTATGTACAGAGATTTCCACTGGCTGATGTATAATTACTGAATTCAATTTTCAAATTTGGCACCTGGGACAAATGGATTTATTAAATAATTGCTTCAGTTGAAGATTTAGAAACTCTTGTAAAGTAGATATTTAGAGATGCCCATTGAAATTCAGGCCTGTTTTTCTTGTATTTCTTTGGGTTTCACTATCTTAAATCATACATGCAGTGCACACATCACATTTCACCCAGTATCTCATCTTTACAATCTCTCAGACATAGGGCAGGTATTGGGACTTGAAACGAAGACCTTTAAAAGTTATTTCTATCATTTTTTGCAACTGGATTTAGCCTGGCAGAGAAAACCAATAGATGAGAGATCTGTCATCAACACCATGCTCCGCTATGCATCACGGTGCAATAAAGACCTTTGTGCACAATGTAGTTTATGGACATTGCATTTCACTTAATGAAAGGGAGTAAAATACAGACGCTGTTTCCAAATAGCAGGGTCTCCTCTTGCTTCCCTTTCAAGGATATTGTCAGTCTAAATGGAAACAAGCAAAACCCAACCCTGAGCGGAACGTGTCTTTGTTAGGAAAAAAAGTTAGGTTTTTAACTCATCAAAACAGCACAGGTGCAAAAGGCTTGTAAAGACAGAGCCACTTTCAGAAAGTACAAACTAGTACTGGGTCCCAGCTCCAAGCTCATGTGAAAACAGCCACTGGTTTGTTTTTCTGTAAGATTTTTCTCTCAGGTTAGCTGGTGTCTTTCCTTGCCAGGAGAAAAATGCTGCCAAAAGAAATTATTTCCAGGATATCTGTAAGCTAAGAGCAGAAAGCACTGTGGCAATCTGACTCAGGCACACATGAGCAAACAGCTGTGGTGGCCTCAGAAGTCACATCCTCCTAGCTGCCTGCTCCCAAGTCAGTCTGCTTGCCACCACTGCCTGCAGCAGAACTTTCTGGGGCTTTAGCTGCAGCTCATACACAATAGCAACCCAAATCCAACTTCACCAGTAACTTTTCAGCATCTTGGGCTGCAAGCTGCAGGGGCTGGGAAGCAGATATGCCATCTCTCTACTTTTTCAGTGCCAGAGACAGATATACCCAGCAGAATCACAGAATCACAAGGTTGGAAAAGGCCTTGCAGATCATCAAGTCCAACCATTCCTGTCCTATGCTAACCCATATCTCTAAGTACCTCATCTACCCTTTTTTTAAACACATCCAGAGATGGTGACTCAATCACCTCCCTGGGCAGCCTGTTCCAGGCCCCAACAACTCTTTCAGTAAAAAATTTTTTTCTAACATCTGATCTGACCCTGCCCTGGCACAGCTCTGTGCCATTTCCCCTTGTCCTATCTCCTGTCACCTGGCTGAAGAGACCATCACCCACCTTTCTACAACCTCCTTTCAGGTAGTTGTAGGTGCTGATAAGGTCTCCTCTCAGCCTCCTCTTTCCAGGTTAGACACCCCCAGCTCCCTCAGCTGTTCCTCATATGATTTGCCCTCCAGCCCCTTCACCAGCCTGGTTGCCCTTCTCTGGACTCGCTCGAGGACCTCAATGTCCTTCTTATGGTGAGGAGCCCAGAACTGGACACAGCACTCGAGGTGAGACCTCACCAATGATGAGCACAGGGCACAATCACTTCCCTAGAACTACTGGCCACACTATTTTTGATACAAGCCAGGATGCCATTGGCCTTCCTGGCCACCTAGGCACACTGCTGACACATAGTCAACCTGCAGTCAACCAACACCCCCAGGTCCTTCTCTGCCTGACAACTCTCCAGTCAGTCTCCCCCAAGCCTGTAGCGCTGCATGGGGTTGTTATGTCCCATGTGCAGGACTCTACACTTGGCCTTGTTAAACTTCATCCCATTGGTCTCAGACCATCAGTCCAGCCTGTTCAGGTCCCTCTGAAGATCCTCCCTACCCTCAGGCAGATGAACACTTCCTCTCAGTTTAGTGTCATCTGCAAACTTACTGAGGGAGCATTCAATCCCTTCATCCAGGTCATTGATAAAGATGTTGAACAGAACTAGACCCAAGATGGAGCCCTGGGGGACACCACCTGTGACTGGCCTCCAGCTGGATTTTGTTCCATTTACCACTACCCTTTGGGCCCAGCCATCCTCAGAAGAATTGGGCAGGCACCAGGGGGTGGTAGTAATACCTCCCAAACACCCAGCACCAGAGGTGCCAGAAGCATTGGCTGTTAGCCACATTGAAACAAGAACTCCAAGTGGGCTTGCCTGCAAGGTAAAGCTCCAGCAGTCATGTCAGTGGGGATGCAGATGTACAATTTATCAGAATAAATCCCAGCATGAACACCATTATCCCCATATGAGAAAAGGGGGCTTAGGGGCAGAGGTGTGGGGTACAGCAAACACCTTCCCAAGTGACATCAACTAACCTGAAATAGGCTCCTCTAATAGCCAAAAAATTGCACCCTGCACAGGGATTATACCTGTAAACCATATCCGTTTAAACTTACCTCTGCAGTCCTATTAGAAGGATGTTCCCTTACAGGCAGAGTCTAAAGAAGGGATAAAACACATGCCAGGAGGAGCTGGGGACACGGTGGCTGGTTATGCAGGGTCAAGGGGAGAAAGGCTGAAGCACAGTTTGAGAGGAAAGCTGGGGGGGCAGGTCTGACATCCCAGTGGTTAGGAGTGTGAGGGAAGATAAAATGCCCTTCAGGAGGAGGTTCTTGGGGATTATAGCTCTACACCCGTGAGCACACTGCTGTACAGCAGTCATGGTAATAATTAATAACAAGGAAATGATTCTCGCCCTGTTCTGGTCACCTTATTAAAGCAAGGATATTGTGGAAATGGAAAAATCCCAGCAGGACAGCACCTGGGATGATAGATGGATGGGATGCATTTTTAACAGAGCTCACTACATTTCAGGAAACATATTTCTGAGGGAAGAGTGGCTGCAAAGCTTTTATATTCCTTCCCTACTCTGCTGCTACCAGCTGCTGTCACAGACAGGACAGGACGAGGCAAGGTGGACCCGAGCTCTGACTGACTGGTGGCCAATTACGTTATGCTCTGTGGCCCTAAAATGCTTGGCTAAACCAGTAACCTTGCCTTTATATTTTTGTTGCCATTCTCCTTCGCCCTTTGGGTTCTTACTGAGATAAGGAACAGAAGCTGTTAAAACAATGTTCTTTCTGCATGTCCAGAGTGGCCCACAAAACCTGGAAAGAGATGCTGTTCGCCCTGCAGGAGTCCTAAAACCCAGTTTTCAACTGTTAGGCCAAGGTGTAGCTTCTCATTTAGTAACGGATGCTCTCCAGTAGTCTCAATGCACAAGAAGTCAAAATAGGCTTTGGGTGGGCATCCCGGTGTGGCAAAGCAGAGCTGCACACAAACACAGGACACTGACTTACACAAATGCATAGGAGGAAGTGGATCTGGCGAGGCCGCGTTAGCCTCTTAGCCACAAACAGATCCCCTGTGGGGGTTCTGTAAAGCCCAGAGGTTACTTCCCTTGAGTGAAAGCCAACCAGGATCCTGGCAAAGAAAGCTTTCCACATGAGCTTTGAGAGCTTTCCACTCTGCTCCTGCAAACGCAGCCCCACACAGCAGGCCCTCTTGCCAAGGCTTTCAGGTGGCATGGTGGGCTAACAGAGAAAGGGCCATTCACCCTGCTCCCACTGAGCTGCAAAGGACAGGCCTTTTGCAAGGATCTGTGTTACGGTTTAAAGGGGGGAAAGAAAAAGAAAGCGAAAGAAACAAAAGAAAACCTTTAGCCCTCCAAAACAATTGAACAAAAATCTCCCCGGTTAATAAATAACAGGCTTGGCTGGGGAATTGTAATTGTGTGTATAATGCATCTCAGATCTACGGTATAATTACACTCTGGAAGCCATTGACTAATAAAAGGCACCAGCCAGGGGAAAAGATGCCTTCTTGCCATGGGTTTACAGGCAAGCAACAAACAAGGTACACTTTTTCACCTTCTATTCAATAAAATCAGTATATTAAATATGCAGGCAGAGCACCGCCATTAAGCAATTTACTTCCTTCCTTTTCTTTCTCTATTTTTTTTCCTCTTCTCCTTTTGTTTCCATCAAGACAGGGAAGGTTAAAAAAAAAAAAAAGCTATATATGAAACCCCCAGCTATACGTGAGCTGGGTTTTAATGAGGCTGCATCTTGGTCCCTCTGCTATACTAAGTAAACATGTTTCTCCCCCTGCAAAGAAAGGCTTTACTTGCCTGGGCCGAAGGGAAAAGAGCTTGGGGAATACTAGAAGGCTTTTTCTCTGCCCACACCCCTTCCTCCATTCCCACTAAAATAAAATCCTTCCTTAACACTACAGAATGAAAGCTTGTTCACAAAGTAAAGGCAATATAAGTTATTTCCATACACCTCACAATGCAATTGGACCTTTACAGGAAATCAGAGACCGGAGGACTCACTTGAAAATCATGGTTCAGTTACTAAAACTTATTTAATCACACCTGGATTTAAACAAGACAGCCATCTCCTTTCCTCCAGCATGTTCGGAAAGGAGGCACTCGAGTCAGAGTGCCACTCCACCCGCTACTCTGGCCACTTAGGGTTTCAACCCAGGCTTCAGAACTGAAAAGCAAGGGTATTACATGACTATTTTGAGGCTCTGGGAAACATATGGTGTGGTACTTTGTTAAGGGAGCCCCAGCATGACACAAAAGGGACAGTGTAACTGGTTCAATATACAGCATCAGCCTTCTGTCAGCCCTTCACTGCAGCACTGAGAGGGACCAAAGGAGTGGAGCATGGCCATATCTTTGCCTCCTCTGCCTGAGAGGCTAGTACTCAGCTGATGCTGCCACGTCTTTGCAAGCAAAGAGGAGGTGATGTGGGGCCCCACACTTCCAGCTTCCTTGGCACATTTCATAGAATCATGGAATGTGTTGGGTTGGAAGGGACATTTAAAAGTCATATAGTCCACCCCCTGCAGTAAGCAGGGACATCTTCACTAGATCAGGTTGCTCAGAGCCCCATCAAGCCTGACCTTGAGTATCTCCAGGGATGGGGCCTCCACTGCACCTCTGGACAACCTGTCCCAGTGACCTACCACCCTCATATTGAAGAATTTTTTCCTAATATCCAACCTAAATCTCACCTTTTCTAGTTTAAAACCATTCCCCCTTGTCCTATTGCTACATGCCCTCATGAACAGTTGTTCTTCTCTTCTCCAAGCTGAACAAGCCTGACACTCTCAGCCTATCTTCACAGGAGAGGTACTCCAGCACTTTGATAATTTTTGTGGCACTCCTCTGACGTGCTCCAACAGGTCTATATCCTTCTTGTGTTGAGCTGGACATAGTATTCCAGGCGAGGTCTCACCAGAGCAGAGTAAAGGGGCAGAATCACCTCTCTCAATCTAATTTCATTGTCTCTGTCCTGTTCATCAGAAGCCCCTAGCCTAAGTAACTGCTTGGGTCTGAATTGGGTGAGCACAGCAAAGAAAGCAGAGCTGTGCCAGCCTCCTCTCAACCTGTGACTGCAGTGAGATGTGCATCTGTGTCTGTTGGCATTTGGTTCTCCCCTGGTCCCAAGAAAGGAAGCAGCAGAGACATGCTCCCCATAGAATGAGTCATCACGTATTAAACTAGAAACCTGCATCCGCATGCATGGAGTAGGTACGTTAACCCCACATCTGATTAACAGGCACTTCTGGCTTCACATGCTTCCAAGCTGATGCACCCCATTTCCTACCAGCTCCTGCAAGAGCACAAGTCCAGTAATGATACCAACGAGTTCCCCGGGATGTGGAGCCTGGCCTCAGTTGCCAAGGGTAGAGCAACTGAGCTGTGCTTGCTGTCACTGCCTCCCTCCTGGGTTTAGGGAGGGAGAGAAGAGAGGAGTTGAGTTGGGAGCGTTTCCTGACTCAGCAGTAGCACGTTCATTCGCGGAGGCACTACTGCTGCCACTGTTAATAGGTTGTGGTAATGGAGAGGCGTCTTGCAGGCAGGACGGTGGGAGGCTGATCAGCTCCAGCAGAAGAAGTGAGGTCAGCGGTAATGAGCGACAGCGAAGAGGAATGCAAATTGCGGGAGGATTTATGGAGCAGTTTCTGCTCAGTGAGCAGATTCCAGATAAGTGGACTGTTGATAAGGCAGGCAAGATCTTCCGCTGTGCCAGCTGTAAGGCAGGGACTGGCACGCTTTTCTGAGTGGCATTCACCTGAGAGCGGGTGGCAAGGGTGCCCATAGCACAGGCACAATCACACATTTCCTCCTTGCACACGCACAGGGTGCATGTGCTGACGCACGCTGCTCTGCCACTACGTGGGCACAATAGTACTTGTGCCAAGACCAAGGAAAGCTGAAAGAAAGCAGGGATGGGTGGCAGGGGACTGATTACCAGCACTCAAGAGAAAGCTGGAAAAAAGTGTGATTTAACAGGCCCAAGCCCCAACCAAAGCCATTTCTATTCTTTCTTCTTATTTTTGTTCCTCCCTCTTTCCCAGATCTCAGAATATGCTATGGTGTTTGATGAGTATCTCTCACCAGCCCCTGAGAGATGAAGAGACCTGAAGCCATGCACAGCAGATCCCAGCAGAGCTGGGAAGGGCAAGCTTACCTTGCCCACCTCTCACCTGCCTGGGCTTGAGTCTCTCAGGAGCATTGCTTCTGTGAATTACTAATGGTAAGTGTCACGGACTCTGCTGAGGAATGCCACCCTCGGGCTGGTCTGCAGTGTGCTGGTGACATATTGGAATCTTTTTTCTTTTAGAATTATTCTTTTTAAAAGCTGTGGGATTTTATCATAATAAGCTTCTCAGCATCAGAAAAATAGCCAGTTTCTCAGCCACAGCACTTGCCACCTTCAGAAGCTTGGTGTCATGACACTCCACAGCCTGCAAAACTTCTTTGCCCACCTCTGTCCTTGCACCCTGCCCCAAGCAATCTGCCTGCCTGCAAATTCTTAGACCCCGGTCTAGAGAGGCCTCACAAACTAGCTGCCACTAAGCATTGTTGGTAGGAGCAAGTCCACCCCAGGGGAGCACTGACGTTCCACCCAAAAAGCTGGGGCTGTCCCACTGAACTGTGCTGGGAAGGTCCTGCATCAAGAAAAAGGAGAGAGGTGGGAGCAGTCACCTCTAAAGGGACCATCTATAGGAGGAGGAATGGTGAGGGACCCTCTCTAACTCTGGCAGAGGCTTGCTCCAGTGCAGGTCACAGTGTCTTTTGTATGTCTCCACCTACTCCACCACGGGTTTCTCCACAGGCTGCAGGAGCATCTTTCTCTATGACACCTGGGACACCTCCTCTCCCCCTTCTTCACTGACCTTGGTGCCTGCACAGTTTCTTCCATCTTCTCACTCCCTTCTCTGGTGGCAAAAAGCAACTGCTTGCACTTTTTTCCTCTTAAATGTGATTCCCAGAGGCCCTGTGACTGTCACTGACTGGCTTGGCCTTGATCAACAAGGATGCCAGCCTTGAGCCAGCTGGTGTTTTCTCTGTCAGGCCTACAGAAAGCTTCTGGCTGTTTCTTGCAGAAGCCACCCCTGTAGCAGCCCAACACCCCCCACCCCAAAACCAGCCATGCAAAACCAGAACACCTACCCATCCCTGTTCTGAGCCAGCACACAGAGCTTCCACAGACATGCACACACTGGATGACATGACAAGGCAGCACAGATGACAAGAACAGGAGGATCCTGGGTCATTCTGCAGCAGTCAGTGCACAGACTTTGTTGTTTGGAGGACCCCAGCAGACCTGTGTCCTCCTTAGCTTCCTGGCAGCACCAGACTTCCTGGCTACGTTTGGGTATGTCCTTCTGGAGCAGCAGAGGGTCATGGCACTGCACATCTGCATCTTAGCAGCACCACAACAGCAGAGTGACAGACAGGAACCAAATGAGCTAATTTCATCCTGAATACATAAGACCTGACAAGTCTATTAAAGGGCTGGAGCCTACCGTGTCTCATTATGAAAAATTAGTGCTGTCTTATAAAAGTACTGGAGACAGCGTGTCTCTTAAGGAAAGGCTGTCTTGAGGATACAGCCTTTTCTTAATAGGCCCCTACATCATTGGGGAGATATATTCCTCAGGAATGAGCCAAGGGGATTTGGACATGGGAGCTGGTACCTCTCAAGTCTGACACTTGTAGGATACTTTAATTTGCCCATGTCTTTATGCCTCAATGAGGAGAAGCTGGAGTAGCTAGGGGTCAAATGGACCAAAGAAGGATTTGGCTTGTTTGTTGCAGTGTTTCAGTGAAAAAACAGTAAGGAAAACAATAGGCTTGATTCAAACAGAAAGAAAACTCTGTAAAGGTTTTCAGCAACATAAAAATAAATCACAGCCATTTAATCTTGGGCCATTCTCAAATTTGGTCAACCCAAATACAATGTTTAATTTCTTCTCTGGGTTTTTCAAGCTGCTGCCTAATCTTCTCTTTTTAATTTAGATCAATGTTGATGCCATTTAAAAAAACAAAGCTATTTCTGTGAAAAGAACATCAAAATTAGAGATTTGAGTGTTTCAGAAATTAAACAGTACAGTGAAAACCAAGATGCTTTGACATTTACAATAATTCTTCCTATCTCTTCTCTCCTCTTGGGTTTTTTAGGTGTTTGGTGCATTTGGGTGGTTTTTTTTGTTTGGTTTGGTTTTGGTTGGTTTGGGTTTTTTTTCTAGAAGTCATTGTTTGGAGCCAAACATATCCACAGTTTTAGGTCTCCATTTCTCTCCGGATCCAAGATCCTGCCCCACATCTCTTACTGTTTATTAAAGAGTTTTGCTTACGTCTATTTGCAAGGTTGAACCTTGTGACTGGCCCAGTGAAAAGATAGGAGAAAAAGTGCATTTCACACTGCCTATTCCCAAGCATCTGGGAAGGACCCCGGGAACTCAGATATCTTCACTGTCTAGCATCTTGCTAGCTTTACTATGACCATGGGCAAACAAGCACACCAAGTATATGGAGGCAAATGTTCAATGGAAAGGCAGGAGTGAGTCACACTAAGCTGGGGATGCATAAGCCCCGTGGGCAAAAGAAAAGTAGCTGCCCCTGCTAAAGTGCAGTAAAACCCTACCAAGAGAGCTACGGCTATAAGGGGGAGAAGGGTTGCAGCATTTCATGCAGTAACAGAGACACGCTGGATTGGTCAGCACCCCCAGACATCAGATCTTCACATCTCAGGGATGCTCAAATAAAGCTTAAGTCAGTACATTTTGCTGACCTCTTTTCTTATAAATAAAATGAAAAGATTTCTCCTGCCAGCTACCTCTCTAGGAATGTTGTCTTCCAGACAGGCAGAGGAAAGAACACATATGACAGCTGGAAGAGCTCAGAGAAACCAAAGTGCTTTGTCTCACAAAAGAAAATACAAATGAGCAATCTGAGTGCCATCAAACCTGCTGTGAGAGAGAAAGAGAGAGAGAGAAATGGAGGTAGGATCAAATCCCTTGTTAGACCTTAAGCTCCCTGGAATTAGGCCACTTTAAGAAGAAAAGGGACTAGAGTTTAAAGGATTCAGAGAATTTCCCATTTCTTGATAGAACTCTTTGACCTTCGCAAAGAAAACTACAAAGAACCCAGAGCATTAAGGAATAAGACTTCTGTGTCTTTCCTTTCCTTTTCTCTCATTTTCTTTCCTTTTTTCCCTCTCACTCTCTGCTTTCTTTGTAGAAACAGGTAATTGTGCTGCCCTTTCTTGGAAAGATGCGGTTCTCCCTCAGTTAGAGCATCATCATACAAGTGCCATTGCTGCTGTCCCTGACCTGACCGGAAATTTGAATGGAGAACATAGCTGTGTGAGATCCATCATTAAAAAAAACTGCCTCCACAGTATGATCTGCAGCAGAGGCATAAAAGGTCCAGGGGCTGGGCTCAACCCTAGCCTAAATCCTTTGAAGTCTTAGCCTAAATCCACTGATGCCTAAAATTATTGTCCTAACAAACACAGACATTTACTAGCACAGCTTACTACCTCAATCAAAAGTTTCATAGTTATGCAGGCATGAAATGTTCATCAGAGTGTGTTTGAGTTCTCCTGGGAGCTGGTACCTTGTGTCTTCTGATGCTCCACTCAGATTTGAACCTGGGCAAGGCAAAACCTTCTGTTGATATGTACACTGTGCTTATCTCAAAGGGTCACGTGCTTTGAAGAAAATCCAGCCATAACTGGCTACAGATGAGTAATTACACATCACTGGAATGTGAGCCCCAGGAAATAGGCAGAAGATGACAATGGAAGGGGAATTAAAGAGCTTGTTTGCAATGGAAAGGAAAAGTGTATCTCTTCCACATGTACAGATACAGAGAGCACTCTGTAGTTATGGGAGTACCAAGCACAACACACCCATGACATGTATACATCAATAAACATACTCCTGTGGTACCCCTGTACGCATGTACAGGCGGCTTGCATGGGCACACAGGTGACTTACACTCAAAGGGGCACTGGAAAGGGAGACAGCCAAAACCCAGACTTGCAAACTGACAGCTGTTACCAGGAACTCAGGCATGAATAAAAACTTCTGTGGACACGCAGTCATTTCTGCAGGCACAGACAATTCCAGGCAGTAAGGCTCGCAGCCGGATGCATGACACAAGCTACCCATGCTTTGCATGACAGACCTCACGCACCATTGCATGCTCTCAGCAACACATGTGTGTTCCTCTTCCCAACACACGTGTTTATAGGACTGAATTATACATCAGTACAAACCCCTTGTTCCCAATAGGTTTCCACACAGGCTCAGTAATAAACAACCACACACATCATTGAACAACTAACCTACATCTGCAGGCATTCCTGGCCACAGTCCACACACGCACAGGCAAGTGGAACACTCACCCATCCAGATGCAGATCCGTTGTAGGAATAGGAATACCTGTGTACCAGACTACTACACTGAATGACCAGGATTCACAGCCTCATTTGTGAAGGTCTGCTTAACTTCCAGGAACTGACTCCTCTTCAAGGTTCACCATCTTCATCAACTTGGTGTTCTTCTGAGTCTACAAAAGTTTCTTCCCCCACCTCCATCCCTCTTTCCCTCTATTCAGAGAAGAATGACACAGCTGACCTAATAGCCTAGTGCACAGCTGTCTGATGGCCACCTCTTTGTGTCTGCCACTTGTGCACAGGGACAAATGCACACCTAGCTGCCAGTTGCAGCACAATCAAAAAAAAAAAAAGTTAGAAGGTAAATGAAAGGGAGAAAAACTTCAGGGGTAAATCCCTCATGGGGTGCCAGGCAGCTAAAATCAACAGTGTAACACCAGGACTGAACTTGGCCCAGCCTGGTATTTTGACGAACTAAACAATTAACTAACAAATATCTCCCCAGAAGATCTCTTCTTGCAGCAGAGTATGTGAGGAACACACAGCTCCATGTAAGAACTCTATCGCCACCATTACATGCTGGAGAATAGCATCTAATTAATTATAATGATGGCAAAGATTAGATCCAAATTCCTCTACACAGTGTGTACACAGCCCAAACAGACAAAATAAATCAGAGCGCCGTACCCTAATCCAGCAGCTTCAGAGGATTAAATAGGTGCATTCTAATCACAGGCTCAGAGCAGCTCCGCTCAGTATGCGCAGAGCTGCCCCTGTATGTGACCGTGTCTCTGAGGGCTCCCTAGAAAGGTATCTCTCTTCACATGAAAAACATAATTTAGCCCTTTCCCCGCTTGCTGTCATTTAAGATCTCCTGGCTTGCTGTCCCTCCTCAGATTTTAGCCTACACATCCCAGGCAAATGCCAGGGGTAATAATTCACCTCTCTCCAAGCCTCTCCTGCAACATCAGCTGGGGAGACACTAGGTTTTCTTGCTCTACTAACATGCTACTCTGCTCTGCTCTGCTGCTAAGGTGCACCAATCTAGAGGTGGCAGCACTGCAGACAGGAGGGAAAGGTGGCATTACTTTCCCCCCCCCCAATATATTTTATTAAAAGGAATATGCTTTCCCTTTCTTAACTGTGGTACTATGAATTATATGAGATGGCTGGGATTACACTGCTTGTATAGGAAGTAGGTCTTTTTTTTTCTGTCCATCAGGAATGACTTTCAAATTCAAGCAAAAAAAATAATTTGCTTCTCAGAATGCAAAAGAGGGGGGGGAAGAATAATGAAACACATCTTTTCACACAATTAAATTCATTAATTGTATCACTAGTCTTTGGGTTAGTTCCACCCCTGGGGTAGCTGAGACTGAATCAATCCCATTACACTTACTGTGAAACTGGACTCTTATGCTACTTAAGAATAGAACTGGGTGGTCCAGCAAACGAGAAACGCCACAGTTTGTTGGAATGGAAATCTTAATTAATACATCATTTTCCAAATGATCTTTACAAAAAATACCCCCAAACATATGGAAATACAGTGACTTTTCCATTTCTCCAATCCAAACAAGTATTCTGACATCCCTTGAAACAAAACATTTCTCTTTGGGATGATATACTGAACGTTCCACAGTCTTGTTTTACCTGTGCTGGATCACGCTTCCCATAACATCTGTCTGCTTTCTGACTTTCACCCTGAACTATTCAGCTCAGTCAGAGCAGATCTGCTGTATATCATCAGAAATGTATTTCAGACAAGCAGACCAGTCCGTATAAGAGACATATGTACAATGCATCCGAACTACAACTCCCATGAGGCACTGCAGCCCCACGGGCAGGTGCTGCTTGATGTCAAATAAATGTACAGCAAAGTGCTTTGATTCATTCCAGCAAGTGCAAATGTTTGAACCAATCCAAGTAAAAACATTCTGTTCAGAGTCTTAACATTTTAAAGCTGTCAAATGTTGCTGTATTTTATTTATGATAATAAAGAAAATGATGTTTTTCCCTTGGAGAACCATCTCCATGGGCAATCTCATGCCCGGAGAAGCTCTGGTGCCTAAAAGACTTGGTAAAGGCTCCTCTTGTCTCACACACAGGGTATAGCTTCACCGCACTTAAACTGTGGTGTAAACTGCAGGAAGCGTGGACATACATAAGCTCGCTTGAACTCACATGCTGTTGATATGAGCAGCAATAATATTACAAAAGGCCTGTATAAATTCATCTGAGGAGCTCTGTAAATAAACACACTATGTGAGCCCACACTAGCATTCATGAAGTTCACCACTCCTTTAATTTAGCTGGGGTGGCGATTTCTATTCATCCTGAAATCACACTTCTTGCTTCAAAACAGACAGGCTGTCTCTGTATCCAATAAAGAACAAGGCACAGTACCAAGGAACATCCCAAATGGGTGAAATGAGATCTTCCAGAGACATTTTCCTGAGAATAGTTACCCCACACACGGCCTTAAAGAAAAGGTGTCAGGACACTAATGTTGGGTGAGAGTATTATGGAGCCTTAGGGCTCCATACCACACCTGAAGAATTCCATCCATCTCAGGAAAAAAGAAAAGAAAAGAAAAAAAGTAATCTAAATCCACATGTTTGTGCATCTCTCCCCCTCTCCTTTTTGTCTTTCTAAGATAAAAGGTGTAATATAACCTTCCATCATTTCATCACAACCTCATGCTGTGAAGCAGTCAATACTTTTTATTATCACTTATTATCACAAAAGCTGCAACACTCTCTGATCCATCAAGGAGCAAGGTCCCATTCCACCTGGTGCTGTACAAGCAGAGAACAAAAAAGACAGTCTTTGCCCAAAAGGAAATCTAAATATAATGCAAGAGAGTAGGTGGCTAGAGACAGATGGAGAAGAAAGAGGCAATGAGACCACACGTGTCACCGTAACAGGCAGACCTCAGTACGCTGACTGCCTAACAGTTATCTTAGTTTAGGTTTGGGGTGGGTTATTTTGGTTTGGTTTATTGGGCAGGGGCCGGGGGGAGGGGCAGAGTGAGTAATATATGTTACAGTAAAGATGTATTTGAGGGGAGCACACAGAGGTGCTTTTTCAGATCCTGGCAGGGAGCAGTGAAGACAGAAGGATGCTCTTCTACAAATCTGACAAGTGCATTACTAGTACCAGCAAGGAGAAGCAACATGGGGACAGAGCTGTCATGGGTCCTGAATCAAAAGCAAGCTTATTACATTAGAGAGATGCTGAGGAAGGCTGGGCTGAGTGTTGTCAATGGGTAGACTTCACAACAACGTCTCAACTTCATGAGGTTCAAGTAACATGTACTGTGATGCTCAGGGGAAGGAGGGCTTAGCTCTCAGCTGTGGCCCTGGCTTAGAGATGATGGTCTTGAGAAAGGACCTGCAACTGTATAGGCTGGGGATGTAGTGAAATTTTGCCCTTTAACCATTTTGCTGGGCCTGGCTACTGCCCAATACCAGATGGAAGCAAGTAGAGAAAGGCTGAAAATTCAGAGATCCTCTGATCCCAGCCCAGCCCCATGTTTCAAGGGTGCTGATATGCGTCAAGCCAAAACCTGTGGCACAGAGGATCGTATGCTGAAATCTGAAATGTGTTTTAAACAGCAAGCTTCTCAGAGCTTTTTCCTGAAGTGAGCAGAGAAGCATTTGGTCTGCCTCCTCCTTTTTCATTCTTCCTCTTTTCCTCTATTTTTTTTCCTTATGAGGAAACACTGAAACCAGAAGGATCTCTGAGACACCAGATCTGACCAAGTGTGGGGCAGAATCTGCTCATTCCAATTATCTGCCAGCCTAATCATAAAAACATCACGGTGCACGCTCCATATGTCATTTTTATTGAATTCATTCAGGAGTTTCTCGATTAATCTTTTATTATTCCTTTCCAAATCCCAAGGTTCCCATAACAGGGACTGATCAGCTAAAGCAATTCTTGCACAGAGAAGACACGGTGAGAATTACCTTGACTCTCACATCCTTCTGTCACATCACCAGAATCCCCTCTTCTTCGAGCGCCTCCTGGCTGAAGAAGACCCTAGACCCTCAACACCTCTTAGCCCCTCAGCACTCACCCCTCCATGCAGGAGAACCTGACGCACCCCAAGGCCACTGCTCATGTACAGTCATAGCAGCACCCCATCTGAAGGAGGAGAAATGAATGTTCTCACACTGAATACCCACGAATACAAGAGGTACATTCTCAGCACCTCTCGGGAGATGCCTGGCATGGACCAGTAGCATATTGGTCCATGTACTGGTACCAAACTTAGCACCAATGACACTGGGTAGATCCAATCCAAGATAAAAAAAGGAATCCTGCAAGGAAAAACCATGACCCTTCTTCAACCCAACATCTCTCACTTGCCTCCCCTTCTCTGAGAAACCTGGATCTTCCATGGATGTAGCAACGGTATCCCTACTCTCATGATTTTTCATGCCATCTCTGTTGATCTCGCTGTTAGCAATTCCTGTGCTGTCACATGCAGCAGAGAGGCAATACCACTCTCATTCTCCCCAGCCAAAGCTTCTTCATCTATTCCAGCTCAATAAAAGAGGCAATAAAGGAGCTTTCCATCTCACATCTGGGATGCATCCCACCTGTGCCGTTCCCTTCAACTAGGCAGAATGAGACCTAAAGGTACTGAGAGCTTCCCCAGGCAGCAGTGTTGCCAGTGAAAAAAATACTACTGGGAGAAGAGTAGCTGTTTGTTATCTCTGGGGTGGGGTATTCCTGTCCCAGTATCTTGTTTGGCATCTTCATCATCACCTCATTAAAGCTTCAGTTCATTAATTAAATATTTAATACATTAAATGAGGTTCCTTCTGTACTGAGGAGTTGAGATCTTGTTGCTGGTGAGCGTGATGCTGTGTATCCTCCTGGGAGGCTCCAATTTGCCATACTAATTGCACAGAGAGTCTTCAAAAAGCCCTATGCTGAATCTTCAGCTGCTGAGCAAATCGTATACTCCATCTCAGCAGGAGAGGAGCCTGAGCTGGAAAAGGCACAAAGCAGCAGCTTACTCTTCTCCCTGGCTCCTGGCAGTCTGGGGACCTCACCCATCCAACAGGGCACAATGCAACCCCGATACTGAAAATAACTTCCACTATATCCGTGTGCAGGGTGCATTGCAGCAGTCTCCAGCAATGCTAAATCCAGGATGAGCCTTGCTAAAGAGGGCTGTTAGGTGGGAACCAGTTAAAAGCTTTCAATTAGCATTTTAAAAGGTTCCACTACTGCACCAGAGATTTCAGCTCCCTTGACTGTATATATTGCATCTGTACTGTCCGTCGACTCAAGGTAGCAAAGATGGACAGCAGCCTCTGGTAAGTGCAGGGGTGCAGAAAGGGGAGACAGGCAGGCAGGAAGAAAGAAAAGGGGGCAGGAATCTCCCAAAGCAGATGGGCTGCTAGTGGAACAGAAACTTGGACCAGCTGTAAAACCATATTGTTGCCCTGCTCTGCCCTCATCTACACTTTCTTGTTCCCTGCCTGCTGTTTGCTTCCACCTCTGTCGTTGTGATGAGAAATCAACTATTCATGTGGCTGAGATGTGATAGAGAGGGTTGACATCTCTGGTAAGAGAGGGCAGAAAAGCTAATTATTTTTGTAAACCTTTGTTCAGCCCCTTCCCCTGCCTCTCTCACGCACACTAATCCCTGACCATACCTATACAGAAAAATTAACAGCCTTCTTTTTATTGTTACCCACATAAAACTAAGGATCCAAGTTCCCTGTGGAAACCACAATGGTCTAAATGTGGTTTACCTTGTAGGCTCATTTCCTGGATCGAAGGAGGGACACGACATTACCACTGAGAACAACATCATATTGGAGCCCTGTTTGAAATCCTGTAGCTAAATTGCAAAGTCTATAGACAGTAGAGATTGGGACCCCAGGCTTCCAGCATCACAAGTCTGGCTTTTGTAAGATAAAGAAATCCTCTATGAACACGTGGCAGAAGGAATTGGAAGGGGCTTGGCTCTCCATGGGAAAAGATGGCATCTACACATGTGAGATTTTTAAGAGGAACATCTGGCTGGGAGGATTAGGTAAGGAAGCTTAAAAAGGACTTTCAAAGGGTTATTAGGCTTGAGTTTTGAGGTGGGAGAGCTTCCCAGGAAGCTGAAAATTGTAGGTGGGTTAAGGTTATACTTGGGGATGGGAAAGGTGGAGGAGGAGAGATGGCAGACAGAACACAAATTACAGTAACAGGCTGAAGTACTGAACACTCATTAAGAGACCAACAGGAGGCATTAGGTTGCCTGTATCTGGTTAGGACACTCTTTAAAGAATGAAATTGGGCCACTAAATGGGGCCAGCAAAGCCCTATTTTGCACAATGATACAGGGGTCTTCCTTCCTATGATGACCTGCAGCCTCAGACTAGGTTTGTCTTGGCTACAAGACACTTGCCCCAGACTGCTGCTTTGCCCCTGCTCTTCAGTCACCTCTTCCAAGCTGGGCTCCTCACAGCTTAAGCAGGAAAGGGCCTCACGTGCTTGGATCTCGAGTAGATCCAGGCATATCATCCCACTCTTCCCTCACCCATCAGTCAGGGGAACCAACGTAATGGAGGGGAGAGAAGGGAACTGCAGGACATAGGTCACTGGGTAGGCCTCCACAGGTCACCCAAAGGGACTTGGCTGCCAGGAAACCAACTTTTCAGTGCACAGACAAGGGATAGGACACCCATGTTGGGAGAGGCAACTCCTGCTGGCTTCTCTCTGCCCTGATACATTTTTCATTTCCTTTTTTATTCCTCCTTTTAATGCTGTGTTAAGAAAAGGAAGCTCTATAAAAATAAAAAAAGCTGAGAGATGGGGAGAATATTAAAAACTGCTGAAGCGTTTGGGGAAAGAGAGAAGTGATTGTCCTTTGGGAAAGAGAAGCCACCGGCTGGAACATCCACCTGAGAGACTCTCTGTGACAGTGGAGGGCTTCTCTCCCCAGGGCTAGGATGTAACAGAGGTGATGGCTGCTTCTTTCTGGACACCAGAGCAGAAGCAGAGTACTCAGGTACTGGGCAGAACACAGGAACTACAGAGATCAATACAACAGGTGAAGAAATTAATCCACAGCTAATAAAACATCTCCATGGGGTTAGATACCCTTTGGTGCTTAATAAATAAGATTTAGTACACTGACAGAGCACAACACTTCAAGGGCTATTTGGTCATGGGAAGGACCATTAGCTACAGATGTAGGAAGTAAATTACATAGACACCACAGGCTTTGTCCAAGAACACGCTGCAGATCACTGGTGAAATCAAGGATCCAACTGAAGTATGCTGACGTTTGATCACCTGCTCCACTCAGGGGATCTACACCACTTCTCACTATATCCAAGCGCCAGGTACAAGCAACCCTACTGAAGTCAAATGCTGTTACACCATTGTACATTTTGCAGAACTGAAAAGGAGTTGAAAGAACATAAAGTCTTTAGCCCCAAAATCAAGATGGGAAGGAAAAAAACCCTATCAGTAGGGCTAGGTCTGGATAAAGAGCCGTTTGCTTATATGAAACTTAGTAGGTGGCAACATGGGTCCATCAGTCTTCACAGTCCTCCAGTTGGTCCCTTCCACAACCTTAAATTCATCTGAAACCATGCATACTTGAAAAATCTCAGCGATGTTCCGTCAAGCATTTATCTTTCTCTAGCTTACTTCAGAGAACATCATCCCCCATGACAGTCAATTTTCTTCACGGAGAACATTTTTCTGATAATTATTCTAGAAAGAACACTTCTCATGCTGCAGATCTTTCTCAAGTAAAATCCCCGGTGCGCTAGTCCAAAAACACTTACCTGATCATGTATAAGCCAAACCCATCTCATGGACATAAACTGCAAGGTTATCTGTGATGGACTTTGGAACAAGGTCTCAATGTCTTGGATCACAAGATGAGATGAGTTTGAAAGCAGTGTCAAAATACCCCCATTGCATGTAAATTAGCACGTGCCCAGATTTCTGTTCGTGAAAGCTGCTGTGACATATGTTGTCCAAAACCATGGTTTACTGGAGAAGGGGGTGAAGGCTTGCCAAAAATACATTTTTTCCCCTGCTAGCTCTAAATAGATAAGGTTTACAGTTGTTACCACTTTGGATTGACACATTCTATTTGCCTGGATCTAATATTTTTCATGCCCTTGCTGCTGATACTGCTGCTATGCACTAAAGCTGTAATAAGTTAGGTAAATCCCAGACTACTCTTAAACAAACACAAGCTCTGGGTTATGAACATTTCCTTCTCAGCCTTTTTGGGGCAGGGAAGCGGGATGGTAGTATCCTTTGTTCTAGCTCTTCTTTACTGTGATAATGAATTGTTTTGAAAGACATCAGTCATCTGCTTTTTACAATCTGAATCACCATTCCACCTTTCCCCTCCCACCGTAAGACTCTTCCTTTTAAGTTTATTTTCCTCTTAAAGGAGACAAAATTTTCCAAGGTGTAACCCAATGACGTGATACTAATGGAGAATTTGATCATAGAGGATTTGAAGCCCATTAGATACCCACCTCGAAGTCCTGGCTGGGGTGAAAAGCGATGCAGTTCATGCCTGTGCTGGAGTGACAGCCATGATACTTTCTCATCAACAGTCCACAGGCTAGCAATTTATTGTGTTTGGATGCAATCGCTGGCAGTGACTTAACTGCCAGCATGGACACGACAAATCACTTTCAGCATCGTGTCAGCTCTCTGTGATTAAATTGTGGATCTTAGAAGGCCCAGCCTTGTGGGATCTGTATATAAGGACAGACAAAGCCAGTTATGGGTGTTGCCAGGACCACATCCAGGTGTGAGACGGATAGGGACACAGCTCTGCACAGCTACACAACCATTCCTGTGCCCCATGACTTGGAGCACAATGTCAGGCAAAGCTAATGAGGGGGAACAGACCTGTCTGAGCCTTCTCCTTCAGCCTGTGAGGGAAATTCATGCCTGAATGTCACACAGAGATGCCATCTGTTTAGTCTGGGTCAAGGATATGCCGCCCTTCAATTAGGGCACTTCTGAGCAAGGAAACCGAGGGAGGTAGAGGCTACAGCCAGAAGCAGAGAGCTAGGAAGGACTTAATTTTCCATGCCTATAGGTCCGGTCCAGGTAGGAACAGGTGGGAAGGTGAGGAGGAACTGCCAACTGAAGTGAGCATGGAGAAGGGGCTCTCAGGATCCTGCCTTCCCTGCCCAGAGAAGGCAAGTGAGTAGGGGTTGGAAGCTTCTGCCAAGGTTGGAATAGGCCTCTATTACAAGAAGATTAACTAATGGATCAGGAACCGACTGTAACTGCAACAGCCAGTTCAATCAAACCATTTCCAACACACAGGATTTATCAGGTGCTTAGAGGCTACCCAAAACCAAAGTACCTAAATGTTTTCTACAGATGGTGACAGATAATTACAGTTAGGCCTGTGCTTATTTGCCCAGTGTACTATAGAATCATAGAATCTCTAAGGTTGGAAAAGACGTCTAAGATCATCAAGTCCAACAGTCTGTCCAATACCACCAGGTCAACTAAACCATGTCCTGGTGTGCCACATTTGACCTGCTCTTGACCTGCTGGAGAAGAACTCTGTGGAGAAGGACCTGGGGTCCTGGTGGATGACAGGTTGGCCATGAGCCAGCAGTGTGCCTCGGTGGCTAAGAGAGCCAATGGGATCCTGGGGTGCATCCGGAGGAGTGTGGCCAGCAGGTCAAAGGAGGTGATCCTCCCCCTCTACTCTGCCCTGGTCAGGCCCCACCTGGAGTATTGTCCAGTTCTGGGCTCCCTGGTATAAAAAGGACAGGGATCTCCTGGAGACAGTCCAAAGAAGGGCTACGAAGATGATTAAGGGCCTGGAGCATCTCCCCTATGAGGAGAGGCTGAATAAGCTGGGGCTGTTCAGCCTTGTGAAGAGAAGACTAAGGGGGGACCTAATTAATGTCTATAATTATCTTAAGCGTGGGATGCAGGGGGAATCAGCCAGCCCCTTTTCAGTGGTCTGTGGAGACAGGACAAGGGGCAATGGCTGCAAGTTGGAGCACAGGAAGTTCAGCACCAACATGTGGAAGAACTTTTTCACATTGAGGGTGACAGAGCCCTGGCACAGGCTGCTCAGGGGGTGTGGAGTCTCCTCTGGAGATATTCAAGACCCATCTGGGCACCTCCCTGTGCAATATGAGCTAGGGAGCTGCTTTGGCAGGGGGGTTGGACCTGATGATCTCCGTGATTCTGTGATTTACACATTTTTTTGAACACCTCTAGGGATGGTGACTCCACCACCTATCCTGCAGTACATAAGCTACCCCACTATCTAGATGCCTGAAGAAAAGGCAGAGCTCTGTAAAACAGCTAGAAAGCACACTCAGCAACAGGAGACTGGGTTAAACAAGCCTGGCCTTCCCTTTTGTGTCCTTAAACACCTACTGTGATGCTTCTGCAGTGTCAGTGCAGTGTCTTGCAAATCCAGAGTATGCTTTGCAAATTGACAGAAGCTGTAAATTAACAAGACTAAGCAAAGATGGTGAAAGTAGTGTGAAGAGCAATCTCCCCTACACCCTTGCACAGATAAGATGCAGGTAAAGGCAGGCAGAAGATAATGCTCATCACAATTACACAGGCACCACCCTGAAAGGCAGTCCACAGTCCCTCAGAGGGCAATGGCATGATTGCAATCAAAACCAACCCAAAGGCTTCTAAAAGTGAATCTAAACTTCTGTTCCTTAAGTATCCCAAATCTCAAAGAACAGTTGCAGTAACAGCAGAACCATGGTCTCAGGTAGAAGATGCAGGGTTGACCAGATTGCTGTATCAAAGCTACCCTTAGCAGTAGTTCTCATGCTGTGTAGTGAGCTTAGCAGATCTGTTGCAGAAATATTTCACAGAATTTGCCCAGGGTATACTTTGGGCCTTCAACTAAAAATAACAAACCCCACATGCTACTCTGGATTTCATTTTCGTTGCACTTAATATGAGCACTTATCCCAAGATCTACAAAAAGACAGAGACTACAGCCTTTGCAGGGTATGAGTAGAAGGTCTGTGACTCAATAAGCTATCAACTGGTGCCTGAAGGCATAAGACAGACCAGATGTCTAAGAGGGTTACATGAAGATGCTGCTGCCTGCAGGGCTTGCAGAGCTGCCTGTTACCAAATGCACAGGAGAAGGTGCCACCTTCCCAGACCTGCCAGTGAAATTGCTTACGTGATCACTCCCTAACCCACACCAGCTGAAACAAAGCAGATTAGAGCTGAATGCGATCATTTTGACAAGCACTGCTTTGGCAAAACACTTGCACTACCATATGTGTGGTGTAGCTAGCTGTAAAGGGTAGGTAACCTCTTCCACTGCTCCAGCTGGATCCAGAAAAGGATGCGCACTCTGAATCAGACTAGGACTAATCTTCTTATTTCTAAATAGAATCAGAAGCTTCCTTTTGGCTTAATCCTTTCATCTTTCATCTACTCTTCTGTCTCCCAGGACATGCTGCTGCCAGTTTTCAGAGGGATAGTGAAGTGGGAGGCTTGCAGGAGAGGCTTCCAGGTTGCATGCCACAGTGCTGAAAGCTACGGAAGCTACATGGGGGGAAAGCCCACACTGTCTTTCCCTACAGAGTCTAGGGGTCTTCAACTCCGTTGCTTAAACACAGTCACCTAGAGCAGAGGAACAATACCCATGTGACCTCATGCTACTGCTCCAGGGGTCCTATGGGTCTTTGGTAATCCACAGCTTTCTCAATACCCTAGGATATCTGTAGTAGGAAAAGGCAGCTACATTTACACAACTGAACTGAGCTATTAGGTCAGCAATTTAGCATTTTTCTGATCATGGCTATGGCAAGCATCAGCCAGACGCAAGTGTTGCCAGGCCGAAGTCAGCAAAGGCATTTGAAAGCATTGCTAGGCAAAACAATGGGCACCTGAGGAATTTGGGCCTGCATCCAAAAGGCCAAGAGATGCAGCAAGGCAATTTCAAAAGTGTTTAGCAGCTATCGTGAAGGGCCCTAACTTCTGCTGAAACCAGTGCCATGGCAATTTCAAGCTCCTGTTAGACACCTTCAGTGCCTTCCGCAACTCATACTCTTCATACCAAATAACAACACAGAGCTCCAAGCAAGAGCAGAGTTTGCAACCACCACCACACACACGCACACCACCCCCCAGATGAAGGCTTGGCACAAATGGCAGTCAGGGAGAACTGATAAGGACACACAAGTACATCCTCCACAGCAAAGTGCTGCACAAAGCTCTCCTAAAGGCTGACACACAAGCAGCTAGGCAAGCTGGGCAAGGACAGAGCCATGGCTTTGCTACTGATATACTGTACAATCAGTTCTGGTGATTACTTTCCCTGAGTGCAATGGGGAAAAAATTATTTCAACTCTTACCCCAGCACGTAACTTTATTTTTTTCCTAGTAGTGGGGCCTTAAATTTAAATCCAATTCCCAAGAAAGAAAAATCAACCCTAATTTCACTCCTCTTCACTCCCCAAATTATTCATTCCCTCTGCCCAAGCACAATGACTTTTACATATACCTTCTTCATTTTGGCAATTACACTTACCCAGTCAGAGGCAGGGGAGGAGGAGGCCAGTGTTATGTGAATGGATCTGACCAATCGTCTTTCTTCACAGCAATACCAAACAACAAATACACTTAGGAAATCCAATTAGTGAGGAATCCACAGGTTGTGATTTGTTCATAAGCAGCATTCATTGAATACATTAGCAAATACACGTGTAAAATTAAAGTTTGTTCAAGAGCAGATAAACAAGCTGCATTGATTAGACAGGCAGCTCTTAAAAGTTTGTTTGTCTCTCACAGATTAGTCAAAGGGGATAGATAGACAAGCAGATAGGCTGACAGACAAACAGATAGATAGAATTGTTCCTGCAAACCTGAAGGTTGCATTTTCAGGGAGGCAGTTTGGGTGAAATCAATAAACCAATTTCTGGAAGCTGGAGTACTGCTAGTAATTAGAAAAAGGCCTCTGCAGCCACCCCATGCTCAGCTGTGAGATATCCCTTCATGGGTTTCAATGAGAGTGAAATTGAGTGACTTCAATAATTTCATGCTGGGTTATGGGAGGGAGGTGAGGAAGGGTGAGTTCCCAACCATCTAATAGGTCTCTAACAGCTCGATAATTGGCCCATCCCGTGGGTGATTAAGGATGAAAATAACTAATTTCCGCTCATCTTACAGACTAATCAGATCACATCACCCCTATCATTTTCTCCTCTATTTAAAGAGACAGTCTCTTTCTTTCTGGCATCAAAAGCTAGCTGGATGCAATCATTTAAGTTAGTAAAGAAGCTGGTTCAGGCCAGGCTCGAGTTAGTGTGTTTTAAGATACCAGCTCTTCAATTGGTTGCTCTGTAATAAACCTTTTACTTCTGTTTTCTGCTGCAGTGCTCCAGCCTCACGTGCAGCATACGAATCCTGCTACATGAACCGAGTCCTGTCCCCTGGAAAGGAGGAGGAATAGGCTCAGGCCTGAACCCAAATCTGGATGTTGCAAATCTGGATGATGGGCACACACTTTCAAGAGTTGGCATGGCAGGCAATTCCTTGTCAGAAAGGCCATCTTTCAGCACTATTGCTAGCCCAAACTTTCCATGTATCATAGGTAAGGTATGAGATGCACATCCTGTGCGGCTCCACTGAGGTTTCGTGGTGCCTAGGAACAAGCAAGAGGCTACAAAGATGAGATAAGGACGGGACAAATCCCACTCACACTGAGGATCTTATTTTACTCCTTGCATGGGAGCCCTGTGTCACCCCCATGTGTGTTATTTCCTACATTGCTCAATGCAGCTCTAAACATTTCGTCCCAGCTCAGACAGTCCTTCTCTAGATTCATATTTGTGCCTCTACAGACCCTGTGCTCTTAGGGTGATTCACAGACACAGGTCCTTCATGCCTCACCAGTATGTACAGGTCTAAATAAGGGATCTTGTTTATGCGGGCACTAAGTACCTGCTCATCCATGCTAAACTGACTACTGGCAGGGAAGTCACAAACCAATGGGAAGATTAGTCTGATCAATGCTAAAGCAGCAATTTTCCTTGACTAATCCACAATATCAAAGCAGCTTCTTCACTAGAAAGATTTGGATCTGTTTTCACCAGAGACCTTTCACCAGCTCCTGGGAAGAACTCGTGGAAACCTCAGAGAAGCACAGAGAAATCCCTCAAGCATGTCTCTTTCCCCATGTGAGAAGCCTGCAGTACTCTGCTTTAAACAACAAATTTCATTTTCCAGGCCCCTGTGTAGGATGCCCTGAAACAGCCCGGTCTCAGGAGGTTACAGCATGGTGTAACCCATGCCACTAAGGAAGAAGAAAGCAAGACTTTTTTCCTGAGGGAGAGGAAGAGAGAAGCAGCTTGACAGAGAGAAGAAAGCACTAGTTGGCAGAGCCCCCTTCTATCATGCTTGCCATTCTGGGTACCAAGCACGCTCTTCTAAAAGCCTGCAAAGAGCAGAATACAGTTCATACAGAAAACTCAAGCGCAGATGTTTCAATCCCATGAGTCTCTGTCAGGAGAACAGAGATCAAGACGATGGAATTGAGACTGAGACCTCAGTGGTGGCCTTGGCACTGCTGTTCCTTTGCATTGAGCAATTAAGCAGTATTCACAGATGGAGAACTCCAGCCCTGGAGTTGAATCAGGTCAGCTCACTGGCATAATCCTGACTATTTGCAAAGAATGCCAGTGTCAAGCCCTATCTCTCTGAATGTAGCAGAAACCATAATGAACAGCAGTTTTCTCCCTCATTATTTTCAGGTCTGCTTCTCCAGTTAGTTCTCTGTCCAACACATCCTGTCTACCTGCTTGCTTTCGGTGCAACGTTGACAACTGCCTCCCTCCCTTCATTTCATCCCTGCTTCTGCTGCTATTACCCTGGAAACTCTGGGCCCTCATAACATTTGCCTCATGCCCTACACAGTAGGAAGGACAGCTGCATTGTAACTGGAAGGAAAGTTCCAAGTCACAGACACCAACTTTCATCATATCTCTGCCAAGAAGGAAGTCACTGCTGTGGCTTCTGTACGGGACTTCTTCCTCAGGTACTTCCTTCATCACTTCTGTTATGGAGCAGAAAAGACACCCTTTCCCCAGAGGAAAGTCACTAATGCCCATGTAGCACTACACACATGTGGACTGCTATTCACAAGAGATGAACAAGACTGTAGGTGTGACAAGCCAAAACTTTCTACCACTCATCCCACTCTCAAAGGCACATCTCTGTTCAGGACATAACAATCCCGTAGCAGAAATAACTTCCCCATCATCACAGGTTCCCTATTTGTCACCAAATGTACCCAGTCTCCAGCCACCATGTGCAGCCCAGGCGGGCTGCCAGCTCATTTTGTGCATGCTGCTCTGCAATGGTAGAATTTTCAGTCACGAGCAAGCCTGGTAGCTAATGGCAAACACATTCATGCAAGGACATCTCCAGCTGTCTTGAACTTCACTCTGAGCTCCTGTGTGTTTACTAAGACCCTCAGACAGCCCATCAACAAAGATGATGGAACAGCAGTCATTTGCAAGGAAGGACTGAAGGCTGGATTCAGCTTTGCCAAGGCTTTGGTGCCCATTAGAGTTTGCAAAAACATTTGTGGGTGCCCTTGGGGCAATTGTTTCAGAAGTTCAGGGAACCATAGCTACAGGGCTGTGGAGCTGTCACAGTCTGAATGAGTGAGATTTTTTAACTTCTCAGCTGAAACATGTGGCAAAAGTACACCTCAAAACTACAGCTCTGTGAGAAGTGAACCCTCCTGCTCCTTTCAAGGACTCCCATGTCCCACTCACAGTAGAAGGGCCACTACTGTTAACTGTTTCACTGCTGATTGGTTAAAGGACAGAGCAAAAGCACCATATCAAGACCTACAGTGGGTCTTTCATCTTGGCATCATGACATTTGGGGCTTACAGGTGAGGCTTGGAAAAACATTCCCATTTTCATTCCTTTCAGTTCCACCATGCCTGCAATATTCACATGCATTCAAATGGAGACCATAAGTGAGCTGGGGGTCCCCTGGGATAACAAAAGGGTTAATTCACCCTTAGACAAACTAAGGCAAACAGAGAAAATTATTAATAGCAAATATTTTACTTCATGAAATGTGAGTCTTTTTCTCCCCTCCATTCCAGAGCTTGTGGAATATCCCTGTGCAAATGGCAGTTTCCTCCCATCTATAAGCTATTGGAAATTATGTGGGAAATATCCATATTTTATCACATATTTTGTTGGTGGGGTGACTTCAGATATTCAGTGTGTGAGCTGCAGTGCTTAGTCCCAGTCAGCCACACTTGGTAACTATCTGCTTATCCTTTGGGTGAGCTGATAGGTATTTCCAGTGTGAAAACCTACTTGTGGGGTTTTCAACTAAATTCTTTTGATTGCAAACACTTCTAGTCCTCAAACTGCATTAGAAATTCATGGTTTTGTATCAATAATGCTCAACGTCCCTTGTGTTCCCAGGGAGCACAGTGGGAGGAGGAGGGTGCAGAGGAAAGAAAACACACACCCTATTGGGCCATTACATACACTGAAGGATAAATTTACACATTTTTGAAATTATATTTTTTTCTTAATGGTTTGCCAAGCTCCAGGGTGGAGTCATCAGCAAGGTAAGTGCACAGTGTTTTATATGCTTTCAGGTTCCCTTTGCAAGTATCTCACACAGCTCCATCCTTCCATTGAGTACACATTTGAGTACGAGCTTAGAATTATTCCTAATGCCCAGAAAACTCCTTCTAGCTTTTTCAGGAAGTCCTGTCGTAAAAGTCTTCAGCACGGGCATAGACACATACGCTTACACACAAGGCCAAGTAAAGGCAGAGTGCTGAATTTGGGTCCTCATTCCTAATGTAGGCACATGTACACACATGCACATATATGCAGGATGCATGGCTCTGCCTTACCTGTTCTGCTACACTTTCCCTTGAGAGTCATCACTGCAGCAGGCCTTGCATCCCTTCTCCAGCACTCGGTGAATTGATCTACCCAGAAAACCACTTCTTTCACATTTCTAAATCTCTTGGCATAAAACCTGTTATTCTCTTGACATTAGGCTATTCAATACCTGTCACTTCCCCCCACCCGAAAAAATTGACTTCCGAGTGACATTATATGATAAGCAGTTATATACTGAGACTTCTAACCAGATGGAGCCCTTCCATCACTGGAGACAACACAAAGCACGTGGTATAAATGCCTGCTATTGCATAGTCCCTCTGCTCACTGCCTTGTAGAAGAGCTGCTCCTTGTCTTGCAAAGTCCTACTGTTTGAATTTGCCCCACAGCTCTGAGGAACATTTACATCTCCAACAGTCCCAGTGCTGAAAAGGCTGCTGGGCCCTAGGACACTCACAGCAGATTAAACTCCCAGCCACCCCCTCCCCCCCATCCCATTTTATCAATTTATACCACGTCACTCGGGCATTATTATTTGACAAAAATCTGTCTCAGCAGCTTTTGAATCCACATATTGTTCCAAACTTGGAAATGCATCCACGATGTCTCTCACCCTGAGGAAACCCTCACCTCTTTCTAAACAAAGGGGATGTAGGTCATTCAATGCAACGGAAAAACACACATGCCCCCAAACTGCAAAGCCACACAGAACCATGGTACACACGAGTTTGGACTGGAAGGCAAACAGCTAATACTGTGCACAGCAAACTACAGAGGGCAACTGGGCACGGCCAAAACATTATGATGCAATGCTTAGCTTTTTGATTAGTAGGTCCAAAAGGCCCCAGGATGTCCCTCACATTTTGCAGCTGGTTGTAGGCACTTCTGTCAGCACAGTGCCCTGTCCTGTCCTGTTGAGCCAGTACAGAGCACTTCTGGTTAGCACTCACCTCAGTCACCCCAAAACTGCCTCACCATCTTGTGTTTTCATGGGAGATACAAGACCCCCAGAGATCAATAATGACTAATATTATTATTAATGTAATAGCACTCAGAATAGGGAAAAGGAACTCATACTTTCAGCATCTTAAAGTAGAGTTTTCTGGGTTGTAAAAACAGCCCACCCAGCCAGCCGTTTGTCATGGAGCTTAGTTCTGCCATAAAATGCTAATCAGCCTGAACAGTCACGTCCCCCCTGCGCCATATCTTTTTATGAGCACATTAACATGGTCGTTAGGAAGAGGGGACTCATATGGACACAAACACGTACTGCAATCATTTATTTCCCCTCAAACTCCATCCCCAGTGACTCTAATTCATTTGCAGGAAGCAGTTTTTCTTCCCCTCCATTGAGGTGGTTTCTGGTATCCAGAAACCCAGGCAGACATACCCAGACCACCAAGCCGTTGTGTCACAGCATCACATCATTTATCCCAGGTGACAGATGTCATAGGAGCAGGTAGAGCCACCTCCTCCACACGGAGAACACACATGCCCTCTAAGATCTTCATGAGAAGCCATGTCACGTGGATTGCTGGATGCAGCTACCTTTTTAAGAAGCTGGTAAAGATTTTATAAAAGTCACCTTTTTCTTTCAGACACTAAAAACAATCCCTCTGTATGTGTTATATAGATAGAGCTGGGAATAAAGTTTGGTAATTCAGATACAGAGATACAGGTCACTGCCACTCAAGCTGAGAGAGAGTTAAAGTCAATTTTAGGAGTAGATAGCCAATCTCTAGAGGGCACCTTGATCTACACGGGCTACGTGATGCCGGGTAAAGGTGAGGAAATAACTCAGAGCAAAGAGCACAAGGATATTTGTCTCGTGGGTGTCACCCCCTGACCGGCCAGGGTGACCAGTGACCCCCCACATCTGCATTCACTGCATCCAGAAGAAAAGCACTGCAAACAGACCCGGGTTGTCACCACATCCCGCTTGCTCATTCCACCTCTTACCAGAGTTGGCTGCATTGGCTTGGGCTAAACAAGGATAAGGCAGTAGTGGCTTTAGTGCAAACGATTTCTTTTTTCCCAATTCTTTCTTTTTACCCCCATCAGTGAATTGTCCCCTCCTTCCATCTCCTATTCACTCTCTATCTCACTGTATGCAAACCACAATCCCCCTTTTCTTCTTTCTGCTTTATTTTCCTGAACACTCATTAACTACTCACAAAGGACCGTGCCTGGCGGATCGGAGCTGCAATTATCTCCTGGTTCTGACCCGTGTTCAGCGGTCAGAGATTAGCATCAGCAATAATAATGGAGTGGGAGATGCAGGCAGCTGCATGCTGGGGATTTGACAAGTATCCAGACTGCTAGAGCCAACGGGAGGGGAAGGGAATGCACACTGGGGACTGTGTCCTGGGGAAGGTGGACGTGGACATCTCTGTTTTGGGAGAAATTCCAACACATCCCTTAACACCTGTAGAGGGAAGATGTTAAACTCATCCTCCAACATTCCAGCTGTAAATCCTGCTTCTATTCCCACTCATTCTGGTGTACCTAAGGCAAACAGATCCTTCCTGCTCTAGTTACCCTCCTGTCTTCAAAATTCACACATCTTTTTCATTTGCAAAGTGTGAAAAAAAAAACCCCAAACCCTGGGAAAACAGATCACCAAATTATACACACATGAGTGAGGAAAAATCTCCTAGACTGCTAAAGTAAACACTCCTGCCTTTTCCCACCCCAAGTAAAGGATAGGGAAAATATTAGACTGAGTTTATTGACTTCTGGAGTGCCTTCCCACTGGGGGCTCCTGTGCACCTTTCATCTTATCTGTCCACCCACTCATCTGTTTTAAGGCATCCATCCATCCATCTCCACCATCTCAGTGCACCATACAGCAATTAAGATTCTACAGCAGGCTTCAGAGTGGGTCTCCTTCTCATTTCTCTTAGCAGAGCAGCTTTGTTTGCTAAATTCTGTGGGTTTGTTTGTGTATGGGTGTATGATTTCTTGGGTTACCACAAGCAGGCTCTGACAAACAGGCAAGTCCTGTAATATGCTTGGAAAAAGAAGTCGATCTTTGGCTCAGTCTTATCTCCTCTATCCAATCAAGACTATTAGGGCTGTCTCTATGACACATCCTTGTCTGAATCATCATCACAAGATGAGGCCATCAAAACTTTACAGGCAATGTTGGAATTGTCACTTAACGCCTTCCCAATACTACTTTCCCCCTACCTCCCCCCAGCTCATCCCCCATGGGGAGTTTGTGGACAAGATTCCTAAGTTTGGGGATGTATCGGGAACTTTATCCTAAGTTCAGGGTAAAGCTTCATCTCTTTATCTATTTGGAAATAACATTATAAGCTTAGCTGCTCAGCAGAAAAAAAAGAGAAGTAGATGCAAGTATAGCTATTAAGAAACAGGTCCTGGACTTTGTTCATACCCATTTCCAGTGAAGATGCTTGATCCACTCCTGATTTCACTGAAACAGCCAGTCATCTAGAAAACAGGGACAGAATTCTTATCAGAGCAAAGTTTTTCAAGAGAAGATTTCAATCTGCTTCTGTTTAGCTTAAAAAATAACAGAAAGATATACCCTGTCCAAATATATCAATGCTCCTGGATCTGGTATCTGCTGATACCTGGACATTTGGAAATGCATAAAAAGGATTCATAGAGTTGTTTAGGTTGGAAAAGACCCTTAAGGTCATCAAATCCAAATGTTAATCTAACACTGCCAAGTCCACCACTAAACCCCGTCCCTAAGTACACATCTTCTTACATAGAGTTCTCTGGACCTTTCACCACCTTTGCTGCCCTTCTTTGATCACACTCCAGCACCTCAATGTCTTTCTGGTAGTGAGGGGCCCAAAAGTAAATAGAGTATTCAAGATGCAGTCTCACCAATGTCAAGCACAGAGAGATGACCACTTCCCTAGTCCTGCTGGCCAAACTCTGCCTCATAAAAGCCAGGGTGCTGTTGGCCTTCCCAGCCACACTGCCAGCTTATATTCAGCTGTCTGTTGACCAACACCCCCAGGTCCTTTCCACTGGGCAGCTTTCCGGACACTCTTCCCTGAGCCTGTAGTTTTGCATGGGGCTGTTATGACACAAGTGCAGGATCTGGTGCTTGGCCTTGTTGAACCTCATACAGTTGACCTCAGCCCATTGATCCAGCCTGTCCAGCCCCCTCTGTTGAGCCTTCTTACCCTCAAGCAGATCAACACTCCTGCTCAACTTGATATCATCAGCAAACTGACTGAGGGTGCATTCAATCCCCTCATCCAGATCATTGATAAAGATATTAAGGAGAAATGGCCCCAGTGCTGAGGCCTGGGGAGCATCAGTTGTGACTGGATTTAACTCCATTCATCACCATTCTGTGGCCTCAGCCAGCCAGATTTTTACCCAGTGAAGTGTATGCCCATCCAAACCATAAGCAGCCAGTTTCTCCAGGAGAATGCTGTGGGAAATGGTGTCAAAGTCTTTACTGAAGTCCAAGTAGACAACATCCAAAGCCTTTTTCATTGTCCACTGAGTGGGTCACCTTGTCATAGAAGGAGATCAGGTTAGTCAAGCAAGACATGCCTTCATAAATCCATGCTGGCTGGGAATGATCACCCAGTTATCATGTACATGCCATGTGATGGAACTCAAGATGATTTGCTCCACAACCTTCTCCAGCATTGAGGTCAGACTGACAAAACTGAAGTTCTCCAGATCCTCCGTCTGACTCTTGTACATGGGTATCACATTTGCTAACCTCCAGTCAAGTGAGACCTCCCCAGTTAGCCAGGACTGCTGATAAATGATGATATGAAAAAGCTAATTGAAACTTTCTGAAAAGCTGTTCAGCTTGAGATTTGGAGAAAGTTCAAATTTTATTTGTATTGTAGCTGATTAATTCTGTTCAACCTAAAAATATCCCTAACTATATTTCCCAGTTACGAGACATCTGAAAAATGACACAAAGAAAATGCTCAGAAACAATTGCTTGAGTTGTTAAATGTTTGCAATTCAAACAGCCTCACTCCCATTTTTGTGTACTGCTTTAAATATCAGTATGGGGTTTTTTTTACTGTCACAAGAACTGTCAGCAATTAACTTCAAATTTCTGTAGGCAAGTATTTAAACCAGGAGTTCCTACCTTGCTGCCCTGAAAAAAGAAGCAATACTGTGAGTTAGATGACCAGTCACAATGGCAGATGGAGTGAAGATAGAAAGAGCTATGTGGTAAAAGACAAAAACAAAAATTTAGATAAAGGGTGTGCATGTCGAAGTAGCAGCATTCTACTTTCCTAAACACAGAATTTGAGTTGAACCATGTCAAGTTCATAATCAGTTCCAATCTGTCAATTTCAAAGGCAAAACATATTCAAGATTTGTAGCATCATCTACAGTTTTGGCCTGGAGGACACACGTTCCAGGCCAACCACAGACATGTTTTGTCATGTAAACCCTTTGTAGTTATTACAGTGAAAAATCACTAATTGATCATTTATTGCTCCCTTAGAAATCAGTGAGTAAGTAGCCACCTCTGCTCTCTTCCTTGCTGTTCAGAAGAGCACAGGACCTTGTCACTGAGTGGACCAGTCCTTCACATATGTGTAACCTTCTATCTATATTAAGTCCAAGGCATGCTGCTACTGCTGAGTGAAAGTCTGCACTCCCACACATTATTTATTCCCATTTGGTATGTGAACAGAGGATGTTGCTTTGCAGGGCTGTCGATCCAGCATGAAACTCACTTTGGAAAACAGCTTTTAAAGAAGAGAAGATCTGCACGAGGGAGGGGATAAGGTGGGGGAAAAGAAATCTCCTAGTACTCTCGTTCATTATTTAAAGCAACTGTTATTTTCCCTCTCACTTTTGCTTTCAAATTTGATATCCAAGAGACAAGATTTCTTCTACCAGGCACCACTGGGGGAAACAGACCGTGCGATCAGAGTTTCAGAGAAAGCTTCATTCCGTGATTTCAGGCAGGAGGAAGGTCCAGAGGAGATGGAACAAGCAGCAATGGGGAATCTGAAAAGACTTTGAAATGCAGCTCTGATCTCTGCTGGTTCAAACCTCACACAAACCACTGCTTCAGGTGCCTACGTACATCATCTACCACTACCAAATACAGAATGCAGGGAAGAGAACACTAGGAAGTGAGGTCTGTTAACAGCAGGGGGATTTACCAGGGCTCCTCCTGCAAACATCATTACAGGTGGCCACTGTAATGAGAATCCTACTGGTGCACTCAGGTCCCCACATCTCTGGAATGGTCATCTTGTGGTTATCTCTGACCACTCTGCTCAGATCAGGACTTGCCAGGTTGCAAAATACAATCATTACAGAAGCTACAATGCCTGACTGCACTCATCGGTTTCTTCTGGAAGTTAACAGCCCTCTTCCTCTGAGGACTTCAGGTGGTACTGGGTGAGCAATTGTGTTTACTGAAAAATGCAGTCTGGGCTCAGACCTGAACTTAGACCCTCAGAGCCGGCCCTGTTGTTACGCAGTATAATGTCACACCTGAACTGTTTAACTGCTTCTGTCCTTGTAACAAACCAAACTGATACCCACATGCAAGCCTAATTAAAAACCAAGGATAGCCAGGCGCAGATCAAGATTCTACGCTACTTTGTGCATTTGCTTTTTTCAGACCAGGAATTAGCTAAGGGTAATTTGTGCACTACAGAGAAGGCCCTCAAGATAAATACAGGCTGCATACCCTGGTATGCCTTTAAGAGATGGGGTGGTGGGAGGAAACCAGTATATCATGGTATTTCAGGTAGGAAGTACAGCACCAGCAAGCCAGAGGGGAGAACACTGTTAACAAGGCACCTACACTTGATAACTTTGGACTAGGTAAGCAGAGTCTGGAGGATATGTTAACTATGTGCATACACAGAACGGGCAAGCCTCATGACTGTTAATGGCTTTGTTAAATCATTTCTCTTAGTGATTCTGTCTGTAATAAAGGATTGCTGCAACTTCCCCTCATTTTTTAAGCTGCTTTGAATCTTACACACGGAAAGTATTAAGCACCGGTATTACATCTGTAAAATTAAGGCACTAAAAAGGTCAAAGTCATCAGCTTAATTTTTTCAAAGAGGATTCAGCAACACTAGGATCTCAGGGTATCTGATTAGTTGGACCTTACAGGGTTTTTTTCTCTTGTCTATTCTACCTTACTTTCACTACATTTTCTCTTCCAAAGATTTGTGGATGTTTTAATTTTGTGATAGCATAAGGTGCCAGACTGCCAAACCGCATGAGTAAAGGGAGCCTGCATGGTTAGATCTGCAAGCAATACCAGCGAGTTTTTCTATCCTTTATCCCATCTCTCCCTCAATTCTTTCCTACCCTAAAAAAATGCCTCAGTGATTACATTGAGAAGAGGGTCACAGAAGGAATAAAAATTGCAATGTTTGTGTCCAGTTTTGTCCCAGCTCTTTCTGGCTAACTGCCCAACAGGAAGGCTATTGATTCCAGCATTTGTTTTTCCAGGAGGTCGGTGAAAAGCTCTACTGTATTGCATCTACCCATCTCATAGGCAGCTAATCGGCCATCAAATTAGAATGATTTTCAGATGTGGAGCAGGGTCAGAAGACAAAGGTGAAAAACATTAGACATCCTGCTAATTTTGCACACATGTAGTCACGTGAGCTCAAGCTCTGGAGGGTGAAAGGAAACATCCATCAAAACAAGCATGAACCATGAAAAATGTGAACAGTTTTGAACATCAGCATTTTGAACAAACCATCTCCAGTGGTTGTTTGACGGAAGCTCAGATGTTTGGGTTGGCAAGCCAAGGAGACAACATTCACCCCAGCACACTGTTGCTGTGCCACAACAATCCCAGCCTCAGAGGAGAAGGCTAACAGCCGAGCCCTCTTAGAGAGCTGCAATTACAATACCAATATTTTTTTTTTCAGAGTGCGCTAAACCTAAACCCTTCAAGAAACCAATGGGCTCTGTCACCTTGGAAATCCCAGTTTTATTTGATCAGTACAGGGAGCCCTTGTGTTATTTATCACACAGGAAAACATTGCTCTGCAGGACCATCAATCCATCCTGAATTTCACTGTGTTGAAAGAAAAGGAAATCTGCATGGTGAGAAACAAAAGCAAACCAAAGACTTTCTGAAGATAGCTAACACCAGAGAAAGCAAAGATGTGGTTGCTCTACCTCAAAGCAGGGAAAGGTGTTGTCTAGGGTGGGCAGAGGAGGGGAGAAATAAGCACACTTGAGGAATGGTTCTTCCAAATGTATTCAATGTTAGGTTTCATAGCACAATGGAAAGTCAAAAAAAGTCAATTAAAATGAACAAGGCTTCTGTGTACTCCTCCAGAGGTGTTCCAGGCTGTCTCCAAGCTCTAGTGGACATCACTGCCCCTCGGAGTTGATTTATGTGGGTTTAGATTTGTCTTCCTCTTCCAGTAGGATCAGTGGAAAAGGGAAAGACTTTTCTACTTCAATACCAAAATTTACCACAAAGCATGTTCACAGTAACTATTGGGTCGTGTAACCCTCTGATCATCTTCACACTCCTTTTAGCCACATAGATCTTCTCTATGGAGGCCCATTGACCATACTTCTTCAAATCCAGCTTCAAAATCTACTTCTTGTAGACTCCTGAAAAGCTAGTTGTGGTGGTTCAGCCCCAACCAGTGGCTGAGAACCACACACAGCTAGTTCCCAAAGGAGAAGCGGACAGAGCCTCCATGGGTTGGGATAAGAACAAAAGCACCGTGAAAGTGGAACAATAACAGTCAGTTACACTCACACCCAGTAATAACACAGAGTACCTTACAGACCCAATGATTACAGAGGGCTGTGAGGACCAACCTGACACCCCAGCCACCCAGACTGCAGGAGCAGCCCTCCCCAACTACTCCCTTTTACGGGGGAGTGATGTCAGGTAGTGAGGAAACAGACAGGGCTGACTCAGCTCACCTGGGCTGGCTGCTTGGGGAGGGTGGCTCTGGCCTGGCCAGAACCAGGACACTAGTGTAAAAGTCTTTTCTCTTAAGCAATAAAATGTGGCAAAAATACCCTGATACAAAACCCAACATAAAAATGCCTAAGAGCTACTTTAGCATAGCAACATTTATCAGAGAGAAGGAAAAGTAGTGTTTGCTCCCCTCAACTACCATACTGTTGGCTCCACTAACCTTTGCAGAAAGACTTTTCTGTTCATGGCTGAAGGAATTTGTATTTCTCAAAGAGGACAACAGAGGAGCAAGAGGCCTTCTAGCTCCTTGCTGAAGAGAACTGCCCTTGGGCGATGAGAATCACAGAAACTCTCCACAGGGTGGCTAGGGCAATGCGTTCAGACCTAGGCGTCTAAATGGTAGATGTTTAAAGTCTGGGTAGATGAAGCTAAGCTTCTACCTCCCATGAGATATGCTGCCAGCTTGGGAAAAAAAAAACAACATGATCTCAAGGACAGAGTTCATTTTAGGAACCTGTCTTCATTGACACCCGAACTACAACATTCTTGATACTACAGCAGCACTGTAGCATCACACTATCCTGAGTTTTAGACCAAATGTTTAATTTTCCTCCTTCAGAAAACTGTGCTATCACACAGGGAAAAAAAAAAAAGCGCCCTATTTTTGCAATCAGTTCTTGGAGAAAAAACGATCTGACAGAAGTCAGTAGGCATAAGGGTTACTTTGTAGATCTTTATGCAGCATGCAAAGTACTGTACACACACCCACCACAGAGCAGAGAACTAAAAATTAAGGGTAATTAAAGGGAAAAAATGCATCTTGCAGAAAGTTGGAGACTTAAAAATTTCTAATAAATTCAGAGAGACTCATCCAGGAGCAAAGGGAATCAGTGACCTGTGACTCATCTATATGCGTCTCTTCTCTTGCTGTGACTTATAGCTTGATAATACAGCGGAGTTCTATTTTACTGAGCTCCCCTTGAAGGGATCATATGACTCAAGAGATCAAACCTGACTTTCCCCCCAAAAAAATAGTCTCTGTGTCTGGACAGATGTCTTTTCCCTGTTGATTAGAGAGCCATCGGCTGGATCAGATTGAAGGTGATTCTTTTCAATGCTTTCCAAAGATAGGAAAGCATTTGACATCTCTTACATAAGGTGCTAATTAAATTCAATTAGAACCTGACCGACACAGAATTGTGTTAAAATACCTACAGCAGAACCAAATTTTGTCCCTGCAAAATGGGTGTTTTGCATTTCTGCATACAACTCACAGGGAGAGGAGAGTATGGAGGGAAGCTCCCTGCTGTGTAGGTCTTACATCCTTTACCTGAAATGATCCAAACACATACACCTGGATGGCATGAACCCTGACAAGGGAGTTCAGCTGTACCAGGACTTCAGCCTGCATATTCCACTGCTTGGGCAGGAGATTTCACATGATAAGCATCCCTCTCACATCTGACATTACAGGAGTCACTCTCAAAATGACAGTCAAAAGACTACAGGCAAATACACCGATCTGCCCCCAAACATCCATCTATCTTTTATATAATTAGCTTTTTAATTATTGATCTGGCCTCAACAGCTTTATCACACCCACCCTCATAGCCAGAAGTCCATTTATAGTGCCTCTGGACACATGCTGGTCCCTTTCTGCCTTTGAAAAGTGGTGGGGCCACAAAAATCCACTCCCTGTGTACTTCCGAGAGGAGACACCAGGATATATCTGCTGCTTTAGTACTGGCCAGAGGAGCAGACATGCTCCGAGCCACATGTCAAAATATGCTTAGGTCAAGACTCCGAAGTGAAAGCACAGGATATGTCTTCTTTTTCGTGGTAGCTACACACGAGTTTACAGCAGCAGCAGCAGGATATGAGGTGGGCTCTCTTAAGCGCTAGGCTGACATCCTAGACACCAGGATGGTTTCTTTCCCTCCACTGACAGCTTCAGTTACTACTTGTGTTGCTGCTGCTCTAGTTACAGAGAACAAACAGTCCAACAGTGTACCTGAAAAACCGTCATCTACCCAGCCTACTTCTAGGGATTCCTGTGCCCATATCCTTCATTTATCTTCATTTCACACTGTTGCCCATGCCAGATGAGTTGCCTCTGCCAGAAAGCTTTTGGAAAGAGAAAGCGTCATGAGAACCACTGCAATTATAGATCCAAACCCACACCAGCTGGGTCAGCACAGACATTTCAAAGAACTTTTTGCAGCTAGGACCATGTGTTCATAGTCATATACCTCCATTTTCATCCATGTCTGTTTCTTTCACTTTTGTTAAGCACAGGATACTGCTGTCTGCAAATCCACGACAGTTTGCTGCCAAACTCTGGGTGTTTGCAGCAAGGTGATGTTTGCAGCAGACTGAAAACAAACTCACAGTGCAAAGGCTGAGTTCGGGGCATGGGTGGAATTTGGAGCTGTGCTGCTGGCCCTCTGTGCAGGGAGGTCATATCAAGCAGTCCCCATCCTCAGCAGGCCTGTGAAACTGTGCTGAATAGTAACACATAGAAAATGCAGTGGATAAGGTAAAGGGATAAAGTGGGATCCTGGTGAGCTGTAGGCAAAGCTGAGTTTTGCCAGAGCTTTGTTAGAGGGCTGGCTGTAAGCAGCCACTTAAAATGGGGTTTCACCTTTTCCTTTCTAGGAGACCCAGCTTAACAGTAAACCTGTGCCCAAAACATGCCTGTGTCTCTCCACTAACTACAGAGAGGGAACTTCCAATCTACTATCCAGCTCCTCTCCACATGATGTCACTGACAGCTGCTCTGGGACGGCAGAAAGGGCAGCACAACAGGACAGAATGACTTGAAATCCTCACACCTTGACGGTATATGAGGACAGACAACTGTGGGAAGTCCCACCTCCTTATTTTCTGCTTTGCCTATGCCTATACGCACTTCGCTGTGAGGGCTGGGGGTGCAAGAGGAAATGTGATAGGTGCAGTTCAGGGCAGTGAGCAGGGGCAAAAATGGGTCAGCAAGGCAGAAGCAAGGTTGGCGAAACAGCCTGCAGCTGCTCCAGGGTGAGTCTGTCCCCCCCAAACCACTCGACGTCATTTTTACGCAGTGAGCAAACCTTGAGCCGGTTCTGGCCTGCTGACTTAGAACACCTCAGGGGCATTCTTCTGGAGCGTGCACTTGAGTGTATCCTGCATTATGCAGGCTCACCATGCAAAACCCTCCTGCATTCTATCACAAAATGGAAATTCAGGGATAAAAAAAAGAAAAATGTAAAAAAAAAAAGCAGCCTGATGCTTTCAAAAGGAGTCAGAGCCTGATTTATGGCTCTATGTCCAACCAGTACTGGCTTGGTTGGGAGAGTCAGAGTTTCTGCAAGGAGGAGGTTGTTTTGAAACCTCCTGAACTCTTCTGATGCAGAAGGTCTGAAGGAAAGCCTTATTTTTATTTTCCTGGTGTTCTTTGTAACAATCCCCCAATGAGGCATTTGCTAGCCAGTGGAAAATGGGCATTTAGTCTCTCTGCATGAGTGCAGGGTGCAAACAGCAGTGTGCTACTGCTCAGGCTATGTCAGGGCAGGCTGGGTGGACCTGTCATAGCAAAATCAATTTGTCTGGTGAGCAGCGGCTTGCTGGTGCAGTGGCCCCACCTTTGCAATCACCTGTCCACCCCAGGCATCATGGCAGCGGAGACGCAGCGGTGCTGCATGCCGGATGAAGGGCTGCACCCAGGCCTTGGCTGTACAGAGCTGACAGGGAAACTCCAAGGCAGCAAAAGCAGCCCTGGGGCCCTGGAAAAGCACAAGCACTTCCTGAAGGCTGATTTGCCCACTTGTGCCAGCCACTGCACTCTCCTGCTATGCAACAGGCTGCACCGAGAGTCCCGACCACCCAAAAACATCCACCTCCCTCCTACCAAACATTAAACACTACAGGTTCTTTTTATAGCTGCCCTCTTTTTTTCTACTGCTCCTCTACCTGGTGCATCTGCTTTTTTTTAGTTCTGCCTCTCCCAAGATATCATGCTGCATGCTCAGAGGAGATAGGCTGCTGTGCTCCATCTTGCCATCCTTTCCAGCATGGTTGATTTCCTTGTGCCATGCTAACCATGAGAAATCCTCCCACATGAGAAGCCTTCCTCAGGATATTTGAACACCACAGTACCTTGCACGGAGTACATCCTGAGAGACAGCCCTGGTTCCCTCTGTGCAGCACACTGTCCTTACTTGCACACCTCCTAGCCCCGCACCCCAGCCCCTGTGCAACATCCTGCTCGGGTGGTCCAGTCATTCACGTAATTATTCTAGAAACTTTGACTTAGAGGACGACAGGCCTGTGATTGTCCCCTAATTCCCACAACCATCCCTCTCTCCGTCCCTGCCAGGCATAGATGATGTGTGGTGGTTTCAGAGCACTACTTTAAAACCTCATGAGTCAAACCCTAGTATCCCTTAATATTTGCTCCCAGCATGTAAGTGGTGCCTCATGCTGTTTCCCTCCGTGACCTCAATATCCAATTCCTGTTCCCCTTGGTTGCTTCACTTGCAGGAATAATACCATCTGTGGTGAAGATAATACCCTGTAGCAGCTCCTCGGTACACGTGGTCGTTCCGATTTCTTCCACCAAACCCCCTATGAGGCAAAGTGAGGTGCCATGTGTAGGCCACGTGTTCAGCTAACACAAAAAGCCTTTAACAGCAGCTCTTTTAAAACCTCAGACTAATCCTATTAACTCCTAGCAGCAGGCTCGAAGGGGTTGGTACACCCAGCCCCGTGCCTCCCACAGGTACCGAGGTGCTCCTGGGGTGCTCATACCCTCACAGGCAAGCACACGCGCCCTCCCACACGCAGACCTGTTCACACACACACCCACACCACACACACACACAGTGCTCACCTGTGGCTCTGCTCAACAGCGTTTTACTGGGAGAAAGAAGCTGCACGTACGTTGTTATGGTGCCAAGAGAAAGCTGAGCTCCAGGTCTCCATCAGAGGTAGGCACAGGCTTCTCAGGGCAAGGCTTCAACGCGCGGCTGTGATTTTTATCTCCCGTGTCCATTTGTCGTTAGCATCAATTGCTGATTTGGTGGCATACAGATAGCATGATGTGATCTCCGTTGCCTCTCTCCTTTCCCCAGGGGTTAGGCACTGTTTTTTCTCATTACCTTTTTGCTGAAAAGTGTTTATCACGGTAGATAATCTGAGAGAAAGCTCCTTCATGAAACCATTTGTCTTTTAGCTATAGGAGTAGGAAGTGTCTCGCAGTTTCAGTCTCTCCTCTCATTTTAGAGTCTCATTCTTCTTTCTTACACTACTGTACTTCAGCTCTGGCTGTCTAGCTCTAAGTCATGGTCTATGTAGATAAAAAAAAGTAAATAAATCAGGTTTGGCATATTAATTATGGGTGTAGGAGAAGCAGTAGAGGGGTCACATTCCTCAGTTCAGGCTCCCTAACAGCCTGTTGCACTAAGACTACCTACCTTGACATAGCAGGTTTGGTGTTGGCAGAGTTACAGACGCCCTTATCCCCAACAGCGGGTGTCTGCTCCACCAGTACTGTGTCTAAGCTGTTGGACAAAGCTCTACAAAAGGCAATGCTGCTTTTAGTCTGATTTCAGTTTTGAAACTCCAGTGCACAGAGCTGGCTCCTTCAAATTAAGTGGTGTGTAGTGTAGCAGCCTTGTCTGCACTTTGGTTGTAAGTGGGGAATGAAAACCATCCTGTCCTATAGATAATTTTATGGAAGTTACTATTTAATGCAGAGAAAATTAAGATTTTTCATTTCTTGGGAAACCTGAAGATTTTTCTCCTCGTGAGCTGGTGATGAAAATTTAAAATTTGTTTTCTTTCCTGAGGAATAGAATTCAGAATATTGACAATTTTAATCAAAACAAAGCTTTTTGATGATCCCCAAAAATAAAGCACATAGTTTTACAGACGTGATAAAAAACCATAAAATCATAGATTCTCCTGAGTTGGAAGGGACCCATAAGGATCATCAAGTCCAACTCCTGGCTCCACACAGGGCCAGCCAAGTCAGAGCATGTGACTGAGAGCATCATCCAGATGATTCTTGAACTCAGTCAAGTTCGGTGCTGTGACCACTTCCCTGGGGAGCCTGTTCCAGTGCCCGACCACCCTCTCAGTAAGGAACCTCTTCCTAACAGCCAACCTAAACGTCCTCTGTTGCCACTTAATACCATTCCCTCGGGTTCTATCACTGATTATCAAAGAGAGGAGATCGATGCCTGCCCCTTCCCTCCCCCTAGTCAGGAAGTTGCAGAGTACCATGAGGTCTCCCCTCAGCCTCCTCTTTTCCAGGCTGTACAAACCAAGGGACTTCAGCCTCTCCTCATAAGACTTCCCCCTTCAGACACTTCACCATCCTCATTGCCCTCCTCTGGATGAAATGTTCTATTGTAAACTGTCTCAACAAACTGGATGCCCGCCCATCTAATACAGCTGCTTACAGGTATTGCTTCCTGGCCTGATTACCGCTCCAGTAACACACACTGAGACACAGGACTCACACAGGGCACTGCGTCAAGCTGACCAGACAAAACTCTTTGCATTGCCTTATGAGATTACAGGTCTTTAGTTGTACCTAGCACACAGAGAAGGAGGCGTTGGAGAGACAATCTGTGAATGTGATATGCCATAAGGAAAGACAGTTTGGGATCAGTTCAGAACAAACTTGCATTTTTTCTTGGGGGAAAAGAAAAAGCAGTGTTTGCGAGGAACATTTTCCCAGAGGTCTAGTGTGGATGGCACTGGGGAGGGAAGGAAAACAGGAGGGTGCATCTTGTGTAGATATACTGCTGTAGAATTGCGCTGCTGCTGTAATGATGCATATAGTTTGCTATATATCAGAGGGGACCCAAGTCCCACCTTCTGTGCAGGGATACACACACGACAACCAAATTCTACGTCCACACGTGGGCCAGAGCTCACACTGTGACAGCCCAGACCCACACTGCAAAGAAACCTGCAGGATTCACGGGCTCCAATGCAAAACTCAAGGGCGGGAGTAACGCACCCTAGAACCCTGCATTTACATGTATGGTCTTACACACGCCCATGCTAAGGGGTGCACAGGACTTGAAACAGCTTCTCCCAAATTTTGTTGGAGCTGTCCTAGGACCAGACACGCTTACTCACCGGTTTAATCCCAAATACACAGAGCACACAGTCCTGCTACTCACAGATCATTGCGGCTCCCTTGGGAGATCAGGTTTGGCAGCCCCGTCTCTGCCGAGACAGTGGCAACAGCTTGTGCCAACAAGGAGAGGAATCCCGCCAAAACCTTGAGAACAGCCCTGGGCTCATTCACATTTCCTTCTGTGCCTGGAGAGAAAGAAGAGAAGGGGAAAAAAAAAACAACCCCAAAACCAGCTGTGAATTTATTGACTCTCCCTTAAGAATCTGTGGAGCAGTAAATTCCACCTTCATGGCGCTGGCTAATTAGGCATTTATTTAACTCTGTTGCTGTGGTTTTTTTTAATGACTCTCCGCTGTTGTTTGAAGTTCACTGTCTATTATTTGCAATAAAAACCTCTGTCATATTTTTGCCTCATTATTCCTAACAAATAGTGCATTTCTTGCCCCCTTCCCTCCCCTCCTTCTCCCCGCTCCGCATCGCTCCCTGCCACCCTCACCTCTCCCGACTAGCACTCCCGGAGTTTCAAAGACCAGCTGTTATCATTTTGTCGAAGGAGGGCTTTTGAGAAACTTCTGTCACCGGCTCCAGCACAGCAGGGGCTGCTGAATAAAATATCAGCCCTTCAAAAGGGAATTAAGGCCAAGAACAAAAGCAGTAAGGAGAATGAGGAGAGGAGAGGCTGGTCCTGCGACCCCCTCCCGCCCAGCAGTTTGAAAGAAGGAGCCCTTCGGTGTGGCGCAGAGGCAGCGACCCGCAGACGTGCGGGACAGCTGCGGTGGTGGCCAGTGACACGAGGATAATTGCCTGCCGCAGGAGAGAGGGAAGAAGTAGTGTGACACTCACTTCAGTAGCATCAGGCTCTTGAGCGCAAGTTCTACCTGCTCCCAACTGCAACTTGCAGGATCTGACTCTACTCTCACTTCCTTTCACTAACCTAAGATTCACTATGGAAACACTTCTTCCAGCCTAAGAAAACATCTTTAGACTTCTTAATATCTTTTTTCCAGGTAAAACACACATTTTTCCCTGGATTTATGAAGGAGAAACCATGTCTGAGCAGCCTGATGGCCTTCTACAATGAAGTGACTGGATTAGGAGATGAGGGAAGGGCAGTAGGTACTGTTTACCTTGACTTTAGCAAGGCTTTCACAACCACCTTCTGTGACATCCTCAGTAGCAAGCTGATGAACTACAGACCAGAGAAGTGGAGAGTGAGGCTGAAAACTGACTGAAGTGTTGGGCTTGAGAGGTTGTGATCAGCAGCATGAAACCTGGATGGGAGTTGATCACTAGTGGTGTAACCTAGGTAGTCTGATACCATTTAACATCTTCATTAATGACAGGGGGCAGAGAGCGCTGTCTGCAAATTTGTGGAAGATAGAAAACTGAGAGGAGTGGCTGAAACACTAGGAGGTTGTGCTGCCATTTGGAGAGGTTTTTGAAAGGTTGAAGAACAGGAGCCTCAGTAGGGTCAGCAGAAGGAAATGCAGATTCCTGCCCTAGGGGAAGAAATAGCCTCATGCACCAGTACATGTGGGGTCTGACTGAGTAGAAAGCAGCTCTGCAGAAGATGATCTGGAAGTCCTGTTGAAAAGCAAGCTGATGAAAAGCAAGCCAGCAATGGGTCCTTGTGGCAGCCAGCAGCCTCTCGGGAGGAAGAGCATTGACAGCAGCTCAAGGGAGGTGATCCTTCCCTTCTATCCATCACTGGGGATAAAATGTTTGGGGTGCTGTACCCTGATCTGGACTTCCTGGTGCAATATACGTGGAATTATTGGAGTGAGACCAGCAAAGGGCTGGACTTGGGACATCTGATATGACAGAGTTGGGATTATCTTGCCCCAGGAAGAGAAGGCCCAGAGTGAATTGCATCAATGTATAGAAATGCCTGGCAGCAGGCAGTAAAGACAACAGTGAGACTCTAGTCAGTGGTATCCAGTGAAAGTGCAAGAGGCAGCAGACACAAATCAAAACGCAGGAAATTATCTTTAAGCATAAAAACCCCAAAACTTTTTTACAGTGCAGGTGGTCAAATACTGGAACAGGTTGTCCAGAGAGGCTGTGGAGTCTCCATCTTGGGAGCTATCCAGAACACATCTGGACACAGCCTTGAGCTGAGCACTGTGCCTAACCTTGCATTCAGTAGGCGAGTTAGGTGAGACAGTCTTCTTCCAGCCTGAATTATTCTATGACAGGAGGTTTTCTGAACGCTGACCACACTTCAGTAAACTTTCAGAACAGTCTGATGAGAACTAGGAATCCAGAATTTTAAATTTATTTTTAATTTAACCTAAAAATTCAGAATTATTCCAAAATCAAGAAATCATCAAAACTCACCCTTTAACCACAGCCTCTCTATGAACATTTTGCAACAGGGAAGTGACTCACTGAAGCTGTTCCAAGCCTGCTCTGTTTATACTCTGCCATTATGCAGCATGTTTATCTGGAAGAAGAAATATTGGCTCACTTGGAACCCTTGGCCAGTGCAATAGAGTTTCCACAGGGAAGGATGTGTACCCACATTTGCTGCTGCTCTTTTTCAGGCACATTGCATAAACCCCATGCCATGGGATGCCTTCTGTCTCACCAAGGAGACCAGCTGGCAAGTTAAAACATCTCACCATCATGCAATTTTCCACCATCCATTGTGAAATTCTAGCTTAGGTGGTTATTAAGATGCCTTAATGAGGCCTGAGCTTTCCAGGCTTTACAGCTCTCCAAATACCTAGACACTGTAAATCCTTTCCTCCTAACTTACTCAAGCTGTACATATTTAAATCTGTCCTTGTAAATAAGGCCACTCCAACCCTTGGTTGGAGGCTTCACACTCCATTCAATCCAGCAGATACTCTGTAAGTGAGGTGTCATGTTAAAAGTGATTACTCCAGAGGTGTGTGTGTATATACATATATATAAGTATGTTACATATACATATGCCTGCATACATATATACCATTTCACTTGGAACCAAAACAATGTGGTCCCCTCCAAACCCCCTGAAATTTTCATCATCTTCTCTTAAAAGATCAATAATTGCACAAAAAAAAAAAAAAGCACAGACTTCTTGCAGCCCTAGCTCTGTATTCAGCTTTAATCAATTACAATGGCTTGTATTTACCAATTAAATGTCATCTCACTACTTTCTGTTTTCTCTGATGATCTGGCTCCTCATTAATGGGTTTATACTAGCTTTTTCACCATACTCAGTGCTCTCAAATTGTTATTTGCAGAACCACGCTGTTGGGGTTCAGCCCCTGCCTGCAGCTGAGCACCACTGCAGCTGCTTCATCACTCCATCACCACCCCTAACAGGGTGGGGAGGAGAACAGGGAGACAAAGGCAAACCTGGTGGGTTGGGACGAGGGTAGTCTGCTGGGACAGCACAGGGAGAGGGAGATAGCAACAGCAGGACTTAGAATATACAAAACTGGTGATGCACACTGCAGTTTCTCACCAACAACTGTCCAACACAGACCCCTCACAAAATCAGACCCCTCTCAAAATCAGGCCATCCTGGAGCTGCATGTCCAGAAGCTGCACCGCCCCTCCCTGACTAGCCCTCTTTTATACTGAACATATGGTGTGGAAGACCCCCTTTGGTTAGTTTGGGTCACCTGTCCCATGGCAACTCCTGGTGAAAATTAACCCTATCCTAGACAAACCCAGGACACACACCTATTTTGGTGACATCTTGCCTTTAGATGGACACATCAATTGCAACTATTTCAGTAGAGAACCAGCATGAATAGATATCTACAAAATGTAACTATGCATTAAGTTCAAGGCTTGTGCTTGTTCAGCAAAACGGAAGAGACAGGGGAAAGATGACACATAAAACTTGATTAAAAAGCAGAATTATTAACTTTTCTGTGTGCCTGTGGTAGACCAGGCAAGAACCTCCTGGATATAATTGCAGTGAAAGAGATTTGATTTAAACATTAGGAAAAACTGTAGCTGGAAGGATAGATGGAGACTGAAGCTGCTTAGCTGGAGATGGCGCTGAGGATATAAATCTGCACAGTATAGTGTTGACTCAGCCTTTGAGCATCGTGGGGTAGCAAATGAAGTTGCAACATCACAGCCATGATACTGAGACCTCAGAGGAAGGAATGTTTCAAAACCAAAATTGGTCTCGCTCCCTCTGTCTCTGCTACACGTTCACAAAGCGTTAAGGTGCATGAGAACAGACAGTGTGGTCTGTCCAGCATTCAGGCACCAAGACACAAGTTGGCTTGGTCATGAATCTTTCTGCCACAATCTTTTCATAACTTCAAGGATTTTCTGTTTGTCTCCCCTTGACCTAGATGTCCTGGGAAGCTGGGAGTAGATGGGTTGGTATCTGAACGATGTGCTACTTCAGATGTCAACACCGCATGTCACTCTTACAGCCCACCTTCTCCTGGTGGTCATTCTGGTCCTTCCACAGAAGAGTCTCTCTTCTAATATTAAAGTCTGAAACATATTGGGACCCAATATTAATGTCTGAAACATATCAGGACCCAAAGGCATTTTCACAATGTTGCTTTTAGTTTTTTGTATCACCAGAACTGAAGAGCTAGATGGAGAATTTCCCTTTAAAAAGGGCTAGCTGAAGCAAGTCTGTGAATATCAAGCTATGGGACGCCATCCTCACATGAGTAGCTGGATGGGCATGTGGTGGAGTGGAGATATTAAGTCTTGCTCTGAGGCAGAGCAGACAGTATCAAAACGAGAGCGCAGTTGCCACACATGGCTCTTTGGCTAGATTTACTGACCTGCTCTCTATGAAGAGAGGGGTTAAAAGTTTGGGAGATGTAGCTGGATTTGGGGCAGGTAAATAAACAGGATGATACATTTCTGCCTAAAAGAGATAAGCCTGGCACTAGGGGAGATATAAACATCAGGACAATCCACACCAAAGTGAATGGATCCTTTTGTTGCAGAGCTTTAACACTCAGGTGGGGAAGGCAGAGTGGAAAGACCATATATTACCTCTGCCTACAGTCCAGCAGCACTTTTCAGCTTGGAACCTCAGAGCCCTGTTCCCAGGGAAAATCTGAAAAAAGTGACTTTGAGAATTACCAAAGTGGCCCAATTCACTGCACCAAGATCTCTGCCACTCCTGGATACATCAGCACTGCCCACCAATGTAAAGAGGCTCAAAACTGCTCAAAATTGCAACTCTAACGACAACACTTAAATTGCCGATCAGGTTGGGATTTGGGAAGCTAAAACTTCAATTCCAAGACATAGCCTGAGGCCACAGCACGTCTGCAGCACAGGTTTGACAGAAGGGGCTCTCATAATGCTTCGCTGACTAATGGGATTAAAGGGTTTTCATTAAATCAGTTGTAGTTATATGGCTTTCACCTTATTGCACTTGCATCTTAAAAAGGTAAGTGTTACTGTACAATTTGATACATTTGACTCGGAAAAGATTAGCAGCCAGTTTGAAGTTTCCCATTCAAAGTAATCCAGTATCAAAAGCCTCACTGGAACCCCAAGAGTTTGGGAGTGAGGCTGTTTTGAATTTTTGGTATATTCAGATATGGACAGAGATCTTCCTTTCTGGCTTCTGATCAGTCGAAGTGCTTTTCAAATGAAAGCAACCCATATTTGAAGTTCTTGTAGGTCCATATATGAGGACATTTGATTTAGGTCTGCAACTATCCCAAATTACACAAGCAGTGATAATTTAAAGAATTTTCAGGCAAATCAGGTCACAGGCGTGACTCTGGTAAAAAAAAAAAAAAGGTAGGTAGAAGGCAGCTGATGTAAAATCCACTCTGATCAGTCAAATACTGGATTTCCTCCATTTCTGCTGCACTACACGCTCCGCTACGTCTGAGAGATCATCTGCTGCCTGTTGGTAATCTACCAGTGGCCAAAATAATTCTGGAATTTCAAAATAGATTTGATGATCATATTGTAAGACAGACACCAAGTGTAAGGAAAAAGCTCCTTGACTAGTGGCTAAAGCAGATGAATAATCAGAGGATGCGAGCCCAGGCCTCAGAGCCATCAATCACTTGATAAAATCTCAAACCTGTATCTTCATTTCCCCACCACAGCAAGGTGGGTGGGGTGTGAATTAGCCATGTTAATGAAAAAGCCTCAGTGTTTTGAGGTACCTCATTAGGCAAATGCAACAGGGTGGGTGGGGGAGGCAGTTTGTTAACAAACATACACATTCCCCCTAGTGTGTTTCCTCAGGTAGGAGGACAGCCCCCGTTGTATCTCCATAGCACGCAGTTAATGCCAGCAAGGAGAAGGATGTTCTGTGTGACAGCTGCAGTCTGACTAGGCATCGCACCCGGGCTGTTACTGAGCGACTAGCATTAACAGGATACGGTACCTCTTCCACTGTAGTCTCTGCCTACTGAAGCATTTGAGAGACACATTAGAATGCAGTAAGATGTACATGGAGAAGGCTTAATGTTATACTGGAAAGCACCAAGATCTCCTCAGGCAGTCATATCAGCAACTGCATATTATCACTACACATTTAAGGAAAAACAGTAAGTACCTTTTGTCAGTCACCCATAGTCACAGCATTAGCTGGAGCTGCTAGTCAGAAACTACTGACTATAAGCTACCTGCAATTTTAACTCTACCACCACTCTCCTCTACCCCACCCTTGGGAAAGTACAGTGCAGACTTTCTGGACACTGGGGTAGTAGGGCAATAGTCTTAAGCTACTCAGAAAGAGCACAAGTTTTGAAGTGTTAACAGATGTTCTACTAAGCATCTTGAGCAAATTTCACAGTACATGGCGGTTACAATTAGCAGCACTATATTAAAACAGAGCATGGAAGTATTTGGAAAAAAACCCTACTACGTACTGCAAGAGTACTTCACACTTGGATTTTGAATTAGTAATCCAGTTAAACTGCTCTCCTACCCACTCAGGATGGCAGGAAGCTCCCTGTCACCTGGTAGCACTGGTGAAGGGTCTGGAGAGCAAGTCCTGTGACGGGCAGCTGGGAGAACTGGGATTGTTTAGCCTGGAGAAGAGAAAGATGAGGGGAGACCTTATGGCTCTCTACAACTCCCTGAAAGGAGGTTGTAGCCAGGCGAGTGTGGTTCTCTTCTCCCAAGTAACAAGGAATAGCAGCAGAAGAAAAGGCTTCAAGTTGTACCAGGAGAGTTTTAGACTGGATATTAGCAAACGTTTCTTCATCAAAAGAGTTGTCAAGTGTTGGAACAGGCTGCCCAGGGAAGTGGTTGAGTCACCATCACTGGAGGGGATGTGTAGATGTGGTGCTTAGAGACATGGTTTTAGTAGTTGGACTTGACAGTGCTAGGTTAACGGTTGGACTTGGTCTTAAGGATCCTTTCCAACCTACAGAGTTCTGTGATTCTATGACCTAGTCTGCTCCCAGTGATTGGTGTATGAAGGACCACCAGACCATGGATCCCTGGAATTTCACTTGCCACAGCAGTAGTTGGAAATCACCACAAGAACAGCCACAGTCCACATTTGATGTGGCAGATAAAAATTGCTCTGGATATTCAGAAAGATCATTTTACAAAGGAGAAGATTTCTACTCTTGTGTCCTGCAGATTTTTTGTTGTCTCAGCAAGACCCTCTCCCTCTCTTCTTCTTTCTACAGGAAAGAAGGTTGCCCATGTTATCTCCATATTCATTAGAACAAGGGCGTGTATCTGCTACAAGATGCACATGATGGTATGGAGTGAGCACAGTGCTCACATAACCACAGGGAAAAGCAAGATTAGCAGCTGCTATTACCTGGGCCATACCTTTCCTTCTAACCAGAACATTTCTGAAGCATTACTCCACACACTTACTTCAGCCACTCAATACTCTCATTGACCTACTGTGGCCTTCTGGCTACTTCCCAATTTCTCTGGGAAAACAGTCATTGTTGAGGCACAGAGTGAAAGACTGAGCAAGTTACTGAAGGAAGGGCAGGGAAATAATCTCGAGATCCTTCTGCACATACAACCACTCCTTTTAGAAAGGTAACTGAAAGGAAGCCATTGACAGCAGAGGTGAGAGGGAAGGAAAGCATATTTCATTGAAGAGATTTATTAAGGCCTGTCTTTTCTTTAACTGCAGCTGTACACAAGATTGACATATCCTGTAAGCTACCTTTGATAAAGTCCCTAGTCTTGCTGCAGCAATGCAAGGAAGGCCATTTCATCTGCAGTGCATTTACAACTGTGGTTTACAGGGTTTTCTACTTTCATATCCCAGCCTCAGTTGCCAGCTGTCTCTCAGGTCAGTGTTTTACTAGCTTGTAGTTTGTCAGCCTGTGCCTGCAGTATCCACTTCCTAACAACATTTCCAAGATAAAAAAAAAAAACCAAACAGAATAACAGATCAGTGTAGAGTTCAGAAAGCAGACAACTCTTGAACCCTGACCCTGAACAGGAGACCTACAAGTAAGTTTGAGTTACATTGATCCTGACTGTAAATTCTGGGTATGTCTCTAATACTAGCACCCTGGAGGACAGTCTTTGGCAGCAGCTGTATGGTCCCTACCCAGTGAACACAACTTGCAAATAGAAAGGAATAAATGAGAAGTTGGCATGGGAAGGTCCCAAAGCCACTACTCATTTTTCTTGAATGGCAGTTTTGATTTAGAAATTAAGAATATCTTCTCTCAAGGTTAAATGAAGTAGTAGTTATCTGATTAATCATTAACAGATCGTGAAAATGTAGGGCCAGAAATCCTCTCTTATCCTTCCTTAAGGAAGTAGTGACAGCCCTACCTTGGGTGTTTCTAGAGGTCCTTATCCAGCAAGTTAAAACCAAAGTGAGGATGGCTCTATAATGCTTTCTTGAGTCATTTAATAGAGTGCATTGTCTGCCCTTACATCATACTCTCCTCACCTACACAGACAGTAAGTTATTTAACATACCCCCCATGACCCCCAAGTCTCCAGTAAATGACCCCTCCAATATTTCCCTCTCTCAGGATTTTAGTGCTTTCTCTGAGAGGCTGTCCTCACAATGCTCCTTTTCCCTAGAGCCCATTTTTCCAAAGCTGTTACCAAGGCTGAGCGAAATGGTCCAGCTAAAGCCTCCTTAAAAGTACCCCCATCCTTCCCTATATACAAGCATTACTCTAGTCCTTCCTTCAGGACTGTTTCTCCCATCCCCCATTTTTTCCTTTGAAGATGGAATGAGACTCTTGCCATTTTCAGATCATTTAATCCAATATGTCTTCTTTAGCACTGCTGCTGAGAGAGAGTCATCCCCCATTTGTATTCACGCATTTGATTTCTCCTTCCTAAGGGCAAATCTCTACACTTGTCTTGAATTCCATCTGGTTCATTTTGGACAGTATCTCCACTTGATCAAAACCCTTTTGAATTCCAAATCAATCTTCCCAGGCCCTTGCAGTCAGTCTCAGCTAGCCAAAGTAGCGCTGGAGTCTAAAACCAGCACAGACGGAATAGAAAAGGGTTGCACTGCAGTGGAACTAGTATCACGAGGTCACAGGATGATCACACAGTCCTGACACCAAAACTAGTCATGTGTTGCTTGAGCCGTGATGAGAATTCAACATGCTCGACTGATAGCACACCAATAGCAACACATTTTGTTGCTACTATAGGTAGAGTTTCTGAACGCTAATGTTGTTATGTTTTCAAATTGAGGTTAACCTTGTGGGAAAAACTGTACTTGGACTTTCCAAAGTCAAGCAAACACATGGTCAAAAGGCTACAAAAGATTGTAGAGGCTGTCTATTCACTTACACAGGCGTGTCGTATGTCACCTACTCACACAAAAGTGCAACTCATCTGCCTTAAAGAACAGACAGCAGAAGTGTTTAGAGTGAAGTATGAATTTCAGGGACAAACACTAGTGTTACTCTTAGAGGGGCTACTCCTTTCTTCCTACCTGCTTCATACTCAGGAGCTGCAAGGTCTTGTTTTCCAACATGTCTTCAGCAGTCCTGGGCCCTGCCTTGTCTCCATCACACTCATGGAAGTGCCTGTAGTATATTCCGTACCTTTGTGATAACAAAGGGAACAGTTCAAACTCAACTGCACCTAGTAAGTACCTGGACTTATATATTAGGAAGTAACAGTAGCTACAAGCATAACACTGTCCTCCGACTTCAAGTTCCAGGTTAGTACCTAGAGCCTTTCCATTTTTCAGTGCTTTTTCAAGGCTACATTTTGAGATAAGCTCCCCAAAAGTAGGATTGGACAGGGGAGGAAGGGTGAAATGAAAGAAGAAAAGATTTAATTCTCCACAAAACACTTAATAAAAAAAAGTGTTGTGTCCTATCTTTCAAGCAGGGGTCAATATTCAAAGTGTGCAAATAGGCTTCACACTGAGCCTTAAATTCTCCAGACACAGGTATATGGTATCATACCTTGCAGACAGTTGACTTGTTATGGACTTAACCAGGCCTTAGAAGAAATGCTTAATAATCATAGCAGGCAAGAATTTGCCCCTTGTCCTGACCAAGGAACAGGGTGGTGGTAGGAAACTGGAGCCCTTTCTGCTTATATTCATGAACGTTAAATTAATAGACCAGCAAGGATCTTAAGCTGTCAGAGCAGATGAGGGTAAGAGTCCCTGAAGAATGAAAATGCACTTTAAAAGATGTAGGAGAGAAAGAATTTTAAAACGGGGGTGGGGGGAGAGAGGAGGGAAGTCTCAGAATCAGGGCCAACAAAATTTGGGTACAGTAAAGGCAGGAAGACACCAGAATTTCCTTTTTAAAAATATTCATACAGATCAGATTAGAATACTTTCTCTAGTGTCCTGGTTTCAGTCAGGATAGAGTTAACTTCATTTGTAGCAGCTGATGGAATGCTGTGTTTGGGAGTTAAAATGAAAGCAGTGCTGGTAACACCCTGATGTTCTCAGTTGCAGTCAGACAGTCAAGGACTTTCTCAGCTTCTTCCTATTTCTCTATTCATGAGAAAGGAGGGGCGAAGCCAGGACAGGTGACCCAGATGGGCCAAAGAGAGTATTCCATGCCAATGACGTCCTGCCCAGGATAACGGGGGGCTGAGGGGAGGAAGAAGAGGGGCGGTGGCGGGACGCGTGCTTCTTGGGGGGATGGTCGGGTTCCGGGACAGCTCTGGGTGGTACGGCCTGAGTTGTGTGGTTCGGGGAGAAACTGCATTGGGTATCAATAGTTTCATATTCTTTTGCTCTAAAGTCCTGTTAGCATTGTTATATTTTATCTTTCTGTTCTCTTAGTAAACTCTCCTTATCCCAACCCACGGGCCTCTTAGTTTCTTGGTTTTGGAGTTATTTGCCCCTTCCTTTTCCCTTCCCTTGTTTCCCCCCTCCCCTTTTTCCCTCTTCCCCTGCTCTTTTACTTTAAGGAGCAGGCAGCTGCGTGGATCTCGGCCCACAGCTGGGGTGAAACCACGACATCTAGAGAATCATCATGTCCTTTAAAAATATTTTTAATGTTCTAAATACTTTTAAAAAATTCCATATAGAAGATAGCATTTCATGGATTGTCAGAACTTTGGTAATTCAGAGTTAGGGATCCAGCCACTGCAGGTATCAGAACTAAAGACATCCTTTCAGAATCAAAGACATGCTTAAGCAATGCTTACCTCTAGACCAACATAAGCCACTATGAGAACTGGTAACAGAAGCCTCATGATGAAGGCCAGAACCACAACAGGAGACAGAGTGATTCTTCTGCACCTTAGGATCATAATCAAATTATAAATACTAGTTGCTATGTCTCAAAGTCATCTCTTCATAAATATCGACCCGAAGTGAGTATTAAAGCAGACACTCTACCATGGGAAGACTTCTGGTTACTTAACTCACTTGACTCAAGAGAAGGAGAGGTCTTGTAATAACAGGCCATGCAGACTTATAATAAGGACAAATTAACCCCAGATATAACAAAGGTTGAGGGTAGACTGGGCTGCAGCTACCATGAGATGGTGGAGTTCAAGATCTTATGCGGTAGGAAGAGAATAGCAAGTAGGACTGCAACCCTGGACTTCAGCAGGGCCAACTTTGGCCTCTTCAAGCAATTACTGGGGGTAATCCCATGGGACAGGGTACTGGAAGGAAAATGGGCCGAAGATAGTTGGTCCATATTCAAGGACCATTTCTTCCAAGCTCAAGATCAGAGTATTCCAATATGAAAGAAGTCAAGAAAAGGAGGCAGAAGACCTGCATGGGTAAACAGGGGCCTGCTCAGCAATCTTAAGAGGAAGAAGAGAGTCTACGGGTCATGGAAGCAGGGGATGGCCACTTGGGAGGAATATAAGACTATTGTCAGGGCATGTAGGGTGGAAACTAGAAAAGCTAAGGCCTCTTTGAAATGAAACCTTGCAAGGCAGGTCAAGGACAACAGAAAGGGCTTCTTCAAATACATTGCAGACAAAAATAACACTAGAAGCAATGTAGGTTCTCTGATGAATAAGGTGAGTGCCCTGATGACTGAGGATAGTAAGAAGGAGGAGTTACTGAAGCCCCAGAGGAAGTCAGGATAAATGATGAGTCTGCCTTGGTTGATGAGGAGTGGGTCAGGGATGAATTAAGCTGTCTGGACATCCATAAATCCATGTGTGCTGATGGGATGCACCCAAGGGCGCTGAGGGAGCTGGCGGAAGTCATTGCTACGCCACTACCCATCATCTTTGCTAAGTCCCGGGGAACAGGAGAGGTGCCTGAGGACAGGAGGAAAGCAAGTGTTACTCCAGTCTTCAAAAAGGGATAGAAGGAGGACCCAGGTAATTACAGACCAGTCAGCCTCACTTCCATCCCTGGGAAGGTGATGGAAAGACTTATCCTTGGTGCTGACTCCAGGCACATCAAGGATAAGAGGGTTGTTAGGAGCAGTCAACATAGTTTTACCAAGGGGAAGTCATGTTTGACTAACCTAGTAGCCTTTTATGAAGATATAACCAGGTGAATAGATGATGGTAGAGCAGTAAATTGTTTGACACTGTCTCCCACGCAGCTAACCTGAGGAAATGTGGTCTGGAAGGTTGAGTAGTGAGGTGGATTGAGAGCTGGTTGAAGGGAAGAAGCCAGCGAATTTTGATCAATGGGACAGAGTCTGGCTGGAGACCTGTATCTAGTGGAGTCCCTCAGGGGTTGGTACTGGGACCTGCACTGTTCAATAAATTTACTGATGACCTGGATGAGGGAGTAGAGTGTACAGTCAGCAAGTTTGCTAATGACACAAAACCGGGAGGGGTGGCTGACACACCAGAGGGCTGTGCTGCCATTCAGCACGACTCAGACAGGCTGGAGAGTTGGGTGGAGAGAAGATTTAACAAGGGCAAGTGTAGGGCCTTGCATCTGGGTAAGAACAACCCCAGGTACCAGTATAGGTTGGGGACGGGCCTGTTGGAGAGCAGCGTAAGGTGACAGGGACCCGGGGGTCCTGGTGGACAGCAGGATGACCATGAGCCAGCAATGTGCCCTCGTGGCTGAGAAGGCCAATGGCATCCTGGGGTGTATTAGAAGGGGTGTGGTTAGTAGGTGGAGAGAGGTCCTTCTCCCCCTCTTCTCTGCCATGGTGAGACAGCATCTGGAATATGGTGTCCAGTTCTGGGCCTTTCAGTTCAGGAAGGACAGGGAACTACTTGAAACAGAGTCCAGCACAGGGCCACCAAGGTGATGAAGGGAGTGGAATACCTTCCTTATGAGGAAAGGCTGAGGGGAGTGGGCCTCTCTAGCTTGAAGAAGAGGAGACTGAGGGGTGACCTTATTAATGTTTATATATATGTAAAGGGTGAGACCCAGTAGAACGGAGCCAGGCTCTTCTCAGTGATGGCTAGTGATAGGACAAGGGGTAATGGGTGCAAGCTGGAGCACAGGAAGTTCCATGTGAATGTCAGGAGAAACTTTTTCCCTGTGAGGGTGACAGAACACTGGCACAGGCTGCCCAGAGAGGTTGTGGAGTCTCCTTCTCTGGAGACAATCAAAACCCACCTGGATGCATTTCTGTGGGATTCAGTCTAGGTGATCCTGCTCTGGCAGGGGGTTGGACTAGATGATCTTTTGAGGTCCCTTCCAACTCCTCATGTTCTGTGATTCTGTGATAATGCTTCTCAAAATCCATAGTTTGCTGAAGCTTCAGGAGGAACACAAGAAATTAAGTGAACCAGTGTTGCTTGATAGGGTGGGCCAGAGTTTCTCTAAGATGGGCTTTGATCTTGATGTGAAATAGGAAGCAGGATACAGATGGCTTCAGTCTTTGCTTCTCCCTCCAGTCAGTTGGTTAGGAGCATCTACCCTTAAAAATGACCAGCTAAACCCACAAATCTGTTAAGCTCTCCTGTTCATATATGAACTTTTGCAAATTCTCATAGCTTTCCATGCAATCTCATGTTTTAGCCTGAATGGCCTTCAGTGCCATTTCATTGTGAAAGGATATAGTGGTTGCCTAACAATCAGTACAACCCCATGTCTGACCTTCAGCTATAGAGGCTCCAGGAACTTCCCGGAAGGCTAGTGCAAGTACATAGACACAGATAACCTTCAGGTTTTGATACTGTACGGCTTCAGAAATTCCTGCAGAGATTTACTTAGATCCATAGTTTGAGATATTACCTAAATTTCAGGGCACAGGGGTTTTGAAGCCACACTTTCACTACAGATAACAGTGTTGGTGCCTCCTGCTTTTGTACTGCCTAAAAAAAAAAAAAAAAATCCAAACCAAAAGCAGTTTTACCTCTTGGGAGGTCAGCAAGGTATACAGGATTTCATAGCATCTTTGACACAGGCTGATGCACTACAGTGAAAGTAAACCTAGGAGGAAAGAAGCAGGAGGAACTGAAGTGAATCCACATGGGCTATTAGCCCCACATTAACACTTAAGTAGTGCATTATTTCATCATTTGCCAAAGCTGGGATGAGTCCTAACCTTTAGCAGATAACTCAGTTGGAACTAAAACTGTGGGGCTAGCTAGGATGGTTGAAACACTGAAGTGAAAACAGCAAGGTCTGGATCAATAGATAAAAGTTCAAGGATAGTCTTAAAGATCTAATTTTAAAATCAGGAACTACCTCAGGCTGTTTTCAACCCAGAGCTCCACAGAATATCTGTAGAGGAGTTTGGTGCACCTCTACAACATAAAAAAGTGACACAAAAGCACAGAGCTTATGTCTAGATTTGTATGACCCCTCCACTCCTCAAAAATGCGCCTTACTACAGAAATATTAGAAGGGTTCTAAACACACTCAGTTTCTATATGGATTTTCTTTACAACCAGAGCAGCAAGACTTATGCAAGCGGTGGAGATGATTTGGACTAGATGAAACCTAAATCAGTCCCTTAAGAGCCTGCTGGAAGACAGAATCCACCAAAACCAAAGTGCTAACAATTAAGCACCTCTCAGAAGAAACATGAAGAGAAAAGAGTTTGTCAAGTCACTTGTACTTTACATCTCCAGAAGGGCAGGATCCTTAATCCCTCTCCTGTACAAGTCTTCCAGTCAGTTATCTAAAAACGCCATGCTGTGCAACAGTACCAATGTTCTGGCTTCTTGCATTGCTGTCTGCCACCAGCTGATTCTCATATCCTGGGGTCTCCAACCCCTTGTGCTGGAAGAAGCAGAAACAAGCATTACAGAAGAGTCAAAAAAGGCATGACTTCAGATGGAAATGTAAACACCCTCATGAGTATCCATCCCTGAATATCTAGTGACATTGGAGGGTGTGGGAAGAAAGATGAAAGGGGGCATTTTAATGAGTCTTACTGGAGGAGTCCAAGCCACAGACTTCTGGAAAAACATTTCATTCCCATTTAAGTTAAGGAGTACAGCTGCAAAAGATAGAGGTACTTCTACTGCTTTTCTTTCACTCATCTGATTATTTTTTAATCTTCAATATCTGAAAGAGACAAGAATCTGTATTAGTGCCTTTCTCAAGGCATGCTGATCATATTTTATGTGATGTACCCAAATCCTAGGTTACACTGAATATGAGTGTTAAGATTTTATTTTATCTTCACCAGTTCTTTCCTACCCAGAATATGGGTCCACAGCAGAGAGAGAGATGTTTTGCTGGGCAAAGGTGTTATTTTTGATGGCTGGTCAGCAGCTCTTACCATGCCTCCTGGTTAGTTGCAATGAGTCCAGGTTAGTGGTAGCACAGCCATCCCTCTAGAGGCCACAGAAAGGTGACCATCAGGTGGTATACTGGATAGTCACAGGAGGACATCAGGCAGTCCTTGTAATTTATCATTTGAGAGCTGCCATCTGTCCTCTCCTGGTAGTTCCCTTTGATCAGAAAGAAGGAGAGCAGAGCCAACCCTAACTTCCCTCTTTCTCAAGGACCTGTTCTACACATATGCTCCCTCCCCTCAGACAATTTAGTGGTTCTTACTACTAGCCAACAAGCAATCAGGCTACATTCCTACAGTAGGTTTCAAGAGAGGGAGCATTAATTGCCTGCAGCTCTTCAGGACAGAAATTGTGTTCTATTAGGATAAGTTATACAACATTGGACCAAGAGTTTAACTAGCAGCTGTAGCCAACAACATACTGAGTCTGCCAAGTTTGGCACATGTTAAAGAAATCTCTTGCTCATCATCCCTGAAGTCTGCAGGTGCTGCCAATGCCCAGTAGCAAAGGGCAAGGTAATATCAGGACTACCACAGCTGGGTCTGATGAAATTGTCACACTTAATGACATCCTGGAGTAAGGGCTGGAAAGCTGTCAGAAAGATGACAAAGTTTTTTGCCAAAACCATTGATTTGCATATGTGATATAGATTGGTTTCAACAGGAGACTACTTCTGTGGTTTAGAAGGCAGGGTGGGGACTTGGAGGAGGATCACTTCAGAATAACCAACATCCCAGCAATTGCACTTTATTCACGGTACTTAAGTGCCCCTGCTCTAAGCCCCTGCTCTACCAAGTTCAGAACTAAGACACTGAAGCTAGCACACTCAGAAAGGCACCACTGCCTTATGGCAAAGGCATGCCCACAGGTCGTCTTCCTGGACTGTTTCATTACAGCATTAACAAGCGTGGAACAGCTCAGCTGCTTGTCTGACCTTTCTGGAAAGGTCCTATAGCCAGCAGCAGGTGACTTAAGAACAGGGTTGGGTTGGGTTTTGTTTATTTGGGGTTTTTGTTTGGGTTTGGGGTATTTTTAGGGTTTATTTTGTTTGGTTTGTGGTTTGTTTTTTCTTTCTTTTTTAAACCAGCAGTTAATTCTATTACTTTGCAATTTTAGAGAGACTTGAAATTACTCCACTCAAGTTGTGGGAACAGGAGAGTGCTTTCTTCCACAGTTTCAATCACTTGATACTATATTTAATCCTGCTTCCCTCCCAAGAGGACATCAACAGAGCTACTTCCTGAATCAATATGAATTGCACAGGAAAAGGAGGTCTCTGCATTTCAAATCCTAGTTGCAAGCCTGCTTAGGGGCAGGAGGGGAAAGAACACATGAGCAGCTGTAGTTTGCTTCCCATAGAAGACATGCAGTTTAGGAAAAAAGTCGTGAAGAGTTTTCTGGGTTTGGTTTTTAAGTTAGTTGTGAACACTGTCTAACTGCAGCTACAAGGATCGTGGAGTTGTAGTTAAGAAAAAAAAGAATGCTTGTACCACAGAAGTGGTATGAACAAGTCAGTTTAGTTTGTGAACTCTTTAGGGATGTTCTAGAGCTATTTCCTCATGATGAAGGACACAGGCTATGATTGGGTTTTGAGTAAATGGTGTTTTGTTTTTATAGCACAAGCTACTAAATCGGGCACCAATAGCAGCTCCAGATGTTCCACTTGATGTGACAGTAGCTCTACATCGAGATGTCTGCAGAACTGAAAGACTGAAGAACTCTCACGGTTAGGCCTTGGTATCATGCTTCACAGGATTGTATGAATAGCTGATTATGAAACTCATTCAGTTCTTCCCCATTACTGACAGTCCTTACCATTGTAATTCCAAACCACTTGTGTTTCTATAGTGACCCAGAAAAACCCAATCCCTTGGGTTATACCAGAATCCTTTCCTTTACACATCCTGCCCAAGAGGAAAAGCAGCACCCTGTAAAGGCAGCTTGCTGGGGGCACTGCATGGACTGCTCTTTGCAGCAGTCAGCCAGAAAGAATCACCTTGATTTGCAGTATGAAGTATGCTCATGGTTTGCAGAGAACTAAAGATCATCATTATTCTTATCATCCCTACGCTGAGAAGCATCTACATTTTTTGTTTCAAGTGCAAAGAAGGTCTCCACAGAAGTCCCTCAACACTTGCAAGTGTTTATCTGCTGCAAATGTTCTAGTTGACATCAGAAATGGTAAGGTCAGAAAGCATTTCAGTTCCTCTTCATGGCAAGGCATCTTTTTCTTTGATCCAAGAGGCTATCATAACATGTTCCAGAGAAGAGAGAAAAACCTAAGCCAAGGCAACTGTTCTGCCTAAGCCTCTGTCCTGGTTTCAGTCAGGATAGAGTTAACTCCATTTGTAGCAGCTGATGGAACGCTGTGTTTGGGAGTTAAAATGAAAGCAGTGCTGATAACACCCTGATGTTCTTAGCTGCAGTCAGACAGTCAAGGACTTTCTTAGCTTCTTCTATTTCTCTATTCTTGAGAAAGGAGGGGCGAAGCCAGGACAGGTGACCCAGATGGGCCAAAGAGAATATTCCATGCCAATTACGTCCTGCCTAGGAAAACGGGGGGCTGTTGGGAAGAAGGAAGAGGGGCGGTTTCGGGACGCGTGCTTCCTCTCGGGACGCGTGCTTCTTGGGGGGACGGTCGGGTTCCGGGACAGCTCTGGGTGGTACGGCCTGAGTCGTGTGGTTCGGTGAGAAACTGCATTGTGTATCAATAGTTTCATATTCTTTTGCTCTAAAGTCCTGTTAGCATTGTTGTATTTTATCTTTCTGTTATCTTAGTAAACTATCCTTATCCCAACCCACGGGCCTCTTAGTTTCTTGGTTTTGGAGTTATTTGCCCCTTCCCTTTCCCTTCCCTTGTTTCCCCCCTTTTTTCCCTTTTCCCCTGCTCTTTTACTTTAAGGAGCAGGCAGCTGCGTGGATCTCAGCCCACAGCCGGGGTGAAACCACGACAGTCTTTTTGGCGCCCAACGTGGGGCACGACAGGTTGGGATAACGGTAGCTCTGACCCTATTGTAATTAAGACAAAGTTGTGATCAGTATTGTTGTTTAAGCAGTCTCCGATCACGATGCTGTGGTATTTATTCACATGGCTGTGGTCACAGCTGTGGCCGCGAAAGTACCGTACGCTGTGTGCAATCCTGGCAGGATTTTTTACCATGTCGAGGCTGCGTTTCCTGGTCTGGTTCTTGTCTTTTATGATAACAATCTATGATACAGTAATAGTGAGGATCGTGAACTTGTGCTGGTATTTGTATGAGAGCTTGCTGCCCTGTCCATTCCTTGGACAGGAAGGGTTTAGTAACGGCAGCTGGCATGGTGGGAGTTCTGCTTTCTTTTCCTTTGGGCTAAATACAACAGCTCTGCTAGCAGTCTTTAAAAACTTTCACTATCCCTGGGATATTCCAACTAGCATCTTGCTGTTTGTAGGTTTGGTGCAGATGGTTCAGTTGTTGTCAAATATTAAGCAGAGGTTTATGAATACCACTCAAGATTTTTCTGTGAGGCCAGATAATCGTGAGTGGCAGGGCAAGTGGCAGAGCATGGGCAAGTACCTAGGCACTTTCTTAACTCCGGTGGTTTGGAGTTTCACTCCTGAGCAGTTACAAGACCCTGAAAAAGTGACTGCATATCTGAAAAGAAATTGCTCTAAGTTTGCCAGAGATACACACCTTACTGCACTGTGCTGGGCCCTGGCCACTATTTACAAAACATTGCTTGATAACAGGCAGCACTGTCAGTACTGTCAGCACTGTCAGAAGGAAAAGAATGAAAACAGACCAGCAAAGACTGCAGCTGCTGCAACCCCAATGACTGGCACTGCAGCTACTGTAACCACTGTGACTAGCACTAAGGCCACTATGACTAGCACTGTGGCTACTGCAACTTGTCCAACCGATGCTGCAGCTACTGCAACCCCTACAGCAGACACTGCTGATAAAACAAAAAACCAACCCCTGCCAGTGTCTGTTGCTCCTGTACAAAAGAGGAAACAAAAGAAATCAATTCGTGTAGTGAAGGATGAGGATGAATCAGGGCCATCTGGAGCATGTCAGGATGACTCAGGGTCATCTCAAGCATCTCAGGATGGAGCAGGCCCATCTCAAGCACCTCAGGATGGAGCAGGGCCATCTCAAGCACCTCAGGATGGAGCAGGGCCATCTCAAGCCCCTCAGGATAGAGCAAGGCCATCTCAGGCATTTCAGGATGAGGCAGAATCAGAGGTTGTCACACGATCCCTGACCCTGAGTGAGCTGCGTGAGGTTCGAAAAGATTTCAGCCGCCGCCCAGGTGAGCACATCATCACTTGGTTGCTCCGATGCTGGGATCAAGGGGCCGATAGTCTGGAATTAGATGGCAGGGAGGCCAAGCAGTTGGGATCCCTAGCTAGAGAAGGAGGCATTGACAAGGAAATTGGGAAAAAGCCAGAAACCCTCAGCCTCTGGAGGCGACTACTGTCAAGTGTGGAGGAAAGGTATCCCATAAAGGACTATATTACATGTCAGTCACCCAAGTGTAACAACATAGAGGCAGTTATCCAGTACCTGAGAGAATTAGCTGTACGGGAGATCATTTATTATGATCTGGGCAAATGGCACTCTGACCCTGATGAAGTTGTATGCACCGCAGATATGTGGTGTAAGGTTGTACGAAGTGCACCAGCAGGGCACACCAATTCATTAGCATCAATAGACTGGGATAATATGTATCCACCAACTGTAAGTGAAGTGTCCTGCCGACTCCGGAAATATCAGGACAATGTTTCCCAATCTGTGATCGCAGCGGTAGAGAAACTGGTCGAACGACTTGACAAAAATTTGTGCAACTCCCAACCCGTATCGTTGTGTGAGGTTGCAGCTACTGGGAGAAAGCGTCCATCATCCCAGAAGGGAGGATGCAGAAGGTGCACACCACGAGACACGCTGCGACAGCAGCTGTGGTTTGAACTGTGTGACCATGGTGAGGACATGAGGAAGTGGCATAGGCAGCCCACCTCAGCCCTCCAGGCATGAGTAAATGAGCTGCGAGGTAAAAGAATCCCACAACGCGATTTTGCCAGGAAGAAGGCTGCACCAGTGAGCAGCCAATATGATCAGCAACAATAGAGGAGCCCTGCCTCCAGCCAGGTGGAGGAGAGGGATAACCGTGCTTATTGGACTGTGTGGATCCGATGGCCTGGTACGTCAGACCCACAGGAGTACAAGGCTCTGGTGGATACTGGTGCCCAGTGTACTCTAATGCCATCGAATCACGTAGGGACAGAACCTGTCAGCATTTCTGGAGTGACAGGGGGCTCACAACAATTGACTGTGTTAGAGGCTGAAGTGAGCTTAACTGGGAAGGACTGGGAGAAACACCCAATTGTGACTGGCCCAGAAGCTCCATGCATTCTAGGTATAGATTACCTCCGTAGAGGTTATTTTAAAGACCCGAAAGGGTACCGGTGGGCTTTTGGAATAGCTGCTTTGGAGACAGAAGGCATTGAGCAATTGCGTGCCTTGCCTGGACTCTCAGATGATCCTTCTGTTGTGGGGTTGTTGAAGGTTGAGGAACAGCAAGTGCCAATTGCTACAACGACGGTGCACAGAAAACAATACCGCACTAACCGGGATTCCCTGATCCCCATCCATAAGCTGATTCGTCAATTGGAGAGCCAAGGGGTGATCAGCCGAACCCGCTCACCCTTTAACAGTCCCATATGGCCAGTGCGGAAGTCCGATGGAGAGTGGAGGCTGACAGTAGATTATCGTGGCCTAAACGAAGTCACTCCAGGTATAAGTGCTGCTGTACCAGACATGCTGGAACTCCAATATGAATTGGAGTCAAAGGCAGCCAAGTGGTATGCCACAATTGACATTGCAAATGCTTTCTTTTCAATACCACTGGCGCCAGAGTGCAGGCCACAGTTTGCTTTCACTTGGAGGGGCATCCAATACACGTGGAATCGTCTGCCCCAGGGGTGGAAACACAGCCCCACCATTTGCCATGGACTAATCCAGACCACACTGGAAAAGGGTGGAGCCCCAGAGCACCTGCAGTACATTGATGACATCATTGTATGGGGCAATACAGCAGAGGAAGTATTTGAGAAAGGAAAAAGGATAATTCAAATCCTTTTGGAAGCTGGTTTTGCTATAAAGCAAAGTAAAGTCAAGGGGCCTACACGAGAAATCCAGTTTTTAGGAATAAAATGGCAGGATGGGCGTCGTCAGATCCCAATGGACATTATCAATAAAATAGCAGCTATGTCTCCACCAAGCAACAAAAAGGAAACACAAGCTTTCTTAGGTGCCATAGGTTTTTGGCGAATGCATATCCCAAACTACAGTCTCATTGTGAGCCCACTCTATCATGTAACTCGGAAGAAGAATGATTTCCAATGGGGCCCTGAGCAGCAGCAAGCCTTTGAGCAGATCAAGCGTGAGATAGTCCATGCAGTGGCCCTTGGGCCTGTCCGGACAGGGACAGATGTTAAAAATGTGCTTTACACTGCAGCTGGGGAAAATGGCCCTACCTGGAGTCTCTGGCAGAAAGCACAAGGGGAGACTAGAGGTCGACCGCTGGGGTTTTGGAGTCGGGCCTACAAAGGATCTGAGGCCAATTATACTCCAACAGAAAAGGAAATACTGGCCGCCTATGAAGGGGTTCGAGCCGCTTCAGAAGTGATTGGAACTGAAGCCCAGCTCCTCCTGGCACCCCGACTGCCGGTGCTGGGCTGGATGTTCAAAGGGAAGGTCCCTTCTACACATCATGCCACTGATGCTACGTGGAGCAAGTGGGTTGCACTAATTACTCAGCGGGCTCGAATAGGAAACCCTAATCGCCCAGGAATCGTGGAAGTGATCACAGACTGGCCAGAAGGCAAAGATTTTGGGATGTCACCAGAGGATGAGGAGGTGACATGCGCTGAAGAAGCCCCACCTTACAACAAACTGCCAGAGAATGAGAAGCGATATGCCCTGTTCACTGATGGCTCCTGTCGCCTTGTGGGAAGGCACCGGAGATGGAAAGCTGCTGTATGGAGTCCTACAAGACAAGTAGCAGAAGCCACTGAAGGAAAAGGTGAATCAAGCCAATTTGCTGAGGTGAAGGCCATCCAGTTAGCTTTGGACATTGCTGAGAGAGAAAAGTGGCCAATGCTCTACCTTTATACTGATTCATGGATGGTGGCTAATGCCCTGTGGGGTTGGTTGCAACAGTGGAAAAAGAACAACTGGCAGCGTAGAGGCAAACCCATATGGGCTGCGGACTTATGGCAAGACATTGCTGCCCGATTAGAGAAGTTTGTTGTAAAGGTACGTCATGTTGATGCCCATGTACCTAAGAGTCGAGCCATGGAGGAACATCAAAACAACCATCAGGTAGATAAGGCTGCTAGGATTGAAGTGGCTCAGGTAGATCTAGACTGGCAACATAAAGGTGAATTATTCCTAGCTCGATGGGCTCATGACTCCTCAGGTCATCAAGGGAGAGATGCAACATATAGATGGGCTCGAGATCGAGGGGTGGACTTAACCATGGATGCTATTGCACAAGTTATCCATGAGTGTGAGACGTGTGCCGCAATTAAGCAAGCGAAGCGGCTGAAGCCGCTTTGGTATGGAGGACGGTGGATGAAATATAAATATGGGGAGGCCTGGCAGATCGATTACATCACTCTCCCACAAACCCGCCATGGCAAACGCTACGTGCTTACCATGGTGGAGGCAACCACCGGCTGGCTAGAAACATATCCTGTATCCCATGCTACTGCCCGGAATACAATCCTGGGCCTTGAAACACAAGTCCTATGGCGACACGGCACCCCAGAAAGAATTGAGTCAGACAATGGGACTCATTTCCGAAATGCTCTCATAGACAACTGGGCCAAAGAGCATGGCATTGAATGGGTGTACCACATTCCTTATCATGCACCAGCCTCTGGGAAAATTGAACGATATAATGGACTCTTAAAGACTACCCTAAAAGCAATGGGTGGTGGAACATTCAAACACTGGGATACACATTTGGCCAAAGCCACGTGGTTAGTTAACTCTAGGGGTTCTACCAATCGGGCTGGCCCTGCCCAGTCAAAATTTCCACGTACTGTAGAAGGAGACAGAGTCCCAGTGGTGCATATGAAGGGTATATTAGGGAAGACGGTTTGGGTCATCCCTGCTTCAGGTAAAGGTAAACCTATGTTGGGAATTGTTTTTGCTCAAGGACCTGGTTGTACTTGGTGGGTAATGCAGAAGGATGGAGAAGTTCGATGTGTACCTCAAAGGGATTTGATTTTAGGTGAGAATAGCCAATGTAATTAGTAAGGTAGAAATTGTATTATAATAAGTACTAAATAACCCATTACTGTATATTCATTATTACTATAATTGCTGTATGTTGTTGTTTGTTTTACCAATGGAGTTACAGCTGGAATCATACACGACAATGAAGGAAGACTGCCACGATGATGGGACCAAGACCTGCCATCACAAGAACTTTTTTCCTCTTCCCCTTTGAAAATGAACACTTTTGATTCACAGACTTTGACCATGGACCATGTCAGATGCATCGGTCGAGAATCCGAGATGCAGCATGCAACGAACCAATGACGCATACTGACACCATGAGAGACTGTTACAACGAATGAAGCCTGAAAATCATGGACTAGATCATTTACTCAACAAAACTCAGATGAATGGTCCATAGACTAAGGGAATAATACATATATGTGTGTCTGAAACATTGGTTGTACCCAAAAGAAATGGTTGGACCTGGTCATGACGTAAATGGTATGGAATAAGGGGTGGAATGTCCTGGTTTCAGTCAGGATAGAGTTAACTCCATTTGTAGCAGCTGATGGAACGCTGTGTTTGGGAGTTAAAATGAAAGCAGTGCTGATAACACCCTGATGTTCTTAGCTGCAGTCAGACAGTCAAGGACTTTCTTAGCTTCTTCTATTTCTCTATTCTTGAGAAAGGAGGGGCGAAGCCAGGACAGGTGACCCAGATGGGCCAAAGAGAATATTCCATGCCAATTACGTCCTGCCTAGGAAAACGGGGGGCTGTTGGGAAGAAGGAAGAGGGGCGGTTTCGGGACGCGTGCTTCCTCTCGGGACGCGTGCTTCTTGGGGGGACGGTCGGGTTCCGGGACAGCTCTGGGTGGTACGGCCTGAGTCGTGTGGTTCGGTGAGAAACTGCATTGTGTATCAATAGTTTCATATTCTTTTGCTCTAAAGTCCTGTTAGCATTGTTGTATTTTATCTTTCTGTTATCTTAGTAAACTATCCTTATCCCAACCCACGGGCCTCTTAGTTTCTTGGTTTTGGAGTTATTTGCCCCTTCCCTTTCCCTTCCCTTGTTTCCCCCCTTTTTCCCTTTTCCCCTGCTCTTTTACTTTAAGGAGCAGGCAGCTGCGTGGATCTCAGCCCACAGCCGGGGTGAAACCACGACAGCCTCACCTTATCTCTAAGCAAACAGTGCTGCCATCTACAATGGCAACAATTCTCAAGTCTCCAGAGTCTGTCACATTACTTGCTTTGGTTGCCTAGGTGTCCCCCCAAACTCCTCCATTTAAACCCAGAGAAGGTCTCTTTCTCCATCAGAGCTTTCCCCCTGCATGAACCATCACAGCTATCTCTTCAATTTAGAAGCTGGCAGCTTTTCTCTGAGATAGTACCTTTTCTTCACACACCAAGAACTGCACTGAAGCTAGCCAGTCATGCTGCTACCACGCTGATTGCCACTTCTCAGAGGAGGAAGCAGCAATTCTGTTCTTCCAGAACAGGGAGCACAGGAAAAGCTAGAACAAGTATTTTAGCTGACCAGGGAGCTGCCAAACACTTTTTATTGCTGCCATCCATTCCATTCCTCCAGGACAGGGGTATACATAGCTCTTTTGGCTCCCAGTGACCACAGCTGGTTTCTATCCCCCCACCCTGGGCTATTGAGTTCTTATCTTCAGAGAAACAGTGAGTTATTTAACAGCAGCTGAGACCACCTTTATTTTTTTAATTTTTTTTTTAGATTCTCAGGAGTCCCACTGTCCAGGCAATATTACATGATAACATTCATCATGTTTCCAAGGCAAAAAAAGACACAGCCAAAGCCATAATTCCATGGTTTATAGGCTCTCATTTTCAATGTAAATGAGCCTGGAGTTAAATTGTGACCAAACAACACAGTCAGCCAGAAAGTTAAGGGCCAGATCCACAAAAGAGATTCTTAACACCTGTTTTCTCTATACCTTAAGGGGCTTGACTTGTGTCTCCTTTTGATCCAAATGCTCTAGGAAGAGGCAATGGGCACCAGCAAGACCAGCCTAAGCAGCTGTGGTGCTAGCACACCTCTATCACTTACCCTCCCCAGCCCCATGCTCAGAGGATGGCAAAGCAGCATGAGCAATTCAAGTCAGCATTGCCAAACACCTGTCCAGCCATTGCCGATGGATTAATAGCATTTGAGACAGTCAGATGAACACGCCTGGTAGTTATGAGGGAAAGGGTATAATTCTCTTTAACCTAAAGCAGGAAAGATGAAAATACTTTGACGGAGGCTTGAAGCTTTGCTGCAGTTTCAGAAGCTGCCACCTCTCCTTTCTGTCTCACAGTCTTATATACCTGAGAAGTAGTGTGTCATGTCACACTAGGCAGTGGTGGAAGGTCTCTTAGCTCAAAGAAGGCTCTTCCTTCTAGGTCACTTAATATGTAGGAAGGGGAACAGCAATTATCACAGTCCTGCTGCTGATATCAGACCACCACCACCAGCATTACGCAGATGATGGGGTTGCCCTAAAACATCCAGGCAGAGAAACTACAGTTAAAATGCCCCAGATTCCCAGGTGATAGCTACAAGCCCACACCCAAGTTATCAACCTTCCCATCCCTGTTCCAACGGGAGCACTTATAAAGCCACTTTGTACATCTAATAATTTTTTTAGAAAGCAGTTACTGTTTCTCAGTCAGGTTTTTGCAATCAGCTAGCTCTAAGAGAGCAGATTCTTTACTGTTGACTGCAGGCTTCAGTTCTATCATTTCCACCATCTCAGAAGAGATACCTGCAGGAGAATCTGAAAGCCTGCACAAATGCAGTGCAGTCCAGACAGCAAGAGTGGTTTTGGAAGCTCGTGCTTGTCCCAGACCTTTCTTCCTTTTACCCAGAAAGGTCACAAGCTGCTGTCCCCTATCATGCCAGTTTTAATTGCTGACACACCGTGCTAGAAAACCGATCCCTGGGATGAGTGCATTAAGAGTTGTTTCAGGAGTTTTCCCAGGTATTACAGTCCTGGATTTGAAAGAGGTAACTTTTCTGACCTCCACAGCTAGGTTGGTTTTACCACTGAAGATATAACATAGAAACTTGTCACAAACCTCCACTTACCTGCAGTGGAAGCAGAGGCTTAGTTTAGCAAGCTGGCACACTATGCCAGAGTTGTCGTCCCCCGCTCCTGTGTGCTCGCTCCTCCTTCCAGCCATACAGCGATCACAGGCACTTCCCTTACAAGCTTCAGCTCATCCACTTCTAATGCTGGTTCAATGACCTCTAGAGTAACTGGGTGAGAGATAACCAGCTTTTATTCCTAGCTGCTAATGTGATGTACATCCCACCAATTGCCCTTCTCTTAGGAGAAGGATCAGGCCTTAAGAGCAGGTAGGATTGGGTCTTAGAGAAGCTTACAACAATCAGAAGCTTAGCTGCTTTGCCCAGGGAGGGGCTGTTTACTGACATGGAGCCTGAGCACAGCTGTGAAGCGGCTGCCGAGAGCGCGTGGACCTTGCAGGAGGAGCCAGACGCCTCCCAGCTTTGTTCGCGTGCATCGTGGGCTCAGCCTTCCCCATGGAGAGAACGTTACAAGACCCTGCTGCACCAGTGAAACAGAAAGAATAACAAGGGCAGAAAAAAACCCTGCAGCCCTTTTGGGCCGCAGCTTTAGCAAGAAACAGCCTTCTCGGTGGGACGGACAATTCGTGCTAAGGAGCTGGCGGCCTCTCTTTTACGCTGCCTTCATGCCTTCTTAAACTGCAGTGAATCAGGCCCCACAGGTACGCAGCAGAGAAGACGAAGGGACGGCAGTGATAGATTGGGAAAGCAAAGTCCTCTCAATTTTACACTCGGTCACCCAGCTTTATCTAGAGACAAGAGGAAATCTCATTCCATGTAATTCACTTACCCACAGCGCTCAGAAGGGAAATCATTGCAATGCTGTTTGTGGGAAGGGCGAGAGGGATGCTTTTCCAGCAGCAGCAAAGGACGCAATGGTCTCCCAGCATAATCACATCTCTAAAGCTATTAGGAGCCCCTAGGATCAAAGAAAAGAAGCACCAGAGCATCCAAAACATACCTCCCAAAGGAGTCCCTTTCCACTTTACTAGCTCCATCCTGTTCTTGCTGCCCAGCAGTTCATAAAAAAACCCGCCTACTTGCAGGAGTTCACTTTTATATCCTTAATGAGCCGCAATTGGACAGAACTAAGCTTTGTGTCTTACTCATTTCAAGTAAAACTGCTACTTTCCCCCTGGAATGGTCAGTGAGAAAATCTATCCAGACCTTGTATCCACTCCTGCCCCTTTAAACTGTTAACACCTACTCCACATTTTGTCCACTTCCATTTGTTCTGAAAATAGTTTTCTAAATCCATCCTTATTTCCCAAAGAAAAATAAACATATTTCAGAATGGAAAATAGAGGGGGCAGCATCTGAAAAATACTATCCAGTACCACGACTGGGTAAGAATAATAGTAAATGCTACATCCCCCTGAAAAAGAAAGAAAAAGAAGAAAAAGAAAAAGAAAAAAGAGAAAGAAAAAGAGTGTGCAGAGGGAAGAGCAAGGTCTGAATCACACAAAAGGCAAAGTTTTTTATTGCCTACTCACACAGTGCTGAGCAATAAAACATACTACTTGACAGGTAATGCAAATACTTCCTATAATCTTATATGCACGTATGTGCAGCATTTTTAGGCTTCTGTGTAAACAGAACAATTTGTGATCACTTCTCAAATAGAACTTACTGCAGTGTGTGTGTGAATACATAGCAGTATGCATGAAACACGACGTGTAAGGAAATCAGATGCATTCATTGTAAGAATTTGGGAATTCCACTACCACAGCCACACAGGCAAATACCTACAGCCCCTCCGAGCCGCTGTGGCTCCAGGGTCAAAGATGTGGACAGAAAGGGAGGTAGGTACTGAAGTGAAACTTTGGGTGCTTCACTCTGAGTCTCAGACTTTAGAAAACGCGACAGTGGAGCCAGTTAAAACTTAAGAAGTTCATCTGAACAGAAGAACAATCCCATGCAAAAGCAACCCAACTAAAACAGAGAAAGCCTGAGATAACACAGCATCTCAAGGAAGGGAAAGAGACTTAGAAGCAGAAGATCTCAGCCTATAAAGACTGCCTTCATCCCCAAAGAAGTTGCTTCTCAACCCCTTCCCATCCACTGAGTAGCTGGTCTACCTGCCTAGAAGGCATTAGTGCCGTGACAGCAAATATGTGGTAGCTGCCCAAGTGCCCACTCTTACCTCAGTTTCCGGACCACCTCTTCAATGAAGTAAGGGCAAGGACAAAAAGAAAGCTGCCACCGAGCAGTTAACACACAGTAAATCTGCGGGGTACCTTACCGCGCATTGATTAATCTCTGTTGATGTACAGCTCGACTAGATGTGAGAACTGAAAATATAAAAAGGTGTTTGCTTACACAGCCAACTTAAGAAACTGTCTTGCTCGCAGTCATTTTGTGAGGCAGAGGCATGTAGGTGTCACAGAGGACATGGATGTTTTGATCTCTTCAGCTGAGACCTTTTTCCTTTTTTTTCCCCCTCCATTTTAATGTAAATAGAAACATTTTAGATTGAAAGGGCATGGAAAAGTCAAATAAAAAAAAAAAAATCACTAGTTATATTATCCAAAGGAGGGAAACAGATCAAATAAACAAATGACAGATAGGAAACAGTGGGAATTAGCTTTTGAAAAAAGCTTTATAGTTTTAGTTACCTGAGATATCTTTTGTTTATTTCAAGAGTTCATTTTGTGTCTGAACTGCCAGTCTTGTGTGCATAAAATCTTCACTGTGGGGATCTGCTACTACAGATTTTTTACATAGTGAGTGGGATTTTCAAAACACCTTAACATTAACCCAGCTCTCTTTCCCCCTGAAGTCAGGAAGTGACATTTTATCATCAATGGCAATGAAAAGAAAATAAAGCTGATCTAGGGTACCTCTAAAAATCACAGAGAGTGGAGGGGAGGGAAAGAGAGAAGAATTCTGCATAAACAAAAAAGAAATGAAGCGTTGGTATTTTTTTTCAGAACTGCGGAAAGCTAAAGTAGCAATAGTCTGATTCCAAGACAGATCCAAGACAGACCAGTTAACAGGATAAAATGAAACCAGAAGACATTTAGTCTGAATGAAGGCAAGGCAAACTTCTTTCCCTTACTGAAATTAGTAAGCTAGCTTTTTTTTTTTTTTTTACAAGAGGGAGTAATACAAACACAGCTCTCTGTCCAGTTTGACAGTTGCATCCAAAGAGAGTGGCATGGCATTTATTGCCTGTAGTTACAATTCTGCACTGCCAAACAACCCACTGCAGTGTGCAGGAGCCTCAGAGTTGCTTTAAACTCCACTGGCTGCTTGCAGATGCACGATGCAGCAGCATGAAATAAAGGAATATTATGTATGATGGTAAATTCCTTATTTTTTGTCTGAGAAAGCTGGTATAGCAAAGGGAAAGGATGTGTCCAAGGAGCTAAACTAGATTCCAAGTCCACAGTTGTTTTTTTTTTCTTCTCCCAGTAATGAGCAGGGCATTTGGTCCTGTCAGACTTGCATAGCCATACTGGTACTGGGCTACTATGATTTTTAATTCCTGCATTCCTGTGCCTGACACAGCGGCAGAGAAGCAAGGGACAGGATAAAGCAGTTTCCAGGCTTGTGCCTGAGAAGAGGAACTCAGCTTTGTTGTAGTGCACTCCTGTCCCAGTCCCCCACAGCACTGTCTGCACCGGCAGCGTCTTGAGGGGATGGTTACTTCTCGGTGTAAGCTCTCCTTACGCTGCCCGAGCAGCGCTGGGGGCTGCGAAACGGCAGCAAACTGTACTTGTCATCCGCATCGACGCAGGACGAGGAGAAGCCCCTACCACTCTGACCGGGCGACTCTGGGGCAGCAGAGACCCAGCTCTAGGAGCCTGAACACGCTGTTCTGTGCATTAGCAGTGTCTTTGCGTCCGCAGCAGTAACCGAGCCGGGCCACGGCGCTGGGGCTTGTTTGACAACGCGTCCTTGCGATACAAGCTCTGCATTGAGTAGGGCACTTCTGAGGCGAAGGGGGCGAGCTGGAAACACACCTTGCCTCTCCCGCTGCAGAGCTAAGCCCAGGAATGAGAGCAGGGAAAAGCAGGAAGCATTTCTTCATACCCCAAAAGGAAAACCTGAGTGGCTTAATGTCTGGTGAGCCATGGTCAGCAGCTCAGAGCACAGAGGCATGCTGTTAGGAGGCTGGATAGGGAGAGGGGAAAAAGGCCAGAGAGATGTGTTGATGCTGATGTTTAAGCATCCTCTGGGCACGCGTGTGTGTTTGAGCCTCTGCTGTGAGGAGAGCAGCCACTGCCCCATCTCTCTCCTAGCCTCTAATCATGCAATATTCATCAGCTTGCTTTCCCCTCCTGCCATGGGGATGCTGGGCTCAGTCAGCAGCGCGATCACGCACCCCTCCAGCACAGAGGCCTGCCATGCACTCACTCAGTAGCATATGGAAGGGAGACAAAAACTGAGGGGATTGGGAAAAGCCCGAGCTTTGAAGGCATCCTTCATTTGAAGGACGCAGCACCATCTTCTGCACTGGGACTCCTGGAGCATCTTTCCTCCATGGCCTTGTGCCAGGTACACACAGCTGATTCCCTGACTTCACTCCGGCTAGGCGCAGACCAGGGATGTGCAGCCTTGCACCGGGGACCACCAGAAATGCTTGGGGTTTTTCTTCAGCTGCCTAAGGCTGCAGGCAGCAGTGGTAGGACAGGGCATAACTCTCAACTCATTCGCTCCACATCTTTGCAGAGAAAGGCAAGCACAGATTTTCCTTGGGACTGCCAAAAGGTATGCTTTGTCCTCAAGCACAGCAAGAGCCAAGGCCTTTAGTTTTGCAGTGGGACAAACCTGGCAAAGCTAGACTGGTGCTTTTGCCTTGGGGTCGCTGAAGTAGAGTTAAAAGTGCTGCGTTTTCATTGCTTTCTTTTGGCATACTCATGTGCATTATTACAATGAGGTTTAAAAATCCTTTCATAGAGCTATTTTCGACTCTGTGCATGTGTGTGCAACTGCGTGTAGACACACAAATTTAAACCCTAGGGTTGCTCATCCTCTCCCATTTCCTCCTCCCCATGGCATCTGTTTTCCCTCTTACTAAGGCAGGAAGATATTAATTTTTTGCTCTGCTAGTCAGAAGATTAGAAGTATTAAGATGTATGCAGCATAACAGTGTTTATTTAGTTTGTTGGGTTTTTTTATCTGAAGGCCAAAGAGAACTTAATTTAATTGGTAGGAAGATAAAATAGGGTTGCATTTACAAACAGGTTATCTTTCTGCTGTCAACTCATCTTGCCTGCTCTGTCAATCGGTTGAATTTAATTGTTCCAAGCCTCCTAGTTTTATAAAGCTCTTCCTCTCCGCTCATTCCCGATTGCTCTGCCTCTGCATAATATATTCTCTTCGCAGGTGACTGCGGGTATGTAGGAAAGCCTTGAAGGAGTGCATGGTTAAAAAAAGACATGTTAAGCAAAGCCAGAAAAGCACAGGTCCAAAAACTTGCACGTACTGTACTAATACATTACTTAGAAGGTATAGCAAGCTCTCCATCTGCAGCTATCATGTCTTGAGTCTGGCTGCTTTTCCAAGAACTGCATACAATTTTAAATTATAGAGGGGAGAGGTGATGGAGTTTAAAACTGCCTATTTTCGAACATGCCTAGATGAGATGGACCACAGTGGTTCATCCTGGCCCTGACTCCGTGATGCTGTGGGTAGAGAAGTGTAGGTAAGACCCAAGCAGTTAGTTTTCCAGGAAAAAAACCCACTCTGGCATGACTAAGTGACAGCAATGCCAGGAACTCTCTTTAGTCTAAATTCCCTTGAGTATTTGATGCAACCTGTGCAGTGGATCGAATTCTGTCTCCGCTGTCTGTAGCAGAGTCATGGCAGCACGGCGCAGAGCATGCGCAGCTTTATGGGCAGGATTTGCAGCCTGGCCTGACCTCCGTGTGGCAGCAGCTACAGGCTCGCAGTATGAGAGCCGGCAAATGCATATCTAATTCAGGTACAGCTGTAGGAGCTACAGCCGTATCTTGATTAAAATTAGATTAGCCTACCCTACATTAGGTAGGCTTCAGCCAACTCACATATGTTCCAGACAGCTATTTCCCCGGTCTCTCTTTAAGCCAGCACCACCACCGCTATCGGGTTTGTCAGCACTTATCAAAGATTTTTCTACATTTTTAATGACTGTACCCACACCATCCAAGGGGAGGTGCAGCCTGGGCTGGCAAATGACTTCCTCAAGTTTTAGATGAAATAAAATAACTCATGCAAGGACTTTTAAAGGCCTGGATGGGCTCACATATACTAGTAAGCCAAATCAATGCTTTGAGCTGTATTTTAAGTGTACCAGTCACAACACAGGAGAGAAAACCAGAGAGCAGGGACTTTTTATCTTCTCTCCTCCCTGTACTTGCATTTTAAAGTTGTTGTATCAATCTGCTTCTCAAATGTTGTGTGAGGCACCGGAATACATCTGTGATTACACAATTAAACCTTACCATGAGTCTGAAGTTAGAGGCTGATTTCACCACCCTGTGCTGCTGATAAGTATCATCCCCATATCCAAAGCTTGAAGCCCAAACAGTTTTTGTGCTCCTCCCCTTCTTCTATCGCTCCGTTGCCACCACAAAGACAGCAGATGTTCACAAACAGGGCTTACCTTACAGCAAAGAGTGACGGCAAAATTCAACATTTAAATGGGATTGGTGGCTGAGAGAGGCGTGAAAGCTGAAAAAATCCAAAGTGTTAGTGAATGTCAAATGTGATAGATAGAGCCTGAACTAGTCAAAGAAATTCTTAAGAGTTCAGCAATACTCTGCTTATGAGCATGCAGTATCTTGATCTCTGTCTCTCAAACTGAAATGAAGATGTATGCTCTATGCTTTTCTGATCCACTTGCCTCACCTTACCTGGGATTATTTACCACAAGGAATGTACCCGGACTCTGCTGTGACAGTTAAATTCCTCTTTGTCTTCCTTTTCTCTTTTTCCTTCTCTTCCTAATTCAAGTTAGCCTACATGAGATCAAAGGAGTAATGCCTGGATTTCCCCAGGAATTCAACTTTGTCACAAGCACAATGCAGAGACCAGTGGGTCAGTGGGAAATTAAAAGAAACAGTTCACCCACCCATTTTCTTACCATCCCTGTCTCCTAACCCTCCTTTGCCCATGAGGAAGTTACTGCTTTCTCAAGAAATGTCTAGAGGGGCAAAGTTATTCTCTCCATTGTCAAAAAAACCCAAAAAAAAAAAAACCAAAATAAATCCAGCTCAGAGGAAAACAGGGGTAAAGGAGGAAGGATAGAAGTAAATATAACCCTCTAAAACCCAAATGCAACTTCACATTTCCTGCAGTGAAGTCACAATATAGCACTAAAAAAGAAAAACTCACAATTCATTTCCATCCATGGAGATGGAAAAGACTTCAGAACATCATACTGCAGAGGTACAGAAGCTAATCCTTTCTCACTGCAGGCACCATGTTAGATAAACACTTTTCTCAACTGGGGTCAAGCAACACCCTAAACGCAGTTAGAGCATTTGTCTCCTCTATAGCAAGAGGGGTCAAACCCTAATCATCACAGGGTGGGGACAGAGAGAAAGAGGGAGAAGTCTCAAGATGTCTCTCAAGGACAAGAAGTCTCAAGTACGGTGTCAAGCTGTGTGCTAACCCATCACTAACGGGGGCATGGGCACTCCTCATGTCTTCTTCCACCTTTGTAAATGCATACCAGTTATCCAGGCTGCACTGGAGCCCTGTTCCTCTGGTGGTTAGTTGCTCTACTCTAATTTTCTGACTGTTTTTATTCATGGCCAGTTTATACCCATTTTCTCTTGTGCCAACATTGTCTTTTAGCTTAAATAGCTCTTCTGCCTCCTTGACGTTTATCCCCTTAACATGTTTATAGAGAACAATCATATCCCTTCTCAGCCTTTGTTTTGTTAGAGTGGAACACTTTTGTAGTCTCCTCACATATGACAGGCTCTCCATTCTGCTGGACACTCCCACAGCCTTCTTCAGTATCGGTTCCTGATGGAGCTCAGCTAGCCATGTGACAGACTGGTGCTGAAGACGATGTTCCAGATAATGCCTCAGCAAAGCCTCACACAATGACATTAAAAATTCCCTGTCTGTCTCAGAAATCCTTTTCATCCTAAGATTGCATTTGCTTGTTTCTCACCTGCATCCCAGAGGTGGCTCACGGTTGTACTAGCTGATCACAGGATGACTAATACCGTGGTCCTTTCCCCCTTCTGTCATTTCCAATTTATGAATTTATTTATTCTGGCACATAGCAGAAATTCTCATGTTAATCCCAAGAATGTAACCTTTTACTCAGCACTATCTAATTTCATCCAGTTCTTATTATCCTCAAGGTCACCCAATGCTTCCTTCACAATATCTCTTTTGTCTTGAAACTCCCTCAGTTTGGTTTCATCAGCTAATTTCATCAGCACACTCCTTCTTTGCAATTTTATTCCTAATCCCTGTCTTCTTCAGACTTCAGTAGTAATTTCCCATGTGGTATCACCTTCCTGAAGTCCAAAATAAATGAGATTTGACACTGGGTTTTTTTTTCTATCTAGAAAGTTGGTTCTCTTCCCTAAGGAAAGCACTTTTTTAGTTTCTGGTGGTTCCACTTTGGCAAACACAGACTTCATATGTCCTCCTTACTTCCCAGCCTATAATTATTTTTACCTTCACAATTTCCTTTGCTTCTTTTAAAAATGGGCCTACACAGATATAGACACACTGTTAAAAAGGAGAATAATTTTTAAAGCACCAAATAACTAAAAGCAGACCAAAAAATAGTTTCAAACTGAATCAGGGTTCTCTTCCTTTTTTTTTTGTTTGTTATTCTTTCACCCTTCTTCCCCACCCCCTCAAAACTGAGAAATTCTTATTGTGTTTCAACCCAGTTGAATAATTTCCAATCCCTTCCTAAATTATACTATACATTGTTAGCCTGACACTGCTGTAAAACCGTGGGAGTTTCACAAAGGGGCCCTTGAACAGATACACATTGCTCTTCAGGAGGGCCAGATTTGAGGGGTGGGCATTGTTGGTTAGGAAAGGGCGGAGAAGGGTGGGTTATCTGCATACAGCAGGTATTTCCATCTCCTTTGAAACAGTGGGAATCCACATGCTTCATATGAGCCAGGACTCTGTTCTCACAAATAATGACTTGCATTAATAATGTTGTCAACCCCCAAGTGCTGGTGGCCTCTTTCCAGGTGCTAGTGGCTGAATTCAAAAAAGCTGATTCACATTAGGCCTGGAAAATAAAAATAAAAATCAAGAGGCTTATCGGAAGGCAGCTCTACCAACTCTTTTCAGCAACCTCATTAACCTAGCCAAAGGAAAATGTTTAAAACCCTAGCTGCCCATGAAGGCATGTAAAATCAGCTGGACAACACAGAGGTGAGTAGGCTACAAAGTCACGAGTGTACACAGCCTAGTAGGCAGCAACAGGATGAAACAGCTTAGCCCTAGAACTAGTGCTACCATACATTAATTAATTAAACAAGCACAAAATTCCAGGCAAGATCCAATGTACATCACCCACTGATGAAAACCCACTTCATCTGTGAGGATATGCATTCCTGGGCAATGAGGACTGCAAAGTGAACATGAAGTGTAACCTCTTGTGAGTCCTAACAGCCAAACCTCTCCCCACATTGCCATCCCAAAGGTCCTAACACATTCCCCACAAGAAGAGGTGACCGATGAAAGATGATCCTGGTCATGTGCAAGTAGCACTTATTTCTCCTTAATTTTATCCTGATTTTCTCTGGATCATGTGATCATACTGTCTGTATGTGAGGCTGTCCATGGAGTCAGTTGGACAGTTTCAACCCACTTTGGCAGAAGAGAAGAAGTTGCAAAGATATTAAGCTCTGAATAGTTTTCTGCAAAAAGCCAGGCAGGTAGGACAGGGCCTTCTAATGTCTTTATGGACAGAACAGCTGTCATGTGTTCTTGCCCCTTAACAAACATGGGAAGACCTATGTAGGGGATGAGTCTTGAGACACAAATCTGCAAGAGACTAAGATTCTTCGGTATCACAGAATGAAGGTTTACATTAGACATTCAGGTCTCATTTGCCCTGGAAAGCTGAAGAAGTGGATGAATTACATCTTTATACGAGACAATAAAGCAAAATTCAAATGACGGCAATAAAGAAAGAATTTTTGGGCAGGGGTGAGACTCTCAATGACCCCCAAGTCGTTACTCCTGCCCTTTTATACCTATCTATAGGTATAGTTCTAGGTTGGATGCTATAGGACAGGGAGGACAGTAGCCAAATGACAGCCATTAAATTTTTTTCACAAGCCCTCATATAAAAGATGTATTGGGTTGCCCCAGATTTTGCTGTTGAGATACTGGACAGGAAAGTGCTGAAGAAGTTGCCATAAGTTTGGTCTCTGGACCACAGCCTTCCTGACACAGACATTTCTCCTGACCTGAAGCACAGCCTATTTGTACCTCCCAGCTGCAGTCTATCTGTCCTCCACACAGACCAGAGGTGCTTGAGAGGTGCTACTGTTGAAAGAAAGGAAAGTCCTTGTATCCATGCAGTAAGCTGCATGGGTAACTCCTGAGTCAAATGAAAACAAACAGGCCTTAATTTACCTAAGCACTAACCTGTCTTCTGCTAGTTCTCCTAGACTTCATGCAAACATCTTACTTTTTCTACATGCTCTTTTTCCTAAACAAGTATTGACAAAATCACCTTTAATTTCAGGCACTAGTTAACATCTTGGTAAAAGGAAAACCTTTTGTAAAGAATTCACATCTGTATCCCGCATTGCCTACAGTAAACACCCTTGAGGTTTTTTCCTCTACTGAAATGGAGCAATACTAGCCAGAACATCTCTGACATTTCTAAATATTTGCTCACACTAGCATATACATTGCTTTAATGTTGGAAAAAACAGAACAGCCCCTTAAGGCAGGCTCATTTCTATTTGCATACAAGTAATAGTCCAGTTTGACTAAGCTACACAGCTTTCCAGCACTTTACGTTAGTGTGACTGCCTCCACACTAAGGGTGGCTGACAAAACAGCATAAAATCACTTTTCTAAATGAACAATTAGAAATGGACACAAAATTTGCATAGAGATAGCAAGCTTGGGAGTGATGAAACCCTTCTTCCCTTTGGGTTATCTTTGTACAGCAAGAAAATGAAAATCGGTGCTAATGTTTATACAACTCTATAGGCATATGAAGTGGTATAAAAGTACTACCAAAAAGTCAGGTATCAGTGCTAATATAATGGCACATAAATAAAAAACCACATTGTGGATTCAGTTCTAGTGTAAAGTAAGATGGACGTCATGAGTGCCAAAGTAGAGAGACAGGCATCTGAGAGAAGTTGGAGTCTGTCTCTATCCTGATGATTTCTTCCCTTATTCAAAGTGATTGTTTCTGCCTCTCATTTGCATAAGCACTTTGCTCATTAACATGCTGTAAAAGGAAAAATGAGCTGAGGGTGGGGAGAAGGAATGGGCCACTGATAGAATAAAAACCATTTTAAATCAAGGAAGCAAGAAGGTCACATCATCCCCAGGATGATAAGAGCTGAGGTCAGTGAAGGCCATGGTGCCTCGTTGTCAGAAATCACTCAGAAAAAGGAGATGGAGAGGACGCTCATTCCTCCCTCTTCTATATACACATGACTATCTCCCCTTTCCAGTTCTCCTTCCCTCTCCCACCCCCTCCCACCACTTTCTCTCCATACTACTGCCTTTTTTAAGCCAGAGCTGTTTGGGCCAATTCTGCTCTCAGCCCAGCTGGTTTCCATGTGCTGAGTCCATTTTCATCTCCCCCAGCAGAAGAAGAACCAGCCTTCCAGGTTTATTGGTAAATGCCCTTGAGGGACAAGCTCACAGCTGGTGTAGATCAGAGCTGAGGGTCCACCTCCAAAATAGCCCTCAGGGGTGCACAGAAGAGGCAGTTTGATCTGGAACAGCCGCTTTGCTGTGGTATGTGTTAAGATTTGTGCTGGATTTGTGACAGCCATGGCAAGCACGCCCAAGGGGGTGGAAGACAACAGAAGCTTCTGCCTGATGCTGTAGGCAGGACACATGGACAGCTCTTGCTCTCAGCCAGTGGATATTGGCTCACGTCACTGGCTTGAGACAACATCTGGCTTCCTCACTTTTGCTCCTTCCCACTGGCTCTCTCCTATTACAAGGACAGTTTTCTGCTAAAATGGCTTCAGCCCAGGAAATAACTCCATTTTCAGGGCTGGCCAGACTCAGACTGAACAGCAAGGAAGCAATAAAAGGAAGAATGAAAAAATTAAATAATAGGAATAAACAGAGAAGTGGGATGAAGTGACACCAATAGCCAGGCTGAAAGGGACATCAGGATATAGTCCTTCCATGTCCTAACTGTTCCCACCATAATTGCCTAACCATGGTCTGAAGAAATAACCAGTGGTGGAGACTGCTCCCTCCCCGCTTGATCTACTCCAGGGATTCTCTGCTCTCTCCACTGGAGAATATATCCTAGGGAGTCTCTATGTGGTAAAAGCCTGCTAATTTTTGTCCTTAACATCAGGGCAGGAAGAAGACGTGGACTTTAGAGAAGCTTTCATTATTTTAAAGGCTATTTTCACCAGTGTTCATTGGCACGCATTAAAGGAACACTATTGCTGAATTGTAGCATAGGCAGGGAGGGCCCAGTCATACCTGCTCATGGAAGTGCAACTGACATCAAATACTTGAGCCAGGAACATACATTAGTGTCTTGTTTATATTAGATTACAGAAAAATGTGAGTATCACGTGTTCACTAACACATACTGAGAAAAAACTCACATCTGCCTTGCGTGCTTTTGCATTGTGAATGATGCAAATGGTGGAAATATTGACAGGGACTTAAATCAGGGAGCCTAAACCTCCTGTGCTGTCTCCACTTTGCCTTTTCCACACTTTTTGGGTCCATTATTCTGCTCCTGAAACTCACTGGGTAAAGAAGGCCAGGTGAAGGCTCTTGATCTGATATCTCAGTAGCTAGTACAGGAATGAAAAAAGATCCTCCTCCAACCACTGTCGACGTCCATGGAAGCAGCATCTCCTAGAACCCACCAAAAGTGTCCAATACAGGACGACTTCTAAACTGTATGACTAAAGGCTTCCTGTCATACTCAGAAACAAGACATTTCCATGATAATTTATGAGTTTAGAAAGAATCAAGAGAATGTGGGTCCCACCTTTATGCTTGGCACCATTAGTCTGAACCCAGCAATGACAGTCCCCACCCCAATAAACTTCACATGCTGGAGCAAAAGGTAATTGATTCAGTAGTCATCATGATCTTTAACTTTCCCAAGCTTGCAGCTTAGAACCCAGTCTGCACTGAAACGGTTTTTTGGCCTTTGGCTAATTAACATTGCTCATTTACTCTGGGTGTGAAGCGACAGGAACATCTCCACCCAACACTGGCTTAACCGCAACCCATGTGATTATGTCAGTGTCACATCACCGAAGCTGTAATAACAGCACATACAGACAAGCCCATGTTAGCTTTCAACAAACAATGAAGCCAGCTCAACATGGAGCTCATTGAGAGCCAAGTCCCCCACTAAATGTGTTTCGAAGGCAGCACTGAAGGCTGCGCTGTGCTGTGGCTGTTGGCACCAAAGGCATTTTGGTGGTGGGCAGAGCTACCAGCAGTTTGGTAGTGGGCAGAGCTAGCTGTGCAGCTGCCAGAGCTCTGTGGAGAGAGAGCAACCCTCCAACTCCCAGGTAAACCCATGCTAATTCTTCACGGCCTTGGGAACTGACGCCCATGCCGCTTAACTCAGCAAATTAAGCAGCGTTAAGTGCGCTCTTAATCAAATTACGTTATGTGCAGCACAAACGCAGCCCGTGCTGGAGAACTGAAGCCAGATATTTATTGAACAATATGGAGGAAGAGTATCATCCTACAGTAGGCAGAGAATGACTTCATTTCTATAGGCCACATTATTATGCAAATAATCATCTTTGCTGTCATAAAACTTGATAGATCAGGACATAAAATTTAGGAGGTGATGAGCTTAGCATGCTATTCTCTGTAAGTGCAGGTGTAGCTAGTGTGCTTGTGGTTTGTCAAGGCCATCGGTACTGTACTCCTCATGCCTCCACAAGACACTGTCAGTACTGCCCTGAAGCTTTGCTGTTTAGGCACCATCTCCTTGTTTTGTTTCACAAAGGCTCAGCAGCACGCCACCCTCACAGCAGCAGCTTCCAGGCAGCCCATCACCCGAGTGCTGCTGAATGCTTTAAAGCTAAGAAAGCATTTTTATGGGGTGCTAATAGTCCTGAGCCGTTGACTTCCCCAGTGACCCAGGCAAGGTGTAGCAAATGAACTGAGTTGTTTTACTAGACAACACCAATTGTGATAAAGACAGTGTCTAAATCTTCAGAAGTGTTCGATTGGAGAGAAATCTTATTTGGCATGTAGTCAATAGCCCAGTGAAAGAATAGTCTGCTGTCCAGCAACATCCCCAGAGGTATCTGGCACATGTAACAGAGGCTGGGGATAATAAAAAAAAAAATTAAAAAAATCCCCAACTCAGATATTCAGAATGCTATTCTGTTTTACATTTCACTGGATGAAAACAATACTTTCTGGTTTTGTCTGTTTCCCACGGCTGTTGAGACACACAGAATCTGTCAACTAGCCACAACAAATAAATTGAGAAGTGTGATCTTGCAGTCGAAGGATCTTATCCTATGTTGGGCCAAAAAGCCACCATAAAAGGGATTAGACAAACTCTTCAAGTGGAGCTAAACAATATGGAGTAGCTGTTCAGCAGGCTCAACAATGTCTGACACGGGTAGTCCATAAATTGTCGAACCCTGGAGGCTAGAAGCACATCCCAAAGAAATAATTTCTCTATACTTGCCTGTTTCTCACACACTTCCTGGAAAAGCCTGGAAAAGTGCTTGCTACCAGCTCACTTATCTGTTTTTTTCTATTTAAAGTATTTTAAGATGTCATGTTTCAAGTTGTTGCATTCCAGGTCCTTAGTTGTGCCCAAATGAATGATCATTGTTGTTCCTTGTAAAGATTTTTCCTCAACAATCTCTGCTTTATTGATAGATTAGCTGTGGCTCAAAACCAACCAGCAATACTTTCTTTCATGGCTGTCTCAAATACCTGGATCAAGCCGCAGCAACATACCCAGTGACGTTCCCAGGGGATAACGGCTCTAAAGTTTGCAGAGTTGGCAGCCACTCCGAAAGCGCGCTGCTCACATAAACCCTTGCCTAGTCCGTATCTCTCATTTCCCCTTGCGTCCACTTCAATCTCACGTTTGGGGCTGGCCGTAGCCAGCGCTCAAGGAAGATTTGCTCCAGATCTTCGCTGCCTCCTGACTGCAGCCCGGAGGAAAAGGCAGCCAGGCACTTAGGAGAGCAGGGAGCAGATTTCACAGCAAAAGATTCCCAACAGAGCTTGTAGGCAGGAACATGTGGGCACTTTACTCATCAATGGACTGACAGAGCTATGGTGCTTCAAGCTATATATAAAAAAATAAAAATCATTGTGCGAGCTTGGATGGAAAGAGGCAGAGGGCATCCACCAGCCACAACAGAGCTGTGTGCAGAGAAGCTGTCAAGAAAGGGATGGAGCAGCTAGAGAGCATGCCCAGAGGGAGGGCAGGCAGCGAAATAAGATGTGAAGGTAAAGGGGGCTTTGTGCTATCCCTGAATAAGGTGTACCATCCTCTAAGTCATGGCTACAATTGTGTACTTCCTGAGTAGTGTTCAGTGCAAAAATGGAAGTGAGAGTGAAGGAATTCGAGGCAATTTCCTGGAATCCCTCAGGAGAGATTGAATTTAGCCTGGCTGACTTTTCCCCTGCTGAGAAAAAATTATTCTCCACTCAGAATAATAATACTAATTATTATTATTATTATGACTGCTTACATAATAGCATTACCTTTCAGTTGACACCGAAATCCAAAACTTGTCATGCTCCACATTTTATGTATGGTGAAAATCCTTTTCCATCTCTATGATTAAAGACGGGATAGAAGAAAACTTACCATGCCTTATGAAAGAGAGGTAGTAGAGCCAGTCATGGAAATCTTTTCTCTGGCATCTCCCAGAGCATTTACCTACCTTTTCAGGTCTTATGTCTGCTAGCTGGGCAAACTCCAAACTGCATTGAATTATTTCTCACCACTTTACTCACTGAGCCATCGAGCTGAAGGAAATGCATAAGCTTTCAGTACCCCTCCACTAACTCCGCTCTTTGGTTACCCTGCACTAGAAGTCAACAGTGGTGGGTTTAGTTCTGGCCTTAGGTGAAGAGAGGGTGTAAGGTGGTGCTGAAGGCACAGAGAAATGCTCACTATGAAATCTAGTAGAGTGCTTTGAGTTATCAGGTTTAGCTCTGTTTATCAGAGGACAGAGGCCCCTCAGCTGGAACATGGGAACTGGTCATTGGTGCCCCCCACTCCAAATCCTGCACAGGAAAAACTCTATGGAAGCTGCCTGACTTTGCACTGAAACAGACAAGGAGCATACACAAACTCTGCTGTATAAACTCCGAATAACAGCTGGAAGCTGCTATAGCTCTAACCTTTCAGAGCAGAAACACTGGACATTTTCCTGTCTCCCTTGAAACACTGGGACTTTCAGCTGAGTGGGTCTGAGTCTTGTGGCACTATGCGTTTAGCAAAAAGTCTGTGGGAGCTTCCAATATTAACTGAAGCTGTTTGCTCACCAACAGTGTATGATGCGCATTACACATGACAGACAGCGGGGCCTGAAGACATAGAGCTATAAGAATCAGTAACAGTCCAGACATTGAAAAAAGCATACAAACCCTGAAGAAGTTAAAAAAAAAATAATAAAAAAATTCCCACTGGTTCCATTTCTTTGTTCCCTTGGGGGGGTCCTCTCCATTTTTAATTTGTGGTGTGCTTTGTTGCTGGCCGGAGTGTGCCACAAGGCATCCAAGGCACTAATCTTTCTAATAAAATATTTCCTTCTGGATACAGAAAGCACCAGGGTTTTAAGAAAAGAGAGAAAGAGAGCAATCTCAAAATCAGCTTGCAACTGATAAGAATAGAAAGGTCAAGTTCTTCTTGGCATAGCTGTTATTTCCTTTCATATTCACATCTCATTGCCTCATGTCAAGAATAAGAAGGGACAAACTAGTCTAGGGATCAGCAAGTGTCACCTGCCATGAAAAAAGGATGTGGGATGGGAGCCTGAACCTGTGAGCAAAGACAATTGGCATACCCAAAATTTTGGCAATACGCAGCCAAAACCTTGGTGGCCTTCTATAACCTCCTGGAAAGGTGAGGTTAAACAGTACTGGTCAACAAAAGAGACAGGAGGAGCAGCAGACTGATTAGAGCACAAGTTCCCACAGGTCTCAAGGCAGCACTCTGTGAGTTGTCTTCTTAGTTTTGCCCAAGGCTTCCAATTTCAGATGGAAAGTATGGACAGCAACTTTTCTGGAAATCAGATCCAAAGTGCCTCAAATTAGAGATGTACTGCCTCTTCCCACCCACCACCTCTAAATGAAAATGTCAGCCTTAATTCATGAATGGTTTTTAAATCCTTTGATGGAAAGGACTTGAAAAGCCGTGGGTATTATCACAAGCCTTCAGTGCTGGCATCAGGCATGTGGCTATTTTATGAGCATGCAGTGCTCTCCCCTCCATCCTCCCACCCTGGAAAGTTACAATGTATCTCTGGGGCAGGTTGATATTTGCACTTTGTTGACACCCAATAAATAATAATCCAAATATTTGCACACATGGAATATTTTGTGACATTATAGAGCTGACAGACCCTGATTATTAGGGAGCTGTGCTTTGTGCGCAGAGCTCCCATTGGTTTCAAAGTAAGAGCAGAGTTTGGAACAGCTGCAGAGTAAGACCCGTGACATTTATGTTTATGAAATAGGAGAGACCTTATCATTTGCTGGTTCTGTAGTCACAAAGCCAGAATAGCTGATGAGGGGGCCTTTGCTGGTATCTTCAGTATAATCACAATGTACACAACGGAGGTGTCTTGGCAAGTTGTAAGTGAGCTAGGGAAAACAAAGGGAGATTTCACAAGGGGTGCTGCAGGGCAGGAGGGGAGCACTGGCAAAGGTGGGGGGACCCCCACCCCGGGCTGGGACAGCTGCAGGGACTGAGGGACTTGGACAGGATGGGGAGGTCACTGGCAGTGTTTGCATGGTGAGCCCCCAAGCTGGGAGTTATGGATGTGGGAGGGAGCAGGGGGCTGCAAGGCAGGAGGAGGCACTGGAAGAGCTGAGTGCAGAGCTCTGGATGGGAACAGCAAGGCTGCTTTGTGGGGGGCACTGGCGCAGCCAGCGTAGAAGCTAACAGAGCTCGTATGCCATCTGCTGCTACGCTATTAACTGCTATTAGTCACTGAGTTTCATGAGCATGAAATTTCCTTAGTTGCTGAAAAGGCAGGAGAAAAGCCTAGAATGTGACTTAACTTTGATTAAGCACCAACAAATTTGGGACAATTTAAACAAGAGGGATTTCAAACATCTCATTGAAGCATGTTGCAAAATTCCTTCCTTGCCTGGGGGAGGTACACACACTGAGTACGCCCCATTGTACTCCTCCTTCCACAGCATTTTTGTCAGCAAGATAAGGGGGAAGTATTTGCATGTGGTTAGGAAAGGAGCTATGGATTTCCTAAACGGATTTGTATCCTGTTCAGTTAGAGTGATGTGGTTCAGCACATTCCAGAAAAGATGGAAGTAGACAGTAGTACAAATAGAAACAGCTTTCTCAATTATGCTAGTTAAGACAGATGTTGGTAGACTTACTAATCCTCATGCTTCAGGGCTTTTGCCGATCAGCAGCTTGGGTCAGGAAGAAACATGCTACATGTTGTCATGGTGTAATGCCACAAGATTAGAATTGATGTGTCCTCCTTACCCGCTAGCTTTGGCTTTTTGCTGGGGTAGGACATGGAGTCCCTTGTGACCACACCCAAGGGAAGGTTCAGTTCCCAGAACTGCTCTGGGGGTACAAAGGCTACCTTAACGTATGCAGAGGCAAATGCAAAATGGCACTGTGGATTTGCAAACTGTGAGTGCCTGCCCTGGAAGCTGGACTTATGCTCCTCCAATGGAGTGGGGAGGGAGATGGAGGGTGGGAGCAGAGGCAATCTAATGTGACTGTCACCCAGCCACAACACAGTGACACGGCTCGATTTAAGCAGCCGGCTGGAGAACTAATGCATTTGCAGATAAAGGCTGAAGGCACTGCTTTGAGAAAATTATAATCTCCTTCCTCAGACAGAGGGAGAAGTGAAATGCATCTGCCAGATTATTATCTGTGAACGATTTGCTCAATCTTACTGAGAACACCGTCTGTATAACAGGATCTGGTCACAAGATGGGACCAGCCAGCATCCAGCAGGCCTATGCAAGTAGAAGGCCAGAATGTGGTGATGGCCACACCAGCCCACCTCTGTGCCAGGCAGAAAAAACAGGCCATTTGGTGCCCATGATTGGACTATGGGGGAAATCGTATCCTGGGGCTATTAGGACTGGATCACAGGCCCTGCAACCATGTCAGGTGAAGTGCTGAGCTGGTGTAAGTTCACCCTGTTGGAACAAATTTGTCCAAAGCATTTTGACAAGGTAAGTTTGCGCTTTGGTTTTCTGTCAGATCAGGTACCATCTTTCTGCACCTCTTTAATTTTGCAGTGGCTTGAGTGACACCTGCCCTCTTGCCATTGGCATGAAAGCATAAATCCCCTGGGAGATCTGCATCACAATGCTGTAATTCAGCGGAGGTGCACTTACACACTTGCACCACACTGAAATGGTGGACAGAGGGTGATGTGGCTGTACCAACCTCCACTACAGACCACTGTGAAACAGGGCTTCAGCTCACCAGCCCTGTCCTGTGAGGAGCCCTGTGCTCCAGCAGTTCCTCACGTCTCCGTCATCCACATTTTTGAGGATGAGGGTTCCTTTGCCTGGCAGACAGACAACCGTGGTTTTCCGCACAGTGTGAGGCAACTGGGAATTCAGGCTTTCCCAACTAACCACATCCTAGCCGAGGCACTAAAGGAAGCTGTTCTCTCTTCATGACCATACATTACAGCCATTGTTAGTCAGTCATTGTAAAGTGCTCTTGGAGCAGTGGCAGATGTCCTATTACACTGAGAGAAGTAAGACACCTGGGTTCATTACCACCTAATTAGGTTCTCCATGTGATTAACTACTTGTGCTGCAGACAAAGAAGCAAACTACCCAAATGAATGCCAACAGAAGACAGGCTGGCATGGCAGCAGCAGGCACCTGACAGGCACACACAGATCTGTAACTCATCTGGCTTCCTGATGGAGAGTGAAGGATTTTTAGTAAAAGTTGTAAAACTATAATCAGAAATTCCGATAGCATATGTTTTGCCTAAGTCCCAGGTAGGTCCTTTGTGACCCTCACAAATCATTGTCATCTCACACGCAGAATCCATCTTGATACATACCTCTGGCCCACCTGACCTACCTAAGCCTTTCTACCTCCTTAGATACCTACCTAAGCCTTTCTACCACCTTAGATACTGAGGTGTCTAAGGCTCTGCAGAGGTGCTTAGCACCTCTGCAGAGCCTTAGACACCTCAGTATCTTGTCCTCAGAGCCACCTCCACCTTCCCAGCAGGGTACACTTCTCTGTATCAATCCATACTCCTCAAAGCCTATGCCGTCCCTCTGCACAAGACCATTTTTGTACCTCTGTCCCATAAGAAAAGTTTCTGTCAGGGAAGCCCTTTTGGCTAGTCCTGAGACTTGGCTGTCTTCCTCATTCCCCCCATTGCCTAAACCCAGAAATGTAACAAAGCAAGTCTGCAAACCCATCTTTCTTCGTTGAGAGCTTCCCAGCTCGCTAGAGCTGAGGCTGCAGTATTCCTGCACAAGCCTGAAGGCAGCAGGCTGGATTTCCTCTTGAGCGTCTGATCCAGCCCAAACACAGATCCACATTCAAACTGTCTGAAGCCTCCAATCAATCAGTGAATTGCGCTGAATGCCCTTAGGAAAAAAAAAAGATCTTTGATGAGGCTTTGCTGCTAGCAACCAATCCAAATCCATTAGCTTTCACATCTGGAGTTCCAACGAACAATAAAAATGAGCTTGATGGCCTCAATCTTGTCCTCATTTTTCAGCATCACAATAACCTGGCTCCACTAAACACAATTCAGCATGATTGCCTGACTCTGCTCAGACTTTGGGGATACCCAGAACCACTGTAGCTGCCAGGGAAGAGGGTCAGGGCAGAGGGTGCTTTGGCAAAAATGCATGTGTGCACATATGCATATTAAGGAAAGATAAGAAGAACTGGAATTGGAGAGGACACTGCGGGGTAGGATCAGAGGTATTGGCAGAGCTTTACAATATAAATCCACTCAGCATTTTTCTCAGTTATATGTGCGTATCTGTGCAGGACTAGCACTTTCAGAACGTGGCCACCTCTTGCCCAAATTCCATTACTTTTTTGAGTGTAATTGTTAATTTTCCCCTTGCAGACACTGCTGCTGTCCCTTCATAGCCTGCACCTCTGCCCCTAGGCAAGAGAGGGCCTTGCCTTTCAATTGGGCTGTAAGGAAGGAGGACTTACTCTGCCTCCCAGGATGCCCACCAGGAGAACACAGCTGATTCCAGGTAACCCAAAATGAGAAAAGGTGGCAGTATGTAGTGGATGGAGGCTGGGATAATTGCATGATTTGTGCTTATGATGAAAGCTGTTCTGATGCCAGCCTGGGCCACGCACACTTGGACTAGTCCCAGTGCTGCAAAGAGCCCAGCATGGCCCTGCAGCTGTGGAGGCAGTTGCCTGGCAGGCGGACAGAGGCTGCGATCCGGAGTACCAGCTTTTAGATGCTTCTCTTGGTTTCCCCAGGACCTTCCTACACCACAAAGGTTTACATTGTTAATTTTTAAAATTTTTTTCCAGTTGTGTTTCTGAGGAGATGTTGGTGCCAAAGTGAAGCAGAGAACCTGATGGCAGCTTGTTACATGAGGTCCTTCCACTGCTGTGCCACCAAGCAGCCACAAACCAGGGTTCACCCAGTTTAGTTCTGCCTTATTTCCAATTACCTCACCCCACCACATACCCTCCAAGAGCCCTCTCCCCCTTGTGTGAAGAACAGCTGCTTTTCTCCTTCCCCCTTTTCTTTCACACCACAGCTCTGGTCCAGGCTCCCTAACCTCACCTCTCTCCCTTTGCCTTTTACAAAGGAAGAGCCCATGCTGAGACCTCTGCAGGAAACCATCAACAGCATCTGCTAATGGGCAGCCTAATAGACATTTAATGGGTCTGGTAAAGCTAATAGATTTGTAAAGAAAATAGGAGCAACAATAGCCAAAAAGGAGTTCTCAAAAGCAAGCAAAACTAGCAAGGTCTTTCCCACTTGAACTCAAATAGCTGAAGCAGTGCCTGGAGCCAGGCAGGAGCTTTGCTGGCTTTCCAAAGCTGTTCCTGGGAAGGAGACTTCGTCTGAGAATGACACTGTCAGCTCAGCCTGCAAGGTCGTATGAAGGGTCCCAGGGTAGCTTTCAAACAGCTCTGCCAGATGTTGCCACGTCTAGGGTGGAGCAGACTGGCAGGCAGGGAGTCACCCCCTCTTCCCCCAACTGCCAAGCAGGTCACCACTGGAGCCACCAATTTTAATATACTCACAGTGCAGCCTGTCAACGCCTCATTCCACAGACTCCTCTTCCCCAAACACAGCAGAGCCTACCTATCAGAAGCAGCCGGATTTATTTGATCCTGCCAGAATTTACACCTAAATCTTTTAATACTTATTTTCCTTACGTGTAGCCAAAAGTTTTATGAGACACACTAACCTCTGCTTGAGAAACAGACAATATATTTTGAAGGATATCATATATGGCTGACATATCTTATAATTTCCCTTTGCCACCCTGATGCCCACCTCTAGTTGTGCAGCCACCGTGGAGCGAGCACCAGCCTGTATCTCTCTGGGGCTCCTCTAAAGGCCCTTATCACTCTGCACATATGCTGCCTGTGCAGGATGCCTGTGCCTGGAAATAAAAGCTGAGCTGGAATGAGTCAGGTTGTTGTCAGATGATCTTGCTGTTTTGGTGTCAGCCTTCGTGGCACCACTAGAATAGGATATGCATGTTCTTGACAGTTTTCCACACCTCCGGAAGATGTGTGGAGTCAGCGAGGGAGCCACATGGTCAGCCTGAAGGCAGCCTGCCCTGGTGCTGTGGAATGGGATGTCTTGGCTCTGCAGCCTGCCTGGGCTGTCTGGGTACACAGCAGGAGGTACACTCACACCCCACCGGCACATCCACCAGACTTCACCAAAAAACCTGTCAGCACTGTTTTGGCACAGCGTCACATTAATCTTATGCGCAACCCTGACTACCCACTTGCTCCCCAATTCCAGCCCACCCTTAGGGCCAGCTCTGTTTCAAAATGGGACACGGCAGAAAGGTGGGCTTTGTGTTTCCCCTCGTTGCTCCCTGGCTAGCTGCTCTCTGCCCTCTCTCCAGACAAGTCCAGCAGCGCAGCAGAGCCATGTGTCTGGGGTAAGTGTCATCTTCTGCACCCTGATCCCAGAGTGGGTTCCGATAAGGGATATGAGGAAAGGACACCATTCCTCACAGTATAAGGGGGTAAAAAGCATTTTTCACTGCTTTTCATCATAATGTGAAATCTCTGAAAGACAGGTCCTGGCCCTCAGCAAGATCAAATTGATTGCCACATGGGGAATTATTGACAGGAGAGAAAAAACCCACACCTCTCTCCTGTTGCTGCATCCTAAAAGCTCCCCAAGTTCTTATCCAAGGAGTGCAAGTGCACAGCAACGGTGTGACAGATGTGTCGGTCTGGCCCATTACTAACAAACAAGCTAACTGAAGGTGATTGCATTTTCTTTTGCAGCAGAATTTAGTGAACTATAATTGCCTGCTGGTTAAAGAAAAAAGGCTTCACTGTTTTAAGGGGTAAAACCCATGTGTTTAGGTCCTGTAAAACCTGGGATGCAGGGCTGGCTAGCAACTTCAGCAGGCTACGTGGACCTGGTTGTGTTTCAGTAGTCCTAGAGGAAAGATTTTTTTATTTGCCATTACAAATATTAAATGCATTGACCAAAGCAGATCCTGCAGAGAGAAGCAGAGAAGCTGTGGCTGCCCAGGAGACCGCTCGCACACCAGTGCTTGCGGGATACATCCTCCCCACACGCCTGTACCACCCAGCCCCAAACAGAAGCAGAGCTAGCTCTCATCCTTGGGGAGCCTCTGCTGCACCCAGCTGGAGTGGCATTGAAATCTGGGGGACAAGGAGCAGGCAGAGAAGAGGCTGGCCTCTGGCAGCAATAGGAAACACAGCACCAAGGGGGCCCTTTTCCTGCCAAGAACCTGAGGCTACCTTTGCCTTGGCAACCAGGAAGAAGACCGGGATTCATAACTGCAGGAGCTACCTGCAGCCAGGAGTTTGAATAATTCACTTCCCAGCAAGAGACATCAATCCTTTCTCTGCAACCCCCTCTACCACCTCGTAAGATGTATGAGGGGAAGGCGGGAGGCATTTTTATTATTTTTATTTAGTTTGTGGATGTTTAGTGTTCCTCACTACAGGCTATACTCGGTCCTCACGTGCCTGATATTCTCAAGACCTTTATCGGTTAACTATCCTTGCTTTAATTTTCCCCCTGTTCTCACCCTTACTTTTCCCTCTTTATAAATTACAACATTCAGGCCTTTGCTGGCGATAGAGAGTACTACATTGTTCTGGAATAAAATGGACTTTATTCCATTATAATGACTCTGCTTCCAAAGGGGAGTAGTTATGCTGGAATAAAAGTATTTTTTATGCTCCAGTCTGGAGCATAATTCAATCATAAATTACATCAGAAAAAAATAAACCATAATAATAAAATGGCAGTTTGTGCATTGATTAAAGTGAAAACACTCTTCATTCTGGAATATTCCACATATAAAGTGAAGTTAGTGTGCAATAAGCAAGGGTGTGATTTTTTACAGCACACTAACTACCCTTCATTCATTCCCTAATGGATACCCTGCCAGAAAACACGAGTGCCTTTAGGTGAGGCAGGTTTGCAAGTGAAATAAACTGTTGTGCATTAATGTGCACTAGGAGTATTCATAAGGAAGTGTGAGGATGCAACTAGTGAGTTGGAAATCCACCACTAACCACTCCCCTGGTGACAGCCCCAGGCAGGTCCCAAGGCTGAGGACAGTCCAGTGGAATAATTCTGCAGATTTCCCATGGTGGCAGATTTTTCCTGGCTCATTTGTCCTCACGGTCTGGGTGTTGAAACAAGTCATAGGGCCTTGAGGATAGAGTAGTCTGATGCCGTCCTAATCTTGTGAATGGGGATGTGTACAACCAGGAGGTGTGCACTGCCAAAACCATCCCCCCTAAACCTGCATCATAATGCAGAATGTGTTTCAGACCCCCAGAGCAGCTGACCAGCCAACTCAATGAAGACAGGTCTTTGTGTCTGTGCTGGTACCCCAGAAGGATCGAGCAGCCAACATCACACATATAGAGCCAGGGGCTATACTTAGGGCAGTTTCTGTTCACTTTTCTTGTCAGACATTAATACGGCGTTTGTACCCAGCAACAGTTTGTATCAGCCAAGAGCTCTTGATCAGACTTCAATGTACCCCATAAAGCAATAGTTTTCAGGGAGCAAGGGAAGTGATCTCCTGGCTAGGAGACTTCCCAGGGAGTCTGTCATTCTCTTTGATTCCTCTTTATATTTTTCTTTGTATGAATTTACAGACTATGAGAGTTAAAGTGTATTCACATTTGCTAGTTTTATCTAAAGAACAGAAATGTGCTATAAATACCCCTCAACTGATTTCTACCAGGATATGCTAGACATTTATATCAAGGTAAACTCGGCAGGGAGTCAGGTGCCAATCCCAGCTCTGCCAGGGAGGCACTGCCTGCTGCTCCCATAGCAGAGAAAGGATGGGTATGAGTACAGAAAGACATCTGGGGTTCTCCGAAGAATGGCATCGTAGGCCCTTGACAACATCTGAGTAAAATTTCCTCATGGTTCAAAACCAGAATGGCCTGCCATTTGGGAAGCCTAGACATTCAAGGTGTCCATATTTTATTTCACAAGACCTGGGTTGCCCACAAACAGCCCAGCCATTTCCCCCACCTTGCACCCCCTAGCGCTCCTAGCCCACGGCTTCCCACATCAGCTCTGCATTTCTTGCTAAGAACACTAAATCACTGACACACAGAAAGCTGGCCTCAGCTACATCTTATATGTAAAAAAATCTCCTCAAAGCCTCATTACTTAACACATTTTCACTAATGTGATGTTCAAGTATCACTCAATGCCTTGTACAGAAAAATGATATTCCAACACTTAAGCTACTCATGGCTAATGCTAAGGTGCCTCGACAAAACAGTGTATTCAGAAACATCACTGCCCAAATGTACACTGAAGGGAACATTGCCTTTGAGATCGTGTTAGTTACAGCTGAAGTCCAGCTTCCATGGACTTCAGGAGGCAGACACCCACAGGCCCCTGAGCAGTCTGAACTTCAGGGCACGGGCAAACAAAGTCTTATGAATCCGCCTATTTCTGCATTATTACCCTCTATGCTGAAAAGTAATTTAAGCTTAGCTAACTTCTTTTGCACTGAGCAGGGTCAGGAGAGCTTGCACAGTCTCCTGCCAAAGCCTGGCTGTCAGGCTGGTGACATTTAATGAATGGAACAAAAATTAAGGTAGTGTGGGGAGAGAGAGGTTAGCATGTTCGACTACTGAATTGGATTCTTGAAAGCTCATGATCTTAAAGGTCTTTTCCAACCTAAATGATTCTGTGATCTTTTCCCTTCTTGGTGTGTGATTTCTAGCGTGGGGCATGGAGAAAGCCTGTGGAAATGGCACAGGGCTGCACAGGCAGATCAGCCTGAGACCATCACATGCGCTTCTCTAGTGCTCAGACCAAGCATTGAACTCAGCCCCGTGCCCTGGCTTGCTCGCTGCGCTGCCCGGGCCCCTCACCGAAAGGTTAGGGTGAAGCACTAAATGAACACGGAATTCGAGGTGTGGATTATATCAACAATTACAGTCTGGAGCATAATTCAATTATAAATTAAATTGGAGTTAAAAAGAACCCGTAATAATAAAAGGGCGATTTGTGTGTTGATTAAAGTGAAAACATGCAGTCATTAGCCTGTGTTTAAATCTTGTTAGCTGTGAGCAGAGCTGCATATTGCCATTAACCTGGTGAGTGCCTGTGGGGAACTGGCACCTCTCTGGGTGTTTAAAGCACAGGCGTGCATCAGGACAGCCACTGCCCCCCAGGACTCCCATGCTGGAGGTCAGGCAGGGGAGTGGAAAGTATTTTCAGGTAATAACAACCATTCTAATAACAATCATTTGCGCTACACATTTTGCAATGCCTTGTACACATCTGTTTTCATGGGACAAGAGCTAACGCTAGGTTGCTGGTTTTGAGTGGGAGGTGTGAAACTGGGACAGGGGCTGGTGATGGGAGGTGCTTCCTCAGTAGACCGTGGGTCAGCCTTGCTGTGGCTTTGGGGCTACACACAAAGTGGGGAAGGAATTGGGGTCAGCATGTGGGGAAAGTTATGAGGTCTTCACCCATTCACCATTCCCTGGTGGATCAAGAGGGCAGCAGGGGCCCTAAGGGAAGGGTGTATTTTCTGACAGCATCCCAGAGAAGTGCTTAGAAGACCAAAGCTAGGAAACTGCTCCTCTGCATTTCACTCAAAGGCACCTGCAGGGAGCCTTGAGGGATGCAGAAGGCCAGATGCTCTTAGCTCCTACCTCACCACCCTGGCATCTTCTTGCCCCCTCTGATCATTACTGTTCACCATTAAAACACAAACACACTTTCTTCCCACACAGTGCTCTATGTCCTTCATCACACATCTGTTTTACCCCACTGGGCTCAGGAGCTAGTGTCTTCTCTGCACCTTTTGAATAACCTTCCTGAGTAACCCTGCTGGGACGCATAAAGGCTCCTTGCAGCCCCTTCTTTCTCCTGTATTTCATACCTCTCCTGAGCCAGGCACACCGTGTTCCCATATTATGAGAGAATAATTGCTTTTCCCCAGCTCACATCCATACTATTTTTTTCTCTTTTGTTTTACAAACTCCTCTCCCAGAGAAATATGTCCCTGCACAAGAGCATTAGATCGAATTTTTAGATCAAATTATCCTTCTGTTCTATAATACTATCCGTAATTACTCCCTGTAACTTTGCTTTTGCTGGTGATCTCAACCATCAGGCAATTTTCACACATCTCGCCAATAGAATTCAAGTACAAGCAAATATTAGAGTGAGTGTGAATTTATTTTTATTTATAAATTACTTAACATGGGGGGGGGGGGAAGAGACAAGCTCTGAGCACTTAGCAAATTACTGACTTGAAATAGATTTTACAAAATTTGCCCATGATGTTTTCTCCTGTGCTTTGCAAAAAGGAAAAAAAAAAAGGCATATGTGCTCAGATACTGGAAAGAATGGAGAGGAGCTGGCATATTTCACAGTGTAAGGTTGCGTATAGAAGTCTTGAGTTTTCAATGCTGATTCCTCAGCCCCCCTAAGCTTCAGCACAGCCTCAAGATCAAGATACCTACATGAGAAAGGCAAGCTTATTATTTTACCTGTTCATGTATGTCTGAACTGAATCTCTCTGTAGCTCTCAGAAGGGTCTCAGTAGCTTCAGCTGGGAGCTGCTCAGTTACATCTGACTTTGATTTGGTTTGGAAATGATTCTTCCCCAGATTTGTGTCGCTTCCTGCAAAAATTCACCCAGAGATCTGGCCAATGGGGAGCTAAGCTCTAAAATAGCCCAAGTTCGGTTGAAAGCATAGCAGAAGAACAAAAAAACCCCTAACAGCAACAACAACAAAAAAATCCAATTGAAACGCTGCTTTTGACTCTAGCTCAAAGTGTTCAGTTCCAGAAATGGATCCAAAACCAAACTTCGCGGTTTAGACCCATCTGCCGTGAGCCCTCAGCTCGCAGGTGGAAGCCTGTAACCCACTGCCAATGAGGGCATGTTTCATGAGACTGCAGTGGGGAGACTTGGCTGGCAAAAAATATCAGCTCCTGGGTCCTCCGAGGGCAGCAAGCACTGGGCTTGCTCACACAGAAACTGGACACGGGAGCAAGTAGAAAAAAAAAAAATTAAAAATCATAACAAAAGATTGCAACACACAGGGTTCTTTTGTCATTTTGGCCAGGCTTTTCCAAGCCCAAGGGGGGAAAGAGCCTAACTGTCTTAAATGGGCTTCTCTTACTATCACCAGCAAGCAATAATCCCTTGCAGCATAGATTATGAAGGCTAATCTTAGACTTGAACTGGGAAGTCATGGGGAGATGGAAGGAAGGAGGGCTTTTGGCTAAGAGAAGGCTCCCAGCAGTGAGTGGACTTTGTTGACATTAAATATTCAAAGAGAGAAGATGCTTCGTGACCTTTGGCAAGCCCTCTTCAAGCAACCAAATTGCAGAACAGATGAGGTTGTGGGATCTCCATTCTTGGAGGCTTTCAAGACTCAGCACAACAAAGCTGTGGCTGACCCAGTGGCATTGGTCCCAGAGGTCCCTTTCAATCAGCCTTTCTACGATTCTGTAGCACTGATACAGCCTCCTTAATTTGGTTCTCTCTATAAATATGTGAGGTAAGACTGAGTCTTCATTGGTCCCTTCATTTCCCAGCAGAAAAATTAATCACAGGCTCATAAAAGAACTTGTGTTGGAAGGAACCACTGCGGGTCATTTGGTCCATCACAGTGCTCAAAGAAGGGCCAGCTTAAATTGGGTAACATTACAGCAGACAGAGGGGAGATCAGAGACTATTTCCAATGTCCCATCAAACGTGACTTGGAAAGCCACTTTGATCCAGAAGGTTTACTTGTGCTGCTTGAGCATCTTGCCAAACAGGTGGTTCCTAAAGGAGATCAGGCCTACACCTAAAATACTTTTACGATTCCACAAATAAAATTTAAAAAGATTGAAAAAACCCTGTCTTAGTTCCACTTCTAGAGGGAACTTCTCTGGTCATCAAGCATTAAAAATGGAGCTGGATGGCACTCAGGAACATATCTAGTCTCTCCCTCTGTCCAGGAGCAGAGTCCCCTGCAACCATGGCAATTCAGATAGAAATTGTCCTTCAAACCCTGTGGAGACAGAGACCCCATGGCACCTCCAAGCAGCCTTCTTGAGTCAGAAAACATTCCTACCAGAATGTTTCCCAGTGGTTTAACTTAGCCTCACCTCCTGCAATACAAAGGAATGGCATCTTTCCCTCTTCGCCGTGCACCTTGGGTAGGTTACCATCACATTTACAGGCAAGGCAGAGACATATAGACCCATGCACGCCTGTACGGTGTCTAACACTACTGGGAGCAAACCAGATCCCTTCCCTTTGTATAGTATTTGTAAGACCCACCCTGTGCCAATGAATGCACTGACCCCATAACGCAGGGAAGTGTCGTTTCAGAAATAAGAAATCGAAGCAGGAAGACAGACGCTCCTAGCAACATGCCAAAGTTCACACACAAAGCCTGTGCCAGGCCCAGGAATCAGGCCTTAGTTGAGCATCTTAATGTTCATTCCTCTCCTTTTGACACTGCTGAGATATGAAATAATCATCATCATGAAATGTGCCCAGCCACTAAGAAGGTCATCACCTTAATGCAGATAATAGGAATAGCCAGCATCTCTGTAATGCAGAATCAAAATGGTTTATAATGGGAAGAACAAGATGTAGCTCAGAGTTTAAAAGTAATTAAAATTTCCTACCTAAGTTTCTTTTGCTTAATGTACTTTCAAAAAAACCGTTCATATGCTTGCAAATACCTGACCCTAGGAGTTCAGGTTTCAATGCAATGGAAAGGCATACGTTGGCAGAATGACAGCAACTGAACGGCATCTCATCTGGATCCAAAAACGTAAAGAAAGGGAATACTCATTATTCTAGAGACTCAAAGACAATTTCAATCCATTTTAACTCTAACAGGTCCCCCTGTGGCCTCTTAAAACCTACTGAATTGGAGCAAAGTAGTGTAAGCGGCAGAGTTTCATCTTCAAAGGTGCAGTGAAAATATCCAGGTTGACAAGAGGGCTCAGTTCAGGAGGTTTTGTGGGGTTTCACTGTGGACTTTTAACAATGCTCTTTCGCAGCACCTTTTATCCATGAATCTCACTGCACTTTAAAGGTATTGACTGATCTCTTTCCACATTGCCTCTGTGAGAGATGCATTATCATCTCCTTTTAATTAACAGGGAAACTGAGGCACAGTGAAAGGAAGTGATTTGCTTGGGCCCTCACAGCACACCAGTGGAAGGGCTGGGATCAGTTATGAGCTCTCATGATGGTTTAGGTGTCCTTACTCATCCTGCCCTGGTACTGCTTGCCTCTTCAGTTGCAATGTCCCTCTCCCTGTCATGAGCTGTTAGGAGCCTGGCAGGGGAATGCGAGGTGCACTGAGATAGGTAGACATCTCAGCAAGACAAGCAGCAACCCTGCCTGCTCATTCAGAGAACTTCTGAGCATGTATAGATAAATCTTACTGGCCCAGATGAGACCTCATAGCTCAAACTGCCTTATTCCTAGCCTACCAGTCATCATTCTCAAAGGAATACAGCAAAGTAAGGGAAAAACCCCTCCTCCTTCCTCCCCTGTTACTCGAGCACTGCACAATGCAGCTGCTGTGCTAGAGAAGTACATGATTTTCCCTGAAATCAAGAAAAAAACATTTCTGAGGCCTGGGTTGGAAACTAGTCATCCCAGAAGGTCTTGGCATTCACTGTACACCTCTACAGAACTGCTTTCCCTTCCCACAGTCACACCTGTTTTATAAAGCTGCATGTGCTGTTTATGCACATACATCTACATATATATAAGTGTATATATGTGTGTGTGTATATATCTCTCCATATTTTTTCAAGTCGTTGTGACTGGCAGAAGTGCAACAGATGCAGAAATAAATGTTTATGTGAGTCTACAGAGAACAGCGAGGAGCAGCCCTGAGAACAGAGAATTACTACTGTCTCCCAAGCAAGGTCTTCCTCTTCACATCCCAATAGAGTCATTCAAATATCAGCATTGTAAACTGCAGTCAGATCAGCATGGCGAAGTTGACATCTTCCCCTTGCCTGCTGAGGCAGCCTTGGCAGGAGCCAGCAGTCTTACAGACACGTTAAAACATATTATCTCACGCTCAGCACCCCACTTGCAGAGAAATGATGGTTGCTAGCTCAGATCCAACCAGTTCATAGTTTTTTCTGATTGTACTTGAACACATAGACATTCCCGTTCATGGGAAAAAGGGAGTGGAAGGAACATCCCCTCAATTTACCTTTATCCCATTGTTCTCATAGCATGTGAAGGATATAACTATATTTAGGCTGACAAGAGCAAGCTGTGGAGCCTACACTGTGCTCATAATGTGGGGGTTGATACGATGTGATGGTGTCCTTTTGAAGGCATCCCAGTGTAGAGGATGGGCAGCTCTAACAAAAGAGCTCAGGAGGAACTGGATCTAAGCTGAGAGGAAGGCAGGGGGTTAGGGTGGAGGCAGTCTCTGACAGAAGTGTGTTGCCAAATAGGGCATAAGGGAGATAGATGCTCTATTAAGACTTTGTGACCAACATAGGTGCCATGCAGAGGATCCAAACTAGGAGTCTACTCTCTATTTTTTTACAGGAGAGAAGCAGGTATCCCCAGAAAGGGAATTCAGGACTCCTGAGGTAATTGCATAAATGCTTTGTAACTCACTAATAGCAAGCACAACTGAAAAGGTCATGTTTGAAAGACACCTGTTTTCACTTTGCTTCCTTAAGAGAAGCCAAACTCAGAGAAGTCTCTCCTCTCTCCCCTCTCCCACATGGGGCTGCTTCTGAGGTAAGGCAAGACAGGTTCCCTCAAAGAACTGCATGGGACATGATGCCAGTGCGCTCCGGAGACTTTCAAGGACACCCTGGCTGCAACTGGAAAACTGTTGCATCCTGCCTATTGTTTAGACTTGGAATTTGCTAAACGTGATGCATAGTCCATTAGTCCCCATGCTGCTCGTAATTAATGGAGATGCTGTAGGGTTTTTTTAAGTGGCAGATGCCTGTTCTTTTGGAACAGGAGAACCTGAGTTATATCACTGGTGCTGAAATGAAGATTAGAAGTCACCATGATGTACAGTGTAGAGACAACCAAAAATTATTCCTGCGACCAAGGATTCATTAAATTACTTAACGCCCTCACACAAAACTCTGGAGTTTAATAATGCTAATGGGGTACTTGGAGATCCATATACAGAAGAATTAAAGGAGGAAAATGATCATTATGTTCTCCCACTGTCATCCACAGGTTTCAAAATATATTACAGTCCTTCACTAATCGTCACAATGCCCCACTAAGTCAATATTATTATAATAATTTCATAAGTGCTGAGAGACTGATTCTGATCTCACTCAGGTGAGTTCAGTCACAACACCATATTCCAGTTAGAGGGTGGTCTCTTGCATTTCAGGGCGATGGAAACATTGAAAGTACAGAAACTTCTACTACAGAAAATAAACTGTGGAATCCCCCCACTACAAAGGACCAGATTAGAGGACCATAATGTTGCCTTGCGTACATGGCAAGTCTGTTCCACCAGCTCCATTGCCCTCATGATGTTTTGCAGCACAGGTCCTGTCTCACAGGAGAAACTTAGCAATTCTAGGCATGGTTCTGGGGTTCTCTTAGATGAGGACTTGGGAGCTGGCCCAAGGGCTCAGACCTTAAGGCAGAACTCTCCATATATATCACTGCTAATGACAACAAAATCCAGACAACTTGCTCAAGGTTGCACAGTGGTACCAGTGAAACTGCTCAGAGTGAAAGCTGAGAGCCCTCACCTTTAGCCAGTGGATAACCCTTCCCTCTCTGTGGTTTTGGAGTGCTGACAGTGCATTAGGCAACATGGTACATAGCTGTAGTCAGGGATTGGGAGTCAAGAATTCAATTTCTGAGAGTTACGAGAAGTCCCTTGTCAAAACACTCACCTCAGTGGGTGACCTCGGTTTCTATAAAATGAGGGGAAGAAAACAATCCTGCTTTATATGTTACTTGGAGATTCACAAGTAAGACACATTTTCTAGAGCTCTGATTCTTTGTTAAAAAATTCATAGCATCATTTTCCCTCCTGCCCTCCATGCCACTAACCAAAATCCAGGGTCTCGTGGGTTATTCCAGGGGAATCAGGAAATTGGAAAGAAGTCTTTCTTTTATGAAATCTTGTTTATTTGCAAAGAATGTATGGAGTCATATTTCCTTCCATGCAGGAGAAATCAAACAAGCCAGAGCAAATTTCTTTGCTTACAGCATCAAACTCTCTAAGCTTTTCCTTAGGGTCAGGCTACCAGCTGCTTAAACAGGCTGTGCTTCAACTCCCTTCTTTCTCCATATTTGTGTTGAAGTTTCATCCTCTCCCTCTCTCTCTCTTTCTTCCACATGTATACACGCCCTCCCTGATTTTCCAGTGCCCACTGAAGTTGTCTTTCCTGAGTGGTTAAAGTGCTTCTGTGGCTTCTGGCTTGGATAGCAGCCTGCTATAATTTCATAGGAGAGTGTCACCATTTATTCTAGAGTGAAAAATGAAATTCTACTTAAGCTATGATGGCATTGGTGATCCTCAAGCCCTAACAGCAGTGGCCAAAGCCTCGTGGTACTCTGTTTCTGAGAGCATATACCCAACAACATGAACTCTGCACTCGAAGCATAGCAAACCTTCTTCAGAGAATTTCTTTATGGCAGGTCAAATATGTCTCTCCATGGAGCTGGCAGATACCCAGGGAATTTCTCTGAGGTGCTCTGTACTGAGCTTCCTCTGTTAACTTGCAGGCCATGCTTTTCCTTCAGACACCACAGCCAGGAAGTCAGTCATGGCAGAAAGAAGGGTGCAGAGAAGAGGATGAGTTTGGAGTTGTTGAGGTTTACTTGATGCAAGGTAATTGAGAGTAAGGCAGACGCTGAGAGAGGCAAGATCTGAAACTTTCAGAGGCAAGAGGAAGAAAATTACATTGAGGCTCTGTTACGACTTACTAGGATTGACTCTACACCTATGACAGTGAACTCTAGAGAGAGCACTGTAGGAGAAAATGGGAGGAAGGAAAAGCAGAGAAAAGGTAATAGAAGCAGGAAGATACATTTGGGAGATGTGGGAGAGGCACTGGGGAAAGAGGATAGGTGAAAGCAACATGAAGGAAAAAGGAACCTGAAAGGTGAAACAAAAAAGAATTAAAGTAGGAAATGGAAGAAAAAAATTGACCAGATAGGGAGAGAGTAAGCCAGTCAGGAGAGAATGGAATAGGAAAAGAAGCAAGAAGCCTTTTACCCTAATAGGTAAGAATTTAGGATGCGGGGGATTAAAGAAAAAAAAAAAACAAATAAAAAGCAGCACCTTGTTTAGAGATGGGTTTGAACTTAGTTTTGTATTACGACTGAGCTCCGGGGTAATCAAGCCCCTCAGACCTAGTGGCCCATTTTGGAGACACCAGCCGCTCTGGCCCCTCTCGCAGCACAATAAAGAATTGCTATGTCCAAGAGCACCATCAAGTGGTGAAGGGAAGGTGACATTAAAGCAACCAAACGTCCCTTTTGGCGCGGTAACTTCGCGTAACGGAAAGCTGCACGCAACAATTCATTCCCGTGTAGCATCCTTCACACAGAGCATCCTGCATCTCATTGCGGGGGAGAGCAAAAGACCAGGCAAAGGTCTACGTAGCCAGCTCCGGTGGTGCAAGCACAGCACACAGGGGAAACAAGATGGGAATGGCCCACAGAGGAAACGGAAGGACAGTGATGGAGCAGGGAAACAGTAGAAGTTGGGAATGGGGAGCAAAGGAGCAATCGGGAGAAGGTCCCTGGTGTCAAGTGTGACAGCAATTAGGGGGTGGGGTGGTCACTGACTGATATAATCATGCACATCACAGGTCTTCACATAGAGCTTGGAAAAAAATCAGAAAAGCAGCTCTGATCTGGCCACCTCACTGGGGAATTACCTCTTCTCAGCACTAATCAACTTCCCCTCAAGCTGCAGTATTCCTGACTACTGGTGCTGTGCCCGGCGTGGTGGCTTTGGGAAGAATAACATAAGGGATAATTGTGAATAGGTCAGAGTGTGATGACTCAATGATGATGGATTTTAGCAAAGGATTGGATGTGGCAAAGGCAGCTTGCGCACGTGTGTGTGTGTGTGTGTGTGTGTGTGTGTGTCTGGGATGCTGGAGCGTGAGCTTGACAGAGAAGATATCAATAAGGAAATTGTGACTAATGTAAACATGAGATCTCAGTGAAAGGTGGGGCTAGAAGCAGCATATTGACAATTATACCTCACACTTGTCTGCTACTCTTCACTCACAGGTCTCAAAACATTTTAAAAAGGCAGATCTGCATCGCCTTCTTTGTTTTACACACCAAAAAACAGAGATATGGAGAGACAGGTCATGGGCCTAAGAAGCATAACCAAGAGTATAGCGTCAATACCTTGGTTCTGTGACGAGCACCCTGCAAAATGATCCATGCTGCCTCCACACAAGGAGGAAGAAGAGCACCCCAGTCAGGCATAGACAGACAATTCTTTCCATGAAGCCTCCAGAGGCAGTTACAGTGGAGCTGAGAGGTGGTAGAGTCCAGGCAGACAAACAAGAGAGATGAAAGGGTAAGCTGAAGGAGCTGTGAGAGCTGAGGGTGGCTCACATAGGGGTGACACCACCAACACTGGCAGGGGAAAAGGGAGCAGTGCTAATGATGGGGCTTGTCTGAGAGGCAGAGGGAAGAGGGCTCAAAGAGCAGTGGGAGAGCAGCAGCCGATGAGGCACAATTCACAGTAGGAGGTAAAAGAGAGAGAGAGAACACACCTGAGGAAGACTGCATTGATCAATAGCACTGAGAACCATGGGGTCAGAGAAAATTGGGGGGGGGGGGAGGAAAGAGAGGGTTGTCTCACAAGAAAGGGGGATAAAAAGGAGAAAAAAAAAAAAGAAAGAAAAAAGAAGGAAATGGGCTGACTGTTACTGAAGCACCAGTATGATTGTTACAAGAGACCTATTTCTACTGGTCAAGACCTCTCTCATATCACCACCAAGCACAGCTACCCCAGTCAAGTATGAGCTTCGAGGAAGACCTGAAGACACTTTGCCTTAAATTTGTGGGTACCTCAAAATCACTGTGTGTGGGGTTTTTGGTTGGGGTCTGTTGTTTGTCTTCTTAAATTTGGGGGTTTTTTTCCTTCAAATGGCTCTCATTTAGATGCATGTCTTCCTAGCCCCTGCCTTTGGGCCTATCCCTTAGTACAGGGCAGGGAAGAATCAAAGGCCCAGGAGAGCTTTGCCAGCCATCTCAGCCACAGAGGAGTTCTGCTGTGGTCACCAGCAGGACAATGCAGACTTCTCTGAAGCACTGTGGGACACATAGGGAGGACTTTTTGCTTGTCTCATTAACCAGAAGGCCTCTGTAGCTTCTAGCTGCCTCAGAGCAGTGCTGAGGTCAGAAAGGGGAGCAAATTAGAGATTTCCAGCATGTGCTTGCACACGGCAGGCAAAGGAGATGAAGAAACCCTTTATCCAGTGGGCTTCAGTGCCTGTTTAAAATGCAGAAATAAACAAGTCAAATGATTCCTCAAATCAGACCCTGGGCTCTCAACTTCCTATCAGACAATTTTCTACCTCTTCCCATTGTGCCTATTCCACACAGTACCAGTAATTCTCCCTTCCCTCCTCTTCTGTTGAGGTGATTAATAATTAATTATTATTAAAAGGAAAAGGCTGAGGGGACCAACTTCCAGTTTTGTGACCAAAACCGACACTAATTATAATCCTAGTCACTTTTCATCCTGCTAGGCAAAGTCTGGGTTTGTGCCAGAAAGTTTTGCATTTTCTCCTGAGTCTATCTAAAGGTAATGGGATGGGGAGTGATGAAGAAGTGCAGCATGTCCTCCTGAGCATTAGACAGATCTCATATGAGACAAGGCAGAAATGAAGAGGTCTCCACATTCAGAAACCCCTTTTGAGAGCTCGTGTGAGGAGCCATAGCAGAACTGACTGCTTCTGACTTCTGCTAATACCCCATGCTGAATATTAATGATAAACATAATAAAATATGTATATAGTGTAATAGGAATAAAACCGTGCATGTAGCACCACAGATTTATAATACAGCTTTACATACACATTCAGACAGCTGAGTAGCTGTGGTGAACATGGAGCCTGCTGCAAGAAATAAAAATGAGCTCCTTGCTCTAGATACTTACTCATGTTTACGCCAGTCTTTGCCCCCATCTAATGCATAGCTTTCAGTTCCCTTTGCTTTCCAGTTCCCAGTGAGGTTACACTGTCTGGATAAAGGTAAAAGCTTCATCTGTGTAGTTGCCCTACAGTATTTAAAGCTGGGGAGAAGCAGGAGGAAGGAGGGGGTAAAGAGCAGGATTGCTAGTGTTCAGCAACCTTGTCCTGCAAAAGGTTTCAGTATCAACAAACCAATGAATTGTAATGGCTTAAACCTCTCTGGCAGATAACCATCCTCTACTTCTGCCCTAAAGCTGGGGATGTCCTACCTTTTTCACTGCTGTGAATCTGCATGCAGCAGTTCCCAACAGCACCAGAGAGATGCTTCCAAATGCACATGGCAAATGGGAATAGGTTCTGTTTTAAGCCCTTAACAGTCACCTATGGGAGTCAACACTGGAGAAGCCTGAAAAGTCTGAAACGAGACCCAAGTGTGAAAAGTAAAGATGCCCTGGTGACCACCTTCTCCTGTGGTCTGCAGCAGGGACCACATCAGGGTTTTGGCTGCTGGGCCCAAAACTATAAACCTCTTTTACCATCTGTATCATTTGGTCTAGTAAAAGATGTTGCCCCTTCCTACAAGCTTTACCTTTCTTACTTTGCATAACATCCTTCTTTCTCCTTCAATTTCAGTCTCTTTCTGTCTCTTTTTGCCCATATCCTTCAGGCTTCATCTATGCTTTGTCCCCCTTTCGCTAACTTGCATTGCCAAAATGGAAGACCACCGTTTATTTTGTGTGGCCTAGAAGAATATTTCCAATTCAGCTTGGTTAGTTTTGAAGAGGGCTTTTGTTGTTCTTATTGATATGTGACTGTCTGCCCTTAGATGCTGCAATAATGTGAGTACCATGCAGAGCTCCTCCAGCGTGGTTAGTGCTGGACTTGTGCCTCTCTCTGTGATGGCAGTTCCTCTGCGAGGGAAATATGGATTTTAAGTACTGCTGGAAGAGAATAAGAGAACAAACAGAATGCTTTCCACAATGCCTCCCTCTCACCCAGCTGCTTCCTCTTTTTCCCTACCATACCAATCTCTTGGGTTTCGTGCAAGGCAAGCGCTTTGCACACTACTTTTGTTATTCATACCTTTACCTTTTCAGCTAAAGGCAGAGGGAACAAGAGGGATTCTGGAGTTAAATCAGACACTGTACATAAAACAAGAAGAAAACATACAGTTGTACTTTAACTTACTGAAAGTAAAAGAGCTATGGTTCAAAAGTGATGTGAGCTCAGCAATTTCCCTCTCTTTGGAGGAAAGTCTCATTACGAGAGTGGTGCAGTCCTGGGGAGTGGGTTTGATGATTCTGGATGAAAGCAGCTCTTGGTACTACTACAAGCCTGCTGGATGCACCAGGACAAGTCAGTTTACTCTCCACTTTGTTCTTCTCTTATCTCGTGATTTCTTGAGGCAGAAGTGGCCTCAAGATGCATAAATGAGAACTGTTAGGCAAAACCTGCAGAGTAGTAGTAAAAGTAATGATTATGGTAATAACACAACACAGGCAAACTACCTTAACATGTGTTTACAAATAGCAACACTATCCTTTAAGGTTCTTGAGGCATCCCCTGCCCTGTAGGGTGAACCTATTAATCAGATAGGCTGTCTCCAGGGGTCTGACCTGAACCACCGAGCAGCTTCAGCTTGGAATTAGACCCCCTCTGGGACTTAAAGCTCTGAAAATTATTTAAAGTGCTTGCAAGCAAATCCATTGTGCCTATCAAGCAGTTCCCCAGAGGCAGTAGGAACGGGAGAAAAATTCTTCCCATGGAGTCCCTGACAGTGATCTTGCGAAACCACCACAGGAAGCAAACAAGTTCTCACCTAAACACAGCTAGAGTTGTCTATTTCCATTTTCCTCTCTGATCTTCAGCACCTTTGCTAGCTACCTCTCCAAAGAGCTGTCAGCAGAGGTAGCGCACAAGGAAGACCTTCTTTCTAAGTCTGTCCACGGATTTGGCCAACTAAGCACTCCTACAGAATCATTTCATTCTGAACAGCTCCAAGGTGATTTACACCAGAAGAATATGGTACCATCCTCCAAAGCATTTCAGTTACTGGGGCTCAATGAGTAACCACACACTAACACGGCAACTGCCCAAATGCAAGATTAAGACTGCACACAGTGTCTTCTACTGCATCCAGTAAATTAAGGTAAGGGGATCCTGCTGTGAACTGCCCTCCATCAGAGGCTAGCACCTCATCCACTCTACCAGCTTTGGGACTGGATATTTTAAATCTTTAGGCCAGACTAGTTAGTTTAGACTGAAACAGGGGGAGTGGAGCACTGAGATGAGCAGCTCGACTGCAAGTTGAGCTTTGAGGGATGGACCACCAGCACTAGGGGCCCACCATCAGCAAGTGCAGTGTCTTTCACTAACTCAGCTGCTTGCAGAACCATCCATTGCTCTGTGCCCCCAGCCCAGCCACCAAGTAAAACATATGTATGCTGCAACAAATGCCACAGCAATGGCTTGATCACTTCACGTTTAGCAAACTTGCTAGGTGCATCATTGAAACTCTTTTTTTCTTTTTTTTTTTAATTTCTTTAGGTATGTCTGAGTTGACTTGGTGAAAGTCCCTCCCCTTGCATAGGCTGTCTTGCTTAGCCCTCTGGTAAGACCATCACACAAAGAGCACATGAAAAAGCATCTTCTGCAAAAGAGGGAGAAGAATCAGTTTATCCAACAGGTCTGCAAATCACTTGTGCTCAAATGGTACAAGTTTCTTGTGCAATCCAGGTGATAAAAAACCCCGTACAACCCTTGCCCTTAATTAGCAAAAATTATTTCAAACTACAAGAGCAGGTGAGTTTGGTATCTAAGGTGGTAAGATCAGACAAGTTCAATAGAAAATCTATGCACACAACATATACCCAGTGGGATACACACAGAGCCCCCAGAACACAAGATGGAAGAATTTCCATCATCAAAGCAGAACATCACAGGCAGCTGTGGGCAGCCTGAGGGCAGGACATGGTTGCTAAGCAACTCTTCCCTGGGTTGGATGTCACATACACTCCCAACCCCAGCAACACCAGGCAGATAGAGGATAGTTTGCACTGGGGTTTCAACTGGAAGGCAGCTAATGAAGAGGTTTGTTTTCCCCATTCTTTTCCTATCACTTTCCATGCTGCACTTCAAGCAGCTCCAATGACTCCTTAGCCAAGAGTCCCCTTCCGAAAAGATGAATGGCTTTTGGTGGTTGGAAGTGGCTTTTGACCTCATGGCATAAATGTTGGCATCAGGGCCAAGGGGATGTGTAACATTCCCACCGGCACAAACAGTGAGGTGTTCTAGCCTCATAATGTTTCATATGTGTGCCCAAACCCAAGAAGTTCAGAAATAAAGAGACAGGCAAATAAGTGAGTAGAGGGCATGGTTAGAAATAGCCAGAAAATATAGTTCCCCTCCCCACCCACGTCCCAGAAGAACTGTAAGGTGTATTTTTGTCTCTTTTTGTAAGAAATCTTCCTTAATTAATCAGAGTAAAACCATGAGAGGTTCAATATTTTGAAGAAAGCAGAAATATTTTAGGACATCCTACCTTCTCTTCCAAGTGTTTGTCTCCTGGGACTATACATCTGCCCAGCAAGCAAATAGTTGCCAGGTAGCTTGCAGACTACAGTTCTTGGACAGCCAAGGAGTTTGAAGAACTGGTGACATTGCAGAGCAGAGAGCCAAAAGAAAAATCTGCCTACAAAGCTCTCAGAGTCCCAGCTCTACTCCTGGAAAGCCAGAAGTACCCAGCTCAGCAGAAGACCTCTAGCAAAAAGGGAAGTTATTAGGAGCACTGACAACATGCAGTACATTGAACCATATTGGCCAAGCCTGTGCCTTCTTTCTGCTGTAAGCTTCAGCAAAGCTCACACCTCCCTGCAGAACACCTCCATTCCAACATTTCCTGAATGAATGACAATCTCCTCATAAACATTTTCAAAACAGTCTTGCCACACGTGTAAGTCTTTAGTGCTGCTCCAGCCCAAGTTATGGAAGGTTTCCCCTGGTTACAACTTCATCTTTGGGCTAAACCAAGACATCTCAAGGCATTTAAAAATGCCTTCTGGCTTTGGGGAGCATCTAGGTCTCAAGTGATCAAATTTCTGACAGCGCTACCTTTCTTCTTTTCGGGAGAGGGAAGAAAGGGTGGCTGCCCATGCAAGCCGCAAATATTAGCATTCATTCCCTCTGCTCTGGCAGAACTGAGCTGTCTTGTCTGAAAGGTATTTATATTTCCATAGATCAAGCTTTATCTAGTGCTCTGTAACCACCATAAATTCTTTCACACCACCCCTAACCTACTTTTACTAGAACATTTCTCTGTAATTATTCATCAATACTCACAGGTCTGTTGTGCCAGTCATGGGATAAGCACACACTGAAAGACACCCCTGGCCATTAAATACAGAGATACAAGTATTTGCTATTATTAATTTCATTCTGTAAATGAGAAGCTGAGGTTCCAGGATCTTTAATCAGGTGCTCAAGGACTTTTGGGATGCTCATGGAAGAGCCTGATGCATTTCCCACATTGCCTGAGTGGCAGAGCAGCGTTTTTATTCCCCCATGTAAGTTAGATTATTCTTTCTAAACTGGCTTTCCATGGAACAATAGACATGTTATTAATGAGCTGTTATTCATTAGAAAGCTAACTTCCCTTTAGTTTGATATTCCAGGGGGCCAAAGAGAAAGTCAGGAACTGCTAGAAACACCAGAACCAATGGAAAGGGAAAACCTCCCCTATCCTCCCTTTTCTTGAAGTTTGGGCCTTAAGGAAGAGCAAGTCTTCAGCAAGAATCACAGCAAGTCTTTTCTTCCACAGCCCCTTGCAATTGCCCATCATGGTGTTTATGTGAGCCTGGGTGTCTGAGAGACTTTCTGAGCTGGCAGTGTTCCCACCAAGTTCCACCTTCATGACAAGGGCTCTCATGGCTTTGCCCAGCTCCAATAGTTTTGGGTTTTCACCGCAAAGATTTATTCTGTCCCTTTGGGACAAAATAGCAGCATATCTGGACAGCAGGCAGACAGCTTGCAGATAAACAAAATATAACTTCAGCTTTTCAGCTGAATCTTTTTTTCCCCTCCTTTTCTTTTTTTACACAGAAGACTCTGGAGAGGGGAGGAGAAAAAGTGAACAAAAATGTCCACAGAGAGAGGAACTTGTATGGGGGGAGGAGAGTTGAAAGGAAACATATTAAAATGATGGATAGAATTTGTGTGTAATAGTGCATTATTTATAAAGACAAGTTCAACTGAAAAACATTCCTGTCCAGGCAGGGAGAGAGAAAGGAGATAACTCTTTTCAGTTCACTATGTTCATTAGTGCTATCATCCCAACCTCAGTGCCAGATGCACTGTCCACAAACCAACCGAGGATTGGGGCTGCAAACAGACATGCTTTGTATGGGACATCTGTGGCTCACAAGTCAAGATTACAAAAGAAAGTAAAACACTTTCATATGTCTCACATGGACATTTAAAATCCCCATACTGGATCTGCCTCCGGAGATGCACAGTAAGAACAATATTGAAATACTGGGGAGGATAGACTTTGCAACCCTGTCAGTGATCTTCCATTGCTACTTCTCCAGGACTGGAGCACAAGAGGAAAGTTTCCAGGTAACACTGGGGATCTTCCAAAGGCTCAAGTCCCAAGATTTTATTTCTGTCTTGGGCAGAGATATGAGGATTCCCTGAAGCTATTTCCAGGCCAGGACAAGGAAGGCTCCCTTGAAGCCACATGAGCTGTCAGTTTGGAGAAGCCTTGTTTTCAAGCTCCTTTCCAATAGCCCTCTCGAAATTCTCTCAAGCTAATACAGAATGTAAAGCTATCCAATATTTTGCTGCAATTCACATATGTTATATCTGCCCTTTGTCTTCTCCATTTACACTATTCCAGTACAAAAAGCACTTGTATGGGGTTGTGGGATTTCTCTGTAAACTTGCTATTGCTTACAGTTCTATTATCTATGAGCTTTGTAGTGATTATTCCAAATACTCAATCTATTATTTTGCTAAAGAAAGAAATTAGACTGAAAAAGATGGTTGCTTGCAGGATCACTTCTCTCCTGAAGGTCATTCATTTTTCTTAAAGCTTTCAGTATCTCCTCAGATCTCCCTGCTTTTTCAGAAATAATTGCCAGTATTGCAGCAAGGTTAACAACTTTAAGTATCCAGGCACACACATATATGAAGCTGTTTGCCTGTGCTTAAAGCAGATGGTCAGTCTTCCAGTCCTGAGAGGACTTGCTGATAAACTCTGTCATATCACTCTCTTCTTTCTTTTTCTCCCTTTTCTTTCTATTTTATCCAAAACCATTCTGCTAATGCTTCTGCCTACTTGATCCTCCTCCTCTCAAATCTCTTAAAGTCTGTGATTCCTGCAAAAATGGATCATCTCTCTCTGTTCTGAGCTTTTTATAGAGACTGTTTGGTGATCCCAGCTCGGTCTGACTATGGCTGAATGGGTCCTGAAGGACCAAAGTATTCTGGCACAGTCTTGCCCAGAACAGCTGACACCCAACACATCTTGTCGTAAGCCTCCCATACCTGCTCTTTAACAGCTCTTTTACAATTTTTCTTTTTTCTTTTCAGACTGGGGTTTGGTTGGGGTTTTATTTGTGGGTTTGGTTTTTTTTTAAATCTTGTTTGAGATGCCTTAGGGGAAGGAAGAACCAAACGCACAGTCTCAGCCATTTTCAAGACATCATTAACTTTTTTCCCATCCTCATCTACCTATAGACCTATTTTCTCCCTACTGCTACTTTTTCCTCTGATCTGTTTGTAAAAGCCTTTCTTATTCTACTTTAACCCATTAATTTCATTCTTTTTCTCATCTGCCAAGCCACACCTAATCCCTCTGATGGTATGTTTTATCAGCTAGGAATTCATCTCTTTTCTTTCTATTATGCAGCATTATCTCAGCTGCCTAGCTGAAACCGAAGCGTAACAGACCTCCTGCACTCGCCTCACTTTTATCATCAAACTAATGCTCTGATTCAGAAAGGTAATGGCACCAGGCTCACCTGAAAGGTCTCACTGAGGTCAGGCAAGGAAAGTTAGAGGGACAGTCTTAAGACCTTTGTCTTAAGCAAGGGGACGTAAAAGTTCACTTACTGCTTCTCTGTGAAACATGTAACTGGAGTGGACAAAGACAGAGAAAAATGCTCCAAAAAGGAGTTTCCTCTATATTCTTAATCAACAGATGTAATCCCTGTCCCCTACTCCACCCCTCCACTGACAGAGGGAATCTGCCCAGAAGGTCTGCTGATCCTTTAAGGTCTGTTTGGATCCCTGAGGAATGGCATTATCTACGGAGGGCTGGCACACTACTTGCAGACGTCAACTCCATCCTCCTGTCATTTCCCTGTGTGATTGCTGCTCCCAAAACCCAACAAACCCTCTGTGGCTCAAATGTGGCACTCTCTCAGGTGCAAATCCACAAGATAATCTCCCTGGTGGTGGGGAGGGGGCTGGGCAGGGTGCATATGTCTTAAACGGTCAACAATATTGAAATACAGCCTTGAAGGATGATTAATTATGTGATCTGGAGCAGAGAAAGTTGTGCAAAAATGGTGTTTGAAAATCAACGCCACTCTTCTGTCCTCCCCCCACCTCGCTTTCTCATTTGGAAACTCTCTCAGATGTCTCGCTCTCTCTGGATATTTTGATAAGGCCTTTTCTTGTTTCTTTCCCCCCAAGCAAGTGTGATTTGATTTGGGTTCTCTTTCCTCCCCTCCCTGGTTTGAGGTGTGCTCTGGTGGCTATCTGTTCAATTCCATCTCCCTGCTTGTTCATGTTCTATACAATTCGTATACACACCCTCCCTTCAGCCAAATGGATTTTTTTAATCTACCTTGTATTTTAAGTTGTCTTGATATTGTTAGCCTTTGGGCTTACGAGGCTGTGTTTTTAATACTTTCCCATCCTCACTATGCTCCATCTGCACCTCATACTAGAGGACAGCTTTGCATTCCTTTCTATCAACTCCATAAATTGTTTGCAGAAAATTTTAGCATCCTTATTAGAGATAATGTCAGAACCAATACCATGGGCCTGATTCCCCAACAATAGAAAGTGAAGAACTACCAAGGCAATGAAAATGACCTGCAATGGCAGATTGAAGCCACTGCATCCAAAAATCTGTTTGAAGTTGCGGGGTTGCCGTGTGTGCCATCACTCCCCCCACCAATGGACTGAACTGAAAGTCCAGACAGAAACATGTCCACATCCCTACTTAGCTATTCAAGCTCTGGTTTGGGGTGGGCAACACTAAGTAGAATGGGATGTTCACTTGGCTACAGCAATACCTCCAGAAGTTCACACACTCTTGAAAAGTTGCCTCACGTTATGTTGATAGCGTTTCCCTGCCCAAGTAAATTTTCACCCCTACTTTCATTCCACTGCAGGAGCTGCCCCCCACAACACCCCGCCAGCTCAGAAGCCTTTTGCTTACTGTATCTATTTTTTATTTCAGATTGCTTGTAAAAAATGAAATTGCTGGCCACTCTATGTACAAGTGTCTCTGATGAAATATTTTTTTGCCAGCAGTGTTTTTTTTCCTCCCAATAAACGTTTCAGCAATAATAATAAAAAACCCCTTCATGCTTTGATTCTGAAATACCTGAAAGCTTTTCCATTATTTCCTAACAGTTTGATCTGACTTTTCTCAGTTTTGAATTTTATTTTATATAGTGGTCACACGCTGTAAAAAAATCTCCTTATTTATTTTTGCCACACTTCAGTACTGAATGTTCATTGTTTGTTGCAGGTGCAGTTTTTATATTCATGGCACAATGACCTGATTCTTTGCTTCATTTAACTCCAAGGTACTCCAGTTGGGATAAACCAGAGTACATGATGTCATTGCCCCAAAAAATATCACTTCAATTTCTCTATAAATCCAAACCAAATGTGTGGGTATGTCTAGATTTACTTTGGCCATGAACTGTGAAAACATAGGTTGGGACCTGTCAGTGAGGCTGAGTGCCTTTCATTTCACACAGAAGTGAGAGGAGTCCATCTTCCACTTGCACGAGCTATTTTTGACGTTCAGGGTGCTAATGAGAATAGAAACTCTATGTGATTACTCTAGGTGAGCCAATCACAGTGATGCCCAGCGAGAAGTTAGTGAGAGATGGAGGAATACCTCTAGTCTTATTTTCCCAACCCCCCCCCCAAAAAAAGACAACAACAATAACCAAAAGAGAGAAAAGAGAAGGGCATTTGTGAATGTTTGGCAAAACTCTTCTAATATTGTGACCCAATTTTGTTTCTGTTTGGTACATGGGCTCTTCTGAATTAAAATCTGTAGCAATGCCTGTATCTTTAATCCCACAATAATTTAAAGTCCAAGCTCTCTGTACCTGGGAATTGATCCCATAACATATACCACATTAGAAGGGGACAGGTTAATTTTTGGCATGTGTATCTAGCCATGATCATTGCAGGATCATAGAATCATAGAATCATAGAATTGTAGGGGTTGGAAGGGACCTCGAGAGATCATCGGGTCCAACCCCCTGCCAAAGCAGCTCCCTAGGACATTTCACTGAGACAGGCGTCCAGACGGGTCTTGAATATCTCCAGAGAAGGAGACTCCACACCCCCCTGGGCAGCCTGTGCCAGGGCTCTGTCACCCTCACTCTGAAAAAGTTCTTCCCCATGTTGGTGCGGAACTTCCTGTGCTCCAACTTGCAGCCATTGCCCCTTGTCCTGTCCCCACAGACCACTGAAAAGGGGCTGGCTGATTCCCCCTGCATCCCCTGCTTAAGATAATTATAAACATTAATTAGGTCCCCCCTTAGTTTTCTCTTCTCAAGGCTGAACAGTCCCAATTTACTCAGCCTCTCCTCATAGGGGAAATGCTCCAGGCCCTTAATCATCTTCATAGCCCTTCTTTGGACTCTCTCCAGGAGATCCCTGTCCTTTTTATACCAGGGAGCCCAGAACTGGACACAATACTCCAGGTGGGGCCTGACCAGGGCAGAGTAGAGGGGGAGGATCACCTCCTTTGACCTGCTGGCCACACTCCTCCGGATGCACCCCAGGATCCCATTGGCTCTCTTAGCCACCGAGGCACACTGCTGGCTCATGGCCAACCTGTCATCCACCAGGACCCCCAGGTCCTTCTCCACAGAGCTCTTCTCCAGCAGGTCATCCCCCAGCCTGTACTGATACAAACAGTTGTTCCTTCCCAGGTGCAAGACTTTACTCTTGCTTTTGTTGAACCTCAGGATGTCAAAGCATTTTCAAACCATGTGCTAATGAGTCCTTATAGCCCACAGTCAAGCTGATCAGCATTATTTGAGCCATCTAGTCAATGAAAAAACCCCAAACCAGCAGTGATTTGACCAGGCTCACGGAGTCAGCTGGTGGCACAGATGGAAAGGCAGCCAAAGGAGTGTTCTGATACCTACCTGCTCCCAGGTGAATCTGCATAGGAATGTCTAAGTTAGGCAGTTTGCCCTATCCTCCTTGTTCTGAGAAGTTAGAGGGAAGCCCAGCTCACTCCTTCACATTTTTTGTGCCCTGCATCTGCAGGAACTATAGTGACCCTCTGTTCCTCATGCTGTAACTGTAAGACCATGCTTATGGGATCACTTAAAAAGGAAATATGTTTCTAACGAGGCTCTCCTTTTTTAAAAATCATAAACTCTTCTTTATGACCTGGCTTTTTCTCTTAAAATACAGTAGGCCTGATTCACATGTGAATCTCAGAAGTTCTATATGAGGGGGAAAATTGGCTGAAAAGGATTTGAATTACTTTTTGATTCATCATTATGCAACCTCATTTCTTCTGCCCTAGTTTGTTGGGTTTTTTCTTCCTTACTGTTGATCATATCACCTTCTATTGGTATTCTAGTCATATGCGTTATCCCACCCACCTTCTGTAACACCAACTAAATCATCATTGTTTTCATGCATGAGAACGTATCACTGCTGCTGCTTAGTCATTTCCCTGAATTCTCTTATTGAGATAGGGAATAGTTTTGTCTGTTTTCTCTCACACCCTTTAACCTCACTTTCTATTTTGGTTGCATTCCCTTTTTTTAGTCATGGAAAAACCTAGAGATGTAGTCAGACCATACCTCCTGCTCACTGTTGGGTGCTTCTTCAACAGCAGTTATATGCTTTATTCCTGATTGCACCTTAGTTCACTGCAACAACCCTGTGTTTCAGTCTTCCCTGCTGGGAAGTCATTGGTGATCTACTGCTCCAATTCAGTTCTCATCCTGGCTGTCTCTCTAACACCTCATCTTCTGTCAGCCACACCAGGGTCTTCAGTAGGAATGCAATAGGACTTCAACCTTCCATACCCTTCTCTAGCACTATCACCCTCCAAAAACGAAGCAGCATGCAGCCTTATCAGTACCTTCATATCTTCTTGGACACATCCTCACCAAATCCTTCTCCCACTTGGCCCCACACCATACCTCTGGTTTGCTCATTTACTTTACTCTCCTTTGTGGAGAGGTTTGCTCTAACAGGTTAGAGCCTCCAAGGCTCTAAATCACTGGGCAGAGGAGAACAGAGAAAATCAGTGAAGGAACTCAGTGAAGACTGGAGATAACCTAAAAGGACAAACCCTGACACTCTCCAGCTCTTTCCCCAACCATACCATAAGAATTCTCCTGATGCAAGGATGCTCTGTGCCTGAGAGTTTGCCCAGTTTTGGCCCCTGCCCTCCTAAAATTCCCCACAATGAATATAATCTTTTCTCTCTGCTACATAGCCACTGCTGGTTCATGTGACTCCTTTGTGACAGTTTCAGACCTTGCCTTGCAGTCATCCACCTTTCTCAAGTCCCCTTCCTTTACTCCATCCACTCATCAGCTCTTGCACCAACAATAAAAGGAATGGCATCTCCATGAAACTTGCAATTGGAATTTTTAATAGTACTAGAATAATTTAGTCCATACTATAGGTGATTTTATTAACAGTCAATATTTTCTACCCTAAATGACAGATTTATTACAGCACATTATTTTTATTATTGAGTGTAATCATATCCCCATGCTACCGAAATCCCCTGGGCATCCACAATGCTCTAGCAGTAATAAATAACCAATGCACATAGAAAAACTTTGCTAAGGTGAATTTAAGGTTGTGGGCACATATCAGTGGTTTGAGTGCATATTGCCTCTCAAGAACATTGGAGTTAACAAGTTGTTTGCAGGCAGCAGCACAAAACAATTCTAATTTCTTATGTATTTCTGTCCTACTCCCACGTAGCCCTACATCATAGGGTTTTTCTCCAGCTGTTCTCTTCTCTGGAAATACTTTATTTGCAATGTCTCTCTGTGCTTCCTTGCAGCAAGCCAGCAAAAGTTGACAATGATGTTAGTACACAAACATTGGTTAACCTTATGGGATATGGGAATAACTTAGATTGAAGAAGAGTAACTTATGCAAGCACATGTCAAGAACCACTTGTCCAGATGAGAGAGCACCAGCAATAGCAACAGCCGGTTGTTGGGCACTTGGGGAATTTAAATGGGCTGATCAAGCATTGGGTAATCTCCACCAAAACTTATACATGACAGCACCTGGAGTCACTCGTGGAGAGAACCCAAGCAATCCTACAACTGGGACTATGCACGGCACAGCTGGAGTTGCTACACTGACCATCCAACTTCTCTTCTGGGCTGTGTCATTTCTGGCACAGAACAGAGAAGCTGTGCAATTCCTAAAAATGCACACACCTGTGATTAACATGTTCTGGTATGCGAGTCCATTGAGTCTCTGCAGGTTTCTCTTAGGTCCTAAATGGCAACAGACCTGTCTTCCTGCACGCACAGCTATGTAGCATCCCCCTGGACACCTAACTGAAGCTGAGGCAAGAGGCAGCACATGCTGTGTTTGTTCTAAGCTATGCACATGCTTATCAGCCAGCTGACAGGCCACACTGGGCAAATCACACTTCAGCTGTCACCATCATCTTTTCTCCCACTGAGGGCACTCATTTAAGCCTGTCTCCCTAACCCAGCCTCTAATTTTCTCGGTACTTATAGGAACTTCATATTTGGTTGAACTGCCTATGCTGTTAGGAAATTTGGCTGAGATCAGCCAAGTGATACCAGAGAAGAGCAGGACTGATAGGCTGACATGCAGGCAGACCGAATGATTGTCTGTCTCTTCCTTCTTTGAGAAGCCAGTATATGAAAACCCTGGAAATGTAAAAATTCTCGATAAGGTGAACCACTCAAACATAACTCCTCTACTGCTTGAACTACATTCCTACAGAATACCATTTCACCATTTCCTCTCCATTGAAGAGTTTTAAAGTTATGCACTGGAGGGCATAGAACTATTTGTTATCTACTCCAAATAATAACCATGCTGCTTTGTTACCATATTAACCTTTGGTCTCTTTCAGGTAAAAACCTTAAATCTCACAATCAGGGAAGATGAGGTTTATCTGTGCAGGCAGGCTGGTGCAGCATGCAGGAGCACTCAGACAGTGGGGCACGAGGTGGAATTGTCAAACTTAACCTTGTAGGCTGCTAAATACCTTCTAGAGCAGCTGCCTGACCTCAGCATCTGGCAAGGTCACAGCCCGCCGCTGCCCAGGGAAAGACTGCCTTCAGCACGCTGTTTGTGTAAATGAGGATTTGTGTGCTATGTATGACTGTAAATAAAGCAGTAAAGCTCCCTGCTTAAGCCTGGAATATTCTGGTTCTTTATGGTCACACAACAGACTAAAACTACTTGCAGCTAAGTTCAGAGGCGTTTTGCCTTATGCCAAGGCCTCTTCACAGTGGAAAAGTGGCAAAGAGCTTAAATGGTTTTGCTAAGCCAAAATCTTGTCTCTCCAGTTTCCTATCTTTGTGTACTGTTTTTTTAAAATGCTTGCACTTTACGCATGCAAACCACACCAATGAGCCTCCAGTGGGAGCTGAGCAAGAAATCAAGTGTTACTCTTGTGAAGAAACCTCTTTTACTGCTCTCAGCCCTGTAAGAAAATCAAAGCATTGTTGTTACCAGCAAGAAGAAATTCCAAATGAGAGGGGGAAAGAGGGTGTTTAACAGAGGAAAACAAACCAAAAACCCCCAAAACCAATGCAAAACATTTCCGTTCAAGCCAAGCTTAGAGCAAACACAGCATTTCTGTCAAGTGCTGCACGGCCTCTGGGGGTCGAAGCCACTGCTCTTACCCAGAGGTCACACTCCTTGGCTGGCCTACCACTCCTGTGATGCATGACAGCTTGTGAGAGCACATCTACCGCCTTGCTTCCTGCAGGACAGTTCATGCTCCTCTAACATGCAATATTTTATAAAGTAGCACAGAAATAAACCCCAAATCTAACATCTTTCCCTTTGCAGCTCAGCCTGAATACATTCTGGAACTCGGATTCTTCAGGTTTCGTTAAGCACCCGTGCTGTTACAAGATGAAATAATGGGATTTTTAACTTGTTAATGGACATAGGATAAAATTTTTAAAATATTTAATATTTCACAGTATCTTCTATGAGTTAGGCACCCAGTTCAGTGGGATTTGGGTGTCTAAGCAAATAGGCTCCTTTGAAGAGCTAAGGCATAAAGAGCTTTGAGATCCTTCAGTGAAAGTAGCTATAAGTAGCACAAAGAATCATTGGCTACACAGGCAGGAATTGTCATTATCATCTTATTTTGTGATAGCAAAACCCTATATAACAGTTCAACACGTTTGGCATTAACAGAGAGATAAAATATTCCCTAAAATAGGAAGCTTCCTTTAGTAAGACTCTGAAAATTGCTGAGCTGATGGAGAAATTCCTATCTTCTTAATGCTTTTTGTATTAGATCTTTGGCCCACTGGTATATTATTCCTCAACGTAGAATTGGAAAAAGGGTTCTGCAGTAATGAGTGTTCAACTATGTCATGCTCATGCTCAAGAGTACTGAGCAATAAACCAGAACACAGGCCATATGAAGGGGTTGGGGTTGGCCTTGGGGCTGGCTAGGGCAGTGAGTCTCCCTCTCAACTGTCTGGTACCTCCCACAAGCTTTGCAGAGTCCACGAGGCCAACAGAAAGCTGGGAGGAAGAGAAAGAAGTGTTACAAGACAGAAGGCAAGAAGAGGACATTTGAATTTCATAAGACAGGTTAACCCCGCAGGGCTGAGAGAAGCAAAAACAACTTATTCTGAATAAACATGATATGGAAATTGCAGAGATAGGATTGAGCATGAATTTATCTTGGAAGCTACAGCACAAGTTGGTGTGAGATGCCATCAGGAAAATGTTGTGAAAACTAAGGACAAGGTAAGTGATCTTACCAGCCACATTTAAACCCCAGACCCTGTACTTTTGGTATGAGAGGTAATGGGATAGCAGCGCCCACTATCCAGAGACAGCTCCCACTATAGCCCCTTTGCTCAGCCACCAGGCTGAAAGTAGTCCTCAAGACGCATATTACAATGCTTCGTGTTTGCCACCTCCTAGTTGGTGTCCTGGAGTGGGAATCCTAGCTGACATACTCTGAAACAGTGGCAGGAAACATGTTAACAGTTAAGCAGCGGGGACTGTTGTGGACCAGTGCTTGACTGTACATCCCAGCCTTCTCTCACTGGTTGGCAGGGATGCAGCAAGTCACCACACCTAGGTGTTTCATTTTCTCTCAAGATCAGGAAAGGTGGTATGGGATAACACAGATATGCAGTATGGAAGCAGGTATACTACACAATGAAGCCTCATGCCCTTGTCCCAGGCTGTCCTCCTTAGCGTGACTGATGGTCCCAGGAAAAATAGAGTCAATTTACACCCATTTTGAGTTTATAAAGGTATTTGACAGATGAGCTCCAAAGAGCCTAGCTGATGTGATTTAACATGCTACCTCTCCCCAGCTGTCTGCCCTGTCCCTCCGCCAGAAGTTACTGCCCCAACAGCAGGTAAAGCAGAAGAAATGCGTGCCTGCACCTTGAATGCTCTAGCTCAGGCTGGTGTATTAGCATAAACTGCCAATGAAGGGTGGGTTTGTGCTAATATATCAGATGAAAGCTTCAGCCACTAGAGCACAGGCATATGTCTCATTCTGCCAACTTTCCAGTCATCTCCAGCAAAGGAGCAGAAAGGACAGACGAAGGTATCAAAGTCATGTGTGCTGGGTACTGCTAGTCATATATACACAGAGTACTCTGATGAACACACTGTTTTCAAGTCCATTTTCCTAAAGCCTGGTAATCTGCAGACCCACTGATGCACAGCCTGGACAAAAAAAAAACCATAAAAAAAATAAATCAAGCATTGTAAGACAAGAAATCAGTGCTAAGGAGCTCACTTAAAATGGCACAGCTACAACCCTGCACAGGGCAAGGGAGGAAAGGGTGACTTTAGTCACCTCCCCCACAGACCTCTTAAGCCACCTGAGAGAATGCCAGCTCATACCCTGGCTCAGCATCATCAGGAAGGTTGATAATGATCAGCCAGCCAAAAACTTCTTTAGAATTATGGAACTGCAAACTAACAATTTACTGGAAAAATTCCTGGGGTAGGAAAAAAGGCAGAAAAATCTGGTCAGCTCATTCTAATATCCATTTCTGCTATCAGTGGCAGTGATGCATGTTTATGCTAAACGTTTCTTTATCTCATACAGCATAGGACTTGCTTTTTACATGAAAATCATTTGTGCTTTGGAAAATCCTGTAATGTGCTGATTTGCTTTGCTTTCTGTTGTATGCTCTCACTTTCTTGTTTGTTTTGTGCTTGTATCTCTTGCTTATGATCTCTCTGTATGCCGAAAATCCAGTACAAATATTTAGTAAACAATAAGAAGCTCATCGCTGCTTTCAAGCGGAAAATTTGCCTCTGCCTCACAGAACATCTATTTCAGCTTGTATTTAATTTTTTTTAATAATGCATGAATGTATATCTATAGATCAGATCTTGCCTTGCTTAGATTCTGCGGTGGTGGGTGCTTCATAAAAGTCAGTGCAGATAGAATCGGCTGTAATCCATTTATGGCACACTCATCTTTGATCAGAAGATACATCAATTGTTCCTTATCATGTATGACAGGCACAAAACCCCTTTGTCACTACACTGATTTAAAAGCTTTAAAATTTTGTAAGTTTAAGGACCCCTGGGTGATCTTCTATTCTGACACTTCAAGAGCACTTGGGGCAGCACTGAACTGGAGAGACCACAAAGAAGAAACCATGACATGGGCAATGGAACTAGTATATTCCCTCTAAACTGTTGTTGTAGCATAGACTTAATGTGTAACGTACAGAGACGCAGGACAGAGTCCTAGTTTTATCTTCCCAGTCAGAGTAATTCACCCACCTCCTTACTTTTCCTTAAAATTTCAGCTAGAGCCCAAATAGTTTGAAGTCTTGTGCTAGCACATGTTCTTTGCTGTGAAATCTCAGGTTAACCTTTTTTAAGAGTAATTTGATTTCGAGTGACCAGCTATATACCAAAGACCACAGTGACTTCACTGATTATGGCATCTAAATTAAAGAGGCTGATGCAAATCTGAAACTGCCATAGATATCAGACCCAGGCTCCATCTGTAGCCAAGGGAAAAACACAGTCATCCTAGAAGAAAAACTCTGAGCGCTAAGGTATGTGACTCTTCCACGGACAATATTGTAAGCCAGCCTTTGGTAGCCCTGGAAAAGACTCGGTCTATGTTTTGATCCACTGCCTATCATTCTTTTGTAAACTTGTTTCCTACAATATCAGACACATCTGTCCCTTTTTAAGCATTTTAGCAGTTGACCTTACTGTAGGTACCACATGCCTCACCCAGCACAGCCAGAGATGGAGGCTATCTAAAAAAGCAGTAACCCTTGCTGGAAGTGATGTTGGTTGCAGTCTGAAGCAGGTATTAAGGCCTCAGAAGGTAAAATGAAGCCTCAACAGACTGAGAATCATGGTTCTTCCTGCCTCCAACTTTGAGGCTACTCATTGTAACTAATTTCATCCTTCTCCTAGTGATGGTCTAGGTGATGAAAGACCCTCCTTAACTAAGTCTTTCCTGGGAAGAATTCTGATCTTTCTGCATTTAACTTGGATATGCTTTGTTGTACAAACATATTTTCTTTTTTTTGATGACAGAAGTGTCATGGCTTCACCAGTTTGGATTGGAAGCAGAGGACTTCGAGGCCACCCTGGGGTTTTTCAGGCAGAACAACTGTGAAGCTAGAGCTATAACTTTAATCACTGTTTATTGATGTGGTGACGTTGGGTGTATTGATGTATTTTATTGCTAAGCAGTCCATTCTCCCCATGTTTTTTCCCCCTTCAACAGAGTAACTACAGATTCCAAAATACTGTCCAGCAGAGACATGTTTGTCAGTGTTTTCACTTTGCTTGACTCCCACATAAAAGAACAGCTGTGAACGTCAGCTGAGGCCAATTTCTCCCGCACGATGGTCTATCATTTTCGTAAAAATAAATAAATAAGGAGCAATCATTCATTTTTTTCATGGATATAAACACTTTGGGTCAAACTCAAAGTGACTAAAATGATATTGCATTTTACCTCTAGTTGATAAGTAGTTGTAATTTACAGGCCAATAGACTCGGGTAGATAGAAAAGCAACTACCAAGTAGAATTAAGATAAAGAACCTCCCACTCTCACTTTGTCTCACACCTTCCACTGAACTGCCTTTGCTCCTGCATCATTTATTTTCTGACTGTACGCTCCTGTAAGTTACACTAAGTTGCTGCCAGGTAACATACAGCATCATTTATTTCACCTTTGCTCAGTGCCCAATTACAGACCAAGTTGCTGGAGTGACTGGTTCAGTCCCAAACACACAGTCAAAGCAACTTCATCTGTAAGAACAGGGACAAGATTAAATCTTTATACAAAGCTGCAGAAATTAAAAGCACAATTACAGAGTAAAGTGCCACCCATGTACACCTCTCCCTTAGTAATAAAGGCTGATCACTGCAAGATAGGCTCTAAACATCTAATGGCATGTCTTACCCTTATTCTTTGCACAAGGCTTGGACATATCTTGGTGAAGTCTAATTGATACAGTATTTCGGCTTGGTACAGTGTTGTGCAGTTGCTATAACACAACTCCAGAACAGTAAAGCCTGTGTCAGCAACATGCATTACCTTCCAGTCCAGAGATAACTTGATTAGCACCAGCTCAAGCACCTCTGTGCTGCTCTTTTGCATATCACAGAGGAGTCCTGAAAGATCAGGTTACACTAGATTTGAATAGCAAGGACTTGGTCCTTCAGTTCAGAACGGACGTAGAACTCCTCAAAAGAGTCCAGCACAGAGTCACCAAGATGATGAAGGGAGTGGAACACCTTCCTTATGAGGAGAGGCTGGGGGAGCTGGGCCCCTTAGCCTGGAGGAGACTGAGGGGTGACCTTATTAATGTTTATAAATATGTAAAGAGCAAGAATCAGGAGGATGGAGCCAGGCTCTTCTCAGTGATGGCCAGCGATGGGACAAGGGGTAATGGTTGCAAGCTGGAGCACAGGAAGTTCCATGTGAGACATAAGGAGGAACATTTTCACTGTGAGGGTGATGAAGCACTGGGACAGGCTGCCCAGAGAGGTTGAGGAGTCCCCTTCTCTGGAAACATTCAAAACCTGCCTGGATGTGTTCCTGTGTGATTTAGTCTAGGTCACCCTGCTCTGGCAGGGGGGTTGGACTAGGTGATCTTTCAAGGTCCCTTCCAATTCCTGACATTCTGTGATTTTCAAAAACTCATGGTGCATTTCAGTTGCCATTATTGGTTTTTGTCCCTCCTCCCAGCTTGCATTTAAAAGTGGCTTTGGGCAAGTAATTTCCAACTTCCATCCCTCCATTGGTCCCCATAGCATGGCAGTACTCTAGATCCTCATGAAGCCAAGCACTTCAGGGACACTTCAGTACCAGGACTTGGAAGCCATACATGTAATTGCCACATTGCAGTTACTGTTGGATATATGTATCCTTTCAAAATCATACTGAGCTTTTTCCACTGAAAATTAGTATTCTTTTGAATATCACAAACAATGGGAAAAGCTCTCAAATATATCTCTCTCTCAAAAAAAACATGATGGCAGTGACAGCAGTATGGTAGCATATGGCAAGAACCATTTGGGTTTATGAATTCTGGAAAGGTAAGATTAAACCCTCTGGCATTAATACCTGCTCCAGTGATTTCCCCCTTCCCTCTTACCAGAGAATAGAAAGATTAATTATCTTATATGAAAAGCCCATTAGAAATACAGAGCTCCCCATTCACATCGGTGTCAAGTATTAGTAACTACTCCTTCACTAGAAGCCTGGAGATCATATATTCTTATTCACTATATCCTTCACCTTAACAGACCTCAGTCTAGGGACACATCTTTAGGACTTACTCATAACACACAAATGGCAGAACAACATTAAGGGCTATATCCAGTGTATGTATAATACTTCTATTTTCCAGATGAGTGAATTTCAAACTGTGGTCTGCAGACCTCTAGGGCCTTGGTCTATTTCTGTCTGATGTGCATTGCAAGGTTTTGCACATGGGAATTTCCTAAAGTTGTCTGCACATCCCTTTAAATGTATAAAGGATCAGCAAATTGAGAGGTAGGGAAAAATCTGTTCGCAAAAAGCATTTTTTTCAAGTTAAATGCGCCCATGATGAGAGTAGATAAGAAAGGATGGATGTCTGAACACTCTAGCTCCATGTGACCCCAGGCACTCCCATATACGAGGTATTACTATCAGCAAGGGCTAAGACCCCTTCAGCCTCCTCCTTCCCCTTTTCTCCTGTAAATCCACAACTGATTAAAAACATTAATTAACTGTCAAACCCTCCCCCGCTCTCCGTCAATTAAATCTGTTTTATGTCCATTTTATCTATCCATCCAGATGCTTTAATTAGTCTCCATGATTGCAATTCATCAGCACTTCCTAGGAGTAAAACACATCAGCAGTCTTCCCTCTCCCTTTGCACAATTTACACAACACCTTACCTAATAGGGCTCTGAGCCCAACTCATGTTTTGGGCTCCACTACAATGCAAATAACTGTAATTATTAGTACAAAGGCAACTGTCTTTCCATTCACAGCTAAAAAAGTTAATGTTGTCATCATAATCCACAATACAATGATTTAGTAGTGCCATTTGTGTCTCCTGATTCCCTAATGTAATGACTTAGTACCACAGGGATATGCCCATTAGCTCCTGTTGGTAAATTTTTAGCAGGTTTATAAACACAGGATGGCCTTACTGTGCAACCTCACGATCTCGCTGAACCCAAAAAAAAGTTTCAAATTAATAATAAATGATAAAACTTGGGGGAAAAATGAATCAGGCTTCATTAAATGATAAAATCCATCAGGAGCCGAGGGCAAGGACAGGGGCAGGGACTCAGTTAATTTGTGAGAGTAACGTAATTTTGAATTGTTGGAAAGATGTAACAGTGCAAATTTGTAATACAGTTTTAGTTGGAAGGTCATACCAAGGAGAGAAGGCCAAGTAGCTATCTGACCTCCTCCAGGAGAGAGAGAGGGAGAGAATACATTCTGTTAGGTTGGCAAAATTCAGACTTATGTCATCTTGAGCAGTAATAATTAAGAAATCAAACAGTTCAAATAGCTGCACTGCCATCATTCCCACTGCAAGAGAGGAGCTCCATGCAGGTCTTCCAGCTGTAAAGAAGTCTAGGCAGCCAGCCCAGAAATCCCCTTGCCACCGTCCCACCTTTTGTGCTCAGCACAGAAGCAGTCATATCTCAGCTTCAAGCTTAAGATTTCAGTTCCACAGCAGTAAGAGTTCTCTACCATGGAAGTTCACCGGTAATCTCATTTCTACCCTGTGTCTCCACAAAGACTCATTAGAGCAGTTAATCATTTGCATCCTGCTTATCATCATTGTGCTGTCAGAATCGGAGAGTGGGTCTACAACTGTTAGCATGGGCTTCCTATGTTACACAGACATTTGAATTGCAGACAGTAATGTCTGAAGCAAGAGGGATTCATTTTCCTCTGACACCGTATGTAAGCAAATACCATCAAGTTCAATACACGAGGATATGCTAGAAAATCTCTTGGAAAGATACCCAAGTTCAACAGAAAGACTCCAGAGGAAGAGGAATTAACCAGTCTCCTCAGCAAGCTCCCACGGCAGATGCATTACCACTGTAAAAAATCGCATCCCACTTCCAATGTAAATTTTTAAGTTCAACATTCAGGTTTTAGCATTTCTTAGGACTTTTTCCTGAAAATTAGAGAGGCCCACACTTTGAGGCAGCAGAATGACATGGATAAGTAAGAATAGAAGCTGTGTTAGAAAGAACAATCAATACACACTCATTTTTGAGCTGGTAAGTACGATGTTGACACCTCACATCTCCTCCTTTTGTAAGCATGTTTGGTATTCCTCTTTTCGGGGCAGCAGGAACCTTATATTTCTTAGCTGAAATCTTTAAAGAATGTAGTCTTCTGTCAACAAATGGCAATCTGACACAACCGAGCTGTTTAGTGCCTGCATGAATATATTGACTGTATAAAGAGAATCGCTCAATATTATCAAAACACCTTTGAGTGCAAAAACACATTCCACAAAGTATTTCAGATATCTTTAAAATATTTATGTTGCAATTAAACTGAAAATACTTAATGTGCATTCCACAAATTAAGCCAGTAAACCAACAGAGGATTTCATCCCAGTTTGACAGCATAAAAATTTGAAATGTCAGAACCACCTTCAGGACAAAATTTCCATTTCTGTTGCCAGCTGTCATGATGGGCCTTCTGAAGCTGCAGACCACACTTCTCCGATCCCTCCAGGTCAGGAGCGTTTGACTGTTACTTCCTACTTGTTATCTTGTTGACTTCCTTCAACTGGGATTGTGCCCACACATCTTATGCAGGCTCCAGTTGGGGAGTAAAAAGTGACTAAGGCCGACAACTCATCCACTGGCACAACTTAGCATCATCTCTAATATCTTGACAGACCCATGAATAATCACTTCCTTACTATGTAGACCACCTATCAGTTTTGTCAGGAAGTGTAGTTATGCCAACACAGGTTGGTAAATTCTGGTGATAAGCCCCTGAAATCAGTAACCCAAGATTGACTGCTGCTTTAACTATTCCACTGCAGGTGAATTCGAGGTTGACGCTCAGCTTGGAGTATGTAAAAAAATACGAGTGCATACAGGTTACACTCAACATGCCCTGAGATCTTTACACAAACCAGGGCTCTCCAACAATGGAAAAGCTGCACCTGAAAACCTACAAAAATAGTAATTACATCCAAAATATAGCCAAGCATAACCACCTTACAAACATCTATCAAATTTGATTACAACTCAGACATCTTCCTGCCAGAGTTTTCGTATTCCAATTCTGGTGCCTTAGAGATCCATGAGATATATTTACAGTTTCCATAAAAATAAACAAAAGAAACTGTTGTGTTAATTCACCATACAGGGGTCCTCATTCTCACAAAGTTTTGTAGGGATTTGCAAAGTAAAAAGATTGAAAACCACTGTTCTCTATCAACTCCCCAGGAATCTATATGGTGCTGATACTAAATACTGCCATATATTATTTGCACACTCTGCAGATGTTTGCATGCTGTGATTATGTATAATAACAGTGCCTTGAATCTGTAAAACACAGGTCTTATTTATACACAATGCCATACTTGGTATTTTATGTTTATATTTTCTCATAAGCCACCTTTATATATTGCATTGGTGGGAAACTATCAAAACAGCTTTGAAAACAGCAGACACTCAATCACAGGTCAATTTTTCTGCCAATTCGCTTTCATGTTTATCTGGGGAGGGAATCTTGGCTTTGGTGGTGTCAGAGCAAATTTCCTCACTGACTTGAGTGGTCCCAGAATTTCAGTCAGTGTGTTACAGAATTTTTATTGCATCTCAGGCAAAATAATTTTTAGCCTTTCCTTTAGGAAACTATTTAATAGCTCAATGAACTTCACCATAAGGTTTTTCTTATTCTTATTTCTTCCCATCACTGCTGGCTCTGCCCAACACACTAATTCCTTCTCCACTTGGTGTTTACACACTTCAAAAATTCAGAGGGCTGTGATTCTTCTCATTCCCATCACTGCCAGATGCATTAACTTCCGTTTTTGCCAAGTTGAGTCTTCATTTGTTTTCGTACCAAGTCTCTAATCTCTCTAGGTATCTTTGTATTATTACTATTTAATTTCTGTTAAGTACTGACAGTATGCCAGGTGCCTCCAGTTTGCCAGATGCTGCACAGAGTGGAAAGGCACAGTTCTTTTCCTGTGGAGGAGACAGCCTAAAAGACAAAACAAAGATGGGACACTGTGTCCTCATAGCTCGCAGCATATGGTTAGGCTTAGAATGCGAGTACAGTTGTGAAACTAGGTTGAGGGATGAAAACAGGCAGGCTCCTTCTGCAGTTCTGGTAAAAGAAAGAGAGTGTTTTCTGACAGCATCAGAAGGAAGAGCTGTGCTAGTTTTGTGGGATTTTTAAGGAGAGAGGTGACACAAGGCTGAGAGGATGTTGGAGAACAGGGCATAGAATGAAATGCCATGCAGGAGCCAAAACAAGGCCTGTCTTAGATGACCATAGCTACAGAAAAGCTGGCATGCATGAGGGAAGCACCCAGGCCCCTTCCTCATGTGCAAAGGCACTGAAAAAGGATGGAGCCACAGAGGCAAGAGACAATAAAGAGCTGATCAAGTAGATAGCCAGCCTGAAAACGTGTGAGAAAAAAGGACAAGAGCAGCCTCAAAGGATTGCATATGAGACCAGGGAAGCAAAGGCAGCACAAAAGCTGCCACTACTAGGGATAGGAGCATTACTGTCCTGCCCTGCACCCTGGCTGCAGCTCTACCCATCTTGCTAGCAAGAGATATGAATGTACTACTAAGTTTTTCTTCTAGCTATAGCCATAGGTGTGGACATCTGGTTTTTTCTATCCAGGGAGTGCTCCTTCTCATATGCCTCAAATCTTAGAAAAGCAGATGAGTTTTTACAGCAAGGGTTGTCTTTCAAGTCCATGAACATTAATGAGACCTTGGCTCTTTAATCACAGGGCAAGAAAGAGAACACGATGAAGAGAACTGGAGGCTTCCCCATCGAAAGCAGACCAGAAGCTCTCCCAGCCTGCTCTCCACAGTCTGAGATGAAACAGCTGAGGGAAAAGCCAGGGACCAAATGTACTTCCCCTCAGTGAGGCCAAATTCTGGCAGTGGCTCCTAGAAGTACCAAATATTTGCTCTATTACCAGGAAATTAATAGTCTGCATGGCTTCCAACACACAAATACATACAGAAGTAACACACACTCATTACTTGCTACAGCAGTTCTCACGCCTGCTCCTGAAGCAAGTTGGTCCTGTTCCCTGAACCTCCACCCCAAAACAATGTCAAATGTTTCCTCCAGCATTCAGGATGAGATCTGGAAAGCTAGCAGACAGCATTCCTTCTAAGTGCCCCCACATATGCATCTTCTCCAAAAAAGCAAGCATACCAAGAATGCTTCAGGCTCCTCAGTTCTCTGTCAACTAAATCTCAAATCTTCCTTCCCCATTCCTGGTGGGAAAGAATACTGAGCACATGCCATGATCTTCCATCCTCCCTCCCACCTCTTCTCCCACTGGAAGCAATGAGAGGCAGTCCCAAGCAGGTCTCACCAGAGAAGGGAGACAGGCATGAAACACTAAAATTGTATTTATTTGAGCCTTTAAGAAGCTCCTGAGCTCCTAAAAGCCACCTCAAGGGTTTTCCATACATACAGGTACCTAAGTACTGGCTCTAAAGGAAACAGCGTAATTCATGTGGTACTGCACAGATGCTAAAAAGTTCAGACTCTAGTCCAGAGCAGAAACATCACTGTCTGCATGAAAGCCAGAAAAATAGATACTGCCATTCTATTTCCCACAGAAACAGAACTTTTTGCTAAGAGCATCCCTCTCCTTTCAGACATCCCTATTTCTCCCCTCCCAGAAACCTACAGGCAAGGAGGTAAACTGTTTGTAAATAGCAGTTTCACACCAATTAGCTCCATGCTCTGCAAATAGCATTGCAGACTCAGTGTGGTGTTTCTAAGGGCTTGTTACTTCAGAGTACTACATATATATTTCCATATAATTGATCTGTTCTACTTTAAAGAGGCCATCAGGAAGATATAAGGGCAATTTATTGTAGAGGTAAGAGAAGGAGGGGCAATGAGAATTAACCTCAGATTAGCTGTGTTTACACAACACTGTTTTACACTGTGGGCTTTAGGAACAAGACCAGAGCCAACAGTGTTCTCCATTGCCTCCCCAGCACCTTGCTTTCCCCTGAAAGGGAAGGTAGGCACAGCAGTGAAAAGTCAGGACACTAACCTCACAGTTGTGACACGGGCCAGATAAGCACAGAGAACGCTATCCCATAGCATGGGTGCCACCATTTAGGCACAGGTTTCCTAGGGTTGGAAGTCACAGAGCTCAAGCATATCTTCCTAAAGACACGACCACATGGCTATGGCCAAATTTGGTCCTATTTGGCTACAACAACTTGGCACACTTGACCAGCAAGAAAGCTGGTGGCAAATACACTGAGTACTGAGTGGAGTACCTCAGAAATGCTGAGATTCATGGCCTCAGAAATTCATTCTGCACTCTGAAGACAACACACCATGACAGGCTCAAAAGAACTATGGATGGAACTATGACTATTCTCATTTGTTATTCAAGTACAAATATTAAGAGCACACAGGGCTACTATGACCTCCTGCCGAGCACAGGGCATAGCTGCGTCACACAACTTCTGGCTCACACCATACAGCTTGTGTAGAAGGCTGTAGAGCTGGACTGAAGACTTCAGTGCTGGTGACTTCCCTGCTTATGAGATAGCTCTTCCACCAGCCTGTTACTCTGCTGTGCCTTATTCCCACTCCAAGTTTGTCTAGCTTCTTTCTCCACTTATTGGATGTCTTCATACTTTTGAGTCCTAGATTAAAGAACTGTCTAAGATCAGACAGATTCATCCCCTGTTGGCTTTATTCCATGTTCAAGACCCTTCACTTTGATAACCTAAATAGATAGAAGTGTCAATGCCTTCCCTGCAGATGAAAACATTCTCAAGCCTGAAACTTTTTTTGTAGTTCAATCTGCTGTTCTCAGCTTTTGAAGTGTGGACCCCAGAACTGAAACAAGACCTGGATTAAGTACACAATATAAATCCATTTTACTGAGGGCTCCGCAGTAAGGAGTGATGTAACCATATCCAGCTCTGCCATGTCAGCCAAGAAACATACATAAGCATCACACCTTGGAACAGAGCAAGAGACTGACAACCTGATAAGAAACAGATTTCTCCAAAGAACATTGGAAACTGATCTGGGGGCTTGTAGTCAGGATCAGGCAGGATTTTCCATGTGAAGGGTTCTGTAACAACTTTCCTGCTGTGACCCAACACCCTGCAATTATCAGCACCAGTTCACAATGTGAACCAGTTGACTGTGCTGCCAGAGTACTAAAGTTAGCATCTGCATACATGGTTGTCCATCCCCTGAGAAGGAACATTTCTCAAAACAGAAGACATGGGGCAAAACTACTGCTTCTCTCCTCCCTGAAAAAATGTTCTAAGTACTTATGTTTAGCCCATTAAGACCAGAACCCCAAAATCATTTACTAAATTGGTCCAGCACAAGAAACAATTCCCCCAAGCAATGCTTTGTGATGACTGACTTCAAGGGATTTATATACACCTTCCTTACTAGTACTTAGACATTGGTCCATAGAATTGATCTCATGGTGCCATGAGTTAACATGCAACCTCTTTTATGTGTAAGCTTTACAAGCAGTGATTCTATCATCTCTTCCCCACAGACACATCTGTTTTGCTATTGTAACAAGTGAACTTTTCCCATTTCTTTTTTAAGGGATGGGGAGAAGGTCTGATAGTTTTAGAATAAAACAGCAGCTTGATTAAGAGACCTTATAGGAAAGTATTAAAAGCACATGAGGATGACAGAAAAGACAACAAACCTGTCAGCGAAGGAAGACGTTGAAAGAAGTGATCACTGATAACAGATCAAGGGTAAAAGCTGTAAGAGCACACCAAATAAGAACCATAAGCAAGAACCATGAGACGTAGGGCTCTGGGAGCAGAAGTTGATTTTGATGCACAGCACAATGAAGAGGCACAGAAACTACTTAAAGAAGGCAACTGTATAATTATTTTATCATCCACAGCTTCTATATTGTGCTGGAAAACATCAAAAGAAAGAAAATGGGAATAAATATGATCTTTTTTTTCCTACCCTTTAAAGTTATTCTGCTGCAGCATCTTGGTGAAAAGTTCTGTGGAAAGACAAGTTAGGAAACCACACAGATAATGCAGAAGAAATACATCCATTGGACAGCAGCTATTTAAATATTTGATGGCTAATATATTAAATGTTAATTGAATACTACAATGATTTTCTCCCCTGGACAGCACACAATTAACATTTAATTTTGTTATAAAATATTTAAAGTTATGAAATATCCGAGGGCAACTGAAATGTCTCTTCCACCAGATTGTCTTGGGACAATGTGTTAAGGGGACAAAAGGTCAGGTTAGAATTTCAAAATCCCCCAACAATCTGTACAAGAGACATGGGAAAAGGTTTTGGAGATGGAACAGTTCAAAGACATAATCAGAGGCCATGAAGGGGGACACACTTATCTGATCCTGTGCCATCCAGCTCAAGTGAGATCACAAGTCTTCATGGCTTCAAAGCACTCAGGTTGAAGAACACTGTGGTAGCTATCCATTCCTCAGAGAAAAGCAAGTGCTGTGCACTTAGACCAAGCATCTCTCTTGATGGTATTTGCTTGAGATGCCATTGAGGGATTGGAGTCTTAACTCATTCGCTCCAAGGCATATTGACAAGAATAGGATTCAGAGGATACAGAGCTACTGCTTTGGCTGTGCCCAATGCTTCACTAAGCATCAGGGATGGTAATCAGCTTGTGATGATAAATTTAAGGGCGTTCCTTAGGACCTGAACACAAATCTATCTCATTTGCCATAGAAGAGTTGAGCATCCTAGCACTTCAGAAGCATACCTTACTCTAGAGTGCCTTGTTTAGCAAGGTGGGTAGAAAACCTTTACTAAGACTTAAATGTGGAAAGGGACCTTTCTAATTAGACCAAGAGTGAATTCTTCAGCAAGTTCAGGAAAGCTCAGCCTCAATGATCCTGATATTTTTGAAGTAAAGCTCAGAGCAGAAAAAGCCAGAGTTTCACTGTGTATCATTCAGGAGATAAAGGGAATCCATACACAAGCGAATCAAGCCTCTTTTGCAGGTACCCTTAATTAAAGTAGTGACTTCCATTGCTAAAAAATCCTAAATACCGCCAGGGGTACATAAGGTTCACCTTCTCCACTTCACATTGTTTGACCTTGATTTACTTCATCTTTAAAGGGAATACATGTCTTGTGAAGTCACTCCTATCTTCCCTGAGCAAAAAACAATTGACTGTTGTCTAAAAATCTGCTAAACAAATTTAAGCCTTAGACTTGTAACAATAGATTATTTCTACCTAGAAACTTTCAGCTTCCAGAAGCTCCTGATGTTTTCTGCTTAGAACAGTTCAACTAATGTAGGAAGAAAACCAACCTGTTTTGTTCATTACTATATTGGAAAATAGAACTGGAGAAAAAAATTCTCAGCCTTTATCAGATGGAGGTCTCCAGCCTTCATACTACACACTAGCTTACTCCCTCCTTACAGTTGGACCACCATCACTTCATGCACAGGTATACAGCATCACAGCAACACCACATCCAAGAAACTGCAAGGCTTGTCTGTGGGAACTGACTGACAACTTGTACCAAGGCTTTCTCTAGGCCAAAGACGGTGTTCCTAGGCCCTGGATATAAGAGGAACTTTCTGCCTGCTGAACTGTCTTTCCACCACTGTGTGGCAGAGAAGAGAGGGTTACAAGAGAACACAGAGAAGGCAAGGGTGCCTGTACACTCAGATCATGATAATCATGGAAGATAAAATACTGTACATCTGAGGTCAAGGTCACCATAGACTGCTGCAAGAGGCAAGTCCAGAAACCTGCCACCAAGACCGAAGCTTCCCATACAATCAACTCCAGGAAGCTGAAGATGTGCCCAAACAAAAATATTTGTACAAGTCAATGATGACCCCCTGATTCAAACAGACGCTTGATTTCATACAATGGCTCAGCATTTTCTAATCCAGCATTTTGGTCTGACCTCTTTGAAGAGCTTTTTTTCATTTTGTCCCTTGGTCTGCAAGCCTAGTATTGTGGGATGCCTTGGATGACTTTATGGCTGGGCTCCTTCCTTCTTCCCCACTCCTCCCCTCACCTCCTATTTCCTAATATCATTAACATTTTAAATGATGTCCAAGCAGAAGAGGCCAGCAAGAGGCATTAAATGTTTTATAATGAATGTTTCCATAGACATCAGATCTTGCTTCAGCAGAATGATTCTGTCTCTTACTGTCACAAAACTATCAACCATACATATAATTTTTGGTCATGAAAAGACAAGAAATGAGAGAATATAGGGGTACTAAAGGACCGAGCTGATATGTTTTTTTCAGAGTTTCACTGTGTATCACTGTACTAAAGGCCAGAGCAACTTCTGAACATTTATGTGAGGAAGAGGTGCTATAGCACATGAAAGATGGGCATGAGCAGATATAGACGTGGAAAATACAGGACGTGAGGTTCTTTTGCTCACCCTATTTACCAAGCAGATGTTTTATCACACCTTTCTTCAACAACGTCAGATTGCCCCTTCTTGTCTCTATTCTCAGCCAAAAATGGAATTGCCCGAGCAGGACCTGTTCTCCAGGTGTGGTGGCTGCTGTTTACCTATCCAGTGCACCTCACCTTGTGGCAGGTTCCTGTAACACCATAGTATATCAGTGTCATACCTAATTACCATTCTCTGAGGAGTGAGCCCATTAACAAGCTGCACTGAAACCAGATCTGCATACTAATTAGTGAGCTGCCTTAGAGGATATTAATTAGGGGTGACACTTTCAGGGCAAGTTCTACTTTCCTCCTTTGTATCCCATCTGAGACATGGCTGGAAAATGTGAGTTCAATACAAATAGAGACAAGATGGGGCACTGTGGGGACAGCCTGTTGCCGCAGAAGAAAAGCTATAGCAGTGTTTCTTTTAGGACTTGCTACAGTCTCAAGGAAAATTCTAGAAAGCCACTAAACATATTTTCTTATACTATTTGCTTAACCTAGAAAGGAAATATATGAGGAAACTTGTTTCTTTGGCTCCACAGAGGCAATCCTCCTGCTCCTTTCACTTAGACTCCTGTAGGTCTCTAGTACATACAAATCCATCAACCTTGACAAATGGCTGGGGCACATGCAAGGGGATCAAGAACTCTTTTTGGTTTTGTCCTGACTCTGACAGCGTCTGTGTACTCGTTCTTCAAGTTCTCACTTCTGTTTAACATCTTTAGTCTCATACAGCACTTTCTTCACACAGCCCTGAGCACTGTCTAGCCTCACAGCCACAGACCCCATTCCCTTCTACAGCTCCACCTTGCACCTTCAGCATCCCTGGAGAGCCAGCAGAAGAACAGGCTTGCAACTTACACCAGAACCTGGAGACAGGATTCACAGCACTTTACAGATTGATGAGTTTTATTGTTAAGACTAGAGGTGAAAAATAAGCAGCAGGAGTGAGAACTCCACAGCAAAAAAGACCCTGTTCAGATGTGCACACCACTTGTTTCTTCACTGTGCAGCTTCATATATTGTATTTATGTACAATTCACACATCTGCCAACGCATCACTGTATAAACAACTGCCATTATTTTCTGGGGGTCTCACAAAACAAGGAAATAAGTAAAATAATTGCTAGACTGGATCACATCTGCAGGCCATGGAGCCCATGGTCCTGACTACTTCTGTGATCAGCAAGAGAAGTTGCAGAAGAACACATGCAATCATGCAGTTAACAATTTAGGGGGAGTGTCCTCCTTAATGCCATCAGTCATTAGTGAGCAGATACCCTCAAGCATGGAGGTTTGCATCCCTTCTGCATTTTTTAGCCTGTCTAATGTAAAGGTGTAAGCTGTCACTGGCTATTTCAACCTCCTTTCCCCTTCTGACCCCAAAGTTATCACACAGCAGTGAGTTCCACAGGGTAGCAGCACCATAAAAATGTATCTCTTTTTCCTTCTTAGAAGGGAATGCAGGTTAGGTAAGGCAGATTTCCCGTACATTTTAATGACCACATGAACACTTAATTCCAGTATCTTTCTTTAAGAGGTTAAATTCTAGCTCCTGATTTGTAAGACAGACTTGTTTAAGCTATTGACGCCAGAGATAGTAGAAAGAGGTGAATAAAGAAGAAATCCTGGCATTTCTTTTCCACATGGGAATAACGGGCAATCTGTCTGTCATTTCCTGTTAGCAATCACTTACTCTGAATCCCTTAATTTCCATAACAGAAGCAATAACACACAGGTAGCTTTTTTGGGTCAGCAGCTGCTGAAGAAGTCAACAAAACACTCCACTTTTTCTACCCTTTTTCCTCCATGCTGAGCTCACTCACCTGACATCAGGAGGTAACAAAAGCACAGCTACTCCACCAAGGTAGACAAACCAGGAACTAAGGATGCCCACAGTATCCTCCCAAAGCAGAGGCACAGCCCCACAGTATCCAAACCAGGTTCTACTGATAGTCCAGTGATGAACAGCAACAAAATGAGCCAGGTCCTGACTTCAAGCAGGAAATTCAGTCAGGTGAAGCAGCTGGAGATAAGACTATCTGCAACATAACTACAGGCAGGACAGGATGTCTGGGTTGGAGCCTAAAAACTGTTACTGGACCAGTGGTGGAGGTTACATTGGTGGAGGGTCCAGATGAGGCTGGTCAGGGCAGGGCCTTGATATGCAAGTGATTAGCGTGGCGTCCCATTTGCATGTAGGACTCTGTCAGAGGACCAGCTTTTCCCTTGTTGTGCTGAGGCTCTGTCAGATATCTGCAGGCCAAGGAAGTTTTTTCCAATTTTATAAATTCCTGTAAGACTGAATGGGTGCAAGTTAGTTGGTGTGACCATTAGACAGCAGGCAAAGTTAGTTGCATTGACGCTTACACTTTTTTTTTCAGTTGCCTTAAATACCATCATAGCTGTCAGTTTTCCAAGGACTATATCAAGTACTAGAATTCACTTATGGTTTGCTCTCTTCTTCTTTCTTCCTCTTTAACTGGGTCTGGGGCTTGTATCCTAAAGACTACTGCACCTTTTGTGCAGTGTGTGTGTGTGTGTGTGTGAGGAAGAGCACTTCCACTTTGAAGGGAGGTCAGTGGGATGACAAATAAGCCTTAGCTCCTGTAGGAGTTCAGTTCATCTCAGCCTAGCTCCTAAGCATCTGCATCCTTCTGACAGAAACTCAGGCCTCAGAGTCAATGATTCCTGTCCAGCAGTGTGTGTCCTGTCTCTGTTTGCACCTTCAGCCGTGATGCCTTAGAGGACAGACTTGAGATTAGCCTTGCCTAGCTTCCATGCTGCAAGCTGTGAGTGTAGTCTCAGTCACAGTGGAACCATGATTCCACCACATGTAGGACCATAGGAACCCACATATACTCAACATGAGGTCTTTCTTCCAGCCACAGCCTCCAGAGCAGTCCCACGGGTTGACTGTGAAGGTGTCACAGAGCGCAAAGCATTTGTGCCCTTTGTACAACTTGCTTTCACTGAGGAGTACCCACAGCCTGTGTCAGCCCTTCCTTCTGCCTTTACCCATGGGTACAGAGCAGTGATGTGTTCAAAGGAACACAGCTGGGCTCTATTCCTGGATTCATCTGTATGCTAGGGATGATTTCCCCAGTGGTTTTCTTCTCCAATGCTGGTGAATCATTCCCCCACTAGAGATGACATATCTCAGTAGCTTCTAAACGTGCTTTGGAAGAGCATATTTTCTGTGTTTGGACTATGCCAGATGGCATCAAGTGATTAGTGAGTTTAATATAAGAAGCTTCCCAGAGGAAGAAACTCCCAGATCCCACTAGAGGGTCTTCACTACCCCTCTGGTTCTTCTCCTCACAAACTTCAAATTACAGTAGCTGGGCTCCTGCTGCACAACTGAGTCCTTTGCTGCTCTATCAATAAACTCAACATTTTTCAGGAACAAAGTGGAAAGCATTTCCAGCAAATGCTTTTAATGTCACTTTGTTTGCCAAGAGATGCTGCCTCCTGCTTTGGTTATCTTTGCAAGAAAGCATCTTTGCTTAAATAGGAAAACAACTGATGATTTTTCCCTAAGTAGCTCATATCTCTAGTTAAGCAGCTTCTGCAGTCCCTGGCAAATGAACATGGACTGTGATGAACAGAAGAAAATATTTGGAGTTCCCTCTTTAAAAAGCACCCTTTTGTAAACATCACCTCACCACTTCAGATATAACTGTTGTCAAGCATTTCCCTTCAGATGAGATCAGATAGATTATGTGACTGGTATTTTTGGGGCTGTAATCCATGCTAACATGCTGTGCTCCTTGCCTCTTGTGCCTAGAGTCTACCTATAAACATATTACAGCCTCATATTTCAAGTCAGTAATTTTGGATACATTTCAAGTGATAGGTACTGAGGGAAAGGACAGCTCCCTTCATAAGTTTTAAGCAGATAACCAATAAGCTAAGTACCTTTCCCAACAGTGATCCATTACCTCCTAGGAGTAGTTTGGAAGGGTGATGCTTCTCAGTTTCTCAGGATGCCAGTATCCTTGAGGGCTACAAAGATGATGTTGTGACTAGAGCATATCTTGTATGAGGGAAGACAGGGAGCTGGCTCTGTTTAGGCTGGAGAAGAGGACACTGAGAGGGGATGTTATAAATATTTGAAGGGTGGATGTCTAGATGATAGGGTCAGTCTCAACTCTGTGCTTGACAAGATCACGGAGCAGATCTTCCTGGGAACTCTGCTCAGGCAAATGGAAACTAATGAGATGACTGGTGACAGCCAACATGGCTTCATTAAGAGCAAATCATGCCTAACAGATATGATGGCATCCTATAATGAGGTTACAGCACTGGTCAATAAGGGAAGAGTGACTTACATCATCTACTTGGACTTGTGCAAAGCATTTGACTCCATCTTTGTCTTTAAATTGGAGAGACATGGGTTTGATGGATGGACCACTCAGTGGATGAAGAATTGGCTGGATGGTCGCTCTGAGGCTTGCGGTCAACAGCTCAATGTCCGAATAGAGAGCAGTGGTGAGCAGTGTTCCTCAGGGATCGTTGGTACTGGCTCTGGTGCTGTTAAACATCTTTGCCAGAGACGTGGACAGTGGGATCGAGTGCACCCTCAGCAAGCTTCCAAACAACACCAAGCTGTGTGGTGCAGTCGACACGGTGGAGGGAAGGGATGCCATCCAGGGGGACCTTGTCAGCCTTGAGAGGTGGGCCCATGTGAACTGCATGAGGTTAATAAGGCCAGGTGCAAGGTCCTGCACATGGGTTGGCACAATCCCAAGCACAACTACAGGCTGGGTGGAGAATGGATTGAAAGAAGCACTGAGGAGAAGAACTTGGAGGCGTTGAATGATGTAAAGCTCAACATGAGCTGGCAATGCTCACCTGCAGTCCAGAAAGCCAACTGTATCCCAGCATGCATCAAAACCAGCATGGCCAGCAGGTTGAGAGAGGTGATTCTGCCCCTTTGCTCTGGTGAGACTCCACCTGGAGTACTGCATCCAGCTCTGGGGTCCCCAGTACAAGAAGGACATAGAGCTGTTGGAGTGAGTCCAGAGGAGGGCCACAAAGATGATCAGAGGTCTGGAGCCCCTTTCCCATGAAGACAGGCTGAGAGAGTTGGATTTGTTCAGCCTGGAAAGTTCCAGGGAGATCTTATTGCACTCTTCCAGTACATAAAAGGCGGCCTACAAGAAAGTTGAAGAGGGACTTTTTACAAAGGTGTGGACAAGGGGTAATAGATTTAAACTAAAAGAGGGTAGATTTAAATTAGACATAAGGAAGAAGTTCTTTACTGTGAGGTTGGCAAGGCACAAGAACAGGTTGCCCAGAGAAGTTGTGTTTACCCCTTCCTTGGAAGTGTTCAAGACCAGGTTGGATGGGGTGTTGAGCAATCTGGTCCAGTGGAGGGTCCATGGCAAGGGAGTTGGAACCAGATGATCTTTCAGGTCACTTCCAACCCAAAACATTCTACGATTCTATAAGACTCTCAATGGTGTCCAGCAACAGCACAAGAGGTGATGGTCATAAACTGGAACACAGGAAGTTCAATCTCAATATATGGAAAAATGTCTTTACCCTAAGGGTTTTGAAGTCTTTGCCCAAAGAGGTTTTGAAGTCACCTTCTCTGGAGATATTCAAACATGCCTGGTCGTGATCCTGTGCAACATGATCTAGGTGATCCTGCTTTAGTAGGGGTGTCGAACTTAATCATCTTCAGAGGTCCCTTCCAACATCTACTGTTCTGTGATTCTGTTAATCCATGAACAGTATCTGACATGGTCCAGCACACCCCCACTTATGGTACAAGGTGCTAGACCACGATGGGTTTCTTCAGACTTTCTATTCCTGGCAGTTTTCTGAGCAGCTTTTTACTCCAGAATAGCCTCTCTGGTCCAGCAGTGGTTTTTCATACGTTCCAGTCTTTGTTACTCTTACCTTGAGGACACATTTATGCAAGGGCAAACACCTCTCTTCTGAAGGAGCAGAGAGACGACCTCACCTGCGTTAAGCTGCATCACCACAGCAACTGGCAGCTCCCAGGGACAGCCCAGGCATTTAGCTATGGTACCTGTTCCTCAGTAGGGATTGTAGAGTTTGCAACAACTGAAAGTCACACCTTCATTTGCTACATGGGGTGACAGAACAGTTCCAACCTCTCTCACAATCTGTCTTGAGTGGTGGACTACAAACTGCCTGCATGGGCAGCTCATTCCCTTCCATGGTGCCCAGGCTGAGAGATTCTGAACGTTGCTGTATCACAGAATCCAAGTGATCACAAATTCAGATTTATGGTACATCTGCAGACAGTTCCTCTTTTACTGCCACACTAGGAGCTTTTCACAGATTAAGTCAACATAGTTTAAGCTACTTGTTACAGCCCTTCATATGAGAGAACTTCCCTCACAGCTGAGACCTGAACAGGCTCATCTAAGCGTGGCTAAGGAGTTGTAGCCTTTTAACTCTGCTCCAGCTAGGTCTGCCAAAGGCTTCAGCTCTGTCACATGCAACTAGGCCAAATCAAGGATTTAATAATTTCAGCATCTCACCTTTCTTTCCCACACTAAGTTGCAACCCAAAATATCCACAAAGTGCCTAGATTTGCCCTGTGAAGCATAAATAGAGAATGTGGCATCTCAAATGACTTCCAAAAAAAAAAACCAACCACCAAATTCCAAAATGCTGAGCAAAGGAGGGAAAAAAAGAATATTGTATTTAGTTACCTTGAAGGACAGACACCATCCCTAAAATAAAATTATTCTGAAGACATAGACACAATCTATATACTAAAAGGCAGAACAAGGGCATATGGTTTGTAATGTCTCCTTTCACATAACTCTGCATCATTTAAGCAGCTCCACTGCTCTAGATGTACCATTACGCACAACAAAACATCACATGCCCATTTAGTCAAGGAGGCATGAGTAAACCACAGAGTGGTCCTCACACAGTAGGGGAGGGAAGCAAACAAGGGGGAAAAGGGACATGTACCATATCCCTTTATCTGAAATTCATGAAGAGGGAAACACAGAGGTGTGAATGCCGAGACCTGTTCCAGTGCACATGCCATTGAGGTCACCTCTCCTTGCCCCACAGCAGCCCTGTGCATAGCCTCTTGCTATGCTTGTTTCTTGCCCCTCTCTGCCTTCCAAGTTTCCTTCAAGAGAGAAGCATTTATGTTTCTAAAAAACGAGGTGGTCACACTTCCCAGATGCTGAGTCCTGTATAACAGCCACATTTTCTACAATGCAGTATCCTGAGAGCCACGTCATAGCGAGGATCATGTTGAAACAGCTCTTGTGTAAAATACATTTGCTAATACCACACATCACTTTTCACTCAAATCTGAAGTTTGTCTGTCTTTGTGCAGTATCCCTTTACTTGGTCACCTTTCTCAGAGCAAGCTGTAGCTCTCATTACCATCTTGTTTGTGTTCTCTCTTTTCCCCCTGCTGCTTCCTCAAAACAGTTTTGTGCCAGGAGCAGCCATACATGCATATAAGTGGGGTGTGTTAACCATCATTCAAAACTCCCTCAAAAGTTCTCTAGTCCTGGGAAATGGCTGAAGAAACACTGAGTCTCTTCACTGTTCACTCAGGATGCCTCATTTTTTGCTTCATCTTTCACTGATTCTTCTTCCTCCTTGAACCCAACTCCTTCATCTCTACCTGTGCAAAAGTAATCCACTCCACAATGCTACTTAACCACAATTCCAGCCAAAACCTATGTGAAGCTAGGGCCTGGCAGAGGCCAGTGGCTGGGACTGGGACTAGGTCTGAAGAGCCCTGCTCTTCTTTTGTCTGCCTGGCTGAAAGCTGCAGCAGTATATAAATGTTATTGTTGAGTGTCATGGCCAAACTACTCCCCAGTGAGTTATCTACTCCTTAGGTTTATTCCAAACTTCCTTACTTCCCTGCCTTATTTTCTTTATGTTACCCATAACTAGGTCTTCTCTCAAGCCTGGCTCTCAATCACACATGTCCTTGTGCTTGTCCTTCATAATTTCATGTGCCCCACTGCCTGCATGTTTCAGACAGGTGCATTGTGCAACCCCTTAACCCCTCAGCAACCTGCTGACAGCCTTCTGTAGAGAATAGCAGACATCAGTCACAGACCATGCTCTGTGAGCATTTGCAGAGGGCAAGAACTGATGATGCCACTCCTGTTAGGTGGCATCACTGTTCAGGCAGACAGTACTCAACTCTCTCCCTCAGCCATCTGACTGCCTATTTGCATGCACCCCAGGATACATATAGGCATCTAGGAAGCTTCAGAATAAGTGAAAACTTAGGAACCTATGGGTCCTGACATCTTCAAGAGCTGGACAGTAGCTATGACTATGTGGGAGCATAGCATAAATGAAAGGGCAGAATTTCACCTTAGTCCTAGTCTGGCCATCAGATAACATGGACCATATCACAGCTCTGAACAACCCACTGAAGAAATATCTCTCTGGCAACTCTGTAAGGAGCCAAACCCCTTCCCCTACAATTTGTCTTTCCTGACACAGAAAGATGTTTATAGGACTCATCCTGGGATGTTTTCCAGCCTCATATCCATTGGCACATATTTGCTCTGTCTCTGCCACTGGCTGATGATACCTCTCCAGCCAGGCAGACACATCAGTCTTGATAGGATGCCTGTAGTAAGTAGACTTGGAGTCACTTCCCTACAGCTGGGTAGCCAGCAGTGTTTGCTGAACATACCTGGCAAAGCATAGCCACACAGCTCTCAGCTGCTTTCCCTTTTCCTTCATGTCCTATCCAGGAGGTATCCATACTCTCTGCACTGGCACCAGGAGGCTTGTTGGCAGAAATCTGCTACCTCGTGCCCACTATGGTATCCTGCTTGAGTCCAAGCCACAGTGCCTGGAGACCAAGACCTTATTGCCTTGCAGCTTGATCAAGGTGAAATCCGATCTGCTGTTCTGAGGCCAAGAAAATCCAGGATGGCAGATGGCAGGGAAGAAAGGTGAGCAGAGCTCTCTACTGACATCCAAGATCCTGGAAGAAACCAAACTGCTCCTGTAAGGGTCAAATACTAGGGTGAGTAAGAATAAAAAGCTGCCAAGAAGTCTCTTGATTCTGTTAAAAAAGTCAACAGTGAAATATTACAGAGAGATTAAAACCCAATATAATGACTTAATTTATTGAGAGTTAATGTCCTGGTCGCTCATTGACAAGGAAGAATCAGAGGAAGATGAAATTGTTAAGCAACATAATTGTTTCAGCTCAAGCTCAAGCTGTTCTCTTCCCTTTGAGACATTCAGAGCCCAGAGAGCCATGAGCTGCCCAGCAGGGACGGATGTCAGTGAACACAAATGCCTTTGTGCTGGTGCATGGGTGTGTGAGGGAGGTTGGGCAGGGCTCTGCCCAAGAACCAGGCATCATTTCCCAATGCCAGCCACATCCCTAGGCAGCAATAACAGCTATACTGATTGATGTCTCTACCACATTCGTGTACATAGATCTCCAAGCACTGCACAGGAGAGGGAACCATTGTCTCAGTTCACCCAGTGAGAAAGACTGCAACAAGGAACTGACCTCCAAGATCACCCAGCAGTTTAGGGAGGAAGAGAATCATAGTTGCAGGGGGGAGATAGCTCAGAGCGCTACCTGCTTTGCTAGGTCACATCTCTTTTGGTAGAATATAGGCAAAGATGAAGCCTTACAGCTCGTCAGAAAGCTCAGAGATGAATGGGAAACAATGCAAAATACGAGCAACTGTACAGATCCAGAGAAGAGCAGTAAACATGATTAAAGGGCTGGGGAAATTGATTCCTGGGGACGGAAAGGGAGCTAAATATGTATAGCTGCCTAGCTATACCCAGAGGAGCATACTTAACCTGCTACAAGTATTTGATGAAAGAATAATTGTCCTGGGAGGAATAAAGGTCTTACAGCTATGAAGAATAGGGCGAAATTAAAAGGGTGGAGATTTAGCCTCTGATGGGCACACTCGATAATGGAGATGCTGACCTGTCTCCCTGAGGAAAGCCTGTTGCTTTGCTCATGTGGAGCTGTCTGGGAGACAATAGTTCTCTGGTACAGCAATGGACTCTGGAGGTTTTTCCAGCCCTATTTGCTTGGTTTCTGTGGACTAACAGAGGTTTCCCGTCTCAGTAGCCTGTCACTAGGGGTCAGGTGAATTTTTGTTTTATAAATTCTGATGACAGCAAAGGGATACCTGGCAAATTTGTATCACTGGAGAGTCTCACCAAACATCCACCTCCAGAAACAGAAAGCTACAGTAATAATAGGCAATGCCTCCAGCCCTTCATTCTAGAGGGAGAGGCATTGTTATACTTGTCCAAAAACCAAGGGACTGAAATCTAGTATTTCTTATCATTAAGGAAATATTGCAGATGGGCATTTTCTGTAAAATACCATGAAGGCAGAGCTCGGAATAATGCTCTCTGAAAGCAGGAAAAAATAGAGCAGTTGTGAGAGGAGGGCACTGCAGTGTGTAAAGGAGGCTTCCCTACACAGAGCTGTTGACCACAGGTTTAGCCCTCTCCAATACCTTGCTAACCACCATCTGCTGCTGAAGGCAGTGAAACCAAACCACAAGGGAATGAGTAAGGGAATCAAGCACACTGCATTCCCCTACCTCAGGCAGTGGAAGACGGTGCAATCTTTGGACATTAGTTGATGTACCCAGTAAGAATGCAGAGTGTTGAACAAAACCTCCTTGTTTAAAACACGAAATTAAGCATCTGTGCGGAAAAGCCAGAGAGCAGAGGTCAAAAGCATTGCTGAGACCAACTTTGTGCAGGGATTTCTTCATCCACCTCCAGGCCTCAGAGTATCTTGCACCCCACACGTGCAAGATGGGAGTCTCTATCTTTGCCCAAACCCAGAGTACTTTCTGCATCCACCGATGATGGCTGCCATTATAGCTTGCTGTCTCCACTGAAATGCTCACTATTCCCTACCGTGAGAAGTTACTTTTGCACCTTCAGTCCTCTGCAAACCTTCAGGCTCCTCTTCCTAGCACAAAGAGAAAGGAACGTAATGGTTTTTGGGGAGAGCTGCACATTTTCTATACCTACTTTCCTCTCCTTTTGGGCTTGCTTTCATACTCAGAGGAAATCTACTCTCAGGCCATACCTGCTATTCATTTGCCTCAACTAAAATAACATCAAGTGCAAGCACACTACAGTCGAGGCTTCTTCACTGTATGTGTAGGACTCCATGTTCACTCTCATTAACTTTCCAGCATTTTAAGGGAACATGCCACTGTACAAGATTCTGCTTTGCTCTTTTCTACACTCCTCAGTCAAATATATACTGAGTTTCATATAAGATAAGACAAGAAAGGTGGGGAAGGAGCAGGAACTGTACTAACAAACTTCCAGTATTCATCTCCTGTGACATCATGAACGTTTCCAGCACTGTTTTCAAAATAATACCTGATAACATAGAGGCCACACAGGTAGATGCTGTGATCAGAAGAGGCAAAATATGGCTGTGATGGCACCAAAGGAATGAGAAACCATGAAGTGAGAAGATTTGGATTTAGGTTTTCATTAGGCCTTCAATACCACAGCAGTATGAGTGAGAAGCAGGACTTAAAACTTGCTTCTGCTAGACACTAACTGGGATTGGCCTTTCTTGGCAGAGCATTGCTTCTCACCTGAAATAATTGTGACTACAGCAATAAGACAACTCTACAGGGCAGGGATGACCAGCCCTGTCTCTTCAGGAGGCTGGTGGCAATTTCCCATCAGAGCTCCCTGTGGGAAGAACTGCAACATATCTCACCCAGACTGTTGATAGTTTTGCACACAAGTTCCCAGACTGCACAGAGACAGACTAACCATTCTCTAGCCTTATTTTCTGTCCCTCACACATCAGGCAAAAACATTATTGGACTTATTTGTAATAACATAAGGCCTCCTACCTCTCTTTGCATGGGTCCAGTGATGCATCCACAGTCACAAATATCAGGGCTGGATGGCACAGCCTCTTCCAACTGCAGCCAAGAAGCTTGGTTAGACCTGCTTACTGAGATGCTCCAGCAAGCAATCCCTTCCATGTTCAGGAAGAAGGAGCTGGCTTAGTTTTAATAACAGGTGATTGCTAACCTAATTCAGATGGATAAAACAACTTGCGGTGTCCTGACAGAAAAAAACAAGCCAAAACAAAACCACCTCAGGAGGTAGGTATGAAAAGGAAGGTGAGAAGGCCAGAAAGCAGGAGTCAGTGCCCTCTTCACTTGGCACAGCAGCAGCCAGGAAAGTGTGTGAAGGTCTGGAAACCAAGTCTCATGATTTCAGCAACATTTGGAACAGAGGCTGGTCTGCTCTAACAAGCTTCAGGAAACTACTTCTTCCTGCCCTCAATTCTTCCTTTGAGTACAGGAAAGCCAGCCCACCTGGATTGCAGAGCCTGTCACTGGGCCTTTAGATGGCAGGAACAAGCATTTCCATGTAGAGTGTCAGCAGCACATGTTTCTGGGAGACTGAAGGGCAGGTGGTACTGCCTTATAAATCATCTAAACATGCCCGGTGTGATAAATGCCTGCTGTATTTTGCATAACATCTGGGACAGCACGGGAGAGACCTTGGGGGTTGGGAGGGAGCAGAAAGTGAATGTTTTCTGAGCATTATGAAATGACAAAGACAGAGATGGTGTCACCATATGGTCAAAGAAACAGTCAGAGACGTCCAGTCCTTCCCTTCTGAGGGGAAAGGCAATGGCTGAGGCATGAATTCACAGCAACCGAAGGGTATTCATTCTGTTTGGCTTTGTCAGGATTTGACAGCATTAAGAATAGTGTGGTCTCTGTGTGGCAGGGTTAGGGGACAGAGGGAGAGTGAAAGAGGAGAAGTTGGGTAGTTTTCAGATGAACTAGTTGGCTAATTAGTCTGGGGTTGAAAGAAGAAGGATCAGGAACAGCAGAAACCAGCATTAGGAAAAGGACTTCCATGAACTACCACAGCAGTAATAGGGATCAGGACAAAGAAAGTTTAAAGAACAAATCTGAAAAACGGTTTTAAGCCTGAGCATGATTTTAACACCCTAGTTTGACCAAACTATCTTGAACCACATCCTTCTATTCCTGAAAAATAAATGTGATAGGACATGCCTTGTCACAGAGAACATCTCTTGTTTCAGCCTTCCCTGCTTCCAGCCCTCCCCCTAACATTCAGCTCCCACCACAACTGGAAGACAACCCACCTGAGGGTATTTTCAATAGGCATTGTAGAGCATCACTCATCACAGCCCAAGGGAGCACTGAATCAGTCTTTTATCACACCTTGTGTGACTGGATCTTTCTTCTTGCCTTTGATGCCAGTGCTCCAACCCATGTATGTAGTTGATTGAACCCCAGGCACATATGGAATCACAAAGAAAAAAACCATGGAAAAACCTCAAGAAAACACCTAGCTCATCCCTTGTTATGAAGTAAGATGAACTAGAACTAAACCACACCTGGCAGATGGCCATGTAATCTGCTCTTAAAAAGCTTTCTGGTGATGGAGTCTCCACACTTGCCCCAGGCAATACATTTTGGTCCTTCACTACCATGGTCATTTTATTTCTAGCCTGAATCTTTCTTGCTGCAATTTAAGCCCATTATTTCTTGTCCTACCCACCATGGATGAGAAGAACGGTTTATTGTCTTTTTCCTTGCAGCAGCTTTTTATATACTAGAAGACTGTTACCACCCTCCCCCTTCAAACTTCTTTCTTTTCTTTAGTCTAATTAACCCAAATTCACTCAATCTTTTTTTGTAGATCATATTTTTCAGAACACTGATCACTTTCATTACTGTCCTCTGGATTCTCTGGTCAGCTCCTACTTTCTGTAAGAGTAGTGCTGGGGAACAAAATTTAAGAAAGGAACAAAATTTAAGAAAGGCAGGCCCACATGTTTCTTTGGGTGTTTGGGTTCACTGCATTTCTGCTGATCCTCAGTCAGCACCATGTTTTCACTGGATTATTTGATATTATTTCTCTTCTGTTATTCTTCTGTTGTTTCCTGAAGACATTCATGATCATTTTTGCCTCTTCACAATGCAATAACCTGTACTGCCTTCCTAGGCCCTGCTCCTTGTAGCACAAAAGTGGACTTCCCCATGACTGTACAGGGCCACACACTGGACAGTGGACGAAACAAGGATCTGTGAGCCCAAGCTTAAATAATGGCAAAGGAGCCCCAAATGACTGTGGAGTCTGAATGCCTGTCCCATTATTCAGAAATCTGTTTTAACACCAGGTAAGATTTAAGGATGAAAGAATATGCCCACCTAAAAATATAGGTTTACAACAATGAAAATGACTCACAAAAAGATAGAAAAATGTTATTAAGATCATACTTCACCTAAGAATTCTCCACAGTGGCACCAGGATAACCTAAGAATTCTCCGTCGTGGCTTCGAGGATCATTTCTCCAGTCCCGAATTGGAAGCAAAGCATTTGCAAGATGGGCACTTTGAGGAAAGTTGCTTTGCTATGCTTTGTTTGTAGCAAAATAGAGTACTATGATTGCTGTAGGTTCGCTCTTTTTGACATCTGAAACATGCCACAATATTAATAGACTTCAATAGTAATTGATCTAAAGTCAAATGCTTTGAAATATAGTAAAACCTTTATGCTTTTGGAAATGTCTTCATAGTCCAATCTGGGCCATTTATTTCCTGAAACATCAACAATTCTCTAACTACAGATGAACAACATTATGAGCCAGTGTCCCTTTGCTTTTACTCTCTCTGTATTTCCACTGCTACCATGAACAGGCCCCCTGTGTGACACACTGGATTAGTTAACCTCCCATTAGGCCAACACCTGGAGCAGGCCAGGGAGAAGATGTGGCAAGTGAGCCATGGTGGGTAGATGAAAGGGTGGAAGAGTGAGCAGGGAGCAGCAACTGAACTGGGACGTGGAGACAACTATGGCTATGACTGTAATGGAAGGAAGGTTGAGATCCATCTTTGATAATATTGTAAGAAACAGAGGAGAAGCACAAAACAGCACCCATACAACACAGTTTACTCCCTGTAGACATTTGAAATGAAGCACCATGCCATATTTATTATTAATCTCCGCTGCTCTCACAGGCAAACTGCTCTTATAACTTTTCTTCACACAATGTCTGTGTGTAGGACATCTCACCTCCCAGCTGGACTCAGCTTAGAAGCTTTCAGTGCAAAAGCAGGATGGGCTTTGCAAAAACTCCTTGTTGCACCACTTGAGAGTGAGTGCAGAAGTGCTGTCCAGGGTTTCCAATGCAGAGCAGGAAAATTTTCACTTTCATTCTGGGTTATTGTTTTCTGATTGACCTTGGATTCAATGTTGGCTCCTTTTGGAGTCAGTGTCAAATGAGCTTCAGAAATCAGCTTCACTTCCAGCTTTGCCAAAGTGAAGCCAGTTCCTTCTGCTGCTGCAGAGGAGTGGTAGGGAGCAGTTTCTGTTGCCTGTGTCATGTAGATGCATCAATCTGGTCCCACTCCATACTACTTGCCAGGGAAAACAGGTGCTCAAGGTTCCTCATAAGCATTTGGATACATGGGTAGGACCCATCCGAAGGGACTCTGCAGTTGGAGAGGGCATGCACAGAAGGGGCAAGCTGGTCTTAAAATGGGGCAATGCAGTGTGAAACAGCATCTAGATGACCACCAAAGAGAGGATAGGAATATATCTCCACATGAACCTGAAAGAATACTTACTCAAGGTGTAGTTACTGTTTTCCCAAGAGGACTTATTAGTATTAGCACCATGTAAAATGCTATGGAATAGAGGCATAAAGACATACTGTGCCTAGCTGCAAGGCACTTCCAGGAAGATGAACATTTAGCGCCTCGAATATATAAATACCCTTGTTATATAACAAGGTTTGAGTTATGTTTCTTACAGTCTTGGTGAAAATCGATCACAGCTCAGTCTCTCAGTGAGTATCATTGCAGAAGCAAAAAGACTCTGACAAACGGCTGCCAAACCTCCCCATGCATAAACCCCAGTATTCACCCGTTTTGTCCTCGGTTGCTGCAGCCAGCAAGGAGGGCTGATTTCAAGCCTTAACTTCTGCTCCAAGGAGCCCGAGAGCACTCCTGGAATCCCACAGTCCTTTCCCAAGCAGAAGCTCTTTACCAGGCTCCCTCTGTGGCAGGTGACATTAACGCTTCTCCATATAGTTGTTCAGAAAGGAATGGTTTTTCATAGACTATTCATTGACATATAGCTCCCACAGCTAATCCTAAAGTGCTTTCTAACAGCATAAACTATACACGCTACTGAGATTAGAGCTGAACAAATATTTCGCTATATATCATTTATTCAGTAAGTTTCATATGCTTTTTTCCTATTTGTGAACTGTCTGCAAACTGAAAGCCAAATTCCCAAATTCATTCATTAGTCAAAATTACCCATGAATTTCTCCTGCAGATAGTTTTTGCCCTGCAGGCCATTCATGGACAGTTTGTTATGAATAGCTTCAATTCAATGCTTGGTTGGTTTAGCTGCAGCAGTCATGTGGACGTGTCTCTGTTCTCAATGAAAATTCGCTCTCAAATATGAACCAATATTCACAGTGAATTTCTCCCTCTGTTCACTCAACCCTGGTAAGAATCAACCTATTCAATCTAACTGGGTGGATTAAGCTGTCCACATCAGCACACAGGCCGGAAAAGGAACAGAGTGATGCCCAGGTGAAACCTTTCTTTATAAATGCAGGACAGGAATACTCTGCTGTATGGTTGTGAAGTGTCAGAGATGATGCCCTCTCTCATCCCTGAAGGGTGGCCACCAGGCATAACTGGGAAGATGGCTACATCTACAGGGCAGCAGGTACTTGAGTAGCACAAGGATGTATGTTCTACTGTTACCCAAGATAGAGGGATGCTCTCTCCTTACTCAATATTCTCTAAATGAAGTAACATGGGTGAGTTTTGAGTCACAGCCAGACCTAGCTCCCTCTTGCCAACATGCTTTCCAGCAGGTTAATCCATTCAGCATGTTTCCAGGGTGTTTGTAAGCATCCGTCGCCTCTCTAGAGAAGAAAGCAGACGAAGTAGAACATAATGTGTTGTAAACACTAGTTTGAAGTTTGAGTTACCGTTCAACAAGCCCGCAGGCTTCTCTCGTCCTGTTATCTGTCTCCAGCAGATGTTCTTCACATCAGATCACTGTGTTGCAGACTGCTGTTGCCAGTACTGCCAAATCCAGCTGCTACTCACACAGGGGCTCTGAAAAGCCACCCAGCTGCATCTGCTGGTCCTGCTTCTCCATCAGCGGCATGTTAGGGCAGCAACGCCCTAAAAATCTCAGACAGGCAACAAGAGGGGCTATGTGTGTGCCTCAGCACCACTGGTGTGCCCTCAGGAAGAGATTACATAGGCTGATGCAACACTGCTAATCATAAGGCTTCTTTTCTTATTTCTGAGGTTTGAATTGCTCCATGTAGCTATTTCATGATGGAGAAGCAAATCCAAACACCTTCTCAGCTGAGATTTCAGATAAATACATCAGCAGCTAGGAGAGAATAGTAAATGTCCCCAGCTGGAGAAAATGTTGACTTTATGTTGAGAAACTCAAAGCCAGAAGAAAACAAACATGGGGAAGGGGGAGGGTGAGGGAAGAAGAAAAAAACCCCAAATCCAAACACAGTAAACCACTACCAAACCTGAAAGCTTTTCATTTTGTCATGAAATATATTTCTGTTCCTTCCCATGAAAAGAATACATTTGCTGTGAAAATATTGCATGGAAATTTCACATGAACTTTTTACCATCTTCCTTCTTTACCCCCAGACAGTTTTGAAGATCTTGTAGAGGCTGAATAATAGATATGCATGTGTCAGCACTTCCATTTGAAAGGCATTTGTATTGCTTGTACAAGAGAAGCCTCATTAGAGAGCCTTCAGAATGTATACAAGATAACAAAACCTTCCCTAGACCTGTATTACCATGAGCTTTGACCATGAAATGCATTGAGCCTCAGTCCATTCAAGACACTGCTGCCATTACTAACACCTTTGCTTAAAACACCTTCAAGCCCTTTCTTCACCAGTTCTCTTTCCTCTTTTGAGTCCATTTGAAGTGTTTTGCCCCCACCTTGACAACTCACCTTCCACCCATTTCTCTGCACCTGGTTCTTCACCCAGCTTTCCAGCAGCACCTTCGCTGAAGCTTCTTCAATAGTTGCTTTCTCACCTCTTCCAAAAGCAGCCTGTGACCAAATATGCATCCCTGATCCCTTCTGCAAAGCTGTTTTTTGCCATTCTTCAAACCTCTCTTCCCCCCTCCCCCAATGATATTTGGCTTTCTAAGGCCTTCTCTCAAATGCCTGTGAGCAGATCCAGCATTTCTCTTCTCCTCCAAACACACAGACATCACTGAATAGGAAACTACAAAGGCACACATGAAATGCGCCCGCTCATTCATCTTGCTGTCGGTCGTCTTGCATCCTTCAGGAGAGCAGACTCCAAACTCCTTGGAACAACTGCTATGGCCTTTTTCTATCTTAAAGACTCTCTACCACTTTTATCATGATAAAAAAAAACCCAACCAAACAAAAACAACAACAAAGAGAAAAAGCAGTACTTCACCTAGGATGGAGATGAAACCCCCTTTTGCTTTGCAGCAGCAGCTGCTAAACAGTGAACAGCAGAGCTGCATCTCAGCAGGGAAGAATGAGAAGGAAAAGCCTGTAGCTGGTTAAAACTACTTGGGTAAGAGGACTCTATGGAGGTGAAATAATTTACCTTTCTAACTGTAAGATTTAATCAAATTTCATGGGTTTCACTTGCTGGGACACCTTGAGGTGGGAATCATTGCTGTGAGTCTTGTCAGAACCAACCAAACCAAATTCATCTGCAAACAAAGCACCTGCCATTTTTTTAATAACTTGTAGGAAATAGTGTACTCACTCACAGTCATGCTGCTGCCAAAAGGGCAATACCCTCTCTGCACTGCCTGCTGCCACCCCAGTTGTTCAGCAGCCCAGCACAGCCCATCACCTGGGCAGGCCCTTCTCCCTGCCAAAGCCAGTGAGTGGGTGATGGATCCCAGCTAGAGGCCAGTCTCCTTCATCCCTCCCCGGGGAAACAGAACATTCTTCCCTCTCCGACATTATCCCTGGGAGACATGAAGGTTGCACCCAAGGTTATACGAATGAAGGGTGCCAGGTCCTCCCTGTGCAGCAAATGAATGATTAGAAAGCTATCGCACAAGAAGGGGAGGGGGAAAGATGCATTGCTGGCAACCCTCTTCCTTGGTTTTACTTTTCCCCTTCCATCCTTTCCTTTGGAGCTATGCAAAACGGTTAAGAGTAAGGAGAGACTTAGCTTAAATTAGGTTTACAAATAGCCCAGTGAATAGGGAAATGAGACGCATATGCTGCATGTTAAAGTGTCACCGCCACGCAGCCCGATGCGGCTGGGATTTGGAAAGGAGCCGGGCACGGAAGAAGAGGTGCAAAGCACCGTCAGTCAGGAGCAGCACGCCGGAAGGTTTCTCGGAGCGCAGCTCTCCGAAGCGCTTGGTGCTGCTGCCCCCCGACGGTCCCGCCGCGCAAGCTGCCTGCGCGCAGTCCCGCGGCCCGCGGCGGGCGGGCACGCCGGGGGCGGGGCGGCGGCGGGGGACCCGGCCCCAGCGGGCGGGCCGGGGGTACCGGCCGCCTCCAGAGGTGACCCTGGAAGAAATCGTCATTTTCAAAGGTTTTAAGTGCAGTCATGGTCCAGGGGAAAAAAAAGAAGAAAAAAAAAAAGTCTATTAAAAATGATGACTCGGTGCTCTCTATTTATTCCCTGTCACCGAGATTTATTTTCTGCCCTAAGTTTTTCTTACTTTTTTTCATTCCCCCCACTCGCCCTCCCCCCAAACTGCAGGCTCTATTTGGCTGCCGAACATCAAGCTCTGAAGCTCTGGTTTCTACACCTTGCCATACGGGTACACGAAGATAGCTGACGCTGCTACTTCGGCAGCTCCGGAGACCAAAGCCGTCTGTCCGCAAGGTATCCACATGTGCCACAGAATCACAGAATCACTCAAACTGGGAGAGATCTTCAAGATGGAGTCCAATCATAAACCCAAGACAGCCAAGTCCACCATTAAACCCTGAGCACCACATCTACGTGTCTTTTAAATACCCCTGGGAATGGTGACTCGACCACTCCCCATGGCAGCCTGTTCCCGGGTTTGACAACTCTTTTGGTAAAGAAATTTTTTCCTAATACCCAGCCTAAACCCCCTCTGGTTCACTTTGAGGGCACACAATATCAAGTCTAGCTTCTCCCAAACACTGTCTCCTGCCAGCTCACCTCACACTCTTTGTCTAGCAGCAACCAGCTCACAATTACCACTAGTCTCCATGGCCTGCCTGACCTCCTTGCTAAGCCGGCTGGCAGGGGAGACCTGGAATGGGGGATGACTGTTTTCAGTACTACCTTTATTTACCGTCCTTCATGAAGGACAAGCATGTCTCTATGTCTCTATCCACATCTCTCTCTAGAGGTGGAGTGGGGAAAACAGGACATTGATTCTCCCACCAATGGGGACATCAGGGGTTTTTTATCAGCATTCATACAGAAACTCTGCCCTTTGGAGGCAGGGAAAAAGCCAAAAGATAAGCACACAGGCACCGTTTTTGGTATGAGGTCTGCTGCCATCGCCATTGATTTACAGAGGAGTGGACAAGGCTAATTTGCTCTCCTAAGAGACGGCAGAATGAAGTCACGCTGCCAGCCAGCCTCCTGACTTCTTACAGAGACTCACACTTGGGTTAACAAGGCCTCACCACAAGACTGGGAAACCTAAGAGCTGAAAGTAACTGTGAGGAGGCAAAAGATGGATGAACAGGGGAAGGAAGGGTGAGGAAAAGGCCACAGAGAGGATGAGAAGCAATCACAAAGGAGAAAGCAGAGAGTGAGGAAAAAGAAACTGGATGAGAGACATCAGCCTCATGGACTGGGGGACAGGACTGAAAAGTGTAAGGGACAGGGAATATAAAGGAGGAGGGAGTGGAAGAGAAGGAATGCCAGCGTCCACAGAGAGGGAATGGACCCATCTACAGTAGGGCAGGTAAAGCCAAGTGGGGAGCAAGAGAAAAGACTTCTCTGAGGGAAACATCAAGGGAGGGAATAGCTCAGAGAGGAGGCATGGATGGAAGAGATGGATGAAGCCAGAGGGGCCTGGGTCTCAGAGCAGGAGTCCAAGGGAGCAGGACACTGTGCCTTTGGGACTTGGCTTGGAAAGGCAGATGCCTTGGGGATGAGGTACATGAAAAGGGACAGCACAGGGGAAGATGTAGCTACTCATGTTAGTGCTGTGGCTGTCACTGTGCAAAGGAACTGCATTGACTGTGAAGGATCTCAAAGACTTCTCAGCAAACAGCTGTTTTCCCCAGGTCACTTCCGAGCACATTCCCTGATCACAAGTAACCAACACAGAATCACAGAAAGGTTCGGGTTGGAAGGGACCATAAATTCATCTAGTTCCAACGCCCTGCCACTGGTGGGGACACCCTCCACTTGACATGCAGCCATCCCATCAGGAGCAGCTCAGACAATAGAGCTGATTCTTCTACCTGGTATCCTGACCAAAATGGCATTGACAAGGTCCCGACAACCAGTTTACAGAGAAGACAAGGTCCTGACAACCAGTTTACGTTGCTGCATAGAGCAGCAATGCTCCTTCAATCATCAGGGCAAGTCCTAGAGTCCACCTGCTGCTCCCAAAACCCAGCAGATGGTCTCTATTTCAAGGCCACACAACATGTTTAGCAAAGCTCTCCATCTTCTGCAAGGAGGGAAGGAACTAGGCAATCCTGAAACATGGGTTAGTATTAAGGAGAATCCTTGTGCCTGGTTACAAGTCAATAAATGAGCAGTACAAAGATCCATACATTCCTAGCATACACCCTCTGCAGCATTTAACAAAGATAACACCCAGGGCTGGCAATGTGCATACGAAGGAAAACGTAGATTACCCTTAAAAAATAAAACTCTTATAAGGCAGTCAGTCAGAACCAATATTGGAAACATTTCCTTTTATCCCTGTGCCTAGTAAGACTACCGACTGAGCAAGTAGAGATCTTTAAGAGCAGGTTAACCATCTTTCAGCAAGGGATTAAATATAGTTGAACCTCTTAGGTCAGACCCTGTGGGGAGAAGGTGTGTGCATGTGCATGCACATGTGTGTGTAGATTAGATTATTTTTTTTTTTAAAGTAATTTTCAAGCCTGTTCTTTAGGATTATATCAATTTTCCAGGTGGGGAACGGAATTTTCAGAGACACTAAAGCTAGCATTTTCAGTCTCAGGTGGTAACCCACAAGATGGGTGCCTGCATCACTACTGATCTCAGGTCATGCAGCAAGTCAGCAACAAGCTGAGAGCAAAACCCAGGTCTGACTAGTGCCCTAGCAGCGCATCTAATGGATCACAAACACCCAACTTATTTGTCTTAATTTAGCGTGGTTTTTTCTATCCTCTTGAGTAATTTTCTTTCCTTAAAAGATATAAATCACATACCTACAAAGTAAAGAATTATTTAAAGAACATTTATGTTTAAACTCAAAAAGGAGTTTGAAAGTAACTCCCTAATGGCCAAGATGTGACTTGGCTAAAGACTCCACTACATGAAGATGCTTTATGGCTTCGATACCAGCTGGCCTGCAAATCAGCCTTCAGGGTGTTGGGGTGTTACTGTGGGTGAATACCCTTGCTGCAAGTTAACTTAATGCTGCCTTCATTCATTCCACCCTAAGTCAAACCACACTGTGCTCAGCCCCAGGTGTGCACACATGCACGCATTAGGCTTTGCCCCAAGGACACATGATCGATCCAACAACTCCATGTCATCGTGCACCGCACCCAGGTAGAGACAAGGTAACAGAAGTTTCTCTGTGCTTCTGTAAGCCACACCACAACTTCATTTTGTCCCTGATCCTGTTGCTGCTAAAGACATCAAGGGGAAGTGCGGGAGGGGAGCCTTTCACAGTGACTTCAGTAGCCTTGACAGCAGCACGTGTTAATCGTCCTGTATCAAGTATAGCTTAACACCAGAACCACCACCAGAAGCTTTACATGAGCAACGAAAAGGACCTAAAAGAGATTAATACATTGCAACAAATCAATAGCAACTGTGTTCTAAACACAGCACCTAATGGTGGGACCAACAGTTTCCTAGGGAACCTGCTTTGGCAGGGGGTTGGACCCGATGATCTCTCGAGGTCCCTTCCAACCCGTACGATTCTGTGATTCTCTGATTCTGGGATTCTCTGATTCTGTAATAGTAACCATCCTCTCTCGTTAATACCTGGTGTAGCAGCTGCATTTTTCTGAGGGCTGTTTCTTTCCCTCTGTGCTTCACTCTAATGAGCAACAGATTTGCCACAACTCTGAGTAACACCAGCCTAATGCTCAGGCTTATGTTTATGAGGACTGAAAAATAACACAAAGATGCACGGCCATCCACATGACAGACAGTCACTGACAACTTCCCAAAACCCTCATAAAAGAAAACGAAAGAAAAATCTACAGCCCAAGAATCCTTTGCAGCCATCAAAAATCATTTTAAACCGGTAGAGAATGATTTGATCAATTTCAATGCAGACCCCGAACTCCATGCTCAGAAATATGCCACAGCCATCAGGCACTGCGGCTGCCTCCCAGACAGAGGACAAGGAACTTAATGTCGGTTGAAAGAAAGGTTAGACCTACTGAGTGTCTGGTGTGTGCTGAGGATGGATGGGGGCACAGTGTTTATAGGAAAGCCCAGATGAAAGGCTACCAGAGAAGCCCCATGGGCTGCTACGTTCCTGACTTGGCCGGCAAGAATAGAAATGAGAGCACAGCACAGAAATTCCGATTATAAGCTGCATTTCAAAGGCAAACAGTATTTGTTGAGTAGCCAGTCTTAGAACTGGGGTTTGGAACATCTCACAGACCAGCTTTTGGTAAATACAGATCTGGAGCCAAGCTCTGGTTTCCAATACCTTAGAAGCCCACTACCTCATTCTGGAGATGGCTCTGTGTAAAGAGAAAATCTTTGGTGTCTCAGTCACCTCCAGTATCTGTTAGGGTCGTGTTTCTTATTTCCCTTCCACACATAGCTGGAAAGAAAATCAAACTGGGGGGGAGGGCTGGCATATACTCAAGTTGTCTTTTGAAATAAGACCTCACCAGACTTGCCTAAGCAAGTACTTTGTTCTCATATTCACAGATTCACAGAATCGTAGGGATTGGAAGGGACCTCGAGAGATCATCAAGTCCAACCCCCTGTCAAAGCAGGTTCCGTAGGACAGATCACACAAGGAGGCATCCAGACGGGTCTTGAATATCTCCAGAGAAGGAGACTCCACAACCCCCCATGGCAGCCTGTGCCAGGGCTCTGTCACCCTCACTGTGAAAAAGTTCTTCCACATGTTGGTGCAGAACTTTCTGTGCTTCAATTTGAGGCCATTGTCCCTTGTCCTGTCCCCACAGACCACTGAGAAGAGGCTGGCCATTTCCCCCTGTGTCCCACACTTCAGATATCTCTAAACATTAATCAGATCCCCTCTCCGTCTTCTTTTCTCAAGGCTGAACAGCCCCAGCTCACTCAGCCTTTCCTCACAGGGGAGATGCTCCAGGCCCTTATCATCTTGGTAGCCTTCACTGGACTCTTTCCAGGAGATCCCTGTCTTTTTTGTACTGGTATCTGACCCCAAACTCTGGATGTCCTTTATGTTGCAACTAACCAGGGCCCATACAAAGCATGGACTTAGGCACTGGCTTCACAGAGTCACTGATGCCTTGAATCCCCAGAGCTGTCTGGCAGGCATTTAAGACAGTTTGCAGTGGCTCTTCTGCTGGGTGCTGTCCCAAGCCCTGAAGAGTTGCTCCAGGGTGGAGGAGATAGAAGACTCAACCAGGCAGCTCCTCTCAACCTCAGCAGTGGGGCAGAAGGACAAATTTAAGTCAGTTTTAAGCCCACAAGAAGTCAGTTGCACTGGAATACAGTTAAATAAGGAAGCAGCAGCTTTTTATGCTATTTACAGATCATCTCTTCCCTAGCCATGCACACGCACCAGCCCGTTCCCCAACACCTTTGAATCACAGACCATCATAACAAAGGGAAGAACTGTGAAGCCAAAGGCAAACCATGGTGAAAAAACATTTGCTTCTGGGACACAGACAAAGCACTCAGGTGTCCCCAACACATCATAGCAGACACCACAGGACTGAGGGCAGATCCTAAATAACATTCATAGGAGGAAAAATAAACAACCCACAACAAAAAGGAAGAGGTATTCATACTCAAGGCACAGAGCGCTCTGTTCTTTGCAGGACCACAAGGAAAAGCAACCACCCTAGGAGATAGTAAGGAAATGAAGGCTGGTGCAAACAAGCTGGACAGCGGGGACCGCTGTAATTCTTCATCCCTCCAGAGGATGTCATTATAGAGCCACCAAAAAAGGCGAGCTTTGTGACCCAAATCTGGAGAGAGTGAATAAATGCCTAGTGTTCAGCCGCTCTACGGACAGTAAGCCCCAAACTTCCCTATTTACTTTCCCAGAAGAAGCCAACTTTCCTTAAGCCAGCGTGCAACTTGTGGGAGGACAGGAGGAGCGGCAGCACCCATTCGTGATCTGAAAGACGTGCAACAGGTTAGCCTGGAAACCAAACGGAACGTGTGCTCCAGGTGACTGGGCTGAGCAAAGGCGTGAGGTGTCTGCACGCTTTACAGCCACGCCTGCTTTCAACCTCTTCTGGTGCCCTGGAGCACGGATGGGTCCGTGGAGGATACGCTCACACACAAGAAAGACGAGCAAAGAAAACTGTGAACATGGAGACTGTGTTCACAACCAGCAGCCATGGAGCAAGTGCACCCAGGAAAGAGCTGGCGCGGGGGGCTGTGTGCTTGTTCACCCTGTTCACCCATTTCCATGGCTTAAAGCACAGCTTAAAACACGGCTGCTGTGGCCCAAATCACACACCCTCTCCCCATCTCAAATATCCACATGGATGATGGCCTGATGATGACTACTATACTCTGCTTGCCAAAGTGCCTTTAGATCCTTCAAGAAAAATAACTACCCAAGGTAAATTCCGCAGTTACCGATGGCATCCAGGAAGCTGGGAGGTAGGCTGGATAGCTCATCTCCTGTACCAAACACCCTGGGTTTAAATACAGGTGAGCTAAACAGCAGAGCCTTTGGGCTTTACAGCATCAGGCTCCTTAGCCAATGCTTCCCTGTGCGCACACACCATGCCAGTTTTGGAGCGTATCAACTGGAAGCAAGTCATCATCCCTTCCCAAGTATGCTTTAATAAGTTCAAATCCAGGAGCTGACCCGGGCTAGACCCAGCGCTAAAGAATCCCTTGCTAGCCAGCCATGCAAGCTGTGTCTTAATTTCCTCTCTTCTTTGCTGCTATTTGTTTCAAGGGCTTGGTTTTGTTTGGTTATTTTTACACAGATAGATTAAATTTCCTGCCAACCCACTTTCTGATTCAAACATGTTATAGAGGACGTGGGGGAAAGGAGGAAATCGGGAACAGCCAGCAGAAAATGGCATTACAAGGCTTAGCAAAGTGTCTGATCCTTAGCTGCGTGCACTGTCTGATTCCTACACATCAGCAGTGCTTTCTAAAGCCAAGGGAGCCTATACCACAGAGAAAGGAAAAGCACTTTTTTTAGCTGTTGCTGTATGGAAACTCATCAGATAATATATGCCAGAGTCCCAGAGTTGGGAAGTTCCATGGCTACCAAGCTGCTCCCCCCAAAACCTGCATTCACCAATTCCATGCCCAAGACTCTTGCCACTCTCACTCTCCCTCCACGGCTGTGTAGGTGACCTAACAAAGCCTTTCTCTTTGCTCCTCACCAGCTGACAAGAGCTCTGGGCTAGTGCAAAGCTAAGGAAATGCATTGTGCATGTCCCCCTCCCCTCCTCCCCCCTTTTCTTAGGAGTTCACAGAGCTGGTAATCCTTGCTAACATCCTCCAGGCAGACACGGAGGAACGCAGGCTGAGAAAAAAGCACCATCATCCTTCACTTGGAAAAAACCACAACAGATCAGAAATTTATCATTAACATTTCCCCAGTATCTTTCCGGAGGGGGTGGTGGGGGTGTCAAAACATTGGAGTTAGACACCCTGTTACCAGTAACAAGTTGATCACCCAGTTACCTCGGTCCTGGTGTCATCTGAGGCTGCCCTGATTTGAAGTATTCTTCATGAGGACCTAAACCATAATATTAAGGAGGGTGGATCTCCTGAGCATCCCAGGTCCTCATGGCAAAGCCAGGCAGTCTCAGACAGGACACCATCTGGTAGACTAGATTCTGCTGAAAACTCTTCTGTGTTCTGGAAAGAGTTTGCTGAAGTGCATGCATCATTTTTTATTTATTTATTTTGAACTTCAGATGAATCAGCAGATAGAAGTCCAAAAGCTGTGTAAGTTAATAAAACTTCTAGCAGTCTGCAGCCAGATTTCCCAAATGTTTGAGCTCCCATCTACATCAACGTCTAAAAAGATGTCCAGAACTGAAGTGTGAAAGCATCCTCTCATGGTCATTCCTTTCATGGTCTTGCCACTTAAATGTACAACTATTCCTTGTGCTAGAACAAGTCTTCTGATATTCTTTGGTGGAAGGTGATCTAACTGATTGGTACTGACATTTAAAGCAACATCCATGGCACCCACTTGTGGGTGGTTATCAGTGAACACAAACATTTCGGTTCCACTTTCAACTATGATAGCTTCAACCTTTGTTTGCCTTTCAATGATAAACAGTCGATCTAGAGCTCTATGAAGACTGCTAACTGGTATTATTTTTGTGTTGCAGTAATGCCTCACTAGAAACAATTTCCAGGTTAAAACTCCAGCGTACTAGGTGCTGCACAAATCTAGAAAATGACCCTGTATCTTAGGAAACTCTGCTCTAGGTCAACAGACAGAGCTGAGCAGAGTAATGACGTAAGGAGGGAACGGGTAGTACAGCAGAACACTGACAGGGCTCTCGTGGGAATAAAATGCAAAGATGCTATTAATGTCACATGAAGGTTGCACAATCAAAAGATGAAAAATGTCAACATTAAGATTCCAGTGGCAACTGTCCAAAACCGGCAATGGGGCCAGCTCATTTACTCTAAGGCCTGTAGCTGAAAACACATTTACAGGAGTATTTTAAACTAGGTGTTGAAAAACACCAAGGAATGAGAACACGATGCATGTGCAGCGGAGCTGAATTAGTGCTGCTGTTGGATCCGTGGGTTTCTGGGTTTAATAATCACTCTCAGAATATCTGGGGGGATTTTAGAGAAGCAGCAGGGAAAATGAAACATGGAGAGAGAAATGTGAAATCTTTGGCAAAACATCAGGTTTCCCCAACTAATAATATCCTTCAGCTAGCAGCTGTTGATACAGACTAAGAAGTGTGTGCTTCCCAGTCCCCTTATGCCCTGGAAGTGTGAATGCTCGGACACTGAAATGACCATGCTCTGCCTACGGGGATCAGCAGTTTTGTCAACTTCCTGACAGTTTCCCCCATCAAAGTTACTCAAAAGCCCAAGAAAATCAGTGAGGGCCTTCCTGGTGGCTGCCTTAGGTTCTGGATCTGGGTTGCACGTGCCGTGTTTCAGCTTGGAAAAGCAACACCTGAGCAAAGCTAGGCAATTTTTAAAAGCATTTTCCCACATCATTCAAAAAAGCAAGAGAGCTCCCTCACCAAATGACAGAAAACACAACTTACCTTTCTTTAGAGAAGAAGAGACTTGCAAGCCTTGGAAATTGAACCTTGTGGGGAGGACGCGTCAGACTGTTATGAATGAGGAAAACAAGGCTATAGTGCCAGGGTTCACTACCAAACTGGCCGGCCAAGTATTGCATGGGTCTTGGTTGCACAGGCGCTGCTAGCTGCCACAGTTGTGTCATGGACGAGTATTAACAGCCAAATTCACTGTAGTTACAGAATTAGGTGAGGGAGGGGAAAAAGCAGCAGCAGGCAGCAAGAAGTCCTTTTTTTATATGAATAAAGTTTTATTGAATTTTAGACAATTAGAAAGAACAAAGAAAGAGGAGCAAACAGTCTCTTGGAGGGTAGGAACCAGAACAGAAGAGCTTTCCCATAGAGGTGGTGGTGGGGGTGTTCTGCTGAGGGCAGTGTTCCTGTAAATGTCACACAGGGGTTGTCACAAAAGCAGAGAGAATGTGTCTGGGCTTTCCTTCGATTGCCTTTCCCCCTTCCCCCTCCCTCCCGCCCCACTCCTGCATTAGGGTTTCCAAAGCCAGTCTTTCCCCCTCCTGTCATTCCTAGCACCCAACAACAGCAAAGTGAGCGGACAGACAGGGAAGAAGGCCGCTCCAGTGAAACGTGTGTACGCAGGCACAGGGCAAATGCCCGCCTGCACCCATGGGTTTGCACCCATTCTAGACAGAGCTGTGGAGGAGGGGGAAGGAAGGGAGGTTGGATGTCTTTTCCCTCTGTTTTTGTTCATTTGTTTTGTGTTGTTGTTGTTTATTTTAAGCAAAGAAGGCACAAAATCTCAGCCAAGCTTCAAACCTAGTGCTGCCTGGGAGCTCCCAGCCTCCCAAAAAGCCAGTGTGTCCATGTGGGAACCCAGCCCTCACCTCTCCCTCCTCTTCCTCACACTCTGTGCTTGCATATGAACGGTGCCACTCAGGCAGAAGGCCCTGCCCAAGGTTTGTGCACTGCTGGGCAAAGTAAAGCCGTGCTGGGACAGGGGAAGTGGGGATGAGGAAGAGTCTATTGTCTTAAACAGACCCTTTTTCCAGTGTGAGACCTAGGGAAAGTTGCCTGTGATTCCCCACATTGCTATTCCAAGAGTGGATCTGTGAGGGCTCTGGTGTGCTTTTGGAGGTGACCATTGCCTTTACATGTGCAAGGGTTGGTGTTATGCAGAAGAGCTGAGGTACCCACCCAGGCATGGTTCCTCTAAGCAAGTGCTCTCTAGGAGGGTAAGTCCCAGCCTTCAGTGCAGCCCTCCAAATGACACTAGGTTCCTTGAGCATTTTAACTCTTGGCTTTGATTAAGGCTATTTAGTTGCAATAGAAAAAGGATAGGTGCCAGCTGCAATCACCTCCCTGGCTGCAAGGAGACAGCAGAGCCACTGGCAGATGCCCCAGTACCCATCCCCAGGACATTGCTGAAAGCAGAGGAGGCAGAGACCACGTAGACTTCCACAGGGTTACCCCCTCCATTAAACCCCTGCTTTCACTCTAAGGAAAGGGATTTGGAAATTAATCCTGCCAGACTCAGCATCTGAGAGTATTGTATGCATGGGAGAGTGGGAATGAAAACTGTGTGCCCTGCCATGCAGCCAGCCCTGGAGAACCCCATAAGGAAAACCCATCATGCAGACACCACAGCTGTGGGGTTTGAAGCTACTTGCCATGAACGAGAGCAGCCCAGGGGCAGCAGATGCCTTTGGACCTTTGGGCTGCTCTGCCATGCCACCCTGCTCCTCTCTGCCTCCTGTATAACACCAGCAACAACCCCAAAACAAAAAAAAAAGATGCAAGCCCTACAGCAACAGCAACAGGCCCTCACCCTGCACAGCATCTTGGGGAAAGACAATCAGACAGCTGTATCCTCCACAGCCATGGACAGTGCTCTGGCAGCACCCTGAGCTAGCGCAGGAAAAAGACCCAGTCTGAGGAGGGCCTGTGTGTTTCTGTGCATGTTGGGGTGGGGGAAGAACTGCAAAAATAAAGACAAACGCTCCCCAGTCTGCACATTTGCCCAACTGCCCCCTTGGCTAGGCTAGTGGCTCTGTCTCCACCCCACCCCTCCAGCCCGGCCAGTACCTCCTAACACCTGGCCCCAGAGCATCACCCTCTCTTGTTCAGCAGTGGGGCTAGGGCCACAGGGATGGGGCCACGGCTGACATGTTGAGGCATACCCCACCTCAGCACCCCGCCGTGCTTCGCCCTCCCTGCCCCAACAAAGGCTGTTGTCCTCTCAGAAACAAAACAGCAACAACAGAAAAAAATAATATATATGTATCTCCCCAAACCTCCCTGAAAGATCCAAATGGACAGAATCGACCCCCAACAAAACCAACAGGAAACAAAAGCAAAAGTGTCCCCCCCAAGGTCAGGATGGGGTGCATATCCCAGCTGGGGCCCAGCAGCTGGGAGCGCGTCCCGACCTCCCTGCTCCGCCATCCTTGGCACATCTGCGGCCTCTACTGGCACAAGGAGCCCCAACAGCCAGGGGGGACACGGCCGGGCCAGGGCTGTCCCACCAGCCAGCAGCAGCCTTGGGATGGGAAGGTAGTGGGGAGAGGCTTGTGTGTGTGTGTCCCTGCCGCCTCGCCACCTTTCAGGAAGAAGTAGGGTCTCTTTGCCCCACCAGCAACAAGAGGCCCCTTGCTCGGCTCTCAGCCACTGGTATGGCCCTATACAAGGGAGCCAGCCCGGCTCTGGGCAGGCACCATGACGGGCACAGCTCCAATCCGCTCCAGCGTGGCCTGGCTGATGGCATAGGAGCGGGTGTGTGGCAGCCGTGGCTTCCTGCTGACTGAGCCGTTGCTCCGGATAACCTCCTGAGGCGACGGAGCTGTGCTGGCCGTCACCACCAGCGTCTTAGGAGGAGCCGGCGATGGGTGGCCACCATTGGCATAGACAGGGCGGGTGCTCGTGCTCCCAGAGCGGGAGAAGGGTGGCTGGTGGGCATCGTTGCTGTTGCTGAAGCGGGTGAAGGAGTCTGTGGCGTGGTTGGCTTTGGGGTCATTCCAGTAGCGGCTGTTGTAAGTGTTGGAGGAGGTGAGAGTGTCATTCTCTGACGAGGACGCATCAGCGTGGAATGTCTTTGTGGCGGAGGAGCATTTGGGTGGCAGGTCATCTTCCCTGGGAAGAAGAGGGTGTGAGGGCACACGAAGGAAGCTGCCCCGTTCGCCTAACACCCACCCCCACCGTACCCTTCTGGTGTCAACACCATCAATTCACAGTGAAGGTACAATCAATCGCCTAACACCCACCACCGTACCCTTCTGGTGTCAACACCATCAATTCACAGTGAAGGACACATCAATTCAGCCACTGATATGGCCCTATACAAGGGAGCCAGCCCGGCTCTGGGCAGGCACCATGTACACGATTGTACACGAGGCGGCTGGTACACCAATGTGCACCAGCATTGCTCTCTGGCCTGTTTGCTCATCCATCTTTGCAGATCCTACATCTGTGCACGTTAATTGCTCTATGTGCCTACCACTGAGGTAAATGACACATGTTCATGATCTGGGGGGAAACCAGTGTTTGTCACAGCCACTGTTACTATACAGGCAGTCAGCATGACTGTACAACCTATGAAGCTGATCCTCAGGGGAGTTGCAGGAAGCTACCAGAAGTAAACACCACGGCTGTGACACCAGAGAAGACTACAGTTGTATCTACAGTGCTTTTCAGCTATCACGGTCTGGTGTTGTGGGTCAGGATCCCCATCACATGCAGAGTCACTCTTCTAACAGCGCTAACAACATCAAGCCAAAGCTCTCAAGAAAGGCAGTACTGAAAACAAAATCTATCATTACCATTCCTCATTTGCTCCCTCCTTTCTCTGGACAGATATAGACAGCTTTCTCTGGCTCAGGGGAACAGAGTGAAGATTAACAAGAGTGAGATTCCTGATTGCCTTCCTGTCAGATGCTGCTTTTGCTGGACAATCAGAGTTCCCTGCCACCAGCTTTCTCTGGTTCTTACCTTATTTCATTAGGAATCTCCTCCTCTTCTTCTTCCTTGTGTTTATTTTTCCAGTAAAATAGTGCCACGGCCACCAACACAATGCAAACAACAAGCACAACGGCGCCTGTGGCCACTGCTCCTGCAATCAGGCCAATGCTCCGGGGGTGGGCTGCAGGGACAATTGAACAGAGAACAGAGAGGAAATCAGGGCTGGGCTGTGGCAGTCCCTGAGCATTTGAAGCTACCATGGCTTGGAAAGGGGGAAGGGACATGTCCCCATTCCAGGGCACAAAGATCTTCTGATAGAGAAGCACGTGGTGGCTCACAGCAAAGATGGCTACAGACTTTACTGTCACAAGACAGAAGCAGGTGGCCAAACCTCCCTTGGCAAAATACTTACGTGCAATGACTTGCAGGTCCAAAAGGCAAGTGCTGGTTCCAATGGCATTTGAAGCCACACATTGGTAAAGACCTGAAGACACAGTGCTGATATTTCGGAGAGTGACAGTGCCCTGGACTTGGTCTAGTCAGAGAGAAAAGAAGGATTTAAATCCCTCCCCCCTTGAAGCAAACCATGAAAAGGCAAAGCCAGCAAATAGAGAATTTTGGTGTGAGACTCTTAGGAGAGAAATAAATTAGGAAATGACCTTGAGATGGAAGCATAATGCATACACACACACACACACATGAGATTAGGTCTTAAGGAGCTTACACTAGATGTTTCTTTTTCTTTATATAGATTAATTTCTGCAAATGAAAGCTTGTGACTCTCAGCATTGTGTGAGAAAAGGGAAGAAAGAAGAGAGATGGAATTATGTATACCCTACCTGCTAAATTCAATCCTGCCCTGCAGACCCCTGGCTCTCCCATCCCTGGGCTCCCCACCTCCTGCTCTGCCAATTTTCCTTGGTCCTGAACTATAAAACTAAAATGCTTGTTTACTCTTAAAATACAGCAAGATAAAGGGCAAAAGTACAGCTATTACCACTTGGCCAGGACATGTAGGCTATGTGATCTTATGAACAGGACCTGGAACTGGGCAATGCTCAGTCTGATCACAGCCTTGCTTTTACACACATCTGAAAGCCAGCTCTGGCAGTGACTCAGTGGAGAACAGTGACCTCAGTGTGAGAAGCTGGCGGTATTTTCCTGGGATAATTCTCTGCCTCCCTTCTCCCAGTTTCATATATGTGAGCCTTTCATTTGGTTTAAAATGCAGGGGATTTGGCAGCTGAAATCTCCAGTCAGATTGCCAACGTCCAGTGACCATGTTCTCTCTCCCACTCAACCAGAGCCTTGCTCCTCAATAGGGAACATGTTTCGGTACCAAAAACCCATGAAAAGTTAAGTGGCTACTGGAGGGTATCTAGTCCACCATGGGCTCTAGGTATCTTTGTTCCAATAACGTGAGCATGCAAGTGATAGCAGACGCTTAATGAGCCACGTCACTTCTGGTGGCTCAGACAAAGGAAAGCCCAGGCCAGCACCCGGGAAATAAGAGGATAATCAACAGAATGAGCACCTTGTGTGGCAGTTGGGGGCAACTTGGGAACATTGTCCAGTTTCTCCCAGAGGTATGTTGGCCGGGGTATGCCTTCTTCTGAGCTGCAGGTCAGTGTGATATCGCTGCCCACGTCCAGGGACCCCTGGATTCTGCACAGTGGGGCAGAAGGAGGAACTGCGAGAAAAGAGGGGAAAGTGACAGCAGATCAGGAAATATGACCAAACAGTGGAGTGCAGGCTCTTTCTGGACATGCGCTGCTGGGGAAAGCAAGGACACTGGCATGAGTTGACAAGGGGACAAGAATGAGGCAGCAGACAAGAACCCGTTAAGGTTTGGGGGGGGGAGGGGTGACAGTTCACAAAGATTCCTGACCCACCAGCCCATCAATGTTAGACACTACTGCTGACTTTCACAGGACCCACTACTCTTAATTCCCTCCCTAGAGAAAATGGAGAACATTTCTATGTTTGAGACAGCAAGGGTGATAAGATGTAACAGCTGCAGACAGAATTTGCTGTGGTTGGGTTTTGCTTCTGTAGCCCTAAAATGGCACACAGTCTCGAGTATTTAACATCCTAGGGAGTTAATATCTAGGACTAATTGCTTTCCTGAAAAGGAAGCAAAGATCTAAAGTCATTCTCTTCTCCTGGTGCTATGCACAAAACTGTCATGGTCCCTTCAGCTTTCCAGGATGCCCTGTACTTATTTATGCTTCTTTGCAACTCCGTACTACAATCCTGCCACAAAAGCTTCCTCTCCACCACATTGTATGTTACCTATACATGAAGGTTATGTGTCCTACAAATTCCCACAACACCCACAAGGCAGCCCATCCCTCACTACAGGATGCCCATGGGCTCCAATGCAGACACTACCATATCGCTCTGCTATGATGCACTGCCATGCACAGAGCATCCCCTTGTCCCCATTCATCCCCTCTCCCCCATAACCCAAATAAACACACCTAAGACAGTAAGTCCAATGACTCCAATATTCCTGACGCCTCGGTCGGGAAGGTTGTTGACCAAACACTGGTATGTGCCAGTATCTGATAGCTGAGTGTTGTTGATGAAGATGGAGGCACTGGTGGTTGGCATCGTCACAGCAAACCCCACTCGCCCATAGAACTGGGGTGCACCACCAAAGATCTGACCCCCCTGGTAGAGAATAACCTGGAAAAGAAAGGAAGGCTCAAACAACACTCTTTAGGAGACGAGCAAGGAGGAAGAACAGCAAGCAATATATGGGCTTCCAAATCCAAAAGGACTGGTTCCTAAAGCATCTCTAAATAGCCAGATCTCAAGATACAGTTGTCCCAGGCAGACACATCCTAGTAGAGGCGCTTTCTCTAAAAGAGGAACACACTCTGTAGTCTTTTTTATGTCAATACAAATGTTCACAGAAGTAACAGACCAGTTAGACACCCAAGTCTTCTGGCATAGCCATATTGGCAATACCATCCTGCTTCATATCACAGTCATTACCCATCTTGACAGGATCGATGCAGAGAGGCAGAGTCTCTCTGCAGGTCAGTGAGCACTTTGCTGGAAAGCATCCGCTCACTGGACAGCATCATTTTGAGCCTCAGCCAGAAAGATCCTGCCATGATTTCACACCGCTTACTGAAGATCATTGGGATGAACCAAACAACAGGCAATGCAACCCTTGAACCTGGGCAGCCTCGACCAGTCAGAGGGTTTATATAGCGGTATGTACTCAGACCATAGTCCCTGAGGAGCAAGAACTCTTCAGTGCAGGTTCTCACAACTGAATACCAAATGGGAACAGTGTGACCTAGGACAGATGCATTCCAGAGCAATGGCATTCTTCTGATGTCAGATCATGTGGGCAAAAACCAGGCCAGTTAATAATTCTTGTGCTTACCACAAATAGATTCCCATTTCCTGATGTTCTTAAGAAAGGTCTTGCATGAGCAACAGAGAAAAAGAGGGTAAGTAGAGGGGAGATGAGTCTATGAGAGACCGTGTGTTCTGGTACTTTTTACATAGATTTCATGGGTTGCAGTCTGCAGCTGCTCTCAGATCCTCCAAAACCCATATCTAGCCCACCAAAACCCAGATTACATCTCCTGTGCTATTCTGAACATACAAAGTACCAGAGATCCAGGGCAGTCATACAGTACCACGTACACCTGCCCCAGTAGCACATCCAGCCAAGGTAGCCAAGGACACAATGTGCATCAGTTAAAGCACTGAAGAACTGAGATTCATCTAAGATCCAGAAGGCATTTCCAGCAACGAGGGGAACATTCTGGGACAACCAGAGACTCAGCATTGTAAAAGGACTACATTCAGATCAAGGTGAAAAGGGTGAGGAAAAGAAACCTTTCCCCAAAGAAACTTGTGCTCCAGTAAGAAAGAACCTACCTGCTGAGGCTGATTGGCGTTAGAAAGAGGGATGACCATCCAGATGACATTAAGGTTAGTGAGAGCAGCGTTTGTGGTGAAGGTGCAGGGCAATACTGCTGTCTGGCCTCGAGCAACCTGGATACTCCCTGAACTGACTGACACCTCCAGAGGACACACCAGACCTGGAAAGAGAAGGACATCCAGTTCAAGCATTTCAAGAGAAGGACATCCAGTTCAATCACCTCAGGTGGCCCCGTGCACATGCAGGTCATGACAGCAGCATCCTGTTGTTACACAGCAGTACCTTACAAATTACTTCAGGCTAAAAAGAATTATATCCCTCCCTTAACTGATCAGGCTGCTCTCCTGCAGACCTTTTTCACAGGCAAATGCAGATAGGTGGCCCTTTTAAGTGAGAAAACTCTATTTTCAGAACCTCTGAAAACAACAGGTTTTGTTTTGGCAACAGGGAAAGAGCCATAAGAGCATCCAAGCTGTGTCTGAGAGATAATGAAATATATTTTCAAACCCATCAATCTTATTGATACCAAACATCACTGAAGCAGAAAAGCAAACTGCATTCTGAAAGTGTTCACCGAGGGCTAAGAAGAGAGAAACACAGCTCTCCCCCCACTTCCACGCCTCATAATGTCCAGCATGGGCAGAAACATTCCAGTGCTATTTTTAATTTGATGGGTTAAAAATCTAATTTTTTTCCTGTCTGTTTCCACCTAGCTGGTGAAAAATGACTCCTGAGAATGGAGAATCTCATCCAATCTTATTTATTCTCCAGCATTTCCACCATTCACTTCTTTGCATTCCACACAGGCTGGACGGGGCCTAAAGCCTGATAAGCCCCCAGCCTCCCAGCGCAGCAGCTCAAGACTGCAGTTTTTAGCCTGCAAGTCACGCAGAGAAACATCTCTGCTCCTACTGCCAAAATCTTGTCAAATGAAACTAACCAAGGAATCACCACCACCATTTTGAGTAGCACTGAAATTCTTTAAACCACTTTTCCACACAAAATCAAAATTTTTACTATAAAAGCCATCTTTTTCTATGTCAGCTCACTACGTTCTTGTTCAAAGCACGTGGGAAGCTGCTGGAAGAGAAGGAGTTTTCAAGCTCTGAGGCAGTATCAGAATATTGCTAGCACCCAGATGTAGTCTTTGGACCACCCTAATTCTTTTGCTGACTCCAGAAAGGGCTGCCAGTGAAGTTTCTATTTTCTGCCAAGAGACACTAGCTTGCTGAAGGTGAATGGCTTCACAAGATGAAGTTTCTACATGAACTACAAATAAATTAGGTTAATTTCTGAGAAGAAAGTGAGTGGTTTCCCACACACTTGTGTGCTGGGATCTGTCACAGACTACCTAATGAAGAGACAGGGCACCCAGAGTCTGGAAGCACTGAGCTTCAGATGTTAGGGACCCAAAGTTTCTAGCACCTGAACAGTCTACAATGAGTTCCTGGGTTTGGACTGACTGCACTGGAGGTGCAATATCCTGGGACCTCAGCAATCTCCACTGAACTTCCACTTTCCACTCCACATCTCCCACCTCCAAAATCACAGGTTGTTCAGAGAGGCTCAGAAATGCTTCACAACAGAGGTAGATGAAATCACATTTTAATAACTCCAAGTAAAAGTCATTAATTTCTTACTTTGAAAAAAAAAGACTGAAGAAAAAAAAAAGTCTGACTTTCCTCATAGGCTTGGAACATATTTAAAAATGCAGAAGTTTTTGGAAATTCCTAGGGAAACAGCTATTCCCTGGTGCTAACATCTCAGAGAATTAGGTGCCTGGATGAGGAACAGCTGGTGAAAGCTTAATCCATCAATCTCCTATGGAGGGCTGTCAGCAACAAGCAGAAGTAAATAATTTGAAGAGCCAGTAATAAACATCACCTTTATTACAAGGCATCTGCCTTCCAGTAACATCTGTGGTCAACAGACTGGGAATGGTTTTGGACTCATTTGCTTATGGCTGGCCAGGCAGTGACAGTAGCTCCAAAACCAGAAGTGATCCATGTCAACTTTGGAGATGTCTCTTACTGAATAAGACCCTGACAAGGGATTGTCTTTTCTGCAGGCCTTTAAAGGCTACCTTGCCATGACTACTCACCCAGGCTAGCATGGTCCATGTGCTAAACAGTGTGCAGGGAGTCATGAGAATATGGGTATTTATTAGATTAACCTCTCTTTCCAACATGGTGCAGAAAGCTCTTCTGCCACATTCAGTGAAGATTTAATGAGATCCTCTCCGTGACAGGAAAACCGACTGCTCCTCTGATTCTGAACAGCAACGTGCTCTTCAGCCCCATCCCTTATCCCCTACACTTTTCCCTCCAAGAAAACCTCACACATTCGAAGTATTGCCATTCAGGGAAAGAAATACTGAAGTGTGAGTATTCACTAATAGCAAATGTACTGGGAAGGTTGAGAGTTTACAATTTGCATCGCAGGGTTAGTTACATCAATCATCAAGATGATGTGATTTTCATACCTAACCACCATCTTGCTACTCCTAATATTGACAATTAGTTGATTATAAACATCCTGCAGAATAATAAAAACACTGAAATAGGCCATGCATAATTTCTTCACAGTAAAAATAATTTTCCATATATCTGAATATTTCCAAATGTACTTATGAACAATTTACAAAAGGGAATAGAACATATCATGTTCCCTTTGCTCTGTCACCCAGAAGCACCTCGCAGCCCCCATAATTATCTCCCCTTTGCAAGGCACCACGGCATCCCTTTTAATCTGAATGCCATGGAGGGGTTGGGGAGGGGGCACTAAGGAAAAACTGATGTCCCCATGTATTTCTCTTGCCAAGGTGAGCTGCTTTGAACCTGGTATGCAAGAAAAACTCTGTCCCTGCACCTTGTTGTCCTCTCTCTGTCTTATTAACCCACCAGGCACACCAGCTCCTCAGACTTGCCTTTGCCTCATGTATCCCAGGGCTTGTTAGCTGCTTTTTGGCCTGGGATGCATACCAGGCAGGTGGCACTTAAAGACAAGGACTCATTTTGTTAAGCTAAGTGGTACCTGCAGGGTTACAGCTGGGGAAAACACACACAACCGCTTCTGACAAGGAAGCTTAAACAAGGCGACAGGGGAGTCAGGAGACCAAATCCAGGCATAGTCCTCTTCCACCAGCACAAGCGGGGAGGTAGGCTGGTGTGTTAATACAGCTCGGGGAGGGGGGCATTACTGCAATGCAATTCCTTTCCCAAGGAGACAGCTGAAAGAGCAAAGATCAAATCCTCTTCAGAAGCTACAGTGTCTTTCTTTGTACATCAGACTACCAGAAAATGTAACGCGTATGCCCTCGTCCACCTATGGAAGGACCTACGTGACTGCACCCTTCCACACCAATACTCACAGCTCTAAACACAAGTGGGTGCACACAAAGACATGCAGACTTAGAAACCTGCAAGCCCAGGAAGAAACCTAGTAGGAAAACTCAGCCAAATGTTACACGTTCAAACATTTCAAAATTAGGAGCTGCAAAAACGTGGCTTTGCATTAATGCAAAAGGGGGAAGGCAGGGGACAGAGGGAGGAATAGATTTCAAATTTAGCATATCTATTGGGATAAGGATTTTTCATTGCAGCCTAAGGAATGAGAACTTGAATTCCCCTGGGTAGATATAAATGCAAATATAGATATATGCACACACATACAGCCCAGTCTGGTTAAGTCAAATTACACATAAGAGGTCAAAAAAAATCAAGCAAAGGATGTTGTAAAGGGTCGCCTTTTGTAAAAGTACACAATCCAGATCTTTTCTAAGCATTCAGAGAAGTTTAATGACTTGTGAGAGACAACAAGAAGCAATCGCCACTGAATTGTCTCCTGGAATTGGATTACAATGGCCATTACACCCTCTTCCTCCTGAGTAATTAAGCATCCCTGTAAGCAGCATGCCTAAAGAAAGGGCAGGGTACACCACTGTCAGCAAAAAGAGGAATGGGCCCTTCCTGTACATAGGATACTTTGATCTTAACTTGATTTTGCATATGGCTTTCTTCTTTGGTCCCAATAAGCAAGGTCCCATCACTAATTAGAATGGATGCTCCATATTTTTTGGTCTTGTATCAGAGAACAAGCTAGCAGAACGATGTTTTGGCTACAGAGGCTCTTTTAGAGTCTTCATATTTCCAGGACCAAGTAGTCTGGCAACAAATCACTCTGACTTCATTTTTGATGGGCAACTAAGCCTTTTCCAAGTAGCACACTCAGCTCCCTCCCCTGCATCAATGAAGGAATCCATGTAGATAGTTCATACAGCATGACTGCAGCACGTAGGGCCCAATCCCACAACCAGCATTTGCCTCCCTGCTGGGTAGGAGGAGACAGATGCTGCCACATTTGCTAGCTGCTCTACAAGGGCTGCAAGCCTGCGAGGCTTCAAAATATACCAGATGCAGTAAAACTGGAAGACGTGGCCACTTCTAACACTTTGACTCATACTGAGTTGATGGAAAATGTTCCTAGCTCTCACTCGCTGCCAGGGATCACCAGCAAGATCACCAAATCACCAAATCAAGTGAAATAAGGGCTTCCACTACCATCACTCCACATCAATAGGCCAGATAACAACATGAATGGCTGATGCACCATCACCAGTCCATATCACCATGCGGGCAGATGGTCACAGACCACAAGGGCTTCAGAGGCTGCAGAGGCTGTGCCTTCCAGAAGCACTGTGGTCACACTGTTGAAGTTGTGCTAAAGGCATGTCCTCCTCTACTGCCGGGTCATCCCCAGAACCTGTTTGTCAGAGGCAACCATGCTCAGCAAGGTAACTGGGTATCACTGGGTGGTTTGGAGTACAGGGCACAGAGAGAGTCTTCTCTCACTGTAGTTAACTTAGGGGTGTTGATCCCCCAGGACCACAGAAGAATAAGTCTGTTTGGAGGGTTCCTACCATGGAAGTTGAAGTCCTGCTCTGTCTCACCTTCTGGAGGGCACTCTAATTTGCAAGTACCCCCAAGAACTGTTGGCAAGTGAGCAGCATTTGTCACCTGCTAGCAGCAACCTCCTGATACCCAGCAGCGTGGGAGGCTAGGCTATCATGACTTTGCATATGCAGGGGCCAGGGTACAGGTTCACTGTGCAGTGCTGGCAAGCCAGGGAAGCAAACAGCTTGGGAGAAAGGAGAGAAGGAGGTCTGAAAAGGACAAAAAAAAAAACCCTCAGCTGTGTGCATTCTGCATCTCCAGACCTCCAGGGAACACATGGAGAAATGTTTGTGGCTGAGGGGGCGGGAAAGAGAATAAAGCTTCAAGCTGTATCAGCTTATATCCAAAACCTAGGGAATGGCTCCCCCTGTCCCAGTGCCATTAGCGATCCTGTTGCCATGTGCTGGGGAAGATGCCTTTGGCAGTATGACATTTTGGGTCCCTCGCTGGAGAGGCAAAGATGAGGTCACTGAAAAGTTTCAAGAACAGGGTAGAAACATAATGTTTGATCTGGCAGTTGCAGGCAACAGAGGGAGAAACTGCAGAGTGGTCTTTTTCCTGAGATGAAAGGAAAACACAAGTCACAGTGCCTTTGGCCTGTCTCACATCACTGAGTCTGCAACTAAAATTGCCTTCTGTGCTAACGAAGAGGAAACATCTCCTACCCCAAATGAGCTGAGTTACACTGCCAACTGAACACACTGAACAGCAGCAAAACCCACAGCCCGGGAAGGAGTGACTCACAGATGGAGGAGGCAGCAACAGATGCAGAGAGTACTTCTGCCACAGGACCTGCTAGTGCAGCAACCATTGCAAAGCCCCCGATGGAGCCTGATTTGCAGTTGTAAGCACTGATAACATCATTATCCAGCATGATAATGACAGCACCCCAACAGGCTGCTCAACAAGCTGTCTGATTACCGGTCTTGCCGGCTCTCACCAGGGGCTGAGTATCCTCCTGTCATTCTAGATGCACTAGTAGCTACACTTAGCTACTCAGAATCTATCTAACCAAAAGCTGCATTTACCCAGCCTAGTGTCTGGAGGCAGCTTGCAGCAGATTCCCATCTTGCTTGTGGAACCAGCATCACCACGCACTCCAAAGTATCAGTCTGAGTTAGTAGAGTCTAAATTTGTGCCACCAGTCTTGGTAGAGACCTCCTTGCCACAATTACATAGGAAGCTAGGAGTAATGGTGAGAAGGAGGAAGGGCTTTGCCACACTGTAGCCCTTCTGCCAGATCACAGCAAGAAGAAAAACTTGGTCACCAGACCAAAGTGGCTGCCTCAGTGCCCCAGGTCGAGGGCACATGTTACACAGGTGCTTCAGGGAGCCTTCCCAGTGAGGCTGCAGGGCATGCTGAGGACACCCAAGTAAATGTTGGGCTTCTGCCAGAAAAGAAGGGCAGAGACTTTCTAGCATAGCCCCTCCTCAAGGCACAATCAACATCACCTAAGTCACTTCCAAAAGAAGTCTGTCTAATTTAGTTTTTATACCCCAGACAATGTCTGCAGTGGACAGCACAGTTCAGCACTCTGGCCCAATACTCAGCAGCCCCTGCTTTCTTCTAACTCCCAGAGCTCTCACCAGAGGTGCTTCTGTGCCCCTGCCCTTTCCTCTCTGCAACACAAGTTATGCTTGCCAAACTTGACCCTGTCCCTTGCCCTGTCCAGCTCCTTCTGTGTATCCTTCACTGTTCCGGTCACAATGATGGGCAAATACAAAGCTCAGAGCTAAAAAGCAAAGTTGCAACTGAACAGAGTTGGACTACCTTGTTCTTTGACACCAAACTTGGAGTATTTCAGATACCAGACCAAGAATTTATTGGGGATAAGCCCATTCCCTTTACCTGGCTAGGCTCAATATCCTAAAACATGGGTCATGCTGGCTCTTTCTGGTTAACAGGCGTGATAATAACCTGACAGTGTATACAGCAAAATAATTTCCAACTCTTTTCTTCCTATCTTTGCTGGCTTGAGAGGACAGACCAGAATTAACAGCAGGAAAACTATCGCATCTAGCATGGCTTTAGAGCACGATCTCTGTAACACAGGTGCTAAACCTACACCAATGCTAACTTCCTCTGAGGTCTATATGGTGTTACTCTCTCTCTTAAATGCAGGTCAAAAGCAAAGTTAACCTCTAAGCACCTTTATCCCTGGATAAATCATAAGATACAGCTGTTGGTATCCAGTCAACCCTCCAGCATGGAGCTTCCCAAGTAAACAGATCTATTTTACTGCAGTAAGAGCAATCTCAGGACTGCTGCCCACTCTGTAGGATATGTGGGCTAGCAGACACTAACCCAGGGAGAAAACACAATGTCAGGGTCTTGAACTCAAGCCCTGCAGCACTTCTTTGCCAAGATCCCCACCAGAGATATTGGCTACCTGTAGTTTTGTGCTAATCACATCGACCCTTTTCCCTTACCATTTACAACCTCATCTGAATTAGACAGAAAAATAACAGCGAATCTTCCCGCTGACCCATTCTGCTCTGGCCTCAGCTGTTGGCCTGGCGAATAGCAGTCACTACCACCCCTGCCACCCTCCCTTTTAGACATAGTTCTTTCTCTGCAGGCCAGCTGGGAGGCAGATTTCATACAACTGTCTGATTGAGATGGCACGGAACACATCTCCCTGCCCCTGACCTCCCCAACCTGCAGCTGTAGTGGGGGTGATAACTGAACTTTAAGACCAAAAAGAGGCAGGAAAGCTTTCTGTTATACATACATCAAGAATGGTGTCAGTTCACTCCCATGCCCTTGTCATAGGAGCTGGACTAGTTCTTGCAGGGATAGAAAAAGGGCTCTCAGGACACCGAGGAACTTGATTCCTTCTCCGTTTCTGCCACAGATTCCCCAGGTCCTGCCAAGCAAGTCAGTCAGTTTCAGGTATCCTCAGAGGGTCCCAATTAGTGTGAGATCCTCATTTGCTCAGGCTTAGGCCTCAAGGGTTTGATTTGCTGGACTGCTGAGCATTCTAACCTGCTAGGGAAATTGAGAGGGACTACACTGTCTATGTAGCACATTATGTTAAGCTCTCTTTGTAACCGGAACAGTACTCTTCCACCAGATTTTAATGCTCGCCTTTAATTAGTCACAGCCTTGAAATTCAAAAGAGGTTATTGAACTGAGAGGAACATAGTGCTTGAGCTGCTTGCTAACATGTATGAAGTGGGAACAGGAACCCCAATCTAGTTTGCAGATGCCCTGAATGGTCCTTTCCAATTCCGGGCTCCTGCTGTGCTCCCAGTACTTGCTTATGTTCCGTGCTTCTATCCAGCCTGGCCAGAGCTGCCAGGGGAGCCGCTTTCCTCACAACTCCTGCAACCTAGGATGGTTGCCTTGCATGTCTGGTGCCTAGGATGCAGTACACATGCGAGTTAGCAATAAAAACCCCCAGTGAACAACAACTGCATTGTCCTGTAGCAAGATTATAAAAATAGGAAGGGACATTGATAGGAACAAAAATAGCACCTAGAGTGACATTAGTTGGGATGAAACTAATCAATTGCTGTGCTTTGGGGCATGCATTAATCCCCTCTCCATGATATAGTGTTGCACAATTAGGTACATTATGGAAGATTTAACACTTCCCTCCAAAGTGTGCGGCATTGGCTGGAAACAGAGACTGCTGTGATCCGAGCTGGCAGTCCTTGAATTCATGGCGTTTGCAGAGGACTCCAGGAGCAGCTGCACTACTGAGGTTGGGGATTTTTTTGCTTTAGCAGATGAGCAAGACCAGAGGGGAGCCAGATGGGATCAGGAAGTCACTCAAGTGCTCACTCATTGTTCCCCTGAACTGAAAGAGGGGTGGGTAAGCCTAGTTCAGCCTACTCTGTGGACCAACTTTTCCCATTCCTGACTGTGCATCGGAGTCATCAATGACTCATCACCCCAGGACTCAGGTGGGAAAATCAGGAGAATGCAATCTGTCCACAGAAGATGGCTGAAGGCCACGATGAGGCAGCACACCCAAGGTACAAACAGGGTGTTGTGTCCTTGTGGCAGACTGCTAGTCATCTCTTTCCTTCTTAAGGTCCTCCAGATATGCTTGGAATGCCATTTTCCAAATCACAGGCAAGGAGAAAAGTAAAAGTCTAGCTGGGCACGGAAAGGTGTCTCCCTATTTTGCTTTCTATAAAGCAGAGACTGGCAAGCACAGTCCCTCCTCCTTCACCCCTAGCCTTGTGAGAGATCAGCTTTGGGGAACCCTGTTGCAGTAACCGCAGATGTTTTCACCCTCTGCTGTTTACCTTGTCACTTAGCACAAGGTTGCTTTCCTAAAAGAGGGGAAAGCAGAAAGGAAGCTATGACACCATCTCACAGCCAGGCATTAATTAGCATAACCTGCTGAGGAAGGTGTAAGGACAGGCTAACTTGCTTTGTTGTGAAAAGGAAAAGCTGCATTGCAGACACACTGTCCTGGCCTGCTTGCTGCTAGGGTGGAGACATCACCCAATAGCCATTAATTTCTAGGGGTGAGAACATTTTAAATGACCGTGGCCAGTTACTTTTGCTGAAGTGACTTGGGAATGAAAGATTATAAAGTGTTTATGCATTTAGGGTGGGAAGCTCAGCTTGAGTTTGCAAAGAGCCTGCAACAACAGCTCAGAGCTGCAGACCTTCCCATTCATCTAGCTCGAGTGCCAACATAAACCTCCCACATCCCTTCTCTTAATTACCTCACTGCTTGTCACAGCACATCAGAAAGGAAAATGCCCCTTTTGCAGCAAAGATTTGTATCTGCACTTCCTAGAAGAAGGAAAAGGCACAGAGCTATCTGAGAGCAGTGAAGGCATATGTTGGCTTTGTTTTCCTGAAGCAGGTTGCAAAACCTCACAGTAGCCAGATCTTAATGTTTAGGAAGCCCCACCATGGGCAGTCACTGTGTCTGAGAGCATCCTCAAGCATGCCCATGGGTACCTATAACCACACCTGGGGCCAGCTGTGCCCACAACTTGCAAAGTACAGGACGAGGTTGCACGGGACGAGATGAAAGCTGTATGCAACTTGCTTATCCCAGAGCAGAAGACTAATTAGAGCTCTTCCCAGAATCTAAAAGTAAAAATAGCCTCGAGTTCCCTTCTACCCATCCCATCTCTTTGCTAGTATTCTCCCAGCACAGCCCAGTCAGCAGAGATGTGTCACGCTGCGAATCAGTGCCAAGAGCTGGCAACAACATGTGACATCGCTGACACAGCAAAGTGGCCTCCTTTGGGAGAAGTTATCCGCTGGTGCCTCTGCAAGAGAAATGTATCTGCTCCCAAGACTGGGGAACAGAGAGCCAGTGTTAAACAGCCAAAATTAAAACAGGTCGGCAAAGCTCTACTAAGACACTCGCTCCTGTTTTCTGTTTGCCGAGCCATAAAAAATACATTAACGGCCCAGCAGCTTTGTAAATGATTTATGGTCAAAAGAATAAATTTCTTCCTTCTCTCCTGGTTTAAAAAAAAAAAAACACAACAAAAAAACCCATGTAACATAGTGATAAACTGCTTAATAAGGGAAAACAACTCAAGGCTTAAATATGTTCAATGGTATATTGAGTGGGAAGGACAGAGCCCATAAGGAATAAGATTAAAGCCCAGTAAGGGAAGCTGGCACAGGAGAAGGCAGGACGAATGGGTAGGCAGGCTGCATGCAGGGGTGTGTGTATAAGAGAAAGCCACTGAGCCCATGGGTCAGCAATGAGGGCTCCAGAGAGCTGGGACTTCTTATGGGAGAAGGCTTCCCTGCAAGGGGAAGAGTGAAGGCTGGGCCAGGAAGTAAAGCATGGGAAGGAGAGGTTGGGGAGAGGAATAATGAGCGGTGGTAGCAGCATGGGAGCTGGAATCAGGGTTAAGGAAGTGCAGGGAAACATCAGCTGTGGGGACTGGCAGGTAGAAAATAAATTCTGAAGAAATGGCCGTACATCTCCAAGCCAAATGCAGGGGAGCTCCCTCGTTGCTTCCTGGGGTACCTTACCCCATTACCAGGATACTCCAGCACCATCACAACCCCACAGTTGGCTATAGTGGCCCATGGAGGGTTACCATGGGCTGGTCCCTCAACAAAGTCATGCCTAAGACAAACCAAAAATAAATAATTTAAAACTAAAGCAACCCCTGAAGAGACAGAAACTAGCCATTTCTAAGGAAAAAGAAAAAAGTTTTTCTTTACTGACTGATCCCATTCTCCTTGAAGTCAGAAAGGACTGTCATCAGGATGAGTATCAGATCTTAAAGGACTTGGTCCAACAACCCACAGCTTTTGGCTGAGACAATGCCAACAAGTTTGCTGTTTGCTTTCCACCCCAGTTTTATGTCTCATGTAGCATGAAATGTTCTCATCCTACGGGGTACACAAGCTTTGCAAGTGAAAAGATGTTTGGCAGAAGTTCTTCATTGTTCACCATACTTTTCAGCTCCCCTAAAAATTCTCCTGCTCTGTGACTTCACCTACGCTGCTGGCTGCACGTCCAGCAGAGTGCCCAGACAGAGCTGGGGCCACACACAGAAGCCCACGCCACCGTGACATGTCCTAGCTGTTACCCCAAGGGCAGTTAACTCACTGGAAACAGAGCTGATGTTTAAAAACTAAGCACATGTTTAAGCATATGTGGAAGTTTTTTGACAGAGAGAGTGGTTAGGTGCTGGGATACGCTGCCCAGAGAGGTGATGGATGCCCTGTCCCTGGAGATGCTCAAGGCCAGGTTGTTCAAGGCGACCTTGTGTACATCCAGGCCTGGAGGTTGGTGGCCCTGCCTGTGGCAGGGGGTTGGAACTCTATGATCCTTGGGGTCCCTTCCAACCCAGACCATTCTATGATTCTACAATTCTATGATTCTATGATATTCCCATATCGGGGCTTAAAGGTCCAACCACGTTTGTATCCATTTTGATAACAAAACTCCCGTGTCCTGCTGGTACAAGAAAGAGTTTTTAAGTGAGCACAGCCACAGTGAAACTTCCCTGCCTCATACACACTGCTGAAAACCAGCCTGACAAAAACGCAACCTTCAGTCTCCAGAAGCAGTCAGGCTGAAGGTGGCTTTCGTGGGGATATTCAAAGACATTAGAATTCCATATATTAAACTTTGTTAATCCCAAACTACTTGGGATGTAAAAATTATTAAAATTGCAAAAAACAATCAGAAAAGAAACAAAACAAAACAAAACCAAACCAAAAAAAAAAAAGGCAAGCTCTTTTTCATTTAAATTGAAGAGAAAGGGAAATCCAAATTTGTCTTCTGATCTGGGAAATGTCAGGTCAGTAATTGAATGTCTCAGATTATGAGTTGAGCTGCCTGAAAGAGGTTGTAAAAGGACAATTTTCCACTGGGAAAAAGAGTTTTCATTAAAATCAAAATAGGTTGTAAGAATATCAAGTTTGATGACATTTTCAGTGAGTGAAGACAAAATTAATTGCTTCGACTTCCTCATTTAATTATGTTAATATTGGCACACTTCAGTTCAGCGGGGTAAAAACACTTTATTTCAATCCATTTAAACTTTTGCCAGATATTTAGATATTACATAAATTCCAGCTTCATATGGTTTTATTCAGTAATGGTACAGTGTTGTACACACACACACACAGACTTAATACGCTGAGGCCGTTCCATGTCATGTGAACAGTATCTTTTCCCAGTGGAAACTTCCCCCTGATTTTTGTGCCATCCTCTGAAGAATCTGGACTGTCACTGTGACGTGAAACGAATCAGAGAGGACACGTTGGGACTCCCCTGGAATAGACGATCAGTTTGTTACAAGCTTTAGCTATCAACAACTCCAGCCCAATCTTCTCAAAGGAACACCCGGAGTTCAGGAGCTGTAGGTGTTTCCATGTGAAGTTTGGTCCTGATGTTGCTGAAGCAGCCAGTGTTAGGCACGGACCTTTCCACACATGAGCCACATAGACACATCTTTAAGCACTTAACTGTCCTTTCCCTGAATGAGACTCTTTCCCTGCTCCCCATCCTCAGGCAGCACGGCTTTCGCCATCTCCCTGCCCCAAAACCCAAAGCTCCAGTGCAAGCGTTGCTTACTATAAGTCAGTTCCCCACTCTCCTGCCATTTGAGCTAATCATTCCCACATTGCATGGCGGAAGCAGGACCAGTAGATTAAAATGGGCATGGCCAAATTAATGCAAATCTGCCATCCATCTGCTCTGTGCTCTTCTGACACACGGGTACGTACCTGCACAGGGCACCACAGGGAAACTAGAAGTCCTAATGCTGAGAGGCCCTTCCTGCTCACAGTGTACCCGAGGTTGGGGCATCTGCTCCTCTGAGAGTCCAAGCTGAGATCATTGACCCTATTTTATTTCACAAATGCCAGGCTTCCTCACTGCTTCCTCACCTCTATCCTGTGCCAGGCCTCCTGCACACTTGTTGGGTACACGGCATCATGGTGAAAAGACTCAAGTGCAGAAAGTTGCGCCAGTAGCTCTAAATGATGCTGGGAGGTAAGGTGCTGGGGCCAGTGCAAAGGGTCTCCATCTTGCAGTAAGGAAAACCAAGATGGAGAGAGGATATAACTCACCTGAACAGCACACAGCAGGTCAATGCCTAGACAAGAAAAGGACTTCGACACCTGATTCATGGGCCTTGCTCTGCCTATTAATCACTCTCTTCAACGCTGTGCCAAGTATTAGTATTGATTTCAAATTAACACACACATTTCTTATCAAGGAGAAAAAAAAAAAAAGCAAACCAAGAAGTCTTACTATGTTCTGCTCTGTTGTAGGCCACCATGATTGTAGGAGCAAACGCTGTCTGCAAGAAGGCCCAGCCCCAAAGCATTCCGGGCTGTGAGGCATGCAGCACAGCCCTAAAGGAAGTGTCAGATGCTCACAAAATGATGCTCACAAGATGCTCTAAACATCTTAAGGAGGTTTTAAAAAATCCAACATAAAGAATCTTGGTAATACGCTTGAAACACAGGAAAGAGACTTTTGTGAATGCAGCCGCTGCTGTTACTGCATATGACAAGGTGCCTCCCTCCTTACTATGTTCTTTTCTGAGAGTTAACCCTGGGTGACCAGGCCTCACAGTACTGCCTGGTCTTCTGCTTGCCTTCTCTTCCTCCCTTCCTACCTGATGTCCCAAATTCCCTCTCACAAGAGCTGCTAACTTTTGCAAACACAAAGCTGCTACAGGCTTCCCTCGTTTCCTAGAGTTAAGAGTCTCAGGGAAAAACTTTGCAGATTTTCCCTCCACAGCAGATGTGAGAAGCTGCTTTTGCCCAAGCAGCAAAGCACACGACTGCTCTGAACCAAGAAAGAGACTTGTTTGGGTTTTTTTCCTGCACAGCTGGCTCAGTTTTTCACACAAATGTTGTCGCTCCTGCCAAGTCTAAGAGCACACAGAGCAGCATTAATATGAAAGAGTCCAATTGGACACTGGTTTAACATGAAGTTGAAAATTCCCCAAGCACAGTCTGAATGTTGGGTTTTCCTTTTCCTTTGTTTTTCGCTGTAATGCACACAGGGAAGAGGAAAGAAAAAAAGTTAAAATAGAACAAAATCATAAGAAGCCACTGAAGGAAGTCTTAGTCTTTTGGGGGTAAATTCCCTATTTGAAATTCAAAACACACATGTTAATCTTTAATGTTAAACCCCAGATTAAAAATTCATTCAGAAATCTCACAGTTTGGAACACTTACAAGTCCATTGCATTATTAAAGCCTCAGATCAGTGCTACTCTGCTTAAAGCAGTCTCTCCAAATTATCCTTCCTCTTAATGCCAAGAACAGGTACTCACTGCTCCCCACATTTATCCTTAAAGCTCAGAGAAACCTTGTTGGGGTTCCCAAGAGGTGGCAAAGACTCACACTGGGGACCTCCGAGTCCTATTTCAGAGCACTGCCACTTACTCTGTGGTCATGGGGAGCAAACCCAGAGCTAGTGGGAACAAGCAGGACACTTCCAAATAGCACTCCCCTGCGTAGCAGGGGTTAGCAGTGGAGCAAGGTCACGGCTTCACCCATCCTGCCCAGTTGTGCCTTTCTGAAACCAGACCCTATCCACAGGCATCTAAAACATCGCTGGTGTCAACCTTCGTCAAAATGCCTTGGCAATGCCTGGAGAAGACTCACACCAATTTCTGTAGGTCAGCCCCAGTGTTGAGCTTGCTGGCACCCGCCAACACTCCCAGTCTTAACAAAGAAATTTGGGAAGCACTGCCAGTATCATCCACAGGGAAAGAACGGTCTGTTCCTGACGCGGTCTGGACTGCCATAACTCACTGTGGCAGAGGACTCGCTAAAATCATGGAAGGAAGAATTGCTCCCAAACTGCCCTTGCTACACAAGGGTTCTTATTTAGAATCATGGGGCATGAGGCGGAGCCCTCAGTTTTACATACTCTTTAAGTGATTCATTTTTGTTTGTCCGGGGAGCAGTACTGAGGGACCAGGCAGCATGTGCAGAGGTGTTGTGGGTTTTTACAAGTATATTTTTGGAGCCATTTGGTCCCTTACCAGCTGCACTCTTACAATGCTGCAGCAGGCTGAGCAGGAGGCTTCCATCTCTAGAGTCTGTGGGACCATGTCATTTACTGTAAGGGGTAAAACTTTCTTTCTGAACACGAATGTTTTTAACAGACACCTCAGCACAGTTGTGCTAGCAGCTACCATCACGAAGCAGCCTCTCTCCCACCACCTTTCCTGCACTTAAAGGCTTGTTTCCTTCCAAATCTTCCACCTGAGACCATTCTCAGGAGGCTGCTTCCACCTGCAGCAGTTGGGTCACAGCAAAATGAAATGCTGTGCCAGCCAAGGCAAACCCTGCCCATGCCCCTTCTCAGGGTGAGAAAGGCGTGTGGGCAGTGAGCACAGCTCTTAATAGGGATGATGGCCCATGCAGAGAGGTGCCCATGCCTCTCTGGCCCTCCCGATGCCATCGGAGGAGATGATGTCTCACCTGCAGTGAAGACTTCTTCCCGCTGCGCAAGAGGTGCTGTGTGAGACTGAACATGCTGGGGCATGCAATGGGCAACCCCAATGTCATCAGACTCTGGGAGAAAATGATGCAATCTGTCCCTAGCCTTAAAACAGTACTTGCCATTGTGGAGAAGAAGAAAGAAAAGAAAAAAACACACAGAAGAGATGAAAACATGTATAAATTGCACTTATCTCTCCCTTGTTTATCATAACTTTTCCTGCCATATTTGCTAATGGCAATAATAATAATCTCAGTAGTAGAATCACGATTTGGCTTCCTTCCCAGATTCTCCTCTTGTTCACCAGGCAGTAGTCATTGTACCACCAAACCTTCAGAGCCACGGCTTTGCACAGAAGGTTTTGACAGCTTCCCATGGAAGCTGAGAAAACAGAAGAGGGGTGGAGGACAACCCTTGTTTTGGCCCGAGAGAGAAAGGGTGGCAAATCTCCACTACATAAGTCAAGACTGAGAGCTGAGGAAAGCAGCAATTACAAATGAACGTGCAATCCAGCACACAAATGGTCTTGTTTGGGCTGCAGATGTGTTCCCCCAGCAGGACGTGAGCACCCATGGGACCAGGGGGAGGCAAGGAACAATAAGCCCAGGTGACTTGCCTAAACTTGTGCAGAGCCAGGAATGCACCCTCCCTCTCCAGGGCCCAGATTGGTAGCTCACCTCCCAAATCACCTCTTCTTCCATAAATTCTGTCTTCTACTTTTAAACTCATGTGCCCATCAAGTCAGATTACAATTAAGACTCTGCAAATATGGCAAAATATATTCATGAACATCTGTTTGAATAATAAGCCTGAATTTGCTTTAACGGTGCTCACCCGACCTGGTTTCCTTGCCTTCTGTGAGTGCTCACACCAGCTCCCCCTGTTCAAAGACAACAACATGAGGGAAAGACTGCTGCACACGTTCATGTAAACATGAAGATGGATTGAGCTGGTGGAGAAGGGGCTTCCAGCTTCTAGTGCACAGACCATCCAAAGGCTGCAGGCTACTTCTTGGACTTCATAAAAATCAGGTAAGTGAAAGAAGCCTGAAGACAGAGGGCTAAAATTTACGGCTCCAAGGCCTGGTCTGTCTGAGTAAATCTGTATGATGTGGGTTTGAATCCTCTGCAGTTCAGAGCTGCTGGGAGAAGAGACGTAGTTGTTTATGCCGAGACCATACCTCCTCCTCTGGCTGGATGCCTCCCCGGGTGCAGGTAAGCATCCCTCCCACTCCTCATCCCACCCTCTCCCCCTCAGATCTACCAGCATAACTGCTGGTCTAATAGCTCTCCCACGCAGCTCTGGAAAAGAGATCCTCATTAGTGGGTAAGAGGAAATTTTTTTCCTACCTTAGGTCACACTGAGAGGATCAGGTTAAAGAGCAAGGATGTAGTCATCTGTGCTGGCAACCTGAACTGATGGTAACCTCTGGCAGGGGATGGGGAGCAGGGACAGCCTCTGACCTCACCATCCACCTCAGTGGCAGTCAGGGCAGTACACCTGACCACAGCCTCACTCCCTGCCTCCATTTGCCTGGCTGTGAAGTGGGGCACTCACCCCACCGTGCTGTTTGGGCATATGGTGTTAAGGGAAGGCAGGTAAACAAGCAGAGGGACTGATGGAAGGAGCAAAAACCATATCCTGAGCACTACATGTAGGTTGAAAGTAATAAATACTCTGAGCTAGATTGTAAGCTAGAATATGACCCCAGAATAAAACAATCTTGAAAAGCAGAGAGGAATAAACTCAACTATACACACTTGATGGCAACGGCTTAAAACACACACCCCAGAGAGACAACTGGTAAGGCTGCCCACGGGATGCCTCTGGAAGAGCCTAGTCTCTCCACAGATGTTTCATCTATGTCTAGGCAGGATACGGAATGGCTAAAGAACAATACAGTAGGACAAGAGTAGTCTCAGAGCATGAGGAACTGAGAAAGACCAGTGCTACGCTGGATACATCCTAGAACAACAGAAGCACAGAAGGAATGGTCTTTCAAGGCTGCCACAGGTATGCTATTTGTGTTCACAGTAAACACAGGCCACAGGGAAGGAATTCAGTTCTAATGACAAGATGGTATTGTGGAAGGCTGTGCTCTATCAAGACTGGCACAAGGCTGCTACCCACCCAGGGATGACTTTCATCAAAGGAACAGATTTTACAACTGCTTGCCCAGCTCTCACCATAGCAGGACCTACTAATAGGTATTTCTACACTCAGATCACAAAAGATGAAAGTCTTCTCCAAGCTCTAGGAAGCAGGAAGACACAGCAGTGAAGGAAAGCACTTCTTGTAGGCTGGAAGACAGCACTGCTTCGGACAGCATATGCAGCAACAATCCATAACCACAGAGGACAGATGAAGAAAATACAGCTGACTTTGGACAGTGGAAGTCTAACAAATGAAAACGAGCTTCCATTAATCTTTTGGCATGAACATCCCTGGCTCAAAGTAATTAAATGGGTTTGGTTCATACTTTTTCTTTTAATTGATCAAGAGGAATGATGTTGCTGCCTCCACAGCCCCATTACACCTCAAATGATGACTAGCAACTCAGCACTTCCCTAGCGAAGAGAGGAGAGCCTGGGGCATCCATTCAGGTACCATCTTTTCCTGCAGCCCTGTTAATAACCTTCACAAACCTCTCTAACGCCAACGTTGTGCCCCACCGACGAGACTCAAGAGGATGTGATCCGAAGCAGTGTGGTTGTGCCCCACCACCACAATAGAGCAGCTGACCATGGCTGTGAAAAGCACAGGAAGGGGCTGGGGGAAAAAAATCATCATGTTGCTGAGTTGAAGGGCACCGTATGGATCCTTACCCCTGCAGGACCCACGCTTGCTTTACAGGCAATACCTCCAGAGCTTTGCAGGCAAGACAGTAAACATGGGAGCGTGGGATGGGGGGCGGCCGGTGCACAGGATCCCTGCCATGACAGCACCTTCCCCCCAAAGGAAACAGCAGTGGGGTGCTCACTGGAGCTGACAAGGCCATGCAGCACCGATTCAGTGTTTTGCATCCTCCAAGAAGCGAAAAACAGGAGGTGGCAGGGTGGTTTCCCCCCTGCTTTCTGGATGCTTGGGTTTCTGACAGATTTCTCTGCGAGGGGCTACCCAAAAGCTCCGTGGAGCTGGAGTGTCAAACGTCGACACTCAGCACTTAATTTGTGGTGCAAATCCTGTCAAACCCGATTGCGTCTCTCTGCCCCTCCAAGGCATCCCAGGCCCTCTCGACTTCTGCAGGGCACTGAGGCTTTAAGGAATGACCAACTGTTAAAGCGAGACTGCAAACCGGCACGATGCACAGCGTATGCTCCAGCGCCAGGCCTGCCCTCTCCTTTCTCCTCCCTTCCACCGGCCCCACATACATACACAGTGGCCAGCAGGGAACTGCATCCCAGGAGGCTTAATTAATGAGCATAGTTGAAAGCTCCAGGCACCATCGTGCTAGAAGAAGAGAGTGATAACATCAGCACAAGCTGTTTGGGTTAAAAGAGGAGGGAGATGGGGCCGGAGGCACAGGCTGCCTGGGAAGCATCCCAAAAGCGCAGGACCCTCTGCAGGGATCTGCCATACTCATCTGTACCAGACATGATGGTACCAGAAGGGAAGGAGCCTTCTAACAATGGAGGATCAGGCAGGATTAAGTGGGAACCCATAAAACACAGCAGACATTTCTTTCTGCCCCCTGTGAAAGGAGAAAGCGATCATCGTGGGGGAAGGAAGGTAGGAAATGAGATAGAGATAGGGAGATACATCAAAAGGACAGGAAAGAAACAGAAGAAAAATAGATGGAAAAATGTTAAAAGATAAATGCAGTACGTTTTTAATTTGCATGAGAAAAATAGTTCTCTTTTCCCCACCGATCATCTTTATTAGAAACAAAATTTGCAGCGAGATCTCAGACTAGCTATCTAGCTATGACAACAGCAAAGCTCTGAAACAAACTGCTCCAGGGAGGCTGTGAAACCTCCATTTCAGGCAGCTTTTAAAGACAGGGTATAGAGCTGACTGAGACTTAACCAGGTACTTTGCCTGAACCGCACACAGATCAGACCAGTGGTGCCTGAACATTTGGCCCACTCTCCACTTGCCCAGCTTTTGGAGAACAACTGCATGAAACCACTGAGCTTGTAAAGGCTACTATTTAATACAGTTTGCCTGCAGAGTGGTTGCTTCTGTTTTGCAGATCACAGTCCACATATCACTGGCCTAAAAAGATGCCCCAGTATCTTCTCAAGCTGCTGCAGGTCTACCTTTGTATGTGCTTCAACTGCAGGGACAGACTCCAGAAGAGGTGAAGACCACAGAAAAAAAGGGATGTGTAGGAAGCCCACTTTGTCCCTGGGACTCCCAGGTTGTGGGAGATGCAATCTCCTCGGTGCTTCCAGCCCCCTTCTCAGTCCATCAACTCACTATTTACCATCCACACAACTTTCAGCATTGATCCTGGAGATGGAGCATATCAGAACATCATCTTTGTCTATCTGCTGGAATCCAAATTCCAACCAGTAGCCCAGTTATGGGTCAGATGAGCCTGAGGCAAGACCCAGCAAAGCCACTGCTATGAAGAGAATGGAAAAAGCAATGACTTATCTCAGCCAGAGAACAGCCATGGATAAAAAAAACACCCTGCAGGGAAAACTGGAGCATGACAAGAGCTCTTAAAATCTCTCCACCTGGTACCATTCCCATTTAAAATCATCTTCACTTCTCAAGCCAGCGGACTTGATAGAAGATGACCACTTTATTCCACATTCAGGGAAGAAGAGAAAGAGGAAAATCTCCTGCTTCTTCCAGGAGAGGATGGGCATCATTTCTTGCTCAAACTTGCCTGCTTACGTGAAGGTGTTGGCAGCTGGAGCGTGATGCTCTTCTCCAGCTTTGGCTTACCAGGCTGACACCAATAAAAAAGCCAATCCACCACCTCTTGGCTCAGCAACTTGTCAGACTGGTGAACAGCTTCAGAGCTCAGGAAGAGGTCATCAGCTTAGGCCTGATACCAAGGCACATTTCTACCTGAGCTACTCTGTTTTCCTGCAAATTTCCTTTCCAACCTTCCAGGCAGATATCAGCACCTGTGGCAACTTAGGCTTTTGGGAAAGTGACTGTTTGGGGTGAGGGAAACTACAAGAAAGGAACACAAGAACTAAAGGGATGAAGAGGAAAACAAAGACAAAGTAGGTAAGATTTTTCCATAAAACTTAGATGAAAAAAAAACCACAAAAAGAGTTTTCTTTCCTTTCCTCCCTTGACTTTTTTCCAGTTCTCCTTCCCCTCCCTTTTCCTCAATCAAAGTTGAGAGCTGTATGAGAAAAAATTAGAACCTACCTGTTCCTCTTCCTACCCTGACCATTTTCCATAGAAAAAAAATGAAGACAAGAACACAATGGAAACTGTGAAAAACAGTCTTTGATTAAAATAGCCAATTTTCATCAACCATACAACTGAAGGAAAAACCTGGACCAACTCCACATAACGTTCTGGAGATACAGGTTAGCTCCCAAACCCACAAGTATTTGTCCTCAGCAGAAGGAAAGCTCAGACACAGCATGAGTACATGTGTATATACCAGGTCTAATGCAGCTAGCATGCTAAAACCAGTAGGGACACCAAGCTGGAAAGGACATCTTGTACTTTCCTGATAGCAGCTCACAGCAAGACCTGTGCTACCACATCCTCCTTCTGACTCTTATTCATGCTGAACAGAACGGATGCAGCAATGCCATCGCACCCTCCTTTGCCCAGGCATACAGGATCCCTAAATGCATTGATTCAGTGCTATAACATCATCCAGCAGGTATCGGAGTCCCTCCTGGCCAGGAGCAATTCAGCAGTTCATACGTGGGGCTGCTGTCAAAAGCACACACCTCTGTGGGGTGTATTGGCTCCCTTACTCCCACTTGCTGGGACGAAGCCAAGATGCAGGAATTTGTGAACTTGCTAACTCGGCATTTCTGCCTTGCTGGCACAATGTCTGGATGTGGCCTTCTGGAAAGTCTTATGACCACTTGTCAGTGTCGGGTCCAATGCTCAAGGACATATCTTTCAAAGCTGTTTCCCCAGAACACCAAGGTTTAACGCTGTAGTATGGGTCATGAGATCAGCACTTCATATTCAGTAAGGAAAGGAGGCCTGCGAAGGACCCGCAGGGCACAGCCAGCAGGCACCACAACCCACCCTGGCAGCTGGACTTAGACACCAGGCACCTGGGTCACAGAGAACCACAGTGGCTGGGGGAATACATGAGGCATGCCAAGCAGAGATGGGGTGCGCCAACATTAAAGGGGTCCACATGTTCTCAAATAGCTGATTGCATCTGCTCGTGTATATGCATACACAGGGGAACAACACTGCTTCCTCTGGATCTCCCTTTAAAGCAGAGTGAGGAGAAACAGAGGTAGGTTCTCACTTTTCTTCTGTGCAGTGGTCCAGCAGAGAGGGGAAACTGGCACAAGGACGCATCTTCCCATGGAAGGGATGATGCACTGAGAGCTCTCTGGCCAAAGCACTCTTTCAATCCCATTTTGGGCAAGTATGCTGTGGCCTTTGGCAGTGCCCTTGTATTCCCCTCACATCTCCTGCTCCCTCAGAAAAGAAAATAAACATAAATCCTCTCTTAAAAACATTTACCCACCTAAATTTCTCTCTTAGATAGCCTTTACTTCACCCATGAAAGCACAATAAAGAAGCTGAGCTCTGATATACCACTGAATCCTCCCCTTTATCCCCATCCCCTCCTCATCACAATTTGAAGAGTAATGACCTGAACCAACCCCAGCTTAAGACAATGGGTGTCTGTATACTGACTTCAATGGAATTTGGATTAACATGGGATTGCAAAATCTCCAAAATTAATGCAACTGTAATGCTGTTAAAACACTGACTCAAAAGGTCAGGAGATCTCCGAAGTTAAAGGTTTTCCCTGAAATTAAGTAAGCTACACCACACATCCTGGGTTGCCTATGATTATACCTTCATACAGGGAATGAAACCGAGCACTGCACATCTGAGAACAAAACCCAGGAATATAAAACACCCTGTGCACAAGGCAAGCATTAGGAGGAGATAGCAGTAGCTATCTGCCTCTCTCTTTATCCCCCGTTGGTACTGATATCTTGTTCACTGCAGTGCTTTTTTGTTCTTGCACTTTTCTTGAAAAATTAATAAAACAAAAATGTTAGAAGAAGACAGTGGGTGTAGAACAAATACTCCTCCGACAACAGTTACTCTACAACAACAGAGCTTGGAGAGAGGCAAACACAGCCTCAACCTCAGCACCGAGTAGCCATGGGATGCTGCCTTTCAGCCTCCATTCCTGTTCACCAGAGGCCAGGCAGAAAAGCAATAGGGTGCTGAGGAGCACTCCACTAACAGCGACACCTTCTTTCAGAGCTCCTCTCCCCATACAGGTAAAGTCCTTGTGCACGTTGTTCTCCCAGCTGCACACAAGAGAAACTGAACTGCCTGGCTCCAGTTTTCACCAGAGCACCCACTAAACTGTGACTGCTGACAGCTGTGGATTCCCATCTTTGGTCAAGAGGTGTTGGCCAGAAGCTGAGTACCCACACCTCCTGCTGCAAGCAGGCAAGGAGGGCTGGAGGTTTGGAGTAGCCCCTTCTCCAGTCACTGTGAGAATGCCATGTCTCAGTGTGGCCCCAGAGCTTCTCCTGCGGGCTCCAGTGGAAGTGGGGGAGATAAATGGAGCCAGAGGGGACGCAGGCAGACAATATTTCCTGCTCATCTTTTGGGACCTGCCTATTTTCCCCAGAACTTTCCAGGGAAATCCTGGCTACATTTAGTTTGGCTGGGGTACAAGGCTATTTTTAGAGAAACAAATAAACAGATGAAGATCCATTTTTAATTTTCATTTAGATCTAGGATTTATATTTTATTTGTTAATTTTGCTTTAATCTCCTTGTCCTTCATTACTCCCTGACTTTCACAGCAGGGGATAGGAGAGACGCAGGGAGGAGGGTGAGGAGTAGGACCCAGTGGGAGCAGTAATGAGGAAGGTACTGAAAGAGGGAAGAGAGTGAGGGGGAAAGAGTATTGTTGACAGCATCTGATCCTCTGATTAATGTCTTTCTAAGCAGATTAACGGAATCCCAACTGCTCTGTGCCAGGTTTCTTCTCTAAGCTTCTCTGTCCCCCATGTAAACAAAAAGACATTTCCTCTGAGCAAACATCCAACGTGCTGACCAGAGGTCTGACAGACTCCTTGCCCTCATGTAGCACAACACTATGGGGCACAGGAGAAGGGGGCAGTATAGGTCTATGGAGGTAACCTCTGTTTTTAAACATCTTTTGCACCCTTTCTTTCACCTTCTCTTGACATCTCATGACTCCTGGCTTATCGATCTTCAGGAAGTGTAGAAGGATGCCAAGAATGATGTGGGAAGATGAAGAAGCAATGGCTGGCATTATTCTGGTCCCAGAGGCACATGAGAACTCATTATCTCATTACACATTGCTTATCCATAGCTGCTTTCCATGGCACCCACACATGGAAGAAGAAGGGAAGAAAACTGGGTAAGACCATACCCAAATGAGAGTGGGAACCATTAAACACAATCCACTTCTTCCTGTCCTGCCCCACCAAAACCTTCTTGCTGACTCCCTATGAGAAAGAAACACTGACATGTCTACCCAGATTTTTGGACCACTTTATGTTCAGTAGCTGGCCAACCCCCTAGAACCCACTGTCACTGTCCCTGTTTTATAAATGGGGAAAATGAGCATATGAGAGACTTCTCCAAGGTCATGTTAGTGACACAGCCCATTCATAGGAGCTGAGTTACAGGCCTTTTTCCAGGTCACAAGATCAGCCTTGGCTGAATAGGTCTTCTCTAATGAGCGTCCAAATTTAGCCTCCAATTTTGTTTCCAGACCTTGTGAAGCAACCCTTCTGCCAGTCAGTCTCCAGCCTTGCTCCAGAAGGGCAGAAGACTACCATCTCTGCTAGTGACATAGTAGTCACAGGATAGCGGCAGTCGCGAGATATTTCTCCCTGCCTAACATGCTGATGGAACTCAAAGACCATGCCTGCCTTCAAGCATGGCAGAATTACCAACCTGTCTTTAAGTGGAGCTTGCAAGGACAGAAAGACACCTTGCCTCCTCTCCCTGCCTATAGCTTCTCATCTTTTTGGTCCAGTTTTCCTCCTGGTGCTCTACCTTTGCCTCAGCCACAATTAGATGAAATACACACACACACCCCCTTGGGTTAGAAGAACTTCCCTTAAAAAGGAAGCTTTTTCAATACCTATTATCAAGGCAGGAGAGCAGCTCTTGTAATGAACAGCTGGCATGGTGGGTGACACTACTCAGCAGGAAGAGGAATTCCTGGCTCAGCTGCCAGTCTTGCCTTGCTCAAGTCACGGTGAGAGCTTTAAAAATTAAGCCAAAGACACACTAAAACTAAAAATGCTGGCTTTGCCACACAGTGATTGCTGCTAACATACATTGACCCTGAGAAGGCTCCACCACACACAACGAAACCCTTCAGGTCTCACTGTGCTGTACAGTACGGTGTTTCCCTACTGATGCCTTTTCACTAAGAAAACGGCAAGAAAAGTCCTGTACTGCAAATGGAAGTGGAGATTGTGACTAAAGAAGAATATACAGAGTCAGTTAAGGCTGTAGGGAAAAGATAAGGGCAAGGGGGGAAAAGCAAATGAATTTATGTTGCCTAAGGCACTGAAGGGAATAAGAAGGGATTTACAAATTCATCAGGAGAAGCAGCACCAGAAAGAAGGTAGGCTCATTAATAAATGAGGATGAGGATGAAATTAATGGTTCAGAAATGGCTGAGCAGCTTTTTTAAATCTGTCCTTAGACAGAAGAATAAAGAGAGGAAGTTTGGACTGCAAAGGAGGGGGGAGGAAAGCAAGTTTAAAAAAAGCAGAGCAAAAAGAAGTTGAAGAATGATATGTCCACAAACCAAATAAAGCAAACAACGTCCTACAACTTAATCCAGAAAAGACAGAGACATTTTTAAAAAGTATTTTTCACTTCAGCAGAATTAATACAGGGCTGAACGTTAAGCAATCTATATATATAAGCACCTGCATAAATGTATGCAGGATCAGGAGCCTAATTTGTTATGGCAAGGCATTGACAAACGTATTATCCCAGTGACAAATAATCTGACAATTTACATTGAGCTAGGGAGGATCCACAAATCCAACCAAAAAGCAAACATAATCAAGATTTTCAATAAGGAATAGAGTTGGCAATGTTTAATTCCAAGTCGATATCTATCCCTAGTGTAATAATGAAACAAATATGAATGGTCATTAAGAATCTAAAAGATAAAATCACATGCAATACACAAGTGAAAGTCTTTTACTTTTTAATACACGTGCACAACTAGCACCCAGAGGAAAGGCAGTCAGGGAATTTGAAGCTTCAGGAATGTGAAGGATTTGGCATCACCCCACTGCATCAGTTTGACCAGAACCAACAGCCCACAGATCAAAATAACTGGCCAGAGGTACTGAAAGAAAACACACTTCATTGGACTAAGAGATGACAAATGACGTGCCAAAGGGTTTGCATCCGTGTGGGTCTTATTAAACCAGTGTCACAGGAAACCAACACTAACTGTCCATGAAATTTGCAGCTGACACCCTGCAGAGAAATTGCAAATATAATGGAAGACAAAGAAACAGGCCCTCGATGAGCACAGAGCTCCTTAAAATTAACCGTGTGTGGGCAATGGTCCGAAAGTTAAAGCAGAGAGTAGCAGGAGTGGGACAGGGGATGATTGAATCTAGACTCATCAAAGCCACAAGCTGAACCCAACAAAATAGAAAAATGCAGGTAATGTCCTTGGAGAGCAATAATCCAAAAGATGGATACTCAGCAGGAGGGAGAGAGCATGGGAGCTGTTTTGTTCTCTGAGACTTGAGGTTACAGAAAATAGCAAATAAAAAATCTTGATGTGCCGTATTAGCAAAACAGGCTCTTGCAGTTTTGAGTGGTGAACAGAGGGGCATCCCATCACTCCCAGAAAAGTGAGAGAGGAAAGAGCTTCTGCACCATTTTGATGCAACCAGCCCAAGGATGCAATTTTGTTCATTCCATCAGGTTTCCCTTATCAGCAATACATGAGCAGCAAGCTAGTAAAAAATCATAAACGACTGATAAACAGACCTGGAAGAATTAATGAAGATGACTAAGCAGGGTTAAATGTGTACAACTTGTTAAGGAACAACCCCAAGGAAGTAAACTGTAAAATACACATGATGCATGTTAATACTGCAGAGTAGGAGGAAGTAATAGGTGGGAGTTACAAGATTAAACTAGAAAGAAAAAGAAAATAAAAGAATAGACCTTGTATCAGGAAATAATTTGGTCTTGTTCTGTTTCTTCATCAGTGCAAATTAGAAGTAACTCAACAAAAGGGAAGGAAGAGGCACAGAAAACAGGTACTGCAAGTGCATCCAGAGCATTTTGGAGGTCCTTTCCTTCTCTCACAGTCTTTTCACTGTCTGAGATTTTAGCTCCAAAACTGCAGCCACATTCTTGGTTGCACTGATTTGTTCCTTCTTTTCAGGAAAAGCAGACACTTTGCCCAGAGCCCCGAGCAGAATTCAAACCACTGCTGAGGCAAACCAGCGTTGCTGGGTGTTTCAGCAGCTCTGGCTAATCTTAGGCCCATTACTGACATGTGTTGTTACATAAAAAGATAGTAAGGCTCTAATTCCACTATTCATTACCATTATTAATACAGTGCCATGCAACTACCTAATGAAGACCTTCTGCCCCCAGGGAGGTCATGTTTCCAGATGCCTGCTGGCCACAAGAAGGGCTGGGAGAAGGGCACAGTTTCTGAATTCCATTACCACACTGCATAAACAGACCTGACCCCTTCTCCCGGACAATGATGAAAATGAACATGCCTATCTCTTGGTGGAGTTTAAGTCAGCCCAAACGGCAGGTACGCCCACAGAGCACTAAATCCTGGGAGAAACATCCTCAGGGTCCTACGTATTTTCAAAGAGACAAACCCAACCTCCAAGTCAAGAGATGTTCATCTCTGTTACTTAAGAGCCAATGAAGGAGAAAATGAGTAACAGTGCTCAGCAAACCCAAGAGCCTTCATCTAAGCTGCTGCAAAAGGTCTGTGCTACTGCAGGCACAGGCAAGGACAGAGCACACAGGAGAGGAAAGTTCTGGAAAGCACCTCTGCTTGGTGGTAACTCATGTGACACGTTTGGCCACCCGTTACACCCGTTACCGCGGGATGAAGGGACGCTGTGATAGGGGCTTTTGGAGTCTTTGTCCGCTTACTGGAATAAATAGGCATTGCCTGCCCAAGAGGTGTCTTCCGGAGGCTAACTGACTTCATGTCTTTATCATATTCGTTCCTCATTTTCTGATGGCTCAGTCCTGGCTTGCCCTGCCTACATATGCCGTAGCCTCAAGCTGATGAGATGTGTGTGTGACTGCCCACCATGTGTTTTGGGCAGGGCCAGATGCACAGCCTTAAGCGCTCCCAGGTCACCCACTTGCGCCCCGCGGTCGCAGAGAAGCCAGCTCAGATGTTTGCGGGCTAGGACCGGAGACCTGCCTTAGCGCTTAATATCTGGCAGAAACACTTCAGGAGCTGCAGTGCTTTCTCTCCAGCTTTCCTCCAGCGAGCATAAAAACTTCTCTGCAGCTCACTTGCCCCACCCAGAGGCATTCTGCTCACCGTCCCACAAACACCGAAGTTCTGCAGCCTCCGAGTTCCACAGGCGATGGGGCAAACAGCCGTATCGCTCAATTAAACCCAAGCAGCGGCGACGACGGCAGTGAGGGAATCCTACAGACCTTGACAATTACCAAGTTCAGGCCCTCTGGAGCCTTTCTTCGGTCTCCCGGAGTTATGGAATTGATCTGGAAGCCACTCTATTAATGTTCTTTCTTTTCCTCCCCTTCTCCCCAAGCAGCATCATCATTTATTAATTTATGATTAAATGAATTATTGATTCTCCCTGCACCTGCGGTATTCGCCATTGTCCTTCTCCCCCAGAGACATCTTTGACTGATGTGAGAACGGCAAGGTGTCAGAGAGACAAAAAGAGGGGGAGAAGAAACTCACTGCGGACGGGACCTCAGACAAGCGTGCTTCCCCACTGAGGTGCCAAGCTGCAGAAGATGGACACAATGCACCAGGGCACAGCAATGGTGCCACCTTCTCAGACAGAAATGAAAGGGGGGAAAGAAAAAAAAAAAAAAAAGGCAAAAAAAGCACAAAATCAAATAGTTCCTGATAAGGAGGGAACGAGTAGCAGAGCTATTCATAGGCATCAGGCATGTGGGGAAGTATTAAAAAAAGAAAAAAAGGTCTGACCCAAAGCAGAAGCTTTTGTTTTTATTCAGAAAAGTCAAGCTGCAGTTCTTTGAATACATCACTGAAAAAACCTTCCAGGCTTTTGGCTTTTGCCTTGCGATTACAATCAACAGATGGTGATTATTTCACAGGCTGGGGCATCTGGTCAGCTCCTAGCCAAACATAAATAAAAGACCTTTGCGTGATTTTATCAGGCATTCTAGTCCAGAAGCAAGAGCAAGGTTGGGAGCAAAAGAGAAAAAAAAAAAAAAAGAGGTAAAGGAGAAAAGGTATTTAAAGTTCCCTGTTTTTGGAGATGTTTCCCTTCCAAAGAGAAAAGATGGGGGGGAACAAATACAGTGTCTTTACAGAAACATGCCCCTTGCACAGATGATCAGAGCTCAGCACTCCTGTAACTGATAGAAATTCCTGAGCCAGAAACTCCTTCTCACAATTTAAACCTAAACCTTGACCCTTTTCCTGAGCCTTGCAGGTCAGATAAACCTCCACCCTTTTTTACAGCATCTTTCACTCAAGCATTGTAATGTACCACCACCTAAAAAGCCAGGCGAGTTTTACTCCATCTGAAAACGGGAGGAATGCATCAAGGTACTGCTCCTGCTTTTCATCAGGGAAAAAGGAAAACCAAGCCACCGCAGGGAAACATCCTCTCCCCATGCAGCTTTCCTGCCCCTAAGCGCTGCAATATTCTCCTTGAACTCACCACACAGCCAACACGCCTCCCGATTTCTGTCCTTCCCACAGGCCTCACCTCCCCGTGAATCACTGCTTGCCCATACACCAAGGGGTGCGTACTGGCTCCCTGTGCTTGACTGCTGCCCACCGAGGCGCTGAACCCACAGCAGCAAGGGAAGACCTAATTGCAGCAGACTACCCTTGTAGGTGGGAGGTGTGGGGCTCTATTTTGGGGAAAGGAATTCCCAGATGCCTTGGGCACCCCGGGGGCTTCCATCCAGAGGCTTCCGACACACATGTCTGCAAACACCCCCAGAAGAAATGCAAAGACCCGCACCCCAATTTTGTTATGCTCAGTTACCCTACAACGGTTTCACCCAAGCATGCATGAAAGGATCATAGGTTTTGGGGGTTGGACTCGCTGATCTCTGGAGGTCCCTTCCAACCCCTACAATTCTGTGTGAATCTGCATGTGTTTTACCTCTGAGCAGCACAGACACTGCAAACCAAAGGCAAGTAAAACTAGGCTGATACTTATTACCTGCATCTCACCCAGCACCAGAAGAGATTCCCCTGCTGCTCTGCCACATATGAAACAGTAGCTTTTTACCACCCCCTACTCTCCCCCTTGCTCCTTTGCTCTTGGTGGCAATGCAGGCCTGCCTCACTGAGAAGTTTCAGAGCCCCCATTGCTATTTTGCACTGCAGGACGATGGCTAAAAATCTGTAAGGCACTCAGCCAGACAGCAATTTTGTTAGGAAAACAAGGCAAACACTTTTTGTTCCTGCCTTACGCATGCCTCTGGGTTACTCAGCCATTATCTGCTAAATTAAGGCCAGCACAGCTGGCCTTAAGAGCCCATCCTGTACTAAAGTCAACCACGACTTGCTAGCCATCGCCGTGGGGCACACACAGGCTGTCTTGAACTCTCCATCAGCTTGTGCAGAATCCTCATCCACGGCTCACAAACACGCAAGCCCTGCTCTCACAGGCAGCACTCAGGAAGAGATGAACATCTCTTCCAGGTTCCCCACCATCACAGCTCATGTTATGACATACTGCTGAACGGCTTCAGACTCCCTTCTGGGGAAAATCGTAGGAATTTGGCCATTTCATTACGGGCTCGGCAGGACTACAGGCAAGAGCAGAATTAGATGCCTTCTCTCTAGCTGAGGAGGAGTGAGAAGGACACCCTCCAGCCCAAATTTATACAGTGGCATCGGAAGGCAATGGCGAAACAGGGCCCAACGTGGGGCAGGGGGCATGGATGGGTAATATAGGAGTAAAATCACTGCAGAGAATACACATACGTCATGGGACAGAGGAAGGAAATTACATTACCCTCCACACGTACAGGGAACGAGTTTGGCTCTGAAATAAAAGAGCAGCACGCTACCCCACTGCCTCCTATTAAATTGATGGACTACACGGCTGTGCCCAGGGCTTCTCAAGATAAAAAGGTTCATTTCCTTAGAGAGCAGGGTTTTGACCTCCACAACCTTACTGGGCCTGTGCGCGTTTACCCATTTTAATTTCAGATTAGCATCTCGCATTTTCAGTACCTAGGGGATTACTGTTTTCGCCTGTGCAGCAACTGCAGTTCATAAAAGTATCGGTTACCCTCCCCCTTGTTCACAAAATCAAGGCAGATCTGACCAGATGGCACATGCTCCTGCGCTCTGTGTCAGGCTGCATTAATTCAGGGGAAATGAACTCTCCTCCAAAACTATATTTATTTCAGACACCGCCATGCCCAGTTGCTGGGCTGTCCTCAGGAACACCGAGAGCCAGCTCTTTTCCATGCGCTTAGCAGGGGGAATAGGATGACGGAGACCTTGCTGGAAGTCTCAGATGCCAGGAAGGTGGAGTACCCACAAGCTCCCAGGCAGCTGGGAATATTTCAGTGCCCTTTCCCCAGGGTTTTGAGGCAGTAGCTGTTTCCCTAATGCTCAAAGCATCATAAAGCAGAAGATGCTCCCACAGCTCATTGGACCACTCTGGTAACATCTTCAGGCAGTGCTTCCCAAACAGCTCGGCCTTTTTGGGAAGGCCACGCGGAACAGAGAAACAACAGAGAAAGGCAAAACGTGTTCTGGAGTGGTGGAGGGTGTACAACTTGAGTTATTATCCAGATCCAGCTCTTCAACAGACCCATTTCTGTGGGGTTTAGGCAAGGCATTTCACCGATTTATAGCTCTGGCAATCCTGCCCATTGATGGCCCATTTCCTTCACCTTCTGCTGGGATGACTCTCCCCACTGCTGGAGGCGGTAGAGTGTGAGTGCTGGAAGGAGAGTCTGATTGGGTAAGAAACGCTCTCTGTTCCTCTCTGTAAAATGTTATTTACCGTCTTATATAGCACATATAACAACACCTAAGTGCTATACTACAATTAGTAAAATCATGCAGAGAAACTGCTCATGTGGATAATGATACTTTGCGTCTTCCCATGTGGGTAGTTTAAGGTTGAATTAATTCATGTTTGCCCAGCGTTGCGAGATCTATGGAACAAAGTCTATTGTTATGCAAATAATTATTAATAATGACTCCTCCTGTGCCGCTCCCCATTAAATGTGCTCAATTTATAAGTCAAAGGGTGTTATATTCTCCTTGCTGCAAGATGAACTGAGCACCACAAATTAAAATGTTGGTGTCAGTGTACCTGGCAAGAGAGGAAAGTTTTTATGAGACTGAAGGCCTGGCTTCTCCTTTCTATGCTACAAGCAATACATGTGACCCTGGAAGTCACTTGGAAGAGCAGTGACACTGCTTACTCAAGTCGTCAAACTCAAGTCACAGTTCAGAGCATCTCAACGCAGACAAAAGCCCATGCAGAGGGAAATTCTGACTACCAAGTACTATATAATTTGCCCACAGGTGAATAATTAGCTTCATTTTACAGACTGAGGCACAAACACCGATGACAATAAAGCAGCTCCTAGAGGTATGGCAAGTATAAATACACCACACATGTAGCACTCAAATCCTTCACTAAGTGAGGACAGGTGCCTAACAAAGGCAGTTTTTAAGAACACTGGGGTTTCAGTCCAATTCAGTTGTGACGGGTTCGGTGACACAGTCACAGTCCTTTGGAACAGATGTTGAAAATTGCTCCACAGCGGGTTGTCAAGGTCCCTGAGAGGTCTCCCACTGTGGATGAAGACAGGACCACACAAAGCAAGTAGATCAGGATTTTCGTATTCGACAAGGCTTCTCCCAGGTTGCAAGGTGCATTGTGAGCCACACAGGGGTCACACCAACACAATGCCCGTGGGACTGTTGCGTGACTGGGTGACCTTCAATGAGTTCTCCTTTTTTATCTAGGAAAACTGTGAGAGCAGAAAGAGAGAAATTCAGCTATTACCATAATCTTTCTAGACCTTCATCAGCCCTGTACAGGAATAGCCTGTCAGTTTATGAAAAAGAACAATTTTGTCCCCATGCTGTGCATGGCTGCTTGCAGCTAGGACACGTCAGCTTTACTGTGCTGTTTCCACTCAGGAAATAGCCATCAGTGCAGCAGGTCTGATATATCCCAGGCCCTCATGCACACTTACTTTGCTGAGAGATTTCTCAAACAGAAACCCAGAGAAACGAGAATTAAGTTATGCTTTTGGCTCCCAAGGCAGTAAGTAGCTTGTGTGCACAGGGCTCCTGAGTAGGATAGGCACCGACACAGGTTCACAGGAACACTCCTTCAGCAGTCACCCTCCTCTAACTGACAAACATTTTTGCAGGGTTCCCACTGCACAGAAGCTCACAGGTGCCTTAGGAAAGCACCAGGTAGTAAGGTTGGAGATGGATGTCTTCAGCAGCTGCGGATGCTAGAGAAGCTGCAGTCAGAACTTAACTCAAGGAGGAGGGGGTGTGTGTGAGGACCACAAGAGACAGAACTGATGCCTGCTCAGCTCTCCCCGTAGTCCTGCAGATGCAACACAGCTAAGCATCAAAGAAAATTGATTTGCACCACATGAATGAGCATGTATGAAGTGAAGGCACTCCTGGAACTGGATATGGCGGCAGGAAGGTCCTTTTCTGTTTTATTTATCTGCTACCCTGCTTTCACAGTAGCTGTGATAAACAGATACTAATCATTGCCACAGAGTCCAGCATTCAGATGTGTGCCCTTCCCGGAGGCCCCTGGAAGAACGCATGTTGTGTGTGTTTGCGTGAGAAACGCCACCAAACCCCAGCGCTTGCATAGACCTGCAGAATTGCTCACTCAGTCATCAGCCCAAGGCACAAACACTTGCAGTCCACCCACAATTACCCAAATTCTTCAAGAAACAGGCCAAGGTGCTGTAGCGTACAGATGCTGGTGTAGCTGCTAGGAAGAAAAGTACGTGCCCTGAGCCCTGCAGAGCAGCGTGTCTAGGATCTCTTGTTTAAGGAATTCCCCAGTGATTTCAGCAAGCTGACAAGAAACATCCTGGAACGAGTCCTTTTTGAACTGTAACAAATTTAACCAGGGGAAGCTCTTCCTCGAAGTCTTGTTTTCAGCTGAAGGAAAGTCAGATCTCTGGGTGAGGTTTCCAGTCATTGGGAGTGATGGCTTCATCTTTTGGCCTGAGTTCCCTCTGCAGCCGTTGCAGAACTGAATAGTACCTTCCCTCCCACCTCCAACAACCTCTGAAAGACAGAGTTCCCTGTCTTTCTTCAACAAGTCACTCAGGAATGACTGAGCCTTGGTGACATTTTGGTTAGCTCTTGCTCCTCCCGTAGCAAGTGTCTCTTCTGCAGAGGCCTGATTCACCACTGGCCAGTGTACATTTACTACGTGGAGCCTGGGGGTTTCACTGGTAGGGAAGAGGCAGTGCACAGCTCCCTCAGGCCTGAGGACACAGGCCTGAACAAAAGCATTCAGGAAACAGAGCATTAGGCTCTTTCTTAGATGCAGTTAGCTGTCTGATTGCTCCCTCCTAAGAAGGGCTCTGGGGAATAGCTGTGACATAGGGCTGCACTGCAAACATTGCAGATGTTCCCTAAGCTGGGAGTTATCCATGATCTAGTACAACTTCCATGTTACAGGTAACATATGAGCAGCATCAGGAGAAACACTAGATCACTTACAAGCATTGAGAAGACTAGGCAAGAGGTGAAACAAAAAATTCCCTTCCAGACCTGGAGACGAGTCAGTGACCAGTGATCTGGCATCAACCCTGGCAGTCCTGTCTATCAGCCCTCCACGATGTATTGTGAGACTCACAATGAACCGCTTCATGTGATGGACACCTCCAGCATGGAAGGCCAAACAACTTCCTGTACCATGCCTGCCAGGCCATGAGAAATGCCAATATTTTGTACTGTAGTAGTAGAGGCACAGCCAAGAGGAGGAAACCAATTTCCAGATTTTACAGTTCAGCAACACCCTAGACCTGCTGAGGAAGAACATCTCTGCCCTCTGCAAGGCGCGATGGAAACAGGGAAAGATCCTCAATCCATTGAGGAGTGTGGAAAATGCTGAATTGTTGCTTTTGCAGATTGAAATTTTGTATTGTATATTTTTGTATTGTATATTTTTCTGACTTGGGAATTAAGGTTGCCTCATTAGGAATTCTTTATAAAGCATATTGTTGCTAAAAGATAATCCTGGAAAGAGTTAAAACCGTGACTGAGGCCACAGGTTGGAACTCAAAAGAAATGTGGCTCAAAACTGACAGACGGTGTGGAGTCTTGACGCCATCTAAACAAAAGCCTGTATGAGCTTTTGAATTCCTTCCACCCTAGGCCCAAGACAGTTACCGGGAAAGTTAAGATAAAATCAAGTACCTGCCAGTAAGCGATTATCCCAGACAAGAGAGATGTTTAAGTGTTAAAGGCTCTCATACATACTAACTTTTCTCACTAAGGGGAACAGGAATTTGCCAGACGTGCAATATGTATTCCATTATGTCATAAATGGGGTACTTTGGTTGAGCCAGTAAACTTTTGAAATTGTTAATCTCTAGTTAAACGGTGGGAGGGATTTTGGACTGGAAAATGGTATAAAAATGCTACGTATTTTGACCAAAAGTGTGCCTACTTTTGGGTCACCCGCTCTTGCAAGAACGTATAATAAATTAATTACTGCTTCACTAACGTGTCTACCTCGAGTCCTTTTTAGGACCCTTTTTGCATTTCTAACAGGAGATCCCAACAGAGCCTGGTTACAGTACACATCAGAAATGCAAGACTTAAAAAGATGCTTTTCCAAAGGAGGAATATGCAGTTTCATTTATTTACAGCAATGCTCCACGCTCCTTTCCTACTATACCATTGGCTTGAAAGATGCACAGCCAGCACAGGACAGCTGTTTTGGGATTGGCCTTTGTCACAGAAAAGATGCTGTGAATAAATCACAGGCTAGTGAGTTACTCTGGCCAACAGGATACCCCAATATAAATTAACCCCTCCACACATTTTACAGCCTGTTAAATTGAAACATGAAGCAAAGACCTGACATGCCATGATCCCACAAGCAGTGAGTGACCATGGCATGAGTAGCAGCTCACAGACAAGCAGGAATAAAGAAGGTACCACACAGACAAGCAGGAATAAAGAAGGCACAGCTACTGCTCTGCACTGCCTTTTCAAAAGCCCTCCTTCTGGCTGCAGTCTGGTGATGCACTCTTGGCACTCATGTCAGTCCTCCACGTACACCATCGATTGTGGACCAGGTTTCACAGGATGCTTCCTGCTTGTTTGTTTGCTAATGAGTATTATTTTTAAAAAGTAAGAGGTAAGAGGGGAGGAAGGACAAGGGAGCCCGGAATGAAGGCTGCCACTGTGCTCAGTCTCTATGGAAATAATCCACAATGCTAATACGTCCTAAAATGGTAATAAAGCCTGTGTTCTCTTATGTAATCCCATAGTAAGAAAGAGCTCTGTCGGCTTGCCTGACAAATGATATCTCTGTAACCTTGGAGAGGATTATTACTAAAAAACACAGGGTAGAAAAACAAAGCGAGACGCACACACAGAGCCACATGCAAATCCGTTAGATGCAGTGAAAGGACCCACAGCTCCAGTCGGGTTCCTGTGCATTGGACCTGCAGTATCATGTGTCTGCCATCAAACAGGGAAAGGACCTCCAAGCAAAGCAGCAGCCCTGCCCCGGCTCCTCCTCTGCTCACACACACCCCCTCCCCAGGCACCTCAGCACCAGGAGCAGGCAGAGGGCAGGTCTTCCCCTCTTCTGTCCTCCTTCCCTCCTTCTGTCCCTCCCTCCCTCTCCTAAAATGAACATTCAAAGCCCCGGCAGCTGGCCAAATCCAGTTTGCCTGCGTCACCGATGCACGTGGATTCACATCTGTCCTGCCCAGCGGTGATGGAGCCAGGGCTACGTGCGTCCCCGAGGAGGATTCATGCCCCCAACTCCATCAAGTTGTGTGTCAGCAAGGGGGAATCACACTTTTTCTGGGCACAGTTGACCAGCACTCTAAGGCTACCCACCTTGTCTCACACATATAGGGAGACTGGTTCAGAGGCTGGGGTATGCTCATTTTGGAGCTGTCTCTAAGTTTGACTGAACCATAAGCCAAAGCCAGGCAGCTCTTTGCTCCTGTGCCTCAGGTGCAGATCAGAAATAAGGCACCACCAGGTTAAAGCCATGCTTCATGACACAAATCGCAGTGTACATCCACGCTGTCACCACCTCTCTCTACTCCTCTCCCCCTACAAATGGTGCCTCTGCAAACATGGAAGGAGATCCACCAGGTCACCCTGGAAACCCCATCAGCAGTGCAGGTCTAACACAGTAATTGTTTGAACAGACACTCCTGTCCTCATGTGGACCAGCCAGCCCCAAGCATCTTCCTGTAGGACATGGCAACCAGACAGCCGGGAGGCTGACCCCAGGACACAAGTCACATGCGATAAAATGAGCACCAAGCTCTTATCTTGGTGCCAGCAAAGGATGGTGACTACTCCAGTATCTCTTTCCCACAGATAAAAGCCTGGGAACATTTAGTGGAGCTTCTTAGGAATGAGAGATGACATCAGGCGGGTTTCCATGCGTGATTGAACAGTGACCCTTTCATGATGAGCTGCATTTAAAAGACCTTTAGTGTTTTCTCAGACACCAAGACATGACCGAAGACGGAGTCTGAAGACAGAGAAGATTCCTGAAGGCAAAGCCAATTCTGCAGAAAAATCAGTCCTAACAATTAAAAAGATGGTATTATGACACTTAAGAGAGTCATTTACACAGTCTTTTACCAGTCAGTGCATGTAGAGAGCTCTAATTCATACTAGATGTATGCAGTGTGACTGCCTGGAACATAAAGGGTTACAATCATTGTTCACAGCAGTCACATCTTTTTAATTAATAACCTCTTAATTGGTATTGACTTAAACCAACTGATGACAGTCTTATGATGAGCCATTCCTAGCCAAGCTTCCTACCCAATTGCCCTCGGGTCAGGAAAACAGTGAACTCCATTATTGGGCAGAAGCTTTTGGCCTCACACCAGTCTCCTTCCTGGGCCACAGAGAGGTCACCCCACACACACGAGATGAAGCAGCCTTCCCCCAGCCCTTGCTTGCTGGCACCATGGCTGCACTGAGCCTCTAGCACGCTGCAGCCTGGCATGCACGGGCCATCACAGAATTGTAGGGGTTAGAAGGGACCTCCAGAGATCATCGAGTCCAACCCCCTGCCAAAGCAGGTTCCTTAAGACAGAGCAGGTTCCACTGTTCCAGAGCAGCAGTGATGTCCCCATCAGGAGATACAATTCTCAAAAAGGTGATGCCATGGTCAGGGCCAACAAACCCCTTTCCCAGTGCCACCCGGCGAAGAAATCAAAGGCAAATCCACCCCCAGGCGAGGGAGCAGGAGGAGCAAATCTTACTACCCCTCTTCAGATACAGGCTCAAGCAACAGAAGTCCCCTCTGAGGTGTAATTTTGGATACCTCTGATAGATCTGCAATGCCCGGCTCAGACATGCCTCTCTCAAGCACGGGGAAAGGAAACAGAGCAGCGCTGACCAAGGGCAGCGCCGTCTCCGCAGCAGCTCACCTATGACAGGTAACAGCCAAACAAGAAAGCCCTGGGGCAACTTTTCTGCCCTGAAGCTCATTCACAGCGAATTTCAGGAGCAGTTTGCTTCCAAAAGAAAAGCCCAAGTCGACTGGGTACAGACGGCACCACAGCGGCCACTCTGCAAGGCTGCAGCACCAGGCACACCAAGGGCAAGGAGAGCTCAAACTAAGGGTCTGGCCTCAGGACTGGGCTCGGGGCGTCCCTCCCCCGAAAATGCCCTGCTTTTCCCCACCCACCTCTCCCCGGCGGGACCGAAAAAGTCCTTTTTCTTCCCTAAACCTCAGTAGGGTGCCTGCGGGGCTTCCTCCAGCCAGCACCCTCCGGAGGGAGGGCTTTCCCCCTCCAATACCAGGGAGCGGCATTAGAGGGCAGTGCGCTGCCTTGAAAGCGGGGTAACTGTCCCGGCCACCCCCCAGTCAGGGCCACGGGCAGCATCCTGGGCAGGGGGCTCCCCCGGCTGTTCCTCAGTATCACCGCCGAAGGAGGGGGTCACCCCCAGACCCCGGTACAGTAGCCGTTCCCCCCCAAGTCCCCGGGTAGCCGCTGCAGCGCGCCCTGACAGACGCCTTCCCCTCACTCCCCTCCCCACCCACCCCATCGCAGGCGACAAGCGGGTAAATTCTGCAGGGGCTGCGTTTTAATTAGAAGATGCCGGGTTTTAATTAAATAAATGCGAGGCTGAATAATGCAATCAGGAGAATTGCCTGTGCTCTTTTATCCTGCAATTCAATTTATTTTGTGCTGTCCCCACACTTTTTAGTTTTCATATGCCAAAGACTTCGGTTTGGGGGTTGTTTGGGTTGTTTGTTGGTTGTTTTTTTTTTTGCATTGATCACCCGGAGCTGCATTGCAGAACTTGCCGGGGACAAAGCTGGAAGCTGTTGAATAAAGGGCAGTTGGAACTTCTCCTCGCAGCCAGGGATGCGTCGGAGGCAGGCTGCAGCAAAAGTTTTCGCCTGCAGCAAAGCAACCGGATTTTCCCCCCAGATTTTTCAAGCACCAAAAAACCAAAAAGTCTCCGCTGGCCGTCAGGGGAGCTCAACTCCACGGCAGTCCTGAAAATCGAGAGCAGGGAAACACACCGCCCTGTCCATAACTAGAGAGCGACAGAAAGTAAGGGAAGCACAGGCGTGGGCACACTGAACTGGCAAGTGCATCTCCGTGCCGCCACCCTGCCGACACTTCATTGAGTTCCCAAGCACGCCACCGTTAATTTTAAGGTTCTAGAAACCAACAATCTTGTTTTCGTTTTGTAATTTTATTTTTTTTTTTTTTTTTGCTTTGAAAAGGCAGCTCTGGTTGCTAAGTGACTACAGTATGTTTCTCCATCACATCGTTTGAAAAACCCACGCGCTCAGAGCAAGGAAATTGCTGGGTTTAGGGCATCAGGAGCGTGCCCCAGCAAAACGGTGACTCTTTATGTATGGGTTTGTAGTACGGTGGTGCTCAGAGACCCCGGGGAGCTGTTGTCTTTGGTAACGTTAAGAGTAAAAGGAGGTTCCCAGGAGGTCTTGAACAAGCTAAAACAGGGCACAACAAGTTGGTGTAAGAAACCGTAGCATGGACTTGGAAAAAAACAAAAGAGGAGGGCAAGGAAGCAGAGCTATCAAGGCTGAAAATGAAAAACCCACCACAAACAGAAATAAACTGCAAAGGGAGATATCTACGGGCAGAACTGGCGACCCAGGCTGTAATAAACTATGTTGGGGTGGGGGCAGGGCTTGGAGGAAAGAACACGAAGAGGTAAAAAGCATGAAAGCAGGGCAAAAGTAGGAAAGTTTTAAAACCAAGGACAGATGTTTGAGAGAACGGGGGACACCAGGGAAGCATCCTGCAGGGAAAAAAAAGCTCGTAGTGAGGGTACAGACAGGTGACAATCTAGAGGGGGGAAAAAAAGAAACTTTGATAGATTGCAGGCAAAAATGTAGTAAGAAATGAACCAATCAGCTGCAGCAGCACAATCAGTAATAGCTGCAAGACAGCAGGCACTAGTTCTGGTTACTGTAGCAATAGAGAGAAGAAAAAAAAAACCAAAACACACTCAAACTGAGAGACTATGATTCCTCTGTGCTTTATCAAGCATCACGTAATGAAAAGTATGAAGCGACTTTGCTTCCCTCCCCTAACAGCTCTGGAATTCTTAAAAAGGGCTATTGATTTTATTTCCTAAATACTATTTTCCAGAATGCTTGTCCATAAGAATTATTGTCAGTGAGTAAATTAATCAGCTGACTCGCCTGTGAATAGTCTTTCTGCTTGCTGATTCTTAGGAATGCTGGCATCACCGTCTGGTGTAAAGTCTGCGTGTAGCTATAACAGACCCTGTTGTTTTGTAAATACCCTTTTATTCATGAAGCAGTGCTATGCTTTCCCATACGGCTCTCCTGCATCCCTCGAAAACAGGAATTTCACATGCGGTGCCAAGCGGGGAACAAAGACAAGCGGGCACAGATATTTTGCCACAGACTTCAGAGTGTCCACACACAGGGTACGTGTGCCTGGGAGGAAAGGGGGACCTTGTGGGACTATGGCTATGTACAGACACGATGCCTGAGGTCTTCTCCGAGCTAGAGGACCACAGCAGCGCTGAGACCTGGGATTCTGGTCCAAGAGTAGCTGCATGCTAAAATAACACAGCACACAGAAGCGCAGAGAAGACCAACAGAGTTTGCCTGGGTAATTCAGAAGGGAAAATGAGAAAGCCTGATTGGTAATGCAAGAAGTAGAGAGGTCGACTTGCTTTTAAGCCAAAAAGCTATGACTGCTGTCTACATATACAACACTTATGTCATTTATTGAGATCACACCGTGAGTTTGTGTGGGTGTACGTCAGTATTTTGTCACCCACACGGCTTTCAAACCTGCTGGTCAGAAAATTTAACAAAGCAGTAGACACCTCCAAGATTTAGGTTCCTGTAAATTTTGTGACATTGAAGGGATGAGTAAATTTGTGTTGTGACAAACTGTTGTAACAACTCAACAGACAGCGGCCCGGCCTCACCTGCCAGGCAGTCAATCACCACACAGGGATCCCAAAGCCAAGTACTTACCAGCCCAGTACCCAGGCAAGCAAAGAGGAAGGAGAGGAGAAAGTAAAGGATATTTCCAAAGGTCACAAGAGATATAGGAAGGAGCTGAGCATTTCCAGCTGGGGGGTGTGGGTGGAATGGAAAGCCTTGGCAGGGTATGAGGGGGTGGCCCGCAGACACAAGGACTCTCTGCAACTGCTGTGGTGCTTGATGCTGAAGAAGACAGCGTTGCAGGAGTGCTGGGGCTGTAGGACAGGAGCCTGCAGGCAGCCAGGTTTCCTAAAGAGCTTTTCTCTTTTGTGTCAGAAGGTGAAAATACCACTTTCTTTAGAGGTCTATAAAGGAGGGGTAAGTACCAGATAGGTACAGATGGAAATCAGTGTAAGCAAGCTCCTTCTAGGCGTGCCCACACCCTGCACAGTGATGTTAGCTGCACATGTATGTCCTTCACTCAAATGCTGTCAACAAGCACAAAGAAATCAGAGCAGCCCAAAATGAGTTCACTTGCTTGTCACATCCCTGCCTCACGCCCTGTCCCTGAGGTTAACAAGTCTCTCAATTTCCAAACTGAGCTTCTTAATCTCAGGGGGCCTATGAAGTACACCAAACAGCACTTTGCATCTGAATGGTGCCTGATCATTGCCTGTAGAGATATTCAGAACAACCTAATATTTAAAGGCAACCTCTGCAACATGCATTGCTGTCTAGAGATAAGTTACAGATCTGCCAGACCACCTGTGATCGAGGCTTTGGTCATCCCTGCACCACAGACAAGTCACTTCACCGCGGCTACCCACACAAAAACCCCACATCTGTATCCTCTCCTTCATAGCCTAGGAGAGACAGTACTGGGGAGTTCAGTAGGAGGAATAATTTAAGGTTAACAGAAAAAATGCTTTATGCTCTTTTAGTGCCACTACTTCACATTTTATCCCTGTAGTGGTCTGGGTAAACACAACTCTCATATAGCCCTGGGTGCAGGTCCTTGGCCATCCCCTCCTGCGCCCATCATGCTGCTCCTGCCCCGGCACCGCGCAGCTCCCTGCCAGTGATACTCAAGCATCTCTGGCATGCCATGGGTAACCAAACACGGCTCCTCAGAATAGACACACTCCCCCCCGTGGCTCCCACACCCCTGCATCTTCGGTAACCCTACCCCACTGGGGCAGGGGCTGGAGGCAGGAAACCAGGCAGGCCAGCAAAACGGGAGACACTCAAGACTGCGGGGATTAACTCTATCCATCAGGCACAACTGCTGCCTGAGTCCTTCTTCCCAGCCCATCCCCAAATCTTCATAACAGGTGGAGGAGGAGGGGTGGCCACCACCCTCCCAAGAATCCCCACACACATGCCTAAGGGCTGGATATAACCAGGTACAGCCAGAGGCATCCCGGCAGAGGGATGAAGATGGTGAGCCAAATAAAGACATGGAATTTGACACCCAAATGGAGATAAAAATACATGAACTTCACCCCTGCCCTGAGCAGAAGGAAGGGCTGAGAGACCTCACCACCAAACCCAGACAACTTCATTCACCCCTTCCCAAAAATTTTCAAAAGGCATAGCAAAGACAGGCTGAGCTAAAACACATGAGTCAGGGCAAGCATGCAAGGAGCCTTGAGCAGCACTCACACTGCTCCCCCAGCGCAGGCGATGCCTGTGCTCCGCTCATGGGGTGGGTGGCTCAGACCTGCCCCAGGGGCTCATCTCGGCCAGTAAAGTCTCCATCGCTTCTGGGACATGGCTCCCAAAGGGTAGGACTGGTGCCACTGGCGAGGACAGCCTGGAGCAACATTGTGTCACATCATGGTTAGACCAGAATCCAGTTCCATCTGCTCAGCAAGAGACAGCGCTCACCTGCATTCACAGCCCTCCTGATCCAGCTCTCTGTGTTACCACGGGACAGCCCACTGACACAGAAACACGATGAGACCATGAATAGGGAAAAGAAAAGAAGGAAGAAAGAAAGAAAAAAAAAAAAGCTCTGAGGTGGTAATTCCAGGTATAATTTGTGTGTGATGCACACAAAGCACAATAGAGCTTGTCCACTCCCCAGCAGCCAGTGCAGGTCTAACCTAGCGGAAGGCACTTCTACATGTGTAACAGAGCAACCAAGAAACACAGGGTAACAGGAGAAAGACAAAGCCTGCCAGCAACCTGGAGCGGCACAATCAAGGTGCCACTTGTGCAGAGCATCTCGGATACCGAGAATGAGGCACGCATCATTCGGCAGAAGGAAGGGTACCTTTGGGTACAGCTATTGAGGAAAAAACCCACAACCTCTGCTAGTGTGGCAATAAATGCAATCAATACAGATTGCTGGAGCAACCAAGCTGTCTAGAGAAACCGATACCTATGGATGTTGTGATTAATAATGCAGGATTCTTTAAATACCTCAAGAACGAGAAATTTTAGTGCCAAGACTGAGCACCTTGGTTTGGGGGCGCTGCCTTACTTTGGAGAAACACAGCCCTTTCCACAGACAGGTTTACTGGATACAGGATTAAGTCTATTATTTCACCAGCCACACTCCACAAACGGCTTCCTTCCCTGTGCCCAGACAGCATCAAAGCTTCACTGGGCTGATGGCTTAGAGGAGCCAAACTGGATTGAGCAGACCCAGTGTGCTCTGCTGCAATTGGGATCCGGTCACTGGCATGCTGACAGGGGCAGCAGCCGTGTCATCTATATGCAAGCTTTCAGCAAATTAAACACAACATGAATCAAGCAGAGATTCAGTAACTATGTTAATGGCTTCTATATGAAATGTGCTTTAATTCAGCTCTTTCCTGTATTCCTCCCCCTGCAACTATCAAGGGCTTTACCAGAAGCCTCTGAAGCAGAGGAGCTGTCAGGAGGCTGCAGCAGCTGAGCATGACACAACAGGGCTCTTCACACTTGAGCAACACGTTGGAGGCAGCTAGGAGCTGGGCTGTTCGCACTGTTGCTGGGTATTATTATTGCTCTGTGATGAAGGAGTTAACCTCAGTTACATTTTTGGGTGGGGATCACCCCTCTCCAGACTAACTGATCTGCTCACCCCTCTGAGAGCACCCAGAAGGGCCAACTGTATCCTGGGGTACATCGAGCACAGTTATGGCCAGCCAGTCTAGGGAGGTGATTGTCCCACTCTACACTGCACTGGTGGGGCTTCACCTCAAGTACTGGGTGCAGTTTTCGGCACCACAGTACAAGAGGGACACAAAAATATGGGAGAACATCCAGAGGAGGGCAACAAGGATGGTGAAGAGTCTGGAGGGGAAGTCTTACAAGGAGAGGCTTAAGTCCCTTCGTTTGTTCAGCCTGGAGAAGAGGAGGCTGAGGGGAGACCTCATCACCGTCTGTGGCTTTCTGACGAGGGGGAGGGAAGGGGCAGGCACCCGTCTCCTCTCTTTGGTGACCAGTGAAAGAACCCAGGGCAATGGCATGAAACTGACAGGGGAGGTTTTAGATTGAATATTAGGAAGAGATTCTTTACTGAGAGGGTGGTTGGGCACTCGAACAGGCTCCCCAGGGAAGTGGTCACAGCACCCAGCTTGGCTGAGTTCAGGAAGCATCTGGATGATGCTCTCAGTCACACTCTGACTTGGCTGGCCCTGTGTGGAGCCAGGAGTTGGACTTGATGATCGTTATGGGTCCCTTCCAACTCAGGAAATTCCATGATTCCGTGACAGCAAATGCCTTTTGCAACTCATGGCAGAAAACCTGCAGCAAACTCTGAAGCCTGCCACTGCATCCTCGGACACCCAGCTCTGACTCTGAGGTATGCCTGAAAGGAAGTGGAATAGAAAGTAAGAGAAGATTTGTTGTTAGCATTGCTGAAATTCTGCAGCACAAAGCAGGGAGCTCTTACCATCACCAACATGCAAGGCTGCATGTTGGACTACTCAGATCAGTCTTTCAGCTCAGGAGCCTGAGGGTAGCTCAGAGCTCCTCCCCTCACTCCAGACAGGCACCTTTGGTGGAGGGTTATCCTCAGCTCTTCAGTGGCCACTGACCCTGCCCACACACATGTGAGCTCAGTCCCTGCTACAGACCCAGGTTAAAAAAAAAAAAAAAGTGAGAAAAAAGACTGACTTCCATCCCTGCAGAAAACCTCTGCCTTCTCCCCTACCTTCTCAGCAGGGGGCAAGGGGGGCGTTCTGGTCCTGCCCATAATTCCAGCAAGATGACACTTCCATGCCTTACCTACACACTCCCAACGTACCCATCATCCTCTAGAAGCCCATCTTCCCCAGACCATATGGTATAAAGACTGTATTTTGACATGTTGTCCCCTGCATCAACACTTCCAGAGAAGCAGGCAGCAGAAGTTGATGGGAAATCATTCACTCCCTCCACCACCACCTGACCACATGCCAAGGTCAGAGACCTACTGGACCCCTAGACTATGGCCAGGAAGACCCTGAGTTTGGAGATTTGCCCTCAGGTCTGCTACAGTATGATGACCTTGTACAAGGCAGTTCTACAGCAGGATTTCAGGGCAGGATTTTCAGGACAGCCCTCAAGCTATGTATCAAAAAGATGAAAGATCATATCCTTCATCCTCAACTTTTACAAAAACGTGTAGCAGGCTCAGCAGCAGCTCCCAGGTCAGAGACTGACTGATGACCTGCAATGAGGGCAACGGCACCTGAGAAATCACCCAGAGCATGAGCCACAACATGCAGCCATCTCTCAAACCCTCTTGATTCAGGGAAACCACCGTTTGGAGTGAGTAAGCTTCACTTCAGTAAACTTCCCTATGGGAAACATCCATAGTAGGACCCCAGCAGGTAACAATCCACACAAGTTTTCACTGATGCTTTTTGAGGTGAAATCCTGCTCTGCCATTCAGATCAACTGACCGTGCAGCTCTGCAGGACTACCTACGTTGCACTGTGTGCATAGACAGGAACTTGGAATGCAGTCTTTGCTGCGGTTCATACCTTTTCCAGTACAATACACACCTTCCCTGCTGCCCACATGCTGCCGAAACTAGCTGGCTAGCGGTCATCCCAAAACCCTGATGCCCAACAGAGCAGCTCTGCACCCTGGGGCACCGCGGTGCAGTAAGAAACGCCACGCCAAGGAGAGGTTACGACACCACCTAAGGTCACTGGGAAAAGGCACACTGCAAAGCAGGAGAGGCAAGCTGCAAGGCAGGCACGGGACTAGAGCCACGCTTCCGAGGCTCAGCATCCACCAGAGAGCCGGTCCCACTGGAGTACACGGCTGCTGGTTTCAAGTTGTACAGGCGCTTTCCTCTGGCAGTGGCTTTGAAGGCTGCCCATTCATCTGATTTGTGAGTTATGTAATCGCCAGAGGAAAACAGGGTTGGTTTGTTTGTTTGTGTTTTTTTGCTTTAATAGAAGTCATGTAATCACTTTAGGTTTAAGCTCCGGTCCAAATCGGACTATTTTTACATCTCAGGCTTGATCTCTCTGGAAAGAGGATGAGTCCTTTTGCCTGGCTTACACAGAACGAGCTGTGATAACCCAGTGGCTGCTGGAGGACTACGTGGAGAGCAGCGTGTCCCTTCTCATCCTGGGCCCTGGGGTGCATTTCACCAGATGCTCACCCCACATCTCCCAGGTAGAGATCCCTGGGGAGCCGGTGTTACAACGTGAACCACTTGGCCTGTGCAAACCTTAAACACTCACTCTTTCATTTCCCAATTCCTGCTCTTCCCTGCACCTATACATCCCATTGCCATCTCCCCAGAAGTAATTAATTCTCTATTTTATCCCAGGTTTTGAGATTAGCACATTGTTAAACACTTCTAGTCAGAAGTCCAGCAGCTCTTGCTCTTGTGATACTTCCCTTAGCTGTCACTGTGCATACTACCTACCAGCAAAACACTGAGGTTCAACGTTTCAACTACAGGGACTGACAAAAGACTTCCACACTTTAAGAAATCATGCCATCTATTACACAGGCGCTACGCTATTCAGAGACCAGGCCGTAATCATCTGGACTAAAACAGGCTTCCCCACTATAGCATATGCCTGTTCCCCACTGCCGCACCATTCCTCAACATTTGCAACAGTGATTGCCTTATGCTGAAGGCACCCCACACTTTGGAGGTGCTTAGGCCCTGGCCCAAACCACCATAGAAGAAAATCTCCATGTAGACCTTTGTGAAAGTGAAGAGTATTTACAAACTGATTTATTGCCCCGGGCTCAACAGTGGCTGTTCTTACTCCTTGTCAAACGATTTGGATTTCACTCAACGCCTCTTCTCAGGCAGAAACGCCCATCATGTTGGCAACGGGATTAAAATGGCATGCGAGCCAGCCAGGGTGAAAATGTCCCCATTAATTTTTCATCTTTCCTCAGGCAACTCTGCCTATAGATCTACACAGGTATTAAGACAGCCTTGTCAACTAAAACTGTTAGCTCGTCTCCCTTCTGCATCCCCCACGCACAGCCAGGAGAGCTGGCCAGCACAGCCGTGGAAGGCAGCAACCCTTTCAGAGTGGCTGTGCCCCTGCCATACCGGGGTTTCTGCAGCACCCGATGACGCCAAGGACAGGTCTCCGTGGACCAAACATGTGGCTTTAGTCACCTTCCTTCCACAACATCCCCCGGACAGCAGAACCAACAGCAGCCAGAGAGCGTTTTCTGCACAGAGCTCAATGCCAAGTAGTCCCCTGTGCTTGCTACCGCTGGTCAACCATTGCTTTGAATCGAAAGTGCTTACACAGCCTAGAGCACCCCTCCGCTGCGCACCTGCAGCCCTCCTCAGTGGGGCCTACAGAGGTCAGGCCATGCCAGGGAATCACGTCTCTTTGATTGGGCATCTCACCAGGAGACACGGAGATGCAGTGACTGAAATCCTCCTGTGATCTGCCCCAAAGCTCTTAATGACAGCAGCAAGGGTGATCCCACCTCCAGGTTCACAGAGCTGCGTCACTCCAGCCTAAGCTTGGTCTCTTCTTCTCTGACATCGCATCTCACTTCAGCTGTCCCCAAACAGAGAGGCACCAAAAGAGATGTCAAAAGCAATCATCCCTGTAAACACAAGAAACCTGCATCCACGCCTCCTTGTCAGGCCGGATACAGCCAGGCCTCCCACTGGCTCTGCTTCTGCACTCACGCAGCTTGAACAGGCAAAAGCCAATAGTGCAGCAAGGAGACCTTCATGGGAAAAATGGAATGCTGCCCCTGGTGAACTTGTGGCAGGTTGTTCTCTCAGCCAAGCCCAGGCTGGGAGCGCAGCCTGTCCAGGAGGAAAGCCGTGCTGGAGGAACTGGGCTTTCAGGCCAGAGGTAAAGTTGAGGACCAGACCAGTTCTAACCATTAGAGATACTATGGTTGTTTTTGTGGGATTTTTTTTTTTATAAGATTAAAAGTGATAAGCCTGGTGTCATGGCTAAATTCCAGCTCAGGTGACCACTTGCTCCCTAATCTCCCCCTCTGCCCTCCCCATGTCCCTCCACTGGTCTGACTGGATGGAGTAACAGCAATCTAATACTTGCTTCATAACTTACACTCATTTTACGGAGAAAGCACAGCAAAACCAGCAAGCCAAGCTCAGGGAAGGCTCTGTTTGGAGGAGGTATTTGAAGCTTTGACAAGTGCAGATAAGCAAAAAAGTACTTTAACTGTCTACCAGGAAGAGTGCTCTCTTAAAAAGCCAATGAGAAATTTAAAGATTTGTGTGCATTTGATTGCATGTCTGATCATACGTCCTACTGCTATAGATCCAGCCTTAAAATATTGCTAAGGATGCAGCCTTACAATACCTACTTGATGCGAGGACCATTAACAATGAGAACTATGTAAGTACTGGGACTTGACCAGATGGCAGAAAGATTTTTGCATTTTCTCATCATACAGTTACCAATGGCTCTGCACCATCATCATAATAGCTTTGTCCTCCAGCTGTAGAGTCATAATTGCATTTTATTTTTGTATTTCTTTGCAATTCAGTGCTAAGCACAGCTCTTAAAATGGCTGCTTTTGTTCTACGTAGGACCCTGCTCTCCCCACTCTGTCTGGCTGTAAGCTCTGTTATGACAATATGTTTATCTTCTCTAATATTTGTTTACCCTTTTTTATCCCATCTATTTTCTTTGACATACATTTTTAATTAGATGCACTCCTCTGCTTTCACTGCCCGCTAACACATTCCTTTAGAAAGCGCAGTGCTCACTATTGCTGCAAATCTCCGCCGTGTGCTCAAAAGGTCAAGTCTATTTCTTGCAATAACCTTTGTCTGGCCAAGTTATCAGTCATACATCAGAGATAGGATGACCCCTAAGGAGACCACTTGTATTTAAAATGTATTCACATCTTTTTCCCTCGGCGATGAGGATTCCTAGACGTGAGGGGTAACAGTATCACACCGCTACAGGAATTACTAATTTACTTTTTTTTTTTTTACTTTTAGACAAGTAAAGGGACACTTCCTTCTAGACTCATGGTATGATTGAAATCTCTGGAGAAGCATGGAGAGCTGCTTCTGCCTTCACCCAGGTCAGTGACAGAGGTACAGCTGGGTTTTGTGCTGGGAACAGGAATCAAAACGGACTGTAATTGAGCTTTGCTGATGTCCTGACTTTACACACACTTTCCCACTGCTTCCTTCACGTCATCCTCAGTGGCCGTGCAACCATCTGAAGAGTCAGCTCAGGGGTGCAATTTCAAATGCCAGGACAGGGAAGGTGATGGGAGGTCACAGGCGGATAGGTGGAGGGTTGCAGTGTGGTCTTCAACCAGCTTACACCAACCACGGGCCCATGCCTCAAATAGCCCCGACTCTCAACTTCGTGCATTTGCTCTCTCCTCGGGTGTACAACAGTTGGACACCTATCTCAAGCCAAGCCACTGAACCACTTCCAGCATAAGCCAGGCTCTCCTCAGCACTGCTTCAGCCCTGTAATTAATTCACCAGCCTTTCCCTTTCCCCTCCCTGTGCCAGGTCAGCAAATTCACTGTTATGCCAGTTACTAAAACTGTATCTCGCTCTCTCTGGCAGTTTATCAATTTTATTGGCGTGAATATGTCTTCCCCAGACGGCCTTCTGAAGTAAACGTATGGTAGAACAAACAGCTGAAAGCGTACAGGACTGACAGAGCAAAAAGCTTGCATGATACATGGGGCAGGAGCCCCATGGGAAAATTTTTTTCATGGGAAGATGAGGCTGAGCCTGTTCACGATGTGGAGAAGAAAGCATGCCCAAGCTGAAGAGACACTGCCCGTACCAAAAGAAACTGTGGGCTGCTCCTCTGGGATCAGAAGTGGGCAACACTGGCATCGCTAATGCTCACAGGCATGCAGTGGTCCACAGGACCCATGGCAAGCTGTGCAAGGCAGGGCTGGGTATCAGCTAGCAGCGACGATGCCTCTCAAAGCGCTCGTTTTTGCAGCAAAACATTTCTGGTTTTTGGGATGCCGCAGGAAGCCTCCCGTGAAACACAGCAAAGTAAGATGCATCCAGGCTGCCTGTGAGTTATCAGGCACAAGAAGCACTCCCGTACGATGGAAAACAAGTTGCTAAAATAAAGATATCAGCTCTCCAGCTGTGTAACCAGGGGTCCTCACTGTGAAGGCACATGTATACCAGACTTCTCTGCTTTCAAAACGCGCCTCAGATTTCATTTCATCTCAAAGCTGATTATATTTACCCTCCAGGTATTGTCTGCATTGTATTTTAATAATCTGCCCACCTGTTATTATTTTCTCTCACAAATCTGTCGCTCTTCAGCAGTGCTGTAATTTAACTCCAGATGAAGGCTGCTTGGGTTTGGATGACAGCATTTTCACTATTAGTATCTGCCAGAGACAAAGCTGAAGCTCATCAAATGATAAACGATCATAACTGCCTTTCACTTGCCAAGAGTTTAGATCACAACACCGAGGAAAAGAAAGCTGAAATGTGTTTGGTTGCTGCAGCCCCACTGCAGGCAAATGTCAGTCCCCCAGTCACGACATGACCCACTGGCCAGGGATGCCATTGGTCTCAAAGGTTTCCAAAGGACCTAAAGCAATGGCACCACCACACACATCCATCCAGTGTGCTATTTTCTCCGACCTCTTCCATTTCGCGCGAAGGTGAAAATCAAGACGAGATGCTGTTTTTCTGGCAGTATGGTAGAAGGGGAAGAGAGAGAAAGTCACCACGTTGCCTACCACATCTCCATGGCATACAGGCTGTATTAGAAGAGAGGGCAACATCCTGCCCTGTTACACCAAAGCAAATCTGATCTTGGTGAAAATACAATGCACACCCCCCCAATACAAAATCCAAATACACACGGGAGGCATAGGTAGGGAAAACTCCTTCCTGGACTTTGCAGGACACCAGAGGACTTGGGCTCCTTCTGCAAAATTATGAGAACTCAAAAACAGGGTTAACCCCAGAAAGTCAGGCCTCCGCTATCCTGAAAGAGCACATGCAAGCTAGCTCTTCTGTGCAGGCCTCGAATTTCCCTTGGCCAGCATCTCCTTCAACCGTGCGACATGACACGTTACATACCCAGCAGTATCAGTGAGGATCGGCGGTGTCTCCTCCCTGAGAGGAAAAAAATAACGTATCATTGCACTAAAGTAATTCTGATCTGGCCCGGGGGGTATATTATGATGAGCCTTCACTGGCTGGTATGCTTCCAGACATTTCCATTTCCTCACTGTCGCTTCCTCTCGGATAAGTTTGCCTGCACTGTTTGCACAGCTGTCAAGTCCACTGGAGATCCCAGGAGACTGACAGCCACTCGCCCTGCCACACAGCTCTCCTGCCTGGCCACGCACCCTGCCAGCGCTGCCGCCTCCCTCCAGCACGACAACAACCACCCATGCAGCATCCATCAACCCACTCCCTGCGGCTGAAGCTGTCTGCAAGAAGGACCTGGCCAAGGGCTTGCCTCATCCCTTGACAGGGAGCAGGTGGAAGGAAGAGCAGGACCACCTCTGGGCATAGGTGTGTTCCCAGGTGCAGAGTGAGACCAGGGTTACTCCCTGCTGGCACGCATGTCCTTTACCACCATGCAGTCCCCCTGACTCACCTCACCAACAGCAGCAGCCGATGGCTGCCTGTATTGATGTGGGCTTGGACACAGAGAGGGAAGATGTCTCTTGTTCTGTACCATCTGTCAGCCAGCAATCTGTTGTCTCATGTTGTTCCACAAGATCTTGTGGGTTTGGAATGTATTCAAGGAAGGGTCTTGACCTTGGCCTGGACAAGGACATTAGCCTTTTGTGGGGTGCCAGGATCCTTCGCTCTTTAGACACCCATGTGCCTTCTCTCACAGACACATGATGGCTATGACACGATGACAAGCAAGCTGCTTTTCTCTAGACTTCACCAGATGAGGAAGACACAACCCAGTAGCAAGACCCACCCAAATGTTATGCAGGCCAGTTGATTAAGAACTTCATTGAGCAATGCTAGAGCCAGGACTAGCCGCTCAGCCACACATCCTGAAGCAAGCTATGACCAGGCTGCACCAAAAGTGGGCCATCATGCAGAGACACAGAGTCTCCCAGCCCTACAGGCTAACTGCAAGTGAGCAAACAGTATGGTGTTTAGCCAGTACAAATTCTTTGCAAAACAGCCAATGCAACTGTACTTGAGAGGAAGATGCCTTCAGTTCCTGAAGACACCGGTTCTCAAAACTTAAGATATCTGCATCAACATGACGTTACAGACCCTGGCTTTCTGCATTCTGTTGGAGACTGCAGTTACTGAGATTTGCCTGCCTGTGGGAAGGAGACGGAGGATCGATCCTGCAGTTGCCATTGGTTGCATTATTCGGTTCTATGGTCAGTGTCTGTCAGTGGCAGGATTTTCCTCTCTAGAGGTGCCTGGAAATTTTCCAGGATGAAAGCTTCTGTCGCTTAGCCGGTGCTGTTACCTCCTTGGAAAGACACGGATGCACCGCTTCACTGGTGACTTCTGAGGTGACAGCAGCTGTCAGGCTCTAGCAGAGAAGGTGAACGTAACAGTTGAAAGAAACTTGCTATTATTCTGTCAAGTAAAATGTCTGTGTGGATGCTGAAACATCCCAGGCGAGTGCAGCTTGACTGCTCTCTTATCAGTCTTGTTAGGAGCTCAGTTTATTACATTTTGTTATTGCTAGGCTGAGTTCATTTTGGGGCCTCTTAATTACAATGCAGTCTGCTCTGGAAATAAAACCTGCAACGCTGTCTGCAAGCACTCACGGAGCAGAGAATTATACCGAGCAAGCTAAAAAAAGATATTAGAGGCAAACCTTCAGCTGTAAAGGTCTCCAATTTATGGCCAGGCAGGTTCCTGCAGGGGCATTCGAGCCGAGTCACTCTGCGTTAGCATGATGAAGATGGGGAGCGGGCGCCCCGGGGTTAAGAGCCGCGGCAGAGCGTGGGCATCACGTCAGAGAGTTTGCCATGCTACTACCTGGTGGCACAGCCCTTAGACAGCTGGTACACAAAACAGGAACATATTTGGGGGGGGGTGCTTCATGTAGGTTTGGGGAGAAAGGAGCAGAACAGAACAGATGAGGTACAAAGTGAGGAATTTATGTGCATTGCAGCTAGGTTCCCACGGGCAGCTGTAAACTTGGTAAACGCATTATGTTTTGGAGATTAATGAGGTAAGATGCTTGCAATGGGAACCCACTCTAGGCAGTGTTTTCTGCTGGCAAAAACTCTGCACGTTCTATGGAAAATGCGCAGGCAGCTGGGAGGGATGTGTAAGCATATGGAGGGGATCAGCTGTATCCCGGAAGCAGTCCCCAGCAGTATACAGGCAGGCTTAATATTGGGAGGGGTGGCGAGGTGTATTTTTAACTAGTAAGAACTAGCACAGACATCACCAGGAGCACTCAAGTAGATGCTTCATCTACCTGTCCAGAGAGCGACGCTGCCTTTTCTGCATGGGCACAATCGCAGGACAATAACAGGCTAACATGTTGGGTGGCTGTCCCTGTGCTCCAGTCATGGTCCTCCTGAGCGCCTCGAAGAGCACAGACCAGGGGTACAAACCCCTCGTAAAAAAAGAAAAAGTCAGATCCCTCCTGCCTGAGACAAGGGAGAACCTCCCTACCCTACAACTGGGGCTCTGACATCCAAAAGCAGAGATCCACAATTTTTCATCCTTATGGAAAGGCAGAGCATAAGCCCAGCATCACAATGGGCACACCAATTCAGCGATGCAAGCCAAGCAGCATGTACAGAAACAACACAGGCACGCTCTGAGGCTTTCTGATTTCCAAGCAACTCAGCACCACCACAATTCACCCCATTTTCACCAAGGAGAGCTGCTCTCCACAGAGTCCAGGGCAGCGTGATGCCACCGACATCCACCAAATCCTTCCCAGACCTTATCAAAGAGACAGGAGGACTGACGCCCAGCTACAGTTTGACAGCAGACAGATTTAACAGTGACAGCGTGGGGTAAAGTGTTACTGGAAAATGTAACGTTTGCAACACTTCTCCTCTGAAAATCACAAGCACTGGTGCTCTCTGATTCTTCATATAAAAAGAGACATGGAGAAGGGGACAGAATATGTCTCAGGCAGTCCAGCACTGGCCATGCAAGATAATTCACAACTATGGGGTCTCTCTTCCAGCATTTTCCTGTCTGTATTTACATGATGGTCTCATCATTGTCACTCATAAGCCAGACTGAAAAAATGGGAACTTTGCTTGATACTCCACCTACATTACTTTCCCTGATAAATCACATCACTCCTACTTATGTACGTCCTGCTACCCTTCTGAGCACCTCCTCTGCCTGAAGTTCACACCCTGCAAATTACAGGAAGACAGTTAGGTTTCCCCTGTTAATCACCAATTACCTATGATAAACGCACTCAGTTGCTTTAATCTTTCCCCATACCTCGACCTCCCCTCTAGCACCCTACTCACTATTATTCTTTGAACTCCTCCTAACTTGCCCTGCCTCTGTGACATCGAGGTGTCTGGAGCTGAGCACTGAAATTTGGGTGTGACCTGACCAAAGCTGCATGCTAATTTGATCATTATCAAGATTAGGTGTCTCTGGCAGGATGCAGGCATTTGTTCGTTCACTCATCTCTGTCCTCAAGCAGTCTGCAGCTTCCTACTCCCGCTATCATTTGTTGGTTTTATTTAACCAAGGGATTAAGAGCTTTCAGGAAGGTAATTACAATGATCTTTTGAGTGCCTGACTGCACGCCAGATGCCCTCCAGTTCCACATGGCCTGTTCCCTGGCATGGGAAGTACCCACAGGGATGATGGGTCAGACAGCACTCCAGTACCCACAGCAGCCTCTGCAAGCGATGTCCACCCACGGCAAGCTGAGCCCAGAGCAAATACACACGTGGCCTGAATCCTGTGGCCACAGGCAGGGAGAGCCTCAGTGGGCATCTGCTGGTGCTCTCTGAAAGTAGGGGCACTGGCCTGCCATCGCTGGCCCTGCCAAGGAAGACTGCCTGTGCACCCATCCGATAGCGCTATCCACAAACACAGACTGAATCTAGGGCAGGAAAGGCAGCTAGCGATGCTCTGAAGTGGCAAGTGCAATCTTCTACTGTCAAGGAAAAGGCGACATTGAAAGCCACCCACACGTGGTTGTAGATCCACGCTCTGGCATACCAAGCCAGAATGACTTTTCATTCTGGTGTTACATGACCACTGTATTGAGTGACAGCCTGTCACTGAACCGCTCGTACCCAGGCTGGGAAGTGTCCTACAAGAAGACCTGCAATAGCATTCTGTGTAATGCCGCTGGGAAGAAATGCAGGGATGCCATATATCTCCAATTTGTTAGCTTTCTGCATATGTTCCAGGAACAAATTTCCGTAAAATGGAGCTAATGAGTCTTGCCTGGTTTGAGAGACAGCTGAAAAGCCCTCCACATAAGGATCCAGCAGTATAAATAATATATTAGACTCCTCTGCAATACTGTTCTCATAGCTGAGGACATATGTGACCCTGCGCAAGCTTCATTGTCTCTCATCTCTGTGCCTTGGAGGCTTTGGGGTAATTTCAGACTTTAGAAAGCCTTCCCCTCCGCTTGCTCCAGTTTCTGCAGTTCCTAGAGAGCCACCAGAATTTCACAACATCACCTGAGCAGTAGATAAGTAAAAATTGCCTCAGCCATAGAGGAGAAATCTAGGTTAATTATGTTGATAACTTAACCCCCGGGCTAATCTCTAGTCCATTAAGGTAAGCAGATGGTCAGCTCGCTGCAGGGAAGAGGACGAGAACACGGGGCAGCAGCTCTCATTCACTACGTGCAGGACCAGACACATCCCCGTGAGGCTGGGCATTCCCAGCCTGCTCCCTTCCCCCACGGGTGGGATTTCTTTGCACCCATGGCTGGCAAGGCAATCCGGAGATGGAAGCTCAGAGACACCAAAATATAAATAAAAGACCACACAAGGTGGGTTGCGTTTGGGTTTGGTTTTTTTTGGGGTGTGTGATTGAAGTAATCAATGCACTGGCATAAGTTGAAAAGCAGGGAGAGACAGGGAACGGGAGGCACTTACAGATGGGTGTTCCAGGCTGGCATACCTGACGCAGCTGAAGACATATATACCCATGAGAAATAAAGGCTAGGCACAAAGTGTCATTGCACAAAAGGAGAAGAAACATTCACAAAGAGGTCTCCTGACCAAAGGAGACACAAAGCTCTCCCAGGAGCTCTGATGTGTGGGCTCAGTCCTTCATAAGGTGCTGGGGAGGGAGAACCCTGTGGTCAGCACACAGGGCTAGGAATAGGTGTGCCAGCTCCTGTCCTCAAGTCTTCCTGTGCTGAAAGGATCAAGCAGGAGCAAGACATTTTGTCTCAGTTTCTCTATCTGTAAAGAACTCCTTCCACACCTTGCAGGGGGATTTAGCAAAGCTTAAATGCCCGTAAAGTGCTTTCTGGCCCTCAGACAAAAAGAGACGGTGACACTTCACATCTCTGTTAGTAGTGTTCCATTTCTTCAGAAGAGAGACAGGGATGCCAGGAACCGCTCTGCCTGCCCAAAAGCTCCCTGGCTTCCACTGAAATTGCAGAAAAGCCTTCATCTGCTCTCCTCCACAGAAACAGTAAACCCCAGGATGAGGCAAACTGCCTGTGTGCAAACAACTGTGGCACATGGAAGCAACTCTCCAAACTACCCATTTTAGGGATTATTTCTCAGGGTAAAACTGCCCCATTCCAATGCAATCCATCCACTTTAATCCTCCAAGCAGCAAGTGACTTCCCAAACACTGACACAATACAGACCTCCTGCTAGGACACCAAAAGGTGTCCCACAGTATGGGAATATTCAGCCTTATAGAGACATAGAAATTGGGAGCTTCGCACTAATTACTAATTTTAAAGGTACAGCTCAAGACTAATGGTGATGTGATGTGATATTTGAGATCACTGTGCAAACTCACTGCAGGATCAAACCACAACTGTCAAGTTGCCAAGCTGAGACTAACATGCAACCCTATGTTAAACAACAGTATCTGAAGGAGATGAGGCCAGCTGGGGCACATCAGAGCCATTCTACATATTTAGGGGACAGCCTGAGCAGCCTTTGCTCAAACACGCGCCTGGGGGTGAAATACACTTTAGGAAAAGCAGGGGTTAAAATAAAAAGATGGCATCAGTGAAGCCACAGGTACATTCACCTGGTGTACTGCAGGCCGAAGCAGGCCCGACCGTCCTTTGAGCTGGTGCAGCTGCACGGCTGTGGTTAGCGTGCTGAGATGCAAGGTGCATTGCCTCATACCAAGTGCTGCACTGAAGCAGTCTCACAGCTTTCAGACCAGTGCTGGCTTGCATCCACCGGCTCAGAGGGCAGGTCAAGGGAGCCTCCTTCTGCCTGCAATACATCATGTAGGCATTGCCCACGTCACCGCCCTGCGAGCCTATAAATCCCCTTTCTCCTCATCTTCCTCTTCCTCCCCTCTGTTCCCTTTCTGTAGCACAGGTTCTTTTGGGAGGTGGGGATGGGTGACACTGAATGGCACCTCATCACCGCACACGCAGAGGGGCGGTTCGCAAATGAAAGCGCCGCTTCCCCAAGGAAACCACACACAGCTTCACCTCCCAGGGGCAATCTCCGGGCACTCACCCCTTCCCTGCTGCACCTCACAGGAGCAGCAGTGAAAGTGCAGCTTCTGCCAGAAAAATGTCTGCAACCGAAGGATCGCTCCTCACTGACGAGACCTGCTCCCTCTGTGTGTGCCCGCGTACCCAGCTCTGCTCACCCAGATACATTTTAATGGCTCCTTATTCCTGCTGGTACTGCACAACTGAGCTGTTCCTCTTCTAGTTCACATTTCAACACTAATAAAACACATCCTAAAATAATGCCTGTAACCAGCCCCTTATGCAATACTGCTGTCTCAGGCCCTGGCATGAGAAACCCGGCATCTCCCCTGGTCCTCCAAGACAGCTCACCTGTTTACCCACCATCCTAGCCAACATGGGGCCTTATCCAGCCTGAGGGACCCCAGGGGAACATGCCATGCTCCTTGGGATGGAAGCACTTCTAAGGGTAGGCAAGCTGCATAACCTTAGTGCCTCTGATGGGAGTTTAAACCACAGGTCCCTAAATCCTCTTCATATACAACTAGGAAACATCAAGGAAAAGCTATCAGCATGCACCCTGCTAAAACTGGCATTACCAGCAGTGAGGTGAAAGCAGGGAAAATGACTTCTTGCATCTCAGAGCCCTGCATGAGTTGGTGGCACAAAAAGTCTGCACCGGTGGCTGGGTGACACTGGCAGCACTGTGCACCAACCACTCTGCGCTATGCCCCGCTTCCCTGTTCTGCATCCCCTGTGGAACATCTGCCAGCAGTGCTGGGAAAAGGGAGGAGATATTTTAAATAGCAAAGAAACATCTGACAATGGTAGGCACATCACAGCGATAACATGGATGTTGGCAACGGCGCGTGGGAAGAAACCAATTTGTCTCCTTCCTCAAAATATTTGGTCTTGCAAAAACGCATAGGAAAGATCAATTTATCCTTCAATTCCAGAGAGTCAGATTAATAACAAGCAAGAGCATGCCCAGAACTGCTCCCACATGCAACACCAGGATCTAGCATCTTGTCTGTCAAGTTGAGATCAGAGGAGAAACAAGCATTTGCGCTCCCCTCCCTGCACCAGCCTCCTCTGCCCCAAGTGCCATGCCTTCTATGCCTCAACATGGCACTGGAAGAAGATACCAAGATGCAGAGCAGAAATCCAACTCTACCACTCGGGGATGCCCCACACTGGGACGGTGGTGACCCTGTGGGGCCCTGAGGAAGAGCACGAAGACCTCATGTTTCAACCAGGCTTGCCTCTCCTGAGTCACTCGAAGGAGGAGCCCTGCTTTGGATTCAGCAAGCCCTGCCCAGCGAGAATTTCTAATCCAGCATCTGCAGGATTACAGAAAGTTAGGGACAGATGGTGCCACAAAGACAGAGAAGTCTTATCGCTTGGCTGCAGCCTGTACTTCCCGAGGTTACGGTGGGATTTTGAAAGCTCCACCCTCAGTATAAGCGTTGGCTATACCAGCAAAGCACTGGCTCAGTGTGGGGACAGAAGAGGCTGCTGGCAGGACAGTTCGCAGATGGGCTGCAAGGAAGAGGGAGCTCTCCTCTGCACAGCCTTACAGGCCTTTTGGGTTGGGAGCGGGCCAGGTAGAAGTGTATCTTGCATCCAACCAAGGCACAAACACAAGTCACATTAATCTGAGGGTTGCCTCCCTGCACCCACAAGCAACCGTCACCTTTCCCAGTTTTACCTGCCAGAAAAGGAGACACCAAGGTTTTGTGGCAAATCAGTGGCAGAGCCCAGGACAAACTGGCAGGGACTGCCCTGGCTCCCCACAGACCTGCTCTGCTCCCCTCCAGGAGTGCCTGCTCTGCCCCTACCCTCAGCCCAGCCAGGGCACGGCGGTCGCCCAGAGAAGGGTGACCACCACGTGCCAGCTAGCACCAGCCTTGGGCCCAGCGGGGCTGCAAGACAAGGATGCTTTGCCATGTAGATTTTGGGGTTTATGGGTTTGCAATAGTCTGGTGCTTAGGTGAAAATTTATGTAGGGATGGGTCTTTTTACATTAGGCTTTTTTTCTCTTCTCTAAGACACATTAGAAATATGAGGTCTCAGCTTCCTAATTGGTGCCAAAGATGCTCCAGTGAGCTAATGAAGCTGCAGTATCACAAGGAACAGAACTGAAACCTGAGCCAGGAAGCTGGAAAAGCCATTGAAAACTCACCTTCTGCTTTATGTTAATACTCATTGAAACCAGTTGCCTGACAAATGCCATGAGAAAAAACTGCTTTCCTAAAAGCCAATGCAATTTTGAGACAACTATGAAGAAACTTCACGATCCACCTTTCCAGTCTTCCCAGACCACCTCCAGGAAAACAGCTGCCTGATATTTCTCATGTGAATAACAAATAGAAAGAACATTCTTCAGGGTATTTGAGACACCCCTGGATAACAGCACCAGTCACCAGCAGCACTGCAGCAACCTCCACGGACCACGGATCAGTGGAACATGCAGAAGTCTGACAAAAGAAACATTTCTGCTTCTAATGGCAGTGTATTTTTCTTTTTATGGAACACACTGAAAACAAGGCAAAGTGAACAGCAAGTCACAGCACTTGGCTCTGCTCTTTGGTCTCTTCAGGCTGCACAAACCTTGGTAAAACCTCCACTGTTCCTACCCCCTAGTTTTACCTGCTGCCAAAAAGGATCTGGGGGACATTTTTGAAGCCTGCAGATGAAAATGTATTTTGACAGGTCCAGGAGGACTAAGTGGCACCCCTAATTTTGTGCTGATGTAGCCAGGACACAGGTTCCCCTTCCTGCCACTCTGTGATGTTGCAGTCATGTCCAAGACATGGCTGGCACAGGCTTCTTACACAACTCCAAGCAGTTGCAAACTGAACCTACACCCATGCGTATGATTTAATTAATAAATAAAACACCACAAAGCCCATGCAGTTCTCCCCTCCCACCCTCCTTCAAAAAAAAAAAACCACCCACCTAAAGCTCAGTGGACCAAAATCCAAGTAGTGAATCTGAGCGTGGTCTGAGGGCACACAATGCTTTATACCTCCATCTTCTGCTTCAGTGGAATGTGCTGAGGGCGTTATTTACAGCGAGGGCATTGTTGCACACCAGTTACTCTTTCTTTGGGAGCTGTGGAGGCCGCAGGAATAATGAGATAATTATCCCCATTATTCCCAGCAATGGTGAGAAAGAGACAGCCTTTGTCCCATGCTCCAGACTGCACCAGCTCAGGCAGTTTTGTTCTACCAGCAGAGCCACCTTTGCCTTTGTAGAGGCCCCGAGGATGTCTTGCCTGTGGCAGCACCTCATTGCACATGCAGGGACACAAAGACCACAACAGACCCTGGATACCACCACAGGGAAGAAATCGTCACCCCTCCCCCACCCCGCAGGACATTTCAGCCTACCCAGACCCTGGCGCATCCCCCTCACTCCCCTCAAAACACACTCCATGCCCTACTTGGGTGAGGATCATCAGGAAATGCAGACAGCAGATGGGAGGGAATTAAACTCAGATTGAGGAAAGACTCTGGCCCCCCAGAATTGAGACTTATTCCTGGCAACGTGCAGCTGAAAAGCACTTACTTAGATATCAGTGGTCCTTGTTAATTCGCCAGAGGGTATAATCCGAGCTTCTTACAAGATTGATGTTCACTGTGGTGCAGGCGTTAATAGTTACCCTCAGCGTTTGGCCTGGATAGGAACACAACATCTAGTAGCCAGAAGTTGTCTCTCTTCCTTGCTTGATCATTTTGCTGATGCCTCAGCCTAAGCATAATAATCAGGTTAAAAGGCCTGCTTGCTTTTTTTTTTTTTTTTGAGGGGACATGTGCTTCTTAGTCTCCTTAAGCTAGATTCACACTTCTGTGGGCAACTTGTCATCACTGTCAGGAGTGTTAGAGATGATGAGAACCTGCAGGACCTGCTGCAGCACAAAAAAAAATGGCCTCATGAAGGAGCAGCAACTCCAGCAGAAGGTTTGAACCAGGAGTTTAACACAGCCCAGCACACACAATGGCTCTGCACGCATTCAGGCAGTTGAGAAACTGCTGGAAGGCAAGAGAAAGGTGGTGCAGTCACCAGGCCCAACAGCAAGAGCACCCTGGAAGTCCTTCGTGACAAGTTACACCCTGCCCTTGTGGGTAGGGTAGACAGAGCCTTCCACCCTAATCCTCTTCAACACCCTGTCTTTCAGGGAAGACACAGGACTGCAGGCTTCAATGGACTACAAAGCAACCATCCTTAAGTAGCACCTTTCTCCAGTATTCCTCTATTCCAGCAAGCGCTGCAAGCACAATGGCTCCGTGCCCTCATGCAGCTCAAGTTCAGCAGCAGCAGCTACAGCAGTACTTTGCGACCCTCCCAACCACAGTTATTTGCCAAGGATTCCCACCCTTTGCCTGTTTCCCGCCACCATGTCTGCTGGCTTTCAACAACCCCCAGCTTGGAGGAGCCCCTGTGGGCCTGATGGCCAAGTGTGGATGAGCACAAGAGCCAGTCATCGCACACAACGGCTGTATTTATGGAGATGGTGCCTGTGACTTGTTGAAGCCATTTCAGTGGGAAAACAAAAAGCCTTTTTTTTGTTTTTTCCTTCTTCTTTCCTCCCCCATGCCTTGTTTCTAAATGGGCACCAGGCACGTGAGAATGACACTGGCTTTGCACGCAGCTGCAGAACTCGTGCCCACACCACTGGCAGCAGGAAAACCACTTGCTGTGGGACGCGCTGTGGTGGGCACTTAGCTATGGGAGTATAAACCCTGCTTCCACCCTCAGACACCTGGAAGGGGCAAATATCCTCATGGGTTCCTGCCTACTCACTGGGAAAAGCTGCTGGGCACCAGGGGCCCACACATCACATTAGCAGAGTAACAGAGGAAGGGACATGAAGAGGGGGCTCTGCACAGCAGCAAAGGGGAACCAGAACCCAAATACTTCAAGCAAATAAAAAGCACACTTGTCCAGAAAAACTGGACAAGGTGCAAAGATGACAAAAGAAATTAATTTAAAAAGAAAAGGCCCATCTAAGAGCACTGAAGTAGTCTCTTCTAGCACACACAAGTTTCCCTGTTCCTCTCTGCCAAAATAATTCAGGAAACAAGTAAAATATGTTCTATACGAAATCCAGGTAGTATTTTTTTCATGGAGGAAAGAAGCATGGAAGTTATGGATGCCAGGGATGAGACAGGACTTGAAACTCAGAGCTTTGTTTCCACTCCACTTTTCCCCTCCTCTCTGCCAGCAGTCAGCACCTAGGTAAACCAACAGCCAGCACATCGCCTCCCCGGCCTGTCTTTTGCTTCTTTTTCAAACTAGGTGGGAGTTACCAGCCTTCCAGCTTCATCCCATCTTGAAAATCCAGCCCCCACTCCAGGAAAGGGTTGGATGGGACATCTCTCCCCCTCCAAAATGCTCTGCCACCCCATCCCACAGCCACACTAGCCACATGAAGCCAGGCTGCTGACCTTTAACTGGCACAGGCCTCTCCATGTATTTCATAAGGGAACCGTTGTTTTCTTGCGAGTTACACGCTTAAGAACGTTGTGCTTGGAGCATGGGTAAGAAAGGATCTATTTAACTGGGTCCTTTATTCCCTCTCTCACCCACACGTACACACTTGCTGCTCCCCCATGGCCAGCTCTGTGCACACACACACACACAGACAGACCACGCATGCTTTTTGGCTGCCTACATCACACTGGGTTTAATTAAACACCCTGGAGGCTTGCTTTGAAACCCAGATTATTGATAGATTTTTTTAAATTTATTTTTAATACCTTGGCTGCTGCAATTCAGAACTAAGTGAGGTAAACAAAAAGATTCCAACAGGAGGAGAGGGGAGCCTAGCAGTGCTCAGATCTGAGCAGGGCAAGGACACAGGCTGCAGCTGGAGCAGGATGCCGGGAAACACAGTGACAGCCCCTGTCCAATCCCCACTATAGACTGCAAGCATCCCTCCAGTCCTCAGCTTAATTGCATCCCAGTTACTGGGGAGATTGGAACAAGGCCATCAGGGTCACCAAACCTGCTGGCAGTCTGGCAATGGACATTTTCAAACAGAAAGATCCCACGACAAGTAGTAACTTCATCCACCTACTGATGCCCTGAACCCCTGACAGTAGAAGATCCAAAGCTGTAACTGCAGAGCACCCAGGGAAAGGAGGGCAGATGAAATGCTCCGTTAACCTTCTGCCTTGCATCTTCACCATCAGAAGGAATTTATTGGGGAAAAAATGCCCAGAAGTTTTTATGAGTGGAGCATGCCCCAAAATACAGAGGAGGGAGAAAAAAACCCAACCAAATTACAGCAGATCCCCCCCATGTTTATCAGAGGAAGACATGCACTCCTGACCCTACAGATGACCTACAGTCTGAAACATGAGATCGAAGCACGTGCAAGAAAGGCTAAGGTTATGAGTATTGTCCAGGTAAACTGAGAAAGCCTAGAAGGAAATCCCTCTGGGGATACCAGCACTCAGGCTGGAAAGGCTCCTTTCATCTTCAGTTGGTGCAGGCTTTCCTGCCTAACCAAGGCTCTGGTTTCCAAGCCACCTAGTGTAAATGACAGTTAGATGAATTGGGTGTATTATTTTATTTATTCAAAAAACCTGCCCAGAATTTATGCTGGCTGCTCATCTCCATGCTGGATCCAAATCCAGTGCCCCTACTGTTGCCAACGCAAGAAACAAGAAAAAGGTTTTACTTTGTGAGAAGGCAGAAAAAGAAAAAAAAAAACCAACCCCACGATAAATCATCTGCCACTGCTGAATATTTCTGAGAGAGCTCACACCCTCCCTGTGCAGAGACACAGAGGAACAAGGATACTGGCCTGGGAGGGAAAAAACCCTCCAGCCTGATTTTGCAGCCCTGGATATTAGCGTAGCAGGAAAAGTGCTTCATTCCCAGGCTGCAGCTGCTGCTGCCGCACAGGCCAGAGGGGCAGGTGAGGAGGAGGCTGCAGCATTGGAGCGACCAAACCAAGACACAGTGAATGCCAGTAGCCTGAATGCTGCTTAGAGGAGACTCCCAGAGTTCAGCCCCTGCTCTGCCCACACCGTGACTCCATGAGTGTGTGTCTACACGTGCTCCCCCAGCTTAGCCTAGCTTGTAGCATGCTCATGCTTGACCTACCTCCTGGGTTTCTTGCCAGGCTTAACTCAGCATCTGCAACCGCCTGTGATGAAGAGTGCTGGCTAAAGCAGTGCAAAGTACTGCATGCGCCGGTTTCTGACAACACTTGCCGACTGTTTTACTGCATCACAAAGCAGACAAAAGCTCACCACACAGAGCATTGAGACTCAGGCTCAGTCCAGCCTAGCACCCATAGCAACAAACAGCCTGTGCCCAAGTTGACACTGGCTTTAGTGACACAACACAAGCTTATGCTTTAGCTAAGGAAATGCAGTTGTTTTTCATACCAGACTGCACCTTATGCTCAGACAACCTTCTTGTTCTTCCCACTCCTCCAGAGAACGTGCTTCTGCTGTGCAAAGTTTTATACCTTGAAATAAATGGGATGGCTTTGTTGAGCACCAGCACAAATGGGAAGCAGCACTGACCCACGGCATGGACTGAGCAGCACCTGCAGGACCTGAGCCGGGCCAGAAGCAGCATCTCATCTTACCCCTCAAAGGAGAGCAGAGGATTTCTCATTGCCATCAGGGCTGCCCCGGGGGATTAGCCCACAGTTGTCTGTCTTTGATGAGAGAGAAGGCAGGCATGTGAGCCCAGCTTAGCATGCAGGGTATCCTCTGTCAATCAAAGGGCTGAAAGTTACAGCACTCAAAACAAGAAAGTGCCTGAGCTGAGCTATAACTGGCAACTACAAAACTCAGCAACATTCCTGCTTTGTAGTCTTGTACAAGCTCAGAGAGATGTTAAGCTTCACACACGCACACACCCCCATCCCAAGTACTCAAGGAATCCCTGAGTAGCAGGACTGAAGCCTAGATTCCTGTGACCTACTGGCTTGGGTTTTCTTATGACTAATGATCTACCTAAATTCACATTACAGACCTCCTTTCCCTCAGTAGGGTAATTAATTTGGTCTCCTTTCTTAAACTGGCTGTAATTTTTTATGAATTCTGGCAAATACAGTATTTTGGAGACTTAAGTCAAATAGGGCTGAAATTGGCCAAGAAGGTACCAAGCTACAGGAGTGAAGCAGATAGTGCAACTTCACAGTGCTTCCAACCCAGTAAAATAGGTTTAAAAATGCAAGTGCACTGTTTAGTTCCTGCACCAAGAAAACTCCAAGAACCTCAAATCTTGCCTGAAATGCATAGTTTGGGCTAAACAGCCCTTTCCATTCTCAGCTTCATATAGGCAATAGATTTTTCAGGACTTTTAAATGTTTTAAACATTTAAAGTCAACTGCATAAAAGATTATTGATGTCCCTTTCTTTATGTGACATAGCTTCTGAACCCTTCCTGCTCATCCAAGGGTACACATCATGACCATTATGAGGTAGGAATGCTGGCAACAATGGAAGTGTGGCAGTGGCACAACAAGGTAGTGCTCCCATCAGACCCTAGGTACAAGCCCAGGTTTAGGCTGAGCCTGGTGCCTGAAGCAGCTGACATTACAGCCCATCAAGCAAGCCCACGCCATCAGGCTTGCTCCTAGCCATGGCCCTCACCCCCTTCCCCTCCTCAGCTGCACTGCGGTGTGCCGGATCACCCTTGAGGCTACCATGCATCTGGGGTCAGCTCCCGCAATGGCTACACCACACATTGCATGCTTAAGCTCCTTCCACTGCAGTTCTGGGGCCTGTGCAAGATGACCTGGGATTCAAGGTCAAAGCATCAGTAATTCATTTGCAAGCACCCAACTGATCCAGGGGGGCCAGTAACCCACGTGTGGAGTCTGATGCCACTCCTCCATGCTGCCCAGCAGCCGCTCCTCGATGCCCAGCCACGTCACAAGCCCCAGCAATTTTCAGCAAGGCAAAGACCCAAAGGACAGAGGCTCAGTGAGCTAAAGGTCAGAGCAAGACACAGCCGTACCCGACTCCACAGGGCCAGAGAGCAACCTCACCTCATGGCATGAGGACACCGCTCCACAGGGCATCAGCGGGGAGAAAGGGGCAACCTCCTGGTGGGGAGCAGGAGCTTCAGCCCAAAACCCCACACTGCCCTTCTCCCGTCCAGAGGTCAAGCACTAGAGCACAGGCCACCACAACCCAGCCCCTGTGTAAGCACCAGAACCAAAGGAGAAGGCAAAGAACAGAAACTATTTCAGGTTACGTGACCCCATCTCCAACAAATAGGATTGTCAGGCACAATCCAATTGGCCGAGATGGGTCACAGTGCTGAAAATAGTTTTGTACTCTTACCCTCTTAGCTGGTAAATAGCTTTCAGCCCCCAAAAGTGCTGAGCTGAGCTATGCATTGGTAGAAACAGCTTGCACAGAAACGAGATGGCTCGAGGAGGGGGAAGGGGAAACCTGGGCACCGGGTGAAATGCTGCTGCAGCATATTCAGGTCAAAAGGACACTCTGAAAGGAGCCCTTTGGGAAAAAAAAACCCAAACAAACCAAAACCAGAGGAGATGAAGTTGCAAACCACTGGAAGTTTCATGCATGATTTCTATTTAGGTGCACCCCACGCAAAAAGCCTGCATGGTTACTGAGGGTGTACAAACCCCACATAGGAAGTGGCTCAGGACAGAATCTATCAGCACACAGAGCTCAGCCCCCATCATACAATCACCCTCACAGAGACCGAAACTTATCTTAAAGACTGAAATGGTTGTTTTGCTCCTATTACTCTGCTTGGAAGCTACTTCCCTGACTTAATAGTTCAAAATTTTGCTTTAATTCCCAGACTAGAATCCCACAACAGATTTCCACAACTGTACCTTTGCCAGCACCCTCCCGTAGCCTTAAAAACCTCCTCCCCATCACATGGTTTACCTGCTGAGAGTATATTTAGAGAGCACATTCATACTCCCCCTACCATTTCCCTCAGGCTAAATAGTCCAAGCTCTTCTAACCTCCCCTTGTAGGACAAGCTTTCTATCGCCTCATCATCCTGACAGGCACCTGCTTCAGCACAAGTACAGCTCCTGCTTGGCTAAGAGCAACTCCCTCTGCCCAAAGGAGACGACAAGGTTTTGGGAGGTTGCTTTGTTGGTTTTCTTCATTGGCTTTTGTTGTGTGGTTTGTTTGTTTTAAGTGAACTTTCTCCCTCTGTGTTTTGGTCACCTGGATTTTTCAATGTCAGCACTTCCTGTCTTCCCTGATCCCAGGGGAGTTGCATTCTTTAAGGCCTTTAAAGGCTCCCTGCATTCGCCTGTCAGGACAGGCCCATGTACAGCCCATTGGTTGCCTGTCCCCACCACAGGCATTGGGATGAGAGGAAGTAGGGTCTGATGCTGGAAAGATTTAATTTCTGTTCTCTGCAAATATTATGAGGAGCAACTGAGGGAGCTGGGGATGTTTAGTCTGGAGAAGACTTTATCACCACCTACCACTACCTGAAGGGAGGGTGTAGAGAGGTGGGAGATGGTCTCTACAGCCAGGTGACAGGAGACAGGACAAGGGGAAATGGCACAAAGCTGTGCCAGGGCAGGTTCAGGTTAGATGTTAGGAGAAAATTCTTCACTGAAAGAGTTGCTGGGGCCTGGAACAGGCTGCCCAGGGAGGGGGTTGAGTCACCATCCCTGGATGTGTTTAAAGAAAGGGTAGATGTGGTACTTAGGGATATGGTTTAGCACAGGATGGGAACGGTTGGACTTAATTTTAAAGGTCTTTTCCAACCTTGTGACTCTGTGATTCTCTGGCACAGGCAATCCAAACAGGGATGCCATTCCTAGTTGCCAGCACTGGGCAAAATAAAAGCATGCTCATGGCAAGAGCGAACGGGAGCCTTTATCCCACCAAACCCACCAGGATGGAAGAGCGAGAGGGGCTTAGTGAGACTGCCTCCTTCCCCCTGCCCTGTCCTGCCTACCACTCACAGGACACTCACATGGTCGCTCACTCCCTCCTGCTCCATTTTCATTAGCATGGGATGATGCAACTAGACTTTTACTGCAATTCGCTGAGGAACACTGCTGTCCAAACTGATGAAACAGCAATTCAGCAGAGGATGCAGGAGGCACTTTAGAGAAGTGGCAGTGACACCAGACAAGCTTTCACCACATTTATCAAAGTGCCTGCAGATTCCATTTCAAGGCAGTAGCGACACTTATAAATAATGAGCAGAGCTCCTCCGCATCTAGAGCATTTTAATAAATAAAAATGTAAAAAAGAAGCCTAAACAGCACAGTTAGCTCTGCTTCTGCAACCTTTTTTGTCTCCCAGCAATACATATCAATAGTTTTCCCCTCTGCAGCCCCTGAAAGCACGACTGTCCCTGAGTGATGCCCCTTTAGCACAGACGTTTCATATACAGAGGCCGTGCTACTACACTGCCACTGACAACTGCAGAGCCCTGTATCTGTGTGTGCATGTGTGTACGATTTCCCTCACCAGCTTCCAGCTCAGGCATAGAATAAACCAGCCTAGCCCCTTCCATGCATACTCTCTTCCTTCTGATCACCACCAACATTTTTAGAAGGATCACTTTCTTACTGTCATCCAATTTTAAGTCCTCCTGAAAGACATGAAGGAAATAGCAAGAAATTACTTCCTGAGACCCAGCTCAGCCAATGATACCCCCTTCCCCTGGCCCTGCAGCATCCCTGCTGCCCTGCCCACGAGCCAGTTTAAAGCACAGATCACTTAGCAGTGCTTCAGCACTGGCTCAGAGGGCAATGTGGAGCCCACTTCCAGCATCAAAGCAACCCTTCCAATACCACATTTCTTTACATACTATTAAACACAGCCTGACCTAAAAGGACAGCAGGATCACAGCACAGGCAGGCACACACACACGCTGCCTGAACCACATCCTGCTCTAGAAGGGTGCTCTGCCAGAGCAGTCACATCTCTGGATGTCCTCCATGGTTCTGGCAGCGCATCCCGCGACCAGGCTCGAACAAGGCACATCGTGCTTTATTCAGCCTTTGCAAATCTCAGGGAGCAAAGTCAGGACGGCCCGGTCCCTGCTGCACACCCTGCGGTGCCTGCCCTTTCACACCCAGCTTGAGCGACGCCCACCGTATGGCACAGTAAGCGTGCCCTCGCCGCTAATGTGACTCACAGCCTAATGAAACCCCCGCAGAAAGACGACATTTTCTCTGCGACTTGCTGCAGGTTATCTGCACAGACTTTCTGAGATGCAGCAGTGGCTGCTGCCACAGCATCCTCTCTGCAAGAGAGACAGAAAGGTGCCGTGGGGAGGGAAACGGCTTCCACTGTAATCATTCACTTTGCTGATGAATACTTGGAAGAGCCAGCCAGTCCACCAGAGCTTCCCGGTCCCCCCTCCCATGTGACAGGCAGCACGACCCAGGAGCCAGCCTGCTGCAGCTGCTGCCAGGGTCCCAGGTTTGCTAGGGAAATACACCTGCCGTGCTGGTGAGAACACACCTCTCCTTCCCAGGCTGCTCAGACAAACATATCTGAACCTAAACCAAGGGACACATTGTTACCGAAACCTCAAAACCCTAACTAACATAAGCAGTTTGTTCTCCCCTCGCCACCCACTCACAATGGTAGTCACTATAGGTCAGGCAGGAAAGAAAAAGAGAGGGCAAACAAACAGTTCCCAGGGCCCTTTTTTCTTCATGGGTCCATAAGTGATCAAAAAAAAAAGTTTAAAATATCAAATAAGATCCAAAAGCCACAAACATAAAATTAAACAAAAAAAACCAAAAAAAAAAAAGGGGGGGTGGAGGGGAGGAAAATAAATAACCTGAGCTCAACTGCCCAGGTATCATTGTGCAGCTGAAGCGCCTGCTCCTCTTGGGAAGGGTTTCTTTTCTTAGTGGATGTGTCCTGCTGAATTAGGTGGAGATGCCAGTGAAGGGATGCTCCCCTCCCAGCAGGAGAAGTGCAAATTCGAAGTCGTAAGAGTGCAGATTGCAGCTGTCAGAGGAAACACTGAGCTCTTTCCAGGGCCATATTTATGGCTATGTTCAGAGCATTTTATGTAGTATTCAGAACTACTGTTGGGTTTGGGTTTTTTGGGTGACTTCCGACTTTCAGCTGAATTGTGAGTCATCCAGGTGATAACCATGTGCAGATTGGTTAATAAAACTGAAACACAAGCCGAACTACCATCAGTCTCATAGCTAAACACTCCTAATCTGGAAAGTAATCTTGAAATGCTAAAAGTTCTTATAGTAATGTTATCTCAGCGTTTTACATGGCCAACATCCAGGAAAATAGCTTGGGGGGGAGGGGGAAAACACGCCCACACAGAAAACCAAACCCAAAAAATATTCATACTGAATATACAATCTTCTCCAGCACAATACCGACAAAGTAACATTTCCCAAATGTCACAATTTAGAAACCTATTCATCTGAGACATTAATGTAACAGTAACACAAGCATCTGTAATTTTCTCGCCCTGAATTCCCTACAATTTCCACTATTAAAAAAAAAAATCTATAAAAAGATTGGCTCTGCTATATATTACTCATTATGTATAACCAAAGCTGCTGAGCTTAAACAAGTTCCACAGGCTTCACCTCTGTAAGAGGGAGCACAGCATTTAAAAGCTATCTGGTAAGAAGGTCCCCTCCTGCAGAGTTTATACACCCCACAGAAGTACAAAGGTTTCAACAGCCTATCAGTTGTGTTAAAACGTGCTTCAGTTTCCATACTGAAAATTGCCACAGGAATTTCAGTGGGACCCTGAAACTTATTTTTATCTGGATCCCTTGAGCTTTATCAGTCTGTAACATTAATATGAGGTCGGATCCTCCCGGGGTTGCGAGCATCCACAGCGCTCCTGGGCACGTGCATGGGGATGGGGCTGTCAGCTCTCAGAGCTCCGCTGAGGTGCTGAGCTTAACAGAGCACCGGCCCCTGTAGCCTCAAACAGCACCCAGTGCTTAGCTTCCTCGAAATGTGCTGCTACCAACACTTACCTGTAAGTTGGGTTTCTACTCCTTTTTTCTTTCTCATGGTAGAGAGCAAGAAGGGTTCTTCTAATAAAGAAAATGTGACTGAGTTTCTATGTACTTTAATTTTGAGCCTTTTATATTAAAAATAACCCAAAAGATCAAAATAAAGGCACGATCCTTTGTAACTCCACAGCACCACCTTCTTCTCAGAGCATGATGATACCACTCCATTGCAGAGACATACACACACAAGGAACACAGAATCACATAATCATAGGGGTTGGAAGGGACCTCCAGAGATCGTTGAGTCCAACCCCCCACCAAAGCAGCTCCCTAGGACAGATTGCACAGATAGGCATCCAGATGGGTCTTGAATCTCTCCAGAGAAGGAGACTCCACAACCCCCCTGGGCACCCTGTCCCAGGGCTCTGTCACCCTCACTGTGAAAAAGTTCTTCCACATGTTGGTGTGGAACTTCCTGTGCTCCAGCCTGAGGCCATTGCCCCTTGTCCTGTCTCCACAGACCACTGAAAAGGGGCTGGCCATTTCCCTCTGTGACCCACACAGCAAACACTGACAAACCAACAGCTGGAAATCCCTTCCTCAATGCTGAGACCAAACTGGGAGACTCCATCCCAAAAAGAAAGCCCTTCTCACTAGGGTATGAATGTTGAGGGTGCAATGAGATTTCCAGTGCTGATACAGGCAGCCAGGGGATTGCGTGCAGGAGGGGGAATCATCCTGCAGTTGTGCCACCAAGCTGGGAAGGTGATTTCGTGCCTCCACCAGGTGCTGCTACTGCTTTGCTCAAAGTTTCCACCCATTGCTTATGTCCAAGTGCTGGGAATGCTTCAGTGCCTCATTCCCAACAAAGTCCATGGATGCCATGACAGCAGCAAGGAGCCGCTACATCTCTGTAGGCCTGTCTCTTACGCTCCATTCTGCCCCTTTACCCACGGGCAGGCAACAACAAGAGCCTGTCCTTCACACAAGGCTGGCTCCACAGCAAGAGCACTGGGGTAACCAAAGAGTATATCACTCAGGGCACATCCCTCCAGAGCCTGAGCAATAGGAAGTACTTGATTTCCAGAGCTTCTGTTGGCAGTAGAGAAGCAGTTGCCAATCCATTTCAAGGCTCTACCACCATCCCGAATGAGCCTCATCTCGCTTGCAGGATTCAGTGTCACCAGTCCTACCCTGTTGCCAGAGCAGGGGTGAAAGCAGAGAGAGGGAGAAGACAGGGACTCCAGGCTGCTGCACATGCTCCACCAACTACACGTTGCAGAAGGGTGTAGCTCACTTGAATGTCTTCATTAGCAAGGGGAAAAATAAGACTGCAAGAGCTCAGCACAGAAGTGGGTGTCAGTAGAGGACAAATGGAAAGTACTCATTGGAAAAACCAAGAAGGAGACAAAGAGGTGCAGCTAAATTAAGACTTTAAGAAGTGACCAGAGACACTACCTTTCCTTATCAGCAATTAACCCATGCTGACAGGAGAGAAAGGTTTCTCATTCTCTTCTGCCATGAACTAGTGATTTAACACATTGCAACCAGTTTTAGTGGGCATTGTTTGCTGCCAGCCTTGGCAGGGGTCTGCCTGGCCTCATTGCTGTCCTCACACTCCAGCTGGCTCTTCCTACATCAGCAGAGAGGGAAGCCTGCTCTGCTGCTGCCCCTTCTGTGCCTGTTCTGCAGAATTTAAATGTCATTGCTGTGACACTATTTGGGGAAGAGCACAGATCTGGAGTTCCGTGCCTCTATCCACAGAGGGGAAAAAAATAAAGGAAAAGAGTTCAGAAAAGCAGCACCTACAAGTCACCCTGGCACGTAACAGTGTCAGGAATTCTTTTGTGGCTTTTCAGTTCAGACTCTTCATGCCACCAGCTCCTGGAAGCTGAAAGCAGCAGAAGTAGCCAAATTCTCTCACACCTTGTCCGGGAGGTGTGTGTCATGGTTTAACCCCAGCTAAGCACCACACAGCCTCTTGCTCACTGCCCCCCTGGTGACATGGGGAGAGAATCAGAAGAGTGAAAGTGAGAAAACTCGTGGGTTGAGATAAAGACAGTTTAATAAATAAAGCAAAAGCCACACACACAAGCACAGCAAAGCAAGGCATTCAATCAGCACTTTAGGTGGGCAGGAAGATGTTTGGCCATCTCTGGGAAATCAGGGCTCCATCACATGTGACCATTATTTGGGAAGACAAACGCCATCACTCCAAATGTCCTTTCCCTTCTTTCTTCCCCTAGCTTTACATATACTGAGCATGACGTCAACATGGTATGGAATAGCCTTTTGGTCAGTTTGGGTCAGCTGTCCTGTCTGCGTCCCCTCCCAAATCACATGTAGCCCCAGTAGTTAGTGGAGTGTCATAAGAAGCATGAAAGGCCTGGGCTCTATGTGAGCACTGCTCAGCAGTAATGAAAACATCCCTCTGCTATCAACACTGTTTTCAGCACAAATCCAAGCCACAGCCCCATACTAGCTACCATGAAGAAAATTAACTGTCCCAAACAAAACCAGCACCAGAAGCTTCCCCATGGCAAGGACCAACCCATCATGATACCTGCACCAGCATACTCTGGAGGGCAAACTCCAAAAAAATTAGGAGAGCAGGCTGTCAGTCCTCATCTGCCTCTGGCTGCAGATATGAGACTCCAGTGCTTGAAACACAACCGACTCACAGTGAAGTCTCATTTGGCAACATACTCAGCAAGGTGAAGATGGGGTAGGAGGTTTGGCTTCCACAGGCTTAGAGGTCACAGAATCACAAGGTTGGAAGAGATCTTTGATAGATCATCCAGTCTGACCATAAGGAGGGAACCTTTGTACTCCTGAGTATCCCCAAATGCCAGTGAGGGCTTCCACACTGGATTTCTTCATCCTTAAACAAAGCTACAGCTTGAATTGCTGACATTCATTTGAAATATATGGAGAAAAAGTGAAACTTTGCCATGTCTCTCTTTTTTACCCATATTCCCAAGTCAGGAGGTTAGATGTTGCTCCTCTGTCCTGCCTTCACTCCATTTCTGGAAACAAATGCCAACAGTACAGAAAGCTACCTGCCTGGCAGAATGCGGATTTTAGAGGGGAAAAAAACCCCAACATCAAGGATGAGGCACAGGCCTGCCTTTGACCTGAGGCGTCAGTATGAACTCATGAGACAGGAACCCTGGGCACGACACACGCTTGCCCCCATGCATCACTCAAGCCGTTGGCAAAGGACCCTACCTCACCCCCCATCCTTTGCTTCCACCACTCCAGTTTGACTCATCCCTCCCTTTATTTTTTTTATAACCTCGGCGCCGCACGAAAACCAGCTGTGAATCCAACCAAGCGTCTGATAAACCATACAGCCCTAAGTGGGCACAGGCTGGGGCTGCTTAAAACGAGTGGCATGTTGCCCGGGGCCGGGAGCCTGCCCCCCACCAGCCCGGCGCCCTGTGCTGCAGCCGAAGGGGCTGAAAAGCCGCATTGAGGACGGCAGGGACTTCAGGGCTGGCTGAACATCCCGTCCGAGAACAGTGGGCTCCTTGTTTGCCCGCCTGGGCGGTGGAGAACCCTCAGCAGAAAGCCTGCCATTGAAATGGAAATCAGGGCCTTTCACCCAGCCGGGGGGAGGAGGAGGAGGAGGAGGATCCCCGGCTCCTCCCGGACGACAAGGGCACTGGGAGACTTCAGACGGGGGAGAGGATAGCTGGGGAGGGGATGGAGGAGGGGAGGCCACCACAGCACACACGCTGCACAAGCTGATGCTGGAAGGGGAGAGAAGAAAATCCCTTCGGGGGAAACAAAGGAAATCCATCCTTCCCTCGTGTAACCGCTTGACTGTCTGGCTCCATGAGAAGCAAATGCAGGAAGGTTGGGCATCTAACAAGCCTGTGATCCCAAAAGCCCATCTCAAACCCAAGCGACCTGCATTACGCATGGAGAAATAACAGCCCCAAGGAGTAAGGCTGCCTGCCCTTGGACTCGCAGCAAGCATCAGCAGGGAGCTGATAACCCCATGCAGAAATTGTTACCAAGCCTTAAGAAGTTTCTCTGCCTTCAGACAGCAAGACCTGTGAAGCCATCCCTTCCTTCATACTTTTTTTTATCATCTCTGGTAGAGGGGTGGAACAAGGCGAGAGGGTGGGGGTAGCATCATCAGTAACTCACACTGGATCATTACATGACAACACACCTTTCCAGGCCCTGAGAAAACGCCATGGCTCTTCACACAAGCTGTCTGAGTGAGCAATTCGGCAACGGAATAAATCAAGGCAAACCCTCAATAAATTAAAACTGAATTAAATTAATTAAGAGGAGACATTATGACTTCAATCATGGGAAATTCTACAAGCCGACCTGTGGCTTTAATTTCACAGCTGTGCTTGTGCTACCCTGTGGTGCTATCAGTCTAAATTAATTCTAGGTACTCACCCAACAACAGCCTGGGAGACGGCGGCTGCCCTGCAGAGCCCAACTGAGGTCCAGAACTCTCACCACATCTCAGTCTTCACCCTGGACCAGGTTTGACCAGGCAGGGAAACATCTCTTTCCCTGATCCTGATGGCACCCTTACCCAATGCACCCTTTCTCTGTGCAGGTCACTGGGAATAGGCAGAGCCTAAAAATGAGTTCTAGTTTGCACCTTCCTTTCTCGGGCAGGAGCGAAACCAAAAGGTTGTGGGGAGGGGGGTGTATTTTTGTCTTCAGTGTTGGTAATGGGATAACAGAGGCAGTTTCTGGAGTATTACTGTTCTCTGGGACTTACTCCCAACTTCAGTTATTGCAGGACATGATCGCAGGCCACAAGAGAAAGAAATGATACACCGAGCTCCAGTGTTCAGTTGGGCTTGCTAACCACCCCCCGTCATCTACAGGAAAGATACTCCAAGAAAAAAACAGAAAGCAAGAATCAAAGTAACAAATGAAAGGGCTGTGTGTGTCTGTCTGTCTGTCCCCTGTCCACCTGCACCCTTTGCCTTAGAAAGTAACTGCTCCCAGTTACTTTCTCTGTTTCTTAACTACCTAGTAGGCAACAGGAACATGTTTGGAAATAAGACTGGAAAAGCACAGGGAAGGCTTCCTGTGCCCAAACAGCTGGCAGTCTCCAAACTCCCGCAGTAGGTAAGGAAGCCTTTCTCTAAACCACTAAGATAAAGCACAGAGTGCCACAGACAGACACAACAGAGACACATCTTTTCAAGGCTCACCAAAGTGGGGGGAGATTGCTTTGATTAAAAAAGCTACACTTCCACATTGGGAAAGATGAATGTGCTCTGTAGAGCAATGAAACTTCCCTCTAGCGATGGGTATCGCCCCATGGAACTAAATGCCCCTATCTGTGGGTTGCTCACAACACCAGCTCCCCTCGTGCTTTCAGTAGTGACTCACACACAGCTAAAACACCTTGAGAGCAGGGGGCAGGGAAGGGGAGGATGCTTTCTTGTTGCCATTGATTTTTGTAGGAGAAAGTGGTTCGGTTACTCTCTGGGTAATGCCTGATGCATGCTTTAGCTCTCTTACTCTCTGTGATTCCTTCACAGCAGCTGGGTTAAAAAAGAAAACCTAACAACAAAAAAACCTACTCTAAATTCACAATTGGTTTGAAAATTATTTCCTGATGATTCACAATCACTTGGTGAATGATTTAATGAAAAAAACTCACCCACAAAAAACCCAACTTTCCATTTGACAGGGTGTTGGGTCTTGAAACAATCTGAGAGCAAGAGATCAGGAAAGCTAAACAGAATTTTTTTTGTTTGCTCACAGGAATGCCCGGGCAGCAAAGAGCCATCCCTCAAACGCTCAGGCAACTCAACTTGCCTGTACAAAGAGCAGGCAGACAAGGCCACCCAAACCCCACAGCTTCCCCCAACACACAATAAAGAGTATTCATGACAACAAGAGGCCAGCTCATTGGAGCTGACAATGTGTGGTGGTCTCAACATGTATTTCATAGGCCTTAGTGCCTTTTTACCAAGATGGGGGAGTGAGGAGGGAGGACACCACATCAGCCTCTGTTACCAGCGCTCTGTTTGATCAGCTTCCCCTCTGACTTCCAGTGAACATGCTGCAGCCCCAGGCACCATGCAAGGCAGGAGGAGTGTGCTCCAGGAACTCTGGCCTACAATTACCTGAAAGGAGGTTGTAGGGAGGTAGAAGATGGTCTCTTCAGCCAGGTGACAGGAGATAGAACAAGGGGAAATGGCACAAAGCTGCACCAGGGCAGGGTCAGATTAGATGTTAGGAAAAAGTTCTTCACTGAAAGAGTTGTCACGGCCTGGAACAGGCTGCCCAGGGAGGGGGTTGAGTCACTGACCCTGGATGTGTTTAAAAAGGGGTAGATGAGGTACTTAGGGATATGGTTTAGCATAGGATGGGAATGGTTGGACTTGATGATCTTAAAGGTCTTTTCCAACCTTGTAATTATATGATTCTGTCTTCCTCCTGATGCTCCTTCATGCTGTACAAACTGTTCTCTGCCCAAGCCCTGGAAAACATCCCTGTCTGCGCCCTGCTTCTGAGTGAGAGCTTCTGTGCAAAAGCTTGCTAAGTTAGCGCAGGTCAGGGGCCTAAGTTCACGTAGTGGGAGTCATGTCAGATAAATCCTTTCATGTCCTTGAGGTCATAAAGGAAAGGACCCCCAAACCCTTAGGAGCTCCAGGTCTAGTCTTGGGCAAGACTGAACATCTTCAGCACCTGCTTTGGGACTAAACCTCAGCCTCCCAAGAAAGCAGCTCACCGCTTGGAAGAGGAGGCGGCTGCTCCTGACGTGCTTCAGTACGGATGCAGGTGTCGAGCTTTACGCACCCAAGTGTGGTATATCTGGCCTGACCGAACTGGCAGGATTCCCACCAACTGCCTTTCCAAGAAGCTGGGCTAGACAACCTCCACAAAATACACATCACACCCAGCCAAGAGGCCACTTTGTCCTCATCTTCCACTCTTCTGAACAAAAACAAAAGCAGGAAAGAGCGCTAAGGCCCAAGGAGTGCTTTTTGACCGCTGCCAGGGAAAGCGGCTTCCTCGCCTCACTTGGTGTCTGCTCTTCTCCAGACGCTGCAATGCTGGGGAAGAGACTAGCCATGCAGAGAGCATATGTGAGCTCACCCAATGCTTTTGGCAGTCCCTGCTGCCAGAGACCCCAGGGGCAATTCCTCCACATGGGTACCAAACATGCGCTGACCACCACGTGCAGCTTCTGGGGAATTTCAGCGCTTATCCCTTTTGTGTCCACCAGCCTCCCCACATTTTTCTATCACCAGCTGAAGCCATTTACTTTACACTAGAGTCATCTCTCACCTTTTTCTTCCCATTTTTGTTTCCTGAGGGAAGAAACAGACTGCCCATGCAGCCAGAAGTGATGACGAAACACATGTACTGCAGAAGTCCCACAACATGTTTTGCTGGATGATCCCTGCACCAAAACCCTTCTCCTGTTAAATGGGACAGCAGCAAACCTCAGACAGGGAGCGAATAACAAACACACCAGTGAGTTCTCAGCACAGAAGCGACAGAGGATGTTTCAGGAAAGTAACATACCCACAGGGAAAGGACAGAAGGTGCCATCTACTCCGCAGAGATTAAAACCTTATGGATCTTTTAAACTCATTGTTTTTTATTGTTGCTAATATAAAAGTATTAACAGTTATTACCTTATTAGGTCAATCCATCTCTTTTTTAACCCCTGTTGTATGAGTACCAGCCTCCTTCGTTGAGGTGGTTTATAAGAAAACCGTGCCAAGTGCCAACAAGTACTGTACCAAGTACCAAATCACCCAAGTACCAACATAGCTCAGGTATTCAGTCTAGATATTGCCAGAGGAGCAACAGCAGCAGACACCTATTCCCACCAGCACTGCTACAACACAGCTGACCACATGCTTAAATAAACAAACAAAAAGACAAGGTACTTTCATTTATCCCTGTTTCTTTCAATGTCCAGGACAGACAGAAACCAAGGACATTGAATCCTCTATTTTACCAACTTTACACTAAATGTGTGACCACTGCTTTTATTTGTATTATATCTTCTGAGTCCCAGCCAGAAGGCAAAATTGCTGAGCCCCTCTGGGTTTATTTTTAGGGTGCATCCCACACCTTTCACACGCAAATCCTTCTAATTCCCCTGGGATGGAAGGCTGGTCTGCTTGCCCACCCAGCCCTAAACTCATCCCACCTCCCTCCTCCAAGCCTCATCACCCACAGGGTCCCTCACAAAGCATAGCCCCACTCCCAGTCTCAATCCCTCTGTGCAACTGCTGTCTCCCAAAGGAGAGGCTGAGAGAGCTGGGACTGTCCAGTCAGGAGCAGAGAAGGCTCAGGTGGGGTGAAACCTTGAAAAATCTGGAATCAGACCCCATCACTGTGACTTGCCCCTAGTGTGCCCCAGTCTCCATCTGTCCCTGCTTCCTGCCTTCTCCCTACCTCAGTGCAACATCCAGAACATTCTCCTTTTCAAACAAAAAGGACCCTTTTTTTTCCCCAATCTTGTTCTCAAAAATAGGACAAAGGTGGCTAAAGTTTTCCATACAAAGTCAGTCTGAGCTAGAATCCGGGGACAGCAAAGTTTCAGCTCATCTTTTTAAAACCTGGCAAAATAGTTCAGCAACTGGAAGGAAAGACAGGATAAGAATAACGACCATCAGAGTTGTTAGAGTTATTCAGGGGACAACAACTGTAATCAGGGGGATTTCTTTTAACTCCATTTACTGAGGCAAGAAGAGGTGGAAAAATTCAACTTAAACACAAGCAGCACAACCAGCCTCCTTGATGCCAGTGTTTCTATTTTTTTTTTAAATCCTAAAACACTGTCACACTGTGGCTAGAGATGACCTAACCAGGTTGCAGACTAACCACGCTGCCGTTGGTGCAGAAACACAGTGGTGGTTCCCATCAGGGTTACCGCAGGTCCGGCTGGCCGACCAGCCCTGGCTCTGTGCAGCATGAATGAGGCGAAGCTGCTGTGAGAGACAGATCCGGCGTGGGGTGGCTGGAAGCCTGAGCAAGGAGGCAGCCCTGCCAAGCAGGCAGGGTGCGGAGCCAGCACGGGTGTACCTGCACCCCTGAGCTGCTGCTTGTCAGGAGCGCTCAAGTGCACAGCGCTGAGATGCTTGAGCGAGCCCGCTGCCGTGCCAGCCAGGTTTGATACGGCCACCGGTGAATCAGAGCGAGCAAACTGTGCCAAAGCTCCCCTCCTGCAAAGCCAATTAGGTGCCTCTCCGCTGTGATCCCTCATACGCTGGATCCTGGGAGAGCTTATCCTAAGAAAACGGGTAGAAGCCAGCGCAGGTCTGGCACTGCATCCAGGCTGCACAGCCCTCTTCTGACCCAGGCGCTCGGGAACATGGCGCAAACACGAGCATGGCCCAAGTAGGGCTTACTGTCAGTGGGAAGACCCCCACCATGACAAACCCACACTGCTTCAAGGGGGAGCTTCCTTTGCTTTCCTCTGCGCTACCCAGAATCTACAGCACCTGGATGCTTCACGGTCCAAATAACACTTCTCTGCACAGCCTCAGGGTAATGAGAGCATGCCCTCCATCCTGCAGAGACATGAGGCAACAATTCCCTTCGCAGCAGCCCTCAGGAAATCACCAGCTTCATCCTTCTGCCCCAAGGCAGGATTTCCTATCATTTTGTCACCCTGCCAGCTGCTGGCTGAACCTACTCTTAGAGGCCTTCTTCATCAGTGGAAACTCCACACCTTCCCCAGCCAGCCTCCTCCAACGGTTGTCAACCCCTCCTGCAGGTAGGAGACCTCCAAGGAAGATGCAGATGCTGTAGAAGCCAAGAGTACATACAGCACTCTGGCACCTGGGCTTAAGGTAGCAGCTGCTTGGGTTTCTGCAGGAGAGCATGAGCACACAAGCAAAACAAGCCCTGGGAGCTTTAATAAGCCACATGCTATCTTTACATGGAGAGCAGCCCATAAGATAAAGAATCTCTTCACAGAGCCTCTGAAGTCTTATTCATGGTCTATTTGTATATCTGCACTGATGCTAGCATAGATACGTGCAGAGCACGCAACACACCCTTGTACATAATGACAAGGGAAAAACATCACAGCTCTGCTTGGCTGGGCCCAGAGCCAGGGCAGTTTTCCTGAAAACCTTTATCCTCCTTACACATCTTCGCTCATGGTTGCAGCAATAATAGTAATTTACTACCGACATAATGGCTTTCCCTGCCAGTACCTTCAGAAACAAACCTCTGTCATTTGCTTCCTAGAGGTGAGGAGAGAAAGGCCCAGGGGTGTGTACTTGCTGAGGTGCAAGTAACGGGGCAAGGATGAGAGTTTGCTCCACATTCCTCTACCGTGTTCTCCAGACAGCACCTCCTTTAGCCTCTCCTTGCCTCCTGCTCCCATGGCTAGTCAGGGAACAAAAGCCTAAGAACAGGTATTGAATTCAGTCCCAGGACAAGGAAAAGCAGAAGAAAAGGAATCTAGAAGATGAACAGAAAACACGGCATTGGCACGACACTGTGGTGCTCCATCAGAAAAAAAAAAAAAAAAATCAGCAGAGTTTCTCAAATCCCCGTTCCAGCAAAAGCAGTCCAAAAATAACACAAAACACTGCTTTTCTGCTGCTTTACTGGTGTCAACCACTGAGGGACAAAAAGGATGAGGGTGTTCAGCCAGCTGCCCCGCAGTCATCCCTTCGATCTCCCTGCGAGCTGCATAAAAGAGCAGAGTAGGGAGAAGATAAAAGTAGACTCCACAGCTTCCTATCCCACACCTATTAGTGTGCTTGTGCAAAGATAACCAAAATAGCTGCGAATTCCTCCAGTGACTTGAAGCACTGCTGCCCCATCTACTTACCAAACCATCTGCAGGAGGTGGTGACGACACGCAATTCTTACTCAGTTTCTTTGGTACTTACTCTGTGTGCCTGCATAACCACGGGCAGGATTTGAAAGAAAAACCTGCTCATGGATACATATGTACCCCCCTGCCCCCAGAGAGGGCAGCTTCTGCTTCTGTCGGTCCCCCCACTTCTGATGGAAAATGTGTGTGTGGGAAGGGGAGGGGGTGGAGAAGAGCCATGAGCAGAAGCCGTGATCCGACTCTGTCAGCAGATGACTTCTATTTGCACTCGTTAGCACTGCCCTAGCATGAGCTAACACCACCCCCTCGGGTAATTTAAATTTATAAAAAAAAGAGAAGAGGGAAAAAAATGCCCATATTTCTATATTTAGGAGGTTAGGATAATCGGGGTGGAAGAGCCCATCTGTTTGACGTTCACTCCAGCTGCTGTGGATGCGGAAATTTGACTATTTTCTTTCCTTTTTGCCTGTTTCGACTTGTCCTGGCTGACTGACACAGACACGCAGAGAGCCTGATGTATGACCACAGCCATTTAGGTCTGAAACTCTGCACCATCCCACAGGAATCACTGCAGGACCAGTTGGCACAATCGGGGTCTTTCCCAAGAGAGCATAAAACAGCTAATTGTATAATTATTTTATTGCTACTATTAACAGATCCATCTTTGTAACACTGAAGCAACGCAGAAAGGCAGAAGACAAGATACATCTCAGATCTCTGCAATAAGCCAGTTTTAGTTGGGCGGCCTCCCCTCTGTCACATCCCCCTTTTGGGATATCTCCCCGTGTAAAGCTGAATTTCCGTGCGACGCCCACTCATCCTCAGTGGCGCTAGCGACTGGATGGAGACACAGCCTCACCTCTCTTCCAACTAACCTGTTCTGCCATTTTCATCCCCAGGCTTTATGAAAGTGAGCCCAAGCTAAATTGGGAAGTGGCCTTTGATCTCCCACCTTCCTGAGCCGACCAAAATAACAAGGATGCAGTTGCCTGGAGCAGTCTCTTGATGTAGTTCCTGTCGTAAAGGCGAGTGTCCACAGCCCTTGCAGGATACGGCATCGTTACCCCGTAAACCTAACAGTGCCACTTACTTTGCTGCTAAAGGCATCCCTGTAAGCGTGCAAGGACACGTGGCAGGCTGTTGGGACCATTTGCTGTTTATCTTGTTTGGTATAGGTGATTGCTTTTTAATTTCACAATGTTCATCGCTGGGGATGAGCAGTAAGCCTGGATAAATTTTATGCGATTAACGTGCTGAAAGCCCTACAAAGAGAAGACTGGCAGGGCAAAATTCAGAATTCCACCATCAGCCCTTCCTTGCAGGGGCCTCTCCAGCCCTGGAGCTGGAATCACATGAGAGGACACAGAAGAGGACAGGTGAACAAGGAGCACAGATTGATAAACAGGAATAGAGATGGGGAAACATCAGACCAGGGACTCCCAGTCCTCCCTGCCCCACACACAGCTAGTCTAACTCCAGCACTCCTTCCTTCTGCCCAACAAATGCTCCCTTACCTTCCTAACCACACAGAGCTGAAACTGCCCCATTGGTTTCCAGATGTGCAACATCAGTATCTAGGCCACTACCTAAGGGGCAATAAACGTGTCCAGAGGTCCAAAAACTTCCCTTTGGAAAAAAGCCCTCCTCCCTCATATGTTGCGTGCATACAAGGAGTTGATGGACACTGATGACCACACTTTGCAGGCTTACCCTCATGATGTATCCAGTCTGGGTTGTGGTACAGACTGTGGTGTGGATGCTTTTCTGACCACTGTGGCACAAGAAATATCACCTTCCTCCTCTGAGTCTGCGCCAAGAGCTCTTGGAAGTCAAGCAGGTACAGTCAGTCTTCCTCATCCAAAAGTCACTGCCTGTGACTTAATCCATAATCCACCACCCAGAGCTGGCTTTTTCTCTTCCCACCTTCCCAGACACACTGGTCTGAGCTGTCTGTGGTCTTCTCCTAGCTACTTCACTCAATACATGTCTACAGGCATCATGGCCCACACACACTTATCTCCCTGGGACGTGAGGCCCCTGCACCCATCCCTCATCTGCCAGAGGAGTACTGACCTCAAAACCATTACTTTTGTTCCATCAGCTTAGTAAGATTAGACAGGCATGTACAGGTGAGATAATCACTGCTAGGAGGAAAGACCAAGCTACACTCAACCCTCTACTAGACATAAGAGACTCCACGCAGGTTCGCCTGAAGGCACGAACGGAAATGAGATCAAGTTCCACTAGTTCACAGACGCACAAAACTAATTCTTTAATTGCACCTTCCAGGCAGGCCAACAAACCACCACCTATGTTGAGCCAAATGGTACATCATGTAACTTCAGAAGCTGCTTTCCATACTGTCTAGCCTCCAAAAGATGGACAAAACCACATCCTTTTCCCAACTATTGTTAAGACAGACCTTTAAAATGCTAAAGTAACTCATACCTCTTCATCACAGACCCAGAAAAAGTTCTGCTTTCTGTGAAGGTGGCTTTTGTAAAGCATTATTTAATATTTCTGAATTAACTTTTTTTTTTAAGGGCACATAAACCAGTAAGGACACATGGAAAATATTCTGAAATCTGAGAAATCTTTAAAGATTAAGATATAAATAAAATAGCAAGTAAAACTAATAGCTGGGTTGGTTTGTGTATGGTTTTTTTGTTGTTGGGTGGGTTTTTTGTTTGGTTGGGTTTTTTTCCAACTCATCGTGTTATTTCCCCCAATATTTAAGGGAAAAAAAAAAGCACAGAATGACAAGTGTGGGAAACGTCAGCTGAACTGTCTTGTATTTGATGAAATCAGAAATACCGCAAGCTAGTGTAATATTTATATCATCGCCTCCCCCCGCCATCTGAAAGCGGCACTACCCCATAACTGCAGATGAGGAAACAAAACCCTCTCATATGTTCACTTTCAGAAAAGATAAATTTGCTTTTGTTCTATGTTTTTGGGCCCTAATTCAGCAAACCACTTAAACATATGCTGAAGTTCACCATCCGCCACTCTACCACTTATGCCTCCGCTGAAGAACGCGCCTGAAGTCAAGCATATGCACAGCGCTCTGCTGACTGCGGACCTTGCATCTCTCTGTTCATTTCTGCAGCTATTCTAATTTAGTGACGTGAGTGTACAAGGAAGTAACACGTCTTTAAGCAAATTTAGCACACGCTGGCAAAAGTGAAATTTGAACTTGCCTACCCACGTAAATAATCTGATAATGATTAAAACGTAACAGCCAATTCCTGACATCTTTCAGAAACGGCTCCATTCTAACAATTACTTTAAGCTGTCAGGATAGTGAAATACTATGGTGTGAACTTTTGCTCTGTAGCAGTGCCCAGGAACCAAGCCTGGAGCTGAAATACTGCTCCCTTCCAAAGGAAACAGGGGGAAAAAAACCTGCTCATAAGCATGCGGTATGTCAAATATTATTTGTAGAAGCTATTCAGTAAGTAATTTCAAATAAGTAAAATGCAAAGAAACCACAGGATGTTCACAAACAATTTGCAAATAGAAATGGAAGAGGAATTCATTAAATAAATTATTTGCTATAAATTATTCACCTACCTCTAATCTTACTACCACTTAGACTATAAAATTCATGCCATAAAAGATAGAGGATACATAACAAGCCATCATTAACTTATGCATTTCCCAGTGCTGCTTTATTTTGACTGTCCAGTTATATTATTGCATTAAGACAGCCTTTTGTCTCTAATGTACTTTGAGCGTAATATGTTTTTATTTTAAAAGCTCAGCTAAGGAGACCCGGTCTGATTTTAGACCATGATTTGATTTTGAGCTCTAAGGCTGAATAACTTTTCAAAACTGAGAGAAGACTCCAAGCTGTTCTCTGAGCTAAACCAAAGCAAATGGAAATGTTTTTAAAATATTGGGGGTGTGGGTGTGTGTGTGTGTGTTTAATGCATTTGGTTAATTTCATGAGACCTCCACAATTCACGTCCATTTCACACAAATTCACAGTGGGGAGTGGGTGTTTCTGGGTGTCCATCAAGCCTCATAAATGAACACTTCTGTGATGGTGAGGGATGAAGAAGGCATCAGGGAGCCAAGGGGTAAGGGGAAGCTAAGAGAAGATCACAGGCAGGGGGACAACAGTGGCTCCCCAGGACCCACTGACCCACCAGATCACAGGGCCAGCAGCATCCCCACCTGAGTCACTTTCCCCCTCCTGCAGCTGCGAGACAAGCTGCCAGCTGTGCCCTGGCTCTGTGGCCAGAGGAAGAAATTCCAGAAAGAAACAAAGCATGCAAAGCTTTTTACCCATGAAAAACCAAAATCCCAGAAAGGGTTCTCACTCCTAACCAAGGATGAAGACAGCTTTTGCATCTTGTTTGTGTCCTGACTTGTTCTAACTGACAGCCATACTCCACTACTTATTTCATCTCTCAGCAGTCGGGGTATTTTTTATACCATATTTCTTTACTTCTAATTTATTATGAACAGTGTCATGAATTCCTCTGTTTCTGGAGAACTGATGCAAACCGTGGTTATTCGGTTATGAAGAGAGTGAAAAAAGGTTCTTACAGTTGTCAGAATAATCTCCCAGTTGTCTCCAGAGTGAATGCTATCCCTGCTGTTGACAACAGGCTGCAATTAAATGCTACACCTCATCATCCATACGCGTTTTTACTCCTAGGAAATGAAAGAAGAGTTGGATTTGCAGAGCTTCATCATCCTGAACTAATACAGAGCATGCTTAGCCCTCGGCCCAGCAGACGTCAGGTGCATTTACTGAGCCCCAGCACAGCACAGAGCAGCTATGTACAGTGATACTATGCGCTCGTATTTCCACAGAACTTAGGAGTGCTTTAAAAGACCTTCAGTACAGAGCTGGAGGAGGCAAGGACGTAGAGTCCACTCACATCGGAGACCTCTTGGAGATTCCGGTCCCAGCTCCTGACCCACAGACATGAATAGGCTTTGCCACAGCAGTTGCTATATCAAGCACAGGAATAACAGCGATGGCACTGCTGACAGGACTGCTTCCTCTCCTTGCTTATTTTCAACATAAATTCATGTCAGCTAGGCCTTTTAAAAGGAACCCGAGGGAACTGAGCACTTAATTCCCATAGGTACCCTATGAAATCCCAATTGTAACAGACAACGGTCTATTTTTTTTTCTTCAATTTCCAGAGTGAAGCCACAGTACAGGTAGAGAGCGGATAAGAAGAAAGGGCTGCATTTGGCCAGACAAAAACTCTAAGTTTCCCTTGATCAACAGAGACAATCCTTCACAATGCAGGAGGACCAGACCACCCATGGCAAAAATCCCACAGAAAGGCAAAGCGAAGGCAGGCCAGTTACGCAGCAGCCCATCTGGGCCTCCAGAGCCAGGGCTGAGCACTAAGCTGTCCCTGGCTGATCTCACAGCAAGAACTCAGGGGGTGCAAAGCTTTCTCCAAAACAACCTCAAGCCACAGATGACTTAAGATTGCCCTCTGCACCCCAGGCTGGACCCAGTATAGTGAAACAAGAACTAGAATTAGCATAATAGCAAATTTACTACCCAAAATCCTCAAGCAAGCAGCAACACTAGGTAAGACAGCAATGGCATTGTATACATCAGCACACTTCAAATCTTTTAAGAGGAACTTGTTTCTGAGGTCAGGGTGCCTCAAGGATGCAAGAGGACCCAAGACCAGTCCCCTGGCAAACTAAGAGGAAGATAAGGCCTATTAGTTCCCAACAAGGGCACGGTGATGAAGATGAGTGGATGAAGTAAACAACCACCAGGGTCCTTGGAGGCCACCTTTAAAGACTGTAGCAGGCATGCGGTAAAGGATGGAAACAATGATACTAAGTTCCCAGAAAAGTAATGACTATGTTAATAATTTCTCAGAAATATCCTGAAGATGTACGTAGAACCAGAATATAAGCTGTGCAATTAGCTCTTTTGGCATGCACATTTGGAGGAGTGATCCCCTGTGCATCCAGCGCTGCAATAAAGAATACCTGCTTGACAGTCACCAAGACTACTGAGTTTTGATTTCGGCTTTCACAGCATCAATAGGAAGAGGCAAGCTGGGGGCACACACACTCCCAACCCCAGTACCTCAGGGCCCCCTTCCCAGGGGGCTCCCATGCATGACTGTCCTCGTGACAGTGGCCAAGGCAAGGCTGAGCAGAGATGCACATTCAGTTTAGTCACTGTGGGTTTTCTTTAAAGGCTCGAAATCAATAACCATCCAGGAGCCACTGCCATGAAGACTCAGGAGGGCATTTTCTCCCATGGAGAAGGCATGGGCTGACAGTCAGGAGGTGCAGGCTTCAACCCATTTGGCCATGGAAATCGAAATCGCTGTGCATGACCATGGGCAAGGCACTTCCCATCTCTGGGCTTCAATTTTTTTTCTCCCCCATCAGGTGTATGATGATCTACATAAATGGCTGTTACCTTAGTTGTTAGAGAGTAAGATCATATGAAGATTAGTTTTTAAAATGTGGGTAGATCACAGCATAAATGTGAAAGGTTCTGAAAAACAGGCAGGCCTCCTCCATGCTCCTCATTTCCTTCTACAAAGCAGTTATTCAAAGCAAAAAATATAGCCTTCCTACAAAGGCAGCATACATTAGACACATATATATTTAGAAAACTGTGTGAACAATTGCTGACTTTTGTCCGAGGCAGGAAAACGGTACCCTGTGCTACCAGGGAGGAGAAAGACAAAGGCCTCTCGAGTCACCCTGTAGCAAGGAAGAGGAAAGGATCCAGATCCTTGAGGCAGATTCAGCTGTGGTATTAACACTGATGCCAGCCACATTCAAGACGTTCAGGAGTAAAGAACAAAGCTCTCACAAGCCTGACCTGGAGGTCCATCAGGTGCCAGATTTTTGTAGGACATGCACATCTCTTCCTGCATGTCGAACAACTCATTTCAAATACCTAAACAGACAGTAGGGCACTGCAGCAGAAGCAACCCTCAGAAAGGATGAGGCTAAACCCTTTTTCAGTCATTTTATTTTGCAGTTTTTTGGCTTGCTAAACTAACCCCCATGCCCAGTTGAGGGTGCCATATGCTCTGTTTCCTCACCCAGGAGACACTGATCTGTCACTAGGGCCACTCACTTGTCCCTGACCCCCAATGTGTGTTTTCTACCTCTTCTACTTGGATCGGAGCATGGAAATGGCAGCGCAGAGACCCAGTGGCAGCAGGTGGGAACTTATCCTGCAACTCCTAAATCCAAATGCTCAGGAGAAAAAAAAAAAAAGAAAAAAAGAAAAAGGAAAAAAGGTTTCCCTGTCCCCCAGGTTTCTCTCTCACTCGCATCACTGCTGCTAAATTGCAGCCTCAGAGAAAGGAAAGAAAGATGCCCAAAAGGCAGCTAGGAAACCCACTGTCCATTGGCTTCCCTCCACACAAGGCGAGCGGGCTCCTTCTGCTGCAGTGACTTGGCAAGAACACCTCGCTCTGACTCAGCACCTCGCCGGCACCTCCTGTCAATTATTCCCACAAACTGCTGATGCTGGAAGGGCTGTTTGCAATTAGGATGCTACACGAGCCGTTGGCTGCAGTGGGATGCCTCAGCTCCCCGACTTCACCTGCAGCGTACCCCTCTATTTCAGCCCCCTGGCTCAGGGCTGGAGGTTCCAGGGAGGGTGAAAGGAGGAGGGGGCGGGGGTGGGGAGCACAAGAAGGCTGGAGGATGGGAACCACGATGAGTGAGGGAAGCCTGCCTGCACTGTATTTATTCTGTGCATAATCAGACAACTGCCATCGATGTGGCAGCAGAAATACTGTCTTAAAAATATAAAAATTTTAAAAATAAAAGCAGCCACTGGGAGGGAATAGGGGTGAGTGCGGCAAGAGCAAATGAGACAATGCATAAAAAGCTACTGAAGAACTGACTGACATGGAGAATTCCCCAAAGAACAAGCAAAATGCAGCCTTGCTGCAGCTCCATGCAGCTGCAAAACACCAGCCTGCACTCTGCATCCACGGCATTTCCAGCGCAGGAGAGGCAGGCGCTGATTGCGGATGAGTCCCGTAATAGGGGCCCAGGGCACACCAGCTGTTTCAGGGGCAAAAGGAAGGACTGCCCTTGGTAAGCCAAGGACATGACGATTATTCTGCAGGCAGACTGAGGCTATTCTGTCCCTCTGCCAAGTAGCCAAGGTCCTCTCAACCTCTCTGAGCCACAAGCTCCCAACACACAGCCAGAAAGCCAAGTAGGCTCACAGCCTAGCAGCTCTACAGCGTTCAGACATCAATGCTGACAGCAAAGTTCAAACACATGCTTAGTTATGGAAGCAGCCCAGTGGCCACAAGCCCAGCAATACCCCATAGAAGCCCTCCAGCACCTTCTCTCCCAGGTCTCTGCTAAAACAACAGGGTCTGTCACCTAGTTCTTCCTTGCTGGGGCTCACAGTGGGCTTCAGGACCCCCTCATTGGCACAGGTGGTGAGAGGCAGCTGAGTAAGCAATGCCCAGAAGCCAGGGGGACCCAGAGCATTTCTTGCAGGAGCAGCCAAGGACCTTTTATCCAAGAAGGAGGACTGGTTTTGAGAGATCCCTTAAAAAAACCCCAAAAACATTTCCTACCACATGGCTGATGCCAATAAGGGAACACAGGTTGGTGCTGTGGTCGGGTGAGGAGCTGGAACAAAAGGCTCCAAGGAGCGCTTAGGGTTTGATTCTGAAGCCTGCAGTGAATTGTTCCCTACCACATGATGCAACAACCACTTTATACTGTGCAGGAAAGTGATGAAGTTGCCATACTAATCAATGGTAAAGTGTCCAACACCACTCATTATCCGTGGTCCAGCAGCTGCAGAATTCATTGCAAAGTAACATACCACCTAAAAAGTCAGCTGGGGCAAAAGGGCAGGGACAACCTGCACGGCGAGTAATGCACAGGTCCCATCTAGACAGCCAAGGCTGAAGAGGGAGAAGAGTTAATTAAAGCCCAAATCTCACTACAGCAGCCTAGACTTAGCAAGGCCGCCTGATTAGGGAGGGAGTATCTACTGCACATCGTGGATGGAAACCAAAGGAACAACAAAGTCAAAGAAAACAGCAAAAAACCGGTGACTTCAGCAACATGTGCAGGAATCAGGTAAGTGTGACAGCAGGTTAGAATTCCGCAGCGTCTGAAGGAGGGTGAATCAAACTCAGAACAGCCAGTCCCAGGGCACTCAGAAGCTAAAACACTGCAATGGATGCAAAGAGCAACCCGAGTCCCAAAGTGACTGCTACCTAATCAAATTTAACATCCCTGTAAGAGAAACAGCACCGGAACTCTGCATCACACCTCTTACACCTCAGAAGAGACAGCTACAAGGAAAGCAGTCAAAACACTAACTCCAAGAGCAGGGTAAGTAAAGCTGTCACACTCTGCGTGGTGGCTCATTGAAACAATCTCAGCAGGGTCACTGGAAAGGTACTCCGTGCCCCTGATCCGAAAAAAAAAAAGCCTGCTGAGAAGCAAGAAAGCACATTGTGTGCTCTGACAAAAGGGACATGAAGTCCCTCAGTCTAAGCAGTTGCTTCAGAAGATGGTAGCTAGGAGGGCTAAGAACAAAACTGAAGGCCAAGTTGCAAGAGTCAAAAGACAAACAATCGTTTCGGTATATTCAAAGGACAGGTCGAAAACTGCTGGACAGTAGGAGAATGGCATTTCTCAAGGGGCTGTGCTGCTAGGAGAGGCACGCGAGCTCTTGCCAGTTCAGGTGTTTCTCCAAGTTAGCAATGCTTTCCTTTGGAGAGGGTACAGGCGAACCTGCACGTTACAGCAGGGATCGGTTAAACCGGTCACACTTCCTAAGCCCCTACAAGTACACACCGGCAGACAAATGAGCTCGATCTCTGCTCAGAGGAACTTGTGCCCCTTCAATCCACTCAAATTTGGAAGGAAAAAAGGACGGGACTAAGCCATTAGTTTTTTTCAGTCACTTCAAAGCGTGCCTGCTAAACCATTCTGGGCAGGATGCCAGTTCCAAGCCAGCCCCATCGCCCACTTTTTCGGGGTGGGAGGCACATACACGCACCCCACACCCCTCACCTCCATCCCTGCGCACACAGTTCATGCCACCCAGCTTCAGGCCAAGCCTGGAGCTGCTGTCCCACCACCCAGTGACCAAAATCAGAGGCACAGGAGCCCCTCTCCCCCAGCCCTTGCCCTGGCCCCGATTACAAAGGATTACCCTCAGGTTTCATACCAGCTCTAGGGTGGTTTAATCTATTCCTTAATATCTGGAAGAGAGAGAGGGAGCTGGCAAAGTGATTTGGGCTGGCTGGGACAAAAGAAGATTGAGAGAGACTTCCAAGGGATCTCACAAAGCTCGGCAAGTGGGCAGCGTAATGCAAGATGAAATTCAACATTACCAAACGGACAGTAATAAGAACTTGAGAGAATAATCTGAACTACTCCTGTACCATGGGGCTCTAATTAAAATGTAATCACTTGAGGAAAATATCTTGGTATCATGGCTCAATGAAAACATCTGTTCATCATACAATGGTGGTCAAAGAAGCAAGCTGTTAGGAAGTCTAAAGGCAGAGGCTGAAAAGGATGCTGCTAAAAGTATTAAAACACCACTGTGAGCACTGACAGTGCACCCACAGCTGAAATTGCTGTGGTCACTTCTGGATGGCACACCTGAAAATACAGAAGGCACCCAAAGGTTTCATCATTTACCAGCCGGTAACTCTTACTGGTCATGGTAATGCTTACCAGTTAAAACTGGGACAATTTCCCGTGGAAAGAAGCTAAATAGAAAGAAATCAAATAGGTGTGAAGAAGTGAACCAGGTGCTTCTGGTTAGGGTTTGGCTTTGTAAGAAAAGGACAAAAGGTTGTTCAGTACCACTGATGAGCAGGAAACGTGACCAGACATAAGGAATCTATTGAGACTTTCCTTCTTTTTTTTCCTTTTTTTTTTTAACTTTTTCTGCTTATTCTAAACACAGACCATAATTAACTACCAAGACTGATTAGCCCATGTTGTTGTAAAGCCAGGAGCTCAGCAGAAATCGGAGGCCTGTGCATTTATAAGGATACTGGGAACATCCACAGATATGTCAGGTAGAAAGGAAAAAAGAAGAAAAGGGAAAAAACCCAACACAGCAGCACTACACTCTCATACTTCCAGGCACTAGCCAACTTCTAATTAATGAGGATTAGAAAGTAAATCTCCCCAGTGGGCATGCAGAGAAGGTATACCAACTCACTTGCTCCTGGCAGATGCCAGTTGTATGCCAAGCAGGGCAAGAGCTGAGCCTTGACACAGCTCACCTGCACCCAGCCCACATTGCTTCAGAGGCTGAGGTCTGGGTACCCAGCAGGACTGCACACAAGCCCCTGCACAAACACACACTCAATAGCTGAAGAGGCTGCAAGAGGGAGCTCAGTCACCCCAGCTCTACCTTGCTCCTGGCAAGTGGAGTTTTATGTCTGTTCCTTTGCAAGTGGAGGGGGGCTTCCCTGAGGGTAGGAGAGGGGACAGACGTGCTATTCACTCTGCGCTGGTAAGAGGAATACATAGGACTTGGCTCTTCTGATGGCAAGGGTGTGGACAGTCTCTGAATTAAAAGAAAGCTGACTTGAGTAGGCTTTAATGCCCAGAGCAGTCTGTACACCGACCTTCTCCTAGGGCAGCCGTAGCACTGGCACAGCATCAGACCCTCTTTACTAAACTCCTGGTCCCCAGCACTCACTGTGGAGCTTTCCACACCTCCTGCCGAAGCACCCAGCACTGGTCTTGTTGCTACAGACCCACAGTCCAGTGGTCTGACCTGGCCCCACGCTGCTGGGACAGGCTGCTGCAGATACGCAGCGCACCTTGCGAGCGGCGGGCGTCTGCACGTCCCCCTCCGCGCCCTGAAACGACATTCCTGTCTTCTACATTTTGAGTAAAACCAGAGCGCAGATGTAACTGAGAGGTGTTCAGGCACTGGCTTTCCTCTGCTGATGCTTGTGAAACACGATCTAGCTCACGTTCTTGGAGCCAAGTTGACTCATGAGGATGTCCGGGGGGAAGAGAGGGGCACACGTTTATATCCCTAAGTAAGCAATCTGATCAATCAAATACTAATAGCACACTTGAAATTAACTCCATGCAGGTATGCAGACCCACAAGTACTGCTGTGCCGCCAGGAGGAGGTCTGTGGCTCTTCCAAGTCCTCCAGCAGCTGCTCCAGAAGGGGAAACAAGGACTAAAATGTGGGCTGTGTTTCTTAAATAGAAACGCAGCTTAGTTTGTACCCCATATTCCACTTCTTTTAGTGCAGAAAGTGTTCTACAGCATGGCGGGTGAGGAAAGGACGCAGGCAATGTGTATGTGTGTTGAGGTAGCAAAAATGACAGACAGAGACTATGTGCAGGTAGTAAGAGTTGCTGCAAGTTGGTTTTCCTCACCATTATTTTTAAATGCCCTGTAGAAATAAAAAAATAAGTATCAACTACTGAGGCTTTTACTGTAGATACTTCCTACTAAACCAAGCTACAACAAACAGGAGATGTTTTAGAAAACCACAACTGCTGCAGAAGAAAAATGGGGAAAAAGTATCCGAAAGAGAAATATCCAACCCAGGCATCTTTGGGATGAAAGGTTTTGACCTTTAACGTAAAGCCAACATTTTGCTTGGGGTATATTTTACGTGTTATAGTAATATAATTCCACAAGGAAACACAATAGCAGTTGACCTAAGAAGGAAATCCTCTCAGAAACTGCCTTTCAAAACCATCAAAGCATTTAGCTTCTATTTCCATTCAGAATGAAGATAAAACTCCTCAATCCTGATGAAACAGAACACTTGTCCTCGGCCCAGCTCAAGCAACGGGAAAAAAAAAGAAGGCTGAAGGCACCACGGGCACAAGTGACCTCCAAATCTCCAAAAGGAAGGAAAACATCTAAGGAAAAAAAACCTAAACAAAGCAGCAGTTCACTGGGCACAATTAATAATATTGTGCTTTCTCCCTGGCGCATCAGGCGCAAACCATTTGTGAGGAAGAGAAACAGGGTGGCATTTGACTAGGAGCCCTGTAATTGTGACTTCTCTAAAGGAGAAGCTGGACAGATGTCCTACCTGCAAGCAAGCAAATCATTTCCTCTCTCTATGCTTCAGTTTTCCATGCTGTAAATCAAACTGACTGCCCTCAGAAAGTAAGTTTGGAGATTCTAAATTAGTTAACGTTCATAAATGACTGTGCAAACACAAGGTAGAATTAGCCAGGGAACTGTCTTTGTTACACTACTGTCTGTCGAACAACCAGGAGCTAAATTTCTCTCTGAACATTTACAAAAGGGAAAGCAGCATTAATGCTCTACAAGGAGAAAACTACAAAGAACATATATTCAGTGCATGCACTTCCCCTTGAAATAAACTGTGTTAAAAGCACTTTACTTAAAAAGCACAATGATAGTAGCATCCTACTAAATATAGATGACTCACCACAATTTAGTGGTGAACATCCCTGAAGAATACCATTACAGTACTGCTTAACCTGCTGCATAAATTTAAGCGTTCTCCCATGGTTACAGTTTGGACCAAGACACTCAGGGCTACTATCAGCATCTACTGACCTTCACCGGGTCACAAGGCCTCTCTGTGCTTCACTTTCCTCCATCTGTACTGTTGGTGTAATAATAGAGACTCATCTCCCCAGTGAAGGCAGGCAAAAATGATTCTAAGTTTCTTAATGAGTTGTTTACACCATACTTTGTATATCCATATTACTACTGAGCAGCTAAATATAGCTGTTCTCAAGGCAATTTGAGATCCCATGGAGAAGGGTACCTTACAGAAGAAAATTGGGTTTTAGGCAATACTGAAAAAAAAATAAATCAAGAGATAAAGAATCTGTTTCCAGCATAAGGGAAGGATGCTTACTTTAGAGACACAAGAAGTAGTTCGTGCATCTGTGCCTACCGCTGGGGACCAAGGTCAGGTCGTGAGCAAAATGATTTATCTACACGTCACAAAACCACACAGCTTGACACAAATGGCAATCTGTTCCCAAAAATAAAAAAAATTTTAAAAAGGCAAAAAGCATAAGCACAGAAGATCAAGGCGCTGCCACGGTCCTCTCCTGCCGGGGCCGTGGAGGACACAGGGACGGGCACAAGGGTGCTGCAGCAAGGCCAGGCTTAAATGCTCAGCTTCAGCTGCGATAACCTCAGCTGCCAGGAGGGACACATCAGGTCTTCAGGTAAGGACCGGAGAAGTTTGTAGACCTGCTGCTGCGTGGATGCGCTTCTGCCAGGCGTGTGCATGCACCCACGCACCCCCTACCCGCATCTTGGCAAGATCCAGCTGCAACAGGCTGTGACACACTGGCATCTCACCTGTTGCAATACCATGTCACGGGATCCAAGTGCCATGCAGGTTAAATTAAAGAAAATAGGAAAGAAAGAGCGAGCCGGTTGTGCAGTTTAGCTGTACCCAATGTGTGATTTCTCACACATCTGATGATTTGCAGCACGCTATTTCTGGCTACGTAGAAGGATTGATTTGCAATCCCAGGTTTGGTTTCAAAGCTCTAAACAGGATTCCCTCCTAACTTTCCCTAAACTTCTCTAGGGAGCCTGAAAAAATATTATTTCCACAAAAGTTATTATGCTCATAATGCTTTAGAGGGGAGAACACAGACACTGTCCCTGCCCCAGGGGTATAAAACACGAATATTACAGGCCCACAGAAACACTCACCTAGCTCCAGTTAAAAAAGAATCATTGCTATTCTACAAATTGCAAAAAAAAAAAAACCATAAGAAAATGGGACTATAATACTTGATTGACATTTCACTACAAAACCTGATTGTATTTTATCACAGGCATAAAGTGTGACCTCCAGGGACCTTTTCTTTCCCCACCGCTTCTCATTTGTTTGGCATTAGGTATTTCTTCTGATTATTACGCTCTTACAGCTTCTGATCTTTTAAACTTTTCACCTTTCATTTAGGTACCACTTTACATATGACTCCACTGTTTTTTTTTCCTCTACCCTCTAAACCAATCTAAAGCATCTACAAGGAAAAAAACCCCAAACCCTACACTCTTCTAACCAGACTTGGCAACCACAAGCGGAAACATACTTACTGATCTTTTGCAAATGTTGTTTAGAAAAAACTCCCCCAATTTTATTTCAGCTTGCCTGTTCCATATACCTTATCAGGGTTTTCTTTTCAAATTCAGGAAGCACCAAAAACATGGCCATTCTGCATAACACGGAAGTAACTCTGTACCACAGCTGTTTTCACCCTCTACTCTCTTCTAAGGACTTTTTCCTAAGACAAAAAACAAGCTTGAGACTGAGGCATTCGCTCAGGTAATCTTGAAGCCTTAAAGGAAAGTGCAAGGAAAAAAAAAAAGCATTGCACAGGTGCAGATGAGTACTTTCTAGAAAGATGTGTTTCCGTGCCTAGTTGTCCATTCCCATTGTCCCCACATGCCCTCAACCAAAGAAAGAAAATCAGATATTCAGTCAGTCTTTTTGCCTAAAGAGATAATGAAATGCCCCTTTAATTTCAGCCTTAAATCTGGTTACTGCTCTGTGTTTCTGCAAGGATACTACATCAACAGAAAGGCTTCATCACTTACTCGCCTCTAACTGCAGTAGGCACAGTAACTTTCTAGACAGTTGCCACTTTTGCAATGTCTGCAGACAAAGAAGTGTGGCACTGAGAACCTGAAAGTCACTGAACTCACTTTCTAAACCAGGAAAAGTACAAAGATTAACTAGATGGCATGAAGTGTGAAACTGCTGAGATTTTTTTCCCCTTCAGTTAAATGCTAATAAACTTTATCCCCCCACACCCTACCGGTAATTCATCTCTTTAAAGCCAGCAGGTGCAATTTCCAGTTAATGCATGCAACTCAAACTCCCAAATGTTCTTCTGGGGTATGGTGGTCAGGGTGCTTTTGGGGCTGAGGCACTTGTAAAAAGCTCATCTTGCCTACCCTCAGCCTTGTTTCTCAGCAGGCAGAGCGCAACGGCCTGCTGCACCTCGCAGGGCAGCGAGCACCACGCACAGCTCACCCAAGCAGCAGCCTCTACCCAGGTCCAGACCGCGAGGAAGCTTCATCCAGACCTTGCTGAGCCATCTCTGGTCTCCTCATGGGAGACCCCATCACTTCTTACTCTCCTCCCGCTCCCTTGGGCGCCCCTCGCAGCAGGTTCCCCAGCTCCCCAGCAGCGGAGGTGGCCAACGGCCGTGCCCGGCTCGCCCAGGGGAGCTGTGTGCTGCTCACCACCGAGCAGATCCCCGGGGACCAGGTGCTCGGCGGAGCTCCCCGCAAGCGAGCGGACCTGAAGCAAATTACCTTGTAGACCTCGGCAAAGCATAACTGAGCAGGCCCTCTCTCGAGTTTGGCATTACTCGAAAGAAGGCGCTGCCACCTGATCAACAGATGAGTCAGAGCGTTTTGCACTCTGTAGTTGCTCCTGTTGCCCTTACCGCATCTCCTCCCGGTGCTCTCCAGCAACGCACTGAGTGATGTGAGTAGCATCAGCCACACGCGATTCGTTCCCTCTCCACCTGGAGAGGACCGGGGCAAGCACCTGATTTTGGAAGGGCTTCTGGGAAGGGGAGGCGATGGAGTGGTTTGGGTGTCTCCAGGGGTACGCGCTTAGTTCAGAGCTGAGACAGTCTGTTAGGCGCCTGGGAGAAGGCAGCAGAAGAGGCCGGGGAAGAGCCCCCAGGGAGACAGAGGGCAGCCAGTCCCCCTCTCTGCAGAAAGTTCCCTGATGCCTCGGGGCCTGAAGGATGCACTCGAGTTTCCCACCCAGGTGAGCTTGGGAAGGGGCTAGGCCCAGACAGCTGAGCATGACGTGAAGCGCAGTTTAAAGCAAGTTTTACGGCAACATAAGGAAAAAAAATAATACACTGTAACAATTGTAAGGAGGATGGTGCAGGGGAGGCAGTAGAAGGAACCGAGCAGACCAGCACTCCTTCCCCACGCCATCCTACAAAAGCGCTCACCCGCCGCCGCATTTCCGAGCATCACCGGCGGGACCGCAACCAAAAACTTCCCCACCGCCTCGGCGGACGGGGCATCGCCCTGGGGCCGGCGCCGGGGATGGGGGCGGGCGGAGGTTGCCCCTCTTCCCCCCTCCCTCCCGCCCCATCCCCGGCGCCAGGGCGATGCCCCGTCCGCGGGTACCGCGCCCCGCTCCACCCGCGCCAGCAACTCACCTCGCAGGGCCAGGAGCGCGGCCAGGGCTACCGGCACCCACCTCCCGCCGCCGCCGGGGCGCCGCCGCGTCATGCCGGGCCGGGCGAGGGGCGCAGAGCGGGCCGCCGAGCCCTGCCTCTCCCCGCAGCCGCAGGTGCCGCCGCCGGTGGTGGTGCCGCCGCCGCCGCCGTCCCGGGACCGCCCGCTCGCGGCGAGGCTCCGCCGTGCCCCGAGCCCCCGTCGCCCGGGAAGGGCGGCAGGCGCGGCGGCCGGCCCGAGAGCGCAGCCTGGCGGCCCCGAGCCGCCCCCGCAACCCGCCGGGCTGCGGCTGTCACCCCCCGCACGGTACCGCTCGTCCCGTCCCGGCGGCACATCCCATCGCCTTCCCTCTCCGCGCGGGCCACCCGCACATCGGGGTGTTCCCCCCCCAGCCCCGCCGCATCCGCAGGGATGCTACGCGGGCCAGGGCGAGGAGCCGCGGGCCAGCACGGGCTGGAGATTGCACCCCCACAGCGGCAGCATGGGGGCTTCTTATTTCCAGGACCTGCCTACAGCAGCATGGAAGAAGAGAGTGGCAGCGCACAGCAAATGATTTGGGACGTGGAACCGCTGCAGCACACGGTATAAACACCACTGGCTGGTTGTTTACAGGTACGAGCTACCCATAATAGTCATGCTACTCAAGAGCATAGGAGATGTAAGTGTTTGGCACCCCTAAACAAATCAGACCACGATACCTCTGAAAGGAGTAAGGCAGTTGCCCAAGTTGTGTCATGTAGTATCAGAGGGTCCCAAGAGTCACCAAGAAGTTGTGTCATTTAGGGTCATGAGCTTAAGTAATTGCAGTCCTTCAGGCTACACAGAAAATCAGTCAACCTAAATCCAGCACACTACTACACACCAAGCATGCGTGTAAGAAGGTGAGAATGGAGGAAAGGAGTCCTTTACCAATTTGGGGCCGTCACCCAGGAAAGAGATCAAAGCAGAGAGCTCAGAGATTGACTCCTTCCACATGCCCACCTCCCTGTCCAAGTCTGACCACACGAGTTTTTTGTGATAATAAGCAATTTGGTTCAGGAAATCCCCTAACAATTCCACAAGATGTACAATTGCTTCATTCCCCTACCCAAAATTTCCTTTCCCACCAAAGCACAGCCACACAACCTTTGCCTCCTGCAGGCAGCCAAACCTCCTTACAAGGCATCTCCTTGCTTCCTTCCCAGCAAGAGGCCCTGGGAGCATCCCCATGCCCAGCCTGCCCTACAGCTCAGCATCTGTCAGGTTTCACAGAATCACAGGGGTTGGAAGAGACCTCGAGAGATCATCAGGTCCAACCCCCCAAATTTCTGCCTCAGAATCATAGAATCATAGAACTGTAGGGGTTGGAAGGGACCTCGAGAGATCATCGGGTCCAACCCCCTGCCAAAGCAGCTCCCTAGGACATTTCACTCAGATAGGCGTCCAGACGGGTCTTGAATATCTCCAGAGAAGGAGACTCCACACCCCCTGGGCAGCCTGTCCCAGGGCTCTGTCACCCTCACTGGGAAAAAGTTTTTCCGCATGTTGGTGCGGAACTTCCTGTGCTCCAACTTGGAGCCATTGCCCCTTGTCCTGTCTCCACAGACCACTGAAAAGGGGCTGGCTGACACCCCCTGCATCCCCTGCTTAAGATAATTATAAACATTAATTAGGTCCCCCCTTAGTCTTCTCTTCTCAAGGCTGAACAGTCCCAATCTTCTCAGCCTTTCCTCACAGGGGAGATGCTCCAGGCCCTTTATCATCTTCGTAGCCCTTCTTTGGACTCTCTCCAGGAGATCCCTGTCCTTTTTATACCAGGGAGCCCAGAACTGGACACAATACTCCAGGTGGGGCCTGACCAGGGCAGAGTAGAGGGGGAGGATCACCTCCTTTGACCTGCTGGCCACACTCCTCCGGATGCACCCCAGGATCCCATTGGCTCTCTTAGCCACCGAGGCACACTGCTGGCTCATGGCCAACCTGTCATCCACCAGGACCCCCAGGTCCTTCTCCACTGAGCTCTTCTCCAGCAGGTCATCCCCCAGCCTGTACTGATAGAAGCTACATTGACACTCCCACTGAAAAGGCAGAAGCCACACCCGGGAGTGAAGGCAGCAGAGAAGCACCCAGGATAGCGGAGAAGAAATGGCTAAGCAACAGGGAGAAGGTAAGTTGGTGCCTGTGGAAACAGCACATGGCAAAACGGCTACCGCCTAACCAGCTTCAGTTGAGACATGCCTTGCCCAGCATCTAGCTCTGCCACCTTTTACCAGAGGACTAGGTAAAAATGTCACCCTAGCAGTTCAGATCTGCTGATTTTCTTGGTTCCAGGAAGGACACTCTGCTTATGAGTCTCAATGGCTGATGACCTTATCAGGCAGCAAAACTCCCACCGACTCCCACGCAGGCTGAGATTTTGTTCAGCAAGTGGTGGTACGCTGGAGTGAAAAGGCACCCTGAGGGGACTCAGAGAATGTCGCCCTAGTCTCTTTCCAGGTCTGTCAGGTGCTTGCTGCATGTCCTCAGGCACCCAACCAGACAACAGGGACAGCCTCACAGGTCTAGCCCCCTTGCAAAACACTCTCTGCTACAGCCCTGCCATGGGCCAGCGGGCTGAGAGAGAGTTTTGCTCCGTTATGGAGCCAGCTCTTGGCAAGGGCTCAGGCAGCTGAAGCATAACACTTCAGAGGAGCACTGAAGGGACAGCCACAACCCAGCTGTTTCCCGCATTCTCTGGCAATGTGGGGACTGAAGTTGTCTCAGGGTCCCTCAGATCACTTCTCTTCCCTTCAGCTGACCTGCTGTATGGGTGGGGTTTTTCTGTCTAGAGAAGAGGGTGAAGGAACATGATGTTCTTATTCAGCAGCAGCAGCTCCAGGAAAACCCCTCCATCCTTGGGGGGGTTACAAACATGGCTGTATCCACATTCCTAACTACCAGGACAGCCCACGAATGTTTCCTACCAAGCACAACCTCCTCCATCAAAGTCAAGAGCAGAGCTCACGTTGGGCACAGTGGCCTGCCACTACCCTTACTCCTTCAGATAATTTCTGGGGATGGAAAGCTGCAAAGACAAATCAAGTGAAAACAAGTGAAACTGCATATTGGCCTCAGGACTGCTGCACTGCTTTCCTCATCTGCCAAGACCCTGAAGCTCTCTTGACCGAATGGAAGCCAGCACAGGTATTAGGATAAGGACACGCTGCATTTGGCAAATGCCATCCCAGCTCGGACTGTTCCTCACACCCCGCTGTGCGTCAGCTGGCAGGTAAACAGCAGAGTTCACTTCGCTCCCAGGCGTGGCTGAATTAATGTGCGCCCTGAAGAGCGCAGAGAGCCCCAAGTGCATCAGGGGCCTTGTGGTCATTTCTGCCCAGAACGGACCCGGGTGACTCCTCACCAACCCAAGCTGGTGGGAGCAGGGAATCTTTTAATCACCTTTAAGATCTGGTCAGCACAGCAGACACTATGTCATGCCAGCATAACACAGTGACACAGCAAGTGGCTTTAGCTGCTTCTTGCAGCAGTTCAGAGAACAATCTGTGGCCCTGCTCCAGAAGGATGGAGCAGCCACAGGGAATAATAATCTACAGACGCACCAGCCAGTCCTCTCACCCTGGCTCCTTCTCCACCTTACCACCACTTCCAAAAATAGCTTGCAGCTTGTACAGAAAGGACGTGGACGAGGAGATATTGTTCCTGGAACTCTGAATTTCTACTTGAGCTGCCCTTGAGCCTTCCCCAAAATATTAGGCTCACACCAGCCATTTATTCAGCAAGTGCAGCATACTCCAGCTGATTGGATGCTAGAGCTACAAGCACACATATATCTGCTGCTCCAGCAGTCTGTTTTCCCACCAGTGAATGTCTATACCTCTTCCTTGGCACTGATGGAATAGCATGTCATGGACAGAGGAGATGTGTTCACAAAATCCCAAGCATCAGATGCTGGCAGGTGACTACTCCAGGGCTCAGTTGTGTTACATTGCTCACAAGAACAGATATGGGATCCATAAACTGAATGTCCAAGGCATTTGCCAAGACTTTGCATGCTAAGTTGGGCAAGGACAGAAAGAGAAAAATTAAACCACTCCCACCTGCTTTTCCTTTTGAAAGAATTATGATAAGTAATGCAATTCTCATGTCTCAGGGAAAAACATCTTTCTGAATCAAATTTGAAAAGGCGGCTTTTTTCCAGGATTATATGCTCCCCGTCTCCCTCCCCCCGCACTTAAGATGGCTCTAAAAAAACCAGTGGGGATGCAGTTGGGTTCAAGAGCTGCAATAGATGCCAAGTCTTACATCACCTTCGCCATCTCCCAGCTTGTTACTAGGTTATCTATTGCCAGATGGGAATTTATTGAAGGTGACATTGCTTATAAATTGATCAAAATCAGCTTCAGTGTCCTTCCAAGATATAAAGAGATGGATAAAATTTACTCAGTTGATCATTAATAACTTCAGTCTGTGGAATTGGTTATCTCCTTTTGACAGAAGAAATAGAGTTTGCAGATTGAACTGTTTTAATCCTATCTGAGAAGAAATATGACAGACCTTTGGAAATATAGCCAATTAACTATCTCTATACCTTTTCAATAAAAAAATAAAAATTAAAACAAGCCCCCAGATTTATGTTGCTGAACACCCACGTATACAAAACACATGGAAGAAGAAACAGTGATAATCTTATCAACTCAACTGTCCCAGATTTATTTTATTCTCCTGGCCACAGGAATGGTCATGTGGGAGTACTGTCTCAAGAACAAAAGTTTGTGCTTTCAAAACCCCAGGTGCTGGAATTTAAGCAGGAGCCTGAGGTCTGGGAGAGGTGGGGATTTACTAGGTCACTCTCATCCACTCTGTTTGGAGTCAGGTGCAGTCTGATGCTGGCACCATGAGCCCTATGCATTACCATGGCAGGCTTTTGGGGTGAGCACTCCCCCACATCGGTGGGGATAACCTCATTCCTGCCACAGCAGCGACCTGTGCTCGCACATCAGCCGTGCAGCAAGACTGGCAAAACCAACCCTGGAACAACAGACACATTTCCACACTCCTTCAATGCCAGATGGCAGGAGCGGATGTGTCCATGGAAACCTGGGTGGATTAGGGGTACTTTCAAACTTCTCAGCCCTCAAGTAGGCCACAGTGCTGCTTCTTTCTCCAAGGCCACTTTGACCTACACCTCAAGCAGCATCTCTCTCTGCCTGCCCCCACTTCATGGGAAAGGGGCCTCACAGCCAGGCATCACATGCGCCCAGGAGCTGGGCAGAGACACCGCTTCCTTCCCCTAGACCTTTTCACATGCTGGTTTGGTTTCTTCATCCCAGGCATATAGTACCTGCAGCACAACTCTGCTATGCACACTGCAAGGTGCTTTTTTCCTCAGTATTTACATAGGGAATAAATGTATTTCTGCATCCTCCCCACCCCTCTTCTGCTTTCTAACTGCCCTGAAATATCTCAGCATTCTTGGAGCTAATCCATAACCTTGTCTGGTCTCTCCACCATTTCTACATCTTATGAGTTTTCCCTGGCTGCTCCTGCAGTAACAACAAATCTTACCACCTACAAAATCCTACCCCCTCCTCCTGCCCAGAGACACTCCCACACACGTTTCAGTGTACATCTACAAAACCAAAGCTTTCTAATTCAGTGATTTGAAATCCTCCATCTCTTTCTTACTCCACTCCCCAAACTCAGTCCACACAGACATTTTGAGAACAAATGGTTCCCCAAGACTTCCACTAAACCTTTTCTTTGGACACACTGCTCTGCCTGTGGTTAACAAGTGTCCGTCGTACCCCGCTGGACACATGCCGCCACCCCTGTTAGCAAAGGGTGGATGCTGCGTCCACATAAAAGCATTTCATAATGCTACCATTTACATAATAACTCTCTAAATTGTACATCGACAGATTTCCCCAAATCATTACGCTAGGTGAATTAAATCTTCCACTAAACGCCAGCAAATGGTGGTAATGACAAGTCTTCTAAGTAGCACACCCCATAAAGCTCTGAAAATTGAAATCAATCACTCTCCCATTTTTTTTTCCCCAGAACTGCTGAAAGAATTTATTACACACAGCTGTGACAGAAAATAAATAGATGACAAAATTGAGAAGAAATACACTAAAGTTAGTACTCTTGTGGACACATTCCTGCAGTTGTGATACAAAATGGGTCTGCAAGAATCTTGTTTAGCAGCAGCGTTACTGCGGCTGTGATGATCTAAAGATAAGCGAGGTGCAGTAACTTCTACAGAGAAGCAATAACTTTTACCAGACCAGCTGATGTAGCTGAAAAATATCAACATGCTTTTGGTCACATTGACCCAGGGAAGGGCTTCTGTGCCTGAAAACCCATCTGTTTTTTGCCTTATTACGTTCACTGGTCTAATAAGAGATGTTGCAGATTCCTGCATTTCTTAACTGCTCGATGTTCCTTGGCAACTAGTACCCATACATAATGTTTCCTGGCCACTGACTTGCTTTTTCCTATGAGGACTAAAAACAAATAAAGAGGAAAACAAGACCAAAATGCTTGTGCCAGCAGACATACAGCCACTTTGCTTAATCTTGGTGTTGCTAACAGTGCCTGCATCAATAACTTACTGCATTAAGAGTTACTTCTTATATCTCAGAGATATCCCAGGTAATGGTGAAACCCCCAGGAATACATGGGACAGCCTGGAGAGCACAGGACAGATACTTCCACATTCAAACACCTAATTTCCTGAACCCATAGAGCAATGTGTGTATCTCTGTAGCACCCTCACGGCTGCTCCCAACTCAGGAGAGGCTTGCTGGGCACAGGGAGCTACAAGGTTGGCTGTTACTTTACAGTGAGGCAAAGCATCTTTGCTGGACTAAGGCAGGAGAAAGCTCAGATCTTTGGTATCCACAGTGCAAGGTATCCATAGACTAGATAGGCAGCCCACACAGTGTGTGTAGCTATGTATTAGTGACCTAAAGGTCAGTTTCAGCAAGGTTTCCACCTATAAAACACAATTATTACCACCACACCAAAGCATCTGAATCTTGGAGCCCATGCCCTTCATCCCTGCATTCATGGGACAAGTATGTAGCATCTTCAGACTTGATCCTCCAACACAGAGAGTCAACTACATCCAAGGTAGCCACATAGCAACAAACAAAGTTTTCTGTTTTGAAGCAGCATCAGAATAAAGCAATATAAGAACAAAACGTAATCTTGCACCTTGGCACAACCTGCTGGTTAAAGTTTGTAGTTGCCCACGCTCCACTTCAGACTCAAACCTCTCCTCCTGTCAGCTTTTGCTGTACTGCTGGGACACTGCCATGAGCCCAGGCCAGCTCATCTTCCTTTCACCTGTTCTGGCAGGAGTCTAAACCACCCTGTAAACCGCTGCTGACAGGAACTCGAGCTTCCCAGCCTCTACTGACAGCTTCCCCTGCTGTTGCTTAGCGTTAGCCATGGGCCACGTGGTTTCCTATGCAGGGCAGGGTGTGCATAATTCACATTATCCTGGGCCAGAAAGGGTTTGTTGCACAGCAAAGAGAGCTGAACTGTCTTTTAAAAAGAACTCACCTTGCTTACCGCATAACAAAACAGTCATCAAGTGAGTTAATGAGGGCCAGGATTTAAGATAAAGAAGTCATCAGGGCTGACTTAAGGACAGTGGGGAGGATTAAAGTCTCTTCACCAGACTCCAAAGGCAGGAGGTCCTAAGAGCTTGAACCAGCAGCTGCTATTGGAGAGGAGAGGTATAGCTCCATGTTTAACACCAGGCAGATTTCTGTCTCCCACCACAGTCACTCAGCAACAAAAGGTGAATTTTCAAAGCATGTTCACCGATGCTCCTTCAAATGCCCTTTTAGGGATTATAATTCCAGGGTCCACATCAATCAAATAATATAATTCCAGAGTCCACATCAATAGGGCAGAGTGCAGCATCTCTCTCCATTTTGCACTAGGGCTTTTAAACAGTTTGGCAAGTAGCATTTGCAAGCACCCTTTTGATGCTCACACTGATAGCCCACTGATAGACCCAGGCAAAGACAACACTAACTGCCAGAAGGTTGTGTTGCTAAATCTACTCCCAACCAATTTTTGCTCCCCTTTATGTATATAGGAAAGGTCTTCCTTCTCCCTCCATTGCACAAAACTCTACAGGTGGCAATTACAGCACCAACACTAAAAGCTCAACAGGCTGAGAAGGTAGTGTCCTCTCAGTCCCAGTCATGTAGACCTCCAGGTCTACAGAGAAATGTGACTATAGTCCTTCTATTTGCCTTTAACTGCGAACGTGGGGACTCCAGCCTCTGGCACAGAGTTGTCAGCCCTGCACCTTCCCTCACTCCTGCCTTCATTTAGTGGTGCTTAAAAAATGTATGCTTAAAAAGCAAAGTTGAGTTGTCTAAGTGCAAAGGAAAGCCTCTTAATTAGCACTCAAATCAAAAGAAGGGGAGGAAATGAAGGAAAAGCGTAAAGTGGTTTAGCATTTTCAAGTGAATTTCCTGGACCTTTTCCCCCTCTCTCCACCCTTTTTTTTTTTCTTCTTCTTCCTTTCTTTTTCCTCTGAATGTACCAAGATGACAGCCCCTTTGGGCCAGTTGGACTGAAGAGTGCTGTCTCTAAAGCACTACATTGGGACTGCCAGTTCACTTCACCCTGATGACACTGATTTATACCGGTGCCTGGTCAAGAATTAAACCCTTCATCAAATTTTAACAGCCCCTTGTCCCTTTAACAGTCCGATTTCAAGCAAGAACCCTTCTTAGACCCTGAATGTCTCTATGGTAACACAACAAGATCGTTTTGTTCTCTCTTGCAGCATTGTGTGCATATTGAAAAGCACAGTTAAGATATTTTGAAGTGGAGAGTCCAGATCAGCCAATTCTGAAGCCTTGCAAGAAAAATGATTATGCAAATTAAACTCCTAAAGGTGAATGGCAATGAATGCTTTCAACAACAATACAGTTACAGTATGAGAAATGAGAGCAGCAGTCTCAGCAAGGTGCCTCACTCAGCAGTACAAAACCTGGACACCAGTTGCCTTACTTTTTGCTTATCTTAGCAAAACGCTCTGGGACTGAATGGATTGCACTGGGGAAAAAAACCCAAGACATTTCTGGGGTTTTGTAGCTGTTGCTGTAGAGCACAGTCAAGCCTGAGCACAGACAGAAGTCAGCCCACAGGAATCTTAACAAGGCCCCTCTCACATGAAGGGAAAGGAAAAAAGATCCTGCAAGTAGAGCCCTGAGTTGAGGAGATGACGACTAACAGAGGCGGTAATGTCTGCGTGCCTTAACCCTTAGACAAAAATGCATCTCACCTATCTCCCCTTGTGCCACCTGACACCCAATCTGCAAGCACCCTGTGGTACCTCTCACTTGCTGGTTTCTCCAGAGAAGCTCAGTCTCATACAGTACTGCAAGTTGGGATGGCAGGAGGATATCTCATGCCAGAAGGCACAAAGCCGAGCCTGAGGAAGTTACTACCTCTTCTCATCATTTTTTTTCATGGCTATCACTCACCTACTGGGTGCCACCACTGCCCTCAAATTCTTACTATGGACAATACAGAAACAGACCTTATATATGCAAAACCAAGAATTTACCATCAGTGTCACTGAAGTTAACAGTCTAATCAAATAAATATTTCCTAGTTTTGGCAGGGATAGAGTTAATTTTCTTCTTCGCAGAAGAAAGTAGTAGAAGACAGTCCTGTGGTTTGGATTTAGGATGAGAATACTGTTGACAACACACTCATGTTTTTAGTTATTTTCAAAAAGTCAAGGACTCTTCAGCCTCTCTTACTGCCCTGCCAATAAGAAGGTGGGGGGCACCCAAGAAGATGGCAGGGAACACAGCCAGGACAGCCGACCCTGACTGGCCAAAGGAATATTCTATAACATATGATGTCATGCTCCTTATATAACTGGAAGGGTGGGTTGGAAGGTGGGGCAGCTCAGAGTCTTGCAGACCATCAACTTTTGGTAGTGAGAAATTCTGCTGTTCATCACTTGGCTTTGTTTATTATCATCACTGTCTTCCTGTTCTGTCCTTATCTGAACCCATGAGTTTTACTTTTTTTTTAAATTTTTTATTCTCTTTCCCATCCCACTGGGTGGTAATTGAATGACTCTGTGGTTGTTTTAGCTGCCTGCCAGGTTAAACCATGACAGCTTAGATCAAATTAGAGGGAAAAAAATAAAGAAATAATATATGGAAAAAGTCTGAGTGATAATATAGTTGAAATTGTTTTACACGCTTCCTGGCAAAAAATCTCATCTCCCTCTTCATATGCAGGAGCACGATACTGATGTATTCTTTCTGCTTCATCTGAGGTCCATGTGGAGCTGGGTTTATACATTTTCTAGCACCATTTTGCACCATACTCCTCTTTCCTTGCTGCATCCAGACTTACAACGTACAGGAGACTTTTACATATATTGGATTTTCCTCTTTTCTCATCTTTAATATTGTTTTTGCCCAGCTCATGTCTGCATGCCTCCATCTAATCACTGAGGAGATGTTTATAGACCTAGAGCATACAGCGGTACACCTCTTTTCTCATCACCCCATGCCTGTTCTCCTCTGCACTGCATCCTCTGTTATCACACCATACCTGCATTTCTCTATACAGTGTCAGTGCAAGGAGCACAGAGTATGGGACCTCTACTGAGGCTGTCCTTTTGAAAGCATCAGGCCTCCAAGAAGATGTGAGGTAGTAGTAGTAGTTGGGTGTAGGTGGGTCAGTACGAGCATGTTGTGCTGCTGGTGGAGTGTTATCCCTTAAACCCATCTGGAGAACTATGGAGGATCAGCCTTCTAGGAAACTAATTGTAGCTCTCAGTTTGGTAGGACAGATTCAACTTAACTCAGCTAAATTAAGTCCTTAATAATAAATTCACTTTTTTCTTTATCTCTGTGTTCTTCAAAGGGATGTGTTGGACCAATCTATCAGGGGCTTCATTACCAGTGGGCCCTTGGGTGCAACTGGCATATGTATATGAAATAATTCTGAGAAGTTCTAGCTACCACCCCCAACATTATTCACTCTGTCTAGACGCATCAAAAACTGAGCATTAGCCAATGTCATGTCTTGGACAACCAGGTACAAGATTATCAACTGAATTTTTACCAGAAGTGTTTTTCTTCACACTACATCTTTTGTGGAGAGATTTCAGTCCTAGTACTTCTCAAATACAGAAAGACTTTGAAAGATTATTTTTTTTTAAAGCTCTGAATTAAAAATACTGCCTATGAGGCAACTAAGTTGAGCGAAATATTTTTAAAAATAATTTCTTACTATAAAAAGCAAATTAACAGTTCAGCAGGGTCAACATTCAAATCAGACTAGGTTGCTAGGGGCTTTGATCATTCTGTGTCCTTGGACGTTTTGGAGAATTTCTTCCACAACCTGAGCTACCTATTGCAGTGATCATTTATCCTCAGTAGAGTCATCTTCTTGATAACCTCCACACTAGAAGAAAGGTGTTTGTTTCCCTGACATGCTCCAGGCTGAAGAAGCCCAGCTCCCTTAGTTTCTCCTTGTTTTCACATGTGGTGGTGAATCAAAGCCTCTGTGTCACCACAACAGTACTCAATTCAATTTAATCAGTAGAGAATCATAGCAAGCTTGCACTCATACAGGGCTTGATACCCAACTTAGTTTTCCTCAGAGCAGTATCACTCCAGTAAAAATTTAAATGTATGTAGAACAGGTGAGATGATAGAAGTGACTTCCCTGGACATATCACTGTTTGAAAGATGATGCAGGTGCTGCAGAATTTAGGACTGGGCTTACACTTGCACATTTGGACACCTCACATGGACTCACGATCCTACCTCTGGGCTTAGAGCAGCTTTTCCTGAAGTTATCTTCCCCCACCCATCCAACTCTTAGCTTAACATGGCACAGATTTCTTCTGAGTATAGAAATATCAGCTCCAGTTACCAGGGATACTATGTTCTATAATGGTTTCCAGGAGGTGTCATCTCCAACGATGAATCCTTCTCCCGAAAGGGAACAAAGCATCTGGCTTTGTCTAGGAAGGCAAAGGCAAGCAGCTACAAAACAGAGTTTTTTTTCAGAAGTGTCTCATAAATGGACCTTGATGCTGTGAAGAGACAGGAGCACAATACTCATCTCACCTGTACCAGAAGGAGCCCAGAGCAACAGAGTAGATCTTGACCCTCCTCAGATAAACACCACCATTGATTCTTTCCTCCTTAGCCCCCGTGCCTCATTATTCACACATGGCTAGTAAGTAAGTCAGAGGACTGTGCAACAATGCATTTGTGTTGACTGAAAATTTAAAATCTTACCCACTGGATTAACTAAGTTCAACATGCAATCAAGGGCCAGAATATGCCTTGGCCTGCAGCCCAATAAATGAATCCCTTAAGGAGCCAGCATCACACTTCTGCACAAATATAGCTCTCCGCTCATTACCAATCCAGTCTGAAGTACTGGGGAAGACTACAGGAAAACAGACACCTGGCAGAGATGCTAAGTTATTTCCCTGCATAATGATTTATGCAGCGATACTTCCTAAATCACTAGCAAGGGGAACACAAACTGTGCAAAGAACAGTGGCCTCAAGGTATGACACAGAGGCGCACAGCAGAGCTCCTACAACAGCCTTGCAAGTCCTACAGGTAGGGGCATAGCAGCAAGGTCTGCAGTGCAGCAACAGCAACTAGGGGATTTGACTGACATCTCCTTCGCAATCATCTGACAGGGGGTCCTTCCACCCCGCTGTAAAGGGGCAGCAGTTCAGTTCAAGCGTGCTTGGTGCCCACAGCAAAGGCAGCTAATGCCCTTTAACAGGAACCAGGAGCTCCAGCCCAGCCAGCTTTCTTCACCATCTTGATCACACCTATAATGAGGCACACTTCCTTTTACAGGCAAACTCCTCTTCCAACCTATAGCCTAGTGTTACAATTTCACTATCTCTGGTGACCCAGGCACCCAAAATCCACATAATCAACATCACTGGACATCCACCTTTGCGATTCTTCTGCTCCTTTAGATAGCCTACCCCAACTTATTTCTCCATGGAACCAAGCTTTGCCTCCATGAAGGAATTACTACAAAGACAGAAAATGGGAAGCTTCAGTAGTCTGATAGTTTGCTAGTGAGCAGCACTGCCTTCCAAAGCAGTCTCAGTATTTTTCAGGTATGCAGTCTCTCTCACATGGTGCCTTTACTTATGTTTGTGCAGCACCATGCACTCCATGGCTGACATTCAGCTATGGCATTCCTAGGCTCTACAGCTATAGAAATAAAGAATGTGATAGGCCTAATTGGAGGTGTGATTCAGCCTATAAATTATACAATCCTGTCAAAACTGAATTAATCATGTACCTTTCACCAGCTCAGCTGTACTCTACCCATTAATCCATCTTCACTGAGATGTATTCTAGTGTTACAAATAACCCACCAGTTTCAAAGGCATTTCTCCCCAAACTATCCCCACTCAGGACAGACAAGATTCAGATTCAGCCTTGGGCGAGCAATGCTTTTCTAGGCATAAAAACCCTGTACAACAAAAACCCTCTCAACTTGAATGTCTGATGGTCATGAAGGGATAGAAATGGGAGCTTCATGCTATTAGGGAAGGGCAATTCCCAGCTGCACAAAGGGGACACGTGTCTTGAAAAGACTTGAGATTTTAATGCTATGACTTTTTGTGCATAGAAATGCATTTGAGTCATTTTTAAATAGTTGCACAGCTAATTCCCTTTCAGTTCTGCACAGTTGGATTCATTGAAGTGGAGGTAACTTTGTTCACAGTAGTAGTATTGTTGTAGTTGTGAAGGCTTTAGGCTGTATCTCAGATGAGGTTTGTAGGGAAAAGAATTAGTTTTTATTAGATCAGCTAAGAGATGGAGGGAAATCAATCTTTTAGGCACGCAAAGCCTTCAAGACTATATATTTTTTAAAAAATCTCAATCTGAACACTAGGGAGCCATGGAGAAAATTCTTCTAATAAACATTTTCAGCTCATTAAATTATTTCAGTGGGCTATTTTTTTTGAAACAGCAGTGGGCTAAAGAAAGTTATCAAGGCTCCTTCAGGTTGAGCCACATAAAGTCGTTATACTTCAGAGCACATGAGGAACAACTCCACACACACCCCATCTGTCCCGTCCCCCGTCCCCATCCCCCCCCCGAAAAAAGCTTATCTGGCACTTAACTTGCTCTCATCCACCCATCACACTGCAGCAAAGACTTCCCCTCTTCAGCTGACAGCAGGCACCTGCAGGTCCCTCTTGGCTGAGGGAGCAAATGGTTATATCCAGAGACAGCCTTTTCTGATGCAGTTCACTAAACTTGGTGGTTTGGCTTTGGATTTTTCTTTTTAACCAATTATTACAAAAACCCCTAACAAGTAATGACATGAAGGGAAGTAGTATGTACTGAAGAATTTAGAAGCTAAAGTAGCAGAATATCATACCTTCACCTGGGAACAAACCAGGATTGCCAGCCCTAACTTTTACAGCAGATGGAAAGTACATAACACACAATTTAACGTTTCTCCAAAAGAGGGCAAGCTTAGCACTCCCTAACCCTTTGCAACAAGCAAAAAGGGTTCCTTCTTGTGGTAAGGGCAGGAAGAGCAAAGCTGGTTACGGGAATAATAAGCCTTTAGGAGGACAAGGCAAGAGGCATTCACTGGGGAAGATCATGTACAAAGCACACCCAAAGGCAACCTGAGCCTCTTCCAAATGTGAGGTATTAGCAGTCCCTGCTCCCTTTGCATCCCCTGGGCTCTAACAGGCCACAAAGACTGGGAGGAAAACCTCTCATTCAAGATCACCTCTGAGCTGAATTAAAAGTTAAGAGGCCCTCAGGAGACCAGCAAAGGTAGTGGCAAAAAGTCACCTACTCAGTGCTTAAGACACTACAAAAGATTTTCAGGCTGACTGGGAAAGCACTGTCCCAGCTCAGGCCTCAGGCAGGCCTGCAACAAGCTGGTTCACACTGGTCACCGGTGAGTGGCAAACAGGTACTGCGAAATAATAGCAGAGCAGTGCCCACCAACTAATCACAGAGAAAACACTTACCTACTCTTCCCAAAATCAGGTAGTGCACTGAAGCTTACTCGGGAGGGCAAAGCAACAACAAAACTCCACATGAACAAAACCAAATGTCATTTCTGCCTCCTCCCACCCTCCATTTAAACAGTCCTACTAACACCAGTTGATGACCCAGCCCAACTACACAGCTGGCTCTGTTTACATAATAATGACCATGGGCAAGACTGCAAAGGAAGACGTTAGAGGCCCTGTTGCTTGCCTCTACTAACAACGTTTTCCTCATTTAGCCCTCACAAGTTTCCTAGCAACATCCTTGTATGCAGAGTAACACATACATTAGATCTTGCACAGGCACCTGTAGAACAGTCAGGGCTGAACAATTTTGCTTTCATGTTGACTCTGAGGGGAAATCAATTTGCTTCAAGAAGCAAAGCCCCTTCAAGGCAGCAAAGGCCACCAGCAGTTAGGTATGACAGGTTCACGAAACCATGGCGTTCTTAGTGAAGGGAGAACCCACTGCAACCAATTTCATTTCTGGCATTTTCCATGTAAGGAGGCAATGGCTTATCATCTCCCTGAAGCTTTTAAAGGCAGCAAATGTCAATACAGAGAATAATGCTCTGATAGCACACAAAGAAGTCTGAGCAGCCAGACAGGCAGGTGCTGGGCAAAGGGTCAGAAGGAGCAATAATTTGCTTCTACACAACTTGTGGCAAATCCTCTGTGTCTCTAGGACCTGCCCGTTCTGGCATCCAGATACTACCCTTATTTCTCACTGCCCAAAATAGCGGCTTTCTTGCCCAAACAACCTAGTAGATGGGTTCACCTTCCTCAGTGCCATCTCAGTGTTTCCATCACAGAGGAAGGAATTGTCCCAGCCTTTCAGGGGGTTCAAACTTCACCCTTCATGCACCAATGTCTGCACACCAGGGAGACGAGGATTCATCAGTTTCCCAGAGCAAAACCTCAGTAACTAGCAGGAACCTCTCCTTTGTTAAATTTCACTTCCAGCAGTGACACGAGGATATATAACACTCCAGGCTGGGGCAGCACAGAAATTTCACCAAGTTCCTCATACCATTAATGTATATCAGCACCTCCCAGGAGTTACAGATCAGCAGCATTTACCTACCAAGTTTGCAGTGTGAATAACAGAGCGCTGTGTAACTGGCTTGGACTGAAATATTTTGGAGGCTCCTAGACAAACAAGGAGCATTTGGGACACCCCTCAAGGTGATCAAGACAGTCTTGAGGGCTTGGAGGACACAACACTCCCAAGTCCTTCTCACCCTGTGCTCCATTTCCCTTCTCTGCAGAAATCATTTGAAGAGGATTTTTTCACTTGGCTGGAAAGCAATTAATGGGAGCATGCTTTGAAGCCCGAGTGTATCCCACATCTTGCCCAGCATCGTGCAGCTGGTGCACACTTGTATGGTGTGGGGAAGCTGCCTTGAGCTGAAATGCACACTTTAGGGAGAGTGCTTTGTGTTTGAGGTAAAGACAGTCTTGCCTGCTGCCCAAAAAAGGGGGTCATGAGAACATCCCAATTTGCTGCTGCCTTTCAAATGGGGTTTCCAGCCCTGAAAAAGGCTAATACTGGCATGCAGACTTGGGACAAAGGCAGCACATCGCAGGGCCGTGGCCAGCAGTGGGGAACTGGAGAGAAGCCACTGCCAGGAAGCATGCGTCTCTGATTAATGCTCTCAGGCTGCCTGTTGACAAAAGCAGCAAGAGGATTTGTAATGCCTAAGCTTATCATCATCACGCTTTGAGAAAATCCCTCTCCAAGAAACAGTGTAAATAAGTAAAGTTTTACAAGTTAGTGGACTCTCTTAATTGAGTAACCCTTGTAAATTAATAACATTGAAGCAAACGTGCAAAGACTCTGCTGACTTTCTGGAAGATGTCTAATAAAGTTCAGGTCTACTAAAGCACCCAGAGGAGCTGGTCCCAAAACCTTACTGTAATTTGTTGAGACACTAATGATAGCTAACTTCTGGAGGTTTATTCGGGAGCATGGCTATAAGGACAGGAGAACCACCAGTAGGCCATTCCTCTCAACCTGGCCAGGTGCTAGGCCTTCTACTCCTACTACCTTGCAGTGCAATAGCGAATGGGAGGTGGCATCTCTCCTTCTTTGATGAGGTCCTGTGATACAACAGTGACGAACCATCCTTGGACCATCTTTCAGAGCCAACATGGAGAGTCTGAGGGGTATTACTGTAAGTCATTGTTCCTGCCTGAGGGCTCCATGTCCAACCTACCCTGAGAAGATGCATTGAATAGTTTAGCACAAATAGGTGAAACATGAAAAAAGGGTTGTTTTCTGTTGCCATTTTTCTTGCACCTTTTGCTTTGCCTTCCCCAGTTCCAACCATTACCAGTTTGGTCTCCCTGAGGAGAAGCTGTGGTTGGGTGAGTGATAGAGAGCGAACACATTACTTCTTTTTTGGATGAACTTTTTCTTTGTTCACAGACACTGATGGCAGTTCCTGCTACAGCATTCACTGTTTGAATCTATTAGCCCATCCAAACTGTGTTTATTTTTACTTTAATGGCTGTGAATATTCACATGCCTTCAGTCACATTGCTTGGAGCTTGCCCACCTGTAAAACTGTGCTGCTGTTACATGCATTTCGTTGAAGACCCCCCACATTCACCTGCACTCTGTAGGATTGGAAACAGCTTATGATGATCCAAATACAGTCTGTAAGGAAACTATGAATTAAAAAGCAGCTGTAAGCAACTTTTATTCTGACATAAGAGGGCTCAGAGGGGAAACTGTGCTGCTTTAATTAACTCAGGGCAGGGTGGTGAGTGAGAATGGCCTCAGGCAATGGAGAGGTGCCTTCTCTCAGATTCATCCATGCTCATGAAAGAGCAGATGTACCTCAGCTTGCTCTCTCTGCCCTTGCAAGGATGAAGCAGTGATACCTACCAGGTTCAGGTCTCCTATTAATTCATTGGAAACACATCACCCAGAGGACAGGCAGATCACAGCAAGTGTTTTGTGCAGCCTGATGACATCAACCTAGCAGAGAAGCACCTCTAGAAGAGAGCACTGAGAGAAATTAATGGATGTGGGATCAGGGACTGGTATCTGAGCCATGTTTCTCACAGCCCCCATTTCCTCTTAAACCCTAGATGTGTGCAGTAAGGTTCAGATCCTCCTTCAGAGAGGAGGACCTGTCCCCACAAACCAGGTCTTCTATGGCACAACAGAGCGTCTCTATTTGCCTTGACCACAACAGAGGGACAGTAAGCGATGCTGTGATATTTTGAGGAAGAAAGAGTAGGATAGGGATGCCCAAGACCATGGGACTGCTCTCACAGGGGTGAGCTGACCCTTTGGCTGACACAGAAAAACCAGGACACATTGATCACTGCAGAGGGGTCATCACCAGCCAGCAATAGGTCAGCTTTTCTCTGCACAGATAGGTACAGTGGCAAGAGAGCACAACTGTGATGCTGCCACCTATGACCTCTTGCCCTCGGTAACCCTGTGCATGGACTGGCCCCTGAGCAGCCCCTAGAGCTTGCTGGTGCAGTGCAAAAGAGGTCTGACAGGGCAGCTACTACCATCACAGCTACTGCCATCATAGTTACTGCCATCATAGCTTCCAAAGCCAGCACCTCTGTCAAAGACAGGCCTTCATCCCCTGTGGAGTGGCATGGCCCTCTCAAAACCGTCCTTCTTTTTCCTCTTCTCTACGCTCCTCTCTGAGTGCCTGGTCTCTCCTCTGTATCTTGGTGCAATGCAGCTCATGGTCATCTCCCTTGAGGCATCCCAGAAAAGCACCCCTGCACTGTGAGAAGCACAGACAGCAGCAGCCAGACCTCCAACACCTGCAACAGAACATGCAGTATGTAGGTTCAAAACAGAAGAAGTATATTTTTTCTGTACTACTGGAAGCCAGACTTACTTCTGAGTTCAGCAAGTCAGAGATTCCATGACATGGTGAGGTCTTGTTCTCACTATTTAAATATGAGTAACATCCACTTGGCAAGTAGGTTCCTGGCTGGGGTAGAACAAAGAGACTTTTTTGCCAATGCATCAAGCAGAAGAGAAATGTTGCTTGCCTGCAGCCCCCAGATGCCACAGCACAAAATACGCTCCTGAACTTTGGGCAATATTTAAGTGTCAAAGCCAGTTCTCTGTAAGTGAAATTCTATTCTAGGCTTGTGGCATCTGCAGACTTACAAGCTGCATGTCCCACAGGAGAGCACAGAGGAGGAGATGTACATGTAGGGGGAAATATGTATTTACAATGCATCCGCACTGTGCAGCTGCACTGTGTATTATTACACCCGCTTCTCTTTTTTCTTCTTAAATCAGATCACTGCAGAAAGGGCAGAGCTCATATGCAATGGTCTCATGGAACATCAAAATATGAAGGTTGTTTGCTTTTAAGAAAAACAAAAAAAAGGCATGAAAGCTGCTGGCAAACCCAGCAATATTGATTGCTGTATGAAATCATTCAAGGCAATAGATACAAAGGAGAAGGAAGTGGTGAGAAACAGCTGAAGGTTCTCATAGATAGAATAAAAGAAGATAAAGAAGCAACTCAGCAGTGCTTCTCTCCTCCTGAAGGAGCTCAACTAAGCCCCAGCGTTTCTCACAGCCTTATGGTTCAGGGGACCAGGACCCTATGCCAAGCTGAATCCCAGGGCTCTCCCAGCTCTCACAAAAGCCCAGCCGCACCAGTTGCTGCTGACTAGATCTCCCACTGGGCTCATTTGGGGAACGGTTCCTCACTGTCCTCTCAGTGAATCCAGGTGTGAGGGGACTGCTTCAAGAGTAGGTGACATGGGTCAGCATCTTCAACTCACAGCCATCCAGTTCCCCGCTGTCTCTGTCAGGAAAGCACACAGAACTTGCCCAGGAAAGTGAGGCACCGCACAGTCCTGGCTGCCCTGGCTTTCCTGCTACCAGCTGGTCTAATTCCTCTTGACATTTCTTCCGTTGTAGCAACTGCAACATGTCAAGATTAATTAAGCCAAACAGTGGACAAGTCTCAAGGGAGAACACACATCTGCCATGATCTGCCCCCACCTAAAAGCCAAGGAGCCCTTCCTGGCATGAGGAGGGGAAAAGGGAGAAGGAAGCAGGAATGGTGGGGAATCTTCCAGTGGAAGGAGCACAGTGAGCACCCTTCAGTTGGCAGGGTTCAGATGAACACCAGTACGGCTACGGCACTCTAGTCTGACAGCAAGCACTTTGCATCTTGTTATTTAACCCTTCAGATAGACTCCAGTAGTTCTTTCAAGGTGTGCATCAGAGGTCTAGCAGGCAATTAAGGTTACTTCTCACCAAATTTGAACATGGGACACAGCTTGTTGGAAGATTTGCAGTGAGAGGGTCAGAGGTCTATGCATATCTGTGCTCCAGAGACAGGGTTGGCCCTCCATTCACAACCCAAACAGTGGCCTAGCTCTCAGGAGGACAGCTATGCTCCCCAGTTTCAGGCAGGGAAGGAAAGCAAATCCTCAGTGTAACTAAAAACCAACACAACCAGTGATGACAGCACAAGACATGTGCAAAGGATGTGTGTAAAGGATGCTCATACCTCCCAATAGCTGCAATAGCCAAATGGTGGCACAGTATCCAGCCACTGCCCTGGGACCCCCTTCCCAGTTAGAAGGTGAGGCTTGGATCAGACTCTCAGTTTAGGAGGTCTTGGTGGCACTCAGTGCAGACGCAGCTGCAGAAACACAGGTCGAAACAGGAGAAAGGGCATTCGGTGATCTTGCAGTATTTGGTCACACAAGAAGATGACCGTTAGAAATGTGTGGGATGTTCTCACCTCCACTTCTTCTTTTTAGTCACTTCCCTCAGTTCCAGCCCTGCTGCCAAACCTTTTGTCCTTCCAGTAGTCTGACAAGGAGCCATGGATAGTCTCCTCTGCACTCCCAGTTCAGCATTAATTCACACAAGTTGAGCTCTGTCTCTTTCACCAAGGCAGCATGTGGCTCAGTAATATGAGGAATTCCCACAATTGTCATAATGTTTTAAGGCAGGAAAGGTATATATTAGTAATAAAAGGAAGCTGTCTTGATAACTGGCAATACATGTAGAATAGACGTGTCACAACATTCTGTACAGACATAATTACCTAAATACTAGTGTTCGTTGATTATCAAAAATCCTGATCCGTGAAATCAGCTTCTGCTTGACTTACTCTGCGTGATGTCGTTGTATGTCAGTATCTGGATAACCAGGAAAATGCTAGGCTGAATGCCTTCTAATTTTAGCAAAGATTTACATTTGTCCAAAAGACTTCACCAACAGTACATTTATTATCATGCTCTTAAAATTAATCCCCTCATCAGAGACCAGAGAGAGAGATCACTGCATAACCAAGGAGGCCAACTACAGACAGGACGACAAAGAATTCACTGCAGAACCTGCAACTTATTAATAAGGTTTGAGGAAATCTACTGGAAGAAAAATGGGATTGAGACACAATTCATGTACAGGGAAAAAAAAAGCATTACATAAGCATTGAAAGATCGAGCCCACTTCACGAGGTAGTAATACAGAACAACAATCTCTAAGCTGTGGTGTACAGATGTTGCAAAACAGGGTGTTAAAGGGTTTGACCTTATTTATCATACTTCACATTCTTCAAGCAGGAAGACAAAATCCCAGATGAGATACCCAGCCATGTATCTGTCCTAGTTATTTGGCAGAAGGCACACCAAGTTCAAACCAGGCTGGGTGCAGAAGAGGATGGAGGATGCTTGCAGGTCTGTGGGTCTTTCCTACACATGGCATTTTTGCAAACAGCTGAGGATTCTCTCCCTGGCACAATCCTGATGTATACTGGCATATGTGTTATGCATACAGATATTATACTGGTGTATACAACCGATTCCAGTAAATCTCTCATGCTTGGACATCTCTAGATATACCTGGATCACAAAATTCAAGCCTGACTCCAAATCCAAGGCCTTCCTTGCCCTGCCACTGATGAAGAGCTCCATCTCTGTCAGGGTCCATAATGAAGAGGCACTATGTCTCCAAAGACACGGCACACAATTCTCAAGGTCACTCTGCGTCCTTAGGCATATTCCATCTGCATCCACATCCCACAGCTTATTGCACTTTAAGCCTGTCCACATGGTAAGTGGTTTTCTAATACCAGCCATAATTTTGCACCCAGTTGGCATGTGGAAGGCTATATTAAGCCCAGACGATTAATGCTGTCTTTGCTGAGAAGGAAGAAAATAGTCTCTGCGCTATTATACTCTGTCAGCTTTCCCAAACACTTCAGGCAACTAATTCTGAGGACTTTTTGACTGAATTGACATAAAATGCATCCTTCCCCTCTTGTTGCTTTTTAAATGCTTTAGGTTATTTTTGTACTGCAGCCTCAGAGGTTGTTGGCAAGAGCACGTTCTGCCTCCCACCAGGCACTTTAGGAAATTTATGAAGACAGTCAGGTCCCATTTGTTCTGGTCATCCTCGGTGGGTTAACATGTCAGCATAACATGAATGAGCATCAAACTGTGGTTTGTCATCACAAGCCCTCTGGTCTGTCGATGGGGAGGTGTTTTGGAACTGATACAGTGGTTACTGCTTTCAGTAGATACAGGAAGAAAATGTGGTCATCAGTAGATGTGAAACTGGAGAGGGGCCACCTGGAAAGTATTAAGAAAGTTCTAGAAAATCCATCAGAGCAAACCCAGGAGCTGTCATCATTTATAGGATAGGCAAGATGGGTGAAAGGTTTGAGAGAAATACATACTTACATATTCTTGACTTCTGGGACTGAATGTTTTGCAAACACGCTGTTCAGAAGACATTCCAGCTCAGGACTCAGTTTCCAGATGCTTTCCACATCCTCATGGTGTAAAGTGGAAGGACTGGTCCTACGTGTCTTAAATACTCAGATGACATTCCCAGGGAATCAGAGATTATGCTTTGGTAACCACGTTTTACAGGAGCTTGCTATTGTTACTGACAGACAGGGCGCACACACCAAGGTGAGGTTTGCAGCTCAGGAGTGAGTTAAACTGTGTGCACATATGGTCAGTGTGAGGTGTAGGTGTCTGGACTGCAGGTACCTGTATGTGATCTAGGGGCCAAATGCCTGCTTACAGTCAACAGAATGGGAGTCAATGCAGGCTGTAGAGTCTGGAAAGCCATTCAGCTGACCGACTGTGTCTGCATAGCTCTCCAAACTACTCCACCTGCATTGACAGGATCTCTGCTGACTCAAGGATCAGAGCTTTCCACACTCCCACACTTAAGCAATGGAGTTGAAGCTAAATCCTGCCATCAGTAAGAAGTTCTGGAAATTTACTCCCTGCCAGAGGCCCAGGTGAAACACATTTCAGTCACTGCATGTCCAGCTGGCCTTGCCTCACCATTGTGTCATGTTTTTCTTGCAGGTTGCTCTAATATGAGGTATCTGCCCTCAGAGTGTCAATAGAGAACACAGCGTGCCCTGATACCAAATGCGTAGGCTATTCTTTGGCAGACTCGGGTTGCTTTATAACATGATAATCAGTGAGACTTTAATTTCTCTGACTCATGTCATCCAGGTAATGGAGCTTCAGCAATTTTGAACAAAAATCAGTCTTATGGCAATCAATCAGATCATTGATTTGTATGCACAAAAAGAGATGTTACTCAACTGCAACATTTTGACATCCACTAAACAGGAGATACAGTGGTATGGAAGAACTGGATGTTGGAACTCCTGCTGTAGATAAATTGTCTCAGTAGCATTTCTCCTGTCCACAGAGTTGCCATCTATTAACCAATAAGCACTTTCCATATGGATGCTGCATTTCATAGGCTCTCTTCCCATGAGGTTTGTGAATAGGCAGTTCCAGTGGTGCAAGCTCTTCACGTGGAACAGAGGAGGTGTTTATGAAAGCTGCTTTCAAGTCAGTCCAATCCCTCATGGATCAAGTGATGTTTGGGAGACAGAGGACCTTCTGTTGCAGCAGACAGAACAAAGTTACTTGTTTTACTCCGGTTTACGATGTCAGTGCAGCCGATGCACAGAACACAGCCAACAAAAGGGCCTGCACTACTCCCACTGTGTGACACCATTTCAGTGGAAATCCTAGAATCTGTGTTAGTCCCTTGGTTCCAGACCTTCAAAAAGGCCAAAGAGTAGGGTGCTGAAATCTGGCATCAGCTCCTAATTTTTTCCTTACCAAGAGACCTTGCAGCATGCTTTCTGGAGCATCCAAGTTGTTAAATTCCCCAGTCTTTGACAATGTAATTTCTGATAAGGCTGGGTTGCCCATGCAGAAAACCAGAAAAGAGCACTAAAGATATTATTCTCTTGCTGTCCAAGATGTCCTAACATTGGGAGCAGTCATGCACACAGACTTTCTCATTCCTAACAAATTCTGAATCGGCGAACGAGTCCAGGGCCCTGTCCTCCACTCTTGCTGGACTGCAGGTCCAACTTCTCAGCTCAGCAGCTTACTGGTGGAAGCTCCTGGGGGATCAAATATTTTATGTCTGAAGACTATTGCCTTTACCATTCTCATAAATAACACAATAGAAACTTCAGTATGATAGATTGCATCTTTTTTTTTTTCCAGGCAGAAGATCACACCCAGCTTCATGATTTATACAAATGCAGAGTAGCCATTTGCCTTGTAAGACAGATGAACATTTTGGAGATCTTTTCTCGCATGTTGTTGGAAAGCTGAAAGGCAGTCTATTACAAAATCAATACTAAGGCATCTCCAAAGAGGGAGGAAATAATCTGTACTCCATAACCCAGCTGAACAGCACAATATACCAACAAGGTGGATAATGACAATGAAACACTGGAATAGTTGCTTGGTTTGGGGGTGCAGAGCCTTTCCTGGTGTAGGCACAGGTTATACAGCTGGCAGGAAGGACACCAGTGTATCTGCTCCTGCCCTTTGGAGGGAGGCGGATAGGGGTAACTTCTCAAAGTCTGTTAAGGCCTACACTCTGTAAAAACAACAGGCTCTGGACAAGATCAAAGCCCTGCAAGCATGAATCGGTAACCCAGGCCAGACAGGATGGTTGGTGCATTAGTATGAGACCCACAGCCCGTGCTGCACTGGCTTCTGTGTTCCAAAACATCTGTCGGACACACCAGGAGTTCAGATGTGCAGGCAAGCAGGACTGGTCTTCAATATTCAAGCAGTGAGAAGTCCTAGGATTTGGACTGAAGAGCTCTCTGCCTCATGCAAAAACATTGCAAAACCCTTCACTTGTGTTATTTGATGCAAAATATCTCTGCTTATTGGTGCCAGAGCTGCTAAGTTGTGTTGCTTCCCTATAAATCCTTCCTGTTGTCAGTGGGTTGCCTCTTACTTATGGCCATTGTCCCTTTTGTTGCTACCAGGGAAAGAAACATAGCAGAGAGCTTCAGAGAGCTTTTGTTTAATGAGCCATCACATTTAAACATCATTTGTCTCAGTTGTTTTCCTTTTCTCATCTACCTTTGCTCATTAAACTCCACCCTGCTTGGCTGTTAACAGCATAATCATGAGGAGCAATAGCATCACAAGATTCCTTGTACCAGCGTGGTGCTGCTACCCCCGCTGCTTTCCCCCTATTCCCCAGCTCTGATGGGTCTGTGCTCGCCTAGCATTAAAACCAGGGTACCAGCAGCTTCAGAGCCAGCTTACTCTGAAGGCTGAACAGCTGGAACTGTGCTTCCCCATATGGAGCAAGGGTTTGGACCGATTTTCTTGGTGCTTCCTGTGACGTTCACCTTGTCCTTCGGCACGTCTGTCACAGTCAGTCGCCAGCCCCTCGCTCCCGCAGAGGGTGTGGGGCGGGGGAAAGAGCCATCAGTCTGTTCTGTACAGATGGCACATCAGCTGTAGCAAATGTCAGTGGGGACAGGGAACAAAAATGGAAGTAGTGAGGTAGAGGAGTGGTGTTTGTGCCTTTCTACAGGGGCACTGCAAGAGATCCCCCAGCACAGGGGTTCTCCCGTGCTTCCTTCCCTGGCCAGAAACTGCAACAGCCCTAAGCCGGGCAACTGGAAGAAGCAGCAGCCTCACTCATAGGACAGGGCTTTGGGACAAGGAGGCCGCTCGCTCCAGCCACCCTAAAGCTGCAGATCCTAGCCAGGGATAGAGAGTGCAAAGGTAGTTGTGATCTCCACAGTTCTCACCTTCATGGCTATGCTCAAATCCCAGCCAAAAAGTTATCCTTGCATCTCCAGACCTCTTGCTGAGTCGGTTTTGTGGAGGAAGGGTACACCCACTGACTCGTATCACAAGTTATTTTTATTATGAAGAACTACAATGGAAACTCAGGGTCAGTGTCCGTTATCTATCTCCATGGTTTAGGCTGCCCATCTCTTCTCAGCTCTCCAGCATGGAGACATTCAAATCCAGATAGGTGACACTTTTTGCCAGTGAGAGCAGCGCCAGGACCAGGATGCTGCAGCAGGGCCCGGCAGTACCTGTTTCTTCCTGTGTTGTCTGCATGAAGGCACATGTGTGATGAGTTTAGTCTGCAGTTCACTGCAGATGAGTAAGTCAGGGCCCCAGCAGTGGGACATGCCAACTGTGAAGCCATTATTCTTTTGGCTTATGAGCAAGCAGCTATGTCTGAGATAGCCTTGAGTGGATCAGTGACACTACAATGCTAAGTGGGGACCTTGTTAACCCTGCTAGAAAGAAAGGAGCCAGGTCCTCAAAGGAAGCAGCCAAGTCCTCTCATCTGCACCACCATTAGCTGGCTCTGTATGTTTCTTGCCTACACCAGTCAGATTATTTGTGTGGGATCTTGTCATAGGATAAATCAAAGAACCTAAGTTCAATAAAACAGGAGGAAGACATTTCTGAGAAGATACTGCAGCTTCAAATCCCTGCAGAGATGATCAAATTTGAGGCATCTTCCCAAGACTGCTGGGAATACTCAGCAGACATCATGACATCCCACCGGTGAGGAGGTTAACACCAACCTCAAATAAAGTCCATCTGCTGTTTCTCCAGTCATTCAACCTTCCTGCAAGGTGAAGGCAGCCAGGTTGGAAGACATAAAGACATCTGGTGCATGAATATACTCATTCTTTGCCAACCCACTGTACAGCAACCCTGCCTTCACCCACAGGTGACTCTGAGTATCTTTCCTTGGGCTTAACTGACCACAACAACAACAAGGCTCACAAGCAACAGTATTCCTCTGGAAGAATGAGGAACCAGGAAGCATCACTCTCCTAATGGGTGGCAAGTGTCCTCTGTCACCGCCCATACTGTCCCGCACACACATGCACACACGGTGCTGAGCCCATCTTTCCCAAAGCAGAAAGGCTGTGGTTGCTTTCTGCAGCCAGCCCAGCAGACTCAAAGTTGAGTTGAACATGTGCTTTTCCAAGGCTCAACCCAGTGAGCATTACAAGTTGGGTTCAACCTCTTCCATAGTGTAAATCTACTTCAGTCTTACAGAGGGGGAGAAGCATTGGGACTCCCCAGTACTCACTAGATGCTGCTGATCTTCATCTCCCCTTTCTCCACTCATCCAGCTTGGAAAACACTCTTCCAGCCTTCTCAATTATCCTGTGTACCTTCCCTTCACATGGAAAAAATTAACTTTCATAACATCATGTCCAACACTGGCACAGCAGGACTCATTCCTCTTATATGAAATGCTTGATCCAGAGCTAGGGAATTCTGCCTTGCTCCTCTGTGATTCTTGTTGTCCAGATCAAAATTATTCTTTTAAAGCTACACTCTTCATTCAGCATTAGATTTTGTCAGCTTGGGGAAATTTTACCAGTACAAACTTGGTTATGAGACCGAAAACTAAGTAGTTTTACTGGTGAATATATGGATAGAAATTCTTCCTCCCCCTCCCCTTTGTTTTAGTGATGTTTTGGAAGAGGCTTAAATTAAACCAAAAAGTCATTTATTCTAAAAGAATGCCTGCAGGGGACATAAACCAATAGTGCCTTAATTACGCTTGTATGCTCATTTTGATTGCTTTAATGTTTCTAATTACAGTGGTAACACTTCCCCCGTTTGACAAGTCGGGAAGACAATTTGGCTCAACCAAGGAAGCTGGAGCATGGGTTATGGGAGATGTACATCACTTTCCAAAATGGCTTGCTCCTGCCAGCTTGGAAAGAAAGGATGCTTTCATTGGCATTCTGTTATTTCAGCCTGTGCTTCCTCTGGGGCATTGATGGGGTAGGGTTTTCAATGACAATGCAGTGGCAATGAAAATGCTGCTATTGCCACTTCTGGTAAGAAAAAAATATCTTTGCAGGCATATGTAGAATCATAGAAAATAAAAGTTGAAAGAAACCACAAAGAACAATCCCTGCTTTTCTTCTGGGAGAGGACAAGATCATTTCAGTGTGTTCATCTAAACTTCTCTACAGGCAGAAGGCCCCGAGCCATTTATTCCTGTGCTTTATTACTGTTCCATTAGTAAAGGCTTCCTAATGTCTAACCAGATCTTCCTTCTGTTTAAGCCAATTACATATTGTCCTATCCCCCAGAAGACCCAGCTCTGATTATTACTTTAAAGCATGTTAAGGCCAATACAAATTTAACAGTAAACACTGGACCGCGAGTGAGATATCTAAAGACTGATCCTTACGTACATCTGGATGGAAGCCACAGCCTGGACAAATTTTAAGGGGTCTCCATAGACAGTATAAAGTGCTAAAAAAACTTCACTGTGGAAAAATTTAATCCAATTTGCTTAGATGGAAGAGAAGGGTGAGATCTTCTTACTAATGCCTGCAAAGATGTGTTTCTCTTACGTCCAGAAGAATGTTAATTCAGATCCCTTAATAACATAGTCTGAACTATAATTTAATTGGTAAGCCATAGATGGTATTTATATCTCAGCAAATGTAATCCTAAGGAGCTGACTTATTTGAATGCTAGAAAGCTCCATGTTCAGGGCTACCTAGCACCCTCTAGAAATATGCTGAGTAGCAGAATGACCTCAACTGGTGTTCTTGTCCATCAGATACTATCAAAAGGTACCTCCAGTCTTGAAAGAAAAGATCAGTAGGAAGGGGTTCCTCCCAGAGCTAACAGCCTAACAGCACACCAAGCTAAAATCTACTCCTAATGCACAAGCTGAACTGGGGCTAACAAACTGGAGTGTACTACTCCATGAAGATCTTCCAAACAGTGACTCAGTTCCAAAAGTCAGCCTCTGAAAAGCCAGCACCTCCTCCAGCTAACAACTCCACTTCTCCCTCTCTGTCCTCTATGCCACAGATACTGCTCCTGTGTATTCAAATTTGTGTGTAACAGATGTCCACACACATATTCCTCCCCATTACGTTAATTCTACAGGGAATACTGTGTTGATCTTTCTTAACTTGTCAGCCACCACATCTTTCAGAAACACATCTTTGGTGAAGGGCAGCATATGGGTGTACTTCCCTCCTATGCAATCACAGCCTCCAGCAACTTGTGAGAAAAAGCTTGACTCAAGAGCTAGCATCTTCATATATAAAGAGGCCTCAGTGGATTGTCATCCAGGAATTAGACGTGCAAAGAGCCTCTAGTCTCTCAGCTCCAGCAGAACAGTGCCCAGGATTGAGGCACATGCTCATGGCCAGACAAAGGTTTTGTTACCATGTTACTCGCTGCTGAGCCAAGACAGCCCACCTAAAGCTGCAGCAAGGGCAAGGGAAGGGAAAGATAGACAAGTTAACAGAGCAATGCTTGGGATAAATGTATCGCTCCCTTTGCCATCATCTCAACCCCCTTTTTAGTCTTAGACCCAGATCCCATATGTGCTCAGGTCCAAACATAGAAACCTCCTTATTTCCTTCTGAAATCACTGATCCCATGTCTTCAAAGGCCAGTGGGCAAATCCTCTGGACTCAGTGCCCTCTTTTCCTGGTTCATTCTCTAATGCTCTCCTTGATCACATACCAAGAAACTTGCCAGTGTCCACCCTGCCCCCTTCCACCCACGATCTTAGAAGATTACCCCTTCTGAGACACTGACTGCCTCTGCTCCCAGGAAACCTGATTTCTGTATGCACCAGAACTCTGGTTCTGCAGAGAACAGTAGTTACTCAGAGTCGGGCAGAACAAACCCTGCAGGTTAGGACATTCATGAAATTTAAGGTAAATTAACCAAAGATGTGAAATGAATACACATGAATTAAAGCATGTTAAGCCCTGCACGGATGCTTGGGGATAAAGTGACCTTGCTTTGCTTTTGTTTAATTGCCACCATAGTGAACTGAGGCCATTTTCCTTCTGTATCAGAGCACCCTCGCAGAGGTTTAATGCACTTCAACTTCTGTGCATTAACTCACACCTCACACTAATTTGTCTTAACTCCCCATGTAAACAAGCCCTCAGAAGACTGCTTTTTCTCCTCTCTCATGTGACAGTTCACTTTATCACAAAGTGAAATGTGTTGGAGAAAACTATTTGCAGTGAATTTTTCCTCAGTTGTGCCTGCAGTGACATCTTTGTTGTGAATTGCTGCACAACTTCTCCCTCTGCCTAAGCTTGTCTGCTTTTTTCCTCTTTAAAACAGCTATATCAGAACAGTTTATAATTAGCAAAGCAGCATCCCTCTATCAGGAAGATAGGGAAACATTGGCCTGATCTACAGGTGGGGTCTGCAGGTGACCCAGGAAGATTACCTGCTAGGCTCTGGGTAACACAAGTATCCGTAGCTGAGCATAAAAATTGTTTTTCCTCATGGAAATGTCTTTTCTCCTCCCCTCAGTGGAATTTTTTTCATTGGAAATAGTTGATGAGTTTCTTCAAACCTCAGGATTGTGCCAGCTTTGTGGGAAAGAAAAGGACAAAAATCACTGCTATCTGCATGACAAAACTTTCCCTCTCCCTCTTTCTCTACATCAACCCTTTTTATTTAAGAGCAGTAGGAGACCTTCACATTAAGATACTGAACCCATCACAGTTGGATCACACAAAGCTAGAGTGAGGAGGGAGGTGATGGAGGCTGAGACAATGTATTTTTAGTCATTTCAATGAATTATGGAGACGTGAAGTTGATAATTTATTGAAGAAGGGAAACAGGGGACTCTATGTAAATGTTTTCGGATGAATAATTAATCTGGCTTTCTAGCATCAGGGGGTCTTTAATTAAAGCCTCTGTTAAACAAGGCAAGGCAGACGGGCCCGGCTCCTTGCAGCAGCTAATTGCACCTTTCCCATGTACCGCTACGATTCAGGGACGAAGCATCATTTGCATCAATAAAGAAGGACAGATCCAACCTGGGGTGAGTGGCAGGAGGCTGTGGAGACCAGCTCAGTGACCCCAGGGCTGAGGTAGTTTGCATCACATTTTAAATTAGCTTGGCATACTGGCCAAATGAGGGGGTGGGGGAAAGAGAGGACTGAGGGGGCAGTCCAGCCACAAGGCTTATGAGGAATGCAGAAAGCCACTCACAATCGCCCGTGGATTTACAGGCTATTCAAGAGGAACCTACTGGCAGGGTTATCCTGCATCTTACTGACACTGCGTGATACGTTTGCCATCCAAAATCCTGTCCTGCCTCCCAATCCCATGGCAAAAGATGGGCAGCACAGCAATAAGGCAGCGTTCTCAGGGTGGGGTGAAGAGGCAATGCTGTGCCTTCCCACTACCCCGCCGCTGTCCTTATCCCCAGCATCCTCCTCAGGCACCACTCCCTCAGGTGGTGATATCTCCCCTGGACCCTTCTTCCTCCAGTCAGGGATTTCACACCTGATGGGGAGAGGATGTGATGAAGGTTCAGTTCAGTCAGAAGGCAGCATCCCTTCCCTCTCCTGCCATGTGATGGTGAGACCAAACTGAAGCCTTCTCTCTCACAAGGATTGGGCCACTCCCAAGGGAATCAATAAAACTAATAGTTTCAGGAATTAAGGAATGACAGAAGCTGCCCCAGTTAATACCACTGAGGATCTTCCAGTATAATCCCAAATTTGACTCATTTAAACTCCCAGGGAACAGTAGATAAGTTTCCAAACAGGGGACAAAGTCTTGTTTTTCTGGAGAATGTTGTCTAAATTAGACACAGATTAATTAGCTTTGACACCTTGGCAAAGAAGCAGTATCTCACATTTTTCATTCACCTTTATCACTAGTAACACTTGTGATAACATTATAAAGTGAGGGAACAAGAGGCAGCTGAAACTTTAATAAAAGGGGTTAAATCTAAAGTAGGCTAAACAGGTTCCCAAGGCAAGTATTTCCAAACACAGAAGCTAACAGCACGTTTCTTTCCTGCATTGCAAAGATGGGACTGACGGAGACCTCAGGGGGTTACCTAGTTCGTGACAGCCACCTGTAGAAGAGGCTTGCTTAATTTGCTAAAGGTAATTCCCCACTTTCCAAAGCTCTACTTGAGGCACTCCCTTTTGGCACTGCACACAAAGACAACATGGAGAGCATCCCCTCAAGAAAACTCTCTCTGATTTCCACAAACACCTTGGTTTTCAGGAAACCACTGGATCTTTGGGAGTGCGAGCATGTGTTTTCTGTTTGCCCACACCAATGCTCTTGACGAGTCTGACATGAACCTGCGAGCTCAGGGAAGGTTTACTGCTGTGTTTTCTGGAGGCGAGCGCTGCAAGGTCTTGGAGGATGCACTCGGAGACCCTGCGAGCAGCTACGAGGCTTTGCTGCTCTCTGCTGGGAAATGCGGGCAGAGCCCTAGCAAGAGGCCGTACCGGGGGCAAAATCTGGATTTGCCAGCTTGCCCCGGCTTGGCCTCTCCACACAAAAACTCACAGGGACCCAGGCTCAGTCTCCTCTTGAAGGTCAGTCTCGGGAGCAGGGTCACATAAAAGGCTGCTGGTGCAGTAGCCGTCTGGGTGCAAGCCAGCAGCCCCAGTCGGCCTCTCTGCCCCTCACATCTCAGCTCATTCTACCTCAGGCAGGAGTCAGCTTTCCCCACAGGGCTCTGTTGCACTTACACCTGCTCTCCCCCCAGCCTGTAATACAGTTATTTTCTCAAAGCCCCTCTGGAGGGAGAGCAGAGCAATTACCTCACCACACAGGTAAGGAACCAACATATGGGGGGCAACCTCACAACCGGGTCTGCACATGGATGAACAGACATGTCTCCCCAAAGACTTCAACCTTTTCCTCACAGCCTGTTTTTGTGATCATCGCTCCATGCTGCGAAGCTCCTTTCTGCTCTCCTGACCTCAGGAAGGCTTTCTCTATGCCTGGCTGCAACTGTGCAAAACCACAGCTCACAGAACCTCAGAGCCATGGCGCACAGGGAAGCACAAGGCCACGGCCTTGGCTATCGGCTGCGCAGCGGCCTTGTGGATCACGTAGCAGGTGAGCTCGCTGCTCAGGCCAGCAACCTCGGTCAAGCTGGGAGCGAGCCAGAGATGAGGCAGCAGCTCCAGCAGAAAGGAGGGGGACAAATTCCCCAGCCTGACGTTGACCAGGGCCCTCTGCCCCTTTAAACGGTGCTGTTTAATTTACTGATGTGTCTCATCTCGTGCAGCCCATTATGATTCTCAAGTACTGGATGAGGTGACAGGAGTTTTCAGTATTTGGCTATTCTCTCTATATATTTACAGCTCAATAAAATAAGAAGAAATATTCAAAGTGAACAGACTGTGGCAAGTGATTTGTTCTAACTCTTCACTGCAGACTTGCAAGAAACCAATCAAAGAGGTTCAGGAGTGATTTGAGTGTAATTTATTAACCCAAAAGGGGACGCATTGTTAACCAACATTATTTATAGTGAATAGCTCAACCATCTCTACTGAACAACTGTGTGATACTGCAGGGACAAATGCAATGAGTTACTACACAGATAGGACAAAACCAGCAGCAGATCTTTGTTACAGCTGTTAGAAAAAGTGTCCCCAGGAGACAGACACTGAATCTCTAATGGCTATCTTATTTCTCTGACAATTTATTTAAGTTTTAACTTAACAGCAGGAATGATAGCCACAGTCACATAGTGACTCCCAATAAAGGAGTGCATTGCTGATCTGCAGCTGGTGTTTTCTTATTTATTTCAAAGTCTTTAAGTTCCAGACTTAGCATATGGTGCCATATAAATAATGATATAATAATACGTTTTTGCTTTCCATGTGCCTTGATAGAAAAAAGCCATGTGATTTATGTTACATGAGCATTGTATTTAAGACATTATTTTGCCCAGAATTTTTAATGCATTTAAAATGCATCTTCTGCTTTTTTGTAATCTGTTCTTTTGAAAGAATAAACAGAGCAGTGATGTTTATTTAATGGAGTCATTCATCTTACTTCCCTGTACAAAATCCTAGCTTTCCAGCTCCAGCAGCCAGATCCCTGCAGCAGGCAGTGGGGTGGGAAATGGAGAGATCTGCTGTTTACCAATGAGGCAGAGATGAAAGGAAGACATGGGGATCGAGATTTACCCACAGCAGGATGCCATTTGAAGCCAGCAGGCTGCTGAGAACTGCTTAGTTCGGTCCAGTAAAGGATGGAGAGAAGAAACCCATGGGAGAAGTTCTGCAGGGAGTCATGCTGGTAGAGAAAACAGCACTGGGATGGCTCCGCGCACAGCTAACCATACACACACACAGCTGAAAGCAGATGCCTGCTCCAGTTAAAACTGTAACTGCAGTGACTGGAGCAAACACTGCCCCCCAGAAGTGAGATGTAACCACTTACAGCTTTCCTTTCTGACCCTCCATAAACCATGGGAGCATTACAGCTACGGAGAAATACCTAGCTGCAGGGCAGGAAACATCTCCTGAGTCACACATCAACCGTTCATCATCTGTTTCTAGAAGGTGTCATTATAATTTCCAGACAGACTGGCAGCAAGATCTCATCAAGCAAAATCTTCTTCACAACTGAAAGGTCGCAAATGTGAGTTTAAAGATGCACAGATCACTGCAGAACAAACAGTTCTAAGGGGCGTACAAGACAAACCTACAAACTTGCTCCATTGGTCCACAGCTCCTAGAGGGATTATGTCAGGATCCACAAATCAAAGGCTGACAATCCTGAGCAAAGGGCAGTATACTGTACCTTCTTTCATCATGTGAGGAAGCAATAATCAGCTCAAGACCTTTCAACAATTTTACTGATTTTACCCAGCATCTTTCAAGATCTCACCAAGTGAACCCAGAAAAAAACCCAAAAAACCCCACACTCAAAAATCCAGCAATGTCTGGGACCATTACAGTCACATGGCAAAGTGGGAGGAGGCAAGATAGTCTCAGATGAGTTGAGCAATTACCTGTCATCCTATGCATGCAGATGGCAGTGCTCCAGTGCAAGATGATCTAAGTGGTCAGTGTGGACAGTGGTGTCACAAGGCTAGCACTGGAGCAGTGGGAAGCTGTCTCTCTTAAAAGGTCAACAGCATAACCTCAAAAACACATACAAACCGAGCTGCTCTTAATCAAAATGATATGTTAGTGTAGCACAGGTTTTGAAGTCCTGTATCTCGCTCCCTCTCTCACACACACACCCCAACCCCATGGCAGTTTTACTCCTGTTTCAATCCCAGCTCTTGTCACACTGGAGCATGAACCAGACATTTCATAAGCTGGTTACTGTGGTAACCCAGCACAGCTTTTATCTTTATTCCTTTCATCTCCTCTTTAGGGGGAAACTGGCAATCTGCTTATTTGCTTTTTCTGACAAAATTCATCGCACAGCACACCGTCAGGAGCTCTGTAAAGCTGTGGAGGCAGTACTCCTCGCACCATCCTGCTACCCCAGCTCCCGCTTCCCTTCACCAGTCATCTGCCACGTCCTTTTCCAGCTGACCCTCTGCGTAAAGCCTGCCTCTGCCCCTCTCCTCCAGGCCGCCTCCCTTCCACGGTAGTCCCTAACAAGGCCCAGGAGCCCAAACGGCTGCCCTAGGCTCTCGTGCACGCTCTGTAGGCGGGCGGTGAGGCCGAAAGGCACCGGGATTCACAGTGAAGCACCTCAGTCCCCGGCAAAATGAGAAGCTGGCGGCAGGCTGGGCTGTGGGCACCCCACACGCCCTTCCCTCTGCCAAGAGACCCCTCGTTGCCATCAGGCCCCAGGCAGCCGGAGACCTCTGTAACTGCTGTACGGGGCGAATAACGCAGAGATGGGGGCAGCCGCCAGCGTCCGACCCTGACAGCGCCACTCCCGCCCGGCCCCGCTGCCCCAATTCACGATGGCCGCGCTGCACTCGCTACCACGTGACCCGGGAGGCACCGCCTACTCGGACAAAGGGCAGCGGTTTCCGTAGCAACCGCTCCGGCGTCCTCCGCCTCCCCTCCCGCCTACGGCGAGCGACGAGCAGCAGAAGAGGCCGGAGCTGGGGAAGGCAAAGGGCGACCCTGCGGTGCCATGGAGAGCCGGGGCCTGGTGAGGGCGGGCGGTGGCGGCGCCGGACCCGGGCATCCCTTACCCCGCTCACACACAGCCCCGAGGGGCGTCCCTACACCCTCTGCGGCTGCCCCCTGGCACCCTGTCCCGGCCTCCTGCGCCCCCCAGCGTCCCCCGACCCCTGCAGCCTACCGCTCCCCTTCCCCCTCAGCCCCGTACCCCGCTGTCCCTGGGAATGACACCCCTCTTCCCAATTACAGGAAAGAACGCGAGTTGTGCACCCTCTGCCCCCTGCTTCAGGCAACGCAGCTGCAATTGGTAACCCCCAAACTAGCAAGCAGCTGCCTCAGCTCCTGCCTCCTTTGCCCTGGGGATGATACGATCTAAGCTTAGAGCCTCCCTAATGAAAACAGTCCATAAGCGAGCATCAGGCACAGGTGCACACACTGCATAGCTCGGAGCTGGTCTGAAGGCTCAGGCCTGAGCTTAAATAGAGTTCCCAGGCTCATGGATAAAGTGGGTGGTTACTCAAGCCTCTTAGTACTTGGCCTAAAAGGGGCCAATATGTTTACAGAAGGATGCAGTAATGTGATGTGTCTGGTCTGTGGGGCTACATGTTTAAAACATTTTTCATTCTTTATTTGTTAAATATTTTAGCAAGAGCCCAGTGCTCATCCAGCATCTGAAGTGAATGAATGTAGCGTACCACTGGCAGCTGAGCCATCTGAGGATCAGATACCTATAGTTGAATTCCCACCATCACTGGATGACTTACCTGGGGATAAAGCACCAGCATCTGCAGACAAGCTATCTATAGTGGAATTGCCAGTGTCTGCAGGTTGTTTGGTTGTTGAGAAACCACCAGGTTCAGACAACCAGCTACCTGTTGTTGAATTTCTTGCATTCAGGGAAAACTCAGATAAGATTGGATCACCTGTGGGTGAACAGCCAGGTTTCAAAGCCAAGATGTATGTGTCTGACTCCACACAGGCTGGAGGTAAAACACCTGCAGCTCAGTCATCAGCAACTGCAGTTAAGCCGACAGAGACATGTGAAACATCAGAGCAGCCAGTGGTATATGAAGACCCCTTTGAAGTCTCCATTAAGTACATGGAGAAGCACAATATCATGCAGATATTTCAGGTGAAATTTCTCTTTCCTTTTCCCCTCCAGAGGCTTGCTTGAGAAGTTTGTTCAAGTTAGCTTGAATAGAATTATCCCTTTCCCAGACGCCTCTTTGTCCTATGCTTTCTTAAGCATAAACTTAAGCAGTAGAAAAAGACCCTTGATCTTCTTTGAAGATTGAATGAGAGGCTTGCTTTTTAAATGCATCAAGTGTCAGAATAGAAAGTGCAGCCAACCATCTGTCCAAGGATCAATACTTCTTTCTTTCTGTCTCTCTCTGCTTCAGGAGATCACAGAAAAACTGGTGTACCACAAGCCTGATGACCCCTTGCAGTTCATGTTGCTGGAGGTATCGTGTCTTGCTGGGGCTCTGTGGGGGCTGTCTGTTAGGGCCACAGCAGAAAGCCTGCTTTGCTGGGCACACCAGAAATGTGGCCAACCCATGACTATTTCTTTCACTGTGTGTCTGCTCACTTGCAAGGAGAAGCATGGGGCAGGAGCAGAGTGTCTAGTGTGCAAGGGACCACATGTGCTCTAAAAGGAGAAAGAGAGGAGGTATGGGAGGGTGGGAGTGTGGAAGAGCTGGGTGTGGGGAGAGGACTGTTATCTGAGAGATGACAGAAGCTTGGAGACATAGATGGGGTTCTTCTGTGTCCTTTCTCCAGCTCTCTCTATCACTAATAAGGAACACTTTTCCTGCCTGTGCTGATGCTGCAGGGTATTAAAACACAGGAACCTCAAACTCAGTGGAGTGAGGTGATAGTTTGGGAGTGAGTTATAAGAAGTGTGGGGAGCTCCTTTGGGAAGGGAGATCAGAGGAAAGAGAACAGAGAGAGAAGGAGAGTCTTTTCCTTCACTGCCCTCTAGTCAGTCAGAGGAGGTACCACCTTTGTGATTTACTGCCGGATTCGTGCTGTAATGAATGCAGAACCTGCAGAGGAATGGCAAGGTCAGTTCTGGGCACCAGTGGTAAGGAAACAAGCTCCCAAACAACCCTTTTCCTTTTCCTTTTGGCCAGGTGCAGTCTATGATAAATGCCAGGCAGGCAGCAATGGAGGGAATACTGGAGGAGAATGAAGATGCCGAGGTGTTTCTGGAAGAGGTCCTGTCCACTCCTTTAGACCCCTACTGACCTTGCTATTGTGGAATTGCATGGGATCGTCACAGCACCATGCTTTCATAGTCATTGGCAGTAACTCAAACAGGTCTGCTTCTATCTCTATTTCCTGGTTTTTCTGCTCTATATGCTCATGGTTCCCCTTGGGTTTAAATCCTGCAACCAAGTATTGGTTTGGATGCACAAACTCAAATCTTAAATTGTGCATGGACCTGCATGCACCAATGGGACAGCTTGGAAGGGGCAGATCTGCTGAACTCCTATGCAGTCTGTGCACAGAAATGCATAAATCCCACATTTAGGCCACTCCTCCACCCTGCTTTTCCATGCGGAGAAACCTCAGAGTGCACACGACACAAGCACAAAAGCAAGCAGAATTAAAAAGCACCTCTGGACGGCCCACAGTCCTTTTTTCATGCTGTGTTTGTGGCTTACTACCTCCAGCTATGCAGAGGTGCCACTGCCTACCTAATACCTTTGAGAGGCTTGGCCTGTGGCTCTCCCACTGCCCCCAGAGCCCCTCTGATGCAAGAAGCAGTCTTGTCTGCCTCTTCCGTACACTGGACACAGCTGTCTGACCCTTAACAACCTCTGTTGGGCACCCATCACTCTGCTTTTTGGGATTTCCCTGGTTGTATCATTGCACATACAGTGTATATTTTGATAACCAGAACAGAAAAGCAACAGTTGCAGAAGCCTCCCGGGCTTCAGAAGACATTGTTACTCCGGAATGTGGGAGGTGAATAAAACTAAGCAAACCAAAACCAAGCACCTGTAGCCCAGGACATTCAGAGTCAAGGTACGCTTTGCAAACGCGTCACTCGAACTGCTTTTGACTCTCAAAACACTTACAGCCCTAACTGTCATACTATCCAACTGTCTGTTTCCACCCTGAAAAGAAACTTTGTTTTTCTTGTCTCCTGCCTGAAGATTATTGAAAACATGCTTCAGAACATACTGTGATTTTGGCTTCATTTAATGGCTGTGTGCAGGAGATGCCAGAAAGTTTTTTTCACTACAGACTTTTCTCTTTTTTTAGACAAGTGCTTTTATTTCATGACGGGTGGAAGCATATTCCCAAATGACTGTCTCTATGGCTATGAAGAGAGCGCCATAGAAACTTATCTTCCATCTATCTATTTTCAGCTAAAAGTCTGATGATTAGGTTGTGTGATACGCCACAGCAGAGCTTGGGGCTGAGAAGAGTTGCCTTTCTGTCTAAGGAACTCAAAAAATACCAGCTAATTCATGCATTTCCGGGTTAAAGGCTGCCTGCCTTTAACCCGGAAATGCATGAATTAGCTGGTAAAAGCAGTCCTGTCATTCACAGGGCAAGAAGGTTTTCAAGGTTCTTGTGAGCCCAAAGGTGGCTTGAGATTCAGGTAAAATCTTTGTGTGTTTTATAAGAGGTTTGATCTAGATGTAGGTCCCACTGAAGCAGCGAGATGCTTTTTAAAGCCGTACTTCATCTTCAGCGGCTGAAAGAACTGGACACCTAATGAAACAGACAGAGCGGTTGTTTTTCAGCCTGATATATTTGTGATTGAGAATTTACAAGCAGCCCTGTGCACAGGTGCCCTGTGAGTGAAAGAGAAGTGCTAACGCACCTCTCTGAAACAGGAAGTGCATGGAAGATCAAAATGGCAGCTAAAGCCTTTGCATCTCTATGGTCACTTGTCAGCATGAGGGTTTTTTTTTCCCCAAGAGATGGAAAAATGGGCCTGTCTTTGAATTTTGTGGTAGAACAGGATTAGGGTGCTTTTGGGTACAGCCTTAGCTGTGAATTTCCTGCTTCTATCATTTGTCCATTTTCTTGTTCTCTTTTACTTATGAAAAGCTTTAGACTTGTCATAAGTTCCTGGACTGTAAGTGCATGCCCTCAACTTCACGTCAGCATTAAGAAAGTTACACGAGGTAAGGTCCTCAGCTTCTCCTTCAGGTAAGCTGAGGGGAGCTATAATCTTACAGATGACAAATGTTTTGCAACAGAGGCCCTCCCCAGCAATCTCAGGACCAAAATTTTCCTTTGGTGATGTGACCACCTTATCTCACACTAACAAAGCCACTGTGTGGTATAGCCCCAGTGCACGTAACAGAGCAGCTGTCTTCTCCGTTTCTCAGGACCCAGGTCCCTCTCCTTTGAGGAGCAGCAGTTGTATAGGAATGAATGAGGCATATGTAGATGGCAAGAGACTGTGAAAGGCGGTGGGCCAAGGACAACCCTTCAGCTTTCACAGACTTAGGGGAGTCAATCAGCTCGGAGCAAGGGCTTTGACTGGAAATCTTGAGAAACTTACCATGAGCTGAGGAGAGATGTCACTTCCTTCTCCTCAAACCTCTCAGATGATTGGATTGTATTTTGAACTGCATTTTTTCAAGGAAAAAATCCAGGAACTTAGTTTTATGAAAACAAAAAAAGCATCCTCCAGAAGGTGTGCAGACTGTTGTGTTTAAGCTAGTGCCACACAGCTGTCTGCTTTTGTTTGCCTCAGAGTTTTGCTGAAAAATACACCTTAGCTCTAAAAAATTCTACCTCACAAATGCACCACCACTGTTTGTGTGTCCGAAGCTTTTTCTTAGGTGAAGGAGAAAAGTGAGATTTTAAATAGAAACACTTGTAGTCTTAATTCCAGAGTGATTGTCCCTTTTCCATAATTTCTTTCCCAAAACATTGGATCCGAGTTTCTTCTTCCTAAGTGGATATTCATCAATATGACATTAAACTGTCATTACTTTTCTTGCCTTGGGTCCTCTGAAGGAACTAACGGTTCATTGCCTGTAACTGAAACTATTCCATATAAGTCCTTATAGCACGCCAGTCACAGTATATTTGAATGCCCTCCAGTAACGTGACTAACATCTGTTGTTTGTTCTTTCTCCTCACCACCAGGGAGATGTCTGTGCACTGAAGTGCATTCTTTTTAAAGGGGTGTTTTGTTTTTTTACCCACACCTGCATATTGCCCTGTGCTTCTAATGGATAGGGATAGGTCACGGAGTGGAAGGTGGGGAGGTTGAACGTAGTCTGTAGTTCCCCGAGGGTGTTTCCTCCGTGGTTTGAGCTGGGCACTGAATAAGTGCAATATTTTCACAGATGAGATTTTTTTGTTGATCCACGGACTGGGACAGAAGCACGTCATCCAGTTGAAAGTGCACTTCATAGGCAGGCGTCTTGGATCAAAACATCTGTTCCTTTTTCTGCCATCTCTGTATGGAACTAAAAATGACTCAGATGCCCCAAGCAATACTCAAGTTGCCCACATGCTGCCTCTAAGCAATTAAAAAATAAAAGTTTAACTGCTGATTAAAGGTCCTCTGAAAAGTTCACACAGACTCTGCTATGCTTAGTTAGGCAGAGGGCACCGGCAGGAAAGCTCTTCAATGGCCAGCTCCTTATAGCATAAGACATTTCATTGTGACTCACTGGGTATGAATCATTGCTACATAACCAATTTTAAGCTAGTTTAATGCCACTGATTTCAAAGCTTCGCAACCGTGTGATACTTGAAGTAGGCAGCAGCAACTATTCAGGGCTGGCATGTCTGAAATGAAAGACATTAACCTATGGGTAAGGCCTGACAAAGAGCTAAGCTCAAGAAACAGCTTAAGCTGAAGATGGGAGAACATGGGAATATACCAGGGAAAATGGATCAAGCCCTGTCTGACATGCCTTCTGGCTGTATTCGTGGGAAAGCTTCTCTTGACCATTCTTTCAGCCAGGTGAAACGCAGAAGAAGAAACATTTATTTAAGGTCAGGCATCAATATCCACAGCTGCATTCCTTTTTTGGGACTGCCTTCACAGAATCACAGAGCGTAGGAGTTGGAAGGCACCTCTGGAGATCATGTAGTCCAACCCTCCTGCCAGAGCACGGACAATATTGATGTAGGAGCATCACCAAAAGTTTCTGACCACACCTCATTATACACAAATATAAAACTTTGAGGTGACATGGGTTGGATGAACAGTCTCTTGCCACCTTCTCCTGGGGAAAGGTGGTGGGCTGGAACGTCACTGCAGAACCGCTCAAGTCTGGCAAAGCAATCCCAAGAGATTTCTACATAATTTCAAGACTGGAAATTGATTGCAGTCACTACAGTCGGTGGTCTGTATTAGAAATGCCTGGTATGAACAGAGTGGCTCTTCCTTTTTCCCTCAAGGTTATCCTATCGTCTCAATGCGGCCCACAGGTGGGAAGGCCTCACTCTCCTTCCTCACAGACCTCGCTGCCTTTAGGCATAAGGAAAGCCATCCCCACAGCATATTCACCCAGGAATCTGGATTAAACTTTCTATCTTCCAGTGCAGAAAATAAGAGAAACTGCTGGTGTTACTTCATAAACTGCAATGGAATCATACCAGAGAAGAAAAAAACTAGGAGATGGAGTCACTTGATACTTTGTGTTGTCAAAAATTGCCCTGGGTTGGGCTAGGATAAAGTTAATTTTCTTTCTAGCAGCTAGTGCAGTGTCATGCTTGGGAGTGAGGATGGGAGCAGTGCTGATAACACACAGATGTTTTCAGTTGTTGCCAAGCAGTCAAGGACTTTTCAGCTTCTCATACTGCCCTGATAATGAGAAGGTGGGAAGTGGGGGACACCCAGGAAGCTGGGAGGGGACACAGCCAGGACAGGTGACCCAAACTGACAGTCTGTCTTCAAGACAGCTAAGCTGTACTGTCTGAGTTGTTCAGTGAGAAACCGCATTGTGCAACATCAGTTTTGTATATTTTGCTGTAAATCCTGTTATTCTGTTATTTCTCCCTCCCTTTGCTGTCCTAGTAAACTGTCCTTATCCCAACCCACAGGGTTTGCCTTTGTCTTCCCCCTTTTTCCCTTTTCCCCTCCCTGCCCATGGCAGGGGGAAGCAAGAGAGCGTGGCTGCATGGTGCTCAGCTGCTGGCTGGGGCTAAACCATGACAAAAATTAGCCTCTTGTTCACTGTCACTTATTAAAGTGGCACGAGATGGAGGAACACAGGGCTACACAGAGCCAGACTTAGGAAAGTGCCGAGCTCTCTAGTGCAGCTGGCAAACTAAAAAGGTAGGCAGTGTAGCTAAGGGAATGCAACACCCAGTTCACATGGGCTGTGGGAACTTCACTATAGACTTAGAAGCCTTTAAGGCAAATGTCTTATTTGGCCCAGCACTAAAAAATTATTCTTATGAGATAGGAGGCAAGTTCCACATTAGGGTTAGGAAGTTTGTAAGGACAAGATGTGACCTCTGTCCTCCCTCCTTCCCATCCTTCAGTTGCTCTTTTAGTATAAAACAGGAAACAGGTGAATAAAGACATAGAATAGCACAGTTGTTTGTCAATGGGAAAAATGCATGTCATACCAGCCCTTGAAGAAAAACAGTTCCCACCTTGAGGGGCTTTTGGTGTTTGGACAGATGAGTAGACATTAGGGAGAAGGCTATATTAAATGCAGGCAAGTGGTCAGAGAGCCAAAGTAGTCTAACAGATTCTAAACCACTTAAACACCAGGAAGACCACAGGAGTCGTTTTGAAGAGCAGAGCAATGCCTGCGCAACCCTGCTATTGTTTAAGCATCCCCTGGGGTCTAGCATAATTTCCTGCCTCTTTGCAAGGAGATTCAGGGGAGGACAGTGTTGCCTGTTTACTGAAACCCCACAGTCCTGAGAGCATTTACTGCCCACTGGAGAACCCAGCTTTGGGCCCTGTGGTTTGAATCCTTGGTAGCATAGCAGAGCTCGAGACACTCCTTGACCACGGCATGATGCCACAGTGCCGACAGATGTTTGATATGGCAGATAGGAGTGCATACAGGACAAGCTCAGCCTGTTGTTGGGAGCAAGATCTCCCTACTTTTTGCCCTATTAAATGTCTAAACGTTTCCAAATGAAGAGCAAAGCTTGTTGGAAAGGTAAGAGCTGGGCAGCACAACTATAGACAGAATTACTTTCCATAGTTACCTTCCAGAGGCCTCTTACAAGTTGTTCATAAACCTTCTTGGCTTTTCAGAAATCCTGCGTTTAAAAACACGGTAGGTTTTCTTGAAGAATGATGAAACTTAAATCTTTTCGCCCATGAGAGGGCAGCACAGACCGGCGGAGCCTTCCCTGACGGGTGTGGACAGGCAGGGAGACCGACACAACAGCTTGTGTCCAGGCTACAAGTCAGTTTCACTTAAAAGGGCTGGATGGCCCAAAGCACCTCTCCCTCCTTCGCTCTCCTGAAACTAAAGCCCAGGTACAGCCGGGTACAGGACTGACTGGGTCAAAGCCCCGGTGAGTGCCAGGGTCCGCCTGCCGCAGGCCTCCCAGGGAAGTTCCTGGCTAGTTGCTGAAACTTTGAGAGCGTTTCGGAGGAAGAGCACTGGGCAGTGCCTACAGCTCTGTCAAAGCAACGACTCCACGTGAGGCATCAACCGCACCCTTGCCAAAGCACAAGCTGTCACCCCAGGAGTGCTGTAAACTCGCCTAAGGCACGCGTGCTATTTGTTTCCATCCCAGTTCTCCCAAGCATCGCACCAGCCAACACCCCTCCGCCACCCAGCCTCTCTTCCTGCTGCCGAGGCTCCTGTGATGCAGCTTTAACGTGGGTGTCCTCCCTCTTCCTCCTGGGTGCTGGCTGCAGCCCCCTGGCAGGGCGGCGGGGGGAGATGCTGAGGCGAGTCAGACACACGCTGGCAGCAAGCGTGTTGGAAGCTGGACAGTGACAGGCAGCCGTATATAGGTGGCAGTGCTCCGCTGTCAGCGCGCTACAGCCTCGCAGATCAGAGGCCGCTAATGCAGAGGAGGCAAGCAGGATGGATTTGGGAGGAACGAGGGACCCCCAAACACCCTTCAGTAATGAGCTGGAGCAATTCACACGAACAAATTTCTTTGGCCCCTGGCAAAGTAGCAGCAAAGGTCCCCAAACAAGACCTCTTCTTTCTACCATGTTGTGAGTCATGATTCACATGGGGCACTTTGGAGGAGAGGTTTGTAGCCATCAACAAGAGCAATGCAGCCACGGGGTCCTGACAGAATAGTTTGTTCCCAGTCTGTTAGATGAAATTCAACTGAACCACCAGCATCAAAGGACCAGCACAGTGCCAAAGCCATTCAGGATCTGGGACCACATCCTAACAGATCTATCAAATTCACAACCAAGAGCAATATGGAGACACTTTCTAGCAGACCTTCTATGGTGGTTCAGCCCTAAACAGTGGCTGAGCACCACATGCCACTCACTCACTCTGCTTAGGGAGGTTGACTATGGCCTGGTCAGAACCAGGACACCTTCCCTGGACATAGTCATCCATTTAAAAGAGCTCTCTAAAACAAAGGCAGAACATTTCTGTTTCCTCAAAAGTCTTTTCTCCTGCTGTGTATTTTGCAAGGTCCCAGGCAATCTTCTGCTCAGGTACAGTGAGGTTTCCGACCTCCCATCAGTCATGCTCCTATGCAGAGGGAACTGGCCTGCCCTCATCTGAAGATGAGATTCAAGAGAAAACCATGTCCCATTTACTGACCCTTTTACGCCATTGTTGTGGTTTAACCCCAGCTGGCAGCTAAACCCCACGCAGCTGCTCACTTGCCCCCCACCCCCCACCCAGTGGGATGGGGGAGAGAATCAGAGGAGTGAAAGTGAGAAAACTTGTGGGCTGAGATAAAGATGGCTTAATAGGTAAAGCAAAAGCCACACATGCAAGCACAGCAAAGCAAGGAATCCATTCAGCACTTCCCATGAACAGTCAGGCATTCAGCCATTCCCAGGAAAGCAGGGCTCTATCATGTGTAACAGTGACTTGGGAAGACGGATGCCATCACTGTGAACATCCCCCCTTTCCTTCTCCTTCCCCCAGCCTTATATGCTGAGCATAGGCAATCACGTGGTATGGAATCACATGGTATAAAATCTCTCTTTGGTAATTTGGGGTCAGGTGTCCTAGCCGTGTCCTCTCTCAACTCCTTGTGTGCCCTCAGCCCACTTGCTCGTGAGGTTCTGTGAGGAGCAGAAAAGGCCTTGGCTCTGTGTGAGCACTGCTCAGCAGTGACAAAAACATCACTGATTTCAGCACAAACCCAAAGCATAGCCCCACACTAGCTACTATGAAAAAAATTAACTCTGTCCCAGCCAAAACCAGCACAGCCATCCAGGGCGTTGGCTAGGGAGTGCCACTCTTGCAGGGCTTGGCTCCCCTTCCCCGCCAGGAGAAACTCTGACCAGTGGGAGAGGAGCCAGGGCAGGGCTTGACCTCAGCGCTTCCCCAGGCTCCTCTGTGCTTGTTTTATCTTCCAGTCTCTGCATGTACAGAATGTGACCCGTAGGTTGCTGAAAGACCTAAGTGAGATCGGTTGCTCTAAGGTGCAGATATTTTGGTCTGGGTTTTCCTCTGCAGAAATTAGCCTCAGGCCTGTCATGAGGCTCTCCTACGAGTTTCCTTCATAGTCAGAAGAGTAAGAGAAGCATCCTTAGGGGGAGATTTAGAGCCCAAATCTCTCTCAATCTGTACAAGAAGGCACCCTGAGGGTCTTCTTTATGAACAGCAGTAGCAAGCAATAGAGATTAGCCTTTATAAACATCATCTATTTCTCTAAGCTTTTGCATTAAGACCACCGAGTAAGGGCACCACAGCAGCTGGCCTAATTGTTAGCAGTGGGGTACCAAGATTTAATTTGCTGTTGCCTTTACCCACATGTGCAGATTTCACCACAAGCACTAAAACTCCCTGGGGAAGCAGTTCCATGCCTGAACACAGTTCTTTACCAGACAGACCAGTTTCCTTCGAGCTGTTTCTCCTTTTTGCTTGCTCCCTTGTCAGAAGGAGAAGAAACAGTCTCTTCTGAAAGGCTGGAAGCACAGATTTTCATGCAATCATATGATTCCAGTAGCTTGGACTTAATGCAAACACCCAAAACTGCAAGTCTTAACACCACCAAAATACAGCCATGGTTATAAGCTGATGAGTTAAACTACCTTACAAAATTAGAAAAATAAGGTGTATCCCTCTCCTTCCCCAAAATATTAAGAAACCCCAGTCCTTGACAGTTTGCTTTATAGCCCTCATCTTAGTAGTGAAGAGTGCAATGCCATATTCAGGGCTGGATTATGCATTGCCAAATGCAAAATACCAGGATTACCAGTGTCACAAAGATGCCTGTATCTGGGCTTTCTGTAACGCTCTTCACCAAGGTACCTGAGGTTTTAGAAAGAAGTTACTTACTGCATTCCACTTCATACTAAATATATACATACAGTTCTGCTTTTCAGCCTATATGTTTGCAGGCTTAGCTGGAGTGGCTAGCCCAGTGACCGGGTAGTTTATCCTATCCCACTATAATTAGCCCATGGTTGCTGCTAACGGTATGCCATTTGTCTCCCCACACTCAGCACTGTTTGGTAAACAATTTCAGGGACAGAGCCGCTCTCTCCTGATCTCCCTAGGTGGTGTTCACTGATTTATTCTCCGCACCCCATAGCTATTCCTCTGTCTTGAGGTCAAGAGGTATGGAAGTGGCAAAAAGGGACAAAAATATTGCAGAAAGAGGGAGGCAGCTGTAGCAAAGGCCACAACCCGTCTGGGAAGGCAGGAGGCAAGGCTGGCAAGAGGCCAGGCCAGTTGAAAAACAGAGGGCTGCAGCCGACATCTGTCCCCCATGGTCTGCATCCTTGCCCCTGGCGTGGATGCACTGAGATGGGAGAGGAGGCATCCATGAGGAATTCCCTTCTCCTCCAGGGAGGAGCTGATGGCACGTGAAGGGCTTGGGTGGCAGGCATGAGCCTCAAACCCAAAATCTGACCAAGGGAAGGAAGGACAAACTGGGGACTGGGAAGCAGCTGTTCACAGCCCTCCTGGGAATGCAGGAGCAAAGCTAGGTGGCAGGAATTGGGACAGGGGGTGCTGGCAGCAGTGCCCTCAGGGAAAGGTTGATGAGACAGCCAGTGAGGTGGGGACTCTGCTGGTAAAGGTGGCAGCCCGTCAACTCCCGGGCAGTGCCTTTGCAGTATGCTGTGGCAGGGATTCACAGAATTGTAGGGGTTGGAAGGGACCTCCAGAGATCTTTGAGTTCCCTCCTTGGCCTCACTCCCAGTAGTGCTACCAGGCACTGCTACTGTGTGCTGTGGGGTTGGTTATCAAAAAAGCCCCCTCCCTGGAACAAACAGCACATGTCAAGCTGAACCTGGGCATGGGCTTGGGCAACACTGTAGCTACACTGCCAGAGATGTGGGGTTTCCTGAGTTCTCTCCCTTAGCCATGAGATTTGATCTTCCCAGGCAAATGCAGTTAGGAGCCACCTGTTAAGGGATGGCAGTGGTTCCTGCATGATGCTGGAATGAGGTGGTTGCAAAAATTACTCCTGAGGCGCTGCCATAACCTCCTTTTCCTCTTTGTGTACTTTCTCCCTCTCTCCCTCCCTAATTCCTCCCTCACATGGTCTCTGTCTTGAATCCCTAATTCCATGCTATGAAGAAAAGAAATTCAAAGGATGCAGAGGGATGCAGAGATGTGAAAGAGTATTCTCAGAGGTTAGGAGCAAGGCCATCCCATTGGAATTACCTGCAGCATCTAATCAGCCCTTTTCAGCATCTTTATTCTCTCTTTGGGCGTCCTCCAGAATCTCTCCCATGCCAGTTTTGAAAAACCACAGCACACATAGTGACAGGGGTGTTCTCACATTGCCCCGTCACCCACAGAGCAAGTGACAGATCTCCTGAGCAATCTCATTTTCCACCACCATCTGAAAACAGGCCAGGCTGTGGCCTCAGCATACGACTGCGTCTCCAGATGAAACCCCAAACTGCAGCGTGTCTTCACTCCCCAGCCAGCACTTTGCCTTTAACCCGGAGGCGGCAGAGGGGTGCACGTATGTGCACATTGTATCTGCATACACCTGAGGAAGGCACAGGCATGTGCGGGCCTGTACGTGCGCATATACGCATGTGCACACGCATGGCTCTGTGAGGAGGTGTGTGCACTCCTGAGTTTGTGGTGTTCACAAGCGCAAGAGCTTGCACAAATATCTGGCTGTGTAGAAGTGCTGGCACATTCTCCTCAGAAATACCCCAGCAGAGATGCAGACCTACAGGGGAGACCAAAGCAGCTGTGGGCATCCCAGTGGAAATACCTATGGTGGCACCTGACCTGCCCACCACAGGGTTTGTCAGCTCACTGCATTCCTTTGCTCAGGCAAGGTCTCTGACCCTCTGCCTTGCACACAAAGTCATGCAGACTCACGGTCTGCCCTTAATAACACAACACCACCCTAGCTCTGCCCCCCAACCCCCCAAAAAAGTGCAAACAACAACCCCATCTCAACTCTTTCCTCCTAATACCAAATTTATCTCTGGATATCACCAGAAGTTAGTCATACTCAGATAAACCACAAGCTGTTAGCAGCCAAATGGTGATGGCAGCTCAGCAGTGAACACCATACTCCCTGGTCTTACCCATTCTTCCAGCCAAAACAAGGACTCACACTAACACCCTTTCGCAGGTCCCGGGACACGGCTATGGAGCAGCAAGAGCTCAGCTGCACCAGGGCTCTCTCCCAACAGCCCCTCTTAGAGCTGGTAACTGGCATGACCACGGACTTCACTACCAGCTTCATCTGCATCTCTCTTCTTTCCTCATCTTCTTTCTCCTGCTGCTACAGCAGGGCTTGTGCCTAACCACTGCCCCACATCTCACCAGGCTGTGACATGCTGGCTTTCCCCCCTGCCAACTGCTCTCAATGTCCGGCAGCAGTGACGGGAGCCTGCCTTCCTGGACCCCAGAGGTATTGCTGTTCTTCCTAATTTTCCACAAGATATTTTCAAGGATGGCTACCAAGGAGATACAGATATATAATTTTTTTTTTCTCTTAATATGTGCTTTTGACTTGTGAAAGGCTCTAAAAGCCATGAAGTTCCCATCACCCTTCCCAAACCCGTTATTCATTTGGCTGGGTTTTGCACCAGCAGATGAAGAACACCAAGCACCTCTGCTTTTGCCAGAGACTCGCTCAAGGCTCCAATAACAGGAATCATGACTTTTGGCAGGCTTGTAGTGGAATGGGTAAGGGAGAGGAAGGTGAGAGACATTCTTTTTCTGCTGTGCTTCTCAGCCTCAGCCCCTCTCAGTTCATCATGGGCCAATTAATATATATATCTCTGCTTGACATTGCTCAGTCTTAATAGGGCTGAATGTGTTAAAAATCCAAGAGGCCCAAAGAAACCTAATAGTCTCTCCACTTTTCATGTAATCCACAGTATCTGGCAGAGTAGCCAATGCCTACCCTTCTGTTTCCAAAAAAAATCCCAAGCTAAATAAAACAAAAACGGATCCAACCCAAACCACTGGATTTTCCCAATGCAAAGTAATTAAATGAAAATATTAAAATTCATTTACTCTCTTTTTCTAGCCAGTACATTTTTCTTGTACCTGTGTTCAAGCAGCAGTCCGGCAATGCTAATATTTGTATTTGTGTCCTTCCAACTTGCCCATCCTCTTTAAAGTTCAAGTATCTCATATTAGTGAGTCAGCCATCCACCCTTTCGAGAGTATAATAACCGAAATTCTTTAAAGCTTTGTGTTTTCGGCACAACGGCATTCCGATACGATCTAAGAATAGCAGAGACACCCTCCAGTCCCAGGAGGACCTGGGGAACAGGTTTGGCTACTAAAAAAAAAAAGCTTTCCTCATGTGATGGGCACCCTACCAATCACACACCACTTTCCTCAAGCTACCTCGGCTCTTTAAAGCCCAGCAGAGGTGGGAGGACAGGGGTTGGGGTTTTTTTCGGCTTTGCAGGTGGGTCAGGGTTTCTGCTGGGAAGCATCACACGAAGAGAGGGGTGAGTACCTTGCTTTGGTCATCCTCCTCCTCTGACTGAGGCACGTTGAGCAGTAAGTGACTGTTGGGAGGACAGGAAGCTCTTATGTTCAGTGTTTTTTATTCTAGTCCCCTGGGCTGCATTTAGTCTGTGGGAGTCTGCTACCTGCAGAAGATTATTAAATATTTCGTTTTTCTTACTTCAGGCTGTATCTTCTCTATGGCTGTTTTAATTTGCTTCATATTTTCCTCCTAAAGACTGGGGAGGAGGGAATGGGAAAATTAAATCTGTTGCAAATATATCTGAGTGTAAAAAAAAAAAAAGTAAAGTGTTGCTGAGAAGGTGAAACCTGCTATTCCTCCTCACTTGTGAAAACAGGGGAAAAAAAACCAAACCCAAACCCAAATCCTACTCTTGTTTTGGCTGTGCTGAACCAGCGAGGGAGAGAGGAAAAACCTACCTCCCAGCTCTATTTCTGAGGTAATTATGCTTGATGATGATTTACCAGCCACTCCACTGTTCACACTGGCTTCATTTCATAGCAATCTCTCTCAAAAGGAAGCTTAATTAGTCTCTGACCCCTGCTTGATGTTGAGCTTTGGTTTTGCTTTAGGGTTTTTTTTTTTCCCTCCTCTGGTAGCAGAAAATAACTGGCTGGCTCTTTCTTCTGAGCGTGTTTGACTCGGGGCGTGCAAGCTGTTAGGCAGCTGCCTTTCGGGGCAGGTGGAGCGGTGGGGAAAGTCATAAGTAAATGAATGATGAATTGACACTTTGTAAAGCATTTTTCCAGGCGATTCATCGATAACGTATTTAATTACATCCTCTTAAAACGTGTATAACTCTGAAGATGTCCCAAGCATTTGGAAGCTACCTTCTTTTAAAGTCCCACTGGAGCTGAATAGTCTGCTAACACCAATTTAAAAACAAACAGAAAAAGAGAAAAAAAGTATGTTTATAGTGTGTTTATCTCGCTCCTGCCTGTGGAGACATGCTCTCCAGCCAGGGACAAGCAGACTTGAGGGGCAGGAGGTGTGGTGCTCAGGCTTCTGCACCAGAGGAGGGGACGGGCAAGGACCAGGTTTCTGCCGTTGAACGTCTGGGTTTGCTTAGTTGCGCTTGAGCGGCGTGGAGCCCTTCGGCCAAGGCATGCGGAGCCCATGAGTAATACAACAAATGCATCCCCTGTCTCTGCCTCCGTTGGCATTCTCAGCGCCAGGGGTTGAGAATGCAACGCCCTGCACAGGGATGCCGAAGCAAAAATGGGGTAGCAAGAGGCGAGGTGGAGCCCCTGTAAGTCCCGCTGTCACACTGAGAGACATCCAAGAGCAGGGTGCAGAAACAAATGATGCTCACAGGGATGATATTTGGACATCCCTTGATCACAGTGCCATGACTCCTCCCTGAAAACTGGCACAAAACACAAGGCAATCAAAATCCGAGTCACTTCTGTGTGGGGCAATGCCAAACTAATTCTTAACCATTGGCATTTTTAGGGAGTAGGACTAGGCTAAGCAGAAGCATTCATCCATGAAGTTACTGAAATCCTATCCCAATCTATAGAAAGAGGGTGTGAAGGCTTCAAAAGACCAACCAGTCCTATGTGTGTGAAGGATGCACAATGGAGACTGAATCCTGCTCAAATCCAGGAACTGCTCCAAGCAGGGCTTCCTTTGAAAGCCTGTATGGGGTTGTCATCTAAAATACAAGGGTGAAAGCCAGCCTCTGCAGAAAGGAGCTTCTTTTTCAGCTCCCAGAGTCATGCTATAGGTCTCACAGGACCACTGCAAGTACAGAAAGGGAGGAGAAGTCAAGAAAGCCCCAAAGGCATGGAAGTAGCTACAAGCAGTAGCAACTTGTGGAGAAACATGGAGATACCACTGCTCCTGGGCTCCCACAATCTCAGCTAGACCCCCATGAATGTCAGTAGTGTTTTGGGGGTGTGAGCAGAGAGGAGACGGGTGAAGTTGCAGTCTGCATTGTGACCAAGGCATAAAGAATAAGAAGCGCAATATGGTTCAGGAGGGATGTAGGTTTTTGAGGTACAATGGAAGCAAGAGACGCCTTTCCAAAGCTGCTTGGAGCATGGAACAAAGTCTGTGGTAGTGATAATTGACTATGTGGAACCTAGGTGGGTCACAGCTAAATTGTCAAGTGCCTGGAATGTGCTGAGGAACACCAGGTCTCTGCAACCGCAAGGCTCAATCCCAGGACCCGGCCACCTCCTTTTGCAGAGATTTTGGATAACGGTTGCAGCTGAAGCTCCAGTTTCCTCAGGGCTTTCCCCTGAAGCACCAGAAAACTGTATTTGGGGCATAAAACTAATCTTAACCAGCCTGCAAAGAAGGCTTTTCTACCTCCAAACCGATCTGTGTCCGCTGGCGGGAGCTGCTGGCACCTGTCTCCCTGGGGTCTGGGAGGGGAACTGCCAAGTGGTGTCACACCCCACCAGTGGTGGCTGTGAGTCATACCTGCGTGCAGCTTGCCTCAGGCAGGCCGGCCAAGGTTTGCCTCATGCCTCCCTCCCTGGTCATGCACCTGCGTCAAGTGCTGTGCTGGCTGCTCTTGCCTAGCGCAGCGTAACCTGGCGGGCGTGAGAACCGGACAGCAGGTGGAAAGCCCCAGGCCTCCTGCAGCTGCTCCTCTGGGCCGTGCTGGAGGGTCAGTTCTCCAGCTGCCCAGGTGTTGTCATGGCCTAGGAGCACCACCCCAGTGTCTCGGTCATGACCCTTGGCGGCAGAGAAGGAGGCAGATGAGGGGTTGCTGCATGTGGTACAGGGGAATGAAGTGAGCACCAAAAAACTGACTCCCTCATCACTTGGAGGCAGAGGGAGAAATCATATTAATATGGCAACATTGTTATAGTATTAATTTTTAGGTCTACAGTAAAGGCGTTTCCTTCCCTTTTCTTATTCCTAGTCTCTCTTCTTCCCCCTGCCCTGCAGTTCCAGTGGTGTCAAAGTATTGGAGAGCCTTAGGTAAAGTACTGGAGAGCCTCAGGTTTCCTAGAGGCTTTCCACCCTCCAGCTGATTTCCAGGTGGAGGTGACCATGTCCAGTTTTCCTCTCAGGTACAGTAGCCTAAGAGATGGGTTTGCCCCAGGAGAAGAGGCTTGCTTTCTTGGGCTGACATGCCTGCAGCAATACCTGCCCAAGGAGAGGCAACAGCGAGCCAGGTCCTGCCTGCCAGGGGGAAGAAAGATGAGAAGGCAAGGACATGAGCTGGGTGGACAGCCCATGTAAAAGGTGTGAGTGGTGTTGTGACACTGCAGGAAAGGTCTATAGGAAAGAAAGGGAGGGAGAAACAGGTTCATGTGATGTTAAGGAAGGGTTGTGACTTTGTCAATCCCACTTGGTGTCATCTGTCATGCTAGCCACGCAGCGCACTCAACCCTGCTATCTACATGGCACCTGAAGCAGACCTGTTTTTCCATGTAGTAGCTGGAGTTCGTGTGCCTGCACTTGAGCAGAGGAGCTCCCCTTGCTTTCTGGACTGCTCTCTGCCTTGTGATGTCTCTGAGCTGGTAATAATTAAAGGCTTTTCTAAAATCTCTGGAGTTTGCAACACAAAGTTCCGCGACCCAGGCAGTGGTCTCTACAGCTTTCAAATGGGTAGAGGACCAGTGTCTGTCTCAAGTTTGGCAGACTGCAGTGTTGTATTTTAGACCGTATGTGGCCAAACATTTCTCAGACCCAGATTTGACCCACAACGGAGTTTTGTGGCCCCTGAGAGTGCTGGTTGCTCAGCAAGTTCAGTAGGGGTAGAATTTCAGGATGAACTCATGAGCCTGCCATTTTCAAGTACAGAGCCACACAGCTTCAGGTGTATTGGGCTAGCCTCCAAACACCAGCCTGGGAATAAAAACCAGCTTCTTACCTTGGAAACAATGGCCATGCCCACTCACACTGTCATGTGAAAATACTTACGTGCTCTGCTGCTGGTATAATGGTGATTTCTCCCTGCCAAACCCTCAAACCACTCCAGAAAGGGTGGTAGGAAATTCTGGTTTTCCAAAATCTGTGACTGTTAGAAGTCCTGCCTAACCTAAAAGGGCAGCTGCTGAAGAGGCAGAAGGTGGCCTTGTTAGAGAGGTCCCAAGATGATCTGTTCCTCAAGAAACTTGCCTTCACTGACAGCTGTGTCTTCTCTTATTTTCCAACAGCTTCTCTGAAGAATTCCAGAGCCAGTAACCCCAGCAAGAGAAGGAACTAGTGCAGGTACTCTGACACAGGAGGGCTTTTCAATCTGCTTTTCCTGTTGTCTGTTCAAGTTGGGCCCACTTCAGCCTTCCTTTCACAGCTTAAATTTTCTCAACTACTCAGCAAATGCAGCTGTCTCAGGGATGGGTTTTTTTCTCCCCCTCCCCATGCACACACACACTCTGTCCCTTTGAAAGCAAGGCTTCATTGGCACTGGCATCTGGGCTCATTTCTCCAAGAGGTCTCACACCTCTAACTAGTGCCTTTATGCTGCTCTCTCTGGAAGGAGATGAATTCAATGCGGGGCGTCTGGCCCCAGCCTGCAGGATATAGCACTCTCAGGAATTTGGTGGGAATGCTACTTGGACTGGCTCCCATGAACCAGCTGCAGCCCAAGCTGCTCCCTCCTTTCCTCCCTCCCTCGCACCTGACTGGGAATGGGGGGCCCAGCTCCAGTTCCTGGCATGGGTGTGAGATGGGGCTGCCTTTATCAAGGTGCTGCCAAGCCACGTGCCACAGGTACGTGTGTGGAATGCAGCTAAAGCACCATCGTTCCCAGCTTAGGCCCATGGTAGCACTAGTCAAAATGAAACAGCCAGCGAGGTGGATAGCATACCTTGGGGTAAAGATGGCTCCTTTGGGAGAGGTGAGAGGTAAGAGCACCGAACTTGTCCCCTGTCCATCCGGGTGCATCTGGTGTTCCTAACCCAGATGGAAACACAACACCGTGAGCTGAAGTTTGCGTGGGTGCTGTTGTGATGACGAAAATCCTACCAAAAGGGGAGCCGAAGACACTGGCTGCCCCCAGAGTGGTCACAATCTTCTGTAGCAAAAGCATCAGGGAGAGTTTGAGTTACTAGGTCCCACCTGGGGAATTTTCTCCTCTGAAAATATTATGAAGCAAGGGGTGGAAGGTGTACGCACAGACAGGCAGGTTCTGCCCGTCCTTCTCCTCAGGGGTAATTTCTATTTCTGAGTGAAGGGTATTGTACTGGTTTAACTGAAAGACTGTCTCCTTTATTCCAGGTTGCATGAAGAACTGAAGATGGCAAAACTTAATGATGGTATACGCATCTTGCAGGGCCTATTAGTCTTTGGAAATGTGATCATTGGGGTAAGTGAATTGGGACAGGTATGGGTGGAGTCTTCCTTCCAGTATGACATTCTTAAAACAGCAGTTCCCAGCCATGAAATCCCTCTTCACGTGTGAAGCCCACACAGAAATAGACCAGTAAAGTGTGAGAGGAGAGGTAAAGGAGAGCTGCACTAGCTGATCATTTGGGTGGGGTGGGGACAGCAAGGGACAGGAGGGCTGATCCACAAGACCAACATCAAATCTAGGGGAAGAGCCCTTGCTGCTGACCAACACCTTTGCAGCCACATCCCTCCATACAGTGATGGAAAAGCTTCTCTTAATTCTTTCTTAGTATCCCTGAGTTCCAGGCCTGACCTCTCAGACCTAGGCTGGATGGGTTTTGTGAATGCACAAGACAAGAGATTGTAGAGTTGGGCAGATGAGGAGTTGAGTAGCTCCTCTGTGGCAGGAAGCTGAATGAAAGGAAAGCACCCTCCATCTTTTCCTGTGTCTGCCTTTACTTTGGGGAAGCTTGACCTGATGGACTTCCCAAACTTGTGCTTCTCAGATGTGCGGCATCGCCCTGACAGCAGAATGCATCTTCTTTGTGTCTGATCCCCATGGTCTCTACCCTCTGCTGGAAGCCACTGAAAATGATGACATCTACGCTGCTGCCTGGATTGGCATCTTTGTTGGTTTCGCACTCTTTGCTCTGTCCATTCTTGGGATTGTTGGAGTCATCAAGTCCAACAGGACCTTGCTGATGGTGGTAAGTGTAGCAAAGTTTGCCTACCTACTGCTGCCAAACTGAAAAAAAAAAATGCTGTCTCAGTTTCCCTGCTCACCTTGGTGATCACCCACTGAGCAAAGACAGCTTCTATTAGTGATAAGGAGCCAAAGAGCGTTCTTGATCATGGCTGTGGTGTCCCACAAGGTGAATCCTGTCGGGACATGTGCCTGAGAAGGTCCCAGACCAGGTTGAGGGAATTAATGGTGATAGCCACAAGCTGACTGCCCTGATCCTGCGCTTGCCCTGAAGCAATGCAGAAGAACTTGTGCAATCAGATGTAGCTTGGTTGTTGTTCAGATCCTTGTTTCTCCCCACCCCTTGCTGCCTTTCAGCTGTCATATACCATTCAGTTTAGGAGCTGATAAGTAATGACTTCTGTACAAGGCATTAGTGTGTGTTAGTATACCAAATATGGGTGCAATTGAGAACATTAGACATCAGCAGGCAGGCAGAAATTACAGGGGTGGGGACAGAAAGCTTTGGATAAGCCAAAGACAACGTTAAAATGTGAACAACTCGCTGTACAATTTCTTACTTACTCCTTTAGATTGGCAGTTGCAAAACTTAATTGGTGCTTGCATTAATGAAGGGTAGAGACAAAACCTCTTGGATTAATGTGGGATGGCAGGGTGTCTGTTTTAAAGAAGACATACTCAGAGAGCTGAGCTCTTGTGCCAGGGAATTTGTCAGCAAACAGCTGAGGGAAGAGAATTCCCTTAACTCTGAATGTAGGTGTCTTGGCTGAAACCCGGAGCTGTGGTATAGGAGATAAGAGAGGGTACAAGGGGCAGAAGGTGGGGCAAGATGGAAACAAATGCCTTGAATCTGAGAACACTGTACAATGTGGGAGAAGCAAACACACAAGACTCTGAAGGGAATATGGGAAAGGTAAAAGCAATTGTGCCGAGAAGGGAAGAGAAATGGTGAAACAGAGTGAGAGAAGGTCCTCAGCATCTGTTTTCATGAAGGACCTTTGCTCACAAAGGAGGAGTGCTGAGGAAATATGATGGTGCAATATCAGGGGGATCTGAACAACATCCTAAATTTCACCTTCTGCTTCTCCAAAGTACAAGCTCTCCTGCCAGGAGTGAACACCTTCTTGTGGAAAAGCTTACACCTTGCAAGTGGAAGTGGAAGGAGGAGATGTGGCACAAGCATAAGATGCCAATGAGATGCAAAAAAAGAAAAAGACAAATGTTATTCTTGGGCATATCAGACAAAGTATTTCCATTGAAGCAGGGTGATATTAATGCCATGAATTTCTGATTAAATCTTGCCTGTGAAATGGAGAACAATTCCAGTCAAACACCTTCAAGAAAGCAGATTGCAAACTGAAACAGGCTCATGGAAGGGCTACGTGAATGTTCAGGGGCATGGAGAGGACTGAGGTGACTGGGGTAGCCTGGCCTCCTTTGCCTTTAACAGGATTTCAGGCTTCATCTTGGAAAATTAAAAAGCTTAACTGTTATCTCCAAGAGCTAACTCTGCTGTCTGTCTCCCACAGTATATCATTCTGATGCTCATCACTTATGCATTTGAAATGGCTTCTTGCATCACAGCAGCGACTCACCAAGACTTTGTGAGTATTTCATTCCCTGTGTGTTCTTGCAACTGTGCTGGGAAAGGCTGCAGTTTTAGGGCACAGTGTAGTAAATGGCCTGTGTGGTGGCACAGTGTAAACTCAAAGGACTACTGCTGAGAGTAAGACCCGACAAGAGAAGTCTCCGAAATCATTATTCTAATCAAGGAAACAACTTTGTTCTTTTTAACCCAGTTTTGTTATTTTTAACACTTTAAAACGTTTACAGCCTTGTAGTTAAGGAAATAATGGCATGGGTAAGCTGAATCAACAATACAGTGTTTGGCCTTTCAGCTACAGACTGATTAATCCATCATACATACAGAAGACAAATCTCCAGCACTGCCTTGGGCAGTGTTACTAGCAAGGGAAAGATTACGTGGGTTATTGGATGTATCAGTAGGGACGGAAACAACTTGCAGTGCTTTGGTTCCAAGCAACGTATCACATCTAAGCCATAGCTTCTGCACATCTCCTGTGATCTGACATCTGTTAGACACTGCTTAAGAGTTCTGCTCAAGATCTATGACTTTCCTTCTCCTGGCCCTTGAATCCTGCTCTTTATTCTCCTGTATGTACAACTGGGGGAGAAGCAACATTCCTGCTCTCCAGCAGGACACCGAAACAAGCAAACAAACCCACCCCAAATAACCCTGTATTTGCTTTACATGGCCCCTTATTTACATAGTTCCTACACAGTTCCTGCATTCTTCTCTTTTATTTTCTTCTTTCTGGTTTTTTTTTTTTCCGTAGCTCACTCCAAATCTCTTCCTGAAGCAAATGCTGGAGAAATATAACAAGTCAGATACAGACAATAACAATGACAAATGGATGACTGAAGGGGTTACAAAGACATGGAATAAACTCATGCTTCAGGTAATAACAGCACTGAAAACTCTCACTAATTACTAAATGCTCTGCAGCCCAGGAATTTCAAGTCCTCTTTGGAGCTGCTCAGTAATAAAAACGATGGCATCTGCCTTGAACCTTAGAGAAAGTCCTGCCACACTCCCTGTTTTGCTCATTTATCAGATGGCAGACTGTCAAAGGCATGCATTCCAAAAATCTCTCCCATAAATCTGTAGTTAATGCCTAACCAGCCATACGCAGGGTCCAGCTGCATGTGGGGCTGTGGCCTGGGACCATAAAGACCGTTCCTTTCTCTCTCCCCACAGAATCAGTGCTGTGGGGTGCGGGGCCCCTCTGACTGGCAGGACTACACGTCTGCCTTCCGTGTCATGCACAATGATGCCGACTTCCCTTGGCCACACAATTGCTGTGTCATGGATGCCAAAGGGTCTCCCGTCAACCTCGATGGCTGCAAGCTTGGAGTTCCTGGCTACTACAACAGCAATGTAAGATCCTCTCTGCTCCTTCCAGTTAACATATGCTGGTCAAAAGCACCTTGATGGAAGGGAAGGAAACAGTGAATGTTTCTTCTTCTTTCTCCACTGTAAGCTACAGGTGTTCAAAAGCTTTCTGGAGGAGAAGCAATGCCTGTAGGGTCCGGGCCATGTTGCTGAACACAGGATAGGTTGTGATAAAGACTTTCCTGATAGTGAGCTATTAAGAAAACTCTTCCAATGCTACCAGTAAGAAATGACATTTCCAACATGTAGAAGGATAGGAGCTCAATCAAACTTTGCTCAAAGATGAGTGCATACAACATGAGTGAGCAAGTCAGCAATTCTCCTCTTCAAGCTAGAACTTTTCAGTGGACCATCTTTGTCCTGTTCAAACAGATTGCTGAGTCATGAACACCAACTTCTGTGATAACAAGCCTTTCTAGAAGGCATTCAAACTTCCAAATTTGCCAATTTGCCTGCAGCTTCTTGATTCTGGAGGTCAACTCTGTGTTGGCAGTGTTTTCTTGCATATGTATACTTGGCAAGTAGATGGCACGGGAAGTTGTCCTTGAAGTGCCTGAGATGTAGCACTGGCTTGTCTTCTTGAGACCCAAATCGCAGTGGGAGAAGAGCATGTCACCTCAGTCTCCCTCAGAGGTGGATAAGCTTGTCGCCTGGAGGTACAAGCTCAAAGTTGGCGTTGATTCATTCACAGTTGTCTTACAGGGTTGTTATGACGCTATTTCTGGGCCAATGAACACGCATGCCTGGGGTGTTGCCTGGTTTGGTTTTGCCATCCTCTGCTGGACTGTGAGTACTTAACATCGGCCTTTATTTCCTCTTCTCTTTTCTTGCTATTCCACACCCAGCTGGGTGGGGGTGGATGACAGGACTGAAGCATTTAAAATGTCAGTAGATTATAGCTATTCATTCATCAGCGATCTGCTTGTAGCCCAGGTTACATTTTAAAAGTCCCCCTCCACTGTGGCTTCCATGGGTGAGGCACTGGGTGGCCTTCCATTTTGCTGGGGCCTGCTGCCATCTCAGCAACACAACATAGCAGATTGTTTATGAAGGCTGTTGGATCATCTAAACAGTCATCACAGCAAGTAATTCAGCTTCTAGTTCTAAAACTTTGTATGAGTGTTTTAAGTACTCAGTGTGCAGCAGCTTCACAACAGATAATGCCCAGCGAGCTGAGTGATCCAGTCCAGTAGTTATGGTTGCACATATCTTCTTTCTCCACTGTGAAGCTTCTGTGCAGACAAAAAGCTTTCAGCTTCTTCTGCCTAAGGGGGTCTTCAACATAAATTCTTCACAAGTGTTCTCTCCTTCCAGTGGGACTAAATGGGGCTGGGGGAGAGGTGGGGAGAAGGAAATGTGGAGCAGAGAAACTTAGTAGTCTTGTCATTTCAGTTCTGTGTTCTCCTTGGTACCATGTTCTACTGGAGCAGAATTGATGACTGAAGGCCTGGTGTCCTCAGCGCTGTCTTGAAGCACTGTGTGAAACTGCATTCGTTTGTCTCCTGGCGGATTGGAAGTTTTCCCACTACCTCTCCCATATATACTTTTGCCTCTCCAAAAACTTGGCACACAGACCTGACAACACCAGGAAAGAATCCCCTTGCCCTTCTTTGCCCCTTGTTCTGCAGCCTTAATGCCTCCTGGCTGAGGCCCAATAGTTATTTTGCTGTGAAAGAAATCCTTGCAGTGTAAGATAAAAGGTTATGTAATTTGTTCTGTGATGGTATCAGAAAAGAAAATGTTCATATGCACTTGCTACAGAAAAAAAGTCTTTAAGACTAGGTTGAGTGTAAAATCATAATGCTAAAGGCTCCAACAAGGGCTATGTCAGCAAAATGTAACTCCTGTGACCAATAAAGATGGGTGCTCCATGGGAGAAGACTGACTACCTCTCTGATATGTTTTATCCTTCAACTTCTCTTCCTGGTCCCTGTCACCCCTTGCCTTAGAATAAGGCTGACTCTCAACAAGTTGAAGCGTGTCAGCAGTAAAGGCACCGTCACAGATAAAAAGTCTGTTGCTAGTCAGGCCAAATAAAAGGTCAGCTCACTCCTCACCAATGTGCTGCCTATACTCAAGCCTACCTCTGGTCACTGATGAAACTACTGCATGTGCTACTACCTTCAGAAGTGACAGTCCAGGAAAAGCGCCGCTTGCTAACTTAAGACTCCTTCAGAAAGCTGTTACCTACTTCACACAAAGTTTCACACATCTACAGGCTAGAATTCATGAAGAATCTGAGGGGCCCGGTGCTGTAGTTGGCTGCGCAAAAGTAGCTGCCCCACGCCCCTAGATCACCATGCTTCTTGCCACAGCAACCTTCACGTACGTGGTCACATCCCCGGTGTACTTCCCCTTCCAGATCAGGTAGAACAAAAGGCAAATAATGGCAAGGAGCTCTTGTGAAAAACGCAAACAGGGCTCTAACTGAACGAAATCCAGTCCTGGCATCAGCAGTTGCAGCTCTCACTCTGTTCAATAGCAGCTGTTTACTTTGGCCCAAACTGACCTGGTGTCTGCCCTAGTGAACGCCTCAGTAGTTACCTGTGTCTTGTGAAATATGCTCCTGTATAGAGTGTTTTAAGGCAAAGCCTCCTCCTAAGGTGTACTGTTTCGGATCTTGGCACTTGCCAGCTCCCTGGATTCTTTTTGTTTTGTATATCCACCAAAATACTAATTAAAAAGAAGTGGAAGTGAATTTTTTTTTCTTGTTCAAGACTGTGTGTTTGGGAAGGGGAAACAATCAAGGTCTGCAGCTAAGTAGTCCCATGCTAGGATACTGGGGGAAAGAGTGAAAGAGGCAGCTATGAGAGTGAACAGCTTGAAGGAGAAACCAGTCCCTGCAACACAGAGGGGCTTCTCTGCATGGCTGTGCCTTCGGAAAGGAAAATCCCTGTGGAGCAGCTACTCCACTGCTTCAGTGGGATGGTGACTGCCTTGGAGAGCCTGACCTGTCAGAAATTTCCATAAAGAAATTTGTCCTCAGTAACTTTTTTCATGATGCTCAATGACACGGGCAGACCATGGCAACTGTGTATGGAAGTGGTCTGCTTCTGGTTTTTAATTATTTGTGTGCACGCACACGTATGTTGCTGAGAGCTACAATCATCACAGAATCACACAATCGTAGGAGTTGGAAGGGACCTCCAGAGATCGTTGAGTCCAACCCCCTGCCAAAGCAGGTTCCCTAGGGCATATTGCACAGGGAGGTGCCCAGATGGGTCTTGAATATCTCCAGAGAAGGAGACTCCACAGCCTCCCTGGGCAGCCTGTCCCAGGGCTCTGTCACCCTCACTGTGAAAAAGTTCTTCCTCATATTGGTGCCAAACTTCCTGTGCTCCAACTTGCAGCCACTGTCCCTTGTCCTGTCCCCACAGACCACTGAGAAGAGGCTGGCCATTTCCCCCTGCGTCCCACACTTCAGATATTTATAAACATTCATCAGATCCCCTCTTAGCCTTCTTTTCTCAAGGCTGAACAGCCCCAGTTCTTTCAGCCTTTCCTCATAGGGGAGATGCTCCAGGCCTTTAATCATCTTCTTAGCCCTTCTCTGGACTCTCTCCAGGAGATCCCTAAATAATACCTAAATCTAAAGAGAGTAGATATCTGCCAAAGTTAGGCAGCAATAGCAAAGACTTGATTTGGTGCCTATGTCCCACAAACTGCAAATCCCTGCCAACTGCAACAGCAGAGAGGACAGATTGAGGGGGAGGGGGCAAGGAGGAAAGAGTGTAGGCACACAGCCTCTCTCCTTGCTTGGCCAAATGCCCTCCACCAAGTCTTCAATCATGGCAGCCTTCTGAAACTTAAGTAGCTCTGCAAATGGGTGAAACAGCTGGCTATGGGACGTTCTAAAAACTAGCAAGGCCTTCTGCATACAGGTGTGTTTGGAAATATGGCCTGTATAAAACCTTATGACCACAGAAGCAGGTAGTTTCAAATAGTACTTTCTTCCTCTGGTCAGACCCAGAGGTCTCTTCCTTTCTGCTACATCTAAATGTGGAGGGATTATAGCATTGCACTCAAAATAAACACTGCAGAATTTTGCAGGAGAAGAGGAACTGAGACTACTTTGAATACACTATCAACAGCTCCAACCAGTTGCAAATTATACCATTGACCTACTGCATAAACAACACTTTAAGCCAATTAAGTTTGGATTCTTCTGATTTGTCTTCTGCTTCCTAAGCCTTTCCTTCCTGTTCTACATGATGATTTTTCAAAAGTCAAAGCTGTGATGGACAAAAGATCTATGCAATGGTGGGTCTGTGCAGAAACGCCAAGCGTGCCACAATGCAACCAGAAAAACCCAGCTTTATTCTACTAAAGAGGAAGAAGAGGATTGGACTGATGGCAGAATGATGTTGAGCAGGCTCATCCTGCTCAAAATCCTGCACAGCTTTTTCTGGTTTTTCAGCTTCTGAAAGTTGATTCCAATCTCTACAAGTTCCTTACCTGGGATGCCAGGGGAGGGTGAGGAAAGGATGGAGTCCATGACAAGAATGGTGGTGAACGGGTTCATGTGTTGGCTGAGGCTCGTAAAGAAATCCTGGGCATTCTCAGCTGTTTGAATTGATGCCTGAAGGTATGGATGTATGTGGTCTTCAGAGCAGGCAATATGCACAGATGCATATATACTGCTGGGCTAAGACAGGATGAAGAAAAAAATTCTCAAGGTGGAAGCTGTGTGGCTTGTCTGCAGACCTGGTCTGAGTATTTCTTCTCTGTAGGTGTGAACATTCATAGCTCTCTCCTTTAAAAAAAAAAAAAGAGCTTATTTGAATTCTCCCATGGAGTTACTAACTGTATTTTTAATTATTAATTTATTGTAATATTCCCAGATCTGAGAAATCAGGGTCTCGCTGGGAAACATCTCCTGTTCATACTTTACAGAGCAGCGTGGCCTCCAAACCAACAAGAATCCCACACCCTCCGCTGCTCCACTCCCGTACACACACAGACATAACCTGGCATCCTTCACATTTAGTGCCTGTGGCTGGCAGCACCGAAGGTCTCTGTTCCTTCAGACAATGAGGCAATGTGGCACTGCCTTTGTGTATTTTGTGCCTTGCCCCCATTTTTCCAATAGACCTTCCTACCCCTTCTTCCTTTCCCCTCACTCCTCCTTCTTCTGCATGAGATCTCTTTGCACAGACTCCCTCAGTACTTGTTCCTCTTTGCATGGCTGGTTCATCTATGACACACAATGCCCAGTACATGCTGTGCTTGCATCTGATTACCCACCTCCCTGCAAAAACCAGCACCACGGTCTCCGTGGCATTTGCTGTCCTCTGACTCAGATGATTTATTCCCCATCCTGCCTACTGCTCTGGCATTTTAGTTTTCCACATTCTTTATGACAGGGACCCGTGCCAAGCAAATGTTTATTGGGACCAAGAATGACCTAAAACTAGCTCATAAATGAAATCTCCTTCTCCCACCCCTTGGCAGTCCTGCCCTCACTGGCAACTGGGGAAAGCCTCTGCAACGTCTGGTATGCTGGGAACCTCCTGCAAGGACTCTTCCTGTAATCTCAGGCATCTATCTTTAGGAGATCCAGCTTCAGTGAGGAGTTGGGGATGACTGCTGAGGGTTTATCCTCAACAGGAAAAAAAGGTGAGGGTGTTTCTGACTGCATTAGCTTGCATGCGAGGTGAAATTCCAGCACAGGCAAGGGCATCTGCTGTTCTTGCACGTTCACAAGTTGAGATAAACTCTGCGAGAGTGCGAAGGGATGAGCAGTGAGCTGCTCTGGCTACCCTGGGCTGTTACTGACTGTGAGTGAATGCAGACGTGAAAACCTTCCCTCTCTCTACTCTTTCCTAAGCGTTGCTGGCCTTTATCAGGGTACTGTGGCTGGCATAGAGGCTGGAGAAGGTAAAGCCAAGCCTCTTCAAATAATCCCTGCAAATAACCAGCCTAGTCTTTTTACACCTCTATTCTGCCTCCAATGTCTGACCCTTGGTGCTTAAAGCAAATTACTCACAATAAGAAAGAAAAGGTGAGTAAACCAGTTTTTGAGCATCTATTTTTTCTGATCTAAACTTCATTACTTTTATGAAGGAGGAGGGAAAAACGAAGTTACCTTCTGTTTTTCAGACTGGTTCAACCCTGTCCTATGGTTGGGTTTTGTTGTTTTGTTTATTGAGTTTTGTTTATCTGGAAACTTTCCCCTGCTTAATAATCACCATGTGTGTTATTCTCCTTTCTCCAGCCCTGGTTGTTCCCATGTCCCTGTTCCTTGTGGTTCACTCTTAAGTATCTACTAAGTTTTCTTTGAAGTCATTTCCTCTCAATGTACTAAAATATTTCCTGGTCTCTTCAGATAAGGGATTTAAATGATAGATATGTGCTCCTGTATCAGACGTGCTATGGGAGAAAATAGACTCAGTTTCAAGATGGATCTGGACCCAAAGTGCACAACGAAATTCCTGTGAATTTTCTAGGTTTGCAAAACTCAGTTAATTTCGCACTGCAGTTTGCAAATAAGACAGGAGAAAATAACTACCTTTTTTACCCTATAGACCAAATGTTTGGAACAGGTTGCCCAGAGAGATTGTGGCTGCCCCCTCCCTGGCAGTGCTCAAGGGCAGGTTGGATGGGGCTTTGGGCAACCTGGGCTAGTGAAGGTGTCCCTGCCCATGGCCGGGGGGTTGGAACTAGATGATCTTTGAGGTCCCTTCCAACACAAAGCATTCTGTGATTCTATGGTTTTAACACTCATACTGTATCTAACTTTTGACTTGACCAGGTCTGAGCATCACAGCTCCCATTCATTTCTAATCCTTAACTCTGAAACTATTCATCCTTTCCCTTTGTGGTGAGATACCTTCTTTGGAAAGTGCATCCTGCTCAAATGGAAAATGCACTCAGAGATCTCACTGCCTTTCTCCATCTTGGCCATTATAATCCTGTTCCTTTTGCTGTTGTTGACGCTTCTGCCAACTTGGCCTAAGTTGTCTTCTTCACTGGGCTAAATTTCCTTCCCTGGGCTGCCTTCACTCTGCTGCCAGCTGACTTTCAGCTCCATCCAGTGGGATACCACCTAGATGTCCTGCTGCCCAGAGCTGCCGGACTCCTGTGTTGCAAGGGGGATGCATGAGACAACAGTATCAAATGCTCTTTGGCGCTGGCTTAGATTTTTTCCTGGTTAACAGCCAGTTTGGGAACTTGCTTAATCCTGGTTTTGGCTTGGATGAAACTGTCCAAGATGTTATAGCTGTTGCTTCCAATACAACCTACGCAGATGATTGCCCTGAGTCAGGCTTTCAAACTTGTGGTGATGGGAAAGCAGGAACTGTGTTGAAGCACTACCACGTGTTTAGGCACCCTGATTTAGGTGTAGGGCATGCTGCCGAGTGAAGCGTGACTAGGTGTGCAGTGTGTCTCATGCTTAATTTTTATAACCGTGGGAATGGTGGGGGACAGTTGTGAGATTCTCCTCTTGTCCTGTGGCCAAGTCATCGCTGGACTCTGCGGCAGAAAGAATACCAAAATACTGTTTCTTGTACAGCAGTAATAATTGGCCACAGCTCACTACAATTCCAGAGTTCAGCAGGCAGGGTTTTCTCTCTCAATTTGTGTGCCAGTTGCCATGGTAAGCAGGAAGCACAACCCAGGCATTTTCCTAAAGGGAAACTGAAGTCATGAAGGAGGTAGGAAAGGGAGTCAAGCCCTGAATTCAGCCGCTGAGTAGGAAAAAAAAAAAAAGGCATTTCATTTAACCTCATGATTCATCGGGTTTTTAGGGAGAACAAAGAGCGGGTGGAACTGCAGGTATGCCCACTGAGGCTGCAACCACAAAACCCCCTCTCTTTTTAATTTTTCTTTCTATTCCTTAGGGTAGAATAATGGACAGATACTAATAATATTCACCTCCGTGTGTTGTAGTTTTGCATGGCTGGGTTCTAATGGAGAAGGGGGATTTGCAGGGGTGGTTCCTGCAAGAAGCAGCCAGAAGCTCTCTGCAGGCCCCACAGAGCGAACACCAGCCGGCTCAAGGCCGGAATCGTTGCTGACCAAGGCCGAGCCCATCAGCAACAGTCACAGTGCCTCTGGGAATCACATTTAGGAGAAAAAAAACTTAGCAGCTGCGTTTTGCCACCAGAGAAGGGAGTGAGAAGATGTAAGAACCTGTGCAGGCCAGGGAAGAAGGAGGGGGGCAGAATGAGGCGCTCCAGGTGCCAGAGAAAGAGATTACCCTGCTGCCCAGGATAAGACCATGGTGAAGCAGGCTGTCCCTCTACAGCCTATCGATAATGATGTGGAGCAGAGATCCCATCTACAGCCTGTGGAGAGACCAACCCATGCTGCAGTAGGTATGCTTCCTTGTCTTTTACAAATTGACAGAAGTGCATACACAATGTACCAGAGGCTCCATGGTAACTTCTCTTTTTCCAGCTTGGTGTCCCCTGTACGAGCACTGGGATCACAAATTGCTTCCCTACTCTGCTCTGCATTGCTCTACGTTACCACAGGCAAAGCAGAGTTCTGCTGGAGATGTTCTGAATGGGAGGATGTGGCTGTGCATCACTAAAACTTCAGCCTGGCAGATGTAGAAAGATGAATTTTGCCCTTGGAAAATTGAAAGTATTTCAGATAATGGTAATTCCATAGATGTCTACGAGTCCTCACCTCATTTTCAGAGCTGTAGAGCGGCTCCAGCCCTCATAACCTCCAATCAGGAAGGTGTGTGATCAGGCCTTAACCTTCATCCTCAAAGTCAAAGCCCAGACAAACACAGCTTAGTGCCCTAGCCACTCACACAACAAAAGAAGGGCTCAAACTCCATGTCAGAGGAAGACAAGCGGATTTGCACTGCATTCATAAATGAAATCCAGGAAAAAGAAAACGTTCCAAAACATCACTAGGGCACAGATCTGTTTTTATAAAAACTCCAGTTTAATCTCATGGCTGAGACCTGGCAAAACATCTTTCTTTTGTGGCTGTTGTTTTTCTTTCTTTTTTTAAAGCAATAAGGCACACAGGCGGGCAAGTCCACACAGAGAACAAAGCTTAACAAAAATACAATCCATCAGAGCTAGCAAGAGAAATAATCACAAACCAGGGCCAGTGGGATGGGGACGGTCCTTTTCACAGTGTCTGACTTCCAGCCCTTCCCTTGACCTGGCAGCAAATAAAGGGGACCAGTGCCTGCAAGAACAAGATCGAAGGTCTGGGCTGCTGCATGGAGCCCTCGGGAAGCACTTGCCTCCTGACATCCTTCCTTTTCAGGGCTGTTAAAAAGTCCTGCTCCGTCTCCAGTTGAACTTGGTGGCAAGCCTTCCATTCCTTGCTTGGAGCCGAATTAGTTACCACCAAGCCGTTACATCACTCAGGAGCAAATAAAAGCTAAACTGAAATAGGGATCAGCTACAGCAAAACTGCCAACTGCAAAACCTGGGCATGCCTGAAAGGTGATATATATGCTCCAGTAGCCTGTTTGCATTTTCAAAGACTGGAGAAAAGTTTGTGGTGGAAAGCCATATCTCTCCTTGCACTCTGATCTCATCCCCCTCTCCCTGGACAAGATCCTGCTCAGGATGGCAGATTCAGGCCTTCTGCCCACCAGAGATTAGGCAGAACTAATTAGCATCTCCTTTGTGGGCAGAAAGCCAGTTGATCTCGCACCCTCAGTGCTATGAGAATTGCAGCAGAGAACAGTCCCGTGCACCAGCCCAAGTTTCACAGATGTGCAGGATTCTTTTCAGTCAACTCCTTCATTTTAATTACATTTCCTTTTTAATATATTTATATAGAATGTTCTTTTATTTATATATATATATATAAAAATTTAACACAATATTCACCACTACAGGCATTTCAGAATTCATAAAGAAAGAAAAGAAGACTTTGATTGCACCATTTGGACTCTGGAAGAGGCAAAACGTTGCAGGGCTTTATGTATGCTCCCTAATACATACCTAAATACCTCTGAAGCTCTAAAGATGAAAAAAAAGACATGGTTCAGTCTGTCTGAAGTGATAGCATAGGATGGACAGCCCAGAGGAATGTGGTTTATAAGGTAAAATACAGTCTTCATTTCTGTTCACTCTCCCTCCAAGAAGACAGCTCCCACATAAGTTAACATTATTCAAGTCCCTCCTTTCCATCAGGGGATTCTCATCCTTGCCAGCCCAACCATTTCACTCTGAGCTACACTTAACAGTGCACAAAATCTCTGACGACACAGGAAGAGCGAGTGAAATTTAGCCACTTGTCTCCCACAGGCCAAAGTCCACAAGCAAAATGTGCTGGTGATTGCCATACTGTGACAAAGACCGGGGTCATCTGCAAACTTGGGAATAGCCTTTACACTCTTCACAGTCTCAGGAGAATCAAAACGTACTGAAGGGTCCCTGAAATGATCCTTGTAGAGCTGCAAATGTGCTGTGCCAGTCTACTCAGGAAAGTCCTTTTAAGAACAACTGACTTAGCTCTACTGTGCACAAAACTTCAAGCCCCATCTCCCATATATCTGATCTATCCCTCTCCATAATGCTTCACAGGAAAGCAAACAAAGCCAAAACCAAGTAAAAAACACCCAAACCCAAATCCTTTCTTAAAGTCTCTAGTGTTGCAGGGTTGTGCTGCAGGGCTGCAGTTTGGTACCCATGACGTACCACTGCAAAACCCCTAACTTCAGAAGACCTTCCAGTCTCAGGTTCAATCTTCTACTAGAGGGTGGCAAAGGACAACCTAAGGGCTCTGAAGCAAAGATGACATCATGCCTGACCCTGAAGCTGACCTCAGGAATGACTTAGTCAAGTTGGATCTCACACAGTTCCAACCACACTGTCAGCACTATTTGACAGGAGATGCCTTCTGTCTGCTGGCTCTGTCCCACTATCAAACTCTGGTCCTTGAAGCTGACTGCAACTGTCAGTATCAACATGGATCCATCATCAAGCATTAAGAACTCCACAAAAGTCAGTCTGGAGTTGGGAATGATGACACCTACGCAACAATGCACCTTGCAACTAAACAAGTACTCTCAGCTCTGCAGGATCTGAGGCTTTATCTCAGCACCCTTGATACAAGCCCACTTGTGACCACAGAGCTATAGTGATGTGTCTGCATTAAGCCCGCTTGGCTAGGCTTTTGGAAGTTTTGATAGATCAACTGAAGGTTGGAGATGAAACTGTAGACAGAGATGGCATTGAGCTACGAAATAAGAGCTGTCATTTCAGAATATCTACTTAATTACAATCCAGGACCTGGACCTAAGTTCAAATTCTGAAGCATCTTTAAAAAGTATAGTCTGGATACATATTTTACTTCAGGCTGATCTTTAATATTATGTAAAGATTTTTCATAATTCTCTCTTGCAGGAGTTTCAGCACTTATGCCAAAAGCGCAATTACTAACTGGAACGCTGTTAAGAGTTGAGACAGTGTATTATATACAAATTGCCAGACCTCATTTCTTGTTCATAGATCAGCTTATATGAGAGTAAGGAGGGGAAAAAAAAAAAAAAAGAACAGTCTTAAGGTGCCAAGGTTTCATCACATTTTCTTTTTCTTTTGATACATTACTTCGAGAGCTTCCTTGGCTCCAGTCCAGGTGCCTTGGCAGTCAAAACTTCTAGGAACTGAGAGAATATAAATCCTTGCCCAAAGCAAACTATTTTATCAATGCCAAAAAGTCCTGGGCATCATTTCCACAATTTTTTCCTTCGATAAAACCTTACCACAACACCTCACAGCACACCTTCCCGAGCCACTTGCCATTACTCCAGCCATGGTGGTTAAAAGCTTTCCCATGAAGCAGTGGCAAAAGGCATTTGGGTGCTACATAAATGCAGTGCAGAGCTGTGGCAACTACGAGGAGCATGGAGGACTGGCAATCCCTTAGTAAGTTTAATGAGAGGCTGCACAGGCATCTTGTGGTCTGGGAAGAGGTAATACAATTGTCACAGAAGCTGAATATTGTGGACCTGCCGTCGTTGGCTTACCCCAGTGAAGCATGGGCTGACATCTGTGAGAGAACAGGGACCTGAACAAGAGCTCCAGGCTATCCTATCTGCTTTCCTATTCTCCCTCAATAGAACTGACAGCACGCTCTGCTCTGTTCCCTCTCAGTCAGCGTTAGTGCACAAGTGTGGAGTACAATGGGGAGGATCAAAAGCTGCAGCTGGTGACAGGGAAAAGTCTTCTTGGTATTTTTCACACTTCCTTTGGCTACAGTAGGAAAAAACTCTGCTGAAGGTACATTCCTCGCATTTGTGGGCCCAGAAGTTCCCAAAAGTAGGCTGGCATCTCTTCCCTTTAGCAATCAAAGAGTGCAGAGAAAGCATCATGCAGGCTCTGGGCCCTCCAGCCACAATGATGCTAATTAAGTGACACATTCAGCACAGACCAGCTCATGCTTTGAGTTTGCTAACAATTTGAAAATCCCAGTAGTTCAGAAAAAAAAATCCCTGAACATGCATCTATTGGGTAATCCTGACTGACACAGATTGTGGTGGCTATAGCACTTCCTACCAGATGCTCAGCCACTGCTTAAACTGTAGCCCATAATACCCATCTGAAGGCCTACAAACTCAGACATCTCCAGGAATGATGGCCCCTGCAAGAACCATTACAGGGGCAATCTCCGTGCTGGCAGCAACACTTGTGTTCCCATCTACTCCGCAAGTCACTGGTGACACTTCAATTACAGGGCCAGCACGAGCTGTACCTGACACTGTGACTGCCCACGGTCACATACGGGACAATAGATGAGCCCGTGGTGGAGTTAGAGGCTTCATAAAGAAAGCTTTAGCTGTATTCCCTCAGCAGCTGTTGCTTATATGGACACACATTTGCCTGTAACGCGAATGGCCCTTCAGGAGACAGTTTAATTAACTTCAAATCCCCCTCTCAGGACTTGTTCTGAGAGCCCCACGAATCATCCTCTTTACCATACTCTTAATCAGCCCAAAAGCACTGAGGGCCAGGGAGGTGACAGCCAGCCACACTCTCGAAGAAACAGTGTAAAAATCACATGGAGAGGAAGTTTGAAGGAAGAAGCACCTAGGGACATACCACATAGTGGCAATGAAAGTCCAAGGGTCAAAGATAATGTCAGTCAGGGTGCAAGAGGGCAATAGCCCAAGGACATGCAGATCTGAAGATCCACTTGCTTTTCACTGCAGTGTGAAGCACAGCTGGAGATAGTTGCAGAGGTGTCATCTGGCTTTAAGCAATGATTAAATGAGTTGATACTGGCCTTTGTTGTGACCATATCTTTGCTTTTGTTGCTACCAGCCTGAGAAGTCTCTAACACTGGACAGCCAGGACAGTCGTGGCCCAGCCACGTGGATCTTGCCTGCCCAAGGAAGGCGTGGGTGAGCACAGCAAAGCTCATAAGCAGGATTTGCAATACTAAAAGAGCAACTAGGCGTTTCCTGTCCAGCTACTTCCATTCCAGCCTTTGCACGTGCTGGAACGAGCACAGCTTTGATGCAAGGGCAGAGCTGGAGGCAGCACCTTCAGGTTGTATGTCTGTCACTGGAACATCCTCCGATGTCTCACACCCTGTGTGACTTGCTCATGCCAGCTTTACCTTCCTCTTCAGCTATCCCCAGGCATCTGCACTATTACACTGTCTAAATCAGACAACAGAGATGGATGGGCATGGTCCTTCTCTGCTGAATGGAAACAATGGAAGGAGGTCCCAAGCCCAAGGACTTAACCTCCTCAGCAGATGTTGTCCCCCTGCACCCTGGGCTTTGGAATAATGTTTCCTCCCAGCCCTATTATCTAATTACACCAATTTTTTTCTTTTTTTTTTCCATAGGAGGGATGACACTTCCACAGGGCTTGTTAGACAAGATGTATGAGGAAATGCAAGTTCCCAGGGACTGGCTAACAAGAAAAAAAAAGCAAAGCAGACAGTGAGGGACTAAGCAGGGGTGAGAAAGGGAAGGAAAAGCAAGACAATGACTATGACTCTCTGTAGCAAAATGCTTTGCAGGAAAACATAAATTGATTCAGGTCCATCTTGCACAAAATAGTTATAACAACAGCAAAATGGCAAACAGAGACAGTCTTGGACACTCCCATCCCATCCACCATGGAAAAGGAATAAGAGAAGCCGTTGCTATTCGATCTGCCTCCCACTTCGTCCATCCAGAATCACAGAGCGCCTCTGGGGCTGGTAAAAGCAGCTGGTAGAGGTCTCCAGTCTCTGGCCATTCTTGGGGATGGTCATTTTGTTCCGCAGCGTCACCCCCTCGGGCGTTGCCCGCGAAGCCTCAGACAGATCGCCACAAATGGGGCTCGAAGAGGTGGTCTGCGTGGGGCTCCTTATGGGTGATAGCAACACCCTGGAGTCTGCTGAAGAGGAGGGGTGGTCCATAATGGGGAAAGGGGGACTGAAGAGAATCAGACTCTGGGGCCTCCCGGGCCGAGATCTATAGGAAGGCTTGGAGAACCCCGATGGCCTCTCCATCTTTGAGGACTGTGGGTTATCTCCAACTGTCTCCCCCTCAGAGGTGCGCTTTCGGCGCAGAACAGGGGCATCCAGAGCAGGGTAATGACTGGACTGAGATGGCTCCAGTGGAGAACTAAGGCTGCTGTGCCAAGCACAGGGTGAGTCCTTTTGAGCTGGGTCACTGTTTTCTTTCTCTGCTTTGGCTTTTTTCTCTGTCACTGGGCTCTTGGGACCCTCCAGGTGACTCCATGCCACCCTTTGATTCTGCCTGATGGCCTGCTTGGGTTCTGCTTCCTTCTTCTCTGCCGGTGGAGCGGTGTTCTGAGCCTGCAAGGGTTGGGGGATCTGGGTGTACTGAATCTTGGGTGGTATCACAGGCACCGCTCTGGCCTGGCACATCTTAATCATGAAGGAGGTCCGGACTGCCGACACGCTGACAGGGGCAGAGTTACGACGGCCAGTGGTGGCATGAGCCACTGCCAGGTAATCCAAGTCTAGATCCACATGGGCGTTGAAATGAGACCCCCAGGGAATGCCTTTACTGGCAGCAGGGCAGGTAGTCGGCAGGGATGGGACAGAATCACTACTTTTCACTTCCTTCTGCCCACACAGGAGGTTCCCAGGGGCAGAGGGCATGGACAGGCTCTCAAATGTGAAGAAATCTGGGGCTGGAAGAAGTGAATCCAAGTTAAGGGATGATGGCCTAGTCTTTACTTTGTGAGATGTTTCTTCACCACCTTTATTACACAGCTGTGACTCAGTGGCAGAGCACAGTGCTTTGGTAACATTCTCTCCTCCCAGGGCAGGGTCCTGAGACATGGATAATTCCGCCTTTGTGTTCTTTGCCTGTGAAGAACTTCCTGGGGTATTTTGGTATGTTAAAGACACCCCAGGCTTTGAACTCCAAGGGTTTTCTTTGCTCACATCCACTTTTTTTCCTCTGGTTCTGAAAGAGGGATCCTGGATGGTTCTTCTTTTTCTGCTGGTGCTTCCTGCCTGCTGAGTGGGCACCTCAGCTCCTCAGATTTTGAAGATTCTTCTGGAGGACTCGTGACATTCTCATTTTGCTTAGCTTTGACCAAGTTAGTGGGGGAGCTGGGCTGTGTTTTGGGCAGTTCACAAGTCACTGGCAGAATGTCACTGCATGGTTGCTGCTGGTCAGTGGCATCTATGAGAGGGAATGGGATAGTCCACAGACTCATAACTGTGTCTTTACTGTCGAGGGAGAGGCTGCGACTGAATCGTGGTCTAAGAGAAAGGCCTGCCTCTGCTCTCTGGCTCTGCGGCTGAAACTCCTGTATCATCTTCTCCTGAATGTCTTTAAAGGTAGGGGAATGGAGTGGGCTTGTAACCCACTGGTGATCCTCCCATGGCTCCACAAGTTCTAAGCTCTGTACGTTGTCGGTCCAGGTATCCTCATCCTCCTGGTCACCAGCATCATGTGTTCTGCTAACAGCATTGCCCTCTTTCAGTTCCTGTATTCCAGCTCCACTCAGCTCCTTGGAGGAGAATGTGTCCCGTTCATCAGCAGTCATCAGCTCAGGCTTCTCCCTCTGAGTCTGGACTCTGGTAAGACCATCCTTTTCCCTCTGCAGCTGGCAAGTGCTATCATTTTCTCCCCCTGACTCTGGGCATGCTCCCTTGGAAGAAGAAAATTTATCACATGGGGCAACTTCATGAAATTCTGATTGACTGTGAAGCTTCCAGTCCAGGGGAGGAGTGAGACATTCACTCTTATTCTCCACCACCAGCTGGTGATTCTTTGGAGTGGCTGTTCCAGTTGGAAGAGTACCCAGTATGGGTAGGGCTGAAGCACAGCTCTGTTGTGCAACCACATCAGACTGGCAGCTGGGGAGGCTGTCTTGTCGTTCCATGCCGGTGGCACCAAATAAAGGCACATGGGTTGTTACCTGTGGCGTTCTGCTTGCGGATTTCTGCTCAGACAGCATTGGACTCTGCCCTGGACCAGAGGAAGGACTATCTGTTTGTACTGAAGAAGAGAATTCAGAAAGTAGGCCCGTCTTAGGGACAGTTGCTGGCAAGAGCAAGAGGTCCTCCTCAGGTTCAATAATTTTCAGTTCCTGCTGTATCTCTGGCCACAGTGGTTCTAGAAGGGCATGTGCAGGGTTCTCCTCAGTCTGAAAAACAGAAGAAATACCATGACTTGACAGCTCAAAACTTTCCAGTAAATGCATTTCCCTTTTCCTCAAGCAGCCCTCTTAGAGCAGACAAATTACTGGATGAGCACACTCACGGGTACAGAAACACAGACACGCGAGGGAAGAAATACATGTATAAACAAGTGGGTTTATGTAGGAGAAGATCCAAGCTGCAGCCAAAATGAGGCCTGGATAGATGTGCTGAAGGAGTGAGGTGAATGAGTAGCTGGAATGTCTCAGCCCGTTTCTCAGCTCTTCCCATTCAGGCTCACTTGGTCTTGCCAGCGGATCTGCATTCCCAAATCGCACACGAACTGGAATGAATAATCTATTCAAGGAGCTATGCCAACAGATCTTTAAATAGCTGTCCAGATGAGTATCACTGCAAGAAACTTGGTGAAAAAGCTCTGCAAGAGATACAGAGAAGGCAAAAATACTACTACTTTAAAAAATAGTGTCTAGAGAATGGAAGAAAAAAAGGACAGTTCAAGCTGGACAGGGGCAGAAAAACAGAAGGGTAATTCAGAGACCATGGGTCAAAATGCTCAGACATCTGGAGAGCCTCAAAGCAGGCAGTCTACTGACTGCCATCGTACAGTTGCAGGAAGAGAATATCAAAGGGGACAGTAGGTAGTGGTGTAAAGGTAAATCACCACACGGTGGTGTGGACAGAAGTGAAATCAATAAATGGACAGTTTTTGACCTGGCTTCACCTAGGTCATAGGCAGAGTTTTCATGGCTATGGACTCACAGTGAAACTTTAAACAATCTCCCAGTCACTGCCATGACATTGCCCACCATCTTTTTTCACATGCCTTCTTCCTTACCACGTTTCTTAAGCATGAACCTTCTTCTCTCTTAGTCGTCTCAATCTCCAGCTGGCCACAGCTGCCTTCTGAGGAGACATCCTTCATCTTGAGCTGTCCTTGCTCTGCCTTGTTGTCAGGGAGTGGTCCCCTGTGAACTTCTGAGGCTGGTACTTGTTCCAAGGTGGGATTCTGCTCTGAGGACTGTTGGGGGCTGCTGGTGCTGCCTGTGCAGCTGCTTTGCCTACATAACATCTCCTGATTTTCTGCTGCTGGCTGTGGAGTTTCTAGGGACTCAGGTTTCCTGTCTGCCACCAGCTCCTCAGGGTGAGAGCCTGGATCAGAGACACAAATGAACGATGCAGCTTCTTGTGACTGAAAACGTGCTGTGAGACAAAGCAGTGCTGTTTCAAAACAGTTAGAGCTAATAAAGGTAAAGAGCTCCCCCTGGGCACGAAAGAACTTCGATAGGAGGCAACCCACCTCCCCAGTCTTATTACTGCAAGAAGCACCAACCTGCCTTGCACCCACCCTGCTACAGCTTGGTCTCTTCCCTTCCACAAGAGCAAGCTGGAGCAACCTCCATGCCACTGAACCATGGATCACCTCCAGCAGCCCGACAGAGGCCCCACATCCCCCTTCTTAAGACAATTTTACCTCTGGATGCTGATGCTGGCAGGCTGGGCCCCGGCTGTTTCTCCTTCCGCTCTGGTGCCTGCTCTGTCCTCGTGAGGGTCCCCGCTTCTAGGGCAGAGGGGCTGGTGCTCTCGGCCACCAGTGAAGACAGCTCCTCTAGGCTGGAGAGGGAGAGCTTCTCCTTGGTGGGCACGCGGCAGGGAGTGCTGTTAGTGCTGATGACTGCAGACACCCGCAGAGGCACAGAGACGGCAAAAGGCTCTGAGATGTTCAGTGCTTTCCTCTGGTGACGAGGGGAGGCCTCCAAGGGAAAGAGGCTGCTTGGGAAGCCCGATTTGGCAGCTGTTTCAGAGGTGTAGAACATGCGGCCACCTTTGGTACAAGTCTGGTCGTTTTCGGCATCCTCTGCTGCCCGGAAGACCTTCAGCTGCTCAGGGGGTGACTTTGCCTGTGGTGTGCGGGGAGGACCTTTCTCCCCACTCAGCTCTGAACTTCCTTTGGCCCCCATGGCAGATCCTTCCCGTTCCCACTCATTGTCCTTGCTGAGGTCATATGAGCTGCCTGTGCCTCCTGTCCGTATCTTCATCACGGGAACAAAAAACCCTCCAGTAGTCACTGTGCGTTTGAATCTGCTCTTCTCATCCTCTCCTAAAGGTGGGACAATAGGAGGAATTCACTGGGAAGCAAAGCACTAGAAAACAACCTTCCTCTGTGAGAAGCGCTCCTCAGTCCCTCCAGGGATGAGTCCTGCCCTGGTGAACACCCACATTTCCCCAGAGAGATGAGGACAGCAGTCACTGAAGACTTCCCAGGCTCCAACCCTGGGGCCTCCTTCAAACTGGGCCATCAGGGCTGGATAGGATGCCCTCCAGTGGAAATCTAGGACTTTAATTAGAGGCACATCTTACTCAGATGCAGCCAAATCTAGGGCTAGCATGCATTGCCCACCAAGATCACAGCTCCAGGCTTTGTTGGTATCACAAGCACTTTCCACTTAACTATGGGAATTCTGTGCCCAGAATATGTAACAAAGAAATTCAAGACCTGTCTGGATGCCTACCTGTGCAATATGAGCTAGAGAGCCTGCTTTGGCAGGGGGCTTGGACCCGATGATCTCTCGAGGTCCCTTCCAACCCCTATGGTTCTATGAAATCCAGGGAATCCCACCGCTAATAAAGACGCGGCTAGGCACAATGTTAATTCTCAGGTGTGCACACCAGCATAAAAGGCACAGAAAAGGGTTAAAAATGTATGCACACAGAAGCAAGGGCACACGTCAGCAGCCATGGCATAAGCACATGAAGATATACAACACGATGAGGGGCAGGCAAAGAAAGAGACCACTGCATCTACGCAAGCACAAGGGAGAGCAGAGAAACCTTCACCCTTACAGCACAGGGTCTTCATGTCTCACCTTCCACTGGCAGGGAACACAGTGAGTCCATGCTCTTCGCGGGCCGAATAGTTGCTTTTTCTGTGGAAAATGAGTTTTAGAAGCAGGCTTCAGTTCCTGCAGCTTTGCAGGTTTCAGCCCATAAAGACCAAAGCTAACGTATAGACGGGCACGCCAGGCAGACATCAAAGTTATTTTCTATTTCCAAGCATTCCCCCTCTGTGTCCACACCATGTGGCGTATATTACCCACAACACTTGTCCACACAGCTGGGGATCTGCTAGCGCTAACAACAGCTTTGCACCTGCCGGGCATGTGGAGAGCTATACTTAACCCAGCCAGTCAACACCATCTCCACTGTGAAGCACTTAAGCATCCCCAAAGCAGTTATGCGCCACTGCCCTCCCCTGATCAAATCAGGCTATTGGTTGTGGGGACTTTTTAACTAAACTGACATAAATGCCTTCTCACCTCTCATTCCTGACAGCAAATGTTAGGTTATTTTTACGTTGCACTCCCAGGCTTTTTTGCTGGCATGAGCATACCCTGCCTCCAGCAAGCACTCAGGGAAATTTATGAGGGCAGTATTTTCCTGGTCATCTCCATTGGACTTGGCTGTCCAGAAACAAGCTGCCATTTGTCACCAGACACTCTACAGGTCCACTCCTGAGAGGTTTTGGAAGCATGTAGCTGTTACCACTCTGAAAAGAGTAGATGGGGAGCATATAGCTGGCAAAGAAGACAAGTATGTCTCTGGCAGCCCAAAAGGGGTCTGTGGAGCTCTGGAAAATGTCTGGTAGCAAAGTTTGCTGTTTACAATGGTGCACAAAGTAGGTAAGGCAGAAAGTGAACAGGCTTTTGGACTTCTCTTGTTTATATAATTAAGGCTTCTGGGACTGACTTTCATATGAGTATCAGAGGAACTCCAGCTACTTTTTGCATTTATATGGAGTCCTGGCTACCTTTCACGTTCATATGGCATGATGTCTTGAGCACTGGCTCCGCTCTCCCAGAAGAACAGCATTCAAGCTGTGGATCTCACATTTTATGTGACTCGCAGACTTGTGTGCACGGACACAGGGTGTGCTAAAGCCTGTGCTGAGTTTCGACAGCAACTTCATCTGTTTCCTCACATTAGGCTGTAAGCAGAGAGCACACAAAAATACAACACAGCAGCCTCTCAAAAGCACTGTTTCTGCACGTGGCTGTACATTTGTGTGTCCTGCTGATGAGAACGTACAGCCTCCTGTCACGCGGTACTATGCTTGGAACAAGGCTCCGTCTCCCACGGTCACTGGGCTGCAGTCATCCCTGAGCATCCTTAGGTGAACACTATTTTGGGACAGAGTAATCCTTATCAAAGTGAGAAGGTGATCCCATGATCAGTACAGAGCTATTTTGAGGTCTGTCATGGGCACCCTATGTATGTACTCGTCTGCACATGCAAAACATGGCGGAAGGCAGAGGGGCCAAAAAGGAGCTGGGTCCATCATTTGGCTTCACATTCACTTCTGATCCATATACAGCCTCTCTTATATGTGGTGGTAGGTAATGCTGCCAACATTAACTATTAAATTTTAAGTCTTGTTTGGTAGTGCTCCTACAAGCACCAGCTCCTGGAGTCATGAGATTATCTAAAAAAAATCCCACCTTCATCTTTTTAAAAAAAAGTAAAATTCTTGTCTTGAGGACACTAAAAAATCTAGGACAAAACAGTTCTTTATGAAATCGGGTAGGAAAGGGTATGTTTCCTTTTAAAAATTGTCATTACTTTTAAGCCAACTTCATGATTTTTAGAACTTGAGTCATCATTTCTGAACACTGAGAATTGGCACTGCCATGTGATTTTCTAGGAAGCCAAGTGTTTAAGAGCTTGCAGCTCAGGAGGGGCTAGAACTTGGGATCACAGCCAGGAGAAAAGACAACTTCTCTCTTGTAAATTCTGCAAAAGTAATAGCTTTCCCCAAAGGAATGAGAGCCAGCAGCCATAGGAACTCCTGGCGCCTTGTTTTTCACAGAGACACCGCCCACAGTTGGTTCTTTACTGCCCTTTGGTGGAAGGACAGCCTGGAAGGACAGCCATGCACCCAGTGCTGTATAAGGAACATTAGGAGCCAGAGGCTGTCTAGGCTGGAAGAGTGGACTGACCCAAACCTACATCGCATTTCCTAGTCCCCAAGCTTGAAAGCTGGGCAACATGAGCCTGCTTATCACATACCAAGATGAAATACTTGCTGTAGCTGGTTGGCATATCCTCCTGGAAAGGCTGCTTCTTGCCATCACGTGAAAATGAGATGTGCAAGAAACCAGGCAACAAACATGACCCCATTAGACTATCTCAAGTCACTGTTAGTGTCATGTGGATACAGGCTGCCCCGTGCTACCAATATCACAGGAGAACGCTGCAGAGAGAAATACTTAAATGAAAAGTGTGTTCTTACCAGAGAGCTTCTGTGCCCTTACGAAGACACTCCCATTTCGACTTAGCTTTGACTTCGATTCTGAGCCAGAACGGCCCAAGTTAAATATTGACTTCCATTTCTTGGATTTGGTAGATAGTTTTCTCCTGGAAGAAAAAAGGGCTCAGGAGGTTAGCAAACCCTAGAGAATTTTGTCTTTATAATATCCCAGAAAAGCCTCTGAGCTCTCTCCCCTCAACAACTGTCTCCCTTTTCTTCTCACACTTCTTTAAAATCTAAGGCATACAAGACATAGCTAAACAACAAACACCAAATTCTGTAAGTCACTTATCTGTCTTGCTGATTTAACCATGTCGTGGGTGGAAAGACACCTAAGCTGACTCTTCAGAGAGTTGGTTCTGGCATCATGCTACAGCAACTATGATTGAACGATCACCCATGCTTGGCCCCAGAAAGGAGAGGTTTCTGAGGCTAGAACTATCTTGCAATGCAGTAAAGAAAAATTGCCTTTTTAACAGGTTCTAATGACAGAATGCAAGACAAATTCCAGAGAACTGATGGAACTGGAACTATTGCTCTGTGTACAAAGCTATCCTTTAAAGTCCATGCCTTATAGTTTTTATGAATTTGTTAAAATAAAAGGATCCCCACATACAAACTAGCTATTAATGCTTCTCAGGCCAAAATTAATTTAATCATAGGTGTTATATGATCATATGCAAGTATAATGTGCTAACCCAAAAGGAGGAGGCTTAAGGGAGTTAAATCAATTTCTTGTAATTCTCAGAGGAAGTGACACACCACTTCCCTGTGTCTCTTTGGAAATGTCAGCTTTAAACAGAAAGAAGCTGCTTCTCCTGAAGACAGCTTTCTTCTATGCCTATTACTGCACGATGCTTTGTTTCAGCTCCTTCACATACCCATTCTGACTCCTCCTTCAATCTCCCCTCTTCCAGGGCAAGAACCCTCTTATCTCCCTGCTTTGCTCTCAAGGGCTTTCTACCCCACAGTTCTGCTTTTCTTTCAGATCAGAACTCAGAAGAGCACAAATCAGTCCTACAAAGAGGATTAATACCTTGGGGATAAGAATGTTTTCTTCATGTGAGAAAGGAAAAGACATTTTAGAGGGGCACACACCCTTTTGTCTTAAGCTGGTTATGCTCCTGCCACTATTCTGTTAGATGGCTCCTTTTTGCTTCAATATATCAAGTGCAAATCTTTTCTCTGGTGCTTTATGGGTCAGTAGATTAATGAGCCTTGTGCTGCAAAGGCTATAATCCCTCAGAATCAGGCAGTAGAGCGGACACGTATTAATAGATAGATAGACCAGTAGATAAATACTTATGCTGGGCAACAGTGCCAACAACTGCAGCAACCTCAGCTGAAATCAGACCCTTCTGCTTGCATAGATGTAGACGGCATCAGTGCCACTGTGTAAATACCTCTCCGTGCTGGGAGTGAAAATTCACCTCCCTGCTTGGCTACGAGCGCAGAGGAACCTGGAGAGCAATGAAGCTGGGCAGGTCACTGCCACCAGCTGCACGCCCGGGACCAGCTGCCAGCAGGTGTAACTTGCAGGAGAGCTGTGTCTGGGCCTGCTCCACGTTCAGCCCACATTCAGCTAATCCTGAGCTGACACGAGGGTGCAAAGACAAATAATCCCTCCCAAAGGAGGTCTGTGAGGTTCTGCCCTGGTGGAGGGATGAGGACTAAAGGAGCTATGAACCCAGCCACTGAAATGCTTCTCAGGAGCAGCTGTGCCTCTTTTGAGAGGGGCACAGCATTTTCTCTCGGCGGGGGCTGCAGGTTCATGCATGCAGGTGTGGGGGTATCACACTGACCACACTGAAGAACATGAACTTTTTTGTTGGCGCTTCACACTCTGCTTGGCACTTACTTGCTGTCAGGGAGGTCAACAACTGTGTGGAAGAGGGACCCAGTTACAGGGACAATCTCAGGCAAGCTGTTCTCTCTTCTCTCCTTCCGGGCAGGGTGGGAGGCAGACAGACTCCGTGCCTGCGCTTCTTCCAAGCTCACCAGTTTCATTGGCAGGGAGGCCGAGGGGAGGCTCAGGCTTTTCACAACTGATGCGCTCTCTGCAAAGCAAGAAAATACATTCCAGCTTGGGGTGAGAGAGACGAGAGCAAGAGCTTCATGTCTTTATTTAGCTGGAACATCTCCCGTGGAGGGGGAAAGGAGCAGCACATGCAGGGAGAGAGGCTTTTTGTCAGATAAGTCTTCCATCTCCCCAGCAACCTTATCCATCTCTGCGCATTCCCAGCAGGGTCCATGCTCGCCAGCCAAAGACGGTGTTGCACAGACTTGCTGCCTCTGCTATAGATGCTTTGGTGTGAAAGAGGCACCTCAGCAAACCACCAGGATTTCACACATTCCCCTTTCTCCTTCCTTTTTCCCTCCCTTGCCAGATTTTGGAGCCGTTCAGTCCCCATTGAAACCTCGTGTCTAATTCTTTCTTTCATTTCCACATCTTTCTCCTTGTCTCGCTCCAGGTAGGGGGACTGTTCTAAAAATCAGCATTATTTTACCTTCCTAGTGCATTTCAGGCCTATGGAAAGGAGCGAGGAGTGTGACCAACAGCCCTGGGAACAGAGGGTCTCTGTTTATGTGGTCAGTGGCAAAGACAACATCCCACATGCTGCCCCACCAACAGCCCTGTCCTAAACAGATCTCCTTGACATTCAAGAAGGAAGCACAGTCTCTGCAGTATTTAACCCTTCCACTAAAGCAGGGTGCCAGCTCCTGCCTGTGCAGCAAGGCTTGGCGAAGGGAGCACTTTCCAGCTAAGAAGTTGACTGGGACCATCAGCATGTTCCTCTCCTGACTCCACACAGTTGTTAAAGGCCAGCAGTGCCCAGCACTTACAAAACTTGTGTTGGTTTTAGGTCAGTGACCTGCAGTACAACCAGATCCACCAGAATTTTCTAGTCAGTACTTTGCTTCAGTGCTTAAGGCAGGATAGAAGCAGCTTCTTGCTCTGTGCCTTCTGCCAGGACATAAGCAAAGGCATAGGAATGGCACCTGCACCAGCAGAGCAGGGATGATACAGGTCGAACGGGGTACTGTACTGGAACCCTGGGCTCTGAGGACAGGCAAGTAGGGAATGCCACATGTTAAGGGAAAGGTGCATGGGACAAGATGACATGGGATGGGAAAGCAGGAATATTATTCCCTCACTTCTGCAGGTATTATGAGCCTCCCCAGTGTGTAAACCACAACAATTCATATTTCTGAAATTATGTGAGATCACTGTGGATCCAAGCCATCCCACTTCCCAGGCTTAAAAGCATTTTGACAACAAAACTGTCACTAAATAAGAAAAAATAGCATCTCCCAAGACTGTTGATGTCCCAGGAAAAAAAATCCTTTAGAAAAGGTCTGCAAGTACAAGACATAAGGTTTTTAAAACACAAGCTTAAGCTTTATCTTGGAGTGTGGCCTCTGACATGGGTGGATGTGGTTGCTGCAGGGCAGGTATCACCGGTATGAGGAATTATAACTGGGGGAGCCTGAGAGGAGAATTGAGACTGTGGCCGATGAGCTTAGAGAGAAAGCATAGGCCAGGACTGAGAAGCAGAAAGGGTTAAACCAAGAGCGATCATGCGAAAGATGAGCCATAGGGCTATCTGGGAGCAGACCGAAGGAGGCTAGTATTCCAAAAGAAAACACTGGAGATGGGTATGAAAAGGACAGCAGTTATGAGGGGCTGGGCTCAAGGTGTGTTGGGGGGACTCCATGAGTATGGTAAGGGTTGATGGGCTGGAAACATTAGTGGAAGAGGATACAGTTACAGCTGGATTTCACTGCAAGTGACGCCCAGCGTGATTCAGGGAGGTTGTTACCCATGTTCTCTGCACAGCTGGCTTTTCTGTTGTTGCTGAAGATCTGATCCACGTGATTCAGGATGAACTCGATCACCAGCTGCTGCACTCGCACCTCCAGAAAAGCTGCGTCCCCATTGCAGCCAACCGCCTCAATCTCCTTTGACCTGCACCAGGAAAGAGGGATACTAGCAGCCAGCATTTTACCACAGACAGCCCCGGGGAAGGAAAGTTCAGCTTTCTTCCTGCAAGACTTGGAACAGGGATGTTTTCCCCACTCTTGCTGCACGTCCTGCTCTTCCCTCACAGCCCATCATTCTCTCTTTTAAAACTTGTTTTCCTTGTTTTCTCTGTCACCTCTGCTGCTTTCTTTCCTGCCTGTGCTATTTTCCCTACTTCAGTTTTACATTCTCCAGCAGTAGATAAAACTATGACTTTGAAAATCCACTCTTCTCCCTCTGTGCTCCCCTTTTAGCTATTTTGAAGTGGAGCCTGAAAGACAATGCAGGAGCCTTCAAACCCTGCTTCCAGTTCCCTGCTCAATGCTTCCATCATCACTCTGTGAAATCCCTTAAAACCCCACTCAGGTCTTCCCCACTCCGATTTTTTCTGTATTATACCCTGTGCTTTAGTAGTCTTTTCTCTGCCCCACTCTGCACTCCCACATTCTCACTCTTGCTTTCAGCAAAGAAACATTCCTTATCTTGACATGCCAAAGTGTTGCTGAAGAAATTATCTCTGGGCAACGGATCCTTTGTAAAGTTAATGACTGGTGTGTTAGATAATAGCTTGGGGCATTGCCAAGAGGATAACCCTGTAAGGAGTGCTTGCAGTGCTTGCTCCTTTCTTACCCTCCCTGGGACTTGCACTTAGGAAATATTGCAAAAGGAAACAGACTTCAGTTTTTCTGACAAGGATAGATGCTAGAATGAAAATGCCTCAGTACTAAAGCTCCACTCTGCGATGTTCAAGAGAGTCAACACTTGATTCATTTTCATAACCTGCTTTGCCTGTTTTGTGACTTAAAAGGGGGAGGTATCTCTTTAGACAATGCTTTTCAGGCCTGTACCCTCCCTCCACTCCTCTGCCAGCCCAGAGCTCCCCCGGCCCAGCTCTTCCAATGTCCTTCTGCCCAGCTGCAGTCCTGGCCTCTCCCTGCATAGACCACTCTTCTCAATCCATGGGTATGGGATAGATAGGGAAGGGAATTTCAACAAGATACAAACCATTTAAAAATAATAATAATAAAAAAATAATCCAGATACTATTTTTGTTTTCTTGTTCTACTTAGCTTTGTCACACAAACCTCTGCCTGCATCTTATCTGGGCATCTTCTCAGCAGAGTGCAAGGCACAGCAAACATGACAAACTAGATGGTGACACTAGCTGCCATCTTAAGGGCACCCAGCTCATCTCACTCTCGTTCAAGCAGCATTATTTCCCCGTTGCCCCCCTGCCAAGCCTTGCCGTCTCACACCACCCCACTGCAGAAGCACTGGCACTGAAAGAAATGTCATTTCCGTTCCACAGGGATGAGCTAACTCCTCATTTTTAAATCAATGTACTCAACTTGTAAATAACAGTGTTGTTTTTATAAGAAGCACACAAAGCCACAAGCTTCCTTGGATGCTGGCAGTAAAACCTCAGATTATTCAACCAGAAATATATTTTTTTTCCCCTTTTAAAATCTGTTTGCTCTGCTGTAGTGTTTCCTTTAGCAGTTATGTTTTCCCCTGACTTGCTCTGCATTTCTCTCAAGGGATGGGTCTCTAGCTCAGGTGCTGGCACTCCCTTTGGAGCTCAGCATGGTGCTCTGGATTAGAAGACTGCCTACTATACCTGAGGAGGTTGGGAGCCCACACCAAGGCCAGGTTTCTGGTATGCATGTTGGTCATGTTGCTGAAGGAGGCCAGGTGCGTCAGGTGCTTGATCAGGTATTCCAGCGTTCTGCAGCGGTTTCAGATGAAAAAGAGACAAAAGTGTCAAGGGGCCAATGCCTGGGAATCAACTTCTGGAAATTAACTCCAGTGCTGTTTCAGGCAATATTCCACGATGGTGAAGGTCAACACAGTGTTTCTCAGCCCCTTGTTGGACACGTTCTCACCTGTAATGCGATGGGGGGAGCTCCTGGATGACATTTTGAATTCGTGCCAACTGCTCGTCCTCGGGGAAGCGTGATACTGCTTCCTGCGGAGAGACAAGGAAACAGTCCGCCCTGACAGGAGACTCAGGAGAAGGGGAAGAGGGATAAGGAGGGTCACACGAGACAGCCTGTCTCTGAGGCAATGGTCTCTTGTTACCTTACAGTGCTATTGGTAGAAAAAGTTGCTTTGTGTTCCCAGCACAACAGAGATGTGCTGTGCTGTCAGTTTATGTCTCAGTACATCCTTCCCAGATGTTGGGACAGGGTGGTCAATGTTTTGGGGAGAGGCGTGTTTAAGGACTGAGCGTTTCAATTAGGTAGGAATGAGGTTTCTTTTCTTTTTCTCTTTTTAACTTGTGCAGCGATGGGTAGGAAGACAGAAGTGATAACGATGAAAAAAAATAGACAACCCCCAAAAACTGTGTTAAAAATAAAATAAATCTTTCAAGCCCTGTGTTATGAAAACAGCTGGGATAGACATGTTCCATATTAATCAAAATAAGCAACATTTTCAGCTGCCATATGAAGACAGCTATAGGGAGCATTTTGTGTGAGTTTGCATCTTTTATGATAGGAGAAGCCTTAGCACAATCCAGGTGGATTAATAAATTCTCATACTCAGAGTTAGACTAGGTTAGACAGAATCGAAGTTTTACATCTTGATCTTGGGCAAGTCTCCACGGACCAAGAGCTTAGAGAGCCACGATAAGCTTTTGTCTGCATTCCTAGAAGTTTACTACGCTGGTATCTGTCTGTTCAGCTATTCCCTTTCAGTATTTGTGCTGGGAGAAGACAAACCACCAGCAAGTTCAAACAATGCATGACTGTCTGGGAACCTCCTGCCTACCCTGCTGCCACTGGAGTTTGGAGCCAGTTCAGAGAAAGACGCTGGGACCCACACTGCCAGCAGCAGCTTTGCCTACAGACTGACGTCAGCACTGCTAGCGAAGGAAGGAAACAACCCATCCCAAATCACCCGTTGCTTAAGCGTTATGAACCTGAAATTACCAGCTAGAGAAGCATCTTCTTCTCCTTGAAGTCACTACAACATCCACATCCGCCCCCTCTGTTCTGGTCACTCTCCTTCTCCCAGACTGCCACTTCTTGCGTACAACCACCAGCGAACTAAACATTGCCAGTTTCAAAACCAGAGATGAATATGAAACATGTTTTATTCCATAACACTGTGAGAATAGCTCTGGCAGTTTGAAGATAGTCACTAGTGTGATGGCAAAGAACAACAAGCGAGCTCACTAATTTGCTGTGCATGAGACGTGGATGCACTTGTTTTGCCCAAATTAAAGGTCGGTTAACTCCTTCTAGTACTTTTTACCCATAATGACAGCTCTTTGTTTGTTTGTTTTAGGGGAAAAAAAAGCCTATTACCATCAGCCCAGAAATCCCAAGTATAAGAATTCTGTGATCTTCATACAAGGTTTCTAGCAGACTGGCTTTGCAAAGATGGAGAAAAAGAGAAACACAAACTTTAACTGGTGCACCTAAACCATTTTATTTTAGCTAGACTGTAAACAGTATTTTCTCATAGGGTGCTGGTTTTCATTCCCTTATTTAACTTCCAGGTCTCAAAGCCCTAATTCTTAGACAGCAAGTGAATACCAGCCTCTCTGAGGTCACAACCCATTCAAACTTCCAAGTCACATTTCTGACCCAGTGTTGTGCCTTTGGACTCTGAGGTCCTCTCAAAAACTCAGGATTACAGCAGCAGAATACAGAATTTATTATATGCCTGAAATATAATAATAGGCATTTATTATATACCTGATAACATATGAACTTGTGTCATTTAAACTTTCTTCTTACAAATGGGAAGAGAAGACTTGGAGAATAGCAGAAGGTATGTAAAACACAATTTAAAATCTTGGGCGTTTTTTTACTCCAATGGTGATTCTGGGAGTGCACAATTCACAAGCCCTGGTTAACAAGTGGAACAGAGTCCCAAGGGAGAAGGAAGGCTTGGCCTCCAACAGCTGGTTTGCTCTGAGTACATACTGAGTCCCTCCAAGCCCAGGTTGGGACAAGCCACACAGATTCGGGTTACTGACCCATTAAATAAGCATCCAGGACACAAAATGGCAAACTGGAGAGCAAGAGAGGGAAACGTTCCGCAAACCTTGGTGGCCAGCAAGGCCGCGGCTAGGATGTTACATCCGTGAACTGGGCATAGCAATGACCAAAAGGCCAACTCCTCCCTAGCATTTAAGAACTTGACTTTCCCTAACCAGAAATGTCTGAATCACTCCGGTGACTCAAAGTGGAGCCTATCCCGTCTCAGAGACAGCTCCCACTGAGTCAGGCTGGGATTAGCATGCATCCTTTACTCCTACCAGCGCTCTTCTGCCGAGGCACAGCTGCCGCCGTTCCCCGTTACAGACACCCCACGCGTACACACGCTCCTAGCAAGTCTTCTGCTCCTTGGGGAACGGGTCTTTTTTCTTTCTTTCCTCCTGATATCTGACTGTGCTTCCTGTCAGCTGGGTTACCCATTATAAATCCCTACTGAGTAGTCTTAGGAGAATAATGCATTTTGTGGCTGAGCGGACAAACTAAAAAGCCAGAGATTTAAAAAAAATCTAAAACAAAAAAATCCCTTTTAGGGCAATCCAAAGTGATAACATTTTGGGGAGCTGGCACAAGGTTTTAGAAAGCGATTGTTTGAGGTTTACCAAAGCATCACACTCAAATAAAAGGGAAAGTAGTCATTATTTAAATTTGGGGCTGTTTAACCCTTTTCTGAGCGATGTTTTATTTGAGAGATAGATGTGTTGATTTAATGGTAAAACATTTCCTTTAGAAAGTATTTGTAAAAGAAACATTTAGACAGATACAGAAGTGTTTTCTCTTTTGGTTTTGAATAAAGCTATTTACCAAATGTATCTAACAAAAATCTGCAAATCATCATCCCAAAACTGCACTTTTCAGCAAACATTCTTTCCTAAAAATGTTTCCATCTAGATCTTTGTGTTTCCTTTAGAGCATTTTTCTTTCATAAATCAGTACTGATAGCCAGAAAGGCATCAGCCAAATAGTTTCAACAAGAATGAGATTCATCAGTTACCATGAATGGTTGAATAATACCCTGGATTTTCAAGATCCTTGTTCATCCTGACTGTCTCTGTTTTACAAATCCTGCCCTATGTCATCAGGATCCCTATATCCTGAGGTTATAGGTCTTTTTTTCAGATCTGCTCATAATTTTGATGGAAGTTTTGACCAAACATTACCTTGAAACACAGAAAAATGTTGCTTAAAATTTGGCACTGAAACAACACTGTTGCGTATCTGTCAGGCAGCACAGTGAGTCAGTATCCGCCCCATGTTCCCCATCTCAGCTGTCGTCTCTAACAGCTACCAGACTTCTCCTGGCAGGTTGCTGCTCAGCTGGTCCCATCCGACTCTGCCCTACAGCAAGCCCCCTTGCACAGGTATGCCTGCCCCTTCCCACACCAGACAACAGGCAGTCTTCGGAGAACATCTTCTCGCGTGGACCCCACGGGTCTCTCTCTGTGCCTCCTGTGCCATAGGTTCAGCACTCGGTTCAGGATGGAGAAAAGGCAGCACCTGAAGCTAAGGTTCCTTGACACTCTCCATTTCCTTCAGACACGATTTTGCAAAATTTCTCTGCAACATCTGACATTTTTGGTGATGCCTGTCCCCTCCACCTCCCAGCAAATGGGAAGGAGTAGGATAACAGAAATTCTTAACAAAGGACGGATGTTTCATGCTGAGGAAACAATCCTTTCCATCCTCTCACCACCCCAATTGTTTTAAGAAGCTGGTGAATGCTTTTAGCTGAAAATTCACACCTCTGGCACATAAGATATTAACCTGAATGATTGGATTTAAATTTATTAGTGTCATAAACAACCAAAAGTGGATTTAGAGCGGTAGGAAGCAGGCAACCTTAACAAGAAGCATCGCTTCCTGTGCCACCTTTTAATAAAATATTATCTGTCATCAAAATTGGCCAACCTTCTTAAAAATTCAGGCTTTGTGGTCTTATTTTTCTGCTCTCCCGCAGTCTGCTCCTAGGCTCCAACTGTATCCATGTATTATCTATGGCTGTTTTGCAGATCAAGTTACTACTCTTTGAATTATAATCCCTTTAAACATGGTTAGAGATTTCTGCTTGGCCAGCTGCCACTTTCCTCCACCATTTGTATTTATGACGTGGCCACGGTGGACCTGATATACCATAGCTGGCATAACCTGTGTCATCTTTTGCACTCTGACAAACTGTATGAAAAATGCTGCAGATGCAGAAAAGCTGGAGCCTTACACGTGGGCTGAGCGATCAGTTTGTGGAGGTGTCAGGGACTGTCAGGGGGACAGGGAGGAGGAAACTGCATCCTTGTGACTATTATCACAAGCCCCAGGTGATCCAGAAGAGTCTCAGTGATGGACAGTAATGAGGAAAAGAAAGAGTATTAGTAATTCTGGGAAGAGGTGCACAGTGGGGAGAAAGAGTAACAGCGGGGAAGGCAGGGAAGCAATGTGGTGAAAATATGAGCAAAATGAAGGCAAGGGAACAGCAGAGTCACAAAGAAGTAAACATGAAATCAGGGAAAGAAACAAGGACAGGGAAAGCAAGCCAGAGCAAGAGGAGAAGGGAAGAGCACTGAGAAGTGTTTATACAGATAGATGCACCAGAAGCCAGGACATTGGAGTGAATCCCACACAGCTGTCATGGAGGAACCTGCAGCTCGTCCACACTGCTGGACAGGAATGAGAGCAGCAATGGGTCTCACCGTGAATTTCTTGTAGAGCTCATAGGTGAGGAGAGGGTTGGGCAGTTCCCTGAAGTACAGCTTGCAGAGGGACCCCACACAGTGGATGTCCTGGAGGTAAACTTCCCTTGTCAGATCCGGGCATTGGTCAGAAACAAACTCTTGTCTGAAACAATATGGAAACGTAACAATGTAGGCAAATAAGAGCTGTTAGCATCCCAGAACTCCACCCTAATTACTCTTTTATGGGCTAGAGGAAAAAACAATCTGGAAAGCAGAGATGTCTCTGCAGCCCGGCCTAGATTGTCTCCCAGGATCAGACCCTGAGGTTTCAACTAGTCTCTGGTTTCCATAGCAGTCTCATGAGTGGACCTCAAACTGATAAAGAGATTGCTTTGTCTTGAAGTCAGTGAGAACAACTTAGCATTTGTGCTGAGACCCTCCAGGCCTTTCCCATTAGTAGATGCAGAGGGAAATGTCTGTTTTCTTTGTCATGGACTAATCCCTGACAAATCCTGGTATTTCTCTGTTACCAGCTTCAGAGAGAGACTCTCTCTTGCATCAGTGTAGAGGTCTGTTGGCCCAAATCTATTCTTGAGGGACTAACAGTGAAAAGGTACTGTGCAATGTCACCTACTCCTTCTGGCACTCAGACAGATTGCCCTTACCTCAGCTTCTGTATGTTGGATGTCACTCCCGAGAGGCGATAGATCCCATCCACGATGCCATGAGTCTCAATGAACTCCGCACAGCTCTTCAGCACGTAGGGGACTAGGAGAGGAAAGCAAGGCAAGATGCCCAATGAATACGCATTGAGAACTTCCACAAGTCACCACAGCGGAGGGAGTTTCATGGAACAAGAGCAGAGGCTCTCTGCGGATGCAGAGAAAGGTACAGCGATGGGAGAAATACAGAGCAAACCCCAAATATACCCCACAGATTGGCTGTGGCCAATTTGCAGAGCGAGGATGTGCTGTGGTTGCTGGGCCATGCCACACTCATTGCCATGTGAGCCTGAAGTCACAGAACTGTTGTGGGAAGAAAGGTAGCATTTCTCTCTCTCCCTTTTTCTTTTCTAACCAGAAAAAGAGGCCAATTCATTCTAATTGAAAGCATGAGGTAAAGTATGAGGTCCTGGGAACCTCCCCCTCCCCAAGACAGAGTTCCAGCTTCACTGGATCATGCCAAAAGGTCTGATTGGCTTGGATAAAAATCAGAGAAGCATTCACACTTCCATATAAGCCTACATACCCACAGTTTAGTGTTCATAAACTCCCACAGAGGGGGTATAAAGTTCAAATGTTGACTAGATCTGCACACTGACAAAATCTGACATTGGCTTCAAAAGAACTCCATCAACATAACCAGCCAAAGACTTAACCAGCCTTAAAGCTGAGAGGAGTCCAAGGCTCAACATTTACATCCAGACCTGGACTCAAAGCATATGTTTATTTTCCCCCCATTATATAGGTATAGGAAACCCTCATTCTCTTGGTCAGACCAAGCCTCCCTGTCCCCAGTACTATAACAACCCTAGCTATAACAATAACAGTAAGAGAACCCTTCCTTATTAGGTGCTAGAATCTACTATGTATTTAATGCAATGCTTCACACAGCCATAAGCACAAAAGTCAGTAAATGCTGAAGTTGAAGTTCCCTGCCGTAGTGCTGACACCAGTGCACTGTGCAGTCAGAAAGCTGCGTGGAAGAAAACGAAGCCACGCACTCGACTGGAAAGCTAGGCATAGCAACTACTGCAACTCGGGTTGGGCCTTGCCCGGCTTCTGCTTGAAGTTCAGGACCACAGTGGTATTAGTGTGCGTTTCATCAGGCAGGATCCAAAGACAGCGCTCCGAGGAGTGTCTGGACAAAAGGCAGCTGGCAGACTGTTGTATTTCTCATGGGTGCCACCGAGGCCAGAGCCAGGTCATGGGTGGACATGCCTCGCCTCTACCAAGCTGCCCAGGGCACAGGCTGTAATGAGGAGGGCTCCCAAACTGGCACCTAACTCAACGACTGACTTGACTGAGCCCAGTTGGTCAAGGAAGTGTTACCCTTCTCCCTCCCAACTCCTACAGAGAGGCGTAAAGGGGTCCTTCTTGTGTGCCCCTTCTCTTTTGGCCAAGCCATATTCAGGAACACACAAAAGTACCAGTGATTACCTGGAAACCTGAATGATCCAAATAGACTAATTCTTCTCAGTTAAAAGGAGCCTCTTCAGAACAACAGGGAAAATTGACTCTATGTTTTTGTGAGCTAGGACCCATAATGCAGGTCAATTAGCCATTCTGCCTCACACTCAGAGCCCTTGGTCTGATTTTTAAGACCCTAAAGTTGTTGGGATAAGACTAACAGCGGAGCTTTTGGCAGGACCCCTAGCCTACTCCAACAACAATGTTCATGGAAAACCATGGACATGCCAAGAGTACAGGGGAAGTCTACAGTGTCAAAGCTTCATCCACAACAGTCACAGAGCCATAGGATTCTCACCTCAAGGACTTTTGAGGAGAAGGCACAACTGCACGTATCAGAAGGAAACAGGAAACATTTCAGTGCCTACAACACTCCCTAAGAGGACTAGATAATGTGGAAGGAGACAGAACAAAAGAGAAGTATGAAAATTCTTTAAAATCCTGTCAAGTGACTTAGCTAGAAAGAGGACCTTCCTACCACTGAGTAAGACCTGATTTCTGTAACTGCAGTAGGGAACACAGATCATATGATGATGATGAGCATGCTAGAAATGAAAAAAAAAAAAAAACCAAAATGAAAGGGAAAATTATTTCAGACCTCTTCTTCATTTCTGTCTGGTCAGGCTGTACTGACTTTGTGGCAGGAGATACAGACACATGGCACATTAAGATTTCCTTCTTGGTAGGGGGCTCTGGGAATAAAAATAATGTAAATGGCAAAGAAGAAAGCTAGACCAATCAATGTTCACTTCAGATCCATTTGGGTGGGACAATGGGTGAACCACTCCAGGCAATGTTGAAAAAGAAGAATTTGAACAGAAAACCTATTTGAGAAGAAGAGCCACATGACAAGTTTTTAAGAAAACCTAAATTGCTTTTCATGTAGACAAATCTCATCTATGACAGACTCCCACACCAATGGAGTCCGTGCCCACAGTGCCCTTTGTCATATACTTTTTAAACCCTTACCGTTAAGAACAAGTGCACCAACTAAACATGTATATATATGTTTGTCGTGACTACTTTGACCTCTTGAAAGTAAGAACATTTAAATCACACTTTAGTTTTTGCTGAGTTTTAAGTTTCCGTGGGACAAATTAGGTCAAGAGGCCTCAGGCAGGTAAGCAAACCTCTTACATGAGGACTAGAGAAGGCTAGATCCATCTGTTGAGGTCTGGTAAGCAAAAGAAGGGGCCCAAGGGGAGTAATCTGTAGCAAACATAAAATACAACCCAGTTTTAAAAGTGGGTGAAGACTTCACAGCAAAGACTGCAGATAAACAATATGCGCTGAGCTCTGCAGATACCTCTGACTCCAGCCCTGCTTTTTCCAGCCCCGGGCTTCTCACGTAACTCTGCCAGTGCCCTTCACTCATCATGTACATGATGTCCTGCCCTACCAGGTCTTTGGTTCTTATGAACAGAAACAGCCAGTTATGCCAAAATGTGTGGTGGTTTTGTGATGTCAAAAAAAGCCCCAACAAACCAAACCCAAAAAATCCCACATAGGACACATTTCACTTATAACCCAAAATTACAGACTTTGACCTCAGATCCCTGGAGGTGAAGGGAATCCATCAGCTTCCTGCAAAGCAAGGTCCTAAATGCAGCACTTGTGTGAAACTGGAGCACAATAAATGTTTTCTTTGAGCAGAACCTGCAGCTCTGAAATTCCTGAGCAGCTCTGGTCTCCTACAAAGCTGAGTCTTCCGGGCACTTGGGGGAGGTGAGGTTAGAGCGGCAGCAAGGGGCTCCCTCCCAACTCCAGCCATCTCTGAGGCGGTTTGATTATTTTGGATGTGGGTCCCAGTGAATCAAACCAAAGGCTGTGATCAGCCCTGACTGACGGGAGTCACAGACCCCAGCACATGCTTTACAATGGGACTCAACCAGCGTTACAGGGCCCACGTAAATCACAGCGCTGGGTCTCCCCTGAAGGAAGATTGGACATGGATGGTGACTTGCAGCAAGGGCTCTGTGTGTGTGTGCAGGCACAGAAAGGGGTGGGGAGGTGTCCATTCTTGACACTTCTATAATTAAAACTGTGCTGGAGGCTTAGAAGTTGGAAGAGGCAGCTGGTGTCACACAGACCCCGCTTGTTCTGTCAGACAGCCAAACTGTCCTCATTTAAAACTACAATAGAAACCAGATGGAGGGGGAGAAGAGAGCGTGGAGCAAGACATCAGTCAGAAGGGAAATTGAGTTATAAACATGCTGCACACAAAAGACAATACTTCTCTTCCCCTAGACAAAAATAAACCAGAAGGGCAGCCACAGTAACTCATTCCACTCTCACTGGATATCACCTCCTAGCTCGGCATTCACATTCACCTTCACCAGAGTCTTTTCTGTGACCACAGCTCTTGTCACCTCCTTTACAAGTGTGCCGCTCCTGCTAGGTCAGGTATCACACCTGCCTCCCCTCCCAATTCCACCAGCTTCTAGAGCAGCAACATGTGCTGAGCCTCTTGCCTCCCTCCCAGCATTCCTGGGAAGGGGACATCTCTCCCTTCTCCTGTCCCTTCCCAGCCACGGTGCTACTATCCACCAAACCTCCCCACTCTTTGCCTGCCTGACAAAGGCTTCCTTCATCTGGCACAGGGCTAAGCATTTTGTTTCGAAGCCAGGGAGACCTGTAACCACGAACCTCACTAAATCAGCAGGCAGCCCTAGTAGGAGGGAATACTAGGGAGAAAGGCAAGACATTCCATCTAATGACCAGTGGGAGGATGATGGCCTTCCGCTGTCCCACCAAAGCCAGCAAAGAGAGAGAAAGACCCTGGTCCAGCTGGAGACGCAAGCAATGCCCTGTAGCTTTCAGTCCCACCTTCCAGAAGAAAATTTTGATCTCCATGGGCTAGAGAAAGACCTTAGGGATGAGACTGCTAAGTCAGACACCCATGTCCAGTAAGACTGTGCTTAAAGCTTTCCAGCCTGGGCTGGGTTATATATTCAGGACACACTGCACTGAACTGTACTGAATAGCAGCAGGCTTCTTTGTGTGTGTGTGTGTGTGTCTGTGTGTTTCTTCTTCTGTTGTTCTCTCAGGGGGTTCCTTGCAAGGATAAAATTTAGTGACAGAGTTACACAAGTCCTCCTTAGTGGTTGGTTTATGCCACATGGAGAAGGTTTCACGTCCTCTCTAATTTTATTTTAATTTTAGTTCAAGTAACAGCAGGATAAATGCAGTCCTTTCATTTCACCTGAAGCATCAACTTTTTGATGTTTGACTTGCAGGAAATAGTTTAGGGGCGGGTTAACTTTTCCCAATGTGAATCCTGTTCCATAAAAGAGTTGTGGGCATTTTATTTCACCATTTTGGTTTTGTTACATATTAGTATTTTTTAAAATTGTCTTCCATTGCCGTCAATAGAAATGCATGCTTCCTATCACGCTATGTCAATAGCATGACAATAAAGGTCAAAATAGTCTCTTGTTTCAATTTAAATTACTAAATTAGGAAATATAAATGTTTCAGTCTGTACTAAGCAAGAGCTGTTATTCTGTACAAACAAAAAAACAAAACAGTACACATGTTAGAACATACTAATACATTAACTTGTCTTCCTAATCACAGGAAAGGATAGCATTGTATAAATGGCAACATATTTGAGAGTCACTATCTCTGATGTGACTTTTTCTGCATTTCCTGATGCTTCCTACTTTAAATCATGAGTTGTAATGCTGATTCATTAGATATTTTTATTATTATTGTTATTTTTGCTGATCTTGTCTGGTTTTCACTAGGCATAAGGTTGTCTGAGAAACAGATTCCAGAGGAGATCAAACTGTGCTCCCCTCCCTGCAGCTCGCCTGAGCTCTGGTTCAGCTTGGCAGGCACGATTCCAGTTTGCCTCCCAGTCCATTTCCCTGACCTGAAGCTAAGGATAAATCCTGCCTTGCTCCCAGACACCATCTCCTTTGCCTTCCACCATCTCCTTTTCACTGGTGGCCAGGGATGTAAGGGACCACAGCATCCGAAATCACTGCCGAGGATCTCTCCTGCTCAGCGATGAAGTTGGCAGAGCTGGGGACAGGGAGGGCCTATCCTGCCTGGACATAGCTGCTACCAGGACAAACAGAAGGCTTCAGTCTCCAGGATGTCTATGAATACTTTTCATGAGCACTATATTAATTTTAAAGGAGGACAAAAAAATAAACTCTCTCACCATCAAATTCCAGTGTTTGGTTTAGCCGTTAGCAGAGCTACCGCAACCCACCCATGCACACCCACACACACCCGTGTTTGAAGAGCGTGCCATACCTAAACACCACCAAACAGGCTTAAAAACAAACCACCTTGTTTGAGGCCTCCTGGCCTCTTCCCCCTCAGCTGCCACAAACACAGTTTAATGCAGGCAAAGATCTGGCACAGGGGTGATCCCCTCCGCCTGGGCAGCACAACAGCATCACCATGTAAGTCACACGCTTCGTATTTCCCCCTCCGCCCACCCCTACTTCTGTGGGAAACGTGTCTGCAGTGTCACAAAGGTTAGCACAACAGTGCCCTTCCCTGCGATGAAAGCACTGTCCTGAACTCAGCTGTGAGCCTGGTGGGCAAAGGCGTAGGAAAAAAAGGGATCCCGAATCTGTCAGATGCTGCGAGCCATCGCCCTCCGCGGCCTGGGCGGGAAGTGGAAACGCTGAGCACTGTTTGGGATGTGTCACACTGATTTCAAGCAAAGTTGTTTCAATACAGCCTGCAGGCCCAGTGTGAGTCTGAACAAAGCCAATGGTATTGCTGTCAAGGAGGGTTGTGTTTTTTCCCCCATTGATATTATGCTCAGCTTACATCTCACCTATCTAAGTAAGACATGCAGGAACACCTGATTTTCCAGAGCAGATCTGACAGCTGTGATGTTCCAGGCAGAAAGGAAAGAGCCCACAGCAGCCCTGGCAAGCGCACAACATCAAAGAAAGCCTAAGAGAAAGCACTGCACAAGCAGGCACTGAATGCTGACTCCCAGCCCCGGCGGTCACCGTGCCCCTCTGAAATGTGACTAGTACCTTGACATAGCTGGCAGATCCTGTTACGCAGGCACTTTTGAAAAAAGGTTGGACTGAAAACTAGAACAGTTTTGTCAGGGAAACATCCTGCTGTGGGTTTCCTGCAAAAAAAGACCAGATAACTGAACAGGATATCTCCACTCCTAACTTTTATGGCTCTGTGGTACAGCCACCTCGGAAAACAGTGGCTTAGGTTCTGCAGGGCAGAACAGTGAGCTGCGCATGGCCTCAGATTTGAAACCTGACAGCTCTCACCCACAACAGATTAGGGTGGATAGGGTGTTTTGTTCACCACAGCACACAGAAGTGAGGTAATTAATTCTGGACATAGGGGTACCAGGACAATTTATGCTGTCTCAGAAAAGGGCCTTGGGTATGAGCATAGAAAAGATCAAAATAGTTTTGAAACTGCATGTAATGATTGGCTTCCATCTTGGTGAATGCCTAGGTACTATGAGGATAAGTACACTGTGAGGCAGGGGCTCTGCTGCTCACCTTGTTTCTGACAAACTGTGCTAAAACCACTCTGAAATCCAGAGGTGGTATCAGAGGCTGATGGAGTGCAAGAGCAAGGGGGGCAATACTACTGCTGGGAGAAACAGTTTGCAAGGGAAGAGTGCAGGTGCTGGTGATGTAGGCTCCATTTGAAGTCTCTTTGAGTGTCTTTCATCCAGATCAATAAACAAGCTTATGGACTGCAGGTGTCACGCTGTATCGTGTTTTCCTTCCTTTCTCTTTTCAAGCATGGACACTCATGTAAGTCACGCTAACCTACTTAGCTGCTGGCAACAAAGCAAGGAAAATATATGGACTTCATAAGTTTTCTTCCTCTCACCAGGTTTTGATCTATATGTTTTCATCTACAAGGGCTTCAGAAGCAAGTTGGAAAACAGCACAGCCACATCTTCTATCCGAGCCTGCTAGCTGATGCAGTCTTGCTCAGTTTCTTACAGTCCCAAAATTACTTTAGAGGTGACCTGTAAGCCATTACACTATTTCTTGACTGTAAAAAGAGTGTAGTAAACAACAAACATCTCCCTTGACACAGGGGAACTTTTACATGAGATTCTTAGGATCCCAGAATCTGGAGAAGGGCAATTCAAGGGGATCAACGCATATCCCCAGTCTGGCTGTCAGTGTTAGTTTGTTACTCATTTCTTTTCAACTCAGACTTTAGTGTGCCAGGACATTGGGATTCCAGGTTTTTCTCTATAAAGAAGCCTTTTGGGGGTGTTACCAAGAAACTCTGGGTGCTTGGATTTAGGTGTACATCTGACTAGTACCAGCTAGCACCTTTCACAAACACCACCTCCATATACTGAAAGCTACAGCAATCTCTACAGGACATAGAATCGGTCTGTAGTTTCTGTGCTGTCCTGTCATGCTCTTTCAGGTGTGTATGACAGACATTCCCAAGCTTTAAAGTGCACACCCAGTTGTGCCCCCTAACGCAGAATGTCAGCACCAATGAGGTCAAGGGTGTGGAAGGGGGAGTAGGGGCCAACCAGCCCACCGAAAGCCCAGGTAAATGTTTGGTAGCAAGGTACAAAGTAACTGAGAAGCTGGTCCTGGACTGAGCTTTCATATGGAAGACAAATCGCATGGCTGAATCTCGCAGCCACGGTATTTATACCTTTTATTGTCTTTTTATTTTGCCCTCTGCCACGCTGATGGACTGATGCAGACTGACAGTAGATTATGCAGCAATGCCCTCTCCCTCGGGCCTCTCACTGATCTCGCCTCTAGGGCTCTCCTAGCTAAGAGTGGATACAGCAATTTCCAGAGGTTACTCCAAAAGGGCTGTTTTACAGACAGTCAACAACTTAGGGCAAAGAGCGGGGAAGATTGCTGAGGATCATTATATATCACAGGCAGACAGATGAGGAGCCTAAATACAAACCCAAATGAGAAGTGAAAGGCAAGTGAAAACAGACTTTTGAGAAAAAGTAAATAAGGCTTTATGATGTCAGTCTGATTGAAAACAAACATGCAAAGGCACTAGTAATAATCAGTCATTACAGTCTGAAGCCAGGCAGCACAAAATCCATTCCATCTTTGCTCAGTTGCTGAGCATATATTTAGACTGAGTGTTTTCATCGCAAGGCTGTCTGTGCCTGACCCAAAGAACCACACTCATACAAAAAATCCCATTGAATTCAGCAGTATTTTCTGCAAGGGAAAAAAATAAAACAAATCTGTTTGTTCTACTCTACCTCTTACTGTGGCATGCAAATACCAACGAATGAGGTGTGGGAGTGATAGAAGCATTTTCACCAGGTTTACAGGAGCATAAAATGATGGTGTGAGGTTCAACACAGAGTGGAGAATTAAGACTGCTGCTGGCAGTAGAAGGTCACCTAGAAATGTTCCTCACAGCCCTGCTCAGAGGAGGCTGAGAACAAGCCAGTCTTTATTTGAAGAGGATTAAGCTGTGGGTGACTGGGATTGCTGATGTTTGTCTGGTGAAAGGAGGAGCCGTTCTACCCACCCTCAGTAATGCCCAGGGCATACAGCCCTCACAGCCCATGGGCTCAGCTTCTGTGTCTGAGCAGTGTGGGGAAAATTCTGCCAGAAGCACCTGGTCAGATGCATATACCTCTATACATAATGTGCATCTCTGTACATATCAACATATGTATGCCTATACCTATACGTATGCATAGATATATGTGTTTTTACATATGTAATTACACTCATTTATGTGTGCATATATATGTGTGGCAGGTTTCATCTGCATCACCAGGAAAATCTTCTTAGAGAAACAGCTTTTTTTTTTTTTTTTTTTCTTTTTTCATTAAATAAGGTGTCAATCAAAGCTCAGTATCTAAAGGTGGTATTTACAGAGTCAAAAGCTGCAAAAGTCTTGCTAGGCTGATGTCATAGGTCTGGGGGATACATCTCTATGAGCTGGTGCTCTACTCGTTGAAGCTCGCTCAGCCAGAGAATAAGTCATTGCCGTAGATACTTTCCATGCTCTTCTACCCCAGGTAAAGTACATTTAGCTTGTGTGTTGCCCTGCACTACTGTGATGAAGGTCCTTCTGGGTGAAGGAGTTGCTCTGATCTAAGGAAAGATGTTGGTTTGGGGTGGGTACCTCAAGTATGCATGCACTTCTGTATCACCAAGTCCAGAACCAGTCTCAGTGGACCAGTTTCACTCTTCACATTATTTAAGAAGGGTAACCCCTGGGATACAAGTCATTTTGGTGACACCTTTTCATCTCCAGAGCTTCTGCCCTCTAAAGTGCACCTTACAGCCTTGATCACAGGGATCATATTTTCCTTTCCAGGCACCAAGGAGGGTAAAGACCTCTAAAAGAAGCATCTGGATGTGGTATGGCACCTTCAGGGTTTCTTTCAGAAACAACTGGGAATACAGCGCTGCTCCATCTGCCAGCCTTGTGGCAGATCAACTGTTCACTTATGTTGCAAGAGGGCAGCTCGCTTCCCTCCACAACCTGCCAGAAGCATCAAGGACAGCAGACAAGGCAGAACAGCATTTGCAGATGGTGTCACACAGCCTCCCAACCTTCTAGAGGCTGATACTGGGCTGGGATTGTTTAGAAGAAAATATTTCCTGCCACAGTGTTTGAGTCTACCTCCACCCCAGGATGTCCGCGCATAACCACCGAGGTGCACCCAGAGGGCAGTCCCCAAGACTTTTCTCCTTGACAGAAAATCCCCCCAGTCCCACATGGGATATAAGCCTTCCCTTCTATCTCTCAACAAATAGGCATGCCAGGGGTTATCAAGCTGAGGGTCATCCTCAGTGCTAACAATGGAAAAATAAGCAATATCCAGCTGTTACTAAAGTACTAAACCTAGTCACTTCACAACTGTGGTCCTCAGTTTCCAAGCCCCCCAACAGATTCCTGATACATTCCATATTTTCCTCTTTATTTTGTTTTCCATTTGGCACAGAACAGGCTCCAAACCGGTGTGAAGAAAAACAACCTTTTTTTTTTCTTCTTCTTTTTTTTCTCCCCACCTCCTTCTTTATTTCTTTTTTTTTTTTTTTTTTTTTTTTCACTGTGCTGCTATCTCTGCTCCAAGTCAGGCCAGGTAGTACTTATCATTTCCTCTGCACTGCAAACACCAGCGTGCACGCGTTTCCTGCCGCCCAGGCCTGAGCCGCAAGCTGACATTGTTTTCAAGGCCCCCCTCGCTCAGAGGCAGGAGCAGCTCTGCCTCACAGCGCTTCCTGTTGATGTCAGGCCCCTCTTCCTCCCAAAGCAAATGGGCTTCCTGCCGGCATCTGCGTCCTTCTCCATCAGGGCTAGCAGGAGCCATTTTCCTACACAGAGGCCGGTGAAAAGAATTTAAAAAGGGAGAAAAAAACCCATGGAGACAGGGATATTATGGGGAGGAGCCAGGGAGGGACATTTTGGTTTTGTTGTTGTTGTTGCTGGCAGTGTTGAAGAACGTCTAGGGCCCCTCTCGATGAGGAGGAGAAAGAAGAGATAAGAGGTCAAAACAATAGAGCTGTATCTCAGGGACGCCCGGTATTTGCCAGTATCAGAGAAATCGCTTATTAGCAGAGAACATCAGAGACTAATTACAGCTGCCGATTTCCCACTGCTAAGGAATGTAAGCTCACAAAAGAAAAGCTATAGCCATGGCCCCCGTGCTCCAGCAGTGCTGTCACAAGCTGTGGGAGATGCCAAGACCTTTACACCAGAGCGTTGCCTTCATTTTTTTATTCTTTCAAATGGATGAAGCTCTACCGCTGCCATCACTGTTTCATCAACAGTGGAGAAACTGGACTACGACTGCAGACACGGTTTATGCCAAGCTGAAGCACTTCAGCTCCTCAGACTGCTATTGCATTAGCCACTGCACCAAGCAGAGAAGGGAAAACCTAACCAAACACCATTTCTGACATCCCCCAGTCTGTGGCATTCCAGGTTTCCATCTGTCCCATTGCAGAAGCTGATGGGCTTGTCCCAGCTCCCACCAGGAGGTTATCAGTGTGCTGAAACATCCTGGGAACAGGTGATCACCATGGTGGGGACACAAAACTCAAGGAGCACAAGTAGCACAGTCAGCCACGGCAGCAGCATTGCTTGCCCTCCATAGCATTTCAGCCACACAGCCCACACAGCCTCCAGCACAGGGTGAGGAGCTAGCTTGCGTTAGAACACATTCCCCTGCAAGTAGAGCTTTCCCTTACCTAGGGAACAACTGGGGAAGTAGACTCCCCAAATTTTCTCTATACCACATCTAAAACTACAGCCAAAAAGGGTGGACTAGGGAGGGGTTTTACTAAGGGGTCCCTAGCAATAACCAAACCGGTCAAGTCCCTTAGCAATGACCAAACGAGGACCTTCAAGTCTCAACTACTGCTCCTAATGGGTCTTCCGAGGATGAGTTTCACAGATGTTTCAATATTGTTATAAAGTGATTTTCTCCTTTTTCTATCTGTTGCTTGGTCACCTTCCCGTCTCACTAAGCAAAGGGTTACACTTCCAATCTCCGGGCATAAATTGCCACAGAGGCTGACAAAATTACTCCAGCTTTATGCAACCGTAGCCAGCAGCAGATGCGGCCCCGAGTCTGGCAGAGCTGTCTGAGTTGCAAGAGGGTGAACCAGGGCTTAGTTTTCCTCACAAGAAGAAATTCTTACTCAAGGTGCAGTTGCAAAATCTTGATGGCTGATGTGGGTGTAAGATGCAAAGGAAAAAAAAAAAAACAGCCCACCTACGTTCTCACAAAAGAAGTTAGCTGGGGCTGCTGAAATTCACAGTGCTGACATTTAGGGAAGAATTCCCAGATGCAGAAGATGAGCCCCACACAGCTAAACTCAGCTGGAGCTGTGCCGCCGCTCGCACACAAGAGCAGGAAGGGAGACCTGGAGAGGAGACCTCCCTTTTCTTCTCAGGGAGCTCCAGCCTATGCAGTGCCACGTGGCTTCTCTGGCAGGTGCCTAACAGTTGGTACCAGCAGCTAAATCCTGTGAGCGGTTTGCGGGATGAGTCCCCATCTCCCAGTCCTTGGACGAAGGAGCGCGCAAGAGAAACAGTCTCCACCGAGCTCACATTTTCCCATCTCTCACTCTCTTTTAGTACAGCTTGTTATTCGTGAATGAATTACCTCAATCCCTCTTAAGCAATGTTCTGACCAGGAAAAGGGTGTGGGGATTATTAATGGAAAAATCCTTGAATCTTCCAGCCCCACAGCATGGCTACAGTTACAAGGAAAACAGGATGCCATGCTGCATATGGGAAGGAGGAAGAGAAAAGGAGCAGGAACTCTTAATGATCTACCGGGACTGACTCGCAAGGAGGAACAAAGTGCTGGTGGTGAATTGGCAGACCTGCCCCAAATTACCAGGAGAGGAACGAACGTGCACAATAGCGGTCTGCACGGGGGGCTTAACTACCGCCAAGGGAAATGGCTTGTTCTGGATGATCAAGGGGTTGTAACTAGGAGTGACTGAATGAAATTATGAGGGGAAATTTAGGTTGAGTAGTAGGAAAAAATCCTCCTAAGAGCGAGACATAGTGTCATATTGTAGAATTGCCTTCTCAAGGGAGGAGGCAGGAGCCACACTGCCTGCATATTTAGAATTAGGCAGATTATTCTGAAGCAAACAGTCCTGCACAGGCCGCTGTCGTCAGTCCGATGTCGGCATCAGGTGATGCCTTTTAAGCCACAGCGAGAACCCCTGGAAGAGCTGGCTGTGTTAATTATAAAGGGAAGCATATAGTGCCAGCGCTCGCTACAAGGGACAACCGCAACCAGCAGCTGGAGTTTAAATTGGATACCGAAGCATGCGGGAAGAAAGGCTACTTGAAAATCCTCCAGCAGAATGATTTTCCAGTGGGAAAGTGTGCATTTCACAGAATCAAAATGTTTCATGGGAACACAGGGATTTGGTTGAGTTTTTCAACCAAAGAAACACCCAAACATATTGTTTCTAGAAGGTGAAATATATCCACTTCCATATCATTATTTCAAGTGATACCTTTTGGAGAATTTTTATTTCAGGGAAATTTCTACGTTTTTCATTCTGATTTCAGATGAAAGGAAGTCTTGTGGTAGGGAAGGATGGAGCACAGTGCAAAACAGGAACCGGCTCTAATGAATATCAAGTGATATCAGAGACTGGCTCGTGTTTGCTCCTCTCTGTACACTTCTGCCGATGGCAGCACCATGCCTTTCAAGCTGAAGCCCAGAATATTATGTATGTTTCTTGTCAATGAATGAGAGAAAAAAGAGGCGAGTGTCCTAGGGTTTGCTTTTTAACCCCCAGGATACAAAAAACCCTCATTTGAAATCTTGCTTGTGTCTCACATCCCCCATTGTGAGGATAAAACCCCAGCGCAGTCTCACAGAATGTGCTTCGCTTCCGTCAGCAAAAATCTAACCCCTTGGCAAGGAGTCATGAATTAACAGAGGGCAAGTATTGTTCTCATCCCATAGGTGCAAAAAATGAGAAACAGAGATTAGTTGGCAGCCTGAGGTCATGCAGTGAGTTAGTGGAAGAGCCCATGGCTTTGATTCCCAGTCTGTAACTAAACCACACAGACAGTTTTCTTGTATTTGAACTCCTGGTAAACAGAAAATTACCTTCAGAAGTTCAGAAGTTGGTAAATCACATAGAGGTTGCAACTGGCTTATCAGAATCACTGACCCAGAAAGTTGAGTTAAAAATCTCACACTGATGTGTGTTTCTGGAAGAAGCTCATTTCTTCCCAGGCTTCTACCAAACAAGAAAGATCCTTCCTACCCAAACTTCTAGCCAAAACCTGGGCACATAGACTAAAACCTCAGGAGGAATTTGAGTCAGAGATTGCCAATCTGATTCTTGGAGTAAACTATTGGGTTGGTTGTCCTAAGAGTTAGCCTTGTACCAAAAGACCAAACTTGAAGTACCCCTGTGCCTGGGAATGTTTGGAACTGGATCCACGCTTTGTGGCTTGGTCTCACTTCTGACTTTTCTTTTTTTTTCCTCTTGAATGGTTCTCTCATAACTAAATACCACAATAATGGCAAGAAGCTGCCCGGAGGCCATGTGGGGAGAAACTGCATTATTTCTGATCATTTCAGGGAAGGGAGGTTGGTTGGGGTGGGAGAGGCCTGAACTCACTGGAAAAGATGTCTTGTCTGTTCATAGATGAGTTATACCAAACTTCTTGCGTTCCCTGTCTTCTGACTTCTTCCATGTTTTCAACTATCCCTCAGTTTCCTTTCTTTACCCTTCATTTCACATGGCATTCTTCTTCCATGAAGACCAAACTCAAACCCAACCTTCAGCACCCAGACCACAGATTAAAATCCCTCCCAAGCAAAAAGGCACTTAGGCCTGGCATTTACGATTCAGGCCTGTATCTTCCAACTGCAGCTCTAAACTGGATCAAAGACTTTTGTTCCTAGCTTTTGTTCCCAGCTTTTGTTCCCTTCTCTGTTCCCTTGAAATGTCAGCAAACATGATGGCTTTGTTGATGCCGTCGGGGTGGTCTGACCGCTTCCCACGCTGGGCATACAGATTGGGTAGCCGTGGAGCAGTCAGCAATTCACTGGGTGTCTCCTCTAGGATGTTGTTGTTCCTCACACCAAGGCAGTGGCCTGAAGCAGCAACACTGCCATGAAATCAACAGAAAACAAATCCACCTCCAGCTGCCCTGGCTTGCACAGCGATCCGCAGACTGTTTGTTCCAAACCATCAGCTGCCGATGCTGCCAGGATGACAGGAAGCCATGCTGGGAAGTCAGGGCTCTCCTGGAATATTGGGATGGATATTCACCCCTTCAGACATTCCCCTCTTTGTCTGGAGGAAGGCTCAAAATACATGCACTGCTGCTGCCTCCCAAGCCGACAGACTGCGGGGATGTCAGAGACCACAGCCCTCATGACTGTTCTAGCTCTCTGATGACTTCCACCTGGAAACAGACTGTTTCTCTCCAGCCCAAGTAGGGGGACAAAGGCATGTCCTATCCCAGGCATCTCTTGTCACCTCCCCAGACGCCCCCAGGGCCACTCTGAGGTGACCTGGGAACTTCCCGGGCTGCTGGCTATTTCTTGGTCAGTGCTGGCTGCGCTGCAGGGTAGGGGCAGACAGTGCTGTGGCCATCCGGACGTCCCCATGCTGTTCCCGGCAGGGTCACAGGAGAGAGAGCCTGCGCAGAGCCCAGCAGGCTCCTCCTGAGCTGGGCGAAGTACCCACAGAATGTGTCTGCCCGCTGCCACAGCGTCACAGGGCGGTTTGCAGGAGGGATGGGGAAAAAGATAGACTATGAGTCAACTACCAACCACAGGACATATTTCTCTGCCACATCACAGGAACCACTTTTAGCCTGCATTGCCCAGTAAGGGTTGCCTTAGCATCACTCCTCTGCCCACCTGAAGTGTTTGTACCAAGGGGGTTCCTCAGGGCTTCCAGGACACTTGCCCTGCTCTCTCTGCTTTGCCTGCAAAGTATCAGTGATGGCCTCGCAGCTATTCTGAAACAACGTGTTTGGCTTCTAGCCTGAAGAGCCCCAGTAGCTCTGCACGACCCTACTTCCCTGGTAGCCACCACATTGTGTGATGTGATCACTTTTAGGAATGAGCTGAGGCTCTTTCGTGCTCCCTGCTTTGCACCTCTCAGGTTCAGTTCATCTTTTCCTACCACAATGCTTTTCCCCACTGTTTATTATTAATTCATTTTCTCCAATTACAGCAGAAAAGGGCCCCGGCCAATGAGGAATTCTGCAGCATGTCTCAAAGAAGATCAGATTTGTCTGCAGCTTGGCTTCATTTTAAGGAAGTTCATTCTGTGGTCAAGCACTCTCAAAACAGACAATGTCTTGTCTACAGGTCTCCAGAACCTCCTATCCAGGCACTGTCATCAAAGCTTTCAACTTGAGTGCTCCTCTGATACACATCCAACCTCACCAATACTTCCTCAGCAGTTTGTCCTTCAAGAGATTTAGGCCAACAACAATCTACTTCTCTTGGAGCTGATGCTGCCACTGTCTTCAGTGCCAACTGCTGTAAGTCACAACAGTGCTACCTGCCTATACAAATCCACCTAAAATTTGGTCCTTTTTTTTCATCCTTGGTATCAGTTGTGTTCTGATGCAGTCCTTGGACTTCCCTGGAGCTAATTCATGTCTCTCTGGGGGTAACAGGGAAAGTGTGGATGTTGCAGAAGCACTTAGTCACGGATTTGCAAGTACCCACGTCACATAGACATTGCTTTTGTTCTTCTGTTGTGCCACCCTAAATCATAAGCTCCCTTACAGCTGGGGACACTTGCTGTATATGCAGATTTGAAGTACTTCCACACCAGTTGGCTGTAGCTTCCCAGATTTATGCTCATGTCAGTGAGGTCAGAAGCTGGCCAGATGCCACGCAGCCTGCCTGTGCTTCTGGAGGAGCTCAATGGTCAGAGGCAGTGTGGTGTCAGAGTGCTGCAAGGTGCTGGAAACTCTTTTCTGAGCCACAGTAACAAAATGAAGACACCCTTTTTATGCCAGCACGCAAATCCCTTATACTTCTTGTGTCCCACTGTGAGGCACCCTGTGTTTTGGAGCACTTGGAAGGACACAGGGGGTGACAAAAGCCACATGCTAAGGGAAGGCCTGTGGTGCATCTGTGCAGACAAGATGTAGGATCCTAACCAGATCCCCTGGTTTGTACAGCCCTGCTCCATCCAACTCTGCCACACAGCCCTGCACGTTCTCTTCTACTCCACAGCTTCATACACCAGAGGACAGCTGGGCAGGGGACATTCAGGCAGGCCAGCTGTGCCTCTGGCTGACCTAAGCAGAGCAGGAAAGGGGCTTTGAGGAGACACGAATGCATGAAGTGCAGACACAGCTGCTGTGGAATACAGACCAATGCCCATGTCCCCTGGGCACAGAAAATCCCATGTAGAGTTCAAGTCTAGTTTCACATGCAGCATTTGGGCCATCCCACGTTTTAGGATGGCTCTGGATAAAGATGGGAGTCAGTTGTATGAATCCCACACATACGCACTACCCTTCAGCTGAAATTCTGGGTATAATGTCATAATTTGGCAGCATAGTCTGTTTCATAACCCCCCTGGTTTTGCAGTATGCAAGCAGACATTTGGGTGGAGGATGTCTTGCTGGACTCAGGCTGAAAGGGAAGATGGCAGAGTGAGTGGGAGTCACATTCAGGTGTACATCAGCAAGCTTGTCCTGCTCAGAAGAAACAAAGAAAGTGTTGCAAAAGATAGTGGCCTTCCCAGGGAATCCACTTTTGAATCTGGCTTGACTGACTACAACCTAAAACTCCCTTATAAATCGTATCAGGAAGGCAGCATTGGCTTAGAAAACACAACAGCTAATCATAAAATCCAAAAAATATCCATTATGTGCTCAGCTAGTGACATTTTAAAGCCTATAATTTTTTGCATCTGTAGTCTCCTGGCCTGTAGCATTTACTCTCCCTTTCCGTTGAGCCAGGCTAGAGACAGACTCAGATAAAAACCCTGCAGCTGAACACCCCGGATTTCAGGGAAATTGAACTCAGGTGTCCGAATTTCAAATCCAGCCCTGGTTAGAGCAATCTGAGAAGAACCAGATCAAAACGAGCTGGGCTTTAGACAGGCATCTTCATGTCCCACCTTGGGCAGGAGACAGCCAAGGCCAGTGTCAGACCTCCAGATTGTAACCCAAGCAGGTTCCCGAGATACGCAAAACTCAGGTGAAACTCAAGTGAGCTTTGTAGCCCTCTAGACCTTTGTAGACACAGAGTCTTGATCTCAGGTTTTGTCAGGGAAACTTCTTAACTTTGATTTGGTAGCACTTGGTAGCACCTCAGCCCTTTTTTACACAACAGCCTGGGCACTCCTAGCAGGAAGCTTTATAGAGGGTTTGGAAAAGAGAATTGGAAAAATATGAATCTGGGAAACAAGAATGTTATAACCTTGCTGGCACAAAGGCAAAAGCCACTGCGCACACAAATTTAGAAGCAGCACAGCAAAATCGTTCGAAGGAAAACAGCAGTGATTTTTATTATTGCCTTATATGAGTTCAGAATGTTGCAAAGTTAAACAAAGAAATTATAAAGCTGGATATTTAAAAACACTTAATGCTTCACAGCCTCCTTTGAGATGAATCAGGTATCCAAACATCTGGGGACTGAAAAATCCATCAGGAAACACAGACAGATGAGACACATCGAGACAGGAAGGTTTAGGGCTGCCATCGGAGAGACAAGGAACAGCAGGAGATTCCCACAGGTTTTGGGTAAGAAATGTTAGTACTGCATGGATACGTACACTAAACAAAAAGAGGAAGAAAAAGAGAGGGCTAAAAAGGGGTTTGCAAGTCTCCTGCTGTTCTGTGTCTTTCTCACTTTGCTCTGATCTCTCTGTACATGTCACTGGCTGGCAGGATGACTGCTTCCTGATTCATGATTACATATTTAATTCTTTCTATATAAAAGGCATTTAAAGGAAATTATTGCAGATGGTTTGGCCACACTACATCAAGTCATTGGAAACTATTTCATTACCCGAAAGTTTTCTCTTTTCCTTCCCCCCATCTCTTTTTCTTTTTTTTCTCCTTTAAGAGAAAAGTTAGATGCTTTCCTAAACGCTTTCCAGACTCGAGCTATTCGCAGCTTGCATGTGGAAGGCAAACACAGCCCAGGCCTGGAAGAAAGCAGCTCTCATGCTGGACACCCCAGTAGCTTGGGGCGCTGCAGGCGGTGTCCTCGGCAGCGTTTCCTTTCAGAGAGCCGCTGCTGCATGGAAATGCTTTGGGTGTAGCAATCCTCTGCTCATCCCACAGGCGCTTGTGAAAGAGGCAACTGTTCCATGTTGGGAATTCAGAAGAACCTCTGGCCAGCAGCGGCTGCTGGAGGCGCCCTGATTAAAGCCCCATTGTTTTTGCCTACTCTGTCAGCCCTGCTAAACTGCTCCCTGATGAAGCCCCTGACTGTCCAGTGGTTTGGGAAGAGGCAAATAAGTAAATATGGTCATTGCTGGGAATAACAAAGATTGGGGGAAGCAAGGAAAGAGGAAGCAACGAGAAAAAACAATAATCCTGTAATGTGCTATGTTTCTTCAAAGGCAAATGACAAGGAGTTGGTTTTCTGGCCTGTGTTTCTTTTGTCTTTCTGACTCCTGGATCTTGCTGTACTAAGGGCTTTGAGACACTAACAAACACATTGCAAACACAAGGAGGGGCATTGCAGGAAAAGGGCGTTGAGATCATACTTAATCAAACTTCCTTACATTTTGATAGCTACGGTGCTGCTGTATAAGTCAATCACCTCTTTGCCTCTGCAGTTCTCTGCAGCCGGTGCAGCTGAGCCGCACGCTTCAGGCCAAGACCTGCGTCCTGATGTTAGTACATGGCTGATGGATTTCAGAGGAAAAGAAAACTCACCACCTCCCTGCACAGGTCTATCTCAAAGTGGGACAAACCGCATGATCTAAGAGCAGGAACTTATTGGAGACTGTAAAATCAGAGAAGTTTTGATTCATAGCACAGGCTTCCAAAGCAAAGGAAGCTGAGGCACTGCATACTCTCAGCAGGCAATGAAGCTGAGCATGTTTAAACATTAAGTACTGAAAGCTTATCCAAGTGAGATAAAGCTGCTCTTGCTCTTATCCATAGACTCTGGAACTGATCAGAGACTGAAACTCATTTTAATATCAGTTAGGGACCAAAGGGAAGAATGAAAAAAACCTCATAGCTAGCTGATGAAAAAATGCATCAGTTGCGGTGCAGAAACTCAGTGGCATCTCTTCACACTTTCCAAAACAAGGTTTGTTTAAAGGGCTGAAAGGAGCCAGAAACAATTCCTTCAGCTCTTGCCCTGGTTCAGTTTTGGGTAAGATCTGGAAAAGGATTTTTGGATAACAAGAGCTGTTGGCATTATTGAACATCTTCCTCCCCTTTCCACTGTTTCAGAGGAACACTGTTCCTGTCTATCCTCTGGATGACTGTGCCCAGAAAAGCATCTCCTCATCTGCTCTACCCCTACTACCAAAGCTGCAATGATTTTGATTTTTTCTCCCACTTATAGCCCTCTCTTCTACCATTCACTGCCAGGCTACAGTTCAAATGCACTCGGTTTTGCTCTCAGACTAGTTTTTCCAACCTGACCCTTCCAATATGTTGGAATTCCCTCACATGCTTTCTCCACTCCACCTTTGTCCTTATTCCCTTCCCTCAAGTCTCCTTTTTAATCTCTCTGCCACACTTTGTCCCTCCCAGCTGTTTATTTGGATGCAGGATCATTAGCTTCTATCAATAACCTGATGTTGCGACTGGATCCAAAGCCAGAATCAATTGAACTGCTGATGGTGATTCAAAAGGGGCAGTCCTTCCCATGAGCTGACAACAAGACATGTCCCATAGTGTGCAAAGAGAAAGCTGTGTTAGCGCATATTCTCCCTTCTAAATGAGAGACTATGAAATGAAGGTTTTGGTCTTGCAGAAAGTCTTTGCAGCACTTTTTTTTTTTCCTTCTTTTTCTTTTTTCTGCAAGATTAGCAGAACTAAAGACAGCATCCTGGCCAAATTCCGGGTTAGGGTAATCTCTTCTGCTATTTCATATAGATGCTGCATTGTTTTTCCTATTTCCTAGACCCAGGGGTTAGGTGATAAATGGCTGTCACGTTCTCTTCAAATCTAAAGCATCACATATCAGGGCAGAGGCCTCACTAACTCAGAAGGAAACACGAGAAATCTTCCTCTCTAGGTATGTCATGCTGCCCTGGTGTTCCTCACACCTCCCTCTGAGGTTCTTGTTATGGCTGAAAGAGGCAATCTGGGTGAGCACCAACCTTTTCTGCCCTCAGTGTCATCTGGCTTGGCTCTCCCCACAGCTGCAAGAGCTCCCCTTTCAGCATTGGGTGATGAAAACAGCTCAGACCCTCCATATTTAATAATAATAATGATGATGATAAGAACCTTGTACCAAAGCAAAGACAATACCAGCATCATTTAACCACTGAGGGGAGAAGGATGTGGAAAAAGCAGTGGCCCGAGGTCTCTCACTGAGTCAAGCAGGAGCAGGACTAGACCTTGCCATAGCCTGTGGCATGCCACCAGCATGACTCCTACCACCTCCTGTGCTCTACATAATCCAAACTCCAATCTGAGGAAAAGTCTTCACTGGTGTACAAACACCAGAAAGTAAAGAGAAAAGCTTTTAAGAGGTGTGCTTTTGAGATGCTGACATCTCTACCAGGTCGCCAAACCAGATGTGGGATAAAGGAAGCCAAGCTGAGGGTGCAAAATCTCATTCCACACATGAACGCCAGTTTTCCCTTTTAGCCACCGGTAACCGCCTTGTCGTGGGACATGGAGCCGGTGACACTGCCCAGCGCACGCCTGGAGCTCTTCCCCATCGTTCAGACAACTGTGTTGCTGGTAGCTGACAAAAGCGCTCAGCCAAAACCACTGACATGTGTCAAAATCCCCGGGCAGCAGTACTGGCCCAGCCAAGTGAGTTCGAGGAGCCATCTGAGCCCACGTGCCGGTGGCCGGCTCCTTGCTCCCCAGCCTGGGATAATCAGACATTGTTCGGCCGCTGAATTGCCGCTCTGTCGGGCTGCGGACTTGTCTCATAGGGACAAACTAATTAACATGCAAACTGCTGAGGGAAGGAGAGGTCAGAGATGGCCTTCACCCCTTGCTCTACCCCATAATACACAGGGGGGTTATGTGAAACCACCGCACCCCAATACAGGGAGAGGAGGATGGGAGGGGAAGGGAGAAGCTTCCCATTCAAACCCTAACACGGGAGCCCTCGTCAAACACGGGAGAGGATTTTCCCGCCATGCCCAGGTTTTTGTTTGCAGTCAGTTCCCTGCGAACTGAAGCTGCCTGGAGATCTCAGCATTGTGCAGTGCCACCCTTGCTGTCTTCTCTCCCTTGTCCTGCATCAGCTGAGGTCCCGCTTGTCAGCACGGCAGCCCAGCCAAAGAGCTGACAGCACTGCAGAGACGGGACTGCGCCCGCGCTGGTGTCACTGTGGGGTAAAGCAAGCGGCACTGCTGCTGTCGGCCTCCTTTCAGGGAGACAGAAGTGAGAAAAGGAATAGAAATAAGGTGCTTTACAAGCTAAAGTATCTTCCCTGAAGCACAAGAATGGATGTCAGCTGCACCTGCACTGTCCCCTGAATCACAGCTGTACAAAATCTTATCATATCCTGCAAACATTCTCTGTCAAGAGGCAGGAACAAATTTTTCTGGTATTTCCCATTCTCCCAAAGGAAACAGGCATGTCTTCTGCCCCTTTTTCTACCAAAGCTCACTTGAATTTGCTTCACAGGTACATAATGTTGCAAAGAAAAGCCTTGCTGTCCACCTGCTAAATCCTTCCACCTTCCTGCAGCGAGTTCAAATCTGTAGTAAGAGTTGCATGAAAAAAATCCAAAGTAAGGAACCATTATTAGGGCACGGATAAGCCTCCAGAGCCCTGAGAATCCAGAGCTGCAGCTCACATCTGTCTTTAATGCCCAAGAGCTAACATCAATAATTTAATGAGCACCCCTTACATCCCAAAATATTTCACAAACTGCAAAAACAAGACTTACTCCACCCACCTCCAGGCTGAGAGGTGGCAGCTGTTGAGCTGGGCAGAGCAACGTTCTGTGACAGTTCAGGACACTGAAGTAAAAGCAAACCAAACAAGCCCCACAACAAATCATGGCTCCAGCTGAAATGGCTTCTGGAAAGGGAAAGACACAGCACAGCGTGTACATATGGAAAAGAGTGCCTATCTCCTAGAAACAAAAGATAAACCAGGACTTTTTTTTAAAGGACCTGTACCCAAACAGCAACATTTCCCTCGATGATGCCAAGGCAGCAACTTGACTGAAGTGATGCTACGCTTGCCATCTTCTGAATCATCCACCCCACTGCGGCAGCAGCTTTCTTTGGGCAACTCCCTTGCAAGCGCTAACCAGACATAAACCTGCTGCTCAGGGTGTAATTGCTGCGAGCATGGCTTAAGGCTGAACAGCAGCACGCTTATTGAGCTGCCCTGTTTAGGAGCCTAAGTAGTATTCAGTTAATCTTCTCAAATCTCATTATTGCAACAGAGTGACAGATGGGCATTTTACCAGGCTAGAAATGAGGACTAATTAGGACTCCTAGCCCTTCTTTGTGTTTATTACATTGGTTCCTTCCCTGCCTCTGAAGCACATTTATGAGCAGTGCCCGGGGGGCTGCCTCTGCACTTTGCCTGCCACCCCGAGGAGGGGTCACCTGTGCCTGGCTGATCTAGGGATGGGGGCTGCAGGACGGTGTCTAGAGGGGGACCCCCAAATCAAAGTTGTTGGGATGCAGAACTGGATTTCCTGACATGGCCCCTGGTTGTGTCTTTACTCAGCAAAGCTTGGGCAAGAGTACGTGACTGGCGCTCGCTATCGAGCCAGGAAGGAAGAATAATGGACTCGATAGATCAAAACCAGCTCTTCCCATTTACTGCTCTTAAGCCCGCCTCAGGCGCTGACGCTTGATATATTGACTTTGGCAACACACACATACTGCCATCCTGGCAATGAAGTTATTGAAATGGAGGAGGGAGAGAGGGCGGGTGGGGGATCTAAAAACCCAACTAAATAATGGGAACTGAAAACACTTGAGAGAAGGGAGAATCCCCCATGCCCCTTTGGTAACCCTGAGCCATTGCCTCAGGCCAAAGCCCACACTCCTTTTAGAGGCTTCAGGACATTTGTTTTAACTTTTTTTTTTCCCCTGCATTCCTCTACCTTGTTGTACTCCTGGTTTCCAGCCGGGACTGGAAGGAGAGAACAGGATTACAGAAGGAAGTCTGTTGCTCTATTTTTCTGGCTTGATTAGAAGCAGAAGATGCAATAAATCTCAAAAGAGTGTTTGTTCTCATTTAGCCTCTCATGTATCTGAAACTACCTGACCAGAACCAGGGTAAGGAAAATGCAATACCAAGCAGAGCATGCTAGGCAGATAAAAAGAGAACAAGCAAAATGGTGACGCTATTCCCCTCTCTGATTTTTCACGAGGAAAGAAAACAATTCAGTCCCGCTGACAGCTTATTTATTTCACACGAATTGCAGCACAGACGCAAGGGATCCAGAAGGAGGCTCACCCTGCCTGATCACACCTCCGAACCTCCTGAGGTGTGACTGCCATCACCACCAGCAGCACCATAATGAGAGATGAACAGAAAAACAAGCACTAGTTGCATATGGAGCAGAGGGTTTTCCACAGGCTGATTGCCCCTGTTGTGACGCCAAGCTGCCTGTATGCAACAGGAGTGACAGTCACATTTGCGGCTAGAGATGGCAAACATGGTAGCAAAAAAATCCCAAATGACATATTCAGATCCAAATAAATAAACCCCTTCCTTTTCTCATGGTGTTCTGGGTTTGCTAAATCAGCATTTTTTTGATGAGCCAGTGACTACAGATGATAAGATCGGGCACAGATCTAGCCTGGGTTCTCAGCCCACGGAGGTGAAGCTTGCAAGCACATCAGCACCCTTCAGAAAAAAAAAAGGCAGCACCAACGCTTCTGTGTTTGATGAAAACCATAATGGTATCCTTTAAGTTCATAGAGGAGAATCGGAGCTGGTCCCCTGTCTAACACTGTGCCGGAAACAAGTTACACAACTTAAGTCACATCAGGACTGTCTCCTGGCCCTTTGGATGTTCAATCCTGACTCTAGAGATGCAGGTATCTCTCCGCTAACCATTTCACCACGTGACAGCATTTAATCCCATTACAAAACCAAATGCACACACGTTCCCAGATGAGAGTCGAAGAAAGGATGTGAGATGTAAATAGAGCTTTGCATTTGGTTTGGGGGTTTGTTTTTGTTCTTTCTTTAACAGTTCTGTGCTTTACTGAACTAAACAAAGCCTCCTGTTCCAGATGATAAATCTTCAACCTGCTCCTGGCCCCAGAGAGCACAGGAGATAATAGCATTTCCAAAGGCATTTAGTTAGCTGAGCCTTGAGCATAGAAGAGGGCAGAGAGAGGAGCTGGAGATAAATGGCTATGAACCCAGCTCAGCTGCTCAGGGCGCATTTCTGAGAGCAGCAGCCACAGCTGAGAATCCTGCACAGGGATGCACATTTGCCCTCCCCTCACCCAGTCCCTGTGCTGGGGAAGGGGGCACATAGCATAGGTACAGTGAATTCCGGTCATGAGCCCCCAGTGCCAGAAGGCACAGTGCCTTCGGGGGGCTGTACAACCACCGCCTGGGAAAGGTGTGCTGCTTCACTGCTTTGTTTGTAGGCTTTCTGTTAAGCCAAGGCTCTGCAAAGCTTTCATCAGATGCGGCATATCAGCATATTATATAAAGCCTGCACTAATTTGTTTAAGCTGGCCAGCAGCAAGACTGCAGAAATCATTAAAGAATAGCAGCCCTTTATGAAAAGACAATCCATTTTCAGCTTTAACCAGGGCAGGAAGGATGCTTAACACCGCCCCAACTGCTTGTTAGTTATTGACTGAAATCGCCAGCCTAGGCTGGGAGGCTAAGGCAAATTTCTGGTGGAAACTGTATAAATTACTAGGATCATCAGAAGAGTGTTACAGAAGGGCAGGGCTTGGAAGGAACCCCTGGAGATCATCTAGTCCAACCCCCTGCCAGAGCAGGATTACCTATAGCAGGTTGCTCAGGACAGCGTCCAGGTGGGTTTTCAGTATCTCCAGAGAAGGAGACTCCACAACCTCTCTGGGCAGCCTGTGCCAGTGCTCTGTCACCTTCACAGTGAAGAAGTTCCTCCTTATGTTTAGGTGGAACTTCCTATATTCAAGTTTCGGCCCATTGCCTCTTGTCCTGTCACAGGGCACCACTGGAAAAAGAGTGACCCCATCCTCCCGACACCCACTCCACAAGTATTTATAAGGATTGATAATATCCCACCTCAGTCTTCTCTTCTCTAGGCTAAGAAGTCCCAAGTCTTTCAGCCTCTCTTCATAAGAGAGATGTTCTAGTCCCTTAATCATCTTCATAATCTTTTTTTGTACCCTGTCTAGTAGCTCCTTTCTCCAGTCTTGTCAGCAGGTTGAGTGATGGGATCCTTCCCCTCTACTCAGCACTGATCTGGACTCCCGTGTCCAGCTCCCCAGTACAAGAATGACACAGGCTTACTGGAGTGAGACCAGCTCAGATCCACAATAATTAAGGGACTGGAGCACCTCTCACAGGAGGAGAGGCTGAGAGATCTGTGACTGTTCAGCCTGGTTAAGAAAAAGATCATGAGGGATCTTATCAATGTGCACAAATAACGGATGGGGAGGAATGAAGAAAAGGGAAAGGGGATCCTCTCAGTGGTGCCCATTGACAGGACAAGAGGCACAAATTAAAAACCGTGAGGTTCCATCTGAACACAACATTATTTTTGCTGTGAGAGTAGTCAAAGGCTGATTCAGGTTGCCCAGAGCAGTTGTGGAGTCTGTATCTGTGGACATACTCAAAACTCAGCTGGACATAGTCCTGGACAACCAGCACTAGCAGACCTTGCTTGAGCAGGCAGTTGGTCTAAACAATCTCAAGAGATCCCCACTTGTATCAGTAATACTGAATTCTGTCACATTTTCTGCTGCTGTTAATGTAACTTTTCCCATATGCACGTTAAATTACCTAAATCCAAGAGGCCGTCCAGTCAACCCAGCATTGCTTGGAACTGGGGCTGTCACACACACACAGCATCAGCTGCTGACACCAGGATGGAGGCAAGCTGGTTTGAACATAGGCCAGGATGCTGCTCTCAAAGGGAGGACAGCAAACTGATGTTTGCTTTATCCCTTTTGGTGCAAGATCAAAAGTGCCTCTGTGGGGCTGAGAAGGGGGAATCTAATCCAGCTGCAGGGTTGTGTTCAAGGCAAGAGGGTCAGACAGAAGAGGACCGGGACTTCCCTGTCCACTGTAGTGGGGTGTGCTGAAAGACTCGTAGCATTAGTGAGTAAACTCTTTGCTGTCACACACACTGATGGCATTGATTTGGCACTTGTGGGAGGGTGAAGTTGGTGTCTATAACTGTGCTATGCTAGGACCTAGAAGTTTGACATGACCTAGGTCTCAAGCCCATGGTAAGTACTTTCATATCTGCAATCACATTGGTGCAGAAGACCAGAAAGTCTGCTTGTGGTTTCAGACAAATATAGAAAACAGAGGGCTACATTATTGCATTAAGGATGAAAGTTAATAATACAGTCAGCACAGTTGCCCCATGTTATTTAATTGAACACTGAATTCAATTTATGTTACACGGTTCTCTGTCTGTGTCTGTTGTAAACATGCTGCAGGTTTTTTTATCATTATTTTGTTGTTGTTGACAGTGCAAGACGCATTCACAGAAGTTACCAGCAGAGAAGCTGAAGGCTCTGGCATATGAACAAAGGACAGCTGGGGCTTGGGGCTCTGGGAATGTACGGAAAGTAGGCACCGGTAGGCAACTAGCAACACTGGCTGCCCTTAAAGCAACCAGCAGTGGATCCAATTAGCAGCCTATGTATTGTTATACGGGTATCTGTAGGTTCCCGTGTCAAAGCTCTTAAGTACATCCGGCGCCCCGTTGGTGGTTCAGAACTGGAGGCAGACACTGGTAGCTCTCCGTCCTTTAATCACTCTCCATTTGTATTTCTCACTCAGGAAACCTGCATCCAGTGCGGACCAGGGATCCATCCAAAGCAGGGATGGGGGCAGTCAGCCTGACAGCCACCCACCCCATGCCCTTCGGAGCAGGACTGGGAATACCGCTACTGGCAGGCTGTTTGCATTTCCCCCATTACCGTTAAAGGGGAAATGCTGGAATCTAAATCTTTGGCACCACCCTGACTGCCAGAAAATGTTGCTGCTGTAGGACTGTATCATATAGGCAAAGCTTGAGTTTTCCAGTATCTCGTTTGTGTCATGAGCTCCCCACACTAGGACCAGGCGTACACCAAAACTTTGGATCCAAGCACTGCAGATTCTCAGGGATCCCCCAAACTACTTGCTCTCCATGTCTACATCAGTCTAGGCCATACGACCACCCTGTGCAGTTGCAGCATTTCATCCACTGCACTTCTCCCCTTGAGCCTTTGAGAGCTGCGAAACCACACGCATCAAGTCCCTGCTCCTTGGTTTCCTAAGTTCAGATGAAATCAGCTGTTACCAACAGAGAGAAAACATTTGCTGAATCAAGATATGTTTTCTAATCTGGCATCTGCAGGCAAGACATGTGATTCATGCTGTTCGCAGGGGATGGGAGAAGGCAAGATCAAAGTGGGGTTTACTGCATGCAAACAACACGTGTGCCTCCTGCAGTGCTTGGTAAGGGAGATGTGAACCAGGAGGCAGCAATGGAAGCACTCTCTGCTAATCACACAGCACTAGCAATGTAACGTCAATACAGAACAAGGAGCTGAGCTTGCAACATGCATGTTTTACTGCAGTAACACTGTGCCACAGAGGCACAAAAATCCAGCTCCCAGGAACCAGAAACAGATTGAGGAAGTAACACAAACGTCATCCAAAATAAGGAGGAACAGCGGAGTAACAGGAGCAGACAGATGGCTTCTGCTCCCGTTGTTCCCAATGTCTTGTTGCTCTCACTTTGTTGCCATAGAGGCTGATATCTGGGACTTATAACAAGATGCTCCACTTGTGAGAGTAGGTGGAAAAAAGCAACCTTTATGTTATGTCCCCCTACACTATCCCTTTCAGTAGCAGAGTTTCTCACTCCCCTGTCCACAGGACATGGGTTGGCAGACTCTGAACAGCCAAGAAACCGTTTCCCCCGCAAGTCCTGCGCAGCTACTTCACCTCCAATTCATGTACTCAGCCCTCAGGGCTGCAGTGCCACAGCTCTCCTCCACAATACAACACAGTCCCTCTTCTTTTGCCCCAAAACTTCAGAGTCTGAATGACCCTTTTGCTACTGTTGAAGATGAGGAGATGCAGCCTTAAGTATCCACACAAGGTCCGTGACTACAGCCAGGGAATAGACCCCACAGAACAGGTCATGGGGCTGCTTAGTACATCAGCAACATAAAAATGTAGAGCAGACTGCACAAGCATATCAGATTAGAAAAAAAAGGACTAATGCATTTCAATCCAGCCCAAGAAGTTGTTCTTGTCCCCCTCTCTGCTTCCTCCCTTGCAGGAAGACAAGTGTTTGCATAGCCTCAGACTGAGGTAAGTCAGGGAAGAGATGCAACCTGGCCACAAAGAGAGAAAAAGGTTTCTATTCAGCTTAGTCAGTTCTTCAGACAGAAATCCCCAGTGTCACAGTTTCTCATTTTGAGAGCAGGATGAATGCAGCTCTTCATTCTTCTGCAGCAGATTAAATGTTGGTGTGGCATTTTCATTTTTCCAAGGGGATTTAAAAAAAAATAAATGTAAATGTCCTCATCTTTTTCCTCCACATTGTCATTAATGATCCTTCTGCAGTTTTCCCAGGACCTCCTGCATGCACCACTAACCAAAAGCACTTACCCAAAAGCAAGGGCATGCCATCCCTTCATCATCCTAGGAAAAGCAGCTTACAAAAAAAAAAAAAAAAAAATATATATACACCAAGTGGTCACAAGTGCATCTTTGTGTGGTACATGCTTACATGTGCCACAGACTTGCATGCACCTGCACGCACATCCCCACATGCTGTCACCCCACAAACACAGAGATACAGATGCATACGCAAGCGCGAGGAAGGGAAGCCACATGACCCAGGAAGGCTGCATCACATCTGGGTAGCAGGTTTAACAATTGGCTCTGAAGAGACCCTGTTCTCAAAGCAAACTACTTTCCTCCTGGGTGACAGGTCTCCTTACCCATCTGAGCACAGGCAAGGCAGCTTCGCAATGAAACACAGAGCATCAAAATCAGGCAGAAGGTAGCATGCTAAGGGACGGTACCAAAACAGCCAAAGAGTATCCAGGGGACCTTTCCTTTGTACAAAACATGTTACCACCGAATTAATGTTTTCCCTCAGAAATACTTGCCTATCCTACAGTAAAGTCTCGACCTACTGCAGCTCTCAAAAGTGGTTAAGATCCTGCTTGCAGAGTTGGTACAGGCCAAGTGTCCGGTGTTTTTATGACACTGCTACACTGAATGAAAGCTTTCCTTCATTCAAATACAATTCTGACAAGGCAGAAGCAGTCATTGCCCAGGCACACAGTGTAGAAGAATATCATGTGGGTTACCCACATTGCTGTCTCCTTCCCCATATGACAATCCAGGGGCTCGCAAGGGTTTCCTCACCCGTCTCCCTGTACTACATTTGCAGACAGACACCAGCTCCCTTTCCCTCCCAGGCGTCAGGGAGTGTCACTGGCCGGCCACACTCTCTGCCACGGCAAGAAGGAGCCTCAAGTGGAGGGCATGAGGGGTTTGGTGGCTTCAGAGCTCCTCGAATGAAGCAGCTCTGATTCTACAGCAAGTAACAAACAAAGCCAATAGGCAGCATAAGACAAAGAGACAGAAAGCCCTTTGGGTGCCACAGGCTCAGGATGAGAGGTGGTGAGGGAGCCATGAAGAGTGTGGGAGGGGGTTAAGGGGAAAAGCTGATCTCATTGCATCTCAACCAGACAACATCAGGCAGGAAACAGATGTGGAAGAAACCACAGAGGGGTACAGCAATAGCAGAACTAACTCTCAGCAAACAGGGGAAGCTAGGAGCACAGAGCTGACCTGTACCCTGAGAACAAGGCGTCTAATCTGAGATTTGTGTTTTTGCAGTCCTGGTAGCACCTTCTATCCCAATGTCTAGACACCAGCATGCTAAAAAATGAAGGAAACGATTCAGCCTTTCTCCCAGTCCTACCTGGCTCTAAGCAAATGAAGCAAAGGTAGGCCTGAATCAGTAGTGGTTCCCATGCAAAAGATAGGATCATCTTTTGCCAGCACAATCAAATTTTTACAGATGCTGTTTCTATTTCCATTTAGAAACAAACAAACAGAAGCTGTACCTGGTTGTATACCTGAAACTCCAGTCTGAATCTCCCATAGTTAGAAGTACTGAGAATTTTAAGCTCCATTTTGACCTCAGATCCCTCTTACAACACTTGGGTGATATAACCAGAGGCAAGGCTACTCTTCATGACTGTTTTCTTAGGTGGTTCAGACTGCCTTGCCCCAACTAAGGTTTGTGCACAACCTCGTGTCTTGTCTTCTCTGCTGGCCCATTCATCACTAGAAAATGTTACTGTTGTTATTACAGGAACTGGGGGCCTGATTTGCACCTCGCATTGATTTCAGCAGAGGCAATATCAGTTTTGCTTCTCTTGAAAAAGAGGAGACACCCTACCAGATTTACATCCTCTGGCTGGTTATCGAGAGGCCAAAATATGGCACTAAGGTTAATCCTCCAGGGCGAATACCTGTTAGCTCCATTGCACCTGTACAACACTTTAATGAAGTCTGCCACAGGAAAAGGTTTTAGCAGAGGAAATTAGCTCTAACTTCCTCCTGCACGGGTGCCTACCCATGCCCAAAGCCTGGCACTGCTTTCTAGTGAAGAACTGACACTCCAAGAGGTTACTTGCTTCTGTATGAGGATTCAGTGCTGGCAGCGACATCAGAGGGACAATGTGAAATCAGTTGACTTCTACTCATTGGTATTTCCAGCCACCACTCTTTCATGGGAGCTTTTCATCAAATCTACCGCTATTAAAGTAATTGTTTGAGAATTTTTATGGGAAGGAAGAAAGGCTAATTTTTCCCCAAGTTTCTCGTCCTCTTGCCAGTAGAAAGACTTGAAAACAAAACTCAGATGCACACCAAAGTTTCAGAAAACAGAAAGCAAAAAAAGAACCCAGCAGTGATTCTTATTTTATCTCATGATTTTCTGTGGTCTGAGTCATGATTTTAAATGCTTGGGAGCACTTATAGCAGTCTGCCCCCATAAGGAGCATGACCAGTCTCTGTGTAGAGATTGCCAGCAGGAAAAGGCCAAGTAGGGTCAAATGTGGTGGAACTGACTTGAAATACAGTAAATTCAATGCATCTGACCTTTGAACCAGGCATCAGACAGCAGCATCTGTCCACCACCACTGACCTGGATCCGGTCTTAAGAATCAACGCACTTTTAGTCTCCTGAGGTACCCCACCATACCTGCTGAAGTCTTTCCGTCTACAACGGCTCTGAAATACTTTGTGGCTCTGCTGCAGGCGCTTTATAACAGAGCCTTAGGTACATCCTGGAAAGGGAGAGCAGCAGGATCTTTTCACCCGTTACTGAAACGCAGCCATCTCTGAAGCAGACCACAGCAAGTTATTAAACAGTTAAATGACAGGAGAGGAAATGCTGATACCTTAAGCAGAATATAATTCTCTCCACTGGAATTTGGCAACGGCACAGGGACTAAGGTCCTTGCAGTAAGCACCATCTGCTTTTCAAAAACCGCAAGCATGTAGGGGACACGAGTAGTGCAGCACCCCCTAACTGCAACAGCCGTGTACTAATTCAGAGGGAAAAACAAGCCAAACCGAATTGTCTGCACTAGCCTTGGCCATCCCTTCTGCTCCCCTTGAGATCCCCAACACCAGAAAAAGGAGGTCTCTGCTTCTCTTTGCCTGTGGGAGTGTGCAGGACGGCATAAAGCAGACCGGAGCATGAAAGCACAAGCAATCTGACTTGTGTCCTGCCTGTCCTACAGCCTCTTCTTCTTTTCCAGTTGACCCTTCTGGGTACATCTTACAGGTCCACTACAAAACATTTCCTGGACAGCAGCCAAAGTGCTCTCCCCCTCCTCATTGCTCCCAGATACTGTGAACATTGTTTCCACGTAGGGAACAACCAGTTAAACACGTAGTGCTATCCAATGCAGAGAGAAAATCAGTGCTTTCTGTCTCCACCAAAGCTTGTGGGATCCCTGGCTTCTTACTGGAAATAATTCTTAGCAGAATTATCCCCAAATCAACCATCTCTCATACCATAAATGCTCCTCTAATTTTGTTTTGTAGTTAACAGGTTGCAAGTTTGTGATGTCCTGGGGACATCTGGACCTTCACTTCTCCCCAAGATGTCACTTTGGCATACCCAGTCACTTTCCCACTGATCCTCAGAGCCCTACCAGCAAAAAATAAATAAATAAAATAGCACCTCTAATTGTCTCACTTCATCTCTCCCTGTCACAGAGAACTGAATTGTACCAATCTAACTTACACCCTTCCAATAAACCTGTAACAACTGAGTCTTTCATTTCTGGATCCCATGGCAGTGGGCAACGGGATGTGCTATTCAGCAAATAGCAGCACCACATAAAGGGAAAGGAACTTCATGTTCTCCCCCACTGCTTCTCAGCACGGAGAGATAAGTAGGTTGGAACCGTGAACCATCCCACAAATGGCACTTGAGACAATGTCCTTTCTTGTGCCCAAAGAACTATTTTAAAAAACGATGGCATTTTGGGTAATAAGTTTTGCTATTCTGGCCTAATTTCAACTGCAGTAACTATGTTTCTCCGTTTTGAAACCCCCCTTGCTGCTTCAACAGAATATACTGCCTGTGCCCGCCTTCCCTGCATTGTTTGTCAGTGTTCCTGTAAACAGCTGTAAATTGTTTCTGCACCGCAGCAGCTCGTGCTAGCACCGGATGGAATTTATCTATCTGTACCTTGTGCTGGCAAGTGCTATCAGTTCATTAAGCCTGTTGTTTTTGCTACTTCAATTCAGTTGCCCTTATGGGCTATATAAGTTAAAAGATACAGTAATTGTTATGGATGCCTCACAGTGACATTGAATGACCCTTTTTCCCATATACCTAAATAAACGCACATATATAACATTTTAGTTTAGTGATCTATGTACTGCTCTCTCTGCTGTGCAATGGAAAAGGCTACTTGTGTAGTCCATCGTTCTGCCACTGCAGTCCCACACTGCACTTCATCAGCCATGCTCATCAGCAAATGAAAGACCTGATTGTCCAGCCTTCCCTGTACAAAGCTGACATTGCTGCTAGAAGCTTTTTTTTTTTTTTTTTTTTTTTCTCAGAGTAGCCTGACATTTCTAAAAGTTCGTTAATTCAAACTGGAACATAATGTGCACATCAGGGATGGTAATGGGCGTGTATTAATTTTTCCTCTTGCTAAACTGCAGGTCTTTCTGTATGCCAGACTCTTGACTCCCTCTCTTGTCATCTGACTCTCTTTAAGAAAAATCACTCTGCTCCTTCCCTCCTCCAGGACTGACCATTTCAAGCTCAGGACCTTCTGATCTTTTTGCAGTTACCTCTTGTCTGAGCTATCATAGTCTCATCCTATATCTGGGGGCACAGAGGTCAGGGGGAGGAGGAGAGAAAGATAAGGCAGGGTAGTAAAAATATTAGCTCAGCTGCCCTCTACACCTCACACCCATCCCTACTCCACCCCATCTCCCAGTCTCTATCCGGTCTCCATCCAGCAGTGAGAGGACAACATGGGAACGGTAGTGGAGTCCAGGAGGGACATCCCCAGTTCCTCCCTACAGCCCTGCAACGCTCTAGTCTCGTGGGCTTCAAGAGAATTTCCAAGTCTGGCCAGAGGCAATGCTATGCACTGTTCTGATTTCTGAATCTAGCCCTCTAAAAGCGCACTACCCCCTTCCATGGCCAGGCGATGGGAGAGGGCATCGCAACGTACAGTCAGCCGCTTCCGTCCACTCTTAGGCAGCCCAAAAGCCCTAGCCCATTCCTGTCCCTACACACAGCACTACTCATGCAAGGGTCACTCAGATGCATCACCAAAGCAATTTTCCGATTGTTCATTCATTGTGAGCAGTGACTCCACTTTCTGGGGATAAACCAGCTCCAGGTTGTGTAGCCCTCAGCCCTGGGAAAGGTCCTTGCCATCCTACTGTTAAGAAAAGGGGGAGACGCGCGCCCTGTTCCTCCACTACCAGAGTGAGAATAAAGAGGCATTTACCATCCTGCCCAGAGCTCTCCAGATATTCCGTCAGGTCGCAGCCGAACGCGCTCGCGGCTCCCTTTCTCTTGAGTTTCTGCTTGGCTCCCTTGTTCTTCATGAGGTTAGTCCCAAAAGAGGTTAGTCCCCCTCCTGTCTTGCCCCCTCCCCCCGGCCTCACTCTGGACGACAAAAATCTTGCTCTTCTCAGACCACCGTCTGTGTCCCGCTCCCAGGGAGTAACATCGGGGGTCCCGTACAGCGTCCAGCTGGAGAAGTAAACATTAATCCCCACCAGATGTTGGGCTGCTCCTGTGGCAGAGGAAGGTCAGGGCGAGAGGAGGCTCCCCAGTCGGCAGCAGCAGCGATCATAGCCCGAGCCCGGAAGGGTTCTCATCAGAGTGAAGCGGGTGGTGGACGGGTGCCTGCATCAGAGCTGGCAAGTTGGGAGCAGGCAGTGGTGGAGGGGATGTCTTTCCCTCAGCACGGTCCTGAGATCCTCCACGGCCACCTTCTGGGTTTTGTCAGCCGCACTGTCGCCACTTCCAGCAGAAAGCGTCCCAGCCTGGTCTTCCTTCTCTCAGCTTACGGAGGAGACTGGAAGTTCAAACGGACTAATGAAAAGGGACCGGAGAAGAGTCTGCACAAGGCTTCTCTTTGGCTCCCCCTCTTCCCCTCCTCCTGCCTTCGGACAGTTAAGAGGAATGAGAAACCAGCTTCCTGTTCTGACTCCCGCTCACTCCTTTTCCCCCGTTTTACAAATCCTAGGATTATCCAGCTCAAAAAAATGCTGAAAGGAAGTTAGCTGAGCAGAGGGGAGGGAGACAGTTTTTGGCAGCAAAGTGCGTGTGTGTGTGTGTGTGTGTGTGCAAAAGGCTGAGAGAAGGCGGGGAGAGGGGTTGAGGGACAGGGATGGGGAACTGGGGTTGGGGGGAGGAAGAGGGAAAGCCTGTCCTGACAGTCGACAGATAACTGGAGAGGAAATCACTGCGAGCTGAGCCGAGCCACAGCCGGCAGTGCGGTCAGACGCTTCCTGCACTACCAACGCTCAGCTCTGAAAAGGCCCAAGGAGGGGCTGGCAAGGAGGAGAGAGAGAGACCAGGAGTCGCTCCAGTAAATCTCTGCCTCTGTTCATCAAGTCCTTCATCACAAGGCACCTTCCTGCCCTCGAACATGACTCTGTCACTTCAGGATTTGCCTTCCTCTCCAGAGGTGCAGGCAGGAGCTATTGAAGTGCAAGAAGTGGGGCAGAAATTTGGGAAACTAAAGAGAAGGGGGAGGAGGAAAACCTTCAGTTCCTTTCTACCCAGCTCCCCAGCAAGCAGAAACAGATGCTGTCCAGGCATCTAAGTTCATGTACTTTTGAGTCTACTCCCTAAAAAGGCTCCCCTTCACTAACGAAAAGGTTTAAAGAAAAGGAACAGAAACCACCCAGTAGCAGCAAGAAGGGAAATGGGACAGGTCTGCCCTCAAATTCTGTGTCGTGCCGCCCTCCGCTAACACCTTTCTAGTCAGCACATGCGTATCTCTGTTCATTAGAGCAGTCACTTGCACTTTCTCCACATTTTTTATCCCAGAAATGCAACTTCTGTACATGACTGGGGATGCTGGTGGACCACACAGTTCACCTAGGGCAGCAAACTTAACTCTGCTAAGACTTCAGTGCCCCCTCTTGCTCCATGCCCAATATAACTGTACAGGTCTGAGTGAAAAATAAACAAACGAAAAACAGGAAATTGCAACTTTTCACCAAAAATTAGACCAAAGATGGGGAGAGTAGTTCTTGTTTGGAGGAAATCTGGCTAGGAAGCAGGGCAAAGGACGCCCTTAAGCCACCTCTCTTAACTCTGGGCTCTACACCCTCATGTAGCAGAGAAACCCCATCTCCACCCACAGACCGCTGCAAACTCACCACCTCCCTCCTTTATTTTGACAAAGAACTGTTTCTCAGGGAAATCAAGCCTCCAACTGTGATCTAGTTGCTGCCAAAAGCCAGTCAGGTTCTGTCGGTATGGTGAGTTCTTTTTTTTCTCCCTTCAAAAGTACTGGATGTTAGGACTTCACATATAAAAAAAACCACCAAGAGCTCTAGTGAAGACCTTGAGCAATTACAACTTCTGTTGTGCAGTTTATCACTGTAATTATCATCATTATCCCTGTTTTACAGCTTTGCTGGCTGATGGGTTTAGGGTAAACTGATTTACAGAGGAGTGCCAGAGAGGTGCCTGGCTTGTCAGTTCCCAGTCTCCTTCTCCCTCTCCCAGGCTCAGGGGGGAATCTGAGCTCTTGTCACCAGATCGGCTGTTGTTCTCAGGGACCCTCAGTGCTCATGAAACACTTAAAACTTCCTTGAATTTATTCTGGGCTTCTCACAGCACCTTGATGTTGAATCGGTGCACGGGATCCCTCCCTGTACCGGCATGCCGCCAAACCCATCGCGTGCCGCAGCACATCCTGCCTGCCTGCCAAGGGGCAGACTTCAAACAGGTCGGACAGACAACAGGACGCTCAGACCTGGGTGACTTGCCAGACTGTCGTCCTACTGCCTGCATGGCTGGCTGCCTTCTGTAGGAAGAGAAAGCTCTCTCCTTGCCCTCCTCCTGCACATGCCAGCCTGCAGACACCTCACCTCTTACCTGCAGACACCTCCCTCCCTCCATGAAACCATTCAAGTACCCCATGTTGGTCTCCTCCATAACCCTGCATCAGACAGCATCGCTAACAGGGTCTGTGCCCCGGCCTGTCCCCTTTGTCTGGTGACCTGCAGTACCCCAATCCTGCCCTCTTCTCCATGCCTTCCGTCAGATACAGTTTGCCCTCGCCTCCCTTGCAAGCCTACCCCAACAGGATGACTTCCATAGAAGATAGCTGTTTCAGAAAAAAAAATAAAATCGATCTATAAAATTGACCCCTGCGTGCATACGGCTTCCTCACATCACCAGTGAGAGAGCTATGGCCCCAGGCACAGCAGCGAGCACTCTGGCATGGCTGCCGTGCAGCACAGGCCCCCTCCCCTCCCTTGCACAGCCCTGCTCTGAGGGGCTTCAGCAGCCAGCAGTCCAGCCCACCGGGTCAGCCTGACACCCTTGGCATTTCTCACAGGATGGGAGGCATTTTCAGCCCTGACCCCAGCTGAGCTGTGGGTAAATGATGTTTTCCCAGAGCTAGGCCATTGCAGAAGCCGTTGCCACCAGGGTGCCACGGTGAGGGAGGGAGAGACTGCAGTGAAAAAAACCCCAGTATTTACAGCACAAATCCGGGGAAGAGGAGCTAGAAACAAAATAGAGAGGAGTCCCAATTTATTCATAGAGACTTTCACAGGCACCGCAGTCTGGACAGGCCAGGTACCCCATGGAGAGAAGAGGGAGCCAGAGGAAGGAAATGGCATAGCAGGCCAGGTGAGAGATGCATGTGCCAAGTGAAAGGAGGCACAAGGAATTTCAGGAGACCTCTTGCCAGGCAGGCTGGGCTACAAGGGTAGCTTTCCCCATGCCAGGACAAGGTTCAGCAAGAGGACAGAGTGGAGGTCACTGTGGGATTGCCCAGGGAGCCCAGGGCCAGGAGGAGGAGGTCAGGCAAGGTGACCAAGAACTAAACAAGGGAGGCTTTGCAAATAAAGCACTTTATATCAGAGTCTGAAATCAGTGCTGAGCCAGAGGATTTTGATGAGGGAAAGGGGCGATGTTCTCTTCCAGAGAAGGAAAAAATAAGTCTGCATTTGCACAGCTTGAGGATGCAGAGGAGATCTCTGCAATAGTTAGGGTGAAAGGCAGGGCTAAGGAGTAAGCCAGTGTTCCACCTGGAAAAAGCTTTCACAGATGAAAAAGGCAAAGCTGAAGAGGAAAAGAGCCCAGGACAGAAGGATGGAAAGCAAAAAGGAGTTCAAAGATGAAACAGCTGGAAAAGAAGGGGGAATTTCTCTCCTGAAAAAAAAAAAAAAAGAAAAAGAAAAAAGTGAGTCTGCAGAATGAGAGCAACAGCAAGCCAAGCCAGAGCTCTCACAGAAGCAATCTCTCTGTAGAGATTACTTCCTAGTCCCTGCCACCATACAAACAGCGTGATGGCCAGCTGCCCCACAGTACTGCAGCCCGAATCAGGAAGTCATGGCCCACAACACTTACTTTAATTCCTTCCCTTTGAACCTGTAAAAATAGGTCAGGATTTCAAGTCAGTGACAAAGTCAGAGAGGGACGCAGGTTCATGCAGGCAAGTGGGGCACCTCCCCACCCCGCTTTGCTGCTGCTGTGTAATGCCTCCCATTTCGGCTGGAGAGCAGGTATGGCAAGACAACATCTGTGTGTGAATGAATATAGCATGGATAGTGACTTTTCAGTTCTCTCTGTTCTCACAGACAAGGTATCAGTGACACCAGAAGCAGTCAGAGAGCCTGGGGGACAGCTTTGGCCATTAGGCTTAAGTATTTCTTCCCCTTCTAAGAGCTGGGGGCTGCAGTCAAGGCATTACACAGGCTATTTCTGGGCACCCATCTCTCCCCTCCCTGCTGCATTTCCTTCATTGTGTTTGAGCTTTTTCCTATCCGTGGCTTTTAAATCTCCACCAATCTGCCAGGCGCCACTCTGCACAAAAGAACAGGGGAGGCAGGGAGTGGAAGACTGGGGGGTAGGGTGGATCTGGACCCCTAAAAATAGCCCTGCAGAGTACAACTGTTTTCCTGACACAGACAGTTCATTGTTAGACCCTGACACGCCAGTTCACCCTCCCTCCCTCCCCAGCCTTCAACATACTCTCTTTCCTCTCCTGCCCCTCTCCGGTCCAGTTTCCTGTTGACTCCCATCCCTGTGGCCAAAGCTGGAGGATATTGTGAAGCCTTTTGGTGTGGAGGCTTTTGTTTCTCTAGCTGCACATCAGACAGCAGACTATGGGGCTTTAGCTTCCCTTGTCATAGGGTACCCAACCACTCTTGGTTCCTAATTTCCTGGCCGAAAGCCCCATCTGTCCCAGCTCTCACATCCCTTTCTGCCTTGCAGAAGACCCTCTTGCCCCACATCATAACACACCATCTTCTGTCTGCCCCATGCAAGTGTTTTGTTTGCTACTTCACACATCCCGAAACTTCAGTTACAAATGAAGAAGGCACCTCACACCTGCACACTACTAAGCCTCCTTACTGCGGGCTGCATACCCATGGCATGATGGTGTAACCAGGAGGTACAACAGACCTATGCCCAGAAGGCTGTAGTTATGGGCCTGCACATGATGGTGATGTGAAGTCATCACAATGATGTCATGGAAGGCCACCAGAAGAGAGAAGGTACTTTTCTCTCATGTTAGGACACAGGGCAAAGATCTACGGCCCGGAGGATGAGGTGCAGTCACTGACATATTAGGAGCAGACATATACTCCTGTCCATTCTACCTCCTTGAGTATCATCCCAGGTGAAGTGAAGTCTGAAGTACGTAAGTTGCCTAATACAGCATGATATTCAGTCATTGACTACATACAGCCCAACTTCAAAACATGCAACTACATTTTTAGCCAGACTGCCTTCTCCCACTGTTCACAGTTATTTCAGAAGCATCTTGCTTACAGAAAAACAGATGAGGAACATATCTTCCTTCCCTTACTGAGAGCATAAACTTGTCTGAACAGTGATGGTTGCCTGATCCTGTGTTAGTACCGCAGCTAGCGCAGAGGAACTTGGGACTCCAGTTGTTCTTTGTTTTAACAACATAAAGACCATCATAGAAAGACTTTATGTCTCCCCATGTAAAACTCTGCTGGTAGCACAATAATGTATGGTAGCATTATAAAACAAACATTCAGAGTAAAACTCTACCAGACAAGCCACACTGCTAGCAAAAGCTTCCTTCATCACAGAAGCATGTTCTGAACCTCCTCCAAGCATCTTACCAACAAGATGACCCATTTGGTGAGGCAGGAAGGCCACAAACCTCACACCATGGAGCCATTCCAAATTCACACAGGCCTTTTCAAGAGCATCCTGCCAGCAGCTTTTTAGATAACATGGAAGAGGCAGCTGGCAGCCCTGTGCTGAGTAAAAGCAAGACAGCGTTTCAGAGAGAGAGAGGTGATTTCCTCAACACATTGTCTCACTGGAAATAACAACAATAAGGATTCCTACCAAATCAGGAAATGTTTTTGCCTCCTTTTTTTCTCCCTGATCATGTAGCCAGAGCGACCTACAGAAATTAAACAACTTGCTTACAACTATATTGTGATTCTGTTGCAAAGCAAAAAGCCAAATCAACAGCACCTATGAAACTGGGAAATGCCTTAACCACAAGCTCGTTGCTTCTCATGTCTTATTATCAACACCAGCAATAACCAGATTCTCAAACACAGACAGGATCTCTAGGAGCTGAGAAAAGTTAATAGGGAAAGAAAATCCTGAGGACACCTATCACTGCTGACACCCGTTGCTTAGTCTCTATGTCCAGCAGCTATAATGCCAGAGAGAATGGACTTTCAGTATCTGTTCCTCCTCATTCGCACCCCACTGGTTTTGTAGTTTTTCCCACCCTTTATCCTATAGGATAACAGAAATGAGAAATCTGTTGAGTCAGAGGACTATAATGTAAAAAGATAAACTTATTTAGTCTCTCCTGTTCTCAGATCTGCCAAACAACAGCATTGCTAGTACACTATAAAGGACCCCAAATGTATCATTTCTGATTAGCCTAGCTCACCGCCACTCAGAGGGTACTGACACCAACAACCACCTCAGATGTCCCTCTCTTATTACCTCTTCTGCTAACCATGTTTCCATGGGAAAAGGAAGTTGTGGGTTAACCTAACTGCATCAAAAAAATCAATCCCTTGCACTTGCATTGCTGTAATGGTGATATGAGGCTAAGGTGATGTGAGGCTAAGGACTGAGAAAGAATTTATGATAAGACTAAGCTGGAAGGAAGGAAAGTTTACCATCTCACTCAAGCAATAATCTATTTTGATCACTTTCTGTAGAAGATAAAGGCTGTTTTGCAATAAACTCATTTGTTCAAAAGAACCCAAGCCCAACAAATAGCGCAGGGGATGTTCACTATTTTAGGGATAAAAGCTAGCCTGTTATGTGGTATTTATAGAAGTCACTTAAAACCTGACTTCTTTTATTCTGGAGTCTTCTCTTGATTACTTGTGAAAATCATCATTTCTATGAAACAGTTATGTCTTAGTTTAGCACAAGTTTTCAACTAAGACTCCTTTTACCATGTTTTAACATCTAGCACCACAAGGAAGAGTTCCTGTGAAGAACTGCCAGCTATGACACCGGTCTCCGGCTAGGACAGACTGCTACTTTACCTCTTCTCTCTCTAGCAGGGCAAAATACCATTTGGGGACAGGAAGGGGGAAGAGAGGAAATACAAGTTTGCAAACGCCACATGTCCCTCTAGCAAACAGCTCTGCAAGAGGGTTGTCAGCTGTGATGGGCTGAGTGCTAGCAGCTGTGGCAGGCAAGGCCAGGTGTTCCTGCAAGAACACCACATTTGTTGTTTCTTATTTCTATGCCCTGAGCTAAGTCTCTGTAGGGATAGCATTGATGAGTCTCCAGAAATGAGCCTCTATTGTCCTCTTTGCAAGGCCGACCGTATCTTCTCTCCCTTCTAGGCTTTCTCTTCCTGCCTTGCACCACATCTCTCTTCACAGTCAGGTGTGTACCTAGGTTAAGTGGAAAAACAACTTGCCTTTCTATTGTGCTCTCAAATGTGGAAGGTACCAGGCAAGGATGTCAGCTGTGCGTGGGGATTCCTTCTGCCTAAGATTTGAGTGCCCCCTCTCTCAGGGGGTGTAGTATTAAAGCTCTCTGTATACTCCCTCAGGGTAAGCCACGTTTATCCTTAAACATTGCCTTACCTGTGCCATGGCTGTTCTTAGCAGGAGGTGCTTTCTGTGGGGATGTGCCAGATCGTGGAGGATGTTTTTAAACTTCTTTGGCACGCTTGCTTTCTCTTTTCCTCTGCTTTCAGAAACATCACCAGCCTTGCAGTGCTGTCAGCAACATTATTTAGTTAGAATCCTACTGAGGCTCAACACCTCCAGGCAAAGGTGGCACAGAGTTATCTTCTTTCCATCACAGGCTTGGCTTGCCTTCACTCTGACACCTCATTGTCTAAATCTGTAGTTCAGATTATTTTCTGACTCATGCTGAAGTTATATTGGGTGTGAATTATAGCAGAAAGTACTCAGAAGACTTCAGGCTGGAACCAGTAATATTCTTCTGTGCTTTGCAATTACTTACACAGCTTAACAGGCTGCTTTCAACTTTTATGGCTAGTGTAGCTGGCCAACATGATTGAGACATCTAGGGAGCCCTCTCCTGTGTAACTGGGGTGCCTATAGCGGACCTGGTGTCTTTTCTGTGGACTAGCAGAGGGGTTTTGTTATCTTTAGCATAAGCTTTGGTTAAGAAGCCTGGCTCCCTAATGCTGCCCTGCTATATTTAGACCCTCTTTTGGTGTGCCCACCCAGTGCTGTTCCCCTTGTTTGTTTCCTACCAAACAATGAGACCTGAAAGAATTGTTTGGAAAGGGGCCAGTGTTCTTGCAAACGAAACTGTCAGGCAGCCAAGCTTTGCAACTGCCCTTTGTAACATACTGTACTGGGAAATGGGAAGCAATTGTCCCTCTTGCTTCAACCTCCAGCGTGGGCTTTTTCCCCATGCTAAGAACCCTGTGGTGTGGCCCTGCCCCAGGGACTGTCTTCCACGATGTGTCAGAAGACTTGTGGGGAGTGCCAAGGGGCAACAAATCACTGTGGCAAGGAGAAACATAAGATCTGCTCTCTGTTCTCCCTCACCTCTAATCCTGTAACTCCTGCCAAAGCGTGTTGTTCCTGGAAAGCCTTTGCTATCTTCCCTGATTGTGGTAGAAGCTGCTCATGTACATATACGGTTGCAGGTGCAGTCAGATGCCCTTCTCACTCACCCCATGGGGAGGTTTTCTGTGCTCTTGTGGTTGTTGGCTACCATTTTATACAACCTCAGCACTGTAAGAGAGAAAAAAAACCTCAGCCCTACTGGAGAGCACAAGAACTACATTAAGATTAGTTTTGCTTGTTTTAAACAAATGGAGCCAAAGGAAAAAACAAAGGAGAAGGAAAAAAGTCAGGTAGGAAGAAGAGAATTTTCTCTCTCTTCAGAGACAGATGGGGTCTGCATGATCACAGTAGCCTAAATGATGAGAGCCTGGAAATTGCAGGTTTGCATCCAAAATGGATTTTGTTCCATTACCTTAGGTTCCAGTTTTGTTGCTTCTTTTGGCCTTCTGATCCAAACACTCTCTAGCCAGAAAAGGACATGTGTATCCCTGAGGGATATTCCAGGAACATCCTTCAGTTGGATCTGGTTTGGGTTTTCCTTTCGGCCCATAACATTAGAGAGGTCAGAGCTTGCAAAAGGAAAAAAAAAAAGAAAAGAAGAAGAAAAAAATATAAGCCAACATTTCTAGCAGGAGAAGAAAGAATGGTGCTGAATCACAGCAAAAGTTAGGGCAAGAGAAAGATCAGCTAAAAAGGTGCTTACCCAAACCACATGGGCATCTGCTGGTCTGGCCTGAGAAGAGGGGTGTAAATCTCCCATGAGGAATAGAGGGAGCACATGTGCCCCCAGTGCCAGAATGTCATACTCTCACTCCACCAATCACCACATACACACTGTTCTCTGGCAAGTTTAAGAGATGCTGGGATGATTCCAATGGCTTGAGTTATAGTTGCATAGCATCTTTTTGTAACAATATCAAGTATTTGCAGCTTGAAAATTGAACTGATTTTTAAGATTAGCTTAGGAGAACACATGCTGGCAGGAAAAATGCAGCCAGGGCAGAATTAAGTAGATAATATTTTGACACCATGGGCACACAGCACCTATTGACAGACAATTGTAGGACAGCAGGCTTAGGCAGAAATCGTGTAGATGAGTGGAGAGTCCAGGGAGAAGTTCAAGCGTTACAGCAGGCAAATCAGGTAAAAGGGAGAAATTAATGCCGCATAAGAGAGGTTGCATTTTGGACTGACCCCTAGCAAACAGTGCCTATAGGATACATTATATAGGACCCTGCACCATTGCACTTCAACATATCACAGAAGACAATCTGAATAACTCAAATGTCACTAAAAAACCAGCCAGTATGCCCTAGTTTAGCCTGAACTAGCTGCTAAGCACCACAGAGCCACTCAGTCACTCATCCTCCCTAGCCCCAGTGGGATGGGGAGGAGAATCAGAAGAAAAAGGTAAAACTTCTGTGTTGGGACAATTAAAGTTTAGTAGGACAGCAAAGGAAGAGGAAAATGGCAATACCAGTACTTATACAAAATATACAAAGCAGATGATACACAATGCAATTTGCTCACTGCCCAGGATCTGATGCCCAGCCTGTCCCTGAGCAGCAGTTCCTCCTCCCTGGCCAGCCCCACCCCTTATATACTGAGCATGACATCATATGCCATGGGATATCCCTATGGCTAGTTTTCGTCAGCTGTCCTGGCTGTGTCCCCTTCCAGCTTCTTGTGAAAGTTAACTCTAACCCAGCAGAAAACCAAAGGAAGTATAAATCAGCACCAAAAAGGCCACACCCTTCATTAGTGTACAGGGAAATTTTCAAGACACAAACTGTAAAAGTTCAGAAAATTTTGGATGGAAGCCTAAAAAGCAAAGGCCTGTCTCTGTAGTAGCTCCTGATTTGGTGGATACAGGCCGGTCGAAAAAACCGGGATCCTCTTGGTTCATGTTGCAGCAATAAATGGGGTTATTTCATACTTGCGTTTTATTGCAGAACACAGATCCACTGTGCTCAGTGACTAAAGATCATTTGTGGAGCCTTACCAGTCAACAGGAAATTATATTCTCATTTTGCCAAATCACTTTATCGCGATGCCATTATGAAAAGACCGTTCATCTATTTTAGTGGTTGCTTAGGAGATGCGAGAGGGACTGGCCTGCAGCCACTTCCCTCCTCTGACTCTCTCCAAGATACTGCTGCAGCCCCTTACCTACAAGAAAGCCACTGAGCAGCTGCTTCAACAGCCAAGAAGATTTTTAGACTCGGGCTCCTTTTGTGACCTGTTACGGCAGCAAGGCCAGGTGAAGGAAGTCCTGAACTCCAGCTGAACGGGAAACAGAAAAGCTTACCAGCAGGGAGGACCAGGGGAAGAAGGTGGATTAACGATACACCAGAAGCTCAAGAATGGCGAGGAAATGGCTACTGAGGTGGTGCTAATTCTCTGAGGAGCCCACAGCAAAGACCTGCATTTGGTGATTACGTGGTGCACCCTGTTCTGGGAAGAACCTCTTTCAGAAACTTTTGGTTAGATGTGAAATGTATTAGGAGGACTTCTAGGGGAGGAATCATTGTTGCTTTTTTTTTTAATGTGTTTTTATCTTTTAAAAGAAATTGGTCTTCCTTTTGGAAAGTGAAGTAATTTGAAAAATAGACATGAAAATTTTGTGACAGTTTATGAAAGGCCTAATCTCATACCAGCAAAGTGAGGCAAGGCACCAGTACAAAGTCTAAAAGAAGTTTGCTAAAGTCAAAAAGCTCCTTTCCCTACAATTTTCAGCCTTTTCTGGAAGTTCTTGGAGGTGTTCTGAAATTCATTCATTACTATTATTATTTTTTTTTCTTCAAGAACTCATGTTCTGATCATCACTGAGAAATTCATAGCAAGTTGGAAAACCATGGAAGACTAGATTTTCTTTTTAGGTTTCAGTATAAATGATATTTGAAAGGCTGAGATCTATTAGCTCCAAAATCTTGTAAGACATATTGACCAAAAAGAAACAATTCAATTCGCTACCTACAGATAATATGTCCTTTCCTTGCTTAATCAATTTTGATCAACTTGTTTTGTACATCCTGCACAGCTTCTGTGTAGTTTCATTGTCTAATAAAAACCAGAATTAAAACACTGGTTTTCTGCATCTTAGTTGAATTCTGATTCTCATCCCAAAATAGCTTGACACAAATCAAAGTAAAAAAATAATTATCATGTAAATAAGCAAAGCCATTCACTATTTTTTAACATAACTAAATGCAAATTATGTATCTGAATAAATGTGAGCGATTAGATTGTTCTATTTACATGTGCAGAGAGCCCAGGCTAGCAAAAAGTTACCAAATTTAGTGGAAGGGCTATATTTAGTTTCAAATCAGGATGCTTTAATTACCAGATAACAGGAAGCAACATTTTTAGTTTAGTTTTGTTTTGTTTTTCTGGTAATTTTTATGAGGTTTTGGAAATAACTACAAATGTAAAGCCTAATTAAAACAGATTGCTCTAATCATCCTTTTCTTGCTAAATGGTATTTTTAAATCATGCCATCTTGAACAGACATTATCACACACCAGTCTTGTGGAAACTTTACCAACGCTTTTCTCAGATATCCCAGTTTGTGCCAACTCACAGTTGTCTCCCTTTTAAACTCTCCGGGCTACCCACAGATGCGTTTGAACTGGATCACCTCCTCTTTTAGAGTTAACTTTTGCAAAAGGTAGCACAGTTCTTCATGTGTTTGTTGGTTTCCCAGGCTCTTTACCTATCGCAGTGGAGACCCACAACACTTACTATGTACCTACCAGCCTCCAAACAAAAGGAAAAGATAACAAACCACCACCTTTTCTGTTCATTGTACTCCAACACTGCCTACTGCTTATTACAGACATGTGAAACCACAGACACTCAAAACCTGAGGGTTATAAAATAATTTTTTTAGCTTGCTGCTTGAGCTCTGAAGTGCCCCTGCATCTGAGTAGAGCTCTTGTGTCAGGGGTAGTTAGGCGCCGCATTTCCAGAAGACCTTGGAGTCTCTGTCACCCCTATCAGTCCTCTGGCTCTGCCCTTTCCTGGTACAATGCTTCCCGTACTTCAGCTTCTCATGCCGTCCTTGGCTTCCCAGAGCCTGTTTGTAGGCTGCGGAACAATAGCAATTGCTGAAAATATGAAATGGGAGAAAAGAAAACATCTTGGTAAAACGCTCACACACTGGGAGTAGGATATAAAAATAAGAAGTGACAGCTCAGCTCTGGGCCCCCAGGATCTATGGGTTGTGGATAAAAACTGCTTCTATTTTTCTTCTAGGTTCTTACCTCTTGTTCTGCATCTGAAAAATGCCAAGAAGGAGACAGATCCTCTTTGTCATCACTCCTGGGAAGTACAGTCCTCCTGTGCCAATACCATCATACCTTCTATTCCAGTAACATATTCTGGATCCTTCTCCCTCATCTTATTTGGCTTCTAGATCTCAGTGAATAATTTTGCAATTAATTGTTTATTCAGCAAATCTCTCTTCCATTTTTTTTGAGTATCCCAGAGGAGAAGTGCAATTTCCTCAGGTTCTTTATTATTTTCTGTTACCAGGCAAGTTTTCCACAGCTTATCCCTCTCATCCATTAGATTGTCTGTGAACTTTGAGGGAGAAATTTGGCTAGCCACGGTTTCAGGCTTTTGGGCCAATTGTGATGAGTGAGACAGCGTGGCTTGAGAGAAATCAAGAACATAGTCACGTGCCAATGTTTGACTGCAAAAAGATCATCATTACTACTTTAAGTTGCTATTAACTTTTACACTTAAGGGAAGTGAGCGTGAAAGAAGGATGCTGAAGGGAGAAGCATTTAAATATAGGACTGCATGTCATCAAAGGGGAATAACTTTTTCATTATATTCAGAACAGGATATAGACTCAGATATAAAATTCAGAGAAAGAAATGATGACTGAAAAACGACATTGTCAGGCTGCCAAGAGCCACTTCATTTCATGGCTATCCTGAGGCACCCTGGCGTCTTCCATGTCCCCATCCCAGCCCCTGCCAATTTGTCATTGGGTTGCAGGAGGCAGTGCTGGAGGCGAGTGGAGCAGGTAGTCGCACAGGAAAAAACCCAAACCAATCCTTCCTCTAAACACTGTGTGGGTGTGGGTTACCATAGAAAGGAAATCCCATGAAAGGGTGTCCCAGCTTTGGTATAGTATGAAAGAGGGGCCCTGGAAGGGAGGTGCTTGACTTGGCTGACTTTCTGGGTTGTGTACTGGCCCCACCTTGCTGTAATGAGAGGGTTGGTAGAAAGCGCAAGTTTGCTGCAGGCATCCGTCATCCCTCAACTCCTTAATTTACCTTTCCAGTGAGGGAAGAAGAGGCGGGGAGTGGAGAGGGACTGGCGACAGTTTCTTTGAGCAGGCATTGACTGGGAGTCAGAGTACTTTGGGGGAAAAGGAGAATACAAGGGAACCCCACCCTTTTACCACAGAAACCACATCCCAAATCCTGGCTAGCTACAGAGTCCTTCCTCACATTGAGAAGCAGGCCGGAAAGGGAGCCAGGAGAAGTGGGACGTACAGGGACCCAGAGATATTTTTAAATGTGCTGGATGTCTGGTTGCATAGTTTTGGCTTGGTTTTGTTGGCATAAGGCCCTTTCTTCCCTGGTTTTGATAGATCACACTTGCTGAGGAGGCCCTCCTGGTGTGTCAAGATGAAATTTTCTGGCTGACGAGATAGCTCTGGGCACGAGTAACCAGATCCAGCAGCTTTTCTACCGACGCTCACGCTGCTGCCTGTTGGGTTGAGGACACCCTCCCCTTAGACGTGCTGCTTTGTGTAGAAAAGCAGGACTGTCATGGACAACATGCTGTGAGCCTGCAGACAATGTCACAGGTTTGACTGAAGGACTTCAGGCCAAAACAGCCACTCACAACTTTTCAGTCAGAGCCTCCATTCCTCGCACATGCTGGGCAGGGCACCACCACACCGTGTTTGACAGACCCTCTGTCCTTACAGAGCTGTGCCTCAGAGCCTTAGGCTTGATGGTCATGGAAGAGGACCACAGGAGGTACTGAGGAGCAGCAGTCCATAAAGGGACTAAACATTTGCACACACGGTGTATGTGGAGGATGGACAGGGAGAGGATTGTGGCTGTATGCAGGGAGGGACTTTGGGTGTCTTACATCTTTCAGAGGTGTAGGGCACCATTGCAAAACAAGAGTATCAAAAAAAGGCGATGAAATCCTCCTGATTAGACAGTGGAGGGCGCACACGCCTGTGCTGGCTTTGCACCCAGTGTACCTGGTCACCGTGGATTCACTGGGAGATGATCATGAGGAACTGCAGGCAAGAGGGGCGAGACCACTTCCCCTCGCAAAAGACAGCTGAGCTGATCTCAGCCCATGTCATGCTGTGGTGATGTGGTATGCTGTGGTGATGTGGGACATCCTGTGACACAACTTGTGACAAAGCCAAGAAAGATTAAAAGTGCTGGAGAAGAAAAGCCTCGGTGTGTTTATTTTTGGTAGAAACAGGAAGGATGCTGGTGAAGCTAAAAAAGCCCAAGCAGTGTCCTTTCAGAAGCCTACACCTAACTATGTATTTTCCTACACATGGTAAAAGCAAGACCTTGTGGCTTATAAAATAACATTCATGGAAGAGGCATTTATTAAGATGGGAATTTCCTCACCTTGTGCTGGGAAGGAACCCTATCTGGGTGGGAACAGAGCTGTCATTTAACCACGAAGGTGATGAAAAGAAGAACACATCTGAGAAATCAAGTAAGTGGAAGGCAATGAATTCAAACGTGGCCAGAGTAACAGTGCTGTAGACCTTTCCTGAGGAAGGAAACACAGGATTTCTAATAAACACCCTTCATTAGGAGCTTCGGTGTTCGGCTCTTCTGAAAGGAAGCACCTCCACCGCTTCCAAACTAAGCCACTTGAGTCAGTCAGCTGCTCTTGTGGGTTTGGTTGCGTGCAGGGGCACCCTTGATCTAAACGCTGATCATGACTCTTGTGCCTTGCATATGAGTGCTGCTAGAGCCGCCACCCTCAGCTAAAGGCTCCCCAGCTTTTTCTCATACTTATTTTGGTTCTAAAGCAACTCAGACCGGCCAAGAGGGAATAAATAAGTAATATAGCCGCATTTGCTGATAAGTTGACTTTATCTCTACGGGCCCATATTAATTTCTTCTTTCATTAATGGTGTGTGCCAGCAGATTTAGTTTTTGAGGAAAACCACAGTTAGTCACTCTTAGTAACACCTGAACCTGCCTCTCTGGGCAAGGCACCCCTTGAAAAATCCCTGGGTCTGGAGTAGCTAAATCCCTGTAAACATATCGGTCATTTTCCTCTGAGGAAAAATTAAAATATACCTTCCCACTGCTGCTGAAATGCTTGCGGCAGGAGCAGCGTGTAGGGTCCTCCACGCTTGACACGGGAGGCATTGGTGGGATTTGGGAGACAGTTTGACATCTAGTGGTAACGCGTGGTATAATCCCAGAGCTCACACCGCGAAAGTGCAAGGGTCACGGTCACGGATCAGGCAAACGGAGGGAGGATCCCTCCACCAGCCAGGTAGGGGCCTGCACGCTGCGTGTGCAGCCACACGCCTCGGTATTGTGCATCTCCTTATCCTGCGGTGACAGTTGGTTAAGCGAGAAGAACATCCGAGAAGTAGGCCCGGGTCATATTTCATCCAGAAAAGCAATATCTGTTAAGGTTTGTGTTTTGATCTCTTTGCTTAGAATCCCTTAGATCACGCTTTTACTGTGCTCATGAAGCAATAGCAGAAAGGTCTTAAGCAAAACCATAGAAGATGTCCACGTAAGTTAATTCTGAAGTCTGGTAGGAGGCTGGGTTTAAAGGAATTCGGGCTACTTCAGCTTCAGGTTTGATTGGTGCTATTTAAGATTGCAACCAGGAGAGCCTTGTGGAGCTGATCTGCTGCTAGGAGCTGAGTAATGAATGCACAGATAGAGATGTCGTTATTAAAAGCAAGATGATTCAGGTGATGTGAGCAACAGACCAACCTAGTGATTCTGGAGGGTTATAGAAAGATTGAAATCTTCCTTATATTCATACTTTTACAATCAGAGTGGAAAAGTGTCATTATCCCTTCAGAAGCATGATTTTAGCCCAACCTACACTCAAAATCTCATAGGGAAATCACCTGCTTTCAAAAGGTTTGTCCAGTTTCCAGCTCTAAGAACCTCAGCTTGGACTGTAAGGGTGAGCAGCCCCTCTGAACTTGCAAGATCTGCCACTAAGATCAACTTGTGCAGATAGACAGTGGTCAAGCAGTTGTTCTGTCTGCCTGGAAACATTAGCTTACGTTTGTATATGGGGATTAGTCACAATTTACCAGAGATTAATTTGGCCTACTCTTTACAGCTGCTGAAACTAAAAGAATAAATGTTCATTAGAAATTATGTTAAGAGTTGTGCAGCATTTGTCTTAAGTAGTACCCCTCTTCTCGAAATCCCCCTCTCCCTGTACGTAGCTCCAATCCACTGTGTCCTAGGACTGCTGGGACGTTTGTCATGATTGGTCTGGAGTTTGAGGAGCAGACACTGAATGGCACATAATAAACTACAACTGCCAGGAGAATGTGTCTTTCTCTGCCTTGGATCTTGAATGTCCCCAGAGCGAGAATCCAAAATTGAGGTGACCAAACCCACAGACGAGTTTGGAAATACTTTCCAGAGTCAAGATTGAGAGCAAGCAGCTGTGTAGCTGTAGTTACGGCTATGCATCCATCATAAGAACCAGTGAAGTGCCAGGTGAGATGAGCCTTTGGGCAGCCTGGTCTAGTGAAGCTGTCCCTGCCTATGGCAGGGGGTTGGAACTAGATGATCTTTGAGGTCCCTTCCAACCCAAAGTATTCCATGATTCTATGATTTAAGGAAATAGTTTTCTTTTTATTTATTTTTAGAGAGAGAAAATTAAAATAAAGCTTAAGGTTAGAGCTGATGAAATCACATCATCCTGTCCTCCAGATGTGGCAGAGTAGAGAGAGACTCCATTCCCTCTCCGGAAAGTAAACCCTTTGTCTGGGTGCATTCAAGCAGGGGGTAGTGCGCAGTCTTTGTAGTATCATTGCATGAACCCTATGTGCTACAGTCAAAATCACACTTGAAGTCCACTCTCTGGTACAGTAAAATGATGATATACTGCTCCCTGGAGAGCAATTTCTCAGTCTCTGGAGCGTGCTGAAGTGTGTAGTTTTAACTCCCCCCAGGATGTAGCTCAGCTGGTCACCTGAAAATTGCTTTTTCAGCCTTTTCTTGGCAAAAACAAACCCGAGATTTGTGAAATACATATGGGGATGTTCAACTGAAAAGGCTGAACTTTAGCCTGCTATATCAGCACTGCCTGCTTGGAAGTGTTCCTCTGTTTAGTAAGTCAGGCAGGGGGCCTGGCTGGCTGAAGAGGCAGGATGGGTTGGTTTCCCCTGGCAGGTGGATAGGAACCAGGCTTCTCTGAGTGAGACTCCAGGTTACAGGTGTCTCCAGATGCCAGAGGTTGGAAAGGACTAAGAAGCGTCAGTGAGCAGTGGCTTGTGGTAAGGAAAATCTCCTATTTGCCCTGTTCTTGCTCTGGCCCATGGCACATTCACACACCAAGAACAGCCACAAGGTCTGAGTGTAAGAGTATCTCAGTCAAGGCTTCAGACTCCATTCACAGCCCTGTTAAGCACTTCACAGCTGCTTGCTTCCTCAAACAGTCAGATAAGTTGGTACAGTTTCCCTAACTTGAGTTACACATGGCGATGTTCATATCGGGACCCTTAATTCTTAGGGGAGATATGGAGTATCCCCTCCCAGCATAGAGCAGAGAAAATCAGCACAAGCAATTCCCTAAAAGCCTTGCATTTCATGCTTTTCTCTCTATCATCAGGTTGCTATCTTCCTTTTCCTTTTTTTCTTTCTTTTAATCTGCAGTCAGGAGCTCCTTGGGGCAGGAACTATCTTCATCTGCCAGGACAGTGCCACAAACATTTGTGGCACAAACAGTGTAGTAGTGTTGCCTCTAGAAACCAGGCATTGCTACAGAAAGAGGAGAAAATCCAGCAGTTGTAGGAGATCCAGGGCATCCAGCATCCTGGTTTGTTACAGCTCTAGTGATTCCTAGCTGGTGGGGATCTTGAAAGAAAATTTTATAGAGATTTACTTACGTTTAAAGGAAGAATAGCAGGCAAGAAAAGTGAAAGATTATTCGTAATCAAGATATTCAAGGTGAAAGTATAGAGGGTTCTTTTAGGGTCTAGGGGTGAAAAACATTTTTAAAATGGCCATTAGTTCATAAAAAACATTGTAACATTCTCCTCCATGTCCCACCTTGCAATCAGCCTGTGTTGCTGCATGTCTACCTCTGAGCCTGGGACAGCCACTGAGGTCCCCACTGAGGACTACTGCACAGAAACACAAAATGCAGAACTCTAAAATGTTCAGGCATTATTTAGAAAGTGTATAAATCTATGTGAGCTTATTATGAGTACTCTTAATATGTTTCCATGGATATATATTTTTTTTAATAACACTAGAATATTTTGGTGAGTGGCAACTCAGATGAACCCAAAAAAAGCCTGCGTGGGAGAAAGTTGTAAAGGTTAGTTCTTTACAAGGTAACAGCCATGTCTTCTGTCTTCCAACATGTAATAACAAAATGTTCTTGTCTTGTTAGTATTATCTTGATAATGATAATCACTGCGGTTCTTGCTTTGTACAATATTGTTCCCTTAAACCTGTTGCATTGTGCTGTGCTTTTACTTTGCGATAAATCAAAATGACAAGGAAAGATTTTAGTGAAATTTATAAAATACTGGTGTGGCTGGCTGCTGTCCCCAAGGTAAGAACTGTTCTGGTCTTGGCCTTCAGAACAGTGTGAAGAAACAGGATATTCATCCCTGATTATAAAAGCTCTCCCTTCCCATTTCTCCTTGCGTCATGTCTCTTCTGATGGCCAAATCCTACAGTCCTCTCCATTGGGAAGGTGAAATCTTGGTGAAACCCTGAATAATCAGGTGAGTGGTGGCTTCTGCTGTCCAGAGAGGGAATCCTGGTCCTCATGCAGAGCTTGGGGAAGACTGGCTAGACAGCTGTCAGGCAGAGAAGGACCTGAGGGTGTTGGTTGACTGCCAACTGAATGAGAGTCAGCAGTGTGCCCAACTGGCCAAGAAGGCCAACATCACCCTGGTATGTATCAGAAGCAGTGTGGCCAGTAGGTCTAGTGAGGTGATTGGGTCCCTGTACATGGCATTGGTGAGGCTGCATCTTTATTGTTGTGTCCAGTTCTGGGCTCCTCACCATAAGAAGGGCATTGAGGCCCTTGAGTGCATCCAGAGAAGGGCAACCAGGCTGATGAAGGGGCTGGAGGGCAAATCATATGAGGAGTGGCTGAGGGAGCTGGGATTGTTTAGTCTGGAGAAGAGGAGGCTAAGGGGAGACTTTATCAGCACCTACAACTACCTGAAAGGAGGTTGTAGAGAGGTGGGTGATGGTCTCTTGAGCCAGGTGACAGGAGATAGGACAAGGTAAAATGGCACAGAGCTGTGCCAGGGCAGGTTCAGATTAGATGTTAGGAAAAAAATTCTTCAGTGAAATAGTTGTCTGGACCTGAAACAGGCTGCATAGGGAGGGGGTTGAGTCACCATCCCTGGATGTATTTAAAAAAAGGGTAGATGAGGTACTTAGGGATATGGTTTAGCACAGGACAGGAATGGTTGGACTCAATGATCTTAAAGGTCTTTTCCAACCTAGTGAGACTGTGATTCTGTGTTTTACATGGCGAGTCTCTCAGCCTTAAGGGCATGCCATGCTGCCTGCATTGTATCAGCTCTATGCTCTTGCTCCTTGGCCTACCTCTTACATCCTCCTAGAGAGTACAGTAAAACAAAGAACAGTTCATTTTCGATGGAGAAATGGCTGAAAGAAGCCACAGATCAGAGTGGATCAGCAGCTCTAACGCCTTTTTTCAGGGACAGCAGAGCAGGAGCTTTTTGCCCCTTCAGCTTATAGCTCTGCTGGCTTACTGCTCCCCAGGCTCCCGCAGTTGGTGCAGAGAGGGGAAGTCTCTGTACGTAGCAGCCACTGACCACTAACACTACCCGTTGTGCTTCCAGTATCCCCTCTGCAAACTCAGCAAGAGCCCTAGCAATTTAAACATGAACCAAACAGCCCAGTGAGGCCTACCTGTGTTGGCCAGGGCCTGTGCCGCCATATGCCTGGCAGTCCTTTCCCTGAGGTCCTATCTCGCCTCATCTTTAAAGAACTAAACTGCAGCAGCTCCGGGGTTGGAGCTTGAAATGTTTTTCCCAACAGATTTTCAAAGGAGCTGTCAGGGGAGGATTCTTCTCCCCCAGCTGTGGGATGTCTACGTCAGAGCTTGTCCTCTACAATATCTCTTTTTATGATCAACCAAAAGGAACAGGCACTTGAAGGGCATGGTTCATTTCTTTTTGCTGACTATAAAGGGAGTCCATGATGATGAGCCTAGCTGCAAACGTCTGCATTCAATCAAGCTGAGGGAGATGAATTCCATCCTGGTGCCCAAAATTTTTGGAGGCTCTAAACATTTAACCCCATTGCTTAACATTCAGAAATTATTCCACATTTTTAGTTTGGAAGCATTTCTCTTTTTTTCTGGCAAGCTCAGTCTCTCCCTTCATGCATGCTTTAAAAAAAACACATAATTTTGGCATTGTTTCAGACTAAAATGGAGGATGCTAGTTAATTGTCTAACAAAATTGATTGATTAATTTTTTATCTATCTATTTATAAAACCCTTTTAACATTATGAAGTACTATAGAGATGCCATGTTGTTGTCAATAATTGATGCAGTTAACATCTGGTGGGCACAAAGATGGATCACTGTCCAACAAATTAAGGTACACTGTGTCAAGTTGAAGACTATTTTTAGGTGAGTGCAGCTCATTACGAGCCTTCACAGAACAGTTTTGCTGAAAGAACGGCCCTTGCCTCTGACAGCTTTTACTGTTGTTATTGCTGTGGCTAAAATAAACTAGTAGCCTGACACTTTGTTTTCATCAGGATTATTATAGATATTCTTTCCTCTTGCTCCATTCTGCTCAGTTTCTGGAGCCACCCCAGCAACTGGGATACCTGGTCTGCTGCCAATGCACCACCGAGCATCCGTCCTGCATGCCTCTCCAGTGCCCTCCCCAAGAGGTAACTTCCATGAGTGTATATGTGATGGTAATGAGAGGCATGTGGCTTCATTTGATAAGTCCAGAGAAATGTGTTGTGAATTTGGGTTCCAACCGATCCCTCCTTTTCAAGGCTGCAGGAAGTAAATCAGTCATGTTTTAAACGATCCCACGCTCCAGCTGCTGCAGATTTGGAAATTGTTAATGAATGCTGCTCACAGCGTTATCTGCTTGTGGCCATATGGCTCAGTAGGGAGAAACTTCCATCCTGAAGTACTCTGCGCACCTTTCTGCTGTACTTGCAGGGCTGCTGGAAGGCAACCATCACCGGGCTGGAGGGTGACAAACAAATTGGGTTCAGTAGCCAGTGCATTACAGCTGGGCCTGAAGGAGAATGTTACTATTTATTTTTTTACACAGGCTACGGGGCAGGGTTTTTTTCCCATTTTCTATGCCAGTGTAGAGCTACTTTAAAGGTCTTGACTCCTAATGATGTGTGGACAGCGTTCTGCTTGGCATACTAATGCATGAAATGAATCAATTCTGGTGGCATATTCTGAATTGGAAACTCTCTGATTCCCTTCTCAAGGCTCAGCAACTTTTAGAGCAAATGTCCATTCCTTCTCCCCATATTCCAGTACCAAAATCCTATCCCCTGTGTGTGGCTAGTGTGAGGCTTAGATTATAGGCTAAAAAAATACAAACAAAAAGAGGGTTAAAAGGGCCACAAGCATTCATTTTATCCATCTCCTGCCCAAAAGAGAAGTACCTATGTCTGGGCCATTCTTGGGAGATAATTATCAAAGTTTTGATGGAAACTCACCCATCCCAGACAATCGATTTGAGTGCATCTCTAGCATTAACCATAAAACTTGCATGCCCAGCTTGAATTCCTGTTGGTGCAGTTAACTGTACGTCGTTTCCCCAGCACAGATATAAAAAAAGGGTTATTCCTATCCTTCTTGCAGTGGTCTTTTATATGTTCAAGACTGCATCACATTTTCCTCCTCAGCCAATGACATCTTCTCAAGATTAAGCTAGCCCAGTACTTTCTGTCTTTTCTCACAGATCTTGGGGTTTTTTGACCATTGACCTTTCTTGGCATCCACTTCCTAGACTCTGCCCAGTTCATCCACAAACATTTTGAAGTGTGATACCAGTTGTCATGCTGAATTTGTGCCATACTGGTGCTGAAGCATTACTTCCCAAGTCTTAACAGGAGTCTCGCCATATACTTCTTAGTATGGTCTTACACATTTTCACAACAGTGTGACGTTGATGATTCATAGTCTAATTTTGATCTGGTGGAAACCCTTCCCACCCACCCTTTTCTCAAGTCCCTCTCTGCAGGTCTGTTACATAGATGGCAACAAACAGTTGCTTTTCAAAATCTAAGGCACTTGGTTCTCTTTGAATGGCTTCACCCCGTGAGAGATGAAAAATCCCCTGTGGCTTCCAGACATACCTCAGAAGAGCGATCTCCAAAATCCTTAAAATGATTACACCAATTTGCATAGCTGTTCAAAAATAGGCTTCTCCGTGCAAGGCTTTTTTAACCCCCATATGAAGCTTTCACTCTGTTTTGGCTGGCACCAACTGGATCTTGGCACTCCCTGGCAGCAGGACAGAGATCCCTCCAGCCTTGGGAAGGTTGTGAAGGGCTTGACTTGAGTGTGGCATCCCGTGAGTACGAAGGAGAGTCCTGTTGCCTGTCCTGCAGGAAGGGAGGACACTTAGGAGAATCCTCAGTTAGAAAACTAGTGGAACAGTTAGTATGCTATCTTCTCTTGTTGCTTCATCATGTAATGAAGAGCTGCAATGGTCCCTTTAACATTTTACTGCAGCTTCAAGAAAAGGCCCCTTAGAGTGTTTTCCAAGGGCTTCAGAGCAGGCCAACAAAAACAGGCAGGGATGATTAAACTACAGACCAGCTGAGGTGAGCTTGACACAACTGCTGATACCCGGGTCAGACAGTGCTTGTCTTCTGTCCAGAGGATTTTCCCTTTGACAGAGGAGGGTCCTGCCTTCAGCCACACAGCTTGCTAGGCTGGGACAGGGAGACAGTACTCAGAGAGGAACTCCTCAGTGGCCCAGGGGAGACACGTAACATCCAAAGGCACTGCTCCACCATTTTCATGGCTGTTAGCATGGCTGGGGGTAAGCACTCAGGGGAAGGTGTGTAGCAAACACAGTGTGAGGAGGACATGAAACATGAAGCAATAGGTGGCTTACTCCTCATCTCCACGTTATCACAACACCACTAAGAGCTTCCTACCTGCGTGTGGCCCCCTTCCCCTCCTCCTGTTGCTGAGCCAAGTTCTTTGTCCTCCATATTCCTTATTCAGACAAGAAGAAAACAGCCCTGCAGCAAGGCAGAGGACAACGCACAACTGTCAGGCTCCACTGTGGGTGTCAAGGTCAGGCCAGCTGGCAGACAAGGAACCATTTCAGATCAAATTGTTGGCAAGCTAAATAAGTGGTGTAGGGATCGATCGCACGCAGTCCTGTAGATATTCATCACAGGCTCAATGCACTGTGTCCCAGAGGATGGTGTTTCACATGAGGGCCACCCCTGCCTCAGCCTCTGTAGTTAAAGAGATGGAGTTGGGGAGAAGGCCTGAACTGTACAATGAGACTTCCAGAAAAGTTAGTGCCCTGCTATGTTTAAAAAAAAAAAAACCCAACTTTTTTTTTTTCTCAACAGAAAATCTGTAACTCTTTTAAAATGAAGCTAGTTGCTGATCTAATTCCAAATGCTCTCTGCTTGACTTGAAAGTGATTTCAGCAACGCTTTGATCTACACCCAAAAGCCACTGGGAATAACACCAACTGTTCAAACAGGCCAAAGCCAAGAAAGGAAAGGATCCCTACACTAAAAAAAAAAAAAGCATCCTGTTCCTAGGCCTCCACCAGATCCACCCTGCCTGCACCCAGGCAAATTCACAGGCTTTTGGGCATGCTTCTGTTCAAAAAACTCAATACCTTCTGGAAGGTTGTGTGCTCTTGCGGATGTTTCCCTTCTCTTTCTAGATCACTCTATCCAGCCTTCTAATTACTGCTGGCTAGATTATTTTTACAAATAAATTATCCGACTAATTCGACCCTTTATCCTGCTTGTGAATCACTAGCAAACAGACTTTGCTTTTTGTTGCTCTTGGTAATTATTTTGTGAATGGTTCATGCAAATAAACTTCAGTCTGTGGGAGGTGTCTGCAGCTCGCTCCCCTTGCCTGTTCAGGCTGTCTAAGTGGCTCCTCGCTTTACAGCTCTGGAGCTGCATGTCAGAATGCTTTTAATTACAAGATTTCTCCTTCCTCATGCAGAAAATACCCCTGGCGCAGCTGCATCCCAAACGTTACATACCAAGCAGAACCCCATTCACACCAGTCCTCATGAATAAGACACAAAAGAGAGTGGGGGAGGAGTGGAGATGAGCAGCTGTGCAAAATCTGAATAAACATCCACTGATTCCCTTTTCTGCAGCATCTGCTGTCTATGTCTCCTTCTCTTCTGCAAATAGCACATGAAGTGTGTGCAGGGAGCACTAGTAGACAGCGGTATGCCATGTTTTTCTAGGGGCTGGCCCATAGAAGTTAACAAGTCCTAATAATGTTTCTAGACAGAAAAAAAAAATCTTTCTGATTATTATAACCCTTGTTGCTGCCTCATCTTCACACCTTATGTTTTAGAGAAAACATTCTATTGGGACACAGCTCCACCAGCCCCAGCTCCCTGGGGCGTGCAGCTTGGCGCATCCGAAGGAGCCAGAGGAATAGCAGAAGTTTTCATGCTAAAGCAGTTCTGTTCATCATCTATCATAGTATTCTCTCCTGAAGAATGATCAGACAGATGTGTTTTAAGATCACAGAATCAATAGATTGGAAAAGACCTTTGAGATCACTGAGTCCAACCATACCTGTCCTGTACTAAACCATATCCCTAAGCACCTCATCTACCCATGTTTTAAAAACACCCAGGGTTGGTGACTCAACCACTTCCCTAGGCATCTTTTCCAATGCCCAATAACCCTTTCAGTAAAGAACTTTTTCCTAATGTCTAATCTGAACCTGCCCTGGCACATCTTGAGTCCATCTCCCCTCGTCCTATCACCTGTCGCTTGGGTGAAGAGACCAACACCCACCTCTCTACAACCTCCTTTCAGGTAGTTGTAGGCAGTGATAAGGTATCCCTTCAGTCTCCTCTTCTCCAGGCTGAACATTCCCAGCTCCCTCAGCCGCTCCTTGTAAGGTCTGTTCTCCAGCCCCTTCACCAGCCTGGTTGCCTTTCCCTGGAGACACTCCAGGGCCTCAATGTCTTTCTTATAGTGAGGGGCCCAGTGTTGTAATAAATGTAGGAAAGATGTAGTAAAGTAGCTGGTGGCACACCTCATGTTTTCATGTATACTTTGGAAAGGAATGCCTTCCTGACGGTGATCCACTTAGACCGTGACACATGAAAATTGGCAACCATGGTTGTTTTCACCTACTGGGTAGCCCTGAAAGTTCTGCTCTTTTGCATGGGCTAACCTCTTCTCCTTCCCCAAGCCCTTGATTTCTCCCTAGTATACCTTGCTTTTCTGTGTTGAACCCACAGTTGTGCTGCTGAGTGCCCATCTATTACTGCCCGTAGTGCAGTGCAAAAAGAAAATGCTTCTTGCCCTTAACCCCCACCCCCAAACCACAAAAAACCAAAAAAAAAAAACCCCGAGCCCCCAACAAACAACAAACCCCACCAAAAAACAAAACCACAAAATAAGTGGATTAATCAGTTCACACTTAGCCCTAAGGCAGTTGTTCACAAGATGCTATGAGCCAGCTCCCTGTGATTCTGTTTTCACAATCTCTGTTTAATGATGCTCCCCCTTATTTACAACCTTTTAGCTGTCATGCCTGGAAGGCACTGACAGACCTTAACTGCCCTGGTTGGCTTACCTGGTCCCTTCATCCATGCACCCTCTGCTCATTAGCCCAGACCTGAGCTTAAATAAATCTCCTGGGCACCTGTACCTGTGCTCAGCTCTGCCTTGGCTTCATTCATTGGATTTTTTTTCCAGGGAGATGCTGGATCCACCTTATAAAAAGCCTTTTCTTGTTCCCTGACGGGACCTGGACTTACTCAAAAGTAACCAAAAGTGGCTACCATCTAATAACAGCTACCTCTTGTGGGTGATCCTGTCCTTAAGGAACTGTCCAGGTCACAAAACTATTACCACTGTTGTCCCCCTTACAACCAGACTATTCAGAAGGGATGAAAAGTTGCTGGAGCCTGTCCTACATTTGGAGTCACCTCTGCAATGGAAGACGGTGGATTTCAGTCTCAGCAGTTGTCAGGATGACAACTTTCAGCAACAATAAACTTGACAAAGAGAGTGAAGGGCACAACTATAGACAATTAACCTGATTTCAGACTATATATAGCCCCTATATGCATCACAGCCATGCACAGAGAGGTTCCTGTAATGGTGCAGGGATTTCTACTGCACAGTAGCCCAAAGCTGGGGGTGGGAGAGTGTCTTGCAGAAGCAGTGCAGGAGCTTGCTGTGCCAAGTTTGTCAGTCCATAAAAAGCCATCACAGGCAGCTATCCGTTTTAAGAGGTTATTTTGCTCTTTTGCTTCCAGACAGTTTCATCTGTTATTGTAGTTAGAGTGAGCTGCTAATATGCTCATCAAAGGCTTGGTTTTCTTTCTTTTTTCTTTTTCTTTTTTTTTTTTTTTTTCTGGACAACAACTGAGTTTTCAAAGGCACGGATGCTCATGAGGAATGTTTGTTCCTGTGGAGATTTTAATTCTTCAGAATAAAAAAGCACTTGATTCTTCTCCAATTTTTTGTTTGTTTAGGCTGAGCAAGGGGTATTAAAACAAACAAACATTTTCTATTAGAACTGAAATAGAATGAAATTGCTTGATGTAACTGAAGAAAGATGGCCCACATGACACAAATCAGAAATTATGATTTAGCATTCATTCCTTAATGAAACAAAGTTGGTGGGGGAAACTTTGGGGGAAAAAAATGAAAGCTGTATATTTGTGGGGGGATGTCATGTGTGGAAAACAGCCACCATATTTTTCTAGTCCTAATGAAAGGAAAATGTGTTTGTGTAAAGCACTGGGAGTTTATAGTTACTGGTCATCAATTTTAGCCTGACCTCTGGCTGTGCGTTTCACAGCCACAGACTCCCTGTTGATATTCTTTTTCTAGACCTTTGGCTTCATTGAGTGCAGAATGCTTTCAAAGTGTATGTTGCAAGGAGTGAAACTAATAGAAAGATTGCAGTCAGCTAAGAAAGCATGCCAGACCATGAAGCTGTTCTGGCATCAGAGGACTGATTTGGGTCCCTGGCAACAGGACCTGTCAGATAGCTCTTACTGGATAATGCAGATTACTCTTGTTCAAAAAAAAAACCAACCAACTAACCCAAAAAGACCCCAGCCAAACCAAACCTCTCCCCCCAGCACCCCATGAAGAACCATAGGGTAAATTAATTCAGGTTGAAAGGGATCTCAGAAGGTCATTTGGTCCAATCCCCTGCTCAGAGCAGGGCCAACTATGAGATCAGACCAAGTTGCTCGGGGCTTTGTCCAGTCTGATCTAGAAAACATCCAAGGATGAAGACTGCACGTGACCCATCGAACTATTGGCTAATGACCTGAACCACATTGTCTTGAACCACGGCATCCGTTTTATGCATCTGTTCATCCACTCATCTGCCCACCACAGCAACGTATCTGAACATTGCAGGAGAATGTGACGCTGAAAGAGCTGTTCAGAAAGGAACCGTCTCTAGCAGATAACTACCCTGCTGACTGACCACCACTTCCCTGCTGTCTCACTGCAGGATTTGCATACATTCACTGCTAAATATTCAGATTCTTTGGTGGTAAACACGAGCAAGATCAAATAACAGGCTGAGCAGCTCTCCATGCCACTTTAAAATGTGTCACGTCCAGCAGGTTCTCTCAGATGCTGCTTAATCCATGGGTATTTGCATGGAGTCACAACCCCCTTAGATATTTCTTTTCTAGACTCACGTTTGCTCATCGCCTGCGCTGCTTGCTGATAGGCAAGCGGGCATCAAATACATGCAGCATAAGATTCAGAGGCTGCACTGTTCTTAATCCTAAAGATACACTCAGTGTTCCAAGGATTCATAGTTCATACCTGCAAGTCCATTATAATAGCTCAGTGCTTGCCTGGGGAAGATCTCTGCATATAGGAGACCTGTCTAACACATGTGGTGTCACAAGGAACTGGTAAAGTTTTGCAAATTCTTAATGCTCATTTCTGTAGTCACAGTTATAATGGAGGCTGGGGTTACTCTCCAGGACTGGATTGGTTCTGCACCAATGCCAATAACTTCAGGCGGCTTTCAGTAGCCAAGGAAAAGAAAATTTGGTGTGTCATTATTCACAGAGCTGCCTGTTTTTATTAGGACTAACTCCTGGACCAATTAGCAGACCATGCAGTATGGGTGTACACTGAAAAGCTGTAGTGTTGGACATTGGAGAGGACGATAGATGGAGAGGTGGATGCAAAGTCATCTTACTCCTGTTTTATTGCACTCTCTATGAGACTGGGCTCCTGGTCGGTGTGGTGATCCTTGTTGTCTAGAAGACACTCGTTGATAATGACAACGGTTACATTTTTCATTTATTTCTTGTCAGTTGGCTCTAGCAGACTGCTTCAGCACAGAGCCATATACTCTTTTATCTGTGCTGGCATATGCCAAGATAGATAGAGTCTAAGTGCCTGCGTGTCTAGAAGCTTCATCCTTAAGTCCTTACAGGAGCAGAAAAATCTTGGAGTCAGCAAGAAGGCTGCCAGCACTCAGCCCAGCACTGCCTGTGAGAGTGTCTGCACCACCTCTTTTACGGACAGCAGGGAGTCTGCTGCCCCTACCCTTAAAGTCCTTCCGCACCTTTTAGGGTTCCAGGAGACAGCGGAGAAGGGCATGCCAAGAGGTGGCCAGAAGGAATCAGTGACCTTTGACTTGCCAAAAGTTCTTGGTTTTTATTTTCCACAAGGTAAAGGGGAGGGAGGTTTCTCCCTCCCTTCAAATGATTGGTTTAAGGCATAGCAAACTTTTAGTCTGATAGTGTGTTTTGTTCCAAGGGCTGGTATATTCACTGGGGTGATTCTTACGCAGATGACATTTTAAAACAAAGGAACTAAAGCAAAATAGGTTTGTAATACCTAATTTGTGTTCCTCTCTGCATATTCTGGGACTGATTTCAGGAATTTTATATATTTTTATGCCATCATATTTATAAGTTATAATGTTATAGATGACCCATATATTTTATATGAAAAAAAGAATCCTTTGTTAAAAGTTACAGATGCCTAATGCTAAAATCCACCCGCAGAAATGGCTACTGGCAAAGCAAGGTCCTTTAGCATCCCCTTTAACATACCGCAGCCCAATAAAAGATATTCATGTTTTCAGCTAACTGAATCCCACCTCTATAAATAAGAGACAGGTACTTTGAAAACGTGCCATAACACAATAAATGCCAGCTTCCTTGAAAGTCACACTGAAAGTCGAAAGTTCACCTCTCTGAAAAGCCAAGATGGATGTGCACTTTCTGCAGCACAGAGGGTGTTACTTCTCCAGGAGGAAGGAAGAGATTGTACTTGAGATTTTTTCCATTTTAGTGCGCTTGAGAGACATTTTTTATCCATTTACTCTTCTAGCGTCGGTAGCAAGAAAGTGTGTGCGAAGGAGGTTACTGAAAACATAAAGCCATTCAGTAAATCAATCGTGCGCTTTCGCTCGGGGGCGGTGTGCAGGCCCAGTCACCGGCCATCAAGCGGCTGAGGTAGGAATGGAAGAAGTTCAGAGACGGGTGGCATGAATGATTATCTGCTTGGGAGGCTGCTGTTAAAGAAGGATTGAGAAGGATGAGATCCTTTAGTTTAAAGAATAGTTAGGCTAGGGCAATATAAACCAGCAAATGGAACAGGAAAAGTGGAGTTAGCATTTCTTGGGACTCTTTCCATTAAGACAAACACTGTGAAAACTCCCAGCCTGGATTATTTTTCCAAGTGATTTATTACATATTATTATAAAAACTACTGCTTAATACAACCTCATTTAAAATTGCATGTTTTACGGACAGACTTAAAGCCAAGAAGCACCCACACAGCATTCAGACTCACCATCCTGCAGGACAGTTGTAACCACTCTTGGTCAGCACAAGCCACCACAGAACAAAAATTCTGCAATCACAGGTTTCAATACATATTTCTACCAATGTGCATGGCTCTGCCTCTATGGAAGTCTCTTGACTCTTTGAGTCTCTTTGTTTAGATGCTTCAAAGTCTTTCATACTCTTTGGTCTTATATTGTGTGGGGCCCAAGGGAGAGAGTGGTCAAGCCACATAGCTACATGGGGCTTGATCAGTTTATGAGAAGCATTGGGGTACTGTTGCTTTTGTTAGAAGGGGGTAGATTAGGTCCCTTTGGGGAAGTATGTACCTAAATAATTGCATATCTAACTGCAGAATTTTCCAGCTGTCTAATATAGTGTATGTCCAGTATGAAAGCCTATAGCATTTTGCCCCATTGCAAGCTAACCTTCTGGTTATACTTCTTGTTCTTCCTGCTGCAAGCTGAACACCTGACCCATAGGACAGTTTACTCAGCTTTCATAAGTGTTATCTGCTATTTCTTTTATTTGCAATGAATAATATCTTACTCCCTCAGCTGGCCTGCTGAAATAGAGAGCTACTAGCAATAAAGTACAGCTACACGCTGGGGGAAGTGGTGGAATTTGTGAGACCTAGTAGAAATCCAAATTTGTCATATTATCTCAGAGTCTGGTAGCATAAATCCTGACACTTCAGTCCTGAAGGCATGGAGCACATTTTTACAGGGAGGCTTGGGGTGTAAATCAGAGTTTAGGCAGTACGAATTTTGGTGCCCATGTCCTGGGGTGGCTCCCTGCAAGAGCGCTCTTTAAGCACCACCAAGGCACGTTGAAATGCAATGCCATGATTTTATTTTTATTTTTTGGTCTGTAATCTTCACCGGGACATCAGGTCACCACAATTCTGAGGGCTAAGAAAAGGAACAGCCACTTGACACCATATCCCTATCAGCCCAGGGTTTCATGCCAGAACCTCCTGTCACCATAGGGAAGCCCTAAGCTTTTGTGACAAATATGTTTCTCTTCAGCCACACTACTGCTAAACTTTTTTGCCTGTAGCACTGCTGACAATCCAGCCATGATTAATACTGTTCAGATGGAGCTGAACTCCTCTTCCATTTTATCATGCAGGCAGCAGGATGAAAGGCTGAGGAAACAGCTGATGTGCCCCTTCCTCTGATGTATTCCCTTTTAGATGCTTGACTCAGCGCAGAGGTGACCAAGCATCTCCTGAATGATTTGCATTGGAGCAGGCACCTGAGTTTTTTTCTCACCCCAAAGTGCTGGTACTTGGTGAATTGATGTTCACAAGGCATTGAATGTGACAGAGGAAGAGATGAAACATCAGCAGGCAGAGAACGTGGTTGCAGTCTGGGGCAAAGGAAGGAGGTACATATCCTGACCCTTGTTCTATGGTAATGCAAGCTTGCAGCAAGCTGGACACCACCACCCCACGTTTTTGCATAGAGACTGTGTTGTGAACATACACTGGAACCAGATTTTAGACTAATTGCCATTTTACACACTGCATTTCCCAGATAAACTGCTCACTGCCCTCTCAGGTACTTACTGTTTGTTTGTGTTGTACAAGAGTAAGCTGAGCATATGAGCAAATAAGATCTCTGTCTGCTGTTGCTCTGGTGTCAGAGATTGTGGCTGAGAGTCTAAACTAACGATAACCATGGACCAAGTGCAAAATTTTGATAAAGGTATGTGTTGTGCTATGGAGATTTATTTTCTCTTGCTTTAGTTTGTTCCCTGGCAGCCACTGCTGGAGGAACACTGAGCAGTGTAACCAACAAGTCTTTCCCTTACAGAGGAGATGAGGATACTGGCTTGGCTGATGCCTGCCTTGCTCCAGGAAGAACCAACACTGGCTCTGTCCCTGCAGCCTGCTCCAGGAGAACCCAACAAGCCTGCTATGGGTCGGGAAACCACTCGTGAATTGACTCAACTTCTCTTTCCTGCTGATCCCAAGGATTCAAAATGGATGAGTGAGACCTCAACATCTGTGGGACTGGCTCTTTATACAAACAAGAAATTTGTTAAGGGATTATACTGCAATTTAATCTATCATTTCACTTTATATATATGTGCATGACTATCAGCACTGCAAGATCTCCTGTCTCAAATTTATTATTTGGCATTTTATGTCCTTTGCTGCAAAGATTTTTCTCTTGTTTGCTTGTCCCTTGCTCTGCAAACTGTCCTTGCTACCCAGGCCCCAGGGACGCCCCAGAGGAGCCATCCTGTTATGATGGACAGTTGCTCATCTGCCTGTTGCAGTTTGCTGTAGCTGTGCTGCTGAGATGGCTTTTGCAAAGCAGCAGTTACAGTTTGTTGTGAGTTCCCAACAGTAAACAAGAGCTAATTCAAAGCCAAAGTCACTTCTGACCAATCACAGAAGGATTCATAGCGCCTCTGTGAATCACATATTCGAGAAAAAACTGCAGGCTGGCGCACTTTGCCACCGGAATGGAGAGTGGGAAGATGTGACCAGCTGCACCGATAGCCAAGGTCAGGCCCAGGAGGAGACGGGGGGAAGGAATGTGGAAAGAAAGTTTCCCCTGCAGCTCGTGGAGACCATGGTGAAGCGGGTTGTCCCCTCGCAGCCCATGGATGAGGGCGGGGAGCAGAGACATCTACACCCTGTGAAGAGATTGATCCACGCCTCAGCAGGTTTGCCAGGGGACTTGTGACTTTGCCGGGAGCCAGGCCGGGGGAGCCCGGGCCCAAGTGTCAGAACCCTATGGAAGGAAGTCCTGCTGAGAGGCCTGTGGTCAGGAGATGACTCCCCAATGGTGAGGAGATGACTCCCCACTGCAGAAGTTCGTGGATACGACTCAGTCGTGGGTGGGACCCCACGGCGCTGTACGGGAAGAGTGTGTGTCTGTGTGTGTGTAGAATGCACCGCCCCCCAGGCTGAGACAGAAGACAACTTGGGCAGAACGGACTGAAAACCCCCCACTCACCATTCCCTGCCCCTCCTGGTGCTGCGATGGGAGGGAAGAAGAGAGCAAAATTGATGATTAAAGCTAAGGGTGCTAAGAGGCAAGGGGTGGGGGGAAGTAGAAGTGTTAAGATCTGGGGAAGGAAAGCAACTGGTACTGCCGGAACCTCACTCCCCATTCCCTGCCCCTCCCCACGCCATGTTGGGGGGGAGAAGGGAGTAAAATCGTGATGAAGTTTAAGTTTACTAATGAGGGGAGGTGTGGGGGGAAGGCGCTTTAAGACCTGTCCACTTCTCACTCTTATCTCGTTCCGGTTCACTGGGTGTATTAGAGTTGTAATAAATCACTTTTCTTTCCTTTATTCTGTGCCGAGTCTGTTTTGCCCATTGCACTATTTGGAGAGTGATCCCTCTGTCCTTATCTCAGGGCCTAAGCCTCCAAAAACATATTTTCTCCCCTTTTTGGCTGAAGGGGGAGTGAGCAAACGGCTTGATGGGCATTTGACCTCTGGCCAGGGCCAAAACCACCACACTGCCTCAGAAGGTCCTGCCTGCACAACTTAAAATACTACCCTTTGGAAATCTTTGGGAAGATAGAGAGATGTCACTGATTCCCACTCTATTACTAAACAACTAAACATGTGACCACTGGCCCAATTTCAATGAACCCTGTGATACTTAATTAGAGGGAGAGCAACTTAGGCAAGAAAGACATTTAGCTGAAGCATAGAGGGCAATATTCTGACTTGCCTTATGGCTGCTAGCTGAGGGATCCCTGGCCCTTCAGAGCAGCTGCACAGATACATCTGTATCCTGGACTCTTTCTCTCAAAGAGTACCAAAGTATTAAGAGGTACTTTTCCCGCTAACTCTCCACAGAACTTCTTGCAGCTGTAAATATGAGAAGCAAAGACATTTTTGCCTTCCTTTATTTAGGCCACCTTGGCATTCAGTACCATACCACATCACGAGCTGACCGAAGACAGCCAGACTTGACAGGTGCCAAGTTCCAATGCAGTAGTTTGTCCCGTTCTTGTAGGCAAAAGCGGAAGCCACCTGCAAAGCCCAGCCTCTAGCACTGCTATAAAACAAGGATGCTGAGATGACCCTGAGACCAGATCACATACTCCACACCCTCTGAATCGAGCCACAGAGTGCAGGAGTGAAAAAGCTAATGTTGAACTCACCTTGTCACAGATAAGCTGCACTGGTGCGACAGCATTTATGGGAAGGAAAGTTTCAGCTGCTCATGTCACAGTGCAAAGAGATGCTGTAAGAAGCAAAAGAGAACAGAAATTCTCATTGATGCAGTTGGCATTGCTGAAACCTGGTGGGACAACTGGCACGACTGGAATGTTAAAATCCATGGGTTTAATCAGTTTAGGAATAAGTGAGTAGATAAAAGGAGTGGAGGTGGCAGCCTGCGTTAGAGACATCATTACTTGATTTAGAGTTATTGATAATCCAGAACCAGAGGATGTCGAATGCATGCAGATTAATGTGCTACCTAATAAAACCCAGGAAGCAGGCTGGTACAGGGATGTTCCAGACTGTTAAATCAAATCAGAAAATAAGGTGAGCGAGTCTTTAAGCACCTGTCTCTTCTTCACACCTCATGCTGAAGCAAAAAATGAAAGCACTGTTTTAAGGAGCTTTGATTGTAAGGGTGTATGCTGGAGCTGGTAGAGTTTAAAGGTTTCTAAAATTACAGATGATAATGACTCAGAGATGATTGCATTAAATGTGGGCAAACAGAGGGCAGTTGCAAAGGGCTAATTTCTCGACAGTAGAAGAAAAATACAAGCAAAATTGATAGATGAAAAATGAGGCATGAAAGATGAATGAAAACTGGCAGGTCTTACAGAGGAGTTTGTTATAAAAGAGTGTGGCTTTGCAATCAACAAATGGCATGCTTTGGCTGAGAGCTCATCATCCTCATTCAGCTGCAGAGTCAAAGCAGCAATCAGAGACTGGAAAGACGCGTGATAAATGAGTTATACTGTATAAAGAAATAGACAGCAGACAATACAAATTAGAAGTTGTGAATATAGAAAATTGATAAAGGAAACTGAAGACAAGCTGAAAACAAGTGACTGATAGAGCTGACAACAACAAGGAGAGGTTTCTATAAATTGCATGGGTTCATGACTAATGGAGATAATATTTTATTATATACTGGAAAAAGGGAGACTGACTTAAGTACTTCTTCTGGTCTGTATTAAAAAAAACCCAACGGTATCATAAGAAGATGAAGAAATACTTTCCAGTCCATTAGTGTCTGAAGATATTAAACATCACCTGCTAAGGTTAGATATTTTAATGTTTCCAGATCTGAGTGACTTGCACCCAAGAGTCCTAAGAAGTTTGTTGTGTCACCTACTGATTAGAGGCAGTAACCCATGGTAAACAAATCTTGGCATGGAGGGAAAATCTCAGAAGACTGGAAGAACATTCATGCTGTGTTAATGTATCAAAAGATGCAAGTAGCTTGTTCCAGGTAATGGTAGGTCAGATAGCCAGATGTCAGCTGCTGATAAAGTAATGAGCAGAGGTATAATTAAAGCCAATCAACATGTTCTTACTGAAAGAGCGTATGTCAAATCTGTTGTGATTTTCTTGGATTCGCACATTTAGCTGGTGAAGATAACCACACACATTTCTGTTCGCTCCTGTTCTGTTGGCTGTGCATGATATTCTGATTTAAAAAATAGACCTGGGATGATTTTACAACAACCAGAAAGCACATCATAAACTGATTAAGAATAAACAGCTGTAAGACCTCTGAAAAGAGTTGTCAGGAAGAACAGCTCTTCACATGGGGATGGTGTCTCACACAGCTCTGCAATCAGGAGTGGGACTGATGCCTAATGATCTGGAAGTAAATAAAAAATCATAGCCAGTAAAGTTTATAGAGACATAAAGTTTGGCAGAGTAGTAAATACAAGAAAAAAGGCAGTTGTGGACCCTGAACTGCATTCAATAGCAAGTGGGTGCTTACAGACAAAATGCATTTTGACATGGCTCAGTGCAAAGCTAAGAGGAAAGAATGCGAGCTGCTCCTACCAAAACTGTCTGGGAACACATTGAACCTGAAGAGGATGTAGCGCCTGTGCCAGGCAAGCAATAATCATCTTGTACCTTCAAGTGAAAAAGGGGAATAAGAAGAACCTTCAATGCAGAACAAAAAAAAAAATCTTTCTTACTTGTCCGGCGTCAAGAGTTTATTTTATGTTTGTGTAACAGTATTAGTGAGACTCAGCCTAGTATAGTACACTCAGTTCTGGTGTCCATCCCTTAAAGGATGCTAAAAAATCTAAGAGAAAAGAAAATAGCCTCTAAAATGTTTAGAGGGCTGGAGGCAGTGCCTTACAATGGGAATCTCAGTGTTTATTTGGTTTAGCTTATCAAAAGGAAGACTGAGAAGTGACTTGATTGCAACGTACAGGTACTATCATGGGGAGAAAATGCCAGCTACTAAAGGGGTCTCTAATCTAGCAGAAAAAAACAGATCAGGAGTCACTGGCTGGAAGATAAAGGTGGACAAATCTGTGCTGCAGATGAAGCATGAATTTCAATAGGGAGGGTGGTTAACCAGGAAACATCCACTGGCATAAGATATGGATGTCCCATCCCCCGCTGTTCTTAAATCAAGACTAAATACTCATCTGCAAAGGAGATGCTTTCATCAAACACGAGTTCTTCCTGTCATTACACTGGCAGCGGAATAAGAATATGAAAGACCTGCGGTGCACAAAAGGTCAGGCTGCTTGATCAAACTGTGATTCCTTTTAGCATGAAATTCGGCAGACCCAGGAACTGTGTTTGCGTTCACTTGGCCAAATGAGCCACGCTGTAAAAATCCCATCTACAAGAAATAAAGACAGGGTCTGTTCCTGCCTCCTGCAAATGTGTTATTCCCATCTAGTGACCTAGTCCTCCGTGGGAGCAGGTGGGGAGCTTGGAGAATCAAAACTAACACTCTGCTGCTCCTTCATCTGTCTTCCTTCCTGTTGCCTTTAGAGGTTTGGGTAGCAGTCCCTAAAAAGCAGCAAAACATGAGCGCAAGATCATCTGTGGTGCAATGTTGTGGACAGCATTGAACTCATTTCTCTCCTCTGGAAGCCTGTCTTTAACCAAACCCCTTTGGTATTCTGCGGTGTATCGTGTGCTGCTGTAGTGTAGCAGGGGAAAAATCTGTCCAGTGCAGGACCAGCGAAAGGCAGCCGCAGAGCCATGAAAGGCCTTTGATTCCCAGGACAAACCAGCACTGCAGTCCAAGATAATACTTCTAAAACAGTTTGGGGCTGGTTTAGTCATCGAGTCAGACTGGCTGCGCAGCACAGACCACAGGAGGGTAAGAATTTGCCTAGATTTAGGGAGGATCTTCACTGACAGAGCAGGTACTAGTGTCCACTAGCTGAGGGACACTGCACTTCACCTCCTATCTGAGGTACTAGTGTGTGTGTACTGTCTCTCTGCCTGCCAGTCCAGGGGCCAGCCTCCGCAGGTCGGGCTGGCTATCTTCTCTTCTCCCTACAAGCTGAGCAAAGGGAAAAGAATGGAAAAAGCCAAAGGGGAAAAAACCCTCAACTCTGTCTTGCAGCTAATTATTAATCATATGCGGTTATCCCAACATTTCCAGAGTAGTTCCTTGGTCCCCTCAGGAATATGCCTTATGAATCAGAATCCAGCTTTTCTCTTTCGGTCTCTTTTGCCACATCTCTTTCCATTCTTTTGTCTCTCTTCCCCTCTCCATCGTCATACGACTGCGTTCCTTTTTCTGACCCTTCCTTCCCCAGTGCCTACTTGGCAGCTTCTGTTCCTCGCATCTCCTTCATTTCCATCATCTTGTTCATTTCATGCTGTTTTTCTGCCATATTCCCTCTCTCATCGCTCTGCAACAGCAGTGCCCTGACACAGAAAAAGCGTTTTGTTCCTATAAGAATAAAGGAGCTGCAGCCCCGGCCTAGTTAATGAAAGCCTCAAGTATACAGCCAGAACAGCTTGTGAGTCCCTGAGGTAGAGGTAATATTTTGTATTAATATTTGATATCATATTTAGGATGCTAAATCAGATGCATGAAGTCTCTCAGGAAGAATTGAATGCAGAGTTCTGTTTAAATGATATAGTGCTAAGCCAGGCTGCTGGACCACCCCCTCTTGACTTCCAGCCAGACCTCTCTAAGCTGCCCTGGTTTTAGATGGAGCACAACCTGCTGCCAATCTGAGAACCAGGGGAATAGTATTTATGAAGCCCCCGTATTGCTTAGATTAAATTTCCCTGCAATTGCACCGTCCTCCAGCTTTTGTCTTATTTCTTTCTCTGGGAGAGAGCTTAACCCCAAATGCTGAGTCAGATCCTTTCCAACATACCTTAGACCAAGCAAAGATGATTGTGCATTTTTTACTCTCTCTCTCACACAGACATATGCAGAGGGACTTGACCCCCTCTCTGCATCCACATGTATGTGGCAGGGTAGATTAAAAAACCCTGTCACTCTCTCAAAATGGATAAAGTCAAAGTGATTTGGCCCCTGTTGAAGATTAAGACTCCCCAGCTTTCCCCTCAAAACTTACTCTAATTAATACTTGTACCCTTCCTCACATTACCCCCAAAACCTCTACGTATATCCCTTGCCTTTCCTGCTAATGGTTTGGAGATCCTCAGCTCCAGAGCAATCTCATTCTTCCAGATCTGCTCCTGCAGCTCCTGGCTCAGTGCATCTCTCCCTCTCTGAAATCCTGCATCTCAAGGTGCCACTAGCAATAGCCTCTTTCCCTTCCCAAGACTAAAAAGGGGGCCATCTCTAGGCATGTTTTTTTCTCATTGCATTTTGCTGTACTTGAAATAGTGGGAAGGAAGGTGCATGCACTCTCTTATTTGCCTCTCTTCTACCCCCACCTTGAAAAATACCTCCTTCTTTCATGAGGGAAGATGATGGGATGAGGGGGAGTAAGAAACAGGAAGCTGAGGCAGCCTGCCCCTCACTGGAGTCCTCATTGCCTTTTCTGCCCCAGGAGGCAGGTGAGATTGTGGGAGATCAGCCCTTCATGCTGCTGGCATGGCTTGTGTTCAGACAGGCATCAGTGCTGCAGGACTGGCGGTCAGACAAGAATCATGAGGCTTGGGAAAAAAATTATTTCTTTGGCCTGGAGTTTTGGTCTCAGGATGCCAGAGCTGTAAGAAGCCATGAGCTTCGTATACTGCTTCTTGAAGCTATAGTTCCCATCTACCCCTGAGAAGCCCTAGCACAACAGCTTCTCGCCACCTGCCTGCTACCCTTCCTCTAGGCACTTTCCAAAAACACCCTACCTGAGAGGGCTTCTTTCTTCAGGGTGCAGTATCTTGGCATGAGTGCTGACTCAGCAAGTGGGGCAGCGGGAGGAGGGAGGTTACTGACCCCACAAACACCCAGAAGGGCAGTAGCAGGAGGAGCAGGTAAAAAAACAGGCTTTTTTTTTTTTTTCCTTCTGGGCTTGGGCAGACTGACAGGCACAATGAAATGTGTGGGTGTCACTTGGCAGGTGTGAATCGTTCAGGCAAGCTACAGTACACATATTTAGTTGTTTTAAACTGTCTTCATACATCAGACCTCACCGCCCCTTACGCAGATTTATTGCCTCAATCTTTCATTGAAAGGATTAATGTCATCCAGACCTGGCTGCTTTGGACATTTGCATCAAGGCTGCCAGCCTGGTAGTCGACATTTCCTCCATGGCCATTTCTTTCCCGAGTAATTTAGGAGAAGATCAATGCAGGGAAGGGGAAATTCTGGCATCCTTCAGAAGAAGCAGTGTCCCGTCAGTAAAATGACTGTGTGGCCCCTCTCTGCTAATACATAGCACGTTGCCTCAGCTGAGCAGGGGACCTGGGGGTAAGGTTCGGGGAGGAGCTATAGCCAGAGGTCTGGGCACGCATCCTGCATCCAGAAAGTCACATGTTCTCTTGTTAAACTCTTGAGGGCAACTCACTTCCTGACCCTTGCAGGCAAACCACCTCCCTTCGCTGACCTTGTTTGCCTGCGCGTGAGTTAGGGCTGATGGCAGTGACATTGCTAGGTGCAAGAAGGGGCGGGGGGCGCTGTCTAAACCTAACTACTGTGTGCAAAAAGCCGCTGTTGATGTTGAGCAATTAGGCTTGTGTTTGCGTGTGGTGTTTGGCAGAGTCTGGTGCTAGATCTGGCTTTATACAGTCAGAGGATATATGGGTTTTTTTCTGGAGGAATGGAGAGCAGCTTTATCTCCAGAATAAATCAGAATAGCTTTCCAGTTCTTCTAATTTTCTCATAGAAACAATGCAAATATTTCCCCACTCCAAAGCCAGCGCTTCCCCCAGCTCTCTCTCATTCACTGCTGGCTAAAGGTAAGTGGGCAATTACCTTTCCTTTGCCAGCCCACCTGCCAGCACAGGTTACCCTACCAGTTACTCAGCAGAACCATGACACTTTTGGGGGACCAAAAAACCACTGGCGCTGTGGACATCCAGCCCTGCCTGCCCCACTCTGCACGGGGTGCATGCACGGCTGCTCCCTGTACACACAGATTACACACACACACCCCCCTCATGATTAACCATTTTTTTCCCCATGGCTTCTTGTTCGTTTTTTCACCTTGAGACTGTGAGTGGCACCTTTTTATACATGCATCCTTCTCTGTGTGTTCAAGCAAGCTGGGTGCTTGTATTTAAGGATGGGTTTAAGGAAGGTGCTTGTTGTATTTAAGGATTAATTCTGGCCTCTCACTACCTGAAGGCTCTGCAGAACCGTGTCACTGCCAGACAGCCTCTCAACAGTACTGTGCTGTGGCTCCCAAGGGCACATTTTCTTCCTGATCTAAAATACACTGTTCTTCATGTCCTTCTCTTGGCTACTGCTCCCAGTCCTATTTTGGTCATATACATTTGTGCTATAAATGATCTCTTAAAATCAGAGCTTATCAACATTTGCTCTGGGCTGAGGGCTTCTTTTATCACATCAAAGGTGCATTGACGTTCTTCCATCTAATTTACTTCTCTTCTTTTTGGCTTTTTTTCAGCAAACTGGTCAGAGGGACACGGTAATAAGCAAAAATTCAAAAATAGATCTCTGATAATAACATTCCACCCTCAATTGTCTTTCTTTTTGAGGCAAGGAATTCAGCACTTCCCCTAAAATTCCAACTTCAGAAACAACTTGGCTTCAATTTTCCCATCAGATACTTTATGTATTTGGTCTCTGAACCAGCCAGTGTATGTTTAGCAGGAAAGGTAAAGAAGAAGGCTGACAGTAATCCCCACTTGGGCTATTTAGTTTTTGAACTAACTTCACTGGGCTTGAACATTGCTTCCATCAGTTCTGTAAGAGATTGTGCCCTCTAACTCAGCTGCCATATCCTCCACTTGGAGCTGCAGAAATTGGTCCATCAGATGCTCGAAGGCCCCCAGCATCCAGAGAGCAGTGTAGCCTTTTAGAGGTGGCCAAGCAGGTTTGCAGGTTTAGTCCCTATCCCGGGGCAATCAGCCATGCACGTTGGCAAGGTCTTGTACAGTAATTTTATCTGGCTTTATTTTGCAGATCTAGCAGATTGCCTAGGTGAAGCAGAGGGTAACTGGTGCTTCAAAGCAGAATTTAGGTCTTGGGAAGCACCGCGTGCTATGGAGAGATAGCAAAGGCAGTGATTCTGTGAGCTGCGGACACCAACTCCTGCGCTGCTTCCTTTCTTCTCCCAACGTTTGGAGGACTGCTGGTGGGCAAAAGCAGGCCATTTTGATATCAGGTATTGCCCTGCACTGGTCTGCCTTTCCTACATATGAACACTTTGCCAGACCTGTTGCAGCTGTGGGCTTTTCCCACTGGCCAGCCCCTTGGCTGCACACTGCCCACGCCCTGGTGACTGAGTGCTTCCACCTACAAAAATTACAAAAAGGGAGGTCTTCTTTTTGGTCTTTTTTTTTCTTTTTCTTTTTTTCTCTCCTCACCTCTGAAGTGCAGCTCAGAGCTTCCTGGGATTTCGTTCGGGCCCGAGTCATAGTAAAGCAACTTCAAAGATTCTCCTCGGACTGTTCCATCCCATGATCTTCACACCCCCTTCCCTGCTCAGCCCAAACAGATCTTGCCATTTTGCCAGTAGTTTATCTTCCATTGCAGGTAGCAACAACAAAGCTCTTTCTCACTGCCGGCTTGATTAGCTTCATCAACCAGCCTGCCTCGCTGCTTTTGTCTGAGTGTTTCCCCCACAAGCTTCTCTCTCTTATCTCTAAACTGTGGTGGAAGTGTTTGGGGTTTAGCTTTGGACTGAGATCCAGGAGGCTTAGGGCTGTCAGCCACTCAATACATCAAATGGAGAAGGTCCCGCTGAGTCCTGCGCGACCTCCCAAAATGCAGGACAAAATTTACCTGAGCTCCATTCACCTGCTTATGATTCTTCTTAGGGCCTGATTCATCCTCTCTGCTAATGTGTCCATCCAGAGATGATCAAAAGACATTCAAATGGCTTTTCTTGGGGGAGGGAAGCCTGGAAGTAGTCCTGTGCTCCATCACATCAGAGTTTCTCAGCATACTCAGAAATGTTTAACCAAGTGTTGCAGAGCTCTTTCTGCTGTAGTGCTGTGTAATGGAGCTCCCTCTGGCCATCAGGTCATATTATCACAGATAATCAGAGCGTATCAGTTTCACACAAAGCTCAGCCAGACAGGCAAGACAAGACGGCCTCCAATGCACCATGAATCTCTCACTCACATCATGCGTCATTTCGCTTTTAGCAAGACCACCCTGTCACAACATATAATGTATAGTACCCAACTTACAGGGCAGCAGTGGAAATGAGGTTATAGCTGTAAAATGTTTTATTGCTAAGGCTTATTTATTCTTTTTATCCTTATTCTGAATCTTAACATCTTAATATCTAAGTTTCTGTGTTTGTTTTAGGGTTTTTTCACCATCATGCCTCAGAAAACACTTCCTTCTGGTCAGTTAGCACCACAGAATAGGGTTCTTAAGACTGCAGCAGGGGAGGAACCAGTGTGTCACAATACAGATGATCACAAGGTAAGGAAACATGGCCAGAAACCAAGACAGAGTGCAAGAAGTGTCTTGCCCGAAAGGAAGAAATGGGGAGGAACAGGGTGAAACTGCATCCAGGTTTCTCTCCTGTCTTTCAGACTGTGGTGGACTAGGAAGGATCGTGTGGGGTCACTGAGATGGGGTGGGATGTTATTTACAAATGGAGCCACGGCCAAGGATGAATTACAGGTTGTTTAGGAAGGAGAGGAGGAGGATAAGAGTATAGGGAGTTCAGTCCTATGTAAAGGAGCTCGTTGGCTGCAGAGAACTTCAATCAAATGGTCAGCCTCTGACACAAAGTCATCAGAGAAAGAAACATGAGGATATTGCACTGGGGTTCCATCACAAACCACCTAACCAAGGATGAGGCTTTCTAAAAACAGCTAACAGAATTCTGCTTACTGCAGGCCCTAATCCTCACAGGGGATATCAACTATCCAGATACCTGCTGGGAGAGCAACAGGAAGCCCACTGATTTCCTAGGAAGCTCAAAATGCTACAGGGACAAACCATTACTCTTCTTTCTGCCCACAAACAGGGAAAAGTGGTGGTGAACATAGCCACAGAGAGTGATTTGAACTACAGCAACTACACAATAATTGAGTTTAAGATCTAGAGGGTGGGTGGGAAGGTAAACAGCAGTTCATACTTTGGACTGTCACAGAACAAACTTTTTTGGAGACTTTCTAGGCATAATCACTTGAGAAGCTGCCATGAGGGATTAAGTACCCAGTAGACTTGACTGATTCTTAACGCAGAATTACTGAGAGCTTAGGAACACACAATCTTATTGGTCAGGAAGACTGGGTATTTCAGCATAAGGCCCCTTTGGATAAGCAAGAAACTTCTCAATGAATTAAAATGCAAAAGGAGAGCATGCAGGCAGTGGAGACAAGGATAGACATCAAAGGAGGAATACAGAACCATTTCTTGGATCCTTGGGGATGAAATAATGAAGACCAAAGCAAACAAGGAATAGAGAGAGAGAGATTGGAAACCTCAGCAAGAAATGTCCAGATGGGATTCATTTTAAAAAGTCAAGGCTAAAATATTGCTAGCACATACTCAGCAAATAGAAGATATGCAAAATGTTGCTGGGAAAAGCATAGGTCCTAGGGAGAGGAAGCACCAACTAAACAGAAGGTTTTAATATAAAAATGTGCTGAAAATGGTCATTGTTGCTTTGGGCACCTAACAAAGTTGGGGAAAAAACTCACTCCAGCAAGAGTTTGCATCAGCTGTGCACTGGGAGCACTTCTGGCAATTTCTGGAACTGAAGATCAGAGGAAAATGATGAGACCAGTCAGAGGGCTAGAAGGTCAAATTTGCTGCAAGTATTACAGAAGTTAGATCTATATCTCTGGGATAACAGATGACCAAAAGTGAACACAGCTATTCATCAATAGCTAAAGGGCAGGGCTGCTAACGAGGCAGGGAGACAAGCTGGCATAAGTAGGAGCACAAGAGGATAATTCCAACTTGGTGTCAGGCAACTTGCACTGGGTCATGGAAAAGTTTCCTGTGGGCAGAGATGGAAGCTCCCTCTACTTCATGTATGGTGGCCTCTGTGCTAGGTAACACAGAATGATCTGTGGCAGCCGTGGGTGGGAGCTTCTAGAGTCAGAGTATGAGAAAGGCCAGGAGAAAATGGTGTTGGTTCCTAAGAGGAGAATAGTGCCACTACATTTGATTGCCCTGGGTCTCAGTCCCGCTGAATGTTCTTCCACCTGAATCTGAACCAAACTTCCACAAGGAATTGCTGCAAGAGATCACTCCTGGGTTCAAAATTCAAACCTGATTTCTCATAACCCTTAAGATTTTGTCTCATTGCAAGAGAATTGACTTTCCTCTACTTAAATGCCAGAGCACAGCAGAAGCTAGAAGCATCTCCTCTTGCCCCACTTCCTCTCTCCACTGTTAGTCAAGTCACTCAGTTCCTTTAGCAGTAAAGTCCCATTTGTTTGGATAAAAGGGTCACAAACAGGATCTGGATAAAGAAAGTGTTGAAAAGGAGTGGGGGAAGGATGCTGGATGTCTGAGAGAAGTGAATCTTTCCCCATGGGGGGCCATTTGGGGAGGAAAAATCAAAGTGGAGCCATGTAGAAATAGACCCCAAGAGCAGAGACCTGGACACCTGGGGTGAACTGAGTGCTGTGTAGGCATCATGGATCCCCAGACACGTTCCCTCTCCCTGCCACATACACCCCCCTTCCCAAGGGTCTGCCTACTGACTTTTTGCATCCCATCTCCTGGCTCTTCCACACTGGGCCCGTGAACTGTATTAAACTCTCGACCCAGATTTAACTCTTAACACACACTTCAGAGAGAAGTGGCCGCTGTAGGCAGTCGCAGTCTGGATAACTGGAGAGCTGCCCTGTCCATACAGATGGCAAAAGGCAGGCCATTCCCCCGTCTCCCCGGGCCAGCTCTCACCTTTGCTGTGCCCTGACCGAGCGCTGAGCTGCCACGAGAGGAATCCCTCACTCACCCCCTGACCGCTACCACGCCGTGGGAGAGAAGAGCGCTGGGTAACGCTGTGTGTGCTTCGCTCTGCCAACACCAAGATTTGTCCCCCTGCTGCCCTCCCCAGCCTCACCCTGCGGCTGGACTTCAGCCAGCGGGAGCCCTTTAGAGAATGGAAATGGATGCATCTTTCACAGTCATTAGTGTGGATTGTGCTAATGGGATGTCATGATACATACTGACAGTTAGCTGAGGGCAGCAGCGTGTTCACCGTGAAGGCTCCAAATGAGAGGGCAGCAGATGCTACAACAAGCTCAAAGTGTGCCTGTGGAGGGGGGATGAAGTGGGAAGGCAGAGGCAAGCTGGCGGGCGGGCAGGCTGGTGACGAGATCACGGAGCCTGCTGCTTCAAGGTCACCGGCCTGAGAGCGGTCCCGGGTGCCAGCGGTGCTGCAAATGGAGAGCGAGGGGTGGAAGGCCCCTGCAGCCCGTGGGGATTTTGAATATTAGAAAGGTGAGATGCTGTTGAAACCTCAGGAGGATCCCACCTGACAACAGAGGCTAGTGTATGTGTGGGAGCCCGGGAAGGGCAGGGCAGGACAGGGGGCTGCAGGGCAGGAGGGGGCACAGGCAGGATCACGTAGGTGCTACTGAGCACCACGAGCAAGGGTAGTTGGAGGGAAGAGACGAGAGGCTGATGTTTGGGGGAGAGGATTACTTGCGTTATCATCTGAGCTCGAACGCACACGAAGAAATGAGCTTAGAGCTTTGTTTCCTCGGGGAACTGACCAGCATAACTATAGTTAGATAATTATACCATTAAATCTATGCTAATACTACTAAGGCTGGTCATGAATTTTTTAACAAACCAGCGTTTCATTGGAAAATACCAACTGATTTTATCAAAGAGGAAACTTTTCTCAAGGACAAGCACATTTCAACTAAAAAAACCCAACAAAGACAGTAGGAGTCAGAACACGCACTTATTATACTGAAGTGTTTTCAGGAGATTTCTTTCTAAGCAGGATTTCCAAATTAATGTCCATCCATGGATCATCCAGCCAAGGGACCTCGAATTGTGGGTCCTCCACCCATAGCACACACTGATCAGCAGGCTGCTAAAGAGGTCTTGCTGACCTCTCTGATCTATTTTCCCTGAAAAACCTCAAAAGAATCTGATTTTCATTCTGGTGCAGATCAGAAAACAGTTTTTGCATCCTGAGTTTGGTAAGACAGGGAAAACTAGTTCTCTCTCTGCTCTTGGTATAATTCACCCACAGGGAAATACTATTCTAGAATAAAAGCATTTTCTTACTTTGGAGTAATTAATCTTATTCCAGAATAGATTATGCACATGAGGGAGTTAACCTAGCTGGAGCAATAACTGCTCACACTACTCAATTTCCCAGTATATTCAGGTCTTAAAGGATACAAAAGTAAATGTGTACTCTTCTTCTTATTGAGAGTATTAGCTCTCCTTGGGTCAATGTTGCATACCCTATTGACAAAATTAGTCCTGCTTGACAAAATCAGATCTGCAAAGACAGATGAAGGATGAGCCATGGCTTTGTCAAGGAGTTAACATCAGTTTTACTTGTTGAGCAGCACCGGTGTGCATACACATCCACACAGGGACACGCATGCATGCACACACACCTTTGTACATCCATGCTTATTTCATGCCCCTGGCCTGATCATTGGCCAATTTTGAGATGGGAAGCACAGAAAAAAAAAACCAAGGAGGCTGCTCACCATGGATGAGACTGAAATAAGGAGGAGATATGAGGTGCATGTGGTGTCAGCTCATTATGTTACATCCACCCATCATTTTCCTCCTAATATTTCTCACTGGAAGTAGCTCTGAAGACATCATAATAATGACTATTGGCAGGGTTTGTGTGGGCGAGGTGCTGAGAGCCAAATAAGCCCAAAGTCTGAATTGCCATTCAAGTCTCCCACACAGAGTGGCCTCTTCAGCTCTGAGATGAGGTCAACAGATGGAGGAGGATGGAGAGGAAGGGAATTCCATATCAGTCTTCATAAGCTCATCCCATTTCTTTGCACAGAGAATATCTCCACCTGTTTCAGGTTGGGTGGGGCTGCCCCTTGTTCTTAAAGGCAGCCCATCAGCATAAGCACAGTCCTTGCAGAGGATTGCACAGGGGTCTGAAAGCTTTCTGAGCCCCCTTACAGCACCATCACATCACATTGTCCCAGAAACACTTTGCAATGCTCTTGTTTTCAGATGAAGAGAGAGTTTCACATTGCAAAAATTACTGAGCTGGTTACGCACTATAAGCACTCAAAAGCAACAGCTTTAACGTTGAGGTGCCTTTAACAAAAAGCCCAGCACTATATAGCAACCACCAAGAGTCCTTACTACTTCCCCAGACCCTTACATCTGTAGCCTGTTGCCCTGTTCAAGCTCTGGTTTTATCCACGGACACACACTTCTTCACTGCTGATGGACATGGAAGCAGCATGTCTTGGCTCTCAGATCTCTCCGCTCTGCTCTACTCTTACTTTCTGCCATGCCACTCAGCACAGCTGTAATCACCTTGGCCTGAGCAGTGCTCAGGGGATTTCCAGAAAGCAGATGAGGAATGTTAAATGCATTGAAGCAATAGTGGCCAAGCCGTCTCCCAAGCATAAACCTAAGAAGAGCTCCATTAGAGTGGTGGAGGCTGTTCACGTTGAGGGAGAGAGACGGTAGTAGGCAAACCGCATGGCAAAGCAAGCTGCACACCGTGTACCTCTCTACATTGACAAATTCTGGTCTCTCACCCAGAGATTCAGACCTGCCACGAGGGCAGGCTCTGCCCAGCCTCGGCATCCTGGCCGAGGCAGTAGCTGGCAGTCAGAAGGACCCATATGCACAGCAAGGCCAGATGAACGAACATCTAGGTGCACACCAGAAGAGCCCAGCGTGCATCTTTCTCTATCCATAACCCACAGCAGGAGGCAGACACTCTTCTAGCAGAGGCTGGCCAAAAGCTTCTGTTGCATTTGCGAGATCTCTTCACACCCTTGTGTCAGAGGCAGCACGCTGCTGACTTGGAGAATCCACAAGGATTCACAGCTGCATCTGATTTAAAGACCGAAAATTACTAATAGAGGTGTTACCCAGACCAGAACACTGCCTCATCAAGGGAAATGTCCCATGTGACCTCCAAGCCTAAGTCTCTCCTACAAGACCTTTTACAGCTGCCACCCCACCGAACTCAGGTTGGCACCCAACCAGTAACCCCCAGCAAGGGAGGGGACACCCCACTCAGCCAGCCACCAAACGATGCACAGAGGCAGCACTGGGTGTTGGGGAGGCCGGCGCTGCCCTGGCATTTGCCTCCTTCCCCTCCTGGATGTATGGACTGTGCCCCCGTGCGTCCAGCGCCAGGAAGGAGCCAGCCCCGGGGGCACACACAACTGGCCGCCATTGTGTGTCTCCAGGACAAGCCCATACTGTGTGAGGCAGGTTCCAGCCTGTGCAGGCCGTGCTGCTTGACCCTCACGCGAACCATTCATTCCCCTGGTACAAAAGGAAGTCTTGTTTAATTTGATGTCGATGAAAGACGTGGAGCAAAGCTCGGAAACAGAAGCCACTTTCTCATATAGCCGGGGAGCTGGGTGACAACTGCCCTCTGTTCTCCACCCCCAGCTCCCTCTGCCTCCCAAAGGGAACAGACAAAGGACATGTCATGATCCGCATACGGAAAAAGGAGGACTTGCAATTGCCGTCAGTACAGTGGTTGTGGAAAGCAGGGCCCTTCGCATCCTTCTGGACCTGAGACTGATGCTGGCTGTTAGAAATGGTGGCGACAGCGCTTTCAAAAGCTAATCCAGCATCAGTTTGATGCAATGGCACAGAGGATCTGGCCTGTACTTTCAACAGGTAGCTCACTTAAGAAGTAGTTTCTCATAAAAGCAGCTACTTACCTTTATGGAAAAGCCTTACTGAATTGAAGAGAGATGAGACTGACAGAATGGCAGAGGAATTATTCTTCAAGCTGACATTTTCATAGACAGTGACTCTTTTTTTTTTCCTTTTTAAGCCATCCTATAGAAATCAACCATCAGGATATAACTCTCTGCTTGACATTAAAGGATGGTTTACAAATCGATTGAAAGGTAAATACACATTTTCCCTTGCAGAAGTTTTGCAGAGGGGCGGGATGCTGAAGTGGCATCCCCTGGGGGAGGTACAGCTACCCAAACAGCTCAATAGACCAAGGTGACCAGCAGTGCTTGCTGCCTTCAGGTGATGGGTACATAGCTTCAAGTTCCTCAACTGCCACTGGGGAAATTAATTTTGAATTTGTCCCTTAAGCTTGGGTTTCTTTAAGTTTCTCCATCAGTACAGTGCTCCTTCCCACTTCCCCGCTCCCATCCTGTGCTCCCTGCTGTCACGTGGGAATGTTCCCCACTGCCAGGGTGAGGCCAAAGCTTGAGGCTTCCTTTTGTTCTGCATTTCTTTAGCTGGTGGGCAGGAGGGATTTGGGTTTGTAGGATCTGGGGGAAAGGCAGCCACTCAGGCTCTCTCTCGCCTTTCACGGGCAGACCCCATCCCGAGGGTGCAGGGTACCTGCAGAGGCAGGCAACCGCTCAGCCCACGCAGAGGACGTGTGAAGCCTCTGCCACGCACGCAGCAACCCTTACACATGCTGTGTAACTGTAAGCCCGTTTCCAGGAGGTTTTTTGCAAGCCCAGAGCCCCTCTGCAGCCTCACGGATGGCTGAGGAGGAGGCGGAGAGCCCCGGGAGCGCAGAGCCGAAGCCCCGCCGGCTTCTCACAGCGGCTCCTTTGCTACACCTTTGGAGTCGCGCTGCCGAAAGAGCTGCCTCTCAATTGAAGAATAACAGATGCGTTTACCACACATCAATCTGTCTCTGTCTGGGTCCTTACGCGGCCCCCATCATCATCCTATTCAAGAGTCTGCAAAGTATTTAAAAATAGCAATAACACTAACAATCTCTCTTTCTTTCCTCCCCAGCTCGTAGCAGAAATAGCTTGATTAGTGTACAGTTCTGGTGCTTCAAGGGGGAGAGAAATGAAACTGCAGAGCTAGCAGAGCGGCTTTTCAGCTTTCTTCAGGCAGCAATTGCCGGCTGCTTCACTGAAGCACAGGCTCTTCAAAGGATGGCAGGTTTTAGATCAAGGACTGCTTGTTCTGTCACACATCTCCTGAAGCAGATTTGCAACAAGGAGAGAGAAGCACTGCCACAGCTTTGGACCTTGGGAGAGACGCACCTGGCCCCCCACCCCATGTCCTGCCGTCACTCCTTCAACACATCCAGAAGGCTGAGCAGAAGAGTTGGGAAGGGAGGACACTGGGGACTGAGAAGTGGCTAGGCAGAAGACAGCTCAGCAAGCCTCCCCAAAAAATGATCAGACTGTAGCCTGACCAGGAGCTTGGCAGAAAAGACCACTGGGGCTTTGTCACATCCCTTGGACTGGATTTCAGGAGTGACTTCGAGGGAACCACTTGAGTTCTCCAGGGCTCACCTCCACTCCCAGCGGAACAGTAGTGCCACTTCCTCAGCTCATAGGGAAGGTTTTGCTTGCTGTAGCACATGCAGTGTTCAGAGAGTCACACCTACAGAGGTGACACCACTCTCTAGCACTGCTTTACAGGCCGTGTCACCTGTCGACTCATGACTGACCTTTTCAGTAGGTTTCCCTCCTGCCTCCACACCACCCCCTCTCGGCCCTTCCTCCAGGGCTGCTGGTGGCTCTTCCTCACCTTTTCTTTGTGAAATATACCCCACCAGCTGGGAATGGGCAACAGCTCTGCTTGCTTCTCCCCTGCCTTCAGTGCAATGAAGAGGCAAGTTCTCAGTGCCACTGCTAACAGCTGTGTAGCCAGAGCACAGCATCACATGCCTGCCCACAGCAGAGGACACCATCAAGGTCCCTGCTGCCCTGTAGCCAAATCCTTTGGCAAAAGGGAGGGTGGTAAGTGTGAACAGCTCTCTCCCTCAGTCCTTGTAAGGTGCCTCAGACCCTCACAGGGCCATGTATTGCTCACAAGAGCAGCAAGCCAGGAGAGCGAGGAGCAGCTGCAGACACTCAGCCCAGATGGAGCAAGTCCTCGGGAGGCTCACAGTGCTGAGGAAGAGCTAACTCCTTTACAGCACTAGTCAGTGAACGTCTTCCACAGCATTTCCTCTCCTATGGCTTAACTCCTGCAGGACCCAGAGATGAGGTTTGTGGGCCTGTCTTCTTGCTGACACAGCATCAGGCCCCTCAGGGCCTGGCAGTGAAAAAGCAAGAAAAAACAAATTGCAGGAATAAACTGCATACAGCCTGCAGCAGTAAGCCACCCTCTCCAGCAGCATCTCTTCCAGGATCAAGAAGCACTTACTGCTTGGGAAGGAGCTGAGCCTTGTGGTGACCTCAGGGTGGAGATTTCATGGAGCTCCTCACATCGTGTCCTTTCAGTGGAAGAAATGTGAGCAGAGAGGGGCAGACGTCCCGGAGAGGCGCAGAGTTGCCACCCAGAGCACTGGAGTGCAGACTGCTGTGTTTGCCTGGGCTGGACACAGCCGTGGTGGTGGTGGAAGGGGGAAAGTCTTACCAGTGCAGCGACTTCATCGCTGTGTGGCTGGTAACACAGACTGCCCCAGGCACTGCTTTCAGGAGGGATAAGGAAGGTTATGGCACACTGGATAGCTCCCTGTCCCCTCCAATGAATCCACTCTGGCTGCTCTAGCCAAAACAAATGGCTCTGCACCGACCCACCTTCCGAAGACCTGAGTCTCAGTTCAGAACTGTGCTGCCTGTGCCAGGATACAGCTCTGACCAGGTTGGGGGGAAGAATATTCCTGCAGTGCTGACCTTTAGCCCCTCCAGTCCCACTGTGGGATGCACTGCCTGAGCTCTGGCTCTGTGTGTAGCAGTGAAACAGTAGTGCCAAAGGTGGCGGACAGAAAAAGGGAAAGCCTGGAGCATGAGTAAGCAAAGCCTGAGTGGTTTGGGCTTCCAGCATTGCCAGAAGCCTTGGATTAGATCTCTTCCTTCTGCCTTCACTCCTAGGAGATGTGTCCAAGAGTCAAAGTCCTTCTCAAACAGCCTCTACTAGAGAGGTCCCAGTGTTAGGACACTCATCCAAGGTCCATGCCCACTGACCACACAGATGTCTGTGACTGACAATCAGTCAGTTATCTCCTCCACTAGTCCTTCCCCCAGCCACAGGAGGATGAAGTCTCTGTCTTCTCCTGTCCTGTTGCATGCTGAGACACTCAATGCCTTGCAATCAATTTCTCTGGTGCAAGTTTGCCTAAAGTCAAGGTGCTGCAGAGCTGGAGCTGCTCAGCTAGCTAATCCTTGAAGCAGGGTAATGCTTCTGCTGGTAGTGCAGGAGTAATGCAGGCTTCTGCTGAGCCATCTGTGGGGAAGCATCTCGCCGTTTCCTGACACCTACACGCTGGCTTTCAGCCCTGAGCACACAGGACTCTCCTGGGCTCACTGTACAACCTGGGGGCTTTATGCCTCTGACACAAAGGACGGATGGGTGAATGGGTGGGTGGGTGGGTGGGTGGGTGGATAGGTGAATGGGTGGATGGATGGATGGATGGATGGATGGATGGATGGATGGATGGATGGATGGCTTCCCCCCAGTGAGGGCCGCCTGGGATGCCAGGGCAGGATAGTACCAGCCCTCAACACACTTGTTGAAGGACAGCAGCGATTCATGCCCTGCTGTCCTTCACCAAGTGTGTGGAGGGCTGAGGGAAAGGTGTGCCTGGACGCAGAGAGTGTGTCTGCACAGCTGCCAGCACAGCAGTGGTGAGCGTGGCAGTAGGTCCTGCCAGGCGCAGGACGTGTGGCTCAAGGTGTCCCTCTGGCAAGGGGAGAAGCAGGTGAGCGAAGGCCCTGGCACACACACCCCTGCTGCTTTGCCCACATCAGGCTCGCTTTGGTGTTGTGCTCTGTAAATGTCATTTGGGCTGTAAAATGTCACTCAATGTCTTTCTCCCCGAGGTGTTTCAGAAACTTCTGCTCCAGAAATGTGGCTGAGACCTGCCAGCTGACCTGAGATGAAAGACTCCTCTTGTTCTTCCCCAAGAGCACTTTCCAGCCAAGGATCTCAAAACATTTTGCCCTGCTTAGTGCATCCCACAGCAGGAGCTTTGTTGTGTGTAGCCAAACTTGATCTGCAAGCCCCCACCTGAGCCTGGGTCTGTGCTGCCTTCCGTGCCTCATGGCTTGCTGAAAGCTGTGGCAACCTCTTCGGGAGAAACTCCTGGGATGTGGATAGTTACAATCCTCAGAAGTGTAAGTGGGTTGGGGGGGGGGGGTGGGGAACAGGCTGGGCGCGCTGCCCAGCCCCAGGTGAGGAGAAGGCTGAAGAGGAGCAGGGCTGAGGTGCGACAGCCCTTCCTCTGTTCTGCCCTCGGTGCGCTCAGCCCCAGCTGCGAGGCTGGAGAACTGCCGCACACACCCCCTCCAAGCAGCACGCTGACCTCATGGCCGGGGGGCACAGCTCATAAGGGGAGCGGGCAGAGGAAAACCAAAGCCAGCCCGTCTCCTGCTCCCACATACATCGCTCCTAGCCAGGGGCGGCTGGACAAAGTGCTGGCTGTGGCTGCTCGTGTGGCCGCTGCAGCGGGAAGCGGTTGCACTGACTCCCCTCGCCCACCTCAGAGCTGGACGGGAAACTGAGGCACGCGGCAGCGATGGAAGCCATCAAGCAGCGAGCAGGGAGAACGAAGCCCGGAGAGAGGCACTGTGCCCCGTAGGTTGCCTCACGGTTAGTCACCCAGCCCTCATGGTCTGCGGCGGTGGCAGGTGTCTGCTCCTGGGAGCAAACGGAGCCTCGGGGCGGGGAGAGGGGAATCAATCCCGCACCCGGTAATCAGCAAAACGAGCCCCCCACCCCCTCCCCGGGACGAAGCGAAACATCGCACCCCTTCGCCTTCAGCGGGGGAAACGTCCCCCTTCGAGAGAAAGGGCCCCCCGCCCTGCCCTGCCCCTGCTCGGCCGCCGACCCCGACCCCGGCCCCGCATTGGGCGGCGCGGCGCTCCAGGCAGCGGAGCCGCCGCTGCGGCGGTGCCCGGCCCCGCTCGCCGCCGCCGCCTCCTCCCTCGCCGGCCCGGGTCGCCTTCTCGCCACTCCTTTCCCCCCTCGCCGGCTCCAGCTCTCGCCCCTTCCCCTCTTAAGGTGGCCCCGCAGGATGCGCGGCGCGCAGGAATCGACTGCGGGCGGCCCTCGGCGCTCCCCCCACCCCCGGCACAGGGTGGCCTTAAATCGGCTCCGCGCCGCGCGTAGCCGCATCGCAGGCGCCGTCTGAAGGCGGTCACGGCCATCCGCCGGCAGCGCCGACGGGCCGGTCCCGGTCGTAGTGCCAGTCCCGCGGCGGCAGGGCCGGCGGGCAGGACCCACCTCCGCCCGGCAGGACCCACCTCCGCCCGGCGGCGGGCGATGCTTCCCCGTCAGCCCCCGGCGCGGTGCCGCCCCGCGCTCGGCGCTCCGGCATCTCCGCCGTGACCGGCGCATCTCGCCAGGTAAGCGGGACCCCTCCGCACCCCGGGATTTTGGGGCGGGGGGGAGAGGTGTGGGGGAGGAGAGAAGCGCCGGAGGTGTAGGGGTGACCTTGCGGTCCCCCGGGTGCCCAGCGCTTGGCGCCGGGAGGGGTGCCCTGCCCCGCCGCCGGTAGCCGGGTCCTCAGACTTCACCCGTGCTCAGCACCCGAACCGGCTCCGCGCTTCACGGGGGGCCCCTGTCCTTGTACCCTCTCTCTCTCCGGGACGGGCACCTTCCAGGGGAACAACATCCCCCTCCCAGACTGGAATTTTCCAGCTGTGGGGAGATGCCCCCAGCCCTGGTGTTTGCCCGCCGGGGGATGCGGCAGCTGCCGAGTCAGTGCCGAGGGGATTTCTGGCCAGGCTGCACAAACGCGGGTCCCGGGCACGCCGCTGGCCCCCGGGGAGGTTTTGTTGCGCCTCTCCCTGACAGGTACCGGGGAAGCAGAAAGACACAGGGGCGAGAGGTGTTCTGTCACACGCAGCCCCGGTGGAAAGCAACCCCAAGCGCACATTCCTGTGAGGAGCTGGGGGCTCCTCTCTGCAGAGAGGTGGATGGGGATGGGGCAAGAGCAGGAGGGCCAGAAAAGGTCTCTACCCCTTTTCACCCCTGCCTGGCACACGGGTGTCTGCCAAGGGATGCACTTGCTGGGTTTCTGGAGCAGAGTTTGGGGTAGATGTTCCTAGGTGAGTTGGAAATAACTTTTTTCACCCTCCTGCTCCTGCCGCTTGCCCATCCAGGGTGGGGACAGGGAAGGAGGAGGATTAGCCTCCTCAGCTAGTGCCCAAGGGGGAGAAACCCCCAGGTGCTGCAGATCTGGAGAGAAGCATCTGGTTCCTCAGTAACTCCTTAGGCAAGCCTGCCAAAGGGCAATTTCTGTGCCTGCTTGAGGGAAGGGGTGTTCAGAACAGCGGGGCAGCACCAAGCATCTCTGTAGCAGAGCAGTAGTGACAAGCAATAAATACCCATCCAGCAGCTCAGAGCCGCTCTGAGCGTGAGTGGGGGAGTGTGAACGATGCAGCCTCTGCAGGTGCTTCCAGCACCTTTCCTGGACCCAGAGGAGGCCTCCTTGTGCAAAGCACGTATGCGAGAGCACAGCAGGGCACCGTGGCTTCTCACATGAGTCTGATCACCCACCTCTGCTCGGGTTTAAATCTCTTCTGGTGCACAGGGGAAAAAATGGATGATGAGGTTTGTACCTTGCACCCCTGGACCACTGGGCAGCCTCTGACGAGGCTAGGAACAGGAGCTGTGCAGCAAGTTGGGAGGTGGGTGCAGAGAGACAGCAGGACGGGATCCTCACAGGAGGGAGGGAGGCCATTGTGACTCCAGAACAAGATACGGAGGTATCTTATTAAGATAAGGCAGGAGATTATGGGGTTCATCGGTCTCAGGTAATAGAGAGAGGGCTACAGAGCAGGAGGGGGGCACTGGCAGAGCTGCGTGCGACAGCCTGTGTCACATCTGTTTGCAGCTGCGCTGCTGCCAATCCCCTTTTCCCTGTGCCTGGGAGCAGGGTGCAGGGGCCGGGAGGGCGTTCGGTCGGTGCGTGCTCCGTGGTTTCCTGGAAGCTGTCTGTCAGCGGGCACAGACCCTACGTGAGCGCCCGCAGCACAGCGCCTATGGTGCCAGCTCAGTGCGAGGCCAGGGGCTCCGTGGCTGTGATTCCTCTCCTCCCACCCCCCTGACACACACAATTCCAGGAGCCACTCCAGTATTGCTTTTAGGGCACTCCAGTCTGCACTGAATTAAGGCTTGGCAGGGCAGCTGATGCATGGAGGTAGATGTGCTGAGCCGCTACCGCATAGTATCGGGTATTTCAGGAATCAGGTGAGATCAAGTTAAACCTCTTGGCTTCTTTGGCACTTCCAGCGTAGTAGTAATAATAATAATAATTAGAATAATTGATAAACCATTTAGGCAACTTCGCAATCCCAAAGCAATTAAACCAGCTGACAGGGAGATGCAGCCACCTTTACAGCAAAGGGCCTCAGCCTGACTTGCAAGGCGCCCAGCAGCCACGGGATGGAAGGTAAAGCAGTTGGGCTGAGGATGCTTGCTCCCACGGCAAGGATTTTTAGTGAGCGAGGCTCCCGCACCTTCGGGCTTTGTTATGGTGTCATTTGGGAAGACTGTTGCCTAGGGAGCTGTACAGAGCTATAGAACAGCCAAACGCATGCAAGAGAGAATATACTTCTACAGTGCAGAGCCCTTAAATTCATGTTCTCTCCACAGCTCAGGAGTGTCTTTGTGATATTAGCACGTGTGTCATCTAATGGGTTCTTCCCTGCAGACTGTCCAAGCTGGTACTGGACAGCTCAAGGCTATGTCTCCTGTGTACCCAGCATCCTTTCTTCTTGCTTGTTAAGCATGGGTAGAGGTGCTTTCCAGCAGGGAACTTCCCTCTACTTCAGCAGCAGGCCAGGAGGAGATGTCCTTAGTATCTGAGAGCAAAGTCGTACCTAGCAGGCAGCTTGTTGGTAGGAACTTGGAATGGATTCATGGCATCCCTACCCCTGGATGGCTTTCATTTCCTCTTTGTCACAGTGATCACCTGCCAGTGGCACTGTCCTGCACACCCCTGTGTTCCTCAGTGCCTTTGTAGCTCGAGCCTCTGCTGCCCCTCTTGGGGTGCCAGTGCTGCAAGCACAGTTGCCTCCAGCTTCCCACAGATCCACTGGGAGGAAATACTGCTGCCTCGGCCATGAGGAGCCACCCTACAACCTCATCCACCTCCTGGAGCTTCTTCCGAGGCCATCTCTTCCTCCTCTTCAGCGCTCTCAGTTGCCTTTCCTATTCCAGCTGGGCAATATTTGGGAGCAATAGAGATCTCCTGTTGTATGCTGCGAGCTTTCCTGTATATTCCTATGAGGAATAAGATATTTGATAGGCTCTGAAGATGCCCTTTACTGAGCATGCAAAATTGCTCTGAGAAAGCTCTGCAATTATTCTGCAGGATGTACACAGGAAAGATGATATCTGTCCCCTTCCTCCTTGTATTTAATTGTTCCTAATAAAAGAAGAAGCCTAAAAAGGTGGCAGTAAGCTAGACTGGAAACCGGGTCCCATACACCTGCAGGGCCCTGGAGAAGTCTGGAATTGCTCTGCCCTTTTTGCTCCTGGCCTTTCTGTCTAATAATAAGCATTAGCCTCATCCACACTGCTTCCCATCCAGCGATCTCAAAGTACTCTGCATACGTGATTAAGAGCACTCCCTGCCCACAGACAGAGCTGTTTGTCAGGATGACTACCCCCCTTTAACAAGGGAGACACTGCAGCTGATAGCGTCAGAGCTGAGACAGCCCCAGATCGTCTGTCTCCCAGACAAGGCCCCTGCAATCTCTGGGAAGCAGCTCAGGCTAACCAGGGCTGCAATTTGGAACTTGCCAGCACCATAAGAGACCAATAAATACAGCACATGGATGAGACCTGTGGTTATCACCACCCTCCTCTCTGGTGCAAGCTCTTCAAAAAGGGAACACTTGGTCAGACCCCACTGAATTCTCCAGACTGGGCTATGTCTCCAAACGGCACCCTGACCCACGGTCAGCACGCTCATAAGAGTCCTGTATGGGTTCATGCTGGTTTAAGCTGTGCAGGCTCGTAATTAAGAGCTTGAAGTCTCTTCTAGCTCACTCTCATGCGACATTAGTGCTCCCGAAGGTCTATCCTTAAGAGCTTGAATTTATCTACTTTGCCAACGTTCCCAAGTGTTCAATCAGCTGCCTTGTTGGCTCCCACCACCGCACAGTGCGGAGGGCTGAGGTCCTTCTCCCTGAGATAAAAACATTGCACTCTGCAAATTCCTCAGATTTATAAAATGCTAGTGACGTGTCCTCAGGAGATGTGGTTCCCCGGGGCTGTGACACCGAGTGTGGCTCCGCAGCTCCAGCACAGGGACCTTTAGGTTTTGCTTGCCGTTCATCCCTCCCCTGAGCAGGTAACCTCACTAATGCCTGATGCACAGAGAGAGACTTGTTAAGATGGGGCTAGTTAGCTCAGGAAGACAAGCGAAGAAGGACATCAGGGTGAAAGCCAAAGCCATCAGCAGTGTGGAAGAGGGAGAATAAGTGCTTTTTTGCATCGCTTTTCTTCATAGAGGAACTGGATTGCATTCAGAAAGTGTGAAAGGTAGCAACTTGACAATAAAAGTAAGTATTTTCCTGTGCTGTGCATAGTGATATATGGAACTCGCCGCTACGAGATGTTGCTGGTACCAAGTGTAGGATTTGGGAAGAGAGGAGTCATTTTGATGGATAGTCGATCATTCATCGCTGGACAGGACAGTCCATTTGAAACAGATGTAAATCTTCAGGCTTCAACCTCTCACAATTGTCTGGCATAGGATTTCTTGTACCTCCTGAAACCTACAACACTGATCAATGTGGAGACGGAGGACAAAAGGAGACAGGCACGCTCAAGCGAAGATCACTGGGGCGTATTTTCATTTCCACGCTGAGGCAAAAATAATACCTGTTTTCCAACCTGTGTGCTGACACTTCTCTCCCATGGGTTTTTATCAGCTGGAGCGGGTTCAGCTTAGGTTCTGCTGCGATTTGAGCTGGTCCAGCGGTGCTCGGGCTGGCACTTCCCCTGCCTGTGCAGCTGGTTTGAACAGACTGCCAGCATCCTGGAAACTCGGTGCGGTGCTGGTTCGGGAATAATGTGGCATTACAGAAGAAAATGGCATCGTCCTGCTCTTTGGACGTGTCCCCCAGGCAGGGAAGGCAAGGGCATTTATTCCCAGTGCGGCCAGCCTCTAGCCAAGCGAAGCGCTGGGATTACTTGGAGCTGAGCAGGGTGAGCAGTTGGACAGCCTCAGCCCCGGGTAAAAGACTTTAGAAGGGTGGTGTAGCTTCGTTCTGTAAGTTCACGGCGGGTTTGCGCGTGGGAGTGCGGGGCGCATGGGAACCGCGTTTCGCTAGCAAAGCAGGATTGCTCCTGGGCAGTCCCTGCGTGGGAGAACCTGGGGGGAAAGCCAAGGACCAGGCAGGCAGCAGTAGCTCACAGACCCTGCTTCCTCATAGGTGACACTGCCAGTGTGCCCTTGCAGGGCAGCCTGGCTCTTGAAGGCACAGCCTCCAAGGGCTGGGACAGAGATGCGGTTTTAGCAAGGTCCTCCGTGCCTGACAGGAATCCCCTGGTACCCCTGTGCCAGATGACCCTCCTGGTTGATCTTTGCGTGGCATGAGTAGAGGTTGTTGGCTCTTTATCCCCTCTGTGCCCAGTCATTAAAGGGGGATAGTTAATATTCCTCTTGCCCAGAGCCTTCCTTGTTCTGAAAGCACGCTCAAAAAACAGCTGTTAGGGGATATTTCTCCTACGACTGGCAGATTTAATTTATTACTACGGTTATGTCCATAGCTACAAGTCAGGCAGCAGCACTGGGTTTCCTGCATGAGAGGCTTCTTGGCTCCCTGTGGCCACAGCAATGTGAGCACTGTTCACCAGGGGAAGGACTGCACAGAGTGGCACCGCGGAGGCCAGCGCTGGGTGAGCCCGGGTGGCAGCAAGGGGTCTCGTCCTCTCTGCTGCGCTGGGACGCCTTCCTCGCTGGAGGAAGCCCAGTGTGTTCACTGGGCCCTCCCCTCCGCTTTCTCCCGCACGGATCGCCAGGGTGATCTTGGCTTTCTCCCTCCTGATACCCCATCCTCTGGACTCTTCCCTCCCGCGGCCCTTCCCCCAGCCCAGATCCACACAAAGGTGAAAAGGAGGGAGGCACAGATGACTTTCCTGTATCTGCCAGCTTCCCTGTCCACCTCTGACGTGAATGAGGCCCTTCATGTGCTCCTCTTGAGCAAACACAGATGCTTTTGTTTTATGGGCTGGTGGGACGGGATGGAATTAATAAATCAGAGCGCCAGTGCTGTGCTGCCACATTCCTGCAATTTTAAGGCAAGATCACACACAAAAAAAGGCAGAAGTGAAATAGGCAATCTCTTCAGAGAGATCTCGGAGGCTTTGACTGTGCCTCCTTCTTGCTGTACCACTCGGTCTCCTGCTCTCTCACCCTTGTTCATTCCTCCTCTTTTCTCCTGCTCTCTCATTCCCTTTAACCTCCTCTTTTCTCCTGTTCCCTCTCTTTCCCTCAGGAACCAATTAATAGCTCACTTAGACCCATTTTTTCCCCTCACCTTCCTTTTGTCTGCGCTTCCCTCACCCCCCCATGCTGCCAAGGTCTGCCCAAGGCTCATGCTTTCAGGTATGGAGCTCCATGGCCCTCGTGCAAGGTCCGGAGGCAGGAACACCTTGGCTTTTATGCTGTGAACTGAGTGTATACCGGCTCTTTTTGTGCCTGCTTCCTCTTCTCTGCCTCAGTTTCTCCTCATAAGGAGTAGTTCAATTAATATCTCTGGGGATAAAAAACCCAAGCACTGAGTATTACTGCCCTCCTCTCAGACATGGTATTTAACAGCGTTCCTGTGAGCAAAATTAGATCCTGCCCCAGAACTGGTGGGTCCTCTTCCTCCTTGGAGGATTACCACAAATACTTTGCCAGGCTTTGCCTGAAATTAATTCTTTTGAGCCAAATGACGAGCTTTTAACATCTCTACCTTGCTACTGTCGGGTGGTGAGGGGACAGGAGAAATTTTATTTTTTTTCCTCCCCTGTAGTTAGCTAATTGTATGTGGGCTTCAAGGAGGGCAGTGCTAACTGTGTGGTTAGTATCAGCTACTGTCAGGGGCTGAGAGGCTTTTTACTTACTGCAAGGGTTGGTTTTAGTGGGTTGGTTGGGTGGGTTTTTTTCTTTTCTAATGAGCTTAGGCCCTTGAAAGTCATTTCCCCGGAGTGCTTATACACTGTTGTGCTTATCTTACCTGTGGGGGAACTTAGGCACTGGAGCAGGTGACATGATTTGCCCAGATCTGCGGAGTTGAAGCCAGAAAAAGAACCAAGAAATCTTGTTTCACAGTTGAGTGCTTTATCCTCTGGCCTCAGAGGAGGCCAGCAAAGACCTTTATCTTGTTTAGATGAGTGGATAGTCATTCCAAGAAGATGCTGGGGCAAGGGTATCTTTCTGTACTAATATGTGTCTAACACCAAGAGTCCTGTTGCTAAGCGGCTTCAATGATAGATCATGCATCTTCTTGACTAAGCATTGAAATAATTTTTTAATCATTAAAGCTAATATAGAATCCTCAGAAACATCCAAATCTCACAGCAGGGGCTCAAATTAGCAAGCAAACAGAAACCAAATCCTCATTATCCCTCTGCACCTCTACAAAGCCCACAGGCAGCATCTGCCGAAGCCAAACAAGCCCAGCTGAGCTGGATCTCAGGGCTGGGCAGGGCAGTCAGGCAAGCTGACAAGTCCTACTGCTCCAAGGTCCGCAGCAAGTTTCCCCCCTCCACCCTGGGATACCAGCACCGCTCGCGCTGCAGCAACACCCAGCTTTCTCCATAGCTCCTCCAGTAATCCCAGTGCGTTTCCCGTTCTGGTTAGCAGCTCCCATGCGGCTTCCTGTTTTCCCCAGGCCCACAGCATGCAGCAGCACCTTACCAAAGGGTAGCAAGAACTTTCTGTACACCCGGAGTGATGTTCCCAACTTCCCTGTTAAGAACAGGACTCTGGGAGCTCTGAGGTAAGCACACCTAATCGCTCATTCCTCGGTACGCATCAGCGGCCCCATTACAAGGGAAGGCACGGGGTGCTGCTAAGCACTTTGCTGAGATCCAGTCACCGCCGCTGACCCGGCTGCTAAGATGACTTTTGTGAGCAAATATAGTTTTACCCCAAAGGAGTCTTTGGGAAAGGATAATTAAAAATTATCCTACCGCCCCCCACGTGCCTTCGTGCGTGGCTCTGCCTTCTCTCATCACCCTCTGGAGAACACATCCTGGTACTGTTGATGTATGTATCGTGGCCGGCCTTCCCGCTTGTGTTCACACTCACGGCATTAGCCTGCTAGGCAAAGGCTGCACACTTCATCCCACCTGTTCTGGAGGTGCTGCAGAGGACACACAGGGCTATCCTGTCAACACAAGCTGCCGTTCAGCATTAGCTGAACTGCAAGCCACACGTTAAGTTTTGTTCAGAGTCTAGCAAGCTGAGCCACGTGTGGACCGGAGCTCCTGGCAAGTCAAACCAAGCCCTGTAGCTGTTAGATACTGGTGTGAAATAGTCACCACGAGTGATTTCTGCTCTTCTGTACTGGCATAGACAGCTACAGTCTGAGAGTGAGTATTTCTCTCCTAAGCCCTGACCTGAGCATCAGATGACAAACACAAATGGCCTGGAAATTAATCACAGCAGCAGAATCGGGAGGCTGGTTTTTTCCTTCTTCCTCCCCAAGTAGTTTTGGGATGTTTCACAGGATCACAGAATCATAGGGATTGGAAGTGACCTCAAGAGACTATTGAGTCCAACCCCCCTGCCAAAGCAGGTCCTTAGGACAGGTCACACAGGTCAGCGTCCAGATGGGTCTTGAATGTCTGCAGAGATGGAGACTCTACAACCCCCTGTGCAGCCTGTGCCAGGGCTCTGTCCCCTGCCTACAAACTGTTGCTGACCCTTTGGGTGTATTTTTTGCAGAGCTGGGTAGGGATGGAAGTAGGAGCACCCACACATGTGTGTGTGAAGCTGGGAATGCCCCGCCTGGGTTGTTGACATCCTCAGAGAGGCCTCACCCTGCTGTGGCTCGGGAACACCACAGTGTCTGTCGCACTGAGGATGCACTTACAAGATAAAGTTGACAGCAGACCTGGTGTGCCAGCAAGAGAAGCGGGGGTGGGTGTGTGTGTGTGCCTGTGGGGCTTTGGGAAGGGATGGCGGTAGGATCAACCTTAGTAACATCATCCTAAGGTTAGCCCAATTTGTGTAACACCCAGCATCCCTCTGCTGGGAGAGAGCGAGTTGAGGAAGGAGTGTTTACTGCAGAAAGAAAGAAAGAAAAGACAAGACAAGACTGTTCACCAGTCACATGCAGGATCTGGCTAAGGACAAAGACTGAAAAACAACCAGAAGTGTGCTCCGGGGACAGGAGTTCACTGTCCAGCAAGGACAAACCAGGCCCCTCTTTTAAGACATTCCTGAGTTTTCTAGAGCTCTGGTTTCTTGTGCTGCAGCCGCCCCCGTCACCAGCATCGCTGTCTGCAGGGAGCCTACACGACGACTCAATGCTCACAAAGCTTTTAGATAACCAGAGCTCCTTTTCCTCCCGCCAGCATGAGGAGAGAGCTGGATCCACATCTAAGGCTTAGAGCAGCAGCCCATTTCTTGTTTCCATGAGAGAGACTACACTTTGCCCTGATGTTTCAGGCCAACCTGATCTGCCTTTGAAGTGAGCTCAAAGGGCTCTCAAACTGCAGACAAGGGTTCGAAAACAAAAAGAGCTTAGTCCATCCCTCTGCCCCAACCAGAAGTCTCTGTCCCTCAGCTGTTCTGCCCAAGGCCAACTGGCAGCCCGTGCAGGTGAAGGGGAGGTAGGAAGGACAGCACTCCCCAGCAGCAGCCCCAAGAGTGGAGACATAAGGGCTGGGGAGGGTCTCATAGGATTTTCTTGCTGGTATTTGTGCAGAGATGCAGAGATCACACTCCAAGCTTGAGGGGCAGACAGGGCAGACAGAGCAAATAACTTACCAGCTTGGAGGGTAGCATCAATCCAGATCTTGAGCAGCCTGAAGTATGCAAATTCTCAGATCAGCCCACGAGTGCAATACAGCACAGACTGAAGTGTCTCCCAAGAGAAAGTTTGTAGGCACCATGTGCAAAGACTGCTTTCAGCCCAGGTTAGTTTTGACGTGCAGTTAAGGATGCCTATACAAGCAAGCTCTATAGCCAGCCCTATGCACTCTGAGGAGAGCAGAGTTTGTGTCTTGTGCTGCGTGCTCATCTGCCCTTAACCCCCATCCCCCAGCCTTCTTTGTCTTCCCAACAGACAAGCCTCTTCCAGCTTAACAGCAGAAGACCTGGAAAAGAAAACAACAAAGCCCACACCTTTTCTTTCTGGTAGGACTGGATTGTCATCAGAAAGGGGCATTTGGCTTTTGCTGCTCCTCAGCTCCATCTGTTTGCCCAAATGCACCCACGGCGTATTTTTTCTATAAGGAAAAACTTCCTTCTCTCATGAGGTAGGATCTTCTGCCAGCGCTTGAGTTTGATGCTTTGACTACTGCATAAACTGCTCCCCTGGCATTCCCAGAAGGTGGGAGTCATGCATGGGTCTCTTGATCTCAGATACTGTGGCACCTAAATTGGATGTGCCTGCTTCTGATCCAGAGACAACAACTTCCCTTTTAAGAAAGGGAAGGACAGCAGGACAGCCTCAGCAGGAAACTGGCCATCACCTTCCTGCCCCTTCACAGAATCACAGAATATGAGGAGTTGGAAGGGACCTCGAAAGATCACCTAGTCCAATGCTCCTGCCAGAGCACGATCACCTAGACTAAATCACACAGGAACACATCCAGATGGGGTTTGAATGTCTCCAGAGAAGGAGACTCCATAACCTCTCTGGACAGCCTGTGCCAGTGCTTTCCTTCGCTCTCTTCCTCTCTTAGTTTCACACACGGGGTGCAGGAGAACCCTGTTGTTTTCTGACTCTCTAATTTTCATTCTGGTGTCTCTTTTAATCGAATCCAAGCCACACAGATCAGCTGTGACATTCAAGGTACAAATCAAGCAGCAGACCGTAACATATATCTGTTGCAAAAGACAACTCTCCAGGTGCCACTTTATTTCTCCAGCCTACGTTTGTTTTGAAAAGTGCCTGCACGATGCTTGGACACCGCACAGCGAGAGGCAGATCTAATGAGAGCTGATGATTTATCTGGAGGAAGAGACCAGAATTAGCATTTGGGACCATCTCAGGTAGTTATGGAGCAAGCCTGTTTCACACAGCTCAGAGAGCTGTGACAGCAAAAATGTCCATCAAGGAGCAGTGTTTATCCTCTTTTCACGTCTTTCTTAACCAGCACCTGTATGGCGTGGTGGCAGCTCAGCAGCGCTGGCCAGCATCTATTTGGTGGAGCAGCCACTCGTGAAAATGCTCTGCCCAAATTTGCTGTTTGCAGAATGCTTCACATTCCTGCATAAAAATTCCAGGGGATTTGCTGTTTGCACGATGGTCACATTCCCAAATAAAAAATCCAGGGGCTTGTTGTTGCCTGGCCTGGCCAGAACCAGGACAGTTGTCCACACACCACACACATCCTCTGTTCACATTACTTTCTGGGCTGTAAGGGGTCTGGACTCTGATTCTTCAGGGTGCCGGCACACACGTGTAGCCATTAGAAAGGCAGCGTTTCCATAAGTTTTGGGGAGACAGTAGAAACCTTCAGCTATGTCTGTATTTTAAAGGGTGTAATTGCTGTTCCGCTCCTTTGCAGTGTGATTTCATCCAGAGCAGCTTCTCCTTCGGTTGTTTTTGCCCTCGCTATGAGTAACTGGGAAGGCCAGCAGGGAAGAGCATTTCAACGCTGTCTTTGAAAGCCAGGAGGAATACAAGCTGTCTAAATCAATCAAGAGTGTGTATTAGCGATAGCATGTTCCTCTGGAGGTCTGCATTTGATGTCATATTGACACATAGCTAAGATCAAAGCCCATCTCTGCATTCTGGCTGCTACCAGAGGAACATCATGGGCCTTTGGACCCCGTACCTTTACAAGGAGCTTGTGATCAATGTGATTTTCAAACCCACCCCTCCCTCCCAACCAAGCACCTGTGAAATGTAATTATCCATCAAACAATGCCTAATGCACCTTTTTCTCTGAAAAAGTAATGCCTGTCTTTGAAAATGTTCTGGAAGCAAACACTATGGGTTTTTCCTTTCTGCTTTTGTAAGAAACCTGGAAAATGACAGCTCCCACTCCTACTGAACAGGCATCAGCTGTTAACTCGGTGGGGAAAGCTCTGGATGAAATGTACAGATACTTCAGAACATGCCGGTATTGTTTTTGCTTCCTTAGAATTATTTTGCCTCCTTGGGAAACAGAAAGCTTTTTTTTTTTTTTAACTTTTCTTTTTATTTTTCTTTCTTTTTTTTTTTTTGGATAATGCAGATATGGGGCTGATTCACGCTGATACTTTTGGAATGATCGTTCTGTAATAGTCATCAGCGCCTAAAATGGACCTCGGTTCTGCCAGAGCTTGGCAGCTGGGGAGAGAAGCTGATGATTGAACAAGCCCCCGACTTCCTTTTCAATAGAGGATAACTCCAAGCAGAGAGGTCTCTCAGGAGAGAGCTGGCTTTCTCAGGAGACATTTGGGACCTCCTGCATCTGTTTGGCTCTGAGCTGCCAATCTTTCTCTGGGTATTTCTGGCACCCCTGGATTATGGCTCTGCAGCACAGGTTCAAGAGTCTGGGATGGGGTGGGAGGCTGCATCCCTCTGAGTCACAGCCCACCCAGTGCCAAAGCTCAGAGGGATGTAAAGGCAGTGACAGGTCGCATGGGTCGATCATGAAGGACGTTTGGGTCTGCGCTGATTAAAAATAACCTGGTTCAGACCTCCTTTTGCAGGCCCTGGAAGGCTTCCTGCATAGCTGGGCTTTGCAGCCAAGTTCAAGGTCTAGTCTCTATCCAAACTGGGTTATCTGTGTTCCTGCTGATAGCCCAGATAGCCTGGATACCCTTGATCTACCTGGGGATAGCAGCCTGAGCCACGCGCCGTATCAAAAGTATTGGCTCCCATGGGACCTAGCCAGCAGATTTAATTAGTTTCATCAACATTTCTTTTTTGTTTTCCTTTGGGTGTTTTTTTTTTTTTGTTTGTTCTTTATTTTTCCTTTTTTTTTCTTTCCCCTAGCTTGGGAACAAAGCCCTGTATAAAACATCACCCTCCCCCACTCCATGCTGCTCACATCTGGGATAAGGATGCTCTCAGGAAAGGCGCTGTGCTGAGCTGTTTACGAACCAAGGTTGGAGGAAGATGCTTAACTTGGGTTCGTGCGGGCGGTAGAGGGATGTGGGGGTTGCACGGTGCGTTCTCCCAAGGACAAGCCTGGTTTCTGGGCTGAAGTAAGTGCAGTCCCATATGGCAAAGGGATCAGAGCTGGCAGGGAGAGGATGAAGCCTTTCTTTACATCTGAGGAAGAAGCATGGGGGCTTGGGAAGGGCAGCTGTTTCACTGGGAGTGACTCACTTCCCGGGGAAGTTGTCCCTGCAGGAGCCCGCGCACCAAGTGACAAAGCGTGGATGGGGCCAAACCTTGAAACCCCACAGCTGCTGGTAGCTCCACTGTCCCTTCCCCATATTGCTTTATTATTTGTAGTTCTCTCTGTAGTTTTTTCTCACTCCAGGGGGCTCGCTTAATTTTGCGTCCCCACAAGCAGTAGGGAAGTACTCACCTCATTCAGATGGCTGGTGCTGCCTGCCCAGAGCCATTCACAAGGTCTGCAGCAGAGAGATGGTTAAAACCCCTGTCAGAAGAGCACCCTTCCGCGCCAGTGGCCTGCGTTGCCCATGCTACTTGGAGGTCACGATCCCAGTTCTGGGTTTAGAAAAGAGCCTTTCCCTTCCCTGTTCCATCATTGGCACTTACCTTCCTAGGAAAAAATTCTTTTTTTTTTTCCTTTGCTTTTCAGCCACCCAGTTCCAGCAGAGTTTAAGGGAGGAACTGCTGCTTATTGAGCAGAAAAACAAATCTCCCTTTTCCCTTTCCATTTCCCACCCCCACAAGCAGTACAGCTGGACATGAACCCTCAGGCACTGTCCTTTAGATCTAGCCTGTCCTTTCTGTCCTACATCGACACCATTCCTGCAGACCTGTCTCAGGGTCAGTGGAGTCCTACTGATGAGAAATGTCCTGTTGTGGCTGTGTTTGCACAGTAATTACCCCTGCTTATCCCAGAGCAATAACCCATTCCACCCACTTCTGTGATTCCTTGAATCCATCCTCCCACTTTATTCTGCACATCTCAAACAGGCAGGAGACTGCCCGATGAGGGGAAGCACTGCAGCATCTTTGGTGTGTCTCAATTTTAAACAGTATTGAAGTTTTGGCTGAAGGCTCTGATGGCCCCAAGGGAATTGGGGGAGGGAGGGAAGAGGGGACAGCAGCTTCCTGTGGATTTCAGCAAAGCAGAGACAGAGCTGTTGCTGATCACCACAAATACCGGCGCTGCCATGAATTATGCATTCCTTGTTTAAAGAGAGGTCGCTCTCATCAATAATTGAAAGCTCCCTGTTCTGCCTTCAGCATCACATCTCCCACACCAGGAGTTAGGGAACTTGCAAAATCTGCATGGACTTCCTCAAGGTGGCTAGGGGCTGATGGGGAGAGGCAGCAAAACGCAGGCTAAACAAAACGAAAACCCTGCCGACAGTTTCAGTGTAGGAAATTAAGAGTCACCTGCACCAGCTGGCAGCTCTGCTCTAGCCCTGCCCCTCACACCGCCCTCTCCTCTCAGGGTTCTGAAAGGTTAGGCTTTGCAAACATGGTACAAACCAGGATGACAGGGTGTTTCTTGAAGCTTTTGGCTCATTAGCCAGGACCAGTTTCTTTTGGGTGCTTGCTTAGAGAAGGCTTTACACTGGATGGTGGGATCTTCCCCAGGGAGAGTTCAGGCCCTGAAATGTGTCCCTCTGGGAAGATAATGACCTTTAGAGTCTGTGTCTCAAACTACAGACACACAGTCCCAGGGCAGGGGTTGGACTAACATTCAGGGTCTTGTAGGCCAGGCTCAGGCAGGCTGGCTGCCCTGAACCAGGGACAGCAAAATTATCTCAGCTGCAGCGCAAACTTTTGGCGAGGTGTGATGATAACTCATGCTGAATCAGGCGGGTGGAGGGCAGAACTGAAACCTCAGAACAGAGCCACCAAAGCCTGTGTGATCCTAACTGTTTCACAGTTATCAAAGAGGACATAAATTGAAGAGCTCTTCAGTGGGACGACAGGAAAATCACAGGCAGCTGAACTCATGTGTCAGCTGTATAGACCCCAGCCAGCTGGGCCTCTCGCTGGCTTTCACCTTCCTCTAACACTCACCCACACACATCCTTTCCAAATACTAGGCAGCTCAGAGAGAGTCACATAGGTGACTTCTTGCAGTTGTACCTGAACAGTGAGGCTGCCTGGGTTGTCTTCCAGCCTGGGGATCCTTATCCCTCTCCCAGTATCTGAGCTGCCCTGCCTGTAGCAAACTGTACCCTGTGTTTGGCAATTAGTTGACAGCAGATGAAGGGATCGGTCGCGCATGATGCTCTGAGCCTCAGCCAGATCTTGCTTCTCTTCAGCATCAGTCTGGGGCACTCGAGCTGGGGCTGGGCACTTCCCACCATGTGCTTCTCTCATGCTCTTCTCCTGAATTAATGCCCCCTTGGATCAGCACATGGACTTAAACAGAGACTGGATGCTGTCACATCCCACGAATTGAGAAGTCTGAGACAAAGCAGCGTGAAACCAGAGTAGTATGAGAAACATTTTGTCCCGACCATACTCCACTATGTGCTCTCCGTGTGTGTGTGTGTTTGTTTATTTTTTAATGGAGAACAGAAGATTGATGGATGAAATTAAGAAGAGGGATGTGTAATTGGAAAACAGCTCAAGAAGGCTACAGGCAGCATATTGAAAGCATCCATCAAACATCCAGCTAATGTTGTTAAGGGTGTGAAACACAAACGGGCTGCAGGAGACACTAGGGAAAAAATAGAAGGGAAGAAAAAGGGGAATAGGTAGGACAGGGGGAAATAGCAAGGGAGGAGAAGAGCCAGCAAGAGAGTACAATCGATAATATTTGTATTGCATTCGCATCTCAAGGCTCCTGCTGGGATGAGTGCAGGACTCTACAGGCACATTAAGAGACGGTCCCTGCCCTCTACAGCTTAAACCCGGGAATTACGGGCTGATCGCTGGACATGGGTTTAGATGATCACAAAATTTTCTTCTGATCTTGAATGTCCCTTAATAGGATCTACTCTGTATGGGTTTAAAGGCAGAGGGAAGGTAAGCTGGTCATGCCAAGAACGCACACAGTAATGCCTGCCAGCCAGGCCTGCAATTAATCTGAGCCACTGAGGGGACTTTGTTTAATTATAAAAAAGTAGGTAGAAATATGTACCTCCATAAGCCCCACTGGGGCCAGCAGCAGGCTACCTAGAGGCACTGACGTGTGACTGGGTTTTGATGCTGTGTTTTCAAAGGGTTGGGCCAATGCTTTAATGGACTGCTTTGTGGGAAGTATTCCGCGTGGGGTGGGCATTAAGACAATGCAAAAGGCTTTTGTGTGGGGAAGGAGGGAAGACAAAGGCTAAAATTATTAGTGGGCCAGAGGATTTCTGTAGTCCTGGAAACAGGGAAGAAGAGAGCCTCCTAAGGACTGAGAAAGGACAGGTGAAAGATGTAAAGGAACAGAGGAGAGCACAAGTGTGATGGATGCAGGGGGCAGCACTGGCAGAGAGAAGGTAAGGATTTAAAGAGAAAATAAAGTATTCCAAGAGAGATTTTTCTGAAAACAGGGTTAAAACCAGAGTGCTCTGTGAGGTTCACAAGTGACCTGGTGCTTTATGTGGGGTTTAACTTCTTCAGCATCATAGGCTTTGGAAAAGCAATCGAGAGAAGGTGCACGTAGAGAGAAATGAGCAAGGAGCACCAGGAGAGCTGCACACATGGACAGCATCTCCACTTGTCTGCAGTGTTCAGGAAGCATGAACAGGGCTGGCTGTGAGTAGGAGGAGGAGAAAGAACTAGAAAGGGAATTTGTTAAAGCTCTTCTAACTCGGATCCATGCTGCTCTGCTCTCCTGGTAATGCAGCTGCCACCGCCGACACCTCCTCTCCTTCCCTCCAGAAGCGACCTGAGTTTGCAGCAGCGGCAGGCCCGATGCATAGGAGCTGTGCCTGTATAATTAAGGCCTTTTATTAAAGGGGAAAAAAAAACCCCCTGATACCTTCCAGGAGTACCATGTGGCTGCTGTCACTGCAAAGCAGAGCCCTTCCGGACCAGTCATCTTGTTTCATCTCACATGGTTCTCTAAGGCTGAAGCAAGGCATTCCTTCTTCCCCTCTGGACAGATAACAGAGCTGCTGGGCCCAGATCCTGGGCAAGGAGTCTCCTTTGCACTCAGTGTGCCTATATCCCCTTGAGGACCTTAGTTTTAGACAGCTAGCCTTCAGTACATCTAGGAAATCCCCAGCAGAGCAGAAATTTAAAGCCAACCAATTTGAACCTCCCATTTGATGTTGGACTTCTAGAAGTCATCTCTGAGAACTCATGCTTATATGACTTACTGCACGCAGGCTATTAAAGGTCTTTCAAGCCAACGAGCCAGGACTGGGATCTCATCACACCATGACTGTACATAGGGCTGAGTTATGTCCCTGAACAAGTGGTCTGCAAGAGACATTCAAGTACTTCAGTCTGTGTTTTCCTAACTGATCATTAATGTTGGATACTTTGGAGAAGTACCTTGAGAAGCCAGGGATCTGATTTCCAGAGAGTGCTCATGAAGAAGATCAAATAGTGGGACCTGGAGATGCTCAACAATTGTGAAAAACCAAGCACAGGACTGCTGTAGCTTGGACCCTCTGTAAATAAACCACCCTCCTGTTGTTGATTATTCCTGATGCTTTTGTCCGTTATTTCTCTTTATTTTTCTGAGTCCCTCTCACCTTATAGAAGGAGCTTCGAAAACAGATGTTAACTGCTGCAGTTCCTCAGATCTCATGAGCATGTGCATTGCAGAAATGCTAATTAAGAAATGAAAGTATGCTGAGGTCTGTGATTTAAGTTAAATGCTGCATTGACCAAACACCGCAAACCAGGAGTAGAAAAAGATGTGGAATAATCAAACTTCCAGCAGCCACAGCCAGCAGTGTGGAATGACTGAGGCAGGGATTTCATGGAAAACATAGTAGGTGACAGCACACACCACTGACTGCCTCGATGGTGGATAAGGATTGTCCACTTGCAAATGCAGGAACACAAATCTTGCACACAGTTTTAAAAAACCCTACAAAAGAAGCTAATTAAGTGGTTGCCACAAACTCAGGAATAATAAGAACCCTGGAGAGGGGTCAAGTAACAGTCCTCTCTGCCTGCAGAGTCATCAATGTGAACTATCCTAAGGACGGTGGGTTCATCATAAGGCAGCGGGAGGTTCTTTATAGCAAAATAGATCAATGAAAGCATCTATTGAATAGCACAGGACTTGGCTGGGGCAGCTGGATAATGGTTTGGGCCTGCAACAGTAATGGGGTTCCCTGAAAACTTATACTCAGACAAATACTTTGCTGGAGCAGGGCCCAACATTTATCATGCCTCCCTCCAAGCAAGTCAAACTCAGTCTGTTAGTCTGGCCCCCAGACTCACTGTCCTAATGTCTGCAGTGACTGATACTTCATATACCTTACTCTCTATTTTTTTTCTGCTCTGAAAGGTAGAGAGATGCCTGGGCACTGGAAGCTCTCTGCAGCATGCTGAGGAGACGTAACCTTCTTACCACGCTCCTGATCGCTTTGCCATGGGCTCTTCTCTTAACCTTGTGGCATCAGTACCCAACCACCCGCTACCTCAGCCTGCTGAGAAGTAAGTGCAAGAGTTCTGCTGTCAGTGTGCTGGTGGCTGTGATGATTGCTGGCGCGAAGCCTCCGTAGGAGGTGCTCCCTCATGAGAAGGGTTAAACAAAGACAAACTTGCCTGAAGGGCTCCTCAGGGTTTGCCTACAGCAGGAACACAAACCATTCTTAAGAGTGCATTAAAGATGCACCTTAGATTGGCTTTGGGGAGAGGATGCTGATGTGCTGAGCAGTGACTGCAGACAGATGAGTCCCCAGCCACTCCCTAGAGAGGAGGCAGCACAGCAGTGATTAGTTCTTTAACACTTTTCTTCCTCTCCTTCCTTCCTTTTGACCCAGAAGAGACAGATGAGAACGTGACCTCTAAAGCTCTCCTCAATGGTACATCTGCACTGAGAGAAGAAGGCTTCCCATCATGCATTCGGCAGCAGCAAAGCATAGGGTCAACACCTAAAATCATCCAGAATTATGTGTACTCCAGGCCTCCCCCGTGGTCAGACACCTTGCCGACCATCTTTGTTATCACCCCAACATACACCCGGCCAGTGCAAAAAGCTGAACTGACCCGACTGGCCAACACCTTCCTACACGTACAGAACCTGCACTGGGTGGTGGTGGAGGACTCTCCACGGAGAACCAACCTGGTATCCAACCTGCTGGAGAAGGCAGGGCTCAACTTCACCCACCTCAATGTGGAGACACCCAAGAGTTTGAAGCTGGGGCTGTCCTGGATCCCATCCCACACACCAAGGGGGACACTGCAGAGGAACCTGGGGCTGCACTGGCTGAGGGACAGCTTCAGCAACACCGCACCACCGGAAGGGGTAGTGTACTTTGCCGACGATGACAACACCTACAGCCTGGAGCTTTTTGAAGAGGTAAGAGCTATAAAAGTAAATAGGACAGAAAAGCAGGATACAGCTGCAAAGCCTCTTGAGGACTGATGCCCTTGCAGAAACCTCTGAGATAGGGCTACCACGTGGATTTGTAGCATCAACTGTGAGACAAGGGCTCTGGCATGCTGTCTAGAGCCCTCCTTGACTGACCTGTACTCAGTAGGAGTGGGGTATAGGGCAGATAGAGACCTATAGTTATGCAAACCCAGTGGCCACGCTCTGTTGGGCCCAAAGAGCAAAGAGCACATCTGCCATGGTGTACACCACTGCACCAGCTACAGCCCCTTCTTCCCAAAGTCCAGAGGATATAGACTCCAGAATTTATACCTCTCCTCAGGGAGAGCTGACCTGATTTAAATAAGCACCAAAGACAAATTTCTGGCAAAGCACAAATGTACACTGTTGCAGGGCTGTTATGGGTAGGGGATGTTAGGAAACTTGACTGACTTTCTAATCCACCTTTTCTCCTTGACTGCCCTCCTGTACTGAGTTCCAACCACTGCCACAGGGCTGTGCCTCTGGGACTGCAGAAGCTTGCCCAGACTTCTGCTGCAAACCTGGCTTTTGTGAGATGCCAAGTCTACTGTAAACTTGCAAAAATGATTATTCATTGAATTCCCTTGCCACCAATTTAAGCCAAACTGTGCTACACCACTTGAAATATGGAGTTATGCACTGGAACGCATTTCCGGTATTCAGAATTTTGTAGCTTTCTGCTAAGCTCATCCTTTCTTGTTTCTTTCCAGGTCCTTCCTGAGAGTTTCAGTAAAACCCCAATCTTTTAGGCAGTGGTCATGAAAGGAAGAACAAAGCAGGGAGGGGGGAGCAGGGGGGAGTTTGCGGTAAATGAGGGCAAAATTGCATCATTCAAGGAAGATTATTTATGTGAGGGTGAAGTTGGAATGAATGAAGTTGATAATGTGGAGCTAGAGGCCCTGTAGAAGTTTTGTTTGGCATGTACCAAAATGATAACATTTTTAAAAAAACCCCAATTATAAAATTTCAGATGATGATGTCTGAAAAGCAAAGGCTGTCCTTGTGAGGGACTGGACGTGGGCACAGCCAAGCCATGAGCCTGGTGTTCAGAGAAAGAACGTGCCATAACAGCCGTAGCTCTTCAAGCAGTAGCAGAGGTGAACAGGAGCAGGTGCTGCCCAGAGCTAGGTGGTTTTGTGGGAAGACAACAGGGCAAGACAGGCAGAGGATGGTGCACTAATGGGTTGGGACAAACCCTGTGGGATTGAATTCTCACAGCGCTGTCTCTTTCTGACACACAGATGCGCTACACAAGGAGGGTGTCAGTCTGGCCGGTGGCTTTTGTTGGGGGGCTGCGATATGAATCCCCAAAAGTGAGCCCAGCAGGGAAGGTGGTGGGCTGGAAAACCGTCTTTGACCCTAACCGGCCCTTTGCTATTGACATGGCTGGATTTGCTATCAGCATCAAGCTGATCTTGGAGAAGCCTCAGGCCAGTTTCAAGCTAGAGGGAGTTAAAGGAGGCTACCAAGAAACCAGTCTGCTGAAGGATCTAGTGACGATGGACGGGCTGGAGCCCAAAGCAGCCAACTGCACAAAGGTGAGTAGGACAAGAGACCTTGAAGATACATTCTCCTTGCCAGCTACTGGCTGGTTTTGCGGCCTGCTGCCATGCTCCTCCATCTTCCACTGTGCCTGTCCTGTGCCAGCACCAAACAGTGCTGGGACAGACGGGAAAAGCTTGCCAAATGCTTCACAGATGTGAAGCTCGTAGAGCACTGAGGAACAGTCAGTGCTATTGCACTCTAACTGTGCTAAGAAAGAGCCTCAGCCACACAATCCACACCCAGATTGCTTCTCCAAAATCCAGGAGGATTGGCAGAGGGTTGAGCCTGGGTTTTACACCCAGAATGATCCCTCCTCCTTGTCACTGTTTCACACACCTGTGAAGTCTCTCCCAGGTTCAAGCCATTTGAATCACATACTTCAAACAGCTGTGAGCTCTGGGTTGCAGAGGATCCCACGCAATGGATGCACTGCTCTCAGCGTTTCCATGGCATCCACAGCCCCTGAACTCTTTGTGATTCCCTCTAGGTGTTGGTCTGGCACACGAGAACTGAAAGGCCCACTCTGGTTAACGAAGGCAAGCGTGGATTTACAGACCCCAGAGTAGAGGTGTAAGCAGAGAGTCAGCTCCAGGGTGTGAGTATTTTTGTCTTTATTGGCTTTGGCAAGGCAAATAATCTGCACCTTTTCTCTTATTTATGCGGTTATTTCCTCAAATACTCCATATATGATTGTCTTGGTAACTTCCCTATGCCACTCCTTGCACAAGTAGATCCTCATCTTTGCCCACTTATGGTCTTGGTTTCATACTCATTCAAGCCTCCTTGCAGCCCACATGGAAGCTTTGCCTGCATACAGAGAGGAGTGGCAGCAGAACCTTGTGGTTTCACTCAGTAACAATGATAAGCCAAATTCCTTGCTCCCCTATTTCTCTCAGATCCAAACTGTCTTCAGTGTGGGAGCTGTCCTACAGTGCATGCAAAGAGATCACACTCCTGCAGAAGAGCTTTTCCCCAGCAGCCCCACCACCTCTTTCTGCAGTGCTCCATGCATCCACCTTCAACTTTTATCTTGTGTGAGCAACTGTGGTGTAGCTGCAGCAGGAAAAGTCTGATGAAACACTTAGATGACCTCAAAACAGGAGCCAGTAAAGAGCAACTGGCACAGACTCTCACAGAGTTTGAGGGGCTCAATACCAGCATCACCAGAGCCAGGAATATATTTGCTGCTGAGAGAAACAGTGAAGGCATGAGGAGTGCCTTTGTGGTCCCCAGAGCCAGGTTCAGCAGCAGGAAGAAGATTATGGCAACCACCCAAGAGCAGGAAGGTACAGAGGTCAGTGATGTGTGCTTAGAAATAGAGACTGATGGAGAACAGGCTCCAGAGGAGCTATGACCTGCCCTGCCAGCTGCCATGCCCTCTGATCTTCATGTCTGCCCTTAGCAGATTCCTAGCTCTGAAGTCCAGAAAGAGTAAAAGTCTCCAATTTTGGAGTACTCAGCTCTTTCTGGAATGACTCATATCTGTGTCAGTATATGGGATGCTGAACGATTTACTCCTACTTTACAAGATATTCTGGGGCTGCTTTCAGTCCTGACCCCAATATCCACTCCAGCTCATCTCCACCAGTGCAAATAAAACTGGCAGCTTTTATACAGGCAGTGATGAGTATTTCAGCTTCTGCACTGATGTGCTGTGTGTATCACTGGCAGCTGCACAGAGCAGCTCTGCACCGTCTCATCCTCTCCAAGTCACAGAGTGCAAAGCAATCCCAGCGCCTGCGGACCCAGCAGCAGATGGAAAGGATGGGAGTCGGCTGCCTAAACATAGACACCTGGTGCCACCACAGGGACCCCAGGGTAACCTGAATGTCCCTCCTATAGGGCACAAACTCTGTGCCACATCTGCCAGCTTTTTGTTAGTATCTCGGATGTCCTAGAAGCCCATAAATGATGCTGGACACCCACACATAGGCAGCGGCCCCTCTTTTAACTTGTGCTTCTGTGAAATCTTCTAGCTGTAACCAGCTCATTTCACATGCCCACCCCTGCTGGGTCTGCAGTAGGCTAAAGCTGTGATCGCCCAAACTCAGGTCATAAGGACAAAGAATCCGGTTAACTAGTCTGGAGGTACCACTTAATAAATAAGTAATAAAGGATGAGCAGGCTTATAAAAACTCAGAGAGATGAGACCTGCCTTGTCTACTCGTCAGAGCAGGGATTAATAGAGTGGACGGGATTTTTTTCTTAAATGTACTGTTTATGCATCATTGCTTTTGTCCTCACCCTCTCTCCCTGGCCACTCAGCCACCCTCCATGAGAAATGCCACACACCCAGTACAGATTCTCAGGGGAATGGCTCCCCATAAGTCATTCATTGTGGGAAAGGGAATCTGAGGCATCAAGACCCTGCCACTCATTCAGAAGCAGGACTGGCACCCTTCTCTAGAGCTATCCTCTGCGGTGCTTTCAAGCCAGATTCTGGGCTGGGCCAGCTCCATGGATTTTGAAGGAACCTTCCCACTTGCATTAGCAGAGAATGTGCCCACGATCCCTTTTGCACCAGTGTCTGCCATGTGGGGTGGCTGCTCTGGCCTGCCAAGCAGACAGCTGGCGTCCACTCCAGGAAACACCTGCAAGGTAAATTGCTTCACTGTCCCATCCAACAAAATCACCAGATCGCACCCTCCCCCCACCGCCCCCACCTTAAAGTTTTAAATTGAGATCTCTGCTGACGGCTGGGGTGAGGTTTGGAGATTCCTATCAACAAGGCTGCTGAGCTTCAGAACCTTGACAGACATGATCTAGATAAGCCAGTGCTGAGAAGGGAAGAAAAAAAAAAAAAAAAGAGGCAAAATTGCTCCCCTGAGGATGTCTGTTCTTAGATAAAGTAGGGAGAATATTTCTGTCTTTCCCTCCTGGCAATTTGTCCTTGTTGAGGATCAGATCCTCAACCACTTTCCCCTTCATTGCCTGCTGATGTGAGCCAGGCAGACATGGCTCGATGAGGGACTTGGTGGTCTGTTAATCCCTTGTTCGACCACTCGCATGGCTGCTTGGCACGCATGCCTGCTTGGTGGGTTGCCACAGGCACAGTGTAAGATCGGGCTTTGAGGGGTTCTGCACAAATAGCAGTTATTTTGTCCCAGATGGAGTCCGCTCTCTTCCTTGCCCATGGACCCCACCACCCTTAGCTGTGTCCAGCTGAGCCATGGCAGTGTTTGGGAGTCTGAGGGAGAAAACTCTATGCCCCAAATTGAAGCAGATCCACCAAGGGGGGCAATAAGACAGGTCAGGGTTTTGCTTCTCATGAGAAACAACAACAACAACAAAAAAGAAGAAAAAAAAAGCCCAGCATTTAAAAAAAAGGAAAGTGTTTTTCTTTTCTGCAGTAGAAATTCTGCTTTGTTTTGCTGCCCCAAGAACCACTGCGCAGGATCTGAGGTGTGCTGGAATTGAGGATCAGGGGGAGACCCTCAGCAACTTCCCCAGCCTCTTCGTGCAAAGTGGAGGTGCAGGAGAGGCCAAAAGGGGGTCTCTCAGCCCATCTTCAGCAGGACAAAGGCTTTCACTGTGGAGATACTGTGGAGAATGGCTCTAAGCCTGGTCTCCGAGAAACACTGCGGGCATGTGCAGAGTAGGAAGGGCCGTGTGGAGGATGTTGGAAATCCTTGGGATTATCTGTATTGTGGCAGGGGCCAACCAAAAGCAACCAAAAGCTATCACCTACACCTCAGCTGAGAAAGCAGACTGCCCTCACTTAAGGTTGCTTTGGAGCAACTGAAAGCTATCACAGCATATGACCCTGCTGACTGTATTGAAATCCCCTCAAAACACAGGCTTTGGCTTCTGAGAGCGAGAGACATAATTTAATTTTGTACTTTTTTGTGTTAAAGCCCTGAAAATTATCACTCAAGGTTGCTGTTATAAGAACTACCTCTTCTTGCTGCTAACCGCTTTTCACAGGCATCTGAGAGAGAAGAGTTTGCTTAGGTTGGCATAGGACTCCCACTTCCTTGTGATACTTGGAAATGGAAAAATAAATTCACCTGCATTTCAGAGCTCCCAGACAAAATGAAGAGGGATCCTCAGATCTTGTCTTCCTGCTCTCTCTTGAAAAAAATATCAGAGAGGTTAAAATAAAGATTTTATGGAAAGAAGGAAAAAAACCAAACCCAAACAACACACCACTTTCAAAAACCTTCTCTAATTCATAAATAAAATATTCCAGCTAGGGCTCTGCAGTGCAGATGGAACAAGCAGCTCTTCAGCCATATCCCAGCCCAAAGCTGTATCTAGTGACATTGAGGAACCTGCTCGCTGAGGCCTGCCTGGTGTCTGCCTGAGCCAGAGGACAGTCTTGTTGGAAATGTGCTTCAGACCCTGTTGTACTGGGTGTGGTATCGACACCTCTATCTCCTTCTTACCTTACCTTGTGTTTGCTTTGACAGAGGCAGCGGGCAGCGATTCCTCCTGAAGTATGTCAGCGACCATAGCAGCTCCTGTGTGCCCTGCCTGTTCTGCCAGTCCCTCAGCTCCAGCACTGGAGGATGATAAACACCCCTAAACGTAGCCATCCCGATCAGCTCCCACTGCCTGAAAGGTGGTAACAAAGCAGGGACAGAGCTGATGTGGTGCCCTGTGATCCTACAACTCTTTACCTTTGACTTCATGCCCTGGCTCCCATTCCCTGCCTGGGAGAGGAATACTTCCCTTCCTCTGAGGGCTCTGTGTTTTTAACCATTCTTTAAATTTATTAGATGCAATCTCCATTCTGCGCTGTGCCAGCACAGAGGCTGAAATCCGGAGTGGATGCGGGTGCCTCTGAAGAACCCCCTGGCCTATCATGAAACCTGAGCTTCAGTACAGCAGCTGCAAGCTACAGTAGCTCAAGGACAGGAGTTGTCTCAAAAGCACAAACATGGACCTGTCCTCCTGAAGTTGGTGTGCTCTCAAAACAGCTTAAAAACAAAGCTAGCCTGAGAGAGGCTCCCCCTCTGAAGGATGCACTCAGATACCTACCTGGATCAGCCTTCAGTGTTGGGGAGGGAGCTGTGCTGAAGCACCTCGTTTGGGGTTTGGGAGTTCAGAAGGGATCTGGTGCCTACATCTCAGCTGAGAACTTGAACTGCCCTCACTTAAGGCTGTTTTGGAAAACGCTGCCCTGAATCCCAGGCCCAGAGCCCTTTGAATAAGGTTCCTCTCATGCTCAGGGAGAACCAGCAGGTACTGCACATCAAAGAGCATGCCTCTGCATCTCACTGCAGAGACCAGGAAGCAGGGGCAAAGATGGGTGGACGTGAAAATCTTGTTCCTAGCCTGGGACCCTGCTGCAGCACCATCAGGCCCTCCGGTAGCCTCAAATCACACATAGAGAGGAAGACACCTCTCTGGGGCGGAGGTGGGTGAGAAGTGCTCAGAGAAGAAGAACCCTCAGCTTGTGCTCATCTCCTGTCAGAACGTCAGGGAATGGGGAGAGACATCATCAGGAAACATGCCTTGAGCACACGGATAACAGCTGAAATAGCAAATGTGACAAGGTTTTCCAGTTGGGCTTTGAAAGGCATGTGTGGCCCTGTGAAGAGAGGGGAGACAGTGTCATGAGGAAGGGTTTCCCTTTCCCTCCATGTAACAGGAAGACAGCCAGGTGGAAGGCAGCCCACAAAGGAGGAGGTGGCAAATGAGGACTGAAAGAAGGATGCACTGGATTAAAAGCACAAGTGTTGGTACCATGTGTGTGTGCGTGGGGAGTGGTGTCGCTGTGACTTTTCCAGGAAGATTCCTTGAATGACCCCGAAACCCCTCTGAGTGTATCCTGAAAACCATCCTCGCTCAGGCCATGAGAAACGAGGCTTTTAAGCATTCAAAACACATTGAGGATTTCACAGCTGGGGGAAAAAGTTACGAGCAATTGAATCACACACCCCTACCCACCCCCCACCTCCGCAAATTCTGGGCTGGCTGGAAACTTATTTATTTGTTGATTTATTTATACTAGAATTCTTCTCTGTCTTGTTTAGTTCTGGTTTTTAGCTTAGATCACCTGACATGCTCATGAAGAAAGAATATTTTCCCCCTTGCCCCAGAAGAGTAGAGCCTGGCATTCACCAACGAATGCCCTGTGTTCTGCGCTCCCTGGGGTTTCTTTACAACGGTGTCTTAAACTGGCAAAATAATCAGAAGCACAGCAAGGAGGGGAGTACAGAGAGGGGAATTACAGTTCCTTTATGCAAGAGACGTGGGTGGCACTAAGTTTCTGGCTCCCAAGCAATTGCTGTGAAGTAAAAACGTGTGGATAGTTCCCATGGGATCTTGGGAAGCCTCCATGAAAGGGTCGCTTTGGAGGGTATCTGAGAGGGAAAATGGGTCCATGTCCCCTCAAAATGGGGAATGAGCAGCCACGCATCCTGCTGTAGGAGAGAGGCTAAAGTACAGGAAAGGGCAGTAGGGATGAGACGCCTCATGGCAGAGAGGGAGGCAGGAGAAATCAAAGAACAGGCAGCAAGCAAAGAAATGGAGACTGCGTTTAGTGAGGCTTAGGCCAGGGTCTTTCTAGATGGACACACCTGGCACTACACGGCCACCCTGCCACCCAGCTCAGCATGCAGAAATACAGAGTGGGCCGTGAACACGGTGTCTTCTCTGGGCCCTAGGGAAGGTCTTTACAGAGCAAGGCCCGACATACTGGCCTATGAGATAGCATGAAGGAAGCCCAGCGTCCACAAAGCACTTTTATTCTCCATTTGTCAGCGCTTTGTGTGCTGTCCTGTGCAGGAGGTAACAGGCCTTGCACTCCAGTGGCCTTTGCCAACCCATCCTGCCACCAGGTAGGTAGGCTCAATGCTTCCACATGGCATTAAACCAGGATTATATCCCCCTTTCTTGCGGTTTCAATGAGTGAGCAAGATTTATGATCTTCTGGTTTTCTCCTCTGAGATGGGCAGGGTTTCTGCCCGTATGAACAGGAGGGGATATAGTGATTAATTCCCTGGCACAGGCCCTACATAGGGTTTTGGTACTGAAGGTGGGTGTTTGTAGCAAGGATCTATTCCCATTGCAAAAGATACCCCCACACATGTGTTTTCAGAGAGTTTTTCTCTTGGCATCCCTATAAGAAAGCAAAATTATTATTCCTGGTGTTTCCACTGGGGACCTGGATTCCGGTGATATGCGCTATGCTGTCAGCTCAATGCCAGAGTCTGCTCTCAAGACCAGCCCTTCTTCACCATCTCCCTTCTTGCCCGAGCCTGGCCCCGTGAAGGATGGTTTCTGTGAATCAAGAAAGTCTGTCAGTCACTAAATTGTGTAGGACCCAGACCTTGTATGGATAGCATGGATGTAGATGGCTGATATTCCAGACTAGCAGACATTTGGACCTGTTCAGCACTAATACTCTTTTCCCAGTAGAGCAGCAAGGACTGCTGCTGGCCAAGGTGTATCAGCTAAGGGTAGGTGAGTGACAGGCACCACAGGTTAAGGTAGCTGTTGGCAGAGCTGGGTGGGAGAGCCCAGGAGTGGAGCAGCAGTCAGAGCCACAGGCTTCAGGGAAGGTGAATGCGGTGAGAAAGGGAAGCTGCAGACCAAGGCTGAAGGTTTTAAAGAAGAGAAGGCATCCTGTGGCTGGTTTTTACTAGCATATTAGCACCTGATATTCATGTTCTCTGAGATTCATCCAATTCACCAACCAATGAATATTACTAACATTTCCTGTTGCAGAAAATACTGTTGATGAAGGAAACAGAATGTCAAGAAAGTACTTTTTAATGGTTATTTATTTATATTGAATGGTATAAGAGCGTTATTAAATATTATGTGAACTGTACAGTATTGCACCTTTGTCTTGTCTTGCAGCATAGGTGCTTACATCTTTTCCAGGAAAACAGAGCAGACTCTCTAATGGACAATGTATTGGTTTAGCTGTTCTCATTTCAAAGGTACCTGCTTCAGTCTTCTGACCTTGCTACAAGAGAAGTTCAAACAAAACCATCTCAGGTCCCTGAGACTGGTGCCTGCATTATGGTGATAAAGGAAAGAGACAGAAGGAGATGGGAGAATATAGGCTAAACTCTGCAGTCTCATGGCATCTCTAGCTATCATTTTGGTGTCACAATGACCATCCTTGCTGAGATTCCTCTGCAAAGGTGCTGACCACTACTCAGAAGTGAGTGGTGATCAGAACACCGAGCAGGCAGTCAGTTCTCCATCACAAGGGAAAGGGGAAAGGTGCCACAAGCTGTCTTAGTGGAATGGCAAGCTTCACCGCATGGTCATCCTAAACAAGTAGCTGCTGGCAGTGCGCAGTCTGCCTGGTTCTGTGGAGGTCTGGTGGGTGACAGGGAGGTCTGCTCTGCACGGGCACTGTGTCCACTCAAGCTCTGTTGGGCCAGGCAGCTACTGCATACTGTCCTCCCCTCTGGGAAGAGCCAGGGCAAGCTTTCCTGGCAGACATAAGGGATCTCCTGCAGGAACGTGGTACCACAATCTCTCCCAATAGGTTCTGGAGGCCATGAAACCTCTTAAGAGACTTTTTTCAACTTCCTTCCTTCCTTCTGGAAGAGGATCAGTTGCTTAGGACATCGTGTGATGGGAAGCAGGGGAGGGCAATAGCTTGTGGGCCTTTGCAATACAGCCCATTGCATCTTCTGGACCCACCCTCCCAGAAAAATGGAAGCACTTAAAAGAATCTTTTGAGTAAGCATTGCTGAAAATTTAGCATACTAGAGTACAAGCCAAGTCCATACCTGTGTAATAAAAAAACATTCACAGAGGTGTTGCTTCAAGTGCAATGTGAAGTTTACAAGACAAGATCCTGTGAAAGGCTGAGAAAGAACTGTTGTGGACAAAGGTACCTGAAACATCCACCACTCTAGAAAAAAAACAGTCACCCCTCAAAAAGAGGGGCAGCTCTGCTTGGCTGTAGTGGCTCGAAGTTTCTACAATGCCTGTACGAGGTCTAATGCTACCCTTCTCTTCCCTTGCTAGAAATCCCGGGTGTTGGGAGGGCAGTAGGTAAGATACATTTACTGTTGCTGCATGAGCACCCTGCTTGGTATCACTCTGTTACACCAGCACGTCGATCCCCCTTCTCCTTGGCCCCTGCATTTGCAAGGCCGCACTTCCCAGCCACTCTGCTGTGTTTTCAACAGGGATCTAGTGCAGGCCCCAGGAGACCAGGCCCCAGGAGTAGAAGGGGAAAGAGAAAAAAGCAAGCAAGAATGAATCTTATTAAATGGAGCGAGGTACCTCTCTCAGTCTCTCATCACGCTTGAGGTTGATTGGAGGTGAAATTGCACTTTGAGGGAGGGGAAGCCCCCTCCCCTGGGACGATCCAGAGGCTCTTGCACAAACTTAATTTCAAGCTCTGTTGAAGACGGTGTCTTTTTCTTTTTTTTGGTATGCATTCAATTTAATTTCTCAGACAGATGTGTGAAAATGAGAAAGGCAGACCTTTGACTCTGAGGATAGCTTGGTGCCTGCTTCTTACAGATCCAGTCTCACATTGTTTTCCTCCATCACTGCCCTCAATAAATCTGCACACAGGGGTTGCTAAAATGCCCTCCAACTCCCTTCCACACCAGTGGAGACAGGTAAATTTGTATACTTTTTGTTGTTGTTGTTGCTGCATTTAAGCAATCCAATTCATTTTTAATTCAAAACACACCCTAGCTTTCTGTTTAAAACAGGAGCACCAGGACCTTGAAAAGGCTTGGACCTGCTGACGCCATGAAGTTTGGATCTGTATTCCTCCCCCCAGTCTGCTTGATCTTTAATCGACAGCTGGCTGAACATGAGCCGGCAGTGTGCCCAGATGGCCAAGAAGTTCCACAGCATCCTGGCCTGTATCAGGAATAGTGTAACCAGTAAGAGTAGGGAAGTCACTGCTTGTTATACTCAGCTCTGGTGATGCCGTGCCTTGAGTACTGTGTTCAGTTTTGGGCACCTCACTATGGGAAGGATGTTGAGATGCTGGAGCACATCCAGAGGAGAGCAATGATGCTGGTGAAGGGTCTGGAGCACAAGTCATGTGAGGATCAGCTGAGGGAGATGGGGCTTTTTAGTCTTGAGAAAAGGAGACTGAGGGGAGACCTTATCACTCCCTACAACTACCTGCAAGGTTGCAGAGAGAGGTGGGGGTTGGTCTCTTCTCTGCGGTGACAAGCGATAGGACAAGAGGGAATGGCTTGAAATTGCACCAGCGGAGATTTAGGTTAGATATCAGGAAGAATTTCTTTACTGAAAGGGTTGTCAAACATTGGAATAGGCTGCCCAGGGAGATGGTGGAGTCACCATCCCTGGAGGTATTTAAAAGGCCATGATCTAGAGGTGGACTAGTCAGGGTTAGACTCGATGATCTAAAGGGTCTCCTCCAACCCAGGCAATTCTATGATTCTATGATCTCTTGTGAGGAAAAGGCTCATGGTGGTTCCTGATTCACCCGTTTTGGTGATGATGGCTGAAGGGGAATAAAAGGAACTGCATTTGGTTTTGGAAAGCTCCTGAGGTGCTGTTTGGCTCCTCTGTGGTAGTTCATCTGGCTACCTGTGTGTTAGTCTTACAGTCTTAAGAGCATATATACACACAGGTGAAAATAGAGATGGGGGTAGGCTGTTGCCTTTCCAGCTGACCTGCTTCTTATGCTCAGGCACTGACACAGGGTGACAATTTTTGCAACTAAACCCAGACTGACAGGATCCTAGCAGGGTTGCCGGTGCAGGACAGTTCCAGTGGACCCAGGGCTTCTCCCTTCTGCAAGACAGATGGAGGCAGAGAGGCCTTGCCCAAGTTACTCCCACATTGCAATTTCCTACTGCTGCCCAAGGGAGGATTTCAAGCAAAGCATAAAGTACTACCAGGCTCTAGAACAACTGCTGTCTGCTACCCCAGGCCATACCACAAAAACCTTGGTGCCCGTTTGCTTCATGGCTGATGCAGAGATTAGTATTCTTCTGTCTGTGGTATTGTACTTGCAGCGGCTTTCAGCAGAGCAGTTTCTTTGTTTTACAGAGGGGGCAGGCCAGAAGGGTGGGTTTGCTGCGGTCACAGGGGAGATGGCATAGGGAGAACGTAAATGCCGGAGACGTACGCCAGCGTGCAAGAGACGCAGTCTTTGCAGGAGCAGCACTGGGTGGGTTTCAGTAAAGCAAGGATTTGCCCAGGCAAAAGGAATGCAAATCACGTTTTTTGTTTTAAAACCCAATTAATTTAAAATTAAATGTGGAACAATGACAAATTACATGTAGGCCCTAAGCAATCCATGGGAAGTGAATAATAGCTTGTCCTGCACAGCCAAGTGTCCCTATAGACATATCCCCTACATCTTAGCCCAGCTGTGATACACGGGTACCCCCAGCTCCCTGTATAAACCCTACCACCCTCTCCCCCCTAACTCTTTTTCCCATGCCACCCTGTCTGGAGGGCAAACAGCAGGATGTGCTTCACCTGGAGCAGGTCCATGCTGATGTGCCAACACATGGGAGCTGGCTGCTACAGCTTGGAGTGGGTCAGGAGGTTGGGCGGAGGGTGACTGCCCCACCTCGCAGGCACAGACTCCCTTCGGATGCCTCGCCTCAATACAAAGCCACCCGCTGACTCTTCCCTGATGGACGCCTCGTGGGGATTTCGTATCTGTACCCCACCTTCTCCCGTGCCAAACGTCAGCAAAGCTCGGCAGCACGTGAAGCATCCATTAGGAAGGCCTGACAGCACAGTCCCGCACGCCCCGTCTCATTAAGGAACCAACCAATAAAGGGGCGGGCATGAAAGCCAAATTTGCGCGGGTGCTTGTGGCCATGACAGCAGCTGCCCCGCTGGAGGCTACGCCGCTGTGCTCTCTGCAGGCGCGAGGAGACACAAGTGTATTTTCTGCCCTCAGGCCAACACGCCGTTCGGAGTAACGCCCCGGGCCGGCAAAAGAGCAGAGAGCCGCGGGGCCGCTCCGCAGCCACCCCTCCGCCCCACAGCGCCGTCACCCGGCGGCCACGCCAGCAGCGGGCTTTATGGCGGCGGGCGGTGTGGGAGCCCAGGAACTACATCTCCCAGCAGCCGCGCGGCGGCACCACCCTATGCCCGCGCTCGTCCTGTCCCGCTTTGCATGCTGGGAGTTGTAGTCTCCCCGGAGGGCGGGAGGGGGTGCGCCTGGGCTCCTCCGCATGCGAACGGCGGCGGGGGCGGCTGCGTGAGGGTGGGACGGAAGCGGCGGCTGGGCCGCGGGGCGAGGGCGCTCGCTTCCTCACCCTGGGACGGGGCGGAGCGGAGTAGGCCGGGCTGTAACCCCCCACGGAGCCTATCGGCAGCCCGGCCTTCCTCCGTCCCGTCCCTGTGCCTCTCTGTCCCCGGCCGTGCGAGCGGTTTTCTCCCTGAGTCTGCCGGCCGTATTTATTTCCCGCCGTTGCCTTCGCCTCAGAGAGGCTGTCCCACGGGCGAAGGCGTAAGGGCGCGGGAAGGCGGCCGCGCCCCCGTGCTACTGCCTGCCGGGCCGGGGTGCCGCCGTCCCCCTGGTTCTTCTGCCGTGGGTAGGCTCGGCCAGCTCTGCCTCTCCTTCAGCCCGCGGGAGGGGGCGGCTTTGCTCAAACCTGGAAGAGCAAGCTGCCGCCTCGGAAAGTTTGAGGACGAGGAAGAGGAGGAGGAGGAGGAGGAAGATTCCCTGCGCGGCGATGTAGCCCCGAGCGTGGGACGGCAGCTCGTGGAAGGCAGCGCAGCCCCTCACCCCGCCTGGCACCAGAGCATGGGCTAAACGCTATGTCCCTCTCCCGCGTCGAAAATCGTTGTTTTCTACTGTCTCTGTTTGTCTTCCAAGCAGTGTTTATCCTGATACTGTACCGAGGGGGGCCTTCCAACGTGTTTTGGGGGCTCTTCGACTCGCCTCAGGTCCTGGATTACTCAAAGACTCACGATGTGTATACAAACCTCAGCCTGTTTACCCGGGCGCCTAATGAGGAAACTATGCCCTACTGCTCCGCGCAGTCACCGATATTCGGTAGGTACGAACCGAAGGTGGCTGAATGTACCTGCTCTCTGGTGTGTGTCCATGCCGAACGCTCCGTGTTCCTCAAACTTTCCCCCTTTCAGTGTTACACCGGTGTGGTACTCGCACTAACAACGCTTTGGTGTGTTAATTAACTTCCCTTTATTGGTTATGCGAAGAAGGAAAAAAAAAAAAAAAAAAGGTATTTTGCTGCTCTAAAAACTTCCAGTATTAAAGATTTGGCTACGTAGGGGTTGTGGAACAAGAGGGAAAACAGTGTGCTGTTGGTAATACAGTAACTTTTATTTCTTGGCATTACTGTATGAAATGGTACTCTGGCAACTGCAGAGCGTTGCTCTCTGACTCACTAACTCCCGATTTCTTTGTCGCAGCCTTTTATCAACCCTGTATGTTGTCCAATACAAATTGGTTGAGTTGGCTTTAAATATCCTTTGTATCAGAATGTAGCTTGGCACCTTGCTCTTTACAGGGATCTTTTTTGGCCTGTGGTTGTTATCCCTCCTTTGTTATGACTTAGAAACTTCTCCTTCAAGGTCTGGTCACAGGTTAATTTGTATTTATGCTATGACCAAATCAGAGCTGATCTTGGAGGCAGCATTAAACCGGCTACTGTACTACAAAAACAGATGAGACATTTTAGGTAAATAGAGTCAAGTACATAAAGCAAGTTAGTTGGTTGTCAAGTGGCGCATCTCTGGTAGTAGTAACAAATCCATGCTGCTCAGCCAGCCAAGAGTGGATGGATGGGTGAGTCCTGTGAGTATGCCCTTCCAGCTGTTCTGGGGATGCCTGCTTCATGGAGTACTGTGTGGTAAGCTACCCTTTCTGGTTTTCTGTACTGCATGGATTTCAGCATATCTAAATCTTGCATGTAACTAGTCTTGGAGCACTACCCAGTAGTTGCCCTGCTGTTCTAAGCAAGCTGGTCACTGCAGGTAGAGCACAGTGAGAGCAAATGGCTGACCTTAGTTCACAGGTGGAAGTGTTGTTGCTGTGGTTACTCCTGTGTTAAGTTGCTTACAGGGGTTAGAGAGCACTGCCGGGACACTTTGGATGAGCCTTTTTAGAATGCAGTCTTTGTAATGATCCTTGTTCTTCATCAAAGTTTTCTTCCTTCCTCTGTTGTTGAAGTTCAGTGAAACACATGCAATATGTATGATGAAACAGTATGATAACTTTGGGGATTAGGATTCTGCATTTCTCTTGGAAACAGCCCTCCTGTGCAAATGCTGAAATACTGATAGTACTGAGCCTTTTGCACAGGTGCCAGTTGTCTTAGTGTAGTCTGGTCATCACTTACTACAGCCCATCAAGTCTTTTGGGGGAAGCTAAGATTCCGTCTTTCCAACTTAACTGTTCTATTTGAAAAGCACAGCAGGGATGTCCCTGCACCTTGCTTGACAAACCATCAGATCAGCAAGAGTAGCAATGTCTGTGGAGGAAGCAGATGAGGAGTAAAATTTCAGTAATCAAAGCTCTTAGATCTGTGAAATCTCTTTATGGCCTCTTCTGCCCGTTCCTGGGAGTGCACAGAACAGAGGGGTTTGGTGCTTCAGATGTAAAATGGAAACATAATAGACGGAAACAAACAGTAAGTTGACTGAGGAGAAAAAAAATATACAAGGCAAAGTACTTGTGGAAGTTTTGCTTAGTAAAAAAAATTGGGAGTGGAGCATCTGGAGCAGTGTTGCTGTGAAACACAAGTTGTTTGGAGCATTCATAGGGATTTAGCTGAAGAAAAATGAGTCCTCTGCTACAGCTTAACTTTTACTCAGTGATATTTGCCTTTCAATATAAGAGGTAAATTATTCCTTCTGCTATTACTATATGCCAGCCTCTTCTCAGTGGTTGGGTTGTGGTGTGTGTTTTAGGGTTTTTTAACCCAAGAAATGCATGCTAATCCGCAAGGTGGTTGCCCTTTGTTTTGTATGTGATGGGTACATGTGAACAGGTATATAAATGCTTTGCAAATGTCTTGATTGGTGGTTATCTCCCCTCATGGGACTGATCTCTCTTGGAAGCATTGTATCTGAGAGAATGATGCCTCTTAATGTTAATTTTGTAAACTCCATTAAATGAGATTTCAAATCAATTCTTGAGGACTCAGTCTCCGATTCAGAGCAGGTAATAAGTCACTGTGTCCGCTCCAAAGCGTGTTAAAGTAACTGGAGGAATGCCAAATGCCTGAAGTGGTTTCTGCATCAAGGCCTTCATGAACTGCAGCACTTCTTCCACTTGTGTGTAGAGTAGATTGTTTTCGGTAGCTGTTTGAATGTAATATTGGCTTGCAGCTCATCTGTCTCTTTCCTGCCTCCTGAATCTACAGAATCTTGGTTCTTCCAGGGCTGTGGAGTAAGAATTAAAGTATATTTGCTAAACATCTCCAGTTGCCTTGGAGGAACTAGATTCTTGTTCTAATGTCCTTAATGCTTAGTGGTGTCCATGGGACCTTTTGCAACTGACAACTTCAAAAGCGCTTTGTGCTAGATTAGTTAGTGTCGTCATTAGTATTATGAATAAATTTCTCAAGTTCCTTTGAAGGCTGAAGCTTCTACATAAGTAACGAATTGCCTGTTTCACCCTCCTTTGTTTCTGGAAAAAGCAAAGTGTTTATATTTAAGAACTGTGCTTATTCAACCTTATCAAAGTAGCATTTAAATTCGAAATCTGACTTCTTTCAGTTCATCTTTTCCTCTTGCCAGGAAGAAGCTTGATGCTGGAAGATTCAGGATATTTTTTTTTTTTTTAATGTAGAGACCTGATTTTGTGCATGGTATTTCCAGAAGAAGTTGGTTTGGCCCTTGACGACTTTGGTAATTGAAGGTTCTGTCTGTAGCTCTGCTGTTTATAATTTGCTCATGCTGTGGAAGAATTTTTTTTTCAAGCTCTTCTTATAGTATTTGCTCCCTTTCACTCCCATCTGTCATAACCTTTTCATGAGTGTGACCATCTGTCGTGGTAATGAGTGGCTCCTGCTCTGTTTTCTAATGGATGCTCTCCTACTAGACTTTCTTCTCTTGGCTTTAAAGAGAGGTAAAAAGGTGGGTAACACTGAGAAGCAGCCTTGTGTTCGGCCATTAGAAACTGCTGCTTAAATTAAGGCTGTTGGTCAACTTTTTATAATTATTATTATTATTTTTCTTCCATTTAAAGAGTTGTAGAGTGACACAAATGCATCTCTTGACGTGGATGTGGTGCTGCACTTTCTCATTGAGGCATTTGCCCATGCTGCTGTTCCCATTTGTTTGCTAAGTCTTGCTTCTTCTGGCTGAACTCAAGTAACTATAGCTGTTAACTCTAAATGTGTAGCAAGGGGGGTAGAAGTCATGTAGCTTCTTTCTTCAGGTGGGATAGATCTGGTCAAAACCCGTAGATCCCCCTGACAGTCACACGTGTTGCCTTAGGGGGTAAAGCGAGCAGGGAGCCTGCTGTCGCTGGCACCAGCTGGCAGCACAGGGGTATTAGCTCTACTCACTAAAGTTCTGTATTATTGAAATGATCTCCATGTGGTGGTACAGGTGTGGAAAGAGTTTTGGGAACAGGCTGTGGGGAGATGGCTTGGATGCTTCAGGACGTTGATTCTGTACTGTGTCTGAATTGGGGTGCTGTGCTTTCCCGTATGTCTAAGGTGGCCTTTTCCTCCTTTCCCAAAGCTGCTCAGTGAGAGTTTTGTTTTCCCTTATTTGGTGCAGCTTGCCACTGCTCTGTTCCCATCTGGGATTTAACTGGGTTACAGTGCACTGTCCTCTGGGCAGAAGGGGAGACCTGAGAGACGAAATTTATCTTGTAACCAAGGAGTGCAGGGCAGCCAGAGGTTTTGGGGTGCAAGTCACAGATTAATTTGTTTCCTGTGTTTCCTTGGCATACACTAGATTGAGTTTCTTGCTGAGTTGTTTGAGGGATAGAGCTGGGCACCTCAGGAGAACGTGACATCTTGAAACACCTGAAAAAATGCAGATGTTACCCTCATGATTCATGAGGGTATGGAACCCTGCCTCCGTGGGACAGCAAAAGGGATTATGGAATCATGGAATGGTTAGGGCTGGAAGGGACCTTAAACATCATCAAGCTCCAAACCCCCTGCCACGGGCAGAGACACTAGACCAGGCTGCGCAAGGCCCCATCCAACTCAGCCTTCAGCACTTCAAGGGAGGGCACAGCTTATTTTTTCCTTGGAGCAATGATCTGTAGTTGAAATCTGGTCTGAATATGGCATTTCTTTAGCAAGCTCCAGTTGTCATCCAATCAGTAGTTAACGGTGCTTTTGTTAAAAGATCCGATAATCGGGTAGTTCTTAAATCTGCCAAGCTAAAGGTTAAAAACAATGTGGGACTGAAAGGTCTGAAAGGCAGAACAGGAAACTCTCTGCCACCATCATACAGCCTTAGCAGTAAACATGACCTAGGCTCAGGGGTCTGCAGCAGGATCTTTTTTGTTTCAGGTGCAAAGGTACAGCAGTGTACCCTGGTTTCCTACTGAGGATGACACAGTCAAAAAGAAATTCCCCTTGTGTTTAGGGAAGGGGAATATGGTGTGTGCTTAGGGAAGGAATGAGAAGTGATACTAAACACTGCACCATCTTGCTGAGGAGTGAAATTCAGGCTTTCCTCTTAAAAACAGACAAAACTCAAACAACAAAAGGCATGAGGCGGGATCCATAGTGGCCAGACCTCTCTGACAGTGTGAGGAGTGGGCCGTTCAGACCGGCCTTCAGGAAATGCCATCATGTGTGTTCCTTGAGGAGGAGACACTTAGTGAGTATGGGCTGGCCCATCAGAAATACCAGGTATGCCAACTTCCACATGCTAGCACAGTGTGTCCCAGTTTGGAATGGGCAGCTTGGATTTTATGCCAAAGTTAGTCCCAAAGCCTTGTTAGTCTCCCCAAAAAAACCCTCCAAATAAGAGAACAACAAAAAATAAAACCTGTGAAGGGATGCTGCTTCCTCCATGCCAGTGAAGCAGGATGTGGCTAAATGCATGCAGGGTTTCCTTTTTCTTTTTTTTTTATTTGTTAGAATTTTAGCAGAACCTTGAACATAGGAAGGGCTGGAGAAAGTATCCTCCAGACACATCTCCTTAACTATTTAATTAGACTTAAGATGCACCTTTACCTTTCCCTGCTCAAGTGAAACCTAGTAAACACCAGGCTGAAATACTTGCTCTTTCTCAGGCTTTGTTATCAGAAGTTCTTGAGAGAAGAATTCATTCCAGTGGTTTAAGAAGGAGTCTGACTTAGATACTGAAAACCTGCTTCAAGTTGAGCTTGGAAGGAAGAGAAAAAGCCATTTTAAAAAAGCCCCAACAAACAAACCAAACCCCAAAACCAACCCAAAACCCAACGACTTTCCTCACAGTGCTTGTGGAGCAAAGAAATGTTTTCTCTTTTGGTAGCATGGCCTATAGAGAATTATTGGTCCTACTTAAAGGTGTCATTTGAAACTGTCAGATTTTGATTGTGATTTAGGCCAAGGTTTCACCATGGTTGATGTAAGTAATAGATTTTGGTCTTGTTCTGCGTTTGTGTCTTTTGTACCTAAAGTTGATAGTAGTTGCAAACCATCAAAACTGAGACTTGTACATAAATCTATCTATTCTGCTAGTTCTGGAACCTTTTCTCACTCCCCAGGAGAACAGGCATTTAAATTATTGTGGAATTTGTTTGTTCATGCTGTTGCAGTATGAGACTGGGGTTAAAATGAGGATCGACGCTTTGTGTGGATTCTGTCTCACTTGTGACTTGTCAAGCTTCTTCCATCTGAAGAATGGAAGAATTCAGATTACAAAAAAATGGTAATTCAGCACTTTAAATTAGGTAAAAACTGGGAGAACATGCTGGATACGTTTTGCATTTAAAATGGAGGTGCTGAGTGAGGGAACTGCCACGTGTAGTTCCTTCTGCTACCCTGTGCCTGAAGACACCTAACATTTTCTCCTCTTCCTTCTCCCCTCTGTCATCTGCTTCTCCCAAAATTTTGAAGTGCTGCCTGCTTCCCACAGTGTATATCATTAAATAATAGAGCAATTACAGCCCTTGTGGCATGAGGTTATAACATCAAATTGAACTTTTTGTTTGGTTGGTTTTTTTAATGAAAACACTAACTTCTCCTAAAGCATTTGTATTTGGGCTTTAAGCTATTTCTCCCCATGCCTACGTGGATGGTCTTCTGCACATCCTTGTCCTTGAGCCTTCTCTGAAGGAGGCTTGGAGACTTTTTCTGCACGGGTAGCAAAAGTTCACCTTGATGAAGTGCCAGTGCTGTTCTCACAGTGAATACACTTATTCAGGCATCCCATCTGGGTGACTCAAGACCAGCAGGTTTGCTTGCATAGCAGGGAGCCAGTACCAGGAAAGAACAATCTTGGTGAGGCTTCCCAGCCGTGCCGACGCTAAGGATGCTTCTCTGGCAGGTCACCTGCTGGGGAGGTGACCAGAGACAGTGGTGGAATTTGTTATGTGGGCACATCCATGTGGCATTAACTCTTCTGGGACAGGGCAGGTGTCCTAAGTAATAAACATATGTGATCTGGTAGACTTGAATGAAGGTTGAGAAACATCACCAATCTTTTTATTATTATTTCTTTTTCTGTCTCTCGTTACAGTGGGTCCGTTAACCATCACCTTCAGGGCGTTCCCTAGTGAAAGAGTGATCATCCAGAAGAACCCTTTTGTTCAGTCTGGTGGCCGCTACAGGCCCCCTCACTGCGTGGCCCGCTACAAATCAGCCATCCTTGTGGCTTACAGGAACCAGGAGAAGTACCTTCACCATCTTCTCTACTATATTCATCCTTTCCTGCAGCGCCAGCAGCTCAGTTACAGTATCTACTTGATTCAGCAGGTAAAGCTAAACCAGATGTGCCTTGTGGTGTAGCTGAGCTTCCCAGTTAAGGGTTAGGTTCTGAACAAGAACTGTCAATCTTCCAATGTGGAAGTACCATTTTATCATAGAATGGTTTGGGATGGAAGGGATCTGAAAGATGATCAAGTTCAACCCCTCTGCCATGGGCAGGGACACCTCTTACTAGGCCAGGCTGCTCAAGGCTCCATCCAGCCCAGCCTTGAACACCTCGGGAGGAAGCAGCCACCACCTCCCTGAGCAACCTGTGCCAGGGTCTCGCCACCCTCGTAGTGAAGAATTTGTTCGTAAGAGCCAGTCTAAATATACCCCTTTCCAACTTAAAACCATTCCCCCTCATCCTGTCATTCCATGCCCTTCTAAAAGGTCCCTCCCCAGCTTTCTTGTAGGTCCCCTTTAAGGTACTGAAGGCCACTGTAAGATCTCCCCAGAGCCTTCTCTTCTCTGGGCTGAATAACCCCAACTCTCTCAGCCAGAGATCAGCCGCAAGGGGAGAGGTTGCATAAAGCACGGATGAAAATCATCACAAAACTCTCCTAACTCATGAACCACCATGGGAGGCTGAAGCCACAAGCAGCTGGGAGAGTATTTTCCTGGCAATGCAGTCGTATCATCACCCATCTCTCGGGCTTTTCATTGAGCTGATGGTTGTAAAAGTCAGCCTCTTGACTGGCCCAGCAGAGGAGTTTACATGTCCTTCTGCATTCGGTGACGTGTGTGGGGTGAGAGGTGGTCAGTTGTATGCTGTCCCATCTTCACGGCTGCTAATGATTGAAATACCGTATCACTTGCCAAGATCATCATCCTGCTATTGATCTGCTGCTATTTGGTTGGGTTTTTAAAAATTTCTTCAAGGGGGTAAAGTCATCATGAAGTGCTAACTTATATTTTCAGTTGTTTGAGTTGGTCGTGGCTTGTTCATAACTTGCCAGTGCAGCTACTGAGCAGAATTATTAAGACTGAAGTGGAGTTGGATATTTTTAGTCTGTCTCAAATAAAAATATCTGGCAGGACCCTTCTGTGGGCCAACCCATGCAGATGAAACAGCCATTTTTAACTGGTCTAGACTGGTATTGCAGAAGATCAGTGGTGAGAGAGCAAGTTTGGGATTAATTAAAAATGATGGCCTGTTGGGAGGGAGAAGCTGTTCTGCTTGTGACCGAGGTGTGCTTTCATTTCTAAGCACCAGTAAGCTGTACTCAGGACAGAAACACCCACGTGCAGACATACAGCTGCAGACAGACTGACTGGTCTCTGAGGTCAGCCTCCTTCAGCAGCCCGCGGTCGGTACTCCTTGGCAGGGCACAGCTTACAGCTGCTGAGCAGGCTGTGAAGGGAGCGAGTCAAATTTTCAGGCTGAGCTGTGAGACCTGCAGCCAGTATTCATTCCTTCCAGTGTCACTCAATTCAATACAGCTTTTTAAAATTTTATTTATTTATTTTTTTAAAACTAACATAAATGTTAATGGACTTACCCTCTGCTGCCTGGGTGAAGAAAGGTGGGTTGTCTTTTCCAGGCGGGGAACGGTACATTTAACCGAGCGAAGCTGCTTAACGTGGGTGTCCGGGAGGCGCTGAAGGATGACGACTGGGACTGCCTTCTCCTGCACGATGTGGACCTGGTGCCTGAGAACGATTATAACCTCTATATTTGTGATGAGTACTACCCCAAGCACATGGCTAGTGCCATGGATAAGTTCCAGTACACGTAAGTGCCTCCCTTTGCTCTGGATGTTTGTATGCTGATTGGTTCGCTTCCTGCATGCACGTGTGAATGGGGACAGTGAAAAATCCAATCTCTGAGAGACTGGATGTTCTACACTGGAGACTTCCCCAGAAAAGGGTATTGCTGACCTAGGCTCGTGGTCTTGAACGGCTCCTTGCCTTCAGTTCCCTGTTCCGCTGTTAGCTCAGCTTGGTGGCAAATGACTGTCAGATTTCCATTCACCCTTCCTGCCCCCGCCCCCCCTCCCCCCCCCCCCGCAGAATAAAAGTACAGGGTGGGAATTATTGGATCACATGGAATGTGGGTGGTGGGATGCAGGTTTTTTTGGATGCACCCAAGAGGTGAATTTCAAAACCAGCTTTACTTTGGTCTGCTGGTGGGAAGGGGGGGGCAGTGGGGAATGACACACGATGTCACAGGATTAGAAATTATACTGGTATGGCTCTTGTGGGTTTGGGCACTGTTACAGGCAGTCGTAAGGTATGTGATTAATATATGCATGACTTGGATCATGTTGTTAAGTTTATCGATGACTGGTGTTAGCCTCCAGTGTTGATACTTTTTTCTTCTCTTTCAGTCTGCCATACAAGTCGTTTTTTGGGGGTGTATCAGCTCTGACTCCAGAACATTACATGAAGATGAATGGGTTTCCAAACACATACTGGGGCAGCGGGGGTGAAAATGACGACATCGCTACAAGGTACTAATGCAGGGGACAGGCTTAGAATAGAAGCAGGCGAACATACACCGAAAGGAACTAAGATGTGGCTCCTTAATGTGCTCATGTTATCTTTGCAGTCCACAATGCTGTGGCCATTGGGGATGTTAATGTCAGAAGATGCTCAGAATCTGTGAATCCAATCATTGTGTGCTGGGAGGACAAAGCTTTCCTCAGACTCCACAGGGTGGAATGTTCCTTCACTTCCCTGTGCCCTCACTCGCTCTGGAGTGCATCCAAGGGGTTATAAGCACCAGTAGCTGACAAGTGACTCCATTGACATTAAGAGCCGCAAGGGAGGGAAGGAGCCTATGAGCTTGAGGAGTAAGAAAATCAAGAAGGTACTGATTAATTCTCTGGCAGTTGGCAGTTTAAGTGCATTCTGGTATTGCATAATCACCAATACTTGGAATTAAGGAGCACAAGGCATTCTAACGTGTGCCTCCCGTGCTGGCTGATGAAGAAGGCTCTGTGCTACCCTGAGTCAGTGACAGTGAGATCTGATGCTTTTTTCCCCCCCTTGTACTGCAGTTGCCATGGCAGCAGCATGCTATAGAAGTGAGCACAATGAGTTCAGTTCCAGGTACTCTGCCTCATGCAAACACTTCCAGTACAGAACCACAGCCGTAGCTGCTTTGTTGGGCTCTGTATAGCCACGCTGTGCACCTTCGCCATCCCGTGCTGGGGCGAGCTCATGGGGGGCTTAACACCAAACTGCCACTGAAGCCCTGGGTGGTTTTTTGGTCTTGCACAGCGTGACAAGTTAGATGGTTTCAGTGGTGTCTTCTGTCTGAGGGCTGTGGGAGTTCTTACGAAGCTGTGTTCTTCTGGGAACTGAAAGTCGGGTTTTCTAACATAAAATGCCTCCTTCTCCTTTCAGGGGAACCTAACTAAAAGGGTCTGGGATTGTTTAGAGATTCAACATTTACCTAAAAGAATGGAATGCCAGGAAAACAGATCTTTAAATCAAACACTACAGTGCTGTGTCTCTTCAGCTGTTCTTAGTGTAGCATTTAACGTGCTTTCAGTACCAATAGTTAGAGAGTCTTGCTAGTTATGCATAGGAGTGTGCTTCCTTGCAGAAATATCTTAAGGCAAGTAGGTTACATTGGTCCCAAAATAGCCCTTTCTTGAAGGGAAGTTAATCATGTGTTGTTTCTCTGAAAACTTACACTAATGACTAGCAGTGTCCTGGCCCACAGGTACGCAGAGGCCACAGATGTTCCTGTTAATGATTTATTCACATTCTGAAGTCTCAACCTGCAGAAGTTAGGAATGAGTGACTGGGCTTTGAATGGCCAGCTTGATGCCCTTAATGGGATGTGGATTTTTAGGAGGTGTGCTGCTCAACGTAGCAACAAAATCAGTATTTGAAATCAGGCATTCAACAGAAAAAAAAGAAAACAACCCTGTGTAAAGATTTTATGCTGAGATTCTGCTTACTAAAGAGGGGGTTGGGGGAAAAGTGCTGGCTGCTAGTTAGAGTTGGCAAGCTGCAGTAATCTGCTGTTAGTCCTAGCAAACAGCAAGGCTTTCTTATTAGAAGAAAACACTACTCTGATTGAAGCCACTTCCATGTTAACATTATCAACCAACAGTAAATTAATACATTAACTGGTTCATACTATGTCTTTAATCTTGCAATGCAAAAACTGTAACAGCAAAGCTAGTTTAGTCTGCCTGCTTTTTCCACATCTTTTTGATTAAATGTGCAATAAGCTTATGTTCAGAAAACAAGGAACCTTGTCTAAAACTCAGCCTAAAATAATAGTATGTCATACTGTCAACAAAGAGTTGTAATCAGTTGGTTACTCTAGAGTAACAAATACCTCCAGTTCTGTAGCCTCTTTCAGCTTTTTAACAAACACTCCTGCCTCAGCGCAGCCTGCTGCTGGACCAGATCTCCATGGAAGGGAATCAAATGCTGCAAACATGCCAGTTAGATAACCTCAACTGAGCAAACATGGTTACATTCAGAGGAATTTCCTCTGCCTAAGAGCTGCCCTGTGATAACAGGCTTGCTAGCCCTAGCCCTTTTATAGGCACTTTTTATGGATAAACTAACCTAGATGCTGTTGGCAGTGGGTTGCTTGAAGGTCACTCGGAAAGCTGGTTTTAGGAGCTCTCTTCTGGAATTTTGAGCCTTCAGTTCGCTTTTCCCTTGTGGGCTGCTGAGCTGCAGAACAGTTAGGCATTTGTTTGGCTGCTGGTGCCTGTATTTATCACTAATCTTATATGAAGCCGGTCCCCTAATTGGGCCATCTGAACGAATGGCATTTCTCAAAGAGTAGGGAAGAGCTTAATCTGCATCTGAAACTGGGGACTGGCATCCTTCCAGAAACCACCGAGCCTGGGTTGGTTTTGTGTGTTGGTGTAAAGTTTAGGTGATGGGCCTGTGCTGCAGGAAGAACCCCCGTCCTACAGGGAAACGACAGTAACACTCAGTTGTCAGGGATTTTTGGAAACTGCTCTTGAATGCTGTGTGTGCCCCTGTTCGCTCCCTGCTTGGTGTGATCCTCTTTGTGCGCTGCCGAGGTGCGCTGCAGCTGGGAGCTTTACAGGCCAGGCCCGGGTAGAGCTGGGAGAGAAGATAGTCTGGTACCAGTCAGACTCGCTCCTTTCAGCTCAGATTGCAGTACCCCCGACTGAAATTCCCTGTAACTGGGCGTAGGACTTGCACCCTGCTGCCCAAGCAAACAGTTTGTTCGTTGGTTTAAAGGATTCAGCTGGCAGGAATGAAAATCGTCCGGACGTCGCCTCACCTGGGGCGCTACAGAGTGATGGACTACAGCAAAGAGGAGGAGATGCAAGAGCCTTGGAGAAGGTAACTGTTCTGGGGGAGGTGAGCAGCGAGGAAGCGAGGTTGACTGGGGCAGGTTGACTGTTGCCATCATCTTCCTCAGAGCTGCCACTGTTTTTTCTACTTTAAAGGTGGTTATTTAAAGGAGGCTCCCAGTCAGATTCAACTGAATCCATCTGCACCTGTCTCTGCATTTGAAGGGCTTCTCCTAGATTCCTGTTGTTAAGGACAGGGGCTGGTGAGGAAGCCAACATGTTACCAAATTACTCAGGGAATAAAACTTTTTTAAAAAAATACTGTCTGCCTTTTAAGTAGGGAGAGCTCAGATTGAAGGGGCGCTTTGTTACAACCCCCTGTAGCAAAAACTGGCTCTTCAGCCTGAGGCTTTACAGCACGCCATTCAAATCCTAGAAAGCAGTGTTCTAGTTTGAAGAGGTGAGGAAGGTGGTAGGAGAGACCTCAGCAGAGCCCCAGTTTTACATAAAAGAGCTGGAGGAGGGTGTTGGGTCAAGTGTGGCGGAAGCGTCTCGCCCTGACAGCACACGGCTCCCTTCTGTCATGTCAGAACTCAGGTTTCCATAACAACCCTGCCTTAAAGCCTACGTACAGCAGCCTGTGTACACCATTGCTGCAAGGCTCTGTGTTGTACGCCCCAGGTCTCTCTAAGCTGCTGCCTTGTTGCTTTTCAGATCGTAGCTGCCACCTCGCTAGTCTCCCTGTGTGATTGGGGTCCAGTCCAAGCTGCCCTCCTTTAGAATACCGAGTGTATACCTACACCAGTCTGTTCAGTCTTACAAAATGCCTTCTCTTTCTTGCCTGTCTTCTGGGAAAAGAGTTTACCTGCTAGCAGCTTTCATCTCCTAGAAGCCCTTGCCCCCCACTCTGGAAGTAGCTTCAGCTGCAAACATCACCTTTGTTCTTGTCTCTAAGTGAAGGTATTCTTCCTTCTTCAGGCCTATTCCCCACCACGACACCAGGAAAACATGGAAGGACGATGGAATGAATTCATTAGAGTTCAAGCTCCTTTCCAGGACAAAGCATCCTCTTTACACCAACATCACTGTGGACATTGGATACGTTCCCCCATTTTCCTGAGAGAATGAAAACAAGAGCAGAGTTTGGGCACAGCCTGGCAGCAAGCATGTGGGCCTTTGGCCTCTACCTCCTCTTGCAGCATGAAGCCTGCACCACCTGAGACTAACCTGTTTGTCTTTCATATCTTTCACTTCTGTTTAAGATGTAAAAGAGGCCTCAGGAGCAGGGTGTGACAGCTAACACCGAGGCTCTGGCTTACTGCAGGAATGGTCAGAGCACAGTAAAACCTCACCCACCCTCCCAGCCCTGGGGGATGAAGGTCTCCTTGACAGTAAGGTGACCCAGGTCTTCTTGACCCTTTGTTCCATAGCTGGGTCGCTCTGTCCTGCTTCTTACTTAAGCGTTAATTGGGCTGCAAGCCACTCTGTCAGAGGGGCTGTTTAAGTGCTGGATTTTGAGCAAGTGTTGAAGTTCTGTAAATATATTTTGTGAATTTGAGTAAAATAAGATCATGTGTTTGGGTTGAGAGCTTATTAAATATTCTAGAAGAGTATAATAAAGAAAGCTGCCCTGAAATCAGACAAAAACCAGTCCTTGTTTTTTCCTGGCCTGAGCCATCAGTATTTAGATGTTTTTATTGTAGCTGTAAGTGATCCAGGCTGAACCCTTGTGTGCAGAGCAGGGAAATTAATCTAGTATTTCAGCTGTCACTTAAACATTAGTTATCTTCTGAAGGTTGCTCTGTCTCCAGTGTAAAATAGTTATTCCTCTCACATTTTTTTCCCCAAAGTTGGTCAAACATGTCAACAGCAGGGCCATGACCCTGACAGGAATGCCTTTGTACCTACCTGATAGAGACAGAGTCCACATGAGCCATCCCCCTCTCTGAACTCCTCCTTTTGCTGCACTGCCAGTCAGTGGCAGTGCCTGCCAGGTCCTGTTACATGATGAGTATGAGACAGGGTAGATGCAGCTTCTGTGTGAGCAGGGAACTTCAGTACATCCCATTAATAAGTATTTATGTAAAGCTTCAGCTTTCTCTATGCCTGGACTAATGAGTCAACTAGCTAGGGACCATTCTTCCATATTAGTTTGTTGGGGTTGCAGGGCAAGGGTGTGGTAGTGGGGGAGGGGCAGGGATGGCTTCCCATATGTAGGACAGGGCCAGTGCCTGCCAGCTCCAAGCTGGAGCCACTGCTGGCCAAGGTCAAGCCAATTAGGAATGGTGGTAGTGCCTCTGGGATAACATAGTTAAGGGCAGCATGGGGAAAGAATGAGGAGCAGCTTTTGCAGCCAGGGAAAGAAGGAAGAATGAGGGGGGAAGACATGCTCCAGGTGCCAGAGTAGCTCTTCCCCTGCAGCCTGTGGAGAAGACCATGCCAGAGCAGGTGGAGACAGCTAAAGGAGGCTGTGATCCAATGGGAAGCCCAAGCTGGAGCAGATATGTGACCCTACAAGGGACCCACGCTGGAGCAGTTCCCAAAGAACTGCAGCCTAGGGGCAGGGCTCATGTTGGAGAAGGTGATAGACCCCACACTGGAGCAGGGGAAGAGCGTGAGGAGTTCTCCTCCCAAGAAGGGAGGAGCAGCAGAGACAACATCATCTGACTGCAACACTCACTTCCCTGTCCCCTTCTGCCATTCAAGGGGAGGAAGGAGATAAATCAGGAATAAAGTTAATCCTGGGAAGAAGGGGGAAGTCCCACAGCAGAGTAAGTTGAGCTCATGAAGCCTTTTGATTTCACTGGAGTGTATTTATTGAGACACTTTCAACATCTCCCCTATTCCCATTATTGCCCTTCCCTCACACATAAGCAGTTTTTCCTCAGGTTGGAAAGAAAGAAATCAGGTTCTCTCAGCAAGTTTGTAGTGGCTGAGGAATTCTGTGCTTTTAATGAAAAAAACCTGTCCCATCCCTTGTGAAGTCACAGCAGTGTTGGCAGTGCTGGGCTGCCTTCCCCTACAAAGTAGTTTATGAATCGTTGCAAGAACAGTTTGGGGGTTGGGTTTGTGGTTTTTTTACCCCCAGGAGACTTAGTTCAAGTCCTTCCACTGGACCAGCCCAAACAAGGACACTGCTGCAAGCGCCCCAGCAGAAAGTGCATAGGTGAACACAGGTCAGTCCCTCTCTCCAGTCCTCACAAGAGGAAGTTCTCAGTTGACCAATTAAGATGCTGTGAAGAAAATATTTCTTCTGTGCTACTGAAGTTCTCTTTCAAGCAAAGTGCCAGGAGTCATCAGCTGTAACAGCAGCCACCAGCAGGGCCTGTCGCCACTTCTTGCGTGCTGGTTCCCTTAGGAGACCTTTGGCTCCCTGCTGAAATCCACGGTGATGTTGATGTACAGAGGGTTGTGCTCCACTGAAAGCAGCTTGTATGAGCAAGAGTTCAGCCCATCTGTTTTCCACGTTCTAGACACCTGACGCAGAAGCTTCATCCTGAGGGGAAAAAAAAGGGAGAAAAATCTTCACTGACACACGTAGGAGAAGAGTTTTGAGCTCTTTCCCACTACTGAACTTGGAACTACAGCCACTCTGGACCTCCTGTCCTCAGCAAGGACCATCAGACGTGGGGGGGAATGGCCTTTGGTTTGAACTCTGAAATCATTTGTTCAAGTCACATCCATGTAACTTATCACTTAGGAAGTTTTGAAACATGACCCATGTACAGAACAGCAGCTGCCAGCTGTGGCCCAGTGGTGTCACAGTGGTGCCTCCCAGAGCCTCTGGGTACCACAAAACACCTGTCTGGCCTAAAGCAGAGAACTTGGCTCTCAGGTCCCTGGTTCCTTGCTACACAGAAAGGCAACATGAAGTGGAACACTGGTTTTGACTCACCTCTCACCGTTCTCCTCATTACCATGGTCTCGTTTGTGGAAGATCATTGTGTACCTGGCTACATCAGCAGATGGCCTCACCACTCTCATCTTCTGCATCTCAACCCTGAGGAAAAAAAAACAACACACACCTCAACAAGATACCACCTATAAACAAGCTCTCTTAAGGAAAACACACAACAGTCAGACTTTGTCTCTTGCAGGTGCCACCAAAGCACACACAGAGAACTGTATGAAATCCTCATGTCTCCAACAACTCCTTTTGCCAGAGAAACTGGGCTCAGAGATGTGTTTCTGGAGAACAGGTCCAGGAAGGTCACTGACACTCATCCTTTGACCAGGAGAAGGTAGCTACTACAGTAGAGCTTCAAGCACACAGAGCATACTTGTATTAGTATTGCCTGGTCAGGTTGGTAGCAAGTTTCCCCACGTGCTTTGCAACAGGTTCATCTCAGCTACAATAAAGCCCCCACACCTGATAGGCCTCTGCAGAAAAAGCTTGTTTTGTCTTCTGGTAAGTGCCAGAGAGCTGCAAAGTTGTTACTCCTTGGCATGAAGAAACACTTCTGATGGCAGCGCCAGAAACACTAAGCCCCATGCACAGCTGTAGGTGTCTGACGTCAGGTACTTGGCTGGAGCTTTTGCCTTGAGCACAGTTTTGTGCTGTCAGCAGAAGGGGTTAACCTCATGACAATGGAATTAAGGAACAGCCCAGGCTTTGCTAGTCAGATCAGCACCCAAAAGAGGACCAGGAAGCCAACTTGATCTGAGTTCCAATAGCTTTCCAGTGGCTGTTTGCAGCAGTAAGTTATCACAACAGTGATCTGAAAAAGTCTGTGTGATACAGGCCTTCGGAGGGGACCCAAAAGGGGCCATCACATTTAGCAGAGAAGCCGAACAGTAGGGCCTAGCCCTTGAAGATACCGAAGGGGGTGCTGCCATCTGCTGTCTCCACGGAAGGCGGCTGCAGGGATATTTCCACGCAGCCACACACCAGGACAAGAAGCTTCCCGTTACCTGCCCGGGGCCAACACACGAGCCAAGCCAAGGCCAGCTGCAGTGTGCTCTCTGGGCCGTACCATTTGGGTACCACACCAAGACCACAGCACTCAGGAGGTGCCGCACACAAGCGAGAGCCACACTTGACTCCAGCCACTTGCAAACACAACGTTGTCGCTGCTATCAGCTTCGCTTGCTCATTAACTGCAACGCTTCCCAGGAAGCTGGGGAGTGAGATGGTACCAAGCCATCCCCTGCCTCTGTCAAAGCCAGCCCCCACGAGGTCACAGAAGAGGGTGGTGTGTCTAGCTCGAGGCAGAGAAAGGATAGAGTTGTGATTGAGGGTCAGAAATTTGTGTCACCAGCTCAGGTTAGGGTCAGACCTTTTAGATGTCTTGAAACAGAGCCGACTGAACTGACAGAGAGAAACTTCCATTTGGAAGCTCCTAACTTGATGGGCTGGATTTCACCAGTGTCATTATTTAATATCCCCGGGGTATGAATTTTGTGTCCCCCAAAAGTCTGGTTGCACAATTAAGCAACTGAAAAGGATAAACACTTAGGAATGACAGAGTACACCCAAGTCAAAAATTGACAGGCCCTGCCAGCTTGTTTAAGTTTTGTTTGGTTTTCTTCCTTCCTTAGGTAACAGCGATGCAGGACTGGAGGTTTCATTCCAGGCAAAGGGCAAAAGATCGACACAGAAGTTTTGTTGACTCCTGCCCCAGTAAAGCTCCCAGGCTAACAGCTTTCTCCCACCCTCACAGGCACATCTGCAAAACTAGTTCTAGCAGGAGCAAAGGGCACATGCCCAAACGTGCAGCCTCTCAAGATGCCAAACAAGATGGATTTTAAGCTGCCACTGACACCCACATACAAACTCAGCCCTGCTGGAATCAGTCGTGGTACTCGATCGTACCCCAACCGCACCACAGCCAAACCACTTAGGCTCCTGCAGAGCACTGGAACTCACCACACACGTGTGTTTTTGGCAAATCACACTCCAGACTTCAGCCTTGGTGTTTCAGTTATAGCCAATTCCCAAGCAGGAATGCAAATACTGTGTGGCCAAGACACAAGTAAACCCAACCAACCACCACCCCACAGCAAACCCCCAGACCCAGAGCACACCACCCCCAGGAGGGCCTCAGGCATGCCTAACCTTTTCAAAGAGGAAACTGTTCACAGAACTGCATCTTGTGCTCCGACTCCCCACTGCAATACTGCTTTGCACTGAGGGCCCCCAAGGGGTCCCAGCTTTGGAGGCTAGGTGTGAAGTCACACCTATTCTTTTAGATTTTTGCCTCAAGGCTTCCCCCACACACACACCCATTTCCCTGTAGCCTTTTTTTATTATTACCTGATCCGAAGGTCATCATCTTCTCCACCCCAACCCCAGTAGTTGTTAGAGAATCCATTCACCTTGGAGAACTGATCTCTTGTTAGAGCAGTTACACCTCCAAAATATCCCTGGTACCGTAACCTAGAAGAACACAAGAAGAGAAAAACGAACAATTAAAAGTCAAGTTCTACCAAAAAAAGAAGCATCACCCTGAAACTCAGGATTATAGACATGTCTTTCAGAGTTAAGGGTGCACAAATCCATGAGGTAGGTCCTGCTCTCCTCCTCCTCCTCTTGTAAGATGATGGTGATTTAGTTCAGGCCAGAACTCTCTAAGCCAGCATAGAGTTTCTCTCTCTCTTTACACACATCCCCCTGCCAGCCAAAAAGGCACTTCACCCCAAGACCTCTTAGGGGAAGAGGAACAAAACTACTCATTGATACTGAAGAAGCGCTGCACGATGACAGCCAGCCATCAGCTGTCTTAGAGCTGAATCTGAAAAAACCTGGAAGGCAGGCAGGTCACAGCAAGGGGGCCCGTGCTGCAGGAGACTGCGGGACCAAATCCAGGCTGAGGTACAGTGCAAGTTACTCAGTAACAGAATGGAATGGAGCTCTGCTCCAAAGGAGATTAATTTCTAACTTCTACCTTCCTTCTCCTGGAAGCTGCACCTACTTTAAAAAGGTATTTCCATACCATGCTTATGTACCTTCTTATCCCATTTCACTAATTGCTTTTCATATGATACCCTCCTCTTTCTTGGAGGAGAACCTGCTGCCCAGCTTCAGAGGCCACGTTCACATGGCTGCAGATTACATTCTGATTTCTAGACATATGTGAATCTAAGCAGAAGAACAAACTGCCAGGACTAGAAAGCATCCAGACAAGCAAAGGCACAGCACTGCTTATTGTTTCTTGTTTACCACTAATCTAGTTTAAAAAACACACCAGAACACCCAAACAGACCCCCCCACCCCCCACCCCACTCACCACTGACTATTTTTCCTGGCTGGTTTTTGCTCCTGTCATAGCACTGCAGGAGAACTGCTCAGGTTGGAAGGGGCCACTGGAGATCAGCCACTCCAACCCCTCTGCTCAGAGCAGGGTCTGCTAGAGCAAGTTGCTGAGGACCGTTTCCTATTCAGGTTCTGAGCATCTCCAAGGACAGGGATTCCACAAGTTCTGAGCAGCCTGTCTCAGTATTTCACCAACCTCACAAAAAAAACCAAGCAGCTTTTTGTATGTTTAGAAGGAATTCCCTGTATTTCAGTTTGTGCCCGTTGCCTCTTGCCTTTCACCAAGAAGTGTCTGGCTCTACCTCCTTTACTCCCTTCCATCAGGTACACATATACATGGATCAGCCCCAGTCTCTTGCTGCTGTCCCTGCTCCAGTGCCCCAGCACTGTCATGTCACAGCCCCTCTTGTCATGTCAGATGCTGCAATCCTTTAGTCATCTTCATGGCACCTCTCTGGACTCACTCCAGTATGTCCCCATTTTTAGTGTGCAGAGGGGAACCCAGAGCTGGACACAGCACCCCAGGTATTGTTTCAGTGGTGCTGAGTAGAAAGGAACAGTCACCCCCTCAACCTGCTGACAGCACCCTCCTAATGCAGCCCAAGATGCCACTGGCCTTTGTGATGAGGGCACACTGCTGACCCAGATCCTCTTCTGTAACTGCTTTCCAGACAGGTGGCTTCCAGCACCTCCTGGTGCAGGGACTTGCTCCCCTCCAGGTCCCCTTTGAGAAAATTTAAATTCCTACTGGCCACATTCTCCAGCCTGACAAAGTCCCTGGTACATCAATCACCTCTCCAGGATCCTCTAAAAACTCGCTGCCCTATCCTCTGGGTTAATGAAGATACTAACCAGTACATATGAAGGTATTAACGAGTACCAGCCCCAGTGTCAAACTGGCTTAAGCCATTAGAGACCAGCCTCCAGCCAGACTTACTCCAATGATCAGAATCCCCTGAGAGCAGCACCTCTGCCAGTTTTCAGTCCACCTCACTGCCAGTTCACTAGTCCATACTTCATTACTTCATCAGTGGGGATGTTATGGGAGACAGCCTTAAGTCAAGCTGAACATTACCCACTAATTCCACCCTCATCCACCAAGTTAGTCACTTCAGAGAAGGCCATCAGGTTGGTGAGGCATGACTTGTGAACGTGTTTGCTTCATAACCCTCCCAGGGATTACAAGGTGAGGATGGGCAGCCTGTAGTTCTTCAAATGCTTCTTCTTGTTTGTCCTCAAGAACCTCCCCCAATCACCAAGGGCTTTCAAAGATAACAGAATGGCCTCACAGTGACAGCAGAAAGCTTCAGTAGCATTCATGGATACATCCCATCAGGTCACAGGGCTTTATCATGTATGGCCAGCTGAAGTATCGCTTAATTTCGTCCTCTTCCGCCAAGGGCAAGTCTTAGTCCAGACTTCTCGACTTGTATCAGAAACCTGGGAGTCCTGAAGGCACAATCTTGCCAGTAAGGAGCAAGGCAGACAAGGCATTGAGTATCTTGACCTATTTCTTGTCTTTTGTCACCAGGTCACCTGTCACACAGCAGTCTCAAATGTTCTCTACACTTCCCAACAGCTGATACACCTCAAGGAAATAGTTTAACTAAGATAAAAAAAATTGTCCTACCCTTGCCTTCAAAGTTTTAACACATTAACCTCTTTTTTTAAAGAGCCTAAAAAAGAAGTTATAGTTTGGGTCACTACACGTAAGGTACTTGGCTCTCCAAAGGAGCATGGCTGGTGAGGTTACCATACACTGCATCCCAACAGAAGACATCCCCTAGTAGAAACAGGAGGATGAAACACACAACCCCCCCCACATTCCTGCCCAGGATATTTTGTGTTAATGCAAAACATTTATGACTTCAGCTTGCTCAACCTCACCTGAGCACCCCTCACCTTGGTGTGCCCACGTCAGTCTAAGCCAAACACTGAGCTCACCCAACTGGGACTTCAACCTCTGGTCCCAGCACAGCTGAGGTATTCCTGAGCTCAGGATCTGAATTCCTGCCGACATAACCAGGTATTCCCTTAGAAGTAGAACATGATTATCCCCCTTCCATGGATGCATGAGCAGAGACAGTGACACAGAGAAGTATGAATCTAATTCAGAACACCAATATCCTGGGGAATGCCAGTAAGGGTGTTCATGGCAAAACCCATTTTGTCTGCACTCTTTTAAAACCAAAGCTTAACAACCGACCTGCAACTAACAACTCCTTTCCACAGACAGGAGAAACCTGAGGAAATCAGTAGGTAAGGCAACACCATAGTAAAATAACAACTAAAAAAATAATCCATCTTCATGCTTAGCTAAGCAGCACACTTGCAGCAGAGGCACAAGAGGTTAAGTAAAGCACCTCAAGATTTGTGTCACGTTGTTAGCGTAGATGCTACATGCCTGCCCAATAACCAAAGCAGTGTTCATTGCTTTGGTGTGCTGACCATCCTGCAGCCCTCAGCATTCTCTCTGCAAGGCACAGCACTCCAAAAACCTGTCAGGAGCCTAGTTCATCTGTGCTCAGGCCAGTTCTCACTAAGTGACTGGAAAATGAATGTTAACCTGTGTAAGAATTTGTACTCCCACCTCTTTCCCTCATATATTTAACAAAGGAAACCCAGAAGAGAAGCAGGGCTTCACTTCAAAGTACTCTCTGACCAGCATTTGAGAAACTCACTAATTAATATTTAAAGCGACATAAGAGGTGAATCTTGAAAGCAGCAAGTTCAAATAATCATTAAATTCACTAAACTTAGGAGCCTTTTCTTCCTCTGAGGTGGAGTGACCCTGACTTTTCACTTTAAATTATTTGTATCACAGCAGCACTTATGGGACCCACTTAAAGATGAGAATGATCCTGCATTAGGCAACGCCCAGCCAAATAATTAAGTACAACCTTACCCCTTGGAAACTCTCACACTCACTCTCAGTATCAGATGTTACCTCTTCAACAGCAAAAAAGCAAGCAACAAGCGTTATTAGGACAACAGTGAGATCACACCATCAGATCACTGACTGGAAGCCTGCAAATGTATTTCCAGCTTTGACAGAAGGTCTCTGCACAACCTCTGGCATGTTGCTTTTCTCTCAAAACAACTTCCCCCTCATCCCAGAAAACAGGATGATGACAGTGATCATTCATACAGGTGACTACAAAGCTGACATCAAAGGTGTAAGAACAGTTATCTTCTGTCAGAAGGTGCTCCAGAGAGGCAAAGTGGTACCACCAGAAACCTGGTGTCATGAGGAAGGGTAGCTACCAGCACACAGCTCCATCAGAAAAGGAACATCATCAGTAATGCAGCATTTCCCAGTTGGTACTCCTTCCATATCCCTGTTTTCCTACCTGTATCCAGTATTGTTCCTGCCAACTACAAGGTGCTTTGGTTGTCTGTCACACATGTAAATGTTAAAGTCATTTTCTGGCACCAGATCCACATCATGGAAAATGAAGCAGTCCCAGTTTGCTTCTTTTATGGCCTCTAGGTATCCTACATTCAGCAATTTAGCTCGATTAAATTTGGTGTTGCCAGCCTGTGGAAGAGAATGAAAACAACAAAACAAAACAGAACTCTGAAGGAGGTGTCAAACCTTTTGAACTAGAGCCACTCCTGGGCATTTATTCATGCTGTGTTCTTCACAACCCTATTTATGTGTCACAGCAGTAACTACACAGAGAGCTACCCTATAACATTAGATAAAGCATCAGTGGCCAAGGAAGCAAAGTGTTTCTTCAAGTCTCTACTTGTCATGAGCACGCACAGCCAAGGCCAGGAGAGCCTACGGTTCTCTGGGTATCAGAAACATGCACGCTGCATGATGGGATTTCACTGCTATGGCTGCTCCTGTCCTGGTGTTCCCATGAGGATACAGAACAAAAGAGGTATCAGTAAACAGTTTAGAACCTGGATCCCTACACAGCTACATCAGTAAGGCTACTGAAATTTAAAAGAACAGCAAAAAACCCACAGGAAAAAGCAACACACGACCCCCAGAATACTCCCCAAAACCCATTCTTCCCATACTAGCTGGTTCGTAGCTGTGAGAACACCTGCCACGGGTGCTTTGCCGGCGAGAGGACAGCAGTCCCCTGCCTTTCCGCAGGTTCCACAGTAGGTGGCAGAGTGGGAAATAAAAAGCAGGTCTCTTCATTTTTACCTCCTATCTTTAACCTAAGGACGATTACACCGCACCAACTCCCCCAGCACAGAGCTTCACTTGATTTTTACTAATCTTCACGATCTGTTTTCACTCGTGTGCACCTGTGCTTTTCAAAATCATACAGCTTTTCCCCACTGAGGTAACACATATGCACCCCCCACACCTGATGTGACACCACTCACTCTCCAGCACCAGGCATGCTTATCTTGCCATTTATTGTTTACTGTGCTGTACACTTGTGACAGCCCAGAGAAGTCTTTCTGCTCCTGAGGATAAAGCAGTGAGTAGCCTCAAGTTCCCACCTGACGTCAGAGGGCCAAGCCCTGTGGTCCCAGAAACTGACAGGGCAGCCATTTCCCAGAGCTGGGAACCTGATGAACCTGAACAAATAAAAAAGCAATTTTTGAAAGAAAGGGATCATTTGTTGGAAGCTGCCTGGACTGTGAGAGGCACCATGGATGATGAGAAAGGTGGTGGTGTCCCCAGACAGCAAGAATTTAGCTGTAGGGAAAAGCAGTGGTACACAAAGCATGCTTTAGTTACTCTCAGAAAGTAACATTTTGCTCTGAAGTGGCAATTTGTTGCAATGGCAACAGCTGTCTGCTCCTGGACAAAGAGGATTTATGGGATCCATGGCTCCGATCGAGCAGATTGGGAAACACAGCCCAGTGCCTGCTCTGAGAGATTGAGAGGGATCACAGATTGTAGGGGTTGGAAGGGACCTCCAGAGATCATTGAGTCCAACCCCCTGCCAAAGCAGGTTCCCTACGACAGGACGCACAGGTAGGTGCCCAGATGGGTCTTGAATATCTCCAGAGGAGACTCCAAAACACCCCTGGGCAGCCTGTCCCAGGGCTCACTTCTGCATATTGGTGCAGAATTATCACTTAATTATCACTTCCTGTGATAATTAATTGCTTCCAATTCTCAAGTCAGGGAAGGAATCTTCCAAGAGAAGTTTAGATACATTTCACACAGAAATCTTTGACATCAAGTTTCTGATTAATTTGGATTTTGTGTGGTTTTTTTTTTTAAGGTGTCCTGTATGTGAAAATATCTTATCAGGAGACAACTGAGTGACTGTAACAATTCAGATGCCTGGTAAAGAACACAGAGAGTGCTTCACTGGCCTTGGGTATCAACCCCAGGCTAGTTCAGCAAGAGCACATGCTATCTGTGTCCCCGCATCAGTAGAGTCAGGCTCCAGAGCCCCCTTCCCACACAAAGGCAGCCAAATGACAGCTAAAGTCACTTTCCAGGAAAGGCCCTTTTCATTGTTCAGTCACACGCTGAGCAAACAGCAAAGTTTACTCATCTTTTATTAGGGAAAGAATTGCCCTCCTTTGTGGTCATTTTCCTTCTGCCACAGAAACAAGACAAATTTATGTTGCAAAAGAAGTTATTCACCCCCCAGGGATTACAAGCTTCCTTTTTTTTTGACACTGCATTCATGTATGCAGGGAAACAATTCTGAAGATGCGACACATAGCCTATAAAGAAGGGATCTGGAGCATGCCCTTTAACAGCTCAGAGAGAAATATCAAGGGGGCATTTTTTAATCTTCTTTCAAAGCAAGCTGTTTATTTTAAGAGTGAAATCCCGGTTTTAACTTTCCACAAAAGATACTTAACCAATGACAGCACAAATGCAGAGTGATTTGCCATAAGAGAGCTACATTAGATCCACTTCCCAGTCTTGGGGTATCCCTATCTATAAGGAATGGCTAAGCAGAAGCTTCCTACCTTCCCAGTAAAAACCGACACAAGTCCAGACGCGACGCTGCTGCTCACAGGCAAGCCGGGTACTTCCACACTGCTTTCACTAACAGGACAGCTCTCCTCCACCTCACTTATTCCAACAAGTGAGGAACACATGCCCGTTCTCCCAAGGATTTCTTTCTAGCCCCTGCTCGCTGGCTGGAGCGAGCCATTGCAGGCACGGTTTCAGCACGTACTAACGCAGAAAAGAGCCTCAGTTTTCCCCGCTCTACGGGCCACATGGTGACTCTAAGCAATGCCAGAACAGTCCATTCCAGCTGAAAGGATACATCCTGCCATGACTTTAGTCGCCCTTCTGCTGTGCCACTGAGCAAAAGCATAAGCTTTTGCCTAGAACACGCTGCTTCACACCAGTTAATTGCCTCTGGCCTCTTTAAACAGAGGGGGAAAGAAACTATATTGATTTATCACCTTTTTTCCCCCTGCTGTCTGAGAGATCTGTTCTGTGTCAGAGCAGAAAACTAAGTGATAGAAAAAGAAAGAAAACACAATAAAAGCCTAAGGCAAACATACTGCAAAAGAAAAATCTATACTGCTTTTAGCTTGTGTGACCAGAATATAAGCACCTTGGATGAAAGGCAACGTGGCACAAACCTGTATGCTCAAGTTCTAGCTGCTGATTCAGCAGATCTAGAAAGAAAGTAAATGAAGAAATAAATCCATCTTCCAGGGACCATATGCTCTGCCATGACTACTTCTTCCCATGGCCCTTGCTGCACAAGTGGAGCACCTACAACCAGTAGCTGACAGCTTGAGACAGCAAAGTACAACCACAGGATACATACAGCTTGCTAAGCACAACATTCAGCAAGCAGATGGGAGAGAAGAGCTAGATACAAACTGAGGCCTTTGATCCAAACAACTCCAAATTTAAAAGACAAAACCCATGTCAGCCTAGTTACACATGGGTATACTGCAAGAGTAGTGAGTTGCATTAGTAATGCAAAAGATGCTCACCTCTAACAGACTCAGTAAAGACAAATGACCACCAATAAAGACAGTTTATTAATATTCTCAGCTTTGCTAACAGCAGCTGAGACCCTGTAGTGCTACCAGCAGTGGCTGCATGCACCGTTGCACCCCTCCAGTAGAGGTGTTGGAGGCAGGCTTGGAGGACTGATGTTAGACAGAGGCAGCAGCACGCCTCCCCTTGGACTGATATCATCCCCACCCAAAGATGTGTCTGCACCAGCTGCCTCACCTGGTGAATAACGTAGATGCCGTAGTCCAGCTGCTGCCTCTGTAGGAAGGGGTGGAGGTGGTCCAGAAGGTACAGCAGATGCTTCTCTCTGTTGCGGTGTGGGATGAGGATGGCCACATGCTGCAATGCTGAACACTCTGTTGGATGGTATCGGCCCTGGGCTACCTGAGGGTTCTCCTTTTGCACTTCTTCTAGTGTGAGAGATGCTTTGAAGGTGAGTTTGCTGGCACCTCCTGTAGGAGAAGCACAAGAAGCTTTCCCGAGCTGTTTCTGGTTGTGGCCAGTGCAGTCACCTAGTGAGGCACTCTGTAACCAGCATAAGGAACCCAGGTTCAAGCCCCAGTTGGTTTCTCAATCTTCTCAATCAAGAGAAAAGTAATGCTACAAGGTCATTAGACAGTGGAAGCACTGGGTATCAAGCATTTAGTTGCTTGAACTGATTATAGAATAGTAATGATTAAAAATATATATATTGAAAATATAAAAATCAAGAGGTTCCACCCTACTGCAGTAGGACTGACTAGAAAGAGCTGCCAGGGCAAAGCAGAAGAGAAGGAAACAGAAGGAGACAGGAGGACTATGGCTGTGAAGTTTCCTCTACTTAAAGCATAAGCAAAAGTATCAAGAGGCTGAAGGCTGTAAATTTGTAAGGCAAAGTGTACAAGATTCTTCTTAACCAAATAAAATTTCCATCACTTCTCTTTGCACTGAGCTATTGTTACAGCCCCTCTGGACTCAGCCAACCCATGAAAGAGAACAATGAAGGCAACTGTGATGGCCACAGCCACGGTGTGTTTACTTCAGCAAACACATCCTGGGGTCAGGGTGGAGGGTGTGCAGCTAGACAGCGGCTGTTTGCACTACACGGAGGAGGAGGGAAGACTTCCCCTTCCCAAATAAATCCCTCATCAGGTTCACAGAAAGGAAGTTGACAGTGACATGGTACTGCAAAGCACAAGCCTCCTACTGCTCACAATACCAAGACAGAAAAATAGTAGACTAAAAAAACAAATGGGCAAACCAAAGAAGCAGTCACCAATTTGGACCTTCACCACAAGTACAGCTAACAGCAAAGCAGCTGTGAAGTCCTTCAGCTGTCAAGACAGAGACAAAAGTACACTTAACCACAAAAAGGCAAAAAATTGAGAGAAGATGAAGAGACTTGTGATTGAGGTAAAGATAGTTCAATAGAAAAAGCAAAAGCAGCACACAAGGCAAAGCAAAGAGGAATTGATTCACTACTTCCCATTGGCAGGCAGATGTCCAGCCACGTCCTGGGAAGCAGGACCTCAACATGTATAACAGTTGTTGGGAAGACAAACACCATCACCGTGAACACAACCTTACTTTTTCCTTTCCCCAAGCTTTTACTGCTTAGCACAATAAATGGTATGGTCGCAGAGTATGGAATATCCTTTTGGTCAGTTGGTGATCAGCTGTCCTGGCTGTGTCCATGCCCACCCTCTTACCCACTCCCAGCATTCCAGATTTTACGGGGCCAGGGAAAAAAAGAGACAGGGCCTCAACAGCATGCAAATGCTGCTCAGGAGTAGCCATGTCACTGGTGCCTTACCAAAGTGGTTTTATCCACTAATGCAAAGCAAAGCACCGTATGGAATGCTACCCCAGTCAGACCCAGCACAGGCACTCTTTGCCACAAGTCACTTCCTCACCCACAAGCCCTTACTGCAACCAGTTGCATTGTATTTCACAGGAAAAACATTTAACTGTAAAGCCACCAGGAAGAAAACCAAGTCAGTGGTACCAAAGCAGGTGTAACTTGTTAGAAAGGAGAGGAAAGCACCATCACTTACGCAGGTAGGGAGATACAGCTGGGCAGGGACCCTGAAACGACTTCACTGTGGGAACTTGTGCAATTGATTCAGTCTTCTCTTCCTTCTGACCATCCTCCAGGCTGGTTACCCTTCTTAAATCCTCCACCATGCTCTTAGCTTTAGAAATTTCCTGTCTCGAGTCCATAAAGTAAGTGAACGTGGCCCAGAGCACCATCAAACACAAAGTGACGAGCACCAACACTTTGAACTTATAGAAGAGGTGAAAGACACACAAGCTCAAGGCCATGGCTCTCCCTGAACTGCTCCTTTTGCTCTGATGCCAAGGCAGCACACTGTGTGCCCAGTGGGGCTGAAACCAAAAGCCCAGAGAAGGACGTCACAGTAAGGAAGGAAAGCCGGAGGGAGGGAGGGCTGCCACACTTCCTGCAGTTTCACAATTCATGGAGCCACGGTGCTGTTTGCTCTTCAAGTGTCAGAAAATGCAACCTAACCTGGACAAATGAAAAAAGAAACAAGAGAGTTAACTTCTCCTGCCCTCCACTGTTGCACCTTCACAGACTTCACAGAAAGAACTTAGGACAAAACACGAAAGCAACAGCAATGATGAACTCTGGTCAGAAACCAAGAGACTGAGCCTCGATCCTAGCTCAGCCACAAACCAGCTGCATGGTTTTAGGCAAATAACTTATCTGCTTTGTTCTCCACTCCCAGTCTTTTTTTTTAGATCAGAAAGTGCAGTCACCACCCTGTGTTACGTCTGTGTACGTTTCCTGGCAATACACAGGCTTCACTACTTCTATTCGTACCAAAATCAACAGTTGCAAGGCAAGGGATTCTACTGGCTATGAATAAAGTCAGCTTGCCCATACCAAGATGAGACACATGAATAGCTGCAGAACTAAAGTGTCTTCTGAAGCACAGTATTACTGATGCTACACACAATGCAGTATGAACCTCACAATATCTGACTGGCGTCAGAAATCGTTTCTCTGTATCTGCCAGTCCCACCATGTGGGGCTTTGCCCAGTATTACCCTCTAACAGGCTGCTCCAGGAAGCAAATCTTCCTGCTTTTCAAGGGAGAGGTTCGGATCTTCCAGTGGTAGGTTTCCCACCCTCTTTTAAGAGCTCTATTTACATACAGGCTTTCACATCATGTTATAAAATTAGCATGCTAATACTTTTGTTTGCTATTATAATCTCATAGCAGAGAAAGAAAGTGAAGGGGAACTTTGATACGGAAAGCTCAAAAGAAAACTGCCACATGTGAGAAGAACAAGTATTGAGCCTAAGCAAAGCAGTGGTTAAAGACAACACACACATAGAACAGGCTGGATCAAAGAGAAGAAATACAAAGTCATGGAAGGTCATTTTATACCAGCTCTCAAAATATAGACAAGACCCTGGAGAGATACTGCAGGCAGAAGGAACATAGTAACTCTACGTCCCCTCAAGTTTTCCAGTGCCTTCTGAAAAGTTTGCTGATGCACGTGGGAGCCAGACCTGGGACTGACGAGGTGAACTACTCAATGTACTGCCCGAGCTTCTTGGGGTTCCCTGGGAATGAAGGGCAGCTGTCCCTCCCAGCAGGCACCATGTGGAGCAGCTAGCATGCTCTCTCCATCCATGCACAGTGCAGCTCTAAGGAAGAAACACAAGCTTTCAGTGACCTTACCACTGAGGGTGAGGAAGATAATATTACAAGGTGAGGGGGAAAAAGAAAAAAAAAAAGAGAAGAGGTATTCTCAAGAAGAAAAAAAACACCATGAAGTCATACTAATAACCACAGTTGCTTGAGGAGTTTTGCTGGTTGGTAGTTTTTCTGTTTTCCTCTTTCCTCCTCTGGTCTTCAAGACCACATGGACAGAAATCACCAAAACACACACAAAGGGAAGCCTGAGTTCCTCTTAGGTCTTCCCTCCTTGTGTCCTGGCCCTTGAAACCACGTTTTCTGGTTAATTCTTTCTATTCTTGGGTAGATTACACTGGAGACCACCAGTGTCTCTGCCTCATTGTTTTAAAAGGCATGGAAAAATCAGCTTAGATCTCTCATTTACATCCTTTCTTGCCATTTTCCATGTGAGAAATCAGAATAGCCTGTAAGGTACTGATAGTGCAGCTCTCTACTACTCTCCAAAGGAAACCTGAGAACGAAAAGAACTAGTTTTCCTTCTGCTGATAGCCATTAGCTCTGTTGTCAGAACAAGAAAGAAAACACCAGCCAGAGAATACCACATAGAATGCAACCTACAGAGTAAGGCAGTCCACACAGTTCAGGACAGCTATAACATCTGGGGAAAAAAAAGGAAAAAATAAAATCAAGCAGATCAGCAAATCTAAGCTACATGTGGCTGGCATGCCTGCAATAAACAACTGGAAAGCAACTTCAATGGGCAGTCAGGAACACATTTCAGATACAGATTAGTTGTTTCTGAAGGTAACTCACTTTATTATGCTAAGAGGAATAAACCAGCATCCAACTTCTGCACTACCCAACAGAACAAATATAGACTTCAGACAGAAATGCAAGCAAATCTCAGGCATCAGTGTGGTGGTTTAGCCCCAGTGGCTGAGCACCACATACCACTTGCTCTCTCCCAGAGGAGAAAACAGGCAGAGCCTCCATGGGATGGGGTAAGGAGAGTTTACTGACAAAAGCACCAAGGAACAACAACAGCCAATTACACCCACACCTGGTGATAACACAGGGTACCTTACCAACCCAATGATTACAGAGTGCTGACCAATCCAAGCACCGACCAGATGCCCAGCTGCACTCAGACTGCCCTGGAAGTACCAAGAGAGACCCTCCCCAACCAGCCCCTTTTATTGGGCAGTGATGTCAGGTGGTGAGGAAACAACCCCGGGCTGACTCAGCTCACCTGTGATGGATGCTTGGGGAGGTTGGCTCTGGCCTGGCCAGAACCAGGACAGTCAGTTATGAAAATCCTAACACTCACTTTGCATGCCTCCTTGGTGTATTCATACCTACTGAAGTAAAAACCATACGTCACTTTTCTCCCCATACAACCAATGTCGACAACAGAAGAGCTTCATCTTCAGAGCTGTTCAATGAATTCTTACTGCAGAATTAGCTGGCAGAGGTCTTGCATTAACCCTAAGGGCACTGCTCCCATTGCTGACAGCTATCCCAACAAGCTACACTTCCACAAACACTGAATACTCCTTTCACCACAACCCTGGGACAAGCAACACAGCCTCAGCATCACGCTATGTACCAACACCAGGCTGGCAGGCACAATACAGTCTCACACTAAAAATACATATACAAAACAGTAACCTCTCAGAACCACCACACATCCCAGAGGAATCCCATCCCAAGTATTAGTTTAGGGCATGCTTTCTGACCATCTCCTCCAAACAATGCTAACCCTGAGCAGCATACATATGAACCTGTCTGCATCGGTTCACCCAGCAGCCTAAATCTCTTTCCAGTACCTGTCACCACAGTTGGTACTGACACGGTTTGGGCTCAGCCAGCAGCTAAGCACCATGTAGCCACTTGATCACCCCACCACCACGTATCTTGCTGCAATGGGGCTGCCCAGATGGGTTTGCCTCTGTGCTGCCTGTTGCTCTGCTGCCACTGCTGTGATCGCTCCCATGGGCCACCATCCACAGGTCAGTACAGAGCTGACTGAATGATGCATAATACTAGACTAATATGGATGCAGCTTAAGAGACAATTAATATAGCTTTAATATAAGGAGAATAGAAAGTATTTGTGTGGTTTGGATTTTAGTAGAATATGGCTGTAGCCATTTGAGCTGTTTTGCTAGAGTAGCTACAAAATTTAACCATAACAGTGGAACAGCCTTGAAGACAAAGGAAGTGAGCACAGAGGAGTAATAAATAATGAGACCAACAACTAATTAAGAGACAAAGTAGATCTTGTTTTCAGCTAAAAGGGGTTCCTAACTCGTTTGTGCAGGAATGTGGTTTTGAGACTATGAAGATAATAAAGAGCATGCGCTGAAGGAAAAGGTAAGAAGTTCAGCAAGACGTCCAGCCTTCATCCCTAGTCCACCAGTGTCACTGAGCATGCTCTAACTGGGAGGAGTTCATGTAAATAACTTCCTGGAAATAATTTGCATAACCCTGCCTTTTCTTAGAAATATAATGAATATGTATAGTTAATCTCTATAAATATGTGAATTTTTGCTTTAAACAGCACACACGTTAGGAGGAGCGATCGATCCCCTGTGTACCCAGTGCTGCAATAAAGAATACCTGCTTCCCAGTGACCAAGGCCAGTGAGTTTAGATTCCAGCTTTTCCAGGCTTCAGAGCAGCAGCCACTAGCCTTAATCAGCGGTATCTAAAGCCAGCTAGTGGCTTTCACTTCCACAAACTGGCTGAATTGACTTTCTCCTTCACACATTTCTGGGACTCATTGTATAGGACTCCATACATCAGCCTTCTACCCCTGATGCTTTCCCAGAGTGTGGGAGGACCCATCAGTGAAGAGGGCATATTCCTTCTCATTTTCTGGCAGTTCACTAGGTGGGGCTTCTTCAGCTTATCTCACCTCCTCCCCCCTCTGGCAGTATTTCAAAAATCTTTGCCATCGGGCCAGTTCACAATCACTTACAGAACTCCTGGGTGACAGGTGTTTGCTAACCAAGCCCACTGCCTAATCAGTGCTACCCACTACTCCAAGTAGCATCAGTTGAATTATGTGTGGAAGGAATCCTCCTTTTGAGCATCCAGCACTGACAGTCGGAGTGCCAGGAGAAGCTGAGCTTCAGTACCAACCACCTCCAAAGCAGCTTGAACCCCTTTCCCACCCTCTCCTGAGGCAATCTATACCCAGGATGTACGGAGCCTCTGGGTCAGTCACAATCAGGGTCTTCTGCTACTCATTCCCAGTGGGACTCACTTCAGGCTCCAGCAGAGTTAGCTGTTAGGATCCCCCATCACTCCAGAAGCACAGATGGATTCTGCCCCTTCATGGCTCGATGGCATTAGAGCGCACTGTGCATCCGTGTCCACTAGCACCTTATACTCCTGGGGATCTGATCCACACAGACCAACAAATCCAGTTGTCCCTTTCCTACACCTGGCTGGAGGCATGGCCCTTCTAAAACTGCTCATCATATTCGTTAATCACTTGTTGCAAGAATGACTTCACAGTCCCTTCAAGAGCGCTGTAAATACAATCAGTCCTCCCACTCAGAGGGACCACCCCCTGAAAACTGGAGTGACTTTTTCCTGGAATAATCCCCTTTCGTGACTGCTTTTCCTTGCAACTCACGTACTTGTCTCTCTAGGGCTGAGGTAGGTTTTCCATCCCACTTCCTCACCTGCAGTCAGGCAAGTAAAACAACAGGGTGTGAACCTTCTATGTTCTCTCTCTTCAGCAGAGGAACACTTTCTCCTAACAGCAGAGATACTGGTCTGTACAGCTAGACGAGTTGCTGAACCTTCTGGAAGAGTTTCTCTACAACTGAGACAAGGGAAGATGAGATGTTTTCTTCATATTGCTACAGTCAGCCAGCTACTTCATCCACTGTTGCTGCCTCTTGACCTTCCCAGTCCATTACTGCCAAAGGATTGGTGTATGACGATGATGCACTCCATACAAGCTTCCTTCACGTGGGTTGGGTACATTGGACTTTGTCAGGATCGGTAGGTAACTGTGCATTGTCCAGGTTGTAATAAGTCATTGCCCACATGGCTAATTCCCTCCAGTACTAGACACCTCTCTCCATAGTGGTCCACTTGGCTGAATATCTTCAGTGAAGGGATACCTTTCCCTCACACCTAACAGAGGTCACCTCTAGAAGGCTGAGGGCTTGTGTAGTGGGTGGGGTTTTCTGTATTTTTTGTTTGTGGGGGTTTTTTAATCCCCCTCCCCCCAACTGCCTTGTCAGTGTCCCCTTCCCAGCTACTTGGTCTCCCAACCCCCTAATTCCAGGCTACAGGTCTCATTATCCCAGCACTGGAGCAGCCAGGTAACAACGTGCTTACATTCTGGTACGTAAGAGCATGCTGTTGAGTATCACCGGGATGTTCAAGACATTCTCAAAAGCTGGTGCAACCAGCCTGAAGGAAAAAGGAGAGGTGAAAGAGTGGAAGAAACTATCCCTCCCCCATCTTCCCCATAGCTTGGATATTGTTATTAATAAATTCCAAGAGATGTCATCCAAGGTACAGGCATGAGAGCAATGCCACATACAAACACCAGCTTAACCTCGCGACCAGTGATGTTGTAAGTTGCTATCGCTACATAACTTATATCACTATCAACTTACAACATCACAGCAAAATGAGAACCCTGATCCCTGTCCCAGAGGTGATAAACAGTGCCACAGGGAACCCATACAGCAAGAAAGGATTTACACAACACAACTATGTAAACAAACAACACACCACTACAGCCAGCAACTAACTAATATAATACATGTGTGTAACACTTTAACACACTCTGGTCAGATCTGTTATCTGAAGCCTTCTGGCCCCACGGTGGACACCGGAAAGGACTGTTGTGGTTTAGCCCCAGCCAGCAGCTGAGCACCACACAGCTGCTCACTCACTCCAGCTTACTAAGACAGCAAAGGAACAGAAAAACAACAACAAAAACATACAAAGCCAGTGATGCACAATGTAATCTTGCTCACAAAACCTAGTGCCTGGCCCATTCCCTGAGAAGCAGCCACTCCTCACAGTCCAGTCACCATTATATATTGAGCCTGACAACAAAATACAGAATAGGCCTCTGGCCAATTTGGGTCAGGTGTCCTGGCTGTATTCTTTCCCAGCTACCTGTGAAAATTAGCTATTGGCTCTCTCAGCTGAAGACAAGGACACTTATATCACAGGGTACAACACATGCTGGCTGAGCCCTTCAGATGGTACCACTACCGCTTTGAAACCAGTTCTCAAGTCACCAGTCTTTCTGGAGTGCTCAGCAACTTTATCCAGAGTATCACAAACAAATACCAACTGGAATGCAATCAGATGGAGAGATTAATGGTGGTTAATGCAGGCATATAGATATCCCAAAGCCTGGAGATCAATGCAACAACCTGGAAGAGGTGGCCCATAGAGGTAGTGGAGGCCTCACCCCGGAGAAATTCAAGATCAGGCTTGATGGGGCTCTGAGCAACCTGATCTAGTGAAGATGTCCCTGCTTGCTGCAGGGGGTTGGACTAGATGAACTGTAAAGCTCCTTTCCAACCTAAGGCATTCTATGATTTGTCCTCTTTATCCCCCCTTCAAACACACAAACCTTCTTTTGACCTGGCAGCCTTCCTTTTCTATGAAAAACTGTCTTAACACAGCCTTGATGGTATTCAGAACAGAATTCATTCCTCCAGAGAGTTAAAACACATGGCAGCAATGGAAGGGGATTCTCCAGCTTCTACAGCCCTCAAAGGGGCAATCTGACAGATGTGTCCTATAAAAGCTTCATCACCTTTTTAAAGTGTGGTAGTCTTGCATATTTTGAAATCAGAGGTTGAAATGAACCCCTCACACCACTGTTTTCCATACTAAAGCCAACTACAATCATCTCTAGGGTCCTGTAAGATCAGCCTCTCCCTAAGCCCCAAACACTAGTTTGTTTCAACCACTTTTTCTAAAGTACTCCTACAGTTGTTGACAGGAACCAATACTATTTATTCTGACAACATTCATTCTGCTTTTCCTTGTAACAGCTGCAGGCTATAGCTGAAGAACTGAAACAATTTAAGACACACGCTACTGGGAATATGGGCAGATGGGAGCAAGGGGACTAAGATGTGGAAGAGAGGGAAAAGGAAAATCTCAATAAAAGACAGACAGAAAAAACACAGGGGCAGCAGGATTCACTTTCCAGGAAAAAGACACTCCAGTTTACTCAAGAAAATACATGAGTAGTGGCTGTTTGACAGTTAAGAAGGATTAGTCAGCAAGTTTGAAGAGGATTCAAGCAGAAAATTAATTAAATCCATTAAAAATCTCCTGTTTGAGTCAATTCAATCAGTTTCCAGAACAGGTGTAGACAAAAAGCCCTCTAACTAAACAGAAAAATAAAAGTAAGTAGTAGGAAATTAAATAGGAAAATTATATGAACAGAATACAACAAAATATGAGATTTTCAGTGAACATATTTTGTTTCAGCAACGGATTTTGCTTCTTACACTTTGCTGAGTCTTGCTGGCAGACGTGCCATACCAGTATACATACTTTAGTAGCCACAGTGCCCTAAGAAGTGACAGCAGAAATATCATGCTGATACATCGCATTAAGAAGTTCCAAGTTTAGCCCAACTAAGAAGCAGCAAACAGCGTGATGTTTGGTTGGCTACTGCCAGCTGAAACATCAGTGCATGCCTTTCAGCCCAGCATTACTTTCCAGTTACCTGTCATAGCAGGGGAAGACTTTTGCATGACAGAAGCAATTCTGAACCGCAGCTCTGTTCAAATTTCAGCTTGGTTGCTTAGGACACTGATTCACAACTGTAGCAACTGAGGAAATAATGCTCCAAAGTGCTTTTCCCTACTATCCCACTGTGTATCATCATCAAAACCATAAGGATTCAAATAAAAGAGAATATATCCACCAACCCTCAACAGTTTATACTCTGCAAGAGTTGCATACAGGAAGCCAGTGATGAGCTATACGAATTATCTGAGTGATAAACTATATGAATTATCTGAGAACAATAAGCACCATGGACCCTGTGGGTAATATTAACCAGCCTTTATAGTTTAACTTTCTTAACTCTGCTTGCAATTCTCTGAAATAAATCTGAATTGCTACCTTTCATAACCTCTCAGTTACTGTGAGGCCTTCAGCAGCTGAAGCACTTCTGCCAAGGGCAGGTAATCTTCCAATAAACCAAGGCTGTCACCGTACACAGTATACGCATGAGAAGAGAGTTCCCTTCTTCTCTACCCATCCAAATATGTTCCAGATTAGCCTGGGTTGAAAAGGATAATAAAAAAATTAAGATATTGACCTTCATGTGCGGGGAATGGCTATCAACAGGTATCTGCTAAAAAGCAGTTTATTAAGTTCCTAGCCCCCTACCTTATCAGAAGTGGACTTAATTCTTAAAAGAAGTCAAGACTGTCATGTACCTCTGATACACAGAGTAATGCAAGTGTGCTGTCCTGTCCCATCCCTCCCCTACCCAAGATTTTTTTGTGCAAATAAAATAAGTTTAAAATGAACTATCCATGGAAAAAGACATAATGAAACACCACAAAGTAACTGGCAATATTAATCAGAAGAACAAGCTTCTGAAATTCTTTTTTTTAAATATAAAGAAGAGCATGCAGGTGTAAAATTACTAAGGTACAAAGATTTTAGATTATGAACACAACTCTGAACTTACTGCACCAACTTTACTCCTCCCCTCTTCAGTTTGGCAAAATCTCGCTCATACCAATTTCTTTCATCTCTGCGAGATTCCTTTATGAGCAGGCATCACCAAAAGCTCCCAGTACTTGCCTCTGATAAATATTCAGACTGTACAACTGTCAGTAGGAATTATTTCATATAAAACTGTATCATCACTGAGTTCTAGGGCAGTGACAGCGTGTTGCTCTTGCTTAAAATACACTTGAGCACTTCAACGGATATGCATGCATGATCACAACGATTAATCACTTTCAACTCATCACAACACACATGCAGAAGGGCATAACTCATATTCAATAAACTTGCAACTTGGTATTTTGATGTTTTCTAGGGAGAATATTGGTATTATTTCAAAATAGGGAAAAGCATAGAGATATTTTGGGTATTTTAAATGGAAAACCCTACACTGATCAATTTGCCTTACATTATTACCTCACCGGTTAAAAAGTTACACCTCCCCAGACAAAAGTGGCATGTGCACAGAAAGGCATGTCTGATTCTACTAACTGTAGAGAACTGTATATCCTTATGAAGGAAGGTGACTGAGAAACACACAGAAGAGCTGGCTTATGACTACCACCAAAGATGGAGAACTTGTGAACGTAAAAAGACAGTAACTGGAAATAAGAGGACAACCAAGAGGTTAGAAGTCAGTAAAAACTAGCCCATCAGAGAAACTGAAGGAAAACATCATTGCCTCTCTGAAGGATGCTGCTTTACTATTTCGCACTTCACTTGAAAAAGTGACTTTTTTTCACCAGCAAGCTTAAAATACCAAAATCAAGTGGTTAATCCAGAGCCAACACCACCAAGATTTGGACCTTGTTAAAGAAAAGAGTTAACTAACTGTTCAGCCCAGGGCCTGCTGTTAAATTCCACGCTTGGAGAAGCGGTGTAAAAGCCAGAGTCTAGACACATACGTAAAGTCATTATTAATTAAACAGCCCTAATAAAATACTGACTACAACAGTCATGCAGAGTTTAAATTCCCAGTGAAGCATAACCAAACTTAGTTTAGAAGGTTACAGCTGACAAGGGCACAGAACTTCAAGCCACAAAGTTAGAAACACCAGAGTATCCATTTCAGAAACACCAGGAAAACATTAAACAGAAAAAAGCCATCGTTATCCAAATAGATTATCATACAGAATTCCAAAATTGAATATTAGAAAGGTCCCCATCTATATGCAGACATACTCACCTAGACAGATGCTACACACACTTGTAATCATATCCATGATCACACTGAGACACATAACTGCTGCACAACCCGCGTTTCCCAATATCATATCTGTATTGGTAACTGTCCCCATGCCCTGCAGCTTGTCTGTCAACTCAGGTTCTGCAGCCTGCTATACTTTTTTGAAACGTATACCAACACCCCTACTTGATGGCTCCAAGGTTCCTAGTACCATTCAGAATAAGATACCTGTGGGAACTGACCAGAAATGCATTGCTGTATGACTCACCCCAACAACAGTGGGGTTCAGTTCTGATCCTCAAGCCTGACGACATGAACACGAAGCCCTAATGTGCTCTCCATCCAGGCAGGCCAAAGCAGTAAGCAAGGTTCCAATAAGGACAAGACTTCTTCCTAAGCAAACTAGAAAGATCAGAGCCACCCATTTTCATAGAAGCGTTTTGGTCCAAAAAGACCTTTAAGACCTTCAAGTCCAACTGTTAACTTACCACTGCCGAGTCCAGCGCTAAGCCCTGTCCCAAAGCACCACATCTACGCGCCTTTTAAATACATCCAGGGATGGTGACACCACCACTCCCCTGGGCAGCCTGTTCCAATGATTAATAACCCTTTTGGTGAAGAAGTTTTTTCTAACATCCAGTCTAAGCCTAACCTGGTACAACTGGAGGACGCTCCCTCTTGTCCTATTAATCACTCATTCAGGATCTTCCCCAACAGAAGAAGACGAGTTGTAGCCCAACAGGCCGTGCAAGCACAGAGCAAGTGAGGAACACAGGTGCAAGCTGGTTCCCCGTGCGAGGGCTGCAGGCTTCATCTACCCCTTGACAGCAGGCATTTGCCTAGCAGTCGGATTGAAGCCACTGGCATTACCAAGCTCAGAGATGCCCAGATATTCTAGAATAAAGGCCGTTTTTCTTCACCTAGGCAAAACTCCCAGGTAGACAAAGACAGTATCAACAGGAAGCCCTGATCTAGGTACCAGTGAAGGAAAGTAATCTCATAAACAAAATGTATTATGTAATTAGAGTTTAGAAAACAGTGAGCTTTTAGCAACACTTTTTTTAATCTAAAAACAAATCAAGGTAAAATGTGTTATTGTAACTAGGCAAAAGCCTAGTGTCACACTATTACTTATCCAAAAAATTGAGTTTAACAGCATAAGTAATCAGTGAGAACGTACATGAAAAATAAAATTTAGGCAAAAAGTGTTTCTATTTCAAATCATTCACCCTGTGTGGAACATCTGCAGAACAGCTCCAGGGAAATACTTTCATTTCATGCATGGAAAGTTAATTTTTAATTTACACAGACTAGCTTTCTGACTCTACATGTTTCACAATGCCCAGTAAGGACAGGTTTCCTATCAGACAGGATTTTCCAGAAGTTCCTGCAACCTCCTCATCACACACACAAACTCACAGACAGCAGAACAGCTTCAGCAGCAAAGAGAGGACTCATTTTTATCTGACTTTAAAAACCCTCGTAAGTTCAAGCAGGAAATGAAGCTTGAAGGAGTCCCTTGGGAATGTGTTTATCAGCTCTGTGCTATACAGACTATTACTTAGTATTTTATCTAGGCCGAAGTCAAAAGCAGCAATAGGTTAGCTCTGGGACCATCAGAAAGCAGGATCTTCTCCATTACACCCTTCAAGAAAGAATTAAATTATTCACAGCTGACAAAGTAGAAAGACCACTGTACAACATCAGGTTTTCTATGCAAGACAGTTCAAGCCTTCATGCTTTACAAGAGTGTACACCTGCTCCTTACACAGGCACTTCCTTCTTTCCAGCAGATTAGCTTTCAGTACAGTATTAAGCTAATAGTTTCTAACTCTTTCATACCACACTTTTGTAATCCTACTACCTCTTCCTATTACAAAACACCAAATACACTGAGAAATGGTGAAGTCACAGGCTAAGTAAAAAAAAAAAAAAAAAGAGCCAAACAAAAGAAACACTATCCTCAAACAAACAGCCTTTGTGCTTTCAGTATTTGAAGCCAAATGAAGCAAGTGCATTAAACCACTCACCGCTGCTGCCACATCCCTTCTTGCTGCAGAGCAGTCACTCCAAGAATGGAGAGGGCTACACAAGCCCGAACACTTTTCATCCAGGAAAGCCCATACCAGAGACACCTCTGTGACCTCTCAAGTGCAGCAGGAATGAGTCAGTTCAAAACTCACTGGATAACTAAAAAAAGCCAACACATCCCACTTTTCCCCAGCACTGAGAGGCTCCCTAGTGCCAACCCACATGCCCCTCCCTTGGCTCATGTCCCAGCCCAAGGTGGCAGAATGCCTCTTTCCCCTTTCCTTTCCTTCTAGCACAGCAGAACCAGCAATGGGGGCACTCAGGTGTACCTTGACAGAGCAGCATGCCACAAGCAATAATACATACAAATTATTATAACAATCCATCTGATTAGAAACAAAGGCGTTTGCTCCTAAAAGTAAACCACAATCTCTACTGGAACCTTTCTGGCATCTGCCTAGTTTTTTTAACATTAGAGAGCCCATTCCTACATACACTGATCTGCCCACCCTCTTGTCCATACCTGTGGAGAAGTTCAGGTGCTCTCAGTGCATGCCCCTCTCTGATCCAGACATACCTACTGACGACAGTGCCACCACAGACAGAAGCACGTACTTTATGCAAGGGTGCTTCAACCAGCCTAACTTACTGACCAGTCTGCACAAGAGACAGCTTCTTATTACAAGGCTGTCCTTCCCTGGCGCTTTTCCTACCATGTATCACACACTCAACACTCTAGCAATCTCACAGAATCATCAGGATGGAAACAATGAGGGTGTGTCTGTCACCTTGCCCATCTGGGCCTTTCCCAGAATACCAGGGTGGCAGCACCACAATGTCAGCTGTGCTGGCTGAGCTCTGGTTTGGCTCACAGCTCTCAGGAAGAGCTTTGCTGCCAGGCCACCCAAGCCTCCTTCCTAGCTGCTATACATCAAGCTGACAAACATGCTTCCTTCAGTGGAGTTGTACTCACATTAGAAGACACCTGTATTAGATAAGGGGTGGGATTTTCCCATGCTTCCAGCCAACTATGACAAGACACCATAGAAAGGATGAGGCCGTGAGTACACACGGGGTACACAGAAAAGATGGATTGTATTAGAGGCAGGAAAAAGGATAGCTACAGCCTCATGACAAGCATTAATCTCCTATAACTCAAACCTGTTTGAGCTCTTTAATACATACATTCCCAGCAGGTATTTCAGTTCCCCCATTAAGTCTCTTACAAGAGTTTTGTTTATGATTAGGACTGCACAAGAGTTCTGGGGAAAATAAACTTCCCTGTTTCAGACACTTTGTACTGTAGGAAAAAGCCTTTTAGAACTGTGTGTTTTAGCTGGTGAGCCACAAAAGCAGACCAGCCTGCATCTCAACTGTTGCTCTCTTACCTTCCTCTCACACTCCTGTCCCCGAACTACTACTTTCTCTGCACCAGAATCAGCTCCCACACAGAGTTAGCTGGATCAAGGAGGCAAGCAGTATGTCCAGCAACCTTCTGTGATCCTCTGCCTACCCTTCCCACTGAAGGAAGTCAGAAGACCTGGAACAGTCTAGAAGGGTAATACACACTTCCAAGCAGTAACTACTAACGCTCTACATGAACCAGGCAATTTTAAAGAACATGTGAGTTAAAAAGAAACAGACCAAACTGCATTTGTGCAGCTACTGCCAGTTAAAACATTCCAGTTGTGCAGAGAATGCAAACAGATGTGCTGGCTCCACACTCTTTTCTTGCTATTTATTATGTGATCACTGCCCGACATTCACTGTAAAAGAACAAAAATACTGGCAGCTCCAACTCCCCAAGTTACACATAAAGAGTACATAACAAACACACCAGGAAATAACCTGAATATTCAGCTTACAAAATTTATTGTTTCAATGCACCTGAGCATCATGGAAGTGACTGCGACAGATGTAAATGAGGAAAGGCTTGGCAGGCAAATACAGTAAATCCATTTCACAGGAAAGGAACATTGTCACAGAAAAGCAGTGAAAGAGAACTCTCCATACATCTTTAACTCATATGCAAGCTTGAAAATAGGAGCACCACAGTATCTCACCCATTCCTAGCAGGGACACCAGTGCTCTTCTATCCAATGTTACCTTGAGTGAGGAGCTCTATCCCAGCGCTGGAGACAGCTTTAGTTTATGATCAGAGCACTGAACAACTTGCTCCAAAGCAAATGCACTAGACAAAAGAAGCAGACCCTGAGCACTGATATGTCTCCTTTGAATCAGTCACAGTTTTCTGGCTGCCAGACACCCAGCTAGCCATTCCCTCACTTTTCCCCCTCCTCAAGAGGACAGGGAGAAATAAGATCAAAATGCTTGTGGGTGAAGACAGACAGATCACTTGCCAGTTACCATCACAGGCAAAACAGACTCAACTTGGGGAAAATTAATTTATTGCCAATTAAAAATAGAGTAAGATGATGAGAGACAATAACTACATGTTCTCTCCACTCCCTTCTTCCCAGTCTCAATTTTGTTCCCTCATTCCCTCCTCCTCTACTCCCCACTCCACAACAAGCAGGGGAAATGGGGATCAGTCCATGACAGCTCCTCTCACTTTCCCCCTGCTCCAGTGTGAACCCTTCCCATGGAGTACAGTTCCTGCCAGGAGCTTGTGGACTCCAGCATGGACTCTCCACAGGCTGCAGATTCCTCCATGGTGCATCCACCTGCCCTGGCATGGGATTCTCCATGGCCTGCAGAGTGGGTATCTCAGCACGGTCCTCTCCACAGGCTGCAGGGTGGATACCTGCTCTGCACTTGGAATGCCTCCTCCCCTTCTTCTCTGCACCTTGATGTTCACAAAGCTGTTTCTCACTCCACCTACACAAGCCAGCCCTTTCTATCTCTATGTCCTCACTCCTCTCTCAGAGCTGACACGCAGCATTTTAGACTTTCTTAAATACATTTTCCCCAAGAGCCCAGCAGCTTGGCTGGTGCGCTTCAGCCTTGGCCAGCGGATGGTCTGTCTTGGGGCTGGCTGCACCTGTTCCCACAGAAGCCAGCCCTGCATGGGCACTGCCGCCAACGCCTTGCCAACTACACCAAATAGCACTTTGTTAGCTCAAGTGACACACCAACTTAAAAAGTGGTTGAAAAGACTCAGCCCACTGCATGAGATGTACAACTTCTTAACAACTACACATTTTTGATTATTAGTACACCCAGGTGACACAGACAGCTCTACCACATACCTCCAGCCACAGCACACACCTGTGATCTTCGCTGTCCTCTACCAATGTCCAGAATTACAACTACACACATCTAACACCTCAGACTAAGAACCTGACCCCTTCTGATTGTTCATCTAAGTCACTACTGCACATTAAAACTATTCTGCCAGAGCTACACAAATCTATCTTCAGGTAGACGAACTTGAGGCGACAATTTCACCAATGCATAAGAAATTTCAGTTGACATTTTCACTTAATACAGGGGCCTATAGGGATCTTGGCTATAGCAGTACTCTTGTTCCAGTGCTTAACATGTGTCTCAAATACCAGGTAGTGGATATACAGCTATCTTTAGCACTTCCAGACAATCTGATAAGAGTACAGCAGGTATTTCTATACAGTCTTGTTTCACTTACAGAGAGGCCCAACTCTTGTCATAAAACCTGACATTAAGATTTCAGAGATTACCAAAGGAAGAGCTTATGCTTGTTTTACTAAGCAAGTCCAGAGCCTTTGCTACAGACAACCCAACATCATTACCAAGCACAGGCCAACTGATCAGGTGCAGTTTTTGCTTCCCTAAGATGTAACGAACTCAGGTTTTATGCCAGGAAATGCAATCTAACAGCTCCAGGCCAAGCCAAACATTTATGAATGGCCTCTCTTGTTACATGAGTACAGCTGAGCCACTGACTTCACTGTAAGGAACACAGCACTGTCAGACTGAATGCAGTCAAAGAGACAGAACAAGGCATACAGCACACAGTACTGACACACCCTGTAACTAACCTAACCACTTACCATGGAAACATACTAAAAAAAAGCACAATTTAAAGCCACCTTCTCCCCCACAAGGTCAGTGGAATATTCTGAAAAAGCACATGGTAAAACAGATTTCTGTGAACACAGGAATCTCATGTTTAATGGAAAGCTAAGGTTGTGATTCAACTCAACAATATGCTATCTCCTTCTGGCAGCTGCTGCCGCCTTGCTGGAGTGGCACCAGTCAGTATGGATGCCAGATGTCAAGAAACCTTGTCACTTTATCCAAAAAAAAAAAAAAAAAAAGACTCAAAACACCAAACCTCAATGCATTTCTGACCATTGACCTCTCTCCTGCACAAAAAAATAGCATCTGAGAATAGGCTCTGTTTTAATATAGTGTCTTTCTTAATTTAGCTTTAATTAGTTCACCATGAACTCTTAACCAAAGTGTCAACCACAGACAGCTAAAACAATACAGGACAGAAGTTGCTGTGAGCAGCACAGACCTGTGGCTACTTAGCACATTCGTAGTTTTCAGTTCACAACCATCTATTTACAAAGCTGTAAGAAAATGAAAACTAATAAAAGTAGTACACGTATCATGAAAGCGTAATTAAGAACGGAATCCCATTATTGGCTTCTTCTAGAGGTACTTCAGCATGAGAACTGCAGTGAAGACATTCCAGTTGAACCTTCCTTGGGAAGAAAGATTTTACTTTTTTCCCCTTTTTGCAGACTTATCTCAGTATGGATTACAAATTGCCAGGGCCCACTGCAAAGACAATTAGCAATTCAGTGTTATCAATAAATTGTGCAGAGCATGACTTTAAGCTATTACATGTACCAGACCTTTTTCACATTAGAACACAATTTAGATCTACACAGATTTTTCAACCAGTCTGCAGATGGGTTTTTATGCTGGAGAAAAAAAGTTTCAAACATACGATTTAAGAGCTCTAACTGAGGTCCTTTGGAAGTGTTATGGCCTAGAACAGTGTTTAACAGAAGTCAGAACTGTTCCGATGATACTAGCTGAACACAGCAACAAGTAATTGTAATCACGCGCTTGTGGGCATAATTCTAAAAACATAACCCCCGGGAATCAGGATGCTATCAAACCCTTCTGGACAAGCAGCTCACTACAATTTCAATCAGTGGGAAGACAGCATATCACTCTTCCTTGCAGTTACTAATATCTTCTTCCCATCTCACTGGGCTTCGCTGGGGAGTCTGGAGAACTAAGGGCAAGACATGGAATCCTTCCTACTCCCTCAGGGTTATAGAGCTTTCCCTCTACAACCCCCTCCTCCTCCTCACTTAAGCAACAGCAGGGCTCTAGCTCCTTCCAGGAACTGGACCAAGACAGAAGGTCGAGTAGGACGATATTTAACTCAGACACAGAGTAGAGAAAAGCAACTCCTTTCCAATCCTTCACTTCTTGTTTCTGTGCAAGTATTACCCCTTCCCATCTCACTGATGAATACATTAAGCTGCAAGAGTTCGCAAGTCAACTACGGGACCGAAGACTGAGGGGGACACAAGACAGCACTGCAGATTCCTCAGCAACAATGGATCCTAAAGTTTTGCTATTATATATAACTGCATGCATTTAGAGTCATCACAATATGTGCTTAAAAGTAATTATAACTTTATCGTACAACTCACTGCCTGACAAATAAATACTACCCACTGGCTGCCTTCAGCAGCTGCAAATCATGCATGATAAAACAAATATTTAAGGACACCAAGATGACAGAACCATAGCTGCAAGGCATGCTACTTGGAGGTATCCCAAAGCACTTCCAACAGAAAAAAAAAAACCACACCACACACCAGAAGAACAACAACAATATATAAAAATCCCTAAATGTTAAAAATGATAAAGAAAAATCAAGTGATGGAAGTGCTCTCATATACATACAAAATTTTCATGGTCCCATTTAAACAGAGCACAAAAACCACAGCCCTTTGAAGCAAAAAAATAGATATCCCACTTGCACACCTGCTGGGTGACTTTTGGACCACGTATTTGCCTCAACAAGCAGCTTTTATCTGAACTCTTGCATCAAAACAGCCAGTCACTCAACCAGTCTTCAGAATCTCCAGGCATGCCACCTTCAAACTAGCAAACCCCAAGTCGAGACTCATTCATGCAACTTAGCATCTAAAAAAAAGAAGTCAAATACCCCCTCAATTTCTGTTTTTTCCTACATATTAAGGGAGAAGAATGTGGCAACTCAGACCAAAGAGAAATAGAAAAAAACTCAAGACTTCCAAAGATGAATTAACAAGTTCATTACTTCTAACTCAAAACTACTTGTGAACATGAAATATAACCGTTACAAAAATTACAAGGAACTGCCTATATAACCAAAAAGCATGATCTATCAAACAAAAAGCGTTTATCAAGAAACACATTACAGCAGCAGTATCTTGGATGAAAGATGATACACTTCACAGTGTTAAAGAAAGCTTCCTGAAACACTCAGGTGAACAATGACAGAGAATTATACAAACCCCTGAAGCCATGCTTTTTTCTAAATTTAATCACAGTATTTGTAATTAACAATAGAAGGGTTGCAGATTCATCGCTGAATTGCAGAGAAAAAAATTACTTATCAAAAGAACATCTTACCTAACTACCAACCTTATTGATAACAAGTGTAATGACTCACAGGTAAAGAACAGATCCTGAAGTTTATTTATTTGGGTTTTTTAATGTTACCCATCTCTATGACATAAAACTCTCACCTTCTTTTCTCTAATTCTCTTCACTGAAAACAGAACTTTTCCAAATTGACTCACTGTCCCTTGGGATGTTCCTTAGCTGTTAAATGAAAGAAAGAGTAGAAAGAATGTCAGATAAACAAAGTGTCTTCATTGTTAACTCTGAGACAAGCAGGTATTGGCAAGAAATTAAATACATACATTCTCCTTTTTTGACTATTACTACTAGGTGTGAAAATCCTAAGGCTATGAGGTTTCTAGTGATATCAGAGCTATGCTTTAAAAGCATCTGTATGACTCAAAAACCAAACCTTCACAAGTACTCTCGCTACCTGCGCAACTTCTGCTCCCCCTTCGGGCCTGCAAACACATTCCATCTTCACCTGGGGCACCTTCATCAACGGAGGGCACCCACGAACCTGGGCACATCTCTCCAGCCCTCCGATCGCTGCTCTGGCTCCTCCAAAACCACACCGAGAAGCAACGAGCGAAGACAACCTTTACGCGTCGTCAACGAGGGAAGTTCGGCGAACAGCGTCGCTCGCCCGTGCTCCGGTTCCTCCGCGTGTGAGGCGGCGAAAACAGCGCCAAGTACCGCGCTGGCTCCACCGCAGACCCGTTTAAAGGATCCGGTTAAAACGGGCGCGCCAGCGCACCGCACCCACCCTCCCGACCCCGAGCCTCTCAGCCCGAGCAACCACCCCCTGCCACCCGCTACCTCGCTTTTAAGCACGCGACCGTTCCCCGTTACGTCAGCGACGCAACGATACAGTGAAACCGGGTACCGAGGGGCTCCCTGGCAGCCCCGCGCCCCCCAGTCCCGCCTGTGGCACCCGCCAGGGATGGCGGCGGCGGCGGCGCGACTCCCGGCAGGCTGCCCGGCTGCGGCCGGCGAGCCGAAGTTTCGCCACGTACCCGCCGCCCACAGCGCGCGGCACAATTTGAACGCCCCCCCGACCCCGCCATCCCCTCGCCCTTCCGCTAAAGGCTTCACACCCGAGCGCTCTCTCGCCCCGGAACTCGGGTATCCCCGCCGCCCCTTTCCACCTCTGCACCCCCCTCAGTTACAGCCCAGCTCCGGCGCCCCGCTCTCCCGCCGCTGTTGTTACCGCCGCTTGTGTCTCCGCCCTCCTGCCGCGGTCGGGGGCAGGCCCTCCCTCACGGCAGGCACTTCCCCCCACACGTTTTTAACCGGCTCCCGTACTTACGAGGCCGGCGGCCCAGCCGCCTCTCCCGCCCGGGGCCGTAGGGTCAGACAGCCCGGCCGCGCGCCACAGCCAACCACCGCCCCCGCGCGCAGGCGTCCTGGAGCGCGCGCCCCCTCCCCTCACCGCCCAGCTGCCGCGTGCCGGGGGCGGGGCGCGAGAGAGACCGACGTGGTCGGGGGTGGGGGGAGACGAAGCCGCGGCGGCTGAGGCGGGGCGGGGGGCGGTTTAGAGCTGAGGCGGCGGGAGCGGGGGCTCCTCTTTCCTTCCCGAGGGGAACAGGAAAAGGGGTGATGGGTCGCGGCCGGCCCTTACCTGCCGGCCGCGCCAGCTGCCGTTCCTCGCTCCCCGCCAAACACAGAGCACGGCGGGTGGAAGGGACGCCTCCCACCGCGGAGACCACCCACGCCGGAGGGGTAGAGTGAGCCCGTGGTGGCGGTCATTCCTTTCCCCCCACCCCCGTTGGCATGGCCGCACCTCGGAAGGCGCGGGAGTAGCGGGCCTTACCCTCTTGTTTGCTGTAGGATTTCGGAGCAGCAAACTCGGGGGGCCTAACTTTCACAAGCGCAGCTGACAGCTCAGCACCATCAGCCCGGGTGTGCACGGCTGGGCGCCGAGGCTGGGCCAGGCCTTGCCGTTTGCAGGGACGTAGGAGGGCCTGGGTCTCCTGAAGTTGCAGGAGAGCTGCGAGGGCTGGTTGGGATCGCTGGTGCTCGTCGTAAGTGGAGGGTTTTGCTTCATCTCAAAAGGTAGTGCAGTTAGCACTTGTTTGCAGCGAAATTAGGTGAGAGTTTTCAGATCTCAGAAACAAACCAGCCCCTAAAGATACCTGCTTCTACAACCTAGTGGCTCAGAAAAGAGACGCGTTCCCCTTGCTTAACCCTACGTGGAATCACAAAACAACTTCTTGTGTCGAGCCCTGACAGCACAGACAAAACTTCTTCAAGCTCACATGCAGGCAGCTGCAAGTGTTTATCTTATAGTAGCAAGTTTTCCTAATACTTGGAAAAAGCCTCAAAATCAAAGGTACTTTTGCCAGGTACAAATCAGATCACTGTCCAGATTAACCAAGTTCATTGTGCTGTAATCTAACATTTGTGGTTTCTCTGTGCAAAACTTTCCAGGGTAAGTTCCCCTACGTGCAGAAGAGGACTAATTCTTTAAAATTATTTGGTGAAAAGATATCAAAGCCATTTCACAGACAACAGCAAGAAAAGCAGGAGGGGACCATAAGGTTCACCAAGCCGCCGTCCTGTTAAACCCGCCTGGCTCTGGGGTAAACCTGCAGAGATGCCCATCAGGAGCAGGAATATTCCATCCGTCCTCTGAGGAGGAACCTGCTGTCAAGCACTCCAGAAGCCCTTCACGAAAAAGGCAAAATTCATCTTCTTTTGTGGTGACAAATTGCATCTGTTAAAAGAACCAGAGGAGAAAAATTATGTTTAAAAGTGTAAGAAATTAAAATGTTGCAAATGCTTTTGCAGGAAAAAAATAACCTCCACTGAAACTGAAGGAGAATGAAATCTTAAACTCATTCTGTTTGTAAATTGTGAAGGGCATTGATAATCCAAAATTAAAAACTGTATGAGTAATTGTCCAGTAAGAATGGTATGAGTGACCCCTTTTCTAATGGTGCCAGTCACACCTATTTATAGGTTTTGTCAGGTTTTACAATGTTACATAACTGTCAAATGCAACTTGGTGATAGTAATTGAATCTGTCACAGTGACTTCCATGTCAAGGATAGTAAGCTTCTGTTAGCACTGTAAGAATCAGGACTACAGATACAGAAGACACTCTGCTGAAAGAGTGACAGCATTAGTCATGGTTTGACCCAGCTAGAGTGTGTTGGCCTTTTCCAGCTCATCAATCCACATCACAAAGGTGCTGGAACTGAATCAAGAGTATGCGGAGGATCTGCAAGCGTTGGGTGGACTTGGAGGTACCAGGGATACTGTGTTACAGGGGTGTAAGGGGTGTGCAGGAAACTTGGGCTAGGGCAGCAAAGGTGTTGTGGGCAATGTGGGAAACAAATGTTCCGAGAACAGCAGTGATCTTGGCGTATGGCCCATGGAATGCCGTGCTGAACTGATGCAAGCACTGATACTACACTTTTTTATAAAAAGAAAAGGCCCTCTGTGTGTTTTCCTCTGTGACTGTTCTTATCTGGCACATTTAGCATTTGTCAGATTTTCTTTAATCAGGCTTCTTTCATCTGGACTAAGTGTTATGCTTGTTCCAAAAAATAAAACCCTCTGGTGGGTCTTATGATTGGAGCCTGTAATGAGAAGGGTCCTAGCCTATTGTCTCCTTCAGCGATCTTTTATTAAGCAAAACCTTACATTTTGCCCTGACTCAGAAATTTAGGTTGTCCTCAGTGAAATCTTTAGCTGTTGATTTTAAGCTCACTTGTAGAACATGACAAGAACTGAACTTAAGCTACCCAGAATATCAGCCAAGTATCGTTGGGCCCTACCCCACATCCAAATGCAGTAGAAGCAATTTTTCCCTCCCCGGATGTCTGTGACTCAAGGTTTTCAAAGCGTAAAATGGTACTTTTGAAATCTTTGAAAAAGACCAGAAATCATTTGTTGTGGAAACAATAACAACCAATAAATAATAATTATCTGTAAACTTAGTAGTGGGAGTTTCTGTGGAATGCTACATCTCCAGTTTGGAGAAGGACACATGGTATGTGTCACGTTGAGTGACACTGTTATGTGAGGTGATGAGGTTCTTTTCCTGCCTGGGAAGAGCTGGAAGATACAAGACAGAACACCCAACACCTCATCAGTTTCCTTAGCACAGCATAAACTATTTCCCTCAGAGTACCAGCAGCTTCCTAGTGCTACTAAAAAACTAAATTGATCCTGGATGCAGCTTATATCAATACAGCATCACAGAAATACCAGCGTATCTGAGCAAAGAGAATCAGAACATGGGGTGTTTGGATTTGCTTCTGTCAGTGTTGCTGTTTGCAGAGCAGGAGTAATTTTAAAGCCCTGCAGATTTGTGTCCTACTCTCATAAACATCAGTGACCTGAGGAGGATGCAGGGAAGCACTGCCTGCTCGGGTGCAGGTGCAAAGCCCACATCGGGCGCTCTTCCCTGCAGCACGTGCGAAAAGCGGCCTTTCTTTTCATCTTTGTTCTTCAGCCCCACAGGTTAAACACAGATCTTTTACCTGATAAATCTTTCGGAAGAGAGTCGTTTGCCTGCTACAGCGCAGCCTCTGAAGGTGAGTAACATCGGTGACCCTCTTTCGCATGCAGATGTGCTACAGAGGAGCCTTTGGAACACAGATTTGACTTCCCAGGCAGCAAAGTCCAAGCTTCGCGTGGGCACAAGAGGAAGTTGCACCTCAGGTGTCTGGACATCAGTGACTCGCGATCCCTCTGTGACACCAGTATTTTCCCTGGTTAAGATAGCAGTGAGTGTTAAGATTGTAGTGTTAAATCCAGAGTTCCATGCTCCTGGTTTTACTGTGTCTTACTCGCCCTCACCCTATCTAAAACCTTGGAGCCCAGTCCTAGCGCACACTAAATAAACATTCAGGAGCAGAAAATAACTTCCAAAATCTTCTGTGGCAATGATGATGTACTGCCACAGATGTGTAAGTCAGCAAAGCAGAGCTCACTTTAACATGGATCGGGTGCTGATAACAGCGTGGTGTCAGTAGCAGGGAGTTCAGAGTGGGCTTCAAAAGTCGTCCCAGGAGCTGTTGGTTGTTCAAGCAATTGGTTCATGCTGCATTTCACGTTGCTTCAGTGACAGTGGTACCCAACCTCCTCTGGATGCATGCACACGAGACAGAAATTCTGTGTTTGCTTCATCAAGGCTTCGACTCTCTGAGTAAAACAGTTGTTACCGCAGGGAGATTTTACAGGCCTGTTCAGGGTCACACCCTATTATGACCCACAGATTGTGGGGCGGTAGCCCTAGAGCAAAAAGATAGAGGGAACATTTGATAAAATGAAAAAGGAAGGATTTAAATCAGTAAGACTGGAAAGGGACTTGAAGTGAGATGGAGAGTGAGCGACAAAGAAAGAGGTTTAGGTCTTCTAAGGGGCAGCAGAGAACAGGCACGAAGCATGGCAGGAGCGAGAAGCAGACAGAAAGGACATTAACCTGAAATACCGGAAAGGAAATGAGAAAATAAAATGGGAACAGAGGTAAAGACAGGCAAAATCAGGTGGGCTACTGGCTGAGAGCGTAAGAAGGTCTGTACTGTTCGTGTTTGGTGGGGTACTGGCCAGCGGGGAAAGTGGTGGTATGGTGACTCAGTATGAGTGTTACGAAAGTCTCTGTAGTGGTTACATATTTAATCAGAGAGGAAGGGCCGTTTTGAACACAGACCTCTGTACTTTCCTGAGGTCTCCAGGGTTTCCCACCATGAAGTCCCATGCAAGGACCAGTTAAAACTCCCAGGGGGTTTTACAACGTAACAAAGATGGTCTCATCTCTCATGTTCGGCCTGACCTGGTTTTTGTTCCTCAGTACTAGTTCCCTAGTACTGGATTACAATTTCCTTGTAAATATGAGGAGAGTGAGGACCCAAACGTTCACATGTCTCTCTGATGAGCTCAGTGATAAAAAGAAAAAGCCTTGGGTGAGCCGTGCAAGCTGGAGCACAGGAAGTTCCGTGTGAATATAAGGAGGAACTTTTTCACTGTGAGGGTGACGGAGCACTGGCACAGGCTGCCCAGAGAGGCTGTGGAGTCTCCTTCTCTGGAGACATTCAAAACCCACATGGATGCATTCGTGTGTGATTTAGTCTAGGTGATCCTACTCTGGCAGGGGGTTGGACTAGATGATCTTTTAATGTCCCTTCCATCTCCTAATGTTCTGTGATTCTGTGGCCCTGAATCCAAGGTATTTCTGAAATAGCATTATCAAGCATAGATGGGAATAATTGTTACTCTGCATTTGTCCTGGGTTTACACTGTTTTTATGTGAGATTGAGAAGGGAAGTCTCCATACCATTTCATTGAATTCTGTAGTCATAACCATTAGGAAGTAGCGTGCTAGGGAGGAGGCTGTGTAAACCCTAAAACATCCAGTAAAAACTGTTGTCAGGTTATTATCCCAACTTTTACAAGTAACACAAGCTTTCTTCTTTGAGTCAAAATGCACAGTAGCTGTAAGATTCTTCTACTTGTATCCAGGCTTAAACTGGTGTTCAGATTGTGGCTGAAAAGGAGTTTCCCTCTGTTGAATTTGCACAGACTTCTGTCTCCTATCTCACTGTGCCTGGCTGCAAGGCTCCATCAGCCAAGATCTGGGCATATCTTGCACAAAGAGCAGCTTTCTCTTGGAGCAGGGGCCTCAGGCCTTAGCAACACCTGGACTGAGGTTAACAACAACTTATTTTTTTAAAGTTTTCACATTTTAGTTTAGTTTTGTTTAGGTTGTGGTTTGTGGGTTTGTTTTTTTTTTTTCCCAGCTGATCCAGAACAACAGAATGCTTTGGCAGATTTCCTAGTACAAAGTGTGTATTACAGGGGTGCAGGCACAGGACTGCAGCCACAGTCTGCTGATACAACTGGGATGTCACAAGTCATTTCTGTGGCTATAGGGAGAAGGATGAGCAAAGGTGAGGTACAAGGGCAGTGAGGCAGGCACATGCGGTCTGTTTAGAGTGGGGCAGCTGTGGTCCAGTTCATAGACATGAAAATTACCTGAAGATGCTGCTGAGGCTGAGGGAAGGAAAGTGAATACATGAGGGATGGACGCTGATTTGCTTGGCAGGGGATGAAGAAGAAGAATTCTGTTTCAGGAACAAGCCCAACCACACTTATAAGCTAATGAGACTTTACCAGGGTCCCTTCCACACCATCATTTCAAAAGTAGAATAGACAGGAGGGTTGGTTAGAACAGCTAAATGCCATTTATCATTGATTTTCCTGGCCTGAGTTACCAGGGTAGAACTTCTAAACAGCACATCCCCACAACAGAATTGTCTATTGCCCACACGCAAGCTTCCTCCTTTCCTTCAGCATTTCCTCTCATTCCCTGGGAGAGCTTTCTTGCGGTGACTGCAAGAGCTCATCTTTCAAAGAGATGCCCTTTCACCAGTACAGCTCCCCAGCACTGGGCTAAACATCTACCAGCCGCCCCAGAAAGGGACCTGCTGCATGCGGGCTGCGCAAGCGACCCGGGGCTTGGCTTCGTGTCAACTGCCCGCCAAACCTGGATTATCTGCTGCCGCTCGGTGGCTGTTGCAGATGCTCCCCGGTGTCCCTTTCCCGCTGCTCACTCTTCACCCAGCCTTGCAGTGCCCCGAGACACAGCCAGGTGCCCCAGGTCTTCTGCGCTCAGGCACCTGCATCACACCTCTGCTGATGGCCGCGGGACTTTGCAGCTGTTGATGCTCAGCCATGGGACACACAGATTTGCTGGCTGTAATGAAGTAGTTACTTATGATTTATCCATTTAAATTTTCGGGGGGCAATCTCCTCATGCAAAACAAGGAGCTTTCCTCATTTATTACTGTCGTTCAATGGCGACAAAGTTGTTCTTGGCGTGTCAGAGCAGATAAGGAGAGGGAGCATCTCCCCTGGAGAATCCCGCCTGGGTCTAGCCTGCGTGCCGGCGACATGCGGGTTTCAGAAAAAAAAAAAAAAAAAACACGACAAAAATCCCCGACTATCAAAAACGACAACGCGGCGGTAGCGCCGAGGCTGCCACGGGCAGGAGCGCAGCCGGGTGCCCTTGCTGCCACCACCAAGATGGCGGCGCAGCGCGGCCGCCCCGCCCCCGCGGCGCCCTTCCTTCCCTCCCTGGGCCGGCCGCGGCTGCCGGCCGCCGCGGTGGCTGCTGCCGCCGCCGCCTGTCGCCCTGTGATGAGAGCATCAGCCCTCACTGCCACGTCTCCCGGGCAGCTGCGGCGGCGCGGGCAGCCGGCGGTGTGTAGGGCCGCGCCGGGCTGCCGAGGCCAGGCTCGCCCGCGTCCTCTTCCCTCCCTTTGCCTTCTCCGCAGGGCGGCCGCGGCTGCCCGCCCTTGCTCCTGCCCCGCCGCGGGGCGCCGAGCTCCGGTGGGCAGCGGCGAGGAGGGTCTGCCCGGCGGGAGGAGGGGCGGCTCCGCGGGGCACCCGCCGCCGCAGCAGCAGAAGCCTCGCTCCCCGCCGGCGGCCGGGGCTCGCCGCCGTGCCACTACCGCCGGAAGGGGACCCCGCTGCCGGCTGATGTCCGAGCCGCGCCGCCGCCCGCGCTTGGATGTGTGAGTACCAGCCCCGCCACTCCCTCCGAGCGGCTCCGCTCCGGGAAAGCCCGAGCGATCGGAGCGGGCGGCCGGGATCCGCGGGGACCGTGCGGGACGGGACCTTGCCCCGACGTTGCGGGGCCGGGCGGCCGAGCCGCCTCCCGCCGCGGCCCCCGCGGGCTGCCCCGTGCGAGCGGTGCCGCTTCCCGCCTACCTGAAACTCGGTGCGCGTGTGGCGGGGAGGCTTCTGCTGGCTTTGTTCCGCCCTGCCGGGACGTACGGCACTGGATCCCGGGCTTCTCGCTTTAGGCGTTCCCCGACGCGGCTGGGCTGAAGTGAGAGGTCCGGGCGCGTTGCTGAGAGGCGGCTGCGCCCTGGTAGGAGGGTTGGGGAGCAAACGCGAGGAAGTTGGTCCGGGGTCACGGGTGGCTTTGCTTTGGGCTCTCAGAACGCCGTCCCTGCGTCCTGCGAAGCCCTGCAAAGGAGGTAGGGGAGGGCACCGTCCTGTGCGAGGTGAGGAACCGAAGCAATCCTCTGTAGGGCTCGGCCAGGCTAACACACAGCAAGGTACCGTTTCCAGAATGGATGCAGGCATGCATCTCTACGGCTGCTCTTTTTCACGCCACTAAGAAAAGCCTACCAATCGTCCCCCATCACGTCCCATAGCAGTCCGGCCGATGACTTCCTTGTTATGAGGTAGCTCCTTGGCTGCTCCAGCGTCATTTTAACGTGTGAACGTGTAGCTGAAACAGCAGCAGCTTTGTTTGCAATGTATGATGGCTCTTGTGCACGCTTTTCCATTGTGAATAACAGGCCCCTCGTATCACTGGCGCCTGTTACAACTGCAAGTAAAAGAATCACATGGCTGTGTTCCAGAGCAGTGAGCTGCGAAGTTTTTGAAGACGAGGCATCCCTTCTGTAACCAACTCAGGTTTGTTAGCTTGCTGTGATCAGAAGAGGTTTTCTAAGAGAGGAATACAGTAGTACAGGGATGGGACTGGAACAGATCAGCTCCAGGATGTCGGGAGCAGAGCAGGACCCTTTAACCCGTAGCCTGTACCTTTTGCTCACCTCTTGGCATTCCTGTTGTCTTGGCATGGCTTCATTTACAATGCTCGTTTCTCCTTCCAGCTGCTCCTCTGAGTGCAGGCTCCTTCAGCTGGGTGATGCTGTGCTGGTAAAATGGGTCCACTGGCACCAAACCAGCAGCCAGGTAGTGCTGACCTCTGGGACTTGTGCCAAAACTTCACCCGCTCCTTGTTGTTTGTTACTGAACTGGAAGTTCTTCAGGTGTACATGCAGCTACTTCTTGTTCCTGTTCTTGGGCATCTTTGACTCAGGTTTTGCAGTGCAAACCAGCACGTAGGGTGGGAATGCTATGCAGGTCTGTTTTATTTGGAAGGACGGAGAAACTCAGGTAATATCACTCTACCCATTTAACGTTTGCTAATGTGATGTGTGCTCCCAAACACAAGACCACAGAGGTCTGCATGCTGCTTGTACAGCTCATTCCTTGCTGCCTCTTTGCAGCCCTAGTGATCTGCAGGCATTTGAGACCTGACTGTCAGAAGATCTGGGTACCAACACTCCTACACCAGTGGAGGTATCTATATTGCCTCAACATGAGCATTCAAAATTAGGGATAATTTACAAAAGGCAGGCCTCTCATTACTTTTTTTAGCTTTTATTTTTTACAGTCTTTTTGACTGTAAAACAGGGATAAAACATTTTGTTTCGTACTTTTGGAGAGTAAAGTTTCTATTCTGCTAGGAAGAAAACAAATTCTTACCAAAACTTCTTGTGATGGACGGGTTAGCACCTTGCTGAGTTGTCCTTTTTGCAGAGACACTAATGGCATCCCGCGGTAGCTAAGGAGATCGAGCTGTTCTCATCTTGGCGGCCTGCCTGTATTAGCAATATTTGTGCCTGTGTAACATTGCCAGTTTAGTTATACTGTTATATATTACTCAAAAGCAAACAGGCTTAATCACTTTTTTTTTGTCTATGCTTTCATCAGACACTGCTTTTTGGTCTGCGATTTTAGAATTGAATGACATGTGTCATATTTGAGGGGAGAGAACCCCACCTTTCTTCTGGTTTTGGAGTTGGGCAGCGCTGAACACAAATCTTATTCTGTACTGCAAGTTGACTTGGGCAACTCAAGTCTGGATATCATAAAAATAACTTTTTGTTTTCTCCTGCAGGTGTCAAATCTGGATGTTTGACAATGCAGCAAGAGCAGATATGCTAGAAATGTATGTTAAGGTGGCTTCCAGTTTCCATGAGCGTTCAGTTCAGAAGCCAGTTGGGCACCCAGTACAAGTCTGTAGAGGTACCGCTCCTAAGGATGGATGTAGTGCAGAGCAACATGGTGTAGTACTGATTCTGAGACCCTCCTACTCTCAGAGTATGCTGTGCTCTCTGCATCGGCATTGTGAAATTGTGGGAAAAACTTTTCTTCTGGCAGTTAAAGCCTGTGGTTCAGTTTTGATTTGAGAACATTGAACTTTTAGTTGGAGGTGTGAGATCCATACTCTGGATCAAAAGAAGAGATACTCTGTCAGTACAAAGACTTACGTGCTCTTTAGCACCAGTGGAATTCCAGTGTAGAGATTTGGCTGGATTTGTTTACTATTAGAACTTCTGGTCTTAAAACTATTACCCATTTCTGACCATTCTTTTGTTTGTCTGTGGTGAAATTTCATGTCTTGGCATGTTTATGGACTGAGAAATACAGAGGAGGGTTGAATTTAGCTTGCAGAATCTACTTAAATGCATGGGATCTTTAGACTTCATTATTACTTGATCTATGTTCCTTAATAGTGCGGTATGATACTCTGTTATACATATTTTTAGGTTTAGGGTTCATTTTGTCGCACTGCCATTCAGTTGGTGAATGGATACAGTGTGACAGTGCCACAGTGCTACCTGGTGCGCAAGAAACCAAAAAGAAGATAGAAAATTAGGACAGTCAGCCTTCTTCTTTTGGCAACCTTTTCCCTCTGCCATCTCCTTAATCTGCTGTCTGGCTGCAGAGTTTGGCTTGTGCTGGTAATGGGTGGTGCCATGAAGTTAGCTTGCTCTCCTCTTTGTTCACCTAACAGCAGCACGCCTCTTGTGCTGGTGGACACTTGAGTTCACTCATCCCCAACAATTAGGTAAGGGGCACAGCTTTTCAGCAGGTGGACTTGTAAAATCAGAGGTAGATCTCTAGTAGCTGTGCGACTTGGGCAAATTGCTCACGAGCTATCACAAACTCGCCTGAAAGACTTCCTGCCATTCTTCATGGGGTGTAGTCATTTGAGAGTCACTTCCAACCTTTTTTCTTTTTTTTTTTTTTAAACTTTTTGGGCTGAACGTGTTGCAAGCGGAAAGCTAGACTTCTGGTGGGAAGTGAGTATTATGCAAGCCACCCAGAAGAGCTGTGCTAGCTAATGTGGTGCAGCGGCATCCACGTATGCTGGGGGAGTGTGTGTGTGTGTGTGAAATGTATTTTTGAAATTTAAGAGGCAAGTAGAGGGGTAGTTGATGTATCCTCGTAGGTGTTTTATATTTTAATGCAAAATTAGGATTTGTGCAAATGACAATTCATTTAGCATTCCCTGCAATACTTTTGTTTTCCTGTGATGTCAGGGAGGTGCAAATCGTTGTCGCGCTGACGCTTTCCAATATGAATCCCTGTGCAATGGCTTGGGGTTAAGGATCAAGGAAGTTTTTCCTCCTTGCGTTCTACTACGGTGCCTTCAGACTCACTGCTACAGATGGCAGTCGCCTGCCTTATTTTTAGCCGTGTGAGGACAAAACAGAAAAATCCTAGTGAGCCCCAGTGATTTGTCATCATGGCTGATCTCCATTAAATTAAACATAGGGATTGGCAGAGGAACGAAACCAGCAGGAGAGCCGCTTCTGTTTGTTTTTAAAAAAGCTCGTCTGAAGCACTAAAATAATACTGTAAAAAATATTCACTACTATGTACAGAGACCCCTGGGAGGAGAACACTTGCTGAACAGTTTATCCTGTTTGGGATAAGGAAATTGAGGTCTAAGTCTGTAAAACAACTTCCCTGGAAGTCAGTTGAAGAGGAGAGATTAAAAAGCAAGAGTTCCTGGTGTGCAGTCCTGTACTCGGGCCCCTAGATCGTGTGTATGTGTTCAGGATTGGGAGGAGGATGCATATTTTGGAGGCTTGCTTGGATGAGAAGTGTAAGATGGGCTCTTAAGTCAAGAACATATTTCTACCCCCTCCCCCATGATTCTTTTTGCTGTGCACTTGCTCCAGTAAGTGGGAAAAGTCAGTGCCCATAGCTGAAATTCCCCTTCTCTCCCAGTCGGTTGCATTGCATGGTGTAAGGGAGACCCATCAGCAGCTGTGCTTTAGCAGCGCTGTGCTTGTGTGCAGTCTGCTGAAGAGCCTTGGTGCACTTTCTAATTAGGATCACGTGTTGATAAACTGTACTGCCGGCTTTGCCGATGTTATGTCTACTAATACATCATCCTAATGATTTAGCTTCCCAAACAGTGTCTCCTTCTCAACTGAAGTTTGTTTCTATCAGTAACAGGCACATGGAGCTGGAGCTTAAAACTGCTGTGGTGTTACGTACTCAGATACTGTTTTGGATCTGAAGCCGAACCTCGGCTGAGCTTTCAGGCGACGGTGCAGGTTGCCTTTGAGAACCACAGGTCTAGCTCAGTAGCTCCCACCAGCCTCTCGCTGTGGATGAGGCTGGACTTGGTCCTCATATGATTGAGAAGCATGGAAACTGTAGGACTGAAATAGACCATGACCCAACTGGTCAGGTCTGCGTTTCCCTCTGTTGCTGGAAAAGCTCAACTTAGCAATTCTGTGTCGTTCTCACACAGGACCAAGCCAACACTTTCTTTATTCCCAGAACCAGTATTTGGCCATGAGTGTTGCTGTATACATCAGAAGCAGCCAAAGAAAATGTCTTGCTAACTGTGTGATACTGTTGTCTTGGTGAGGAGCGTGTTATTGGCTGCTTGTAGCTGCTGAGCCCAGAGGATCTTGTGTTGTGGGGTTTGTTGTTTTGTGGATTTTTTTTCCCCCCAGTTTTTTTTTTTTTAAACATAATTTCACTTGTCTTCATTCATAAGATTATTATAGTCATTCATTAAAGTCTTACTAAGTTGTTTGCTTTGACCTCCTGAAGCAGTTAGTTGCACAATGTAATTATATGGTTATGAGGTATTATTTTATTACTCCAGGAATCGTGGCTTTGTTCTTGTACTCACCAGAGGTTCATTCGGAGGGCTTAGTGCGTGCATCTTTTTCTCTCCGGTTCACAAAGGCTCGAGCTCATCTGTATTCTGAAGAGGGACGTATCTCCTGCATGCCTCTAGAAATCTCCTCCTCGCACCCCCTAAAGTAAGGTCTTTGAGGGGGATTTTTAAGGAATGTGTGGGATTTGGGTTAGAAATCCCTCTCTGTTTTTAAAAACTGCCTTTTCGTTCTCTTGGATAATTTTCTTGGTCTAGAGTATTAAGAACTTAAATCTGTGCCCCATCCTTAAAGAGCGCGCCTGCAAAACGAGCTGAACTGAGTTTACTGCACTTTAACCTGGAGAGGCTTTTCCTGGAAGACTTCTCTTTCCTGCTCCCATTTTTGTCGGTGGGTATTTGAAGTACCGTGGCAGCCACAGACAACAAGCGCTGCCTTCATCATGTCTTTGGGTTGAACTTTTGTTTTCTGTGCTTACCTGCCTGCTCAGCTCCGGCCTCCCTTGCTGAGGATGCCTGAAATAAATCATGCAGCACATATGCCGCTTACGAATTCTCGCCTTTCTTCTTGCTACTTTTGTCCTTTGGTTTTGGCACGTGTGTAGGGGACTGATAGGTGGGGCCTCTTCAGCCAGGGTTGTGCTGTATCAGCCTGCACTGACTTGTGGTCTTGCCAAGTTGGTTTTGTTATTACAGAGGAGGTTCTAGGTTCTTAGTCACTGAGCAAAAATTAGTCTTGCCAGCGCATCACCTGACAGCGGTGATTCACCATACAGCACTCATCCTGTTCAACCGACCCTGGGCTGCACTTAATGTGGGGAAGGGGGGTTCCATCTCTCTCTGTGCCTCTTAATCTACTGGTCCAATGGAGTGAGGACATGGAAAATGTGCTGACTTTGGACACCTCCCTCCTAACCAGTTCTGCCTTGCAGCCCAGGGCCGAGCACTGGGCCAGGTGGCGGGTGTGTGCCTTTGGAGCCAGCCGGAGTTGAAAGGTTGTGTTGATTTAGCCCTGGGGAAGCACTGCACAAGCCAAATATTTAGCTTTCCATCTGATAACCCCTTGGTTGTTTCCTCTCTCCAACCAAATGCTTTTTTTTTTATTCCCAGACCAAGTTAGGGCTTCCACAGAAGTTTTGCAGCTTCTTGGCTTATGGTGTGACAGAAGCAAAGACACAGTGGCCTTGTTATCGAGGCCTGCGCGCGGCCATCGCTGTTCCCAGGCTCTCTTCTCAGTTGTTGGGGTTTTTCTGTTTGCATTGTGTTAGGTGAATCGGTTGCCAGCTTTGTGCCTCAGTTTTTCCATCTGTCAAAACGTAGTTATTTAAATAACTCATGCTAAAAAGGAAGTAGAAACCAGCAGTAGCAACTAGGACACACAGTAGTTTAAAAGAAAACGTGACTACAAGGTGAATTTGCTGATAGTTTTCAAAGAAATCAGGGTGGTTGGACAAATGCAAGTTTAGAATTAAACTGACCAGCTACAGTGACTTGAATTGAGGACATTAGTAGGAGACCTTTGTACGTCTTTTGTTTCAATTTTGGAGATGAGTGGGGGGCAAAATGAGGAAGAGGAGAAAGAGCTGAGTGTGCCAGCTGAAAGTCACGGCTGCTACAGTGCATATTTAATTCCAATGTTTAGAGAATCCTACCGTGTTTTTCCCCTCTCATCCTTCCAGAAATGGTTTCACTGGGGGATGGTAACTGTCTTTAAAACCTTGCTTGCAAGCTGTGTTCTGGGTTTGAGGTTCAACAAAAGCAAGTGTAAAGTCTTGCACCTGGGAAGGAACAACTGTTTGTATCAGTACAGGCTGGGGGATGACCTGCTGGAGAAGAGCTCTGTGGAGAAGGACCTGGGGGTCCTGGTGGATGACAGGTTGGCCATGAGCCAGCAGTGTGCCTCTGTGGTTGCGAGAGCCAATGGGATCCTGGGGTGCATCCGGAGGAGTGTGGCCAGCAGGTCAAAGGAGGTGATCCTCCCCCTCTACTCTGCCCTGGTCAGGCCCCACCTGGAGTATTGTGTCCAGTTCTGGGCTCCCTGGTATAAAAAGGACAGGGATCTCCTGGAGAGAGTCCAAAGAAGGGCTATGAAGATGATTAAGGGCATGGAGCATCTCCCCTATGAGGAGAGGCTGAGAAGATTGGGACTGTTCAGCCTTGAGAAGAGAAGACTAAGGGGGGACCTAATTAATGTTTATAATTATCTTAAGAAGGGGATGCAGGGGGAATCAGCCAGCCCCTTTTCAGTGGTCTGTGGAGACAGGACAAGGGGCAATGGCTGCAAGTTGGAGCACAGGAAGTTCCACACCAACATGCGGAAAAGCTTTTTCCCAGTGAGGGTGCCAGAGCCCTGGGACAGGCTGCCCAGGGGGGTGTGGAGTCTCCTTCTCTGGAGATATTCAAGACCCGTCTGGACGCCTGTCTCAGTGAAATGTCCTAGGGAGCTGCTTTGGCAGGGGGGTTGGACCCGATGATCTCTTGAGGTCCCTTCCAACCCCTATGATTCTATGATTTTATGACAGAGGCACACAGGCCTACCCTGGTCTGGGCCATGGGCCCACCATGTGGGGTGACCACAGAAGCGGTACGGTTGCTTGCTGTGCTGTTCAGTGGTAGCCCTGGTCACTCAGGTTGGGCCGAACCAGCAGAACCTTGCCTTTGAGGTCTGAGAGCTCAGAGCTTATCCAGCTGGTCCAGGGTGTTATGTTCCTCCTTTTTTGAAGGAAAATGACCTAGAAGCCGGTGCTGCAGACAGCAGGGGGACAGGCAGCCACTACAGCGGAGAGAAGGAATTGCCAGATAACTTGGATGCGGGAGTGCTGTGGAGATGGGCTTGCTGTGGCTGCTGCCTCCATGCCTCTTAGCTTGTACTTTCCCTGTGCTGTTCCCAGTTCCTTTATCCTTTTGTCCTGCTGGTTCAGGGTATTACCACTGGCAGCCAGAGGGGCTGGAAATGCTGGTGGTGTTTCATCAGCGCTGGTACATAGTTCCTTGTGCTTCGTGTCAGCGCTCTGCAGCTGTGTCATGGGGGTGGCCTGCTGCACTTGCCTGCGAGGGAGTGCTGCACAGGTGGCAGCTGTGTTTCCAGGCCTGCCTAGCCATAAAGCATGGGCACCCTGAATGGAAGGTCTTGCTAGCAACGCTGGGAACTTCTGTGTTGCCAAGGAGGAGGCCAGCCAAGCAGAGGCCCCTCACTAACGGCCACAGAGGCAACGTGTTGCTTCACCCTCAAGGCATCATGTACTTGCTCAGTGGGAAGAAGGCTGCTTTAAGATGAAGAGTTGCAACAAGAGACCTGTGATGGTCTTTTAAGCCCAGTTGCTGCAAGTGAAGGTGGCCACGTTTCCCTTTCTTGAGTGTCTGGTTGCAGGACTTGTGGAGCCAAGGAGAGCCTCTTGAATGTTTTCCAAGCTCTGAGAGTTCTCACGCCTCGGTGCAGTGAGCTTCCCAAGAGGATTGGAGGCTTGGGGTTTTCTCCAATTAAAAACCTGTTAACTCCATCGAAATAACTGGCTAAGCATTGTGGTGTTCCCAGCAGAGGTGGGGAACCAGGCAGACTTTTCATTCTGAGTCACTGACTCTCCTCTGATTTGCTGCTTTTTAAGAGCCATTTGAGCAGTTGCTGATGCAGGAAAATGATTCTGAGTGATGGTCCCTGGGGAGCAGGATGGAGCTACGTGCTACTTCATCTCTGAATTGGCTCTTCTTCAGTAAAGTCTTGCTCATGACCGTGGTTCTTGCCTGCCTTTGTCCTGCCTCATCAGTAAAGCTGGGGAGCCGATGGGGGGCGTGCGTTGGTTCAGACAAACAAAACGCCCAAGTACTTTCTGCAGTCCTAAAAGTACAAATTGGAAATTGGAGGGTCTGTGGTTCTGTAGATGGTCCCTCAATCCTTCTCGGCTGTTTTTATGTCCATGTCTGCTTGAGAGATCTTGAACACTAGGCAGTGTCTGTTCTGGAGATGTTGGGGATGAAGGGACTACAGATATATGACTTCTTTTTGTGGGAGATTATAGATGAACTGGGAAGAATAATGTGGAATCGCATTAATGGACCAAAGAGTCTTGTCAGGAAAAGCTTTTATTTTCCATTACTCACTTCTTGTGCCTGTGACTGTACATAAAACAAGATTGCTGATGGGGTGGGGGCTCTGGAAACGGAGAAGGGAACCTAGTAGGCTCCCAGCTCACTCTGCAGGCTCTCTATTAACACTTAATATTGTTTGGATGTGCACAGGTATCCTTTATCTGTTACATGGGCACTTTTTTTTTCTTAGCATATTATCCACAGTAGAATCATGCCTTTGTTTATTAATTGAAAACTATAAAAAGGCTTTTTCCCATGCCTGTCTCCTTGAAAAAGAAGGCTGTTGATTGGTTCAAGGCCAAAACAAGCAGACTCCAAGAGTCAAACTGATCTGTAATCTCGCTGCTTTGTTTAACTTTATCTGGGGAGCTTCAGGTTTTTTGTGGCTAGTTTTACAAAACAAAAGCAAACAAAAAAGGAATGGTTATTAGGCAGATTTTTTTCTAATAGACACCTACGCTATTTGATCAGGCTCTGGTGAAGTCAAGTTGCTTAAAGCTGGGCTTAAGGAACTGCCCAGTTTATATATTTATGGGCCACCGTGAAAAGCCTGACTCAAGTGCATTTAAAATGTGGTGCACTGACTTTAAAGGCTCCTTTCCACAAGCATTCTTTGCTGCTGCTGTAGCAGCCTGCATTTTACTGGTTTGCAAAACCAGAGGGTGGAAGCGCGATTACTCGGTGTCCAAGTGTCTACATTGGTAAGCATGTGAAGAATACTAATGGGATAATGCTAATGAGAGCTGTGAAATTATTCTCATCAATTATTGGATGTGGCATAAAATACCTTACACTGTTAATACCGCTAATTAGACCACCATCCCTGATCGTAAGTATCCTGTAGGTTGAATCAGACCAATGGTTTTACCTTCCACAGTCCCTGTAAGAGTTTAATTTGCCTTAAAATGGCTTTCAAAGTTGCTCCTTCTGGAGGTTTCTCTCATTTTCTTCTTCACCTTGGCTGCTTATGTGAAGTGACTGGAAGCCGTAAGTGAGTAAGTGCATTGTCTGCTGCTGCCCCTAACTCAACTTGTGCACGCAGGAGATTTTTCTTCTGTTGATGTTTAATTCCAGAAGCAGATATATTCCCAAATAAAACTCTAGAGCATCCTAGAGAAATTTTCGCTGAAAGCTTTAGAGTCTCAGCTAGAAAGGCAAGGAAGGCTTCAATTCTTGGTCATATTGTCATCAGAATTATAACGAGCGTTTTGAAGCCTGCCAAAACACAGTATTTTGCCCCAAACCGTCCAGTGTTGGTGCCCTTCTGTCATGCAGTTTCACAACTCTTCCCCTGCCCTGCCTCCAGGATCTTGGTTTGGTTGGGTTTTTTAATTATTTTTGCAAGTGACTTTCACATGGACATGTGGAAAGCAGTCAGGTTTTGAAACATCTTTGGTTTTTGTTGAAATTTTGAGACTTGCTTATTGTAGTAGAGATGAAGGATGGGAAATTTTAATACAAAGAATGGTTCTTTGAGGGAGGTTTTTTTTTAGGATACTTCTCCTGCACACCGTGGTCATGGTGACAGTGGTGTGACTCATTGAGTAAACTTCCTGGCATTTCTGCCAGCTGTGATTTCTCTGGATTTTAAAGGAGGGGATAACTAAATTATAAATAGATGATAGGTTCCATCTGTAAATTTCAGAGCTAGATCCAGAGTTTCCCAGAAGGTAGGAGTGCCTTTTCTTTTTTGGACCCTGGGTTGGTCCTGGCTATGCTCTTTTGCCAGAGGGACAGCTGATGAGTCTCCAGACCCACAGACACACCAGAATCTTCATAACAAGTTTCTCGCTCAGTGTCTTGATTCTATACAGCGCTTGGAATGACTTCCAGATTGGTGCCCCAGTTCAACCCTTCACTCTCTTAATGTCTACTAGCCATCAGAAACTTAACCTGGTTACTGAAATCCTTGTGGTGTCATGTGGGAGACCAGCAAAATAAATATTTACAGGCCTGCTTAAAAACTTTTCAGGAGGTGGGGTGAGGGGAAGGCTGGGATATGCAAGCGCCTAGATGTGTGTTTGGAAAGAAGTGTATTCGTGTGTGTGATGTCGCAGCGCTCTGCTGGCTAGAACCACTTGTAAATGGGTGTCCTACTATCACGTCAGTCCAGCTTTCTTAGCTGAAACATGCGATTAACTTGATGGAGACCGATAAAGGCTGTCTTTTCTGAGCTCTGGCAGAGGGGCCCAAGCATCAGAGCCTGTCAAATGATGTGTTGGGCGGTTCAGAAGACCTGAGAAGCTGTAATTGCTCCTTGCATCACAACAGGGAGAGGGCTCTTCCAGGCTTGCTTTTGAAACACAGCACGCAGTTGCGCAGTCTCCAGCGCTGAAGATGCTCGGTGGTGCTTTCCAGCCAACAGGAAGTACTTGCAGTCACTGATGGCTAATTTAAGCAGCTGCTTTTTAAAGACACAGTGTCAGTGGTGTCTGTCCTGTGTATGCAAGCAGATGCTGATCTGCTGCTGATGAAGTGGCATGGTGTTTCGGGGTGGCGATGGGTGTCCCACTGGGCTCTGCGCATATGAGAGTGGCTTTCTTTTGCATGAACTCATTTGGCAGGGGTATGAACTAGGTGACCAACAGATCGAAACTTAAGTAATGTTTCTGCCTCCTTTGCAGACCTGGGAAGGCTTCAGGATCGTTGTCTGGGTCTCAGGGCTCAGCCTGCCGGAGGCACTGGAAGTGGACTGGTTCCTGGTCATGCCCGGTGGAAGGAGGGGACCCAGCCGGCAGCAGCTAAGCCGTTCAGCTTTGCCTTCTCTCCAGACGCTGGTTGGCGGGAGCTGCGGAAACGGTACCGGTTTGAGAAACAGGTGAGGACACAGGTAGGGCTGCTGAGACACCTGGGGGTAGGACATCACTCAAAGCTAGGAGCCAGATCCACTGAAGCCTGCATGGGACCCTCCAACCCTCTGCTGTGCTGTCAGGAGATTTCTGATGGGAAATCACATCCCCCTTCTCCAAGGGGAATGTGCCCTGCATGACCAGTCTCCTCCAGGTTCTCTTCCCAGCTCAGTTGCAGCACGTGTTTCCCTCTGCGGTCCCAAGCTTCATTCATTAAAATCAGCCCCATGGGGAGACTTGCGAAAGCGATCTCTGCCACCCATCGCCACTCACCACAGCCACAACGGCCAGTTGTGGAAATTGCACCATGCTCAGTTTGTCCTCTCCTACAGCAGATCCCAGAGCAGGGAGTCCTAGCAGGTGATGAGTCCTTGTTTCTCTTGTTTGCCTGTGATGCCACAAGGAGTTAGGGTGACAGGTCAGAGGTGAGCTGTGAGTCCACCACCTGTGTGATGGAAAGGCAGGGCAGGAGAATGCTTATAGTCTATTTTAACCTTGCTGGCTGCAGATTAAACTAACTCTTGCAGTTGGCAGAGCTCATCTCTGTTTTGTGGGGAAGCTGGGGGCTGAAAAAGGAGCACACAGTGACATCTAGATCGTCACATTTGGCACAAAGAAATAAAAGGCCCCAGTGTTCCTTCCATACTGAAGTTAACAGACTAGAGATAAAACTGTTTGCTGCGTGTTAAGGCCCTGATCTACTTGGTATAGGTTCGTTGTTACACAGCAGAGATCTAAGCCATTTAGCTTTGTCCTTTAAAGACTTCTCTGGCTGGGACAGGTGGATGGATGGCACAGAGTTAAAATCTTGAGCAAGTGACTGTGTTGAGATCATGGAGTCAGTGCCCCAAGGTCCTGGGGGAACAGCTGTTATCCGGGTTTCACTTGGGCACAGCATAGTTTATCTCTGAACATCTTTCATCAGTTTAGTCTGCCAGAGGTTTTAGTTGTCACAGCCTCCTCTGAAGGCTGAGAAAGAAGGAAGTGTGAGAAGAGTTGAGAGGTTAGCTTCTAGGAAGTGTCTAAACTCCTCCATCCCCGTTTCAGTTATCTCTCTCTTCAAGAGAGGAACTGTGAGCAGAAGGACGATGGGCACTTTGCAATATGGGGGAAGGAGGCTGGGTGCTACTGTAATGCACTAGTGATGGGTTGAAGGAGCCAACGTTAAGGGCACGGTCTGGCACAGACACCTCAATGGTTTTTGCTTTGAGTTGCTTCCCCACTGTGTATCTCTGTTCCTCCACCTGCAAGTTGACTGAAATACTGTTGGGCATGTCACAACACCTCTGGCAGACCAATTTATTGTCTAGAGAAAATGCTGGATAAGGCTTTTGTCTGAGCTAGAGCTGATGAAGCTAACCATGAGTCTTGCACCAGAAATACAAATGCAAGGCTGCTGCCATCCCTCCTCTGCCAATGCCCAGTCCCAGATTCACAACCCCAAGCACTCCCTGTTCTGGAAAATGGTAGAGATACAATGTAGGATGTTAACCAAGTGAGTGATACCTGTCTGCTTCAGGAATGGTAGTGCCATCAGCCTCTCCGCACCTCCCATCACAGCGCTGATTACTCCAGAGCCTGTGCGCCACTGCCGGATCCCTGAACTGCCCTTGGATGGGAGCCTTCTCTTTGAATTCCTGTTCTTCATCTACCTACTGGTAGCCCTCTTCATTCAGTACATCAACATCTACAAGACTGTCTGGTGGTACCCATACAATCACCCTGCTTCCTGCACCTCACTGGTGAGTTCCCCCGCCAACGCTGTCAGTCGTGCTTTGTCATGACACAGCTTCTTTCCATGCTGCTTCAGTCCAGGAATCACAAAGCATTTGACATTGAGGAAATGAAGGGGAGTTCACGTGCACCACCATCAGTGAGGGCCATGTCATCCCCCATTTTTCAGTGGAGAAAAAACATGGAAGGTGAGAGAAGACAGGTGTCAGCAGGGCCCCTTCAGTAGAAATATCTTGCAGATACTTGCATGGCCTAGCTAGCCCCTGGGGTTTGAAATGGAGTGGAGACTCCAGGAGCCTGCTGTGAGTGACCCTTCCCAGTAGAAAGAGTGGAGCCAGAGAGGGGAGAGATGATGGAAGTTTTCATTAGGATCTCACAGCAGGTCAGCAGCCAGAGGAGTTGAGGAGAGGATCAGATCTTCAGCTTATGTAAACCTTCTGGTCTCATCGATTTCAGTCTTCTTCCTGTCCCAATGGGCTGAACAATGTAGCTGAGTCAGCAAACCTGAAGTGGTCCTTCAATTTATATCAGGTGGGTCCTCGCTGCTTGGAAGCACGAGGTGGTTCCTTAGTTAACTATACCAACAGGTGGTGCTGGTGTTCCATTTATCCAGCTATTAGCGTCAAGGAGCTATGTGATGCTGGGCACCACTTTCTTCGAAGAAAAAGTGTTCTGGTTTAGGCTCCCTACCCAAAAGGTTTTAATGGCCACGTGTTTGTTCCCATCAGAAATCAAGCATTCTTGTTGACCCAAGTTCTCCTTGAAGTCCCAGACAGCATTATTCAGAGACTGCTAACTGTTCTAGCCAGAACACGTTTGATGGCTTCACTGAAACATTGTAGGGATCCAGGAGCTTTTATCTATCTTGATGCAGACAGAGCCAACATTAAATGTCTGACACAGGTCTGTGGCCTGTGAAGATGACATTTTTCAGATCAACTTGATTATCAGGGAGCACTGGTCGCTACAGACCATTTCTGAGACTAAGAGCTGAAGTGAGTTGGTGTGCTCACTCTGGACTCCACTTTGGCTGCCTTTGCTCTGATTGCTCAGTGTTTTTTCCCAGGAGAACCTGCAAGTAGTTCTCCATACTAGGATCCTGGTCCTAGATGTTCTTTTGACCCCCAAAATACCTGCGTGAAGGGTGGGGTTTGGATTTGTGGGGTTTTTTTCAGTGGAAATCTCCCAGTGGGAAGGAACCTTCATGTGGGGAAGATGTGCTGGAGACATTCCTGTGTTACATCTTTCTCCTTAATAGAGAGGCTTGAGGAATGCTTACAGAAGATCCTAAGCCTGTCTCAGCGACTGCTTTTCCAGTCCCACCCCAGCTGGGTGGTTTTGGAGCTTGCTCCCTTGTTGAAGACCTTTTCTTTTTCCTCCTTCAGAATTTTCACCTCATTGACTACCACCTGGCGGCGTTCATCACAGTGATGCTGGCGCGGAGGCTGGTGTGGGCCCTTATCTCTGAGGTAACATTCACACTGTTCCCTCTCCTGCCTGTAGAACTGGTTGCAGATCATGACTCTCCACAGCCTGAGAAGGTTCTGCAAGTTTCTTCCCCCCAGAACAAGTCTGATTGTGAAGGGCTAAGATTTTGGGGATGCCCTTCTGCCTTTGAGTTTTCTCCTTGAGCCCATGTGTGTTCTGCAGGATTGGGTAGCTCTATTGCCTCTGCTGGTAGGAGGAGATGAAATGGTCCCACTTGCTGCTTTGTCCCCGCAGGTGCAGTAACATACCTCACTATCTCATGCCAGAGAAGTGGCTGAGAGAATTGTAATTCGGGTAGCAGAAAGGCAAATAGGGAGGTTAGCCAAGACTGGACAGGAGATTAGAGGGGAAAGGTTAGGAGGAGGATGTCTGAGTAAGCTAAAGTGAAATAGGAACAGCTGGTAGAACTGATTTACTCAGTTACTCAGTAACTTTGAGACTCTGGTCATGTCACCTCAGCTTTTGAGACCCTCTCAATGTTTTTGAGAGCAGAACCAGGCCGAATATATGTTTGGAAAGGTCATTTTGAGGAAGAGGGAAGTTCTGTCCACTGAAATGGTTGATATAACTCTAGGCTAAGCAACTAAGCAGTAAGTTTTAAAATAAATAAATAAAGGAACAGGTGACTGGAGAAAGAATCTTTTCATCTCTGATTCCAGCCATTTTCATTTCTGGTCACATCCTCTATAAAACTTCCCATAGACTGAAATTTCTACATTGAAACCTTCCATGCAAGTCCTTGCACATCCCATCTATTGGCTCCAACCGCCAAGAATCTTTCCATAGTTCAGTTGCCTTTTCCTCTCTGGAGACTGGAACAACCTTTCTTGCTGGTGCCCCCTCACTGGACCACAGCTTGTCTGTCCAATAGAGATGAGTGGCAGACATCTGATTTTGGGATTGCCAAGGTGCACCATTTATTTTCTCCTCCCTCGGCTGAGAACTATGACATTCCAGTTCTTCAGGAAAATACTGAGACCTGATCTTTCCAAAGGAAAGAGCAAGAGGAAGATGTTTTGGACTATCCCAGACTGTCACCAGAACAATACGGGACTTGAGCAAAAAGATTTTCTACATCACAATTTAAGGCCCTATTTTAGTCCTTCCCCACGACTTGTGCTTATTTGGCTCTTTCAGATTCTACCAATGGTGAATAAAATGGAAAATGTTCATCTTTGTAAGAGTCAAGTCTCCTCTTTCTGGGAGGAGGATGGCAGCCATACCTCTTACAGTGCCTCCTGGCAGCCCTCTCCCTGCTGCTCCTCCTCCACAGGCCCCCCTGTGCTTGTGTTCAGTCAGGCAGCAGTGTTACTCGTCTGGACACCTACCTGTGCAACCTGTCCTAGGGAACCTGCTCTGGCAGGGGGGTTGGACTCGATGGTCTCTGGAGCTCCTTTCCAACCCCTACAATTCTGTGATTCTGTTACTGGGCTGCTGTAACATTTCTTCTCCCTTCACAGGCCTCTCAGGTGGGCGCAACATCAATGATTCACTACGTGGTGCGCCTGGTGCTGCTCACCTTCTGTGGATGGGTGCTCTGCTGGACTCTGGTCAACCTCTTCCGCAGCCATTCTGTTCTCAACCTTCTCTTCCTGGGCTACCCGTGAGTGACACCACCTTGTGCCCTCAGGGCTGTGGGAGCAGAGCAGAGCTGTTTGGGGGTGGCATGAGCCACCATGGGAAGTGGAGCTCTTGGCTGTAGTCTGTCTGATTGTATGACTGAAGAGGAAGTAGGGGTGGCTGGGGGATGATGAGAGGTGGCAGCGCTGGGCTTATGAAGCAAATTGCCTCAGTATGGTGTTTCCCTGAGGAGCCTTTACCATGAGTGAAGACTGGGCCATTGGGATCATTGGTTCCACAAATGGGAGAATAATAGTTTGCTTCTGGAGTGAGGGTGCCTAGGTAGTGCCTGTCTCATAAGGGCTAACATGTGTGGAGAACGGCTGTCATTTCAGCCCCCCACACCCCACCCCCCTGTTTTTTCTTTCCCTGCAGGTTTGGGGTCTACGTTCCTCTCTGCTGCTTCCACCAGGACAGCAGAGCACAGCCCCTGCCTGCGGACTGTGGTTACTTGGTACAGGACCAGATGGTGGATGATGGGGCTTCAGCTGTCAGCAGCCTGGTCAAACCCAAAGATTTCCTCTCACTTCTGTGGGAATCCCTGAGGGAACAGTTCAATAATCCTACGTCTATCCCCACCCACAGCTGCCCCCTCTCCCCAGATCTCATCCGCAATGAGGTGGAGTGCCTAAAAGCAGACTTCAACCGCAGAATCAAGGAAGTTCTCTTCAACTCTCTCTTCAGTGCCTACTACGTGGCATTCCTGCCACTGTGTTTCGTGAAGGTAGCTCTTGTCTGGCTCTCTCCATGCCCCTGCCCGCCGCCTCCTCCTGAACGTTGTGTGACTTGCTGCCAGGCCAGACTCCTGGTTAATTCCCCTTTTCTCTGTCTCCCCTTTGGCAGCCCGGATAGCGGAGCATGGCTGCATACGGAGTGCACTAGTACTGCTCCTGGTTGGCGGATAGGTATTGCCATAAATGTGATGCACCTCTAGTCCCATCACCCCACTTACTAACTCCCCTTCTCCCACTCCCTGTGCTAGGCAGATCGATAGCTGTGTTCCTCCTAGGAAAGGGAACGTGTCGTTACCTGTCTCAGATCCAACATACTGGCTTTCAAGTCCTTGGATCAGAGGCGCTGGTAGTCAGCCTGTTAGAAAACAGAGCCAACTAGGATGCTTGGCAAGCTAAATCCAAGAACCTCTTGGCCATGTGGGGGCTGTATTTTTTAATCTTGTTTTTCTGACTTGATTGAGCTCCAGTTGGTGTAGTGAAATGGGCAGGGCTACACAATCCATGTAGCGGTCTCGGTGCAATCGGTGCTCCTGGGGCAGTTCTGTGGCGAGCAAACCCCCTTGTTATCTGCTGCTGGAAGAGGAGATGCACCAGCTGCTGCATCATCCCCCACCCTTTCTCCTTCAGGTCAAGGAGAAGGGAGTCTTGAGTGTTTCCTAAGTTGTAACCCTCTGAAATCACCGGTCCAAAAGCGCATGCCTGTAATGTGTGGTGTGGGTCTGCTGGATGCACACGCAGTACGTCCCTTGTCATTCCTTCCTCTGTTTTGTGACAGCCGTGACAAGTTCTTGTCTGACTTCTTTGCAGAGCACCCAGTACTACGACATGCGCTGGTCCTGTGAGCACCTCATCATGGTGTGGATCAATGCCTTTGTCATGCTCACCACTCAGCTGCTGCCTCCCAAGTACTGTGACCTGCTCCACAGATCAGCGGCCCACCTCGGCAAGTGGCAGAAGCTAGAACATGGTTCCTACAGCAACGCCCCACAGCACATGTGAGTGTGGGTATAGGGAGGGGTTGGTATGCCCAGCAAGGGGCTGAGAAGGTGTTCTATCAGGTAGTATCAGCAGTGCCAGTTCTCCATTCCCTGTGCATCTCTGCTGGTCCCTCTGTTCCCTAGAAACAGAAACATCTGCTCAGGAGATCTGTCTGAGCCCCTCTGGTCACTGCTGGTTCCTTCTCAGAAAGAGAGGGAGCCACCCCCCTTGTGCTGTGAGTGGCTCCTTTTGATGTAGTGGGCTGGGTTCTTGCACCAGGACCCGTTTGTTCACGTTACACAGACTTCTCTACCTGGTGGGTTTGTGATTACCTCTTTGTGCTTTATCCAGTGGGAGCTGGGACACGTCCTTATGGCAGAAGCTGTTTCAAGATGTCACTGCTGTGACCCCCGTTCAGGGAGGGGGAAGCACAGACACTAACGCTCCGGCCTTCTCTCCCCACAGCTGGTCAGAAAACACGATATGGCCGCAGGGAGTCCTGGTGCGGCGCAGCCGGTGCCTGTACAAAGCAGTTGGGCCTTACAACGTAGCAGTGCCTTCAGACGTGTCCCATGCCCGCTTTTATGCAAGTACCTCTTCCCTGGCTTGGGGCATTTGGGGTGTGGGAGGGAGGGGAGGCTCACACCTTGCTGCAGCCAGAGTTTAGTGCTGCACAACAGGCAGCTGCTGCTGAACAAAACACCCCTTCTCAGCAGAGGGGCTTTCCTGTCGCAGTGCTGCAGCGTTGTCTGGGCAAGATGGAAGCCACGGCTGCCTTGTCACCGCTTTCTCATCACAGTGACACAGCTCCCCATCAGGCAGTGGCATATTCTTAAGAGGGTTCTAGATAACGTCTTTCAGGGAAGACGGGAAATTATGTCAGCTGGCCAAGAGGTTATTCCACCCATCCTCCCCTTCTCAGACAAAATGACGTCTGCATGCCACGTTGCCTATGCTGCGTTCCCTAAGTGGCAGCTAGCGGTGGCTGGTGTGTGAACACTACTTCTGCCCACCGCACTGGCCGCTAGCTCAGCGGTGCCCAACAGCCTCCAGGCTTTAACGCTGCAGCAAGTTACAGACATCTGCCCTTCTTAACTCTTTCCCTGCAGTTCCTTTTCCACCGTCCGTTACGGCTGCTCAACCTGCTGATTCTCATCGAGGGCAGCGTGGTCTGCTACCAGCTCTACTCGCTGCTGCGCTCCGAGAAGTGGAACCACACCCTCTCCATGGCCCTCATCCTTTTCTGCAATTATTATGTCTTATTTAAGCTCCTCCGGGACCGGATAGTATTAGGCAGGGCATACTCCTACCCGCTTAACAACTACGGACTCAAGGCACACTAGGCCGGCCAAACGTGTACCCCTTCCCTTCCCCTCCCCCCAGGGCAGGGAGGGAACCTCAGAAAAAAAAAAAAAAAAGAAAAAAAATATTTTCGTACAGTTCTATTTTTTTCTTGCAGCGTTTATAAATATTTAAAATATTTTATATTTTGTATACTATTGTTTTTGTGGGGCGGGAAGGGAACCAGTGGCAATTAAATGTTGCTTTATAAACAAGGTGTTATTTTATATATATATATAAAAAAAATATCAATGTGTATATATCGTATATCTATACCCATACATATATCTCTGTGAAGCAACGGGAGCGTGTGTGTGGTCACTGCGTCTGCTTTGCTCACACAACTGCCTGACTCTTGCACCCTGTGGGGACAGAGCTGCTGTTCGTTGGGACCTGGGCCACACCAACAGCCAGGGGAGGAAAGGAAACGAAACGGGGCGGCCTTTCACCAGGATGAGTAACGTTTGCATTGGTAACCTCAGCACCAGGAAGGGTCTTGTGGTCGAAACACGCGCGGATGTGGTACCAGTTTAGACAAAGGGAGGAAGCAACGTGTGGAAAGACAGACTAAGTTACCGCCAGTCAGTAAAAGCTCTCTGTTCTTTTGCCTTGCCAGTGTTAGCAGGATGCAGGGTGGTTGGTTGTTCTAAATAACAAACACTTTATCCTAGCTCCTGTCTCTCCTAGCAACTCAAGCTCCCTCACTGCCCAGGCAATCAATAATAAATGACAGCTTTAGGGTAGCGTGTCATTTAGGAAAGGATTTGAAATAAATAGCTTCATCTAGCAGTAATGGTAATTGAGTATTTTAAACATCCCTCTCTACTCTCCTGAGGAATAGCATTAAAGAATATTTAGCTGTTCCTTTCAAGCAGTATTGTTCCTGGCAGAAACTTACTCCTGTCTGCACCACCTATCAACTCCCTTATTGCTATAAAAGGCAGTTCAGCAGTGTTTGGTTCCAAGGTACATCAGTATTTAATAACTTATCATTAATTGTAGAGAAAACACTTTGCTTTTAAACTGCTCATCATAACACTGAACTATACTAGAAACTAGTGAAAAATAACTGTGGCAGTATCACATAGAGGAATTGAAGATAAAAGACAGTATCATTAACATAATCAATGGATGCTGGTGACAGCTGATGGAATCAGGTAATTAAGGAGCAGATGGCAATGCTGTGTTCTTCCACTCAGATGGCTTTAGCAACTAGTAAAGCGTTAGCTGTGTTTAAAGAGTGGGTATGGATGGGAGGAAAAAAAAGACAACCCACCAACCTGTACTGAGTTTGAGGAAAAACTGCCAACTGCCTTCTGTTCTTTCCTTCCTTCCAAGCTAAGTAAAATACAGTGATCTTCCCTGTTTCTGGCTTCTCCAGCAGCCTGATCACATGCCCCCAGGGTATCTGAAGTAGGTAACAGGAGCTGCCCCTGAGCACTGACCCCCTAGCTACTCCAAAACAAGTACAAGTGTTTACCTTTAGCCTCTCGTCTCTTATGTGGCTTTAGTGCTGCTTAGGAGTTTACAGTCTGGAACCCTTCAGTGAAACAGCTTAGAGTCATATGCTTTACATCTTTAATCCATGTCTCAGTTCTACCTCGATTGCTTCGGGAAGTACAATTGGGATGAGAGAGTTGGCTTCTTACCTAAAGCAGGCTCTGTGCTGCACGTGGCTTTGCGCAACACGTTCATTGCATCCTGCTTCAATTCTTGCAGTAGTTAAGTAGCATTTCCTACAAATTCTGCCTGTTTGCAATAGCTGCCTCAGCACCCCTTAGAACAGTCTTTCACAGCATTAGCAGGTTGCTTCTTCCATTTGGACACCCAGATGATAGCAGGCTTCTGCTTCAGGAGCCAGTGGGAGAAAAGAGGTTCTCCAAGGTGTAGCTTGAGGTGTAGAGGCAGCACAGCAGGAAGGCAGAACCCTGAGCCACCCCCTTGGATCACAGCGCTGATGAGGGTTCACGCTCTGCTTTTTCCTCCCCTCACATGTAAGGCAACAGTTTGAGTGACCCCACACTGCAAACAGGCTAAGGGATGGAAGCGATGGGATCGCTCATAGCTATGGGCTTTCTGGTTTTCACTGAGGGATTAAGGGGCCACAACACACACTACACAGTTGCAGGCGTGTTGAGAAGCACTTTAATCCATATGGACCTGTGTTCCTAAAGGAAGCTACTGCCTCTCCCCCTCAAAACAGTACCTCTGTTATATCTTGGAGCAGGAGGAGTTCTGCAAGAAGACTTAAGGTCTCAGGATTGTACCTTTCCACACGCAGCAGTATGAACTGCCCATGTGCAGTCCTGTAGATGCAAGTGTCTTCCATCTTTATGCAAGATCCCTACACAGAAAGAAGCTGCAGAAGACAGCTGCAGCTTCTGCCAATGGCAAAAACACAGCGAGGAGCTAGCTAGCACAGCTGGTGTCCCCAGCATAAACTCATCCATCCAATAACAAACAGGAAGCAAAAACGTCTGCTGTCAGTGCCCTCTTTGACCAGTGTTCCTCCTCAAAAAAATGGGCCAGCTACTAAGCCTTATTCAGATGAACACTGAAAACAAGTCCACTCTAATACTCAGTCAGGTTAGACTAGGAAAAAACAAAACCAAAAAGAGCCTTATTCCCTATCTTGGTCACTGTCAGGCAAGGATGTCGTAATAAACAGACGGTTTTTTGGTGTGGCAACGAAACTGCTCTAGCTTCAGGCCAATCCTCAGAAGAACAGCTTCATCCCACCATTTTGCCATGACCTGGGAGAAGATGAGAGAGGCAGACAAAGGAGAAGGGGGAGAAGAAAAAAACCATAACAAACAGGTAGCATCATCACGCAGAGACACTCTTGAAAGCCCTGCAAAACGACGATTCTTTTCCCCCAGCAGCACTAGAAGGACGCGTGCTTTCCCTTTTACCCCAGTAAGTATGGCATCACTGCCTTTGGAATAGAGGCAGCTGCATGACTTGTAATTACAAGACATGGACTTTTTACTTACAGGAGACCCATTTTAAGAGGAAGAGCAAGGAAGGACTTAAGGTACAGAACTGAGAAGTATGGAAGAGAGTAATGACAAATTGTAGGTCCGGATTCAGGTACGCAGAGAAATCTGTTTCCTAGATACCTCTAGAGTCCCTCTGCCACTCAGGAGTGAGTTACTCTGAGCCAGGTCTCTTCATACACAAGTTAAAACCTTATTCCCAGTACCTGTCAGCTCCTCACATGTGCTACGCTGAAGAGTAGGAACCTGGTTATAGTCGTTCAGGACAAAGCCAGCTGGGGATTTTCTGACCCAGCATCCACAAAGAGTTGGTCCTTACCTGGAAGCCGATAGGAAGCCCAGCAGTAGAATATCCAATGGGGACCACCAGGCCTGGAATCCCAGTGAAGTTAGCAAGCTGCATGAACCTGGGGGGAAAGCGGTCATCAGCATTCCTGCCTTGGCACAGCAGCAAAGTCACCCTTGTTTTGGAGAGGCAGCAAGGATCAACCTCTCCTGCCCTACAGCCTGAGCTCCTTCAGCTGGTACGGCTAGTTTCCATCTGTTTGCCAAACCTTTGCTTCCACAGTGCAAGCAGCGCTTTTCTTACCTCATGGACTGGACTGTGAAGTGAAGATCGCTGCACCCAGTCAAGAGGTCGGACTCATAGATTCTTGGGGCAGTGCAAGGAATAGCTGTGGAGGAATCACAGAATGAGGTTGAAAGGGACCCCAAGGTGTCATCCTATCTAACCCTCCATCTCAAGGATGGTCAGCTACAGCGGGCTTGCCCAGGCCCATGTCCAAATAGCTTTTGATTATCTCCAGGGATGGAGATTCCATAGCCTCTCTGGGCAGCCTCTGTCAGTGCTTAAAGAGCAAAGGAAGAGTCAGACAGTGGGCAGTCTCCAAGGAGCAGCTCCGTTCATTAAAGCCACGTGTCTGATACACATTGGTGATGCGAATTCACACCCCTGGAATGCAATCATGTTGCTGGGATTTCTGAGTTAAGCAGTTAGTTTCTATTTAGAGCAAAACCATCTTCAGACATAAGAACACGTCCAGTCCCTCCTGTGTTAAGTGTGCTGGCTCTGCAGCTCCTGTTTCAAATACCAAGGAGTCTCTCTCTGCTGTGGATACAGGCAGGAAGTCTAGAAATACACAGCGGTCTTCAAACCCAGCTGCATCTACTTCTAAAGGCTTTGTGCAAAGTCTATGCACAAAAATAATGCCCTTAAAATTGGGGAGGGAAGGTTAATGGAGTAACTGCTCTTAAAATGCAGCACAGGGCTGTTGGGGAGCAAGGCTGCCAGTACCTGGTGTAAGGATACAGTTCACAGTGGTGAAGATCTCTTGCAAAAATCTCATGCTCCGAGTTCTCTGTCGATTTGCCTGCAAGCAGAGAGACACCTACTGTCTGGCTGGGCCCTCCAGGTTCATGAGGCCCGTGTCTGATGATGACAGGCTCTGCCCATCAGAGCCTATGCCTCTGCAAAAAGAAGACACCATCCCTGCGGTTTGGAATCAAGATGCAGGACACCAGTCCACGTGGCATGTCCTCTCTGTGGTGCCCCACAATTCAGCACGCTTTCACAGCGGATGGGGTACACCTGGATGCTAACCTCCTCATGCCCATGGAACGGTAAGAACCCCCTCTACCCCACCTTTACAACTTCCTCAGGTGCCTCCCCACAGCAGGTTCCTTACCGTAATATAATCCAGAGCTGTGAACTGGCAAGCCAAGGCCAGGTTAGCCCGGGTGTCCAAATTCTGAAAGACACAACACCCGTCATAGGTCTGCTGGCAAGAAACTGAAAGCGACAGCCAAGGAGTTCTTTTCCAGGTCTGCTCTCCTGTATCAGTAGTTATCCAGTGGCATATGAAACTTGGTCTGCATCAGCTGGGACAGCTACTGCCACTGATCCAAGCTGCTGCTGCTTACCAATTCATGGAAATGTTTGTTGAAGTCAGGTTGCAGGAAGTCCCTCATTTCACTGAGAATGCAGATGGCGTGTGCTGTTTTCACTTCTTCCATCTCTGGAAGAGACACTTCAACCACACTGGCTCCCAAACTCCGCAGGTGCTCCACAGCTGAGTACAGAACAGGTACAGCAGAGAAAGCATCCTTGAGTTCACCAGACAGAAGGGCTGCAAATCCCCACCCCCTTGGGAAGCTAGAGGCCCCACAGGACATTGCAAGGCAAGCCCCTTCAGTGGCACGCAGACTACTGCAGCTGCTTCTCCTAGGAAAAAGCCTTCAGCCTAAGTAGATCTCTGTACTCCAACAGGGCAGGGGCTTGCACCCAGGTTCTTAAGGTACCTGCTAAGCTTTGGGCAAGCTCATCTCCTCCCCCAGGTAACCCAAAGAGCAAAGGTGGTCTGACAGTGCTTCCCTGAGCACTTGATGTGACTTGATATTTTTTCAGCCTGAGGTGATTATGTAGCAGCATGAGATGCCCGTTCAAAGCCTCTTCTGAACCACAATGGTAGAGGAACCCAGGGGATACTCAGACCACACCAACAGTACAGGTTCACTAAATCCTGATGCACATTAGCAAGGCTTTGGAAAAAGTGAATCTTTTGCAGTCTAAAAAGGACCCCTTTCTTTCTTTGACTCCCAGCTTCTTCATAAATACCCAAGCTTGCCTATTTCACTGGCTTATGGTGCATCTCTCCTAAGAAAACTCTACACACACAGTAGTTCTCTATGGAAATAAGGAGGCTGAAGAAAATCTAGGCAAACAAAGCCTGAATACTGTGAACAATCTTAGCTCCAATGCACACAAGGCCAACTAATACACCAGGCATTGTAGAATCTTTCTCCCTCGCCCCCAAGTACTCACCAGGGTCAATTTTGCCTAGTCTAAAATCTGACAAAGCCACCCTAAGGGCACCATTCAGCTGATTTCAGGGAAATACCAGAGAACTGAATGCATCACAAAGACCTAGCCCTGTCTTTCCTATTAAACATTACATTGTGAAAAAAGTCCTTGCCTTAAACAGTCTTTTTGCCATTAAAGCTTGAGGAGTAAGTATTGCTGGGCACAGATCTGTCTTTATACAGACAGAGGCTCCGCACACTGGCCTGCATTCTTCCACTTTAACCTGACAAGCCTACAGCTGCTGAGCTTTGTAACCCTCAGCAGGCAGGAGGGTTTCCCTAAGACAAAGCTACCACTGTTTGTCCAGACCTCTTTCAGCATCTGCCTTTAAGGACTTCAGGCAAGATCTTTTTAATGCATACACAAGAGGAGCACCAGGTGATACCAAGACATCAGGCAAAATAAGAGACTTACGAACTTTTCCTCTTTACCTTTCTCACAGATGGACAGGACTTCAGCATCACATGCCTAGAGAAAAAGAGAAAGAACTAAATAGACTTTAGGAACTGGCCCCCTCTCCTTGGCGAGCACACTCACCAGGTCTTAGGTCCTCATGGACCTTCCCTTGTTCCTGTCCCTAATGGCAGCAAAACACAGCTCTCCAGGACTGCCTTAGGCCACCTGCTCCAAGAGAACAGGTTGCAGGTCACAGCCCTATGGAAAAGGAAGGGTTCTCTTTCCCAGAGGAGAGGGTATTCCTCCTCTGTGCTGGAACAGAGCCAGAAAGAGTCCTTGTTTTCCCCCAGGGAAGAAATCCTGAGCGCGTTTGTGGGGCTGTATTATAACTGTCATGCAGTACTGGCTTGCAAGCCCAGTTTCTATATTGGAATGATGAAGTACCGCTCAATAGACACATGCTAATTTTCCTCATTTGATTTTCAACTAACTGCCTTCTATAATCAGTTCAGAAGCACTGTGACCCATTGAAACAACAGCATGAGGAAGCATACTGACATCAACTGTATAGTTTTACCTCTTCTCAAGCCACCAACAGACTTTTACTCAAAAGGCTGCCTTAGGAAAAATGAAAATCTATCCCTTTTGGTATTTTCACCCAGGCTATATTCTCTTCCAGCGACAGGACTAAATATGAGCAGCTCTACTAATGACAGGCAAGAGATCAGTGAATGCACTGAATTCCTTCAGAATCTCATTTTGCAAAGCAGCAGAAAGAGAGACAAAGCAGGCACCTTAAAAAATGTCCAGTCCACTCCCAGTTTTAAGCCTTTCAGATCAGGAGCACACATACCAGATAGGGTTGCTTTTGGCTGTTTTTGTCCTGCAGAGAACAAACAAGAGTTCCTCATTTTAGGATGCTTCTAAGGAGGCAGAGCACCTAGGCTCAGGCAGGGAGAGGGTTCACCTACCGTATGGGTAGAGAGGATCTGGCTCAGCAAGGATACTGTAAACAATGGCCGCATCTGCCACCGAGGTACAGAGAGGACCTGTGAAAGAGAGATGGGTTATAAAAACGCAACAAGGGGTAGATAATACCTTCCTCCCAAGGTCATCTGTAGGCACAGACCGCCTCCCCTCTGAGGGCACGGCACAGCAAGGTCCCTGAAGGGGAGCACAAGTCCCTTACCGACGCTGACCGTGGAGTAGGAGAGCGGCAAGCTGCCCCGAGAACTGATACGCCCGAACGTGCCTGGAGAAAAAGGAATGGACAGTTAGCTAAACCAGACCTGACCCAGCTCTGGTGCCCCCCATCAGGGAGCAACACACCCCTGCCAGTCAGTTTTATGTTTGCTATTGCAGAGCCCAGCCACTCACCCTGCAGCACCCAGCTGCTGACCACGATGCCTCCAACAAACAGTGAAAGTGTTCTCCCCCCACAAGAAATTATTTGTTTGAGGGGAAATGCGTGCAGGGACAATCTGAAATGCATGCATTTAAGCATGCAGAAGCACCATCTATGTATGGAGGAGGGAGAGGCAGGAGCAGGATTATCAACAGCAGGAGATACCAACCCCTGGGAGATCTCACCCACTTCACCAGTTGTTGTGGTTTTCCCCCGGCTGTGGGCCGAGATCCACGCAGCTGCCTGCTTCTTAAAGTAAAAGAGCAGGGGAAGAGGGAAAAAGGGGGAAACAAGGGAAGGGAAAAGGAAGGGGCAAATAACTCCAAAACCAAGAAACTAAGAGGCCCGTGGGTTGGGATAAGGATAGTTTACTAAGAGAACAGAAAGATAAAATATACCAATGCTAACAGGACTTTAGAGCAAAAGAATATGGAACTCTTGATCCCCAATGCAGTTTCTCCCCGAACCACACAACTCAGGCCGTACCACCCAGAGCTGTCCCGGAACCCGACCGTCCCCCCAAGAAGCACGCGTCCCGCCACCGCCCCTCTTCTTCCTCCCCTCAGCCCCCCGTTATCCTGGGCAGGACGTCATTGGCATGGAATACTCTCTTTGGCCCATCTGGGTCACCTGTCCTGGCTTCGCCCCTCCTTTCTCATGAATAGAGAAATACGAAGAAGCTGAGAAAGTCCTTGACTGTCTGACTGCAACTAAGAACATCAGGGTGTTATCAGCACTGCTTTCATTTTAACTCCCAAACACAGCATGCCATCAGCTGCTACAAATGGAGTTAACTCTATCCTGACTGAAACCAGGACACCAGTTCATGCCTACCACCAGCCTGCTCTGAGTATTTGTATCACCTTCCTGAACAGTAACATTTCTGGCACCGTCATCGTTATCTTCCTCGGATGAATCAACATTAATCAAGTTGATCACACACAAAGGATGGAAAAACAGTAATGGCCAAGTATTTGGTCTTGGATGAAGCAGCCTAGATCCTTTGGAAAGATCAACCATTCCCAAAAAAACAGCATCTCCTCCAAGTGACAATCCTGCCTTGACACCTTCCATGCTTCAGAGGCCACCCTGTGCATTTCTTGTGTCCTCTGCTGGTTCCCCTTGATTAAATCTTACTGCAAAAACTGCCTTGCTACTTCTTGTAACACTGAAGTAAGAGGAAATGACTATACCCTGGTTTCATACAAGCCTAACACCAGGTTTAACTTGCCAGACACAAACCTGAGCAGCACCAGCCTCTCCATACAACCAGGGTGATGACAAACCATCCTAAGTGAAGATGCTTTTCACCCACTCAGTACAGACTGTGTCTGGAACACCTCCCAGCAAGGAATAAAGACTGAAGAGGGACGAGTGGGTAGAAAGAAAAGCAGCACTCATGTTTTGTTTAGTGTTTGACTGAAATAAGTTGTTTTGTTGAAGATCTGTTTGATACCCAGTACTGAGGATTCTCCTGCTCTGCCAGTGGTGCCCAGATGACTCTCAGGATGTTACACTCCCCAGTTTCTCTGGTCTGGTTTTCCCTGACAGGAATTAACAGACCATGCCTGACTTGTTTGTGGCATTCTACCTGATATCCCTCCCTGAATGAAGGACTCTACCTTTCAGCCCCACCACACCACAGAACGAAGCAGGAATCCTCACAGAGCCGCCTCCATCTGTGCCAATAGCCACTGGGCAGAGACCTGCCAAAAAGAAACACCAAACAAATCCACACATTGGCCTGTGATCAGAGAGACATCATGTTGCCCTGTCCATTCTGCAGCCAAGACAGCACACAGAGCTCTCTATAGAGCTGGGAGTTTCCTCCAGCTTCTAAACCCGCTCATAAAAACTGAATGCTTGAGGTAGGTGCTTTGGCTCAGGACCTTCCTCCCACCACCTCTGAACCTTAGGACCTTTAGAACCACCTACCTGCTGCTACAGCTGCTGCTGACCCACTGGAGCTCCCACCTGTGAAGTGGTCAGTCTTGTAGGGATTCCTAGCAACCTTGTGGTACCTGAGGCAGACAAACAGTTTTGAATCTTTTCCAAGAAAGGACTGTGTGCACTACAGGGCAGGGAAAGATCCAGGAACACAGCTCTGGGATTCCAATTTCTCAGTAAAGAGATGTCTTTCCTACCCAGATAATCTTATGGCCCAAGAAATCAAGATGCAAAAGAGACTCCTGCCTCAGTGTCCAATCTTGATACCCTAAGCAGCCTATCCAAAAGAAACAGAGAAAGGATGTCACTCCTGCTCTTCTCTCTGCAACAGCACATTACCAGTACGGTGTGCCACTGTGCATTATGTAATTCCAACAGGTGGAGCAGCTGGTGGCCAGCAATTCTTGCAGATAAGCCAGTCAGCATCCCTGGCTCTGCCCGTTATCCCACAACAGCAGCTCCCAAACTCACCAGCTCGCCCACAGTCCCCAACCACCAGTGACCTTCTGGGTGACATGGTATCCAGATGACCTCACACAGTGAGGAAATACCCTGGCATCCCACTGCAGCTGAGGGGGAGCCCCACTTCCATCCAGCTGTACATGCTGGAAGCATAGCTCTGCACATGTGGTATTGAGGCCATGAGGACCACTGTGCTAGAACAGCAGCTCCCAGCTTGGCTGTAGCTGGAGAACTCACAATGGCAAAGCAAATTCTAGTGAACCTCTTCAGCTAGGAAATGAAAAACTACATTCTTCTGAGATGACTGTACCCTTTCTCACTGTTCTGGGCCCTTAGTCATTACTGTGACTGAGCATCGGATTACTATTTGTTTTGTCACTGCTTTTGTCTACCATTCATCCTATAAACAGTCACACCTCCAGACTTTAGGGCCTGGCAGACCAAATTCCTTACTCAGCAGACACCACTTGGATCCTCTCTGTCCGTTGGCTTCAGGAGCTTTCAGGCTTCCATGGCTACTCCGACCCTCAGATGTACAATGCCAGGTTTTCATCCCCACGGGACTCTCCCTGCACAGGGTGCTCCCATCAGTTTTATTCTCACATCCTCGCCCTACTCTTGTACCCTTCTCTGTCAGTTCTGGACAGACTTCTTAGGTCTTTCTAGGCTGGTGGCAAGAGAGAGGAAAGAGATTTTTACCTATTAGGGTTGCATCCAGTTGTCCCAGTCCCTAGTTCGTGCATGTTTGAGACCCCGATGATGACAGCCCCAGCCTCTCGCAGCTTCTTGGCCGCAGCAGCATCTTCTGTTTCGGGCTCGGTCCCGAGATACACTGTTCCCACCCGGTGATAGTAAGGTACCTTAGCAAAGGGACACCTTATTAGTCATCCTAAAGCCCTGGCAAGCTAGGCAGGCACACCTGTACGCTTCGCATGCCCCGCAACAGATCCCAGGCATTAGCACCCACAAAGGGTACTTCCCAGTAAGGGCTGGGAAGCTTCACTCTTCATCTTGCCCTGTGCTGGTTTCTGTTAGGACAGACACTGAACCCTGGGTAATATTTGTTCCTCCTCCCATGCAGAGGAACCCTTTTAATACCGTGGTGCAGAAGATCAGAAACACGTAGATGGTCAAAAACTCTGTCTCCCTGCAGCAATGCAACTGCAATGCCCAGAGGCTGCAGAACCTCTGCCCCAGAGCACACAGGAGCTACATTTCCCTTTTTTCTACAGCCAGGGCTGCAGCGTTTCAGATCTGCAGTGCTTTGAAGCGAGGCACTGGGACTGGGTGGGTGCCAAAATACCAGATGGACTCATTTTCAGGGTATGCAAAGTGATCTTCATTTCGATGCAGCAATGGAAGTATCTGTACATAAACAGGATTCCCACCCTAAGGGTAGGTCTCTGCAGAGCCTACGGCAGCTCCATGGCACTGCCAGGAGTATTTAATGCTAACTGTTTTTAGGCCACAGGCAAAACTCCTCCTGAGTGAAGTTTATCAAATAAACTTGCATATTTCTGACACATGTTAAGGAGAAGGGGGTGCTGTTCCAGTGGAGCAGTCAGTGCCTGAGAAATACAGACAGTTACACCCACCACTACAGATGCTGTCTACACTCTCAATTTCATCGTAAGAGGGACTGTTCCCTACCCCTACCCTCTACTCCACATGGATCAAAGATATCAGTTCAAGATATGGAACACATCACCTGGCAAAACTTGTTAATCCTTCTCATTACAAACCCACATACTACCCCTTATTACAAACATATTCTCAGGCTTCTGATGAGGAGCAGGCATTAAAACCTTCTCAGGCTCTCTAGTTGACCACCTGCAGCATGACCTGACAGCTATGCAAGGAAACTCACCACTTTGAATTCTTCTTTCAGACACACTGGGATGCCATCCAGATATGACAGGGTGCATTTATTCTGGTAACGAGCAGTGGAGGCCTCAGCCATCTGCACAGAGGAAAAAAAAGTATACATTATATATAATTTAGTTGAGCTGAAGATCATTACCAGTATCAGACATTTTTGCTATCTGTTCAGTCTCAGGCTGCTACCAAGCCGTAATATAAAAGTTTCTTTCTTCTTCCACCATATGCTGACAGGGAACTACTACTTGGAAGCATCTATGCTGATGGATGCCCCATAAGCACAGAAGTCCTGTTTTAATCACAGTCATCCTGCAGGAAACAGATTGCTTTAATACTACCCCTCTTTGCAAGAAGGAAAGCAAACTTGTTTCTAGTCCTCTATAAAAGGAGGGGGGAAATGTACATACTTTTCCATGCAGTGTATCAGAAGACCCACTGCCCCTTCTAATGGATGCTACTGCTCTTGGGATGGCAGAGGCCCCTTTCCTACCAGAGGCAGACATTACCTGCATTATTTGCTCCTGGTCCCATTGCACAATGGCTCTGAGTGGGGGGTGGATTTGTCACAGTCCTCCAGCATGGCGATGATGTTCTTTGCTACCTGAGATGGTGTCAGCTTCCCACTCCTGCAGGACAGAAGAAGTTGGGACCTGGTTACAGCACCCCCACACCACACCCACACACAGGGCTTGCCTCTCATGTAGCAAGATGGCAGCTGTCACATCTGTAAGCAAGAACTAGGTAATAATCTGTTGTGTGGTGGTGATTTCAACACTGCTGACACCACCGAGACAGAAGACTCCCTTCCTTAAGGGGAGAATTGGCCTACACAGCACGCCCCCAACCCTCAGGGTAGGAGCAGGAGCTAGGAGCCCTACCCAGATATTCCCAAACCACCAGATCTACAAGGGAAGGACAGCTGTCAGCTTTACAGAGTCCTCAAGGTCCTGAAAGCCTGAGGCTATGAAACTCCCAGGATCGTGAGAGAAGACTGGGATGCCAGCCCCCTCTTGCTGCAGAGAAGGGGCTCCCAGAAGCACTGTCACAACTGACCTGTAACAAGCTGGCTTTCCCTCTCTCCCAGCAAACAGCTACATTTCACTACCAACACATCTATCTCTGGCTGATGCAAAAAACCTCAGGGCCAGAGGATGCACCTCTAAGACCAGACTGCAGCGTCAGCCTTTTGCTCCAAGGCCACAGCACAGGTGGCCTTGAGGAACAAGTGCCAGGAGCATGAGAAGTTTTATCTGAGCACTCCATACCTGGCACATGTCCCAAAGGCAACCAGGAGTTACCAAGCAGCCAACAGCTTGCACCATCTCAGAGTCAGGGGCATGCTCCCAGCCCTTCCCAATGTGGACACATTCACTGGGTGAAAGCAGTCAAACTGCTCACAGGAGCACAAGCAGCTGGGGAACCAAGGGATTCTTCAGAGACCCACACTATGTGCATCTCATATCATCCAAATGAACCTTCCTCTCCTTCTCACTCAGAGTTTTGGGCAAGCAAGGTATGTAGAAATCTCTCCCAGAGAAGACTGACAATAAGCCAAGGAAAACAGTGTTTAAATACCCTTGCAGGGCTTGTAAATTTATGCCTAATTCCCAGTTGGCTTTCCTTTGTTAGAGGGAAAGGACCACAGAGGTACTTCATGGATAATCCTAACAAAGGGGTGCCCCAGAGCTTGTGGAACAGAGGCAACCCACAGCAGCAGAACACGTGAGACAGGTTGTTCCCAGAACACAATGTCACCTACCGGTAGCAGTCCAGGTAATCTTTGATCCCTTTGAAGTTAAACCCATTGCTAGCAGAATCAAGCCTGCAAAAGAAAGGGCAACTATGAACCATCAAAGCCACCTCTGTTTAGACAAGCAGACTTCGGTACCACAGCCCAATGCAGGCTGGGCCTCACTCACCCACTCAGAGCAAACCTGCAGGCCACCACTTGGCCTGCCAGCCTACGCCTCCCAGCCCACACCGCGTCGGGCTCCTTGCGGGCATTCAAGGCGCTGGGCCCACAACGGGTGCCACAGAAGTAACGCGTCGCCCCTGCTGACATGTTTTGGTGGCTTCGTATTTGTACTGCAATAGAGCAGTCACTAAACTCTCCAAAATTTATTCCAGGCTTACATTTGGCACTCACAACTGCAGCATTACAGAACAGCTAGAACATACGGGTCAACCTACCCCCGGGATCTCTGTCACAATTTGATCCAGAGAGAGTCATCAGCACATGCAGAGCCTGTGGTGTGGGAGCAGGAAAAGGCACTACGCAGCACACGTAAGGATACACATCAGCAAAGTGCTGAAAACTAATTGATGGCCCCAGTACTTAAGAAATAAACCATTTCTCATGACAACAGGATGAGCATGAAGCCATCTGAAGACAAAGACTTAGCAAATACTACTCCTGTGCTATCTCCGTATCATCACCCAACCCAGAAGCCACCCCGTGAAACAGGGCAGCGTATGGCACTGTCACGTGCTATGCAGGGAAGAGTCAAGGCTCCAGTAACCTGCCCTCAAACAGTGACTGTAATATGTCACTGGGAGAACTGGGGACACGAGAAAGCTGCACTAACCCTGACCAGTGCCTGCAGGAAATACAGAAATACATTCCTCCCTCTAAAACGAAGGAGCTGGAAGTTTTCCCTTGCTCTGTCTTAATAACTCAAGCAGGGAGCAAGCTTAGTCTTGCCAAAAGTAGAGGTAATACAGAGAACCCACTCTCTGAGGCACTGATAAAGTTCAGAGACATCTTCAGTAACTACTGTACAGGCCCACAACTAAGAACAAAACCAGATGAGAAGAACATTCAGCAGTCCAGCAGCTCCCATCACAGCATCGGCCCTCAGCAAGACATGCGAGCCTGAGTAATGATTTGCCTGGAATCTAGTGGGATTTAACCAAGTACAGTCTGCAATCAAGTAGCTGAACAGGCTTTTATCCAAACAACCTAACTTACTGTGGTTCATTTTCTTTATAACCTGCTTTCCTTCTCCTCTCCAAGCAGCCCCTGTGTTCTCTCTGAGATTCCTTGTAGGCAAGAAACAGCACAGCTAAAAATTCATTTAAAGGGATGCAGCACAACCAGAGCCCTGGCAAGGGCAGAATTCAGCCTCTCCCCAATAAGCAGACTCCCTGAAGCTTGCAGAAATGGCACACTGCTTGTAACTACTGGCTATGCATAAGTTATAAAAGGAAAGATGACTGACAGCACAATTTCTTTTGTAAAGAGCCAGGCATGGAAAAGTATTTTAATGCAGATTACTGACAAGGGCAGCTTCCCACTGACACAACAGTGCCAAGACACGTGTTCTTCCACTCCACTCCACTCTCACACATCATATACTGACCTTGAATCTATCAGCTGCTTGACAACATCTGAAGTGTTTTTAGTCTCGGACTTGTCTTCAGTCATCTCTGCAGCAACGTCTGGGACAAATGTGGGATCTTCATGAAGGTCAAGTGAACGCATGAGAGAAAGGTTGTTCAGCCTGAAAGACAGAGTCCCTGCTACAGTTTGCAAGCTCCACCATCATGACTAATTTTTCAGACTGTGCAGGGGGAACCTTACCCAAGAACATTTTGTCTCAGTAGCCTGCTCTCACAGCAGGGAGTTGCAACAGTTACAAGATAATCTCTCACACCTTTCCTAAAGGCAGGATAAAATCCATTCTGCTTGCTTAACAAACCCTCCCACCTCTTGACTTAAAGCCAGGCAGCCTCCATAAACCCAAGCTGGGAAAGAACTGGTGAACGTTTTCAATTTCCTTTAATTAGACATATCACCCACAGACCAATAAAGGCAGGAATGGAGAGGAAAAGGAGAAAGGAGTACAAGCCATACATTCGAGCAGTAGTCCTGTTACAACAAGCTCTAGATTTTTCCATGACCTGCTTCAACATAGTTAATTCACAACCAAATAAAACATTGATCTAGGCCCAAGTCCAGGGCTTGGAATATATAATGAAGCAAGGAAATCAAGGTCCTGCCACAGATGTCAAGGAACAATCTGCTCTGCAACAGCAGTGACACTTGACTGGGTTTGATTTGCTCAAAAAGCCCAGGCCCCAAATACAGATTCAGGGGTACCAACCACGTTTAATACATTTCTTGGCATTCTGGGATCTGCACAGATAACCCATGAAATGCCAGGCAAACTCCAAGAGCCAAGCGTGAGCCTGAGGCTCCTGACGCCTCCTTCCTGAGTGGTTCTTAGTCCCCTCAACACTTGAAAGCAGTTTCTAACAACCACTTAAGTGGGAGAGGAGGAGGAAAGGCCAGCCTAAAACAGTGAGTATCTTTAAAAAGAAGGTACTAAAACCTCTGAACTTCACACTTGGCCTCATTTCCCCACAACTACCATTCTTTTACCACTACTGGTGACATTCACAGCACATCCACAAGCTCTGAAAGACCGCTCCTCAGCAAAAGGACTGAAAGGCAAAGAGGCAAGTAATCAAATTTGGTTTCTATGTGCCGGCCTGAGTGTGAAACAAGGTTGTTTTCTTCAGACAGAGAGCCATGCAAACAATAGCAGTTAAAAAAGTCAGGAAAACAACCTGTATGACAATCTTGCTCACTCTCCAATCAAGTTATGCAACCTCCCTCCCTGAAAAGGTCATTTCAGATAACCTGTAAGTGGTGTGCACTGCAAAAATCTTTAAAAAAAAAAAAAAAAAAGGAAAGGAAGAAAATTGGAGGGGGGAGAAAACTCCCTATTCTTACCTCATTAAGAGTGGCAGTAAGCAGATCTGTCCAAAAGCCTAGAAGAAAGCAAGCAGAGACATTGGTTTGCGGTAACTTTGACCTGAACACCTTCTTCACTAGGCAAAGAAGGCTGAATGTGCTCGCAATCACTGCAGTCTCAAAGCACCCTAGAGAGCATGCAATGCTCTGCAGTAAAAGAAATAGCACAAATACTTGTCTTTCAGGCCACAAAACTGGCCTGAAATGCTTTACCCCCACCCTCTCATCTTCATATAAAGAGTATATTCTTCTGGCTCTCCTGCCTTTCTCTATTCCTGCTGACTCAGCCCAGAAAGCCTTCAAGTGCAGGCTGCAACGCTGTTAAGAGGCATCTATATAGCAGTTACTTTCTTCATGATCTGCAGATGACACCCAGATTGTATAAGGTAGAAGGCTGCTATGGAGGGGAGAGGGGGTGTTCACTGTTAGGACCTTTCCCATCCTTCAACCAGCTACTTCAGTAAACCAAGTAAGCATGGAAAAGCATGAGAAATTTAGAGACTCCATGGTAGCAGACAGCTGAAAACACTCTTTGAGTACCTTGGCTCCCAGTGTAGCAATACCAGTGGTCCCAAAGAGACCAGCTTTGTTCCAGCCTGTTTTAACAGCTCAACAATTGTCTTCAAAAACAAAACATTTCATGATGTTACAAAAACAGTGCAAGTCTGAAGCAAGACTCACACTCCAAGATCCATGAAGTGATATGTTGACTCACACATTACATAAGAATTACACTCTCTCTGAAAACAAATCACTCCTAACCTATCTACATCTAATCTAAGACAGCACAATCCTGCAGGAGACTGAGAATCCCACACTACCCCTCTGAAGGAAACGTCGGGAAAGGAAACAAGCCCAGGACTATGCATCAGAAATGGCCACAAAGCAAAGGATAAAAAGGTATTCTGGTTGAAAAGCCACTTGCAAGGCACTCTCAGAAATAAACACCACCCCACTGCAAGCTTTCACTCTGGGTCCAAGCAGCCACCAAGCACTCTAGCCGGTCACACTGTTGAAAGAAACTTTCACATACAGCCCTGACACAGGGCTAAGCAGCAGCAGCCGCAACAAAACCCACCTGCTCTCGGGCTGCCAAGGGGTGTGCAGGCTGTTCTCCCAGCACACTGACATATGGCAGTCACACCTCCTCCACACCAGCCACAGCGGGAACCAACCTGAGGGCTCACAGGCACGCCAAAGCCCAGGGGAGGAGAACACTGAGGGGACAGCTGCCAGAACCCACCCGAGGCAGACTTGGAAGGGACAGCTGAGGAGGGGACAGCTGTTTCAAGCCCCCTCCTGGAAACCCCACGCAGAGGGCTAAAGGACTTCACTGTCCGTGCCTGAGGAAAGCCGGTGGCTGCTGTACTCTGAGGTTAATGTCAGCTTCAGGTTCTCCGTGCCCCAAGGCACTCCGAACACCCTCAAAGAGCTTTCTCTCTCCCCATGGCATCCCACCTGGGGAGAAGGCGAACCCAAAACCACGCAGAGGGCCACCATTCCCCTACAATTCCCCTACAAACGCGGGCTTTACCTTCCCACCAAGGCGCACACACCCCCGCCCCCCCCCAAAACCCTCCGCAGCCTTGGCCTCGTCCGGTTTTACCCAGCCAATCTGGGGTTTTACTGCCTTGTTTACCCGGCTCCTGCCGCGCCATCAGGTGCCGGGCGCCGGCGGCGCCCCGGCCCCTCTCCCCGACTCACCGTGTTGGCGACATGGACGAAGAGTCGCAGCCCGGCGCCGGACAGCCGCGGGACCCACTGCGGAGAGGAGGCGAGAGGTGAGCGCCGGACCCCGCTCCCCACCGACCCCCGCCCGCCCACCCGCCCGCTCCCTCCCCGGCGCTCACGACGTCCTTCGGCGGGCTGCGGCTCCGCGCCTCGGCCCGGCCCGGCTCCCGGCGGTGCAGCACGGCCCCCGCGCTGCCCGTGTGCCGCCGCACGCAGCACAGGTAGACGGCAGCGACCGGCAGCAGCGAGAGAACCAGAAGCAGCAGCGACGCCATCACCGTCCTTGCACCGAGCCTTGCGGCTACAGCGAGTACCCGCGGCTGCCGGGGAGGTGCCTAGGTCTCGCCCCGCCTGTGTGCCCGCCCTGCCCGCGCAGCGAGAGCGCCTGCGTCCCGCCCGGAGCCGGGGGAGGGGTGGCGGGAGTGGGGTGGTAGCCGCCGGTGCCTGACAGGCCGGATCTCTCCCGCCGCCCGCCATGTCCTGCTTCTTCCAGGCGCTTCGCCCCGCCGCCAATGCTCGGACAGGTGGTCTGGGTGTGGAGGAGACGGACGTTTACCGGTGGGGTCTGACAGGTCAGCGGGGGCCATGAAAGGGAGGACAGGGCCCTGTCCCTTGCAGGCGGCGGCGGTGGTGTGGCGGTAGCACGCGTTGGGGTTAGGTGGCTGTGAGAGGGGAGTGGGATAGTTGAGAGGCTGAGGGTCTTCCTCCCTCCTTCGTCCTCCTCCCTCCTCCTTCCTTTTCCCTGACCTGCTGTGGGCAGAGAGCACTGGATTGCGGCTGCCCAGTGCTGTGTGATTCTAGTTGTGTGGGCCCTATGTTAATAACCCCCAGGCATGAAAAAAATAAAGGTGACTCCCGGACCTGTAAAAGCGGGCTGCAGCAGCGGCAGCGAGCAGTGTTACTGCCATGCAAGCTCCTTGCAGACTGTCCCCAGCTGCTTCAGTCACAGGCTCCTGGGCTTTGCAGTTGGGTGGGGGGTCTTGGCTGCCCGGGCCTAGCTTTTATCACAGCAGTGTCTGAGCACAGCCTTAAACACCTCAGTGCTTCTGGACCAGGGGAACGTTCATGGGCCTTGAAGTGGGTTGGTGATGAGCATGACAGTTTTACAGTGCTTTCCGCCGCCTGAAGGGTCAGTGTTACCAGGGAGCTCCCGGGCTATCTATCCTGTTTTCCTTAGCCATGGGGAGCCCTTATTTCAATCCGTGTGTCCCTGAGGGCTGGTGAGTTGCTTCATGCTCTCAGCATGCAGGCGTGCCTGTGGAGGAGAGGGTGGCAATGGCGCAATGTTATTAACAGTACACACGGCGCTTGAGTCCAGGTGCAAGGATCTTGAGAACTCCTACCCAGCTTGTTTCGTGTTTGTTTTGACATACCATGCTCCATAGCAGTAAGGGTAGTAATGGTGGTAGTAGCTGCAGAGAGCTACACTTGAGGTCTGTCCTAGCTTAGGGAAGTTGGAAAATTTCTTGCTGAGTAATAATTACTGTACAACAGAGTGTCCAGGCATTTCTGATAGCCTAAAGCCTGTCCCGGGATGTGGTACCTGCATATCTGAGAAAGTGGCTGGAGCTGAAAACCAAGCTGTGTTTTAGGAATGCAAAGTAGCGACTTAATTATCAGGTTAGGTTCCTTGTACAGACTCGGGGCGTTTTTGTGCTTACGAGTTCCTGTACATTTGTAAAAATGTATCCTGTACATTGTCTAATTGAATGGATTTCATTTAATACCGGGCTGTCTGCTCTCCAGCAGGATAAACCAGCTTCTGCTGAAAACTGATGTGCTCTGCCTGCAAGGGAAGGTCTGGTTGTGCAGGACCTGTTTCTGGTGGCTTCAAGGTGTAACTGTGTATAGTGTGTATTGGATAACTATGTAAATGTAACAAATTACTTTTATTCCTAGGCATTAAACTTCGTCCCTATCAAATAGAAGGTGTAAACTGGCTGGTGCAATGCTCCAATGTTCAGCATGGCTGTATCCTGGGTGATGAGATGGGTCTTGGGAAGACTTGTCAGGTGTGTTGTTGTTGTCTTCTTCTGGAAAACAATCTTGGCCTAATTTAGCCCAATGTTTCTGCAGAATGAAAAGAAAATCACCCTAATGACTGGTCAGTTAAACAGTCCCATCCTGAAGACAGTACTCAAAAGAGACAGCTCAATGTTTCTTTTGTTCTTTAATAACTTTAAAGCCACAGTTAGGTTCTGAGTGATGCTCCAGGCAGGATTCAGGGTTCTGTAAAAAGATGAACAGTCATTTCACACAAACATCTGAACGTGTAATTCATAGTGCTCAGAGTTGATACCCAGCCAGTACAGAGAGGGTGATGTCATTTTGATGCACCTGCACCACGATTATTTTGGGGTTTTATCAACACATGGATTAAAATGTACAGATGTACATTTTTTTAGTGCAGCTTTTGGTTTTTTGGTAAGTTTTTTAATGGGTTCCAGTTTTGTTGGAAAATGACTGTGCTTTGGTTCAGCTGGTGGTATTTAATGGGTCTTAAATAACAAATTGATAGTTTTAGAAAGTGATGTATGGCAGATCTTTTTGGTGACTGTAGAAATAGGTCTTTGGAAAGGGGCTCCAGATACCAAGGCCATGTTTTGGAATCTAAACTTTTCTGTCATTGATGGTGTATCTCACTTGGCATTGTCTTAACAGCTTTGTGCTAGAGAACCTGTGAGAGCCAGCTAAGAAGCTCAAAAAGGAGACAGTTTATGTAGGTTCAGGCTATTTGGTTTAACTCTTTTCTTACTGTTAAAAAATTTTAATGTTTTCCTTGCCTTCTAGACTATTTCTCTACTTCTTTATTTGACAAAAAAATGTACAAAGAAAGAGAGATTTCTGATACTTTGTCCTCTGTCCATTCTGAGCAACTGGAAGGAGGAACTGGAGAGGTAAGTTTCAACAGTTTTCCACCTCTTCATATTCCTGCACATGAAATTACAGGGATTCTCTTCAAATGGACTCAGTCCAGCAGTTTTCTTCCTATCAAAAGGGAAAAGAAAAAAGTAAAAAGGGAAGCTACCAAAAGAACAAATCAATGCAAACACCACTCGCAGTTGTCGTGTAGACTTTACAGTGTCACAGTGTACATTAATTCATCCAGCTTACAGTATTGGCTGGCTTTCAGCCTAAATGCCCCCACTAGCTCCTTGCTTATTATTGACTTTTAACCCTCCATGCTCAGGCTCTCTTAGGCAAAATCTGCTGAAGCCAGGATTCTGTATAATGAAAGGTAAGACCCAAGTTGAATAGTGTCTTTCATGTCATGCTCACATATGCATGCAAAATACATTACATCTGTGCATGCAGCCCATCTTCACTGGGGTGCAATGGCTGTGCTGTTGGTACATTTGCTGTGCCCAGAATATGTACATTTTTAACCTGGGAACCCAAAGATTCCAGATCAGAGCAGAAGTCCGTCTGTGTGGCTGTCGGGCGATGCATCTGTCGGGCTGTCTCTAAGCATCTGAAGTCATCCAGGTCACATTCCAGAGTGAGCTGCCCTGATTTGGACAGACTTGTAGTTGGAATAGTTGTGGGGGGAAGTGCATCCCTTCATAGATCGCAGTGAAAAGCTATCCAGAAGAACATTACGCAGGTATCAGTGGTGGGATTAAATGAGGAAGAATTTTATGGTCCAAACTCTTACTCCATGGCACCAGTTTTATCTGCTTTTTGACTAAGAGGATAGATTTTTGAGACTCTGTCCTATTCTTTGGTCTCAAATGGGCAAATTGTATGAATTCACCTGCTTCTCATGAGCTTTTTCTTTTCAGAATAGCAGATGGGCCATGACACATGGACTTTCAGACCTAGGACAACACGGTTTATTTGGGACTTGTACAAACCAGAACCAGCAGCTGAGATGCAGATTAATGAGTAGGGGGTTAGATTTAAATGCTGAGATCCAGCCACATCTCACGGGAGGGTGGGGTGTTCAGATAGGAGGTTCTCATTATCTGTGCAATAGCTATGTTTGATATTGGGATCCAGGGTCATAAACACATGAAAGACTTTTCTTGGCTAACTGGTTTTTGCTTTGCCTTTCTTCTGACAACAGGTTTGCTCCAGGTCTTTCCTTCGTGACGTACGCAGGCAACAAGGAGGAGCGACATAAACTGCAGCAGAACTTGAAAGAGCAACCTCACTTCCATGTGCTTTTGACAACATACGAGGTACTTGATGTCATTGTCACTCAAGTTTTTCCTTGCCTTTTCCATTCCTCTGTACCACACAGCTCAGGCCTTGTCCTCAGTGATTTTCTACTCTATAACTCATTTCACCAGCTCATCAAAGTGGTTGCAGGTTTTGGGTCCCTAAGATAATCTACTTTAACTCCAACTTTATGGCACAGTTCTATCACCTTGAGTAAAGAAAACAGACACGTGTCCATCCTTAACTAATGCTAAATAATATCTGCATTGTCTTTGTATGGTGCCTTACAGACCTTCAGCAGTCAACATTCAATAAAGCCTACATATCTGTGATGTTCATTAAGATTCTCTTAATCAGACAATGTAAGAACACTTAGAGTTTTCCTTTTTGTGTCCTCTTTGGCATGACCTCCTGAGACAAAACTCTTGTTCCTGGACTGCAAAATGGTGTGGTTCCTGTTGCAAGTGATAGGGCTAAGTCTGATCAGAGCTCTCCTGAGAAGGTTCTGTCCTGCTCTAAATGGAACCAACAGAAATAGGATTCCCTCCTTGTCACTGCTTTGGACTTTTCCTTAGTTATCTGGAGTGGGAAAAAGCCCTTATTTTTCCCTTAGGAGTCAGTGCCGCTCAAGTGTTACTTCATGTAACACTTTGATTATAACACTCTCTTAACAAACTTGAAATTAGATGAAAAGCATCTCTTACAGCTCCTTTGATTTTGTTGGGGTTTTTACCCCTTCGACCCTTTGCTATCCCTCTCTTCAAGCATTTTACAGTCTCTTCCTACTGGGAGCTGTGTGACCTATACTGACTGTTCTGAACCTGAATCTGTTTCCATGTTGCACAGGCAGGAGTGGGATGCAATGATAACCCTTGTCTTGAATGTGAGGAATGGAGGTGCTCGTGCTGAAGCAAGTCCAAGAAAGCAATCAACTCTATCAAGATACTCACTTAGCCAGGATTTTTCTTGTCTCTGTTGCTTTTTGACAATCAAATTTGGTGCTTTTTAAGGATTTTATACTCACATTATAAATTACAGTTCATTTCTTTTCATTACAGATTTGTCTGAAAGATTCAGCATTTCTAAAATTGTGAGTCTGGTTTTAATTATTTCAAATTAAATTAATTCTGCATGTCTGCCAGCAATTTCTAAAGTGTATGTTTGCATGTGTGTGAGGTCCCGTGCATGTTTCACTTTGCTTGTAATTAGAGCTTTGCCTTTACCACCTTTCAGTGAAGAATCTTCAGTGTCAGCTAACATGTACATGACTTCCCCCAAGGGAAGTTTTCAGGCCTGGTAACTCGAAATAATACAATACATAGTGGCCTATAGCACTCCACTAAATAGCAGTCCAGAAAATTGATATTTAGAGCAGAGGAGGTCTTCAAAAGCTTCAGATTATAAAGGTGTTAGATGTAAAATTTGCTGCCGTTGACCATGGTGATCATGTGCTAATACCATATCATAATGGATATATCATAATGGGTATGGTATAGATATATATCATAATGGATATCTATCATAATGGATATCATTCCATACCCTAATGAATATGGCATTACCATAGGCTAATACAGTTATTGCCTCCTGCCACCAGTCAGAACTGGGGAAGGTTTATGGAGCATTGTGCTTTATAGCAAGGCTGATGATGCAGCTGCAGTTCAGCCCGTAGGAAGCGTTGTCATCGCGACGCGGGATGTTAGGGAAGCATACGCCTAAAATGGGCAGGAGTTTTTGTCTTTTTCAGTAAGTGTGTCAGTGCCTTGTGTTAGCAGTAAAGTGCTGTGACAAACACTGGGGGCAGATGGATAGCATGAACGGCTCAGGGGCTCCCACTGACACAACTTTGGATCTCCTGGAACTAGTCAGGCCCACTGTGGGTGCGCTGTTGTCCTTCTGCAAAGCACCTGCCCTTGGCCAGTGGTGGGAACAGCAGGTTGTGCTGGATGAATGCATCGTGGTAGAAGCCAAGCCTTTATGATAGGTAGCCATGGCCCTACTGTCCTTACAGTTTCATATTGTGTCTTGCACTGATGTGTATGATTCCGCTTACTTTACAGCTTAGCCGTGGGACATAGTACCTAGGGAGAGCAAGTAACTAGCCTGAGTGTCACAGAAATGTCAGCTCAATTTCCTACCTTTGAGACTAGCAGGTAACCTCAAAGCCATGTCACACAAGGGTGGGGTTTTTTGCCCTTAGGTATTCCTTCTGAAAAAAGTGGCTGCTCATCATTTGTAGCTTATCCTCATGTGTAGGAGCGCTTGGGCCACTTTGTAAAGGTAGACCAGATGTCTCACCACCACCACTTTTTACTAACAGCATACCAAAAATGAGTTGAGCAAAAGCCCTGTTCTGCTGTAATGCGGAGAGATTCAGTTGCTGAGCCTGTGGACACATCTCCCTGTCCTGGCAGTGGAGATCCACTCTTAAATTGCAAAGAGGGGAATCAAGGGACACAGAAGAGCTGTGGGGAGAGTGTAGATCCCCGTGATTCCAGCCCTTGCTTCCACTGGGAAAAGAAGTGTGTGGGTAAGGAAAGCTAGAAGCTCATGCTTTCTGTCCCAGCAGCCAGACTCAGCTGTGTGGAAATCACACTGTGATGTGAGAGTTGAAACCTTGGTGGTAAGCAGGCAGAAACACTGAGGGCTGAAAAGACCTGGAGTTTGTATTAAGCCTAGTGCATCTACTGGGTCACCAGTGATTCTGCAGCCTACTAGATGACACACTACATAAAGCTGTATCAAGCCCAGAACAAGCTGAAGTTTCTGCCTTGGGTGATTTGCAGAAGGCTTGTAATCACTCTGCCTCCACCATCTGATCGTAGCTGCTAGGTTTCTGCACAGGTGCAAGGGCCTAGTTTCACACCTCTCTCGTTCTAAATCGTAGACCTCCCTGAATGTTTGTCTGACTTACACTGATGGGGGTGCAGAGAGAAGCAGCAGATTCAAGTTAATTTACTTAGCTTTAATCCAGAAACTGTGTTGGCTTTTGAAAACCAGTACTTGTGATTTCCCCCCAGCCTGCTTGTGATGTTTGTGTGTGGTTCATGGAGTGGGACCATCTCAAGTTCAGCTGAGAAGATCCACTACTTACTTTCATCTTTTTATACGAGCAGTATACTACAGCAGTGTACTTGCTTTCCCCTGACTGAATCGTTTCCCTAACAATTGTTTCCTTAACAATGAATTGTTTTGCCTTAATTGAAGATGCTGGTTTTTTCAGCTTTACTTGGGCTGCCTTGGTTGTAGACGAAGCTCACAGACTGAAAAACCAAAGTTCTCTGCTTCACAAAACACTTTCTGAGGTAAAATAATTAATCTTTTATTGTCTAAAGCCTTTTTTCTCTTCAGTACAGCTGTTCCTCTGAATATTAAGCTCTGAGCCACAACCAGTTGTCATCAGAGTTGGTGAACAGATTCCTGTATTTAGTGGCAGACGGATAAAAGCCCATCTTGTTGGCTTTGCATGGAGGTGGGCAGTATTTGGAGCTTATCTCTCATTCTGACTCATATTTGGGCTTGACATGTTGGAGCAATTTGAGGGACTGAAAACTGTAAAGCAGCCAGACGTAGGGCCGAACCACAGCTGTGCCACTGAAGCAGTAGAGCTCTGGCTGATCTAAGACCGTATCAAGCGACAAGAGGCTATCTCCAGCTCTGCAGGGGTGAAGGGCCCTTGCCTAGTTCATGGCCCCTGAAGTCATGAACTGTTGACTTCCATTGTCCCTTTTAATGGAACCACCCTTTTTTAATTGAAAAGAATAGAATTGCTGCAGTTTCCAAAACACCCTGCCAAAGTACAACGAAGGTGTCAGTGAAGGCTATGCTTCTTGCTTTGCCTGCTTTGGCAGGGGGGTTGGACGCAATGATCTCTCAAGGTCCCTTCCAACCCCTGTGATTCTATGATGCTTGCCATGGCAGTGAAATGAGGGCATTAGTTCTGACCTGGCATCAGCAACAATAACTACTGCACCTTGAAAAATAACTTTTTGTATTAAATTCCTGCAAGTCTTGTGTTCTGAGCATACTGTCCATGGCTCCTGTATCACAGGGGCTTTAGTTGTAGTCATAAAGAAGTAGGCATGATTTACCTTAGGTCTCCTCCTAGCACAGTTTCTGTTACCAAACTTGAGAGAAGACCTGTATTTTTCCAAAGGTAACCATATTCCCTGAGTCTCTTTTACAAGCATTAGTGTAGGCAGTTTGGACCAGACAATGTTGCTGGTTGTCAGTTAGCCAGCAAGTAGAAATGAAAGTGTCTTTTGCAGTTTAATTTCATTGTCCTATTCCAGCAGCATTTTCAAGTCACCTCTCATTATCTAACAATAAGTATGCAGTACTGGACCATAAAGTGCCTGAGTCTGAGAATTTTAGTGGTATTGCTTTTGCACTTTGTTCTTATTCTGCTTATACTGTCATCCTTGCATCGACATCATCCTGGTCAGACTGGTGGAGCTGTTTGTCTTACGAAGGATGGTTTTAGCAGATATTCACAGCGTCCTGTGGGCTGTTCTGTGCCACCTGTCCTCCTTAGGTTAAGCTTAAGAGTGGCGTGGGTGGACTTCTATAGTAAGTAACTTTTAATTCCAGGTATTTTCTCCTAATCATTTTGGTTTGTTGCTGGTTCTTTCAGTTCTCAGTAAGCTTCACCCTGCTACTCACAGGCACACCAATCCAGAACAGCCTCCAGGAACTGTACTCCTTACTTAGCCTTATTGAGCCTGACATCTTTCCTAGGGAGCAAGTGAAAGAGTTTGTGGAGTATTACCAAGAGATTGAAAAGGGCAGTGAGCCAGGTCAGTAATAAGCAACGTTGTACTTCAATCACAACCAGCTGTTATCTTGACTAGGAAGCCATTGTGTTTTGTCCTCTTTAACAGCTTTCTTCTAATGCTGACTAGTTCTAAAAAAAAAGCCACTGAAAGTAATGATAATGTACCTTGATGTAGCTTTTGAGTATTTCAGGTATGCAGCTATGTTTTGGTTTCTCTGTTAAATTGGGCTTGAATTGTTCCACATGATTGCTTATACATTCGTTTTGAAAGTATAGGTATGAAGGTGCTGCATAAAATTTCCTCTTTTTTTCCTTGCCCCTGCATAGCCAAAGAACTGCACAATCTTCTGCAGCCATTTCTGCTTCGAAGAGTCAAATCTGAGGTGGCTGCAGAGCTCCCAAAGAAGGTGGAAGTGGTTCTGTACCATGGAATGTCAGCTCTGCAGAGGAAGTACTACAAGGCCATCCTGATGAAAGATCTAGGTAACTGAGGGGGTTGAATCCTATCAGTTAATTTTAAAAACAAAGTTAATTCCTTTTGTAAATCTGTTGTAGTGAAGCAAAAGATACTTTGGCCTGCAGAACAGGCATGAAACAAACAGGCCCAGTTCAGGGCTTTGGGCTGCCTGACTTGTGGTTTTAGTTTGTGATAAAATAAGAGAGATTTAGCTCGAGCGCGGAGTTGTTGTGGAGCTAGGGAAGGTCAGCTTCAGGATTCTGCTTTGGGGCTGCCTGTCACTAAAAACACTTACCAGGAGGTAAGCCTGCCCCATCACACCTCTTTGTGGTCAGACGAAAGGGCAATACCAGATGTTTTGGGTCTGTGGATCTCTGCAGATCCTCCAGTAGTAGCAGAGAGGCCACAGAGCAAATTTAAACCTACTGGACGTAGATGTGAGTTTCAAAAGGAAACCACAGAGCCATACAGGCAGTGCAGCCACACTTAATATAATAGCTGGCTCCTTGGCACTTCCCATATGACCTGTAATGAAGCATCCTGGTGCATGGGAAAGTATTTGCTGCTTCTCCCTGAACCCATCTCTGCATACCACATCACATGGCTTGCCAGTGCCTGTGGATGTTGTAGGGAAAGTCAAACTGCGGTGGTGGGTAGAGACCCTTTGTTCTTCTAGGGCTAGGACTTCGCATGAACATCACCAGGCCATCTGAACCTTCCTCTAAAGTAATTATATGTCCACATGTTTTCTGTTTCTCTGCACAAAAATGCAAACCCTTCTTAACTTTCTGGCTGCCCAGAAGATCTTGACTATGCTGTATTGCCTTTTTTTTTTTTTTAGTTGGAAAATTCAAATGAACTATGTTTGATGCTTTATAGACCTATAATTCACTCTTATAAAAATGACAGTGACTCCAAGGAGTCCAGAAAGTTCCAAGGAGTTTGACAAAGCAAAGTAGTTTTCTTCAGGGTCTGATCTCTAAAGGCTTATCTGAAAAAAAAGTGAGGAAAGTTTTATTTGGACCATGGAAACAGGTGTATTAGTCTTGCAATGGGAAATTCAAATGCAGGTGTGATACGCAGAGATACTCCCATACTGAGGCACTGCAGAGCAGTGCTCAGTACCCAGGCATTCCCAGTTACACCCACTGATGGACCAAGGGCTTTCTTAGGGGGGGGCAGTTGGACTAGATGATCTGGGAGGTCTTTTCCAGCCTTAATGATTCTGTGGTTCTTGCTCAGTGCCTTTTCTGTACTCTTTGTTCCAGATGCATTTGAAAGTGAAACAGGGAGGAAGGTTACACTTCAGAACGTCTTAATTCAGCTTCGGAAGTGTGTTGCTCATCCATACCTCTTCAATGGTGAGAGAGCACTGGGCTCTGTCTTGAAATAGAAAAAAGAAAAAAACCAGTTTCTTGATTTACAGAGTGGGTTTCTGTTACTCCTTGGCAGCGTCACGCTTAGAAGAAGCACTCAATAAACAACGTTGTACTTGAATCAATAGCAGCTGTGAGTTGGTGACCAGTTCCAACAGCTGACAGTTCACCAATAATGAGGAATAAAGTAGGGGGGTGTGAAGTCAGTTTCTTACTGCAGCTCTCCACTTGTGCGTCTTCTCTCACCTAAACTACGAAATCAGTGCTTTTTGGACTCCTGAGGGTGCTCTTTAGAGACAGAGGAGGGCCATCACTACTCAACAAGCATTGTGGGAGTATGCTTGGCTATAGTTGGCAGTGTGGGCACACTGAGGTTGGCCACGCAGGTTGCATAGTATTGGGTCTGCTTTTAAAACTCCTTTGTGTTCCAGGTGTGGAGCCAGAACCCTTTGAGATTGGAGACCATATTGTTGAAGCCAGTGGCAAGATGTGTTTGTTGGATAGACTCCTTTCGTTCCTATATGCTGGGTATGTTATCTTGGGGTGAGGAGCGTAGGGTGGGGTTGACATAGCCATAGACTGAGCAGATACTCCTCACAACGCAAGCACTGCCCTATTTATTGCATGTTACTGATGTCCTGGTTTCAGTCAGGGTAGAGTTAACTTCATTTGTAGCAGCTGATGGCATGCTGTGTTTGGGAGTTAAAATGAAAGCAGTGCTGATAACACCCTGATGTTCTTAGTTGCAGTCAGACAGTCAAGGACTTTCTCAGCTTCTTCGTATTTCTCTATTCATGAGAAAGGAGGGGCGAAGCCAGGACAGGTGACCCAGATGGGCCAAAGAGAGTATTCCATGCCAATGACGTCCTGCCCAGGAGAACGGGGGGCTGAGGGGAGGAAGAAGAGGGGCGGTGGCGGGACGCGTGCTTCTTGGGGGGACGGTCGGGTTCCGGGACAGCTCTGGGTGGTACGGCCTGAGTTGTGTGGTTCGGGGAGAAACTGCATTGAGGATCAAGAGTTTCATATTCTTTTGCTCTAAAGTCCTGTTAGCATTGTTATATTTTATCTTTCTGTTCTCTTAGTAAACTATCCTTATCCCAACCCACGGGCCTCTTAGTTTCTTGGTTTTGGAGTTACTTGCCCCTTCCTTTTCCCTTCCCTTGTTTCTCTTCCCCCTTTTCCCTCTTCCCCTGCTCTTTTACTTTAAGGAGCAGGCCCACAGCTAGGGTGAAACCACGACAACTGACTACCTGAAAGAAGTCACTTAAGTATAAGGAGCTGCATTAGAGATGGTAGAGGAGCCTCAAAGATTTTTGTGGCTCCCCTTTAAACATTTTTCAAAACATCTAACTCTGTCACATGTCCTCATATTTGGGAACCTGGGAGAATAACCGTCTGACAGGATATTCAGCATATCTGGTTTGACTCTGGGTTTCCTGAGAGTAGCTTCCCATGCATCAGTTGAGTTCCTTTGTGCTACCATGTCAATGTGAGCCTGGAAGAATACAGAGCAAATATGAGAAAGAAATTTGACTAGACCAAAACGCAAGAAGAAGCTGAAACTTCAGCTTTAGGAATGACATTCAGAACTCCTTGTGCTGAGCTCTGGTGACTTCAGTACCTGGAACCCGAGGACGTGAGGTTTTTTTATCTCCAGCTCTTAGAGGGGAGGCAAGTCAAACTGTGGTTTTCATTCTTGTGCAGTCTGTGAAGCAGCACCTTCTGTATGATACAAATTTTACCTTCTCTCTGAATTGGTCTGTGATTTCCCTTTGACTGCTTCCAAAGGGAAGTTCTGATACAGTAGCAGAGGTCTTTGTTCTGCTGTATAGCACCTTGTGACCAGGTCCCTCTCCCTCGAATGTCTTTGCCACAGGACCAGCCCTGTGCAAATTCTGGATGTGAAAATGCCTGTGTTCTCTACAGCAAAGTACAATTTAAACAGCGAGCTGTCCGAGGCCTCGACCTGGGAGAAGGGTTGATTTCTCACTTACACAGGATTGGAGGTAGAGATTGGTCTGTGAGGGTTATTTGCTACAGGAGGAAAGTCCACTGCAACAGAGATGCTGATACTACATTTTCCCAGCATTTAAGATGCTTTGTACTATGTGATTCAGGTACAGTCCAGTGTGGCAAGTCATGTGGTGAGGAAGACCTCATGATGTACGTTGAAGCTGAGGATCCTTTTAGACAGGTTCCTTTGGATCATCTCCAGGCTGCATCCAGCCAGCAACAGAGCTGTGCCAGAGTCCTGTTAGCTCTCTGTGACTCCACACTCTAGGCATGACAACTGATGATGACAAATGAAGCTAACTGCATTTGGATGTGGGACTGAAAAACGTGGTGAGGGAATGAGCCATGACTCTGTGAGGCTTAGTGAAGAAAAGTGGGGAGGCTTTGCTATGTCTCAGTGACTAACAGTGACTACTTAAGCTATTGTAACCCCTCTACCATTCTAAGAAGCGCTGTCACAGTATGCTGAGGCTTATGGTGTCTCATGTTCTTCTTCCAGTGGCCACCGTGTCTTGCTCTTTTCTCAGATGACTCAACTGCTTGATATCCTACAAGACTACATGGACTATAGAGGTATGCTCTGCACGCTTTGGCAACAGAGAGCTTACTCAAATCATCTCTGCCATGTATTATTCCTCTGATTTTGATTGATCTGCCTTGGCTGGAGAAGAGACTGTGATAAGGATTTATTGCTTCTTAGTAGATAGAATCCATATTCTTGCAGTGGTGCTGTGAGTTGGAGGGTCTTGAGTTCAGGTCTTTTCTCTGTTACCACTTGCCTAAAATGAGCTGGCACGTGTTGTTCTTAATGTTGTTCTTATAAGGTTGTTCTTAAAAGTAGTTTCAGCTTTGGTTCCTTGATGAAATGGAGCTAACACATGGCAAGGCAGCAATGTTTCATTATCTACCTGTGTTCAATTATGTACCTGACTCCTGAAGTAACTGCACTGAAGGCAATAAGTTTGCTGTAGATTCAGTTTGTCCATCATGGAACACAAATTGAGCCACATTCATACCAGGAAATTAATTTTTGATTAAAGCAGTTGTTGGCAGTGGGGCCCTAGCATGTCAGCGAGGGCAAGTTGGATCAGTCTGTTTTTGGCAAGGTTAGCTAAGTGTTCTCAGGACATTTTCTTTTGTTTCAATCCACATGGCTCCGTGCCTACTTAGGATTTCCCCATGAAAGAGGCTTTTGTTTGGTGGTTTTGGTTTTGGAGAACTAACAGTGCAGGATAAAGCCAAATGTAGGGCTTGCTCCCATGCTGCTTGCTCACAGGAAAGCACGCACTGAACCCTGGGGGAGTTTGCATAAGGGGAATCCAATGGTTGTTGGCCCGTTTTGTGGGGCCAACAGCCAGCACGGTGTAGTCTGAGCTGGAGCTGTGTGCTATGCTTCTTTCACTTTGGCTCTGAATTTCCCTGTTGTGCATCCAGGCAGTAAATTAAATGCTAAGAGCCTCTATTTCAGACGCAGCTAAATGGAAGTCAAGGTCACTACTACAGTTTATACGAGGTTTAACTGGGAAAGAATGAAGGAGTTGAGGGCAATAAAATGAGAATCAAGGCGGGAGGATTTAGCATAGAAAGGTTCAGGACAGCGAGGAGACAACAGAGAATGAGGTGGGAGGGTAAGAGCATTGACAGAGTTTCTGAAACAGACTTGTTGCTTGTTTGGAAAGGCTACAGCTACGAGCGGCTGGACGGTTCTGTTAGGGGTGAAGAGAGACACCTTGCCATCAAGAACTTCGGTCAGCAGCCCGTCTTTATCTTCCTGCTGAGCACCAGAGCAGGTGAGTAAGGAGAGGAGCGACAAACAATCCATCCTACTTCTGCGCTCCTCTGTTGCTCTCTCTGGCAGGAAGCTCTGAGTCCTGCAGAGCCTTTTCATGTGGGAGATTTTTGAGGGAGACAAGACACATCCTGAACTTGGGTCTCTCAGCTAGGACATCTGGTTTCTGTGCTTTCCCTTCAGCAGCTGATGCCAAGATACTTTTCATATTGCAGCCACTTGAGTTACCTTTTTTATTCCAAGCCCCGTAACGCCTATCCATGTGCCAGGTTGAGCTTAAGAAATCTCAATAACATTTCATTCCTGCAAGCACCAGACTGCAGGGGGGAACAGACTCCCTTCAAGTAAGCTGGTGGACTTGCTCCTGAAGTTTGCTGAATATGGACAGGCTCTCTAGCTGGCAGACTGACTCAAATGAGAGCCTTTTACCATCCTGAGACTGCAAGAACTCCACGGGACTGACACCTGGGCTTCTTTCCCTCTTAGCTCCTCAGGCAAATCTGTGTCCTCTACAGTTTCAAACATCCCCCTCTATTCCAGCAAGCACAGAGGCAGGCTTCTGCTGGTCTCCAGAGAAGGGATCCACACTCCTGGATCTCAGGCATCAGACTTGAATGAAGTCTTCCTTAGGGCTTCTGGTCAGACTTTCCAGGTGGGCCTGGCCCAAATGATACCGCAGTGCACAGAGAGGAGTGGTTGGAGAGACTGAAGAGGAGTGTGTCGTGTTGATGATAGGAATAAGTGTGCCTCTCACAACAGTGATGTCAGGGACAACAGTCCCTGCCCATGTCAGCCAGACAGAGTTGGTTTTTACTGCACGTTGCTACATCTATCCAAAGCACCTTGTATTCACCTGGGAACAGGTGTGCCAACAGTATTTCCATCGCTGTCATGTTACGGACAGAGATTTTCAGGTGCATGACTGTCACCACTTGCAGGCATGTTCTCATTACAGTGAGGAGGTGCTTGGGATGAGCTGGAAGAAACGTGAAGCAGCAGCCTTCCCCTCTGTAACTGCAGTATGTAGACACAATGGTGGGTATTAAAAAAAATCCATAATTAACTGCATTTTTTCCCATTCATTCTATAAGAACACAAATCCTAACCTCAAAGATTTTAAGTCTTATAAATACTATGGCTCTGGTTTTTGGATATTTGGGCCTGGTGTCTTCCTCTGAGCAGCATATTTACTGCTTGCTTCTGTGCTGCAGCCGAGTCATGACTTGATCAGTCTCTTGCAGCCTCAGCGAAGCCAGTCCTTGCTGGGCCTGTCTTCATGCCAAGCTAAGGAGTATGTCTGTGTTCATCAGTCTTGACGACCCCTTTGCATCGGTTCACTTGCGCCCTGCCTACAGTGCACGGTGCGTTTCGTTTTGGGGCTGTTAGGGGAACCTGGAAGCACAAAGGAGTGCAACAACGGAAGGCTTACTGATATGGGGCTGAGAGATTAGATACAGTTGGTCAGATCTGACAGAACCTTGCACAGCATAAATCCCCCAGCTGCTCCTTTATTTTCTGCTGGTGACATACTTTGTAACCTCCTTCTCCCTTTGTCCCTAGGTGGAGTTGGCATGAACCTGACAGCAGCCGATACCGTTATTTTTACCGACAGTGATTTTAACCCACAAAATGACTTGCAAGCAATAGCACGAGCTCACCGGATTGGGCAGCACAAGTGAGAAATGTTGCTAGTTCTGGTTTGGGTGCTGCCTCTCTTGGTCTCTCAGTTTTGTTTACCCTGTCCATAGGTAATGGAGGGTTAAAGGATAAAAGGTTAAAGATCAGAGGAAGAGAGCAGAGAGAATTTTGTCTTCGTTTTTCTGTTGTGGCCTCATGCAGTCTTGTCCTTGTTAATGTGTCTAGGGTGGGAGAGTTGTAGATTTGGAGGAGGAGAGGGAATTGGGAGCTTTGCTTGTTCTTCTGCAGTGAGCGTTTCTCCCGTGTCACAAGCGACTGTGTCGGCGTTACATTTCTGCTGATTGTTTCTGTTGGTTTTGTTCTTGCCTTATTTTCCCTGCCAAAGGAGTGGGAAGGGGGGAGGGAATAGTGCTCTATGTGAGGAAACAGCTTTAGTGCACCTGAAAAAAAAAAACAAAACCCAAACCAAAAAAAAAAAAAGGAAAATAATAAGAATTCTCTTGCACTTGTCCAGGCCTGTGAAAATCATCCGCTTGATCGGGCGAGACACCATCGAAGAAATCATCTACCGAAGAGCCGCTTCCAAGCTCCGGCTGACCAGTGCCATTGTGGAAGGGGGTCAGTTTGCTCTGGGAGCACCCAAGCCTCAGGGAGCAGCAGACTTACAAGTAAAAGAGAGCTTTGTCTTCAGTTTTGACTCCAGTAATGCCTTTAGAAATGTCCCAGAGTGTTTCCTTATTTATGCCTGATACTAACCTAGCCAAACGCTTGGGTTTGGGGGGAGATGCGCACTGATGTGTCAGCTTTTGCATGCCTTGGGAACCAGAACAACATCCCAGGGCCAGACAAGATCTGACATTTGAAGACAGTTTTAACAATTTTGAGGTACATCTATTGTTGAAAAAGGGTGTGTTTTCTTGGAGAAGAGGGGAAGACAGAACCTCTCCTGTTTTACTTGTTTATTTTTAATTATTATAACAGGTCTAAAGTGGAAGCTGACTCATTGTTTCTAGAACTTATCTGTCTCCAGTACTTTTATCTCACAAACAGAGCTGATGATAAGTATTTAGTTAGCTTTTGGTTGCTGGTTTGAAACTTGGTCAGCCTTCTGTTGACCTCTTGGCAAATGCAGTGTCTGAGGAGTCAGGGCATGATTTATAATTCTGACCTGCAAGATGACGTTTTTGCTGAGAACTTGTTTTGAAAACTTCAAGCGAAGTGACACTGAGGGAATGTATCCCCTGTGAGCAGCTAAACCTAGGAGAGGTTTGGAACTAGTGTATCCTTTCCCCCACCACCTCTCCTCCCCACCCCATCAACATGTATCTCAGCAATTAGAAATTCCATGGGAGAAGTGGAACTGAGCCCATAGGAAATTCCATGCTGGTATTTGTCTCCCTATGGACTTTTGTGGTATGGGATGGGTCCTATGAGGTGTTGGGAGAACTAGAAGTGTCAAAGTGTAAGTATTTTGACAGGTAACATTAAAGCTTAGATTTTTCCACTTGTGCATCCTTTGTATTTATGCCTGAGAAGCTCAAGACACTGTTTTTAGCATGGAATTAGGATATATTAATACTTGACCTCCCCTTCTCTTTGTTAAAGCTGAGTGAAATCTTGAAATTTGGCTTGGATAAGTTGCTGTCCTCTGAGGGGAGTACTATACAGGATGTGGACCTCGAAAACATCCTTGGAGAAACAAAAGGAGGGAATTGGGTAATGGATTTTGTGCTGCCACGGGCAGAAGAGAATGAAGAGGAGGATACAGAGAGTAAGCGAAGAATCTAAATACTTATGAAATGCATGACACTGGGGTCCTTCTAGAGGTGGCTTCCCAAGCAGGGGTTGCATTTTTCAGGCAAGAAGGAAAGTGGGTTTGCAATTCAATGAATTGGATTTTGTTTGTGGGCTGTCCACAAACTTTACTTCTGAGCCTTTACTGGGCTTTTTCTTCTTTTTGTGTCCTTACTTGCCTATTTGTAAGGTAATAGTAACAATACTTGCCTGGCTTGGGGGGTGAATTCCTTCATGTGTTTCAAAGATTTTGAGACATCAGGTGAAATTCCTGAGAAAAGGGAAAATACTCAAATCTCAGGTGCTGTTTTCCCCACAGAGAACCATTAAGATAGATATACAAGCTTAGAGATAGGACAGTAACTTAAGAAAGACTCTACAGCAGGTGTTCTGTGTTTATGTCCAAACAAAATACTATTGGCATTAAAATCACAAATTAAAATTACCTTAATAAAACACTAAAATGAGAGATAAGACATGGAGTATAAACAACTAGATGAAACCTACTCTGTCTTCAGTGGTCTACCTTCCATTCCAAATGTCACACAGTTGTGGTTAGCTTTTCGTAGTCCCATACTGTGTAAGTTCCAAGGATTCTGAACTTCTTCATGTGAGAGAGTGAGAGAGACTGAACTTCTGGTTTGCATACAGGGTAACACTTAGATACAGATCTGTGGCTGAGCAGAAGTATGGCCCTGAGGGTTCAGTATTGTCTGTCCTGCAGCGGCTGCCAGAAACAAGTGACTATTTGCTGAGAGCTAGCGGAGAGTAGCATTTTCTCCTCTAACTTAAAGAGGAGCAATGGTACCACACTGTGTGGTAGTTACTGGGAAGATAGTTTAACTGATGAGATGCCCGAGTTCTGTGGCTGTGTTTTGTTTGGGAGATCAAAATCAAAAGTCCCTTGGCAAACGTTGTGTGCAACTCGAGAGCAAAGCTAAGTGGATTTGCTGCTGTCAGAGGTGGAACAACCAAAGGGAAACAGCAGTGGAGCCACAGCTTAAAGCAGTTAATTGACCAAAGTAGGAAGAAAGGGATTTGCCAGTATAAATCACTTGAATGAAAAGCTTTTGCCTAAGGAAGCAAATCTTGATTCTCTTGTTTCTATGTGATGCTGATGCTGGTCATGCAAAAAAGTTCTTTTTTACACTTTTGAATTATTTTTTTTAAAGATCACATGTACGTGTATGAAGGCAAAGATTATTCAAAAGAACCCAGCAGAGAAGACAAAAAAGCATATGGTCAGCTGTTGGATCTTCAGAAAGCCTTAACTGAAGAGGCACAGGCGGAAGGGAGAGCTCTCCGGAACAAAACAAACGTAAGGCAAAAGACATGGCAAGGCACATGATGCTTTGTCATTTGCTTGTGGAAAATGAAGCTGACAGTTTTCTCTCTTAATCTACATCTTGCAGAAGGCATGTTGAAATATTTAGATGTCAGTGTAGTAAAGCTGACTCTTGAATCTGAGAGCCTGACGATTCAGCAACTCTGATAACAGATTAGAGATATGATGGGCCGGGCGCTCATAGAAACTTAGGTCACAAGCCCACATATTATTTGACAGTTGGGCTCAGATCATTAAGACCTGTGGACAAGCAGACAAATGGGAAAGGAGAGTAGGTTAAGGTGTGCACCAGACATGTCTTTAAGATGAAAAGTTTGTTTCCATGATACTTCTTTCTTTCTTTCTCCAGACCCTTCTCACAGGCCTCCGGGAACAGCCAACCAGGAGGAAGCACTTGTTGAGTGCAGAGGAGCTGGAGGCTAGGAGGAAGAAGCGCCAAGAAGCAGCAGCAAAGAGAGCAAGGCTCATGGAGGAAAAGAAGGCAGCAAAAGCAGAGGCAGAACACAAGAAAAAGTATGGCATGTTCTGTGTCTGCTACTTGTAAGCTGATGTCTGTTACACTATACTCTAGAAATATGTGTCTGACAAAAACAAGGTGTGCTCTGTATCTACTCTGGCAGGTGGGGCTGAGATAAGGAGGGGAGAAATGGCTGCAGGCCACCCTTATGGAAGAGTTAAATTCATACATCAGGATGGGGTTGTTTGTGTGTGCTCAAACTGCATAACGTAGGGATGTGGAGGTGGCAAAATGTCTTGAGCCCCTAGCAAGGCTTCCTTTCCCCTGACTGCACTGCCTGACTTCATGTTTAATTTAAATCATAGAGAGCAGCCTGAATAAGAAGCCCATATCTGAATGTACAGTGAGCTTTTAGGAGAAGCTTTCCAAAATGTCACAGTTGGCCCCTCTGTATTGGTCTGACATCTGTGACTCTCTGGCATGCATCTTAACTTTCTCCTATGGGTTTCCTACATGTTCTTCCTTGTCACCACTCTAAGTAGCTCCTTGCCCTTTGTCATATACTCACTTCTTCCATGCCTGCAACTGGTTCTCACACTGGCGTGTGGCTTTTAATATCACAGATAACAACTGTGGTAAAATTTGTTCCAGTCTGAAATAGGGAGGGGAGCTGAGGAAATACAGGTCCTGGTCTCCTGTGTTTCACTGCAGTGATGTGAACCAAGGTATGTGCCTCCCATCTTTGGTTTTCATTGAACATCATCTTCTCTTGTTTTGTTTCAGGGTGGCCTGGTGGGAGGAAAATCATTACACATCTACCTGCCTTCCTTCAGAAGACAGTGATTCTGAGGAAGAGTCTGAGGGGGACGAGGCTGGGCTGAGTGTGGATTTAGATTACAAAGATACAGACCTGAACTATATCAAGTATGTCATGGGAGATGTCACCCACCCCAAAGCAGAAGAAGAGGATGCCATCATTGTCCACTGCCTAGGTGGGACTTAAAACAGCAGGAATGTTGTTGTGTGAGGTGGGAAAGGGGGCTGAATTGTCCCTACTATCTCAGTAGTTTCTAATTCCCATCCAGGCTGAAATAATTTGTACTTGAGTCTGACTTAATCCTGAGCAGTGTAGAGGTGATGCATGCAGCACAGTACCCACACAGGTACTACCTAGGTATACACAGGTCTTTCATGCCCACTCTGGATTTTTATGGGTGACCCTCTTGAAAGGTGCCTCTGTGGCTTGAAATTTTATGTCTGTGGCCAAGTGGATACTGAGAGCAGGGCCTTTTGTCCATCCTGTGGAAGCTGTAGGGATTGAACTGGGATACTGAAAATCACTTCCAGAGGCTGAGGTCAGAGGTTCCCTATCTCAGTGCTCATCTGAAACTGAGAAACGGGCTTCTCATGGCTTGGATGAGCATACGCTTTGCTGGGCAAAAAACTGGCTGGTGGCCAGGTCCAAAGAGTTGTGGTGGAGTTAAATCCAGTTGGCGGCCAGTCAGGAGGGGTTCAGTACTGGGGCCAGTTCCTTTCATTGTCTTTATTAGTGATCTGGATGAGGGGATCGAGTGCACCCTCAGTCGGCTTGCAGAGGACACCAAGTTGGGCAGGAGTGTTGATGTGCTTGAGGGTGGGAAGGCTCTATAGAGGGGCCTGGACAGACTGGATCAATGAATGGGCTGAGGCCAATTGTACAAGGTTCGACAAGGCCAAATGCCAGGTCCTGTGCTTGGGTCACAGCCACCCCGTGCAACACTACAGGCTTGGGAAAGAGTGGCTGGAAAGCTGCCCAGCAGAAAGGACCTGGGGCTCTTGGTCAACAGCCAGATGAATCTGAGCCATTGGTGTGGCCAGGAAGGCCAACAGCACCCTGGCCTGTATCAGGAATAATGTGTCCAGCAGGTCTAGAGAAGTGATTTGTCCCTGTGTACTTGGCACTGGTGAAGGCTGTATGTTGAGTGCTGTGTTCAGTTTTGGGACCCTCACTTATCAGAAAGGCATTGAGGTGCTGGAGCATGTCCAGAGAAGAGCAATGAAGCTGGTGAAGGGTCTAGAGCACAAGTACTGTGAGGATCAGCTGAGGGAACTGGGGTTGTTCAGCCTGTAGAAAAGGAGGCTGAGGGGAGACCTTATCGCTGTCGAAAGGAGGTTGTAGCCAGGTGTGTGTGGGTCTCCTGTCCCAAGTAACAAGCAATAGGGCAGGAGGAAACGGCCTGAAGTGGTACCAGGGAAGGCTTATATTGGGTGTTAGGAGAAATGTCTTCACCAAAAGGGTTGTCAGGCTCTGGAACAGGCTGCCCAGGGGAGAGGTTGAGTCACCATCCCTGGAAGTGTTTAAAAGACACGTAGATGTGGTGCTTAGGGACAGGGTTTAGTGGTGTGCTTGTCAGTGCTAGGTTAATGATTGGACTTAATGGTCTTAAAGATCTTCTCCAACCCACATGATTCTATGATTCTGTCTCTCAACACTGATGCTACAGAGGCTGTAGGCTAGTCTCCTAGTTTAAGGACTTCTGTTAAGACACTAAAGATGATGTAGGGAAATTCATATTACAAGAATCTTCCTGTGGGAGCTGCCCTTCAACCAGGGCTCTAGCAGAACATTACAATCTGCTTTGCTTTATGTTAAACTCAGCATGAAAACCTCATGTTTGAAGTAGAAATGCCAAGTAAGAGTGACAGCTGGCAAATAACAAACATCTAGTTGTGGGAAGCCCAGGGCACCAGTCTGGAGACATAGTAGATGCGTGCTCTGTGCACTGATATGTGTATCTGTGAGGATACTGACAGGTTTGTATGCTCAGCGCTGTGGTTAGTGCTTGATTGACCATCCTTGGTGGACAGTTACAAGGAATTCTTCCCAGAGTTTTTTCAGGGAATTGTGACATTTGTTTTTTTGAAGGGCTGAGATTCATCCTCCAGGATGGCCCCTTGAGTACTGGTTGACTTCAGTTCATGTGTCTTGGATAATAATTTGTACAGAGCAGGTCCCTTTCCTGCAGAGATGGTTTCCAACCTCACTTGCTAAAAGGAGTTGAACTTGTCATTTCACTCTAGATGACTCCGGCCGCTGGGGAAGGGGTGGTTTATTTACAGCTCTGGAGGCTCGCTCTGATCAGCCAAGGAAAATATATGAGATGGCAGGAAAGATGAAAGGTAAGAGATTAAAACATGACCTGAGGCCAAGATACTGGAAAGAGCTAAAATCCCACTAATGCTGCAGTAGTGAGGTGCCTAGGTACCTTGATAATCATGGGGTTTTTTCTTCTTTCTCTAGATATGTGCATCTCAAGCTCTGAAAGTAATAATACAGTGGGTGCTTTGACTTGACTTGTTTGGAGTGTGAGAACTGTGCATAGGGGTTGGTCATTCTGATCCACGCTGCAAGTCAGGGGTGGGGTGGTGGAGGAGAAGGAGGAAAAAAAACCCAACCTGAACTTGTTCATTATTCAGAGGGTGTGTTTTCCTGTATAAGACAGAGCACTGCATTTTCTGTCAAAATGCTTTTCAGAAGGATGAAAGCCACCTCAGGTAGTACTCAGTTGATCCTTCAGTTCCCTTCAAGCACAATTCTCCTCGAGGCATGTAGCTGTTTTGGGCTACCTGCAGCTGGGGGGATGCACATCTTGCTGTAAGGTGGACCTGTTTTTTTTCTAATTTTCTGGGAGGTGCTTTCTTCTTATTCCAGTGTCTCTTTTTCCACTTGTGGTATTTCAATGGGATGTGTTTGTGCCTGTGTCTCTCAGAGGAGTAATGTCTGTATTGCTTCCATGGGCAGAGTCTGACTGCTAAAATCACCACAAGGAGATTAAGAAAGCTGGGGAGAATAATACACAACGTGACAGTGAAACCACAGCTGCATTGACTGCCTGTTGACTCTTCAGGGCTGATTTTTGTTTTGTTATTGTTCTGTTCTTGTTTTCTGGACAGACCTGGAATTAGGAGGAACCCTGCTATTCCCCATTGATGATAAACAATCCAGGAAAAGAGGACAAGACTTGGTGAGAATGAGAAGCTCATTTTTGTGTTGCTCTGTCCACATGTTTCTGAAGCTGCATGAAATGAATGTTGTGTCTTTTTCCCAGTGATAATGGCACTGGATACTGAACTAAGTTGCAGTTAAACATTAAAGAAATGGAGATTCTTCCCTTTTTTTTTTTTTTTTTTCTGATTAAAATGAATAGTAATGCAGTTCTCCAGCAGCTATCACTGTCTCTTAGCACTGTATATGGACTCTGTTTCATTTTTTTGGGGTGTTTTCTCCTTAGTTGGCCCTGGTTGTAGCTCAGCACCGAGATCGGTCTAACAACCTGTCTGGCATTAAGCTGTCTGCTTTGGAGAAGGGCCTGAAGAAGATTTATTTAGCAGCCAAGAAAAGGAATGGTAAGTGTGCTGGGGAACAGTGACCCCTTATGTGCGTGATTGCACCTAAAGATGATGGCCAATTTCTACCCTTCCTGTACTGCTTTTTTCTGAAGTAAGAGTGAGATCTCCATGGCAGACACGTTGTGGTCCAAGATCTTTCCTTTGTTCTTGGTGGGCAGCTCCAAGTCCTCACCTAGGTTGCCTTTATGTGTGTATTTTGCCCTAAAGAGCCTGCGCTCTCTGTTCCCCCCTCCTCAGCATCAGTGCACCTTCCACGCATCGGGTATGCAACAAAAGGTTTCAACTGGTACGGTACCGAGCGGCTCATCCGAAAATACCTGACAACACGGGGTATCCCCACTCTTATGTATCCTTTTGGAGTGTGTTTAATTTGGTCTACAATTTAATACTGAAATGAACCCCTAAATACCTTTGTGAATGCAGAGCAAGGAAGCAAGGCAAGGCACGGATGCCGTGGCCCAGCTTAAAACCTTGGTTTCTCTGACTTCGCTGTCGCCCAGGCGCTCATTCCACAGCAAGGACTGTGATAATGACAGATGAGTGTGATTCAATATGCCTGTCAGGATTTGTTGGAGCTAGAGGCTTGTCTTCTGCTGACAGCCATCGGCTTACCTATATGTGGGGAAAATGGCTGGAATTTCAGAGTAACGGAAGTGACTCAGAGAGCAGAGAAAGTGAGAGTGTGAAAAAACATTACATTATTCCAAGCAAGTGATAATCTGCTCCCTTGTCTGAACATGGTGAAGTTGGTGTCTGTTAGAACAGGCTTTCCTAATAAAACAACTCAATTGCTTTCACTTTCCAGGAAAGGAAGCAGAGGTTACAATGAGGCTCTGGTTTTTGTTCTCTTCTCTAGGAACACGTATTTGCTATACTGCCAGTCAGCAGTTCTGTGAAACTGAGATCCTCAGAGACAGTGGTATTCAAAGAATTCTGTCTCCTTCATTGGTGAATCTCTTAGTGGACATGTCTGGCATTCCTTGACACTTGACAGCATTTCCTTGACACTTCTTATTAGATACTACTTCCCTAGGAATAAAGGCTCTTCCTCTGCTTCACAGCCATCTGCAGTGACAGTCTCAAAGCCATGAAGACGCAGTCATTTCACCAAGAAACCTGTGCAAAAAGCCATGGATCTTTTCAGCATCCTGCAGGCAGTCTGTATGCATCCACTTCAGAAACACAACTTAGACAGCAGTTATTTGCCCCTGCGTATCTCTGCCTTTCCTCGTCTGGGCCAGAACATTTACATATTATCAGTGGCTGCAGAGAGGAATGAGACTGCTTCAGAGTTCAAAGAGTCTTTGGACAAGGATGTTTGCTCAATCCCAGACTTGTTTTGCAGATGGAAAATTAAACTTTTACTGATGGTCAGTTATTATCCCTTATGTTAAGTTATTGCTAGGGCTTGGAATATGGCATTGTTTGGCTGTATCCCCCTCTTTTCCCCTCCCCCCCAATCCTTCAAATGTTATCTTTTGTCTCACTGTACCACTTTCAGGTCAGCTTTTTAGCGGTTACCAAGGACTCTGTACATGCCCACAGAGACGTCTTGGGGCGGGGGGTGGAAAGCAAGCTGTCTCCATGAACAGCACCACATGACAACCCCAAAGCATAAACTGTTTATACTGTCCCAGTTCCCCAGAAGTCCATGTGACTTGCCTTTGTTCAGATATAAAGTTTAGCCATGTAATCACATGCTTAGGATCGAGCAAAATCCTGACAGGTGTTCTGGGCGAGGCCATGCAAGTCAGCCACAATTTGAGGCTGGATTTATGAATGACACCTTTCCTTCTCCCAGAGCTGCTTTTTCATTACATAGTTCTTTGCTGTGGCTTTTGGGCAAAACCAGTTCCTTACTGATGTCCAAAAAAGCTGTGTGAAAGGTTCCATGACCCTCTGATTCACTTTAATTAAATCTCAAAGCAGAGCTTTTGATGTTGGCATTACTTTGTTGCAACAGAACTTTCCTGAGTTGTTTTTTTTCATTGTTGGCACTGTTGGTTTGGCATATTCTTTAGGGTTTGGGTTTTTTTTTTTTTTAGTACAGCTGGAGACTGTGAGGTGCCAAGCTTAATTCAATTTAAAGTTCAGCTTCCACTAGGAAATGGCCCTAGAAGCAGCGGAGAGTATGTCTGCGAGTACCTAACTGCCAACACGCCTCTTGGTGCCCGCGTTTACGCTGCAGCCTCTGTAGCAGCGCCTGGGCCTGGTCACTTAACGACCGCGGGCCTCACTCTGGCCGGCTCCTCACACTAGAAAACCCCAGGTGACGTATTGCTCCCGTTGACCCTGCGGAAGCTTAGGTAAGCCAGCGCGGCCCTGGCGCCTCTGTGGGTAGGTAGCACCTTTCTTGCGGCTGCTCGCGGGGCCAGCCCCTGTCTATTTGGGCTTGCGGGATCGGAGTCTGGGTGTGAAGGCTCTCTGGGGCCAAAGGTGGTGGGTAGGCGGACGCGTTATCTTGTTTTCCCTCGGCGATGCGGACTGGCGCTCTTCCAGCGGGCCGGCTGGTGGCACTGTTAATCAGCGGCAGCAGCGCCCGTTGCTCCTCGCACTCCTTTCCCAGAGCAGGGCAGTGGTCTCCGGCCTGGAAAAATGCTGCCTCTTGGTCGGAATTAAAGCCCCGATTATGCTTTCCCATATGCCATCTTGACCGAACACATCATTTCAGTCTGTAGACTCGAGGCTCTGTTCCTTCCCCTTATTATTTCCTGTACACTTACTGCCCTTCTTTAAAAGGTTTCGCTGCCAAGTGATCTGGTGTATCCAGCCTTGGTTCTCAGCTTCACACGCACCTATGGCCAAACCCCAGCCCACCCACGGTTTCTCTGGCCACCGTGTAGTTGCACACAGACAGGATTTTGACTTGTGACAAACCCCCTTCCCCCAGCAGGTTCAAGTAGTGTGTCTACCACTGCTACAGCCAGGTACTGCTATTTGAGGCCTCATGCTGTCCTTTGTTTCTACAAGAAGATGGGGCCGTGCCTCTGTCCTCTGCCCCTCACCCTGCTATACCTCTGAGTAGACTTAGAAAGGAAAGGAGGGCATGGCATTATGCCTTTTGATGTCCCTTACCCTCTAACATAAGGTCCACAGGCATGGTTCTTGGGACGCACAGAGCTCATGGTGTGCAGCAGGTTCTACCCCTCTAACTGGGGGCAAGTCAGACAAAAGAGGTTCTCTTTTTCTGCCCTTTCTGAAGGGCAGAATCTGGCCCTTCAGTCTTGTTGGCATGTACAGATGAAACCTACCTTATTTCTTCTCTTTAAATTTACTTAGGGAACGCTTCTGGAGGGGGAGGGGGTGGTTGTGTTTTATTGTGGTGGGATTTTTTTCTTTTTTAAACTATATTGTTCAATATTCTTTAAATCTGCTGAAGCCAAAGAAAAATTCTACCTCTATCTGCTTTTAAATGGAAAAGAGAGATTACAATTGAATCCTGAACTGGGTTTTGCAGCATCTCAGCCGAGTGGAGTTTCCCTAGTGTTTGCTACACACAAACATTTCCCTTTATTTGGGCAGGAATTATGGATTTTGGACAATTAATTCCATCAAGGGCTCACAAGTTTTTAGGCAAGTTGCTATGCAAAATACATGTGTCACGCTGTTTCCTCAGCTGTGCAGTGCTACGCGTTTTCCCTTTCTAAACAGCAACCGCCCCAAAAAGGAAGGAAGGTAGGTGTTCCTTTGTAGCCCCATCCCCCTGGCCTCTCTCTTCCTCTGAACAAGCCTTTGGGCAGCGTGAGAGCTGAAGCGTGGCTGCGCGGCTGTCACCGCACGTCGGCTCAGGCTTTAGGTGTACGCTGCTGGATGGGGGTCAGCCGCACAGGGCAAGGCCACGCACGGTTCGGGCGGGCTGTACCAGCAGTTCCCTCTGGCAGCACCTAAGAAACAGCACCCAGCCTCCGTGAAAACTCTGCCCCTCCTACCCACGCTGGAGGCTCCAGCTGATGCCAGATAGGAGTGGGCTGTAATTCGGGATGACGTGTGTACCTGCGCTGGCTCGGCTCATGCTTAACGTTTCTTCCTCGACACGGCGCTGCCTCTGGTTCTCCAAGTGTGGTGCAGACAAACTGGCTGTGGTGAGGAATCCCCACGACCTGTAACTTAAGAAGGATCTTTATGTCCTACTCAGGAAAGGGTGAAAAAAAACAACAGAGAAGCCAATCAGTTTTTACGGACACTTGGTCTGCCACTGAGTTTTGTCACAGGCAGATGCTACCTGGCTGCATCACTGTGCATGGTGGGAGCCTGGGTCTGGGGAAAAGAAAGAGGGAAACTGGTTGTCGTGGTTTCCCCCCGGCTGTGGGCCGAGATCCACGCAGCTGCCTGCTTCTTAAAGTAAAAGAGCAGGGGAAGAGGGAAAAAGGGGGAGGGGAAACAAGGGAAGGGAAAAGGAAGGGGCAAGTAACTCCAAAACCAAGAAACTAAGAGGCCCGTGGGTTGGGATAAGGATAGTTTACTAAGAGAACAGAAAGATAAAATATACCAATGCTAACAGGACTTTAGAGCAAAAGAATATGAAACTCGATCCCCAATGCAGTTTCTCCCCGAACCACACAACTCAGGCCGTACCACCCAGAGCTGTCCCGGAACCCGACCGTCCCCCCAAGAAGCACGCGTCCCGCCACCGCCCCTCTTCTTCCTCCCCTCAGCCCCCCGTTCTCCTGGGCAGGACGTCATTGGCATGGAATACTCTCTTTGGCCCATCTGGGTCACCTGTCCTGGCTTCTCCCCTCCTTTCTCATGAATAGAGAAATAGAAGAAGCTGAGAAAGTCCTTGACTGTCTGACTGCAACTAAGAACATCAGGGTGTTACCAGCACTGCTTTCATTTTAACTCCCAAACACAGCATGCCATCAGCTGCTACAAATAAAGTTAACTCTATCCTGACTGAAACCAGGACACTGGTTCCCAAGGAGATGGAGAAAATCTACAGCAAATTCAACCTTAGTACCGTACAGAGATATTCTGTGTGCCTCTGAACGAGGTAGAATCTGGCCCACAACAACGATCAGTGGAAAAACACAAGGCTAAGGAGATGTGTTTACTTTAAAATAAGTGAATCTAATGGTGGTGGAGGAAGAGGAGGAAGCAAACCTTCGAGCAAAGAGATGACTTAAAAGTGCAACCCACGTGTCACGTCATGTGAAAGCTCCCACCGCTTTATAACAGATGATTGTAGAAGAGACAGCAGAGACCTTTATTTAGCTGATTTGACCGGAGAGCTGCTTGATCATACACTGTGATCAGCACATCAAAACATAACACAGAGTGATTCAAAGCACAAAGGGATTTGTTTATAAGAAGGGATAATGTCCACATTCTGGAAAGTACCTCTTCTGGCACATCCAGGATTACTTGTGTTCCACAGCTGTGACTGAGAATCCATCTCTCCCTGGCATCTTCTGTCTAACTCATGCTTTTCAGAGGGGAAAATGCAATCCTGAGGAATGCAGTATCATGATTAGTACAAATACAGATGGGTATTTCCTCTGACAAAAAAAAAAGAGATGTCTCTATCTCTTTGAATTGCCGGTCATGAAAGAGTTGGTGTGTTTTCCATGCTGGACTCCACCCATCGTGGCCTTGGTCAGATGATGCAGCGTTTGTGGGAAGACCCCTAGAACCTTCTGAGAATGTGATGAGGGCAAAAACAGTCTGAGGAACTGAACAGTGAAGGTGTCTTGCGCTACACACGGAGTGCGCTCTGGACCAGAGACCAGTCTTTGACCAATGTCTTTGATTGACATGGACATAATGGAGTGAGTCCAGCAGACGCAGAATGTTTTAGGTCTACTAAAACATTTTAGGGATTGAAGCATCTGGGGGGCCAGGAGAGGCTGGGAGGGTCAGGTTGGGGAAGTTCCAGGGGGAAATGAGTATTGGATGTGTATAAACGCCTAATGAAAGGGAGTAAGAAAATGGAGGCAGACTCAGTTACAGGAAAAGAGGGAGAAGACACAAACTGAAAGACATTAAATTCCACTTAAATGTGAGAAAAAGTTTTACAGTGAGGATGTTCAAACACTAGAACAGGTTGTGGAGGGAGGTTGTGGACTCTCCATTCTTTGAGCTGCTCAAAACCCAACTTGGCCCAGCCCTGAGTAACCAGCTGTAGCTGACCCTGTTCTCAGTGGGGAGACTGGACTTAGATGATCACCCGAAGTCCCATCCAGCTTAAACCATTCTCTATGAGATCTATTCTGGCTAATCTTAAAAAAAATCCAACCCGAACACCTCTACTCTTACCTATTCAGTAGCGTGTGGGGGAACAGGGGACTTCACGAATTTCTGAACTATGACCCTACCACACAAGTAGCTTGACTCATATGTGAAACATTTCTTTGTATCTCAGTGGTTTAAACAGATGATGAGAGATAAGCACATAACACTGTCTCTGCATCTGCCCCTGAGCCCCTCCTCAGCATTTCCCTCCTTTGCCAATATTCCATGTACCCGCTTGACCTAGGTGAATACGAGGAGGCCTCACTCCTGGGTCCAAGATGTATCTACACCACCTGGGTCTGGACAGGGCATAGGTGTTGGACCTGTCTGTGGTTTGTATATATTTCTAACTCCTTTCTGTGGAGTACTGCAACAAGTCCTGCTGCTCTATACCATGACACCGGTAACTTCCTGGGCAGCTGCTGGGGCAGCGCCGTAGGAGAAGAAATAGAAGAGTTTCTTGGTTGCTTTCAGAGAAGGCCAGTTAAAGGCCCTTGACAAAGTTGCCTTTCCCTTGTTGAAATTTTCCCCCAGTTTCTGTAGCCTTTCAGGTAGAGACAGGACAAGGGGCAATGGCTTCAGGTTGGAGCACTCTAAGTTCTGCGTGGAAGAACTTTTTCACAGTGAGGGTGACAGAGCCCTGGCACAGGCTGCCCAGGGGGGTTATAGAGTCTCCATCTGTGGAGATATTCAATACCCATCTGGACGCCTCTCTGTGCAACCTGTCCCTAGAATCTGCTTTGGCAGGGGGTTGGTCTCAATGATCTCTTGAAGTCCCTTCCAATCCCTATGATTCTGTGATTGTGGGGCAGCATCTCCCCTTGTCCTCTTCTCTACTCGGCACAGGTAAATCCTTGCTCCTCACACTGAGCTTCTCCCCCTATGCCAGGCTTGGCCTGCATAAACTCTACCCTGTTGTCTTCTGCCATGTTTCCCCCACCTCTGAGCTGGGAAGAGGCAAGCCCTGTTGCAATGGTGGAGCCTAGGGGAGCCAGGAGCAGCCAGCCAGGCTGAGAGGCAGGCTTTCAGCAGGGTGTCAGACGCTTTCCAGGGCAGGGCCATTGCCTGGAATGCAACAGAGTATTCGGGCCGTGGGCAAGTTTAGACACATGTTGATGCATAATACAAGATGGAGCCTATCACTTGATATCGGCCTCTTCCAGTCAGTCACGGGGTTGGGTAAGCACATACAGCATGCAAAACAGGAGGTAATGTAACTACCAAACCAGTGTTATGGAAAAGTTTCTTCTGATTCCTGGTTGACTGTTCCATTGCAAAGTCATTCCGTGTTGTTCCATGAGTTCAGGGGTAAGCACCGCAAATAAAACCGTGGTATTATTTAGGAAAAAAGGGAGTGAGGGGAAACTGGAGGGGGAAAGCAACAGATGCAATCTACAGCAGCCACAATAGCACGGCAGGGAAACTATCTGATAGGAAAAACCTTCAGTATCTTCTGCATTTGTTCCCCTCCTAGGCTGGATTGTTCTTGAGTTAGCTCCAAGCACAGGGCTGGAATCTAGGAGGTCTAGACTTTTGTCACACATTCCCAGCTGCTGGCTTGTTGTATGGCCTGCAAACGTAGCTATTTCTGAAGGGCAAGACAACCCCAAGGTGACATGAAAAAGGAGTGTTTGACCACAGAAAAGGTGACTTACACGGCACGCAGCGCTCTGCCTGTTTCCTCCCCAGCTGCCCAGAGCAAGCAGTGGGAGGAATCTGCTGCCCAAGGCGGGCGTCGGGCAGCCTGAGCGATGCTTCGGGCAAAGCAGGTCCTTCTCCCTGGGGGACAGGAGGTCCTTCCTCATTGCAGACCTCTTGTGACCGGGGCAAAATACGCTGCAGCTGCAGGCTAGGGGTGGAGGAACAGACCAAGCAGTCCCAAAAGCTAGGCGTTACAGTCTCTAGCAATACGTTTGCCTTGGAGAAAACCCAAGAACATGGTTGTCCTAGAAGGGTGAGCTCAAAGGCACCAGCTGGAGGAGAGTGTGACAGCCTAAGGACAGGCAAGGTGCAAGGCAGGGTAAAGGAGAGCTGTAGAGCAGGAAGGGCTCAGGAGATAGGCACTGGGGACCAGGGTGGTTGGCAGGTCTCCTAAAGAGGGGCAGCAGGAGGTACCATAACTGCGTATGAGCTGAGACGCAGAGGAGACAGAGCTGCCGGGCAAGGTTCAAGGGGTGAAACCAGGCCTGGAAGGGAGTATCGGGTCCTGGCCGCAGGTCCTCATCGGGTATGGCTTCAGCAAGGGCTGGCTGGGCCGTACCAGGGCCCGACTGCTGGGCGGTGGCAGGCCAAGGGGTCTGGGCTCCCGGCGGGCGTGAGAGCGGCCGCTTCTCGGGGAAGGGAGGGGAAGCCTCGGCGGAGGGGGGCGGTGGCTCCGGCGGTGCAGGGGCGGTGCGGCCGCCGGCGGGGGAGGGACGGGGGTGCGGGGCGGTGCCGGGCACAGGAAGCGGAAAGCAGCGGCAGCAGCAGCGACGGCGGCCGCCGCCGGGGGAAGGCGGCGGGCACGGCACGGCGGTGTGTCGGTGCCGGGCGCGGCATGGGGCGGCCGCGGGAGGGAGGTGAGTCTGTCCGTTTGTCTATCCGTCTGTATGTATGTACGGGGACGGGTGCGGCGCGGGGGACGGCGGTGCTGCCGCCCCTGCCCTCTACCACGCCCTCCCGCCGTCGGGATCCCACCGCCGCTCTGCCCCCGGGTGCCCGGGCCGGGGCAGCGGTGAGGCATCCTGCTCGGCTCCCGCGCCTGGCGACAGGGGTCTGTACCTGGCCAGGGGCGTGCGGGGGAGCGAGAGCCCGACTGGGCTCCGGTGGCGCCGGCTGCGGAGAGAGAGAGAGCCCGCTGCGTCCTCGCTCCCCTTGCACGGCGCTTTTTGGGGCGGCTGGAAGCCGGTTCCCGCGGCTGGGCGGAGAGGGAAGGCGGGCGTGGGCGGCTGCCGGGCAGCCTCGGCGCTGCCCTCGCCTGCGGCGAGGCTGCTGGAGCAGCGAGTCCCGGCTCCGATGCCGCGGGTGGGAGAGAGCTCTGCTTCCCATGGTGAAAGCCTTTTAGCGCCGGTGAGGCTCGTAAGCGTAGCCCCTCACGCTGGGCAGCGCTCTCCCTGCCAAGCCTTGCCTGTGCCGCTAACAGCTGGTGCGCTGACCCGCACCAGTGAATTCAGACCTGCGTGGGGGCTCCGCCGATGCCCCGTGTGTCCGGGCCATATAAATGAAGCCGCTCTATGTCTGGGCTCATCGTGCTAGGTGGCACGGGGGTCGCTACTGGGGGTGGGCGGGTGGGGAGGAGGAGGATGATTCAATCGCGCTTCTCTGCTCAGAAGCTCCTTTGGTAGCTGAAGCGATGCCCGCAGACACGGGCTCGTAGGACCGAAGGGTTGTTGCCGTTCAGCGAGTTACGGCGCCGGGAAGCTCGTACGGCTGGAGAGAAACGTGCTCCAGCGGCAGCCTCCACCGGGCAGAGAGCCGCCTCCCGCGCCCCGGCCGCGCCGGGCCGGCTGCCCGCCTGCCGGCTCGGGCTGCGCCCTGTTAGCCGAGGGCAGCGCCCGCCGTGCCGGTTCGGCGCCGGCACGCTTTGGAGCGCCGCCGGGAAATAACACGCCGTGTTCTCGTTTAGAAGCCTTGCCGAGGTTGTAAACCAACTCTTAGGCAAAAGGCTGAACTCTCTGACAGCAGAGTCACTCGGGAGGTGTGACTCGGTGGCGGGGTTTTGGGCCGGGAAGGTGGACTTCGCCATTCTGTGGCTGGAGCAGTGGGGGTTTGGGTCCTGGGACTGTCTGTAATGACTTGACCGCAAGATCTTTGCGGCTGTTAGGAGTTAAACTAAGTCACCCTGGCTGTAAGAGCAAATTGGGATGTTGTGGGGTGTCCTCTGTGGTGTCGTTGCCAGTGAGCAATCCCAGCATCAGGGTGCCCTGACTTTGAGAAGTCTTGTGGAGAGGAGAGCTTCAGCGGTGCTTTGCCATCTTTGAAGAGCTTCATTTTGACCGTGCTTGGCTCTTCTCCCCCTTTGGGGTTTGGCTATATAGCTGGCCGCACCTATGGGATCCGTGTTAACTCTGTGATCATCTCACTTGTTAATTTTGAAAAATAAATAATGAATAGAGTCTTATGGAAAGCTTCCCTTAAGAATGTTCCCTCTTAGCTGAAATTTTGGGAGGGTTCCAGCCTGTGTCAGAACCACCCAGGCAATATCCAACTGCCTACAGTGACTGGCCAGCAGCTCCCTGCGCTTGCTGCTTGCCTTTTGGTTAGTAGTGGCAGTGTGTTTGATGGCTTTTACCTTAGGGATACTGGCACCAAGGGATGCTGTGCTAGGAAAACACTACTAAGGTGACTGTGGTTGTCCTAGCAGAACTGCATGTCAGGTTGTTGTGGTAGCCTGCCTTCCTTCCAACCTCATGTCTGACAACCAAAGTGAAGGATGGTTTCAGAAAGTGGCTTTTCTGCTGTAATGGGACATGTTGTTCTGCGCAGTGACCTGAGGAGCCGGCCTGAGCGGAGAACTGTGATGTCCAGTTCTGCTGGTGGGAAAGTAATTGTAAAAGGCACAAGCAGAGTTATGGGTGTCTCATACAGTGAGTGGGGAGGTCGCAGAAGGCAGAAACAAACCCTTGTTAAAGCTATCTTAGGACTTCTTTTCATTTCTCATTAGCCTTTACTTCAGAACTATCTGATTTGGGTCAAATTAAATAGCAGTGGATATTTCCTCAGGGGTCAACACCCTTGCCCTTTCTCCTTGCAAAGTCAGAACAGCCTTGGCCTTGTACAGGATTGGAGATAGAAACTGCACACTCTGCAGCTCTGCTCTGCTGTGTGCTGGGGACTTGGTAAGGGTCAGGATGCTCCTTTCTCTCTTTAACTTCAAAGAGAAAATGCAAGAAGTATCCTAAAGAAGGCAGTGCACTTACAGTAGAGAAGCCATGTGTAGTTTCTACCCTGTAAGGCTATCTCAGTATCTAAATGCTATGGCTGAAAGCAACCTTTGACTGTTAGGTCAGTGTTGCCTACTTGCATGGGCAGAGTCTGAAGAGTCTTGCAAGAGGCTTTTCCCCCTATTTCAAAGTCAGTATGGAAAACTGTTCCTGTGCACAGTCCCAGGTGCTCTAGTATCAGGAGGGTGAGGCCACAATACCTTCTACCACGTTGCAATGGCTCTGGGGTTAAGGGGTGTGCTGGAAGGGCTAGCAGCGTGGGAGATGTGTGAGTGAGGAAGCACAGGCTTGCACCAGGCTGGCAGGCTAGTATGATTTGTTTGATAGACTGGCATGCCTGTTGTGCTCCAGAAACTTGGATGGTGCCGATGTGGTTCTGGGAGTGGACAGAGGGTGTTCTTCAGGGAGGTGCTGCACTGATGGGTGCCACACAGAGGACTTCCCAACTTCCAGCTGTGTAGCGGGGAGGCAAGGAGAAGCTGGTGCTTACTGCTGAGAAGCACTGCTTGCGTGGGTGGTGGATTTGGCTGGGCGTCTGTTGTCAACTGAAGCAGCCTCGCTGTGTTTCCAGACCTGTGCTGCACGGTCTGATTAAACACGCAGGTGGATTTGTTTCAGCAAACCAAGTGACTTTCCTTTTTGAAATACCCTTGTCATGGACTAATGGCTTTCAGCCTAGGGGCTCGGAATTCCTGGGGGGGTCTATGAAATCTTTCTAACAAGTCTCTGAGAGGCAAAAGAAAATAGAACCTATTGCTAGAGTGCTTGCATTTGCTGACTACTAAACATTTTTTAAGGTTGAGTGGCTTGTAAATTGAGAGCTACCACCATAGAGCAAAAGCCCTGGGTTTTTTTATATATAGTCAATTAACCTTATTTAAAGATGTGCAGAAATAAATAGCTTTTGGAAAACCTTATTTCCTAAAGCTCGCTAGCTGCCGAAGTTGGAAGCCTTGGCTTGGTGAGCAGGTTAGCATGGGTGAACTTCTGTGCTTGCAGGCCACGTTGCTGGATTGGGACTGGCTCGGGATATTCAAAAGCAGAAGGTGGCTGTGGCGTTGCTCATGGGATTGCTCCTACTACCTCTGCAGTCAGGCCATAGTGGGTTACGTAACCTCTCGCTTTTCTGCGGGGAATAATAGGACTACGCGGTGGCCGCGCCGTGTGGCTGAGTTACCGCCAGAACTGGAAGGCTTCCTCACGGCCTAGCCACCTCGATTATTTTTCCTCTCAAACCCTAACACTATCCCGTAGCTTAGCTCTTGGGGTTCTGCGTATTTAACTCGTAAAGCTCTTTGTTTCACTAAATGGAGAGGTGTGTGGGGGGGAAGACTCCTGGGTGCGATAGCTCGTGGGCATCCGTTGCCCTATGGACAGCTGGTGCTGTTTAAGGAGCAAGGCTGAACGTAAGGCCAGCATACAGAGCCGAACGTACACACATCCTCACCGACACTTGTGGCTGCTCGTGCTCCAGATGGCACTTCCCAAATATACGTAACTCTGTGAGCCGACTGGCAAATCAACTCTTAATTGATTGCAAGTTTTAGACAGAGTAGGACTGAAACTGTACAGGCAAGGATTTCTAAGCTGGGCTGCTTTGGAGTTATTTGCCTCAGCTTCACAGGGGAAAATCCGTCGGGAAGGGATGGGATGTAAAAGAGCGCTCTTGTTTGCGTTTGCCCTCTTTGATTTAAAGATGTAACTTGCTCTTTTAAATTTCCCTTGGGCTGGGAGCCACACTGAGCTCCCTTGAAGATGATCACAAAGCGAACTTCATTGGCAATGGGATTGGGCTCCCAGCATGGAAAACAGCGATTCAAAAGAACTCTTTTTGGAGATTTATGAGCGTACGAAAAGAGGGAGTTACAAGGATTTGTGTAGCTGCGTAAAAACTGTAATTACAGAGATGTCTCTGGTATTTGGGGGTAATTGCACTTCTCCACAATCTTGCAGGATGCAGCCAGAACAGGATCCCAAAATTTCCTTTGGGCTGTCCTTAGCATTGTTTTCCATCTAGTACTTGGCATCCTTCTGTCATCGGTGAGTAAGAGAAAGTCAAAGTGAGAGCGCTAGTGCTACTGGAAGCAAAACAGTGGGTGTAGTTGCACAGTTGTGGTTGGAGTGGGGGAGACATTCCTGCCTCCCCAACTGGTTGTTCACCTGTGCTGCTGTTCACCCCGGTGTTGGTGTTGCTGTTTGGGGATGCACTGTGTGAAACTAGGTCACAAAAAGATCCAAGACAAAAGCGTGGCGAGGGACAGAAAAGGGATTTCTTGTTCTGCTTTCCAGCCGGTGCCATTTGCTCACTGAGACTTGTGTTGACACAACCAAGAGTGGTGAGCCGTGGTGTGGAGGTGGAAGGTACTTACCCCGGCTTTCTTGTCAGTGCCCAAATGCAGTGCAATTGTACCCTGGGGCCAGAGGAGCTTTCTTTCATACCAAGCTCTGCAAACAGACTGTGCCTTCAGTGGAGCCCTGTGAGATGTAATGATCTTTTGTGAAGCTGTTTTGGTTGGCTAAATTGGACTCTCAGTTCACAGTTGTGAATGATGGGGCTGCCGCTCTGTGCAGTGTGCTTGCCCTACCCCTGTGGGCAAGGACAAGAATCATCATTAATAGTGATTTAGTAGTGGAGGTGTTCATAGTATGTATATAGTTGTGCTGTGAAGGAGACTCACACAGCTTGTCCATCTTTGCTCAGGTTCTAGTGGTGGGCACTGTTGCAGTGGTGGCTACTTCAGGGTTGACTCCTGTCTATGCCATTGAAAGAGCTCTGACCCAGGTAGGTATGTTAGCATGTTAGTTGTCTTCTGATCCACACAGACCTCTTTCCTAGCAGATCCAGAAGCTTTTCTGAGGTAAGGCTGGTCCCCTTCCTGCTGTAAAATAGACCAGGAGATAAACAGACCTGCTTGGCTTTGCTACGAGGAGTGTGCATTTGGGCTGTGCTCCTCCCTCCTTGCTTTCTTCATCTCGTCCTGCTTAGACTGGGAGTGGTGTCTAGCTAGCAGTCCAGGCTATCCTGCATTGGGCAAATCTAGGAAGCCTTGTTGACAGTCAGCCTTGGTGGGGCAACAGACAAAGCCAGTGAGTTGTCTTCTACTTTTTCCAGCTGAAGTTGGGCAGATATATTTTATTGCTGGCACCCTGTAACTGGCTTGGCAGGGAGATCTGTTTAGCCACTTGTGTGTCTTGCTGCTGGGGCAAGGAGGCAGTGCAGAGTCCCCAGGTTCATCATGCTGCTTTTGGCAACAGTCCAGGAAACTTAACGTTGTTTGGGGGGCTGCTTTGTTGACTTTTCACAGAGCTGTGTTAAAACCCTGGCTTTTGTTTACTCAGGAGACAAAAGTTGGCATGATCCAGCTTGCCCTGGTGTTCCTGTGTCAGTCTTCCGGTGCTGCTGCTTTCTCTGCTGGGTGCCCAGCACTGCCTTGTCTTGCCTGCTGTCAGGTGGGCACTCCTGGGTCCTGTCTCGGCAGCCTCTGTGTTTCCACAGCAGGCTCCACCTGCTGAAATGTTCTCCAAAGTCTCCAGAGAAGCATGACCCTGCACTGCTGGGGGTGAGAGGTGTCAGAAGAGGTGCTCTGCTCCCAGTCCTCGTCTCAGCTCTAATTCTTCTGTCTGGGAGTTGGGGGAAATTGTGTGGTTAGAGGAAAATGCTGGGAGCTGATAATTTTCTAGAAGCCTAGGAAAAAGGCATAGCCCTTATCCCAATGTGTGCCAGCAGCTCCCCCTGTTTTCCCTTTTCTTGCAGTGTGGCAGCATCTATTTGTGAAGATCCTGGAGTCCCTTTGAGAACAACCACTAACATCACAGGCAGCAGTTTAAGCCTTGTTATCATCTTCCGCACAGCCGAGGGTGTTTCTGGTTTGTGGTGCCTAATGATTGCCGGGTCCTGTGTAGCCATCTCCTCTGTTGGTATCGCAAGGCTTTTTGAAGGCAGAGGGGTGGCGGCCTTCCCCCCTCCTCCCCCCATTTACTGGAGGAGGACAGGCGCAGAGGAAGGATTTTTCCATGGCTGCCTAGCAGGACAGAGGTAGAAATCAGCTTTAATGAGTCCCAGCCTATTGCTGGAGCCGTAAGCTACAGGCTGTGTGCAAGTCCAGGGAGTTAATGAGCGTTAACATCATGCGTCCCAGTCTGGGGGATTTTCATTCTCGTTACAGTAATGATGCCATTTTCCAAACTGTGCCGTGCCTTGGCTTTATGTCTCACTGTGTTTAAATCCATCCTCATTCCTCCCTTCCCAAAACCGGGCCTTACATTCCCATCCTTATTTGTCCTTCCTAAATTCTCTGCTGCCTCTTTCCTGAGGTGTGATACATGTTTAGAGTCTGGGAATTCCCGTACGTGAAAGGTCCCCCCTGCCTCCTTCTCCTTTCCAAGAGCCCTGACAAGCCCAAGTGCTGCACAAATACCTGCGGCTCCTGGTGTGGCGGGAAAGCTTCTTTGCTTCGTTGCAGATTGCACTGCCAGCCAAGGAGCCCTGTGGGGAAGAGGCTTCATTTTCTGGCACGGCCTGTGTGTGGTAGAGCTCTCTGCTCGCTTACAAGCTTTTCTGGAGGTGTTAGTGGAGAAATCTCATGGCTGGAAAGAATAATTGGCCAAGTACAGAGCCTGACTTCTATTGTTGTCCTTCGGTGTTTAGGGAGGGAGAGGGCTGAAAGCGGCGGTTGACTCTTTTATTGCTAACAGCTTTCAAAATTGCTGTGAGCAGGAAGTGGTGGAGGGATCCAATTTAATTTTAAAGCTGTCTTTTGCCCGTCCTGAAAGCATGGCATGGCTGTAGTCCCGTGTTGGCTAGAGGCAGCGGTTGTCTGGGCAGGAGGCACGTGAGAGCACTCCTACGTGCCAGATGCTAGGCCGCGCCAAGGCACCTCCATCCATAGCTGTGGCCCTTCCATCTGCACCTCTCCGCCATTTGTGTGCATTTACTCCCCTCCTCCTTTCCATCCTTCTTCTCACCTAACGCAGGACATGGGTTTGGGAAGCAGGACGGTGTCTACCCTTCTTCCCCACAGGGTTCAGAGTTCTCGACGTGGGAATTGTTATGATGTCATCCTGCCCCCTCTTCCAAAAACCATGACCCTGCCCTTTAACAGATGGGACTGACTGCAGCTTCTCTTCCAAGCGGAAGTGCGTTTGTCAGAAGTGCTGGCCCACATAAGCTGGATGTGAACTCTGATCAAGCCTCCTCAGTGTTACTCGTATGCGCATCTGTAGAGACGATCTTTAATAAAATTAAATCTTTCAAGGCCCAAAATAGCTTCTGGAGGCAAAGGTTACGAAGAAAGAGAGGGAGGCACCCGTAGCGCCACTGATGGTGTGGTAACTGGTGCTTGTAAAATGGGCACACCTTGCAGTTGTGAAAACAAAGCAGGTTGGGACATGGTGGTCTGATCCTCTCCTATGCCTTGCCTAAGGAAGGCACTCTTGCCCCCCGGTGCTTCTCTATATATACAGGCTGTAGTGTTGCCCTTGTGATCCTGGGGGTCTTTTGGTTGTGAAGAGGTGGGGTGTGGAAGTTGAACCTGAGACAACTTCTGGAGGTGAATTCCTGTCTCCAGGCTGCTGAGCCTTCTCCGGGTCACTGTCTCTTCCAGGTGACTGATGCTGTTTCTTCCAGATTTTTAGGTGAACGGGCTGGGCTTTGCAAAACAGAGGTGGTTACCAGGTTATTTAAAGCTCTACAAATGCATGTATTTCACTGGACCGGAAAGAGAGCGAGTGGCCGGGACAGGCTTGTGAAATGGGCACAGTGCGATGAGCTGTGCGGCCAGCGCGAGGGGAAGTGCTGCTGTAGGAATGATGTAGTGCTTTGCTGAGAGTCTGCACTTCCATGCACGTTTCTCTTTCCTTAGGTCGACCGTGAGCACCCTCCCTCCCCTCCCCTCACCTCCCCTCTGGGTTCTTTGTAAGCAAAGCGAAGCTCGCTCTCCGAGGACCACACATCACTGATGACTGGGGAGCAAAGAGTACCCAGGAAAGCACTTTTACCACGGACTCCACCTCAGGAGCAGCAGGAACAAGTCTTCTAAGTAAAATCTGTGCCCTTTCCGTCCAGACCTGATGTCTGCTGCAATGGATACAGAATCCACATATTCGGGATACTCCCACTACTCAGGTCACTCCAAAAAAGCCCACAGACAAGGGTAAGGAGACTTTTTTTATGTTTGTTTAACTTCTGCTGTAAGCTAGGACGCATCCTGTGGAGGGAAAAAAAATTGTAAGCTAGGATGAAGTCAGTGGGGCAACAGCTCTGAAGGAGATGCATGTGGAGAGTCCTCATCAGCAACCCCATGAGGAGACTGGAAGCAGTAATGATGCTAATTTAAGGATATTCAACCTGCTGGATGCATGCTGGGGTCATGTATAGCCAGAAAGATTTGGACAGCACTAGCAGAAGGAAAAGATCACTTAACTCAGCTCTTAAAGTGCAAGGGATGAATAGTGTCTGGGGAGATGACTTCCTAAACTGATAATTGCCAGTTGTTTTCTCTTCTGATGCCATTTCTTTATTGTGTAATAATAAGGTTTCCTATCTCTCCCCACCATCTTCCTGGCTACTCTGTAGCTAGTACTTGTGGGGTTTTTTAATAGAATTTGAGTGGTACTTGAGTCCACAAGAAGTCCTTTATCAGCATTGATTGGATTAGAAGTCAGGCTTTTCTGAACCTGAATAGCAAGTCCCCTTTGTGGTAGATCAACAGCCTTGAAAAACATCTTGCTCTCAAACTTCTGATTACTTGAAATGTTATCCTTTCACTCACCTCCACCACCCCTCTTACATGCAGAACGTACACCACTTACAGTCTCTGCCACTTAAAACTAAGCCACTCAAAAATAATTTTGCATATCTGAAGCAATTACCCTGTGTAGTCGGAAAAAGAATTCTTCCATGAAATGAAGTCTCTTTGCTCAGAGTCCAATTATTGAGTAAAGCATCTCTTGTTTGCCTTTTCTCCCTTCTTTAACACCCTCACCCCAATTTGGATTCCCTTTGATGCTTAGAATGCCATATGGAAAGATGCCTTCAATGTTCCCCAAAACAACATAAAAATCCTAGAGCCTGTGAACAGGAAAACGTCTCATCCCATTACACCTTTGGGCTTTGGTAATTCCACGAGAGACGCAGTGAAGAGAGCAGAGCTGAGACTCTGGATGCTCCTGAGCTTTAAGCTGGTCCCTGAGCACAGAGAGTGTCTCTGGTACAAAGGCTGCTTTCCTGTCCAGGTAGGAAGAAGGAGGAAAATATCAGTGAGGCTTAATTCATCTTGAGACACCCTCAGATGAAAAGCCCTGAGGTCTACAAGGGTAAGCACTAGCCTGGTAACCCCCAGTGCTGTTGCTCTCTTTGTAAGAGGTTAGCTGGGGGTTATTAACCAGTGGAAGTAACGCTGCTTTGAGTGTGCATTAACTGTACATGTTCCTTCGAGGCAGCTCGTTGTGGGTGGAGAGCTGTGTAGACCAATTAATCCCAAATAGAGTTGATAGTTGTTTGGAGAACACAAGCTTCCCCTCCAAGCACAGCACTGACAGAAGCTGTTTTAAGAGAAGATGAGGTAGTGAGGATGTACCCCTGTCTGCCTTGGTCCCCTCTCCAGGCACTGAGAGGGTAGACTGTCCCAGCACCAGGCTGTAGGTGGCTCTGGGCAAAGTCTCTTTCCTACCTCTCCCAAAGCTTGTTTTGTCATAGATTGAGTCAATATTGATCAAGAGATGGGCAAGCATGACTACAACCTAGTGCTTAGGTCACCTCCTGCAGGCAGGGGTGTAGAGGACTCCAGGCCCTGCTCCAGAAACTCTCTGGTAACGTTGTTCTCCTCTTGCTCTGTTTGGAACAGGAGTCGGGACCGGCACAAATCGCCGCGGAGCAAAGATGGCAGCAGGTCTGAGAAGTCAGTCACCATCCAGACACCTCCTGCGGAGCCGCTGCTTGGGAACGATGCCTCTCGGGTGGAGGAGGGACAGGTAAGGGGGAGTGAGAGCAAGCCTGGAGTATGGTGTCTGGAACAGATGTACTGGCACATGAGTAGGGGGAAAAAGCGTTGCTTGCATGCTGTTAGTAAAGAATCACGACTTATTCATGAATAAAGGCACGGTCTCAATCAGTTTGGGCTTTTTCTGACAGCACCAGTGCTGACATGACTACCCTTGGGGCACCGAGTTGCCTCTGTCTCCGGAGTGCCAGCTGCCAAGCCCCACAGAAACACGTTTCCATTGCCTCTCTGTGCATTATTCAGGTCAGCCCTTTCACCTGTATCTGCACTTCAGTTTTTAAGCAGGCTTTGCTCTAGGTAATCGCGTAAAGCACATTAGGAGCGAGATCCCAGCAGGGAAAGGAGGGAAGAAATGTAAAGCTAATATAAAGTAGCTGCTGAGGAGGGTGAACTCAGCGAAAGCTAGTACATCAACTCTGGGTTAAATAAAGAATGGAATAATGCTGGGTTTAAATCGGAGCTAGTATCCTAGCTGTGATACAGTCCAGTACACTCTCTGCTCTAGCAGTTGACATGAAGATATGTATTCATTTTCCAAGAATGGCTGATGCTGCAAGGTGTAGAATGCAGGGATGCTCCAGTGCCTCCTGGGCTGGATTTGGGGTGTGTTAATCCTTGGCCATGGGGCTCCACCTCTCCTTTCAAAAATAAAAAATAAAATCGCCTAGTTTCCACCCAAATTGTGTGTGGTAGTACTTCTAACAGTATTCATAGAGCTACAGGACCTCAAATACTGCCGTTTGGTATTTTCATAGAACCACAGAATGTACTGAGTTGGAAGAGACCCATAGGGATCATGAAGTCCAACTCCTGGCTCCACACAGGGCCAGCCAAGTCAGAGCATGTGACTGAGATCATCATCCAGATGCTTCTTGAACTCAGCCAAGCTCAGTGCTGTGGCCACTTCCCTGGGGAGCCTGTTCCAGTGCCCGACCACCCTCTCAGTAAAGAACCTCTTCCTGATATCCAACCTAAACCTCTCCTGTCGCAGCTTCTCACCATTCCCTTGGGTTCTATCGCTGGTCACCAAAGAGAGGAGATCAGTGCCTGCCCCTTCCCTCCCCCTCGTCAGGAAGCTACAGACCATGACAAGGTCTCCCCTCAGCCTCCTCTTCTCCACGCTGAACAAACCAAGGGACTTCAGCCTCTCCTTGTAAGACTTCCCCTCCAGACCTTTCACCATCCTTGTTGCCCTCCTCTGGACGCTCTCCCAGTATCTTTGTACCCTTCTTGTACTGTGGTGCCGAAAACTGCACCCAGTACTTGAGGTGAGGCTGCACCAATGCAGTGTAGAGTAGCATTTTGTAATCAGATGCTTGTGGCTGTGAATTTAAATAAATCTGAAGGTGCTGGTGAATTTTTAAGCCCTTGTGTTTGCACAGACATCCTCAATGTGGATTAAAGCCAAAGCAAAATAAGTTGATGCATGAGCAAGGCTTCTCTCCGAGGGAGCGGGGTGCCCTAGGTTGGGTCCAGCAACCTTGTACCACTAGAGATGTAGACTCATAGTTCCATATAACATTCCACATAAATTCCCACTTAAAGTGGGAAGAGCTGTTGCAAGGGGTCAACCAAGACTAGGATTGCTTCTTGTCTTCTGAGCTGTAGCCTTAAGCTGCTGTGGTGTTTCTGTCCCTTCCCTCTTCTGCACAGTTTCCCAGCTCATCAAATGGAGGCAACTATGCAGACCTATTGCATGCACAAGCAAAAAATAGTTGAAATGCTTAGATCGCTTTACTGGAGGCACTGTCAAAGAGGGAAATGTCATAGAATTGTGCTGCCTTTCAGGACGTACTGCAACTTAGCTGTTCTGGGGCCTCTGTTTTTTGGTGAGAAGTTACTCAAAACCCCCTCATATTACTTCAAGATGCTGAATGTTTGTGGTTGGTCTGTTTCAAAACCCTTACTGCTCTAGGCATGGGAGGTATTTGTGTCTTGGAGTACATTAGAAGTTAAATCCCTGGAGTTGTTCAAAGTAGTCGTGCTACCTCTGTCTACTCCCTTCCCAAAGGTTCTTGAAGACTCTCTCCTCTAACTCTTAAGAAGAAGTGAGTCAGGGTTTAAAATAATGCCCATTTCTTTGAAACTAAATGTTTTGGTCAGCATGTGTAGCTGCAAAAGTTGGGGGGAATGTGTAAATCCTATTATTGACAGAGGCTGCGGGAAGATGCACTCAGGAGGGTAGGAGGAAGAGCAAAATGTGTGACTCTGAGAGTTGGAGCTCCAGAAGCGTCAGGTGCCAAACAGCAAAGCACATGTGTTGCTGCTGTTGGTGTGTTTGTGGGAAGCACCAGGAGCCTTCATGTGCATGAGTCACTCCATCAGCAGCTCAGAGTCAAATCCCTACATGTCAGTGTAACCTTAGTTCTGCCAGCACTGTGAAGGAGCAATTGGGAGGCGGCATGGGATGGGAGAACTAGCTTACAGGAGTCCTCTGATATTAGCTAGGGAAGAAATGAGACTTGCAGAACACGTGATGTGACCTGAAGTGTGACTATATGGTGACTGTGTTTCAGGCAAGCTCCTTTGTTGACTGAGTGGCTTCTGATAATGTCCGGGGCTCTAATACCAGAGCTACTTGGTAGCCTGGGATCCTCTAAACGTAAAGCCTCGTACCTGAAAATACTCTCTGTGGCCACCTGTGATTTATTGGTTTAACCAAACTTCTTAGAAAGTCAGCAATTGAGGGCAGCGTGACTGCAGAGGAAAGTAAAAGGAAACGAAGTGGCGGAACTTGCTGGAAGAGCGGTTGCTTCTATTATGGATGGAAAAATAACGTGTGAATATGTTTTTGATTGTGTAACAACAGCTGGCTTGAGACACTGAACTGAAAGTTTCCCTTCCAGGTGCTTCTGTGGTGCACTTGCACCGCAGAATTTGTGGGCTGGAGGAATGCTAGTCCTTGCCCTGTACACAGGAACTGATGATTGCTGCAGTTTCCAAGAGTTATGTGATATTATTAAAGTGTGCAGGAAGAGGAACCTCTGTGGTACTGTGAGTGTCATGGCAAGCTGAGCTACCTGCTCCACAGTTACCATTCATAACACGTCACATTTATAGTCACTGGATTGGATAAGTTACTGTTGTTTCCAAACATTTGCTAATTTTCACTGTTGATTATTCAGTATATTGAAGGTGTGGCTTTTGCTGTTTGTTTTGTTGGGGTTTTTTTTTTCCAGCACTCTGTTGCAGCAATCTCTTTCTGGGCAAGAAATACAGAAGAACTGGAATGAATAATCTGATTGTTTCAATAATATTTTTGCTTATCTCTTTCTCCCTCAGGATGACAACTGGGGTGAGACCACAACAGCAATCACAGGCACCTCTGAGCACAGTATCTCCCAGGAGGACATTGCCCGGATCAGTAAGGATCTGGAGGACAGTGTTGGGTTGGACTGCAAACGTTACCTGGGTTTAACAGTGGCAGCTGTTCTCGGACTCCTTGTCTTCCTTACCCCCATCGCCTTCATTCTGCTACCCCAGATCCTGTGGCGAGATGATCTGGAGCCGTGTGGTACTGTCTGTGAGGGACTGTTCATCTCTGTGGCGTTTAAACTCATCATTCTTCTGATTGGGACCTGGGCGCTGTTTTTCCGCCAGCCTAAGGCAGATCTACCAAGGGTGTTTGTATTTCGGGCCCTTCTGTTGGTCCTCATATTCCTGTTTGTGTTCTCCTACTGGCTCTTTTACGGCGTTCGCATCTTGGACTCGAAGGACACCAACTACCAAGGGATCGTGCAGTACGCGGTGTCTCTGGTGGATGCTCTGCTCTTCATTCACTACCTGGCCATTGTGCTGCTGGAGCTGCGGCAGCTGCAGCCCATGTTCACTGTCAAGGTGGTTCGGTCCACAGATGGAGAGTCGCGATACTACAGCTTGGGGAACCTGAGGTAGGTACAAGCCCTTGAAGTCCAGCGGTGCTGGAGCGCGAAGCATCCGCTGCTTTTGTCATGTGATATTGCTGGTTTCCGAATCTCCCTGCAGAGGTGTCCTAGAGTTTCTCCACAGTTACCAAACTGAGCCTCTCCTCCCTTCTCTGCGAGGGTGGGAGAGGTTGTCCCTGTTTTAGGGGAGTCCTGAGCATTTCTGTACGTGGGAAGAGGTGATGGCACAACTTGAGTCTGGTTGTTGGGCTAAGTGTGATGAGCTCTTTAAGATCCTTCTCTCTGCTTCTTGCCCTTTCTCCTTCCTGGAGGAAAGGGGAGGGGCTGCCTTGAACCCAAGCCTTGAACCCAAGCCAGCCCCAGCTACGGGCCAGGTGCCTTTTTTTGAGCAGCGCTTGAGGCTCTGCAGAGCATTGTTGCTCCTCTGAGCTTCTCCTGACAGTCCCTGTGGCAGGGGCTGAAGGAAGAAGTAAGCAGGCCTGCGTGAGAGGGAACCTAATGTGCTGTTGGAAACATCCACCTGTCCTCACTGCCCCACACAGCCAGGAGTCGTGCGAGGAACCTGAATAAGGGTCCCTGGGGTGGGATCGAGCACTGTGGTCTGGATCCCACCTGTGCCCTTTGCATCTGGTTGGAATGCTTGTGTTCAGGTGCTTGTGCTCTGAAGCCTCTTGCTGCCTCAGCCCAGGGCTGCCTTGGAGGGCTTCTCCGGACGGCTGCACCCTCGGATCTGAAGGCTGCCTCCAGAGGATGGGGACTCCTTCCTTGTTTTGCAAGTCCACAGTGGTCTGCAGTTTTGTGTGGGTTTGAGGGAAACAGAGTTTTGTCCTGCTGAAGCAGGTGCCCTGATGCACCTAAAATCTGCCAGCAATTCAGGCATTTAGGAATAATTATTTTTAATAAGTACTGGGGCATGTGTAGATGTTTGTTTGTATTTTTATGTTGGGTTTTTGTTTGTTTGTTTTGAAAAGCAGTGCTATGCTGCTCCTGGCTTCGTTTAATAGCATGATGCTCTTTTTGTCATGGATCAGTTTGCTGGGTCTGGGAGTGTTTGGGAGCTGTTCAGTATCCATAGGTGACACATGCGTGCCTGCTTCCACATTTCCTGCTGAGGTTAATGCTTCCCTCAGCAGAGGTGTGAGCGAGGGGGGAGGGGGTGTCTCAATCTCCTTAGCTCCCGTGTCCTGCAAAACTCTCTAGAAATCTCTTGAGTTCCTGTGCCCTGTGAAGCTAGCAGCTGGGCTCTGAAGATGACTCCCCGGACTGTATATGTGCACTTAAACATCTGTTCTGCTTATCCTGTCCAGACCCCTGCAGTGTGTGTATCTGTTGCAGATGGAGCGATTAGTGTCTGCTGGTTTAAGTGGCTGTAGGAACTGTCATTCTCAGCCATTAGCTTAGCAGTGGAATTGCTTTGAAGCAGATTTAGTGGTTGAAGCTCAAGTCTGGGACTTGACTGCTGGATGTTGTTTCTGACTTAATAGAAGAACTCCAGGCCTTTTGAGTGAACAAGGGCTTTGCTGTATTTTCCTTCTCTGTAAAACATGAAGGAGGGCCCCTCTTTTCTAATGGAAGTGCTCCCCTTGACTTAAGGTCAACTTTCATTCACAGATTTTTTAAAAAAAGAACAAATCTCTTGATTTTATTGTGAAACCTTTTTTTAATTATTATTTTTTTAACTTAAAAATTCCTCCGTGGTAAGTGACAGATCCAGAGTAGCCTTTAAGACTAGGGAGATGGAGAGATGATTACCAAATGGTTTCCCTGTGCCACAGCATTGTGCTTTGATGTATGCTGGGGCAGCTCTCTCCTAAGCGAGAGTTCAGTGTGTACACACATGCAGCGTGTGAGTTCGGCTTGGGAGAGCTTGCTGGTTCCTTGGTGGTAGATTGTGGGTTTGTGTTTGGAGGGATTAAGGTCCTAAGCCTGCCAAAGTCTGCATGCCTGGCTTTAACCATGTGAGTAATTTTGCCATCAGAGGCAAAGAATTTGCTCAGGAATCAAGGCCTAAATATTTGATAGCATATGCGTTAAAAGCAGCATTTCTCTCCCGTTCTCTCTTTGCAGCAAGGTTTTGAAATGCCTTGGGTGATGCAAGGGCAGAGGAGTAGTAAAACCTGGGGTGAAATCCAAGATGTAGGAAAACTAGTAACTTCCCCTTTGTTGGGGAGCTCACTGCAATGTCGTTTGGCATATTGAATCCAAACCATGCAGCGTGTAGATGCTTCAGTGTACAGTGTTACAGGAGAGTCTTGTCAGGCGTGTCTAGCAATGGTAAACCAGTGTTGCTTTCCCCTTAGTCTCTGACAGGTGAGTATAATGTGTATTGACGTGGGTTTTGGAGCCTGTGTGTCTTTCCATCTCCACTAACGTGAAGGTAAAGCCGTGTCGGTTTGATCAGCAGCCAAGTGTCTCCCGACTAAGGGAGAGTGAGTTCTCTCACGCTCTGTCGCTGCAAGCAACAGAGAGAGGAGGTAACTTGCACGTAAATGTTAAGAGCTGCTGGTCTGGATGGATGTGGTGAAGCCCCAGGGTGACAAACGCTGTAAGAAGTGCACGTAGTTGGTATCTCCTCCACCTTCTAAAGGCTTAGGATTGTGAGATGTTTATGTAAAACATGACAAACTTGGGAACTTTTGAACACCTTTGCAGCACAACTTTGGAAAGTTTCCATAAAGGTCTTGATGTGCTTTTGTGGGTGAAATGTCAGTCGGGGTCATGGAGGGGCTGCCATCTGCCCTGGGATGCCTCTGGCTGAGGTCTGGGGCTGGAACAAGAGAAAATGTGGAGACACACAAGGACGGTTTGGGTTATTTGTGAAGACTGGAGAAGCAGCCTTCTGGGTGTGCTGGAGAGGTGGTTGTAGCTATGATGGAGTATGCATATACTACTTGTATACTGCTAGCTGCCTCTGGGCTCTTTGCTTGCCACCCTGGGTGCTTGCCTCACCCCAGCACTTTTAAAGGGGCCTTAGGTTGTGGGCTGCAACCTGGATAGAGGCAGCATGCTTTAACAGCTACAGCGATCTGACTGACTCCTGAAATCAAAGCCTGGCTACCTCCATCCAGCTTTTTGTCAGCTTCATGTTCTCAGGTACCATAAAAGTTCTCCCTGTCTGTCCATGGAGTCTCTCTTCCTCAACAGTCCAGTGTGCTCCAGGTAAGCTTGTGGCGAGGAGGCTCTGGAGATGACGTATCTTACCGTTCCTTCTTGGTGTAGCTCTGGATTTTTCACAGGAAAGCTGTTGCTATCAACCTCCTTTATCCAAGGTGGAAGCTTTCAAATTCTAGGTCTTTTCTGATGAGGTGGAGGGAGCTGCTAGGAAAAGCAGGCTTTCTGGGGGAAAAGAGAAGAAAACAATAGCTCAGCCACCATCTGGAAAGCCATGTGCTTGCCAGGCAGGGTACAGACAGGATTTTCCACCCTCCCTGGCTCTGAACACAGCAAAGAAAGCTGAGCAGTGCTGAGTTAGGTATTCCACTCTGCCCCTGAGGGCCCTGGGTCCAGGAGGGTAAGCTATTTGGGAGTTGTTCCCCAAATTCATATTATAATCAACCTATTAATAGGCTGGCTTGGTCCCACCCCCAGCACTTTGGCTGTAACTTTTCTTTTGGGAGGCTCGACTGCCAAAATGAGCGTTCCCTTTGGCATCAATTCAGGAGCTTGGGGGCGGGAGGAATTAAATTGGAGTCCCAATGAATGTAGTGCCAAGCCTCAGCTCACTGACTGCTCTGCTGCCGTGCAGGGGCAATGCTTTCTGGTGGTATGTACAGGTAAAGAGCAGGGTATAGATTAGATGCAAGAAAGGTCACGCATGGGAAAGCAGGACCGGTTGGGCGGGGACGCTAGCGAGACTTTTGGAAGCAACAACAAAGGGAAACAAAGATGAGTGAGGGCGACAGGTAACTAACTAATCAGCTGTCATGGGTTTGTGAGCTGAGGCTTGGATTGGCAGCTGAGGCTTTGGTTTGTCCCTACAGATAGGGACACTGACGGCAGCTGTCATGCAGAGTTCTGTCCCTTCTGGATGGCTCAGAAACTACACGGGAAGGGTCTTGCTGGAGAAAACCTTCCCTCTCTGTATTTAGGGTGCTAAATATATTCCCTTCCTCTCTTTTCCCCACCCTAGAGCTTTACTAGTCTAGACAGCTCAAGAAAATGAATGGCTTCAAACATCCATGGTAATTACTGATTTTACACATAGAATGTTGGGCTCCAGTGTAAGCTTGGTTCTTCTGAGGTTAGAAATATCTGAGAGTGGGTCTTTCTGTTCCCTTTGGCTCATCCTTGCAGTAGGGACATGAGGAGCAGGGCCAGGATAGTTTGTCATGTGTTGGGCTGTATGAAGTACCGAGAGCTTCTGTCTGCTTGTCTGCCCTTCCTGGCATGGGCTTGCCTTTATGAACCACTTGGCTGGGAAGCTAGTGGGGAGGCCTCTGTATGCCTTTGTAATCAGGGTACAGCTTTTGTAGATGGCTGTGAGCTGGTTGATGTTCGTTTTCTGTCTAATCAAGAGAAACTTAGCACTCAGGAATTGCAGCTCTGTATAGAAAAAAGTCTGTTTAAGCATTGACTGGTCTAGCGTTAACCATCTGCACTTGGACGGATGTTAGCTGAACTGTGGTTTAGAAATCCAGGAAGGGAGCATCTGCTTCCTCAAAACAGGTACCAGTCTCTGAAGAGCCTGTGCCTTCCCTGCAGGAACTATCAATATTGCATTGAGAAATCTTGTGGCTTGTACGTGGTCGCAAAGTGAGGTAGATGCACACATGTTTTGTGGAAGGGAAAGACAGCCAGTCTGTTTCCCAACTGAACTGGAGGCAGCAGAGTAGCTGTTTCTTAGGTGTTCTGTGAGCCCTCGCCTTTCATGCAAACCAGGGCTGAAAGAAGGTGGCATGGTTGCAGCTGATGCTGCTTTTGATCCAGCTGCTTTGGGCTGTCAGTCTTGTATCTGGTCTTCAGCTTGTTGCATTCAAAACTCATCTTCAGGCTGTCAGTATTTACTGACTTAATCTGAGTGCCCTCTTCTCTGTGTCCCCCAATGTTGCCATTGGGGCAGTGTTCCCTAGTGAGGGAGTGTGTGGAGAGCCATGGAGTGGGAATAAGTTCCAGGTCTGTAAGCCTTGCACATCTGATCCTTCAAGAATGAGGTGTTGCTCAAATATTCTATCCCTTGCTGAGAGTTGAAATTTTTCTAGTGGAGGGTCATCACTGGAGCTGTGCACGTGGGGTCTTGTCTGGAGCTGTGTTACCCCTTCTCTCTAGGTTATGCTGTCCTAAAATCTGCCTCCCCTCCAAAAAGGAAAGCTTCCATGGCATGTGGACACCTTTTGTTTCTGTTTCTAGTGAGGTGAGATACACGAGTTTAACCATGGGTTTAGGAAGCTGGATTTCTTGCCTGAGACAAGAACTGGTGAAATCTTGCTGTTTCCTGGTGAATGAACTTTAAAATGTGTGTGTCTGATTGCACTGGTCATTCCTAGCGTGACTAATCCCATACCCTTGTGGGCTATTTCCATTCCCAGTTGTGTGATCAGAAGTGGGACCGCCGAACTAGCATCGGTGCACACCGGTGCGGTGCTGTACCTGCCCGGCTAAATCCTGCTGAAGACACGCTAGGCTCGTGCCCTCTTCCTCCTCCCCTGTGCGCTGCCCTCTGGGTTGGTGTTCACTGGGATTAGAGGAATTACACTGACCCTCCTTTCTCCTGGGGGTTTGTTTCTTCAGCCCCTCACCATCTTCCGTAGTGATAAACACTGTGATGAAATAGATCTAGCTGATGAGGTTTTAGCTTGTTCTGTAGCAAAACATCTTATTAACTGTCCTGCTGCCTGATGATAGGAGCTTCCTAGAACAGCATGTACCACACACAAAGCAGCTTTGCAGAGCTGCTCTGTCGCCTGAGTGAAATTAGCCTCATTCCTCAGCGCTTTTCTTCCCAGTCCTGAAATCTGTACGAGATACCCTGATGAGCATTTGTGCGACTGTCCCTCTCCCCTCCCGCCCATCCCACACCTGCTGAACAGCAGCATTAAACAACCTCTCCTTCCAAGAAGTTCTGGGATAGCCAGCTAAATGGGTGTTAATTGCGTCTGTAAGTGTGAAGCTCCTGAAGAAGCTGAGCTGTCTGTGCTGGAGCAGCTGCTTTAGCACTGACTGAGAGGTGTCAGACTTGTGACCTCCATGACAGTGTCTTTCCAGCAGCACGTCACTTACCTAGGTGCTTACAACCACCTTTTTGCAACCCTTCTCAGCAGATGGCCTGCTGCTCTCCATCCTCCCGTTCCTGAGCTTGTGCATCTCTCTGTCCACAGCTGTGTGGCATGTGCAATTGAGCACTGACACCCTTCAAATGCCCCATGCCACAGTGTAGCCATGGAGTAGGGAAGGAAGCTGTAATTTGGGGCTAAACAAATAATGATTTAATGGGAAAATACTTCCATCCGTTTTCTTAGTCATTCTTAGTCACAGGCCCTACCTTTCCCCCTCCCGCTTGTCTGCTACCTTGTCTTGAGGAGGATGGTGCTGCAGAGTGTGGTTCACCTGATGGCTCTTGCTGCGAGGGTACCCATGGAATTGCAGAAGGGAGCTTTCCAGTAACCTCTGAAAAAAATGTGTGCTGTTTCCCGCTGAGCAGAAAGCAATCTCCCTTGATGCTCTAGATGAGTTATGGGAATGGTGTCTTGCTTTGTTTTATGATGGTCTGTCTGATGGTGCTTAGGATGTGTTAGCAGAGACCAGATAGGACTTCTTACTTGGGTCAGAGCAACACTTCATTTCGAGGATGTTTGTTCATGACGGTAGTGGAGAGCAGGCTCCAGGAGTGCCAAAGTGCCCCTCATTAGAGGGGAGAGGAAAGTCCAGGATGGACTGTCAGCATCTGGCTGCTTGCACAACTCATCTGGGAGTTTCTAATGTGGTAAAGCCTGTCTTCAAAGCCTGAGAAGGCTTTGCTGTTCTGAAAGGAGTGTTTTCCTAGCCTCCCGCCTTTCTGCATATGCTTTTCAGAAGATTTTATGTGTGGCTTTATATGTGGAGCAGCTCTTTAGTTTGATAAAGATGACGGAGCTCAGGGAACTGCAGTGCCCGCAATCCTCTTTCTACCCCTGTCTCTCCTCCCTTGTTTGATCTTGATCTTTGATCACCCCCACTGCTCCTTGTGCACACACCACCTCTCTTTCCCTTTTTCACCAGGAGGAATCTGTAGTTGAGTGGCCTGGACCACAGCCCAGGTGCCAGTCTTGGTGTGGTCCTGCCAAATGCACCTGGCAGGAAGGGTGACTAGAGCAGGGTGATTGTTATACCCTGGGGCGGTCTCACATTTTTGGAATACTTAATACTTTAAAAGTTTACAAGCCCGAGACTGGTAAGTGAAGGGCCTGCCATCAATTATTAACCCCCTGGGCTAGTACGGTATTAGTTGCTCCCTGGCCAGGCCCTGCTAGGCCTCATCCTTCCGAAAGAAGTGGTATGGAAGAAATGCCGTTGGCTTCATCTGCAGGGATTTCCCTTCTCATTGGTTTGTTTTTCAAAAATCAGTGCTGCACAGAAACACAGGAACAGTGTGCGGTCCAGCCTACCCTGTACTTTAGGGGTTTGGCATGTAATTTCTTTCCCTCACTGTGAGTGCCCTCCAATTTGCCTGTGCATACCACCCACAGAGACAGATGGTCTCTCTGAGCTGCTGACCAAATTATGTGGCCCTGAAGATATTTTATCTTCAAATGCTGAAAAAAAGGAAAAGGGGGAAAAAAAATCCACTTCAACCTTTTGACATCTGTTTCTTGTGGCAAATGATGAAATACAAATATCCTGTAGAGTGAGCAATGTGCCCTTTGCGGCGGGGGGGCGGGGGGGGGTGGAGGGGAGAAGGAGAATGCTCACTTTTTGTTAAAAGTGCAAACATTTGTACATTTACAGTTCTTGGATACTATTTGGTTGTGCTGCACAAGAAAACTGGAAGCTAATTCCTGATCCTACCATGAAGGAATAACGAAGAGTCAATAGCAAGCGAGCTAGGTGGTAGTAAAAGGATTTATTTTTGCCATGAAACTTGAGGGCAATATTTTCATTTGATTGTCCCCTCCAACACTTGCTGCCCTTAGATGAACCTCTGTGCTCAAATTCCCCTTGTGCAGTTTAGATCAAGTGGGGACCTCAGCTTATAGGTTGGGGAGAGCTGCTCCCTGGCTGACAGCAAAACATGTTCCCAGCACAGCAGTGAGGACCTTAGCTGAGGTTTGGGGGCTGCCAACTCCAGCTTGTGCCCCCCAAGTCCTGGCATCCTTGTGGATCGTAGTTCTGGTCATCTATGTCTTTGGGGTGGGATTTCTGATGCTCAGCTCAGAATCAGGGAACATGTCCCTGTGCCCCAAGTGTTTGTGAGGTCACTGGCTGCTGGCTTTAAAATGAGGTGGCTCTTGTGCAAATCCTGCTGGGGGTTGGGGGCGATGCCCTGTAGTGGCAGGATGCTGTGCAGGGAGGGCTGAGCTGTAGCTTGATTGCTAATAATATTCCTCTGTGTGCAAGGATCTGCTAGTGGGTAGCATCCGTGCTGCCTCTTCAGGTCTGTCCCTGAGGGCTTGCAGGGAAATACCTCTCCAGGATATTGTGAGAGAAATCTGGAGAAGTTGAAGCTGCTGTATTGACTCAGATGGCTGGAGTGAACTAAGAGTTGGTCCTCTTGGTCCACCCTTCTAGGCTGCCATTGGAACAAGACCAGAGTATTGATGCTTCATGGCAGCAGCATCTAAATATAAAGTCTTACTACAGCACTGAAGTTTTGCTGCCAGTAGAAGCTTTGCACACTTTCTTCCTGTTGTTTCCTTGGAATTAAAGTTGCATTTCTTAGCTTCACTTAAAAAAAAAAAAAATACCAAACCAACAAAAATACCCCCAAAAAAACCAGAAGCAACAAAAAACAACTTTGACCAACAGGAAAAAAAAAACCCAACAAAACCCACACAACCCACTCTTAGTTACTTCATAACTATTAATGTAACTTGAAGAGTTTCTTGTCTGAAGACTCTGGTCTTGATGCATGGTCAGGCTTTAAATTATCTTTTGAAAATGCAGCCTCTTACAGACTTCTCATCATACCTGTCTGTTCCTGTGGGGTTTTTGTGGGGGATTTTTTTGAGGCTCAGGCAAATCAAAGGCATAGTATATGAGGATGTTGGGGAGGAGAGATGCATCACTGTCATGGATTACACTACGCTTGGGGACCGGAAGGATTAGTTGAAGGTACTTGTGTATTGCCAGCTGCTGCACAGTTCCTGGACGTTTGGGAGGGGCACAGGCTTGACTTGGAGGCTGGTGGGTGCCGGGGAGCTCAGGGCTCTGGCGAGTCTGCACAAAGTACCTGTTTCACTCTTGCATGCAAGGGTGAGCTCTCTGTCTTCCTCCCAAGCCCATTGTGCAGAAGGGACAGTGCATCTTGGGTGCTGCCTTGTCCCACCCCCAACTTGTTTGAGACTCCGTAAATTCTAAATACAACCTCAGATGCATTAGAAGCTTTTAAAAGAGGTTAAGCCTCCCTCATAAATACTCAGTACACTCCCCCCAATTGCATAAATGCTTGATTATAATGTCACATCACTTCTTACACTAATGCTGCTGCAAAAAAACATCCTGTCGGTGGTCTGATTCTCCCTCACCACCCCCAAAGAAATCTTGTCTGGCTGCACAGGGATCTGGATGGGGAAACTAGTAATTTATCTCTCAGTCTTATCTGTGTAAGCTTTATAGTCTGTATCTGTATCTTTCTCCCTGGATTATTTAGCACAGCTTAATTTCTGCAGTCGTTTTAACTGCCCTTGTGGTTCTTAAGGTGGCTTGCAGTGGTGGCGGAAGGCGTGACATGGGGAAGAGGCAGGACTGCACCCCCTCCTGGCAGTGACAGTATGGTGTGCTCCTGGGAGGAAACAGCTCTAGGTTGTGCACATGGCTTGATGCAGTCTGCCCGCAGAGCAGGAGCAGTCCTCGGCAGTGTGTGGCTCTGTCTGCAAAAGTGTGCTTCTCTGCTGGACTTGGGAAGAGTCTCAAGTCCTCGCTTCTCCTCTTGTACCCATCTGGCCTACAGGGGCCCCAAGCATGAGGGACAGGTTTCATGTCCTAGGCCATGTCCCTAGAGGTGCAGAGCTGGGCACGGTGTGCCCCGTGGTAGCTTCTTGTTGTGGGCTTGGTGTACAGTCAGGTGGCCATCTGTGAGATGGGACTCTGAATTATGAAGTTGTGTGAGTCTCCTTCCATGGGGCTTGTTGGCCTCAATAGTGTGCTCACCTATGGAGATGTTACCAATAAGATTGATTTCGTATGGGCTCCCTGGTATAAAAAAGACAGGGGGCTCCTGGAGAGAGTCCAGAGGAGGGCTACGAAGAGGATTAAGGGCTTGGAGCATCTCCCCTACAGGGAAAGGCTGAGTGAGCTGGGGCTATTCAGCCTTGAGAAAGGAAGACTGAGAGGGGATCTGATGAATGCTTATAAATATCTGAAGTGTGGGACACAGGGAGAAATGGCCGGCCTCTTCTCAGTGGTCTGTGGAGACAGGAAAAGGGGAGAGGCCTCAAGTTGGAGCACAGGAAGTTTCACACCAATACGTGGAAGAACTTTTTCACAGTGAGGATGATAGAGCCCTGGGACAGGCTGCCCAGGGGGGTGTGGAGTCTCCTTCTCTGGAGATATTCAAGACCCATCTGGACACCTACATGTGCGTCCTGTCGTAGGGAACCTGCTTTGGCAGTGGGGTTGGACTCGATGATCTCTGGAGGTCCCTTCCAACTCCTACGATTCTGTGATTCTTCAGCAGTGTCCCCGCCTCTCAAGTTGGTTGCAGATCTCTGTAGAGTTGGGGATGGGTAATTGGAGCTGCTGGTGCTGCTGGCAGCTGGATGCAACACCCGCCAGCACCCAGGGAACGTGTCTTGCCCTTGCTCTGTCAGTGGCACCTGTGTCTGTCTGCTGTGGCTGTACCTGCCATGTTGCATGGGTTTACAGGGGTGGGGGCAGCAGCAGCAGCTTCCTCCCATCATATTTTCACTGTCCTTGTCCCCTTGTGTTCTTCTCTCACTGCTCTCCTCCTCAACCTGCCAATTTGCTCAATAGATAAAGGAAGCCTTTCACAGCTTTGGTGCTGCTTCAGTGTGAGCAGACGGTAGTCAGGTTTTTATTTTTTTTTCCCCTCCTAAAGAAGGAAGCTAGTATTCTCACTAGCTCCCTTGGGGATACTCCACCGCTTTGCAACACCGTGGCGTGGAGGCAGACTGCTTGGTGTCCTGGCAGTGTGCTTCCAAAACCCATTTCTGAGCTCTCCTGCATGGATCCAGCTGCTCACTGGATCTGATTCAACTCCTACCAGTTCTTGAGGTAACTGGGTTGAACTTGTGGTGTGGACCATCCGGCCAGGCGTTGGTCTGGTGTACTGTGGGTAGCTGGGGCACAGTGGATATGTGTCTGGGCACGGGCAGGTCCTTTGCTCTGATCTTTTTTTCTTCTTTTTTTCTGTGTTGCAGCAGATCCTGGCACAGTGAGGTGCCAGTAGCAAGGCCTTGCTCTCTGCATGATGAGAAGGCAGCTCCTTCTCCTGCTTGAATGTGCTATGTATGATCAAAGGGAAGTAGATGTTTCCAGTTTGAGAACTGCTGGGGCATCTGCCTGTGGTTATTGGTGTCTGAGGAACTGCTTGAACTCCAGCCCAGGCTGTTTGGTGCCTGAAAGCTGCTGTTGTCCACTGCTAATGTCAGCTATACCGTATGGATTTAGTGGTTCTGCTAGGTATCTGAATGGTGAGTGCTTGAACGCACACCACCACCCCCTACACACGCCACTGTTCTTGGGAGAAGCAGTCTTGGCTTGGAGGATGGGAGTGGTTTGCTTTGGAGCCCACTCTCCTGGCAGCTGGCTTCCTCAGCCTTCTGAGGAGAGCTCTGCTGTGCTGCACGGTCAGGCTTTCACAAGCCACTCTTTCAGATGCAGCCCCTGAAGCTGCTCATGTTGTATGCTCACGTACCCGTCCCGATGGATGGGCTGAGGTAATCTGTGCGGCGTACGTTTGCTGCATGCTAACAGACTCCCCTCTGCTGTTCTGTGAGGGGTTGGAAGACAGCCTTTGTGGTCATCTAGGCTAATCCCTTGCAACAGAGCATCCTAGAACTGCGTGCAGTGAACCTGGGAAGAAGCTTAGTCTCAGCAAGGGCTGAAGTCTTTGCTGTGAGAGAACCCACTGCTTCTTGTAGGAAGCTCTTCTGATACTCTGGGACCTCCATTGTTCCCAAAACTCACATTGGGCTTTTGCGGCTTATTTCATTTTCTGTCTGAGGAATACAATGTTGGGGGTAACAAGTGTCGCTGTGATCTTTGCCTCTTAGTGCTGTATATCTTTAAATTAGATGTTTGCTGTTACTGAGGAAGGGAGGTGTGGTGCTACCACAGCATCTGACCGAAACATGGTGACTGTCTTTTCCTAGTAAATCATATCATTGGAGCTTTTGGAACACTTCTTGAGTTAGAGGATTGTGCTCTCCTCTTCTCCTCATTATCTCTTACCTCTACTGTCTTGGATTATTTTCTTAGCTAATTATACAGGCAGCCACCTTCAGCTTGGTGGAAGTGGGAGTGATGGCAGCGCGGCTGTTGGGGAAAACATTCCTAGAAGTTCTACCAATAAAGGTGACTGGGAAAAACATTCAGTCCACATGCTGGTACCCTGAAGACCAGTTACCTTCCTAAATTATCAGACTGGAAAGTTTCTCAGAAGGAGAATCGCAGTGGGAGCATGCCTGTGGGTTTACTGGGGGTTTATAGTTGCTTGCTAAAACTTGGCACTGTGTACTTCTGTAGCAGCAGCATCTTAGTACTGGCCTGGGAATACTTTTATAGGGTTCTTCAGGGAGGCTTAAGTAAGTAGCTTGTTTGGAGCCTATGATATAAAGGACTGAATTTTTTTTTTCCCCCTCTGAAGTTTGGTTATACCCTCCTGTAAAATCCTCTATTTTAAATGCTCCAGTTTCCATACTCACAATCTCACTTTCAAATAAAAAGATGAGAACATAACTGTGATGTTGGTAGTAGACTTGCAGGGTTCCTTTTTTTAGTATACTGATATTGGAGGGTTTTAGATAGGCTACTGTTGAGGAAAACGAACAAACAAAATGCAACCTGCTAATGAGTCCTACTCCCTCCTCTTCTTCAGAAAATCTATGCATTGGAATCCCTTCTGCATCATCAGTGAGCTGCTGTACAGTGTGTTGATCATGGTTTTGTCTTGTGGTACGTGAGACTTGGCAGTGTGTGTTGGAGAGCACAGTGTCTTGGACCATGCAGGATAGAAAAAGGGAGATCTGCAGCTAGAAACCATACCGGTGCTCTCCTAAAACTTACACCATTCATGTGACAGTTGTTCAGATGCCCAGTGTTGGGGAGGGATGGACACACGTCTCAATTTCTCTTGTTGTATTTTTATTTTTTGAAAAAAGGCGGTGAGGGGAGAGAACAGATGGGGACTGGTTTCTGCAAAACTGTGGGACAAACCCTGAATGTGTGTGTGTGTTCAGGCTCCATGTACACTGCCCCTTTAACGGGTGGATGTTTGCTTCCTGGGGGCAGCTGCGATGCTGCCATCACTGCACGATCTGTTACTGCGCTGAGGTTTCCTTTCCTTCCCTGGTAAAGGCTTGGTCCTGCAAATTCTCTTCCCTGCCTGACCAAATGCCAGCAGTTTGGGTATCTAAAACAAACTCACTGTGTGTCCCAGTGACTGTTCTGAGAAGGACAGGGAATATATGTGCCTGCCTCAGCAAGAGTGGAGACTTCAGTTGTGGTTGTCTGACAAGACAGTGTGGCTTTCCTGTTCCTAGGTGCTGTGGTCTTGTTCTCTTGCCTCTACCAAACTGCAAGGCTGTTGTAGTTACGGCGATCAAAAGGCATTTTTCTGCTCTGCTTGTTTGGCTGCAGCTGCAAGGAGGAGTTCCTTGTCTTGGCATCGCGGCTGAGATCTGGCTCCTGCTCTGTTTACCAGAGGGGACAAAACCGTAGCTAAGGCACCGGTGCTACTGCCGGTGCCGCAAAGTGCTTCTGCATGACCTCGGTCCTCTCAGGAGTTTTGCTTCAAGGTGCTGCTTGGGAAGGACGGCAAGTACCAATTCGCCCCGTGCTCTGCTAGCTGGCAGGAGACAGCCTTCGTGGCATGGTGGTGCTGGCCTCGCCCCTAGCAATGGCAGGCAGCGCAGGGTATAGCAAGTCTGTGCCGAGGATAGTGGCAAATACCACCTGTAACCAGTTTCAGTAGGGGTGTAGGTGTGGGACTTACACGCAATCTCAGTTGTCTATTTCAGTGGTATTTCCAAGGCTTTGGTCCTGATGACTTTGTCTTGTATGAGCAGAGTGTGGTGAAGTACCAGGAGCTCAAGTCCCAGCTCTGCACCTGGAAAAAAAGTATGTGGAGGGAAGGGGTTTGCTGGGAGGGAGATGTGATTGTAGGGTGCTTCAGGGAACGTGTAGAAGTCTTCTGAGCCTGTTGCATGTGAGCTTGACAGTGCTGCTAGGGAGTAAGCAGTGCTGTGGATGAGTAGCTCAGCACTCTAGCAGACTTCAGCGTCTCTTGCAGTAGGTGAGCTCAATGCAGCTGTAGGTTGGAGACAGCCAGTAAGGCAAAGCTGGCTCAGCTTGGAAGCAGTTGCTCAGCTCTGTGCAATCCTTGCTCAGCTTCTCTTCAAGGTGCCAGAGCTTCTCAACCGTCTGTGGCATGTTTTTGTGTGCCCAGAGACCTTGGCTTGTTTTGATGCCGTGTCTGTTTTGGAGAACAATAACAACAGTGTTGTTTGGAGGAGAGGAGTCTGTGTTGGGAACCCTTGGATTAAATAACACCAGGGTTCCTCTGCCCTTGGCTCTCAGCACACCAGCAATCAGGCCTCTCTGCACTGCTGTGGGTCTGAGGTATGGGGTTCACCCCCAACTCCAATGCTACAGGATCTTTGCCTGTAGCATGGTGAGGGAGTGGGTGCTCTGGTAGCAAGCAGCTCTTTCTGGATGTGTGTTTGTATCTGTTGCAAAAGCATGAGGTGCTCCTCTGCCTCCGATGATTAGCAGTGTCTAGCTGACAGCTGGTATAGTACCACGGCAGGCTATGTTTCTAGCCTAGCAGGAAAGTGGGAAGCTGCTGGACCTGAGTGAATGATGTCTGCCGTGGCCTGCTGGGCCTGACCCTAGTGTGTCCAACCACAACTTCAAGCATTGGGGTGGGGCTTCAATCTTTTTTTTCTCCTCTTTTTTTTTTTTTTTTCTTCTTCCCTAACCCTTTCCAACCACTTCAGAAAACTCACAGCCATTTTTTTTCTAGAAACCGGCAGGGCCCAAAGCCAGTATTCTGATTGTATAAACAGGCCTCTTTCCTTGTGCTTTGCTGCAGCGTAGCACTGGCTTGTTTTCTTGGAACTCGGAAATCCTCTGAAAGAAGCCAATTTCAGTATCTGTGGGGCTGCATCAAAGAAGGCAAATACAAAGCCAAAACGGTCTCTTAGAGTGTGGCAAGACCTGAAATATCAAAATCCCACGTAGCAGCAAGCATTCAGGGAAAACTGGTCCTGACTTACCTTTTGAGATTTAAAAAAAAAATATTTGGCAATAGTTGCTGCCATTGTGTCACGTAGTCCCCTCCTCCATCTCCCTGGATGCCATGTAAAAGTTAATTCATTACTGTTTGCAAAGGACTGTGCTGCGTTTCTGAGCTGCCAGATGCCACTGAGGTACCCTGTGCTTCTGTTGGAGCTGCTTGTTTGCTTTCCGTCTTGGCAGCGTGCTGTGACATGGCCGTCTTCAGGGTGGTGGCGGTGGTAATAACTTAAAAGGAACACAAAGCACAGAGCAACTCTCCGACCACACAGTGCAGAGCAGCTAAATGTAGAGCCTTACTGATAGCACGTACAAGGAAAACTGGGTTTCCAGTAGGTCACTGGCCTGTTAAAGGTGGCCTTTTTTTTTTTTCCCCCCTCGTGTTGCAGGATTTCTGAGGCTAAACGGTTGCATCAAAGTGCTTTTCCTGCCCCCATATGCTTTTCTGTGTTCTGGTAGTTCATTACAATGCCTGAAATATATTGGGCTGCCAGATCAGCTTTGTAGGCCATGAGGAGGATCCTCACTCTGACCTTCTCCAAACAGGCTGTTAAGTGTTGAAACCTTCTTTTCGTTTGCTTCCTGCCCCTCCCCATTCTTTAAAAATCCTAAGGAAAGCCCGCAGCTTACTCAAGAGCGGGGTGAATGAATGCAGTGACCGGCATGGTGCTGAGCTCCTTCCTCCTGAGACACTCCTGCAAGGAAAGAGCCTCCAAAGGCGTGCTCCGGGAAGGCTGCCAGCTTCCATTCCCATCGGAGCTGGTGTGTGGGTGGGGGGAGGCTTGCTGCAGCCACTTCACCTCACTCACAAGGCAGCAGAGGGTCTGCCCTGCCCTGGGAAGTCCTGGAAAACTGAGTTTCCCTTGGAAGGAAGTCTCCCTGACAGTTCTTTGCTCTGACTCGCTCCTCAGGGCTACTCTGGGTGCTTCCTTGCTTGTGGTTACCCTCCTCCTTGCACGTTTTTGTTGCGTTGGGTCACTTTCTGCTGGGCTTGTGACCACTGTGCCTGTTCGGGAGGGTACTTGTTGCTTTGCAGGTCCCATGTGGGGCAGGGCTGGCTGTCATGCGTGGTGCAGGGTGAGGCTTCCCTTGATGTGGGTGAGGAGGTTGAGCAACACAGCCCAGAAGGCTCTGATTCAGCGTTCTCCTTGCTCTTGCTAATTACTGTGACACTTCTAATTTTCTTGTCTGCAGCATCTTCTCTTTAATTTTTTTTTTTATTATTTTCCCTTTAAAAGAGAATTTGAGGAGTTGCGGTCCAGCTGTCTTCCCAACCTGCCATGCTTAGGATGAGGACTGTGTGGGAGAGGGAAATGGGCTGGTAGAAATTTAGGAGACCAATGTTCAATTACAGCACTCACCCTAAGGAGCAGACCCTCAGTGTGATTGGGAGTGAGCCTGTGCTGGACATGCTTCAGCAAAAAATACCTGTGTTTTAATTTTTCAGGGCAACGATGGTTGCTTATTGGAATGTAAAAGCTTTATTGTGTTTGGATTTTGGGTGCGTGTGCCGATGAATTGACGGGGTGGGTTACTGAGTGAGGGGGGTGGAAGGGGTAGTAGGGTGGGGAACACTGGCATCCTGATGATAACATTCTCTGTGGGGTCCAGGGGAAAATGTGTGTGTGTTGAAATAAATTATTCTCTCCCATGATGTATTGTGCTTTGTCCTAATAGAGCCAGTTGGTCAATGGAGTACCTTCCAAACATTTCCCACTGCTGGGGGTGGAAGTCCCAACGCTGCCCAAAACGACTGTGCTGTGTTATGCTGTGTTAACAGAATTATGTGTAACTCTGTTCAGTTCTATCTTCTTGTTTTTCATATGTTGCATTTTGAGGTGAAACTATGGAGTTTTACCTTCCTGGGAACTGGACATGGAAAAACTCAGTCATGTTTGAATGCAGTCTGAAGGGGGAATATGGGCTGCTGCCACACAACTTCCTTTATGAAATTTTGGGTCTAAGCTGCAGCAGATTGATGGTAGAGATCAGAAGTCTGGCCAGGAGAAATAAAACTTGTTCTATGTCAGCACCTACATGTCTGTGGCAGCAGCTCAGTCTGCTCTACTTCGTTAATGGAAGATTGTTCCCTTGATTAGACTGTGGCTTTATATTCTGTATCAATAGCTGAGACCTTAGTGTTTTAACAGACCTGAGGAGATACAAAGGACCGGTACCCAAAAAGTAAAGCTTCTTTAAGATGCTTTGGCCAGATGCAAAATACTCCACCAACAGTCCTGAAGGTGGAATTTGCTTCAAAATCTAAGTTCCTCATCTTAAAAGCACACAGCTAATGAAATGTGTGGAGCTGTATCATAATGCTGCCTGGTAAAGGTACGGAGCCAACAAGTCTGGGTTTGTTCTTCTCTCTCAGAATCCTGTGAATGGGCTGGCACCTGCACCAAATTCACTGATCGGTGAAGGGGGGCAGCTGGAGAATGAGGATTGGGGAAGGGCGTGCTTGAATTACAGGGGTGTGATGCAGAAGTTTAATATTAGCACAAGGCACAGGAAAATTTAAATTGTTCCTCTGGGAGCGTGTGTTGAATTGGTGGTAGTACTGAGAATTGAATTTAGGTCTTAATTTGTTCATGTCTTATTTTCCCACGTTACCATCCCTGTAATGTTTTCTCCCTGTGTTGTAACATGCATGAGAATACTGGGTCGCCTTCTGTAGGAGAGGCTTTGTTGGTTAAGTGTGAACTTTACAATTAACTGGCAGCAAATGTGTTGGCAGTTTTTTGTGGGTTCAGAGTGAAATTAAGTGTGGGTTCTTGGCAAACTCCACCTGGCTGAATTGGTGATTTGCTGAGGGGGCTGCTGCCAGCCGGACGCCACGTCGGTGCACGGAGCTCGCGTAACATGGAGAGCGCTGTATCCAATGTCCTGTCTGTGCACTGGCTTTTTTAGTATCATTTAAAAACCAAACCCCACCACAGCTCTGGCTTGTTGTGAAATCCTGTTGTGTTTGTTAGTAGCGGTGCCTACAGACATCTCTCTTGTTGAAATGATTGTGAAGGAAGATTACCTCTGGGTTGAGCCTTCCCTGCTGCTGGCGCACATGCTGCTTTGCTCCGGTGTGTCAGCCTTTGATGTAGAGGCATCCCTTCGGAGGGAGGGAGAGAGAGAGAGAGGGAGCATCCCTGCTCCGTATTCTGTCCCTTGCCTGGGATTCAACAAAGCAATACTGAGGTAATCCCTTCTCAGCCGCACTCCTCAGGCATCGATTTTATCTTGCCCTGAAAGCTGGAGAGATCGGGCTCTTGTCAGTGCTGGGATGGAGGAGATCTGGGGAGCAGCAAGGCGTGGCTGAAAATGACTCAGAGGGAAAAGCATCCATCCTGAGCTGGTCCTGCCATCAGGGCCGGCCAGCTAACAGCAGGAACCGGTGTGGTGCTCTGGTCTTCAGCCTGGTGAGGTCTCTGCCCCGCCGCTGAGGCGGGCTGAGCTCTCATTCGGCTCTTCACCCTGCTGCAGTTCGGGGATTTGCTGTCATCCTCCTGTTGAGCTGAGGGCAAGCACGTTTATCTTGCACCTCTAGCGACATTTCAGGTCCCAGAGAGAGTAGGTGATAATATTCTGCATATTGCACAGTCCTGTGGGCATGACAAACCTCTTCCAAATACTGTGGCTATTTCTTCTTTCCTTTTTTAAAAAAATGTATTTATTTTATGGAAACAAAAGAACTTGATGCATTTTTGTGGGGGTTTGTCTTGTAACTTCTTTTCTTTTCCTTCCCTTTCACTAGCATCCAACGAGCTGCATTGGTGGTTCTGGAAAATTACTACAGAGATTTCACAGTCTACAACCCAGCCTTGTTAACAGCCTCCAAATCCCGTGCAGCCAAGCACATGGCTGGTCTGAAAGTCTACAATGTTGATGGTAGGTGAGGTGAAATGTAGTCTCTGAGGCTGGGTGGGATGGGGAAGGGCTGGGTTGGCTTTATGCTTTGTTATGCACACATTCTCACCTTTTTGCTTTGCCAACTCCTTGTCTCTTGCTGGAAATCTTCCTAACAATGCTGAGTTTGCCGGTTCCAGATGACTTTACAGATGTGTAGAGCCCACAGTAAGGCTTTTGTCTTTGCCAGGTGAAACAGCCAAGTTTTGGGTCAGGCTTAATTATTACGGGTGGCTGGACAAACACTTTTCAAGCACCTTTGCTTGTTCTAGGCCGCCTCTGCTTTTTGTCACCCTTGGGTCATCTCCTTGGTTGTGCTAGTACAGCTTTTCATGAAAAAAGAGTTCCTCTGTTATTTACAGTGCTGCTTCCATGTGCTGCCTTCAGGAAAGTGAAGGAGATCGATGATACCAGTGTGGGAAGGAGCAGCAGCTTTAGCAGTTAAATCAGCTGCGCCTGGCTTATGCATGGCTTCATTCCCAAGTCATCCTGATGCTAATCAGTCCCTGGAAATTCAGACTTGGATAACTGTTCCTCCTGAGCTTTGCCATTCTACAAACCTGTTTCTGACTTCTGGGGTTTAGAGGGGGCCTGTGGGAGGATGGGTGGGTGGATCCCTGTGGACACTCAAAGCAGTGAAAACTGGACTTAATCATTTCACACTTACAAATCCTGTCAGTGAAAGCTAGCTTTGATAAGCAGGGTGTGCCCAGCCATCACAGTGCTTATGAAGTGCACATTCCTTTGATGGAAGTTGTGTAGGCAGGATTTTGTGGTCCAGAACCGATAAGTCCTGTGACAAGATGTGGCAAGGCTCATCTTGTCGGTGAATTCATCAGTATTGAAAGGCTTTGAGAGCCAGAAGGGAGAAGTAGCTGGGAAAGGTGGCTCTGTGTGGAGACCAAAATATGAAGAATAAGTCACACGGGAAAACTATGATTCTGGGATTGTTGTACCTTCAGCAAAGCTACAGGGTGTTATGGGGGGCAGTGGGTTGGGTTGGTTGGTGGTGGTTTTTTGCATGTTTTGTAATTCCAGAAGTTTCAGAGACATTATTCTAAATGTTTCATCAAACCTGATGCAGCACTTCTGAATCTATAAAATTCATTGGAGGTTTAGAACATTACAGTGAGATGTCCTAATCCTGACAGAGGAAGGGCTGAAGGGAAGCAGGGGAAAGATTGTCAGGCTTGCTCATCGTGTGTCCCCTGCTGCCTGGAGTGAGGAAGTTCTCAGGTGGGAGAGAAAGAGTTTGAGTTGGTGGGAGGAAGCCAGAAGACTTGCTTCTCACTTTTAGAAGTGTGGGGTCTTTAATTTTGGCTGCTCAGTCTCAATGAGGCCTGATGTACGGAAAGTGAGGGCTTCCCGGCCCCACGAGTGTGCACACCATTCAGACTGAGCGGCCCTCAGGCTGGCTGCAGGATGTGCCATTCTGGGTGCTACCTGGCTTGTGTTCTCCTGCATTGCAGCATCTCCTCAGGAGGTGGCAGGGTCTCTGTTCCTGCAGCACCTGCTGGGACATTGGGACACTGAGCTCAAGGGGAAGGAAAACTAATGGTCTGGTAGTGTTAGTAGCTTAGGAGCTGCTAGCTCACAAAACCTGGGTAGAAGAGAAGGAACCAGAAGTAAGCTCCAGGCATGGCTTGCAGGCTTTTCCAAGTGTCAAGTTCATGAGCCATCCAGAGCCTAAAAGCTGGTGCTTTCCCTTTGGGGCCAGCACTGTTTCCCTGGGCTGTTCCTTGTGCAGTGCCACTGCCTTTGCAGACATGGAAGTCTCAGGCTTAGAGGCATGTCCTTAAGAAGCTTCCCACCCATTTTGTGAAGGAGAATGTGGTTCTGGCTGCAGCTTACTTTGGTGTCCTGGCAGTCTCTGACATCCTCTATGTGAAAAGACAGTAATGCTATTAAGGGAGCCTAACTTGTTGGCAGCTTTTGTATTTGATACTGGAGCAACCAGGAAGGAAAGACATCTTGCTGTAATCTCTCTTACACAGAGTGGGGAGGCTCACCTTCAAAACCAGGATTTTCATCACCAGGCATTGCCAGTGAGGCAAATCACGGTTCTAATCCAAGTTTGGGACCTAGTGTCTGCCCTGAGGCACATCATTCATTTCAAGGCAGTCATACAAAGTCTCAAGTGTATAGACCCCTTAGAAGTTGTATGAATGCTCGTCCTTCCCACTGCTGAGCTTCAGGCTTCTGTCTCTGAATCTGGTTTGTGCTTTTCAGGAAAGAATTAAAAAGTTGCCCTTGCATGAGCAGAACAATTTTAAGCATGTCTGTGCAATTGATTTGCCTTAACCACTGCCAGTGGAAAGTGTAGGCTTTCAGAGGAGTTAGTCAGAAGAGCAGCTCTTGGTGGTTTGGAGACTGTCCTAGATTGCTCATTCTTCCCTCTGGGTAGACCCACTTCTATCCTGTACCTAGATAGAAGAGTGTGTAGATTCTTCTGGGGCAACAATTCAGCACCACCACCCAAACACCCAGAGCTGTGAGCTTCATGGGGGAAGCTGCAGCACCCAATGCTGCCTTTTAAGGTCGCTAGTTCAGGTCCTGTAGTAGACAGCTCTGTCACTCCAGGTCACAGAGCAGGCTGCAGCTTCCCTCTTCCTGTAGCTGCTGCGCAGGATCTATTAGCAGCAGCAGAAGCATTAATGGCAAGAGCATTGAGGAGCTACTGTGTGCATAGACTCCCAGCCCACCCGATTGCGGGACGGCTGCTCTGACAGCACCTGCCCTTCTGGAAAGCCCTGTACTTTGCCTAGAGGTGACCCTGATGCCTCAGCATCCTGTTTACCCTCCCCTGCCTGTGACTGTCTGGAGTTTGGCTTTTGTTCGTTCACCTCCATGTCTCTTGATGTTCTTGTTTATCTTTCTCCTCTGTGCAACTCCCCGCTTCTCGGTGCTCTCATATTGTCTTGTTGCTGAAATGTGGTGTGTTCCAGCGGCTGTTGCCTTCAAACTGAAAACGTATATAATGGGTGGTAAGTTGCATCCTTGGCATGTGCACCTCACCTCTGCCTTCTGTGTGTGTCGCGTGAGATCCTTCATCCCAACTAACTTCCCTCGTCCACAAGCCAAAGCCTCCTCTGCAAGCCTGTGCTCTCTGGCGGGGGCTCTGCCTGAGCTCCCGAGGACCGGGAAGGGTTTATAGCCTCGGTGGCAAAGGCTGTAGCCACAGAGCACTTGTGACTGGTGCTGTGCCGTGCTGGTCTGTCCCAGCCCTGGTCCTGTGGCAGTAACCCCACTTCTTTGTCTCCTTTTTGCCCTTCTCACCTACCGAAGGCCCGGGCAACAACGCCTCCGGGCAGTCCCGCGCCATGATAGCAGCCGCGGCCCGCCGCAGGGACTCCAGTCACAACGAGCTCTACTACGAAGAGGCCGACCACGAGCGCCGGGTGAAAAAACGCCGTGCCAGGTAAAGCTGTCCCTTCCCCGGGCGCTGCTGCGAGGCTCCGGCGCGTGGGGCTTGCCGAGCCCCGGCGGAGGGGAGTCAGGACACCCGTGATTAAGGGGTGGGGATCAAGGGGTGGGGATTGGCTGTCCCAGTGAAGAAGCGTGCGAAACCCAGATGCGCGAGGGACGGTGACAGCTTGTGACTGGAATTATCTGGAGGACATGCGTAAAGCGGAGCTCGTGTTTATTATGCCAGATAAGCTAATGCAATGTCACGGATTAGGAAGCAGTCCAGCGCTTGACAAGTCTGCAGTTACTCGCTGTAGGAAATCCCATTATTTCCCCCCATGCCCAGGCTTGTCGTCTCAGCTCGAGTAACCCAGGGACAGGATCGGTAGAGACTTGGTGTTGCCTGTTCATGGGCAAGAAGAATATTTGTGTTTGCAGACTAGTAAAAGGGGAGGGTTGCCCTTTCCAGTGAATTGAGGAGGAAAGGCGTGACCAGAAAATGGTTGTGTTGTATTTTGGACCACAGGTGTGGAGCTCGGGCTGAGGAGTTAATGCTGTGTTGAGGTGACCCAAGATGGTGCCTCTGTTTGCTCTGCAGCCTCGTTACAGTTTGAGGTTAACATACCTGTCAGTTTGAGGCAAGCTGCCTGTGGTCAGGCACCCCCAAACTGAGCCGTGCTCGGAAGGAATGTGCCGTGACTGGAAGGAGCTGGCTTGTTTTGTGTTCTCTTCTGGTGGTTTATGTTTCATTGGGAAAATGCTGGTACAGTGTCTTCCCCTCACCGCCAGCCTGCTTTGGTCTGACCTGTTCTCCATAGCTGCTGTCATTGGGGCTCTGCTCCAGACTCAGAGAACAGGAATTGGTTCTCACCTTTCTGTGCAGTGTAGCATCCTGGCTTGGGCACATCTCCCTTGCTTGCTGGGCTTGGTTAGAACAGCTGCTTAGTCAGAGGAAAACCGTCAGTTGCTGGAAGATAGAGCCAGATGTTTCAAAGGAGGAAGGTCAGAGCTGCAACAAAAAGATAGGAGATTATAAGAATGTGATTTCCACCCCCTGCTTCTCCCAAGTCAAATTAAACAAGATGGGCAGGGGTCAGGGCTTTACCTGCTGTTCCTCATGCAGTCTGAAAGGTGCATGCTACGCCTTTGCTTGTTGTGAGGCATTTTCCCCAGCTTCAAGATGCTTTGGATTTTCAGGACAGTGTGGACAGTAGTAAGTGACTTGAGTGGAAATTTAGTGGGAAACAGGTCCTGTCGGGAAGAGCAGAAGAGTTTTGCTGGGTGACACTTCCATTACCATTATTTTTTTCCTCACTTAACTCATCCAGTGTAGCCCCTCGCTTGTTCCTTGGTACTGGGCTAACCTGCAAGTGTCGTATGGCATTTGTTTGCCTTTTTATGGTGTTTGCTCACCTGTGCCAACACAGGAATGCCTTGCAAAAGGTTGTCTCTAGCTGCAGCGTTAGGAGTGCAGACGGGATCCCCGTCGCTGTTTGTTGCGGGGCGGTGTGTGTGCAATGAAGAACAATCATTTGACAGCACAAGGTCTGTACCCAGTTGGTAGAGTCTGCTCTGACTTACAGCCTGTGAGCACAGAAAGCGGTGGAGCGTTCTGCGTCTTGGCTCACACTAGCTTATAGGCAGCCCCTTCCCGACTGCTCGCCCGTCCTTCTGCTTGGCGCTGCAGTGCTGTGTGCTGGGCCTGCTGCTTTCAAAGGCATGCTTTAAACCCAAGGGCAGCTGTGTCTTGTTTGAGTCATGCAGCTGATGTTTATGCTGCGTTGGCAGAACCAAGTACAACGCTCCGGCTTTTCAAGTCTTAATCCTGGTTTATGACCCTCAGTCGCTGGATGGCTTGAACAGGGAAAGAAAAGCTGCTGTCTACCCCTCAGACTGTCAGCAGAGAAGATTTTGCGTAAATGGCCTGATGGCAGGCGGTGAGTCAGTGGCAGAATGGCGAATGGGAGCTTGTAAATCCTGACTCTCAGGCTCTGCCTTAACCACAAACCCACCCTGCCTCTCTTGTTGTGACTCTCACTGTCGTGATTTTCCTTCTGCAGACTTGTGGTTGCAGTAGAGGAGGCTTTCACTCACATCAAACGCCTCCAGGCAGAGGAACAGCAGAAAGCTCCAGGAGAGATGATGGACCCCCGAGAAGCAGCCCAGGCAATCTTCCCCTCCATGGCAAGAGCTCTGCAGAAGTATCTTCGCACCACCCGCCAGCAGCAGTACCACAGCATGGAGAGCATCTTGCAACACTTGTCCTTCTGCATCACCAATAACATGACACCAAAGGTAATGCTCTCTCTAGCGTGGGTGTAGGAGGGAGGGAGGCAGGGGCTGCACACTTGTGTGTCAGGGGAGGTGCATGGAAGTTTTGATAGTTGCTGTCTGTGATACGATCAGGTCATTGTAGGTGGCATCAGGGAAATAATGGTTCCCTCTACAGCATCACCTCTATCTCACAGGCACTTTCAGAGAGAAAACTCTTCTCGTATCCAGTACAGCAAAAAGGGAGTACCAAAGAAGTGTCTGAGAGAGTGGCCTCGAGTCACAGGGTGTTCTTCCAGCTGGCTCGTGGTAGCAGGTGGCAATCTGTAAAGGACCAGGCTTGGATTTTTATTTTGTTCCCTCTGCAGTGCTGCATTTTGGGCTGCTTCTAATTGTTGCCTGAATCCCTGTCTGACTGACAGTTTTTGTTTCTAATTCCTGGGTCAAATGTCAGTTTGCTGCTTCACACCCTGACTGTGAGCAGTGACTTGCAGATGCAGGGAGGCACTGAATGATGAGGAGGGAAACGGGTCACACAGTCTCCCTCCCACTCTCCACCTTCCCTGCTAAAAACACCCCCAAGCCCTAGAGAAGGATTAGAAATAGAACTTACTCCTGGGCATTTCCCTGAGACTCACTACGCTAAGAGCAGAAATGCTGTCAGGAGAAGGGGCTTAGCACTCTTTCACCGGGATCCACCCGGGACCTCATCTAGGGGTGCAAGGGGGAGTTGTGCCGCCAGTAAGGTGGCCGAGGAGACTTTAAAACACAAGCAACATCTGTATTCCCTGTTCTGCTTTTGGTTTGTTGGCCTCAGGCTGCAGACATGGAAACCTCCGCTTTCAAGCTTAGCTTGGCCTGAAGGAGGGAGGACCAGCTATCCCACCTGCCTGCCTGGGACTGCAATTTTGGGGTGGGGTGTGGGGCTGGTAGGGAAGAAATGACCTCTCTTCTACTCTACTGAACTGCCAGAATGTCCCACTGACTGCTGAAGTCAGAGCTATAGCTTTGCAAGCTTGCTGGCATGGACTGAAGGAGTATCTTCCGGTGGTTGTGTCTTCTGGGGTCTGAAAGGCCGGGAGGGACTGGGGAGAGGATGTCTCCTGAAGCATGGAAGCTGAAACCGTTTGCCCATGCTCATGGAGGCATAGCAGGGGACGCAAAGAGAACACCGCTGCAGAGCAAGGTGCATTCGCGGGGCCAGCGCTAACGCGTGTCCCTTCCTTGGCAGGCATTCCTGGAGCGGTACCTCAACCCGGGCCCGACCCTCCAGTACGACAGGGATCGCTGGTTCTCCAAGCAGTGGACGCTTGTCAGCGAGGAAGCGGTCACAAGCGGGTTACAGGACGGCGTTGTTTTTGTCCTCAAGTGCTTGGACTTCAGCCTTGTTGTTAATGTGAAGAAAATCCCCTTCATCAAACTCTCAGAAGAGTTCATAGACCCCAAATCTCATAAATTTGTCCTCCGCTTACAGTCTGAGACGTCGGTCTGAGGGATTCTGAGGGTGGGTTGTTTGGGGATTGATTGATGATTTATTATTTTTTTCAATATTGTGCTTTTGGGTTTAATTTCCCCAATGCTGATTGAAACTGGCAGATGATGGACCAGTAATATTTGACCATCTGCACTTTATTTGGAAAGGGGAGGGGGAGTTGGGATATCTTACCTAGAAAGAAATATCTTAAGAGGTGACAGGGTGACTTGGCTCGGTTAGCTCAGCCTTGGAGACAGAACGAATTGATCTTTTTTTTCTTTTCTTTTCTTCCTCCCCCCATGCCCCCCCTTCCAGGCACACTGTAAACTTCCTGCTCTCTCTCTCTCTCCACACGGTTGCAACGTCGGTATTCTTGTTGGAGCGCTGCCTTACGCCGTGTGTGCACCTGCGCTTTTGTGTCTCCACTTCTCCTACCTGTAGCTGATTCTGAGAGCAAAAACCTGCTTGCACAGGAGGGGGAATTGCAGTCCCCCCTCACTTGAGGAGGAGAGGGTATCGAAGGGTGGGTGCAGGAGGGCTGCTTCTGTCAGCCTCCTACTCTGGAGACTGCAGACTAATGCTGTTCCTTCTCTCCATGTGCCCTCTCCTGTCAGTGCTGGGCCTGTATGAGCGTAGCAGGATGGTGTCTCTGAAACTGGATCCAGCCCATCTTGCAGCTCCTCAATTTATGTTTGACCGGTGCTCATTAGTGAAACTGCTTTGCATGACACTCACTCTTTTCTCTCTCTCCTGCTTCTCCCTCTCCTGCATCCTTGTCAGGCGCTCTCATGGCTCCCTGTGTCCACCCCTTTTTGTCTGGCTTTCCAAATGCATTTCTCCAGCCAGGGTCCCCTTGGGATCTGCCTTACCTCCGCCTCCTTTTGCACCTGCAAGGGCTGTGTATTTGCACTGGGACAGGGTAGGTAGGTAAGTAGCTGGCGGCCCCTCAGATAAATCACAGACCCTCCCTATGTCTGACAGCCTCTTTGAGGAGAAGGGGGGTGCAGGCAGGAATGTGCCTCTCCCTCTCCAGCAGTTTCCAGAGTGAGTTTAGAGGAAATACAGGCAAGAGCACTTCCCTTCTTGAGGAGAGGAGCCAGGGAAGGGCTGACCTCGGCCGTGTGCACTTGCTTTGGAGAACTGCTGTGCTCCAGGAACGCTGCAGTGTGTCCTTCCCCACCGTATGCCTTCAGCTGTAGCTAAGAAATACCAAACTCTGTCTGAATGTCTAAAGCCTGCCTGCCTGCCTTGGCCTTTCAGGAGTTCCTGCTCGGTGCTGGGATCTGCCTCCACAAGAGATGGGCAGCTCTTACGTTGCGGTTCAGTTTGTAACGCTGCCTTTGCCCATCAGCGCAGCTTTTGGTGCCCAAGACGTGCAGGGTTCCGAAAGGTTAGCTTTTAACGATGGGTCTCAGCCAGTGCCTGAAGCTGACTGCCAGCAGAGTGCATCCATTGTGTGACTCTGGAGATAGATCCGAGGCTGGCAGTGACCTGCCTTCAGTCAGGTCCCTCCAAGATGCCCCTGCTCCATTTTGCCACGCACATATCTCTCTCAGGCAGGAGCTGACCTGTACTCCATATGGATGTCTTAACACGGGGGCTGCAGTTCGGCAAGGTGCACGTGCCAGTGCCTTTCACTGTCAGGGTGCATTGTCTTCTGAGGTGGCCTGTGACAGCCCTCCCCATCCCTTTGGGCTTTCCTCAGGCCTTCCCTGGGTTCCCTTGCTAGCTTGTGGAGCTGCCCCCGTTCCGACCAGCATGAGGGGGCCTGGCTAAGACAAGGGAGTGGGTCTCTGCCCATCCTGTGTGGTGCGGCTGGTGTGGGCTGGCCAGTGCCCACCACAAGCTGGTGGGAGGGAACAGTCCCCTTAAGCAGCACGGTCCAGCCTCTTCCAGCTTCTGCAGCAATGAAGCTGTGTATTCAGCAGCACCTGCAACAGTCCTCTTGGGATCAAAGGAACACCCTGGTGAGGGATAGGGAATCACCACTTTGGACCCTCCAAATGACACCTACAGTCTCCCACACCTTTCTTATGAGCGCCTGGGTAGCTAGTCACCCAGATCTTCTCCATGTAATGGGATGGACATGGCAGTGAAGAAATTAGGTTCATGTTCCATAAAGGATGGGAGGGTTTTCCCTTCTCTGAACTTTGGGCTTCTTTGTCAGTGAGGCTTTCTGGTAGCCTGTATGGGGGCTCCTTTATTGACCGTGGCCTTTGCATTATTTTATTTTGAAAAAGTAGATCACTTCCCCCTTAAACAAGGGCAGGGGAGGGTTTAGTATCTCACACTTGGCTCTCCTAAGGATGCATGTATCTGGCTTTTAGGATGCGCATACCCAGCAAGGTGAGAGAGTCTGGGAGCAGCTTTGGGGGAGACTGTGGAGTGCTTGCACCTCTGTGGAGGCTACTGCCCATGGCTGAATTGGCGTGTTCCTGTGCAGCCAGAACAAGAATCACCTTGCCAGGGGCTTGGGTTGTGCCCGTGTGCGTGACAGCACCTTGTCTCTGGCACCTCTGCAAAACTTCCTTCCTTTCCCAGGATTTCCTTCCCCTTTTCCCTGCCCCACCATGGGGCTTGTTGGACTGTACCTGCTCAGGAAACTCATGTCTTAATTGCGTTAGATCCTTGAATACATGGAGGGCCAGAGGGAAGTGGAGTGTGCTCGCCTGCGCTGGGCCTGCTCCCTCATCTGTGTGCTGTGGTTCAGGCTCTGCCTTTTCTGCCTGCTGCCGAAAAGGACGCTGTCCACAGCAGCCAGCTCCTTCGTTAAACGTTCTTCCCTGTGCCAGCAGCACAATGAAATCTGAAGGGAGAGTGTTTGGCCTCTCAGGCAGACTCTTTAGAGATGCAGCCTGCTTAGGGGTGACAACAGATTATAAGGGGAATCAGGACTCCGGAAGATTCTTTGCTTTTGTTTTTTAATGGCATTCTACTCTTCAGGGTCTCTCATTTTCCTCTCTCTGCAAAATCAGGGGACCACTGTCATACCTACCTCCCTGGGGTGTTGTGAGTCTAAACTCGTCATCAAGTGCTTTTGAGATCCACAGATGGGTCTGTGGCATCTATAGGAATTCAGATTCTTTATAAAAAATACCAAGCGGTGGGAGCAGACTGGTTTGTTTAACTCTGTTTATAGCCAGCTAATGAGTAAGAAACGAGTCACAGGGAAAGAAGCTCTGATCCAAATCCTGCAGTCCTTACTTCAGCAGAGCTTGCCAAGAGCTGAGCGTAAATAAGGCTTGTGGGGTTTGCCAGCCAAGCACAGGCTGTTCTCTGATTGCCTCTCCTATCCTGCATTGTCTCCTTACGCCTCTTCTCCCTCCTCTTTCCCAGCCTGGATGCTTGTACGTGGCTGGGAATTGGTTTGTGGTTTTGTTGTTTTAGAATTCCAAATGGGTTATGAGACAACCCTGTTTGTGGTGAAGTGGGCAACGTTCCTTGCACTGGACATCCTCCGCTACGGGCTGGACCACTCAATAGGGTGCTGTGTTGCCTGGCCAGGAGTGGTCTTGCCCCGCTCCCCTCTTCCATGTTGGTGTTTTTCCTGTGACTCTGAAGTATGCTGCTTGGATACTTTTAAAAGGCTTTGTTTGTTTGCTTGCTCTCGGATTTGTTACAGCCTAAATCCAAAGCCGTGCTGAGATCTTCCCTAAAACCAGATGCAGCTAAGGCTTTCAACTGTTCCAGAGCAGATGGAAATGGCTGTGGGTTTCCACGAAAGCTGGCTTTCTCCTCCATGGTGAAAGAGTGAAAGATTCAGACTTGTTGCAGAGCCTTAGTACCTTGCCAGTCGTGCGTTCAGGCTTGGGCAGAGGTGGTCAGCATGTGCGCTTAGCCTGCTGTTGCCATGTGGCTGCAGCTGTCCTTGTGTCAGCTCTGTGGGGCTGCCCCCCAGGTGTCCCAACCCATGGGAATGGAGCAGGCAGTGCAAGAGAAGAAGCATTCTATTGCTCCCCTCCATACCATCCAGTCCTTGACCAAGCCCGTGTCATTAGCTTAGGGGGTGGAGGGACTGCTTGCCACTACCAGTCCTCCCCCTGCAGAGGGGAGCTGCTCTGCCTGCACCCCACTGCCTGTAGCGGGGTGGCTGGGCTTCAATTCACTGGGTGTGAGAGGGTGATGTGATGCAGCTTGCTCAAAGAGCAAGGTCAGCTCCTGCTTCTGGAGTTGTCCTGGGTGCCTTCAAGAACAATACCTCCCCCAAGGGGGAATATTGGAGAGAAGAGCAGATCTGATTTCAGTCTCTGCCGGCTATTTCTCTGACTTTTGCCTTTAAAAGTTTTCCTGCCAACAACTTCAGTCATTCCACCTCCGGCTCCCATCCTCCCCTCCCTGTGTTCTTTTCCCCCCTAGAGTTCCCCAGTGAGGCAGAACAAGTATCCTCTGGGATGGGGAGGTGCCGGGGCTGCAGCTCAGAGCTTAGGGGGCAGCACATGATACGGTGCAGTTTTGGGGGAAGTCTAAACAGATCCAAGCCCTCATGGAGCCTCTTAACCTTTTCCCTTGGAATGGGGGTCTCTGTGTAAAAGCCTTGGGAATCAGCCCTACCCAAGTAAACAGAGAGCTGCAGGGAAGCAGTTTCTGAAGCTGGCCCTGCACAAGCAGCTTTTAAAAGTCATCTTTGAGGTGCGCTTGCTTCCAGCGCTGGCTGCTGAGGGCACTGGGAAGATCTGTACTGTGCTGACCGTGGAAACCTACTCGAGCCAGTTTCCTCCTGCTTCCCAAAACTTGTAGATCTGCCCTTTCTTCAAAGGTGAAACGAAAGACTTGCCATCTTCTGCAAAAAGGCTGTACTGGGGTGCCAGGCACTGCTGCTCAGTCGTGCTCGGCGCTGCCCAGCTGCTGTGCAAGGGGTATGTGGGCGACACGTGCACACGGAGCCCACATTCCTGTGCCGCTGCCGTATGTGTCTGTGCGCCTCTGTACCCTTCCCCTGATAGCTGTTGGCATTTGTACATGCATAAAGCCTCAAGCAGGGCTTGGTGGTTCAGTGTTTAAGCTGTGTTTAAGAAGGAAGAGTGCTTGGGATTGAGCTGTGGGGGTTTTGTGGTGGTTGGTTTGGTTTGTTGGTTGGTTGGTTGCTTTTAATTAAAACCCCCAAAATTTCTGTTCTCCTAAAAGAGATGGCCTTGGGGCATGAAGTCTCCTACAGGAATACGCATCCTCCTGCATTTGGGCTGCTGGCTCCGATTAGATGATGACCAAAAGTTGCCGCTTCCAACAGCTGCTCCGCAACTGGTGTGGATTGCTTTGGGGTACTCCTGAGCTGGGCCCCCAAAACACCAGCAGTACAGCTGGTGTTCTCTGCCCCTCTACATCCCTCCAAGAGACTGCGCTTTTTATCCCTGCAACATGCTGAAGCCTGGGTGACACTGTCAGCCAGCCATGCCCTGTGTGTTCTCTGCCCAGGGAGGGAATCCTTCCCTCTGGCTGCTTCCCAGGCAAGGGATGATGCTCCAAGGCCAGGGATGCTGCGACTTGCTACCTGCACAGGCCTAACTGTGAAAGAACCTTACACTCTTCTGTGCCTGTTTCTGTGATTCAGCATTATTGTGTCTTGAGGAGAGGGGTGGGCATGGGTGCCCTTCCCCCTCACCCTCTTTTGATCACTGTGTAATACTCTTTTTCTACACAAACTGTGTATAGTAAGATGGGTTTTGCCAAGGTTTTCTAATTAATGGACACTAACCAGCATTTCTTTCTCCCCCCCCCCCCCCCCAACCTCCCCACCTCCCTCCTCTTTGCACATGTGACTTTTTAGCTGCAATGGTACATGGTCATTCTGTTCTTTTCTAATTGTGGACTTAAGTAAGCAAATTCCTGGTGTCTGTGACATTAATGCACTGTGGGTCTAGCCTAGTAAGTTGTTCTGTTCCAAGCTGGGTTCTCTTAAGTTATAGCTGGATGGGGTTTTGTTGTTTTTAAACCGAAACGTAAAACAGTTTTACACTTTGCATATTTTGTACAGTAAAGTTCTGGAAATAAACTGAAACCAGATTCACTTGTCCCACTCCTTCCTCTTATCCTTTCAAACCAGCAACCAACAAAAACGCTCTTCTAGCCTTCAAGCATTCCTTCGCTGTGGCTGGGAGAGGCCCTGCAAGCATGTGGCTTAACCTTTTTGAGGCTGCCTTTCTGTGTGTCCTGTCCCCACCCCACCACCCAGACCTGCCTGATCCACCCTGCCACAGTGACATGCAAAAGCTCGTTTGTCACTCCTGAAGAAAGACTGCTAGGTGGCTGCTTTGAACACCTGAAATCTCAAACGTTGGGGAGCAGATGCAGCAAGGGAGGGGCTGGGGGGGATATGATGCGTGACTGGAGTGGGAACAGGTTTTTCTGCCTCCTGTCCTCTGTGTTTTGCACGTGAATTACGAAGTGCAGGATTCATGGCAAGAGTTCCTTATTTGGACCTGGCAGGGAGGAGGAGTGGCATGAGGAGGAAAAGCCGGTGCTCCTTGTTTGTGTGGGTGCAAGCCTGTGCCCTGCTAAAACAACACGCGGCGATCTTGCCTCAACAGCGCCTGTAGGGGCGGCTCTCCTGAGGAAAGCCTCCAGTTCCCATCCCTGCCATGCCGAGAGCTCGGAAAGGCCAAGGAAGCATGGAAGCAGCCCCACTCCCTAGACCCTCTCCGGTACCTGCTCTTCATTAAAGCCTCTCCTAGGGAGTAGTACCCGGCCTTGGAGCTGTACAGTACTCTGCCTCTGGGGCTTTGCTGGAAAAATCCACAGGATGCTGCTGCCCAGTGAAAACAGTTGTGGAGATAAGCAGCGCGTGTGTGTCGCTGAGGGAGAGAAATGCCCAAATGGGCAGTTTTGGAGATAGAGGTATTTGGGCTACAGAGCACTGAACTGAAGCCCAGGAGGAAGCAGGAAGGGTGGGATGGCCCTGTGCTCGGTCCTGCCTTCTGCCCTCCCTTGATCTCTCTGCTTTTGATCTGTTCCCCCTCATCCTGCTGATGCTTTGGCAGAGCCTGGCCCTGGGCTGTTTGCAGTACAGACCCTAGATTTGGGCAGGGAAAGGAAATAACTGGTATCGCCCTGCAGAACCGGTGATGGACGCGCTGTCACTGCTGGTCCCCTCCTGCCCCTCAGAGGAAGATCTGGCTTGCCAGACTGGAGCTGCGTAGGTAAAAACACCGTGGGAGCCGGCCAAAGGTGTGTAAGAAGCAGGAATTTGGCACAAACAAAACAATAGGCTTGTCTGCCTAGTCCTGGGCTTTTAGCCTGGAGAGCTGTGTCTTCACAGATGAGTTCAGCATGCTGGGTTTCATTCGTGGCTTAATGTTGATACCAAATCAATGCCCCATCGCCGCCTTTCACGGTGCGGGCTTTCCCACTGCAGAAGCTTCAGGAAGGAACTGGCTTTGCTAGAGGGACGAGTTCCCCTGGCCCTTCGTCGAGACCGAAGCTACCTGAACCATAAGGGGCACTGGTGCAAAGCTCAGCAGAAATTAGAGCTGAGGGTGCTTTTCTGGGTTGGCCAAGTCTTTCGCCAAAATTGCAGGAGGCTGTGGGGTGTGAGGGAGCCTCAGGTGCTGTGTTAACCCAGTTAAGTGTTGCTGACCAAACCTCTGACAGAAAGGGGATGGAGGCTTTCCCTGGAAATGTTTGGAAGGACCAGTCATGCTGAATGTAAGTGCCCTTTGCCTGAGGGAGATACCAGGCTGGGGTCACTGGAGAAGGAGAGGACTGTCCTGCAGTGCCCTTCAGCTTTGAGGATGTGAGGCTGTGGCTGCCCTGAGACAGCACAGCCATGACGGCTGCAGCAGATGGAGCACTGGGTGCTGAGCAGTGCTCATGGCTGAAGAGTGGCTTAATATTTAAGAAGACTGATGGACTCCGGTAGGTGATATGGACCAGGCTTCTCAGTTATGACAGGTCAGAAGAAGACAGCTTCAAGGAATTCAGTGGGGAAGTATGGGGCAGAGAGATACAACAAATGGGTTTAAAAAGGAATTTGTCACCTTAGGCAACTGGCGCCAGAGCCTTGCATGAAGCACTAGCAACACCTTGCCATACAATATAGTTAGCTAAATTAATTGTTCAGTGAAGCATCTGGCTGTGGAAGTAGGCAGGGCTTCAAGCCCCAAAACATCTTCTGCTAGTGCTGTGTACTGGCTCTGTTGTCCCAGTCTGTGATACAAGGGAGCAGGTCTGAACTCCATGGGGGTACAGGGAAGGATTGAACTTGAGGGCTTCTAGGGCAATTCTGCGCAGGAAGCTGGGGGGACCTGGAGCTGGGGGCAGACAGGGTGGGCACAAGGGGGAGCAGGACGTGGTGTCTCAGAATGGCATGCAGGAAGGGAAGCTGGCAAACTTGATTTGTCTTTCAACACCGCTCCCGAGTTTGCATTGGACTGGGAAGGGGATGGGTTTAGGTTACAGTCTTTTCCGGTGCTGATGGATAATCCACTGAGGCAGGGGCGACTGTTCCCTTTGCGTGTGTGCTGCTGGGTCAGGAGGTGCAGAGAGAGGGGAGAGCTCTGAGCCTAACGTGTCTGTAAGACCTAGGTGTGGATGGTGTAGCAGGGCCATTGAACCTGCGTAAGTCACTGTGAACAAGGCTACCCAAGCCGCTTTGAAATGCAGTTCCAGGTTTCGCAGCCCTGCTGTGAGTGGGCATCTCAGGCTGCGCTGGCGCAGCGCAGGCAAAATGGAGAGTACCTCCAGCAGGAAGAAAGCTGCTTTTCAGTTTCTCCCCATCTCTTTGTCCCCATCAATAACAAGCTTGAGAAAGGTTTGAGTTGTTTTCCTGGCCGCCGCTTACACAGCGGTCTGGGATCGGGTTAGGGCCCACTGCGAAACTGATGGCCTGTTCCAAGGGCCTGAGGTGACTGTGGCTTTTCCCAAAGTCTGGGGAGCTGAATGGGGTAAAGGTGGCTCTGTACATGACTTGGGGTTTGCTCTGGTCCCTGCTTAGCTAATGAAAATAACACAGGGACACCAAGAGCCCTCATGCCGCTCTACGGCTGCTGGCCCGCCTCCCAAGGCCTGTGGGTCCTGCCCACAGGAGGAGAAGGTTTATTTGCTGGTGGGGCCACAGCCAAGATGAAGGGAACAAGGAGTCTTTGGGCTCTGCGTGGGCAGCACTAAATACAATTCAGAAGAGGAAGACGAGAGATAACATTTACCTTGTGGATGTGTATTTGGGATAGCTCAGTGCATCCACCTCGCTTACGCACCAAAATACAGAGGAGGTAACGAAACCTCGAGGGAGGTGGTAAGACAAGGAGGAGTCAGTGTGGAGTCAGCAAAGAGACCTTGGAGAATAGGGTGTGGTTTTCCCCTCTGGCATCCTTAGAAACATGAAGGTGCAAAGATTTTTAAAAACAGACACCCCAAACTGCTCTAGGCATGAAGCTACTCTGGAAATTGAAACATTTTAAGGCTCTTCGAAAGGCTTCCAAATGCTTCAGACATCTGCAGGTTTGGCTGGGTTTTGGTGGGGGTTTTTTTCAGCTGTTTTTCTTTTCTTTTTTTTTTCCTTGCTACTTGAAAAGGTAGCATGAACAAAAAGCGGATGGATGCATGGAGAGAGGCAAGTGCTTGATAAAACACCTTTGATTCAGCCTCTCTGGAAGTTTTAAGATACTCAGCAGTTTTTAGCTGTTTTGGACCTCTCTTCAGCACGAGTCAGATGCTGTGGGGATGCTTTAAAAGGGGGAATGAGGAGGAGTTGATTTTTATCTGGGCTGCAGATGTGAAACAGATCTGCAAACCTTTTAGCTTCTATTCTGTAAAAGCTCATTCTTGAGCACTCATAATACCAGATCCTACAGTTGATTATAATTTGGCTTTGTGAGTCGTCATTGGAAGAAACTGATTTAGTAATTCAGTAACTAGGCTGTGGGAAGCTGTGCAAATTCCTTCAGCGATTTCATGTGGTGGGGACTAGAATGTTCTTCAAACATTCAGTTACTCCTGTGGTTCAATAGCCTCTCTCTTTGTCACTAGCGGGAGCAGGGCTTTGACATGCTGGAATGAACTTTAAAGCAAAAGTCTAACACCAGGCAAACTTCAGGGCTGCTCTCCGGGCAAAGGTAATTTTTATTTTCATCTGCCTTACTGAGGGAGGGACCTGATTCAAGCTGGGCTTCCTCCACGTTCCAAAGCAGAGGACGAGGTTGCCTGTGGCTAAGTCATTTATCCCCCTCCGCAAAACCAAAGAATGGCTCAGTCAGGGCAACCACTGGTCTTCTTGAGCAGGTAAGTGGCTTTTAGGCTTAACCCCTGTGGGAAACCCAGTTCATTTAACCCTGGAGAATTCTTTCTCTTGTGTGAAGTGACAGCACTTGTCCCTGGCAGGGCAGCGGTGTGAGTCGCGGTGGTGCCGGGGGTCACTGACCTCTTTCTGCAGTGGCAGCCAAGATGGCCCAACCTCTCCTTGTGAAGTCAGGGCTTGGTCAAAGGGTGATGGTTCCTCCTCTGGATTTTGGGATGATTTGGGGTAAAAAGTACCCACCCCAAAAAATCCTGGTATTTCTGTGGTGCCTAGGCTGGTGTCCCCTGCAAAAGGAAAGCCAGTCTTAGCTCTGCATGTTCACAGCCACGGCTCATGGCATGGAGACCCCCCCACAGCCTGCTCCTGGCAGGGGTGTGAGGGAGGCGGATTTCTCCCTGCGCTCAAGCAGTATGGGCATGGGAGAGCCTTGTCCTTAAGCAACCCTCAATACCATATGGTGTGGGAATGGGCTGAGAAGAAGAGAAAGACTGTCCAGGTAGAAATGGAGAGGAAAAAAATATAGATAGGAGAGCAAATGAAGGTGAAAAAGCAAGGTGTTCTTCTCATTTTCCATAGCATTAAGGACAATACCAGAAGCCCTTTGAGTGCTTTGCTGATCTCCTTCATCACAGCAGCTTGACAAAAGGCACAAGGGAGAGAGGGAGGAGTGGAAGCAAAGAGTGAGGCACTGGAAGGACTTTTGCTTCTATCCCAAAAGCTGTTCTTAATCTGACTCCAGAAAGGGGTTTCATGGCTGCAAGGAAGCTCTGTAGCTTTCCCCCCATGCCGCTTTAAGTAGTTTAACACTTCTTAAACCTGGCAGAGAGCTTTAAGGGAGCTGGTCCAAGAGGGCTGGCTCTGCCCAGGACCTTGCCCCATAGTCCCTGCCATCATTAGACATCATCTTCTGCCAAACAGGTGTGAAAGCCATCCCATGGCTGGCCCCAAGGGCTATCCACTGCTGATGGGCTGCTTTGCCCATGTGTCTGTGATACAAGGGAGCGGGGAAGAGGCAGGGGGTGCTGCAGCATGGTAGGGTGATGTAGAGTCTTGGGTCTCAGATGTGGCACAGTCTCAGTACCAAGGTTAATTATCCCTCCTGATGTGCTCCACTGCTTCCAGTTTCTAACAAATGGTGTTCTGCTGCACAGCATAGATGTACCTGGGGCATAAAAGTAGCCAGGAGGCAGTTTGTTTGCCCTGGATAGCCTTGGTGCCTGTTTACCCGGTCCTCCTCTTCGCATCCCCCAGTCCAGGCATCGCTGCACAAGTGGCTGTGTGTGGGGGCTTCCCCAAAGCCAAGCCTTTGCTGGGGTAGAGATGAATCCAGATGCAGTCCCAGCCTGTTTTCATAGGACTGCAAAACAGTAGCAGCTGGGACATGATATGTTCCCGTCTAATTAATTACTTCCTTGGGAATAAAAGGCAATGGGTTTTGTTTGGTCTCTGTAATGAATCAATCATTTCTGAGGTAGGATGTGCAGACAGACACCGAGAAGCAGCCGGTGTTCTCAGCTGTTTGTTGGTGGCTGGCTGAGCGGCTTCACTCTGGGATGGGAAGCAGCCGACATCTCTGGTTTCACTGCAAGGCTGTTCCTCTCCCAAGTGTGGCACAGGAGCCTCCTGGCGCTCCTGGGAAACATCACGGAAACTGCTGACCCCGAAAATAATGGAGTAATCTGTGATTTCCAGAGTGCTTCCTCTGTCCTCTCCTTCTGGAGCTGTTGCTCAAATGGTTGACACTAGCTCAGAGCAGTTTTGGGTTCATAGAGCCTCTCCACTAGTGTCATTGAGTCTGCTGCAAAGGCAGAAGCTTTCTCCTTTGTGCTTCTGTGTGATAGCTGCACTACATGGCTCTTGATGGGTTTCCCTCTCCCTTGATTGCTGTCCATGAGCAGAAGGGGTTGGCCTGGTGTATAGCACACCAAGCTTCTGTGGTCTCTGGCCCCATGTCTGGGGACAGGGAGAAGGTGGTTTATGACTTTGTTCTTGCCACATATCACTTGTGAGGTGGGGCGGGGGGGGGGTGGTGGTGCGGGTGGAGGCCCATGTCCTCACTCTCATTGAGGCCTGATAAGATTAGGTTTTTGGGTACTTTGAAGTGACTGATCAGCCTCTTGATTGGATGAAGACAAAAATACCATTCTTTGCCTTTCTGTGCATTAAGATGCAGTTAGTATGAATATCTAAGTACTGCTTTGGAGAAAAAGAGCTATATGTTAAGAAAGGGACAGACTTGCCTGCAGAAACACTAAGAACATCCCATGTGCACAATTATTATATTTCTTAAATAAAGACTGTGGGGGGTTGTTGGGTTTTGGATTTTTTTTCTGTTTCCTCATCCAAACATACTGACCTTTTGCTTTTGAGTGTGTTGTGAGCAGGGTTAGGATGGCTTTGCTCCCCAGGGTTGCCAGTACCTTTCAAACACCAGTTGTACCTGCTTCTGGCAGAGAAGCCCAGAATCGCCTACATGTGATACCTCCCCATACCACCACCTTACCTGTCCTTCCAAGGAGGACGCTCAAGTTCAAGCTGCCATCCCCTTCAGGGGGTATTGCCCCGTTCAGATGTTTGGTCACTATGAAAACAGGACCAACTGAGGTGTTACAGGTAAATGGGAGAGACTTTGCTGCCTACTCATCTTCATTGCTGCAATCCTTCCTCCCATGCAATGTTTTCTTAAATGTTTTATGTGTTTATCCCTAAACCTGACAATAAAAACTTCCCCTTTGTGGACAATGGGCATGATGAAAACTGTAATGGGGGCTGAGGGAAGAGATAAAGGGTGGTCCCTTCAAGAACTGTGCTGGAATCCTGAAGGAGCAGCAGCCATAGGGATCATAGAATCATAGGGGTTGGAAGGGACCTCCAGAGACCATTGGGTCCAACCCCTCTGCCAAAGCAGGTTCCCTAGCTCATATTGCACAGGTAGGCATCCAGACTGGTCTTGAATATCTCCAGAGAAGGAGACTCCACCACCCCCCTGGGCAGCCTGTGCCAGGGCTCTGTCACCCTCACTGGCTCCAACTTGCAGCCATTGCCCCTTGTCCTGTCCCCACAGACCACTGAAAAGGGGCTGGCTGATTCCCCCTGTGTCCCATACTTAATAAGGTCCCCCCTTAGTCTTCTCTTCTCTAGGCTGAACTGTCCCAGTTCACTCAGCCTTTCCCCGTAGGGGAGATGCTCCAGGCCCTTAATCATCTTTGTAGCCCTCCTCTAGACTCTCTCCAGGAGATCCCTGTGTTTTCTATACCAGGGAGCCCAGAACTGAACACAATACTCCAGGTGGGGCCTGACCAGGGCAGAGTAGAGCGGGAGGATCACCTCCTTTGACCTGCTGGCCACACTCCTCCGGATGCACCCCAGGATCCCATTGGCTCTCTTAGCCACCAGGGCACACTGCTGGCTCATGGCCAACCTGTCATCCACCAGGACCCCCAGGTCCTTCTCCACAGAGCTCTTCTCCAGCAGGTCATCCCCCAGCCTGTACTGATACAAACAGTTGTTCCTTCCCAGATGCAAGACTCTACACTTGCTTTTGTTGAACCTCATCTGGTTTCTCCCTGCCCAGCTCTCCAGCCTGTCCAGGTCTCGCTGGATGGCAGTGCAGTGTTCCTGCCTGTCAGCCACTCCTCCCAGCTTTGTGTCATCGGCGTACTTGCTGAGGGTCGATGCTATTCCCTCATCAAGGTCGTCAGTGAAGATACTAAAAAGGACTGGACCCAACACTGAGCCCTGGGGAACACCGCTAGTCACAGGTCTCCAGCCAGACTCTGCTCCACTGATCAGCACTCTCTGAGCTCAGTCCAACAGCCAGTTCTCAACCCACCTCACTGTCCACTCATCTATCCCCTACTCTCTCAGCTTTACTATCAGGATGTCATGTGAGACAGTATCGAAAGCCTTGCTGAAGTCAAGGTAGATGACATCCACTGCTCTCCCTCTATCTACCCAGCCAGTGATGAGATCATAGAAGGCTATGAGATTGGTCAAGCATGATCTCCCCTTGGTGAATCCATGCTGACTACTCCTCATGACCTTCTTCTCTTCCAATTGCTTGGAGATGGCATCCAGAACAAGCTTTCCATGGACAGAAGTGAGGCTGACTGGCCTATAGTTGCTTGGATCCTCCTTCTTGCCCTTTTTGAAGACTGGAGTGACATTGGCTATCCTCCAGTCCTCAGGCACTTCTCCTGTTCTCCAAGACCTGTTGAAGATGATAGAGAGCGGCTCAGCAATCACTTCTGCCAGCTCCCTCAGTACATGTGGATGCATCCCATCCGGGCCCATGGATTTGTGTGCATTTATCCCTTTGAGCCGCTCCTGGACCTCCCCCACCTCAACCAGAGGGAAGCTCTTCATTTCCCAAACTCTCTTACTTTCTTTCAGTGTCCATGGGTCCCAAAGGGCCTTTGAAGCGAAGACCGAAGCAAAGAAGGAGTTCAGTATCTCCACCTTCTCAGCATACCCCGTCACCAGGACACCCACGTCGTTCAGCAGGGGACCCACATTATCCCTGGTCATCCTCTTACTATTCCCATATCTAAAAACCCCCTTTTTATTATCCTTTATGTCCCTTCCCAGCTTCATTTCCAGGTGGGCTTTAGCCTTCCTAGTCGTGTACCTACAGGCCCTGGCCACATTCCTATATTCTTCCCAGGTGCTCAGACCCTTTTTCCACAATTCATAGACCTTCTGCTTTCCTTTGAGTTTACCCATGAGCTCCCTGCTCATCCACGCAGGTCTTCTGCCTCTCTTTCCTGATTTCTTGCTCAAAGGGATGCACCGATCCTGGGCTTGGAAGAAGCGCTGTTTAAATGCTAGCCAGCTCTCACAGGCTCCCTTACCTTCTAACAGCATAGCCCATGGGATAGCTCCTATTAGGTTGCAGTAGAGATCAAAATTAGCTCTTCTAAAATTCAGGGTAGCAGGATTAGCCCTTTCTTTCATAATGCCACAGAAACTTTTCATAAACTACTACTGACACTAGTCCACCAGCTCCAGATGAGCTCAGCCTCACTGGCCTCTGCATAAGCCTAAGAATGAATGACTTTTTCTCCCCAGCGCTCTGTTGCTTGATGCATTGGTGTGTACACACCTGTGAAACACCCATGCACTTGAACATGTCTGTAGTGCTGTTTGCAGGGTCTGCCTGTTCTACCTACATAAGCTCTGCCTCTCAGAGCACCTAAAGAGGGGCATGTCCACAAAGGTGGACATCCACAGCAGGAAGGGAAGTACACGGAAAGTACCCAGGCAATGGGGATGTCCGGAGGTGGTGCCAGTTAGGAAAGGCAGTAGAGCAACTCTTCATTTAGCCTTTGTGTTTGTAGGAAATTCACGGTGCCTTTCAGTGGCTGAGCTGGAGCAGCGGGGCCTGTGCAGGCCGCTACCTTATGTAGGGTGAAATTGTGCGTGTTTTGCTCCTGGGAACAGCCCCCAAGGTAAAGATGAACATGGTGCTGTTCTGGGGTGAGTATTTGTCCCTTAGTCACAGACTAAGAGACTACTATATGGGGAGTTTTGCCTGTCCTTGCTCCTTGGGGAGGTGCATCAACAAGACCTTCAGTCCACTTGCTCCCTCTCTCTCTGATCTGGGGTCCTCCAGCAAACCTCTTGGAAAAAACAGCTGAAACTGAAGAGCAGCAGGAGGGTGCTGGGCACTGCTCCAGCCAGGAGAGAGGGGCGTGTCAACAGGAGGAGCGGACCTCTGGGCTGAGCACGCTCTGCACTTTGATCCTTCTGAACATCTCCACCAGGCCCTCTGGGAGGGGGTGAGTTGTTCATAATCCCAGTGCAACTAGGTGGATGGTCTCCCCAAAAACACTTAGTCCAAGTCTTCCAGGCAGTGCTTATGCTTTGTAAAGAAAGAAGAAAGGGCAAATAGCTGACCTGGGGCTTCTGCTGTCCTGTCTGTTCTTCTAATAAGCCATGTCTGCCAAGCCCCTGTTGAGTGTTTGATGTTCAACGGGGAGCTAACGTGGCCTACAGCCATATACATCATAAGCACGGTATTCATTCATATACATAGAGGTGCAGAGATTTCCAGCTGCTTGCTGCTCATGCTGGCACTTACCACCAAAGGGGTATGGCACACGGAAGGAATATATCAGTACTTCAGCTTTTTTATACCAGTAGTTTCAATTTTCTATTTCAGCAAATGAGAGAGTCAGAGACTGATCAACAGGCAGGAAAAAAATTATCTATAAAATCTTGCTTTGCAGTTTGTCTGATAAAGGAAATATACAATGTGTAAACCTTGTTTCTCACCAGGCTGATTTGCATTCATAAAGTGAACTCTGAATTCGCTGTGCCTCACACAGTTTTGTCTGCTAACATCACTTACCCCAGACGTAAACCACTATAAGAAAGATCAGAGCAGTATTTTTTTCTCTGTAGCAAGAGAGGACATCTATACCCTACCTATGCTAACAAGTCTGAATGACCAGAGAACATATTTATAAATGTATTTATAAAGATAAAGCTACCTCCAGACTCTCCATTCATTGCACTATTGTCACACCTAATAAGCTAAGACAATTGAAATCTGCCGGCATGGGAAAGCAGGGAGACCTAACACTGTCGCAGTGACCTGCACATGGATGGTGCTACACTCACCAGGACTGAGTTGCTGGCCCTTTGCTTTGTGAGCGACCCCCTTGATTGGTGCCCTGGGCTGCTTCTAAATCTGCAGTCAAAAGATGCTTCTCAGAGGCCACCATGGGACATCCAAGTCTCTAAGCGGGGAGTAACTGTGCAACTGGATACTTCAAGCCAAACAGCTTGAATCCTTTCACTGCTCATTGCCCAATGCACGTTGTCCAGCATCTAATACAGATGGATGGATGTGTTCTCACCCAACACATGGGAAAAGATGATACATAGAGTTTGGGTTAACATTTAGCTAAAGATGGAAGGTCATAGGGAATAGGAGGGCTTCAGGGTGGGCCTCTGTGAATGTTTCCACTGGCAGGAGTATGCTACATCATGTGCACCACCTTCAATCCAGCTGAGGTTCACCTGAAAGGGAAGGTAGGCCCAGCCCAGACCTGGCTCCAGATGTTTGGAACTGGCCTGGGGTCTGCACTAGTGTTTCTTTGGGGTTAAGACCAACTGTTTGGTTCAGTGCCATGATCTTCAGCCTCAGGAGTTTGGGCTTAGACCTGGATCAGCCTTTCCAGCAGTTCAGGAACTTGTAAGCGTTGATGTCTCATATCAGACCACCTGCACTTACCCTATCTTTCGCCTGAGCTTTCAAGAAGAAAGAAGGTTGGAAAGGGCCCACAGTGTTTGGCTTTGCATTGCTCCACCAGACAAGAATATCCTAATGTTACATGGAATCACTGAAAACTGAAAAGTGCATCCCTAAAACCTTCTTCCCCTCCCAAAGCTTTTTGCTGCCCCTGGCATGTTAATGAGTAGCTACAGACACCCACAGCAGAACCTGCAGGATTGAGTGATCTTGGCAGAGTAGCTGCAAAGGGCATAGTGTTTAATCAAGGGACTAAGTGGCCTTCCCTATGTCTTGAAGTGACGTTTGGTCTTGGGATGTAAGTGCTGGACTGATGAGTTTGGAAAATACAAATTAGCTCCCTGTGTCCCTCTGGCAGCAACCAGGCAGGCACCTTCCTCCTGCCCTGGGTCACCGGAGGCAGATTCCCTGCAGATTCCTATTGTCCTTCCTAAGGAGGCATGATTTACAGCGGTGCTGGGTGCCTGCAGGGGCAGGCCGCAGGGGCAGGCCCAGTGGCTCAGCACCGCTGAGAATCAGGCCAGGGAGTCCCAGCAAGGGCAGGGGCAGGGGCAGGGGCAGCGGGGCAGGGGGAGAATGAGGAGCAGCAGTGCTTGCTGACGCTCACAGGTCTTCAGATGGAAGGACCTGCTGTGGGGGAGGGGGGTGTCCTCTCAGTCCCCGTAAGTCGAACTGCACAGAGTCTCAATTAGTCATCGTCGTCGTCGTCATCATCGTCGTCGTCATCATCATCATCGTCGTCATCATCGTCGTCGTCATCATCGTCGTCGTCGTCATCATCATCATCGTCATCTTCAGTATTTATCTTCCCAGAAAGCACATCCTCTATCCAGTCCTCCAGCTCCTCAGCTGTTGGCAGGTCATCGTCATCTCTGATCTCCATCCAGATGCTGTCAGCCTGAGGGGACAAGTGATGGGGGATCAGCCACCCTCAGAGACAGAGGGAAGAGACCAGGATTGCTGCTATAGGGGAGACAAAGTAGGATGGGGGCTGGCATTAACTCCCACTCCACCACAGCTTGTGGGCAGACTCAAGCTTCAGTGTCTTTCTGCCCACACATTGGGATTACTACTTCCCCGAAGTGCTGTTGCTTCTGACTCAAGGCAGTGGGAATGGTCAGTGGGACTAGTCAGTGGGTTTACATGAGTGTGGCACAGTTTGCCCTGAGTTAAATATCTGCCTGTTCCTCTCCTGCACCCCTTACACCTGTGAGCAAGAGCATTATCCACCTGATGCATTGTCCTCACCCTGTCTGGCCAGTTCTGTAGATTCCAAGTCTACATTAAGAGAGCACGAAGAGAGCTAAGCTATACCAGCTTCCCCCCATGTCTCCCCGCTTAACAGGACATCAGAGCATCGCCCTACTTCCTTACAGAGACATTCTAGGACCTCTTCCTTTCAGTCTTTACACCCTGCTGTCAGCACCCCTTCTCTCCAGACTCTTCTCCCATCACCTTTGCCTCAGGACATTGCTCTGGACTCTCCATATGTAACAGCAGTTCCTCAGATCATCTTAACCATGCTCCAGCTGAAGAATGGTGAAAAACACTGATGTCCTGGTCTACGGGTGCCCTCCTGCACTATTTTTTACAGACGTCTGCATTACATCCATAAACCGGAGTGAATAGGGGTGATTTAGTGAGCAAATGCTGTTTAAAGTGCAGTCAGAAGATGCTGCCTAAATTGTGGCTGTTACCCAGGGACAGCCTGGGTGGCTGTTACCCTGAGACTGGCAATGAAAGATTTTCTCTCTGCTCTACTGTAGGTTCCTTGGGTAGATGCCTGGGTAAGACCTTTCCCTTCCCTGTCTCCCCTCCCCAAAATGGGATCAGCCTCCCATTTTGCAGAGGTGCTGTGAGATTACCTTGTGCCACATTTCATGTTACAGAAGCAAGTGCTTATGTCAGAAGCCAGCCACCAGCTTTAGCAACCACTCCCCACTTCTCTCCCCGATACCTAACTCTGCTGTATGGCTTGCTGAAAAGGGAGACCCGTTTCTGCTCAAGGGAAGCTGTTTCTCCCTCACAATATTTTCCTCCTGAGACACCAAAACCGTAAGAAGAAAGAGCCACAGAGAAGCAGGCAGCTCTTGCTTCGTGGTCCCCGTTCTCAGGCCTGTTGGGACAGCAAAAAGTGACACCTTTAAATGAGGGGAACAGTAGTGGGCCCACTGCACCTGGAGAAGGTGCTGTGCAAATAAAGCTGCCAGAGTTTGCAGTGCACCGAGGCCCTAGTCCTGAGCTACTATGATGTGATGGGCCAGTGGGGGCTGCTGGAAGCTCCAGTGTTTGTATTGGCAAGTTTTTAGAGAAGCGATGGGGTCACAGGGGTTATGTCCACTGAAGCCAACAGCAGTGTTTATTTTTACTCCATTGTGTAAACCCCACTTTGTACCTGTGTAACTTGGCTGAATGCAGTGATGTAACACTAAAATAATGAAATGAGCTCAGTGTTTGTTTTAGATATCACCTGCCAACCTAGAACTTTCTTAAATCTCACTCTTGAGGAATAGAAAACAGACTTAAGAGGAATGAAATAAAAACTGCAAATACTATAATCAACGACCTGAAACATTTACTATATCAAAGCCAGGTAATGTATGAGTTTTTACAGGTCTCTGAGTGACTGCTGGGTAATAAGGCATATGCTCCTGCCTAACACTGCTTTCTATATGATTCTCCTGCCACCAGCAATCCTACTTCCATGAATTTCCATTGATAGCTGTTTAATGTAGCTTTGACACAGCTTAAACACGGCCAACTGCTGTAAATACAATGAAGGGAGATACTGTGGACTAGTAATAAGGGCAAAAGACTGGAAGACTCAGGCTCTATTTCTGGCTTGTCTGTTCAATTCTCTCACGATCTGAGGTGACAGATGCTATCTTGGCCCACTTCCCTTTTGTCTTGCTCCTAACAATTCTGCTAATAAGCCTTAACCCACTGGGCCCCCACTCTCTTGGTGTCTGTCCTACAGTCTGGCAGATGCTGCTCTAATACAGGAAAAGCCCTACTTACATCCAGCCAGTGCCACATCTACCACATAACTCCCAAGCCAGCCTGTGCACTTCTTTCTCACCCCCTGAGTGGGATGGGCAAGATCCAGAGTCTCCACTTGCTTCGTAACACCATCGCTTTGCTTCCACTATTGCATCTCCCATCTTATGGTCTTGCAGCATTTGTTGTAATAGGGGACACAATTACCTCCCTTTTTGTCCCTTTTTTTCTGGGGATGTACGGGAGAAAGAGGTTTTGGGGCCTGAGGAGCAAGGTCAGGACCAGCTCCATCCAGTTATTCCAACTGTACTTAATAGCAGAAATCCCACTGATTCCAGTGGATCTCAGGTCCCCTCCTTTCTAGCACCCTAATCTTGGGATCACTGGATTTTTTCTGGGCACATGCTACTCACATCTGTGACGTTCACCACCCCAATCTGTGGTCTGAACAGGTCAATCTTGAAGGTCTTCTCCCAGTAAGTGATCAGCTGCAAGGGAGAGAAACAAAGCTCAGGCAAGGATGTTTGTTTGTACCTCCCTGCATTAATTCAGCCAGATGGGCTGTGGTGTGAAGAGTGTGCGTCAATGAGCGTAAGGGAGAGAAGAGGGGCTGAACATGAGCTTGGACCACCACACACCTGACAAAGGAAAGTGGCAGCTCTGTGAATGTTCCCGAGACACCCCTTTCGTGGAAGGCAGACCCCATCAAGCAGCTCTCAGGGATCACCCATGGTCCAGTTTCACATTTTTCCCTGTCCAAATTCTCAGACACACTTAGACACTCCCCATACACACTCCCCATTTTTCCTTGTCCAAATTCACACCCACACCCCCCACAAACCCACACCCCCATACACCCACACACCCCTGAATTTAAACCAAAGAAAGGCAAGGAGCTCCTGCCACTCACCAGAGGAAAATCATCGGGGTCAATCCAGACAATGCTCAGGTCAGGATTTTCGGTGTTGTCCCTGGCAACCTGCTTCAGGATTTCCAGGAACTCAAAACCGTCTGGAATGATATAAGAACCACTGCAGCCCTCTCCTGCAAGCATGCAGGCAGTCTTTGCTTGCAGGGTTTTCAACCTCCCTCACCCCCCTGTGCACACAGGAGTTGTTTATAGTTCTCATTAAAATGCTGTCTCCCAGCTCTTTCTTCTGATAATAAGGCTTTTAATTTCAAGCATCCTCCCCGGGTATTGAAATTAGTTACACATGAATTAAGTCTCATAATCCTTCCGTGGAGTGGAACAATGTCACTATTTTCTTGTGGCAAGGGAGGAACTGAGCCCCTGAGAGGCTGGAGCTTTTTGGCACACTGATGCCACTGAGACGCATTGAAGCCATGGCTTTTCAGGAGCTGATGCCCATGGGTTTCCCACATGAGCATTGCACACCCAGTCTGCCAGAGCCACACAGCAAACAGCTGCAAAGTTAGGGAGCAAATCCTGGTGCTGGGGTGGAAGGGATGGCTTTTTTTTACCCAGCCAGCCATCCATTCGTATCCAGAGCCCATGAATTTGAGTCCTGGCTGCTAGGGCATCTGCTAGCATTAACACCCAGAAGCAACCCAGGTCCCTGTCCTGGCAGGCTGGGGCTTCCTGTCCTGGCTGGGGTGCGGGTCTCCGCAGTGTAAACAAAGCACATGAAACTACCCCATCTTGAGTGATGGAGAGTCATGCAAGGAGAAAAACAGCCTCCTACCTGGGTCATCTTCTTCAGCAAAGGCTACGATGTGGATTCCCTCCATGTCGTCTTCCTGGAAACAACAAAACTATTACTGGTGCCCAGGGTGGGAGGACAAGCAGCTGCTGGAGACAAGGAGCAGTGGGATGCCTTCAGGTGAACAGGACGATTGCAAAGGGAGGCTTGACTGGAGCTCCACTGAGACACCAGAAATAGGAGCTGAGCCGAGGCTGAGTTGCGGAGGCACTGAAGCAGGTAGTTTGGGTAGTGCTGCCAAAACCCTTCAGCTAAAAGTGAGGTAGACACCACGATGGCAAAGGCAAAGGAGATTCTGATGGTGTGGGGCAAAACCTCACCTGTAGGGAAGGGTGAGGGCTCTCTTGCTTGGCAATATGGGCTCACCCTCCATGCTCGAGGCCACCTATCCTCACAAACTGGCAGCTGCCAGGGGATGGTTTGCAGGCAAACAAATATCTGCCACCATGCTCAGAGCCCAAACCTGCTGCCTCATGGCCAGCAAAGGAGGTTCCCCTCACAATACGAGAAGCAAGGTGGCTCAGTTGGACACCTTTTGAGATGTGAAGGGTCTCTGCTCTAGGTGAGGGTCTCCATAAGCAGCAAGGGGAATAGAGCGAGAGGCTCATTTTGGGGCTTTAGTGATTGAAGAACAGGAATGACAGCCTGGTGGAGTGCTTTTCTCTGTGAGACGCGAGTACTGGGTAACGATGCTGGCAAAGGCCAATGTATCTGCTGGACAGTTCATCATCTGCCTGCTATGAATGTCATCTCTGAATTATCCCACAGATCAGCTTTGCCTTCGTCACCCGCTGCCGGTCCCCGTTTCCATTTGAATTGGTTTTAATGCGAGAAAAAATTCCCATCTAAATGCTAATTTCTTTTCCCTTCTGAGCCCAGAGGTGACAAAGCCACCATCAAAAACTGAAAGGAAAAGAAGCCCTGAAAGATTAAGTGGAAAACATTATCTTTAAAAACAATAGCGGGCGCTGGGCCTTTGCTGGTCTCTTCAGGGAATACCTCTTCACCAGGGCATTCTAGGCAGATTTACTTGGGATTCAGAGCACTTACAGCTGGCAAAATCTACACTGTTGCTTTTCCTCCGTATTTGCCAGCAGCACTGTCAGACAGCAAAATAAAATAAAAAATATATGAGATATGTAATTATACCTGTAGCTATATAATATAGCTCCATTCTGACCAAACAAAACTGGAGTAATGCCAGTCAAGGCACTGGGGATGTTCTGAACTTGCAGAGAGATCTGGATCCAGCCTGTTGTAGGTACGAGTCCCCTGCTCATAGCAGTGACAAGGCCTGTATCCCCAGGCTGCTGGTAAAGCGGACATCCCACCGCTGACAAGTCACGCTTTCCTCAAGGTTGGTTTATAGTATGTCCAGTCTAGAAGCTAAACCACTGCATGTGAAATTTGGGTCCCGCTGAAGCCCTCATGAAAAAAACTTCGAGGGACTTCGGTGGAACTGGGAAGCTGCCTTCCACACAGGACCTGTACTTCAAAACAAAATTAAAAGCTGCCATGCCCCAGTGATTCATAACTCCTGGTTCAGCTTTATTGCCTCTCTCTTTGTTGTAGTAAAGGCTCCCAAGGTTTTTGGTCCTTTGGAGTCCTGCAGCGTTTCATGTTACACAGCCAAGCAAGAAGGGAACCAAATGCTGTTACTAACATGCGGAGCCTTTTGGAGGAATGACTATCTTCCTTAGCATCTGTAAGGCACCTGTTCAGCTTTGTTTTTCAGCAGTCAGCTGGCACTTGAAGGTCTCTGACTAGCTATTAACATTGTACTCATTCGCAGCGAAGGGATAATTTGTTATACACAATTTTTCTTTCATTTTCACCCTTTCCCTGTTCCCACCTCACTTGCAGACCAGGAGAGTCCTCTGCGTGTGATCGGTGCCAAACCCTTGATTAGCCCTACACAATCACTGACTTGCAGCTTGCTCACGCTGTGAGAAGTGCAATCAATGTGCTGTTTGCTCCATAATCTACATTATTTAACTGAATTGCCTGCCCCAGCTCGCGTTCCGAATTGTGCGGTCACCCCAGTATGATTTCCATGAGTCAACCATTCGGTAGGACTCCACAGCTCACCCAGTGGGCACCCAGTGGGCACTGAAGTCACCCTGCCACCAGCACTGATGCCCGTTAGATAAGAGTCTCTAAGGGTGCTCTCCATAGCTATCTCATGGCTGCTACAAAGGCTCAGCACCCACCTGGCACACTTGGTTAGCTCTCCCTGTTCTCTTTGTGGAGCAAATGGTACCCAGCTCAGGTGTCTGCTGCTGTTGAGCAAAGCATATGAGCACAACATTTGAGGCATGGGGCAGCGTTCCCTTCTTCTCAGAGGAGGGAAAGTGGCTTTGCAAGGAAGGAAAGATAACATTTTGCCCAGCAGAGAACAGAACTCTTGAGCAGTGGTTTCTTGTTGGGAGCTAGCAGGGACGTGTGCTTACCCACGTCTCAAACATGTCCTCTGGGCGCAGCTTCCTCAAGGTGGCCCTGAAAAGAAGACAGAGATGCTCTTTGAGGACAGGATCAACACTGTCACACATGATGCTACCAGCACCATGGAAAAGGTCACCATGGCGCATTTGGTTGGTGGCTGGAGTCAGCAATGTCGGCCGCCACCTTTTGAATGCAAGCATGAGGGCATAGTAGGTCAACTTATGCCTTTATTTACGGTGATAAAGCCTTGCCCTCACTGGAGTCACTGAAGCTGCTGTTTGTGCTTGGGAAGATGAGACGCCCCACTGTGCTGGGATACACTGGTGAATTAGTCCCACACATGGCAGATTGTTCTGCCCATGCTGAGAGCACAAGGTGACTCATTCACTTCTGTCTTGCTGTCCCTGGGACATTCCCACTGGGCTTTGTTCCCCTTTTGTCCTGGTTTTACCCCAGTATAATTCCACCACAAAAATTCTTCCAAGCTCTGCTGAAGCAAAGAAGACAGAATAACCTTTGGAAAGAAAATTTAAATCATGAAAATTTAGACCATATGACTGGCCAAAGCAAATTTTTTTTAAGTAGTTCAAAAAGGAAAATAGAAAAAAAGAATAGTAAATGTTTTCAGATGCATCCATAGCAGGAAGCCTGTTAGAGAGCCTGGAAGGCTGAGAGGTGACTGAGGTGTTAAAGTGTCACTCAAGGAACACAAGGCCACAGCAGACAAGCACAAGTAATCCTTTGCACCTCTGCTTGGGTGTTCAGGAAGGCCTTCCCAGCAGAGCAGGTCTCCCTGCCAGACCAACCCCAAGAGCTGTTGCAAGGAGACATGTCAATCGATGAAGTCCTAGAACGAATTGGCAAAGGGAGTAGCTCCACATTGACAGGACCAGGCGGCATCAATGCTGCTTCAGTTTGCCTTGCTACCAGGACACTGGAAAGAAGGAACTTTTTTAGAAGTTCCTAAAGGACCTGGGGAGCCATGGGCCTGGAAGGGTGACTTCTTATGGGAAAGAAGCTACCAGCAAAAGTAGAGTTAACAGATATTTGAAGGAAGATGATATGATAGCACACGGGACGTGTGGCTTTTAAGAGGAAAGTCACAGCCATGGATATGCTGGAGTTCCTCTAGCAAGTCAACAAATGGGGGAAGGTATGCTGGTCAATGTGGCAAGCTGCCTGCAGAGGACAATGGGACAAGGCCCCTTACAAAAGGTTCTCAGAGAAACTGAGCAACTGTTAGATGAAGGTAGGTCCTCTTATGATTTAATGACATTAGAGGTTAGAGGATGAAGGGTGGAGATGAATGGTCAGTTTTCACAACAGAGAGAATTGGCCAATTGTGCTGATTTTGTCTGGGGTAAACCTAATTTTCTTCACAGTAGCTAGTATGGGACTACGGTTTGGATTTGTGCTGAAAACAGAGTTGATAATATAGAGGTGTTTTTGTTACTGCTGAGCAGTGCTCACACAGAGCCAAGGCCTATTCTGCTCCTCACACCACCCACCAGTGAGTTGCTTGCGTGGGCGGCTCTTGCTTTACCTATTAAACCGCCTTTATCTCAACCCACGAGTTTTCTCACCCTTAATCTTCCGATTCTCTCCCCCATCCCGCCATGGGGTGGGTGTGTGTGTGGCTATGTGGGGCTTAGCTCCTGGCAGGGGTTAAACCATGACACCAATTAAGATTCACAGCATATGCTTTCTCACATAAACTGAAAAAGGTGGGAAATGAGAATATGGCAGTGTTTCCTCATCATATCCTACTCTTCAATGACCAACATAGGCCTGACTATGTGGAGATACAGAGGGATATCTTGAGATTTGAGTGTCTGCATGACAGACATATGAAGTGACACATTTGCCAAAGAAGAACCCTGGTTATACAGGTGTAATGATGGGTTCTAAATTAGTTATACTTAGTTAATGCCTCTTGGAAAGAAGTCCAGGTGTTAAAAAAGGCAAAGAATCAGCTTCAAAAGCAAAACGCAAAAAGAAAGTTATAAACAGTTGGGAAATGGCAAAGGAGTTGTCTTGGTTCTGGCCAGGCCAGAGCCAACCTCCCCAAGCAGCCAGCCCAGGTGAGCTGAGTCAGCCCGGGCTGTTCCCTCACCAGCTGACATCACTCCCCTGTAAAAGGGGCTGGTCAGGGAGAGGTGCTCCTGGGTGCCTCCAGGGCAGTCTGAGTGGGACTGGGGTGTTAGGTTGGTCCTTGCAGTGTTCTGTGTTGTTGCTGGGTGTGAGTGTAATTGGCTGTTATTGTTCCCTTTTCATGGTGTTTTTGTCAGTAAGCTGTCCTTACCCCAAGCCATGGAGGCTCTGTCTGCTTCTCCTCTGGGACTGAGCTGTGTGTGGTGCTCAGCCACTGGTTGGGGCTGAACCACCACAACCACCGAGTAAGATTAGCTACCCTTGGCTCTGGGGCTGCCTGGTTCAGCCTCTGGCATTACCCTGTGCTGAGGTTTCTCCCTACTCAAGCTGTGGGTGCTTTTCAGTAGTTGGTGGTGCAGAGTGAAGTCACAGGAGAAAGGCAAGCAGAGGGAATCACCATTGTCCTGGTTCTGGCCAGGCCAGAGCCAACCTCCCCAAGCAGCCAGCCCAGGTGAGCTGAGTCAGCCCAGGCTGTTTCCACACCAGCTGACATCACTCCCCCATAAAAGGGGCTGGTTGGGGAGGGCTGCTCCTGGTGCTTCCAGGGCAGTCTGAGTGCAGCTGGGGTATTGGGCTGGTTGGCCGTTGTGTTGGGCAGCACTCTGTAATTGTATGGTCAGTAAGGTACTCTGTGTTATCATGGGTGTGAGTGTAATTGGCTGTTATTGTTCTCCTTTCTGGTCATCCCATCACAGAAATGATACAGAATGACTGAAAAAGGGACATGGGAACATGGCTGTGGTGAATGAAGGTACGGAATGACCTCTGTTTGGTGGTGATTAAATAGGTAAGATCTCTTCACCTTGTAAAAGAGGTGACTGAAGGGGGGATTTTGCAGGGGATCTAAAAAATTTGGAAGGGTAAAAAAGAAAAATAGTGCAAGAGGGAATGGCTAGTTCTTGTCCCTCTTAACACAAAGGCCAGTACGTGCACAGGGAAGTTATTAGGTAGCAGGTATAAACTGAACAAATAGGAATGCTGTTTTGGTGCAATGCATACTTCAATTGCCAAACTCATTACAACTGGATACTTTCAGCATTGAAATAGAAATGAGGTAAAAAATTACTATAGAAATGGAAGAAATAGCCACTAAGCACAAGATCAGGGATACAATTTTTGACCCAGCAAGCCTCCTCACTGCTGGTTGTCAAAAACTGGAAATTATATCAGGTGAATGGGTATTATGTACTTATGTATACTTGTACCTGGCTTTCAAGATGCTTTGCCTAGCTTTTTGCTGGGCACAGCTCTTAGAGAAAGGAAAGTCGGGGGAAGGACTGTGATTAACACACCTACCTGTACTGATTACTGTGGAGTTACTCAAGATTTACTCTGTTATTGCTGTCTGCTGGAGGGAGTGGGGTAAGTGGGGTTTGGGTGGGTAGGAGGGAGCAGAAATCAGCCCCTACATCACTACACCACAACAACAAAGAAGGGGGTGGAGCAGTGAGGCATGTATTTGAAACAGGCATAAACCCAGAGGCCACTTGCTGTTGGCAAAGGAACTACCAGGTCATTTGTATTGGTGCAACTGAGAGCAAAAGCTGGGCTGAGACTTTGGGTTCATGGTGCCTGGACACCCACCTGCTGTACAGTCTTGGATGAGTGACCCCACCACACTGAACACTGACTCCCTAACCTGCTCTGGGGAAGATGAAGTTTCCCACCACTGCCTGCAGCTGCCCAGGGAAGCATCAGCAGAAGTGATGCGTACAGGCTTCTCCTGGGCATCTGCTTCAGGTAGTGAAATCTCAGCTAGTCCCAGTTTCTGTGCAGGGCTGGAGGAAGAAGCAGTGAAGCCTGCCTGAGCACAGCAGTGGGGAAGGGCGGTTTAAAGCATGCCAAAGAGTACTGGGTACTGCTGAGCATGGGGAGCTTTCCTCAGTGATGTGACAGGAGCCCTTCCAGGGAATGGAGAAGTGGCAGCAGGGTTTCACTCCCCAGTGGAGGGACAGCCCATGACTGCTGGCTGGGATAAAGTGAGAAAGTCTGTTGTGTGAGGAGGAGGAGGAGCCAAGTGTTCCTCCACACCGTCCTGCAGAGGAGATGATCCTGCTGAGTTGCCTACAGGGAACCAGCACTAGGCAGCTGCTCAGGTCACTTTGCGTTTCTCTGTGGGCCTGATCATCTCCATGTCTGGCTAATTCCACTTATAGCCTTTGGATTTAGGTCCTTTACTGGCAGCAAGGCAGGAGGAAGCACTTCTCAAAGACACTAAGCATTAACTGCTGGGAACACATCACTGTCACCCCTGGGGTCTTCCCCTGCCATGGCAGCATCTTGGCAAGTTTGGGATTTCAGGAATCCGATTTAGTGAGATTCCTTTTAATTCCCTTCTGAACCTTGGCACTCACAAAATACGTGACCCATCCCCTCACTCCTACCAACCACCACATAGCATCTTAAATATGTAAGACTTGGGGGGGTTCAACTGCAATTTTGTGCTGGTGGAGAGCTTGCCTTATTAGGCTAGTGTTTAGCTGTGTTTAACCAGGCTCCTTATGCTGCTGCCTGACAGAAAGAGCTTGGGAAGAAAGATGGGAAGGACTGAGGTCAGCAGGTCAGCAAAGTGACCTGTGAGGACATGGGAGCTAGAGGACCTCTTCTTATTTTAGAAAAAGCAAAGATCTTTTTCTAAGTCTGGAGACCTGCAGACTCTGGAGATGATCTCTTGTCTCTGAGCCCTCTGTGTGTGAACACAAACCTCCACATCAGCCCAAATTGGGCTCTCCTAACAGTATCAACGGCTCTGCTTTTCTTGAACTCTTTTTCTGGTCCATTGCATGCCTGCTGGGAAGTGCAATTGCAGGAGCAGCAGATAACCTGTATGACTATCCTGTGCTGTATTTCTAAGGGTGTAAAAAAAATACATAATCTCATAGGTACTTGTGCCCTTATACTTAACCTTCTGCTTTTACACAGGATTGACCTTTCCAAACACTTCCATGCTGTTGGTGGCAAAAACCCTAAGCAATTCTGCAATAAACCTGATCACAAAAAGCATTAAGCGTCCAGGGCTCCTGCTGACTTGATCAGACAGTGTAGGGTGCTCAGCACTTTTGCTGATGAAGACTAGGACAGCCATAACAGCAGTGGCTTCCTCAATGCTCCTGAAGTCAGAAGGAGCCTCTTAGACCATCCCAGTTCCTCTGAACTTGGTCTGAGCTCAGAACCTGCCTGCAGACATATCTGACATCAGGAGAGGGATATACCCACTAGTGAAGCCGTTCTGGGGAAGGATGGGGCTGAACAGAATTCGGTTTGGGCTTGAGAGGCCTTGGAGAAGCTAATTTTTTGTACAAATCTAAATTAAAAATGTGGGCAAGTAGGCCGAGGTTTCTGCTCTCCACTGACTGCAAGTCTCCATGCTCTCTGAGGGACAACTAAGCAGGGAGGAGGAGGGAAGCTGTGTTGTCACAGTCCCATGGTGGTGGGCTCTGATTGCAGCACAAATACTTGCACCTCTGAGTGTAGGAAAAGAGCAGCCAAAATCTCAAACCTGGGTCACCAAATCACCAGAAGGCTGCTGTTATCCAAATTTTTACTGAGAGAGAGGCCCTAGAGGGGCAAGCCTGCGATGACAGATACCTTTACCTGCTTCCCATGGCCAGGAGCGTTCTGTATGCTACATACCTTTTGTGTTCCTTCACGAATTCAACCAGCTCCTCTTCTGTGTAAGGCTTATCAGGGATGTGAACAGGCTCATCCATAAATGGTTCATAGAAGTCCACCTCGTTCATCTTCAGACCTAGTTTCTTGGCAACCTGTTGCAGTGCAGGTGGTCAGAGGTGAGTGAGCTTGATGTGCTGCCTTGCCTACCTCAAGTCTCTCTCAGTGGCAGAGGTGAGGCCAAGGGCTTGCTCTTTTCCAGAGCATATGCTCTTAGGGGTGACCAACAAAATGTGGATGGATCTTCCCTTGGTTAAAAAACTACTGATGTTCTCTGCACTACTGTTCTCAAGCACTGGGGGCAGAGCAAGGCCAGAATCAACGTCTAGCAAACCTAATGGGACTGGTTTCTGAACCAAGACCAGGACCTGCCTCCACACTGCAGAAATGGCCTATCTTATGACAGGGACAAATCCAGATGTGGACCTCAGTATCATAAATTACAGGAACACTGAAAATGAGAAGCTGGAGCTAGATATGAGATCTGGGAACATTGTGAGCTTCTGGGAAACAGGTGGTGGAGTCTGTGAGCTCCCACAGAGGTCTCTCCCCACTTACCCCTTTGTCAAAGGTGGCAAAGAACTTGATGTATGGCTGGAAGTGTTCAGCAGCTTCTTCAAATGCTTTGTAATCTGGAAGGAGAAAAGAATGAAGAAAAGATTCCACAGACATCTGGCCACTCTCTAATCAGCACTGAAGGTACCAGGGAAGAACAAATATAAATGATTGCAAAATACATCAGATGATGGCACTATGTTTCTTCCGGGGTTTACAAAGAAGGGCTATTTCACATGTGCACAACACATGTTGTGCAGCCCCACAGCACTCAGGAAAACTATAGATCCTAGCATGCCACGCTTAACTGGGGCTGAAGCCAGCTTCAGCTGTGAGCCAGGCCTAGGGGTTACAATGCCAGCCTGTCCATAAGGGTGATTGCAGCTGCCCTCTTGCAAAAGCAGTGGTTCATCTTGGGCAGCACATGGAGTAGCTCCAGTATTAATGATCACTGCCATTCACCAAGCATGATTAGATATGCTCCTCCTGCTGCAGGATTATCACCCCCTTCTCCTGCCAGCAGACACCTTGCAGAAGGGTCACTCCTGTTGGCGTAGGAATGGGTTCATGCATAACAAGAGCAGAAACTTGCCTGTAACTTCATCTCATCCTCCAGCAACTTTGGCACTGTCACCACCTGCTATATACCACTAACTTTCTTAATGTTCATGCAGAAGAACCAATACCTGACCCCAGTGCCTCAGCCAGGCTCCAAGCCCCCTAGGAACATATTAATCTTACGTTCAGAGTCTTCTCCTTTGAAGTAGCCGATGAGTTTGATTTCATCGTCAATTTGGTCAAAAGCCTGAAGCTCCAGCTTGCTGTTTATGATCTCCACGGGGTCTTCTAGCAGCTGTCATGACAAATGCATTTGATAACACAATGATTTGCAGCACCAACCTTTGCCTGGCAGGGTGTGTCACTAGCAGCCTAAGTGGGGAGAAAGAGGTCACCCAATTTCTTTGCTGCAGGAAACCCTACCTAGTATCTTCTGCCTTAATGTGATGAACAAAGAGATGCAGGTGACCTTCAGAGGGAGCCATTAGTAGGTTCACTGCATAGGCAGAAGGATTGAGAGGGAAGCTGAGAGAGGTCTGAGTTACCCGAGTGGATGCTGAGGGTCCTGGTGGGATGTGAGATAAGGGGTAGTGACTGCAGCTGGCTTTAGAGATGCTGAGAAGAAGGGAGAGCAGTTGAAAGGGGCTGGTATGGGGACTGAATTTCTACGAGTGACGGATATATTTGTTTTCAAGTGTCATTTGCTGGAAGATGTCATTGCAAAGAACTTGATTTTGGAACACATTAAATCCAGCATGCTAGAGGGTGGCCAAACAATGTTTTGGAGCAATAAAAAGCCTGGATGTAAATTCTCCTGGCCGATCCTCCAATGCATAATGGGCTAAACCCATGCTTTGGCCCCATCACATCACAATGCTGATGAGAAAGTTGGAAGACCTATCTGCCACTTCAGCCTGTCATTGATCTGTTGTTTCTGTCTTCTTAACCAACCGCTGCTGGCAAAAAGATTTGGTCTGATTATTTTGCCCAGCAATACTGGTGTGAATCAGGTGTGATTTTGCCAGAAAAAACAATGCACACAGGCCCCTGTAGAGCCTACATAGGGGCAGAGGACCTTTGGGTTTGTTTTCCTTTGAGATCAGGCTGCTGAGACACCACAAATTTGTTTGCTTTTATTTCCCTGCTTTGCTGGGTATTTCCCCTCCTAAGCAGCAAACACAGAAACAGAAGCCCTTGCTCTCTTCCTTTGTTCAGCAAACGTGGTGTTTTCAGCCTCATGCCACAAGGCCTCACAAAGGGCCTTTTCACCACACCCCTTGTGAGTGACACTCTGGCATGCGGCTGTGTCCCTGCTGCATCCAGAGCAGTGCAGGCTGCTCGTTGCTGCTGTAGGTGCCTGAGCCACAGGAACCATGGATCCCACCACTGCCGGGGGCACAGCAAAGCTCTGCCCTATCTGTAGCCCTCCTGGGGGGGCAGATGCCTGCTTCTGTCCCTGAAGCCCACTGCATGCATTTTGGCCACAATATCCAATGTGTGCCGCCACAGGCGCATTGCCTTAGGAGAGCTGAGGTCCTAAGGACCTGTTTCTGTCCCCCAGCCATGCTTTTTGCCACTGGCACTCCTGCACCACAAGTGACTGTTTAGGCAACCTGCCACCCTGTGACACTAACCCTGTGGGCCCCACTGCTCACCTCGGCTCCCTTACCTGCACCATCGCACGGCTTCTCGTAAGGGGACCCTTGTTTTGGAGGAAAGTAGGATCACTGCAAAATGTTTTCACTACAAAAGAGCAACCGTGTTTTGGGCCTCTTGGAATAAAATGTAAAGAGAAGTGCCACACACATTTAGGTGTGAGGGTGAGTACGTAGCTGTGCTCGTGCACAAAACGACCCAGGAGCATGTAGTCCTTGGCTCTTCCCTATCTCACGGCACTGCGTTCACTGGAGGGGCAGTAGGACGCCTCAGCATTTGTGTCTAGAAATGGACAAATAGCTTGCAGCACATACCTTTTCCAGTGAATCGAGCTCTTTTTAGTTGCTCTATGAGAATGCTACTTCTTGGGTTTTATTTTTTTAATAACTCTTTTTTTAAAATAATAACTGTTCTTTTAAAAACAACAACAACAAAAAAAGACTGAAAGATATTGCAAATGGCAACGTGTTTTCAGGCCAGCTTCCTAACTGAGGTGGGTGACTAGTGGCTAGGTATATGGGATTGTGGCTTGCTTCTAATCAAAGACTCCATAAACAGGAAAGAGAGCAAAATGACTTTAAGATATAAGTGGTCAGCAGCATATAAAGGTACCAGATTTCCTGTGTACTCATGGTCAGACAAGTATTTAGGAAGCTGGCAAACAACATCATCTCTTCCCAGAGTGCAGCAAACAGGGGTGGAATTTCAAATAAAGATAACCCTGTGTTTTTTAACAAAGTGAGTGTTAGCAAGGTCTCTCAGAGGCTTTATCTAGCTCTGAGATTATCTGTGCTTACATCCAAGAGGAATTCCACCAAGACATCCGTGGCCAGTTCCCCGTCAAATTCAATCAACCGCTCCTCCTTAAAGACATAGAGACTTCCCTCTTCAACCAAGCCTGCAAAAAGGAGACAATAAACACAATGTAGTCAACATGGCCACTAAATGCATTTTTACTGCAGAGTATCTTACTGGTTATTCTAGCAATGCCTCTTGGAAAATGCAACTGCCAATTCACTGGCTTGGTCCAGTTAGAAACAACTGGAACAATCTCCTGACTGAAGCTTCATGGCATGAGGGAAAGACCCCGGACAGAGCCTGTGCTAGCTTCTTCCCAAATGTTGAACTTCTGCATTCAGGTCATAGTTTGGCCTCAATTGGAAAAATTCTATACCAGGGGCTTGTTTTGTCTTGGCTATCTATATTACATTAAATAGTACCTGTCTCTCACTGACATCCCAAATTTCAACAACCTCACACTAGATGAAAAATAGATTTTGATGTGTGTCATGCTCTCTGCCCAGAGATGGCTAGGCTATGTGAATATAAACAGTGAGCTTAAAGCCAAAGGGAGCTTCCGTCTCGCTGCAGCTGAGTGAGCCTTGCAAACGGGTTAGGAGCCTGGGGTAGGCTGGCAGGCTGGAAGGGTGTATCGCTGGACTGAGGAATGGTTGCCACAGCATCTCAGTGAAGGCTCCAAAATCAGCAGTACTAAGCTCCTGCAATGTATGATGGCAGGGTACCATGCGTCAAGGTAGTTGACAGTTCTCAGTTGCAGTTTAGCTTCCACCAGCACACTTAGCCTCTAATTTAGGAAAGAAAATTACAGTCCAGTATGCTGAAACAGTCTCTGACCTTAAGTCTAGTGGTATATTTATGTGCTGTTATATTTATGTGCCATCATATTTCCATATTGCTTTATGGACTAAAACTATGAAGGGACTGCCAGCCCCTGGAAGGGAGCAATTCACCTTTACAGGAGGTTTCCTCTTCTGCCCTGCAGACCAAGTCAGCAGGGCTGGCACCTGGCTGCCAAACCATTGCAAAGCTGTGGTGTCCCCCCATTAGTGGCTGGTGGGTCACTCTGCCATGGGGCTGGTGACGTTTGGCGGCCTATGCAATGCCCCTATATGCTTTGGTTCTGCATTGCTGTGTCAGACCTGTCTCTGTGCAGGAAGAGCATGAAGTTACTCCATGACACCTACCTACAGTTTCTGCTCAGTCAGCTGTGATCTTCCACCCTGTCATCACTATGGCATGACTTGGCTCTTTTTCACTTGGTTTGGTTTTGTTTTGTCACCCCCAGCCAGGAAGCTTTTTGCTAGAAGGGTGTTGGCTCACCCCTCTCATCTTCACTCCCCCTTCCCTCACTAGACACTGCCCATGTTGGGGTGGGCAGGTGGTCAGTGTGTACTTGCCACCATCACCTTCCCCATCCCAGTGACAAGGATTTGGCTGTCCTTATGGGACTGGCTGCTGGACATCACTCCAACACCCTCTTCAAGCTATTCCAGAGATATCAGACATGGGACGCACCTAGCTTTTTAGCAAGTTTGGCATCCTTCTTGGAGTCCACCATTGCGAAGCCAATGCTCCTGGGCTCCAGGACCTGAGCCGCCAGCTGTGGGAGGAACCAGAGAGCCCAATGTTAGTGGCACTAACACCACAGCACAACTAAAGGGTATCATGCCCTGTTAGCATGGCACGACAGACACAAGTGACCCATATTCTGCTTTCAAGCAGCACCAATGGGTGGGATGCATCACATGCCTGCCTCCCTGCTGAGATAATGCTGCCCAGCGGTCACAAGGGTTGGATTTCTTCCCACTGTGTTGCAGCACCGAGATATTGCTGGTGGTACCACATGCTGCTAACTGCTGTTTGACACCGGGGCACCGGGAGAGGGCTCATGGCTGGACTGGGGACATCAAAAAAGCAGTGTCTGGAAGAAAGACCTGTCCTATGGACACAAAGCAAAAGCTGTCCCTCCCTCATGCCTTCGTGGTCTCCTGCCAGGGAGCGTGAGATGTAGGCACTACAGGTATTTTAACTCTGGAAGCGTTTGGTGCCAGGCAGTGGTGGCTGCTAACTGGAGGGGATGGATGCAGGGCACTGCAGCATTGTGTTTCCTTCATACATGGGATGGGATGGCCAAATCAGGCTCCCAGCAAAATAAAGCAGAGGGACTCCTGGCTTTGTGAAAGCTGTCCCTTCTCCTGTGAAATGCTTTAAGTCATGTCTCCTGTTCAGGCTTGAGTACACCCTCAGTTCCTGGTCCCCTCTTCTTCCTTCGGAAATTAGTTTAATCTCGGACATACTTGTACTTGTCTCCTCACAGCTTCAGAAATCACTGCACCCTGTTCCCACCATTTCTGATGAAGGGGCCTCTTGAAGATATCAAGTTCCTGCCTGTTTTGTGAAAATAGATACGTGAGGAAAGGAGAGACGTTCTGCAAGCACCGCACAGTGCGGGGACTGCAAGTGCTGCGTGGTGGGAGTGGCCCTGGGTGAGACCCTGAGAATTCCAGGCGGGCTCCATAGAGATGGGGTGATGCTAGGAAACAAACCCCTCTGTTGGAGGGGAGGCAACTTAGATGACCAACTTAGCCCCACCACAGGCACGCTGGAGACCCTACAAGGCAATAACGATGCTCTGAGAGCTCTCTCCTCCTCCTCCCTCTCCCTTCCCTGCTCCATGTATGCCTCTGATGCTGATGGTCGTCTTGCTGTCCCCCCTCCCAACCCTGCCGGATGTGGGGGGATGATGATGACAAGGGGTCAGGGGCCTCTGGGATAGGAATGTCCCTATTAGGGCACAGCTGCCTGCCTGTGCTTGGCAGGAGGAGGCTGATGAGGGGCAGAAGAAAGCCATGGCCAGAGGGATGACAGGGTGATATATGAGGAACACCCTCCCCCGGGACCCATTTTAGCACCCTCCCCCAGCCTCAAAGCCAGTTTGAATGTCACCCAGCGGCACTGCCCCCACGACCGCATGGCCCCTTGGCTCCCTGCTATAAATAGCCTCTGCCTGCGCCCAGCCGCTGCAAGAGCAAGTGGCAATTAAAGGCAGCAAGGAGCAAAAGAGGTAGGACAGGGCCATCACCTGCACCCCAGGGTGTCATGGGGCTGGCCAGCTCCCCATACTGGTGGCATTCAGCCCTGCTCTGAAATCCTGGGGAATAACGATGGACACCCTAGAAATCTGGGCTCAGGGACCTCGCCTGGGCAAAAGGCAGTGATGGAGAACATGGTTGCCTTCTCCCTTACACCAAATATGCGTACCTAGGCCTGTCCTGAAGCCCTCCAGAAGGACGTGTTCTCCACAGCACCACTGCAATCACGCTGTGGCTACTGGCCTGTTGTCTTTGGGGGAAAACGCTGCTGTGTGAGGCAGAAGAGTGCCCTGTGTTATGTGGGAAACAGGCTGTCTCACTGCTCCTTCCTCGCTCTCTGCCAGTGCTTTGAAATAAAGGGAAGGCTGCGCATTCTGGATTCATGCTTACAGGAGATACTGTCTGAATGGGGCAGAGTACTGGTCTGTATTTGCAGAGCCACTGATAAGGCATCTGAGAACCTGTCTGACTCATCTGACATCTCATCTCCTGGGTCAGGGAATAGCCATCCATGTTAGAGCACCTGGTACCCAACAGTGCACTGGCAGGGGGGTGGACTAGATATCTCCAGAGGTCCCTTCCAAACCCTATTATTCTGTGATTCTGTAATGCAGGCAGAGGTGGTCGCCTCTGTCAGCTCCCTAGACATCTGCAAGCAGGTGGTAGTGAGAGACACTGTTTTCTGCTCCCCATTATGGGGATTTGCCTTTACTGGATGAAGGGATGGAGACTGTGAGATTATGTTTACGGACCATTGTCAGCACGTCCCTGCAATGAGGCAGCTGTGTAGACCTGCAAGAGGTTCCTCAGGGTCAGTGCTGGAGGCTCTGGCTGCACTGTGACCAGGGGAAAAATGCAGAAAGCCTAAGGGAAGAAGGCTGTCCAGTCATGTCCAGTCCAGTCCACACTTAATCTGGCCACTTACCTACAGCTCTGTTACCATGTGCCAGGCAAAGTCAAAACAATTTAAGCCAAACAGTTCTTGCCTCCTGCACACAGGAGAAGGTTAGGGTTTCTTGGGGGTGTTTGAAGAAGCTCCAAAATGTGCATAAAAGCTGCAACACCTGCTACGGACAAATGCTTGGGCGTGAGCAGGGATGCTTGCAAGGGCAGGGGCACTGATCAGCAATAACGTATGTCAGCTTTGCAGTGTGCAGAAGGTAGCTCTTTGGAGCAGTGTGGGTGCAGCCGTGTAGCTGTGAGCATGGGAGCTTGCTGGGAAGGACTTAATGTGTCCCAAAAACATGGGTGATGGGGATGAAAGCCTCTTTGTGTGAGGCTGTGGGAGTGTACACTTTGTTAGGGCTCGGGAGGCAGAAACGGTCACAGAAAAGCTGGAGGTGTGCCTGTTGGTGTGTCAGAGCTTGTGTGACTGTGTCTAGCGAGACTGTCTCGAGGAGGTGTATGTACCATAGGGACCAGTGTTTGACAATGTTCCCCTGAAGAGGCTCGCCCCAAGAGAAGATGTGCCACAGCGTGTGTCTGTAGGAGAGTGCCTACATACAGCATGCGGGGATGGAGCCGAGGGCCATGTGGGCAGCTTGCCCCCTCGCCGGGCCTTCCACAGTAATGAGATAATGAGGTGAGCGGTACAGCTTGTGCCCACCCACAGAGCTCTGGAGTCCTACACCAGGGAGATCTTTCTGCAACATGAGCCTCACTGTGGCACTGCCTGAAGGCAGGAGACCTTCGTCAGTGCCTCTGGTGGCTTTTTCAGCTGCCAGCTATGCAGGGGCCAGGCAGTGCTCCTGCTCGTGCCTCCCCTGCTTTCCTCTGCAGCAGGTGAGGCTGACCAGTGCGTAGGTGAAGACGTATTCCCTCCCACACCTACATTTGAACCCCATAATTGCAAAATACAGAGTATGCCAGAAGCACAGCAGCTTGGCTAGTTGCCCCCTGCTCATTACAGTATCAAGCATTTATATATCCCCTTACAGTATTTTCTGATTCCATAATGCTGGTGGGATTTGAATGCAGATAATGTTTCTAATCTTGACAATCCTCTTGGCTCAGGACCTTGGAACTGAGGCATCTGTAATGTAAGAACATGGCCCCTCCTCCTCGTCCTCCTCCCTTAAAACTCTGTATTGCTTGAAGTCTTGGCCAGCCAGAGCCCTTGCCTTTGTGTCAGCCTCAATAGTAAGTAATTTAGCTTCAACAACTGCCTGGAGAGAAACTTCCCTGGAAGAACTGGACCTAACTGGTCTTGCAATCCCTGAGGTCTTGCAAGAGCTTTGGGCAGAAAGAGCTGACTGAGAGCGTGAAAGATGATCCCAGTAGCTTGTACGCTCAATCCCAGGCACATCTTGCAGCCTTCCTCTCACGTTCAGGAAGACTTTGCAATGCAGACTTTCTAGCCACAGGATCACAAACTGTGTCCTGTGCAGCTCTGGGAAAAGCTGTGAGTTTGGGAGCACTCCTCCTTTCCCCCACTTCCCTTAGGTAATAACCACACTTGAATTTGGGTGAACATGGGCCTCTGGAATATGTGAGAAGTGCCAGCCCGAAGTGAAGTTTGAGAACCACCAAGCAAGAAAGCACCACCTCAACTTGGATGGCATGAGCAGTTACCAACAATCTGAATAATTGGGGTGGAAAGAAACAACTCCCTGCCAGAACATCTCAGCTTCACATCTACCATACCTATCTGAACCTAGATGTGATTTTGGGAAGTTTGGGGAGATTTAAGACCCACAGTGTCATTCTGTAATCCCAGGTCATATAGCAGCAGAAGTGTCATGGGTTGCCTTACCACAGTTTTATTCCAGCTGCAGACAACACTGATGATGCCAAACTTTGCAACTGGGGTCTGTTTTGCTGCTAAATTGCAGACAAAATTCGGTTTTTCATTGTGGAATGACATCATGGCTTTGTGGCCAGGATTTTCTTCCCACTTCTCTAACATTTGCCTGGAGCTCCCACAGGCAGTAAGGTTCAGATTCCCCAGCCTGTCAGGCTGGGAAACAGGGCACTGAGGACATCTGGGTCTCTGTCAGAGCCATCATGAGTAAAGTTCTCTTAAGTATGGAGACCTTTCTGTTTCCAGCAGCAGCAGAACAAAACTCAAGCAATGTAACAAGACTGACAGGAGATGATGAGGGAGCATCCCTCAAGCAATCTACACCTCTCTACTGTTTCCTGCTCTCTTTAAATCTGCAGTTTATGATGATGGTCAGAACCTGGTTGATGTAATAATGACGATTTTATATCCCAAAATGCTAGGTTTTTATTTTTCAGAAACAGCAGGAGGAGGTGGCAAAACTCTAGAGTATTTCCTCAAAAGCTTTGAATCCTCATGCAGGACTTGTGCTGTCACACCATGTTTGGCTTTTCTGTAGTTTAAGCTGGTGAGCAGTTTGTTGGAGAGCAGAGGGGGATATCTCTCCTTCCTAATGCTGAGTGGTCTCCTTACATGCCACTCCAGGAATATTTTGTGTCCTTGAATAATTCAGACTGGTGAACTACAGGTCCTGAAGCATCGTGGTGCTCAAAGGGAAGGGGCAGAAGCCTGCTGAGCAGCTGCCACTAGAGGAGCCACTCTTTGGCAGCGGGACACAGGGAGAGCTCGTTGGTCCCACCTTCTTGCCCTTTTCCACCACCTGAGCTGCCCAGAGAAGTTGTTTATTGCTGAACCTGCCCTCCCAGGGGTTGCTGCTCAGTGGACTAAAAGGCAAGTCCCCAAATATGGAACACCCAAAGGTCACTCCCGCGGAGGTGGCTTTCACAGGTAACGCTCCAGGAACACTGCCCCGGGGCCTTTAATTGCTGAGCAGCCGCTCAGCCTGGTCAGACATGCGATGTGCTCGTTGGCTGCCTCTGTAAAGGTTCTGCATAGCTAGTATTTTTATCCACACCAGGCATCCCTAATTTTAGCAAGCTGTAAGCCAAAGCACAACCCGCTCCCCCCGCCCCCCTCCTCCAGCCATGAGCTAAGTGGGGCCAATGCCCATGCCACTGAGCACCCATGGGTGCTGGGGCCACCTGCTGCTGCTCCTGGACAGTCCTTGCTGGCGCTGCATCACAGATGTTTTGCCGACTCAGCTGGGCAGTTTGCATGGCAAGGACAGCCCAGGGCGTGCGTGCGTGCATGTGCTGACCCAGGTTTTGGGGTCTGGGACGGTGCCCAGGGGCCACTCTGCTAAGCTCCCCTTTCACAAACCAGAGACCAGAGGCACAGTCTGGGGGCTGTCCTTGACAAAAGGGAGGCCATCACTGCCTTTTTGTCTTTCTGGCCTCAGAGGGGCTGCTTTGAAACTGAAGACTGGACACCAGAGTGCAGCCTGAGCAGGGCACGGGCACAAGCTGGATCCTTTTAGCAGGTGCTGGAGGAGGGGAATGTAGAACCACAGAATCACAGACTGGTTTGGGTTAGAAGGGACCTCAAAGGCCATCTAGCTCCAACCCCTGCCATGGGCAAGGGCACCCTCTACTAGCCCAGGCTGCCCAAAGCCCCATCCAGCCTGGCCTTGAGCACTGCCAAGGAGGGAGGGGGCAGCCACAGCTTCTCTGGGCAACCTGTGCTAGAGCCTCACTGCCCTCACAGGGAAGGATTTCTCCCTAATATCTAATTTAAATCTACTCTCTTTTAATTTAAACACATTGCCCTTTGACCTACCACTGCATGCCCTTGCAACCAGCCCCTCCCCAGCTTTCCTGTAGGCCCCTTTAGGTACTGGCAGACTGCAGTAAGATCTTCCTGGAGCCTTCTCTTCTCCAGGCTGAACAAGCCCAGCTCTCTCAGCCTGTTCTATAAAAGAGGTGCTCCAGCCCCCTGATCATCTTGCTATGCTTGATATTCACTCTGTTCACCTCCGCAGAACCCACGTCATTCCTATGCCTCCAGATCTCTGGAACAAGCCAGATTTCTCAAGTTTCTGACCAAGTGGGTGTCAGCCAGCGCCTCTGAAAGCTCAGGGAGCCTGGGATGCTGCAGGGGGAGCCAGGAGCTCTGGAGAGATCAGTGAGAGGGGTTCCTGAAGGAATGGAGGGATCCTTGAGACAAGAAAAGCCTTTTACCCAAGGAGCAAGCAGAGAGAAACAAGAACTGAGGAAAGGTTTAAAAACACACAGCCCCCTTTGCGCAGGGTTTGGGGTGTCAGAGCTCTGCTAGCTGTCAGCAGTCCTTCTCCCGCTAGTGCCAGGCAGGGTTCCCAGAAAAAGGACGCCTCATGTACGGCAGCTGGCTTTCACCAAAGCTGTGCCAGGGAGCCCACAGGAATGAGCACCATCAGCAATGCTTAGGAGGGGGCACCGGCCACCCGGGAGCACCGGGGAGGGGAGGAGCAACCGCCTGCTCTGCATCCCCCTCCGGAACTGAGCTCGTTCTATTTCCTCAGGCAAGGTTTTGTCTCGTGTATGTAGGTAAATCCCAGTGTGCAAAGGAGAAAAACAAGGAGAGCTTGGACCTTGCTAAGCCATGGATTCTTTGCCTGTGCGCCTGTTATTTAAGGACAGAGGCCACAAAAGGACATCAAACCTGGGATAGTGTCATTCAATCTCTGTCACAACCTGGTCAATGTCCATTTAAAACTCGTTGGGCTGTTCTCCCCTTGATGTCTTCCTCCTCTGGTGACTAGGGACTTCCCAGTTTCCAGACGTGGTTTATTCATAGCCCATTTGTCCTTATGCTTAGTGCTTAAATAGCTCTTCTCCCTCTTGGGTGTTTAAAGAGAATTACTGTATCCCCTTTCCACTCTCCCCACAAATGAAGCTCGGGCAGAAAGGAAGGGCTTTATTTGGTTTTAGATGAAGGGCACTGGCAGACCAAGCTCTGGAGTAAGGTCACAGTGGGCGAGGATGGCATGGTCCACCATGCCCAGTCTGCCCAGCAGAGGAACAGCTGCTCCAGCCTGCAGGAAGGCTCCTGAGAAATGTCAAGATCCGGGGTGGAGAACATGAAATGATAACCAAGAGCACCACACATGTTGACTGAGTAGGCGAGTGTGAGCTCAAGCTAGTCTTTTTTGAGCCCCCAGGATGGACCAAAGGCACCATGTTATACAAGGGTGAGACCCTGCCTCCTGGAAGCCAGTCCAGCAGGAAAGCATGGTAAACCCTCGATGGCATTTTTTGGGGAAGCTGACTAGTGTGGCAGGATGGCCAACATAAGAGGATGGGCTTTTAAGTGTTTTTCCTCAGTTGCGTTTCTGAAGGGACACAGACAGAGTTTCCATATGGTTTAAGGTCTTGCATGGCACCTACAGGGGTTATCTGCTCTCCAACTGGGCAGTGAGAAGAGTCAGGGCTGAGAAAGCTTGCAAAGCCCAAGCAGCCTTGGCCTTGCACTGTGTCAGCAAGAGAACCCGAACTCACAAGGGTCTGTCACATCTCCAGGTGATGTTCACATAAAAGTTGGGTCTCTGGATGAAGCCAGCTTGATTTTCTTTAGATCCTGGGATTTCAACTGGCCTCTAGTCTGAGAACTGCTGTCACTACACCTCTCTCTGATCACATTTTAGCAGCTGAGAAAGGTGCCTTTCAATGCACAGTATGGCATGGAAAGCAGAGTCTCATGCTAGATGCTGCTCATGCAGCCCGTCCAGACTCATTCCTGGGAACTGATGGAGGGATTTCAAAGAAAGAAACTGGGCAATAACAGGTAAAGCGGCCTCAGAAGTTGCTTCTGCCACTGTTACACAGACAGATCAAATCACATACTTGTCCCACTGTGCCCATCTGTGAAATGTGGAGCTCTGTGTAACTTGTTTTAGTGACTGGCATGCCACTGAGTGAAATCCTCCTTAGGTGCAACTGCTAAAAATCGGTGCTCTTTCTCTGCTGTATGCTCATGAATCGAGACCTACTTGCATGGTCTCAAAGGGCAAACTAATCAGTGCACAGTTTCTCCTGTCCTCTCCTTTCCTTCCTTATTTTTGCAATAACTTACCTGTGGGGGAAGGCACTGTTTTAGTTGCCATGGAAACCGAACCCTCTCTTTTATTACAGGTATGTACAAGGCACTTGCATCGTAGAGTTCTGCACATACCTATCCAGCCAGATGTGCTTCATGTCTCACCATGAGGACTTGCTCTGTAGGGACCCACAGACCTGACAGTTTCTGTGGCACTCAATGAACATGTCTACACAGCCCAGAAAAGTGTGTTGAGGCACTGTTGTGACCTTTTTCAAAGAAAAAGGCTGAAATCTATGTCTGTGAAACAGAGAGAGATGGGTGCTTTTAAAAAAAAAAAAAGGACTTGGGTTTATAATTATTTTTATACTCTACCTAGACATGGGGATATACTAGAAACTTGTTCTCCTGGTTCCTATGAATTTCTGGGATAAACTGCACAGACTTAAAGCTTTTTTCTGAGTTGCATCAGAAGCAGAGAAGCCGTTTTTGCTATATATTACATGGCTCTGAACTCTCATGGGAACCATCTGCTCTCAAGAGATTTCAAGACCATGTGGGTGGAGCTACCCCAAAACCAGCTGATCTTGCACCCGTTTTTCCATCCTGAGCTGGAAACTGCGGTAGTTTCAACACTTGAAAATAAATCCTCACTCTCAAATGAACTGGGATGAGCTAGACCTTATGCTCAGTTTAACCCTGGCATTTTACTGGATTCAAAAATCTCTCTTTCCCCTCTCACACCACAAGTAACTCCCGACTGTGGTTGGGACTGGAAGGGAGATGTGCCACAGTGTGATCTCATGGACTCATGCCCTGAGGTTTGTGGAAATTTTCCCTTGTGCTACAGAATTGGCCAAATATGACAAGGCGTTCTTCTGTTGTGTTTAGAGGCCAGGCTGACCCCAGACCTGGTCTGGAAAGGTGGGAACCACAATGCTCTTCTCTTACCTCTAATCAAACTGGCTTTTGCTAGGGCAGTTTCCATGAATTTTCAGCCCAGGGATTGTGTCACATTGAAGGGCCTAAAAATATCTTTTTTCTATAAAGGATATTGCACATGCACAAAGATGACAAGGGGAGTTGGGACTGGGCAAGCTTTAGTAAAGAAGAGGATCTGCCAACATAGGCAGCCTGCTATGGTGGTGAGACAGCTGCTGGAGAGATCTTCTCAAGTGCAAAAGGAAAGACCATAACCCCCCTGCACATTAGTCTTGTCACAGAGACAGGGACTGTCCGACTGGAAGGAAAAACCATCTAAATATTTAGGAGATACAGAGGTGAGAGGGAGTGAAGAATACCTGAGAAGAGGTGGTATGAAACAGGATAAAATATGGTAGGGGAACTATAGAGGAGAAGGAAAGCAGAACAGATATTTATCAGTTTCACTGATTCAGTCTTTTTCTCTTAGGGGAAACAGCTTTTATGCTTACTTGTCTGTTAATCACTGTGAAGCCTCATGCCTGGCTGTTGCATCTACTTATTCACTGTGTTCACCTCATGGGACATGCAGTGCTCTTGTAAACATCACCATTGTCCTGGTTCTGGCCAGGCCAGAGCCAACCTCCCCAAGCAGCCAGCCCAGGTGAGCTGAGTCAGCCCGGGCTGTTCCCTCACCAGCTGACATCACTCCCCTGTAAAAGGGGCTGGTCAGGGAGAGGTGCTCCTGGTGCCTCCAGAGCCGTCTGAGTGGGACTGGGGTGTTAGGTTGGTCCTTGCAGCATTCTGTGTTGTTGCTGGGTGTGAGTGTAATTGGCTGTTATTGTTCCCTTTTCACGGTGTTTTTGTCAGTAAGCTGTCCTTACCCCAAGCCATGGAGGCTCTGTCTGCTTCTCCTCTGGGACTGAGCTGTGTGTGGTGCTCAGCCACCGGTTGGGGCTGAACCACCACGACCACAGAGTAAGATTAGCTACCCTTGGCTCTGGGGCTGCCTGGTTCAGCCTCTGGCATTGCCCTGTGCTGAGGCTTCTCCTTACTCAAGCTGTGGGTGGTGCAGAGTGAAGTCACAGGAGAAAGGCAAGCAGAGGGAAAGAGCCCTTCAGCCTGAGCTGTGCTTATACTGTCTCTGCCTTATTACAATCCTTTCCCTACACTTTTCCACCCTTGCCAGAAAGCAGTAGACAGCTGCATCTCCAAATGCTGCTTTGACTTATTTTCCTAATGGACTAACCCAACAGCCCCCAGCTTTCCCACTTCAGCACTGCCATCCTTGGAGCTGTGGCCATGCACAGAGGATGGTCCAAAGGAGCTGCTGTTGCTCCCAGAGGGACTTGGTTGTCCCTAGACCCTGTCCTCACCAGGTAGTACCCAGCAGCGTAGGTAGCAGGAGCTGTCAGGATGGTTTCATGATGGTTTCACCTTCATTCCCTTTCTAACCTGGAAAGGGATGCTGGGCTGTGTAGCAGTCTGGTGACAGCTCCTAATATGTCTGGGTGCAGGAAGCCAAGGACCCTGTGGGCAGTGCCGCTGTAATATCAGCTTAATGATGGCACCCCTTTCCTGGTGATAGCTGCTGTGCACCCTGAGCCTTTGACAGCCAGTCAGTCCTGCATTCTAGGCTCTTACCCTTGGAAGGAATTTTTTCCTATCATTTCACTTTCTTCTCTGTCTGCAGTTCACAGTTATGGTTTGGTAAAGTCCTTATATATGTATTTAACTGTGATCATGTGTTGTCAGGCTTTCAGCTTGATTTCATAAGCATAAGAGACCCTTGTGATTCTCTTCTCTTTTATCCCAGGTCTACCTGTCAGCTGTCTCCCTGAATTATTTTTCTTGCTATTGGCCATTTCCAGCCAAATTTTCTAAGGGTAAAATCTCCAGAAAAATAAAGCTATAGCAGGTTTCATGAAGAGCAGGGACATGGAAGGGAAGAGACTGAAGTGCCCTGAAAGAAGGAAGTGTTGCCACATGAGCTCAACCCCTGTTAGACACCAAATGACTGAATTGAGAGCCTCACATGCTCCTCATTCATGGGAGAAGCCCTGTTCAGAGCTTGTAACTCTCCACAAGCTATATAATTCAAGGAAGTCATGCTGTTCCTGTTCTTGGTGTGCAAGTGTCCTGGTTCTGGCCAGGCCAGAGCCAACCTCCCCAAGCAGCCAGCCCAGGTGAGCTGAGTCAGCCCAGGCTGTTTCCTCACCACCTGTCATCATTCCCCCATAAAAGGGGCTGGTCAGGGAGAGGTGCTCTTGGGTGCCTCCAGGGCAGTCTGAGTGCAGCTGGGGCATTGGGTCAGTCCTCCTGTTGGTGCAGCACTCAGTCATCATCAGGTCAATCAGGTACTCTGTGTTAGCACTGGCTGTAAGTGAAATTTGCCACGGGCTGTTATTGTTCTCCTTTCACAGTGATTTTTGTCAGTAAACTGTCCTTATTCCAACCCATGGAAGCTCTGTCTGTTTTCTCCTCTGGGAGTGGTGTGTGGTCCTCAGCCACTGGTGGGCCTGAACCCACACACCAAGATATTTCTTCAGGTCTTTGGCCTTATGCGTTGCTTACAAGGTACGTGTGTGAGAAAGAAAGGGTGGGTTCTTTGGGGGTTTTCTAGATCTTACATCCATTAAGGCCATTCCTCCCTATGTGTATACACACTTGTGCTCAACAGGCAATAGGGTTTAATGACTCTTAAACATCCAGCTCAGATCTTTGTTTAGTTCCATACTTGCTGGTGTTTTGGATGAAGGCTTTCTAGTATTTCTAATGATGGAGACCAGGGTTGCTATATGGAAGGGGGTCTAAGGTCATAATGTTTTCCAGGCTGTGGAAGCAGCACATCTCATTGTGAATCAGATGGTAAATTGCCAGTAGAGTAAGACTGAAAAGAAAAAAATAAAATAGCTGCCCTAGATGGTCCTGCAGGCAGCACCTTGCACCAGGAAACTCCTAAACTGGCCAGAAGGGAATAGCGAGGACTGGAGTCTTCTGCCTCTTAGCTATGTCATTTCAGGCATAAAGGACCTTCAGCACTCCAAGCCCTGAACCCTCTACTGAAATCAGATACATAAAGCCTTCCTGAGTGAACTTTTCCCAGGTTTGGCTGGAAGGAGAGACCCTGTCACTGCTCCTGTGTCTTCTACACAGCAGCTCACTACTCTGAGCACTTGCTCAAATTACAGGAGAGCTAGGGTCAGCTGCTGACTGCCTCCGGGGACGCTGATCCCAGCTGGTTCATCTCCCAGGTGAATGGCTCCACACTTCAGTCGTGGAGGCACTTCAGCCATTCCTTTCCCTCTCCCTGTTCTGGCAAATGTGTGGTGAAGTCCCACAGCTGGATGAGCTCTGTCAGAGACTGAGAGTGAGTGACCCCCACAGCACAATGCATTATGGTTTGAGGTGAGGGAGGGGAATGCTGTCACAAGAGGGAGCAGACTGCAACCTGGCTTGCCGGCTCCTTTCACGAGTTGGTTGAGTTAGTACAGAAATATGGAGCACTAACACCTCGCTGGTCTGTGCCCTGCACAGGATGGGACACATCTCTGTTGCTTTCTGAGACCCTCTCCCCATCTGATTTCCTGGAGGGACAGAGGCAAAGGCGTGCTCAGTCTGCAGGCTGCTTTTATGCTTGGGCTGGCAGGGTGCTGCTGCTGCAGCTCCTTGTCCCGTGGGGAGACTGTGAAACTGAGATATGCACTGAACCAGCATTGCATTGCAAGCCCCTGGTAACCTTTGAGGTGGGAGCCACGAGTGCCAGTTTTACTGTGTGGCACGGGTAGCTGGTAGCTGTGCATTAGTGGGCAGGAGCCCTGCGATTACATAGTCTGCTGAGGAGCTAATCCTTAGTTGCTTGCCCAAGGTCACATAAGAAGCCCATGGCAGAGAGGCAACTGGAAACCAAATCGCCAGAGTCCTAAGCTAATGTACTTGCTCCTGCATCAGATCCTGCAAAATAAAAGCTTCAAGCCAGGCTGTATTGTAGCTGTCAGGCCCTTGATTGTTAACTTGGGTGTAGGTGTCACAGGGACTAAAACTGGTAGTACACAACAGATACCTGCTTCTGTCAGGTTTCTATAAATACTTATCTGGTAACTACTTGCCATCTATCACGCATGAAATAGCTATCCTATTAAATAATGCAATTACATTGCCACCCATAAACATTTCAGCTTGGAGTTCCAGTGTTATTTTTTTCTTTGCCAAACCTTACTTGATTGCTCACCTGGAGCAAGTAATTGTTTCCTGACAGGGGAGTAAAATCTGGTTATATTTTGACTATTTCTCTTTGTTAGGCTTGCTGAGGAGGTCAGTAGACTTTGAACTTGACATTGGACTCTTTCAGGTCTCAGCGCCCCCCAGCAAGGGTATTTTCTCATTCATGTTTGCTATACTCCTAGGGGTGCAATGCATTTTCTCTCTGGATCTGATAAACAAAGCTTACGTGTTTCTTCTGCTATTCTCACTTTTTTTCCAAATGTCTTTTAGTTTAGAGGGAACATTTGTAAGCCCTTGGTAGGAAATGAGCACCGAACAATCCAGGCTTGCCTCCATATGATTCCCTAGATTACAGCTACAGTGTAAGAAAGAATGCTGTGAGTCTACTTTTTAATTTTTACTGTGGATTAATTAATCATTCTTTCACCAAAGAATTAACACCACCCTTTTTCCAGCACAGAACTGAATGGTTGCATTAACACGTGGCTACAGGCTCATTTCAAGCAGGCAACCAAGTGTCAGGAAAACAAAAAGGGATTTAACGCTGCACCAACTGGGAGCTTTTGAGATGGGGAGCTAGGATGCCTACTTGCAGCACAGTTCGTTAAGGCTTCTTGGCTGATCTCTCCTAGTGGGACAGAAAATGGGACTGAATCCAGAATACAAGGAGGATACTGGCTTGCACAGAATCAGGATGTAGCTACGAATTTCAAGCTGTGGACCCAGGTCTGTGCTGAGATTTGAGAAAGCTCAGTTGAGCTGAGTTCATGTTGATGCAGTTTGCAAGGTTATTTGCTATTGCCTGGGTTTCTGACGCACAATCCAGAACACTTGCTATTTCCCAGCAAACAACTCAGATAAGCACAAAAGAGGCCTTTTCCTGAGCTTTGCAGAACTCAGAGCTAAGTCAAGTCCAAGTAAACAAGCCCAAACATTTTGATGCTCAACTACCCTCCCCTGCAAAAGACCCTTTGGCTGTCCCATCCCATGGCACCTCTCCACTGCTCCAAGCAATGCTGTGGTATTGACCCCATCTGGGACATGCAGCAGTGCTTACCTCCAAGACCATCTCTGTCATCTGGAACTGCTTCTGGGAGACCTTGTCAGAGCTCACAGGCTCATGGAAGAGCAGGCAGAGCATGTCGTACTTCTTCAGGGCCTGCTTGTAGTTCTTCTCGTTCAGGTCGATCACTCGGTCTTTCCCATCGTAAGTGGGGAAGTTCAGTCCCTCTTCTGCCTTGCAGCAGAAAAGCAGGTAAAAACCTGCCAGGATCCAGCAAACCACCTTCATAGGGGAGCCCTTGGAGTGCAGCGGAGGGTGGGTAAATGTCCCCTTCCTCCTTAATTTGTGAAGATGGGGAGACAAAAGGCTCCGGGTGACGTTCAAACTGAGTGTCTCTTTCTGCTGCCTTCCTAGTGATCAGCCCAAACGCTGCGAGGCTGGTGGGGAGCAGTAAACTTCGCTGTCCTGGGCTCACAACAAAGAGACAGACAGGAGAAGCTGTCAGGCCAAGCCCTGGATACCTTACATAGCTGTGTCCAGCTCCCGTGTCATTAGGAACTCCATTTTTAGGAAGCAGTTGTTTCAGGCTAAAAATAAACCCTGCAATGAATAAAAAGGACAGATATGACACTATTGAGGGACTTGCTGGCACTCTGCATCATCTGAGAGAGAGGGAGCGAGCAAGAGGGAGGGAGGGGAAGATGTCGGTGCTGGGAATATGCAGGCAGGGTTTGTGAAGGGACAGGCTTTACTCATACAGGGAACCAAGGCACAGCCTGCCCTACTAGGGCTTAACAAAAATAGAAGGTATTTACTGCAATTTATAATAAGGGTACCTCTCTTTGTATCCCCTTGGGCATCACAGTGATTAGGCTTTGGACAACAGGTCTCAGGTTAAACAGTTTCAGAGCCTCATCTGCACTGCTAGAGGAAAAGTCCCTGTTTCCTCCACAGCAAAGGAGGTGAGCACTCGTGGGACTCCCTCCTCCTCCTGCCTGGCTGACATTCAAGCTCTTTTCTGAAGCACCTTCTCTGCTTACCGGGTACCAGGAGAACTGCTGGCTCTGAAACCTGTAATCCCAAAGCAGAGGGCAGCATGTATGGCAACCTCCCATGCTTACAGCAGTTTCCAAGCCCCACACATTGCTGGTGAGTGGTTAGAACTTTATTGTACTAAGAGGGAATCAAGGCCAGGCAGCACAAGCCCAGGCCAGTGTCTTGGGGCAAGAGGCAGAGTTCTTGTCAAGATGATGGACAGATGCCACCCAGCTGATGGGACCTGCCTGCTGGCCCTGTGAAGGCATTTTTTTATCACATAACCCTGTTGCATTTTCCAGCAAGCTGTCCTGCAAATTCCTTCCTCTTCATTTCCTGGGAATGGTGACTGGTTCCCCATTACCCACAAGCTCAGCACTGGCTGCTGCTCCACTGCATCGCCTGCACCGCGCTGCTGGGGGAGGAACACTCAGTGGAACAGGCTTTCACCTCTTCCCCTCCTCTGACCGGGGTGTCACCGCTGCCCCATGACTGGCAGCGACAGGCAGGTGGAGGCAGGCCAGCTGGATGCATGCCAGCCCTGCGTCTGCCTGGGATCTGCTGGAGTAGGCATGCTGAGGGGCTGGCAGAGAAGAGCTTGACCAGGGGCATGGGTCTTCCCCCCACCCCCAACAGAGTGATTGATGTGCAGGCACGTGGCCTTATCAGGCCTCCTCCTTGCATGTTGCTCCATCACAGCCTTGCTCCATCCACTCTGAGGAAATGATGTCTCTTCTTGGTGCACACAGCTCTTGCTCCAACCAGCTGTTCCCATCATATGGCTGGGATAGTTCAATGTTTGGGGCAAAAGGAGAGTTTCTTAGCAATTATATTCATCTCCCAGGTGACTTAAAAGCACATGCTCCCCTCAGCTTTCACTTCCAACCTAGGCAGCCCACAACATGCTGACTAAACCTCGGCGGGCAATGATTTCCAGGTCTATCTTACTTCCAAAGCCTCCCCTTAGCTTCTGCATGTGCCTCTCCAGCAGTTCAATGTTTGCCTGCAACTTGATGTCCTAATGATAAAGCCTGAGGAATGTGGGTGAAGCCAGAGGAAGCCAGCCTCAGAAATACCCCCTACGGAGGAACCCTTCAGGCGTGGTCATTTTTAGAGGGGCACGTGACAAACCTGGATATGTCTGACTCTAGTGAGAGATGCAAGACTCATGTCACTATGGATGGTAATGGCTGGCTAGGCTTTTGTGGAAGTTTAAGGCTCTAAAGTGTACAGCTGAGCCTGTGGGATGACCAGGCATACAGCAGGCTGGTTGGTTGCCTTTGAAGGGCCCCTTTGAAGGATTTGGGGTGCAGGGGCAGGCTTTTGCTGGTATCAGAGTGTGTTTTAGTGCAGGCACACATCAGGCAGGTCTGCAAAAAATGAAATGTTTGCAGCTACTTTAGAACTGGTTTCCCAGGCTCCTGCCCTCCTTTTATTCTTGTAGGTCTTCAGCAATTGCTCCACTTTCATATTGCTCAAGCTATTTTTGAGATGCTTTCTCTCTAGTCTGAATAACTTTTTAATCCACCTATAAATAGCCACAATCCAATTTTCATTTTCTCCTCCTTCTGCTATCAAAAAAAAAAAGTAACAAAAAGGTTTTTTATTCACAAAAACTGTTGTCTCATTAGCCCCAGACATATCTATTTTATCTGCATGAGAAGCTGTGTTCACAATCAGGTTGGACAGGGCTTTGGGCAACCTGGTCTAGTGGAGGGTGTCCATGGCAGGGGGTTGGAACTAGATGGGCTTTAAGGTCCCTCCCAATGCAAATCTTTGTTTGATTCCTTGATTCTATGAGTGGCAAAGATCTGTGACTATTGGGCTTTATCTCTGCTCCAAAGGGAATTCCTCCAGCAAACGGACACTGGATGTCACAATCACTGGAGAGTTCATCTCTTTTTCTCATGACTCATTGGGACTGTTAGTGCTAAATCCAGTGGACATTTTTGGGCTCACAATAACTACTTTGTGCTATCTTTCTGCATAGTCCAAGGTCTTCCATTTACCTGCCTGTGGTTGCAACACACTGGTTTCGGTGGCCAGCACCATGGGAGGGAATGCTATGGTCAGCACTGTGTCCTGGGATATTTTCCCTTCAGCTCATTCCCTGGCAAAGCTGGCATCTGATGGTCTCTGATATAAGCTGACTGCAAGGCTCAACCTCCTGGCTCTGACTCCTTAGCCATCTGTCAGTCTTGTCTCTAGAACTCAATATGATGCTCTTCCCTGGTGAACCACCCCACCATCCACCTGAAAGCTCACTGAGAAATTAGCTGATCAGGCCCAATGCCCATCCATCTGGGCTGGTGCCCATGTCATTCAAACAGCCTTCAGAATTGCCCCCAAAATGGCAGGTGAAGAAAGAGAGAATTAAAGGAAAAGCTTGCTGTTGGTTTATCCACTATCGTAGTCTCTTTGGGGCATGTTCATTGAGTAAAATCCTGGCCCCAGGGAATGAGGTTACAAAGCGACTCCTGACATGCATTAAAGTAGGATTTTACTTTGTTTCTTTGAATTTTGTGAGGAGAGGTAGCCAGCCACAGAAATACAGTGCTAGTGCTCAAAACAGTGTGATCTCAGCCCTTTGCTTCAGGCCTGCAGAAATAAAAACCTCCTTCTCATTTAATTTCTACCCACCCCTCACCCCCAAACTTGTGTTAGAAATCAGGGATATCCACCTCCTGCTCCTCCCTCCTGGGCACTACAGCCACACTCCATGCTGCCAGCTCACCTTCGTTGTCCTTTCTAGCTCACACAGTAAAAGAGGTCCCCAGCCACTGCTGATCCAAATGCTTCAGTGAGCCTTTTTTTTTTTTTCCCCAGGGCTTCAGGATTTAAGGTTCTGCTTTAGCTAATCTCTTTTCAAGCTTCTAAGACCTTCCTTGCACGTTTTGCCTTTTGCCACCAGCTAGCCAAGCAAGGTCACAGCTCATAGTAACTTGGAGTAATGTGCTGAACCTTTCTAAGGCGGCTGAGGGATCACTATCATCTCAAAAAAGCTCTGCCGTGCAGGAAAACCTAGTTGTCTCTCCTTTCCCTTCAGCCCTGAAAGGTGACAAGTCCATCATGGTACTTTACATTGCCTATACTCTGGTGCAGCTGTGTCAGTGATGGCAAGTATAAGGCAGAAAAGTTGTATCATTTGCACTCCCTCACTTTTTTTCCTGTTTTAAACTGCCAGAGATCTTTGTATATGTTGCCTGAGGTGTCCCAAGACCTGCCATGTGGTAGGAAGGTGCTATAAATCCTCCCGTTTTCTGACACGCAGACACTGGTTTTCATGAGGAAAATAAAACAACAGAGACAAAAGGACTTATATGACACTGTAGAGAAGTTGTAAAGGGAAGGTCAACAAGATGACTCAGAAGTCCCGACTCAGTCTGAGCCATGTAGGGTCTCTGCCCAACGTCATTTAAAAAAGGTCTTGTCTTTTTAGACATCATGTCCCCCAAGAGCAAAGTTGCTCCGTGCCACTTTATGGGAATCATTGCACCTCTCTGTCTTTGGGAACTGGTAGGGCACCTGTGCCTTATACAGGTCAGAATGTAGTTTAGAAGGTCAGAACTGGGACAGTCTCAGAAGGATTGGAACAGGTACCTCCTAATCAGTTTATAATCCCTACACAGCAGGAAGGGATTTAAATCAGATATTATATAGGGCCAAATGGAAGCAGGCCTATTGGCATGGATGGAAATGGCTGAGGAGAGCAAGAAAGTGAAAATGAAAAGCATAAGGAGAAATGCTGGAAGCAGACAAGACTGCTTCTCCATGCAGAGGTCTGATAAGAGACATATGAAAGCAACCTGCTGCATCGGCGGCTGGAGGGCCCATGAAGTGGCCTAGAAAAGGCTACAAATAGCCTGCAGCAGGTCACAGAGGCAGCGATCAGTCTATCCCTCCTGTCTGGGCTGGAAGCTCTGCCAGCCCTGGGGACCTACCCACACATAACCAACCTGGAGAGGGTGAGGGGGCTTCCTGGGGGAGCTTCCTGCAGGTAGCACTGGGATGGGAGGATTTTCTGCTCATACAGGAAGCAGAAAACAGATGCTACCTCTAATACACCCTGGCAGTTTCAAAGAAAAGAAGTTATTAAACTTGGCATTATATGAATCCTAGCTGGGGTGACAGCTTTGCACCTGGCCATACCTGTACCTGCATTGCCTCAGGTATGTTAGAAGAAGCCTGAATCCTGCTAACGAGCAGGGAGAGAGATGGTAAGAAAAATCACTGAGGTGAAAATGTTCCAAGAAAGAATGTTGCATGATCCGAAGGCCCAAATCACGCATGGTAAGCACGTACGCTTAGGTGCCCCATTGCTCCCTGTGCTTGTCTCCAAAACCTCCTTTCTCCTAGGATGGAGTAACTGGCACCCTACCTCAAGAAGCCAGACACAGATTTATTTACAGAGGCTCGCACGGGAGCCCATGCCCACAGTTTGTAGGGTGTTGCCGCTGCAGACAAGGCGCAGAGGAGCTCTGTTTGTGGCTCTTTTCAGGTCTGGTAAACAACTCCTTTCCAGACCCACAGGAAGGCAGCCTTGTTTGAGCAAATTACTAGCATTTTGAAGAGACTTTTCTGCTCAAATCTGGGGAGATATGACAGCCATAGCCTAGTTAGTAAAACCTTTGCCTTGCCAGTGGTGACAATGTGCTGGGGTCCTATGCCTGGTGCTCTGCTGATCACACTGCATAAAGCAGCCCAAGCAGAGACCCAGCCATGCTGCTGCCTGCTGCTGGCTCCAGCCCATTTTGTCTTCTGTGCGGCCTGGGAGCACGGGGGGTTCTGACATGCATTTGTTGTTGGAGCTTTCAACCTTTTTATTGATGTACAGACTCCTAAAATCATTCTGGTGTCAGTGCAGATCCCTGCATAACCATTTTAAGCTGACTGAAGAGAGGTCCTTTTTTTCCACAGATACCTCTGGCACACCCTACTTCAGAAAAACTCCAGTGCCATGTGCTTAAAACCTCTCCCCCAGGACAAATCCCATGGCATGTCACTGCCACCCTGTCCAGTTCTACATTAGCTTCCTGTGCTGTGACATCAGAATTGATGAGTTAAAGCACAAGGGGACATAATCTGTCCCCAGGAGGAAAGGTGTAGATGGGTGCTTCAGGAGAGTCAGGAGGTGGCTGAGGGTAGGAGATGGACATACAAGTTTTCCATTTCCACAGGCTTCTCACAGGGCCTTGGAAAAATCCCTCCACATCTCAGTTCTCCATCTGAGCTGTGCCAGTGGGGTATAGGGAATATATAACATTGCAAGATGCTTAGACACTAGACTTGATGGGGCTTTAAGCAGGCAGGGAGCCTGGGCCACGTCTGTGTTCCTGAGTATTGTGGCATGCTGGAGTACTAGAGAAGGGGACATAACTGCTGCTGGCTGAATTTTCAAGAGAGCTGGCCCAGAGGCCTGGCCAGAAACATTCTCCTGAAAGATGCTGAGCACTGAGCTCTGGGAGATCTCCGTGAAAACTTGGTGACCCAGAGGCAAGCCCTAGATGGTGTGAAAGCATGGCCCAGTCCTGGTCCTGTGAGAGCTGGGGTGTGAAGGGGTGCAGGCTGAGCTCTGGCCTGGGCCCCCCAGCAATTCCTAATAATACAGTAATAATAAAATTACTACTCATGAAGCAGACATAACAAGCCACGTGGTTTGAAACAGTGCATTCCCTTCTGGAAACCCTTAGGGCACATACAGTCCATCCATTTTCACGGGTGCCCTGCCTTTTTCTTGGAGGAGGTGGGATCTCTGGACTCCTGCCATGATGGGTATGCCCGAGCATATGTCCGTGCCTTTGCCTGCGTGTGCCCATGCACACATTAACCACCAGCACTGCCTCCACCCACCCCCTGCCCAGGGCCAGGGGCTTAAACAAGAATCCTGCCCCACTTGGGGTTGGGGTGGCCAGGTCTGGGGTTGCCACTTGCACCTCGGGTTTCTTCTAACCATGAGAGCACCGGCGTATTTAATAACATCTTGATGATTGGAGGGGTGTTTAATTTAGTGGCATGGCGCCGGCTGCTGCTGACTGAGCTGTGCCCAGCAGATTTACACCTGTTGCACTGGAGTGAGAGCTCAGCTCTCCTTGGCTACCATCCTCCTGCGCTGCCCCTCAAAACCTTCCTCCTCCCCTGTCCAGACCATGATGCCTGCCGGGGTGCAGCTGGCGGCGCTGGGAAGCGCTGGGGTGAGCTCACTGTGCAACCAGGAACCTCATTCCTTTGGGATGATGGGCCAGATAAGATTAGCATGCTCCTTGGTTTTGCAAGGGGACAGAAAGGATTTGCTGCTCTTGAATTTCGGCTCCTTTTTGAGCTCCCTCTTCTCTAACAGGACTTTGTACAGTCTGGGACGGCTCTCAATCTCTGTAAAAAGTCTGTTGGCACCCGTCAAGCACGCACACATTCCTGGGGTGAATAGCTTTCCAGGCAGACCCGATGTCTGACAGGCAGCCCTTTATGCATGCCCTGGGCATGCTGCTTTTGTTTTTCTCAACGTCAGGCAACTTTTTAAATTCAAATTCTTCTATGTGAAAAAGCTGACTGGCAGCAAACCCACCACAGATATTGGTATGTAGCTGGGGTACGGTTACACAGCGTTCCCATGCATTCAGAAGTAATGGCTCAGGTATCCCCTTCCCTCAGATCACTAAAGTCGGCCCAGAAACCAAGAGATCTGAGAAGTATTTTGCTTGTGATATTTGCCCCGGGCATGGCAGCTCCCCGGTGCCTGTGCTCAAGGCTTTACCTGCAGTCACAAAAGAGGGGAAAGCGTCCCTACTAAAGCTTCTCAGATTAAAAATGGAAGCTGAGACCCATGACTAATAGCATGAAACCTGCCATCAAGAGCCACGGAAGGGCCTGAAAATCACAAGCTATATGACGATGTGGTGGCAGTTAGCGGAAAGATGGAGACCTTGCCTCGCTCTTTAGGGATAGCTGAAAACTGCTGTTGAGGCTGACAGCGGGAAGCAGCATGACTCTGCCTTGCTGAAAATGAGCTCCCACCACAGTCACAGGTGGCTAGCAGCTTGTTGGCCGGAGGAAACATTTGACAGCTCCTTCTGGATCTTTTTTGCATCTCTCCTTAGAAATTGTCGCCCAGGCTTGAAGAGACAGTGGACTGTGTTGCTGAAGAGTCTTCTCTCCTGGGACAGAGCACTTTCGCAGTCACATGGTGAGACAAATGAAGGATGAGGCTCCACCTGATGAGCTCAAGGGGTTCTGGATGGGAGGAAGAGCCCCCAGCCGCAGTCTCCTGTACTAGCCCTGTCCTGGGACACACCTAAATACGTGGAAAAATGCCTGACACACCTAAAAACATGGAGCCAGTGCTTTCCTGGAGAAAAGACAGTAACTGTGTTTCTCCAAGCCCAGGGCCAGCAGGGTGTTGTCTCAGAGCATGGTTTTGCTTTCCCTTTCCAACATGAAGTTCCTAGCTAAAGCACCACCTGGCAGCCTGGGCCATGGCCTCCATAATGGGCTGCTGGGTCCACTCGAATTTATAATGCTTGCCTCTGCTACGGCATGCCAGGTTGCAGAGGTCAGCTCTCCCCTGGGTGTGGGGAGTCATTCCACAGGGTGTGCTCCTCTTTCCCCCTCTGTGTGCCAAGGAGCCTCCCATATCCTGGCAGATGAGACCTGGAGGTGGTTGGGTGGAGGGCACAGCAGAACGGTCTGGGGGAAAAGGGGGTGAGGCAAAGAGACATGGTGGCAGGAGATAGGGTGCCTCGCTTCTAGTATAGACTCTGAGAGGTGCGTGGCTTTCTCTGGTGGTACAGGGAAAGTGTGGGCTCCTACATTCCCATGGGAGATAGGTTGTCTCCAGGCAGGTGAAGAATTTTCTTCTTCAGGTATTGTTTTAGTTCACACTGCTGGTAAGGAGGATCTCAAAAACTAGAGCATGGCTCCTGCACTGGATATGGCTTGGACCCTTCACCTCCGAGTTCATCAAAGGTGACTTTGGACTTACTTGTTCAGCTGCCAGCTTTACAACACAGCAGACTCCAAGTGGAGTTGTACCAAAGAGAAGACTAGACCATCAGATGCCAGCCTTGGCCAACTTTCAGATATGCCTCATGGTTTGACAGGGAGATCAAACTATGTTGTTCCTCTCAACAGGTCTTTTACTGAGTGACCCTAATGAAGGCTGTGAGGACCCTTGAATTGTAGATGTTCCAGTGGAGAAGAGGTACAAGTCAGCTTATCAGATGTGAGAGGTTTTAGGTAAGAAGTGAGGTTGTACACTGATGGTTTTCTTCGTCCTCTTCTGTCTCACAGCACGTGCAAGGTGTCAGGAGCCAGCACTGCAAATTCAGCTCTTCCTCCACTAAGGAGCTGCATGTCAGGGCCATGTGTAGCCTCCACGCGCTGAAGGCCGCAACTAAGCTCCTACAAAGCTCCCCAGATTAGCAGGTGTGGATATATGGGGCATGGTAACTTGAGCTGGAGTTACTGTTAGTTAGTGCAGTCAGGCAAATGTCATATGTGAAAAGAAGATCTAAAATCATCCAGCATAGCGGTTTGTGCTCAATTCTTACCAGCCAGTAGCAGGAAACAAACACAAAGGTAGCTTTAAATTAGTAAATGCAGCCATTCTTCATTGGTCAAGACCTTTTTCTTGCTGCTTCCACCACCACCACCGCTTTTTTTTTCCTCCTGTGTGCGTGTGTTTTTTTGGTTTGGTTTGGTTTTCTTTTTCTTTCCTTTCTATTTCAATCCACTACAGAAGGAAAGATTCCTAGGAGGATATAGAGCCTTCCTTATCTGGGATGTTTTTGCAATGACACAAATGCCTGCCTTGCCATAAAGCGATGATTTCTGCACTATTTCTATTACTGTTTTGTCTGAGTTAAAGCCTGCAGGTTTAGGAACAAAATGCCTTTTTAAAGACCAATTCCAGTCTGCAGGAATTTCTGGGTCACTATTTCATTTGCAAGATTTGCATCTTTTCAGGGTTTAAACAGCCAATTAGATACTTAAGGCTAGTCTTGCGAGGATGAGAAATTGTTCTTATTTTGTGGCTCCTTGCAGTTCGCTCTGATTACTGTTTGTCCAGATTAGAGATTACACCCACAAAGCAGAGATTTAGGCAGCTAAATGACTCAGGACAGGGCCTGCTTCAATGATTCATTTAACATTTTTCAAATCTCCTGAAGACCCCAAGTACTTAAGCCTTAAGTAAGTCCTCTTGGCTTCTATGTGTTGTGAAGACTGACAGAAGTATGTGGCTGAGAAGCACCATTTCCACTGACAGCACGAACCCAAATAACTGCATATGCCAAAAAGGGGAAGACTACCTAAGAATCAACTAAGGCAGACCCTCAATGACATTAATTGAAGTGCTAATTGAAAATTATCCTGCTAAAACTCACCAGGGGTTGAATGCACAGATACTGTGTCGCAGTTTTGCAGAGCTGGGTCCTGGTAGAGCCCCCTTCTCTACAGCCCCTTGGCTGCAGGGGTGGCTTCTGCAAGCAGCAGCCAGAAGCTCTCTGCAGGTCCCACAGAGCAAACACCAGCCGGCTCAAGGCCGGAGCCGTTGCTAACCAAGGCCAAGCACATCAGCGATGGTCAGGTCACAGTGCCTCATTTAGGAGAAAAAAAACCTCATGCAGCTGCATTTTGCCACCAGAGAAGGGAGTGAGAAGATGTAAGGAACTGTTCAGGCACCAAGGGCAGTGAACAAGGCCGGGGCGGGGGGGAGGGGGGAGGCGTGGAGTGTGGGGAAAGGGGGGCCGCAGAGTGGTATGAGGAGGGAAGAATGAGGCGTTTCAGGTCCTGGAGAAGAGATTCCTCTGCAGGCCATGGAGAAGACCATGGTGAAGCAGGCTGTCCCCCTGCAGCCCATGGATAATGACGGGGAGCAGAGACCATCTACAGCCTGTGGAGACCATCTACCGCCTGTGGAGACACAGTCCCACGCCACAGCAGGTTTGCTGGGGACTCTAGGGGGGACCAGGCTGGAGCAGTCTGGGCCCAAAGGCCAGCACCCCATGGAGGGGAGCCATGCTGAGGCAATTGGTGAGGAGATGACTCCCTGATAGAAAGGACTCATGTTGAAGTTCATGGAAGACTCTCTCCTGCAACTGGGACCCCATGCTGAAGCTGGGGGAGGGTGTGAGGAATATCCCCCCAGCTAAGAAGGAAAACAACTTGGGAGGAACTGACCAAAACCCCCACTCTCCATTCCCTGCCCCTCCCCATGCTGCGATGGGAGGGGGAAGAAGGGAGCGAAATCCTGACTAAACTGCAGTCTGCTAAGAAGGGAGGGGTGGGGGGAGGTGCTTTAAGCTCTGGCCACTCTTCTTATTACCGGACTCTGGTGTCACTGGGTGTGCAGGGCAGTGTCATCAATTAGAGAGTTTTCTGTCCTTTGTTCTGGGCTGAGTCTGTTTTGTCCATGACAATAATTGCAGAGTGATCCTTATCTTGACTCCTGAGCCTCTCAATATCTATTTTCTCCCCTTTCCAGCTGAAAAGGGCGGTGATAGAGTGGCTTTGGTGGGCATTTGGCCTCAAGCCAGGGCCAAACCACCACATACTGTAACATAAAGGACTTTACAATTACATTTTAATTTGACAGAACTGTTTGGATCAAACAGTAAAAATATTTATTTTGACATTTTTAATTGCAATATTTTACCTTTTATTCAAAATTTTGGTACTTAATCCATGTCTCAGAAGAGACCTGGGAGACCATTGCTTGAGCATCAGGCCCTAAAGTGCCCCCATCCACTGGGAACATTGTGAAGGAAACCTGGTGAGCCTTATACCCAGGGAGAGGGTGCCAGAGTGTGCAAACCTGCCCATGGTCCTCAGGCCTGGAGAGACTTCACTTATTGAACTCTAGTGAACCAAACACGATGACCAGATGCTATCTATAGCTACCCAGCGACAGTAGGTTGGCTTTTTTCTTGCCTGTAAATTACTGGACACAGGTGGGGAATTTATTAGCATAAGTAAAATTAGGAAGCAGCACTCCATCTGTCTCCTCACTGATGCTGACGTGCTGTGAGATGCTGACCTTCTCTGAAGTGTTAGCCTGTATAACCCCAAACTCAGTGAAAACACTCTGGCCTGTGCTTAATTTTGCGTGCTATTAGGTCTACCCTTCTGCTAGAAGTTAAGCATGTGGGTCACTGTTTTCCTGGATCAGAGCCCAACTCCTGAAGATCCTTCAAGGTTTAGTTAGCAATACAAAGCAATAAATATAACAGGATTCTGCTCTGTTTTCTATTAGTAGCTGATTTGCGATGGCTAGGCTGGTCTGGTCAGAAGTACACATCCAGTCATCAATGGTTTTTTGCAAACTATCAGCTGCATACACAACAGAGATTTCTAACTAAGGAAGTGTCTTCTAGGGTGCCTTTTCATAGCTGATCAAAGCCAATCACCTGCTGTACCTTCTCGCAGACCCAGTGCCTGCTCACAGAGGTCTCAATTAGGACCCAGACTCAAGAATTCTTCAGTTGTTTGAAGGCTGAGAGCAGTTGCTGCAGGATGACTCTATCATCAGACCGAGTTGGTGGCCCTCAAGTACACTGGGTGGTGGGATGTAGCCATCCCTCCACTTGCATGGCGGTGTGCCTTGCCACTGCAGGAGACTGGGACCGATCTCTTCATCTCCTCTGACGCAAGCGAAGTAGGCGATGGAATGACCATGTCCTCCAAGTGAGGTCGTTCTAGACTTCCCTGCCCTTGGCCTGTTCCTAAAGGCGTGTGTAGGGCTGGTTTTCTTCCTTGGACAGGCAAACAGCAAACCAGCACCTCTCACTCATGTTCCCAGAGCACCGGGTCAGGGAGCAGACATCTGCAGCGCTCAGGTGCCTGCTGCACCGGCCGGAGCCACTCACTGCCCTCAGCTGCCACAATAAAGGGTGGGAGACAGAGATGAGGGTGCAGAAGTGGTGCTCAGCGTACGCAGGGGCGCTGACTTCGCGCGGGGCAGTGGCGACGAACCGTTGCTTCGTGGGGACCGCCCGCCTGATGTCCCGTTTCTGAGCGGGTGGGGCGAGGGCTGGGCTCGCAGAGCGGCGCGGCCACACAGCCAGCCCCCCCGCTTTCTCCTCTGCGAGGCCGCCCCGTCCTGACGCCGCCTGCGGACGCTGACCCACGCATCTGGGACCAGACTAGTTTCGCCGGCTCTAGACAACCGTTCAACCGGCCCGAAAGCCACCGGGGCATGCCCGCAGGGAAGCCGGTACCCGGCAGCTCACCGGAGCCGCCACCGGTTTGTTCCCTCCCTCCTTTCCGGCGGCGTGAGGGCCTCCCGCACCCCTCTGTACCCCCGCCAACCCTCTCGCCTGCGGAACAGCCCCCGCCCGCCGGACACCCCGCAGCCCTCCACGTCCCCTGTCCCAAGCACGGGAGGCGCAGCCGCCGGCGTCGTTGCCCGGGGAAGCCCCGCGCCGCCACCGCCGTCCGCCAGGTGGCGCCCCCGCCCCGCGCGTGGCGCTGCCGCCTGCCCTCGCGCTGCCCGCTCTGCCTGCTCCGCCCAATCAGGAGGCCCGGCCCGCCCCCCGGCATTACCCTCCTGGCCCCCCGCGACAGCCCGGCCTGGCCCCCCGGCGCTGCCCGCCGGGCTCCCGGGCATCGCCCGCTGTTTAGGTGCGACGAGGGCCAGCAGTTAAACCCGGAGCTGGAAGAAGCGGCGGTGTGCCATGACGTTTCCTTTCTCACCTGCCATGCGCGCCCCGAGCTGCCTGGCCCGTCGATGCCATTTGTGTGGCAGCTGCTGGCTTGGCAGTCGCTCATGGGGCGAAACCACGGTCTGAGTGGGAGGACTGGCCCGGTTCAGGAAGGACCTTCTCTTTGTTTTGTTGGGTGAGGACGTAGCCAGGATTTTTTCAGAAGCCTGGCCTCCGGCATAGTCCCCACAGCCGGTGTTTGCACAGCCAATAGAGTGGCTGCAGTGCAGGAAGGAGTGGCTGGGAGTTGGAAGGACCTTGGAGGTCCAGATCGCAGCTTCCCACTTTTAAAACCCTGGTGTTGCTTCTAGCCCCAGTGTCTGCAGAGGGCAGCTTGAAGTCATGATCCATGGCATGGTTTTAAAGGTTTGCAAACAAGAGTGTAAAAAAGCTCACCCCTTCCCAGTCAAAACCGCACACAAAGATCCATTTATTTATTTTTTTTAAACTGTAAATCTTGTGATTTAAAGATGATCATGTAACTTTGAGGGCCTCAATTTTCAAACAGGTGGGGATGAGTCTGCTGGGGTTTAAAGGTGTGGTAAACCCTTCTTCCTAAGGTTGAATACAGCAGACCCTTTCCTTTCCCACGGTGGGATATTGCGCACTCTTCCAGCACTGATGAAACCAAGGTTACTCAGCCAGTTGGACACAGGTTTAGCCTAGTCTGCTGGGCCCCAGTTTCATGCCTGGCATCACTCCTCCTTTTTGTAGACTCCTCCTTTTTGTTCACCGGGGTGAACCGCAGGAGCTAGCGAGCTGCGGGGTCTTCTGGCTGCTCTCTGTGAGCGCTGGAAGGCGCAGATGGCTTATTTCCCCCTGAGGGCTGCAGGGTGCCCGCAGCTATGCTGGTGTGTGGCTCGGGATTTGCATGTGCCCTTTGCACGCCAGGCGCTGGCTATTTGAATGACAATGGGGCAAGAGGCAGGTTAGGTGGAAAGATGTGTCTCTGTCTGCATCGGCTGCTGCTGGCAGCTGCAGTCCAGCAGCCGTTCTCGCCTCCCCTATCAATATCCTTTCCCCTGAGCTGGAAGGACTAAGGGATAATTTAGTCTTTATGCTAGTTTGGACTTTGCCTGATTACCAGCTGAGCCTGATTACACAGGCCTTGTCATCCCTTCTGGGAAATAGTCCAGACAGCACGGAGGGGCTGCTGCTCCTCCTGCCACTGCTGAGCCCTCTTACTTCATTTTGGATTGCAAGATGGGCTGCTTGTTCTCTCTGCTGTCCTCCCTGTGCACCCAACCATCTGAGACCAAAGGACCAGCTTTTCCTCGAGGACCCTGAGTTGCTTCCATACACAAGACTTGAGTGCAAATGCACAGAGGCAGCTGCTAGGCATTTGCACTCGTGTGATTACTGAGGACATGGAGTTGTGCCCTGGAGCAAGGAGTAAGGTGGAGCTCATCTTCAGGTGGACCTCCTTGCCCACTTTCCTCTTTCGTAGCTTGGCACATAAGCCCCAGTCTGTGCCAGTCCATGCCATAACTACGCTGAGTGCCTTGATTTTCCATGTAACTGGGAGCAAGAGTGAGTTGTCAGGCAAAAACTGGTTCAGGCAACAAAGCTGAAGGTCCATTTAGGTTGAACATCCCAACTATTTCAGTGCAATTGAGCGAGTGGCAGGCTGGGCACAGCTGAAGCACTGGGAACTGGCAGCAGCTAGCAGTTGCAGTCCAGCAGCCAGACCATCCTCCCCCATCAACAGGATATTGCCACTTAGGAGCGCTTGGATCAGTCAGACACAAGATTCAGATCTCCATCCATATCAGCAGTTCTGCAAAGTTCAGAGGAGGGGAAGTTTTGGCTTTGGACTTGTGCAGTTTTCAAAGCTAATTAACATATGGTGGTTTACTTGCTGTCTCCAGCCCCTTTGTGATGCAAGCTGTGATCCAAGTTTAAACACTGTCAATGGATTAGGATGGTCACGGTGGCACATTCGTTTGGAGGGTAATTATGCAGGGAAATGGGAAGAAATAATGCACAACTGGAGCCAGGACTGAGTTAAAAGCATCCCTCCACAGCTGAGATATTTATGGAGCAGCCTCTGTTTCACAGAGGAGTTTTCTCAACTTCTGAAGCTCAATGAAAACACTTGACCCTTGTCTTGAACTCAGACCTCTGGCTATTGATCCCAGGAAAACTTAGTAGGGAGGGCAGTCACATTCTGCCTGCAGCGGCTCTGCATCCTGAATGGCTCCGCCTGTTTTTAGGAGCTTGTCGGGTTGAACTCTTCCTCCAGCGTCTCTGCATCACCTCCTCAGCCTGTGGGTGACTAGGGCTGTATGATGGCTTGGCTGCACTGTCTTTGGAGCTCACTTTGAAATAAGTGTAGGCTGCTATTATTGTGCCCAGTTGTCTTTCTTCACCACAGGACAAGCCCATCTCCTATAACTTTTTCCCATGGGTTATGTGCTCCAAGCCTCTCGCCATCTCGGTTCATACTCCTGAGCTTTTTAACTTCTCTCAGGAACATGGGTGCTCCAGACATGTCTGTCTATCTAGGTAAGTATCTAGGCAGAACCTCACCAGTGCTGATCAGATTGGAATAATAACTTCTCTTGATCTGTCTTCTTATCCCAGTGTGGCCCAGTATAGGGACAGCATTATTAGCAGTGAAGGCACTCTGCTCAGCCTCCACTTGTAACACCTCGGTCCTTTTCAGCTGGGTGTGAACAGGCCTGTTCACACTGACAGATCATACAGGCCCAAGGGGGCCTCCTGGTGGCACTGGTGCCTCCCCACTGCTGGCTTGCATTTGGGATTTGCCCCCCTGAGCCCCATCGGTCGTACCCTCTGTGTTTGTCTGTGTTCTGTTCCTGGCGTCTGAAGCAATGTGAGAGCTGGGGTACAGCCAGACACATCCAGCTGCTGGCAGCTGCCAGCCCAAGAAAATGTCATAGCATGGAGCTCAAGCAGCAGTTGTCTGGTCGCACCAGGACACGGCCTGGCACAAGCTGATTTCTCCTGTAGCACTCCACGCTCCAGCAGCACAGCTCTATCCTGTGCTTTGGGGCACAGATGGTCTGAAAAGGAGACTCTCTTGTACACGACAGAGCAAAACATCATGTGCAATTTTGTGACAACTTTATTGGACCAAAGAGCTGTCCTTCAGCATCCTGCTTCCACGCTTGGCTGGCAGCATCTGCGTAGGGAAAAGGTATTGTTACCACGAATAGGATCACACTCTACTTCTCAGGCTTAGCTTTACAGCTTTGGGACATCTTGGAAATGCACACGGAGAGGAGTGTGAACAGTCTTCCTATGACAGAGCATAACTGAATCAGGACAACATGCAGCCCAAGCCAATTGCTGTCTGTGCAGCAGCACTGCGAGCTCCTCTTGATTGTACACAGGCACTTCCCAATTTAAAGGTGGAACATCTCCAAGTTATTGAAGTGGTCTGTTGCAACATTTCATTTTCAAACAGCCTGTCACTTAGCCTTTTGTTTTTCCTTTTAAAAGTGAAGCATAATATTTTCATTGATCCAAAACTTGTTTCTTTGCAAAAGGTTTTTTGTTAGACACGAGACTTTAAATTCCAGGCTGCTTTTCTGGTATGGAGTGAAAGCAAAGGTTGAACAGATAGAACTGTGTCAGCCAAAAAGGCAGAGGAGAACTAAGGAACCTTGATACTCATAGGCTCAGCTGACCTTGGCCACCTTCTAACTGTTAGGTTTTGATTTTCTGGATTGTACAGGTTTCAACATTTTCTTTCCATGTAAACAAGTTTTAATGATCAGGCTGAAAGTATCGCCATTCCTCCCTGCAAAGAGTGAAAGCTGCTGAGCCATGCCATGTTTGCCGAGCTCAAGCTTCAAGTGCTTTTCTTTGAGAAGTTTGGAGGGACCTGTGTTCCTTGGCTGGCTGACTGGGTTTTTAAGAGCAGGCTATTTTCTCTTGCTGGTGCCATGAAGATGTGCTAATGGGCAAAGCATCAGCCTAGAGATAACGATGTTGTTCTTTCAGGCTGTTGAAAATGGTGGTTGGTGGTTTGCTCTCTTTTGCTAACCATTGACTGTCTGAAGTGCAGAGAGAGGTGTGAGCAGACCTTGGGGTGAATGTTGCTAATTGCAGGTGCTAGTGAGGCACACTGACCTCTCCTTCATCTGTGGCATAGGGTACCCCTGGGAACGGGACCCTCTCGCAGTATGTCTCCTGTGCAGGGACCCTGTAAGGACCTGCACGGAGCTCAAGGCTGAGCCAGTGCTACCTCTTGGCTAACTGGGTAAACGTGGCTCTGGTGGCCCTCCTGCATGCTTCTGCACTGTGCTTTGGGCTGCTGCAGGGCAGCTTGATGGCTCTGAGTATGGTCACCACTCAGCCCCCAGTACTGGTATGCTGTAGCCCCAGTCCTGGGTTGGGAGCACTGTATACTGCAGAGGCAGATGGGGGTTTCTCCTGGACAACATTTTGTACCAAGCCATGTGTCCTGGCCCTGGCTCCTTCCACTTGCCGTGGACCTAGCATAGGGTCGTGTGCAACCTGGACCCACTGCCTGCAAACCCACTTAGGAGCCATTAGTTTGCTCTGTGCCAGTCCATGGCTGGATATCATGGGGCTGCATTTGGGCTCTCCTCCTGTTGCTTTTATCTGTGGAAACTGGACAACTATGCATGGAAAAGAGTTGGCACTGGGTGCCTTACCAGGCACTCATCTGCTGGTAATAACCTGAAGTTCACGTGTCAGTGCGGTGATGTTCAAAGGAGGTGTGTGGCTATGGAAACCTGCCTATGCATGCCCAGAGAGCACATGAGAGTCTGTGAACAGAGGCACTAATGCTTCTCCACCTTGGCCCCCCTGTGATCTTTCTGCAAACAGCCCTGCGGGGAGAACCACTTCATTTTCTGGTCTGCGTTCCCTAAGCCTGCAATACCTGGGGAAAAAATGACAGCTCTCTTTTCTTGAGACTACATGTCAAATGCCCGGGGCTATAATGAAATATAGATCTACCTGATGCTGGACATAATACATGGATGTTTTCTTACAGACTTGAGGAAAGAGCCTGCCATGTCTCCAGCTCCCAGCAGTCTACTATGGCTGGAGGAGAACCACTCATGAGCTTCAGTCACTCTCTTACCTGACAGCTAAATAAAGACATGATATTCGTTAGGGTATAGAGAGGCTCCTGGGGAAGTATGATGAAATACAGTGATCAGTCAGGGTCTTTAACCAAGAAGCCTATTTGGGGAATTGGTTCCTCATTTTCACTAGCCCTTGTTTCAGAGCTGCCAAGTGCCAGTTGTCCTTCTGATCTGGGGGCTCCATGTTAGGCAGCTGCAGAGGTCTGGTACATCTCCCCTTCAGGCCTGACCCTGTTAGGGCTGGGGAGGGTGAGTGAGCACAAATGGATCCAGAGATGACCTGGAGAGGAAGGAGGAGATGGCAAGACCCAAGTTGACCCAAAATCCTTTCCACAGTGTTCTGAAGGTCACCACTTGGGAGTGCAAGCATGAGAAGCTCTGTATCTGGAGGAGCTTGCTGTGCTTGGGTAGAGACTCACTCTGCCATGGCCTATAGCTCAAAGTCTGGTCTGAGCCCCATGTGCGTCTGTGGGATGGTGGCTTAATAAATTGCCGTGTACCAGCCATGCTGCCGTAGCCATCTGTGTGTCACCTGCACCTGTAATGGATGTGTGGTGTATGGTATGGTGCTGAGGAACCCACCCAACCTCCCCATCTTCACAAGCCAAGCTAGTTCCAGTGGCTTTGGATTTGTCATGGGCTGCAGGCGGTCACCTCCACTCAGCTGCCACGGGATGGTGAGCCACCAGGTTGTTCACCTAGGAGCTGCTCGTCCTTCTCCAAAGTGAATAGTGAAGTTCTGCTAGAATATGTTTCCCCACAAGCTGCCCATGCATGCATTCACTACCACAGGAAATTGCTGAGGCCAGCAACCACGCACAATTTAAAAAAAAGAATCAAATATTTGCTGAAATGGTACTCCCAAGAGCTCTATCAGTAAATGTGGAAGAATATGCAAGAGCCATGATGGAAACAGAAGAAGGGTCTCAGCCTACCACAGCCATAGAGTTTGTGAGGAGATGTTATCAAAGGTCAGGTAGTCCATCATGGCTGACAGCAGGTTTTTGAGCACCTTTTCCAGAAGAATCAGCCTTGTCCCTCGCCAGGAGGCTGTGAGATGAATCTTGTCCCCCATCTGGCAGCTTCAGCCTGAAACCTCTTCACATGGCTCACGTCAGACCAAGACACAACAAACGCTCCCAGCTCAGGTTTTAGGTTGATTTGATGACAATCTCTCTTTTAAAACAGACGCAACACCACAGCAGTTGAAGGTTGTTGGGTTTTGTTTTGTTTTGTTTTTTTTAAAATTGTGCAGCTGAATAAAAAGGAGATGACCTATGAGGGCTTTGGGGAAAAAATGTGGGGTTTTTTTTCTTTTTTAATTAGTTGGTGAGGAGTCATCCTTGGTAAATGTCTAGTAGCTGGCTCAACGTAGGTCTTCTGTCTGCCTTTGTGTGCGGGTACATATGGTCTCAGTGGATGTGTATGGAGTGGAAGCAGTCCTGTTCCGTAGGTCCCCTGTGCTCAGGTTTGTGTTTGTGTACTGGGAGAGTTAATGAGAACAGACTGCCTTTCTTTCCCTTCGTTCCCCAATCCCATCTGTTCAAACAAAAGGCTGAAAGGGAGAGAGAGCCGAGACCCTGCTGGTCAAGAGGGGATGGATAATAACACATATCCTTGGGCTACATTTCAGCACATGCAACCCTTTCAAGCTGTGCTAAAGCTTTTATTCAGGCAAGAGAAAGAACAACCAATATAAAATAAGTTTTTTTCTTCTTCTTTTTAAAAAAGCTGCATCAGGCCTGAAGGATGCTACATTCCTTTCTATCCCTCTAACATTTTATAAAGCTAGATTGTCAAAAAAGAGCCTAAGCCAGCACTGATTATGTATTTCTGTGTGTACAGACAGAGCACGGTATGGGGCTAGAGCGAGCGACATATGTGGAGGGGCCAGGGATGGCTTAGGAAGTCAATTTTCGCCGTGTTTGCCCATGGTAACAGTTCCAGATTCATGGAATTAACTATACATCAAAAGAGTGTGAAGGAAGAAATATTCCTCTCCACCTCAGGGATTTGATGGGTACTTTGCAATTCATGGTTAAACCCCCGTTCACGCATTTGTCATTATGGCCGTGCCAAACAACTCATCTGAAGAACAAAACAGCTTTCTCAGGGACTGTTACAGCAAGAGCAGCACGAGAGATAGCACCTCAAATCCCAGAGTGGGCGCTGAGCAGCAGAGAGGGATGCGGCCCTGCTTGGCGGTGCTGGTGTTCAGCCCTCTGCCAGCCGTTCAGGAGACGTCGTAATGGTTTACGGGAGAAAAATGGTCTCAAATGCCATTAGTTTAATGCTTCATAATGTCGTCGTGTCTGTTTTAAATGCAATCATGGAGCTCAGGGGACACCCAGGACTAAAATAAAAAGGAGGAAAAGAGCTCCCAGAAATGTAATGGTGGAAGGGAAGGCGGGGGGAGTCTTTGGTGAGTGGAAAAAAAGGAGATTCACCGACTCTTTTCCATTGAGCAGGCAGCGCACAAGTCATTGTCGCAGGACCGCTGAAGGAGTCTTCACGATAAGAACGACTTGCACCCAGGTTGCAATAAACACAGTAAAGTAATAAAGCAGTCATTGCAGGGGAGAAGAGAGGTTTGCAAACCAGAAGATCTAGTCTTGGCCAAAATTTGCAGAAACAGGCATTTCAAGTGATATTTATAGTGCTGTGTTAGCAGCTCTGCCTCGCTTTCCACAGCGGCACACAAGAGATCCCACCGAGTGTGGCTGTCATCCCCTACCAATCCAGCAAGTTTATTGACACGTGTGCGGGTGACTAACTCCGGGGAGCCTGACTCCCACTGACTCAAAGAGAGGGAGCCAGAGAAAATTAAACATATCAAAAAGTGTGAACAAGACAAAGCTGACCTGTAAACGCCAATAGAAATGCAAATAAATACGCTCAAAAAGCCACGCATACAAGTGGTGGTCATGCTTGTGTTAGCTTTAGAAATCTTTCTGTCTCACATCTCATTTCATTCACACAGGTGGAGCTGTTTCCTTATGGATGCAATCCTCCTTTGGTGGGCATCTCCCATTCCAAGCAGGGCAGGTACATGCTCCATTCAGGCAGGAGTTGTTCAGTTCTAGCAGCCATCAGTTATTCTTTTCCGGGGTGGTATTAAATAAGGTGTGACGATCTTAGAGCCTGCCAGCACTGCTCCTTTGTGACCCTTTCCTTTTGAATCCTAGCAATTGGTCTAGAGAAGAGAAGGCTGTGGGGGGACCTTATTGCAACCTTCCAGTACCTGAAGGGAGCATATAAACAGGAGGGGAATCAACTTTTTTAAAAGGGCAGGCAATGGCAGGACAAGGGGGAATGGACTAAATCTAAAGGAGGGAAGGTTTAGATTAGATATCGGGGGAAGTTCTTTACAGAGAGAGTGGTGAGGTGCTGGAACAGGCTGCCCGCCCTGTCCCTGGAGGTGCTCAAGGCCAGGTTGGATGGGGCCCTGGGCAACGTTGTGTAGATCCAGACCTGGAGGCTGGTGGCCCTGCCTGTGGCAGGGGGTTGGAACTGTATGATCCTTGGGGTCCCTTCTAACCCAGACCATTCTATGATTCAGGAGCAACCTGCTTCTGTGTATCAAAGCCAGGACTAAACTTCGGTAGGAAATTTGCATGAGCAGCACCCTCTCATTGCTACACCTCTTCTCACAGGGGATCCCACATAGAGTGCATGGCCACTCTCATGTCTGTCTATCCCACATAAAGTGCATGGCCACTCTCGTGTCTGTCGTTCAAAAGCAGACGCCTTGAGCCCGGCCTAGCAGCGTGCTATTGATATATTAGCAAGATGTGCCTCTGCTGAATTCATCCATCAAACAACCGCAAGAGGTGATTTCTAGAGATTAATGCTCTGGTGGGCGTATGCAGAGGGCGCAAGGAGAAGGGACTGTGGCTGTAGCTGGTTTGCTGAAAAGACAGAAGAATGAATGTAGCAGAAAGAGGTCCCTTAGCATTGCAGGTAGATCAGTAGGTGGTTGCTTTCTGCTCCTCTGTTTGCTTTCTGCGAACAGCTAGCTGTAGAAAACAAGAAAACTGAGTTTTTGACAATGCTTTCTACAAGGCTGGTTCCATTATAGGAATCTGTTCCCGGCCGCTTACAACCCAGCCAAATGTGACCCTGGAGGCTGAGTGCTGTCGTGGTGGATGTCTCTGGTGGTTTGGGCTGGGGGGCTGAGTTTAATCTGAAGCCATTTGAAAGCAGTTTCTTGGAACGAGACTAGAGAAAAAGAAACACGTAACTGTAGCTTAAAACTGACTCACAGCACCTTCCTTTGAGAAGAGCTGGTGCTTCTGTGGAGCAGTGATTAGAAATGTGGCTTGAAAGGGCCTCTGCTGTGGGGGATACGACTTCTGCAGTATCCTGAAAAACTGCATCAGTTTGGCCAGGTTGTGAGCCTCCAAAGAAAACCAGAGGAAACCTCATTTGCACTTACCCAGCCGAGTTCTCTCAGAGCTTAACAGCCAGGTTTTCTGTCCATCCCTGGCATGCATGACCACTGTGCGTGACCCATGCCTACAGAGCAAAGGTGTGTGCTGTCCTGAGCTGCACTGCCCTTGCAATGACCTTGACCGGGTGCAATAAAGCATACCCGCTTCATAACCAGCCTGGTTAGCGAGTCTTGGTTTTGACTTTTCAAGGCTTCACTGCTCTGGTGCTGGGTACCAGAACGGAGAGTGTGGAACTTGGATGGTGGGAATATGGCAAAGAGGCACATGCAGGAAAGTTTCTTTTGCTTTTCAGCGATGACCAGAAGTGTAGTTGGACAGCCTTGCAGTTTCAGGAGTCACTGAGCAAGGTGAAAGTTAATCAAGTAGATATATTCACTGTCATACGTAAAATACATAAAATTCTTCCTTTAGTTGCTGATCTGAAACAAACTAAAGGGAATATTTTTCACTGCAGCCCATCAGAGACATTTTTTATGACCCCCCTCACCCCCCACTTCATTACCTGAACTTGATGTATCAGAAGGCTTCCAGCACGAGGGTTTAGAAAAACTGAGTGCACGTTGGCTTGTGTTCAGCCCGCTTTCTGGGAAACATCCCTTTCATTGACTGTCATTCAGGCTGTGTTTCACATCTTACACCCCTCCCAGGAAAACAGTAGCAAGGCTGGTGGTATAAAGATACTTAGGTCTGCAGAGGTCATGTTTTTGATATGGGGAAGAACAGGTGCCCGATGGCTTGTAGCAACTTTGGAAAATGCTGGAGTTTCCAGCTGAAGAAAAATACCCATTTCTTAGGATGGAAATCATGTGTTTGAAAGAGAAGTTAATGCAGCCAAGTAGGCAAGAAAAATATGTTCAAAGGGATACATCAAAGGTATTTGGGAACTGGAAAAAATCAAAGGGAAGAGCCAGAGGTGTTTCATGCTGTCATCCAAAGGCCAGTGGCATCAAGGCAGCTGTTGAAGGTTGTCAAATGTCTAGACATAAGTAACAGAAATAGTAGGGTTACCATGAGTGAAATTGTAAGATCACCTCAAGTGAAATATGAACACAAGTATGGCTCTGCATGAAACCACAAGGAGATCACAATGCAGCAAGGGTCGAGCACCAAACATATAACTTGGAGTAATCAAATTTGTAGACACTGAGGAAGGTGCTGCTTATGTCAGGCCTGGACTTCAACTGGGCCCCAGCCCAGGTATTTCCACAGCAGATAATGGGCTCTGATAAAGGGAGGATAGCAACAAGGTTACAGCACATTGAATGTCCAACTGGAAGATAGGCAAATATAACCATGAGATGCCCAAAATGAGTAATCAGAGGTGTTGGGCACCAACTGTGCCTAAGGATTATGGAGGCTGAAGCGAGCAAATCTCTGGAACAAAAACTCACCCTGTAAAGGCTGCAGGCTCTGACAAGGTATAAAGAACCCTTTCAAAAAACATCTGTTGTCAATCAGGGGGATTCCATGTACACAAAAGCAATTTTCCTTGGATGTGACACGATACCAGACAACAAAATGTCTGTACTCCCCGATCTGTTGAATTGGCTAGTAAAGTACTTACTGGAGAAGGATGGACAGCCATTTTCAGATGGGTGCTCAGCACTGTTACAGTGCAAGGTGGTATCGCAACATCAAGGGTTGTCAGGTGGTCAATAGGAAACTGAAAACCAAGAAAATTGCTGATAAAAACGCTGGGAATCAGAGTCCAGGAACTCTAATATACACAAACCCAAGATGAAACAATACGTACATGGCACTTGCTATTATGGTAGCAGGCAACGTTGCAAACGATGGGATTAGCCCCACTGCTATGGAAGACTGTTGTCAAACAGACTTGTCAGATAAATGTATACAGTGAAGAAATAAGGAGTGACTTTTCACAATGCCAGTAAAAATGGAGCTGGAGTGATATAGACATCTTTTTTGGAAGGGCCTCAGGCAGGGAGAGCAGAATCATGATGAGGCAGTTGATGTAACATGACCACAACAAGCGGACTTACTGCTGCTCGCCAGAAGTCCTGTCACTCTCTCAAAAGAGACCTTGAGACACAATAGGCTCAGCGTTATTGGACCAGCTAATCCAGAGACTTAATGGACATTTCTGCTCTTTGTATGTGTTCATTCAAAGTTCTGTGCTGCAGGGATGTCAATTGGGGATGTTGTTACATGATGAATCGTAGCAGTACCTGGCTTTTGAGACAAGCAGGCAAGAACAGCATGTATGGAGACTCACATCATACTAGACCATCCACTCCAGGAGTGGATGACAGTGACCTCCTTGCTTCTGAGTACTTGCTGAAGGCTGCAGCCTTATACTCTCACTCAGTGAGTTTCTGTTCTCACAACTCAGTGACCAGCAATAAAGCAGAGACTAACCCGCAGTTCTGGATCAAAACAGCCTGGGATGTTGAACCACTTGAAAGCTGGTTCCTAGTTTGGTGGATGGATCTCATAACACCTTAACAAGTTGGCTGACTACAGATGGGCAGAGCCCTGCTCAGCACCATCTGCTTCAGATGTCGCTGGTAGAAGCAGTGATTAGGCCCCCATGCAACTACTCTCAAAAACTAAGTTTTTGTTTCTCCAGGGGCATACCAGAGTAGCTGTCATGGGACTGAGTTAGCACCCGCCTTAGCCAAGGGTCTATCTATCTCTCATGGTGGGATGGAGCTAGGCAGGACTGCTCAGCTTCAGAGACAGGGTGGGACTGGGCAAGTTCCGAATCCTCTTGCTGGGTAGGTCAGGTCCTTATGCTGCTGGCAAGAGTTTTTGCAATCTAAACACGTAAAGGGTGGAAAAGGGAAGCATATGTTGTCTCCCAGGAGGATGTGAGACATGGAGAAATACCAGACTGGCTGCAAGATTCAGAGATTCCAAGATGTGGCTTTGCTGGTGTCAGTCAAAGCCAGAAGCTGCAGCTCCTAGGGAAACTCGAGCACAGTAAGGAGTCGGTCTGGTGTGGACACTTCCCTGAGTGTGACAGTGGCATAACTTTCACTTGACAGAAATTCCCCTGCTGAATATGCTATTGCTTTGAATGCAATTATCTTTTACAAGGTTCTTCCAATCTACCTAATCATCTTTATCTTAATGTGCTTTTCCTTTCTACATTGTCACGTAAAACCCATTTCCTTTCAATTTACTCCAGATCTATCTGCATCCAGATTACTGCAACTTGGACGCGCGGTAATTAAATGCGGTTTGTCTGAGTAGAAAGGCAATGAATGCCATTACGAGTTGTTTATGCTAGCAAGCAATGCAGGTTTCTCTGTGCCATCCTGCCAGCGTGGCTTAGCCCTACCTCAGAGAGACCCCTGCATTTAGTCCTTGGGCTGCCTTCTGAATGCTACCTGAAGGGAGCATACAAACAGGAGGGGAATCGACTTTTTTAAAAGGGCAGGCAATGGCAGGACAAGGGGGAATGGATTAAAGCTAAAGGAGGGAAGGTTTAGATTAGATATCGGGGGAAGTTCTTTACAGAGAGAGTGGTGAGGTGCTGGAAAAGGCTGCCCAGAGAGGTGGTGGATGCCCTGTCCCTGAAGGTGCTCAAGGCCCTGGGCAACGTTGTGTAGATCCAGGCCTGGAGGTTGGTGGCCCTGCCTGTGGAAGGGGTGCTGGAACTGTATGATCCTTGGGGTCCCTTCCAACCCAGACCATTCTATGATTCTGAGATTGCTGATGAATGGTGAGATTCAGGTTCTGAGATTTTTGAGAGTAATCCCACTGGGGCCTGCCTCAGTAGCTCATACTGTGCTCGCTCTCACCTGAGCCTCTCATTCTGATAGAAGTGTTGAAGACACTACTGACCCCATCTCCACGGGTAAAAAGGTTACAAGGGGGTTCCACCCTTTGCCAGTGCATCCTGGTGCTAGAATCCCCGTGTGACCCTGTCCTTTGTCCCTCATGACACTATGCACTCTGGGAGCTTGTAAATCTGCACTCTGAATCCTGTTTCATACAGTACTTCAACTTTTGGGTGCTACTGAGAAGCAAGTTGCTTGGCAGCAAGAGTCATGGATGTCTTGAAATGATATGGAGGAAGTATTAGAAGTCAAGCATGTACTGCAAGCCCACCACTGAGAGATGCTTTAAGAGTGATTCACAAAAAGGTCAATTGAGGTAGATTCACCTTTACAGAGTAAGGTTCATATCTTGGGTACTGTTAAACGGGGTGAGATGAGTAGGGAAGTCTTGCACTGATTTATTTTGTACATTGTCTGAAGCTACTTCATGGGTCAAGAAACCAGGTAGTTCCTTCTCAAAAAATCCTTTAGCATCGATGAGCTTTGTGTGGGGAGCCTTGAACTGGGAAAGCCAGCGGAGTGGGGGTGGGGGTGGGAAGGGGCTGCTCTGCAGCTTTTTAAAGATACTTTCCTTGAAAGCCATGTTTTCTCAGAAACAGGTTGAGCTAGAGACTGTTATATGCTACCTACAGGAAAGTTATTTTTGCCTTTAAAGGTAATTTCTGAATCTCTGTATCCTTTTTAGGTTCTGTTTCCCCATCAAGAAATCAGGGATCAGCATCCCCAAATCACTTTTGGAGACTCCACACCTACCTGAGCATCAAGGCTTGGCTCACAGTGGCCGCAAAATTTAGGCTGATCTGTTTATACAGGGATTGTCTGAAGAACTACATATGGTGTCAGCCCACAATTCTTTGTCTGACTGTCTTTATATACCTAGCAAGCTCCAGTGGCACGACCAGCTGTTCCCCCCACTGTTCATGTACTCCTCTGTTCTCACTCTTCTTTATGTCATCATTTTAACCTCCTATTCATTTCCCTCTTCCTTGTTTCTTTCTCCTTTCTGCTGCTTGAATCTAAAATATGTGTAATTTTGGTAGGTTTTGATGACCAAGATGGATGCATCTAAACTCTCAGGTTTCTCGTCAGTCCGTTCGTCCTTTAAACTTCTAGTTATCATCTAGGGCAGATCACTAGATTCATTTTATTTAAGGTCTCCCAAGCTTAGGTTTGCTTGGGGCAATTCAAGCAAGGTAAGAACTTGTGACCTTGACTGATAGAACCTTTCTTCACGGAAAGGGTTGTCAAGAACCGGAACAGGCTGCCCAAGGAAGTGGTTGAGTCACCACCACTGAAGCTACTCCCTGCTTTGGGTTATCCTTGCTGCCATTCTCAGATGCTTTTGGACATTTACTGTATTCTTACCAAAAGACTAGAGGACCAGAGCAGCATGTGGTATTCAGGGTACAGACTTACTTTGCTTTTATGCTATGGCATAATGATGCTCTCTGTGGTGTTCTCTACCTGCTCTGTCCTCTCTACAAAGATAATAGTATCTAACATTTCATTTTCTTTTCCCATTCCACCAAGAACCAAGCTGATGTTATCATGAAACAATATATCATAACTGTACGAGCTTGCTTCTGTGGTTGGCTCAGGATTTATCATTTATATGTGAAGTTAGAAATGTTCTTCCCTGCCTGCATCACCTTATCACTTTATTTAGACTGAATTTCTTGTGCTATTTTGTCAGTCTTGCACAGTCCTTCTGCAATTTTTCATGGTCAGTCCAATACAGGTTTGTGGCTCTATCCTATAGGGACCATTTCTGGGAAAATCTTGAAGCCTGTCTTAAATCTTGACATTGCTTAAATGGCCAGAAGACCCTTGATGTTGGGATTATTGAGTCTGAGATGTGGGAAGTTGTCATCCTTGAATGTTGTGTCTGCACACAGTTGAATTCTGCTCTGTCCTGCTCTGCTTAGCTTTCCTTTCCTTTCTGTCTTTGCGTTTATCTTGTCTGTGAGCCCATACTGAGCTCTAGCCCTGGGGTTTGCAAATCTTCCCACCACTTCCATGCACAGAATAGTTTTGAGTAAGAAGACAGAGGACTTCTCTGGAGGATAGATGTTATGTGACAAACCCCTTATCTTTTGGTTCTTCAGAAAATGTTCATGTGCCAGTCCATCCCTCTGGCCATGATTAAAGTTTTGGTGATCTCTCCTCAGTAGTCTTGAATGTCTAATTAATGATTCCTTCCAGTTCCCTCCCTGCCTGGTGTCTGTTCCTGGACTGGACACATTTCTAACCCCCCAAGCAAGATGCTACCTCTTTCTTGGCTCTCCAGGGTATCTTCTCCCCATCCTCTCATACTAGCAGCTCTACCCAGCCTCTCATATCCTTTTCCTTCCTCACACGTTCTGCTGCCACCTTTTCATGGGTTTGTTCCCTGCTTTTTAATGCAGTTATTTTCTCACTTCTCCACCTGCCTATGCCCCAGGCTCCCTTGTGCACCCCACCACCCCCGTGCAAAACCCCTCGCCTTATGCCAAGTCTCAGATATATGTGGCCCCTTCACATATGTGACCTGGCTTCTTCTGCTCTTCTCTCTTTTACCCTGTGTGGCTTTTGCTTTGATTTAAGCACCACTAATGACGCCTTTTTTGATCCCTTCTCCCAGGTCTCCTCTGAATTCTCCCCAGAGCAGCTTTCGCTTCTCTGATCATCTTCCCATTTCAGTGAGGAACAGCAGAACAACTGTCACCTGTTGCTTCCCAAGTGACTCCATGCCCTGCCACTCAGAGAGCTATCACTGCACACACACGAGTGTGTGGGAAAACTTGGGAGGAAAAAGCACTAAAAACAAGGTGGGGGGCTGTTCTTTGTATTAAATTGCTAAGAATGACTGAAGCAGCTGGGCAGGGGTGAGAAGAGTGTAACTTCTGTATCATCACCTGCTTTCCTGGGCTGATGGGATAAAACTGTGCAGACTATAGTGGAAGTGAGAGACCAGCCCTGTCATTCTGCCCCTGAGCTGGATCACCAAGCAGCTCCCCATGGGAGCGAGGACCAGCTGCACTGCCAGTCATGGGCTGGTGGTGGAGGAGCAGGACCTCTGTGGAATCGTGCAGCCCTCAGGGTGGCTGTGGGGAGGCTGGGAGGAGTGGCTGGAGGCTGGGGAGACCAGGAGCTGCTTGCAAGAGCTGGACTGTGAGGAGCTGGTGGAGAGCGGCGGTGGGCAGAGGAGCCGGCTCTGCAATGACTTGAGGAAGGGGCATCAAAAGGCACAGCAGGGAACTGAGAAAGAAGGGGCATTAGCTGTCCCAACTTTGTGCCTGCCCCTGTGTGCCTGGAAGTGGACGGTATCTGAGCTCTGTTTCCTTTTAAGCCTGAGTTATTCCAGCCCAGTGACTCAATTTATTTCTGTCTCTGCTCCTGACATTTCTCTTTCAGGTGGCTGCTGCTTGGTTTTGGGTGGGGCTGTGGGCTGGGGTGACTCATGTTTTCAAGCTCTTATCGGCATCAGTATGATGTTCTGCTTTTCTTTTCTGTCACACGGCATCCCGCTCCGCTCCCCTTCTTCCCCTCCCTCCGCCGGCTCCCAGAGGAGGCGACAGACGGTCCTGTAATTTGGTTCCATTCGCTCGACTGGAGCAACACCTGCCCCCCTCTCTGGGGACGGGAGGGTCTCATCCCAAACTGTGCAAGGAGCCAAAGACGAATCTGAAGCCCACATGCAAATAGAGCCCAGGATAAAACAACACGGCCATTCTGGGCAGGGAAGGCAAAATCCGTCACCAGGGGAAGAGGCAGGAAAAACAAAATCGCCTCTGAAGGAATAAATAAGAAGTGCCAGGAGACTGCCTTTTCCTTTTGGGTCGGTTGCTATTGTGGTTATTGATCTGTCCCACCCTGGAGAATAAACCGAGAGTGCTGAAAAATAATGGTTGATATTAGAACACATTTATTCACCCTAAAAGGGCTGGGTTAATTGGGTTACAGGACAGCGAGATGGATAGATACGTGGACAGATAGAATGTTGCTAGTATTTCTTCATGCCTATATAATGGAAGCGATCCATTTCTTTGTTGAATTTCATCTACGGCGTCCTCTTCAGCTCCCCACCCACCCCCTGCAATTTCTCTCTCTTTCATAGACACACACACACACACACATGCTCTTTGCTAGAAATACAGCAGAGGTATCAAATCGCACCCAAGGCCCTCAGAATTTCTCCGCTGTGAAGTATCAGCTGTAATACCCCACCTGGCTCCCCCCTTTCTAACACAAGCAGTAAGGCCGGTGGGTCTGTGGCACATGTACCGTGGGCTTTGCCAGTGAGCGATGGTCTACGTCTCAAAATCCTTCCTGCTCTGTACGCAGAAGTAATAGAAGCAGAAATGCAAGTTGATGTTTTGGAATAATTTGTGCTCTAAATCCTTTAATCTCTTAGGAAATGATACAATGCTCCTGGAAGCAGCCCCGCTCTGAGCTGTGCAGCCCTGTGGAAATCGGTGCTGTGTTTATTTGCAGCAGTCGCTTTAGGGTTGCAGGCTCTCCTCGTCCTCTGTATCAGGGTCGGGATCTGTTTCTAGGCTTCAGGTGAACGCATTAGATGTCCTGTTTCCTCATGGTAGTTATGTGAATGCATTGTGCCCCATGTCCGGGTATGTTCTTACAGGTCTGCATGTGTGTCTTAATATGTGTTACCCACCTTACGCTAAGGGTGTGCTGGATATCCCCTGTACTGGGATGTTCTAGGTTTGTGTACTGGAAATCCTTCCTCTCTGGGAACTTTGATTTCCTTTCCATGTTTTATATATTGGATTGAGTCGGGCTTAAAGCACCTCTTTTAGCCTTGTCCAGACATAGTTCTCTGCCTCTCTGTCTTTGAGCATGCTTTCTTTCATGGTTTGTACTCTGGGCTCCTCTTCATATGTGAAATAAAAGCATGCGAATGCAGCTTTAACCTTTGCTTTAATCCCTAAAACCCCAGGAAATACCAACTCTTGTGATTCTTTTCTGCCTGTTGTTGGATTGGCCATGCACGATACCAACTTCCACTGAGCAGTTCCACCCCGTTCCTCCTACAAGACTGTGCAAGGTCATTCATTCCTGTATTGCTGAGGGAACGTAGACGTACACAAAGTAACTTTGATTATATAATTAGACTTTATTGCTATCTAACACAGGCTTGAAATGAGATGGAGTTAAATTTGTTTACCCGTTCTTCACAAATGCAGACTTTTGAGCACTTACCCATGCAGCCTTTTTATTGCATTAACTTTGTAGCTTTTACATACTACTCATATCTTTCTCAAGAATAATAAAAAAATGGGGGGAGGAGGAGGCAGGCAAAACTTATGTTTTTCTTTTCAACAGACATCAACTTAAATGAGAGTCAGTTTCCTTCTTGGTGCCAGCAGGAAAAATAGAATTGTTTGGGATGATGTTAAGGTGGGGAGAGGATACAAGCAAAGTAGGGAGTGGATGGAAGTGAGGAGTTGTAGGGAAAAGCAATTTCTTCCACCAGATAAACCTTTGGGAGAAAAAGACACACCTTCAGTTCAAGCGCCCTGACTCTTCTGCAGGTTAAACTGGAGCCTCGATCCTGTGGGTGCCAACAAATGCAAAGCCCTTCCTGCCCTCTCTCGGGGTGCAGGCAGGCTCCCCGATCCACCAGGGGATGGTAGGAATGGGATGACCCAGGGGATATTCTTACTTTCAAACCTGAGCTGTTCCCTGGCAGCTCCACACTACTGCCTAATACAACACGGGGTGCTCACCAGCTCGGTGCTGGGACATATTGCCCCATGGCCTCTGCCTCGAGACCTGAGACACATCCGAGCTAATCACTGCTGCGGGGTCAGCAGCAAACTTCCCTGCAGGAACCTGACTTGAGCGTCTCTCATCCCGTGCCCCGATGTGTTCACAACACCCACCGAGGGGGAGCGCGGCCAGGGGAAACACCGGGTTCGCACCTCCGTATCCCATACTCGGCAAGCTTGAACCAATCACTGGTGGCTGCAGGCACCCTACTTTGCAGTGAGGCAGAGCAGAGCACTCTCTTCCCTAAAACACGCGTTCCCACGCTTGAGATGGAACTATGACGTTAATCTTTTTATCATTAACCACGTCCTCCCAAAGGCTGGCAGCACGCGGGCTTGCTGGGTGGCAGGATTTACCGTGTCGCTCAGGCAGTCAGCATCGAGCTTGGCCCCAGTGTCCAGATGTTGTCAGAAGCTAAGAAACGAGCCTTGTCCCAAAGAAAACCAGCTCCAGCCTTGGTGGAGGTGGGTTGGTTGTTTTTTTTTCCAGCCCCCTGAAAGATGTAGGATTTGTAAACTGTCCGTCGAACCACCAAATCTGTGCGTGCTCCCTTGGGACGTGGGAAGCGTGCATTGGCAGAAAGTGGAATTAACAGCCTCTCTGGCAGGTTTTCTGCGTGGAGCTTTTCAGCTGGTCAAGCCCACACTTAATTAAACCACTGTACAAAGTGTCAGCCGTAAAAATGGGAAAGGGGGACGGAGAGGGGGGAGGGAGGGTTTTATCTCTCCAGCAAGTAACAATGGAGGATGCAGCCTCCCCAGTCAATGGCAATATTCAAATTATAGGTAAAATTAACCCCTTGTGGTAAGCAAGAGAAGGATTTAATAAACAAGACGGCACAGAGGTCTCTTGTTGCTCAGGTAATGAATGACCTGCCCGTTGTGGAGCCCACGTCTGTGCGGTGCTGCAGGTGCCACGCTTTGGCAGCGAAGCCCTGTATGAAGGAATAGGGTTGGGGTTTTCAGAAGAAACAGAAAGGGCCCAAGAATTTTACCTGGTTTTACGTACTCTTGGACCTGGTTGGAGAAGGTTTGAGCCTGAATTGAAAGGAGGGGAAGAAAATGGACTCGGGCAGGACGAAGCACGTACGTTTTGGGCCGCAAAGTCAGGGGTGGCGAGGAGCAACGTGGCGGGACAGGTGCTGGGGAGCATCGGGTTGGGTTTTACAGCCTGAACTTTGAAACATGCGACCAGATGTCAGCTGTGACTGGGAGAAAGGTAAAGGACTAGTCTCTGTGTGTGTGTCCCCCACCCCGTGCATTTGGACAGAGCATCCAGCTGGGAGTGGCTGGAGCAGGGGAGCTGTGGTAGAGGGATTGCAGCCTGGGCATCCTTAGGAAGAGGCAGGTAACCTGTTGAAGCTCTCCCACGCACGACTTGAGAAGCCTTTGCAACCCTTATTCGTAAGGGCATCGCGTCTTCATCTTACAGAAAAACCAACAGGGAAAAAATAATTAGAAAAAAACCCAAAAACCCACCAGATTTTTATTTGATACTTTTATTTATATGCAAAACAGCTCACCATTCATGAGAGATATGAAAAACGCATCAGATAGAAACCAGATTTATCTATTTTCACTACAAAATATTGCATTATATAAAGCAACAGAGACACACAAAAAAACCCTGAAAAAGACTAAAATCTTTGGATAGCAGATGTGGTTTGTTTTTTTTTTCTTTTTCTTTTTTTTTTCTCTTTCGTCCCTAAAATGCGCTTCTTGTTGTAAGAGATTCACAGCAAAGAACATGAAACATTTTCAGGCTATAGAATTTTTTTTTCTTTTTTTTTTTTGGTTGTCACAAAGGAAAGCAGTCCTGGATTTACCTTTTTTTTTTTTTTTTCCTTTTCTCTTCTTTTTTTTTTTTTTTTAGGAAAAAAAAGGTCCTTTCCTAAAAATATGCCACACATACACACGCACGCTCAGTCCCACACACATGCATGTACACACACACGCACACGCACACGCACACATACATACACATGTACACCCACAGAGAAACTACTTCCCTTATAAACGATTTGCAAAGTACTTTTCAGACAGAACTATAGATCAGAATAACAACAAGTTTTAAAAAAATCCTCCTAGTTAAGTGCTAGTGGTTGTCGATCCCACACGGATAGGGGGAAAAAAGGGATAAAGGAAAAGCAAGAAAGAAAGAAAGAGAGAGAGAGAGAGAGAGAGAAAGAGCAAGAGAGAGAAACAGAGAGAGAAAGAGAGAGAAAGAGCAAGAGAGAGAAAAGAGAGAGAGAAAAGAGAGAGAGAGATAAAAGAGAGAAAAGAGAGAGAAAGATAAAGAGAGAAAGAGAAAGAGAGAAAGAGAGAAAGAAAGAGAGAAAGAAAGAAAGAGAGAGAGAAAGAGAGAAAGAAAGAGAGAAAGAAAGAAAGAAAGAAAGAAAGAAAGAAAGAAAGAAAGAAAGAAAGAAAGAAAGAAAGAAAGAGAAAGAGAAAGAGAAAGAGAAAGAAAAAGAAAAAGAAAAAGAAAAAGAAAAAGAAAAAGAAAAAGAAAAAGAAAAAGAAAAAGAAAAAGAAAAAGAAAAAGAGGCCTTGAAATATATAAAACATAAGCAGGGAGGAAGGGGAGGTTTGTTGTACACAAGTGCAATAGAATTGGAGGGAAATAAATAAATAAAAGTTTTTAAAAAGGGAGGGGGGAAGGAACACCGTATCGATCCCAACAAACACTCATCAAGTTAAACATAATATTCCACAGGAGAAAGTGTAAACACCCGACTATAGAAAACAATTGGCACAAAGTATCCAAAGTAAAATTGCCACCACTCTGAAAAATAAATAAGTCTTGAAAAAAATAAATTGTCAACTCCTTCTACCATAAATAAAAAATAGTTATTTTTAACTGCACCCATGGGTCACACGTTTAAGGTCACAAGTAGATGTTTTTGGATATATATAAAGGGGCACTTGACAGCCTGAAGAAACAATCCGGTTTTACACTGCTCGTCGGAAAAACGGGCTCCCCGCCGGCCCCGCCGCGACCGTGCGTGCGGGAGAAGCCCCGGGGGGAGAGGACAGGCTGCGGGGACTCCCCCGCCCTGCCCGCCCCGGGGAAGGCGCTGCCCGACGCCGCCTTCGCGGACGGACCCGGGGCCGCGGGGGCCGCGGCGGCGGCCGGGGTGGGGGAGGGCGGGGGGGATGTGTGGGGAGTCCCGGGGCGGCCGGGGAGGAGGGGGTGGGGTGTCCGTCGGAGCGGTCGGGCGCTACACGTCGAGGACGTGGTTGAGATAGGAGATGTAGCAGATGGCGAGGCGCAGGATCTCGATCTTGGAGAGCTTCTTGTCGGGGGGCAGGGTGGGCAGCAGCTTGCGCAGCTCGGCGAAGGCCAGGTTGAAGGCCTCCACGCGGATCCGCTCACGCGTGGCGTGGGCCGAGCGGTATTTGGCCGTGGCTCGTCGCCGCCGTCGCTTCTCCTCCCGGCTCAGCGGCGGCGGGTGCAGCCCGGGCCGGCCCCCGCCCCGGCCCTCCCCGCCGCCGCCGCCGCCCCGGCCCTCCCCGCCGCCGCCGCCGCCTCCGCCTCCCTCGGCGGGCTCCGGGTCGGAGACGCAGCAGCTGAGCGCCTGGGCGTCCGCGCCGCCCAGGGACTCCGGGTCGGAGGGCGCCGAGGAGGGGTGGTCGGAGTCGGCAGCTTGGTCCGGGCTAAGCATCATCTTGGAGGGGGCGGAGGAGCCTTCCCGGGACAGAGAAGCAGAGAGAGCGGGTCAGCGCCCCAGCCCCGCCACCGACGGCACCGGGGGAGGGGAGGGGTGTGCGTGGGGGTGTGCGTGTGTGTGCAGGGGCGAGGCAGGGAGCAGGGACGCGGGCCCTGAGCCCTGCCCCCGTCGCCGGTGGCCGCCCCAGCCCCGCTCCGCCCGGCCGGGTCGGCGGGAGAGCCGGGCCGGCAGCGTGCGGACGGGCGGATCGCCGCTCCTTCGGGGAGCACTAATGAGAGCAATACCGGGAATAAATGATGCCCGGTCATTTACAGTCCCGCTTATAGCTTCTGACGGCAGCTACAACGGAACATACTTCCTTCCGTCATCCCCCCCGCTTGCCTGGGAGCAGGGACAGGCCCGGCAAGAAAGAAAAGATTTATTTCTTTTTTCCAAACAAGCTAATATCCAGTGGCTCCATGTTAGGTCGATTTTTATTTCCCCCAATTTTAATATCATCTTTCCTCCCCTGCCAATCGTTAACCATTTCTCTTTTAGTAAGGCTCTGTGGGATGCAGGATACAGACAACGATGCTTCTAAATACACAGCTTCAAGGCTCCCCAAACATAACAAGGCCAGTGGGGAAATTTATTTCCCCAATCAAAACTACGGGATCTGCTGGGCTCTCCCCCGGCTCTTTTATCTGCGCTCCTTCTTTTTGCCTTTTAATTTTTTTTTCCCCTTCTTCCTCGCCCGCTGCTAATTGTGCGGACACCGATTTGCCGGCGATCAAACGGGGATGTTTGGGAACGTCTCCGTTTTTTTACGTGTGGGATTCCAAAAAGCCAAACACGACGCCAAAGCAGCGGCCGAACTTTCCCGTTCCTTTAAATTTTCCCTCGACTCATTTCCCTGCGCGAAAAAGGGGGGTAGGGGTGGTTGGAGGGGGGGTGGGGGGAAAGGCCAAACAAATAAATAAATAAGTAAACGCGATAAATACGGACGTGCCTTTCAAAAGAAAATTGAATCGTATCTTCTTGCGGCCTCACAGAGCACCATCTGTCATGTAGACAGCAATACAAACCCGAGCGCGCCCGTGGACATGCCGGCATGTAATAAAACAATACATCAGGCGAGTAGTGAATAACCTTGGACACAAATGTGTGCGTGTACGGCTGGGGTGTCGGGCGAGGTGGGGAGCCAGCCCGAGGGAGGAGGGAGCACCACGTCCTCCCTTTCCCCCGAATTTTTGGACTGCCAAGTATTTCCATGTAAAGTTTCCAGGCAAAGTCCCCCTCGCGTCTCGGGTCCGGTCGGGGGAAAAGAGAGGGAATAGATCAATTATAACCGATAATAGTGGGATCAATAATAACAATATTATTATAATAATAGAAACGACGGGCAGGAGGACTACTTCCCCGGCGGGGCTAGGGCCAAGGCTCCCCCCAAGCGTGGCGGGACGGCGGGGCTCCGCCGAGGGCCGGGGCCCGGTGCTCCCCTGCGCGCAGGGGGGAAGGCCCGGGGATGAGGAGGGGAGAGCGCTCCCTTCCCTGGGAAAGAGCCGCCGCTCGCCGGGGCCATCGGGAACGCTCCCTCCTGCTCTTTTTAATAAGGAGCGTTAATCGGGCCCGCGAGGCAAGGGGAAGGGGATAAACCCGGCCGGAGTTCGGGCCAGGTATCAGAGATGTCTGGGGGATGGAGGGGAAGAGGAAAAATAAAACAATTTAATAAAAAATTACGGGAAAGGTTTAAAACCAGCTTTCGGCTGAGATCCAGGCGAGGAGGCTCAGGCGAGAGCGCCCTAGCAGAGGGAGGCTTTGCAGGGCGGTGGAAGGAGGAAAGCGGGCAATTACAGAGGTGGTTCCTGGAGAAAGTTGCTTAAAGGTTTCTCTGCGGTGCGTGGCGAATTCTCTCTCCCCTTTGGGTTTATCCTGACGGTAGGTTTTGGCGAGCCGAGCCGGAAAGGAGCTTTTTATTTCTTTCTTTTTGTTGTTTTTTTATTTATTTCCCTCCCCCTCCTCCTTTCTCCTCGGTAAGCCCATACCCGCGCTACCTGGGGAAGGGATATATTGTTAAGGCTGCTTACCTCGGCGGAGTCGTTCGGACAGCCTCTCCTCTCCAGGTCCCCTCGCCCCCTCGGCGATTCCTTTACAGTTCAAATGACCCTCCGGGAGCGGAGCATGGAAAAATTAAAACAAAACCAAAAAAACCCACAAAACCCAAGCCCCCCCCCCCAAAAAAAAAAATCAAAAATCAAATGAATTACGAGCGGAAAAGTGTCCTGCTCGGATGGGGAAAGGCAGCTCTCATCCCTCGCCGCGGCCTCCAGCGCTCCAGAGACGGGAGATGTTATCGCCGTGTTTGTTTGCGGAGTATAAATAACAACTTAACTTACTTACGGTGCATCAGGGGAGAGAGAGAAAAAGCGTGTCCCCCATCAAAGTCTGCCTCCGCCCGTTAATTCGGGGCAGCGGGCTGCGGTGCCCCGGCCGCTGCTCCGATTCGGTTGTTGGTTGTTGGGTTGTTGGTTTGGTTGGGGTTTTTTTTTCGGAGGGAGGGGGGAGGGGGGGAAATTGCGCTGGAAAGTGCCGTCTCCCCTTCTCTTCTTCCTCCTCTTCTTCCTCGATCGCGATAAATAACAAAAGGGATGCGGCGATAGCACCAGCCGGGATTATTCCCTCTCCCCCGCCCTCTCGGCCTCTCTCCTTCCCCGCGGCGGCCCGCGGAGCCGCCGCCCGCCCCCGCAGCCCTCCGCCGCTCCCGGGCCGGGCCGGGCTGGGCGCGGAGCCCGGGGCGCGGAACCCGGCGCCGGCTGCGCGCTGCGCGGAGCCCGGGCGCGACGCTGCCGGCTTTGTTCAGCCGCAGCCCGGCGCGCAGGCACGCCGCGGGCCGGGGTAACAATGCGTCGCTCCCTCCTTTCTTCTCTGTTAATTCTCTTTTTTGGGGGTGTAACGCGCGGTTTCGTTAATTCCCGGGTCCGGCGGAGAGGGGCGGGAGGGGGAGACGCCGTCGGAAAAATAAAAATGTTTGGTTTAGTTTTTCTTCTGGTCTTTCAAGAGCCGGCGAAGGGGGGAAAAAAAGGATAAACGGAACCCCCATCGGTCCCCGAGCCTCCTAACTCCTCCTGCATCTCTCGAGTTAGGGTAAAGAAGAAACAAATGCGAGCGCTGGAAAGAAAAACAAAAACCAAACCAAACCAAACCAAAATAAACGAGAATCTCGGCGCGGGTGCGGAGCGGCTGCGAGGGATAACGTCGGTGCAGGAAAAGGTACGCTCGCACGCACAAAAAGAAAGTGCAGTTCCTCCTCCCACCCCTCCCGGAGTGGCAAAGAAGCCAAGGAGGGGTGCAGAAGGTGGCAGGGGCGAGACAGGCAGGCAGAGCGGAGATGCGTGCGGATCCGCTCCTGGTACCGAAGGGTTTAGCCTGGAGATGGTCGGAAGAGATAAAGGCTGGGAGAAAAGGGGACGGCATTTTTTTCCCCTCTTAAATTGATATTTAATGGGAAAGCCTATTGGACAGAAACCTGGACACGAGTCACTTAATTGGACTTGACATCTGTCACAGTGTGGGAGTTTTCACAGCCCAAATATTTTCAGCAGATCAGATTCTCGCTGAATCTGTGCCACAAATTATAACAGTCGAAAGCAGCCCATGATATAAATCCTAGCCTCTGGATATACAGTCTCTAGCCACGCTCTCTCCCACCGCCGCCGTTCGTGTCGTGTCCCCCGTCCCCCCCAAAAAATATTGGATACCCACTGATCTAGAAAAACACCACTGGCATTTCCCATGCAAGCTAATAAATAAGCTTTAAACATCAATTTGCATCATGTACCCCGAGCGTGTGGAGAATAACCAAGACTGTTTTTCTAGTGCATTTATTTTTGAGGTCCCCCTGCCCCGTTTCCCACCCACCCCCAATCCCGGTGAACGGCAGGCACAGCCCTGCCGGAGCCGGGGGGCGGGGAGAGCCCCCTCCTCCCCCCACCTCCCCCCGCACTGGTCCCTCTGCCCCCTCCTCCCCGCTCCGGCACACAGACAATGAGCCGAGGGAGCCGGCCACGGGTCTGCGGCTTTTCTGCTCGGGAAAGGCCGGATGGAACCAGGCCCCTTCGCACTGGAGCCAGGGGATGTCTGTGACCGGGGTGACTCATCTTGCTGCCACCTTGCCCCAGCCCCTCCTCAACCCTCTCCCCAAGCTAGCAGCCCCTTCTCCAGTTTGATCCTCTTTTCCCCATCTCCCTGCCTGCAGATCCCATCAGATGGGGACCGTGGCTGCTTTTCTCAGTGTAATCTTCGTCCTCCCCGAGGACTTTGCTCTGCCAGAAGCCTGTGCTGGTAGTCTCCCTCTGGAGCCCCCCGCCCACCCTCCAAAGGGGCAGTGGGAGAGAAGGGTGATGTAGTGGTCTCCGGCACAGAGCAGGGCTGGTTCTGCTGCTCACCACCAGGCTCCGTGGGTGCTTGGCCTTTCCAGAGCTCCTCTTCTCAGGTTCCATCGGTAGGATGGGTGGGGGCAAAGTGGCAGGAAAACACTTGCAGGGGTTCCTGCAGTTCACCCAGGAACATATGTAAGGGGCCAGGAGATTTCTGAATGGGGAGAGGTTCTGGTTCTGCTTTTGACCTTAACAGGACCTTAACAAGAATGAGTAGGATGCCTGAATAATTTTGGGTTTTGTCATTTTTTTTGACAGTGATAGATGCTCTGGCAAAGAATACAATGTCCTTGCATGTCACCTAGCCCACTAGCAAAAGAGATGCCTGCAAGAGGATCCTTGTGGACATTTTTTCCAGGGAAATGTGGAAATTTCTCTCCCTTTCCCTGCCCACATCAGGTCTCCAAGGCAGCAGGAGGCTGTTACTTGTTGCGGTGCTCTGACTGCACATACCAGCTTTGTGGATAGCCACTGCCAGCCCATGGGACATGCCTGTCAAAGACCCACCAGTGAAGGTACAGCGTAGATATGTAGTGCAGCCTCTGGCTGGGAGGGTCTGAAATGCGTGTGCCCTCAGCCCACCCCTTTGCCAGTCCTGCAAGGGGCTCCCTAGGTAGGCAGAAAGCCTTCTTCTGAGTTTGGGGAGAGCAGCGAGGCTTTGCTGTGAGGTGTCTGCTTCTCATGGAAAGGGAGGTTACACTGGTGTTGGGAGGCATGTTAGAGCTCCTAGGCACAGGGACTCGGTGAAGCCCTTTGCCACTGTGAAGGGAAGAAAATCAGTAAATCTCAGTTATCCTGTGAGGAAGGTTCAGCTGCAAATTGCTGAGGCTGTGGCTCATCTCCAGTCAGTTCAGCTCTGGGTTAACCTTCACAGGTGCTCTTTGGAGATCAGGATCCGAGCAGTTCAAGGTCACTGTGCTCCATGTCACAAGACCCAAGGTTTCATTCCACCAAATGACCACTGTCCCACACTTTCAAGGAGCAAGCTGTGAAGGAGACCTTCTCCAGATCTTACCTGTCTGTGGCTCAGGGCTGGAAGCTTTGGCTTGCAGCACTCCTCAAGGTATAAGCCTGAAGTCTCAGCCCACAGAAGCTGCAGGTGATGGAACAAGTAGATGGCTAAGGCTGGCACAGATAACAGCCAGCAAGCTGCTAATTCATGCAAGCCACCCAGCTCTCTGCTGCAGATGCTGTCATCAGATGGCTTGCTTTTTATTTTTGATTTCCAGGAAGATACCTACCTGCTTCTCAATGCCCTTCGGTAATGAGTAGATATTTCTGACACCTCATAAAGCGCTGTTTACTGCCACTGCGATCCAATTACCCCGCTGCTCTGCTCCCAAATGTGTTAAATCTAGAGGTTCCCACCCTGCCCTGAGCATGCCAGGCCTGCAGTGTCTACCCAATCAGGCCGGCTGGGTAGATCGCCAATCTCCTCACATCAACTGCAAGGGTCAGGGTGTAGCTTCTGTATCTTTAGCCCTAAGAAGCCACTCAGAAATGCTGGAACTGACAGTCTAACTCTTCTCTGAGCAGACAAAGCCACAAAGCCCAGAGGCAGGGTCACATTCTCCTAGCAGAGAGCTCTCCTGCCTCCCACTGCTCACACTTGGAGAAAGAGTCTGGTTTCCAGAGCTAAATATTTCTGGGGCTGACCGGCCCAGGCGTGGGGGGTCACCAGAAATGATGAGAAATTCTGGGGCAAAAATGCAGTTGATGGAAACTAAACCAGTTACATTTTGGCAAAGGAGGGTGACTAAAGCTCTTCCTCCAGTTCTCTGTATCTTCTTTGTTAGAATGTAGCCTGACGTGAGTGGAGACCCGTGTATTGGGAACCAGCATGATCCCAATGGAAGCTGCTTAGGTGCAAGGCCACCTTCTGACTTGTATCCCCAAGTACAGTCATGGCCAGCGTAAGCCTATGGTTGGTCTCTTCACTAAGCAAGTGTCTCAATGGCATCAAGACTAGCTGAAATTCCCAAATACTATCAAAGGTGACCTCAAAGGTAGGAGGAGCATTCGCTTGGCTTCTCCATAACAGGCAAAACCAGAGTCTCTGATCTGCACCTGACAAAGGGACCATGAATAGGAAAAACTGAGGTTTTTTACATCCACTTTGTACAGTAGATGTCCAGGGGCATTGTATTGCGAAGGTTTTACTGCAGACTAAATCCATGATAGCAAATCTTGAAGCACAAGTAGACAGACATCTTGGGACAAGAATTTGTCATTAAATTTTGCCATGCTGGAGGGCTGTAAGGGAGCCAAGAACATGTATTCTTCTATCTGGCTTGAGACTTTGCTCCCCGGTGCTGGAGGCATAGGAGAAGTGGAGCTGATCTCTTATGGATGGCGTTGCAGCTTTCACAACTCCCATTACCTTCCCAGAAACCTCCTAAGTTTAATGAGAATGAAGGGTGGCCAGAGAAAGATTCAGGATCAAAACCCCCACATCCCACCTTTGTAGGGACCGTCTCATTGACAAGCAAGAAGAAAATCACTCTCATTTTCAAGGCTGGTCGACGCGCCAACATAACTTTACGATCCAGAACTGGCCACTGGATAAGACCCAACATGGAACTGATAATGGTTACTTCATTAATGGCATAAAAGCTGCACACTGCTATGAGCAAAGCATCACAGACCACAGAACGATGTGAAGTGAAAGGCAGTGCTGAATCCGTGACAGAGACTCACAACTCAGGATTTTCCAGGGGCTGGTAGGTTCGGGCTTTGGAAAGGCAAGACTCTGAAGAGGATTGTCTTCACGGTGCAGTCAGAAGAGATGAGACTGAAAACACCACTGCCGAGTGATGGTGTTTTATGGAAAAGGGGCAGTTGCTCTTGTGAACATCTGAGATTTGTGTCACACAATCACTTGAAGGTAAAGTGACTCATGAGAGTAGCCTGGCTTGGCACGTACCTACTAAAAATCTGCAAGGGTGCAGCACTAACACCCAGGAGTAGCCATTTGCCCGAGGAGATATCCTTCTGGCCTGGCAAAGCAGAACAAAAGGACCCAGCTGGGCTCTCCAGCACTGGGCCAGGTATTAGGAAAATCGCTTTTTGCTTGCAGCCACAGCAAATCTTGCAGGGCTGCCACAGGGAGACATCAAACATGGGAACCCCCAACTCCACTTTTATGGCGCTGCTTGTCAGAGCAGAGCTGAACTTCCATTACTGACATGTCCTCTATCTGTCGAAAGGACAGCTTTCCAGGATGCTTGAGAACATCCATTCTCTTTTATAGCATACGCCATTCACGTTGCTGGCATATGCTGCCCATTGAAATAAATGGAGCTTGTCACTCTTGGATGTGTTCCTTGGAAATAAACGGTCAAACAAATTAGAACACTGAGCCATGAAAATCCTTGTCCTTTTGAAAAATCTGTGCTGGATATAGCTCAGTGCCTCTGCTCGTGGCTTGCTCGGACGTTTGGGTGGCATTTTCTGTTTTTCCACCGGGTGTGTTTGCTTTCTCCAGGCCCTGGGATTGAGGTGGCTTTAATAATGGGTTTGGAACGTTGATGTTGTGGTCTGCAACTGGGAAAGGTGAAAAAAAGTCATTTCCCTTCTGGGCCGCGAACAGAGGCCACCCTGGCTGAGGTCTATGAGTGTTTGCTGGACAGGCTGGGCCTCTCAGGTGCTCTCTCCCAAGTATGAGTGCAGCTGTCTCTGGGACTGCTCTGGGCTGCTGTGTTTAACCCAGTAGTCTCCAGGCTAGTTAATAATTTTAACCGATGGGTTTGGACAAAATCCTGATTCTTTTTACCTAGTTGCAGCCTTTGTCTCATGCCCCCTGGTTTCTGTTTTGGTTGCAGTCTTTTCCTTCATCTGTTGGCCTAGACGAGCTGTGATACGAGTATCAAGCTCTAGCTACTACTTTAAAGATGTGGGTGCCACCATCAGGGTCTTCAGGACCCTTCATTGCCCTTTTGTTTTGATATCTCCAAAGACCACCCTTGCAATATTAGTTAATATTCACAGCTGCCTTGAGGGTAAGGTGACTTGGGAGACGGAGGATGATGCAGAGCCTTTAAAGGTAGAAGGGACCTCTCTGCAGTTGAAGGCCATGGGGCTTGCCTATTAGTTGCCCGTGTGAATGAGAACGTGTTTTTCAGTAATAATATTTGTGCTTCATCTAAACATTGTTGGTGGTAGAGGATTCCCCATGATCTTTGGTAAGTTGCTCCACCAGCCACTTCTCCCCACTGTTGAAAACGCTGGTACGGAAAGTGAACAGGCAGGCCTTCAGCATCCAGCTGTGGGATTTTGTTTTATCTTGGTCCCCTGGATTAAGCATTCTCTGTTATTGTACTATCAGGTTTAGGTAGGGATCTTGTAAACAGGTGTGTGTGCATGTGTGCACCAGCTATTAGCTTGGACTTCCCAGTCATGTAGAGCCATTGCTCCACAGCTGTTGCTGCCGCTCCAGCCAGATAGATGTCTGGAAATTTTGGACAAATGGGAAAATTCTACCTGGGCAAACATTTCCAGCTGGAAGAGGAGACATGCCCGAGTAAACCCAGATGTTTGTCTGTCCATCCTAGGTCAGTATTCATTAGTAGTGGCCATATCAACTCCGTGGCCTTCTTTTTGTTAAACCGAACAGGTTTGAATGCCTTGTCACGATGCACAAGTGACTAGTACTGCTTTCCTTTTAAAGTGGCTCTGGTCTGGGATATTTCCCATTCTTCCAGTCCATCATCCTAGCCCAGAAATGAGATGATTATCTTGCCAAGCTCTGCATCTAGAACAAGAAATACATATATATATATATATATATATATATATATATATATATATATATATATAAAATAATGCTTTCCAATGAGTCTATAAGACTCTAATGCAGGCTGGATGCTCCTGGGACAGGAGTATTAGAAACCACATCATACTAAAATCGCAGAAAACACATATGAGTCCAAGAATGGCCACAGCGGGTTAGACCAAAGGTATTTTGCTTTCAGCAGTACCGAAAGAGGGTGCCTGGGGAACCTGTGAGAATAACATAAACTTACAGTGATATTTCCCCCGAGTATTCTCCTGATACCTGGTTAATTGCAGCTTAACGCACTGGATGAACTTTTCCTCTATGAGTTTGTCAAGTTGGTTTTTGAATTTATGTGAACTTTCAGCATCCATAATTTCCCGTGGCAAAGGAGTTATCTGTGAGCCACGCAATTTAAGTGACTGCATGAAGAGATGCTTTCAAACATGTTTGCAAATAAATAAGCCAGGCTTGCTGTATTACTGTGGCTTCTACTGCTGATGAGGACATGAAGAGTAGTGTTGAGTATGTGGGCAGTAGTGCCTTATGTTTTCAATGAATGCATTTGGTTGAAAGCATAAATACCGGGTGGATTATAGCCAGTTAGGAAAGGGAGGAGGAACCTCCTGCTGCCTGAGGTGGGGGGAAGGTAGCAAGACCAAGGCCCGGCTCCTTGCAAGTCAGCCGATCGCCTTGAATTGATGTGGGCTGGGGGTCTGCAAATACAGCCAGTCACGCACACGCACACCCATTTGTTACCTGGCTCGGTGCTGTGGGCAGCGGCTGCGCAGCCCTGAAACAAAACACACCAGAAGCAGAGATGCAAACAGCAACCTTTGCGGTGCGCTCACAGTCCCACACACAGATAGCCAGCGAGCGGCCTGTGGGCAAAGCAGGGCAAATAGCGACTGTGATGTAGGTCTGGCAGACCACATAGGGTGTGCGGGCTCATGTCTGCTCCCAAACACGAACCGGGCGGGGGGCAGGCGCAGTGTGCTGTGCCACTGACGACCTCACTTGCGCACGTGTGTGCAACTCCTGGCTGCCAGGGCAAGGGAAGAAAAAGTGGATGTCAAGTCTAGCTGGCAGCCAATGCATCTGTCTTCTGTCTTTCACTCCCCCACAGTCGAGGTGGAACTTGGCTATTTTTAAATCTGATGTCTGTGTGTGTAGCCATGGGGAATGCTCTTTCTTGTGAAAAAGGAAAAAAAAAAAAAGAAGGAAAAAAAAAAAAGAGAGTTTGGAGCCACCTGCATTCCATAAGCAGATCCTTCTCCCTCCATTGCTGCTGTGCAACCCAGCCCCCCAGGTCTCTTCTCTTCACTTGGAAGGACTCAAACTAGTAAAACAAGCCCCAGAGATCATAACTGGAGAGCTTATCCCAGCTGCCAAAGGAAAAAAACCAAACCCTTCTGTGCAATAGGTGCAGGGTAAGGACTTCCTCACTGGAGGATTCAGGTGCTCTGCTCAGTTCACCGACCTTTCCCCAGCCATGGCCAGTATCAGTCATCTCACAGGTAGGTGCACTGAGCCCTCTGGAAGATGCTGGTGGAAATGTCTAGTATTACAACCCAAAAATAGAATATGCCCATATGAAACAGAGTTCAAAGGTTAAGAGCATGTCTGTAGGAGTGACACAATGGGCACGTAGCAGTCATGAATGTCATTTCAAGATTTACTTCATACTGCAAGTGGCCAATGGCAGCCAGGTAAGCACTCTTTAGGAGCAGTTTAATCAGGCAGGTGGAGGAGCAGCTAATTGCTCACCCGCAGACACTTGAGTGTCTCTGTTGCGCCTTGTCAAAGGGCTCTCTTGCCCCGTATTTACACAGGTTTGTAGCAGAGGCTTAGAACAGGAGGATGAGATCAAGGTGAGTAACATTGCCAGACATGGTCTCCTGTTTTCTAGCAAATTGTGACCTGGGTATTATTTCCTGGGGCTTTGGAGGATTTAACAATCCCTAAAGGATTTGTTTTCCATTAATTTGTGTGAATTTTTTATTTTTAAAATCATATATACACCCCCACCTTTCCTTTCCCCACCCCCCTGAACATGTGGTATTTCATTTTTCTTCTACTTCCTGACTTTTAGGAACAATGAACAATCATTTGCTCTTCTTCCATGCATTAGCTTTTCCACTCTTCCTGCTTTTGTAGACCTCTGTCATACCTTTCTCCCCAGTTGTCTCTTTTCACCCATAAAATTCCCTAGTTTATGTAGTAACTTGCTACTTTATCCATGTAGGAACTTGCATGGGAGCAGCTGCCTGCCCTTGTCCATCCTTTACTGTGACAAGTTGTGCTGTCTTTTGGGGATGGGAAGGGAACCAGAATGTACTCTTCAAGATGCAGATGCATCATAGATCCATATGGTGACAAAATGGTGCTTTTGGCTATGACACATATCCCTTTCTTTCCATGCCTGCGCAGTCAGCTCCCAAAGTGGCTGCTTGTTCCGCCTTCCTCCCCAGTGGTTTTATGCCTGGATGGGGGCGATACTGGATGGAGAGGAAGCCAGGACTTCTTGACTCTAAGCCCAGACCCACAGCTGAATCAGAAAGTGGTCTCAAACAAACACTTTCACTTCTCCTTGCTTCAGCTCTGTCACCAGGAAAGGGGGAGTCTCCTGACCTAACAGGGAAGAAAGTGTGAAGCGAGGTGAGTTTCTGAGATCCCCGGGATGAATGCTGCTGGGAAAGGGAGGGACAGTGTTAATTAGGGTCAGCCCTAATCATGTTCACACAAAGAAAGTGGTAGCATTCTTCCTTGCATCCCTCCCTGGCTCGTTGCGCTCCCCTTGTTCTCACTCTCTTGTAAACAGGGACTAAAACTAAGTGATTAATAATAAAAAGCATAATGAAAATTCAAACAAGTTTAATGCCTGGAACAAGCAGCAGGGGTATTGCCAGCTTATACAGAGCATTCAGGGGGCAGACTGACCAACTTTCCACTTGTGTAGTTTGGACCAGCTGTCAATAGCTTTACCCTGGTTCCCATGAGTTGTATGGTCATTCCTGGCACAGGAGGAAACCTGATTTACTCCAAGAAGTGACTCAGGCCTAGAAAATTGTTCTCCTAAGAAAATATTTCCAGGGACAACCTGATATCTAAAAAGCCATTCCCTTCCCGTAGAGGTTCACACCATATCCTGGGCTCTATCTCTGTGCAGGCTTTAACGTCCTCTTTAGTAGCTGCTTCTCCCTCAGCCTCCAGAGCTCTTGCTCTCTAGTCCTGAGCATATGGAAGGTGATGATGGGTCTTCTATATTCTCAGTCATCTCCATTGACCACCTTCCTCCATCCCACTGAGGCTATGTACCATTGCCCTCATGGTTTTCTAGCTCCAATTTGAACTTAAACAAGCTGATGTCACAAACTGCTGGACGCTCCTCTCCTGTTTTAGTAATTTTGACCTCATTTGCCTCCTGCTGTAGGTGTTAGAGTTGGTTTTGCATCCTTTCTCGGACACATTTCCTCATATCCTTCTCACTCTGACATCTGTCAGTTACCCACAGTTATCTTTCCTGCCCACACCCCCTATTTTCTCCTCTGTTTTCCCATGGTCTTATTTGTTACCATTCACCATAAACGATTCTCAAAACACTCAGTTGGGTGATCCCTTGTTTGAAGGGAAGAAGACTTACCAAGAATACTGGCTGGTTTGGGCTCAGTCCAAGTTAACAACACAGCCTTCCCAAAGAAAGTGTAAGGCCTTGCATCTGGGGAAGAACCAGCCCAGGTACCAGTATAGGTTGGGGACTGGCCTGTTGGAGAGCAGTGTAAAGGTGACAGGGACCCGGGGGTCCTGGTGGACAGCAGGATGACCATGAGCCAGCAATGTGCCCTCGTGGCTGAGAAGGCCAATGGCATCCTGGGGTGTATTAGAAGGGGTGTGGTTAGTAGGTGGAGAGAGGTCCTTCTCCCCCTCTTCTCTGCCCTGGTGAGACAGCATCTGGAATATGGTATCCAGTTCTGGGCCTTTCAGTTCAGGAAGGACAGGGAACTACTTGAAAGAGTCCAGCACAGGGCCACCAAGGTGATCAAGGGACTGACACACCTTCCTTATGAGGAAAGGCTGAGGGGAGTGGGCCTCTCTAGCTTGGAGAAGAGGAGAAAGAGGCGTGACCTTATTAATGTTTATAAATATGTAAAGGGTGAGACTCAGGAGGATGGAGCCAGGCTCTTTTCAGTGATGGCCAGCGATGGGATAAGAGACAACGGGTGCAAGCTGAAGCATAGGAAGTTCCATGTGAATACAAGGAGGAACTTCTTCACTGTGGGGGTGGCAGAGCAGTGGCACAGGCTGCCCAGAGAGGTTGTGGAGTCTCCTTCTCTGGAGACATTCAAAACCCACCTGGATGCTGTCCGGTGCAGCCTGCTCTAGGTGATCCTGCTCTGGCAGGGGGTTGGAGTAGATGATCTTTTGAAGTGCTTTCCAACTCCTAACGTTCTGTGATTCTGTGATAAAATAACCTCCATTATCTTTTCAGGATCTCCTTGTGAATACAGTCCATTCCTATTTGTATCTAGGACAATGCCTGATGTTTATAGGATCCCTACTGAAGCCTCCTAAGGCAATAATTCTTTTTATGTATATATGTATGCATCTGTATTCAGATAGGCGTATTTGTAAGGCTGCTTCTTTACATTCCTCTCAGGCTCCAGCTTTTCCAATTGTCTTCTCAAGAACACTCCAGTTTAAGGCTATATTTAAAGAAGGGCGGGGGGGGGGGTGTGAGGGAAGCACTGCATGTCTATGAAATTGCACGTTTTAATTCACATTCTCATTTACTCCTTCTTCTGTTGCCTATGTGTTCATTTCTTCAGGGTTAGGATAAGCCTGATATCTCGCCGGGGAGTCTGGAGTTCTTCTGGAGTCATGATTATGTAAAATTACAGCATACCCTTAAAAAAGTGCTTCAAGCTCTCCTGGTTTTCAGATGAATTTGAAAATATGCCTGGAGGGTGTTAGATGCAGAAAAGTCTGAATGTGTATGCAGTGTCCTGAGGTGAAAATTCTATGAGACATGAACTATCTTGCATTATTTTGATGAGGTCTAATTTTATTGTGCACAGCTACTCACAAGATTTTTTAATAAGACTAGAGGTCATGGTTGTATCCTGTAAAGCATTCAAAAGCCCACGTGGCTTAGCAAGTGCATGCATTTCCAGGTGGTGAAGTGTGACAGATGTTGAAGGCTCTGGGCAAGAAGAAGTCTCCATTTCTGCAGACTGCAGGTAAATGTCCAGCTCTGTGTAGCTCCAGGTCAACTGCCTTTCTTGTCTCTGTCAGGGCTGCACCCATTGCCCCAAGGAACTCTTGCTGAATGTTGTCAGTATGATACCACCTGTTCGCAGAGAAGATTTCTACCCATTGATCTCAAAGTGTTTTTAAAAGGTGAAGAGTTCCACTGAGCTTGCATTATGGGCAAGGGAAGATGGGGCATGGGTGAGTCATAGGCATGGAAGAAATCTGTTAGGGGACAGTTGAAAACACAATCCAATCCTCTCTCCACTGAGGCTCAGATGTCAGGAGTTTGCATCCAGGAGAACAGGCATCTGTCTACCTCCATGATCTGGCTTTGGACAGAGCAGTAAGTATTTGCACTCAGCTAAACAGGATGAGATCGTGCTCCCAGGTCTGCTGATGCTGTCATTCGCTGGCCCTGGTGTTCAGGGAACTTTCCCCAGGGAATTAATCCAGAGACTGGTGGTAGTTGAAGTGTCCACAGTGGTGTTTATGCAGCACAGGGTTCCAAAGTCCTCAGCTTGACAAAAGCAAACCTCTCAGCAGGTTTTAGACTGCAATGACTCTAGCTTGTTATTGTCCATAGTTTGCGCCTATTCAGGGTCTAGGTTTAAAGAAATAAAGTTGCATGTTAGGCCATCTTGAAGTCTTCTTCTTGTTTTGTTTTGTTTTCTTTTCTTTTTTTCCCTATGGTCTCTCCTCTACTCACTTTCTCAGCAACCTCTTAAAATGAGGACCGAGTTGTGAGTTGCCCCCCTGTGCGTACTGGGTATGATCTTCCTGACAACTGCTGCTCTGCAGTATTGAGCAGAAGCTAATGCAGTTTGATTCACCGCTCACTTAGGGTTGACAGATGAGCTGGCAAGTCTTTTTGTGGCAGTTTAGGCTACTTTCATATCCAGCTGTCTGCCTCGTCCATCAGGCACAAGTTATTGCCCCTGTGACAGAAAGTCTCAGCAGCTCCAGTTCATCATCTGGTGTCTCAGAGCTTTTAAGCTAATGCACCAGGCTCTGCCATGGAAGAGCCACAGGAGGACACACATTCCCATCTGCCGTATCTGCCAAAGGAGTAATGGGAAGAGGGTCACCAGGAAGTTCTTAAACTACTGCTGCACGTTTCGTCAAAGCTCATCTGTCAGAGCACTTGGGTGAATCAAGTTACTGGTAATTGGGATCAGTATCATTGCTCTGTGCCTGAGCAGACTCCAGATCTCATGGTATAGAGGCTCCAGCCCAGCCCCAGGTCCTTAGAGCCTTAGGTCCCAAAAGGAAAAGTCTCTGCTTTCTTGATGGATTCAAGATTTCTTGCCCATATCCATATTTTATATTCTCTAGCTGGGAAATGAGTGCGCTTTCCATTCATAGCTTGTCATCTCAAGGAAAATTGCAGGATGGGTCACAGGATGAAAGAAATTATGGGCTGCAGATAAAAAATGGCCATTTACCTGGGCTGCAAAGACTTGGGAGATGAAGAGTCTTCCAAGGCCACTTTTTCACAAGCGACATTCACATCACTGCATAGAGCTTGACAAGCGTATTTAGGCTTTTTTTTGCAAGCCCTTTGAGCGAAAAGAGATCCTCCTGTCTGTGGGGTGGGGGAACGTGGGGAGGTAGCTTGGCAGAAGAGCAAGATGAAAGGCTACAGGTTGAGCCAGCCAAGACTTGTTTTTCCCCCTTCTCAGAAAGTCTGGAGAGACTCTAAGCACTGCGAGCACCGCCTTGCTCTGGAAACGCGGATTTCCAAAGAGCTCAGCTTTGCTCACAGCCCCTCTGCAGGAAAAAGCCCCTGCCAGCACCAACAGGGCAGCTGTCTCCAGCCCCTCTTACAGACCCTTAGGTGTCTCCCCCACGGCACCTCCCTGCACCTCCCACGGGCCTCCTGGAGCATCAGCAGAGGCTGAGACTTCGCCGTGGTGCAGATGTTGGTGCTGGCCCCCTCCTCGCCAGCCAGACCGCTCTTCTAGCAGCTGGGAAAAGCAATCATTGGCAGAGGTAATGAGACGGCGTCGGGCACGCTATGTAAATACCGTTAGGGCTACCTTCATAATCCCATACCGTGAGCCGCCTTTCCATGAGAGAGGCAGTCTGGCCCCCTTGGATAATCTTAATCGTTTCTGACATGAAGGCTTCTTCTCCTGTTTCATGACTTATTTCCCCAGTATCATTTAAATGTATTAAAACACTGTTAGCGTAGAAAGTAGGCATCATGTTAGCATAATATCTAATCAGAACTAGCCTGCCTGTCCCCGCAGGGTTTCTTTATTTATTTATTTTGTGTCTGTTTGTGCTGTTTTCTTGTTAGATTGGAGAGTCCTTCCTTGACATACTCATTTGTTCTGCTGTGTAATGGAATAGGATCCTTCGGAGCTGCTGACATCTGCTTTATTCTTGAGATCTGCAACTCTCAGCCCACAAAGCAACAATGATAATAATAATAGCAATAATAATAATCGTAGTGCTAGAACGCCTGAGAAGTGAAGTTAAGCATGAAGAGCAGAAGACAAAAAAATAGAAGAAGAAAAAAAATGGCCTGGCAAAGAGTGTTTTGATCACTGTGAGTGTATTTTTATTGGCCCTGATTCTCCACTCATTTACCCGTGCTTTATGATTGCACTGCCCCGTGGACTGCAATTAATTTCCTCGTGACTTGTAATACTGCAAAGGAGAGGGGATCAGGCACTGTGGTGTCTCTGATCAGGACACTTGTTCACAGGTATATTCAGCTCTGCTCTTGCTCAAGTACATTGCTTTGATTCCTCAACGGCATTGCAGTATTGATTTTGAAGGGAATTAGTTTCTTCAGTGCTTCTGAAGATCTGGCCGGTTTGATTTCTCAGTGACTTATTCAGCCTCCTCCCCCACAACTTCATCCCCACGTGTCACAGCTGAAATAATTGGCATTGCACTATATCAAACTGTCGGGATGCAGTCCTGAAGGCTGGGGGAATCAAATCCAGAGCTAGCCTTGACAAAAAGCTGCATGAAGAAGAGAGTGATCGGGCTAAGCGCTGCCTGAAAGAGGCCCAGAAGCCCCAAGCATCCCACTTCAGGTCATCTTGTCTGAATCCTTCTCTGTTGAGATATAGCAGGGCTTTGGAGTAACTAAGGGAAAGGAGAGGTGACAGTGTACTGCAAGGAGGAAAGAGGCAGGAAGAAGAAGGAAACAAGAAAGGAGTAGGAAAAGAGGAAGGTAAAAAAGAAGATTAAAAAAGTAAGTAGCAGTCAGATCAGGTCATGTTGAACGTTAAGCATCCTTCAGGGGAAACGTATCTGAGTGTGTTAATCTCTCTGGCTGACACACCATCCCCTAACGTAAATTATTCACACTTAGGAATTCTGCATGACTTTTGACTTGAGACGGAAACAAGATTTGGGACTTGTGGTAAAGATGAGTTACATGACTGGTCTTGATGATTGAGGCCAGTCAACAGGCAAAGAAACCTGGAAGGACTTGAAATTAGTGAATTTGGCCCATCCTGAGCAGCTGGGAGCAAGGGCACCTCCTGCACTTTAGCCTAAGGCCCTCTGTCATAAAAACAGGATGGCTGAACAGCTACAGAGACCTGGTGAATCTCATAACAAAGACACAAAAACACCCAGGACCAGAAGCGAAACTTGAGCTCCAGTGTTTGTTGTCTTCCCCTCTCAGAAGGACAGCTGGGGCTTGCTTGCAGTGAGTTTCCCAAGCTCTCTTTCTTCTGGCCCAGGGCTCAGGGCTCCTCAGAATTCCGAGTTCACTCTATTTTGGCATAGGTATTTCTTTAATTGGATGTAGGTGTAAGTAATGTTTTACCAATGTTGGTATGGTCACCCTTCTGCTGAGTACATCTAAAGCATGTGAGCTAGGGGCAATACAAAAAGGAAAGGGGCTCATGAGAACTAGAGATGGAAAAGATTTATGAGGTCCCATCTGTTCTCTTTTTTTCTTGGCATATGCTGACAAACTGAAGTACCTTTACCAGTGTTTTGCCTAGTTTTAAATACGCTAGCCAGCAGGTCTCCCATGTCCCATGGGAAGATCTTCCATCAACCAGTGCCTCTCACACACTCAAAACCCAGAATTGCAGGCAGGTGTCTTGTGAGATCTTCTCCAGCATCCCACCCTGTCTCAGACCTGGAGAGGTCATACATGCTCAAAAGCTTGTCGGATTTGTTACTACTTGAGCTATATCAGCCTGATAGAAGGCCGTGGCATCACTCAGACACTCAGAAGCATTTCAGTACCATTTCATTCAATTTCAGGTACATATTTTTTATGAGGAAGCTGTAATAGCAGGTAGGAGTGGTTTTTCCAAGAAGCTAATGGACCCTCAATGCCTCTCATTAGCAACACTATGTCACCACATTACGTGTGCTACCAGGGTCCTCCACTGACATTAGGCTGTGCCCACCACTGTTTCATGCAGGTCTGTGTGCCTGGCCACCCATTCGTTAGTATAGATTATTTTATGCCATTTATGCTTTCTTGTTTTGTTCCTTACTGCACCCCCACAATGCTTTTTCCTTGTACCTGTGGACAATTGCACACCGTGCTCTCCCTTGGCCACTGCCTAGCCAAGTGAGGCATTACTCTTCCCATGCATAGTCTTTCCTCAAAATAAAACCTCCTGCCCCAACCTAGGGTCATTGCCAATTGCTCTTCAGTTTCTCCCTTATAGTATGTTCTTGTCTCTGTGGTTATCAGGTATGATGCAATGAGTTCACTAGGCAAAATGGCTGCTTTGGAGATCTTTAAATTTAATCTGTCCTTGTCCTATTCCTGCCTTGTGAGCTGATGCCTTTCTGCTTGAGAGCCTGGGGTTGAAGTAAGATTATTTTTCTCACCCTGTTGGTTAAAGGAGACTTGGAAAAGCTCTGAGAAACTATTTGAAGAAGTGGCTCTTGGCATAGAGGAGGCTGGAATGGTCACAGTCTTTTGCGATAGCTGGGCTAAGTGTGCAGGTGGAAAATGAGATGCAGGATGAGGAGGCAAAGTTATGAGAAAACTGTGAGTTGGGTTGAAAACAAAAATACCCAAACAAACAAACAAACATACCTCCACCCCACCTCCTCCTACCAGCAGAGGGTATGTTTCCTCCATTGAATGGAGCCTTATGGTTCACGGACTGGCTAGCAGGACTCTTGGAAATGAGGACAGGGGATATCAGGCTGTGGGGAAGTACCTTATTGTGAGAGAAATCTTCCTCCACTCCCAGTTAAGCCAGTGGGGAAAGAACCATTGTATAAAGAGCAAAACCAGTGAGCTCTGATGATGGTCCATCAAGGGTGTCATTTCAAGAGGAACCCCCACAAGCACTGTTAATTACCTGTGCAAGCACAGTGATTTATATTCTTATACTGGAGTGAACAAAATTATCATCTCAGATTCTACCATCTAAATAAAAACATAATTTATATTCCTCAGCAGCCAGAGTTGGAGGTCCTATGGATATCCAGGAACTCTGAAGATAAGGATGTATTTGTTTCAGTGCCTCTTGCTTTTTGGGAACTTAACTATGGCCCCCCAAATGCCAATGTTCAGTGTTCTGTTCCTAAGGATATGATCATGTAATCCACAGCAATTAAGTCAAAACAGAGAAATCAACCACTCGGAATTTGTCACAGACAGCAAGCACGCCAGTTTGCTTGTACTCCTGTGCTACATCGTTATGGGATATTGATTTTCATTATTGTGTATTTCAGAAAATTCCCTGGGTTACACTCTGGTGATTTGATCCAAACTAGGCATTCCAGTCGTCTTTTGGCAGGCAGGAGAAAGAAACGCAGCTTGGCTTGCTTGTCAAGCAAACCCCTGCTGACCTAAGAGTCCAAATTCAGCCAGTTCCTGGTCCTCTTGCAGTATCTCTGAGGTGGCACTGAGCCCATACTTGTATTTGTTTACTAATCTGGTGAGATTTAGAACCGTTTCCTTAAAAATACCATGGTGGGGAATAGATGCATTAGTAATCAGCAGATGTTTGAACATGATTCCACCCTGTCAACCTATACCCAACTTGATGCCAACTTAAGAAAGAATCTTCCTCTGATCTCCTTTTCACTGGGGCATCTCTCTATTCTTGCTGCTAGTGAGGTGACCTGAAGCGTCTCTTGCCATGTGATCAATGTTGATAAAGCTTGGTCCCTCTCTCAGGTTCCATCAATTGGAACAACCTGGGAAAGGCCATAGAGAGCATTTCTGGATAGCATGGGCCATATCCTTTACTTTCCCATTAACCATCTGTTTAGGAAAATCCAGGGAGGGAAACCTGAACCACAGATTGTCTTGCTCTTGATTTCAAGGGAACAGAATTTTACTCCCAGGCTGAGAAAGGGATGCTGAGGTTCTGGTTGGTGGCTTGGTTTTGGTTTGTTTTGGTTTGTTGGTTTTATTTGGGGTTTGTTTGGGGTTTTTTTCCCTGTGTAATACAAGTCATAGGACTTTCCTTGGCCCTCTCTGCTTTTAATCTAATATCCTATTTAATAAACCAACTTTTATCTAAAACAGTGCTGGTCTTCAGAAACAACGCTGCCCTAGTGGTCCTGGAACTGAGCTCTTTCTGCCTGCCTGACCCATTTCTCATTCATTTCAGGAATTACACACAGGACAGGTAGCCTCTTAGTGTTCTTACAGCAGTTTCATCCCTTGGTTAGAGACGCTAAACCAGTGCACTAGTTTAGACTCAGAGAAGTGCAGGACCCTTTCCTGAAAAAGGACTGAGGTTCAGTGGAATAACCATTGTGGTCAGGTGTGTTACACTAGACTTGATCAGACTGCTGTGAGATGATCTCTCATGCTACCTTTTCGGTTTCTCCTTTGCAAATCAAGAGTAACTTCTTGGCTGTAGAAATACTCCGTGTAACTTTTCAGAGGGGGAGCTGAGAATAGAAAATGACTCTGGGCCTTTATCTCCCTCGAAGGTATTTAGGGGAAAACGCTTTCAGAGATGCAGTTCACCATCACCAATCTCTTCACATCATTCCCCTTCTATGCTTACCTGAGGATAGGTAAACGAAGCTTTCTTTTATTAGGAGTGACTGGGAGAAGAAATCAGGAAAATTGACAATTCTGAAAATAAGGGTTTGGTCTGTTGGCCATCCTGGGGATCTGCAGAACTATTCCCTGAATTGCCTCATGCTGATGGTTATTGTTCTTTGCTCAAGTTTGGGTTCCCCTCTCAACTAGGGTAAGGGCAAACCTAAGAAGCAACCTTGGATATCACTAATGTCCTTTTTTGAACATTTCAGAAACAAACAGGAAAGGGAGAGCATGCAACTAATCTCTATGGAGCATAAATATAGACCTAGTCCTCTTTGCCTACTCTTTAAAGTAGGGGCAAGTTAGAACCTTCCCGAGAGCTAGTCTAAAAGAAGCCCCACTTCAGACAATCATCAACCTCCTGACCTCTCTGGCCTCCCCCCAAACCAGACAGGTACTATCTTCAGGAAAGGATGATGATCATTCCCTATCAATACTAGATATGGTTAACTTTAGTGAATAGGTGTTGTCAGTTACTGAGTTTGCAAGGTGTCCACCATTGCTGAGAGCAATTTTCAAACTCACCTGAGCCAACATGTTTTGAACATGAACCATTTTCCTCACCTGGCAACATCCCCACAGTGAAGGTACCATCCACATGGTGCCCACCATTCTGGGAAGGTATCCCTAGGGACTAGCTCCTGTCTACTGTGATGTGATTGCATATGTGTCTGTAGAAGGACAATGGTAAGGAGAACGATGAGTTATTTAGCAGGATTCTTGGTGCCAGTGACACACACAGAGTGGGATTTGTCTCAGTTAACTTCTTATGTCTCCTCTAGAATGGGAGACTGTTCCTTCTGGATCCTTCCGCATTCACTGGAGAAAAGGAGACACTATGATGGTGCAATTCATCTAGCCTATTTGAGACATTTGTGGTAGAGTGAGGTTAGATACCCACCAGAAGGACCTGTTTCTCCCCAGTAAAGGGAGCCCACTGATGACCACAGACGGAGACGCTCAGCACTGATCACATAAACCCCAGCACCACCTTCCAGAAGAGGCCAAAGCAGTCACATAGGTAGGTCTGGCCTTCCCCTCAACTGAACTTCTGCTCCTTGCACTCTCACCTCTCCAACCTGGGCCTGCTCATTTTCAAATCAGTTCATATTTTTAAAGTATTTCCACTTCTTTTCCAGGACCTGTGCCTTGAGACTTCATGGAGGCTCACTTTGGTACCTCCCTGCAGAGGCATGATTGGTCCAAACCCCGGTTTTTTTTTCTCAGACCCTGTTGGGATATCACTCCAATCACTTGTCCTGCAACTCCAAGGTCCCTTTATGACTTATCTGGTCATCTGACATTTCCACAAGAGCGTCCAGCAGTTTTTGTATGTATTGTACAGACATGGAATTCCTGCTGTGAAGGATTTTGGGCAGATTTACTTCTGCCAGTCACCTCCAGGCTGGTAGTGATGGTGTGTCTGGTCAGACCACCCGTAGGTCCCTGAAGGTGAGGTGTGGGTAGGGAGATGACTCTAGCTCCATCCACACCAAATCTCAAGCAGGGTGACCAGAGCATGGCAGCAGCCCTCTTGGTAGCACCAAGCTAGTGCAGGAGCTCTCAGATGATAACCCGCTTTGGCCTCAGCAGGGTGGGGAGCTCTGATTTCCCCTTGGGACCCCTTCTCACACCCTTAGAGAGAGATCTTGCTTGGCCTGACCATTTGCAGGGTGATTAGCTGTTGCAGGGGCAGAAGTGCAGAGAGGGGCACTTAACTGCACTCCCACAGCCTTTCTATTGTGTTTGACCTGGTATTTCTACACTTTTCTCCTCTTTTCCAATCCCTCTCTGCCCTCAAAGCACACCAGACTCACAGGCAGCATAAATGATCGCTGCTCCACCCAAACAGGTTCCCCAGAAATCACACCAGCTACAGACCTGCTCCTGTTTCTCCCTCTTTCCTTCCTCTCCCCTGATCTCTTTGCTTCTTTGTCTCCCCCTCCCCACCTTTTCTTTCTTTGTCTTCCCCCCCCCCCCCGCCTCGCCCTTTCCTTCATGATCTCTCTCTGTCTGCATCTCTCAGTCCCTCTCTCCGGCTCACTCTCTCTGGAGACAGGTCTAGTGGCCTGGTTGCCATCTGCTGCCTGGCTGTTTGGGTTTTTTGGTGGGTTTTTTTTTTTCTTGGTGGTGTTTTTTTGTTGGTTTTTTGTTTGGGTTTTTTTTTTTTTTTGCTTTGGGTTGTGGGGGTTTTTTTTTGTGTGAGCGTGTGCATGTATGCGCGCGCGGGTGCACGTGGGGTTTTTTTTATGAGGTTGAGATCAGATGGCATCTAATCGATCGTCATGGTCTCCATGGTTACCCGGGTGACAGAGTAGTTGGGAGAGACACATACTCCAGCCTGGGGCTGTCAGACCATTCCTGAGAGAAATAATAATAATAATAATAATAATAAAAAATTTTAAAAAATCAAATCTCTTCCATCACGTTTTACACATTTACATCTTCCTCAGATCTAAGAAAACATAAAAACATAGCCTGTGCTCCTGTTTTACACTGTTACCCCTTGACTTGGCTCCAGGAGGAACAAAGCAGACTGGTTTTCCTCTCTGCACAGCACAGGCACAAAGGTGAAGCGTGTCTTTGGGAAAGCAAGAGAAGCTCCCCTTTTCCCTCTTGCTTCTTGTTTACATTTTTGTGGGTGGGTTTTTTTTTTTCCTTTCCCTCCCCTGCTCACTGTTGTAACCATAATGATTATTTTTATTCTTCTAAATTGGATGGTTAGTGTCTTGAATTGGCTAAAGGCAATGATATCCTCCGGGAAAAGAACTGCAATCTATTAGTATGAGCAGCATCTTTTTCTCCCTGGCCTCAGCCCCTAATACTAGGACGTCTTTAGCCCTCGTGACAGATCAATCAATCTGTCTATGATTCCTGTTTGGAAGCAAGTGGAGTGTGATGCTAAGGATGAATTATGGAATTAGGTGAGTTTTTTGTCTTTAAAAGCAGATTGAGTTGGGCAAGGCAACATCTCTGACCACGGCAATTGGTGTGTCAGGAGCACGGGAACCGAAACTGCGCCGTGCAGAATATGATCCCACATGAATCGGGGGAGGAGGAGGCTGCTTTTCAGGCAGTATCACCGTGGCAGCCCCCTGCAATAATCCAGGTATTTCACAAGGTTTCCCTACAGTGCACCCCCCAGGGACACGGAGCCCTGCCTGATTCCCTGCCAGCTGTATCCTGGCTGGGCACACAGGATTTGACCTCATCGTGCCCCTTGAAGAGGCAGTCAGACTAGGTCTTCTGCCTTCTGGCTGCAGCCACAGCATTAACGCTCATCAAAGGTCGTTCATTGCAGTGCTGGCGTTGGTGCTGCTCTGGCCACATTCCTGCTCATGGTAGCACATGGGGCTTTGGAAATGTCAAAGGTAAACACAGGCAAAGGGAACTAATAGCACCCATGCAGTGGGCTGAGTGGTTGGTGGCCAAGCAGAGCCCTGCAAAGACCTACAAGTGCTGACTTACTGCTGCTAACTATGAAACGCATGAGATCACTGCGTCCCTGGATGAGTAGAGATCTCATGGAGCTACACACAGTTTGAGAGCTGGATGCACCTTCACATGTCTTTTGCCTTCTCCAATTCTGAATTAAACTGACTTTCAGTCAGAGCCTGTGGTCTTGCTTTGCTCTTTTGCCTTCCTAGCAGAAGCAGAAGGCGCCTAAGTTGGGTTGCTCAGTTCAGGCTGCAAATATGCACTGAAGGTGGGATTAAATTGTCTAAACAGCATCATTTCAGGTGACAGCCTATCCTCCCTGCATGCGCTACCCCAGGAAGGTGCATGTCTTCTGCTGCCCACATGTACAATCTGCCAGATCCCTCTGCATGCTAGAGGAGCCTAAAAGATCACCAGACATTCATGCAGCTGAGACAAAACCTGACTCTCCGAGCAAAATGTGGGCCTACATTGGTGCAAACATCCAAGATGCACAAGGATTCGGCCACTTCCACTGCCCACAAAGAAGTGTGAAGCTGGATGAGAGATGATGAAGCAGGGAATGTGATGGTTAACTCTATCCTGACTGAAACCAGGACAGATGGTGTTGAGGCTGAGGCAGAGTGGCACTTAAGGGAGTCTCCTCACCTTTGGACAGGGGATTGGCCAGCTTGCAGGGATCTGTTTCAGCTCACACCAGCTCAGAGCTGTGCAGTAGATGGATGCTTAGGCTCTGAGAAAAGCAAGGGATTGTGAAGATGGGCTTTGTAGCCACATTGGGTACTTCTTCCTCCCACAGGGACAGCAAACAGACCTTTTGGTGTGGAAGGATGTGGTAATTGTGCCACAGAAGTCCTCTCCCCACTCTTCAAAAATGTGTCACACAACCTCCCTCTGCTCCAGTAAAAGCTGTCTTGATTAGAAACTTCCTCTTTTGTGGGTGACCAGAGGTGATGTTTCCGTGTGGCTACTTTAAAAAAAAATAATAATGATTCTGTGATCCCATCTATTTGAATTCTGATTCTGCTCCCTCCCACCAGCACATCAGCCCTGCTTCTAACCGTCAGGGTGGGAAATCCTCTGCTCTTCAATATTCCCCAATGTTAAATACCATGGGCCTCCTAGATTTTCATACTGCACAAACACAAACTAATTAAAGTCGTCCAAATACATCCCAGGCAGAGAATGAGAATCTGTTCACTTGAGGGATGACCGCTGGCTTCCACGTCCCAGGGAAAGCTCCTCTGCAGTTTACATTGTTCTTTTTGCAAAGGATAATTTACGGTAACGCTGGTTTCCACTGAAACGGCAGACGTGCACATGGGCGGGGGTGGGGGGGAAAGAAGTAAACACAACAGCATCTTTGTGAATGCAGCAAGGTGCTGGTGCCTGCCTCTGCGTGCTCCATAATATATTAATACACACTGGCTGGCCAATCCCACTGGAGCATTCAATCATGCCATATTATAATAGAATTTAATGGAGTTGACAGCTAAGACCTAGTTGCTGGAGACATGCGAAGGACCTTTGCAATGAGGATCTACAATTAATAAAGGAAAGGGCCATAGATTTTTGGAGAACCTCATAAAAAAGTAAAATATTGACACCGATCACGGCATGCGAGGATATTAGACACGTAAATCTAGCTATTGCCTTTATTTATTTATTTGCACATCTTTAATATTATAGGCACAGGTTTCCCCGAGGCCAAAATGCAATTTCTCTCTCCATTTCTCAGCAGGAGCTTTTCATCTCCCTATTCACCAGGTTTTGAATTGCACATTTAATAAGCGATAAAGAATTCCTGTCTCTTTTCCTTGGACGCTTAGCCCACAGTTTCTTCCCTCCCTTCCATTTTGTGATGGATCCCCTTTACCTGGAAGTGGGCTCCTTGGGAAAGGGGGCAGTGCAAGAGGGGATCTGGAGTCCACAGGGACTGTCTGGATTTCAGTGTCTGCTGATGTGCTTTGTGTGCCAGGATGTGCCAGGGAAGGCGAAGAGTATGTGGGACCAGCAGAAAAAGGGGGAGAAAGGGTCTACAACACTTTAAACCAGCTTCCCCCAGTCCTTGTCCCCAGACGTTTTTGGCAGGAGGAACACCTTATGGCTTCACTGCTTTTGTCCCATTGTCCGGTGAGAGAAATCATCGGCCTTCTTAGAACACTGGTAGTGATTTCAAAGAATCGCTCTCGTGTCCTGCCTTGATGGAGGTGGCAAAGATCTTGTCACCCTCCAGCTGGAGGCACTGCTGGGCTCCAAGAGGCTCAATGCCCTCTGGATTGCCCTGGCTGCGCACAGTCGGCACGCTCCTTGATCAGGGCTGCTCTTTGGGTCATGGCCCCAGAGGAGTTCGGGACCAGATTTTCAAAAGTATTTAGGTGTGCATCGGCCCCTGGTGGGTTATTCAGAAACCACCCATGGGTGCTGCAGCACCTGATGCTTACTGTCCCTGCATCTGTGAATGTCCGTGTGGTGGGTAAAAGCTGCTCTCATGGACTCTCCTTCTGACTTCAGCTTTACCCCACCGCAAGCCGCCTCATTTCACTGGGCTTCCTCTTGACTGATGGTCCACCATGTCAGGATCAGACACCTGTGAGCCCAAGTCCCTGGTAATGTAAGGGTCTAGCTTCCAGACATGTGGCCTCAGGAGCTGGAGCTTGTGGGGGAGCTGAAGCTCGTGGCGTTCAGCTCATGTCAAAGTCGTTTGGAACAGACAGGAAAAAAAATTGCGGGGCAAAATCTATCCCTGGCGTAAGATTGTACATAGAGACCGATGGGGTTATAAAAGGGAAGCCTTTAGCTTCATATTTAGGAATGAAAAGCAACTGGATGGGTAACCTGTAAGATGGTGAGGTGCAACAGTAAAAAAGGGATTGAATAATCAGATATTTCAGTTTTAAGACCAGCTGCAGTAGGCTACTTTCTTGTCAGGTAAATCAAGCCTGTTATTCTTTCACTTACCTATGTACAGACACATTTCCCCGGGACAGGTGAAGTCTTGTTCAGAACGAAAGGGGCCGTTTGTCCATATTGCAGCAATGGCAACTCCAGGGTGTCATCTCACACTCTCCTCCAGTAAATTGAGTTTGTCAGTGCTCAGCCGCACAGCTGAGTGGAGTGCTGCGCGACGCCTCACCTCTCCTGGGAGAAAGAAGTTGGCATAAGCCATATCGTAATGGGATCCAGAAACAAAGAAGCGTGAATGAAGTGCTAATTGCATTCATAAAGACATTAACAAAGGAATTAAAATGGCAGAAGCTTCCTTTCCCCCTCAAGATTCATATAAACAACCAAAAATATATTAATAATGGCTGAGGTTTACACTGTTTCAAAGAGATTATCCAGAGACATGACATCAGGGCTTGGAAAGACCATTTCAGTGGTCTTTTTTTTCCCTGGATTTTGTATCAGAAATGAGACAATTGTTTTGGTTTATTCAAACTTGCTATTTTCTTTCTTTCCTCCTATCCCTGTACTTCCTTCTAAGGACAAGATTGGTCTTCATCTTCCCCTGAAACTTTTGAAAAGCGGTAAAAAGTAATGAAGCCATACAAAAAATTGCATTCTTCTCTGTAAAAAACCCAACCCAAGCCAACCCAAAACTACCCCAGAAGTTTGGATAATGACACAATGGAAATTTCCGATATGAAACAGCCTGAATCATCCTGCCTGGGTTTTTAAATCCCATTCAGCTCTGCCTATCTTGCCATGGAAAAAGAAAGAAAAAGGAAAAGAAAAAAAAAACGAAGAAAAAAGACATGCTTTCTGTTTTTTCCCTCAGTCAGTTTCTACACGATTTAATCCTTCCATTACCAAACTCTAGCACCGTGCTGTTATTTGCATTGCTAATACTGAGGGAAAACATTCCCCTGTTAAAAATCTCTCCAATCAATGGGGTCTTTTTTCCCCCCACAGGAATATCACTATTAGTCTTAAGCTTAGAGAGAGCTTGTTTCACAGGCCCTAAGTTTTCAGGCGACTTCAACTTGCTCGTATCAGCAAAATGGCAGCTCTCTGCTTCTCAGGCTCCTTGTCTGTATTTATTGCACCTCCCCCGTCTCTCTTGCTCGCCTTCTTCCTGCCTGCTGATGTGGGTGTCGTGCTAGCGACAGCTACAGCTAAAGCCAGCTAAACATTTTTGTTCCCTTTGCCAATGTTTAGTTACTCATAACTCTCTGAAGCGCTCATGCTGCGGACTGCAACCTGCCCCTTCCTCGTGACCACTCGAAGGTGGATTTGTCTGGGAGAGACAAGCCATTCAGCAGGTCTGTAGGAGGAGATATTTCTACCACCTCTGTGACGAGGGGATGAGGCTGAGGGGTGGCAGAAAGGCATCCCTTGGGGAGAAGGGGACCCTTGAACAACAAGGGGAGGTTGCCAGCCTCCCATCCCCCACCCTGCTCCATCTGCAACCTGCGGCTCAGCCCTCAGTGGGTGCCAGGATCAATGTTTCTAGCTCCATGGGGAGATGGGATGTGCCACAAGTACCTGAAGGGAGGAGGAGGGTCAGATCTTCAGGGAAGTGGGAAGTATGTGGGAGCTCAGGGATGGGGTGAGGGATTGGAGTTGTGACAGGAGGGTGGGGAAGGTATGGATGGAGGGGGGTCCTGTAAGGTGAGACAGGGTGGGCTGAGAAGGGAGAGGAGTACAGTTCCTTCAGCATGATCCTGCCATCAGGAAGAGGGTCTTCTCCAAGTGATGTTGGGACATGAGCAAGCAAGCATGGCAACATTCTGAACAAGGAAAGAGAAGTAAGCAAAGCCTTTTGTATTGCATGGAGGGAGAGGCTACACACCTGCCTAATACCTCAGCCCCTCTTAAAGAGCTGAAACACCCAGGGAAGTGTCTATGGTTCAAGAGCACACCTCAGCTCTTTCCAAGAAAGCCAAGTTTGGGTTCATTAGGACAATGAGGAGTATCAGAGATCCTGCACTCACAACAGCAAGGCAGTCAGTATTAAACTCTATTCCTGAGGTAGATTCAAAGCCTGTAGACCCTCCCACACTGATGTGACATCTGCTGGTCCTCACTTCCCCACCTCTGCTTCCCTTCCTTACTCCCAGGCACACACCCACAGCCTGTCCTTTCTCCTTTGCCCCTGTCCTGTCCCTGCCCTGCAAGCACCGCAGCAGGACCCTCACCCCTGCCATTCCCCTGGCACTGCTACAGCCCCAAAAGCTCTCGAGGCCCAGACCTGAGAACATCATGGAAGGAGTGATGAAAAGGGCAGTGCTGGGAGGAAGAATGAGCAGTGCTCCCGCATCAAATGCAGAAGCTGAAATTAAACCATGTTACAGACATGTTTTACCAACAGCTCTGGGGAAACCGGTTACCAGTTAGCAGCAGTAGGACTTTTCAGGGGGTGTTGGAAGTGGGCATGGGGCTCAGTTACCCTTCTCATCTCACCATCCCCAGCTCAGGACTGAAACACGTCCTGGCTGTCACTTAAGTGCCAGTGAATGAAGAGCGAGGGCAGCCTCAGCCCAGGTCTTGTTTCCGAATAAATGAAATGTGTCTCTTCCACATGGTCAGCTGGGAGGGAGAAGCCTATCTCAGGAGTGATGGCAGGTGCTGCTGAGCTATTTACATTTTCCAGCTCTGCAACCTCGGGAACCTCTTTAATCCAAACCACCCGCCAAGCTCCATTCACTGGCACTGAAGATCAGCCAGTGTGTTTGGATTCATTTTTAAGGCTGTCTTTAATTTTTTGAAGTATCTTGCTGGCGGATTTTTGGCCCCACCTGTGACTCAAGAAGAGATCTGCAAATCTCATTCCCACTTTTTCAAGTCGTTTAAAGGGATGTATCACGCCAAGAATGTAGGCTCCACTTTTAATAGAGGGAACGCTGGGGTAAGGGGATATGAAAAGCAAACCAGGAGGTACAGAAATGCTTTGGCAGATTTGTTAGCAATGAAAACATTCTTTATTTGATTTCTGCGTTCCCTGGGGCAGCGAGAGGAACCCATATGCAATTGCATTGAAGTAATGTATGAGAATCAGAGAATGAATTTGACAAGAAGCTCCACCAAACCCACCTAGAAGCTCAGCGAAGTGCAAAATGTAAACCTAGCAGAGTAAAGAGCAGTGTAGCTCAGGGACAGGATTTCAGTTACCGTGTTTTAAGGCATTAGTAACAGGAACAGAGCCAGGAAAGCCATAGAAGATACACCCTGGTGTGATTTTACCTGGTGCTTAAGCTCTGCAGTGTTGAGAGCTACTGATAGATGTCAGAGGTAGGCAGTCTTTAAGCCAGCCATACTTTTAGTCAACCATGCCATTTTGTAGTCAATACGTGCTTCAGAAGCACCTACACGCACATGCACACGCAGGTGTGTCCGTGTGGCCACCGGTCCCAGAGCTTTCTGGTGTCTACCTAGCTGAAAGCCTTTCAATTAGGGTTTGGAAAAGGTTGACTCAGTCAGCCTACGCGACACTTGCCAAAGACAGAATTAGCTTTAGCCACTGCTGTTTTCCTTCCAAAAAAACAAAGCCCTGCTCTTCCTGTCTCTCTTCCCTTTGTAGTAGGTGGAAGGTACCTTTCAGATAGGTGCTGAGCTGATTTTTAATGTCATGCAAACTTCGCCTGCAAATTTGTTAGAAACTCTTCAGTAAAGCAGCCTAGTAAAACAGATGATTAATATTGGTAAGCTCCTCATTTGCATATTAATTAGTCTCTGTACTCAACTAATTAAAACGGGGCTGCCTGTTTGTAGACTTTCTGAATTCCAGATTGTTGCTATTGCTCCCATGTAAGTGCATTCAGCACAGCTAAGGCAGGCCATTGATATTACAAACAGCCACCCCAAGCAGTGGTGGCAATATTTTAAGGCATTTGAGGCAGTAAGAGAGGTACTTTCAGTGTTCTCTTTGTAGAAAAGAAGAAAGATGCTTGAAATGGCAAGATCTAATGACTAAGCAGAGCTCCTGCTTCCCTGTACTGCTCTTGGGGAGCAGGAGGGACAACTGCAGAAACCAGCCAAATCCAAGGCCAGAGGGAGAAGAATTTTAAGAGCCACCAACAAGCCCAGGCTGAGCTGCCCTTAAGCCCTGTACTACTTGCTTTTGTCCAGAGATGCAGTCTAAAAATCAAAGCTCAGGATGATGACTCAAGACATTTAATTTAAGGTTATTTCTGGCCTGTGTTGTTCTGGTACAGCTCTGTCCAGCCTTCCCAGGCTGGGGGTGGAACTGGGGCTTGGAGTCCCTTGCATGTGTCAGCTGGAGTTACGCTTTCAAGCCCACCTTATGGCCCCACAGTCTCTGCAGAGAAGTCAGAGAAGCCAGGCACTGGCTGAACTTGCACAGGTACAGGGCCGCACTTCCCCTAGCCCCCGCTTCTGCACCAGCACTCACTGGGCAGAAGGACTGCAAACTCTTTCAAGTTTCAGCACTCAAAATGCAGCCCTCCCATCACCCACAAAGACCTCATCAATCACAGAGCCAGGCAGCTCCAGCCTCTCCGACAGCATCCTGCCTTTGCCTGGTTTGAGGGCACACCATTACACCCTTGTCCACACCAGGCAGTCCCCTCGTGTGCTGCTCAGCCAGAACACCTGCTGGTGGCCATGACTCTCCTCTGCCCTCCTACCACCCCTTCTAGTGCCTCATGCTGCTCCTGCTTCTGGACCTGCTTCTTGGCTCTTCTCCCTTCTCCTTCCCCTCCCCACGCACCTGTCTTTTGTCCCTCTCGGCCGTTAACAACTCCCCACTTTGCCGTCCCCACAGCAGTGCCAGACTCTAGGAGAAACCCAGGAACTGAGGACAGCCGAGGCTGAGAGGCACTCGATGAATGTATATTTATTGCTGGAAGATATTTTGCATGGCAGTGACGAGCAGGTTTTCTCAAACTGGCTGCGTGCAGAGAGTTTTCCCTCACCCTAGCTGCCAATAGCTGTTTGACAGATTTTATTATACTCCATTATTCACAACAAGCCAGGTCGCTGTGCCATATGCTGTCCAGTCCTGCTAAAGCTAACCATGTGCCCACGTTGGCTGCAAACCAAGGCTGGTTAAAACCTGCTCCTTTTTTGCATGCTATTTGTTTTGAAAGGATTTGAGACGGGGGCTTCAGGTCAGGCTTGCAAGTGCATCTTATCTCACAGCTTTGCTCACCCCCATGAGCCCAAGAGACAATTCAGATGGAAAAGCAGGGGTCCTGGTACGGTTTGGACCTGAGGTTCTTCTAGAAACCTGTTCCGTCCTGGAGCTGATGCAATTTGAGGCAGGAGGAGATCCCTAAATCTCTCTGGGGTTCACTGGCAAAGAAGTCAACCTGGAGCACAGTTTTTGAGATGATGTCATGCACTGCTTAGCAGGACACGCAGCAAGGAACACTGCAGCCTTTCTAAGACTAAACCTCTGGCAACAGCTAGTTTAGAGGCACTGTAGCTACAGCAGGCATTGTGCCTGCATGTGGCTAGACAGACTTCCCAGGGCATCCTCCAAACTCCAGCCTCCTCCAAGGCTGTGCTCACTGGTCCATGGCCCTTGCAGCTGGCTGTTACCTCCCTTCTAACAGCTTTTATGCTCTGTTTCATTTGCATGTTTGCTGACTTGCCATACCCTGTGGTTACCAGTGCACAGCCCCGTCTAAGAAGAACATTTATTATCACGTTTCCACTTTGCAGGCATTGAATCCCTCTCATACCCTTTGTTTGCACTGTTGCTCTTCTCAGGGACAAAATTTCCTTCCTCTTGCTGCATCCATTTTGTTGATCCTTCTTGTTGCTCTCACAGCTTTTTCTTCTCAACTCTCCTATGTCAGGCAAGCTGACAGCAGAGGCTGCTCATAAGCGCTCCCATTTCTGAACACAGCTCATGTTTCTTTGGGTGTGCTGTCTTGCTGCTTCGCTCCCTTTGCCTTTGGCTGGGGTTTACCCCTCTGTCCTGAGAATACAGCTACTACAGAACTTACACCTCACCATAGCTCAAACTGTTGCCTGCTGCACACCCTTTGTGTGATTACTTGATATCTGAAGTTGATCTACTCCTGAGCACAGCCTCAGACTCTTTTGCTGGCCTGCCTACCTGGATAGCCCTTTCAGTCGGTCTGCACCCCACATGTCATTCCTGACATGGGTTGCAGGAGACTATTCTCATGTGTTTAAAAAAAGGGTAGATCAGGTACTTACGGATATGGTTTAGCACAGGACAGGAACAGTTGGACTTGGTGATCTTAAAGGTCTTTTCCAACCTTGTAATTCTCTGATTCTGCGATTCTTCAGGTGAAGAAGTGTTGCTCTTCAGGCTACTAGGTCTTTACACTGGGTGACTCTGTTATGCAGGAAGGTTGTCCTGTGATGGTCTGGCTTGGCATGCATCCCTTTCTACTCTATTTGGTTGGCTGCCTTCTCTGCTGACTCTATAGTCCCAAAGATTGCTATGTTCAGAAGGGAGAGCATCTGGAGGAGAGGTTCCCAGTTAGTACTGTTTAGTCATGTCTCGCAGTGCCTTCTGATCCATTGTGTGAGTAAGGTCAGTCTGGTATGCCAGCCCTTGCAAAAACTCACTGATAGCAGTCCTTGCTTGAGTAACTTTTCATGATCCTGTCACTGAACCTCTGGCCCCTTCTAGAGATGGGTTGAATTTTTTAAGTCTATGCAGAGTATCTTTCTGTTACTTCTTGTTATGCCCTTAGCTCAGCTCACACATCTCACAAGTGCTGCCATCCTGGATTGATGAAATGTACTCCAAGCCCAGTGTCCTGCCTCCAGCAGTGGCCAGCAGCAGGGAAGAATGTAAAAACCAAGACAGAGGGATGGTTTCCAGTGTCACTAGTTTAGTTCCAGAAATCATAGCATTTCAAATTTTATTCCTTCCACGTGATTTCCTTTCAAAAGTCTTTTTGCAACTCTTTGGCTGTTCTCATGCTGCTTCAATGGCTGTCTATGTATTTTTGGGAGATGAAGGAAAACTAAGATGCATTCCTCTCACCACGCTCCATGTGTGTACATTTTCAGCCTATTACTCCTCTCATCATGCTGCTATAAGGATGTTTCAGCCTTAGGCCACTTACAACCCCTGGGGGCTCTTGTGGTGTGTGGCACTGTAAGGACCAAACAGAGGTCCTATCTGCCCAGCGCTGTGCATGTGGTATCACGGTGGTGATACTTATGAACCGTGGTGGCAGCCTCAGGCTGGAAACAGTGTGTCTCCCATTGCCCACACTGGAAGCAGGTGCCGCTTAAGTGTGCGCCAATGTCATGAAGTAAATCACTACTTAAAAGGAGTGTTTCTGCAGGCTATTAGTAACCTGAGGGCTCCAATTAACTTTAATTGACCTGATCAGCCCTTATTAGGCTCTCCACCAACACACCCTCTGTCCTCAGGACCAAGGACTTTATATAAGCTCAGGGCACAGGTGCCCAGATCTATCATGGGCTGTGTCCTAGGTGTACCTCTGTCTGGTCCTTGCTTACTGGCTGTTTTTCAAGGCTGGACACCAGACTGTGTTGTAAGCAGCTTTTTTCCAAGTCCTGGCTCTGACTCTGTTTCCTGCTGTTTCTTATTGGGTTCCCTGACCTGAACCATTGCGTGGGACTGTCACAGCTCTGTCCTAGGCGGGTACTGTGGGGCTGTGCTGTGTTGGTGAAGGTGCTGTGCTGAGGTCACCCTTACCTCCCTGTCTGCCCTCCCTTGCACTGTAGCCCTTATCATGGTGTCCTTATCACCCCTGGACAGGTGTCATGTTGGTGTCATCAGACATGTCCTGCCTGGTCACCTCCATAGTAATAAAAGGCAGTCAACTCTCTGTTTGGATGTCAGAGAATGGCTGAACATTGCTGTGATGGATCCAGAGAGGTAAGGAAGTAATCATGACTACAACCTTCACGGAGCTGTTGGTATCCAGATAAGCTTACTTTGAAACACTGCACACATCAATACTAGAATTATTCCAACTGTTATGGTTTCATTCCTAACTTCTCTGAGGCATGGCTGTGGCTTCCTTTGAATCCTTCCTGAGAGTTGGATGTGTTGAAAGAGTTAAAGCACATAAGAGGTTGCTGTTTCTTGTACAGAATAACACATTTCCTACCATAAATGGCACTGGTCCAGCACTTGCCAATGCACACAGATGTGCTTCTCCTAGTTCATTTTCTTATCATTTTTTGCTAGTATTACCTGACAGCTGAGTCTACAGTCCAGCAGAAGTCAAATTGGTCCTTAGAGCAGTTACTGCCATGGTGGCTGAATGCCTGCTTAGCGGTTTTCAGATGTGCCTAGCATGTGTGAATTTCCTTGGCTCTCTTTTCCTGCCCCAGATATCATCACTGGAGGTCCATGTTGTGTACCTTAGCATCTGTTACACAGCTATGCTTTCCTTCTCCAGAAGATTCCTCACTGAGAGGTGAAATGGTGTTTTTTCCCCAGCACCTTCCACACCTGCTCATGACCTTTATGTTAGCTCTGTGTCCCTTGAACTGCTTCTGTGAGGTGTGTGCAGGACTATGATTTATTAGTTGGCGTTCCTACTTGATGAAAGCTGTTAGCTCTGGCAAGTATACTTGTTCTACTGTAGCAACCATTGCTTTGATGCTGTCTCTGGTTTAGTTCAACAGCCCTTGCTATTCTTTCTCTAGGCCTGGGTCTGAATCTGTGGACAAACTGGAGTTCTCTCAGTTCAGAGGTGGGATCATGTGCAGGGATATTTAGCAGGGATCAGTGACAGTTTTGTATTGTTGCTCTGTTTCTTCTATGTTTCTTCATGATATGTTTGTATAGGCACCAACACATTGTAACTTCCCCAAAAGCAGCGCTCTCAACTCTCATTTCCCTGGGGTCACTGTACTCACAGAATACGATGTAGGCTTCCTGGTATCATTGGATGTGGGGGTGTTCACCTACAACTCCCTACTAAACCTCTAGCAAGGAACGTGAAAGAGGTAGCTTAACTTTTGTGTCCATATGTCCATCAACCAATGGTGTTAGCACCAAAACAGGAACACTGCCTTGCAGCCTTGGGCATGAGGTTTTGAGACTGTAAATAGACTATGCCTGCATCATTTCTGCACATCATATAAAAAAATATGTAGTCTCTGTGTAGTCTCATTGTTACGGTGGATCTGACAGGGCTGCAGGTAGTCATCCTCTGCCATACTGTCATGTGCTTGCTGGCTAGGAATGAGAAAGCAAGCAGAGTCTGCTTAGTATGGAGAAGACTGAGAGGGGATATCATGAATACTTACAAATAACTGAAGGCTGGATGCCTAGAAGATGGGGCTAGATTCTACTCAGTGGTGCCCAGTAACAGAACAAGGGGTAACGGGCACAAACTGGAAGACAGGAAGTTGCATCTCAACATAAGGAGGAAGCTCTTCACTGTGAGAGCGACAGAACACTAGGACAGGCTGTCCAGAAAGGTTGTAGAGTGTCCTTCTCTGGAGATATTCAAGACTTGTCGGGGTGTGATCCTTCTTTGGCAGGGGTTTGGACTAGATGATCTCCAGAGGTCCCTTCCAACCCCTACTGTTCTGTGATTCTGTGAAGAAGCAGCTGCTTTACGGATGAAGATGTCTCTCTACAATCTTACAGCAGCCAGCATTAAAATACATCTCTGAAGACTGACTGGCTGGTTCCCCCAGTATTTCCTTCCCATTTCTGCTGCATCAGAAAATAGGCCTTTTGCTGGATCCTCAAAAGTTCTGTGAAGGAAGTCCAAGGAACTGTGAGCCCTGAGTCCCAAACAATAGATGGGTATGTTTCAAAGGCTGGAGTCTCCATTGTGTGTACTAGTTACTTTGCTAGTGCCAAGCAGATGTGTGTGCAAATATCTCCTGTTAGAGCCAATGGCTTTGATCCCCAGTGAATCACCAATGGCTAAACTCTATTTATCTGTGGAAGGAGTCAACAGCCCAGGTATAATAACAAATTGTCACCCGTGCCTTCCTCACCCCTCAGGATCCCTCTGAGATGAACCAATGGCTTTGATATATTACTTGACAGACAGAAATAAGATGTTGGCAGCTTCTTGAAGATGTGCTAGACTACAGAAACTGAAATCTTCAGGATGAGTTCTGCAGGATGCTTTTATAACAGGATCTGAAGGTGAATTTGCTGATTAACAGATCACAGAAATGGGCCGTGAAACCTATGATTCCTGGCTTTCATCTGACCATAAATGCTGTCCCTCTTGCCAGGCCCTGGGAAGCAGCTGGTGAGGAGTGGTGTGATTGACTTTCCCTGCCTGTCCATGTGTCAGGGCACTCACAAATGCAGCACTGCTGAAAGCTAACAGTGGATTCCCTGCACGAGGCACCTCTTCTAGGCCAGAAAGAAAGAAACATCTGTCATGGCGGTGAGACTCCAGAGCAGCAATTCAGGCTTGGGGACTGTACCTCTGTCCTGCTTTTGACAACCAGCATTACAAGGCACATGGTCCAAAGAGCTAGCCAAGTCTCACATGTAGGTCAGGGCCTTTGTTTAGATAGTCAACACGCCTCTTCCAACTGCCTGACAAAAGGAACGTGTTTGGACATGTAAATGACTTTGACAGTTCCTGTGCTGTACGCTGATCAGAACGCTCAGAGTTAGGGGACACCTATTCATCTCTGCAGTCTTGTGAAGAGGTAAACCCTTATAGCATGGGAGACACCGACCAAATGTTACAGGATTTCTTCATCTGGCAGGAGTCTCTTCCAGTATTAACCAGTGCTGGATCTCCACCACAGAAAGACTTCTGTCAGGGCCTTGAACACCAATCATCAGAGACCTCAGCAGATCAGTACTAAACCAAATGGGACCTAAAAGGCTAGAAGTGCCTTCGCACTCTGATCCACTAGCGCTGACGAATGGCCGAAGCTGACAACCATTCATTGATGCAACTGAATGAATGCAAGGAGTTTAGAGAATGCTAAAAGAAGGAACAGAGTCATGGGGCCAATTTACAGAGCCACTGTTGCTCAGGCGAGGTTTGGGTCAGTTCCCTGCCTGTGCTACCGATTCATTAGACAGATCTGGGCATTTCTGAGGCTAACAGGAGGTTTCCTCACGTCTGCCAGGAGCTTGGCTTTAAACTGGCATAGCCTCTTCTTCCTTATTTAGGGAATACGGATAGTTCTGCTCCCTAGGGAAGCTCCTTTTGGGCTTGCGCTGCCTAGGATGTAGCAAAAAGCTAGATCTCCCCACCTGGGTGCAATGTGTCTTGTCTATCAAGAAATGCCGCTGGGAATAAACACTTTTTGGTGGGTTGCTATACTTCATTGCTAACAAAGCAGATCAATTTGCATTACAAGTCAGTTGTTTTAGAAGACAATGGGTGAAATCTGGAGCTCAACACTTAGCTTTCACTCAGTCTGTCTTCTGTGGGAATATTGCCAGCCAAAGAACTGGCTGAAGACAGTGTAAGATGCACTGGTAGTGACAGGGCATTTCTACAGTGCTATTTGTCCCAAGACTTCAGAGTCTATTTATTAACTAAGGTAAAGCCCAGGGAAATCAGTTCAAATCTTTGCATTGACCCTAAGTATCTTTTGGATCGGTGCCAAAATAAGGAAATACACAGCTTCTTGAAAATCCTGGCATGTAGGCAAGAACAATCTATTTCCTTTGAGGGGAAGTGGTGTGGGGATGGAGGCACAGAGGTGAAACAGCTTGTCTGGTGCTGCTTGGATAATCTGAGACTGACACTAGGTAAATACATATGTTCTAGGAAGTACTGACCATGGGGTGAGGATGTTGTTGATATGAAAGGGATTAAACTTTAAAGTGCAAATTCAAATCACTCCAAGAAACTTTTTATTTAAAAAAAAATTCCAAAAGCCTCATACAGATTTGGTATAGCACGAGTTAATGACCAACTTCTTTTAATTGAATCCAAAAAGCTCCCTTGACTATTTTCTCTTCCATTTCTGCATTCTCCCTCCTTTGGTGTCTGTGTAGCTGTTGTGTTTCATTTGCAGATAATTGGAAATGGAATATAAACTCATTCAATGATTCCAACTGGAGCTCCACAGAAATCAACAATTAATGAGTGTATACTTAAACCAGTCTTGCTTAGAGACCATAATGATGGGTGGACGGTGTGGCAGAAGGAACATTCTGGCACAAGGGATGAAAATACCTTAGAGTATCCAAATTCTGACACCCAGCCTTTCCTGGCTTAGTGAAAAGCCTTTATCTCCCAACCCAAAACCTAGCAACTGACTTCATCCAGTGCTGCATTTTCTGCATAGATCTGACCTGGCTCTGATCACAGCTCTCAAAATGGACTTTCAAATAGTTGAAAATCTAGATTCTTAGCTGAATTATGGAGTGTGGTTGCTTTTTTTGTATGAGAAGTACCTTAATCTGTGCTCAGGATGGTTTAGAATATGCCAAGGGACTCTGCAGAGATCAATAAAATCACAAAAAGTTTTGAGAAGGGGATGTTCAGTTCTACCTCCAGCAATTTCTGTTCCACTGTTGCATTCCCTTTCCCAGGAGCTGTATCATCCGTGCTGGCTGATGGCTAGCTCTTCTCAAGGTCAAATCTAGGGGTCCCACCTCTTGACTGTGCTTCGAAGTCTTGCAGTGTAATACTGACATAAAAGGATTTTCTGCTTCTATTTTGGCTTTTTCAATCTACGTAGGTGAAATTTTCCCTTCTCTTCTTGCCTCTTTTTTTATCAGCAGATACTAACCTTCAGGGGAGTTTGGGTTGCAGTCCAGTTGTTCAAAGCGGCACTGTGGTCTAAGCACTTCCCACCAGTTCTGCACTCATGAGGAGCAAAGGCAGTTTTACCTGTATTCTTAGCAAATCTCTCCTCGCTTTTGTTGGCAGTGCTTCTGTTTTGGCAGCAACTTGTCAAGTTTAGTGCTGGCAACCACAGGTTGGGTTGTTGTGTTTTTTTCTCGTTCTCAAATCAAATGTAGACAACATGTTTCCTATGAAAACACCCTTCCTACTCTTCATTAGTGCTTCCAATGTTATTGTTCTCGGTACAAAAAGCAAACACTGGTAGCTCTCCATATCTCACCACTGTAACTTGAACTGAACAGGGATGAAATGACACGGAGTTTTTGATTTGGAAAAGATGTTTAATAAAGAAATAACAAAAAAGTCCCTATTGGCAAGCACAGAATGGCTGAGTCTGTTATACAAGGGGATGTCAAGGTTAAGAGTTGCAAGTTGGTTTTGAATGAGCTGGTAGGTCCACACTGTGCTATGCAGAGGTTCATGATTCAGGGTACTGTAAATGCTACGGTGCGTTAGCATCATTGCACCGTGCTCCATTCATGTCCTATGCATCTTTCAGCTCCACAAACCGATCCTTAAAAACACACTGCACAGAAAATAAAGCAAGTCCAAGTTCAAGGAGTCCATTTTTTCCCACTCACTACAGAAAATGTGGCATGCATTAGAGACATCAATCAGATCAGGATTCTCTGCTTGAGAAACAAGTCTGTCCATACAATCCCTATTTAAAACCAGTCTGGCTTCCCATGCATCACAAAGCTTATGAAACCAGTTTAGCTCATGGCCTCTATTTTCCTAAGCCTCCCACACAGATTTCTGAATTCTTGTTCCACTCTACCCCTTGGGAGATCTGGTAATCTAGGATGGGATTCCATTCCCAATACCCTCATAGCCAGATTTTTAAAATAAACTGTAAGGGAGTGAGGAAGTTAATCTCCACCAAGAAGCTTGAAGCCCTTTCTCTTGCCCACCCTGGGGTTAGGATGGATATCCCAGCCCCAGTGAAAAGTAATGCAGCTGTTCACACTTGCACTTCCTTTATACCCCTCCTAATGGAGCCTCTGTCTCCTTGACACAATTCACTTCAGTGCCTGCAATCATTAAAGGCGTTGGAAATAGGGTCTGAGACTTATGCAAACTCCTGCCTCAGGTGTCATGACCAACGAACCGATCAAAAATGCCAGCTCCTCTTAGAACGCCATCCCTGAATTCATACCCGATGGCAGATCTGTCACACAGCAGCCAAACATGTTAATACAGCTGAAGCCTTTAGGTGCACTTGTACCCTCAAAACTCAGTGGAGTTGCTGTCATCCTCCAACTGTTCAGTGGCCTAGATGAAATTAGTTAGAAGTCTAAATGCAGCTGCTAATAAAGACACTGTCTTTCCGCCTCAGAAAAAGCACCAGCTCCCCTCGCTACCAGATGTCCTCATTGGCAGCTCAAGTCAATGAGGAGCTAAGTGATGAGGAATGAACCCCATCTCCAAGAGGAGGCCTCAGGCCCTGACTGGCAGTGGTTGAAACAGCAGAAGGGAAGTTCTCTGTTGCTGCTGCCTACCGGGGCTTGGCATTGGTGTCAGCTCCTGCTAATGTTGCTTGTCACCAGAATCCAACAGAGCTGCTTGTGGGAACTGACTTCTGCTCAGGAAACTTCTTTGCTTTGCTCCCCACAGGTCTTCAGGAGATGGGTCCGGGGGTGGGCTGGCAGAGCAATTCCAGGAAGAACTACAGGGTCTGGGGGCAGCTGACAAGTATAGTTTGTGATTTGGGAGAGGAATGTGTATCCTACCTGCTCTGCCTGCTTGCTGCTATTGCACAATTTAGACCAGTAAACCAAACTGACTTGGAAGAACTGTTCTCATAGTCCAGAGCACCCAGAAGGAGGAAAAGGAGCAGGAGCACTGTTTGGAATCTCCACTAAGAAGTCTATAGATATGAAGGCTATGTGTAGGTTGAATTCAGCACCACCATCAGCTCCTGCAGCATAAGAAGTCTACAGCGGAATCAGATTGCTCCAAATGGCCAGCTCTGGACTGAGAGGTTTGGGAGTTGAGCACAGCCAATCACATATCTAAGAACCTTTTGCTCTTTTTCTCCTTGTGTTTCCAGCTAAGTAGTTTTCCCCAGGAATTCCTTCCTCTCTCCAAAGCCCTAGAAAAAGAGTAGGAGACCTTAGAATGCCCATCAAAATTTATAAAAATACAAGTGGTACAGAAAATGTGCTACTATTCTATTTCACCAAAGAATAGGGCATGGGCAGGTGACAGGTCCTAGGAGGGACCAAAGAAGGTCGTCTTTAATAGACCATGAGGCTACACAGTGAAAATTCTTGCCAAAGGACACAGAGAACAACAACAAAGTTAAGTTGGCAGAGCATCCAAAGAGGATTGGGCAACGGAAGCAAAAAACCTCTCCAGACCTACTAAGCATAAAGGCATCAGCTGTGGCTGAATCAGCCACACATTGCAAGAAGACTGGGAAAAGGAGCTGGAAAGTCCTGGGAATGCTTTTCCTCTTCCCTACACTCTTCCCTTGACATCTGCTGCTCATGGGTGGAGGCAGTACTGATTGTTGGTAAGACCCAGTACAGCTGCTTTTATACGAAGCACATACTTATGACAGTGGTAAGGGTGAGCAGGACTAGGTATGTCCCAGAAGGAGCTCATTTCAAAGTCAGATATCCCAGCCTGGCTAACACGGGTAGGGTATGCCTTCCCTGGAGCCACAAGGTATTCACAGGAACAGAAGTGCAGGCATTCAAGGCTTTTGTCCTTGGGTTGAGGAGGACATCCAAACTCACTGCCACAGAGCTGCGTAAGAACTTCTACTGAAATCCACCCAGAATGGCAACATTGTTTTGGAGAGATCATCCACACTTTCAACAGACCTACAAAGTACAGAATCTGGCCTGGAATGTGTGCAGCAGAGTCACCGAGTTTTTTAAGGGTATCACCCACAATTTTCCAGGATAAAAATATAAGTGGAATGAAGATCTGCCCTTCTTTTATCATACACATCCAGAAAGACCAGATATTTGGTTGCCTCTTGTTGAATGTATTTTAAATTCCTCTAGAATGCACTGTACTAAAAAAGCATACATTTCTAATGCAGAGACATCTCCTTCTGGGGGATAAGGATGATTCAGATTTCATCATCATCTTGATTTTCTATAAAGGTCTTGAATTTCCTGCACAAGGCTTGGATTCACCCATTTTAATTTTCTGGAAGTATTTCTCCCATTCAGCATAAGGTAACTCAAGACAAATCTGCATCTGTGGGATAGTCCAGAGGCTTAAATAAGTATGAAAATAAGGCACACATTTACCTCCAGGAATTTAAGTATGTGATTTAGACTTGGAATTATCAATTCACGTTCTCTCTCTACCCCTTTCCTAGGCTTTGCCATCCTAAACAAATTGTGCAGCTATTCTGTACTGTTATGGCAATGTGATTTTCTCCAGCAATCTGGAAAATGTGACCATCATGGCCAAGTGATCAACATGCTGTTAAGATGGGTACTTAGCAATGCCAAGTCACAGAATCACAGAATCATAAAGGTTGGAAAAGACCTCTAAGATCACCTAGTCCAACCATCCCCCTACCACCTATATTAATAACTAAACCATGTCCTGAAGTACCTCATCCAACCTTTCTTTGAACACCCCAAGGGATGGTGACTCCATCACATCCCTGGGCAATGTGTTCCAATACGTATCCACTCTTTCTGAGAATAAATTTCTCCTATTTCTAACCTGAACCTCCCCTGGTGCAACTTGCAGCCATTCCCTTTTGTCCTATTAATTCCCTCTTGTCCTATTATGTTATCATCCAATAGGACACACACCTCACTTTAGTTTAAAGATGAGCAGTAGCAGAAAGTTTATAATCCTACAGCAAGTCACAGATTCACAGAATTGTAGGGGTTGGAAGGGACCTCAAAAGATCATCAAATCCATTCCCCCTACCCATCCCACCCCACCCTCCCCTGCTAAACAGGCTCCCTAGGACATTTCACTCAGATAGGCGTCCAGACAGGTCTTGAATATCTCCAGAGAAGGAGACTCCACAACCCCCCTGGGCAGCCTGTCCCAGGGCTCTGTCACCCTCACTATGAAAAAGTTCTTCCACATGTTGGTGCGGAACTTCCTGTGCTCCAGCCTGAGGCCATTGCCCCTTGTCCTGTCCCCACAGACCACTGAAAAGAGGTTGGTCATTTCACCCTGTGTCCCACACTTCAGATATTTATAAACATTAATCAGATCCCCTCTCAGTCTTCCTTTCTCAAGGCTGAACAGTTCCAGCTCACTCAGCCTTTCCTCATAGGGGAGATGCTCCAGGCCTTTAATCATCTTCGTAGCCCTTCTTTGGACTCTCTCCAGGAGATCCCTGTCCTATTTATACCAGGGAGCCCAGAACTAGGCACAATACTCCAGGTGGGGCCTGACCAGGGCAGAGTAGAGGAGGATGTGTCAGTGAATCCTCTGTCTTACCTGTGGTAGAAAAGCATTCTTCGGCATTCATTCTGTGTTACAGCTCCGTCCCTGCACCGGGTGGCAGAGCAGCGGGCACCGCGACTGACAGTAATAGCGATTAAGAGCAAGATCTTTACAAGCTCGAATGACAAGTTTGTGTGTGCCCCGCCAGAAACATCTGACGAGGCTGCCTTCGCACCCCGACAAAACTGAACCCAGCACTGCAACCCGGGTTTCAGCCCTGCCACTGAGGTCACGTTTACTCGCGATGTGAAAGCTGCTGTGATGCCCTCCGCGGCTCCTGCCTCAGGCGGCACACCACGAGGGCCGATGGAGTCCTTATGGACATGATCCAGAGGTGGCCTAGTCAGGGTCAGGCTGTGATTGGACTCTGCGATCTAAAGGGTGCCTTCCAACCCAGGCGACTCTGTGACTCGGCCAGCGCTGCGTGCCCGCGGCGCGCAGCCAACCCTGGCGGGACCGACCCGCGGCCATCGACCGCACCGCGGGACGGGCGGGGGCTGCTCGCCGCATCCCACCGCATGCTCCCAAACGGGGGGCTGTACTCCAGCGCTCGCAGGGTGAGTGCCGGGGAAAAACCTGCCGCAGCGATACGGGGACACTTAGACCCGGGACCGCACTCCCGCCCTCCCCGAGGCCCCGGCCAGCGGGCAGCGCCACGGGCAGGCCGCGCTGCGAACGGGCCGCGCCACCCCCGCGGCCAGGAACGTCCCCGTCGCCCCCGCGGGCAGGGGCCAAGCCCCGCTGCGGCGCCGCGGGCGCGGCAGCGCTCGGGCGCTCCCTGCTGGCCCCGGCCGGCGCCGCAGGCACTCTTTGTTCCCGGCGCGGAGGGACACAGCACGGCAGCGTGCTTGCTTTGGTGGCTTCCCCGTCCGAAAAGTGACTCGGGCATCTCCCTCGGTTCGTCTGGGCCGGCCTTTTGCTGGTGCAAGGGCGTTAGGATGGATATTGGGAAGAGGTTCCTTACTGAGAGGGTGGTCGGGCACTGGAACAGGCTCCCCAGGGAAGTGGTCACAGCACCCAGCTTGGCTGAGTTCAAGAAGCATCTGGATGATGCTCTCAGGTCCATGCTCTGAATTGGCTGGCCCTGTGTGGAGCCAGGAGTTGGACTCGATGGTTCTTATGGGTTCCTTCCTGCTCAGGACATTCTATGGTTCTATGATTCACCCTCCTGCATGCATTTCGTCTGCATCAGGCAAGCACTGGGGCTCAGAGGGAACCTCACCCCTGCCTCAGCAGGGCACAGGTTGCTTCCCACCTATCCAGTTATCTTTTTTTTGTTAGAAATTACTTCAGTGGTTATGCTCAGCTTTGGTGTCTGGGTGATTTAAGCTTGAGTTAAAGGTGGTTGTAACTGCATAGTAAAAAAGAGGTGAGATCAAATGTTTTGAATCCAGAAGTTCCTTCCCAGGGTCACCAAACAGGTACTGTTGCTTGAACTGTGGACAGGACATCCAGGCTTGGTAAAGATATGACCTTCTTCAAAATTCAGATGTAACCATGCTGTTTCTGTGCACAGCCAAGTTGAAGGTTTTGACTCCAGCTGGATGTCCATCCTGCTGCAGCAGTTTGCAGGTTGTCCTGAGCCAAATACACAGGTAGGTCCCAGCTGAGACCCCCAGGCTTCCTGAGGTCCTTAGCATATAGGCAGTTAAGCATCCTTCCTGCTGTGAGAGCACTGTAGCTATCACACCATCTGCCCTTTCACATCCAGGATACATACCAACAGTCCCTGCCACCACCTCTGATGGAGAAACCACATGTAGTTCACATCACATAGTTCACATTATTCCTCCCAAGAGCCCGTGGAAATCTGCCAGCATGTATTAGTTGTAACAGGCAGTTCAGTGCCAGCATATTTCTCTCCTCTGTATTGTGCCGGTGTCTTCAGTGCTAAAACCCACTGTCTCCATGTTTTCTGTATCAAGTTAACTTGTGTATTCATTTGGATTCACATCGCTGCCTCACAGTTTCACAGTCTGTGCTTGCTCTCATCAACTCATCTCTTGCCCCACACTCTAGTTTTCTGAGACAATGATCGGCTCAGGAAAATAAAAACTAGTATCGTGGAGGGCTGAGGGATCCTTCTGACTGTGGGTGTGCAGGACCTGTTGGGCAAAGCCTGCTGCTGTTCCTCCAGGATGCTGTGTTGGGATAAGGAGTTTGGTATCTTTCTTTTGCCCACATATCAACTGGAATGCCCAATGCAAGGGTGACTTGAAACCTCCCGTTTCCTTGGGTAATGGAAAGAACCTGACATTCTCCTTTTCCACTGCCTAGCTTCAAGTGTTATTTGCTGTGAAACCCCGATTGTGTGCACTGTGCCTTTCTGGCATTATTGAGCAAGGGTCTTCCCTTGCAAACATCTTTTGTAGATGTGCCTGCAGGATCTCAAGATCACTTTGAGAACTACAGCTCTTTGGATGAACAAAGTCCACAAGACATTTGTGGTTTTGGAGACACACACTCCCCCTCCCCAAGGTGCATACCTGTTTGCTGGAGGAACACTCTACAGAAAACCTATTGACATCCCCTACCTTCCACATCTAGTACTAATACCACAGGATCCCATCACCCATGGATGCCTTCCTGTGTACGATCTACACAGTTCAGTAGATCGTATTTTGGATAGCCCTGAGCCAGTGCCAGCCAGACCCTGGCAGTCCACATAGCACAGTTGGTGCAAACCCATCAGGTCAGACAAGTGGGGTCTCATGAGACTTCCCATGACTCTGCCACAGTGCTCCTAGGTCTCCAAACGTCTGCTAATTTTCTCTGTGAGCTTCAGACACTTGGGAGAACCTCTCATGTCTGGCTCTGCTTACACCCTCAATCCCAAGGGATTTTCCTAAGTTATTTCACTTCTTTTGTGAAGGCAGGGTAAGACCAAAAGCCTTATTTTGCAGTTTGGGGTTGCTGTTGAAGGACGAGTTACTCCTGTGATAACCTGCAGCAGTGGTGATTAAGAAATTTAATGAGGACCAGACATAAGAAGCAGAGCACCAGCACTGCACTGTACATGGCACACCCAGGGTAGGAATAGCTGTTGAAAGCCATGCGGTTGTCCTTGTTAAGGGCTTTTAGCATTTTGAGGGTACTGTGAGGAAGGTACCACTGGCCATGCGACCTCCCAAATCCAGAATGCTGCTGTTTCTGATGGACAAACCACCCATAAGTGCTCCTGTCTATTGCTGAGGGATCTTTGGCAGTCTCCAGAGAGACACATTCCAGTCAAGTCTTCTGTACCCTGTGACAGAAAATAAGGGTATAAAGGTCAAGGGTATGAGTGCTACTCCAGCCAAATGGTGGCTGCTTGGGATGAAAAGAGCCTACAAAGAGCACATGGGTTCTTCAAACGCAGCATGGCACTGCTGCTGAAGTGAAACTTTTAGAGATGGAAGCACTCATCTTTGTACTCAATATTGTTATCTCTGTCTCAGTCATGGCTGGGAGACCACAAAGGCCAATCCTGCCTCTTAGGAATGCATTGTTTTGCATTGTTTCTCTTTTCCCGTTTCCTTTACCTTTTCTCCCTTCCCTTCCCTTCCCTTCCCTTCCCTTCCCTTCCCTTCCCTTCCCTTCCCCCTCCCTCTCCTCCTCTCCTTTCTCCTTTCCTTTCCCCTTTCCTTTCCTTTCCTTTTTCCTTTCCTTTTTCCTTTCCTTTCCTTTCTCCTTTCCTTTCTCCTTTCTTTTCCTTTCTCATCCTCTCCTCTCTTCCTTTTTCTTTTCCATTTTCCCCCCATTTGATATCTAAGTTTTAATAAGTTTAAGCAGAAAAGCTTGAGTGTTTACAAACACTTTTGCTCAGCTTGAAACCCGTGAAGGTTTTAGTGGTGAAACCAGAGCTCCCACCACGGGGTGGACACTGCACGTAATGTCTAAATGATGGGAAACTGAGCAGGATCAGGACAGGTGTTACAGCTGCCACTAGTGTTGGTGTTGGATGCCGATGAGCACCTTGGGATGTGACCAGGAGAGACGTCTTGAGAGCAGCTACCCACTGTCAGAGAAAAGTGATGTGTGAGGAAGCTCAGATCTCTCTGGAGCCTGAACTGGACCTGGTTTGCAAGAGACAACTGTCCATTTAGCAAGAGGCAGGGAAGCAGCTTGTAACATCTTTCACAGTACAGCCAGAAATTCAGCGTCCCCAAGCCTCATCTAAAATTGAAAAGTGCCTCCAAAGGAATTGTTTGTTGCTTTGTTTGCAAAAAGTGCAAACAGCACATCAGAGAAGGAAAAATGCCTCGGTGGATTGTTTGGCTGAACACTTAGTCAGGGTATATTGTAATGAGCCATATGCTAGCTTTGCATAGTATTATGGGGTAAGCCAGCTGCAATGTGCAGCTGATTAGTCTGGTTGGAAAAAATCTTTTTCCATAACAGGAAGCTAGCAAAGGCAGGCATTCTGGCAGGTGCCATCAACCCCTCTGACTGCCCCTGTCATCTTGCTGTGGATCAGATGAAGCTAGGAGAGCAGGAGAACCTCTGCTTTTATTTCACCCTATAGGAGGGACCCTCCTTTAGCCCTAGGCTTGTTAATAGTAGCTGTCTTCAGGAACCATATTCCTTTCATTTTCCTATTGAAGAGGTTTCCACCACCTCTTCCCACAGCTGCCATTCTCATTGCTTCAGTCAGAGCTCAGTCATTCAGCTCAGCTGATGTGGTGGAAGCCTCCTGTGAGTTAAGGGGATGGAGATCATGAGGGGACAGGAACCTGGTGAAGTGCGAGATCCCAAAAGCAGCTGCACAGCAAGAGAGCAAATGTTCTTTTTGCCCCAAATCCCATCTCCTGCTGTGGCCAAAAGCTGATGCCAAGGCAAGAGTGTAAGAAAAGTTTCCTGCAGATATCAGCTTTGAACAATTTGTGTCTCAGCGATGTTTTGGAGTGCTTCCTCTTTGCTTTTGATAAGCCTCAGTGGACTTTCCTTCTCTGTACTTGCCCAGCCTTCACTTGAACCCAGTTGATCTTTTGGCATCCATGGCAGCCTGAGCTAAGGAGTTTCACAGCTTAAAAACTCCCTCCATCAGGAAGAGATTATCTTTAGATCTTGTCTGTGCCAAGTACTGAATCAACAATTTGTGTGGCCACCCTCTGAATGGGTAAGAAACTCCCACCAAGACGGTGGGAACTTCAGTAGTTCTTTCAAGATCTTGTTTTATTCCCATTATCGGTTGTGTTTCCAAGGCAAAATTAACAGCTGTGTCAGACTCTACAGCAAATAAACACAACAGATCTGGAAATGCGTTGCCAGGAAGCCAGAATGGAGTTTGAGCTCTAAGATACCTGATTTAACTTAGTTTTTTTGGAGAGAAACTTAGCTTAGGGCTATTCCCTTGCACAGTGCTTTGAATGCTTTGGGTCACGGTTACATACAGACAGAAAGAGGCTGAACATACATGGGAACCACTGAAAGAGCCATGCAGCTGTCTCAGCTTTGGGGTGCCCACATGAACTGCATGTGTAAGCCTCTAAAGAACAACAAACCTATGAAGCACTAGTAACAGAGGTGGGGTTGGCACTGATGTGGGAAAACCTAAGGGAGGCCATAGTTATGCCTGAGCAAGAAGCCTGAATCACTCTCATTAAAAGAAAAATTCCCCAGAGACAGCATTGTTAAGACTATTCTTATTTGACATGGTTATTAATGAGGAGGAGGAGGAGGAGGAGGGAGCAAATTGCACATTAATGAACTTCACAGGCAATAATACTGTGGGAAGGTCTGAGGGCTCCAGTGAGGAGAGATCATTGGCCAAGTGCAGTGCTGTCATTACGCTGCAAAATGCTGCAACCTCTGAACACTGGATCCAATCCTTTCCAAACCCACCAGCCTCTTGGGGAAGACACATTTCAATCTCAGTGAAAATCAGAAGATAAAAAAACCTGTTTTCCTCTAAATTCACCATATGGTCACTGCAGAATGTGACACAAGGTGACCTGCAGATGGTGGTTAGTATTTTACTTCACACAGGGTTTTACCTCTCCTCTCCCTACACTGCACCTGGGTTCCTTGCTTCATACCTCTGGTTGGTGTCCAGTAGATACAGTCTGTCAGTGTGAGGGTGGCAGAGCACTGGCACAGGCTGTCCAGTGAGGCTGTGGAATCTCCTTCTCTGCAGACAATCAAGACCTGCCTGGACACTGTACTTTGCAGCCTGCTCTGGATGATCCTGCTTTCGCAGGATCATCCAGAGAGGGAAGAGGGAAGTGCCTGGGAGTTGAAGAGAGCACCTCAATTTGTGAGGTAATAACCTTCTGGCAGGGAGCAAGTACCATCACCTTCCTCCAACGCTGCTTGCCTTGATTCCAGAGTTGAGGAGAAGCTGAGAGCTGATGGCAAAGGGAACAACCCTCCTTGGTGCCAGGCAAGCTGGAAGCAAGCTGCAATTGCCACAGCATGTGACTGAGCTAACCAGGAGGGTGGTGGGAAGGGTGCAGGGGAGAGGAACACACAGCATCCCAAGTACAAGGACACCTCCTCTGCATCTTAGCCAAGTAATAAAATGAGACAAGTGCGGTTGGGTGAACACTAGAAAGGTCCTGACATTTCAGAAATCCTTTACTGTTTTGCCTTTAATCAATCTCTACTAAGCCTCAAATATGAAAAGAAATGCTTAGGGCAAAGGTGAATTTCTCATTAAGACTAAATTGCTTTGATGCTTGCCAATTTGCTGCAATTTTTACAGCAAGGAAATACTATTATTGCCCAGGCTCCTGGCATGGTCCTAAAGATCACATCTCACAACAAAACCCTCTTCCCTTTCTTTCCAGCTATTGTTCATACAGTAAAATCCACAAGCATAAAGATGTTGCTGCTTTTTGGTACCACCAAGTAAAAAATCTGGACAACCTAAGCTGTTTCATTTTCTTGGAGCTTTATTGTACAGGTGGAATGAAAATGGACCGTGAAAAGTTTGCGGCCACTTTGCAGGAGTATTTCACAGGTGCATCTATCTTCCTTTCCCACTCAGCAGAGTTCACATTCCTTCACAAACCAGCCCCATTAGTTCTAAGTGAGAACATCTACCACATGTTCACAATGGTGGCTCTCCAAATAAAGGGCAAACGCGTTTCATAAAACACATGACAAGTATTATAGCTTTATGAAGGCAGCTGTAAAAGAGAGGCACATCCTCACTAGCACTAGCAAGTGCTAGCAAGATTTCTGTAGGTCCAGAACTGAACTCTAGCAGCACCTACGTAATAGTCTCACACCAAATTTGTTTCACCTACCAGCAGGTATGCTACAAAGTATAATTATAGAATATTCCACAGTTGAGGTATGTCAGCATTTAGGGGCCCTGGATGAATTTACAGACATTGAGCTGCATGCACGATGCTGGTGCAGCTTTCTAGGCACAGGGCAAACACTGCTCAATCAATCACAGAATGTTAGGAGTTGGAAGGGACCTCGAAAGATGATCTAGTCCAACCCCCTGCCAGAGCAGAATCACCTAGACTAAATCACACAGGCACACATCCAGGTGGGTTTTGGAAGTCTCCAAAGGAGACTCCACAACCCCCTGGGCAGCCTGTGCCAGGGTTGTGTCACCCTCACAGTGAAAAAGTTCTTCCACATATTGTTGTAGAACTTTCTATGCTCTGACTTGAGGCCATTGCCCCTTGTCCCACGTAAATTCACTGAGTAAAGACTGTATCTTAGTTGTGTTCTTATAAAGAAACTCTGTAGAATGCCACAAAACCCAGAACCACCCTGCTAGCGTGGACTCTGTAGAGTCTTTTTCCCCAGCTTGTGGGGGAGCACTCTGCCTTGGTCTAATCAAGAAGCAATGCCTATTTCCCCCGCTCCCCTTACAGACAGCTATGACCAGAGCTGGTGCACCTCATGAGGGACACCACCCGCCTCCGCAGCGCTGTGTCTGCTCTCCGTATACGGCCAAGCAGCTCAAGGCACCTCCGTGCTGCCTCCCTAACTCTTCTCTCACAGACCCCTTCAACCCTCTCGCAGTCTTCTGACAGGCACCCTCCACACCCCTCACGCACTCGCCACAGACCACTGGCCCACCTCTCAACACTCCCCCTCCCCCAAGACCCCTCTCACCACTCCCCCTTCCCCAAGACCCCTCTCACCATCACCCCCTCCCCCAAGACCCCCTCTCACACGCCCACCTCCCCACCAGCAACCGCACAAGCACAGACACCTCCGCTCCTTTCCTCCTCCTTCTCCTCCCCCCCCCCCCCAAAATCCAGACCGCGCGCGTGCGCCAACGTCCCTAACGGCCGTACGGCGGCCGCTGCCCTTCCGCTTCCCTAGCAGGCGCCGGGAAACAGGGAAGGGAGACCGGGAGGCCGCGCGTGCGCTCCTGGGCGGGCACGGCTCAGCTGCTCTCCCCGGCGCCTGCGCACTAGCGCGGCCTCGCGCCTCCCGCCCTTTCCTCCTCCTCCGCGAGGGCCCGGCCGTTGCTCCGCGCCCCGCCCCGCGCCCGGGGATGCGCTGCTCGGCGGCCGCTCGTAGGAGCCGCGCGGCGGGCGGGGAGCGGGATGGAGGTGGAGGAGGCGTTCCCGCTGGTGGGGCAGATGGGGCCCTACCAGGTTTATCTGTGCGTCCTGCTGGCCGTGCTCCTCCAGGTGAGAGGCCGCCTCCCCTCCCGCCCCTTCCCCAAAGGTGGGGTGCAGCGCCCTGCCTCGCAGAGGAGCGCCCGTGTGCCCCCGCCCGCACGGCCGGGCGGCTGTCCCCTCTGGCGGTTGGGTTGGCTGTGCCTGTGGTGAGTGCTGCCTGGCGCGAAGGTTGTTGTCGGAGGTCTTCTGCTGAGGGCTCCTGGCGGCAGTAACTGGTCTTCTGCGCCGGACCTAGGTTGCAGCACTGCTCCTGGGCTAGCAGGGACCTCTGTCCTCAGGCAGAATGAACTTCTGCAGAGGTAATTTGGGGCAAATAGCTGAATCTAGCTATCTGTGCCATGCTGCTTGATGAGTTGTGCCTTGTGTCAGTTGGTAACCAGACTGGAAGTATATGGTTTGTCAGGTGAAGGGCTGGTTAAAGTGAAGCTGAACTGAGATTTCTGTAAGCTAGGCTCAAAGATGGTGACTTCTGTCAGAGGCTCTTAAGAATACTATGCAACCTAGAGTTAGTGGCCTAGGCTAGTGATTTCTGGGTTGTGTGTGGCTTGTTTGTGGTGAAATGTTTGAAAAGCTACAGGTGGTCACTGATACCTCTGTGTGCAGAAGCTCTCATCTAATCAGCTGGTAGGCTGTGACTGTTAATGGTACTTAGATTTGCCTTGACTTAACCCTTAGAATGTAGGGGGAGTGTCTTTGTGTTAAGTGTTTGGGTGAGATGATGTTTTGGATAGCCACATTTGTATTCTGTGAGATACAAATCTGGAAGTCTCTAAGGTTTTGTGATAAAAGTGTTGTAATATCATTCAGAGACTGCATGAATGTGCTCTGCAACTAGGTTTGTCATCTTTACTTACAGCTATGCTTAATCTTTATGCCTATCCCTATGGGTGTGAGAAGGGGAGATAATGATAATGTGCACGTTGGCAGTCAGGCCTAGGCCTAAACTATCATTTGAATCAGACGGAAGTTTTCATAGGTTTACTCTATGATAACTCTTCAAAAACTTACTTGTGAGTTCAGCTAGGCTGACACATGCTGGTTTACTGCCACTGTAGAAGTTTACCAGATGTAGGAGGGAAGAGGGGAACTTAAGTGTTCTCCCACTTCAGCTGACCAGTATTTTGTAGTAATCAAGAGCTTCCAGTAATGAGCTATGAGACTGAAGATGCCTTCTCGTAGCAGCTTGGGGGACTGACAGAAGCATTAAGAAGCTTTACAAGAGGAGCAAAGAAAATACAAATGCCTAGCCCTGTCAGTTGGGAACTCTGTACTTGTTTGCAAAGTTATGATGAACAGAAAAAGCTTTGTAGGTTTCTGTTTCCTTGTCCTGTTTCGCTTGCGGGTTTTTTTGTGGTTTTTTTTTAAACCTGATTTAGCTGATTAATCCTTTAAAGTAAGGCATTGCTTAGAGCTTGTTCTGCTGGCTGACTGGCTAGAAAAATTGTACACTCACTGTAGATTAGGAACTAAGAAGCAATAGTTAGTTGGTTTGTTTTTTTCTTCCAGTGCTGGTCATGTTGTGGAACAAACTGCAATCATGACAAGTGCTCTGTATTCCCAGAGTTTTAAGTAGTATGGGTCAGCTGTTCTGTATTGCTTTTGTTTTTCTTTCAATGAATTAACTTGCACTTCTCACTGAAGTAGTAAACAGAAAGCTCTTTGCAAATCATGGAACTAATTCAGAATAACTAAAGGAAAAAAGGTAACAGGTTTGCATGTATTATCTTCGATCATTGAACTTGACCAATAAGGATAATCCCCTGACTGATACTACATCTTCAGATCATGCAGACACAGGAGTTTGTAAAGAATTTAGATGTGAAGCTTGTGTCTTTCAGCCCATGAATAGATTTGGACTTATACAACTGGTTCCTGCTTGGGTGGTTGATTGCTTTCTGTGTTCCTTTATTAGTGCCAAGTTACATAATGTGTCACTGGGATGTGCGAGAGCAAAACTGAAGGTAGGTTCCATGACCAGCGTTAGTTGTTTTTCTGGTCCATCATCAATCTTTGGAGGATGGACCCAAAGGTAAGTAATGTATCAGGTTTGTGTGATGTAGATTTATGTAATCATGGGCACCTGTAGTGGATTAGGTGCAGCATCTGGCTGCAGAATGAGAACTCCTGTTAGTCTGTGTCACTGGCTCTGCCATGGGCTGGTTACTCAATTTTATTGCTTGTTTCCCCGTGCCTACCCACGTGCTTCCTCAGTTGGGTTGCATTTGCACATTGGCCTACTGGTATAAAAAATACTTTTACATTGTGAATGTTAAAATTGGATGAAAAATATTTCTCTTTGCTGTGTCTGGTTCCTTAATCTCTTGATGTACAACACTGAATTTAAAACCGTTTTCTCTGTCTTAACATAAGATTGTCAGCAGGTGTTCTTGTCTTCCTTGTAGGATTTTGTGCTTTTTCATCTTTGCATGTTTCTAATCTATCTAGTTTCATATTTTATTGGTATTTTCCCTGAGCTTAGTGTTTTTCTTCTGTAAATTTCTAGAGTAAACTACTTCTACCATGTTGTCTTACTGATGTGCTAGTGTATCTAGTCTCTGAATTCTGTTTAGATAAAAGGTTTAGCTCACAGCACTTTGAGGCAAGTTGTATCAAATACTATGAGTCTGTATGAGTGAAACTTTACATGTGATAGTCAGCTTTCATGTGGGCTTGAGTGAACAGTTCATCAACCTGAGGGATGATCTTACTGACACTGGCAAAAAGCCTCAGGGTGTTTGTAGTGAGTAAAATGTTTTTGCATGTCATCAGTGTAGAACTAGATGAAGTGTAAGTCTTCTGGGCTGCTGCTTTCATTTTCTTCTTCAGTGTTCTGTATTACTCCTCTGCTGCTACCTGCTGATGTTATTCATTAACTTGTTGAGCTGTTACTTTATTAAGATGTGCCTGGCTTATTCCCTACTAACTTAACGGGTCTTAGGAAAAATTTTTAGGAATGTTCTATGGCAGTTTCTGCTAACTTTAGAATGGGGTGATGACAGCTAATGTAGAGAAAGATTATTTTTTCCCCAGAATCTATTGAATTAGCCAGAGACTGAACTTACCTGAAGAATATTGAGATAGACTAATGATGTGAATTTGAGGCTGGCTTAGCCTTGCATTTTCAGTATATATTTAAAGGAGTGATGGAGGAATAAAGGGAATTGATAAGTCTTAAAATACTTAGTATCTGAACTAAAAGTATTTGCTTGACGTATATTGATTACTAGAAAGATGCTCACTACCTTTTGAAGAAATTGTATTGAAGCATAATTAAAGAATGATACCTCTTGGTGCTTTATTGCTTTTAGGCTTTTTTATAGACATTAGCCAAAATCTCACCTCTTGATCAGATGCTTGAGAGTGTACAAGCATGCTAAAAAGTGTCTTGGTCTCCTGTGACTCCACATACATGGTTGAAAGAGATTTGCCTCTACCAGTGAATCTGAGCTACAGGATTGCACAAGTCAAAACCAAACCTGCAGAAATCTGAGAGTGTGTGTTCTTACTATATCTCTGTTAAAAGTCTTTTTAAAACATGTTATGAGTTTAAAAGGGAGTTTTTGTTTGCACAGCTAAAAAAGGCTTTGCCTGAAGTTGGGTAATGTGCATTGCACAGCAGTGTGGGTAATTACTAAGGGTAGTGTTTCCCTCCAGTGTAGGGGCTTACTACTAACTGAAGGGAGGATGGAAGAGCAGTTAAGATACTACTATCAAGTTCATTCAGCAATAGGTTAAGGCACAGGCATTCTTGATGTAGTAATATGTGGTGCTGCTAACATCTTTGCTGTTGGCACCAAGATCATGTTTGACTTCTCTCGTTAGAATATCCCAGTGCAGAAAGCTGCTCTTTAATCAGTCTATCTGCATGGATATTTTGAGGGAAAGCAGATTATGGAGCAGGTGGATTCAGTAAGGTGGGACCATCTCTAATTTTTAGAAATAATTCAAAAGGACAGCAGATAAGTATGTAAACAAGGTGGCATGTATATTTAAAGGGATTACAGAATTGCTGTGTAACATTCCTTCACTTTGGTTACCCTGCTGTTTGGCTTTTTTCTTTATGTCTGTAAGAGAAGTAAGAGTTTTAAGCGCCTCGGTTCTCAAGAAAGCGGTTACAGAATTTGTGAAGCTTGCAGCCACTTAAGTGGGGGAGTAGTTTCAAATGTAACATATACATACAAAAAAAGTAGCAGTCCAAACTTTTATTTCTTGAAGAAAGCTGTTTATTCCCACATCTCTTTGTGTTGTATCTTGCCTGGGACATGCTTATGCTAGAGGGTAGTGTTGCTTTCCTTGTAGAAGTGATGAAGGCTTTGAGTAGTTGCATCACTGAATATAATTCCTTGTTCTGGTATACTTTATCCTTGCTTGGGAAGAGAAATAAATGAGGTAGGTGTAAGCATGTAAGATCATACAGAAAGATGCTGCTACTCATTTAGCTAAGAATATTTCCACCTGAAAGTTGGTGGAACTTCGAAATGAAGACTAAATCTACTAATCCTAATCCCTCCAATTGATGGGAGGAATACTTAAGGGGAAAAAAAGGTGGCTCTTTAATCACATGTTACATTTCATTGTAATGATTCAGAGGCTAACCAAGACACACTGGTCCTTCAGTAGCCTTCTGTAAATAAAACATAGCTGCCAGAAGAATCAGAAATATAGTCAAGACCCAGTGTGGTCTGTCTTTCTGTAGTTACTTCTTTGAGGTCCTTAACTGGTCTTTAAAAGAAACAATCCCTTCTCTCTTTTGATACTATAGTTATAAACTTGAAAAGAATGCAGCTGATTGTACTATATTCTGCAGAAAACCTGAAATAACTATGCTGGTTTGTTACATGATTCATGAGCAGTGGGGTCCTTACCTCAGATATGGTGAAGTTACAAATACCTTATCAGCTGCCAACAACTTAATCTTCCCTCAAAATTAAATTATTTAATTAAAACCAGTGCATCATCCGTATAATTAAGTTTTAAATTTTTGCTTGTATACAGGGGAAAAGTATGCTCAGAGCAAGCTTGAGGTATAGAAGATGAGCTATAGCTGAGACCTTCCTGTATTTAGTTGCATCTGAACTGTAAAGCGTATGTAACTGAGCTCATAAGCGTCATTCACAACTGCCTGGTCTTTCTGCTCTTTAATGACCATACATTGTTTATGACACTGAAACATGTTCTGTGTGTCTGTATCCATATAAACACATCTAGTCAGCTTTTGCAGTTTAACTCAAGGCCAACTGCAGTTTCTGTACAGGTCAGTCTTAAAAGATGCCTCTTCAGTGTGCTGTTGTAAAGACCTTAACAGAATTATTGCTCATGGGCATAGTAAGAAGCATGAGTTTGGGGAGAAGCAGATGTTCTGAAGGTCCAGCAGCAGAGGAAAAGAAATAGATTGTTTTATTTAACAAATGTTGTAGGTTTGTATGGCTGGATTCTGGTGAAGAAGGGGGCTACAGAGCTGCATTCTGCAAGCAGCAGCCAGAAGCTCTCTGCAGGCCCCACAGAGCAAACACCAGCCAGCTCAAGGTCAGAGTTGTTGCTGACCAAGGGCGAGCCCATCTGGAATGGTCACAGAATCACATTTAGGAGAAAAAAATACAAGCAGCCACTTTTTGCCACTAGAGAAGGGAGTGAGAAGATGTAAGGAGGTGTGCAGGCACCAGGGCCAGGGAAGGTGGGGCAGAGCTGCCCCAGGTGTCAGAGAGAAAGATGCCCCAGCAGCCTGTGGAGAAACCCGTGGTGGAGCGGGTGTCCCCCCGCAGCCCATGGAAAACACTGAGACCCCACCTGCAGCCTGTGGGGAGGCCCCATGCTGGAGCAGGTGGAGACACATGGGAGATGCTGTGGCCTGCATTGGAGCAACCCTCTGCCAGCACTTGCAGTCTGCGGAGAGAGAGAGAGAGCCATGCTGGAGCAGGTTTGCTGGGGAGGAAAGGTGGAGGAGGGCACTTTGACCTCATGGAGGACCAGGCTGGAGCAGTCTGAGCAGTCTGGGCCTTAAATTCTGTGACTTATGACTGCACCCTATAGAAGTGACCCACGCTGGGGCAGCTGGTTAAGAGGTGAAGCCCTGTGGGAAAGGACTCACATTGGAGAAGTTTGTGGAGGACTGTCTCCTGTGGACGGGACCCCATGATGGAGAAGGGTGTGAGGAATGCTCCCCCAGCTAAAAACAACTCATGAGGAACTGACTGAAACCCCCATTCGCCCAGTCCCTGCCCCTCCCCATGCCACAGTGTGGGGGGAAAAAGGGAGCAAAATCATGGCGAAAGTGCAGTCTGCTAAGAAGGGAGGGGTGGGGGGAGGTGCTTTAAGCTCTGGCCACACTTCTCATTACCAGACTCTGGTGTCACTGGGTGTGCAGGGCAGTGTCATCAATTAGAGAGTTTTCTGTCCTTTGTTCTGGGCTGAGTCTGTTCTGCCTGTGATGCTGATTGTGGAATGATCTCTCCTTGTCCTTATCTCAACTCCTGAGCCTCTCGATATCTATTTTCTCCCCCTGTCCAGCTGAAAAGGGGAGTGATAGAGCGGCTTTGGTGGGCATCTGACCTCCAGCCAGGGCCAAACCACCACATCTATAAACAGAATTAGTTATGTTAACTACTCCAGTTTAAAAAAAACCAAAAAGCATTTGAGACCATAAAACTTTATTTAGGTCAGAAATAAAGAGCAACAATTATTGTGAGTTCAGTTACCCTTCTACCAGTTCTGTTACCTGAGAGAAAAGGAAGTCAGAGTCCCTAAAATGGAGGAGGTGTCAGTGAGAATAGATCTGATGATGTGGCTCTCTAGTGGAAAAATACAGGTATTTTATTGCCTACACAACATGGTAAGTGAGAGACTGTGTACACATAGGCAGGGGAGAAGGAAAGGGAGGTAATGTGTCATAATACAAGTATTTTAATCCATGGCCTTTGCTCTCAAGTAGAATTATGCCTGTTAACTCCCAGGCTCATCATCTGAGTCTTGTGACAGACAATGAAATAATTATTAAAACAATTTGAACTGAAGAGGAGAAAACTGAGGAGTCTGGGTGTGGACCCTGCAGTCCTGTCACCAATGCTATGACTGGTTTTGTCATGAAGTAGGCAGGAGGACAGGTACAAGGTGTGTTGCCATGGCCCTGTCCAGCGAAGTTGCATACACAAGAATTGGCTGCTCCTTGGGCTGTCTTTGCAGAACACTTGTATGATGAAGTTATTTGCTCTTGAGACTCAGATGTGTGCCTGCGCCAATCGGGAGTAAAGCAGGTCTTGCCTCTGTGTGTGTGTGTGGTTTGGTGGCAGCAGTCACCTGGTGAATCAGCATGTGTGCTGGACAGCCAGCCTGAGCAGGAGCACCAAACCTTTACAGCTGCCACTGCCCCCTGAAATGGTGCTGTGCTTGAAACAGTTCAGATGTGTGTGTTTGGAACAGAAAAGAAGGGGAAGCTTAAGGGCACATTTTTTCATAAAGCTCTAAGAAATGAGGCTCTGAGGGTTGTGGTTTGCTGTACAGTGTTAGATTTCAATGCAGATGTTGAAGAATTTTTAAAATACAGATGTATGGGTTTGGCCAGACTTTGAACTTTTTTTTCCTATGGATTCTGGAGGCCTACATTTTAAGGCTGAAAAACTCTTAACTAGGTAGGTTTTCTCAGTTTCTCCACAGAAACCCTAGGCTCTTTCAAGATGGGTGTCGACTGTATTGCACATGTGATAAATCAGCAGTGGTTACATTCTCCATGGCGACTATTTCCTATCAGAGTGGAGATGGGGTTGTAAAGTGTCTGAGAGATTAAATGGTATTGTTCTGCACCTGGTGATTCTTTGGTTTGTAACTACAGCCTAGCTTTTCCACCTGTCATAAGTTAGTGTCTCCTGCTCTGCTACCAAGAGGGGAAGATCCTTTGGTAGAAGAGCGTGTTGACAGCAGCAGATAACAACTTTGCAGCAGAAAGATGTTTTAGGGCTTTTCTATACAAAAGAGAGATTCGGGGGGAGGGAAATCATGTGAATTTAGAGGCAAATCACCCTTTTGAATTAACTCAGAGCAGATGAGTTCATCAGACTTCAAAACCAAGGTGGCCCTCCAGCTTTTCAGCTGCTTGTCATGAGTTTGATAGAAATAATTGTAATTCTAAAATGTAATCATTTCATCATAGGCTTCTACCAGAGCAAGGCCATTTGTTGCTCTTCCATAATTTCTGTCTTTCCTCAAGGTGCAGTGTTAATATTCCTCTATTTGAAAGGTCAGAAGCTAGCAATTTACTCATTACTCTGTTCAGTAGTGAATGCTTCATCTGATACTTGTCTAGAATGAGCAGGCTGATTGTGAATTGCTAATGAGCTGGTTAAAAAGGTTGAAAGCACTTCTCAGAATAGAAGTCTTGCTTTTGTTTCTCATTTGTGCTTCATAATGGGTAAGTTAAGAGGTCTAAAGGAGTTTAAGTTACTTGTCTGTGTGTGTGGGTTTTCACTATACACAAATTAAACTAAGTTCTTCCTTCCTCTCCATTGCTAGTCTTATTAGAGATTCTACATTTTACTTGGAAGTAATTTTTTATGAAAATGAACACCAGGAAATCTGGTCAAGACATTCCAGGCATTTCTATTAATAGTAATTTTAAAATGTTAATTTGAAATAGCCATAAACGGCTAATTAAAGTTTCTTCTACTTAGCAGAGACAGTGAAAGTTTGCAGGTTATTAAGATGTTGCCTGTTAATAAATCTTCTTACACCATTGTCTGTAAAACCTTAACCTATAGAGACCATAAAGAAGAAACTTAAACCAAACAAAGCTGCCAGCAATTCATCAGTGACAATGAGCTATTGCCTTCTCACTCTCTGCTTGATATTCATCTTGATAAATACAGATCAGTGCAGGGAGTTTGGTGCACAGCTATTAATTCCCAGGTAAAGCTAATTAAAATATTTTATGAATAAAAGACATTAAACTTACATACATTTGACTTGACTTGTGCTGTGTTGTTCTAGAACAAATGAAAGGCTTTGTTTGCCACTGTCTGTATAATGTGACCATGTTACACCTTAGAAAGCCGTTGTACAATTTTCTAATCTGATTTGATGACATATTATATTTATCACCATTTTATGCAACTGTGTTATTACTAAGTGCAAGCATTTAAAATTCTTAAGAGGAGAATCTCTGGGTTCATTATCAAAACCCCCTGCCTTTTATTTGAATGTTAAAAACTGTATCCTGAATTTCTTTGGAGTTTGCTTCATTGTGTTTAAGACCACTTGTGGAAAACACCTCGTATCTTCAGAGTGCAAATGAATTTTTGAGGGTGTTTTTTGGGGTTTGTTTTGGTTTTTTTTTCTGCAATGAAATGGAGGGTTTGCCATACCTGTTACCCAGAGCGTAAGGCAGATGATGGCTAGGCAAGAGTTTTGCGACAGCAGTGATTCCAGTGAACTTAAATATAGAACAATATTATTTGATAACATCAAAACATGTCTCTATCTTCCTACACTTCTCTAATTCAACAGATCAATTGAAAGTGTTTCTATCTTTGGTATATTCTTGCTTCCTGCAGATGCTAGGATGCTTAAGACTGATGTATTTTTTTTTATTGCAGAAATATCTGTAGTGTTTCTTTGTGTGCCTGCAATCACTTATTTTTTGATTTAGTTGTCTGTAGCTGGGGTGGGTTTCACGGAGAGCAAAAATGAAAAGTGTTATGCTTTCTTTCTCTAAACCAAATGCCTCAAGGATTTCATTTCCTGAACTACTTCAAAAATATGTTTATTATTTCACAAGACAAAAGCAAGGATGTTATAACTTAGTCCTGACAAAGAATTGTTTGAGTGAGTCAGTGTACAGGGATGTACCTATAATGAATGACCTGTAATTCTCATTTCAGATCATGAACTGTAAGTCTCATTTCTCAGTAATTTCAAACTGTTCTTGAGTACTGTATCCATACATCCCTAGCAACATAGCCACTCAGCTTTTTAACACCCTTTCCCTATGTAATCTTAGGTATTGATGCCTTGTGCAGATTAAGTGCCTTACTCTTTGTAGTTCTCTATCTAGAGGTTGTTCTTCAGCTTAAATAATACAGTTAAACAATTGTGTTTTTTCTTCCAAATTAGTTTTTATATTCAATAATTTTATATTAAAAAATGAAAGATTTAAAAAATACTTATTTACTTCCTGCCACTACAGTAGCAGTTTATCATGTAGAATGCAAAAGGGAGCTGATGGAAAGGGATTGCTTTCAGGAAGAGGTTCCTTACTGAGAGGGCGGTCAGACACTGGAACAGGCTCCCCAGGGAAGTGGTCACAGCACCCAGCTTCACTAAGTTCAAGAAGCATCTGGATGATGCTCTCAGTCACATGCTCTGGCTTGGTTGGCCCTGAGTTGGACGTGATGATGCTTATGGGTCTCTTCCAACTCTATGATTCTAGGTAATAACTCAGGTCTCTGTTAATTAGTAGTATTTCTCATTTAGATACGAATGTAAATCCGAATATTCAGCTGCTGTGCAGAACAGAATAGGATTACATGGTGCTGCTTACATCAGAATTCAGAGGTCCTAAGACTTCTTTATGGTCTTCCCACTTTTGAGAATTAGTTGTGCAGCAGCCATTTAAGAGAATGCACTTCCTATGGGTACATTGATCCCAAGATCATACAGAGGAGGTAGCAGAGCGAGGGGTGTATTCAGGAGGTCTCTGAAGCAGTTTGAGGAATGGAATGGCATGGCTGTGGACCTCTTTTTTTTTTTTTTTTTTTTAATGGAAGAAGTAGGTTGGAGAAGCAACAGAATCTTTTCTTTTCTCAGCACAGTAGTTCCTGTGCTGTAAAAAGACTGTTCTTCAGTGAGGGTTTGAGTCAAAGTTTTATTTGGAGAGTGTTTGTGGGGTCTTCTTGTTAACAGCAACTGCTGTTGTCTCAGAGGACTTCATCATCTGTCTTGTGTTGCAGAAGTCATGGCATTTGTATGTTCAAACAGGCTTTGAAAAAAAACCAAACCACTGGGTTTTAGGATTGATTTGCAGTGTAGGGTAGGCAGTGGCCTGTGAAGGTTCTGTTGAACAAGCAGCAGTGACCCGGGTCTAGATCAGGCTTGAAATGTCTGGATTTCCAGGAGTTTTATTTATTCTTTCCTAAACAAAGCCAGCTGTTTATCACTGTATGTAGACTTTGAATGTGTGTATGCATGCGTAGATATATGAAAATTGCATACGTGTGTTCACATGTGTGCTTTTTTATTTGTTTAAGAGTAAAAAAGATAGAATTCTGTCCTATTTCCAATTTCCTGTTATTTTGGTAAAACTGGAAAAGATTAGGCTTGAAACAGTGAGGAGGAGATCTAGTCCAAATAACAAATTAGAGTAATGAACAACACAAGTGGAGAGAAAAGATAGAGTAGAATAATATATTTGCATTAAAAATAGTTTTGTCTCCTTAGTACTACCAAAACTTGGGGGGGAGGGGTGTGAGCTGGGGGAAGGGCCTCTGGTTGATGAAAGGGGAACTTTTTATCTGTTCATTATTTGAGAGAAAATAAGTGCAAGAGCCACTGTGTTGAAGTTGTGGTTCTTCAGTGTATTTGGTAGATGGGGGCTATATGTGACATCTTGTAGCGGTAGAAGGCAAATATAAGAAAGGAGTATTTTTTAATACTGATTTGATCCAATTGCAGACAAAACATTGCTTGGATGTATATTTACCATCTGTGATGTTTTTTGTCTCATGCCAGCTCTATGTGGCAACTGAAGCCATCCTCATTGCATTGGTGGGTGCAACTCCTCCCTACCACTGGGATCTCCAAGACCTTTCATCTAATCAGAGCCATAGCAACCAGTCAGTGACTGAGCAGAGGGCTTTCGGGGAGTGGCTTCTGACTGCCAATGGCAGTGAGGTGTATAAGCACGTACACTTCAGCAGCAGCTTCACATCAATAGTCTCTGAGGTAAGCTTGAAGTGTGTTTCACTGCCTTGTGTATGAGTAGTAAATCTTATTGGATCATTTGGAGGGAGCAGGGTGCACTGGTACTTTCTCCCATACTAATGCATGTTTTAATTATCAAATGAAACAGGTGCTACCTCCAGGTAGATAACTAGTAATCTGTTCATATCTTTACTGGCAACAAAAACTAGCTTTATTTTGCTGTGCAGATCTTGACCAGAGCTCCAAAACATCCCAACTTTTCCATGTGGATGTTATATATTGGATCCTGTATCCTGGTTCCACAACTGAGCTGGAATTGTGTCATTTATTGTACTAACACACTCAAAATCCTTCATGGAACTGAGCTCTTTCTGGCCGCCTCTTGCAATTCCCATGCTAAGGTCAAAAGCTTGTAGTGCATCCATCATGGAGTTAGCAAGCAGTGGAGGAACTGATGAGGAAGTGGCCTCTGAGATCTTTGCAGCTCCAGGTATGAGGAAAGGCATGGGCAGTGAGGTGTCAGGTGGGTAAAGCAACATCCCCATTCTATCCCAAAACAAACTTTAGCTTAATCAGTGTTGCCTCTGTTTTGTAAGTGTCTTTTTTTCATGGACTGGCCACAGTCCTTGCAGAAATGATTCCAGATGTGTGCAACATCTGCCCTTCCTGGGGCCTTCAGTGCCTGCTAACATCAAGTTACTCTGTACAAGAGCCCTGTCCGAGTGCATCCGTTACAAGACCTGAATTCAGAGCTATGCAGTTGAGGCAGTTGTAGTACCACTTGATAATTCATGGCAATTGTCCAGAGGCATTAATGCTACCTGAATTAGTCCTGCAAAGCACTTAACTTTATTGGTTATGAGCATATTAATAAAAACTGCTAGCTTTGGAATAGTACCAGGTGGTTGTGTATGGCAGGAATTGCTTATTATGGTAATAAAGAGGATATGAGTACTTATGCTGCTATTTAATTTGAAATCTTAATGGATGGTGGATTTTTTTAAAGCATTATTTAAAGCTCAGAGAGATTTTCAAACTTTCTCTGGACTTTTTGATTTTGCTTTTTAATTTATTCAATAATCTTCTATTCTCTTAAACTTGACAAATCAGACATGCTTGTAGAGCCTAGCAGTGGTTTAGGACACAAATTTTATAAATATTCCTACTCATTTTAGTGGCATCGATAAGAAATGCAGGTCAGGATGACAGTTTACTTGAAAAATAAAAAAGAAATCCTAAGGTAAGCTGTGTAGATTCTGCTTTAGTTGTTTACCATACTTATCAGTAAAGGTCCATATATATAAAATCTTGTTGCCTTTCCTGTTTCCCCACTATCAAAGTACATTTTTTTTCAATGTTAGCTGAATGTGTGGTCTATTTGTAAGTTGACTTAGGTGCTAAATACAAAGATCTTAGTGATACCACACTTACGTGGGAAATGTGTGTTGCTGACATAAAAAAGCTTTTTCTTCACTCAAAGAGGATGTTTTTCATGCTTATCTTGTGGCATTACTTACTAATAACATGACCGTTACAAATTTACACTGAAAAAATACTCAAATATAAAAAACTTGTTACACATATGCCTGATATAAATCATGTTTTATGTAGAAGGGGAAAGCCTTGAGCACTTAAAAGGGCTTCTTAGCTGTTGAGATTAATTTGCAGAACAAATTTTGCTTCACAGCGAAATTATCCCTTAATCCCTGAATGATTTAGAAAGCATCTCATGTCACTGAGTTTCAGTGTTGGCGGCTTTTTTAATCTATATGCCAAAAGTTAGGGCATGATTCTTCTAACTCTTATAATAGACTGACCATCTTACTTCAAGATAAAATTAATCTCATATGCTATTATTATACAAATGTATTTTTCTGGGAATTGTTTTTAAATCACAGAGAAGTTTCAAAAGCTGATTTGTGGTCACGTGGACCACAAAATTGAATTTGGTCAGTCCTGATGCTTTATGGGCACATTACCTACCGTATCAGTAAGCACTTCACCATTAAAGTGACAATTCAAAATGAAGCATATATTGAGAGTAAGCAAGTTATTTTTGTGGAGCTTCTGAATGAATTTGTTTTGTTAGCTCCCTAATCTTGGTGAGGTTTAATTGCAAGGCTCTGTTCTCATGGTGAGGTGGTTTATAACCGAGCTTTGAAATAATATGAGCTTTACTAGAAAGGATATCTAATAGGGTTTTGGTAGAGGAAGAGAAGATTATGGAGGAGAAGATTAGAGTGTTATTACAGGGATAATGACATAAGCACCAGCTTATCAGCACAGGAAGAAAAGTTGGGTGTCACTAAGAGGAAACATTATCTCAAGATGCAAGAGGAGTAGAAAAAGCGAAAACCACAAGATCTGGAGTTTTTAGAATACAAAGGAAATAACTTAGGAACAGTGAGAGCATGACATATATTTCATTTTGCAGTTTTGCAGGAGAATGAACCTGACAAGAAATTCTTCTATCCAGGACGTTAGGTTTGTAAGAATTAAACATATGAAGATCAGGTTTGTGTATTTGGAATTGAGAAGAATTGAAAATGGCACAAAATAGACTCTAAAAAATTAGTATTTGCAATACCAGGAAGCCTGTCTAATGCTACTAAGGAGGAATGGGTGCTGGGTTATCTTTGGATGTGACAATTTTTATTTATGCAAAGTAAGCCTACACACTGCAGTTGCATATGTTGAGGTCTAGTTAAGCTAATACATTTGTGTGAGAAAAGGAATAACAGGGGGACTTGGAGAAGGCTGCAGGAAATTGTGATGTTCTAGGAGGAATCTGTCCTTGATACCAGAATCAGACTGCAAGCGATGTGAGAAACTGTGCAACTGGTTAGGACCACCAGTAGTGATGGTGAGTGTGGGAGAAAGCAGTTGTGTTTTGGTGACTGATGGCTGGCTGAATGTGATGCTTAAAGACTTACGCAAAGTTTGATTTTCTTTGAAGTATGTGTTATCCCCTCCAAGTATTAGCTGCAGGTGAACTGCTTGGATTGTAGTTAATTCTCCTTTTTTTTTTTCCCCCCCATCCAGTGGTTTTTAATTGGTAACACATCATACAAAGTCAGTGCTGCCAGTTCTTTCTACTTCAGTGGTGTGTTTGTTGGAGCGATCTCCTTTGGCCAGCTCTCAGATCGCTTTGGGAGGAAGAAAGTCTATCTTACAGGTAACCACTGCCACCTAAAAAAAAAAATTGATGAAGTGGAGGTGGCCTGCCTCTGAACATCAGTGACAAGAGCCCAGTTTCTGCTGAGAGTTTGATACACAGGAGTGAATGATGTTCTGTGTGTGTGGGTGGTTGGTTTTTTTTTTTGTCCTTCCAATATACTTCAGGTATATAACTAGGGACAATAAATTAGTATTTGACTGCTCAATCAGAGTGTTCTGAATTTAGGAATCATGCCATAAGGGCTTACACTTACACATGTGATGTTCATGAGATCTCCACATGTTACAACTAATATTTCTAGTAATTTTGTTAGCAATGTGTTTTTACATGTATAACCTGCTAGAAATTTGTCACCTTTTATCTCCTGTCTACATGATCTAATTTTTATGTATTGTGATCCTCATTGTTTTTTAAAGCTCAAGATTTTTTTTTACTGTCCCTAGATCAAATGACATTTGGAACTTGACGTTTCATGTATGTATTTATAAAGTTGTGTGTCAATGGATGAGCAAGTAAAATTAAAAAACCTGGTATTTTCTTAAAGGAAAAACCTCACCAAAGCAAATAAAGGTGGGCTTGCTATGCAGTGCAACTCCCTGTGTACTGTTACCTGGTGACGTTTCTCTTCCTAGTTTGTGTGAACTCCTTTCCAAGAAAAAGGGGAGATATTTGATCATGTATTTAATCTGTGGCTTCTTATGGGGATAAATAACAAGCCATCTTAACTGGAGCCAGACAGTAGTCCTGAGTATGTGAAAAAAAATGTCAGCTGTGAACTGAATTTGAAGATTTACTTCTGCAATTTATGTACCAGAAACCACTCCTTTTGTGTCCCCTCCTTTTAGGGTATTGACTTTAGGTACTTATATTTCTGCCCAAACCTGTGCTATGTAGCAGTGTATTGTAGTTGTTGAATGTGATTCCTTAGGACAGATGCCACTGAACATCAAGTGAAGATACTGACAAATGCTTCTGGGTGCTCTTCTGAAATTAAACCTTTTGCTTTGTTCTACAGGTTTTGCCCTGGACATCTTGTTTGCCATTGCAAATGGATTCTCGCCCTCATATGAGTTCTTTGCCATCTCTCGCTTCCTGGTAGGGATGATGAATGGTGGCATGTCACTGGTGGCCTTTGTTCTACTGAATGAGTGTGTGGGCACTGCCTACTGGGCACTAGCAGGTAAAGTTTCTCAGTGTCTTTATTGTCAGAATTTATAGATTTCAATCTCGCACGTCAGAGCTAACACCATAGCAGCTGCAAACTTAACTCTGCTTGAGGATCTCTGTGCACACAGTCTTTGAGTCCTGCTTTAATATGAACCTCAGGCAAGCACAGTAGATGACTTGGGGACACTCAGATTTCTGCATCGGTCGAGTTAGCAAAGGACCCGTTGAAACATCCTCTGTGAATGTTACACAGCTAAATATTCACCCAAGGTTCATGATAGCTGAGGTCTATCCATCAGAATTTTGGACTCTGCTAAACAGAGCTTAGTGTTCGTATGCTAAATATCAATTCTTTCATTGCTCTCAGTTCTCAAAAAGAAATGCAAAGTGTAGGGGGAAAATGAAATAAAAAGGGGGGGGGGGGAAGAAAAAAATAGTCCTATGTGGTAATCAGACTGAGTAGTTGGAAAAAAAGGTACAGACAGACTTAACTGACTAGGTTGCTAGTGTTGAAGCTGTCCTTTCGATATGAGATGTATGAATTTGAACAGTTACAGCTCTGGGGTTTGACTTACCCCCTTTGTGACAAAGAATTGCTATACTGAGATTGTTTTAAAACTTATAAATCATAAGAGCTACAAACAAATACACTCTAGTCCCAAAAGTACCTGTTTTTCCATGGTTTGCAGTTTTACACAAAGAAAGTGGAAACATACTTACATTTGGAATTACAGGAGTTAATGGTTTATGGAGCTTTGTTGGGTGAGGAGGATGCAGAATGGTGCATTTTAGACATGTATTGATTTTTGCAATTAGAGGTAATATGTCTTCCCTGCATGGGAGAAGGACCAAATGGTCTTTGATCAAATACCTGTGGTTTTATCTCTATTGATGAGTGATTTTTTTTTTCTTAATGAAGTGTTAGTTTCTGTTTTATTCCATATGTCAAGGCTTAATAATATTACTTAAAAGACTGATAAAGTTTTGTTTTTAATTGTAATTAGGATCTATTGGTGGCTTGTTTTTCGCTGTGGGAATTGCCCAGTATGCTTTATTAGGCTACTTCATTCGTTCCTGGAGGACTCTGGCTGTTGTGGTTAACCTAGAAGGAACAGTTGTCTTTCTTCTCTCTCTGTAAGTTATTTTTCAAACTGAGTTTTGTCAAGAAAGATGTCAAAAATAAGAAAAGACCTAAAAAAAAAACCCCAAACCAACCAGTAATCCAAACTAAGTCAAGGTGCTTTTCTAGGGTGGTGTGAAGTGGTGTAACTAAGGTATTTCTCTCAACCTCTCCCCCACCCCATGCTCTCTGCTTTGTTCAAATAGCACAGCTCCAGTATTTGATAATGTACATTGAATTGTATATTCATTGTTACTGTAGATAGGAACAGTCTCAAGAGTGGTAAAGAACAACATGCCATTCTTTAGGTGGTGTATGTAGACGATCTAAACTGTGGTTTGGTGAGCTACAAGATGCTACATGTACCTGTGAAAGGATACAGAAATGTTTTTCCTGTTACATGATAACATGGTGTTTCTCTTACTGTCCTTGCACATAAAGCCTTAAAGGTGACATGGACAAGAAACAAATAGGCAGCTTCCTTTTATTTTTCAAGTGTGATCAAGAAAGAAGAGGAAGAATGCTTTCCTTATTAAGATAGCAGGGGTTTTGTCTTGTGAACTTCAGCACTGAAAGCTGTATGATGCAGTCTGCTTTTTCAGTATACTTCCTGACAGCAAAATCTCAGTAACTCAAATAAGAAGATAAGCTTATCTTCAGTAACTAACTTTCTGAATGAAGCTCTTTGCTGAAGAGGCAATGCAGCCTTTCAAAGCAAGCATCAAAACTCAGGGAAAGGTCTTAAAGGATGTTCATGAGGTGAAAAGCAGAGATGACGCTTCTGATATTTCAAACCTTAAAGTGGTGTCTGGGGCCTTGGTGGGGGGTGGGAGGGAGAAACCTTTCAGATTAATATATACCTTTTTTTTTTTTTTTAAAGTACTTTATGCTTGGGACTTGAGCTGTGCTCAGACTTTTTTATTCCAGATTTCACACTATCTCCCTGCCACATTGCTTAAAAATTACTCTGTGCAGAAAATGCTATCAGGTTTTTTTATCAAAACATACTCTTTTCTAAGCTTTTTTATTTTATAAAGCCATAGAATCACTTTCCTTTTAACTTAAAGAAAAAAATGTCACTTTCTGGTCAGAGGCAAAAAATCTTAAAAAGCTTCTGGCGAAAGACTAAAGTTTAAATTAGTTTTGGGAATCTGAAAGTAACAGAAGAGGATTTGTTTTGTAGGCTATGTTGGAGTTAGATCTATCAAGTGAACAGTGCACATGGGGAACAAGATGATGACCTTTGCACGGTCTCTGCATTTCCCTCTGTAGGAGAGAATTTGGGGAAAAAGTAGGAAAATGAAGAACGGAATATAACTAACTGGTGTTACATACCACATTCTGTGGTTACTTGTAGTAATGTGGTGCCTCCTTAATTCTGAATTCCCCTGAGAATGTCCGAATTATGTTGTATTTTGTAATACTGTGTGTATGTGTAGGGGTGTGTGTGTGTGTATATATATATACACTTAATGTAATTTCTTGGTATCTAAATTATATATGACTTATGTTCCCTTTCCTCTCAACATGTTTGTCTCTGTTTCGGTAAATGGATTCTGTACCTGAAGGGTTGCTTGAAAAGTTCTTTAAGGCTGAAATTCATTTCAGTATATGTCCATAGACAAGTCATAGAAGAGAAAAGCCCTGAAGCTATCTCCTTATGTCTGTGTGTTTCAGATTCATTCCAGAGTCCCCTCGCTGGCTCTATTCCCAAGGCCGGCTGAGTGAAGCAGAAGATGCCCTCTACCTCATTGCAAAGAGGAACCGCAAGCAGAAGTGCACTTTTTCCTTAAAACTCCCAGCAGAGAGGAGCTCCAGAGAGACTGGCAGCTTCTTGGATCTGTTCCGATACAGGATACTCTTGGGACGCACCTTGATCATGATGTTTACCTGGTACTTGAAATGCTTTGTAGGTCCAGCTGAGTGCTTCTGTTGCCTCTTAATGTCTTCAAGAGAACACCTTGCTGAGAAGTGGCTTGCCTTGCAGCTTGTACTCGGTCTCAGCCTGTGTTACTTGGGACACCCTATCTAAACAGGATCCTCATATTAGATCACTTCCTTAGTGCATTTCTAATGTGAAGCTGTTTTTACAGTCTGTTCATGAGGTCTTTTATCATTGCATTTGTCATGCCTCTTGAATCTCAAAATAGTTGAGAACCATCTCTTCCTTTCTGAGCCTCAAACGCTGTTGAGATTAGTCATGCTGTCCTCCTCTTTGGCCCAGTGCTGCGTGTCAGTTCTTTCCATCCCATGAATTATTCTTTGGTTTGTGTGTAAGTAGCCCATTACTGTTGGCAGGTGGGTGGCCTACCTTGTCTAGTGAGCGAGTGTTTTCTCAACAGAAAGAAAGCAGAGGCAGTGCTAGCAGTTCTGGAGAAAAGAGCAAGAATCTGTGATGGGAACAGGGAGCAGGAGCTGCCTCTAGTCACTAGCAGAAATGTTACTCTCCCAAAGTGCCTATTTTGTTTCAGATCACTCTGCTAGCACTCAGGTCTTTTGCTGCTGTTCTGAAATACACTTTAGGTATGATATGGTATGTGAGTCCTTTGGCATTACTGTTTTTATAATGCGTGTATTTGGGGAAGGTGTATTGATTAAGAAAAAAAAGGGCACTATTTTGTCAGCAGACAACACAGAGCTGTTTTCCTGTTGTTTTTCCAAATGCAGAGTAGTTGAGTTTTCTGTTCCTTAAATGGGAATGGCTGATTTCTTGCAGAATGAACTAGTACCTGTTCCTTTCCTCTCTGTAATAAAATAGCCAGTCAGGGTTACAAAGGAAAAGTAAAAAATCAAAATTAGAGAATGAGTAAAACTGGAATAGAGTCCAGACAGGACTAGAAGGCAAAAGTGTTGTCTGAACTGTTTGAGAAGATTTACATGTGATAGGAAAAGTACGGACTAAAGTGAAACCTGATAAAAACAAAAAGGACAAAGATAATATCTCAAGTCAAATAATATAATCCTGATCATATTTTATTCTGATCTATGCACATTTTTCTTATGTGTAGACTTAAATTTAACTGAGTAATAAGACAAATTGGGTCTGTGCAGAGACAAAATTGTTTCATTACCTAGAAAGCATGACACACTTGCAGAGAAACATTTTTAGACCCATCTTCTGAAACACTAAATATAGTTTTTAGTGTTTTGTGCCAGATCATTGCTTTGATTTCTATTTTTTTCACCAGTGGCTCTTTTTATTCTTTTTCTATCTTTTGCAGGTTTGTGTGCAGCTTGGTTTATTATGGTCTTACCCTCAATGTGGGTGACTTAGGTGGAAGTATTTATGCCAATTTAGCCCTTTCAGGGTTGATAGAAATCCCAGCATACCCAATCTGTATTTACTTGATTAACCAAAAATGGTAAGTATAAAATTTATCAACCCATTTGGGGTTTTGTTTTGTTATATTTTTTTCTTAAATAGAGGCTTCCTGTATATTGTGTCTCCTGCCTTGTCTGTTGCATGGGACTTCCCACTTCATTGTTCTTACTTCATTATATTCTTCTGGAAAATGTGTTTCTGTTTGAAAGTGCCACTGCTATATCTTTATTTCAAATCACAGCAGTTTACCTAGTTCTCAGTAGCTCACTTATTTATGAGCTGTCTAAATTTGGCTCGGAGGTGAAGTTGATCTCCTGTACCAGTTGAACCTAGCTGTGCTGGCGCCATGCTAACACAAGATGGCATTCTCCCCACCTCTGTCTTGTAAACCTCATTCTCACTGTTAGGTCAAAGCTATTGCAGCTAAACTCAACTGAACTGGCCTGTGGTTTGATGTAACAGCTGCTGTGTGCACTAGCATGTGAGCAGGGCTGCTGACTCGGATATTTAGCCTTTTCCTGAGCCACGGTACTCCGGAAAACATCTTTCACTTCTTGTAGGATTCACTTCCCAGTCTCTCCTCTTTGTGCCTCCAGAGAGGTTTTACAAATGTGCACACAGTAGAGAGCAAATCAAAATCCTGGAACTAGTCACCCACCACATAAAGTGAGCATCACAAACTCTTTAAGAGTGCAGTAGAAACTTGTTTAAAAGCAGCGAGAGGAAGTGTTTGTGAGAGATGGCATTCAGAATTTCCAACTGCAAGTAAAGAGGCAGTGTGAATATAGAGGACTCCCTGCTCTGCAAACTGCAGACCTAATGCAGAATAAAGCTTTGTTATTCTTACACAATCAGGTTCGGTCGGAAGCGAACGCTGAGTGCATTTCTGTTCCTGGGAGGATTGGCTTGTCTTATTGTCATGTTTCTACCTAAAAAGAAAGGTAAATATTTCCTGTTGTTTCTGGAGTACATGATGAGAAGTTGGCTTCTTATACTCTAAGAATTTGATGGTTGCCAGTGGATTACGCTCATCCAACACATGAGTCTAAATTGTTGAAGCCAGAGAAGCTAACTTGCAAAAAGGTTAAGCAGCAAGCTTCTTAGGGCCTTAGGGAATGCTTGTTAGAAACGCTTGGTTTCACATGTTTGTCTTCAGATCCCACCCTTTAGTTCTGATCACATCAGTCACTCAATTCCAGTGTTTCTGACTTACCCCAAGAAACACTATTCTTTGGGGTTATCTTGATTAGCCAAATGATAGGTCATTGTGAGTAGTATCTGGGCAACTTGTATGTATCTCTAAATCAAAGTCCAGTCTCAAAAGAGCCTACGAATTGAATCTTGGAGCAAGCTTCTGTCTTTTCCCAACTGCTCTCTAACATTCAAGACTGATGTGATTGTGTTATTAGTAATGTAGCCACATAGTTTAATGTTCAGAGCGCATTCTGAAAATTTTCTGAAGCAAAGGATCTTTAAGAAATGCAAAGTTAAATGTGTTTTTTCTAAAGACACTGTAATGTTTCTTTCTTCGTTTTCAGATGGTTTTATAAATGATAGCAACAAAATTGCTCAGTGAGTGATTTTTTTTTCTTAGAAAACTAGGTACATAAAGTCCTCTCAGCTTAAGACTTACTCATGTGAAACAGGTGTCATAAGGAGAGAAAATGTTTCAGACATTTGAAGGATGATTCGAAAACATTAAACATTTATGATAACAGTATGTGTAAGCTACTCTAAATGGCGATGAATCTAATAGCTGAAACATTTTAAAACGTGTACAACTGAGATTTCCAGATGCTCAGCGATGTTCTGGTTAAGCTGGTAGCAGGCATCGTGTTTGTGTATCACTCCAAGTATAACCTAAAAAGTAAGAGATTTTAAATCATGGCAGTCTGGTGAAGTTCCCACTGACTGGAAAATGGGAAACACATTTTCAAAATGTATTGGGGGGATAGGGGGTGGGAAGACCCAGGGAGCTATGGGCCAGTCAGTCTCATTTCTCTGCCTGAAAAGATCATGGAACAAATCCTCCTGGAAACTATGCACAGGCACATGGAAAGTAAGGAGGTGATTGGTGACGCCAACGTGGCTTCACTATGGGCAAATCTTGCCTAACAAAGTTAGTGGCCTTCTACAAAGGAATTGCAACACTGGTGGGTAAGGAGTGACAGGTGTCACCTATCTGGACTTGTGCAAAGCATTTTGATATTCTTGCTTAACATCCTTGTCTCTAAACTGGAGAGGTATGGATTTGGCAGAGGGACCACTCAGTGAGTAAGGAATTGGCTGGATGATCGCTCTGAGGCTTGCGGTCAACAGCTCAATGTCCGAATAGAGAGCAGTGGTGAGCAGTGTTCCTCAGGGATCGTTGGTACTGGCTCTGGTGCTGTTAAACATCTTTGCCAGAGACGTGGACAGTGGGATCGAGTGCACCCTCAGCAAGCTTCCAAACAACACCAAGCTGTGTGGTGCAGTCGACACGGTGGAGGGAAGGGATGCCATCCAGGGGGACCTTCTCAGCCTTGAGAGGTGGGCCCATGTGAACTGCATGAAGTTAACAAGGCCAGGTGCAAGGGGATTCTGCCCCTCTGCTCCGCTCTGGTGCGACCCCACGTGAAGTGCTGCATCCAGCTCTGGAGTCCCCAGCACAAGAAGGACGAGGAGCTGTTAGAGCAAGTTCAGAGGAGAGTCACGAGTTCAGAGGAGCACCTCTCCTGTGAAGACAGTCTGAGAGAGCTGGACTCCTTCAGCTTGGAGAAGCGAAGGTCCCTTGGACACCTTATTACAGTCTCCCCATACCTAAAAGGGCCTACAGGAAAGCTGGAGAGGGACTGTTTATCAGGGAGTGTAGTGGTAGGACATGGGGCAATGAGTTTAAACTAAAAGAGAGTAGGTTTAGATTAAATATAAGGAAGAAATTCTTTACTGTGAGTATGATGAGGTGCTGGCAGCTGTGGCTGCTCCCTCCCTGGCAGTGTTGAAGGCTGGGTTGGATGGGGCTTTTGGTCTAGTGGATGGTGCTTCTGCCCATTGCAGAGGGGAGAAGTGGATGATCTCTGAGGTCCCTTCCAACCCAAACCTTTCTATGATTCAGATGATAGAACTGCGAGACTTAAGGAAATGAGCTGTGTGATGAACTGGCAAAGTCAGCCAGGAGCAAAGTGCCTTAGGAACTGAACTGGGCAGAACTAAGAATCTGTCTCTGCTGGGCATGAATTGTTCAAAGCAGAATTGTTCATGGGTTATGCTGTAGCCTTCCTTAGTAGGCATTTAATGCCTCTTCTGATATGCCTTGTGTTGAGTAAGCATTGGCCATTTGGACAAAACTGACTTGGGTGGGACATTCTGTATAATTTTTTTACAGCAACTTCCTGTCCCTCTTGTTCTTCTTCCAAAGTAATAATGTTAGAAGCATGATATCATCCTGTGGAATTTACACTGAATAGGGCTCTTGTTAGTATAAAACACTGTTCCCTTTTGAAAAATGTATCCAGTATTCTTTTCTTCAACTTACTGACAAAACGAGTTTAGTATTTTATTATTGGTAGACTCAGAATATGTTGAGTTTTAGTTTCAACTTTTGCTGTTTACGAGATTTTTTTTCTTATATTCCTGAAATTTGATGTTCTAGTGCAACCTTAATGCAGGATTTTAATGCTTTAAGATGTCACTTATTGTAACACTGAAGGCAAGGAAAGGAAAACTCGGTTTCTTTCTTTTCTGATATTGAAGAATAGTTCCATTCTGTAATTTCTGGGACTGTTCAGTCACTTAACCCAGTCTTTTTCTATCAGATTATATGTAATAGAATGGAAACAATTTTGGGCTAGTAGCAAGTCTGCCATGAATTTAAAATCTATTTTTTCAGTTATTTTTTTTTCAGTGTGTTTTATCAAGAGTTTTCCTCTTTGTGCAATTAGATTTGTCCAGATGAAGGTAATAAATCTGTAGACACAGAATATAAATTATGTTGGAGGATTTCTGCCATTGCTGCCTGAAAGAAAGCTCCTTGGATTCTCTTGAGTTTTGAGAGTTCTTCTGAAGGTATATATTACCTCTGACAAATATTGTCCTTTAATAGAAAAACCTTTGGCTGTCTTAGAAGATTCTTCAGTAGATTCTTGTTCACTCCATAGTGTTGTGTGATTGAAATGGTAACGGAGATGTATCGTAGTGTTTGAAAGCCTTACAAGGGTCATGTTTTCTCTGTCAGATACTGGAGTGTTTGCAGTGGTGAATAGTCGCTCTCTGTCTTTGCTGGGGAAGCTGACAATCAGTGCTGCATTTAACATTGTCTACATCTACACATCAGAACTTTATCCCACAGTGATCAGGTAACACAAGTTAATTTTAACGTCTTCATTTTTCTGCTTCTTTTACCTGAGCACCTTTTGCTTCTCTATTTTTTTCTATTAACTATACCCTTTAATTTGATTTTTTTTTTCAGCTACATATAATTATTATCTATAGTTTTATATGCTAAATTTCTTCTCTTATCATCTTATTTCTTTTTTCCATAATTTTGCAGTGTTCTCTTCAGAGTAACCATCTTTTATTGATATAACACTAAAATAGTCCTTTGGCTGCTTGGTCAGTGGGTAAATCTGCTGGTAAATAGGATTTGGCTAGAGGAATGGGGCCAGAGTTTCAGGCAGAGACAAGATGCATTAACTGAAATCGTGCTTTCCCCCCTCTATCTGTGTGTGCATGTTGGGATTCTGAGTGTGCAGGGGATTTTGGCTTCTTTTTAAGCACAAAGCATATGCTTTAATTCCTGCCTTCGGATACTTTTAGTTAAAATTGACTTTTCTTTGCCAGTTAATCTCATGACTCAGATATTTTTTTTTCTTTCCCCCTTGCTCAGTGGTACTTTTCAAGAGTTGTAATTTCTCCTAGAGAATTTTTCTGATTAACGATTTTTGTTTTCTTCTTAGAAATGTTGGAATGGGTGCCTGCTCCATGTTTTCCCGTGTTGGTGGAATCATTGCTCCTTTCGTCCCTTCATTGGTTTGTTTGAATTTCTCAGTGTTATGTGTATTTTTGTTTTGTGGCTCTGATGCATGGGAGGCTCACAGAGGTGGGAATATTTCGGATAATAAATTAACGGTATTAATGGTAGGTGAAAGGTATTGCAATATAACCTGAGTAGACAGTAACTCAATGTTCCTTAGTTCAGTAGGTGTTTTAGCCCTGTGGGAATTTTGGGACTTAACTTAGTGGAGTTTAGCAGTGGTAATTTCCAAGGACCAAGAGGGTGATACCCCAATTTTAGACCCTGTGTGAGCAATAGCAAAAACCCTGCATAGTTAGAAGATCTACTGCATCAAAATAAAGCATATGGGATCAATAACTCCTATTTCTGGTAATAAATCTGTTTTAGTCAGTGCACTTCATTGAATATCCATGGTTTGTAATTGTAAGCGAAGTGGTTTATCTGTCCATGAATGACAATGATGATGTGTGGAGATGATACACCAGCCAGACTTTTGAGAACAGGTTTTGCAGCAGTCTGTTGAGGCAAAGAAAAATTCCAAAGAATGAAATGTGGGGACGACACTGTTCTTTCCCTGAGTGTTCATAATCTTACGTGTATGCAGGTAAAAGTGTGTGTGGAAAGACTGGCACACACTGCTTGCTGAGGTCAAGCGACAGTTCTTTAATGTGACAGATTTAATCTAGGAATAACCTTCCTCTCTGCTGTTTGCAATCTTATTATGTCAGGCAAAGGGCTGGCAAGAGGGGAGATTCTAATGTGCAGAATGAAACATGGGGTAGGTGAGGGTGCAAGCACATCGGGGTTAAACAGGCAGAGCCAAGCCTGGCGCAGGTCTCCCGCGTAGATTCAATAGGCAGCTTCTGCATAGCATCCATTGCGCTGTGTCTGTCACAGATACAGCACTGCAGGAGACACAAACTGAAGGGGTCCTATTAAACAGATTTGTTATCACTTTCAATAACAAGTGAACATCAATTTGTCAAAGAATTAAGTAATCTTTTTTATTATTTTGGAATTTCTTCAACTATTCTGATGCATTTTCAGTATCTTTTGTCTGAAGATCTTATGATCAGAACGGGAAAAGTTAATTGCTGAGGTAGGAGATGAAATGTTGCTCTTGTATTTCATGGCAGCCTGTTAATTTCTCAATTTGGAATTGCTCTTTAAAAAGTGAGGCTTTTGAAACAAACAGCTAAACTCTTGCCTTTTTTAAAATGAGCTTTCTTGTCAGCTGAAAGTGAATGTATACATTTTTGAGCTATTGTAGATGATGCATATTTCTGCATACACTTTTACTAATGCAGTTTTGCTCATAACAAGCCCTGTGAAAACAGGGACAGGCATCGAAGGAGGGATATAAACATTGTTTAGGCTGTCAGGAGTAACGGTAGGTAGGGCAAAGCTCTATTGAAGATAAAACTCTTTCTGGGCATGTGAAGGCCAAGAACATAATCAGGATTAGTGTATGTGGATTTACTAATGACATACCAAATTAGACTAAACCAGCCTGATTTGATAGTCTACTATTTCATCACAGAAGGGAATATGGATGAGGAAAAGGGGGAGAGCAGGAAAGGCTTTTGTAAGGCTTTCTTGTTTGGAAGCTGAGGAAGTATGTCCTGGGTGAAAGGAATATTAAATTTGAATGTTGCGTGGACCACCATGCTCAAAGGGATAGTGACAGGCTCAGTATTTGGTGGCTGATGACCAGTAGAGGATACAACAGAAGACATCCTCCTCGTATTTTTAGAGGATGCAAAATACAGAGCAGTGATAGACACACTAAATGGTAGATCTTGAGTCCAGTGGGATCTTTTGGGCCAACAGAAATACAATGAAGGCGAACAGGAATAAAATTCTGCTGCTTTGTTGACTAAGTACGTGGTCAGTACAGGCTGGGAACCATCTGGCCTTTCTGGAAGACACCTACGTATGACTATGGAATAACAAGTTAAATAGAAGACCTCCCCAGGTCATCTAGAGGGATGTGGAAAAATCTGGGGAGGGTCCAGTGGAGGGTAACCAAGATAGTCAGGGGCCTAGAGCACATGGCTCCACATGAAAACTTGAGGGAATTGCACCTTTGATCTTCCCAGCAGTGAGGAACAGTTCAGTGGGCGTCAGTGGCCACAAGTTTTGGCTTGAGGGTTAGGTAGGTAATTTGGAAAATACTCTTTTTGGGAGGCTTAATGCAGCCCTGAAACAGTCTACTCAGACAGGGAATCTCCATCCTTGGAGGTTTTTCAATACTTTGTTACACAAAGCTAAGACTGATTTGGACTGGTGTTGGCTGTAGTTGTGCTTAGTGTAGGTGGTTAGCCTAGATGACCTCTTCTTCCAACCAGCACACCTGTGACTTTGTGACACCTCTTCTCTACCGCAAAATGATGCGTTTGTTCAAGAGTACATACACCATGGGCAAGAGAGTGCAAATTCAGCAGGCCGAACTTCTGAAGTTCATCCCAGAATCTGTGTGGATCTAATAGTGTTGATAAGATACAGTTGACAATGTTGGTTAAAAAAAAACCACTAGGATTAGTAACTTTTATGCTAAATATGAGCTGAAACACTGTGCCAGGTGGAATGATTGTAAAGGTCAGGTGCTTTAATATGCAGTCTAAACTGGACAGAACCAGTCTTAACCTAACTGGCTCTCTTCTTTTTTCCAGAAGTCTGTACAGTGGTCTCTGCCTTACATTGTGTTTGGAGCAACTGGTCTTTTGTCTGGGCTCTTAAGTTTATTACTGCCAGAGACCTTAAACAGCCCTTTGCTAGAAACTATTTCAGACCTGCAGGTATGCTCATACTGGAGGCTGGGTGATGAAGCCATGTCATTGCAAGCCCTAGATGGCTCACAGGTATATTCATTTTCCTTTTTCCTAGTACTTTTCCGTTGTGTTTATTTCAGCTGTCAGCTTGAATATGCCACTCTAAATAGATTAGGATAGTGATTCTTGGCCTGTGGAGGATGGGCCCCGAGGAGATACAGAAGATAGTTTGGTAACCTTACCATCATGTCTGAAATATTGTCTGGAAATGCAGGCTGAAACATAGCTGGGTTAATTCATCCCTTCAAGGCCAAAAGCTTACAATCTCTTCCTTTGGCATAAAGGACTCAGTGGTGTCTGTGCCTCTCTAATCTCTAAAGACACATCTCTGCAGCATGCATGCTTCATGCAAATCTGCCTGTTGAAGTTTGGGAAGCCTTAGAGGTTAAAGAACACAGAAGCCTGTTTGTGAAGCACTGTTCTCAAAGGCAACATGCTGTCCTTCTGCCCTGACCCGCAGTGGCTGTTGTGCAATGTCAATTGTTGGGTCTATCCTCACGAGTCTTTAAACGGGTTAAAGCTGGAGTAGCCTCTGAGATCTGTCCTACTGTTGATTCTGGGAAATGGGATTCATCAGAAGCATTGGAGCTCCAAAACTCCCTGGCAAAAGCATAAATAAATGTGGCAGCAGGATGTCTTTCAGTGAGGCTTCCTTGAATGTTGTGAGTTTCTTTTGCATCACTTTGTACTTCATTTTGTCAGACTCCTGAACACCTCTTGAGGACTGCACATCTTCTAGTTGTGTGGAGGTGTTTGTTTGGGCTTCTTTTACATGGCTGTTGCTCCATGAATGGAGTGGGATTAGAGAGAAGTAGTTAGAGCTGTAAGTGGGTGTTGGAATTTATGTAAGGTCTGAAAATTTTAAGTTTAATGGACTAATAAAAATGGTCAGAAGGCTTGAAAGGCAACTCAACAAAAAATGTTAGTTGTCCCATTAGGCTGAGATGAGAGAGGATCCTTATAACACCTTTTATTTTCATTTGAATAATTTTTGGTCAAACACCCCAAGATTCACAGGTAGCCATAAACTTACTTTCACGGAAATCAGGAGGCAGAGCAGCATTTATGTGTAGAATGAGAACAGTTGCTTCCTCTCAAAGGCTTCAACATGTTGCCTTCTTTACCAATTTTAGCTGTAATAATTCTTGACAGGACAGCACAGTTTAGTGACAAAAGCACCCTTGAAGAAAGCTTGAAAAAGGCAGCCCTGTAACAATTAATTTTATACTTCAGCTGCTTTACATGCACATTTTATAAACATTTTTAACCATATTGGATAATGTGTTATGGCACCACATTCTTGCTGGCTATACAAATCCATCATACACATTTACATCAAGTTTACACCAGCTGTTATTTTGGTAATTACATCATTATTACATCTTAACTGTGCAGATGGCTTATTAACAAAAAGCAGTTCTAGCAGACAGTGCAGGTGCTACAACTTAAAGGGGGAAAGTCACATTTGTATTTTCCTTTCTAGTGAAGTAAGGTCAGTATTGCTCTTTGGGGTGACAAGTATTGTCTGTCAGTATTTGTACAACTCGGTTCACTTCTGTCAGCCATCCATCTCAGCATTAAATCTTCCCAGCTTGCACTTCTGCAGGCTTCTTAAAAATCCCAATCTGAAGGGGATCCATGAAAGAAAAAAGGAGGAAAAAACCACAAGAGACCGTTCTTTAGGAATGCTTTTCCCCAGGTGGATTAAAATTATTGAATCCAAATGGAAAAAAAAAATTAAGTTCTTGGTTCAGGCCTGAAGTAATCCTGTGAAGTTGTATCTGGAATGTTGGTGACACATTAGGGGTATTTGTAAAGCTCACAAAGAAAGTGCTTATAAAATGGAAGGCTGTTAAACATTAACCCTATTTGACAAGGCCATGGAGAGGTCTTATGAAGCTGTGGTAAGAAAAACGTAGAATGTATTTGGCATACCCTGAAATTGCCCCTGTGGAATCCATTGTCCTTTTGTACCACTTTCAACACAACGTGTTCTGGTTGTCCAGAGTGGAGGTTTTGTCCCTGTTAACATACATGAGTGTGATATTCAAGTTGGACAGCATCCAGTGATAGCGTGACTTTCCTCAAAAAATTTTTAGAAATCCAGAAGAAAGCATAACACGATTCCCTTTATATCTTCTGACAGGTCTTAGTGCTCAAACTGTTTGAAATTCCTTTGCAGCTAACGCACATTGCTGTAGCAAAACTCCTCTGAAGAAAGATCTAAAGCTACAGATTTTGCTTGCATGGTACTGTCAGTCAGGAACATGATTTCCATCTCTCTGGTTTTTCACCTTCTCTCTCACCCTTTTTTCACATATGACTAGGAAGGCAGAAGTCTTAGGGTGGATGCAAGCACACTGGAAAAATCTTAAGTACCAAACTAGATGGAGTTTATATTAGCAGGAGGATCTTTTTAACTGGAATAACTTGTATCAGTTCCATGGAAAAATGCTACATTGGCCAAATAAAAAAACCAATTAGCTGTAAAAGCTGACTTTAGGTTGGGTGTACGATATAAATTAAGTTGTTAAAAGGACTCTGGCTGGAGTAAGTGTGTCTGTAATATGCAGTTCACTTTCTGAACGTATAAAGTAATGTTGGGGTTTTTTCCCTTCTCTGTAACACTGTTAGGTGATGTTATGGAGGAGTCTTTTTAATTAAAAACTTGAATAGGAAAATGCCCACCCTACATATGGAGAAGTAATAACGCGGATGAAGAAGTGTTTATGTAATCAAGTAATCTGTGTTCTGACCTCTGTTTCCAGTAGCTCACCACAGAGTTAGAGACCTTGGACTTCAGTTAAGAAAGCTGAGTAGATTATCACTTCAGAACCATTCTAGCGGCTCTCCCTCCTCCATGTGTTCTCTGCTGTGCTGACGGAGCAGAGAAATTCCATCACCTAGAAGCCCAATTCTTTTAAAAGATTTTGAAGAACCAAGGACCCAAAGAAATCTTAATTCACATAATGTCTTTTACAAAGTTTCAATACAGTGATTTGACCTGTCTTTTCTTGCTTTTTCTCTACTGGCATTCCAGCAGAGGTGTAATGGTTCTTGCCTGTGTATTTTGAGGTTAATTTAGTGGCTTCTGTGCTAACCAACTACTTCATTTTTATTTCTAGTCTGGAGACAAAGACAGTTCTGCAGGGAGTGGAAGTGAAGACGAGGAGTTTTATGATGCTGATGAAGAGACACACATGATCAAGTAACAAAAGAAGAAATCACTGGCCTATTTTATGCCTTTTCTTACTTGTCCAGTCAGTCCAGCTGTAAGACGAGTCCTGGGGAACTGACCTGTGAGGGAATGTAATTAGGGAAGTGGAGAGGGGTTTGAGTACTGTTCAGACTAATTACAGCACCGATCTCCAACCAAGACAGCCGTTCAAATTCTTGCAGTTCAGAACGACAGTGTATGGAGCACATTTGAAGCCAGGTGAGACAGCAAGGGTGGGATTGTGTGTTTCTGAAGCCTGGGGAATTACCTAGGCTGAGACAGATTTGGACAGATCATCAATGCACATGTTTGTATTTAATTTTCAAGGTGGTTGATTTTGGTTCAGTATCAATTGATAAAACTTGAAAACATCCACTGTTGTGTTTTTCTGTAGAGTGAAAGTGGCCCCAGAATGTGCTCTGCGCTACTCCAACGGGAACAAATTCCTGAAATTCTGTGTAAGAGGCTTCTGCATATTGAACAGGGGAGATGCAACTGTGAACATAAGGTTTCTCTCTCTCTGCACACAGACACCTGTATAGTTACAGGGTGCAGCTGGTTAGTCATGAGCTGTGCATTAACTTAGTGATAATGGAAGGACTGCAGAAAAGAGCAGCCATAGAGCCTGCAGACATGAAAGATGTTACTGATTTTTTTTTTCCCCCTTTCCATCCACCAAGCATTTTCTTGGACTGTCTCATGCATATGTTTGCCACGTGTTCCCCACATCTCAGCGCTGCTGTTTATAGCTTTGCCAACTTTTACCTTGTCCTCACTTGCTATAAATATTAAAGCTCAGCAACTTCTCTGTGCAATGAAATAATTCTATGAAGGATGTAAGTTCATGGGTGGGACACAGGTGGGGTATTTATCACCTACTCTGTGTTTGAGGTGTGTGTTAGATTATATAGCTCATTTTTGTGGACCTATCTGTGTCTGTATTTCTGGAAGAAACTTAACTCTGAAGTAGTAAGAGGAACTATGGATTGCTGTTACGTTTTGGAGATTATTGTCAGGAAGCTGCTAGTATTTATTCAAAATTCCTATGTGTAGATAAAGTTCTTTTTTAAAAACAAAAAGAGGAAGGGGGGAAACCTCTTTGAGACAGCATTCAGTTACTTGGTGTTATCCCTTAACCAAGTGCTTGCTGAAGAACTTGGCTACTTGACCTTGTAGAGGAAGACAACTTCTCTCTCCTGTTACACTGATCTTTCTGTAGGTGCTTTGTTAGAGGGGTATGGAATCTTTAAAAATGAACATATTAAATGCTCCACTTCTAAAGATGAGGCCTTGACAGTGTAAAATAGAATCCTTGCATCTTCATCCTCTAACCCGTGGATTTAAGATTGATTTCCATGAAATGTTTGTTAGTATTTATACTTGGAATACCTAGCAATGGCAGCAAGTGTATCGTGAGGCTCACTAGTCATATTTGTGAATGTTAGGCTAAAAAGAATGAATTTTAAAAAAAATAATAATCAAAAAGCTGGTTACTGGCTATTTGCTGGTTAAGCTGGGAGGCTCCTTTACGCTGAAAGGAAGTGAAAGTAAACAGCACTTGTAGCTTGCAGCTGGCTGCTTAAACTTTGTTCACTGGGAGCCCTAACACTGAGCAAAGTGCAGCTACCCTGCTTGGTGCGGGGGCAGCCCAGAGACTGCAGGTTCACACGTGGGGTGCTCCCACCTGGCCTGCGCTTGATCCTGGTGTTGACTGTGACCAAAATGGGGAACTTCAGTCCCTATGGACAGTGTGTCAGTATTGTTGTGGGTTTTGCCTATGTTAGGAGCTTTGCTAGAAGAATTCCAACCTGCAGTCTTCACTTTGTATTTTCCAGGCTTTGACTAGTTGCAGATGTGGCAGGATACCTTTAAACCTAGCTGAATAGTCTTTCTGCCTTTCCTTGCATACAAAAGGGACAAATAATCCCTCCATATAAAGTTCTTGGAAATACTTGGAAAGATTGAATCTATTTGTTCATATAACTTTCTTTTTAGTTTTCATACTTTGAGTTAGGAACAGCTGGCAAAATGGCTTTTTGTTTGGCTGCTGATGACTTCTAAATAAAAACCTGCTCACTTAGAAGCAAACGGTTGTAAGCCAGGCGGTGTTAACGTGCTGCCAAGAGCAAAGTTTAGGTGTTTGCTGCCTTCGTCCCTCTTTGGACAGTAGGTGGAGTAAGTCACCTGTGAGGCAGAGAGGAACAGCTTGTCTTCCTCCCTCCTGTCAACCCTGGTCATGACACGGGACACCTGAACATAATTTTCATTAGAACAGTAGGATGCTGTCATGGTTCAGGGGAGGAGATCACTTTTTTGCAGGACCTGAGCCGGATTTTGTGACAGTCTTCAACTAGCAATTAAACTTCACTCATCCACTTTTATAGCATAAATATCCATGGATAAAACTGCAAAGACAAGACTGAAGCAAACCCAGCATTGTTTCCATAAAACCATCTGCTCTCTTAACAAATCTGTCCTGTATTTGCACCTCTGGAATTTTAAAGGGCAGCATCTTTTTTTGGTACTCTGTTGTTACTTTCCCTGGCCACTTAATTCACAAGTTTTATAGGAGACAATCCCCTCCACAAAGAGCTCAGCAATCTAGTATCAGGCTCCTTATAATTACTTTATCTCCCCCTTAGTGTTCCTAAGTCCAAATCAATTAAGTGCACTAAATTTCTTCTCAGAGGTTTATTTTATAAGAACTGGGCTTCTGATATGGAAACCTGTAGGATCACTTTTTTCCCCTTACCCTAGAGTGTAATGCACAAGTATCCTAGTATTATAAAGCTATATGTAACGTTCACTAGGGAGAGATGCTGGGCAGGGTTTTGTTGCCTATGTGGTCAGCATTTTCTCTATCTAGATGAAGCATTGTTGTGAAGCAGAAGTTCTTCAGTTGAACAGTGCCTGCTGTTATGGGTCTCTCAACCATTTGAGATGAGAGAACTTGGACTTTCAAGTTACGTGTAAGCAGTCTGCATAGGCCCAATTAATAAATGCCAGTATTTGGGCAGTAAGTTTGCCCTGGGGAGCTGCTGGAGACCTGAAGCTGGTACAGCACTAAATATATCACAGTTTTTGACCTACTGTAATGCTAAGTCTGAGACCTAATACCCTCAATTGTAGTTGAATGAAGTATGACAACCATTTTTTTGCTAGAGTAGGTTTGTATAGTAAGCAGCCTGCCCTGTTAAATGGAGTTTTTTTGTGTGTGGTGCAGGCACTAGGGCACCTACCCTCAAGATACGAGTTCCTTCCCTGATTTCCTCTGGGTTTGTAGCTGTCACTTTTTTTTTCAGCCAGCTTACTTAGAGGATTATGGTAGAGATGAGAGGGGCTTTCCCATGGTGATGATTAGTTGGATCTAATAGTGTCTCAGGTGAGGTATATTTGAGATTCAGCTATCTGAGGACCTCCCAGGTGATAGCTGAATACAGCTGGGAGTAAAGAAGAGTGACAGAGAGTGAGACAGCACAGCAGAGAGTTAGCTGGAAGGAGTCAAAACAATAGAGGATTGAACAGAAACACTTCAGGCAAGAGTAAGTGAAAACACAACATAGTAGCTATTGGGTGAAACTATCCTTCTTGCTGTCTGTGATTTGAAGCTTCTCCTTTCAGAGCTTGCATTGGTTCCAGCAGGTTCTATTGGGGACACCAGTTTCATGATTTCCTTTCTAATGCCAGCTGCTTTGAGCACTACTACTTCAGTTATGAAACACTTTGATCAATATAAGGTGTGGCATGCTTCAGTTTAATTTTGGACTCAGCTTTTCTATGAAATGGCATGTCACTAAAATCATTAAAATTTGTAAAGCCCTCTTGTGGAGAATGCTGTATAACTTGTCATGGCTTAATCTGCCAGGTTCCCTTCAGAAAAATGGGAACATTAGAATCATTCGATGCTGTTTTGTCACACAGCTTCTTGTGAAATGATACTTCAGCCTTCTAAAAGGACTTTACTACCTGGCTACTTTTGATAGGCTGAAAAGAGTAGAATAGGGGAGTGATTTGACAAGTTGGTTTTGGTATGTTGTTTTATTAAAACTATTTCCTCTGAGAACAAAGCTAGTGCTAGTGCTGTGCATTTAGGGGTTGGGAAAGTGCTGTTCAGAAACTGCCTGACACACCGGAAAGGCAGAAGCTCTGTGTTCCAGGAGGTCCCACCGGTGACGCTGGTGTTCAGGTCAGGGTGCTGAGTGAAGAACATGTCCACACCTCTCCAGAGACACTGAAATAACACCGAGCTGCTTGTTGCCTTTGTTACAGCCGAGGCTTTAAGGATTGCAGCCGCATGCACCTCTGCTCGCAGTGCACAATCCATGCCAGGGTTTCCAAACCACGGATGTTCTGAGGTTAGCAGAATATCCTCCCTAGAACCATGGCATGTGCAGTTGAGCCCATTTTCCAGCCTGTTTCACCTAAGCATATAAAAGCAGTTAGCAGAGAATGATTTTGTTGTACTGGAGGAGAAAGTGAGGAACAAACTTTTCTTAGCATGTGCTAATGGAAACATTTCAGCTCCAACTCTTGTTCCTGAGTCATCTGCATAATCACTGAATGTGGATTTGGTTAGTACTTTGTTTTAGCTGGAGGATGGTGTGCTATGTATACCGTTTCCTACCCTGTTAGAGCTCCTTTGATCATGCTCTCTGATGCAGCTGAATCTAGGCATCTGTGCATGCAAGTTGTGAGACTCCCAGTAAATGTGCCAGAAGCCCGAGCACGCTGCTGTCGTTTGACGGTGGCGGTTAGTTTGGCCTGACACACGTAATGTCTGTATTCAGCTGTATACCAAACAGGAGACTTAGGGTATATCTGTACTTTGAGTCTTGTTGCTAGTATCTCACTACAAGATGTATTAAATGGAAGAAGATACCTACATAAGAAAGCCTTTCTGACAGATCCAGATGTAGAGATTGGAGGGTGAACAGATTTATACAGAATTTTTCCATGCTGCATACTTTTTAATGCCTTGTCTAGTCTATTGTAACCTTCAGATTTTTCAAGCGTTGCTGTTAGTTAAGTCTAATAGAACTGGGTAAAAATTTCACCCTGGCAGTTTGGATATACTGAACTGTCTCATCTTATTTTTGGTACTACTTGCTGTTGCTGTCACTCTGTAGAAAGATCCTGTATTGCCTAATGGGGAGCAGATTTCTTCCATTTGATCTGAGTACCTGTTTCATAAAAGCCATCTTTAATTGCCTCAGTCAGCTTGATACAGGACTGTGTGTAAAGTAACACCATAGAATTGGGCTATATAAGTGCTGAAGACAGTTTTTGCTGGAAAGCAATGGTCCAAAACTAGTTGTAGCTGCATTCATTTGGAATTCTTCCATGCAACCTGCTAAAACTGGTATTTACTAGTGTCTCTGGAGCTGTAGGGGACAGAAAGAGTTCCCCTTGTTTGCTTGTCTCGCATTGGCCTGTTCACTTTTGTTTATGAGAAATCAAAGAAATTAAATGAAGGATTTAAGATAAAGTGTAGGTTTTGTAGAACGTGCAGGACTTCTACCACGCAGCCATTACAGAGAAATCTGCAGAGCCTCTTTGCTTCTGAGTTGCAAATGTCAAAGCTTGCTCTTAAGACTGATAAAACCTGGTTAAAACCTGCAAATTGGAATTTGTTAGTTCATTGATCAGCCTCACAAATTAGCATTGCTAATACCAGCTTGCCTTGGAGCTTCATAGGATCTAGCAGATTTCTATTAAATGCACACCTGGGGCACTGGTAAATAACATCGGGGCTTTGAATCCCTGTTACAGCTGAAGTTCACTGCAAGTTAGCCCTGCTAACTTGTTTGCCAGTAAGCAAACAAGTTGCTTGTTTGCCAGTAAGTAGACAGGTGGCTGAAGGTGTGTGCAGCAAGAGCTGGCTGCACCCAGAAGAATGATTTAAAAGAAATGATCCGTTTTCTCCAGTGTGTATGCAGAATTAAGTGGGACCATGGGGTGTCAGGGTATTCTCATATACAGCAAGCTTGTAGAATGGACTGTGTTTAAGTACTTGCCCACCCTCTATTTAGAGAAGGCTTGTAGAGGAAACAGGCCTTTAGTGTGCGTGTTACTGCTTCCCACTGACAGGACCAAGGTGCTCATGTTATACCAACCTTATCAGGAGGCAGGCAAAAAGTATGGCAGTAAGAAAACCTTTGCCAATATTGAAAGTTACCTCTACTTAAAGATGTCCCATGGGAGGTATCTGGCACACCTCTGTTCAAACAAAATGTTTTTGATGGTGGAAACTTGATAGGGAAACAGGCATTTCTGATGTTAGATTGTACAAACCACCCACCCCTCAAAAACAGTGTTGTGAACTGTTGAAAACTGTTATAGAGCAGTGATTTTTGCTGGGTGACTTCTGGTAAAAGAATTTATTGTGGTACTGTGATTTCAAATATGCCTCTAAAAGACATGTTTTGGTAAGTGTCGAGGATCAAAAACTCACCGCAAATTTTATTTTGTTCTTGTTCAAGTCTGAGTGAGTCATGTGGAAATTGGATGTATATTTTTCATATGGATACTTTTGTTGCACTACCTTTTCCTACTGCATCTAATAATACTTTGATTTTTTTTAAAAGCTACCTCTTTGTTAAGCTTTTTTGTCAATATTGTATTTTAAATTATTTTTAGGAAACTACATAGTATTTCCCTTTTTATTTATGTTGGAATCCATTATTTAAACACTGCAAAGTCCTCATTCTGTTTAAAGTTTTGCTTAAAAGCCTTTTAAAGTAATTACATTTAAAGACTTAAGCTCTTGAAGAAGCAGAATAATTACACACTTAGAACATAGGTTCTCCTGTGTGTTGTGTACTACTTGCTTTTAGAAGTGCCAGAAGGCCCTTAATTTTATACTAATCTCAGTTGAGGATATGACTTTTCAGGGGCAATAAAGGGTTTTGAGTTGGGGTGTTTCAATAAATGGAATTTATTACCAATTAAAGAGCCTTTAGCTACTGGTTTTGGTATTTGAAGAAAAAAAAAGACCTACTTCAGGAAAACACCGCTGCTTTTGTCCAAACATTGCTTTCCCCACTCTTTCCCCCCATTGCCATCCCCCACCCCGTGGTGGCCTCCAGTTCCCTGGCTGCGTTATGCTTGGTCCTTTCAGCAAGGCAACAGGTGGCACAGGAGATCGGGATCAGTCTGTTGTGCTGCTGTTCTTTCACTGCTCCTTGTTTCTTACTCAACTGTTCTTGTGTGGGCTTCTTCATCAGCCACAGTCCCTTAAGAGTTCTAGCTCTTTCTGAGCCTACTCTCAGCCTCTGCTCAGGCTATGATTTTCCTTTGGCATTTCTCCTGCTCAGCTGTCTCTCCTCTTGTGCTGGCATGGTTTTATTCTTTTTTGCTCCTACTGCTATAGCACTGTAATCTCTTTTTCTTGGCATTTAGTGCCCTTCCTTAAACATGCTTTTGCAGATGTGCTAGAAACTCTTCTGACAGCATTGGAGTGCAGTGGATCCCTGCCCACTGTGCCCAAGAGGCAGTGGTCACTAACTGAAACACAAGAGGATCCATCTGTACATAGGGAAGCACTTTTTCACTGTGAGGGTGACTGAGCCCTGGCACAGGTTGCCTAGAGATGCTGTGGGGTCTTCATGCGTGGAGATATTCAACAGCTATCTGACGTAGTCCTAAGCCAGCCTGCTTTACTAGGTGGCCCTGCTTGAGCAGTGGGGTTGAGCCAGATGCCCTCCAGAAGTCTCTTCCAACCTCAGCTGTTCTGTGATTTCCATGCTGGCCAGGACCAGCGCAGGGCAGTCCCTGGCCTCTTCCCACACAAGATACCCTGCAGCCCCCTCGTTACCAAAACCCTGACAGTTACACTCAGCACATGACTGAACAGGGTCTTGTTCCAAATCATGCCCTTACAGTTTGGGCTGGCAGGTTTTGTAAGTGGCAGTTGGTACTGCGTTCCCTTTCTGTGTTGCTGTTGTCTTGGGTCAAGTAAATGAAACTCCTGAGGACATCATCAGACATGTGTGGCCAAGTGCTGTGTCTGGTTACGTTTGCATCCCTGCTGATTTCGGAAGACAGAACTTAGGTCTCCTCTTGACCAGAGGAGCAGCCAAAGGGGCAAATGACTTTCTGCTCAACTCTTCATCATTGTGAAAACAAATCTTTGTATAGTCTCTGTATCCTGTAGACTTTGAATCATTTCCTCAGGACAGTTTAATTTGAACCAACAGTCAGAAGTCCTTGCCAGCTGAGAGAGATAAGTAACAGGGAAGTGGGGATAGGAGGGAATGTTCCAAACAAAAGTTGAGTTGTATATAGTCGGTGTGTGTATTTTGAAATATTTAATTTGGATTACTTGAATACTAATGTGTATTTTAACCCCTCCCATGTTAAAATGAGGACTGATATATTTCAGATGTACTTTCTCTTCTTCAAGTGTATTAGTGTGTTGTTGTTAACTCAAAACTGTGCTGCTGAAAAGTCTGGGTTTAGAATACTTGATCTGAGAAGTCACACCTGAAGACAACATAAGCTTTTCCACAGTAGACCTTTTATTCATATGTTCTGTGAACAGCTGCTAGATCCATCTTTCTAAGATGTTCTTTGCCATAGGTGAAGGACTATAAAAAATGTTGAAATATTCACAATAATTGCACTTACCTATTGTTTTTTTAAATGTATTTCTAATGCATACTGCCTTACCTGTATGTACTGTACTTCACTGGAGGTCTGAAAGGTAAATACCAGGTTCTTAATTTATGAAATGTAAACGAGTTTTTAAAGTAATTCTGTAATGCTGCATGTTTTCCAGCAGTATCTATCTTCTAGGATAGAGAGGGTGATGGTGGTAAGCCCAGGTGAATTTAGCTGAAAGGTAATACTGGTGGTCTTTACGCTTTCACTTAATTTCTGAATGATTCTGAATATTTGAAATACTTTTTTTTTCCCTTCTAAGTTTTTTGTAGAGGCTAACATATGTTGGTAAGCCAACTTTTACGTGATTTGTAACAGCTCTGATACTGCCTCTGACTCATACCTTTCATAAAATGTCTTTGTAACTTATTTTGTGCCTTTTCTTCCCTTGACACAAAATCTCTCAATAAAAACAAGCTCTTTTGCAACACTGCAAAACCTATTTTACTGTACTGATTTTTTTTTTTTTACTTGCCTGACCCCTTTGCTTTGTTTTCTGGAGAGGGCTGAAGCTCTCATAATAGAATAGATATTTATAACGAACTCTGAGGAAGAAAATTGACAAGGTGGAAAGCAGGTCACTTTGGAACGGCAGCGCTACAAAGCGCCTGGGAAACTGGGACTGTCAGTACTAATCAATATATTCCACTGTATCTATCACAAATCATTTCTAACAAAAACCGGCACCAGTGGAATGTGAGAATCAGTTTACTACTGGCTTTGTTTGTGCTGATTGATGTTGAAAGACTGGAAACACTTTGGGGGGTTTAGCATAGCAAAACATCCGCGGTGGTGTCACCAACACTTGTACTGGGGGAGTGCCTGCGAACACTGCTTGGCACCTAATGCTGCCCCTTGTTTGAAGTGCTGTGCACATGCACAGAAACATCCCCCCTCCTCGGGGCTTCTGCCTCAACTCTTGGCAGGGAATGGCAGAATTAGAACATTTGTCTTTGTTACCTGGAAATGAGGTGATAAATAGCTTGACGGCATTTCCTGTCTCCTGTCCAGCTGCAAAAGAAAATATTGTCTGAATCTGGGGTGGGGGGAAAAAGAAAGTGACTGGGAAACCAGGATCGGTGCCATAACTGCTGGGTACCAGGGCTTTCACACGTCTGTATCTGCTTCCCCCCCAAAAAAAAAAAAGTAATTGAAAGATTCTCCTTGAATAGCTGGTCCCTGTAGCAGATACCAAAGCCCTTCCTCAGTATTTTGAAGGGTTCACGCTGAAGAAGGCAGGTGCTCTGCATAATAGGGGATATCCCAGGCCTTGTGTTATGTTGCATTTTACTCTTCCTCAACGTGGAGTTAAGGCCAGTAATCCAGCCACACTCCCTGTCCCTGCTTCCTGGGCAGCAACCACTGTGAAGTCATCCTTTGCACTTGTGCTGCTCACTGTAAAAGAAAAAGGTAACCACCTGAAGTATCTTTTCTGATTAATCTGTCATATGCCTTCTAGAATTTCTTGAAGCTTCTAACAAGGTTTTCTGAAGTCTTCTGAACTCCCAAGTGTTTTCAGCAGCAGCCTTTCTAGAGTGAGTCATTAGAAATATGAAGCATGTACCAGCATCCAAAATCACCTGTATTGTTCATCCCTTGATCTAAAGTTACCAGACAAAGGCCATTTTTTTTGGTGCTTTCCCCTCCCCCCCCCCGAGTTCTTGTGAGCCTTTCTTTTATTTCTGGTACTTCAGACACTTAGGATTTTACTTATGTTCTCACTTTTGCTGCCCTTTCACAATGGAGTCGATGACTGAAGGCCCAGTTTTTCAGATGTGTCCACTTTCCAGCCCTAGCCATTCAAATTTGTTGTTCTTTCCTCTACTGTAATTCAGTGACAGGCTGCAGCCAGCTACTGGCCTGAAAGACTCGGTTGTCATCTGTGCAAGGATAAGGAGTTGCTTCTGTGCCAGCCACTGGGTAGGGCAAATCATACCTTGTTTACGTTGCTGTTTTACACTGATCCAGCTTTCTATGCACCTGTCTTTTAAAACTCTGTTAATTTGGGCTGCTCTTTAATGCAGCTTTGATTGCTTATGCTTTGAGAACTAGCACTATCTCGCTGTAACTGGAGCCTGCTTGACTACCGAACCGTTGTGCTGTACCCTTCGTTAGGATGAGGTAAGGAAAAACAGGGTGAGAGACCAAGAATGGGAGAAGGGGACACAAATTATGAGTGGGAAAGACTGTAGTTCACATGGCTGTGGGATTGTTGTTGCTACTGCTGTTATTGCCAGTGTAGCTGTAACCTTCGCTTTATTGTCATGCTTCTACTGTCAAGTGATTTTTCACTCTGACAAGAGGAAGACACCTCTGGAAGCCATCAAACAGGAGTGTGCCATCCCTTGAAAACAGGGATGTATTGACAAACGTGCTTGTTCCTTGCCAGTGGCTACCAGTACTGGTGTTGAGGTGGCTGTTGTAAGCATTACTCACCACCTGGCAAGCAGCTATCAGGCAGAATTACTCAGTTCTCCCAAAGTGCACCAGGCTCACGTTTAACTAAAGTTACCTTCCTTCTACTAGACTCACAGGTTTATATCCAAGCAGCGTGCTTCTGAGCGAGACTCAGCTCTACCTTTTCCAGCGTTGTCATCTTGCATCTTGTTGGTTACACAGAGAAAAGGCAGATACTTGTGGTCAAGTTTTCTCTGTCTTGGTGAATAGAAGTCTCTGATCCCAATCTGTTACTTATGAGCACCTTCAGTGAGCGATCCTTGCTGCAGGGAGGAGGAGGGGAGCCTCGACTTCTAGTCCATCAAATTCACTAACAGCAGGTAATGCAAAGTCATACTTGGGTAAGTGGGGTGTGGGTGACGTACTCTCACTGTTTCTTGTTCCAGTAAAGGCGCAACTGATCGTTTGGGGGAGGGAGGAGGTAATAGGCACTAGAAAAACTGTAGCATTCCTTTGATCTCCTGTTCCCTTCCACACTCCTGCTACTGAAACCCAGCTAAGATATGACAATCCTGCAATCTGTTCTGCAGCTATAAGCAGGCAGGCTTTTTCATTTCCCTGCACTTTGTATAATCCGTGCAGTAGTAGCCTGGCAAGATTACAATAGAGCATGTCATGGGTACTCATTGAATGGAAGGCTGGCTGATCCATGCAGATGGGATTACTTGGAAGTTTGCAAGTTCAGAAACAACTAAAAATCTAGTTCAGCTTTATTTTGATTCAGCTATGGTTTGAACCCTGGACCAGATCCCAAAGCTGGAGTGCTCTAATGTTGGGGGTGGAGGGATGTATTGGGATTATTTTAGGATTGTTGTTTGCTCTCAGATGCTGCATCGTGCAGGATGACTCCTGATCCCTATCCTGTCTTCCAGCTGCTCTGATTAGCAGCTGTGCCAAGACAAGGTGTCACCTTAGCTGATGTCGTGGTGGAGCTGTTCTGTGGGTGTGCCTAACGTAAGCAGAGAAACAAGCATAAGCAGCATGCAGGTGCTTTGAGCAAGTAAAACCTACTGATAAAGGAAGTTGTATAGCATAGGGTAATTCCTGTTGTCTGCTGCTTCTTCCAAGAGCACCTGTAAAACTTTGTCACCTCTCAAAGCTATTATTAGCACTTGGATTTCGTAGGAAATCCCTGCTTCATTTTGGAGGGTGGGTGCACCAAATACCAAAGACTACTTCTGCACAAGTCCCATTGATTGCCTTGCAGTTTCTCCTTCTCCTCCAAATATGAGGTGCTGCCTTCTCAACTTCGGGCTCAAGTAAAAGTAGAAGCTGTTAGAAGAAGTACTCTGTCTACAGTTCTATCAACGAGCTAAACACGGGTCAGCACAGAGCTCCCCTGTCTGACAGGAGGGTATCAGGGCTCCCCCTTCAGTACACCTGTACTGCCCTTTGTGATTTGCCCCACCAGCTCAAGCCTGCAACACCCCACATTTTTGTTATTTTTTAACGGCGGTGGTTTCCTCCTCTGCAGTCGCCCCTGTTTTTCTGTAACAGTGGAAGTGGCTACTTGTACTTCACATATTTCCCCCCAACTCCCCAATTTTAGACCTGCATCGAGGCACCTCACCAGCTGTGTTGTGTATCCTGGCCCGTGGATACCGATGCGGTGGGTAGCAAATACCCACCCCCGTTGTATGCTGGCTGTTGACCAGCACTGGGAGTTGTGCACTTGTCGGGACTGTATTCTGTGTGGGTCAAGGTCTTTCTGACTTGTTTGACGTTCACTTTGAGATGTTTAATTAACACCTTTTTGAAGGAGGTGTGGGAAGATTCCTCTCCAGGCTCTGCAAGCCCTAACAAAGTATACACTACTAATGCGGTGGTTAAACCAGAACCTTTGAGTGCTACAGCCCAAATTGCCACCAGCTCTGGGTAAGTCACTTTTTCTCACTAAAGCCTGTGACTTTCTTGAACCCTCTTCCCCTGCTCCTATCCGTAGGAGGGAGCTAGTGTGATTTTGCCAGGTGATGCATTATGTTCAATTAGTGTTTATAATGATGCTGCTGAACAGGGTGCATCTCTGTTGAAGTTGGTGTGAAGATGTCATAGAGAAAGAGAGAATTCCTAGGAAATTAATTTTCAATGCTTTGATCCTTGCACAGTACTTAGGGAAGGTAATCTTTTGGGATGATGCAGCTTTCAGAAACAGTATACACAAGGGTAAAAGAAAGCAGTGCTTGGGCTCTGGCATTTTCTAAGGCATCCTGGGTTGTTTGAATTGAGGGTCTGTTATCTTCTTTAAAATTTGGAATTACAGCTATGGCCATTTGGTCTTTTTCTCTGCTAGCCTTTGGATTGTTGGAGAGTGGTGAGTGGAGTAGAAATTCACTTGGCTGAGGTGCTTGTTGTCCCTGACAGCTGGAACAAGACTACATGACCCTGCACTCTTATCAGTGCTGTTACGCTTCCTCTTCTGACCCAAACTCAGCTCGGTGGTGCACTAGCCTGGCCAGGCAACTTGTTCTGCAGATTCCTAGTGCTTTTATTCCAGGATTGTTTCTCCTCCCTCCCCCACTTCAGCTTTCAGTGCCCTGAATCTGCATTTAACTAGTTCTAGCCCTAAATATCTACCCTTTGTCCTATCTGCCCGGAGCAGATGCAGTGCAAACGATTGACCCTCTCCCTTTGGCAATCTGACTTTGACTTTGCACAAAACAGCCAATAAAGTGAAAAGGGCTGGGCAGCTGACTGTGGGGATCAGCTTGAAGCTGTATATTTTTATGGTCTAAGATAGAGGAGGAAGTGTTTGCTGGAAGAATACAATTGCATTTCTCCTTTCTCACACTGCCTGCTCTTGATGATGACAAGTTTTTAAGAAGTCGCTGCCTAAAAGAATAGCATACATATCTGCCAGGCACAACTTGGGCTGGAGACTGTTAGCTCATTTTCCAGTGACTGAAGCTGGAGCGTGTAGCAATGCAGGTCATGATCTGATCTGTATTGAAATGCTCTGTAAAGACTTGTCTGAAGCCTCTGTTGAGATTCTCTCTCATTCAAGGCTGGTTCTCACTGTAGAAGCTGAATCTCTTGATCTGCTTTGTGGTACGTATATTGTACTTTAATAAAGAGCATCTCTTTTCTCACTTCTGCTGGTGCTCTCATTCTTGTCTGTATTGTAATTGCTCCCTCCTGGCCACTGCTTCCCTCAGGGCCCTCATGCTATAGTGTCTCTTAATGATTCTCCCCTTCCCTCCCTTCTTCTCACCTAAAACAAGCTGCTGCCTGGCTCTTGCCCTGTGCTTTTCTTAAGGTACACTGGCAAATTCTTCCTGTATCCCATTTGCTTCTTCAGCTTCTCCTTTCCGGTCTCTCCTCAATACCATGTTATCCTCAGAACAGTGTCCAAGTTGACATATCCTGGGATCACCTGTTAGTTGGAAATTTGGTATCTGATACTTCTATGTGTGACATGACACGAGCTGAGAAGTTTGGTCAGACAATTTTACAGTTTACTGTCCATACTGCTAACCAAGATTGTACAAAACCACAGGTGCTTTAATGTTGTTCAAGCTCTTGATGAACTCTTCACTCCAGTTTTTGTAGTTGGTGTTTTGTTTTGTTTTGTTTGGGGTTTGGTTTTGTGTTGGTTTTTTTTTTTAAATCTCACACCCCTCCCATACAAATATCTCTCCCAGCACTCAGAAGTAGCTCCCGATGACCAGGATCTTTGGGTCTGGAGACCATTCTCCACTGCTTGCCTGCTGACCTGTTTGTTCTGCAATAACTATTTTTTTCACCAGGAGAAAGCAATAGATCTTAATGGGTACGCAGCTGTCATTGGTCTGTGAGATACAGGACCCAGTTCCTAGGTCTGTTTCCAGATGAACACCTCTACATTTTTTGCTAGTCAGTCACTGGCTGAAGCACGTCAACAGGGCTGCCAGTGCGAATCTTCTCTCCCCCAAGAGGGTGTGCGCTGGAGTGACTGTTCTCACTTAGCGCTGGCCATTTATTCAGTTTACTTCAAACCGCCACAGACTCACGCAATAAGTGCCGAATCGGGTCAATTTGGACAGGACAGCGAAGTGTAAAGAGAACACAAGCTAACACTGTGCTCTGGAGGGCAGCCACGGAAAAATGCCAGCTCCTGGAGATGCTCTGCTCTGGTCTGATTCAGCCCCTTGTGTAGACAGAGCATCACTGAAAGCGTTCTTGTTTTGGCTGTTGTAAATCTTGGCTGTGGACTGTCTGTCCCAGAGTTACCATGCCTCTAGATTTAAAGGCCTTTTCTTGACAGCTGAAAATAATCAGTCTACCAAGAGCCGAGCAAACCTATGCTAAGATCAAAAATGAGGCAGCTTTTTCTCACCTGCCAAGGCTTCCAGTGCGAAACGTTTTTCCAGTTACTCTGTGCTCTGCCAAACATCGTGTTTTCTCCAGATGCTGTTCTTCTAACCATGTGTTTAAATCAGAGGGAGCTTCTGGGTATGGAGTATTTCCTTTTTAGCATTCGGGCCATTTACCTTGGCATCTAAATAGATGTGCTGGAAGGCTTCTGCTTTTATGCATCAGCCATAGGTAGTTTTTCAAGATGGTTGTCGTGGTTTCACCCCGGCTGTGGGCCGAGATCCAGGCAGCTGCCTGCTTCTTAAAGTAACAGAGCAGGGAAAGAGGGAAAAAGGGGGAAACAAGGGAAGGGAAAAGGAAGGGGCAAATAACTCCAAAACCAAGAAACTAAGAGGCCCGTGGGTTGGGATAAGGATAGTTTACTAAGAGAACAGAAAGATAAAATATACCAATGCTAACAGGACTTTAGAGCAAAAGAATATGAAACTCTTGATCCCCAATGCAGTTTCTCCCCGAACCACACAACTCAGGCCGGACCACCCAGAGCTGTCCCGGAACCCGACCGTCCCCCCAAGAAGCACGCGTCCCGCCACCGCCCCTCTTCTTCCTCCCCTCAGCCCCCCGTTCTCCTGGGCAGGACGTCATTGGCATGGAATACTCTCTTTGGCCCATCTGGGTCACCTGTCCTGGCTTCGCCCCTCCTTTCTCATGAATAGAGAAATACAAAGAAGCTGAGAAAGTCCTTGACTGTCTGACTGCAACTAAGAACATCAGGGTGTTATCAGCACTGCTTTCATTTTAACTCCCAAACACAGCATGCCATCAGCTGCTACAAATGAAGTTAACTCTATCCTGACTGAAACCAGGACAATGGTGTCACATCCTGATTGAAACAATAGATGAGAGGTTGTAGTTTAGTGATGGGTAAAATATAGGGATAGAGGAAAAATATCCTTTGCAGACGCTAGGAAAGGCCCTAATGAAATATTTTATGTAGAAATTGTGATACGCTAAACTTGTATTATTTCAGTGAACTTCCAGAGGACAGTAACTGGATTTAGCACTCAGAATGCCAGTTTCCCTGTCCAACATCTCAGTCAGCTGTCCTGGGGGCCTCAGAGCTTATGCATCCAGGGCTCCCAAGTTCCTGCCCCACTGCCACCCACTGAGCTGACTGCTACAAACTTGGAAATTTCCACACTCTCTGAACAGCTCACCACACTGTATGCCAGTGATCATGACAACACCAGAAGTCCTGCTATATGTCTTGTGTTTGCTACCCAGCGGCTGGTTTCCTAACAACAACTGCAGCACTGACTGGAGTCCTGTGAATCTGCTAGTTGAGGATGGTCAGTGGTGGGCAGCAGCAGCATCATAATCTCAGCATTTTTCAGAATTTCCTGCATCCTCAGCCCATCATCCTGGAGTGATCACTTCCTTTGGAAATGCTACGCTGCAGCCTGAGAAGATTCAGGTTGTAAATTGCTTTGGATTCCAGAACTCTGCCTGGGTTGAGAGAAATCATTTCTAGCTAAAGCTATCTGTCTTTATCCCAAGTGTCCAGTCTGGCCACGAATGGAAAACAGAGAGTCGGGCTTGATAACCCACCGGCCCTGATCCAGCGCTATGCTCAGTTTGGAAAGGGTACAGACCTTTCACTTACTTGCTATGAAGTGCAGGCCCAAGGCTGACGTGAGAGCGTGTGGCAGTGACAACAAGCAGCAGCACAGACATGCGGATCGTTTCTGAGCTTGCCAAGTATTGATCAGCCAGGGGTGGGAATGAGTGGAGAAGCATTTCAATTTGGCATCTGTATGTGATTCTGATGCTGTCACAGTGAATTAGCAGCGGTTTCTTTTCCCTGTAGTCCAGCCCAGGCTTTTGTCATTGAAGCATCCCCTTTGCCCGTATCTACTTGCTAAAAGACAAAGTGAAAAAACCCCTGACTAAATTCACAGAACTTGTGCCCCAAGTAAAGCCTGATTATCTAATGTTACCCTCTGAATGGGTGCTTCAGACTGTACTGAAACAGCACTGCTAAGGACTGTTACAGCATAAATGTTATAGGGGATTTAAGCTACAATTACTCATTTTATACAGTCACTTAATCCACTAATGGGGAGAAATGGGGCAACAGTTTAAAAAGGCAAGAGAACTGTCAGAGATTATTAAATCTACTGGGATAATTTGTTTTGGTAGTCTCTCTTGACCCAAGTACATGCTTCAGCTAATGCAACGGACTTAATGCCTCTGGTAATTAGAGCAAGGAGTGATGGGTCATCATTAACAACTGCGAATTAAGGGCTGTATTTCATCTGGAAGGCAGCATCTTCAACTGGGCTTATTTCTTGCATTGCAGATCATCTGTGAGTCACAAGTGGCACATTGGTCTGACTCGTTTGTGTGAATCAGTTGAACCTTCTTAATGCATGCTCACTGTTCCATATGAATAGCTTTTCTAAATAGTTGCCAAACAGAAAATTGCCCCAGTGTTGGACTTCCCCACACAGTTGATGTGACTGCTCTTATTTCCTTGGTGATGGCAGCCATTATTTATTTTTTTATTGATGTACAGGTCACAGTGCAGATGACTTTTGATTGTAGGTTTGAAATAGATTTGTCCTATCTATGAAACTGAAGTGTGAAGAAAGGAAAGCGAGGCAAGCATGGAAAGCATCAGCAGTTGGCAGCTTCCGAAGATACAAGAGCCAATCTAATACCATTCAAGGTATATAGCCACAGAGTATTTTTATGTGGGTTTCCCAGATCTGCAGTCATCTTCAGTTCTGGATATCGTGAAAGGCATGAATGAAGATGATACATCATAGATTCAGGTTTTTTTGGAGATACTGGGAAATCCTGAAATGCTCTTAGAAGAATACCAATATGCAAATGAAGACACAGGTAGAAAGGAAATTAGCCACTAACTGGACTCCATTATATGGTACTATGAAATTGTTTAGTGAGGGGATCTAATACAGGTGAATCATTTCAGATGAGCTTATGCAGATCATCAGGCAGGGAACTATGACTTGTGAAGTCCAAGTGTGGTTTGAAAATGCTTGAGAACAGCAATGGATACTCATCAGATAGAATTTGGGGGACTGTCTGTGGTCAGCTAGTGACATAAGTGATCCGAAAAGCATCCTGAGGGACACAGAAGAGGGAAGGAATGTTGCAGTGCCCTCAGCAAGAATTGCCTGAGGATGAGCCACCCTCTCAGAAACATGCCCAGACCCCAGTGGAGGCTTAAGTCTTTTTCAAAAATCAAGAGAAAGGAAAGGGATTCAGAGGTGTCAGAAAAGTAGCCATTCTTAGTGTGGATGGGACTCTGCTTAGAAACAAATACACTTGGGAAATGTAATTTGTAAAATTAATGAAGTTCAAAAGCTCTTTACAGGGCTCAGATCCATATCTGACGGATTGTGAACTTGCCAGAACTGAAAAGGCCTCGATTTGCGTCTTCGAGTCGTTGCCTGGCTTCAGCAGGGTGATTGGTATCTCCATGAAGCAGTCGTGTGTTTTTCCCTGCAGTTCAGTCCGTGGCTGCCTTGGGTGACAGGCTGACATTTGGGAGAGCTGGATGGGAACACATGTCCCTGGCTGATACTCTGTGAAGAGACATTTCTGTTGTCAGGCTGCGGCCTCCCCTGCTCAGGGACTGTTAGTTGTGCAACAGCAAACAAATCTGCTTCAAGGAACAAAATATGCCTGGTCCTGGAGAAAGGAGGAGTGCCTAAGTGAAAAAGAAGGGTGTTCTCTCTGCTTCTCAGAGAGTAAGAAAGAAGCAGCAGCGCTTCTTCGCTCTCTCTTGTTGATAAACCTGGAGGAGCCTGGATTTTTCCCACTTTGGGTCTATGTGAGTCTATGTCTTCACCTATCTCTGCAGATGTTTCCCAGCACTTCCCTTTGTCATCATTCCTTCTGATAGGTTTTTGTCCCCCAGTAATATCTCCTTGCACGTGGTCATCTGCCTCTACTTTTCTCCTCTGTTCTGTGCTATCTGGTCATCATGAGTCCTTGTGAGGTCTGTTTTCTCAGTGAGGTCAAGACTGGTTGCTGGCTTCTCTTCCATGCCACCACGCCGCTTTAGCCTTTACAGAAGGGCCTATTGCCACTCAAACCTGTTGGTGGTGTAAGGGCCTTCTATCAGCTGCAGTATTTTCTGTCAGTCAGATAGTACTCTTCTTATCCTAGAAGTAGCATTCACAAAATTCACAGGCACTCAGTGCAGGTTGTCCATCTGCTGTGATCTCCTGCGTCCAGTGATTGTAACTGCTCTTCTTTCTTTCCTTCTTCAGATTCATTGAAGTTACATTTGATACTGAATTTCTTGTTGCTTTTTCTTCAGCCATCTTCCCTTGTACTACCTTGATCATAAGGGAAAGTTAGGAGCAGGCAGGAACTGCTGCTCAGATCCTCGGGCTTCAGCATAAACTTGGGCTGGAACTTAAATATGCTTGACCATAAAACAGAAAGACAGTCCTTGTCCAAGACTTTATGCCACCTTCCCTCACTATGAGACTGGGGAGCAAGAGATATCCAGATCATCTTGGAGAAGTGCTTCTCAACACAAATAGAGTTGTAAACAAAAGGTGTGTTATTGTATACAGGAAAAATAACCAAAGCCACATTCTTCACCTGTCTGCCAGCACCTGTGACTCTGGATGACTGTCATGAGGAGACACCTTATAGGTGCAAGAAAGTGAGACCCAGATCCTCAGTACCAATACAGGCTAGAGGAAGAAAGGATTGAAAGCAGCCCTGAGGAGAAGGACTTTGGGGTGTTGGTAGATGAAAATCTGGACATGATCAAGCAATGTGTGCTCACAGCCCGGACGGCCAACCGTACCCTGAGCTGCAGCAAAATAAGCGTGACCAACAGGTCAAGGGAGGTGATTCTGCTCCTCTGTTCTGGTGAGACCCCACCTGGAGTGCTGTGTCCAGCTCTGGGGTCCACAACACAAGAAGGACATAGAGCTGTTGGAGTGAGTCCAGAGGAGGGCCACAAATATGACCAAAGGGCTGGAGCACCTCTCCTATGAAGCCAGGCTGAGAGCTGGGTTTGTTCAGCCTGGAAAAGAGAAGGCTCCACAGAGACATTATTGCAGCCTTCCTGTACCTTATAAGAAAGACGGGGACAAACTTTCTAGCAGAACATGCTGTGATAGGACAAGAGATAATGGCTTTAAACTAAAAGAGGGCAGATTTAGACTAGATATAAGGAAGATTTTTTTTTTATCATGAGGGTGGCGGTACATTGGAACAGCTTGCACAGAGAGGTGGTAGATGCCCCATCCTGGGCATCAAGGTCAGGTTGGACTAGGCTCTGAGCAGCATGATCTAGTTTAAGATGTACCTGCTTATTGCAGAGTGGTTGGACTAGGTGACCTTTAAAGGACCCTTTGAACCCAGACTCTGATTCTATCATCTCCCCTTCCTTTGTAATACACATCTGAAGTTCTGGGCATTGAAGTAATGGGTATGGTAGTGCTGAGGATCATTGCGGGGGGGTTAGGCTCATTGCTCTTGCACGTCTAAGGTTCTGAGTATTAAAGTAATGCATGGGAGCGTTAAGGAAGTTGTCTTCTGTATGTACAACTAGCTAGCTGCCTGAGAGGGGGCACAAGGGTTTTAGGGACATGTGGTTCAGGGACAACAGAATCAGACCATTAAAAAAGCTCCTTCTCCTCCTTCTCACACTCCAACCTGTCCCTACAAGTCCTTCCTAACCTGTTGTTCCACACACCTTCTTTCAGATCCCACCTTTTGCCTGGCTTCCTCAGCAAAGCTTGCACATACTGATAGCCTCTCAGCTGAAAGGCAGCTGCTAAGTCTTGAAGTGAGCAAGGATGAGGTACGGTTCCCTTAAAAACTGGAGGTGCTCATCTTTCTCAGTGCCCAGCTCCCGTGGAAGCTGGTTTGGGAAGTAAATACCTACGTGTCTTGCTGAAGGAGCCCCTAAGTCCCTCAGCAAAAAGATGAAAGCAGATGCCTGGGAGGCACAAGGAAAGGTTTGATTTGCAGATTCTGGGGAATGAGATGTCCTGCAGGTATTGATACTCCATTAATGTACTTAGTATTTGACTGTTAATAAGGAACATCATGAAAGATAACTAGCAACAACAGTGCCTGCTCTGAGGTAGCCCCCGGTGCCACCCAAGTCCTGCTGCCTTTTGCCAGCTGCTGTAGGGGTAATAAATCAATCAAGTGATGCCAAAGTTCAGCTTCCAGGGGGAAATAATGATTTTACTCAAAAGAGGAGTTTGCCTTCCTTAATAAGGGACACTTAGCCGCATGGGATCTCACCCGCGTGCTCCTCCATCACTCCTTTCCATGTGCTGATGTGCCCTTTTTCCTAAAAGCCACCAACCCTCACTGGATCAATGAGGCCAAATCAATTATTTTTCCCTCTGAATTATCTGTATGTGGTTGTTAGCTGAACTGCTGGCAGAAAAGGAGAGACGGCTTTCTGTCTGTTTACTGTAAAGAAAGCAAAGCAAACTACGGGAGGGGACAGGCTGCAGTGTGTTTACTGTCAATACAGCCGGAGAGAGAGAGGGGATGTAAGGAGAGGGGAGGAGACAGGAGCAGGGGCTGCAAACCAAATGAATGATCTGAGCATAAAAATACCCATGCAGTTTGAGATGGAAAGCAGGTGGACTGAAGTCAACAAGGGATACCTGAAGAGCGTTTGACAAATGGTTTAGTGAAGGGCTAGTGGCGACAGGGAAGTTCTCGTGGCGTAATGATGCTGTGCACGAGCATACTGAATCTGCAGTGCGATCTGAAAGGCGCTTCCAGGTCTGCCTTGAGACAGAGCAGTAGTTGGGATGTTTTTGTGTGTGCCTGCATGCAAGACCCACCATTTAAAAGTAATAGGATGAATAATAATGCTTGAACTTAGGGAAATTGGAGCTAGGTTTCCAAAGGATCTGGATGTGACATTGTGACACAGACTAGGGAAAAAAAAATTAAAATAGGCATACTTCCTTGCTTCTCTTTCCTCTTCTTCATCCACAGAAGACTTAGGTGACCTGAGCTTCACGGGGCAAGAAGGCTCTGAGCAGGTTGCTCTTGAGAGTCCCTCTACTTCCAGAGGCAGGTGAACAAGTGACGAGTGAATTCACACTTTAGAGAAGCGAAGACCATCTTGCCATGAAACCGTTCACAGATGAAGATGTAGAAATCTACATCCAGAGCAAGGTAAGGCTTTTATCTGTCCAGATTTTCTGTCTCCCACACTAGGTGTTGATTCTGAAGGGTGCCAAACTTGACAGTTAGTTGCTTGCCTGCTGTCTTCATTTCTGAGACAAGACTGGGTGAAGTTTCATGAGAACTGTATTTCTAATGAGATTTCTAGGTTTCTGTTTGCAGAATGTTATCAGGGATCTCAGCTGGTAGTCTAATTTTTCAAAGTGTTAGCCCTCCTCTTCTTCAGATGTAATGAATTTCTGCTCCTGATTTGGAATTCCAGATGTGAGATTAGCTGTAATTACCAGAATTTAATCTAAGAAAAGGTCTGTGCCACATTCCTTGTCCGATGCTCTTGACTTGACAGAAACAGGACCAAAATCACACCAGGGTTTGCCTCTAAGAAAGATGCATTTGAGAGCTACAGACACAGGTACTGTTATGATTCACCCATCGGTCAGTCACGTCAGCTCAGGATACTTCTCTGTATACCAGGATTTAAATAACATGCCTTATGAGCACATGCAGGCTGGAACCACATTTTCTATTTTATGAGATATTCCAGCATTCTTTTTTTCCCCATTATGAAATGAAGTAAAACAGAATAAAGTGATCAATGAAACAACGCTGTTAATGAAAGTATCTCTTAACTGAGCCATAAGACTTTTTAAAGCTGATGTGTTTCATCACAGCACTCAGCCATTGCCTGTTTTACAGTCTGCTTTCCCCAGCAAAATGCAGGACACTGAGGTGAAAAATCATTTCAAAATAGAAAACAGTAAGGCTTTCTTTTCTGTCAAGGATGAAATATTCCAGTGCCATGAAGAGACTGGTAAGAAAGGTTGGTTTGCTCTGTGGAAATGTTTTGGTGACTAGTCCGTGCATTTCTGTAAGAACTTGCATGTTCAGCCATGCAGTGTCGTGCACTGGAAAATCCTTCCATCAGAACCTGTTCAGTGAGCTCTAACAGTGAACACTTCTCTGCAGAGCTATCATGTGCAGGGACAAAGGAGGGAAGGGAGGAAGGCCACGCACAGGAAGATGCTCCTATGACTGTCATTAAGTACAGGGAGCAGAAGCAGAGCGTAGTTAAGCGAGGCTCGTTGTTGCCATTGTTTTAGGATCCCTTGAAAGTCTGTTTTCAAGCAGCTCTGATGGGTTCCTAGTTTCTGCCTGCTCCTGAGCCTCCTGTCCAAGCGAGGCTGCCTAATCTTCAGGCAGCCACAGTTCTGTGGGTAAAATGCTGCCTGGTTTTGAAAACAGGTCAGCTACCTGGTGCAGCAAATCTCTATGACACACAAGTTTTACTCCTTAAACCACTCAGCCAAGGAAAACCAGAAGTGCATGAGAACAAGTCCGGATGTTCTTAACAGCGCCCAGTAAATCTCAGTCCTGTTTGCTTTCGCCGTAATGAAACGTTAATTGACCTGGTTGTGCTGGTTTTGTGCATTTGCTTTGGCATGATTTCCAAAGTTAAGTCCCAGTAAGGGGAATGCCAGTAGGTGGTGGAAGTGGTTGTCTAACAAAGAGTTTGTTCTGTCTCTGCTCGCAACATGTCCGTGCTGGTGCTAGAAACATCCTCGATAAAGGCCTTGGCTTTTCAAAGCTGAACTCAATCCTGTTCTGTCTTCCCTTCAGTAGGAAGGTTGTCTCTTCCAATAGCATGATTAAGGAGCTAATTGTGGTTAGCAACAGTTAGCACCACCTGTCACGTGCCCTTTGTTATTTTATCCCTGCCCCAGCGATGAGGAATATATGCAGAAAGAGATGGTTAGTTGTACCTCCCTTAATGTTTCTTCTGAGAGTCTAAACTCTTAATTTTAAAGATTTCATTACAACTGCTATAGCCAAGCCAGTAGGTGATGAAGGAACAATTAAATCAAGCCAGGCTGGGTTGGATGGATTCTCCCAGGATACTGGAGGTGGCAGAAAGTGTTTTCTAGTGGTTGCCTCTTAAAGAGAACATAGTATGAGCAGTGCATGCAGAGGCGTTCTTAGATCTCTGTTTGAGCTGACCCAGTGATTGTTTACTTCCAACAGGAAAAAGTCTGGGGTTTGTTCTAAAAGCTGCTACAGGTGGACAACTTTCTCTACCACTCATACCATTTGCTGGTTGGAGAAACCATTAGGAAGCAAGTTGAGCTTATTAGACTGCTCTGAGGAGTTCTTCGGGACAAGTAAAAACATGGTGGAAAAAATAGCTATAGCTGCAGATGGAGAAGTGCCATAAATGAAAGCTGAGATGAGGAGGTGAAAATGAACATGGGCTAAACTTTTCCAGTATGAATTTTCTTAAAAAGAAAAAGTTAAAAAGTACGTGCAAGCTAGCTAAATCTGGTCTCAGAGAACAAGGATGACTTGGAATGAGGAGAAGAGTGAATTACTAGGGAATTTAAAGGGATTATATAAACATAGGAGACTCTGTGTTGTTAACATAGAATCAGGATGTCAAAGGTAGGTGACAGCTCAGTTAAGGAAATAGGATGCTGCTGTCTGACGTATTTTCTACTGGCAAAAACTGTTCAGGTTTATTAAAAATGCTGTTAACTGTTGCCTGGGGGGAGGTATTCAAATTCTGCTCATCTTCAAGTTCAGTGTTAGTCAATTGCTATTCATCGGTTCATTGGTCTTAGAGCAGCACTGGTCCTTTTGTAGTCCATTGTATGGTCTCTCCTTGTGAAGAACTGAATCTGTTTGTCACCTCTCAAGGCTTGGGGACACATTTCAACACAGTGAGTGTTTTGTCTGACAATTCAACGTCTCACATAAAGGTGTCCAAAAGGGCTTTCAGTGAAGCACTTGTCAGTGGTATTTGCTAAAAGGGAGTAGAGTGTTGTTTAGAAGCTGAAGAAGATGCTAAAGCAAGCAGGATCCAGGAGGTTTATAATAAATTCACAGAATGCTTTGGGACTTCAGAGATGATTTAGTTCCAACCCCTCTGCCAAGGGCAGGGACACCCTCCACTAGACCAGGCTGCCCAAAGCCCCATCCAACCTGTCCTTGTACACTGGCAGGGAGGGGACAGCCACAGCTTCTCTGGGCAGCCTGTGCCAGCACCTCACCATCCTCACGGGGAAGGATTTTTTCCTTCTGCTTTTGCTTTGGTCTTTGATAATAATAGATGGCTACAGCAGTTATGTTTGACTGTGGCAGTTATGCCTGATCATTTACTTTAGCCACGCTGTTAATGATCTAACACTCTGGTTTCATAACTGCAAATAGCCCAGCCAGGGTATTAGACCTAGATTCAGGTGGGTTCTCATTTCCTGATCTAGGTCTTTAAAACCTCCCATCTGTTTCTGTATTATTTTGTTGCTGGAAAACAGTGAGATTTCATAGAATGTGAAGGAGGAGAAAAAATTAAAGCAAAACCTGCAACAAAATGAGATAAAGTATTAGGATGCAAAAAAGGACACGAAACAGTCTTCATGTCTAACTGTGCATAGGTAATTCTCCATGAATAAGAAATGAGGAATCATTCATTAACAGTAGCTGAATCGCCTCATTTTGGTAAATACTTAAATGTCCTGTATTAACATGGTTCCTTCATGTTCCTCCCGTTGAATCTCCTTGTTCAGATTTTTACTGGCTTTGACTGAGATAGAGTTAATTTTCCTTCTAGTAGTTGGTGCTGTGTTTTGGATTTAGGATGAAAATAATGTTGATAAGACACTGATGTTTTCAGTTGTTGCTAGGTAGTTGTAGTGTTTACAGTAGGTCAAGGACTTTTCAGCTTCTCATGCCCTGCCAGCTGCATAAGTTGGAAGAGCACAGCCAGGACAGATGACCCTGGCCAACCAAAGGGATGTTCCCTAACATATCATGTCATTCTCCCTGTTTACTTGAGAAGCAGACTTGCTGCTCAGAAACAGACTAGTAAGGGGGTTTGGGTTTTCTTCACTTCTGCATGTGGTGAGCAACTGCATTTGTGCATCACTTGGGTGGGGAGGTTTAAAATATTTTACTTAATCATAATTAAAAAATCACCATCTTCCTTTGTTATCCTATTAAACTTTCTTTATCTCAACCCATAAGTTGTTGGTTTTTTTCTGTCCTCCTCCCTGTTCCCTTGCAGAGAGGAGGGGTGAGCGAGTGGCTGTGTGGTGCTTAGCTACCAGTTGAAGTTAAAACCACACCACCACCCCCTTATTGGGGATCCATTCATTTTCAGTCATATGTGAAAGCTCAGGTTCACTTTTCTGAGCTGTCCATCCTTCAACTCAGTCTTTCCAAGACTCAGAGCTTTCACTGAAATAATTTTCAATAAATAATTATGCTACTACTGCTTGAATTGACAAGCTATCCATCAAGTCACGCAAACACCTAGTCCTCAGTGGAAGATACTTTCTCACTTTGGAAAGATACTTTCTCACCATCTAGGAGTAGACTCTCATCTGTACTTCAGGTATGAAGGCAGTATGGATACTCTGAACATATAATGTAGGCAACTAAATGCTGCCACATAGACTTGCAGCCTGACTCGTGTACAGAGTACCTGTAACTCTTGAGATCTCAACAGCTCTTGGAATGGCCCATACCCTGGGAATGGCTGGTGTAAGCAGGGGACTAACAGGGTATTCTGCAGCAAATGGATACAGGATGAGACTGTAGCTGGTTGATAGCAAATTGCTCCGTGTGATGAATTCTTTCCCCTCCATCCAGTGGTGTTGGCATCACTTAATGCTCAGCAGTCTCGAGTATTGGCCCTTCAGTGTTTGCCAGCTCTCCCTCCTGGTAAACTGGTTGTAGCACACAGGTTTCATCCCCAGGGCAGCACAGGTGCTAATGTTTTTCAAGATGCTTTAAGCAGATTGTTTCCTGCTGGAGACAAAGAGTGCAGTTACCTGTACTATGAAGTGTCTTGTCTTGGAACTAACAGGTGGAACAGCGACATGACCTGGTTTCCAGAGCAGTGGAGGAGGTGCAGAAGATTATCCAGCAGCTGACTGCAGAAATCAGCCATAAGGCCGCGCGTTTCCAGGCCATCTCCAACTCGGGCATTCACAATGAGAATATTAAGGTATGAACAAGAGCTCTAATACACTGTCTGGCAATCAGTAACGATTTCTCCATTGTGTAAGTGTTTGTATGGACCTCACCCAAAATGTCACTGAGTCATAGGGACTTACTCACGGGCATCTTACAACTAGAGCAACATCGGAGAGGGCCAGGTAAATTAGGCAGAGCCTCTTTTTACAACTGCTGCTTCTACTGCCAGATCTGTCAATCTGTGAGCAGAAGTCAGAGCTCTTTGGGAGACAGAAAGAAAAACTTGTACAGCATTAAGAAGAAAAAATGCTCATGCCTTCATGAGCAGTGACTCATATTTTTCACAGGTGGAAAACATGTCAACTCACTGAAAAGAGGGGGAAGAAATCAAAAATCCTTCTTCCGCTAGGAACAGTAGAAAGCTCTTTCAGAAAAATATGTTTTTTCTTGGACATGGATGGGAACTTCTTTTATGCTGGGAAGAAATATGTTTGTTAGTGGGAGAAGTTAAACATCTCCCCATTTTAGACCATCAAATACCAGAATGATAATAACGTCCTGTGCCAGCTGTGACAGAAGACTGGTTATTTCCTGTGGCTGCTTAACGTAAGAATAACCACTGTAAGGATATGAGGAACAATCATACCAATGCCAACTTCAGGTGAAAAGGATCTTTTTCAGCTGAACTAGTTTATGTGCTTTAGCAGTGTCAGTCCTTGTGCTAACACGCAGCCAGTCTCTCAGAACAAAGCACAGCAAACACAGGAAGGCAACTTGTGTAGGACTGAAGGGATTAGCGCTGCGTCTGTCAGGCTGCTGGAAGGGGGCGGAGGCGGAGGCAGGATATAACCATCAGGCGTGAAACGTGGCTGTTGCTCTGGGGACAAACACATTCAGATTTATATCTTTCCTGGAATTTTGTGGATCCCAGGACATGTGGCCTTACCAGTAGAAACGACAGCAGTGATGTAAAATGGTGCCACGTCCTGGTCCACGTGTTCCTAGATGCGGCAGCCCGACGTCCACCTCTCACGCTGGAACAAACCCGCTTGACTAACGAAGTTTGACAAGACCCAGGTCAGGGTAGAGTGGCTGTTCTGGAGAACAAAGCAGAACAATGCCAAAGCAATCTGTTCTGGACAGTAAGCTGGTACTAAAGTAGGCTGATCTGAACAGCCCCTGCTTAAAAGTAGTCACCCAAGTTTGCTTTCGCAGAAACCCAGCAGATTTGTAATTCATACTTAACTGCACCCAGTGCTACAAATCTGTGATAGTCATGCTGAGAGGGCCTGGGTAACTGTCCTGTAGTGTGGAACAGCAAAGAATAGGTTAATAATGAATATTTTTGTCTTGGGCTGTTCTGCTTCCAAAAACCAGCATCTTTAAAATCACTGCTGACATAACTCAAGATAGAGGAGACTTATGTTACAGGAGAGCCAATGTATTAACTATTCTGTGTTTAATTTTACAACATTTTTTTTGTTCCTGTCAATTAAACTTACAGGAACTTTTCATAACTTTCAGCATCTGATGAAAAGGACTTGGATTTGATTTAACATAGTGAGGGGTCTCGATCTGTTGAGAATCAACAGGCCTCCTTGCAAATGGGAGAACAAGAGAACTGCAAATGGGTGGGGGAATAGAGAAGTAAAGCCTGTAGGTATTCAGTGTTTTTCTGTGACCCAGGGGCCAAAAAGTCCAAATCATTAATAACGATTTTGATGGCTAAAACGGATAGAACTTACAGGTGTCTGGTTTAGTTGTGGCCCACCATTTTTGCGGCTGTCACCTGTGCAGGGCTGATGCAAAAGCTGTGGAGACTTCAGTGAGTTGGAATGAGCAGTTTAGCACCCAGAGTAATTGCTAGTACAGCGCTGCTCAGTGGTATCGCTGAGTGCCTAACTCTGTAATCGTGGTGGGGTGGGGGGGATTTTCCTTTAACTAATAGGCTCAGAGGTACCTCGCAGCTTTGCTCTCTGAATGAATGACCCGGCACATGCTTTCTCTCTGTTCTGTGTACTTCTCGTTTTCCTTTCTGCTTCTCTCAGGATCAGCCAGCTTTACTGGCCAAGTGGTCAGCTATGCTTCGGGGGAAGCGCCCATTCCACCCATCCATCCAGGTACAAAGCCTTCCTGCTGCCTGCCAGTCCATGTTCCTGCCTCCTCCTCTCCCGCCCTCTTCTCCAGGCAACTTCACCCACCCAGACGATCCTCCCATGACTACTTCATCCTCTCCGCAAGAGACTTGCTTTTTTACTGTAACTATTTCTAGCTATTTCTAATAGTGTAACTGTTTCTAACCGGATGCCTCTGCCCCCCTGGTGTACCCTGGCCAGGATGGCAGGATGAGCCTGTGTTTAATTTGCCCAGCATACTGCAAGCAGGTTTTAACACAGTGGAATCATCCATGAGTTACACACCCCAGAGTCTGAGGCTCTTGTTCAAGCCTGTGACTTGCTGGTGCCCGCAATCTGCATATGGTGTGCAACACCGTGGTGTGGCAGAGCACAGGTGTGGGACAGGCACTTGTTTGGGCCAGGGGGATGCCAGCTGCCCAGCTTTGCAGTGCCATCTCCAACCTTGATTCTGCTCTTCCCAGATGGAGGGGCCTCGTGACTTGTATTTGAAGGCACTCACCTAACACATACAGCTCTTCCTTTTATAATCTGTTGGGTGCCGGTGCCTGCAGACCAGCACCTTGGTATGGGAAGGAATGGTTGTTTATCTGCAGATGTGGCTGAGGCAGTCAGATGAGCAGGAGCTGCATGACAGCCATGGTATTTTTTTCCTTCTGGAGCCTAGCACTTCATTCCTCAGCTGCTCATGATGTTTCTCAGCCCCACCAATTGCAGCTTGGCCTGCAATGTTGTCCTTCCAGTATCCCCCTGCCTTTAGGTGGTTTATACTGGACAAAAGAAGGGCTTGCTGGTGCTTCCTTTGCCATTTCATGCTTCCTGATGGCCATCTTTTATACCTCAAATCTCTTGCAGGGAGCAGAGAAGACCAGCTGCTCCCTGTGGGAGAGGGAGCCAGGAGATGAGCATGACAACATTTCAGTGCCTGCCCCCTAGTCCTGGAGCAAGGCAGACCTAGGGAGGGCAGCTGGGTTCAGCTGAGTCAGGCAGGTCTGTGATGATAAGGCAGGTATGCAGTAAAGACAGGAGCACTCATGGGTGTCAGGATCAAGCTCGCTGACAGTAACCAGGGGCAGGTGCAGTCTACTGATTGCCAGGCAAGTCCATAATGGCCAGGTAGGTCTGAGGTAGGACAACAAGGTCTGTGGCCAGACGCAGGCATAGCTGTCACGCAGCTGAAGAACAACACTCCTGTGACATAGCCTGGCACTGAGCTGAAATGGGGGTCCCGGGCCCACGAGCAGGAGGTGTGGGTAGAAGCTCTTCAGGGCCATCAAAGCCTGTTAGTGCCCTCAGGATCCTGGCACCTCTGCAGTACTATTTTAAATCAGCTGAGCTACCATGAAGACCACCAGAACGTTTTGGATTATTACAGGAGAGTGACAAGGGCGTTGCATTCACCTCAAAGTAGCCACCTTGCAGCAACAGCCATCACTTCACATCCTGCTCATGCAGCAGCTTCACCTTATTAATGCCAGTGTAAGTTAGGCTTGGTAGCAATTGGAGTTGAAAAGCTAACATGGTAAAAGTGGGGAGAAGTTTGTACATCCTCTCTGAATACTTGGAGCCACAATTGCCAAATGCTTCCAAACTCATCTTTGGATGTATCTGGCTACGCCCTGGGTCAGTAGGACATTTCATGGTACCCGTGTCACTCTATTCACTCTGCAAATACTGGTTTGGCACTGGTTTTATTGGACAATGGTCATTCTCAGGAGAGGCCAATTACAGTCCTGCAAACAAGCCTGCTTGTGGCTTGGTTATCCACCGGTCACTGTTCCCATCCTGAGGCTGTTCTTGGCTTCTGCTCAGCAGGAGATGTGGTTTCATACAGCATGGCTGGCCAAGACCTGAGGTTTTTTCTGAGGGTGCCACTGCCTGCGTAGGTGTAGGCATGTCACTTGGCTCACGTGTCCGTCTCCTAAGCACAGTTGTACAGAGTGAAACACTTGTCTGATGAATGGGCAAGAGCCTTATTTTGCTAATGTCTGTAGTGGACTTTGAAATAAGTTAGGAAGGTGCACTTTTTGCCACAGGTATTACTACTGTGGAGCTCTAGGCTTACCTCTAGCAACTATCCTGAGGAAGTACCTTGCACTGTTTTGTTTTCTTCTGCTGGATGTCTAACCGTGCTCTCTGATGCTTTCCTGTGCCTTGGAAATGGCTAGTTACTACAGCTCACGCAGTTGCAGACCAGCAGTTACAAGGAATGAGGGAAACCGTGCCAGGTGTGGTGGCAAATTGGTCAGTGTGCATGTGTCTTCTGCGGCTGTCACATCACACTGCTTCTAAGACAATTTGCTTTTAGTCTGTGTACCCCCAAAGTAACCCCTGCCAGGTGTGGAGCAGGTCCTTCATACCGTGACTTTTCCTTCCCTCCAGAGCCCACAGTTTGACCCATTACTTCCTTAACCCTCTTTCCTTTACTTCAGGCTCATGGATGTGCCCTTGTCTCCTGTCTCAAACTCTCTGCACTCTCCTAGGTCTTAGCACCCAGCCAATTCCTCATCACAGTCCCTCTGCGTGGCCTGACCGGGTACAGGGAATGCCAGGTACGGCACTGGCGTTATTACACCATGCATGGAGCCAAGCTCCTCTCCTCCGTACGGGACCCTGAGGAGTTGCATCAGTGGCTGGAGGTGGAGCAGTTCTCAAAAAGCCTTCAGCAGTGGCACGAAACGGATGTGAACATCGAAGGTGATCTGGTTCCGGCCAAAGTCCTTATCATCTTCCGGGAGCTGGTGGAGAAGTCGATTATCTCCTGTAACCTCTCCAGTGAGTTTAGTGGGGACAGGTATAAAGGGAACTGGCTGTCCTCTGCAGCTGATAGAGGGAAACTGTCGCACACACGAAGCATTTGCTTGGCTCACGCGATCAGAAGTTAAAAACAAACCAACCCCTCCAAAATCGGGGAGCCTTTAGCCCGTTACAGACAAGAATGTAGGCCTAGATTGAAGGTAGAATTAAGTAGTCCTTGGGCTCTTTATGCCTAAGATGTTGCTCCTTTCTTAGGAGCATGCATAGGTTCTTCAGCAACATCCCCCTCACGGTTCAACCAAGATGTAACACATTTTCAGAACTTTTAGGGATTTTGTGGGGGGTGGAGGGAAATCTTGTTCTACTAAAGCACCTGCAATGTATGTAGACTATCAAGGAAGGTACTATAGGAACATTGGCTACAGGGAAGGTGCCTAAGTTGGAGAAGAAAGTGCTTGAAGATACGTATAGGGCAGATAATGCTCTGAGGAAACCTTAATTGCCCATAGCTTTCCAGCATGGGGTGGTGGGAACTAAGCAGAAGAACTTCCACTTGAGTAAAGTCTGTTGGACAGGAGCTCTTCCCCCCAGTGTCCAGACTACTCCAGTCCTGTTTGGCAGAACGAGACTTGGGAAGTTTGCTGATCCCTTTGTGAGCAATCCAAAGTGCCTGTCTAGATCCTGTGGCTAATTACACTGGCAGTGTGATAACACAATCAGTGGTGCATGTAACGTGCCTTCATAGCTCCAACAACTGTAGCAAGATGCTGCCTGAACAGTGATCCCCATGTTTAATTCTTGGCATCCTGGAGGCATGTTACAGACTTCAGCTAATGAATGCCTGGCTTGGTCCAAGCTAAATAGTCTATGTCCATCTTTTTGCATTAAGATACTGTGACATGATCAAATCCAGACTGTGGTGCCTCTTCACACAGCAAGTTTCCAGGATGACTCTACTCACTGGCAGTCTGATATGGGTCTTCTGTGTTCTGGAGAAATAGGAGCCTTTTCCAGTCATCTGATTGCACTCTGAATTTCAGTCACAGGAGAAAACGTGTTAAAGTCAACCTCAGCTAGATCATTGCATTCTTCCAGAAAATATGTTCTCCTAGAAATGGAAAGGTTGATGGGAATGAAATTTCACCATTGAGGCTCACAGAAAAGACCAGATGCAATGGGCTGCATCTGAAAGTTGACTTATGTGAAAGTCATTGTGCTGAAGCAAAAACCTACCATTGTGCCTAGCAGCAGTACAGCAAGTTGTAGAGCCCAGAGAGGTATTTCCAAGGGACCTGGGGGGATGATGTTTGGGCTGAAGATTCTGACACTGTTTTAATAAGGTCAGCTGGGAGGAGACTGGCACAAAGAAGATGAGCTGAGACAAAGTCAGGAGGACATTTTTGTTCATTTCTAAGAATGAACTTCATCCCACAGTACAATTGAAGTTGCAGAAATGTTTCCCTGATTTCACTGCTTTCCTATTTTTTAATTCTTTTAGTACCAGCAAAGCCAGGGTTTTTGACATATCTCACTGGTCATCGGTGGGAAAGTATGTAGCACGGTCGTGATGGTTTTGGAAATGCTGTGAATGCATTTACTTTCTGGCTGCTCTAATGCTTTTCATCTGTGAGTGATCCCTGCTGAGGGCTTGGGAGCAGAACAGTTCCTGTTTTGGTGCCAAGGCTTGGTTCAGCAGGGAATGAGCATGCAGATTTTACCCAGGGTTATAAAGTTTTGGTTGGGATGGACTCCTCTATTTGCAAAGTAATTCACCCCTGTGCTTCCTGGAGGAGGTGCTAATTTACAATAGGGAGTAGGCAGATGCTTCCTTTGTAAGAGCAGCTGATGTTTATCACTGTCCCTTCTAGTCTGTTTTGTGGGCTCCTTGTGGAATTGCTCCTTATCCCGTACCAATCAAAACAAGGTGGGTTAACACACTACTATTTAACTTGCTTATGGTAATCTGCTCTGTCTTTTCCTTCAGTGGGTTAGAGCAAGTGGGATTGTGCAATTGACTCAGCTGGCAGAGTTGAAGGGACAGTGATCCTGCCAGAGTGACAGGGAAAGCTGAAGACACAAACCTCCTCCATGAACACAGCAGAGCCAGCAGCAAACATCTCACCAAGTCTGATAGTTGCAGCTTTCATTTCTTCCTGCTCTTAGAGCATGTTGTTCCTGGAGGTGAGCCACTCTTCTTCCACTGAGGAAACCTCTTTCCTCCAAATCACCACAGAACTAATTCTTTTTGAGATTCAGTAGTCCCCATGTGGCAAGACATTAGCCTTGTATGTGGTGTGACTGCTCTGCACAGGAGGCCATCAGTTCTGGCACTGTGTTCTGTACGAGTGCATCTCCAGAAACAAAACTTACAGATACCCCACAAAACACTCTGAATGACCAGCAAGGGTAAGTCATTTGGTCTGACCACAGGTTCTCTGAAAGAATAAGATCTTTAGGTATGATGTGTTCACCTGGTCCCCTCTGATCTGCAGCAATCTTGTATTGTACCACTAGAAACTTTAGGTTGCACCAGTTGTCTATGTGTATTTTTAAGAAGCTGGTCCTAGGATTTAAGAGGGCTCCATAGAGGAAAACAAAAACAAAGCAATTGAGTGTAAAATTGAGGGCTTATTTGTTCCTCCTTCTTCCTGTCCTCGTTCCCCAGGGTAGGTGAAGACAATAATTTTTTTCTTGCATTCTGCTTGTGGCACTGAAGAGAAAGTGTTAAACCAGAACAAGAGAACTGCAAGACCCAAGGCTGCCCTTTGCTTGGCTTGTGGGAAAGGACCTTTTCTTCTTTGTTATCTTCTCTTGCTGTTCCCTCACAGGTAAAGTGACGGTGCTGGAGAGCTTCAGCTCCGTGGTCCGGGTGGCTGTGGAGACGTCAGAATCCCAGGTCGAGGTGGAGCTGGTCCCAGCTGTGGAGATCCCAACCTGCTGGCCTGAGAAAGCCCGGTGGCCTCGTTGCCTTAGGCGCTGGCCGTCCCAGGAGAAAGTGCAGTGCATCAAGGTAAATCATGTGAGAAGCTCTGCTGACTCTGTGCTGGGATGGACCTCAGAGGGGTCCAGCACTGCTGACAGCGGTTTCCCAACTGAAGGACTGCATGGCAAGAAGGTGGAAGGTGTATTTCAAAGTAGCATGGTTGGAAGGTGTATTTCAAAGTAGCATGTCAGATTTTCTTGGGATTCCAACCCCCATCCCCACCCCCAGCCCCTTACAGTGGTGAATTCTGAGGAAGAAAAACTGCATAAACTGTTTATTGCACGAGTGTTTCATACACGGCTCTGCCTCTGTAGCTCAGCAGCAATGTGCAACACTCTTGCTGTTCTGCTCTGCCTCACACAAGCCCTCTGCAAATGGGCAGCAATCCTGCAGTTTTCCCTCTGGCCTAGGCCCATCTTTCCCTACAAATCTCATGGGTGGATTCCAGCACTCCAGCTCAGCCCCAGCTATCAGGTTCAGTTGCTGAACAGGTTCAGTTGCCTCCCGGTCCTGCTGCCCTCACATGGGCACAGCCCGTTGCTCCATGGCAAAGTGCCTGCAGAGCTGTGCCCCTGCTTCAGTAACACTGTGGTACAGCACCTGGTGGCTCTTGAGGTGGACCTCCTGGAAGTAACTGATGAGGAAACAAAACAAATTTCACAGTTACTTGATTAGGAATTAGGAGAGGAGAGGTTTGCTGCCTCTGCTAGCCCTGTTCAGAAAACACTGAGAGATGTCACACGTCCTTTTTTGTAGCATCTCTCTGCATCTGATGTCTCCCTCTGTACTCTGCCCTGGTCAGGCCTCACCTGCAGTACTGTATCCAGTTCTGGGCTCCCTGGTACAAAAAAGACAGGGATCTCCTGTAGAAAGTCCAGAGCAGAGCTACAAAGATGATTAAAGGCCTGGAGCATCTCCCCTATGAGGAAAGGCTGAGTGAGCTGGGACTGTTCAGCCTTGAGAAAAGAAGACTAAGAGAGGGTCTTATAAATGTTTATAAATATCTCAAGTGTGGGACACAAGGGGAGATAGCCAGCCTCTTCTCAGTGGTCTGTGGAGACAGGACAAGGGGCAAAGGCCTCAAGCTGGAGCACAGGAAGTTCTGCACCAGTATGTGGAAGAACTTTTTCACAGTGAGGGTGACAGAGCCCTGGCACAGGCTGCCCAGGGGGGTTGTGGAGTCTCCTCCTCTGGAGATATTCAAAACTCATCTGGATGCCTCCCTGTATTATCTGTCCTAAGGAACCTTCTTTGGCAGAGGGGTTGGATTTCCAACCCCTACATTTCTGTGATTCTGATCCCCCTTTTGTCCACAGTCACTTGGTTTTGACCTTTTGGCCCGCTCCAATTACCACTGGCAGCTCTGCTTCTCCCGTGCTGAGCATATACTCATGGAAGGGCTTGATGACGATGGTGGTTGTCGCATGAAGTGCTTCAGGGTCATGAGGCAGATGAAGGAAGATGTCTGGTGTGCTGGAAATAAGCCTGTTATCACAGCTTATCACCTTCAGGTAGGTATCACTGTGATACCAAGATATGGTCCCAGTATCTGTTGCAGGGGTTTCCATCCAGGAGTGTCAAAATGTCACGGTGTAAATCACTGTGACATCTACGTTATCTTCTAAGGTACATGTCAAAACCATAGTGCAGTAAATCGATGCTCCAAACTTTAACAGGAAACTAAAGCCTGTAGGAGCATTATGATTGTACCAACCTAAATAATGTTAGAATTGAGGTGCTCTGTTTTGATTTCACATAGGCATTGTAATACTTTCTTTAATTGCACAGTTACCTTCTGCTTTTTGACTGTCCCAGCCATCCATATCCATTTGTCAGTCTGTAGGAAAACTCTGTCTTTCTGGATGTGCACCAAACAAAGCTCTCATAGGTGAGCAGTATTTCATGAAGGAGGTAAAACAATGACAGTTCTAGTGCTTTTTCACCTGGGGTGGGAAGAGAGGAAAGAGGTAAAGGGGTGGTAGCCTCCTCCCTGCACATCCTTCAGGGTTCAAGATGACTTCAAACAGCATTTGTGCAAAAGAGACAGGGGCTCTGCTATGACTGCGTCCCCACATCTGGCAGCTGCAGACACTGGTGGACCACAGGCAGCGCCATTTATTAGGCAGTAGAGCAATCCTGTTTCCTAGGTTTCCATCCCCCTGGAGCTGCCAGGGAGAGCCTGTTCTCCCACCTTAAAGCCTCACGTTGTCAGGCTGCCACGGAATTACTGATCTTTTGGTGTCCCAAACCAGGTGCAATGACAAGATTATTCCTGAAGAAAAAGTTGCGACAGTCAAATACTATTATAGTCATGGGCCTGAACAAGACAGGGTCCAAAAAGGGTTGACAAAGCTAGTTGTAGCTTAGCAGAAAGTACAACCTGGAGGAAAAAGCTCTCATAGGTAGGAAAAAGTGGAAAACCATTTAACCATTAGTAATGATCTCTTTCTCTGGCTCCTCTGGAGAAGAGGTGCAGGAAGTGCTGTTGCATGGACTCTTGATCAAGATAAAAAGCTCTTTAAAAGCTCTTCAGTTCTTTACTGCACTTCAGGCTCTAACTGTAAGAGAGGATCGGTTTACTGGGCAGAAGGAATGCTTTGACATTACCTGCATTTTGAAAAGGGGGGAGGGAAACAGAGAGAAAAATGGTCATTTGAAGAACTAGCAGCTCAGCAGAGGCTTAGTGTTATTTTTTTTCACATTGTTAGGTTTCCACTGTCTGAGGTGTCTAACAATTACAGTTAAACAAGACTCTTCATGAAAAAAGCCCCCTATGACAGAGGAAACCCTTTCCCCAGAAGCTGTTAAAGCCTTAGAGGGCTGAGTAACCACGCTCATTACACTTACCTTCATAGGAATTAAGCTCAAGATTGGGAGAAGACCTAGGTACAGTTTGAAGGCCAAATCTTTGCCTCTGGTAGAGAACTGGCAGATAGGGCTGGTTTAGTAAATGCTCGGGGTAGATCACTTGGTTTACACTTGACTGGAAGAGCAGCACTACTTTCCTTGCCTCCAGAAATGTCACTGCGACTGCTGCCCATGGATCTTGCTGAAGGAGCTTTAGTGTGACGAAAGGTAACTGCTATGCAGGTCTCCAAGGATTAGCTCTTGCAGCGTTGTATCTTGAATTCCTCACTATGTCTTTTGTTCCCTGGCAACATTAAAAAAAACCAACAACCCTCTGTGGTTATAGCAGCTTTGAACAAAAAATTGTTCACATTTGCAAAGCTATCTGAGAAGAAATTCCTCAGCCCTACGACTCCTGCAATGCCTACTGGAGAGAAAAAAAACAAAGCAGGCAATCCAGAATAGCATGCCTTGTTTTGATGAAATTCTACCTCTGAAGAAACAGAGGAGCTGAAGGCTATACTACAGCCACATCTCACCATGCCTGTGGGTCTCTCTTTGGGTTGCTGAATCCATAAAACAGCATTGGGACTCAGAGGACATTAAGGAACTTAATTATTAAACCCAAAAGGGGTGGCTCTCTAGTTTTAAAACTGATTTTGGGTTGACCAAGGCGGTTGTTGTGGCTTTTTTGGTACAATAAGAGTAAGTACTGCCAGAAAATTCTTCTCGGTTGTAGGAAGGCCTAAAACTGCAACACAGGCAGCATAAAAACACCACTATGAGAACAATAATCACATGCATTTCATTATTTTAACCACAGATTTAACTCTGGCAATGTAAAACCAGATCAGATAAACTTTGGGGAATAGAACAAAGTGCATGCCGTGAGTATTGTATGTCGGACAAACACAGGCTGCACTTGACTGGAAAGCACGGCCTGCCCCTGCAGCAGGTGCTTGGAAAATCTGTTTGCCATGCAGATCGGTGTGCATCATCAGTGCAAACACAGCTGAAGCTGAGAAATAGTTATATTAATCTGATTATTATTTTCTCCCTCCTTGTATCCATGAGCTTCTGCACTTGTGTAACAGGCTGTTTTCTACAGCTGAAAATGCATTTCTACAGAGGCTTCTGCTGGAGGACGGAAAATAAGCTGAAATTGTTTTAATGAGACCATTTTCCCTGGGCTTTTGCTGCAGCCAGTGGAGTGGGGCTCCTCTGGGGAAAGATCCCACCCAGGCATGTCAGAGTTGCTCTGCGTGATCCCCAGAGGAGGCTGTAGCTGTGATCCTTCCGTCACAGAAATGTTAGCGCAGGGAGACGGCGGTGTGAGTCTCTCTGATTTCCAAGGCTGTCAGCCATTTACCAGCACTAAAACTGCCTTAGTAAGCTGTGTGAGCCCTCGACAGAACCTCTAACACCTCTCCTCTCCCATCTGCTTCTTGCAGACAGTGCTATTCTGGACGTGTGAAAAATACCCACGCACCAAGGATTGGCGCTGCTTCCCCCAAGCCTTTCTAAGGCTGGTGCAGAAGCTGCACAAGTGTGTAAGCCAACACTTCCTCAAGCATTACTTTGTCAAGAACACCAATCTGCTCAAATATGCCAACACCAGTGACCTGGACTTGGTGGCCAGCAAGCTTGCAGTCTTCTTGGAGAACCCGGTCTTCTGCCTGGACTAAGGACGGGAGAAGGCCTCCTCATCCCAACCCTGAGCTTGACCCCCTGCCTCCTCTCCCCACCTCTGGTTGTTCTTCGTGTCCTTCCAGTAGATGTTGCATCTGGCTTTGTAAGACAGTTGGCACATGCGGCGCGAAAGAGAAATGTCAAGCTGGCAGCAGTGGGCGGTGAAAACTGATGGGAGGTATCGCTTGATGCCCAGCTGATCTAATTTGCTTTCAGCAGTGACAGCCTGCCTGGAAGCTACAGCCAGTGAAACCCAACTTTCTGTGTGTCAGTCAGAACAGGCAACTGCCTTGTTCTCCGTCTCTAGCGTGGTGGCACCTAAGCAGAAAGAGGGTGCAGTGAGGCCTCGCTCGGCTGCCTACCCGCTGTGTAACCTAGCACATGTGTGGTTCCCGCCTCCCCCTTTCTCACAAGGGCCGCGGGTTTAATTCCCGAGTTGCCTTGCAGGCCAGCTCTGCAGATGAGCAGAGGAACACTTCTGAAGTGTACTGAAGCTGGGAGCTTTCTCAGAGGCACTTTGATGCTTCCATCTCCAGTAAATGGGATCCTACCCCAGTAAAAAGATAACTCTGCTGCCAGTGTTGAATAGCTCAAGGGAAGCGAGAGGAGGAACAGTGGGTTTTGCCTCCTTGTTTTCTCTCCTCTGCTTCCATTTTTCTTCCAGTTGCTTCAGAGGTGTTTCCTTCATGTTTGCCTTTGCCAGTTGTATTAGTGCCATACAACCAGGGGGCTTTGCCAGAGCAGATTTCACTCCCACCCCTGGCTCCATCCAGCAGGCTGGAGGGAGGAACAGGTCTTTCCCTAGTTGTTAGCACCCATGTATTTTTGGGTGGTGTACAGGAGAATATTTTTCAAAGGCTGTTAGCTCCAAACCCCTCATTGCTTTTACAATTATGGATGCTTAAGAAGGAAATCAGTTTTAGTGTTTCAAAAGAACAGAGCTCAAGAATGAGTATAAAGACTTTTGGTTGTAATGCTATTAAATCACTGAAACTAAACCAAAGTGGGCTTGTTTGGGGGGGTTGTTTTTTACACCTGCACATAGATAAGTATCTCCTTTGCCAAGGGAGGTGGCCACAGATAGGATTTGCAGCCCATTCTCCAGGGAGCTGCTGCAGTGGATGGCCTGCAAGATGACCATCCGCGGCAGAGCATCTCCCCCTTGTGTCAAATTGCGGTCTAACCATGCATCTTTAGTACAGCCTCTGCTTTCTGACTTGATTTTGTACAGAGGAGTATGTTAGCAAGTCCATGAGGATTCATCCCAGAGTACTGAAGAAGTCTGGCATACTGTATGGCAGCACTCCTCCTAATCATCTACCAAATGTCCTGGGAACCTGGGTATGTCCCTGCTGACTGGAAGCTAGCCGGTGTTCTTCCAAGCTATAAAAAAGTGTTAGAGAAGAACCCATGGAACTGCACAACCCCAGACCTCTTAGTTTAACCTCACTTCCTGGTAAAATTATGGAGAAGATTATACTGGGTACTGTTAAAAACATGTAATGAATGATGCAGTCATTAGACACAGTCAGCATGGGCTCACCAAAGGAGAATCCTGATGAACTGATCTGATTCCCGTCTATGATACGGTCACCCGACCAGCCAGTGGGTGTAGGCTTTTTTCTGGATTTTGATCCAATAAGGCTTTTGGGACTGACCCTCACAGCATCCCTGTGGACAAGTTGTCCAACGGTGGAATAAACAGGTTCAGGCCTGGTCAGGCCCCACCTGCCCTAGTCAGGCCCCACCTGGAGTTTTGTGTCCAGTTCTGGGCGCCTTGGTATAAAACGGACAGGGATCTCCTGGAGAGAGTCCAAAGAAGGGCTACGAAGATGATTAAGGGCCTGGAGCATCTCCCCTATGAGGAAAGGCTGAGAAAATTGGGACTGTTCAGCCTTGAGAAGAGAAGACTAAGGGGGGACCTAATTAAAGTCTACAATTATCTTAAGCAGAGGATGCAGGGGGAATCAGCCAGCCCCTTTTCAGTGGTCTGTGGAGACAGGACAAGGGGCAATGGCTCCAAGTTGGAGCACAGGAAGTTCCGCACCAACATGCGGAAGAACTTTTCCCAGTGAGGGTGACAGAGCCCTGGGACAGGCTGCCCAGGGAGGTGGTGGAATCTCCTTCTCTGGAGAGATTCAAGACCCGTCTGGACGCCTCTCTGAGTGAAATGTCCTAGGGAGCTGCTTTGGCAGGGGGTTGGACCCGGTGATCTCTCGAGGTCCCTTCCAACCCCTACAATTCTATGATTCAATGATTCACAGTGCAATGGGTGAAGAACAGGCTGAAGGGCAGAGCTCAGAGGGTTGCAGTGAATGGGGCTACATCTGACTGGCAGTCAGTCACCAGTGCTGCTCCTCAGGGCTCAGTTCCAGGGCCAGTTCTGTTCAACACATCCACCAGCGGTCTGGGTGCAGGAGCTGAAGGCACCAGGAGCAGGTTTGCTGACCGGACCAAACTGGGAGGGGCTGTTGACTCTCCTGAGGGACAAGAGGCCTTGCAGAGGGACCTGGATGGACAGGAGGCAGGCCGGAGCGTTGGGCTGTGAGAGTGGGGTGGAATTTAACAGCTCCAAATGCCGGGTTCTGCTCCCGGGCAGGGGTAATGCTGGGCACGGGTGTGAATTGGGAGAGGAGTGGCTGGAGAGCAGCCCTGTGGGAAGGGACCTGGGGGTGCTGGCTGGCAGCAGCTCAGCGTGAGCCAGCAGCGTGGCCTGGCAGCAGGAGGGCAAACCACATCCTGGGGTGCACCGAGCACAGCGTGGCCAGCCAGTGACTGTCCTGCTGTGTTCAGCCATGGTGTGGCCTCACCTGGAGTACTGGGTCCAGGTCTGGGCCCCACAGTGTAAGAAGGATGTGAAGGTCCTTGAATGCCTCCAGAGGGCAACAAAGCCAGTGGGAGGGCTGTCAGGCATGTCCTGTGAGGAGTGGCTGAGGACTTTGGGCTTGTCTGGCTTGGAGAGGAGGCTGAGGGGTGACCTCGGATCTCTCTGCAGCTTCCTGAGGAGGGGCAGTGGGGAGGGAGGTGCTGAGCAACTCTCCCCGGGGCCCAGTGACAGGACACGTGGGAATGGATCAAGGCTGTGCCAGGGGAGGGTCAGGCTGGACATGAGGAAGCATTTCTTTATGGAGAAGGCTGTCAGACCCTGGAACAGGCTTCCTGGAGAGGTGGTCGATGCCCCAAGGCTGTCAGTGTTTAAGAGGCTGTTGGACAGTGCCCTTACTGCCGTGGTTTAACTTGGTCAGCCCTGGAGTGGTTGGGCAGTTGGACTAGATGGTTGTTTTGGGTCCCTTCCAACTGCAATAGTCTGGTCTGGTCTGTTTCATTCTATTCACTTCCTTATTCTTCACCTAAGTATAGATAGAGGCTTTCTTACACAGTTAATTCTTCAGCAGAGAAGATGTGGGTCAGGCAGGATCCCAACTGCGTAGTCATTCTTGCACTAGCCTCCTGCATCAGATCCCACCATGTGCAGACCATGAAACTGGCACCCTCTTTGCTCGGAACCTGGGAATAGCCTCCAAGTCGCCTTTCCACATGGGTAACCCCATGGCATAGAACTATTCTGAGCAGGTAACTTTTCTTGCTAGACCTTTTTTCTCCAGGCTCATTTCTAAATGGCACAGATGGCAGTGTCGTGATGACACCCCCCTGTTAGACACGGATCTCCTGTTCCTGGTGAGCAAAGAGATGCCAATCTGCTGAGCAGGGTCAGGCAGCTGTCACAAGTAATGTCTCCTCTTTTGTCTTGTTTATTTGTCCTGTGGTTAAAAGGCTGGCTTCTGAAGTTGGAGGAGGACAAAAGGAGTTTGGAAAGACAGTGAAAAATGTTTGGGGCTCTTAATCCCAAGGTTTATGTTTTAGAGCCCTGACACATGATTTGTTTGGGATTCAGTTGTGGCTGTTGAATTTATCTCCCTTTGTAGCCACGGAGAAGGGTGTTTCAGTGGTGGTATCTGAACTTGGCTGCAGTTGTGTACCAGAACCCCCAGTTGCTGCAGTTCACAGCTTGCTGTGGGCATGCACAGTGGGCTGCAGAGCCATGAGGTGGAAGGTACTGCTGCTCTGGCAGGGCAGCAGCCTCTCACAGCTGGGAATGAATCAGCAAAGCTAGCAAGTAAGCACGTAATGATGGACCCCGGCTTTGAGCCAGGTCTGATTAGGTGTTTTTTATCACTCTCTTTTCTTAATACACAGTTGAATCCATCAGCTAGTGTGTGCTGCCACAGGGACTGGTATTGTGGCCGTATAAAACTAAAGATCTGCCCTGGATGGTACATTGCAACTGACCACAAAGGCAGAGAACAATCCCTAGCTGCTTCTCCAGAACCACCAGAAACTACGTTAGTTGGTCACTGGCAAAGGGTGAGGCTTTGAAGGAAGGACTAGTATGTTCATTGGAGTAGTTGAATACAAGAAATAACTGAGACAGGTTGGGGGTATACTACATACGATCTTACATCATCTAGTGCTGGTCTGTTTGGATGATTAAAAAGCCTTGCCAAATGTACTTGCTGCATTCCTTATCACAGGGGACTTTCTGCAAATAGCTTTTCACTTATACACCCAGCTGGATTATAAAATCATGCCCTTAGCCCAAGGTTTTCCTCCATAAAAGGGTATCACACTGTGTTTTGGCTATGGAATAAGTTTTATGCTTTGTATTTTTAATTTTTTGAGCATCTTGGCAAATACAGACTTTCTTGAAGTACATTAAATTTAATCCAAAACTCCACTTTTGTTCGGAGCATCTGGAAGGAGTGCGATGACCATTTGTTCTCCCTCTCTTTTTAACTGCTTTTAGGAATATCTGCTGACTCTCAAAGTCACTGTCAGGGGAAGAAGGACAATTCTTGACTTTCCTAAGTTCTTTATGGTTGGCTGTGACATTTTGCTCACCTCTCAGTTTTGCTTTGTCTCCTTAACTGAATTACTGTCATTAAAACAAGAAGGGGCAGGCAGTGGCCAAAAGGGAACCGCCTTGTATGCACATGAAGCACAGCAGTTCCCAAAGCATTTGCATATGCAAAAGAGGGGTAAATTAAACTGCGTGTTTGTGATGAGACATGGGGTGCAAGGAGTGTTTCCTTCTGGAAACCCTCTGTTCAGGAGACATGAAGCAGCATCTACGAGAGAATTTCGGCTGGCTCGCGGCTGAGCTCTTGGCCACCATTGTCTTTGCACTAGGTGATGGCACTCGAGGCTGAGGGTGGCTTTCAAGGAACTAGAAAGGCAAGTTGTTCAGGGTGGCTGGTTGCTAGCTGCTGGCTGGGCAGGAGAGGTGTACGTGATCCTCCCTGTCACACTGGGAGCTGGAGCCTCATCGGGGACGAGGGATGCTGAGATGGCTCATGGTGGGTGCTAATGGCCTCCTCACAGCCACCGGGCCTTTTTAGGCCTCACCACAGACACCGCTGCTCCATCTGTCAGAGGCTTCAATGCGAAATGCGTTGCGACGTTACCGTGTGAATCCTTAGGGAATTCGCGATGGTTTTAGTCCTTTTACACTCTCTGCTTTTCTGTCACTAGAGGGCAATGTCTCTCTCAGGCACGCACACCGAGCCCGCATCTCGCTTGCTCTTAAAATCAGCATCTTGTTAGTAATCATTGCGCTGAGACAAATGAACTCGATTAATTTAATGCTCAATTCTACTGCCAAAAAGGGGAGAAGGGAAGAGACCATGGGAGAGCTTTCTAATAAATAGCGAGGCTCAGGTAAAAAGTCTCTCAGCTCTGGGAACCGCTCCAAGGGCCAGAATATAGATTTATTGCTTTCTGCAGCAAAGGATGGGCTCACAGTAATTCCCAACAGACTTGGTTTGGGGAGAACACTGACAAGCAAAGCGCAGGCAGGGTTCTGGGAAGGAGGGAACTTGCGGGAATAGCCACCACCCTGCTCCATCAGAGCACGTGTCCATCCCTCTCGCTGTGGGACTGGGCCACACGCCCAGCATGACCATGAGTCCTGTGTGTGTGTATACCTCCCTGGCACCTCTGCTGCCCTCTTAGCGTTTCTGCTCCCCTCCCACACCCCACTAAGAGATATTTTTCTCTAAACGGGTTTTCTGATGCCACCCATTTGGCTCTGGTGGGAACTGACAACACGTACTTCTGAGTATGTGTTGTCTCTCCCTTAAGTCAGAGGACCGAGGTGTACGGAGGCCATAACAGGCCATCTACCTCTCCTTGCCCTGCGTCCCCCCCATACTCCATCTTTAGTTTGGAGTGATGTTCAGCAATGACGTTAGAGTACCTTGCAAGCTGCTTGGCCCCTCTGAGCAAAACTGGGACATGGACAGAGATAGAGAACAGGCTAATCCCGCCTTCACACTAAATATTTTTCTCTTTTCTGGTGCTAGGATTGTTGGGTTTGAGAATAAACTTTTTTTAATTGTTTTTTTTTCCACACCCACCCCCAGGACTCTCTTCAGAGGCCCTGGCAACATCATCACATTGTGACACTGTTGCAGAGCACCAATGCTCAAAACATGGTAAGAGATCCCACTTGCCTTAGCAGGTCAACCTGTGTTATCACCACAGGTAGCATATGATGCCCTTGACCTTTTTGCAGTGTGACTACTCTGGCTGGAGGATGATGAACAGTCTCAAAGAAAACAAAACAGCTCCAGGTAGCAAATGTAGTTTAGCCTGTTCTTACCCAAGCTGTTGCAGCACAAAGAAATGGAGGATGCTTTTTGCATGACACAGGTATTTGTTAGTTCTGCTCCAAGAAACACCTTTGGTCTGAAAGAAAGGACAGGATCAGAGGCTGGCTTTGAAATCATATCCTGGATGGGTGATGAGGAATGCACAGATGCTATGAGAGATCAGGGCTGTGGAGAGGGCAGAATGTTTTTGCACAGGAAAGATTCTCTAATTTACAAGGAAATGCATCAAGGAAAGAATTAATCAGATTGAAAGGCTTTGTAGTAATTAGCAAAAGAGAATGGCATCTTCTCAGGCTCCCCTGGGTAGTGGTAATTACCAGCTGCACAACTGTGGCTTATGCACCCTGAAGTTGTCTGGATTAAAAAGCTAAATATCTTCTTGTTTTCTTTCTTAGAGAAGCCACTCTTGGAGTCAGGCAGGTACACAGACCACAAGCCAAAAGAAATATGTGTCAAACCTCCTTCAGCCTGGCAGGGCACCACTTTACATGCAGGGTGGTCCAGAGCCTGAGTTGTATCTGGCCCATCGTTTTTCTGCTGGTGCCTTGAAGGAGATGGGTACCATTTGTTATCCAGCAACCCAAACAGCCAAACCACTTCTGCTGCAACTGCAAGCAGCCTTAGACCCATCAGCTTCTGCTACAAATCCCAGCAGCAAAGGTCACGGTCTCTTCTGGTGCCAATACTGTCACTGACACAGCTGGGGGACTTCAGAGGCAAGGTTTGCATGCACCTTAACTCAAGGGAGCTGGGTAATGCTTTCCAGGGAAAGAGTTTTATTAATTCAAGAGAGTTTATGAAAAGCCGTTTCCAAGCTAGTAATGAAGAAAAAAGAAAACACAGTCCTGGGGAAATAAAAATCCTTCTTGCAAGGGACTTCTTTTTAAGGACATGAACATCAAGCAGTCAGTTCCTGTGACCCTCTTTTAAAAGGATGAGGACACAGAGATGAGAGGGATCTCACCAGCCACTGAATTCGTCCACTGCTCTTTCTGGTCCTTTCCCCTAAACAAACAGATTGCTGTTCCAAAGGCAGTTAGATACTTTGCCCTGGCTCCTCGGGCAGGCAGACTGTTTTGGACCCACACAGATCATTAGGTGGTTTCTTTGAACTTTCAGCCTAAATGTATTCACAGTCAGCTTTGGTTCTGTACCAGTACAGACTCACGCCGTTGTTCTCCCTCTGCGGGGTTTGCTGTCCACGCAACCATCACAAGTGTAATCATAAGCTCCCTTGGCTTCAGCTCACCATGACTAGATATGCCAAACTCTTTGGTCTCTTTTTCCCTGATAAAAACCTCTGTTCCAGTCCTGCTCTGCATCTTCTCCAAGTGTAATTCATCTCAGCATGGATAACCAGGGTGGTTTGCAGTGTTCCAGATGGGGTCCCATCAGTGCCTCCTGTAATGGCACATCACATAGACAGTACTAATCCATGCAGGACATCCCCTGTGCTAAAGAGGAAAGCACACCCAAGTACCCTTAAAAAATAACTGCAACTTCAAAGGAGGAGCGACTACGGTCAGTAGTTCCTTTGCCAAACCAGGTTAGGCTGGTTGAAAGGCTTTGCCATGGTCTGGTTGTCTTGGAAGTGAACGGAATTCTCCAGGCTGCGAGCCAACAGATTCATCATCTCCGTGAGACCCGAGCTTAAGCCAGAATCAATGAGTCTGTTTCAGCCTGTTCTTCCCTGCCCTCCCCAGTCACAACCGCCTTTGGGCTGTGTTTCTCCCGGACTCCTTCCCCTCCAGTCACTGCTAGACACCTCCTTGTGAGGCAAATCTGCCTTTTTACACTAAGCTCAAGAGTTTGGCTTTTTTTTTTTTCCCTAGCTGTATCATTAAAATAACATAGACTGGAGAGGCAACAGATCAGTGACCAGAGCTAATAGCAGCAAAAAGGATTAAATGAACAATAGGTCTTGAGAGTAATTTATGAATGCCATTAGCCACTGAGAGGGCATTACGTTAGGGCTGCAGTTCTGAGGGAGAAGGGTGGGCCTTCTCTAGGCAGGAAGAAAAACCAAAAATGTGTCTGATTGCATTTGGATTAACAAAGGTATCGATCTGCCCTGCCATGCATCTCGGGCTGCTGTGTTTAGAGCAGATGTAATAACGTCTGAACAAAGGCAAAATGCACTTTCTCTGTCGTGTGGTCGGACCCCCATGGCCAGCAAACGTCGTGTTTGCCTCTCGGGGCTGCCGGGGCACACACAGCGTCCTCCCCCCTGCCTGGCGAAGCACAGGTCTCCACCAAAACTCTCCCAGAAAGGCAGGTTTCCTCTCGCCACCTTAGCTGCGGGAGCGCTGCCTTGCAGCCTGTGCGCCACGTCCCAGGGACGATGGGATGGCACAAGCGGTGCCTTTGTTTGCAGCACCTCCTCCGCATCTCATTTAATGGCCAACACGGTGTCTCGTTAAACTGCTTAGCTGGGCAGCCGGGGCCATTCGTTACAGTGTGATATGAAGGATCGTAATCAGATTAAACCGCAGGATCATATTGTGGAGGGAGAGATTAGTCTGGAGAATAAAGAGAAAGTTTAATTTTCTCTGACAGTGCAGAGTTGCCCCTGCTTGGGGCAGCGAGGGGCACAGAAAGCAACTGCAGAGGCTCGAGCTGTGGAGGATTTGTTTCGCCGGCTCCTTGCTCGGTTTTGAGCAGAAGAGTTTTAGCACCGCACCCACTTTGAAATACAGGTTAGGTCTACAGCCACCAGCCCCTCACAGGGTTGGTTCAGTCTGCTCTGCTTCCCAAATGAGGATTTGAATTGTGGGCTTGCAATTGGGGAAGGAAAACCCAGGGGGTGTAAATGATGCCAAAAGCCAAAGCTGCGTGTGCGCTGAAGCGTGGTACTTCTGGGAGGGGATGCTCTTGGCACCAGTCACTTAATTCTCATTATCTCTGTGCTGGAGGCCCTGGTCTCTGAGACAGAACCCTCCTTCCTGCTCCAGTGCAGTCAGCATACTGTCCTTTGAGTCCTCCAGCAGTTTGAGGGCAGGAGGCACCCTCCAACAGTCAGCAGGAGCTCCACAGTGTGAATGCATAGCTAGGAACTCTTCTGTGAGCTCCTCTGAGCAGATTCGGCGACCATTAAAAGTAGCAATGAAAGAAACAATGGCAGGTTGGGAAAGTGAGATGCTGATGGATTTCTGGCGTCTCTGCCACCAGCAAGGAATGTGATTGTGGGTCAGAGCTTCTCTGGTTTCTGTCCTGAGTTCATTTAACAGGAGGGTCTCATGGGGACACCCCTGCTACCACCAACTTCAGAAACAAACTCAGACCTCTGCAGCTCTCTCCACGGGCACTGCAATGGGCAGCAGTCTCCATCTCTAGAGATACTCAAAACCCACCTGGATGCTGTCCTGTGCAGCCTGCTCTAGGTGATCCTGCTCTGGCAGGGGAGTTGGAGTAGATGATCTCCAGGGGTCCCTTCCAACCCCTGCCCTTCTGTGATTCTGTGGTACTTTTTAAGATGTTAGCTGCCATACTGCAGCTTGGGAATCTCTGTCCTGTATTTCTTCCCCTTAGGGAGCAGACAGCTAAAGCCAACAAGGAGGTAAAATCTGTAGAGAGAACTGCTTTGGCTCAGGGGAGTTCAGAGGAGGTATGCACCCCTATAATCACAAGCATGTTCTGTTGTCACTGGTGTAACCAGTGGGAACATATGAATACATGCGCTTTCAGAAATGGTGGCTGGGCTGAGTCCTGTCCCAAATGAAGTAAACAACTGTCAGAAAAGGGGAGATTAAAATGGATGTATAAATTTTTAAACTGTACCCAAGACAACTGTAAGTTCTGTTCCCACACTCCTGCTGGTACTTGTCCTGGAGATACACTTAATGAATAATATATTCTCTCATCAGCTTGATCTTTTGCTCAGATATTGTACCCTCTTCCTTCTTTGTCTGCTCTCCATTCCCTGGAGACTAAGTACTTTAGGGCAGGAGCCTGGCATGGAAAGATCTTCAGTTTCATTGTGCTTCCTGAAATTTAACACAATGCAAACCCCTAGCAAGAAGTCAGAGTAACGAAGGAGATCCTGATCTAAACAGCTGGAAAGCTGCCAGAGCCTTTCCAGCCACCCGAGACAACTTCTGGGGTGACAAGGCACTTGGAGGGGAAGCAGATGGATGAGAAACTCATCCCCACCTACAGCCATGCAGATCACTAACCATGTCCCCTGTTTTGGGATGATGAAGTGCCAGAGCGCCGGGGATGGCAGTGCCAGATGCTCAGTATATGGCTTTGGGGAACTTGTGGCCAACATTAACAACCAAAAAGAGACAGCAACAGACTGTCTGCCCCTCCTGGTGCCTGACAGAGACTGAGAAAGGGCACTCGGACAACGGGAATGCATGAATCTAGCCATGATACTCTTTAACCTTGCAGCAGGTTCTGCTCAGGCCAGACAAGTCCTCGGTTGTCCCCAGGACCTCTGACCAGCATATTGACTCCAGGCAAGCTCCTGGAGTCAGAGAGGCTGCTGGAGGCAGAGCCTTCTGGCAGTGCTTGGAGGCTTTTCTGCTCAGTCCATAGCAAAGGTGGGAGCAGAGCAGGGGCAGAAATCCTGCTTTGTCTGGCAGAGCCCACCTTGGGTGCAGTGGTGGTCTGAACTAGGGATGCTGTTGCAGTTTTGCATGGCTGGGTTCTGGTGGAGGAGGGGGCTGCAGGGGTGGCTTCTGCCAGCAGCAGCCAGAATCTCTCTGCAGGCCCCACAGAGCAAACAGCAGCCAGGCTGTAGGCTGGAGTCATTGCTGACCAAGGCCAAGCCCATCAGTGACAATCACAGCACCTCTGGGAATCACATTTAGGAGGAAAAAAATGCAAGCAGCTGCTTTTTGCCACCAGAGAAGGGAGTGAGAAGGTTAAGAACCTGTGCAGGCACCAAGGCCAGGGACGGGGGCGGGCATGGGGGTGGGTTAGGTAAGAAGCACTCCACATGGAGTTCCCCTGCAGCCCATGGAGAAGACCATGGTGGAGCAGGTGTCCCCCTGCAGCCCACAGAAGAGGACAGGGAGCAGAGACCCCACCTGCAGCCCATGGAGAGGCCCCACACTAGAGCAGGTGGAGACATACAGAAGATGCTGTGACCCATACTGGAGCAAGCCTCTGCCAGCACTTGCAGCCCATGGAGAGAGACACGCAGAGATGAGAGACAGACCCAAGCTGGAGCAGGTTTGCTGGGGGGGGGTGGGAGGGGGGCTTGTGAATCTGTGAGGGACCAGGCTAGAGCAGTCTGGGCCTGAGAGACTGAGAGACATTCTGTGATCTATGACTGCACCCAGTGACCCACGCTGGGGCAGCTGGTGAAGAGCTGAAGGGAAAGGACTCACATTGGAGAAGTTCATGAAGGACTGTCTCCTGTGGGTGGGACCCCATGCTGGAGCAGGGGAGGGGTGTGAGGAATGCCCCACCCTGGCTAAGAAGGAAACAACTCATGAGGAACTGACTGAAACCCCCATTCCCCCAGTCCCTGCCCCTCCCCATGCCACAATGGGGGGAAGAAGGGAGCGAAATCCTGACTAAAGTGCAGTCTGCTAAGAAGGGAGGGGTGGGGGGAGGTGCTTTAAGCTCTGGCCACACTTCTCATTACCAGACTCTGGTGTCACTGGGTGTGCAGGGCAGTGTCATCAATTAGAGGGTTTTCTGTCCTTTGTTCTGTGCTGAGCCTGTTCTGCCTGTGATGCTGATTGGGGAATGATCTCTCCCTGTCCTGATCTCAACTCCTGAGCCATCCTATCTATTTTCTCCCCCTGTCCAGCTGAAAAGGGGAGTGATAGAGCGGCTTTGGTGGGCACCTGGCCGCCAGCCAGGCCTAAACCACCACAGATGCACAGGGTGAAAGCAGCTATGTGCTCGCAGCAGCTCTTCCCTCTGGGACACTGCACACTCTCTAAAGCATTCCTGATGCTGAAAGAGTTTGCTCTCAGCAAAGGCAACTTGGGCCTTCATAGAATCATAGAATGTACCATAATGGTTTGGGTTGGAAGTGACCTCAAAGCCCATCTAGTCCCAACCCCCTGCCATGGGCAGGGACATGCTCCACTTGACCAGGCTGTCCAAAGCCCCATCCAACCTGGCCTTCAACACTGCTGGGGGCGGGCAGCCACAGCTTCTCTGGACAGCCTGTGCCAGTGCTTCACCACCCTCATGGTAAAGAATTTCTAAATAATATCTAATCTAAATTCACTCTATTTTAAACCCATTACCACTTGTCTTATCACTGCACTCCCTAACAAACAGTCCCTCTCCAGCTTTCCTGTAGGCCCCTTTAGGTACTGGAGAGCTGTGATAAGGTCTCCCAGAGCCTTTTCTTCTCTAGGCTGAACAAACCCAACTTCCTTAGCCTGGCCTCATAGGAGAGGTGCTCCAACCCTTTGGTCATCTTTGTGGCCCTCCTCTGGACTCACTCCAACAGCTCCATGTCCTTCTTGTGTCAGGGACCCCAGAGCTGGACACAGCACTCCAGGTGGGGTCACACCAGACCACAGGGGCAGAATCACCTCCCTTGACTGCTGGTCACACTTCTTTTGATGCAGCCCAGGATACAGTTGGCCTTCTGGGCTGTAAGCAAACATTGACAGTTCATGTTGAGCTTTTCATCCACCAACACCCCAAAGTCCTTCTCCTCAAGGTTGCTCTCAGTCCGTTCTCAACCCAGCCTGTGGTTGTGCCTGGGATTATGATGACCCATGGGCAAGACCTTGCACTTGGCTGTGTTGAACTTCATGTGGTTGGCATGGGCCCACCTTTCAAGGCTGTCAGCATGTTGCTGATACTTTTAACAAGCGCCGATACACATACACTATGGATATGATATCCAGTACATGTAGGTACCAATCCAACCAGACACAGGCTGTATTTTCCTCTGGCACCCTCTGTAAGTACATGGGCAGCATGTATCAGGGGCAGAGCCCAAGCTGTCTGCTGGAAACAAATGCAGCTGCCTCTGTAAAGCACATTGCAAACTGCTCTGCTAGGAGGAGACTGACTCCATCAAATGTTTTCCTCTCTTTGCCCTGGTAACTTGGTCAGGTAAGGTAGCTTGCGCCCTGGCACTTTCTGTTCTTGTATTAAAGGCTCTTACAGGCAGGGGTCCTGCTAAAGCTCCCCCATGCAGGCAGGCCCCAGTTCCTCTTGGGGCTGCTGTAACAAAAGAACCTATTTGAAACTGGCTTGAATTATGTTCCACCACACACTGTCCCCTGAGAAAGGGGAATCTGAGGCACAGCAGTGAGACATCAGAGGGGGTGAAGTCAAACCCCACGATACACACGGACCTGGGGCCTATGAAAACGGGACAGCAACACTTAAAAACATGGTACCAACCTTCTGGCAAACAAAGTCTTTCAAGAGCTGTTAAAAAGGTTTGAAAACAAGAGAAAAGATCTAAGATGATCCGTGCTCTTTGTACTGCATGTGCAACAGCCACATGGCGAGCTGAACTGATGTAGGTTGGGATGTCAAAGGGGTCAGGATGTGAAGGATGTTGGGACATGCAGGTGGCAGGAACCCCATAAGATGGCCTGGGCAAAGCTATTAATGTGTTTGCAGCGTGGAGAAGCGGTAGCAACAGGTTGCTTTCAATTGCTAGGATTAAACCAGAGTAGTTTTTCAAAGCAAAGTGGAGGACCACATCTCTGTTTGTGTTACAGTATTTCAATTTCTTCTTTTACTCAGGAAACCACAGCACAGGCCACTTTCGGTGCTCTCAAATTCAATCCCTTTGAGCACTCAGCCTACAATCAAAACAAGAAAACAGAAAGCAATGCTGCAACAAATAGTCACTGTTTACATCCCAGATACATATAATTTATGAAAAACAAGCTAGCATCCAAACCCAATGTCTGCTCACTGCATAACACATGGTTAGTGAACAGGAGGCTGCCAGGGTCTGGGTGTGTTTTTCTGAACAGGAAATATCTGAAAAGACAAACAAATTTTGGCAATACTCAGCAGTTACAATACAACCTAAAGCAGTCTGGGAGAGCCCGAATATGTATTTCTGTTCTACCCTGCGTTGCAGGCACTGCAGCTCACTGAGAGATGAGGAGTGGCTGATAGAGCTGGGGATGTTTAGTCTGGAGAAGAAGCTGAGGGGAGACCTTATCAGCACCTACAACTACCTGACGGGGTTGTAGAGAGGTGGGAGATGGTCTCTTCAGCCAACTAACAGGAGATAGGACAAGGAGAAATGGCACAAAGCTGTGCCAGGGCAGGGTCAGATTAGATGTTCAGACAAAATGTTTCACTGAAAGAGTTGTCAGGGCCTGGAACAGGCTGCCCAGGGAGGGGGTTGAGTCACCATCCCTGGATGTGTTTAAGAAAAGGCTAGATGAGGTACTTTAGGGATATAGTTTAGCATAGGACAGGAATGGTTGGACTTGATGATCTTAAAGGTCTTTTCTAACCTTGTGATTCTGTGAGACGGGTCGGGTATCCACAAACTTCTGTGCCAAGCCTACACCAAAATTTCGCACAAGAATCATAGGCATGAAGAGGCACATCCCTTTCTTGTTTCACAGAGAGACTGATCTGGTTTGTGACTAATGATAAAGGAAAACTGTAATATGTGCCAAATTCTGGGGCTTAGACAGAAACACTAACGCCAGCCCTGCGAGAAACTTGTAATGCTGACAGCAGAGTTATGTGGGAATAACATAATAATAGCTCTTACCTACATACGCAGGACAACAGCTCGGTCTAAATATCACTATAAAGGGCTGAACTTCAACTTAGCTTTTATCAATTTGATTTCTATTTATTTATTTTGTCAGTGGCCTGCTCGTATGAGCTAGTAAAACCCCATAACAATACCCTGGTCAAATGAAGTGCAGGTGCTGGAGTCTTGTCTGAAACACGTGTGATGTAAGACACACGGTGGTGGTTTGAAAGCAGACGGCCATTAAAATCACCTGGTCTCTTCTTTTCAATTCCCTTCAATTTGTCCCAATAGCATCCTCAAAAGTACATTCAACACCTTTTCTCTCCCTGGCCTAGGCAAGACATGAATGCATCATCAGCATGAGCCTATCTCTGAGAGCCTGCAAAGACGGTGTAAGACTAGAACTTACCCCAGAGCAGAGTAGAAGGGGCAGAATCACCTCCCTTGACCTGCTGGTCATGCTGCTTTTGATGCGGCCCAGGATATGGTTGGCTTTTTTGAGCTGCAAGTGGGCACTGCTGGGTCATGTTGAGCTTTTCATCAATCAACACTCCCAAATCCTCCTCCTCGGGGCCGCTCTTAATCTGTTCTCCACCCAGCCTGTGGTTGTACTTGGGATTGTGCTGACCCATTGTGCCAACTCCTTAGCGTGTGCTGAACTGAGAAAGTCATCTCTGTACGGCTGCTCCAGTAAGCAGAGAAGCTGCTGCTGCTATTTGTGATGCTGTGTTGTTTTTCTCTCTCTCATCGTTTGTTATTCTTAATGGTATGGTTTGCTTTCTGTTTGTTTATTAAAATCCTTCGTGGTGATTACAGAGCCATCTCTTATCAAACTGCAGGGCTCTGCCTGCAACATTTGTTGTGCCTTGGATGTAAATAGCTTCAATTAGTTTCTGGCTGTTAATGCAAGATTGTCACGAGGAGAACATTCCCTATACTGCTGCCCTGGCCGCTGTTTAAAAAGCTGCTCCTCCAGCAGCGCAGGAGCAGCTGTAGAGATGCCGCCTTTCAGGCTGACCAGAAACGGCCGCCTTCGCCGTCACCGTTTCCCCAGCCGGGCAGGAAGCGATCTGAGTATCTGGACCACTGCTGTTACAGGCCCAGAAACACAGTGGCAGCCTGGGAATCCCACTCACCTGCTGCAGGGAGACAAATGCTCCGTGGCAACCTGGCCCAAAGGGCTTGGGTAAGAGCCCTGCTGCGGGCTGCCTGTGTCTCAGCTCCCCAGACCCACCAGGGGCATGATGCTATATTTAGGGACAGTTTCTGCACTGTATCTGCGTCACCAGGTGGAGGGGAACCTCCCTGTATTGATTTCTTCCCCCATTGGGCTGGAACGTGCTTCATAAGCAAGCTTATGAAGTGTGGGTTGGGTCACTGGATGGTGAGGTGAGTTGAGAACTGGCTGAATGGCAGGGTGCAGAGGGTTGTGATGAGAGGCACAGAGTCTAGTTGGAGGCCTGTAGCCAGTGGTCTGCCCCAGGGGTCCATACTTGGTCTGGTATTGTTCACCATATTTATTAATGACCTGGATGAGGGACAGAGCGTACCCTCTGTCAGCAAGTTTGCTGAAAATACAAGACTGGGAGGAGTGGCCCACACACCAGAAAGGTGCACTGCCATTCAGCGGGACCTGGACAGGCTGGAGAGTTGGGTGGAGAGGAACCCAACAAAGTTCAACAAAGGCAAGTGTAGGGTCCTGCACTGAGGGAGGAATAACTCCATTAACCAGTAGAGATTAGGGGTTGACCTGTTGGGAAGCAGCTCTGCAGAGAAGGACCCAGGCATCCTGTTGGATAACAAGCTCTCCATAAGCCAGCAGCATGCCCTCACGGGCAAGACCAATGGTAACCAGGGGTGCACTCAGAAGAGTGTGGCCAGCAGATCAAGGGAGGTTATCCTCCCCCTCTACCCTGCCCTGGTGGGACCACATCTAGAGTGCTGTGCCCAGTTCTGGACTCCCCATGTCAAGAAAGACTGGGAACTACTGGAGAGAGTCCAGAGGAGGCTATGAGGAAGATGAGGGGACTGGAGCATCTCTCCTATGAGGGAAGGCTGGGAGAGCTGGGGCTGTTAAGTCTGGAGAAGACTGAGAGGGGTTTTGATCAATATTTGTACTATCTAAAGTGTGGATGTCTAGAGGGTGGCTTCAGACTGTTCTCAATGGTGCCCAGTGACAGGACAAGGGGCAATGGACACAAACTGGAACACAGGATGTTCCACCTGAATATGAGGAAAAACTTCTTCACTCTGAACATGGCAGAGCACTGGCACAGGCTGCCCAGAGAGGTTGTGGAGTGTCCTTCTCTGGAGATACTCAAAACCTGCCTGGACATTATCCTGTGAAGCCTGCTCTGGGTGATCCTGCTGTAGCCGGGGGGTGTTGGTGGACTGTGTGATCTCCAGAGGCCCCTTCCATCCTTAAAAAAAAAAAAATTAAAAAAGGACATTGCTCTGGCCTGGCTGCTGGGTGAAAGGCTGGGCCAGAGGGTAAGCGGGGTAATGGCTGAAGCTTTCTGGCACCGAGGTGGCTCTGTGCCCGACAAGGCTTGCTGAGAGACGGGAGAGGCGTGGGTGGCGCGCAGAAAAGGGGGGGAGGGCGAGACGCATCTCTGTGAATGCTCTAAGGGATGCAGAGGTAGCCCTCCCTCCCGCACCCCGCGGCAGCCCAGACGGGTTTGCGGGGAGAGCGGCGGCCGCTGGGGTGCAGTGCAGCCCCGCCACCCGCCCCTCGGGCGGGGGCTGCCGCCGGCACCTGCCATGGGGCAGTCACGGCGGGCGGCGGCGGCCGCCGCATCTTTTCACTCCCAGGCCCCTGCGACACGGAGCCATGGGGATGGCCGAGGCCCGATGGAAGGTAGCAGCTCAGGCACACGTACACCCTTCTTCTTTCCACCCAAAACCCCATACTTCTTTCCTCACCCCTGCCTCCCCAAAACCTGATGTGGAGAACATGGCCCTCGGGGAAAGCATACCTCCAGGAATAGGCCCCACTTGCAGGGAGTGGTGGAAGGCCCTGGGGCTGGCAGAGCTGATTCTCTGTCCCACTACCTGTGTAGGCTCCTAGATTTCAGGGTCACCCAGCACCAGAGCCATCCCTGCCAGGGTTTTCCAAAGTAGAACCTGCTCTCCCTGGCCAAAAGCCACCGCAGAGTGTGCCTGCACCCCTGGCCTGAATTTGCCCTCCTGGTCAGGTAACGCAGAGCATTGCTTTAGACTTGACCAGCTCCACAAAACACCTCCTGAAAAGCTTCTCATGACTTTTTTTTTTTTTTTTTTAAATGTCATCCAAAGGTGTGGGGGGGTTTCCCCCATCTGCTCTGATCCAAGCCTAAATCTCCCTCTGCCTTGGCTCAGCCACCATGAACAAGCAGACTGGGCAGCCAACATGCCCGTTACCCCTTGCCTGCCCTGTTGCCCCGTGTCCTTCCCTAGCTTGGGCCAAGAACATCGTGTACCTGCTGGTGGGAGGTGCACGTCAGTGCCTCTGCGCTTCACTGTTACGCTCCTCAAGCCAACATCAAAAGTTGTCCTTTTTTTCTTTCTTTCTTTTTTTTTTTTCCACTTACATGAGTCTGCTAGATTTATTGGGCAATGGAAACTTTCCATTCCAAATGACTCAAGTTACGCTGGAAACCGAAATATTTAAATATTTCTCAGCAGCATTTTATACAGCTCCTTCCTGTTCCTTCTCTCCGGAAGAGCTTTTAAACCCACAGATGAGCTGGTTCCATAGAACACAGTGCAGGCTCTGCTGAACGCCGCAGCCTCCCCTTGCCGGGAGCAAGGCGTCCTCAGCCAGCATGGGGTCCGGATGCAGCCGAGCACTTCGGATGCAACAGTTAGTCCTGACACAGGACTTTCAGCTTGCTGGCACTGCGATGGTGGCATGTGCCTCCTTAACAGCAGCACTGTGTGCTGGTAATCAGATCCACTGGGTCCAAATTCCTTCCCACCCGCCCAGATACCAGCTCTCGGAGGCAGCTGGTGCGGTGCCAGCCACACGAGGCTAGCTGGTGTGGGGGGAGACCCTGCGTTACTTAGCACAGTGCTTCTCCCCTCTCGCTCTGTTTTTGGGGTGCCACAGAGTTCCCTTGATCCCACGTAGCAGTCTAACAAATTTGGGGTGATGCTGTGGGGAAACTGTAGGCAGTACCCTGCTATCTGCTCTAAGCCTTATCCATCTCAAAGAGCTTTGCCTATAGATGGAGTTATTTCAGAGCAGGGGAAGAGCCTTCACTCTTTACTCCACACGTGGTATTACTTAGGCAGAGCAATAAACATGCAAATGCGACTTGCATCCAAATTAATTGCTGAGTGGGGGCATGCCCTGTGTCAGCAACTCAGCCCCACCCTGGGCGATGTGACTTGAAGGCAGAGCTGCCCGGGATGGGAAGCTGGGGCACAAAGAGCAGCAGGCTCTTGGTGTGACTCCCTGCTGACACTGAGTGCAGCTCAGCCCTGGGGACAGCACCTGGGCTAGAGCACCTACAGCAACCCTGGGAGAGCATCCAGGCAAGGATGACCCTGGCAGAGATACCTCTCCTCCTGCACCCCCTTTACAGCACAGCAGCCCTGACTGCCCTGTGAGCAAGGTGGGAAATAGGATGTCAGAGGGACCTAGCCTCTCTGGGTGCCTCCTGCTTAATGGAGTTGCAGTAAAAAGTGTGCTCCTGTGATGCGGTGGGCTGCTGTCAGGGAGACAGGTGCCTCTCGGGAGCGTGCTGGTGGGCCCCCAATATGAACATCTCCTACCCCACAAGGCAGACGTGTCCCCACGTCACAGCTTGGCACTCCAAGCTGCAGACACAGGCTCCACAGAGGATGAGCGTGGCCCCGGTGCAGCCAGCGCGGTGAGGACAGCCTGCAGAGCTGAGCCAGCTGCCCGGAGCCCAAAGCCTTTCAGCCTCGCGCTGGTGCGACCAAATGACTCCTCGTCCTGGTTTTCCGAAGAATAACAGGCGTGGGCAAGCCAGGGTGAGGCTGAGTCATTCTGGCTGAAGCGGGTGTGTATGCAAAGCGCAAGGGGCCATCTCGGCTCTGTCCGCAGCGGGACCGCTGCCACAGTCAAATCCGAGTGGCCACAGGCTGGGTGGGAGCAGGAGCGGGGGCTGGAGCCGTGGCGGATCGGCGTGCTGCCTGTGGCAGCGCGGCTGGAGACTTGGCTCTGAACAACAGGTTAAAATAATCCCTCCCTGTCCTTTTTTTTTTTTTTTTTTTGTTTAGAGAGGAGGTGGTGGTGGTGTGGATTTCCACTATGAGAAACATCAGCTCGGATGGGAGGTTTCTGACTGCTCTGCTGCGGTTCTGCAGGGTGAGGAAGAGAGCAAGTAGTGCTTTCCCAGCTCTAGCACCACGCACGCTGTCTCCCCCTCTGCCTGCATCCAAACCTTCTTCCACATCCCTCTGGGGTTTTGTCTGCGTTACTTACAGGGAAACTTTCAAATCCAAATAGTTCTCTTGACAGTGACAGTTTTCCTAAAAGCTAAAAAAACAAAACCCAGTTCAGCTTGCCCTGTTTCGTACATCAAACCTCTGTCAACAGTCACAAGTATTTGTAAACCCTCCTTGCAGTAAATGTTACTTCTCAAAGCCCTGAACAGAAGGTGAGACCTTGCTCTTCATCCTGAATGTGACTGAAACCTTGAGATTCCTGATCAGATGGCTGCACTGGGCAGCACTGATAGGCACTCACAGCAGTTACTCCTGTAAAACTCCAGAGCTTGGAGCTGTGCAATTATGAAAATCACCACGTTTTCATTTAAAAATAATAAAGTACCTTTCAAGACCTGTGGGGGAGGGGAAGTGTGGAAAAATGAGCCTACAAGCCTCACATCCTACATTTCTCAAACTAAGCTGCAAACAACCCCCCTACAGATTCCTTTAAAAAAACAAACTTGGCTTTTTTTATTTTAAGCCATCTTCATGACACTTGAATCACATTTTTTCTTTAATTCTGGTGGGGTTTTTTTTTCTTTCCCCTCCCTGAAAGCTGAGCAGCTGGCAATAAAAAGGCAGCCATTAATCCACCCATCAAGTGGTTCTGAAAATACAACCTGTGGCAACCTGGCTCAGATGGATGGTGGTGCCGGTCTGGCTGTGTACATAGGCAGGGAGGGGCTTTCTATATTTAAAAGGCTAATATGGTGGTTAGAGCAGAAAATAAGACAAGTGAGTCTGTTAATTAGGAATAGAAAGCCTCAGTCCCTGTAGCTCTGGTACACATCACACGTTCCTCCAGCCCTTGGCTTCCTCTCCACCCTGGTTGTTTCATCTTTCTTGTTCATCTTATATTTGATTATGAGGTCTTGATGCAAAGGGTTTCTTGTCCCAGTGCAGCAGGGCAGCTAGTTGTGACTTCCTTTCATGTTCTTCAGATCCCTAAGAGCGTTATTTGGTGATCCCCAAAGCAACTGTCAATAGCTCTCTCAACCACTCCACGTTAGGCAAGATACCTTTGGCCTTGGGGTGCCATTTAACAGCAGATGGTTACCTGGCACCAACGTCAGCAGCCAGAAGATGATGTTTCTTTGATGTATCAGCTTCCAAAATTTTCCTGTACCTAGTTGCCATGTAGGGAGATGTTCTGCTTGAGCAGCCTGGAGGCAGCCAAAATATTTGACCTTCTAGATTTCAAAATCAATGAGTTTTGTAACTTGTGGCTCTGTGTGTGACTAAAGGAGTCACACCAAAATTTGGGAGAGCAAGCACTGCTATGTTGATTTTGGCCTGGTATTCGAAGCAGGAAGTGCCCGAGGTCTCAGGAAGCCACTTTCCACAAATCCAGCCTAATTTTGGTGAATTCAGGAGGCTTGGAAACAACAGCCAGCTCTTACATGACCTTAATCACGTGGGAAGTGGGAGAGTGGGAAGAAGACTGGTTCCAGCTTATTTGAGGGTTTCCTCACCGCTGAGAAGCAGCCCAAGTTTTACAGAACAAATGCTGCACACATCTGCCCCAGCCAGCCAGAGGTGCTGAACCCCGTGCGGTAGCTTCTCGGACCTCCACTGGGTGCGAGTCTTGTGAGTGGCATGTAAGGTGGCCATGTCCCCCCCATGGTTGCCCTTACCTAGCATGCTTTTGCTTTGTGGGCTAGAAAGGCCTGTTTCCTTGCCCTGGTGGGACGGGGAAAGGGTGTCTTGGGCTGATGTAGCAAAAGCAAAGTCTGGTTTCATAGAATCATAGAATTGTAGGGGTTGGAAGGGACCTCGAGAGATCATCGGGTCCAACCCCCTGCCAAAGCAGCTCCCTAGGACATTTCACTGAGATAGGCATCCAGACGGGTCTTGAATATCTCCAGAGAAGGAGACTCCACACCCCCCTGGGCAGCCTGTCCCAGGGCTCTGTCACCCTCACTGGGAAAAAGTTTTTCTGCATGTTGGTGCGGAACTTCCTGTGCTCCATCTTGCAGCCATTGCCCCTTGTCCTGTCTCCACAGACCACTGAAAAGGGGCTGGCTGATTCCCCTTGCATCCCCTGCTTGAGATAATTATAAACATTAATTAGGTCCCCCCTTAGTCTTCTCAAGGCTGAACAGTCCCAATTTTCTCAGCCTTTCTTCACAGGGGAGATGCTCCAGGCCCTTAATCATCTTTGTAGCCCTTCTTTGGACTCTTTCCAGGAGATCCCTGTCCTTTATATACCAGGGAGCCCTGTCCTTTTTATAACAGGTTTGTGGGTATTCTTGGAGAACGGGGTGGGATTGGCTACGCCGCCCAGCACAGGATCAGCGTACTGCTTCCAAAGGCTGCGCTAGACTACCAAAACCAGCAATCCCCTGCGGTGATGACAACCTGTATCACGCTCATTCCGGCTGTTTTGTGTTGCTCTGCAGCTGGGAAGCCATCCTGCACTGATCAGGTGGTTTATCAGAGGTCCATTACGCTGAATGCCAGCCATCTGTAAAGCTCCCTGCTCCACCTGCAGCCTCAAGATATCTCTTCTCCTTAATAATTCAGTGCCTCTAGATATGCACAGTAAAGAACTGGCTCCGTTCAGCAGGGACTTTGCCTCCCATGCGGCAGGCAGATGTCTCAGCATGGTAACGCTGCCCTTTCCCGCCGGGATGGGCTTGTCTCTGCAGATACTGGAGGCAGAAATGTGGCTTTCCCCTTGGACCTGCTGTCCTCACCTGAACCGCCTTGAAAAGCCAGTTTTTGGCAAAGCTGTACCTCTCCAGATTTTGCTCTCCTGCTCTGATTACTGGTGGAATCCAATATGGGGAATTTGTGGCGAGGCAGGGAGGAGGCTGGGCGGCTTCCCAACAGCAGCTGATGTAGGATTGCCCCAGATGGGGTGGCCCAACACCCCTGGCAGCTTCCTATGGCTGGTGGTGCTGAGATAATTTATTGCCTGTTGTTCCCTCTGTCCTGCAACTGCTCCTGGCTGTGCCAGCACCCAGAGGGAAATAGCCTGTTTCTCCCCACAAAGGGTAGAGACTTGCCAGGTATAGCGTGTCCTCATTAAGGGAGGGTTGCTTATCTCCTAACCTACAGTGGCAGCTGCAACGTGCCCTTGGTTATGTGTCCATCCAAGAGTACAAGGCAGATGGGGCTGGAGTCTGCATGTGGGGAGCACAGGGGTATGTGCACACACACACACGTGCTGCTTCCCAGTGGCTGGCGATGGGCTGGGTGACACCAGGCTTCTGGCCCCGAAACAGAGGCATCTGAGGAAATTTAATTAGATAGCAAGAAACGAGCAAGAAACTTACAGGGAGGTGAGTGGTTGGTTAAGGGGGAGAAAAACAGTGAGGGTTTTTTTGCCTTCTTGTGTGGGCAGTGAAGATGCACCCTCCTGCTGCTGCACCTGAGAGCACCTGCAGCTACAGGTATTCTTCTCTTGAACATTAGCCTTGGCTACACTGCTTAAATTAATTGCTAGTTATATGTGAGGGAAAGCCAGAAATGAACTGAAAATCAAAGTTCCCCACCAGCTGACGTGTCTGGAGTGAGTAGGAGCCCAGGACAGGGCTCCTTGCCACTGGCGGGAGGGGACACTTCACTGCCCATGAGCATCAGGAGTGCTGCAGGGTGAGGGGCAGGGAACGAACCACACTTTAATCAGATGTCCAGCTGAAGGGAAAAGGCCAAACTGGTGGGCCTCGTAGGCTGGTCTGCAGGCAGGGACTCCTGCGGGGAGGGTGGGATGTTGCAGCCAAGTGCACAGACGTGCTCCAGAGGTACTGGAGCAGAGCACCTGGCTGCTCCTGGGTGAGCTGGCCCCAACTGCAGGGGACAATGGACACCAACAAAGCCACACTGGGGGGTAAGGTGGCTGGTGTACAGCATCTCTGGGTCCGACACCAGCAGGTCTGAGCAGCACCCAGCAGCGCAGGCCCTCTGCCAGGCATCACGGCAGTCTTACCAGCCTTCCTGTCTGCCCAGAGTGTGGTCACGTTTGTGACTCGTGCTGCAGTAGTTTTCCATTGGAGGGCATACACAAGGCTGGGTATTTTCCAGAAAGTGAAACAGAAACATTGACATCTTCCAGGACACCCCTAGTCATCAGCTGGTAGAGCTGACTCATTTCTATCTTGTTCTGAGGTCTGTGCTGTTTCTATTTCTCTTCCTTTCTTCCCACCCCTGCAGCTCAACCCGGCACAGCCACTGCCATGCCTCCTGGCACATGGGAGCAACACCGGCATTGCCAGTGCCCTGGGGTGGCTCCGACCACTTCTGTGGCATGTGCCAGGCAGGACATGAGAGCTGGTCTCCTCCATCCCTCCTCCCAGCTACATCTCCAAAAACCTTGCCAGTCCATCTAATCACAGGGTTTCTTGACTAGCCTCTCAGATCCTCTAATCTGGCCCATCAGGGACTTCTGCTCTCTCCAAGCTTCCCACAGCTGCCACAGCTTCCCCTGCTTTTTGCTAGAATTTTTGGACACCTAGTCCTGCCACGCCTTCACCACAGCATTCTCTCTCCTCAGACTCTCCTCTGCCCCACCACACCTGAAAGCCAGGTGAGGAAGACCCTGGTGCAGGTGGCATAATGTCATGGCCAGCATCTTTGTGTGGGAGTGTTGTGGTTTTGCGTGGCTGGGTTCTGGTGGAGGAGGGGGCGCTGAAGGGGTGGCTTCTGCAAGAAGCAGCCAGAAGCTTCCCATGTGCCCAACAGAGCAAACACCAGCCAGGCTGTAGGCTGGAGTCATTGCAGACCAAGGCCGAGCCCATCAACAGTCACAGTGCCTCTGGGAATCACGTTTAGGAGGAAAAACCACAAGCAGCTGCTTTTTGCCACCAGAGAAGGGACTGAGAAGATAGAAGAAACTGTGCAGGCACCAAGGCCAGGGAAGGGGCAGGGAGGAAGTGCCGGAGTGAGATTCCCCTGCAGCCCATGGAGAAGACAATGGTGGAGCAGGTGTCCCCCTGCAGCCCATGGAAGATGACAGGGAGCAGAGACCCCACCTGCAGCCTGTGGAGAGGCCCCACGCTGGAGGAGGTGGAGACACATGGAAGATGCTGTGACCTGTGTTGGAGCAAGCCTCTGCCAGCTCTTGCAGCCCACGGAGAGAGAGTCCCACACAGGAACAGGTTTGCTAGGATGTGCTTATGACTCCATGGAGGACCAGGCTGGAGCAGTCTGGGCCTGTGAGACTGAGAGACATTCTTTGATTTATGACTGCACCCCATAGCAGTGACCCACACTGGGGCAGCTGGTGAAGAGCAGAAGCCCAGTGGGAAAGGACTCACATTGGAGAAGTTCATGGAGGACTGTCTCCTGTGGATGGGACCCCATGGTGCAGCAGGGGAAGGGTGTGAGAAATGCCTGTCCCAACTCCCCACCCCTCCAGCTAAAAAGGAAAGCAACTCATGAGGAACTGACTGAAACCCCCATCCCTGTCTCCCCCTGTGACACCTGGGGGAGGGGGTGGGAAGAAGGGAGTGAAATCCTGACTAAAGTGCAGTCTGCTAAGAAGGGAGGGGGAGGTGCTTTAAGCTCTGGCTGCACTTCTCATTACTGGACTGGTTTCACTCTGTGTGTAGTGTAATAAGTTAGATGTTTGGGTTCTTTTATTCCATATTGATTCTGTTTTGCCTGTGATGCTGATTGTGGAATGATCTCTCCTTGCCCTTATTTTGACTCCTGAGCCTCTCAATACCTATTTTCTCCCCTGTCCAGCTGAAAAGGGGAGTGATAGAGTGGCTTTGGTGGGCACCTAGCCTCCAGCCAGGGCCAAACCACCACAGGGAGACAAAGTTTTAACCAAGGCTCTGCAGAGGTACTTAACAAGCTAGGTCATGCAGTCCCAGCCATCCTTCCTCTGTGATGAAGGGATGTATTATCACTCCTATTTTAAATGATCCCCCATTCTCTACCCCCAGTAGCCCTAGAGAGGTGGCAGCCTTGCAAAAACCTTGCCCTTTCTTGTCCTGGAGGGTGAACAAGAGCTGCAGAGCTTCTCCAGCTTGGTAGCTTGCAGCTCCACAGACACCCAGTCGTTACCTTAATGAGAAGCCTTATCTCAGGATCTTTTCCATGAGGGCAGTGCATAGGCAGCGAGGCGGGGGGCAGCCCCATAGGCCTTTTCCAATAGCCCTTTTGCTCCCCTTCTCCTTCCCTCTCCTCCTCCCCATCCCTCTGTGAGCTCTCAGCCGACATGACTCCAGCCAACTTGGGTGCACGTGGCTCGGGTCCACTTGTCGGTCCTGTCCACCGGGATAAGCAGAGCCAGTGGAGGGAGATGGACAAACGGACACAGAGATGCAGGCAGGCAGGCACTGAGAGGCAGGCGCAGGGAGAGGCAGAGAAACACAGATGCAGGTAGGTCTGCACGTAGCTGCTAGGCAGCCTGCGCCATTATTAAGAGCGAGACACGCGCTGGGGCTAAAGGAGATGTGAGAACATGGGTGCACGTGCAGGCAGGCACATGGGGACAGGGTATCTGCAAAAGCCTAGGCAGAGACAGACAGACAGAGCCAGGCTAAGCACCAGCAGGCAGGTGAAGAGGGACAGGAACAGGAGGAGAGGAGGAGTACCAGGGGCACAGGGTGAGGAAGAGCGGGCAGCAGCTACTGGGCAGTGTCTGTGCGCACTGGAGTGTGCCACGGCCCTGTTTCCCAAGGGAAGGGAGGAGCAGCGAGACGAGCCCAGCCTCCTCCCTGGCCAGATCCACCTCGCCGTCCGGATCCAGACGGTAGACAGACAGCAGCTGCTTTCAGCGCCAGGAGGGACCCACCCGGAGCAGTCAAGCTCATTTACAGCCAGTTTCCTGCCCTTGGCTGCCTTACAAAACCTTGCAGGGAAAATTATGGTGAGGGAAGGTTTTTTTGAATGTTGAACACTGACCTGCCCAAACCCCACGGCCCAGAACTTTGGGCTCATTAATGTTTCCTTGCATCACAAGTAGAGAAAGTAAAAATCCTTACTCGGTCAGGAAATTTTGAAGCAGTCTCCTGGCTGGAGCACTTGCTTGGGAAGTCACAGACTTGACCCAACTAATCCTTTTCCTCTTGGATCCCTGATCTCCCCAATCCATCTCCTCTCCCTCCCCCCAAAAAGGAGAAGGATCAAGTCCCGGCCTCCAACAAGAAGGGTCACAAAGCCTCCCTTGTAACAGGAGCTCCATTTGCACCTGCCCAGAGGTGCCGTGCCCAGAGCTCACCTCAGCACACCTCCTCTTCCTCTTGCTGCTCCGGCTCTGCAGATGGGAAACTAAATCCCCATCGCCAGCTTTAGGGCCACCAGGGTCTGCTTGTGGTCACTTCCTGGAGACACTGGGTTTATTCTATGGACCAGTGGATGGCTTTTGGCATGGGAACCAAATCAGTGAATGGAAACATCCTCCCTGCGAGCTGCAGTGACATCCTGCTATTGTTGGCACCTCCTGGCAGGTTTGTTCAGCCGCTTTGTACCAGTTGACATCTCCGGGCTTTCATCAGTGTGTCGGTATCACCATAAGGCACACGGGCTTCCTGACCTAGTGCCCAAGGAAAGCCCTCTTCTCCTGTTTACCATCAGGATGCGAAAGTAAAGGAAGTTGAAACGCCACTCAGGAATCCACTCCAGGCTTTAATCACTACTGTCACTGCTAGAAGACATGGGGAATGTTGAAAAATAATCGACATGCTGTGTAATAGGATGCAGATGTTCAGGTTGTGATCTATCCAGACGCTGTGACCTCCTGGCTACTGGAAGACGGGCCCTATCAAAACTCCAGAGCTGAAAAAAATTGCTCCCACAAGCTTCCAAGGACTCAGGAAGAGCTTTGTGTGTGATCAGTAGATGCACAGTGGTTCCAGCCTGGACTTTGGTTAGGGCAGGACAAATATCCTATGGCAGCCTCTCCATGCCATGGGAGACATGTCTCTCCTTGTTGCTTGCGGGGGACAGGAGTGAATACTGCCTAGTGTTGGGGTTTACCCTTGGTCTCATCCATAAACACGCACTGATGCCATTTAGGGGGTATGGGGGGATCTGTATGGGTGCTGTTTGGGGTCTCCTGGTTGCAAACGAAAGGGTGGAGGTGACATTCCTCCAGTGGCAGCTCCTTTCTCCCCCAAGCAGCCGAGCTCCAGGAAGAGCACCGGGCAGTCCAGGTTAACCATGACTGGAGCTGTTTTGAAAAGGGCCCTGGCAAGACAAGAAAAATAAAACGACGAGTGCCTTGTAAGCTGTAGGGTATTAAGGTACATACACACACACGTGTATATATACACAGGCTGCGCTGGGCTTGGCTTACGTTAGTTTTCTCCATAGTAGCTGGTAGGGGGCCATGGCTGGACCTGTGCTGAAATCAGTGTCGATAGCGCAGGGATGATTTTGTTATTGCTGAGCAGCGCTCACACGGAGCCAAGGCCTTTTCTGCTCCTCACAACACCTCACCAGTGAGCAAGCTGAGGGTACAAAAACAGCTGGGAGGGAACACAGCAGGACAGCCGACCCCAGCTGACCAAAGGGATATTCCATATCATATGACATCATGCTTAGTATATAACTGGGGAAGCTGACTGGGAGGCAGAATCGTGGAGGGGGGCATTTTGCCTTCAAAGGTGGAGGGCAACTACATTTGTGTATCACTTGCTTTACAGATATTATTATTATTTATTTATTGTTATTATCTTCATTGTTATCCTATTAAACTGACTTTCTCTCACCCCAGGATGTTGTTTTCTTCCATTCTCCTCCCCATCCAGCTGTGGAGAAGGAGTGGGTGAGCGGCTGCGTGGTGGTTAGATACCGGCTGGGGTTAAACCACGACACAGGGGTGAACCCACATACCTCCGTGGAGGGGAGTGGGTTCCTTTCCATGAGTGGCAGCTGTGTTTGTCCCATCCTGCTCTATCCCAGACTGGAGCTGGCTGTCTGGGAGTTGCAGGGCAACTTTTGGAAGGACAGAGGATGAAACTGCCTTCTCTTATGGACCATCGTGGTCCTGCCATGTCCCTGGGAGGCAAAATTATGCAGACTGCCTTCAGCTACCACAGTGAACCTTCCTACAGCCACGAGATAGCTGGAGCATGGATGAGAGGTCCAGACAGTGACAGTGAAGCCAGTTGTGCCATCCACATGGCCTCCTTCTCCCCTCTCCTCCAACCCTCTGCACTCCCAGCAGCATCTACGCTGGCCATCTCAGCTGGGGACAGCAGGCAGGGCACTACTGCTCTCTGAGGAGGAGGAAGAGGAGGCAGAGACAGAGTGGGGATCAGGACTCCCTTCTACCTCTTCCCGCAGTACCTGAGCCTTGCTGAAGCTCCTGGCAACGACTGGCGCACGGGTCAACACCACCAGCTGAACGGCACGGACAGCCCTTCCCCTCCCGACACGCAGACAGCTACACAGCCATGGCAAACCCAAAAATAGCCAAGTTAGATAAATACAGAGAAAAAGAGTTTACAAATTTGCAAGAGGGTGACAAGCAGCAGCACTCGCTTTTTATGACCAGAAGGCTTCTTCTTCCTGCAGATTCTTTCCACGAGCAGAATAAAAAGGACCATTTACTTTTAAAGCAAAATGACCTGAAATGTGAAGGCTGCTCAGCTGGGCAGAAGCGATGCTGGGGGCTGCACCGCAGCAGAGAGAAATCCTGTGGCAAACACACGCCTGCAAGACAGAGAGCAGCCTGAGCCTCATGTTTGCTTTTTGACAGCCCCATCACTTTCTGCCTGCTGAAAGCCTGAGTGAGTAGCTATTTAGGAAGCATATAGGAAAAGAAATATGCAATCTACCTGGAGCAGGGAACTGAGATGCCTGCTTTTTCTCCCAGTTCTGCTGAAACCTCCCTGTGTGAGTGGGAGAAATCACATTGCTTCAATGCACCTGTATGGATGCAGATCATGGGACCAACTTCGCTGGAGTTGGTGAGGCACATTCACCTGCTGTTACACATCAGCAGCACCTGGAAAAGCTTCACATATTGCAAATCAACTGGTTTTATCTCAGTATTTTCAGTCATATCTGATCCCCATGCTGCACTTGATGGGGATGAGCGAAACGCACAGGTATACGTTGTCTGCTGGGGATGCACCATCCTCTGACAGCGCTCCTAGAAGGCAAAGGGGTACAGCTGAGCTTGGGGCGAGGAGGGGGGAGGGGGTGGGCAGAAGGGCAGGACCCCATCCTTATTTTGCTGACAAATAGGCAGTGGGTGCTTGAAAACACCTTCCCAAGGCCCTGCGGTTCGGGTGGCAGGGCAGCTGGGATGGCCAGCTGCTGCACTGTATACTGGGCAACCTTGGGGGACAGTTGCCTGGCTGAGCCACAGCTCGGCTTTCAAACCAGACCGGGTGCACTGGGTGTACCGGAGACCCTGTCGGTGCCCCTTTCTGAAAGGAGCATTGTTATTCCACGGAAATGACCTTTGGAGTCCAAATGTCTTTATTTAAAATGAAACAAAACCAACCCTAACCGCTCTTTAGGCTAAAACAAATTAGCTGTTATTGCTGCACCGCTCTCAATGCTCCACGGTAATCTTCCACGCTCCTCTCTCTTGACAGGTCGGTCAATACATGCTGCTGCCTTAGCTCATCCCCACTGCCGCTCCCACGCAGGTGAGAACAGCAGGGAAGCCAGCAGGTCCCCTCCTGTGCCTGGTATTTATTTTCCCCTCAGGAAAAAAAAAAATTAAAAAAAGATCTTGAAATGACCAGAACAGGAGGAAAACAGTTGTGTTGGTTTCAAAATGTTGAACAGGAAGCAAAAAACCACTGCAACTTTGAGGTATATTATTTTTATTTAAAAAAACCTTGCTGTTTTCTCACTAGGGCTCTCTTCTTTCTTCTTTTCCTGCTATGGGTTGCTGGCTTTTTTCAAGCATCCCTCTTTGCTGTCATTTCTGCAGAAGGTCACGGGAGCTCTGCTTCATCTGCGTCTTGGCAGGGTGGTAAAAATGAGCTGTAAAATTTGGAAATCAGTTGCTCTGGCTGCACGGCTTCTTAGCTTTCTTTTTAAAGCATCTAACTCTGCTTGGACCTTTATGTCAAGAGAGAGTGAAGCACAGTGTTTCCTAGTGTGGCAGCAAAAAAGGTGTGTGCTCCTCCTGCTCCTTCTCTGCCTCCCTCCTGTCCCACAGCCCTGGCCAAACACGGTTCATGTTGAAAGTCTGTGACCCTTGCACAGGATTTTTTGAGCCCTTCCAAGCCAAACCCGGAGACTTTGTTTCCAAACAAACTTGAATTTTCCATCGGGGACTGGATAATCACAGTGCAGCAGAGGACACTGAAACCCGAGCTTGTGCTCTGGAGTCACACATGTCTGCAGCATCCCTCATCCAGGAAAATCCCAAAAGTCTACTGAAGGGCGCGTTGCCGGCTGTGAGAGGCACGCGGTTGAGCAACCAGCTTGCCTTGAGTATGCTGGCATCTGAGTGGTTATTTTGGGAGGTGGGAGGAATCTGCCCATGGCAGCCAGGACATCAGGACTGACCTGGGGAGGGGGCTCTGTTGTGGCCATACAGCCACTGGGCAACTTCTCCTGGTGTTGGAGAGCAAAGCCCCCTGCACTTCAGAGGAAATCTCTGTGAGTACCAACACTGCATGCTCTCAGGGCATTTGCCCCCTTGGGGTGCAAGTCGGAGAGGGTCTGTGTGGAGGGGCATGGAGCGGGTGCAACGGCTGGTTCTGCACCAGCCCATGCTCAAGCCTGCATCTGCGGCAGGAGATATCCCAGCTCGGGCAGACATGCTGTCTCCTCTCTCTAATTGCAGCCTTGTGCAGGTCCCAGAGTGGGAGCTGGCTCCTTCCCCTCCATCACATTGTCTCTTCCCACAGCCCGGCTCCCACGGGGCTCACAGCTTTTCCTCTCCAGCTCCTAGCCTGGTTCTGCCTCACTGGCTCTGCCTCGAGCAGTATTTCATCACCGCCTCCTCTCCTTTCATTCCCATTTTCTGTTTTTAACCCCCACCTTAGTCCAAAAACCAGTGGGGTAGATGCAAAGGTGGGCTCCAGAGGCTTGCCTCCATCCCCTTCACCTCGTCATCTCTGATGCTGGGTCTCAGAGATCCAGACTGTGCCTGCCTGGTGGGGATGAGAGGCGCCTTGTGCGGCCTCGGAGCCTGGCCAGACAATAGCGGCACTGTGCTGGAGAAAGCAGCTCTGTCCAGCTGCCACCACGCTCCGCATCCGCTGAGCACGTGGGAGGAGTGGTGTCCCTCTGCTCCCCTGCGCGCGGCTCACCCGGCAGGATCAGAGATTTTTGGAGGGATCAATGTGCGAGACGCCGGCGTCACCCTGCTCCCCTGTGCGCGGCGAAGGGTAGTGCTGCTTTGCAGAGACTAGGGTGGCCCTGCCCTCACCAGGCACTGCCTGGGTCAGGGCTTGGATGACGCTGATGCTTTTATGATCCCCGCAAGGCACAGAGGCTGCCCAGTCTAGCTACACAGCTGGGTCCCTGCAGCTCCGCACCCAAGGTACAGCCGAAAGAGCCCAGACACGAAGCCATGCTGGCATGTCCCAGCCCTGGACCAGCACCGTGCACAAGGCCATGAGACGCACCAGCTCAGGGGTCTCTGAGGCAGGCCCAGGCTGTGCAGGGTGGGGGGACCCACAGACTTTCCCTGTGTCCTTTGCCCAGGTGGCAGTGGAGGGATCAGCAGCATTTCTCCACAGGGGCCATCAGACAGATGGTAGATCTTCTGCAGATCTTTGCTGCAATTCTGACGTCACTTCAGCTGGGGCCCTTCCTAAACACTGGTCGTCTCACTCTGGCTTGGCCAGGGAAGCAGTGGGTTGGTTTGATGGCATCCAGGAAAAGATGCACTTCTTGGTTATTGCAGGGCAGCCAGGAGTCTTGCAGGCTGCTGACCTGTAGGTACGGGCTTGCTCTTCAGCGTCACTCTGTGTGTGCCCACTTGTTTAGTGTTTGATGGTAATGATCTGATGATGGCTGAATCACTGATACTCATCTCTCACATCTTCCTCTTTCCTTCCCACCTCCTGAAGGCCAACACAAGTGTCTTCTGGAGAAAGAGGAAACACAAAGGGCTCGGCAAGCCCACAGCAAGGAAGGAAGGACCTGTTTGGGCTTCCCCACATGCCATGACTCCTTCTACTTGCCTGTGTGGAGGCTTATGCCATGGGCACCATCCCTGTTAAAAAGGTCCCTCTGCAAGTTTTCTTTTAGCTCTTAGAGAAAGAAAGCATCTCCTTTGCTTCAATTCATCCACTGAATTGAAACTGGGTCTTCCTGCTTCTCCCCTCAGGGGCCAGGAGACCGGACTGGAAACTTCCAGGAGGAAGTAGGGGAGGTTCCAGGTGTCCTGTCCCACCCATGGGGGCTGGGGTGGAGCGGCCCCTTCGCAGCTGCAGGCATACAGGGAAGCTTGCTCATGCCGGGCAAGCATGGCTCATACTGGGACATCCCAGGGCCAGTCCTTCCTTCATCCTCTTCAAAACTGGTCCAAATCCAGCCGGCTTCCCGGCAACAGAGTTAGGACCAACAGCCAGGCTGCGAGCCAGCCGCTCTGTGACAGCACGATGCCTGCAAAGTCAGGTTCCTCAGCTCCAGCAAACCCTCAGTCTGGGACAAAAGCCCCAAAACAATGGCCCGGCTTCCCAGCAGCCAGTGACCCAAAGGGTGCTGGCAGTCAAGCACGCAAGGATTAATGACAGCGAGAGGAAACCGCTCTCCAGCCGCACCACCGTGGGACTCAGCAATACAATAGCCAGAAGGAGCACGTGGGCTTCTCAGCTTTTTCTCGGGGCCTAGGTAAATAATCCCTTTCCACAGGAGCCATATGGATTCCCATAAAGCTGAATAGCAAAAGCATTTCCCAGGCTTATGGGTAATAATCATTGTTTCCCAAGCCACGTAATTATTATTTTGACTGTCAGGAACCTGGGAGAGAGAGAGCGCAGACACAATATTTTCCCAATCAGCTCATGGAGAGCAATTTAATCCAGCTTAAAAGGAGCCAGCTGGTTTGCCGACCCTCAGGAGAGGAGCAGGGCCGTGCCTGTGCCTGGTGCGGGCAGCCCCTGCAGACCTGCTGCCCCCCACCACCACCCCCACCCCCACCCCCACCCCGCGCTAGCAAGGGCTCGGGGCTAACAGCACTTGAAGGAAACCACATCTCCACATCTCATGAATTTGGGTCTCCGATGCCACAGAAATGCTTTGGAAATTGCTGCAGGGCAAAGCGAAGTGGGGAGGGAGGGAGGAAGGGAGGGAGGGAGGAATGTGCTCAACCCGGCAGGGGGAAGTGCAGTGGCTTCTGTGCAAAGGTCTAGAAGAAGCGAGGTGCAGGGCTGTCTGCAGCCAAGGCCCAAATATTTTGCGTGGTTCACACAGGAAAGAGCAGCTGACTGGCGTGCATTTGTGGGAGAGCTGGCAGCGCAGGAAGCTGGGTCTCTCCTGGCATTTACATGGAGGTGGCAGCTCAGGGGCTTTGAGCAGGGAGAAAAGGAAGGCAGGAATCCCAGCAACTCCGGCACGGGCAGACAGTGCAGAGCACCAGTTAGATCACGCTTTTTGGCTACCGGTAAATTAATTTGCATGGCTGGAGAAAAACAGTGCTGTGGGCAAAATCCTGCCTTTGCAGGTTGGAGCAATTGCCCCAGCAGCAGGGGTGGGACCAGCCTCAAGGAGATGGGGCAGCTCAGGCCCGTGCAGTCCCACCACACAGCTGTGCACATGCCAGCAAGCCCATGCAAGGAAACAGGATATGTGCCCTGCTGCTCACACGTGCCAGAGCCGGCCTGCCGCAGCCCAGCCCTGCCCTTGGGAGCAGCGGTGCTCCGGCTGGCAGAGGAGCTGGTTCCACGGCAGAGAGCGCTGGGCGCTGGTGGGGGCAATGTGTGGCAAGGTTTGCAGGCTGCACATCCTCTGGCACCTGCCTTGCCCTGCCTGGGTGGCCTCCTGCCTCTGCATGGGTCCCCTGCTGGGTTGGTATTGGGAGAGGGAAGGCACAGTACAATTTGAAGAACACAGTGGCTGACTTGACAACTTCAGACACCAAAAGGTTATGTGTGAAACACATTCAGGGTGAAGAGCATCTGCGTGGGTCTCCTGTTTGGTGGCTTTTTGGGCTTGGACAGGTCTTGCTTGAGCTGTTTAGCAGCAGTGTCGTCACCTCCTTTTCCAGATCTGTCTGCACTTCAAAGCGGAGATGGTTTTGGCGAACAACAGCTCTGAGGGAGGGAGTTACTTGAGTGGATTCATCCATTTCCTCTCTCCCGGATTCCTTGGGGGTCATGTGCGTGTTTGCCCCAAGGATTGATCTGAGCCTCCCACCTGTATCTCCTGTCACACTCCCCTGGCAAAAGAATTTCACCTTCTGCTTATTGCATAACCGCTTCCCAGTGCCAGAACCAATTTTGGCTGCTCATGTTACAGAAAGATTGCAGGAGTCATTGGAAATAAAGGAGCAGGATTTAAAGGGGCACGGCTGCAAGCCCCAGAGGGTTTGCTTGTAGCAGCAGAGCTGCAAAACCTGCCGGCTAGAGGCAAAGACAGGTAGGCGCAGAGGAACCCCCGTTCTTGGACAGTCAAATCAAGATCAGGAAAGGCTGATCACGTTCAGCAGGCCCGAGGTGCAGGCAACTGAGGCAGTGACTTGCCTGAGGTTAAATGCAGCAGCAGGGTGTTAAGACAGCCTCCACCCCCAGCATTAGGACCGATGTGCTTTTGGCTGCAGCCCGGTTTTGAAGCAGTTAGTGGTGATTTGTTCTCAGAGCCACCCTACGGAGGGAAGAAATGTTGGCTTTTCTGCTTCCAGGTCTGAGTAAAGGGTTCTCCAGCTACAGGATTTTTCCTTCGAGCAGACACACGATTGCTCTGAGGCTTGTGGGAGCCACGATTCCCTTGGCCCTGAAGCTCTGCCAGCAAAGGGGGAGCCAAGTTCAGGGGTCTGCTTTGTGCCTGTTGCCAGGACAGTAACACTTCCAGTCAAATATAGAAAAATAAATGGCTATTCCCTGGATTCAGTTCCATGGCAGATAGGTCATCACAGGTCCCATGGATGAGATTCTGGCTCAAAAGGCAATCTTCTCTGAACAGACCTTTTCCAGGGACTTTCCTGGCGTCATGTCCTCTACGAAATGTTCTCTGCAGACCATGATGCTGTCATGGAAATGGGCAGTAGAGGTTGCAGGACTGCTGGAGCAGAGCACAGATAACCCATGTGCTGCACCTCTCTGCTGAGCAGGGATGGAGGGGGGGCAGGTGATGCGGGAAGGCTGCTGGCAGGGAAGAGTGAAGCCCGTTGCCTGATGGACACATGGCATCCCTGAGGCCCACACTGCACACGCAGGCCTTGGGAAGGCAGGACATGGCCCAGGCGGTGGCAAAGCAAGCTTTCCCAGTGCGTGCATCTTTGCAGGACAGGACCTGTCTGGACCACTCACTCCTTGGCCATTCAGCTGAGCTGGCCAGAAGAAGGGCCACATTGAACTGGTTGGCAAGGGCCGGATGGCTTTAGGGGAGGTAGGTGCCAATGACATTTAGCTTCTACCAAAGACGTTTTCGAATTGGTGCCGCAGGAGGCAGGCAACTTCTACGTGGTTTGAGCTTTGAGCACTGGGCTTGTCAATGCTTCACAAAGACACTCGGCCCCTGTGAGCAGCCAGAAGCTGTTCTCAGCGGTACAGACGACAATAACATTCCTGTTGCCTTAAATTGCTGTCGTATTTGAGCCATTGTATCTGCTGACAATATGCTGTGGGGAGAGCCAAGGCACTTCCAAAAATGTCTTTCCAGAGCCAGCCTGTGAGTGATAAAATTCTCTGGTACCCTGTTGAGGCACCAGGGCAAACATCAGCCCTGAGGGTAGCGGTGGTGGGATACTGGAAAGAAAATGAGTCCAGGGGGAATTAAAGGCAGAAAAGGAGGTGGGTGGAAGGATGGAGATTATAACCCAGACCTTCTTGCTTTCCTCTGATGGTGCTTCCCTCCTGTAGTACTTACAGTGAGAGAACCTGTTTATATATTTTTTTTTTCTGTTCTGTTTCTCTTTGGGCTTGTTAGAAAAAGGAAAAAAAAAAAAAAGTGGCAGATGCAATGGAAAAATGAAGTGAGAACAGCAATGCTCCTAGGTCACCCTCTTTTTCCTTTCCACTGTGCTTGCCAAGCACAGCCCATTTCTGTCTCAGCTAACAATACTTCGTGCTGCACCACATCGTGCTCCAGCCCTCGGGGCCATGAGCTGAAAGAGAAACTCTTGGCAGCCCCCGGGGAAATGCAGCAGTGAGGAACCCACATGAGGCTTTTACCCTGAGTCCAAAGCTGGGGGGCTGTCACTGCCATGATATATGCATGTTGGGGTACTTTGTCAGGGTTGCAAATGGCCTAGGAAGACACCATGTCCAGCATGCAAGTCGACGGCCAGCTACATCTCTGAGTACGTGCAAAACGGCATGGCAGTTAGGATGAGGTTGTTGATGAGCCCCATGGGGTTTATAGACCAGTCTGTCGTCATTAATCAAAAAGATTACTTCCCCCCTCCCGCCCTGCCTGTCCACAGTCCTCTCAACTTTGAACTGCTTGTGTTTTGGTCTGGGCCGAAGAAGAAGAGCTTCAAAATACAAATTGTGTCCTAGGTAGAGTCCCAGGCAGCATCACGTTGAGATGCCTGATCCCTTGCACTCAGTTTTGAAGAGCTTAGATCTGAACTTTGGCCTGCAGCCTTTAGACCCCTTATTTCTGAGAGCTACATGAGCAGTTAATTGAAGAGAGTGAGGCTTTTGCCGGTCAGTTTAAATTCACTGTATGGGGCCTCTGTCTTCAAAGGCATAAAATCTTCCGAAGAGCTGGGATTAGAAAGGTTGAAAGCCACTGATCCAAGAAACTGGAGGCACTTCTGGGAGAGGTGGCTGTGCTAGCTGTGGTGTATCTTCTGTTCCCGAAGGAGAAGTTTTGCCTGCTTTTAGAAGGCACTGCAGGGCTTGGTTCCTCTCACAGTCCTCTCTTAAGCATTGGCTAGGGAGTAAATGGAGGATGTTTTCCTTCCCTGAATATCTGTTTCCTTCCTAAATAAACCATGGGTGAGTGTGTTAGGGATTTTTTGATTGTTTGTTTGGGTTTTTTTTGTTGTTGGTTGTTTTTATTTTTATGGAAGAAACACAAACCAGTAGGGAACTTACAAAGCTTTTAATAGCTGCATTTGGTCCCTGGGTACTATGAGGATGGGCGAGATCACTGAACACAGAATTGGAAAGGACCTTGGGATCAGCTAACCCATCCTCCTCCCCGAGGCAGGATTAGCTAAACCTAGCCCATGCCTGACAGTTGTTTTGTCTTGTTGGGTTTTTAAAAATGTCTTTAACAGCCCTCCAGTCTTCCAGCCTACTCAGGAAGTGATTCACTCACCTTATTATTTAGAGATGCTTTCTGGTATTGACATGGATCCTCTCGCTGTGTGTTAAGCACGTGAGTTTGACTTTTCTCCAGTGGGAAAAGAAAATGGGTTATTCCCTTCCCTTCTGCAGTGACCTTTCACATATTTGAAGCCTATTACTGTGGCTCCTCTCAGTCTCCTGTAAATTGTATGAAAACACAAGGCATGCTTTCTGGACCTGCCGTTGCAGTTGGGGGGTAAGGGGGGCTATGATGGGAAAGCAGCTGGACAACCCTTTGCGCAATTCTCCCAGTGTCCTTTGTGTAATTCGTCCACCGTCTGTGACGGTGATGATGCAGAGGGAGTAGATAAAAGTAGGATAGGTGTAATGCCACCCATGCTTGGTACTCATGGAACTCAGCCACGAGCAATTCACGTGCATCAGCACCAAGATGCCTTTTGGCAAATCATCCAAAGGCCTCAAGCTATTCTGCAAAACTCCCCTTGTGCTTATGACTCACAGGACAAAGGAGCTGCTGAATTTGGACTCTCTTACATGCTCCGTACCATCTACTGGCATGAACCCTGTGATCTCTTCTGCTCTGACTCTTACATCTTACACCACCGAGCTTGCAGGAAGACTTGGACTGAGGCTTAAACACCCTCTCTGCGTGGGCAAGTTCAGACACAAGTTTTTGCAAGTGGGTCTTTGCTTCACCCATGGACAATTTTCATTGGGATGGTTTGCCTCCAGCCCCATCTGTTGTTGTGGCCTCACACATACAGCTCATGGCTTGTTCTTGCCTCCTACTCCTTGGCCTGGCAAATTCCCATCCCTGCTGCAAATACCATAGCCCTGAAGCAGCCAGGTACAGAGCTCCTCTCAAGTTACGGGAAATGTGTCATTTTCCTCCACAGAGAACTAGAACTGCATTTATCTGTTCTCCAAGTCAGTGCCACTCTTGAAGCAAATGAAATGTCAGGATTTGTTCCATGGTTTCTGCAAGGCTGTAATATGGCAAACCTAGACCAGTTCCTTCTACGTAGGTGAGGCCAAACTTTGTTTATGATGGGTCATTGCTCCATATCTAACCTGTTGCATGGACACACTTTCTATCTCCAGTGTTACTGTCTGACCCTCCTACGCTTAAGACCCAATGACACCCATCAGTATTGCAGTGGAGTGCAATACTGTCTCACTGTCCTCAGCAAGACAAACTCATGTTTGCAGGTAGCATTTCAGCAACTGTCCTTAGCCAGGCTGAAGCCGGGGGCATGTTCAAGGTGTTTGGCTGACTAAGTGCAGGTAGCTTCATTGTGACATGTTTACAGGACCTCAACACAGCGGCCCCATCCTCTACAGGGTCCCCCTGAGCTGCAGTGCAGTGTCACAGCATCCTTTCTGCCACCACACAGACATACCTAATGGTGTGCCTTCCACAACCAGAGCAATTGCATGCTGCAAATCAGGGCATATTTCATGTTGGCGGTTGAGTGCCCCCTCCCAATGGCAGTCTTTGGTTGGTCTCTGACATATGTGGGGACCACAGTGGCCAGCACAGCAGTGCCTCTGACAGCTCAGCCTCTCTGCTGAACAGCTTCACCTCCATCCCCAGAGCGACTGTTTCACTGGCCTTGGAGCTGTGGTCGATCTCACAGGTCCCTACCCAGGCTGCATGCAAGAGAAACATCCTCAAAGGTTTAAATAACCATGCATTGCTTCTACCGAGGGCACAACTGAGAGTCTTCTGACCTGAGATGAGAGTTTTCCAGTGGAGCTCTCTACAGACATGCTCTGCAAAGTCCTGTGCCAGTCTGCTCTCCACCTTGGGTCTGAACAAGCCACATCTCTGCTGCAGAAACGCAGCTGCCAATAAAAACTCTCCTGATGCACACAGACCAAACACTGCCTGTCTTGTTGGGTTCCTGACTCCAAAGGATAATTTTTGAAGTCCCTGACAAAATTTATTCTGAATTCACATTCTAAAAGGGCAGAAACTGTTCATTTGTTTTCTTATTCCAGAAAAAGCGGAAAAATTCTTGCATGGTGACCTAACCCTTTGACATGCTGCTTTTGTTCAGAGGGTTTCTTACATGGAAAGCCAGCTCTGCTTACTTAGCTGCTCTGAGCAGTGTGAAAATGCTGTATTATGTGGTTGTTGGAAAACCATGATGAGGCTTGTCCACTTGGGAAATTGTACTGACATAACTTCTTTGACTGCATGAATTACACCGGCGTAGCTAAACAGATGATAGATATGACCACATAATATATGTCATTCCTTAGCTAACAATACCGTGCGAAGAACGTGTTGCAGGCAATACCCTGTTTTGGTGCTTCTGGCCTGCACAGGCAGTGGCTTCCTCAGACTGCAGTCAGCTCCCAAGACTGCACAAAGGTTATGGATGGCCTCCAAGCTTCCACTTGAGGACCACTGTTGTGTGTAGGGGCATAGTAATAGCTAAACTATATAATTACTTCTGATTGCATTCACATGAGGGACTTTAGGACTAGGCCATTGCTACATCTGCTATCAGTTAAGGCTGTGGAGATGTGTGATCTTTTGCTTGCTGAGCTGTGTCAGCAAGCCCCCGCTGTGTTGTGCATGGCAGAGTTGAAATAAGCCACAACTGGTAGCCAGCGTAAAACCCCGCGTGCTTTGCTGTGCAAGACAGCAGTGAGCTACCTTGAGAAGGGGTTTCTTAATGCAGACCCTGCAAGCAAGTGGCCAGCCAAGAGAGTTTTGCAACTAGCAGCCTGCACTCAGCCTCACCAAGCACCCGCATGAAGAAGGGATGAAGGTTTTGTGGACTACGCGGCAGCAGAGACAGGTCCCAAAGCAAGTAAGTCCTGCTAAGTCCCAGCAGGGCTCAGATCCACGCAGTGAGCCGTCTGATAGCAACTCCCTGCATCCCACCTGGTCCTCCCTGCCCATGGACGCCTCGCCAGCTTCGAGGGGAAGTGGGGTCCCAGCAAAGAGAAGTGAGACTGCCCTGTTCCATTCAGCTCTGTCCCAGGTCACTTTAGCTTGACCAGCTCCATCTGGACACGGTCAGCTCAAGAGACAGGGGAGACACCAACACAGCTGAAGTAGAAATGTAAGACATCTTCTTTTTGCTACAAAGACCATGCAGATTCCAGTCTTTCACGTCCTCATATGTGAGAGGGCCGATTAGGAAAGGGCAAAGCTGGGAGGCTGAGGGCCCCAGGCGTAAACGAGATCGGTGTAATGTTAATGAGGAGCTTTTCTAATGGCGCCGTTTGTTATGCTGCTGTTTGGCCAGGCTCCGGCCGCTCAGCCAGTCCCACAACCACCTCTCGCACTCATTAACGCCAGATTGGGTTCCTGCCGCCACCCTCCCACTGCTTTTTTAATCATGTGGCCACCCGCCAAGGCTTGCTGGGGAAAACCCTACCCTGCAGGTTGGGTGTCAGCTGATCCTAACTAAACCATAGAGCTCCGGGGGTGAGGGGGGCTTAAAGAAAAACAGCAGAGATAGGGACAATTCATGGAAGAAAAAGGGTGAAGGTCATGGGGCTAAAAGTGCAAGAAGAGGTAGCCAGCTGGGGCCCCACAATTTGGGCGGACCTCTCTCTGTGAGCATCCAAATTGCAAGGAGAGAAATAGTCACTGCAGTCCCCCTGTTTCATCATCCTCCTCCTGGAGCTGCGTGGGGTCAGCTTGACCAGGTCCACGAGGAAGCTGCCAAGGTCTTGTGTACATGGTGGGCCTGCAGATAGAGAGGGTGCGACTAGAAAAGTGTGGAGAAAAACACTTAGACCTTAGATAGGAGAGGGGCTGGGGCATGGCAGGTGTGCCAGGGTCTTTCTCATGCCACAGAAGGGATTTGTGTCTGGGGAACCTGTAAACTACGCTGTGACCATACCTGTGCCTGCTGCTTCTGTGGGGTCTGGAGTTGGCTCATGGAGCTAGCAGTCCTGCTTGGTGTCCTTCAGCGTCTTTTGAGGATAAGGGCTGACTATTTCGGGGCTGGGAAAAGTAAGCAAGTGGAGTTGTGGTTCAGAAAGCCTCTGATTTTGATGACACCTGCCATGACTGTCTGCTGGAGCACTAGGGTCTCTCTGCCATCTGCACACAAGAGGCAGGAGATGCACAGTGAGCACTCACCAAGGACATCCCTCTCTGCCCCATGGTGGTTGCAGGAGACCTGGTTGCTCAGAGGTGTTCTAGGCTGGAATCAGTGTCAGAGGCAGGCCTGGGCAGACCGTGGAGCCACTGTCCACGGGGATGACATGGAGTGCAGGCAAAGGGACCCATGTGGCCAGCTCTCTTGGCCTTACCGATGTGGGCAGGAGAGTCTGCCATGCAGGTGACCAGACAGTCTCCACATGCACCAGGCCTTTTGGGTGAGAAGATACGCTCTACAGCACATGCCATGAGCAGCATCTACAAGCTCAGACCTCGAGCAGGATCCCACTCACCTTGCTGTGCAGAGAGACAGGGGGTTCTCTGTCAATTCACGAAGTCCAGCCCAGCAAGGCCAGGCCAGACACACTTACTTGCTGTACTGGGGTACCGCTGAGGCACTGGTACTGCAGTGGTGGTTTTAGGGGCAATGGCACTTGCATTCCCAGACATTCAGACATGAGGTCAGTCTGACCCTGGTACTCCTTCTAATCCCTCAGGCCCAGACAGTTCCCCACACAGACCCTCTGGATTGCTCATCAGCCCCCTAAGTGTCCCCACTCTCTGCACATGAGGGCTAGGGGAGGGCACGGGCTACCTGAACGAAAGGTGGTGGTGTCATGGTGGATTGAGCATGGCCAGCTGCCAGATGCCCACCCAGACACTCTCCCCCTGTGTCAACAGGACACAGGGGAGAAAATAAGATGAAAAAAACCCCAACCCTTCTCATGGTCAAGATAGTGACAGTTTACCAAGAAAAGCAAAAGCTGTACACAGAAGCAAACAAAAAAGAGGAATTCATTCACTACTTCTCATTGGCAGGCAGATGTCCAGCCACGTCCTGGCAAGCAGGACTTCAGTATGCATAGTGGTTACTTGGGAAGACCAATGCTGTAATCATGAACGTCCTTCATCTCTCCTTTCCCTGAGCTTTTACTGCTGAGCCTGATAAACGGTATACTCATATATGGCATGGAATATCTTTTTGGTCAGTTGTGGTCAGCTGTCCCAGCTGTGTCCCCTCCCAACCTCTTTCTCACCCTCCAGCCTACTTATTTGTGGGGTGCAGGGAGCAGAGAGACAAAGCCTTGACACTGTGCAAGCACTGTTCAGCAGTAGCCAAAACACCGCAGTGTTATCGAGGTTGTTTTAGCCACAGCTGCAAAGCACAGCACCATATGGGCCGCTGTGAAGAAAGTTACCTTCCTAAGTTCATCCCGGACAGAGCCAGTGCAGTAGTGTCCATGTCTTGTCCCCTTTGCTCACCCACTTGTAACTGCTTACCTTTTATTTTATTGTTGTTTTCTTTTTTTTTGCACATTCTTGCTGTCTCACTTGAACCCAGGTCTGGCTCACCAGTGACACCCATTTTTTAAATGCCTTCATCTCAACACCATCATACGTACAATGAGCCATTCTCTGACGTCCTCAGCAGCCTCAGGAGTGCTCCCACCCAGGGATGCAGATTCCTCTCACGTATGCTACCACAAACACCTGCAAATGAGCCACTGCACACATGTGTGTGCGTACACACCCGTTTGTTCCTACCACAAATACAGCTCCAGCACAAATGTGATCCTCTCTGCTGGCAAGCTACTTAGTAACCTGAACCCTTAACACAAACTAGACTGACTGCACTGGTGAGCAGCACTTAGAATAAAAAGCACGTTAACTTCCCTTCTGGCTTCCCATCCAGACAATGTGGCAGCCGGGGAGTCACGTTAGGTCAAGAGATGTAGAAGTCTGAACTGGCTGCAGCTGCCTCGAGCAGCTCTGGAAGGATCTTTGTCTTTGTTCAGTTTAGATCCTGCTTTAATGGGCAAGAGTAACTGGTTTCCAGCAGCAGGCAGAGACCCTGGGAAAGCCACTGCTAGGGCAGATGCTTGGCTTTGTCTGGCGCCTGGGCACCTCACGCAGAATGGAGACTTTGTGTTTGCTTTTAGAAGATAACTAATTCATATAGGGGGTTCATGAATATTCAGCTTGTGCTTAGGGTTAGGGAGAACAATCCCTAAAACAAAGAGACAAATTCTTTTACCCTTCATTTTGGGGAACGCAGTTCTCAGCCTACGGGCTGCGAGCGGCCTGTGGTCCCTGCCTGTTGCAGTTGGACCCGTTGGTGACCTGTGCTTTTCCAAGCCTGAGCGTGCATCGCTTGTGAAAAGCAGGTGCAGAGAGGGCTCAGAGTTCATGTTTCTGGATGGAGGAGCGTTTGGATGTGAGTCCAAGAGCATAAGGAGCCAGGCTGGAGATGGGCAATCTGTTAGAGCCTTGCTGGCGTTGTGACCCTTCCATAACCATACCTGTTCTGGGAAGCTGTAGCTGAGAATCCTTTTCCTGCATTGATACTGGAGTTATTCCTCCTTCCAGTGAAAAACAACCAGTGAAGACTTTATCTTCACCAAAGAAGTTTGTCAGTAGCACTCTGTTCCCAAAGTTGTATATGGCCTCCTCACCCATCTTAGACATGCTCTCAACATACTGGTGCTAACAAACCATTAATGAATAATGGTTGCACTTAATTTCTCTGTGTTCACTGACCCCACAAGTGCTGTGAACTCCATCCTCAGGGGATATGCAGCTGATGAGCAGGAATTTGCTATGCTACAGAGACCTGGGTGCATACCCAGGCTCCTGTGTACATACTTCCCCATACAAAGCAGTTGTTGGTGTGTGGGATTTCCAGGAGAAATAAGCTTTCCTGGTAAGAGTGCTCTTTTGCAGCACAGCTGTACCCACACCGTGGGTTGTGACTACTCTGACAAAGTGCTGTCTTCCCCCTTCCTTCCAGCCCCCTTCCAAAGTGGTCCCATTTTTAAGTACAGCCTTCTTTCCCTTGTCTTCACCCCCACAGACACTCCAGGCTCCTGTAAGCGTTCCAGTGTTGCCTGACCAAAGCAGTAGAACAAGTTGGGTGACCACTGTGTGACTGCCACCCCTCAGTGGGGAAGGCAAACAATTGGGGCTGGAGCTGCGCAAAGAGGGCACTGCTTGCACCCGGTGAAGGTGGTGTGACTTCTGTGGATCTCCAGCCGTGGCAGGTGAAGATGATTGCTAAATATGTTCATGGGTGCTACTTCCTGGGTGCACAAAGCATGTGCCCAGAGATGAGCGTCCTGGGAAGGAGGCTCTGTGTGACCTCTCCTCCCCACTGAATTTTCCCACGTACGAGGAAATGCATGCTACACCAGCTCCCATTGCCAGGCCCTCCTCTGTACTTCCACCTGCTGTGTCTCTTTTGCAAGGGTGTGTCTGAGCTCCTTTCCCTCCTTCCCTCTTTTACACCAGGATTTCTGCTTTTGCCTTCTCTAGCCTTTCCATCCCACTCCACACTGCAGTCCCTCCATTCCCCCTGCCTTTCTTCAACTCTGTTTTCCCCCTCCATGACCATTCCTGGTTTTGTTTTCCCAGGACAGAGGACGTTCAGGCTGTCCACTTGCTGACCAAGGAGATGAAGGAGAGAAGAGGTCTGTGGGCAGCAGGACCCAGTACAGCATAACTGCCTGCTGCTTTTGCCTGGAGCAGTGATGGAGAGGGCTGTCACATGTTGTGTTGGCATGGCAAAGGTGGGAGAGAGGAAGCAGGAGATGGGGGCGGGAGGGACTTGAAACTTTGGCTGCTTCTTTGTCTTTTCACCTCCTCTATTTTATCTGATGCCCTGTGGAATTTATGATCCCCCCGCCCCGAAAAGGGCTGTTATTATTTCAAGTCATTGAGTACCTTCCAGCCAGGTGATAGGTCTCACATGTTCGGTCAGCTAGCCTGCCCTTTTACAACCTTAAAGGGCTTAATAAGCAATAACAAACTTTCTCCTAGCAACAGGTTTGAGAAGACCGATTATGTCTGTTTTACAAGTGGGGAAATGGTGTTGACCCAGTCCAAATCTCTGTGGTGTAGCTGAGTGATGACTACAGCCCAGTTTCTCATACATCTGTCTGAGGCTGCTAACAGTCCCTTGTCCTTTCTCCCTCTCCATGCTCAGCTGGGTATTTGCCTGACTTAGGGAGAATAAAGACATTAACTCTTGACATTTGAAGAGGTAGAGAACAGGTAAAGCAGAGGAGAATGGGAGCATCTCAGCAGCAGGAGTTGTTCTCTAAGCATTGCTTTTCAGGTAATCCGGGTGAAGGACCTTGGGAGCATCAACCATATGTGTTTCTTGTCTCATTGCTATAGTGTGTTGCAAAGGGGACAAGAGGTATGCTTTGAGGGGACCCTGTGACATGCAGTTGGAAATCACAGCTTCCAGAGCAGTTTTGCCACTGCTGTTTTTTACAGAGCAGTCCCTCAGTGAAGTCCCAGCATCAGCAAGCATGAGCATCAGTCTCCTGCCCCACCGCCCTGGGTCAGATAGCCAGGTAAGGTCCACCATCCCCTCTCTGGGCAAGGTCACGCATGGCATGTGCCCTGACAGCAGACTCCCCAAGCACAGCGGAGGGGTGTTTGGAATCAGAGGTAAGCCTCAGCACCAGGAGCACATTTTCTGCCAGACCTGCAGCATGGTGGGAGAGGGTAGCTGAGTACAGAAATTTCAAAGTCATACCCCCTGTCAAGTTTGAGGCACCCCCAGTTCCAGAGGAGAAAGGTGAGCCCTGAGCACGAGTCCTCTGAGGACATGGGTAGGTGCTGGTGCAGCCACCTGCATGCCAGGTGTAGCACCAGCTGCCCCAGCTCCTGGGGCAGGTGCAGGGATGCAAGGTATTACGTGTTGCTGGTAGCTCCATTCCCCTTGCCAGCTCAGTCAGGGGTGGAAGGACACAGACCTCGGGTGAGCATGGTGCCTGCCAGGTCTGGCCTTCTCTGAGCGTTATCAGCCGCCTGCTTTGCATGGGGACCTGGGGTGGCTTTGCTGTGCTGGTACAAGGCGCAGCTGCACCATTGCTGCAACTTGCTGGGTTTGCATTTATTTTGCTTTTGATATTCACAAAACTTGAAAGGGCTGTTCTTCGATAACCTCCAGTGCTGCTGGGCTGACATCCTCCCGGGGGGATCTGCAACAGGATAGCTGATGGACCGCATGTCTCTTGGATCGGTTTCAGCTTGCCTTCCTCGTGGCTCTGCTATGGCTTCTCTAGTTACCTCGTGGAGATGTGCTGAAACCCAGATCAGTAACGCACACCGTGCCTTCTGCCATCCGTGCTTGCGGGAGACCGAGAAGGAGAGCCGCCTGCAAAGGCTCCTCCACCTCTGCTGCCACGCAGGAGGCGGGCAAGCCTCGGTGCTAACACCTGCTACTCAATCCGTGGGCACGACCTCTTCGGTAAACCAAGCCCAGTGTCCCAAGTTTCTAATTCTCCTGCATTATTAATGTTTTGCTCAGGAATTAATGTGGGTCAGGCTCTGCTCATGGGCCTGCATGCTCCTTTCAAGTGTAGGCTTCTGCAGAGTTTGGAGATGGCTGAAGGCAGGATTTTGGCTCGGTTGGTCTTCTTTAACAAGACCCGAAGAAGTTACGATACAGGGACAAGCATCTTCATGGAGCCATGTTTCAGTTTTGTTTCTCTTCCCTTGCCAGGGAAATTGTTCACTTAGGGCCACAGGGAATTTTATGCTGGGGCCAGAATTCAGACTACATTTGCATGATATCAGATTAAAGTCTGGGAGAGGTGAGCAAAAACTTTAAGAGAAAGCAGCAAGCTAGGGAGAAGGCTCAGAAAACACAGCCTGTGAGGAACACATGGTGGAGTCTGATCTGTTTTCCTCTGGACACAACTAGGGAGAGGCCAGAAAACCTATGCTTTTGTGAAAGTTGTTCTCAATGTCCACTGAGGCAAGGAAGGCCTGGCTGTGTGTACAACAAGGATGATTTATGACAGGCATTGGGGAAATATTTTCAAGACTTTAAGGGTCACTAGTCTTCCAGCAGGTACCCACAGCTGCTGCTGCTGGGCTACTACCCATCAGTTCTTAAAAGTCTCTGCAGTTCGGACAGGGTGGGGTAGGTAACCTTGATCCTGTCTCAGAGCAACGGGTGGGTTAGATCAGCATGAGCTAATCGATGAGGCAATTTGGTACAGCCCACAGCCTTTTTCCCTTGGAAGAAGGTGGCTTTTGGGGTTTGCATGCAGTCAGCATCCCATTCGTTCTTCTGTGTGGGGCTGGGTGACAGGAGCCTGAGGTCTCTCTACTGTGGCCCCTTAGGGGAAAGCATGGGGACGCCCTGTACTCTAGTGTATGGCACAGTGGGGAGCTACAGTTCTCCACTGAGGATGTAGCTGGCGTTTCCCAGGCTCCACGGTGAATCCTCGCTAATTAGTACGTGGTGGTTTAGACTTGGTATGGCTAAGAGCAGGGAAAAGCTTACAGCTTTGGGGTTCAGCTCTAAGCCCTACTTTTTGGATCAAACTTTTTTTTCCTGAAAAGGAATTTAAGGTAGAAATCTGGTCTCACAGTCAGACTGGTGCAAAGGTCTAGTAAGAGTGAGTAACATCTCAGCTACAAAGTGCTAAGCACAGAATTAGGTGCAGTACTTGGATTACCTTTTTTATTACACTACAATCTTCCTTCAAGGCATTCCCTTTTATAGTGGCAATGACCTAGTTCATACTCATTAACTTAGATGGAATGACAGCTAGGAGCTTGGCTTTCCTGCCCCAACCACATCAAACAAACAAAAAAACAAACCCTAATCCTGCATCAACAGAGGCACAAACACTGCTTGCCAGCAGGAACCAGAGGTGTAACCTGCACCCACTTGTAGGTTGTTTTTCACCTCAGCCTTCTCTGACCATTACATTTGCTAATGGCACTGCATTTGCCAGAGGCCTTTTGCAATCTGCTGCGCTGCTCCCGAGCAGAGGAAATGAGGCTCCACATGGCACTGCAGAAGAGAGGAAACTAAAAAAATTAACAGCACAAGGTGGACTATCAGTTATGTCCAAGTGCCTTTGCAGTCCTGAAGACCTTCAGGTGAAGAGGGGAAGCTGACATCTTTCCACTGGGGCTTCAGCTTGCCACAGCTGCCTCATGGCACCTTGCCTGGAGTTCGCATCTCAGATCACACACTGTTACTTCTTGTGCTGTGATTTTTTAAACATACTTTTTTCCTCTTTCCTCAACATCTTACAAACTGATTTCAGGATTGCTAGATGGCCACAGATCATAAAGGCACCTGTGTTTTGCTGTCAAGGACTCTGGAAATGCTGCTAGAAGCTAGCTGACCCCGTTACTCTGATGCCTGTGTTGGCAAAAGAAGTATTTCCAAAACTCAGATGCCAATCAGACTCCCTCCTATGAAGAGCAATGAACAGATCTCCACTCCTCTTTTATAATCTTCTCCACATAACCTTTTATATTGTTTTTCCCCTTTTTTTTTCTCCTCCTACTTCTCAGGGATTATGCCCTTTTATCACCCTGTCTGTTCTGTGTTGCCTGGGAGAGCCAGAAAACCCAGTATGACAGAAGGGTGGAAGCTGTCCCTAAAGACTCAGCATATTCATGAAATCCAATACCTCGGAGAACCACCCACCTCACTCATGCTAAAACCATTTCTTGAGAGACTGCATGAAACAATCTGTTGCACAACCCTCAGAACATCAAATAACCCCCTTATTTATAGTATATACACTTGCAACAATAAACCTCCCTTTTTAACTGCACTGGCCAATATAGATTTAAAAGGCTTATTTCCTTCTCATCAACATCTAAATTTGTTGTTTAAGCAGGCAGTGCTTTGACTTGAGAGGAGCTGGGTGACTTCCTGTACAACTAGTTGATTGGGTCTGCAAAACCTTCTGTTTCCTCTGCTGTGGTTCCCCCAAAGAAGATGGTACCGCTCCAATTTAGTGATGCCACCTTCTTGCTCAATATGCTCGGCCTGCATCAGGAAGCCTAGGTTTTGAGTCTGGAAGTAGAGCTGGAAAATAATGTTCCCTAAAAATGAAGGAAGAGGGAGAAGGATATTTCTTCAAGCTGTTCAGCAAGACAAAAAAAAAAAAAAAAAAAAAAAATCTGTAAAACTTGAGAAGCCCTTTCTGCAACAGCCCCAGCCTATAAAGGCCACCAGCAGAGTGTCAGCCACTTACGAGCAGTCCCCTCCATGCCCACCCCAGCTCCTTTGGTCAGTCAGCTGAAATAACGTGTTTCTGCCCCTGCCCTGGTGTTGTGGTGTAACCCAGCAGCTGTTCATTCACTCCCCATCCTCCCTCCTCAGTCGGATGAGGGAGAAAATTGAGGGAAAAAGGGTAAAACATGTGGGTCAACATAAAGACAGTTTAATAGGGCAGCAAAGGAAGGGGATAATGACAATGATGAACAAACATATAAAACAAGTGGTGCACAGCACAACTGACCACCTGCAGACCACGGACGCCCAGCTAGTTCCAAAGCTGTGGTCACCCTCTGCTCAGCTTCCCCCAAGTTATATACTGAGCATGATATCATATGGTATGGAATATCCCTTTGGCCAGCCTGGGTCAGCTGTCCTGGCAATGTGCCCCTCAGCTTCCTCACTGGCAGGTCGGTATGAGAAGCTGAAAAGTCCTTGAGTTGATGTAAACATTGTCCAGCAAAAACTATCAACACTATTCTCATCCTAAATCCAGAACACAACACCAGCTCTGCTACTGGGAAGAAAATTAACTCTATCCAAGCAGAAACCAGGACAGCTGGGCACTAAGTCAGGCCCCAGAAGACCCGTATTTCTTTTAGGTATGAGCTGGTGGTCTTGATCAGATGAAGTCCCTCCATGATGGCCAAGAGAGCCAAGCTAGCTCAGCGTGTGTGGTGGGTCATGGTCAGTTGCAACACTCAAGCCCATCCAAGGGCTGCCCCAGCTTGCGGCGCACTGAGCTGGAAGGGGAGTCTTTTGCCCCACTCCCTGGTTCTGCTGGCCAGCACGGCCATTTTGGCTGCTCCATCACCCAGCTTGTTCTAGCCCCCGTTATTTCAGCTATACTACAGCCCAGGCCCTCCACTTCACTTCTTCCCCAGCCTCTTCCATCTTCCATCCCTCTGTTGCAGCTGACTTCCTCGGGGCAAGGAAATACTTTCCTTTACGCGCTGGTACAGCAGTTAGGGAATGATTTGCATGCTTTTATGGGTGGTTCGTGCCCTTGCCTGGAGATGCAGGAAAACAGGACTGCATGGGCGTGATGTGCATTACCTCTCAGAACACACCGCAGGCAGGCCGTGTGGCGAGTCTGGCAGTGCCCTTGCAGAGGCTGAAAGGGGAATAAGCTGCAGAGAACGAACAGGAGGCAGGAGGTGTTTTGTTACTGCTGTCTTCCTATTCATTGGAGCATAAATAACACAGAGGAAGCTCCCACTGGTTTATGTAGGCACTGGAAGCTAGGCACAGCTTTCTCACCTGTCTGCTGGGATAGGCTGGAGATGACTCAGGCTGTTTTCCTCACTACCTCTTTGCAACATATATATATGTTTCCAGGTGTAAGTATTCCAGGAGAGCTGTCCCAGCAAACCGTCCCTCTGGGAGTACAGGCTTTGCTGTCACAAGAGAGTTCTGTTTGTTTAGCTGATTTCAATAAATGACACAAAAATGACTACTTACTGGCAAAAAGACTTATAAGTGGATTCAGCAGCATTTGCACCAAGGCTTTTGCTGTTATGGAGATTTCAACTTCCCTGCCAAAAAAAAAAAAAAAAAAAAAAAAGGTTGTGGGAGGGGAGAGATGTTCCTTAACAATATTGCTATTCTGGCACAAAAAATACCACTTCTACAGACCTGCCTTAAAATGATGAACCTCTTCCCACTAAACACTTTAAATGTAGCTAGAGACCAGGCTTGAAACTAGGCAGGGCATCTCAGTGGTCCTCCTGAACACTAATGCACGGGAACAAGATCTGAACTTTGACCAGAATAAAATCCTTGGGCTCTTCAGAACTGGAAGAATTCAGCTCTGGTGGTTTTTTTTTTTTTATCTGCAACAGTGGAATCTGTTGGATTTGAGCATTAGATCAGAACATCTTGAGGCTTAAGGGTGGATCTCAATTATGCAGCCTCAGGTCTATCACTAACCAATAATGGGCTTTCTGCATTGTTTCTTGAGGACATGCCTGTGCAGACAATAGCTGTGTGCTGGCAAGCCGAGGTCTAAACGTATCTAAACACTATATAATAATAAAGAAAACAAACCGCACTGGGGGATAGGGAGCTGGGCTGCTGTACTGCGTGTACTTGGCCAATACCTGTGCACTGTACAAAGCAATGTCACTGCAAGAGCAAAGCACGTTCTCCTGGGACATGCTATTCTTTAAAGCGATACATGTTAATGCTACAGCCCCAGGGAACGCAGCTTTTCCAGCAGTCTGTGGGAAAGAACAAAGAGGGTGGCAAGAGAGTGCTGGGAGCCATCCCAGCAGTAGGCACCTCAAGCACCTTGCTTTTTGGCCTGGAAAAAAAAAGCCAAGCTACAAGTCTGCAGATTCACCGCCATTTCAAGCACTGCTAAAATTTCATTACAGTCTTGGTACAAGTATGCATGGCATCAAAGTCAGGCTGCACTCACTCAAAAGCAGCCAGTGCCAGAAAGACATCAAAAAGAAGCATTAGCCCCTGGTGAAGAAAGCTAAGCACCTAAGCACGTGATGGGTTTTTAGGTTAGTATGGAACCGGGATCCCAAGCAGAACATGGGCAGATCTTAGCTCTGCCATGAACTTCCCAAGAACCTCAGGCAAAACAAGTTTTGGTGCAATTCACTGCCCCTAACTAGCGTATTCAAAAGCTCAGGTCTTTGAACAAAGCCAAAGCTGGTGGAGAATCACACGGACTTCCAGAGTGACACACCTAAATTTGGTGGCAGATGTCAGTGGAAAAAATCACTCTTTGGAGAGGTGCTCTCTAGCAAGTACAGAAACGGCATGAATCCTACACTGTCCCTCTGTGCTGTGTTTGTTTCTGCCTCCTGTACAACCTAGATAACGGCATGATGAGGCTCTTAAGTGTGGAACTATTCTTAGAAGATACAGTTTGCCAGCTGGGTAACTCCACAAGCAGTTAATGCAATGCATCAAAGCAGCTGTCAGAGCATGAGCGGGCTCTCGGAAGGGTGTACTGGGCACACCTCTTGCTACTCATGGCAAGCAGGCCGGATCCGCCCCTCAGCAGCCATTACCTCAGGCAGCCAAGGAAGTGGGTGCATTATAGATCCCTGTGATCTTCCCCAGCAATAGCGTCTTCCCATGGTCTCTGCTCCTGTGGGTTGTGTGGGATTCTGCTAATTTGATTAAACTCAAGACTTTCTCTTAATCTGGGTGTAATCCCTTGGGCAGAGCCTATCACAGCCTCAGGCCTACGTGCAACTCTTTTATCTAGGGCATCCAGAAGCACTGCCCAAGAGCGTGATGGCCACATGATAGTCTGCCTGGTACAATGGGGTGGAGATGGGCAATCCCTGGTCGGGAAGAAAGGACCTGCCACCCTGTTCCACTCAGCAGCACAGAGCAATGGTTGAGGTGCCTTGCTGGTACAGGGGAGTGCCCAAAAAAGGTACCTCAGAAGCACATCTGGACAGATAACTCGGAGCAGCCTTTTGGCCATCTCAGAGCAGAGCTGTGAATCCCCTCAGCCTGTCAAGTCCCTTCTGGACATTTGGAAAGATGATGAGCTCCCTGCTGAAGTGCAGTCAGACCACAACTGTGTTCAGCAAATGGTTGCACAGGAGTGCCAGGCTGACAGTGTCCAGACACTCTTCAGTGGGCATGTCTGTATGTCTGTGCCCATTCCAACCCTTTCCTTTGCAATGCACGCTGAAGCTGATTAAAGTACGAGAGCCTCTGTTTCCTCTGGTCTTTACACAGGGTAAACACCAGCATAGACAACACCAGCTAGGAGTTCACTCTAATTTTCCCAGATCTGATGAACTTCATCCACACTGATAGTGAAACTGTAAGTGTATGCTGGTTCTGAAACGGCAGGGGAACTGCATCTTGTCCTGCTGCTGTGGAAAGCAGCGGTTCCCAGCTTATTCAAAAAACGAAGCAAACGTATGCATGCATTGTGTGAAACTGATGGAAAAACTCTCTGGGATAGCACTTGTCCTTGTGGTTACCAGGAATCCCTGGAGATGGAGAGGGGAAGGGGTTAGGCTGCGCTCCTGTGACAAAGGACAGAATGGATTTCTAAATATTTGCTTTTAAAGAGATTCTAAACCTCTCTACCACGCTGTTGTGGTTTAGCTCCAGCTGGTGGGGACACATGCAGAAGAACCTCTCTCAAGATCTCAGTTACTTCCAGTTGAGGCTGCTTTTTAGGCTCTCATTTGGGTTCTGAACTTGTAGACACACAAAAAAAAAAATTAAAATGACATTTTTGTAAAACCCATCAACCTTGTCAGCTATGCCTGTCACTGGAGTTGTCTCTCTCACTCATCAATTCTCTTCTTGTAATTAATTTCCTGACTTTTTTCCACTGGGTAATATCACAGCGTGTTGACAGACAGCTCTTTTCTTTTGTTCCAGAACAGTCATCAGTGCAAACAGGTAGGTTTTTAAATCTTTGAAGAGAAAGATGTTCTGCAAACAGAACTTGTTACTGAATCAAAACTGTGCTGCAGGTAAGGAGGATTCACAATTTTTGAGGCACAGATCTATAGCCGGTCAGCACTTTGCTTGCTCATGCCTATTTGAGTTGCTCTGGGCAGTAAACACTGGGGATACAACACATCCTTGGGCTACAGCCCATCTGCATAGGAGAATTTTGCTGCTGAATGTGCGTTTCTTACTAAAGCTAACTGCTCATCTCAAGGCTATAATGATACTGATGCACTCACGCCATGAACTGCAACCCACTCTTCTGGCAGTTCTCTCATTTTATTTCCCCACCGCAAGAGCTGGAATGAATTGTGTTTGTTGGTGAAGCTTATTTTTGCTGGCTTTCTGTCTCGGGCAGTGGAGGATTTTAAGGAGCTATCTGGTCTGTTTCAAATACTTTTTTTAATCCTCCTTTTTCCCAGCAGTTCCATTGTCCCAAAATATCCCTGTATATAAACACCAATCATACCCATGTGCTTCACGTTTCCCAGGGTACAGAACTCCCTCTACACACACAGTTTGGGAGAACTACTGTGGGCCTTGCAGCTTCTGGCTACCTGCAGCTGGTACAGATGACATCCCTGCTTCTTCCTGGATTTCTTGCGCATCCCTGCTATGGACACAAGCAGTTTCTCTGCACATAAACTGAGTCAGTAGTACCTCTGAGATGCAGTGATCTGAACCATACTCAGACTGTCCCATGTCCAGACTGGGGTGAGACTGGGGTGTCTCACAGGACTTTTCAGGAGAGAAGAGCATTTCCTTGCTCTGTCTTTCAGGCAGACAATATACTTTTCCGAACAGCTGTGAAGCACTTGGCCATTTTAAGCTATGGGACCTGTACAGGAACTATACTCAGTTACCAGCAAACCTGGGGGCTCCTGGCTCACATGCTGCGATGGCAACACTGCCATGCACTGGCACTGCTGTTTGTGGGGATATGATGTAAGAGCAGATCCTGAAATAAAAAACTCCAAGGAAGAAAGAAATGGGGGATGTTTTCTGTGTGTTTATTTCAAGCAGGATCACTTCTCCAATCCGTTTCACAGTGTTTGTCCACAGCACTTGGGCCAACACAGCTGCTGGGAGAGATGCAAAGTGCCTGGGGATTGTGGCCATGAGACAAAGCTTTTGCCTGCTAGCACTGACGGATGTTTTGGGACATCCAGGCACAGTCCCACACTCTTGAAAGATGTGATTATCCTTCCTCTTTCTTAGTGAGACATCCTTTGAATGCACCCAAGAGACAGGCCCTTTTAAATTCTGGTTTCCTCTTTACCATGCGCTGCTTGTTAGACAATTACACACAAGTACTGTTAGGACGTCCACTCTCTAGCACTCTCATCACAAAATCTGGTTTGGTAGCTTTTTGCAAAGCTCTTTATGAGGGCTGGATTATCCCAAAAGTGAAGCTGCACAATGACTGAGACCGTTTCAGAGCCAAACACTTTCAATGGTTTTTCTGCAAGCCTGAGGCTGTATAGAAAAATTTTCCTGGTTCAGGGTTAAAAATAATAAATCAGTGCCACTTCCAACCAACAGCTAGTTCCTTCCCAAAGCTCAAGCACTCCTATGCCAGTTTGATAACTACCAGCTGACAAATGGGTCTGGTGGAAGATCCAGAGTGAGAGCCTGAGCCTTGAGAACAGGGTGCTAATCCATAACCTATTACTGTGTGCTGCACTTGCCAAGAGAGCCCACACAGTGAGGTTGCACCATGCTCTCTCCTTCCCTGAATAAAAAGTGCCTGCTCTAATGAGAAGCAAGTCCCTGAATCAGCAAAGCATTTAAGTGTTTTGATGAACCAGGGCCAGACTGAACATCTTGTGCAGAACTCAGTTGTCTAGCGAACAATATCAAATATTTTATCGATGGATGCAGACTTAAATGAAAATTAAAGACATGGCTATTTAAGGCTGTAGGTGCCCAAACTCGTATTGTTCATTTTTTATTCTATTAAAGTAATCATTTGTCCGGGAACAGAAGCAACCACCTCCAGAAAATCCATCCCTGTCATGCTGGGAAGAACATTCTCAGTCTTCCCTCAGCGCCCTGCCAATCTGATGGCTTATGTATTTTGCTTAGAGGCTCTGCACATTCAGATCAACAACGTTCAGCCATCTCCTCTCTTTTCCTAGCAGGCATGCCCACCTTTAGTACCCTATTGGCTAGGTAAGGTATGGGGAAGTGAGGTACAGCCTCCTGTAGGCCAGATCAGATATCAGAAGGTATGATCGACATGGTGGAGCACCACTAGACAGGACTGGACTTCCACCTCCACCTGCTGCCAGTCGACAGGCAGGGTGCTGAGCTCCGTGCTGACCTGCGTCTCCTGGATTGCAGCCAGTGAGAGTCCCTGTCAGCCAGCTCTCCTAACACCTCTGGCCCTCATGTTAAAAGGGACTCTCAAGCTCAGAGCACGTTAGTCTTGGACAGCGATGCATTATGGCAGGTGGAGATAAACCACTGTGCAGCAGCGTGCTGTAAATGTAAGTGAAGGCTGCACCATGGTGCACAGAGGCAGGTGGAGGGAGCAGAGCTTGGACTGGCACATCCTGACTTTGGGGTGTTTCTCTTTGGAAATAACTGCGTTTCTCTAAGGATACTTTTTAATGCAAAGCTATCAATGCTTTTTATATGTTTGAAAACATATCTGTAGCAGACTAAAATGCCAAACAGAGTGGTTTCTAACGTGGCAACATATACTTTTTCTCTTTGTCCATGCTAGAGCCACAATCTTCAGCTCCCTTTACTTATCAACAATACACCCACTTGCCTTCTCAGCTAGGGAACAACCAGGCAATGTATGGATTTAAAAAAAAAAAAAAAATTCTGGCATTTTTCACCAGCTTGTATAAACTTAGCTGCAATAACCTCTCTGTCACAGCATACAGGCAGGTGCCACTGGGAGAAAATGTTAAAAATAAATTAAGAAAAAAGAGTACATGCCGACATTTTTGGCTCAACCTTATGCTTTTTTAGATATATTCCCATACAGCCACTACACTAGTGTGCAAACGATTTGCAGTGAAGGCGTAAGTTACATGGCACTCAGTTTATCTGCTCTGGAATGGCAAAGTGCACACACAGATATACACTGTGGTTCCAAGGAGTCTACGGATTTCAAAGCTGCTTTATCTCCCAGATAACTCACTGGCAAAGAAGGGTGAATTAAAAACAGCATTGGTAACTAAAAATGGAATGATAGATTATGGTTATGGGCTTTAAAAAGAATTGTCACTTAAGTGCATTTGTCAGGTTTTTCCAGAGCAAGAGTTTAACCCTTTTTTTTTTTTTTAACTGGAGGATTCCTAATCCCTTTTTTTCCTGGAGAAGCCCAAATCTTTGAATAGTGCGTTTCAATTTACTGGTGATAGCTTTACTTTTCATGCTCCCACAGCAACACCCCTCTCCAAGCAACCTTTGGGGGATTTGTGAACCAGTGCTAAGAACTCATCTCCTAGCAGTCGGACAGGAACCACGCTCTCCTAAATCCCACACATCGATCTGATTCACTGCATGACTCCAGTAAAGCTTCCACCTCCTCTCTGCTAAAACACAAACAATCCAGTTTTAAAGTTCTCGAGCTGAGGCACTTTGAGCTTACTACCAAGAAAGGCTGAGCAGATGAAGTTTCCACCTACAGAAGGGCCAGGCGCCCAGGAATTTTGTACAGGCATAGCACTGAGGCACTTGAAATGATGGGAACGCTGCGTATTTCTGCCCTTTGCCTCGGCAGCCCACAGTACCATCGTTCTGAAGGAAGGTAATGCCATTTATATGCAACGGCAAAGCCTGGAGCCCTGATTTTCAGAGGGCCTTTGAGGAGCCTTTACCATGTCTTTGCCACAGCATCTGAATGCAAAAAATAACATATTGTCCAAAATGCAAAACGTTCGTATCCCCTCAGACAGTGGGGGGAAGGAGAAAAAGCGCAGGAAGCAGCTTAGCCAAGCCTGACCGGGTCTAGTGGATCTTGATCTTTGCTCACCCCATAGTTAGATATTGTTTTCCTCCCCCCATTTAATGCAGTCACTGCCTTATCTCTTAAAGTGATCTCATTGAAAGCAGGGGAGAAGCCAGAAGGGGGTGTGAGACCTGCAACTCCAGAGGGAAGGAAGGAGGATGGGAAAGCAGTTACGTACATCACCTTGTCTTCTTTAGATCCCTTCTTAAGGGAATTGCCCTTCAAAACTCACGAATCCCTTCCAACCACTGCTCTGAACCACACCAACAGACACCTCATGGAAGAGAACACTTCATGTTATCCGTGAGGCAGCTTTTATTGCCTGCTTTAGACTGCTGTAGGTAACATCATCCTAAACCCCATCCTCTGGAGACTCTTTGAGATAAAAGTACAATTGCATGGGGAGGGGGCGGAAATAGCTTACTTGGGCCTTGTTCCATCCCTTTTTTTCCCTAAGTGGGAGCCTCTGCTGTAAAGGGCACTTGACAGGCAAACTGTCCCAAGCTGTGGTTTTCAACCAAAGCGTGGCTCTTGTTGCCAACACATGCAACACGCTGGTGGATGTGGGAGATGTCACGGAAAGAAAAAAAAACAGGTGGGAGATGTTAATTCTTTCCAGGTAGCATCCACTGCTGGGTTCCAAGGGTCCAGTTTTCCCAACAAATGCAGCTCTCAGCTGTGGCAGCTGCAAAGGGCAGATTTGCTTCTCCCGGGTCAATCTACATGCAGTCTGTTACTGGGAGCAGGAACATGCCAGGCAGAAGCTGTTGTATCTAGCAGCAAGAGCAAAGGCCTTTCAGACCCTTGGACTCTTAACTACAACCTGCTGAAGCTTTTCTGTGTGCCTGACTTCCCTCTCTGTGACTCTGTTTTCCCATCCCTAAAATGTCCTTATTAAAACTCACTGCTGTAAAGCATGCTCAGCTCGTCAAAGACGCCGCAGAAGGGCCACATGATGAACACAGCACCAGTCGTTCACATAATGCCCTGCACTGTTTACCTAAGGCCCACCCTTCTCCTGTCACTGTGTCCCCGGTGCTACCTACCCCTGGAATTTCACTACTCTTCAGCAGCCCACAACCTCATCACAAACAGCAAGAGGTCCAAGGAGAAACATGATGTATAGCTGCAAATCTGTAAAATAAGGATTCACGATTACTTCTCCTGGGATGGGGACACACCAGCCAAAGAGCAGGAATTTTCAGGTATTGAAACCTGATTTGGATCTGACCTGCTGGCAGGAGTGAAGTTCCTTGTATGTTATCTCTGCTTCCCTCAGTTGCCCTGCCAAGGTATCAAAAAGAGTTTGTAATTGCTTGTAGATACTGGAAACAGAGCTCTCCTGATTTTTCTTAAAGCTAATCTCTCCGATACCTGTTATGGGAGGAGAACACAAGTACTCTACCCTCCCTGCCTGGTTTGACATAATAAAATTTCCTTTGACCCATATGGATTTATTCTCTGTTTAAATCACTGCCAGTAACAGAACTGAGAAGCATTTTTCTCTTGAAAGAGACACTAGGTCTGAGTTTACAGCACCACTATTGCACACTACCCTTTCATATCACAAAGAAAAGGCTGAAGTATCAACTATCATGAGACAAAAGGTGGACCAAACTGATAGTGTGCCAAATCAGCTGCCCTGGTTGGATGGCACTTCAAGGGGCAGAATGGCTCAGAATTTGCCTGGAGGCCTTCCTTTAGTGTCCTACTGATGCTGCTTCACCATACTGAAAGAAACCCAAGTTTGGTAAAGCGCTTTGCTCTTGAGGATTGAAATGCTGTTAAGGAGTGAAAATGAAACAAATAGGTAATTTCAGGCTTTGAAATTTCTACCCAGTTCCTAATACCTACCCCCTTCTTCCTGCCCGCCGGCAAGAGCCAGACTTTTCATGGGAAGTCTTAAAAGAAAACCTCAAAGATGAGTAATAAGAGCTAAATGAGAGCTCTGCCTCAGGCTCAAGACAGCACAGCTTGGGAGGGAAGACAGCTGCCCAGGTGCCATGTAATTTCCTAGGTAAACTGAAAGCTTTGGCCTCCCAGTCTGTCAACACAGCACCAGAGCCAGCGAAGACCATCAAAGGCACAAAACAGAGCTTATGCAGGAAACTAGAAAAGTGTTTCTGAAATGCTGGCCTGCTGTCTCAAATTGCATCTGATCTCCCTGTTGGGTTTTACTGTCAAGTTCACTAGGTTTGGTCCCAGAAGGGGGTGTTTCTAAGTCCAGCTGGAATCACAAGGATGGAGTGTTCCGCACGTCTGCAAGCACCAGATCCATCTCAGGTACAGTGATGGGACGAAGCTTGACCATATTTTAAAAAACCCTGATGGCTGTAGTGGCATCACTTCCCCTTACATACAAGGCCTGTGGGCAGTCTGATGAGCAAGCTCTTGTGCTTAAGGATGTTTAAGGCCCAAATCCAGCTCCCTTCTCCTGCGGAGGGGGTGTCATGCCCCGCTTAGCAGGAAAGTGCCACAACTACATTCCTCCTCCGCAGCCAAGTTCCTGGCTACTTTCTGGGGCCCTCGGCAGGTGGAAGGTTCCCGCGGGGGAAGAGGCTACGGAACCACCACCTCATTTCCAAGCTCATGCAGTCCCACTGAGCCGTCAAGTACGAAAAAAGAAAAAAAAGCAGGAGATGGTTTTCTCTGCCGGAGAATCTAGACAGAATAAAGAAGCAAAGCGACCAAGCGTCCGGTCACAACTCCTACGGCCGCCTTTCACAGGACGTGAAGTGCCAGGGAAGGGCGACGGCGCCTTTGGCCGGGTTCTGCGAGCAGCAGAGGCGACGGGAAGATGCCCTGTAGCCCCTTCGCAGAGCCCTTGATCCCCACGTGTAGCGATCGCCAGGCCTTAAAGCGGTTCCTGGCGAGCCCACGGAGCCAGCGTTAGCCTCCACAGGTCTGAAGCGCCGCGGGCGCCACGCCACCCACGCCTGCCCCTCACAGCTTACCAGCGCAGCCCCCCGCGCTGTGGCGCAGCTCAGGGTCGGTCGGGTGGAAAGGCGCCTCCGGAGGTCCTGTGCTTCCCCCCCGCCCGCCCGCCCCACCGTGAGGGACGGTGGTGCCGGCAAGACCCGCAGGAGACCCACGGGGTGCCCCGAGGCTACATGCGGCCGCGACGGTCACGAGGGATAAACCGCCAAACCGGCGGGGGGAGGCGCGGCGCCCGGCGCGGCCCGGCGCGGCATGGCGGCAGCGCTGGAGCCGGCCCGACGCGGCGCCCCCCGGCGGCCTCGCCACCCCCCCGGGAAGGCGGAAGGAGCCCCGCGCCTCGACCCGCCTCTCCCCCCCCACCCCCCCACCCCGGCGAGGCGCGGCTGGGGCAGCCGAGGTGAGCCCCAAGGTGCCGCTCCCGCCCACAGCCCCCGTCCCAGTCCCGTCCCCGCCTGCCCGCCGCCTCGAAGGGGCGGTGCGGCGGGCTGGGCTGGGGCGGGGCGGCGAGGGTTCTTTATCCGGCGGGAACCCGGCGGCTTTCGGAGCTGCGGGTGGCTGCGGCGGCAGAGAGGTGTGGTCCGGTCTGCCCCGGCCGGGGATAGAGAAGGGTGAGGTGAAGAACAGCAGCCGCGGGGGAAGAGAAAGAAGAAAGAGGAAGGAGAGGAAGAAGCAGCAGCCAAGCGGCGGCCGGGGCGCTGCTATTGTTCCGCACCTGCCGCCGGCCGGGACACGTGGCGCCGCTGAGCTTCGCTCCTCGCTCCCAGCCGCCTGACCCGCACGCAGCCGCCCGGCACCATGGGCAAGGGGGTGAGCGGCGGCGCCGGGACGGGACGGGACGGGCGGGTTGGGGCGGAGCGCGCGGCAGCCGGGGCGTGGGCGTGCGGCCGGGAGTGGGAAATTCAAGGAGCCGGACCGTGACCGGTGTTCCCCCTTTCCCCTCCGGCTGGGGCGGGCGGATCTCCGCTTTGTCTCCACCGGGCCGGGGCGAGGGGGGCGGTGGCGGCCACGTCGTGTGTGAGGCGGCGGCGGCCGTTGGAGGGCGGCGCTGGTGCCGCCTGCCCACGAGCAACGTGCCCTGGCGGCCGCCGTAGGGAGAGGAAGTAACGGAGGGGGGAATGGATGTGTGCATATGCACGCGGCGGGGCCAGGCGCCGGCGGCCCCTCCCCGCGGGCCCGGCCGTAGAGATGGCCGCAAAGGGGGGTGATCCTGCGCCGGTGAGCCCGGACGGGGATGTGGCGGGGGGGGGGGAGAGGGGGTGTATCCCAAGCCCCGCCGCCTTCCCCTTGATGTCGAATCTCCCCGAAAAGGGGCCTCCCGCCCGCGGGCGTGTGGGGCCCGCAGCCCCCGGGGTTGATGTTATCTGATGCCCTTTTGGAGCTGAGCTGCGGAGTGTGGCTGCTCCCCTGTCTCCTAAGAGTACTTTAGACTTCTTGAGACACGAGGGCCCCGGGGAGGGGGTGGGGAGGAAGGGGAGTTCTCCGGATTATTAGGGCTCATTAGGGATAATTTGCAGAGAGGGGGTGACGGGAGTGGTGGCAGGAGGGAGGTGGTCGCCCCCTGACTTCATCGTGTCTGTCCTGTTAACAGGACAGGGGGTAACGGAAGCCTCACAGAGAAGGCCGTGCGGCCGTTTCTACCAACCCTCTCCCAGCGATGTTTCTACCTTCACAGCCCACAAGAAGTCGTCTTTAATTCAGTTTGTACCTTTTAAACAGGGAAAAGTCTATGTGAAGACTTTTTGAAGTTGGGCGTTGTGATCAAATGCCCGTGTGTGGAGAAGAAGCATACCTTGGGTTCCTCTGGCTTTAGCTTGGGGTGAAAAAGTAATGACTGGTTTCTGAGGTTTATTGTTTAGATGTTTGGGGTTTTCTTTCTCCTCAGATACTTCCCCGTGTATCGGATATAGTTGGAGGTGTGTTGACTTATATTTACTTCTAGCTTAGATTCATTCCTAGAAAATTCCCAAATCTCTCCGCTTCTCATCCATGCAGGGACCGTGCAGGGACACAGAGGTGGTAGCGTTGTCCTTGCCTACAGGTGTTGTGCGCTTCCCAAGCGCTGTTCAAACATGGACTTGACTTTGCATTGTCCTCATCGGTGCAGTACAGCAGCGGCAGTGTTGACATAACTGCTTGAATAGCAGGGGAGCTGCAGGAACATGGCTGAATGGACAGTTACTTGGAAAAGGGGGTTGTTTGGTTTTGGGGACCTTTTTTTGTGCTTACTTTTTTGGGGTTTGTTTTTTTTTTTCAAAGTTCTTTTGATGCTTGGCAGCCCAGCATGATGTGTTTCAGTCTGGTGAGCTACAGGCTGTTTGCACAGTAAGAGGTCATCTAAGAGATGAAACATTGTGGAGGGGGTTGGTGGTGTTGGAGTCTTATGGACGCTCTAAATCATCAAGCCTTAAAGTTGTGTGCGTATGCATGACTTCAGTGCACAAGGGTTTGGGGGCTTAGGCTGCTTTGGCCAGACTAATAGGAGGTACTAATGCTTTCTAATATAGAAGGCTGACAGCTCTCTCAGTTCTGTTTCAGGTTTCATAGGTTTTATGGAAAATAAAGCAATTGGCCTGAAAAATAAGTGCCAACAGGAGGGATAATTTGACAGCGTGTGGCTGCCTTGGGCTTTCTGGTAGCAAGCCACAGGATTTGTTCGTTTAGCAGTGAGAACACAGGCGGGTAATTGGGGACCCCCTGGAAAAACAGGAGATCAGAGAGTGAGGCTGTGGAAACAAAGCAGTGTGTGGATGCAACACTGAACAAGGATTTGCCTGTCCTGAGTTAGGATGTCCAAAAAGGGAACCTCTTTCCCATGGGAGTATGGAATGGAAGACAAAGTAAAAGCGTAAGTGTGAGAGAACAAGTTCCTTGGCTCTGTGGCTGTGAGGAGAAGCTGAGCGGAGTCTGTTTTACTTTAAATGGTAACGGGACGAGGGGAGGGATGTGAGCTGCCCGAGTGTGTTGTTCAGCCCAAAAAGCAGATTATCCAAAGGGGTGTGTGTAGCGGAGGAAAGCAGACGGGATTTCATTTCGGTTCAGAGCTGCCTGGAAGCTGTCTGCCCGCAGCAGCATGTTTCACTCCATCTCCCTTGCTGCACAGGCACAGCACACAGTCATTAGTGTGTATTTAGAGTTGCTTCTGGAGGTCAGTGCTGAGGCCTGAACCCCAGTTAAGATTTGGGTTTTTTCCCGTCACAAACTAGGAAGGCTCATTGTGTAATGAACCAACTGAGGGGAAATTATGCAAATCAAAGTAATCCTTATCTGGTGCAATTAAGAAATCTTAATATATTTACTCTTCCCCCACCTTTTCCATTCCCAGTATTTGTTACTATGGCTAGAGGATACTCCTTTTCCCAGAGAAAACTCAGGGCCTAGTCAAGATGCATTTTTGCAAGAGGTGGTGTAATGGGATGAGGGGTCTCTGGCACGTGGTCTGTACCTGCCGGGTTGCAATCCCACAACCCAGTGGGATCCTGACGCGCTGAAATGGTGGACAGTCAGGCTTCACCCAGGCCTTTTCAGGGGGTAACTGAAGTCACCGGGTTTTCTGGGGGATGACTGTGGGCCCACTCATCTTCATGTGTTTGACAGCTACTGGACCTGTCTGGATTGATGGTAAAGATGGATAACTATTCTGGGCAAAGAAGTCTGGGAGATGACACTGCATAGTTAGCAGAGCACCGAAAAAACAGAAAGGGGCTACTCACATGTGCAGCAGTGGCATTTGGAAAGACACCTCTGCAGCTTGAGTCTTCCAGGAACTTCATGAGAAGTAGAGGTGTTCGTCCTAATATCCAGAGAGGACTTAATGTGTGTGAGTGGAACTGTTTTTACCCTGATGATGAAAGCCCTAGCAAAATTTAGATCCCTTGTCGTGGGAGGAGAGCTTGTCCTCCCATAATTTGGGATGCAGCAGCCTGCTAACGAGGAGCAATTACTAGCTGTTGAGTAAAAACCACTTTGTACTGTCCTACATGCTGAGAGTCTGTTCAATTGATGCAGTTGATTAGGCTCTTGATGAAAGATGGGAGACTGAACAGAGCTCTTGGGAGGGAGTAAGAAGGATCTAGAGAAGGCATTAGCATCCCTTGCTAAGATTACGAAGGGTCATGGAGCTGTGTTTCCAGTCCAATAGGCACAGTCCATATCATGACTCATCTGGTTAATATATTTACCGAAGACTATCATGAGGCAGCAGGACAGTAACTTTTTTCTGTTTTCTCTGCACAGTTGATTATAATGACATAAATACTAGAACAGACCAAGCCTCCAGAGACTCTGTAATTTTATTTTGGCTCTTACTTGACATTTCTTGTTGGACTAGGTGATGTCAGAGGAGGGTACTTCTGAGCTTGTCTGCTGATTTTTGTACCCCTCACATTTCCTGGTCAATCATGACTTCTGTTAAGAACATTAGCCATGAATGGCTTTAATTAGTCCAGAGTGGAAAAGCATAAACTCTTATCTGAAAGACAATAGGATTTTCTAAGGGCTGTATAAAACTTACACCGGTGTGTACAAATGTTGTTCTTATGCCAGTGAGGGGGGGGGGCGAATCTTCCATGGAAAAAAAAAAGCTGTGTTGTTTTTTTTTCTGTGGCAGTTTTGATGAGTCAGAGTTCTAGGCTAAGTCAAGTAACGGGTGACATTTCTGACGAGACAGACCTTCCTTTGTGTTCAGGCCATGTGATTAATTCTCCCTAAGATGCAGATTGTGGGAGTACCATTGGACGGCTTCTTCTTGTACGGCAGGAAAGGGAGGGGACGGCAGGGAAATCCTATAGTGCTGAGGGATGTGATGAACCCCTCAGCCCCTGGCATCCAGGCCAGCACAAGCCTTTGTTTAACGGATTTGGCTCATCTTGCCAGAAGAGGGGCAGTGGCCCTGAAGCCACAGAACAGGGGCAGGGATTTGACTCTGATCGATGTGTCAGGATCACATTTGAATGATGGAGCAGGAAGCTCAGACTCTGCACAAAATGATCCTACAGCAAGGGCTGAAACTGGCAGTACTAACCCACCTTTTCTGTAAGGTGTGGTGCAGCACTAAACCAAAAGAAGGGAAGCCATTCTGCGCTTTTTTGTTAAACTGAGGAACTCTGAGCTCCTCAATAAGGTGGATTCCATTAAGAAGGTGGACTCCATTAAGACCCAAATACTTGAGATGCTTAAAGAAACCAGTAACAACTCTATCCTATCGCCTTCTGTCCTGAGACTGCTGATTGCCTTTTTCAGCAGGGTTTTTGTTCAGTTCTTTTAAGCAAATCATGCTTGAATGGGGGTAGTGAGTCTTTTCGTGTTTGCCCACTTGTAGGCTGTTTCTGCAGCTGAAAGAGCTAAAACTCTTATTCTCAGTCTGTTCACCACTGTTCAGTAAGCTGAGTAATTGTACTTCTCACAGAAGCTTCAAAGAACCAAAGTCTTCAGATCACCTGCAAGAGCTTGCTGAGCTTTTCTATGGGGAAGGGGTGAAGCTGAAGGTGATGGACTGCTAGTCAAGGCACCTTCACCTTGGTTAGAAATCATTTCTCCTCTCAGGCAGTAATCAAGAAGCATTTTTTTGTGCAGGGCCATGTTTGGGCTTGTCTGCTAGGGCTCCGGCAGAAATCAAAGTTCTTTCCTTCAGGGAGAGGTACTTCGGTGACTTTTTGTGAGCTGCCCTGTGGCAAATTCTTGTGATGCTGGAATGCAAGGACCGGGATGCTTTTAAGTTCTGTGGCTTTTACGGTCTCTCTTTTTTTTTTTAAAGACATTAAAATGGGAGTTTAGGTGCAGGGAAGAGAATGACAGGAATGCTGACAGTCCTTCTGTCCTTTTCCTGGACAAGAGGGGGCAAACACGCTCGACTCTGCTCCACTGTTTTAAAAACTGGTTCTATTGCATAGGTCTGTAGCTGCCTGCAAGGACGTAGGGGTGCAGAGCCTGCCTTTGCTCTGTGGGGGAAGAGAAGGCTTTGGTACATGTGAAACACATGACTCTGGCTGCAGAGTGATGTGCACAGAGCCTTCTCAGAACAATCAAAATCCTTGTCTAGATGCGATTGATGGGTTCTCTTTTTAAAAGTCGAGATTTATTTTTTCCCTCCCCTTTTTTTGGGGGTAGTTTCACTTTTGGTTTTGGTTTCTACTTTTCTTGGAGTAAATAATAAAAACTTCACGTGCTTGCCTCTCAACAGAACGATTCTTGGATCCTGACAGTAGCTTCTGTGTCCAGATCACTCTCAGGAATCCAGTTTGCGATTTGAGGTGCTCATGCAGAGATCAAGCAAGGCAGTGCCTTTGAAACGTTTAACGGTTTGATTCTGGTGCCACTAACCGCTGTTTCATCTCAAAATACTTCCCTGGGATCTTACTGGGTGAAAATCTCATCGCACAACCCTTGGCAGGGAGATCATAGGTCCTGCGCAGCAGGGAAGGGAGGGACAAGCTGCTATTGGAGGCTTGTGCACGTCTGGAAACGTATGGACTGCTTAAGAAGGAACCCTACTGTGAGGCTTTATCGGTCCCTGGCTTTGGTACCTTACAGAGTGTCCACAGTTCTTGCAGTTTAGGGTTATTTCTGCCTGTAACTCTGTTCCGTGCTGCTTTTTTCTTGTCTTTTAAGTGATGTTTATATGTGCTACATCGAGATTTGTTTGTCCTTAGGTCCTTGTTTACCCCATCATGACAGTATGTAAATCTCTTGTGATTTTGTGGAGAATTAACCGTAACAAATGTGAATGAAAATCCATCTGAATTAAAGAGGTTTTAAGCGAATCATCTGCTCTGTGAAGTGTAGGCAGGACTGAGCACAGACTGAATCTGCAAGTGTACTGCTGCTTTGTATACCTTTCTTGCTGGTCAAACTGCCATAAATTGAAAGCAGATTTCTGTTGCGTAACCAGCCAGCTAGAGTGCCAAACAGAATGAAAGTGTTGGAACTTATCCCCCAGATTTGACCAGTCAGAGATACCACCTCTTAGTTATCTTCAGTTGATAGGCTGCTCCTTGCTAGAGGATGTGGAAAACTGAGGGGGGAGGAGGAGTTAATGCCTTTGAAGGAGAGCATACGTAGTTACTCAGGAATTGGTTCCTTCTGCTCTTCATTGCCTTCTCAGCTTGATCTGGGGCTCGCACATCAAGACTGACTGAATAGCATGTGCCTTGCTTTCCTCCTAGCTAGACTAGCACAAAGTCTGGCTGTAATCTGTGCATTGAGGATGCTGTTGAGCACACTTGCCTGCTTACTAGGCCTTTATTTATTTATTGAAGGGGCATAACTTTAATAAACTGTGGTGATTTTGTCTGCCTGGCAGTTCTGCGTGCGCAGTTTGTGTGTACTGCTGTAGAAGTTGGTGGTAAGGTGTGTCTAACAGTACTGTGTCTTCTTTTGCAGGCTGGAAGAGACAAGTATGAGCCCACTGCTACATCAGAGCATGGCGCAAAAAAGAAAAAGGGGAAGAAGGAGAGGGAGAGGGACATGGATGAACTTAAAAAGGAAGTCTCGATGGTAAGGGTGTAGAGCATGGAAAGACCAACTTTAAGAATATTCACTGTCCCCAAAGCCCGGTGCTTCACATGTCTGAAAGAGAAAGGAAGCTGGAGTGCTGACATCACGGTGTGATTGAAGGCACCTATCTCCCTTCTGGTCCACTCTGTCTCCAAGCCGGATGTGCTGCAAGTGTTTCAGCATCAAGGTGACCACGCAGCAGCCCTGTAAATATCACTTCACACAGAATCCAAGGCACTTCTTGCCTGTGTTAACCCGTAGCACAGTGTAGCTGCATTTCCTCAAGCAGGCAAGCGCCGTCTGGATAGCAGCATTGCAAGCTTCAATGTGCTGTCATGTGAGCATCCCGCTCACATGCTGCTGTTTTCATTCCAGCTGAGGAGTTGAATCTGTACCCCTCCCTTTACTGATGGCCTCTGCTTGGACTGACCTCAGTATTCTCGTTGCTTCTAATCATGTTTGAGGCTGTGGGGAGTGTGTTCCATCTGTAAATGCTGGATGATGCTATGCATCTGGCTGTGCATATCATCCAGCTTTGATCTGCTCTTCTTGATGTCGATAAAGGTTGTGTTTCTGCTCTGTGGATTTGAGCCCAGGCTCCTATGTTTCTAGCTCCCTCTGTTACGGAGAGGGACTACTTAAAGCTTGCTCCAAGATGAGATTTTGTTTCTCAGTAGCCATGCTAACTTAGAGCATCTGCTCCCTCCCTTCTCTGAGGGAAGAAGCACTGCTTTAGCTTGCAGAATTACTTTAAAATGTGTGAAATTGCGAGTTAATCTTCTGTACATTCCTGCCTTCCTTCCCAACTCCTTTCCTTTCCCCTCCTACCTCACTGCTTCCAAAAAGCCCCCCAGATCCTCTGAGGCTTCACAGAATCTGCTGGGATCACAAAGACTGCACCTAGTGTAAAACATTGTCACTTATTACCCAAATAGTCACAAGAACAAGAGACGAGGCTGCTTTGAATTGCAGAATAAGATTGAGATTCTCTTTACAGAGAAGATGAGCTCTAGTCTTGCTATCTCACTGATAGGAAACCTGGGGTAGGGGGTGGCATTGCTGAGCGCTTCCTGATCAGCCTGCAGGGACTGTGATCTCTTACCCCCTCAACCATTTTTTGTTTTTCAGGATGACCACAAGCTGAGCCTTGATGAACTTCATCGTAAATATGGAACAGACTTGAGTCGGGTAGGTAGACTTTGTTTTGCCTCCCTCCTTGCTGTGTTCTGAAAAGGAACAGTTTCAGCTCAGAGCACAAAGAGATCTGGGTGGTCTCTGGGGTTTTTGCTTGGTGCTTTCTTTTCCTCTCTTTCTTTAATTTCCCTTCCTCCAGTTAAATTTCCCAGGTTTTAAGATAATGGTTGAGCTCACAAATACTTCTCTTCATCCTCCCACAGTACAGCCTGGCTGCAATACTTTAGTGACTTTGCTGACAAAGTCACTGTTATCTGCCTGAGTTGTTCCAAGGTCAAGTTGATTCTTGGATTTATTTTTTTTTCCTGAGGAGCTTGTAATAAAGGCAAATGTTTGTTATATTGCAGATGTAGTCTAGTGAGTTAGCACATGCCCAAAGACTTAAGGATGGCTAGTAGCAGTTAAAATTTTACCCTTTTATAGTAAGAAGCATGCAAATGTCTTAGCTAGCCTCAAAGTCCAGTGTGGGAGCACTGCAGTGATTTTACACCTTTGCTCTTGTTTGCTTTCCTTAACACGTTTGTTGCATGATTGCATATAGCAACAAGTCTGTTCTTAATCTGACAGAAATATGCAAATCTCTGTGCTGTTAAAGACCTTGGCTTCTGACAGATGAACTTCCTGAAAGGCCAAACCAAAATGTCGTCATCTTTATGGCCCCCAGCTTTCACTTGTTCCATAATTTGATAGGATAGGCTGTTCCTCAGAGCTCAAAGTCTGCTTTGTGCCCTTTTTCAGTGATTTTTGCCCCATGGCCTGCAGGCTCTTCAGGTAGCATGCAACATCCTGTAGCCTTAAGCTTTCATGTCCTGCACTTGTGTTGTAGAACCCTGGCAGCCGTGGAGATGTCCATTTATACCCTTTGGCATCTCATTGCTGTGGCAGGACTCTGCCTGCCTTTTTGAGCAGAATGTGGGCAAATTCAGAGCTACCTTCCCCTGCCAGTCTAGCCACAATGCCTATAAAAGGAAACCTCTCTTTTAGGGTTTAACTTCTGCACGTGCGGCGGAGATTTTGGCTCGCGACGGCCCAAATTCCCTCACACCCCCACCCACCACTCCTGAATGGGTCAAGTTCTGTCGGCAGCTCTTCGGGGGATTCTCGCTCCTGTTGTGGATCGGTGCTATTCTGTGTTTCATGGCTTATGGCATACAAAGCGTGATGGAGGAGGAGCCCAACAACGACAACGTAAGTGCAAGCGTCTGTTCCACCGCAGAGGTGGGCCGAGGGGCCTGTTTGGCTCGGAGCTGCTTAGCTTCCTCTAAGCATTCAGTCCAGAAGCTTTTTCCCATAAGCACGGGAAATCCAGTGGGTCAGCTTAACACGCCTTGGAGTGCTTCCACGTAATGAAACGAACAGGCAACTTCCTTCATGTTGTGTTAACAGCACTAGCTTGTGGACAGCCTTTCTGTACAGAATGTACAGAGACTGCAAGGACCTCTGTGCTTTGTGATGGAGCACTTGAGTGCCAAGCAGTTTACCTGGACAAACTGGAAACTGTCTTCTGACTCGCTTTCTCTGCTCCTTGTAGCTGTACCTGGGTGTTGTGTTGGCAGCTGTGGTTATCATTACTGGCTGTTTCTCTTACTACCAAGAAGCAAAAAGTTCCAAGATCATGGAGTCCTTCAAGAACATGGTGCCTCAGGTATGGAATACCTCATTTCCTTCATCTGCCAAGCTGTGGCTTGCTCCAGGTCATTAACGGTTTTAAACATGGGCTGCAATTGCAAGGACTTGGCTGTGCATAGCCTGTAGCAGGCAGGGTGTCTATTGTGCCAAGCTTTGGGGGGCTCTATGAGTCTCCTACCCCTTCTATGCCCCAAGTAACGGCTGATAGTCATGGGCAGTTCCTGGTGTCCTGTGAGTTTCACCAGCCTGTTAACAGTCATAAGGTGCTTTCTCTACAGAGTTCAGTAACTGCTGTGATAAGCACTAAAACTGAGGTTCCTTCACAGACTGGGCCTGTATCATGCCTAACCATCTTGCTGTCACCTTGGCAACAAGGAACTTTAATATTAAGAAAACAAACATAGCTATTTTTCTTAAATAACATATGTATTGGAGATAAACATCTTGGTACAAGTAGAAACCTTGAGGAACTATAGCACAGCTATTTTAAGATACTCAGATCTCAAACCTTTGAGTTGCTTTTGACACTGTTTGTTTCTTTACTGTTTTTCAGCAAGCTCTTGTAGTCAGAAATGGTGAGAAGATGAGCATAAATGCTGAAGGTGTTGTAGTTGGAGATCTAGTGGAGGTCAAAGGAGGAGATAGAATTCCAGCAGACCTTCGGATCATCTCTGCACACGGTTGCAAGGTACAGGCTGTCTGAAAACTTGATTATGAAGGGTGATGGATTAGTCTGGTTTTGAAGAATGTCTTCTATGCTGTGAACTGGTGGTGGAGTGGAAGAGAAGGGTGGGGGTAGTGTTTTATCTGCTTTCATTGCAGAAGGCTTCTGTCTGTTTGTGTATGACAAGTATTCCCTTCCATGTAGGTGGACAACTCCTCACTTACTGGTGAATCAGAGCCTCAGACCAGGTCTCCAGACTTCTCCAATGAGAACCCACTAGAGACCAGGAACATTGCCTTCTTTTCCACCAACTGTGTGGAAGGTATGTGACTCTCCTACTTCCTTAAAGTGTTATGAGTGCTAGGGATTGAACTGCAATGCAAACACTTTGGGAATTTAGCATATTAGTTGGTAGCCTATTTCCTATGTGCTGTGCAGCAGCAGGTTGGAAGCTCCTAGCAAAGGCTTTGCCCATTCCATCTGCAATATTCCCGTGGGCAAAGAAGACTCCATGGCACTGGTGGTTCTTCTTTCTTGCTCCTTTGGGAGGAGCAGCTATTTGGCGTGTCTTCTTAGAATCATTTGAGCATGACTGCCTTGTTACAAGCGGTGTTAAAGCACAGCTAACATAATGTGAACCAAGGTGGTTAGGCAGAGCTGTGAGAAATACTACAGCTGCTGTGGAAAGCAGGGATTTCTGACACCTCTGGCAGAACTTCCTGTTGCAGCTGTGAGTATGGTGGTAGGTGCTCTTTGTGCTGAAGCCCGGAGCATCTTTTGCACACCCACAGAGTGTTCAGGTGTGACTGTTGAGTGATGGTGTAGAATTCTGCCTGACTCCTGTTGTGACAGAATCCTGACAGATTCTCACCAGCAGACTGTCCCCTGCTCTTCCCTCCTACTCAAAAAACCGCCAAACAGCAAAACTGCAGGATATTTGTATTGGGAATAGTGTGGCCAGCAGGACTAGGGAAGTGATCATCTCCCTGTGCTTGGCCCTGGTGAGGTGGCACCTTGAGTGCTGTGTTCAGTTTTAGGCCCCTCACTTCCAGAAAGACAAATGAGGTGCTGGAGCACGTCCAGAGAAGAGCAATGAAGCTGGTGAAGGGTCTAGAGCACAAGTACTGTGAGGAGCGCTTGAGGGAACTCTGGTTGTTCAGCCTCGAGAAAAGGAGGCTGAGGGGGGACCATGTTGGTTTCTACAATTCCCTGAAAGGAGGTTGTGGCCTAGGTGGGTGTGGGTCTCTTCTTCCAAGTAGGAAGATGTGAGGAAATGGCCTCTGGTGGTGCCAGGGGAGGTTTAAATTGGGCATTAGGAAAACTTTCTTCACCAAAAGAGTTGTCAAGCCCTGGAACAGGCTGCCTAGGGGAGTGGTTAAGTCACCATCTGGAGGTTTTTAAGAGATGTGTAGATGTGGTGCTTGGAACATGGTTTAGAGGTGGGCTTGGCAAATGTTGGACTTATGGTTGGACTTGATGGCCTTAGAGGTCTCTTCCATCCAAATTGAGTTGATAATATTCTTGATCTTAAGAGCCCTTGGGCTTTCCGTTGAAGGAGAGAAGAGGACACTGTCTGCTTCCTTGTAATTGGCACCTGATTCCCTAGGATAGAAGGGAGAGGGCACAGAGCTTGACCAGTCACACAACAATCCTGTGCAACACGTACCTCCGTTTATTTCTCATGTTGCTAGAGGATAAAAAAGCTGTGGTGGGAGGCTTTGGCCATTGGAATTGCTTACCTCTTATCTTGGGCAGACCTTGCTGAACTCTAGGGCAGGCTGAAAAAGCTCAGTATGTTTTGGGAAGGGTTTTTGTTTTCTAAAACCTGTCTCTCTTCTAGGCACTGCCCGCGGGATTGTCATTAGCACTGGGGATCGCACTGTGATGGGCCGTATTGCCAGTCTGGCTTCTGGACTGGAAGGGGGAAAACTCCAATTGCCATGGAGATTGAGCACTTCATCCACCTTATCACTGGAGTGGCTGTGTTCCTGGGTGTTTCCTTCTTCATCCTTTCACTCATCCTTGAGTACACGTGGCTGGAGGCTGTAATCTTCCTCATCGGGATCATTGTGGCCAACGTCCCTGAGGGGCTGCTGGCAACAGTCACCGTGAGTAAAGTTGGGAGAAAAATGCTGAGCCAGTTACGTGGTTCTTGTGGAACATTTCATGCTCAGTGTGTGTTTGGAGGTAAAGGCTGAAGTAATGGAGGGTATTGTGGTGAGTGTGTAAGGCCAGGCTTTATAGATTTAGTGTATTCACACGAGTTGTCTGAATCAATACCAAGTTCTGCACACTTTTTCCTAATGACGATGGGTCCCTGAGCTAGGGATGCCCTATGATGCCAAGCCTCTGTGCAGAACTGAAGTGAGCAAGAGTAGGAGTTCTGGACTAGTCTCACTGCCTTCTGTGGCAAGAAGAGACACAGTTGTTAACAACTGTGCAGGGAGTCTGCATCCACATGCACACCAGCCCCTCCCACCCTGAAGGGCTGATAGGGCGTTTGGCAAGCTCCATTCTAGTCCCACCTTTTGATCTGGGACCTGGAAGAGACGCTTGCAAATCTGTTTTCCCAAAAAGGTGGTGTGCTCACCTGGGTGGGGGATACTGTCAGGGCTAAAGGCTTCCATGCAGCCTGAGGAAGAAGAGCAGCAAGTGAGCTGGGGGATGAACAGTTGAGAATTTGAACCAGATAAGAGCCTGGTATAAAAGGGTAGCTGGGGCTGCTTACTTCCCATACCAGTAAGTTGTAGCCTTATCACCAGAGCTATTTTGGTCATTCTTGTATGTGGCCTGCCTCCACCTATTTTGAAAGCCCCGATGATTAGGGAACTGCAACTTCAAAATGCTAATTCAGGGCTTTCCTTCCTTACTCACTGAGGCTGAAGCCTGGCGAGTTCTTTCTGGAGGTTTTGTTGTGAAGAGAATGTGAGCTGGGTAACAGTGTCTAACCTGTCACCTTCCTTGTCTCCAGGTATGCCTGACACTAACAGCCAAGCGTATGGCTCGTAAGAACTGCTTGGTCAAGAACCTGGAAGCTGTGGAAACCCTGGGCTCCACATCCACTATCTGCTCTGACAAGACAGGCACTCTGACACAGAATCGCATGACGGTTGCGCACATGTGGTTTGACAATCAGATTCATGAGGCTGATACTACAGAGAACCAGAGTGGTAAGTCCATCTCCCTCTGCTTGAGGCATTTTATTAAAAAATGGCTTTTTTTTCCAGGGCTACCTGTACTTCTAAGAAACCCTGTTTTTAGCTCTCCAGTCCAAATGAAGTTCATGGTGCTAAGACTTCTGACACATGATCTACAGTGAGCAGTAAAATACTTGAGGTGACATGCAGATAGCTTTGCACTGTGACACAGTTCTCTTTCATCTTTAAACTCCACATAGGCTGCTTCTGCTTAGAATCCCCAGTGGAATTTGAGCCTCTTGAATGTTCAGCTGCTTGTGTTAGTCCTGTACACAGGAGTATCTGCTGTCCTGTACTTCAGAGTACTGGACCATTTTTGCCAAAATGTATCTGATGAAACTGGCCCCATCTTAAGTCTTCTGAAAACATGGACAGCAGAGGTGTTGGCCTTGATAACAAATTACTTGATATTGGGCATAGGTGGAAATTTCTCATGTTGAACTGGACTTCAGCCCTTCAGTGGGGGTTTTCCCAGAACATCCTGGTTGTGTTTACAGAGTGGTAGCAATGAATGAAGTGACTGTAAGACTTGAGCAGGAAGTTTCTTCTAGATCCTGATTAGGATCTGAAATCTCAGCTGGCTGTGCAGCTGAGAGGTACTTATCTCTCCAGAGCCCTTCAGTACAGACAAATCCAGGAGTTTCCTAGCTGTCATCTGCCTTGTGCAACGGCTGTGCTTACAACACATCATTAGCATAAACTTCTTCCAGTGGTGCTGCTGCACCCTGCCCCTAACCACTCCAAAACATTGCGCTTGTCTGAACCACTGCAGGAACAGTAAAGCAGCTTTTTTGTCTTTAAAGCTAGTGTAAAGTAACAACTATAAATAAAGTGTTATTTGGAAGTGCTTGGTTTTGGCCTGGCAACGGTTGGCTTGTCTGCAGTAGAAATAAACTGAGATTTCACTTCATGGGAAGTACATTAGCTTATCACTTAACTGTCTGTTCAATTCATCTGCCTTGAAGCCAACTTAAGAGCTAGCATGGGAGAAGCAGTATCTTTTGTTTAAGCACTGTTCCTTTGGGAGCTATTTCATCTAATTCCTGGGTGATGGATAAAGTGAAATGATGAGGAGGTGGAGCCCAGCATCCCTTACTCAAACCCCTCTGAAAGAATCCGACCTGTTTGCAATTCCTTGGCTCTGTCAGCATGGCTACTGCTGTTCCTGGGATTTTGAAAGCAGAGGTGTTCTCTTGCACTGTTTTTATTTCACCCTCGGGTCTCAAGATAATCAGCTGTTCATATTGATGTATCTGAGAAGGGAGGATTGAAAGAGGGTGCAGTGTGCTAACATGCTCTGTTTATTATTTCTGAGGTAAAGGCTTCTTGCTTTTAAGCCTGTGGGATTTTGGGCTTAACGTTATTTTTGGGCTGAGGGGTGGAATGGCTTTTTGACACTTGTTCCTCTGCTTTCAGGTGCTTCCTTTGACAAGAGCTCGGTCACTTGGAGTGCTTTATCCAGAGTTGCAGGTCTCTGCAACCGTGCTGTGTTTCAGGCCAACCAGGACAATGTACCAATTCTTAAGGTGAGTTCCTAAATGAAACACTTGCCCTGTTGCCCCCCACCACCCTTTCATACTGGCAGTGAGATTACATCCTGTGGATCACAGGAACCTGTGAAGTAGAGGTATCTGCCACTCTTCAGCAGTCTAGCATACCCCATAGGGGAGATGTGCTACAGGCAGAGGAGATGGGACTGGGAAGACACATTTGCTGCCGCAGGCTCCCTGCCATCCACTAGCATCTACAGGCTGTTTGGGAGGACAGGCCCTCCAGAGAGCTAGGGAAGACCAGAGAGCTCTCCTAGGCATTTCCCAACGTCTGGCGCTTCTACACTTAAATGTACGCCCAGTTCTGGAAGCTGGGAGAAGTAGAGATGCCAGAGCTGGGGGAGCAGCAGTCGTGGGAGGCTGTCTGTCTTGAGCCACTCTGTTCCCACTGGCAGATCTTGGCTTTTTAAGCTTTTGCTGGTTCAGCACTGGTGCAGATGCCAGTATAACATCAATTTGGATTCCTGCTTCTGAACTGTGACCCAGCCAAGGCTGACATTAACTGTACAATGCTTATAATCTGTCAAACATTAGTCATGTTGCTTAGTAAACTTCTTCCCAAGGGTGTTCTAATGCTGTGGTAATAGAAATGATGGAACAAACTATTTTTTCCCAAACACTCATCTGACTATAATTTCAGGTCATGTTTTTGAGACCTAAGATAAAGAGCTGGAGTTCTTCCCATCTAAGGAGAGCTTGGGAGGAAGAAGCTTTGAAAAATCTTCATATACCATGAAGTGGTATAAAAATAATGTTAAAAAAACCCCAAAACACTTCATGGACAGAGACCAGAAGGGCAAGAAATACTTGGTTTAATTTGCAGCAAAGGAACCTCAAGCAGAACATGGAGCACACACAGATCTCCAGGGCAGAGAACCCCCATTTACAATCTTTACTGCTGCTAGCCCTATGGGGGAGAAAGGCATGGCCAGATTAAATCCTCTTCTGCCAGAGGCTTGATAAGCTGATGTTGTGTTGTGGGAAAGCACGTGCAAATGTTTCTGTGTGCATGTCATCAGTCTTTTCCCCTTTGTTTGTTGTTCTTGATGGCAAGTGGCTTACAGCAGTTCTTCTCAAAGCTTCCCCTCCAGCCTTTCCTTCTGACTGTACCTGGTTATCTGACTTTCTCTGCCCTTTAAAAGGTCTTTGGCAGCAGAATACTGCTGTGCTCTCAGGCTGAGAGGCCTGACATTGTGAAATGCAGTATTTGCCAGTACTAGAGAACAGAGTTGTGTAGTCTTTGCTCTCATGTAGAAGCTGGGGCTGAGCTGAGTACACTTTTTAAAGTATCTGATCATCTGTGGTGTGTCCCCTGGGACGATGCTTTGACAGTTGTGTCTTTCCTCAGAGAGCAGTGGCGGGAGACGCCTCGGAGTCTGCACTTCTGAAATGCATTGAATTGTGTTGTGGTTCTGTCAAGGAGATGAGAGAAAGGTATCCCAAAGTGGTGGAAATACCATTCAACTCTACCAACAAGTACCAGGTAGGTGTATGTATGCCTTCTCAAGGGAGAGGAACTGTGTGAAGTAATGTCAACTGGCATGCAGCTTGCCGCAAAACTTGTTTCCGCACCGAAATCTTGTCTCACCATTACTTGCTTGTAGACTGCTCAAGGCTCTAAATTTTGAGTAATGGACCATACTTAGACTCTGTAAGAGTTTCTGGAGCTGCCTTGATGCTGTGGTGTCAGGTGCTGAGGACAGACCAGATATGCTTCCTACCTGTGCAGCAGTAGTGCATGGAGAATGGAAGAACTTAAATCTGGGAATAGGAATGAGCTGCTGGGACATCTTAACAGGTGGAACTTGGATATGGAGGTGGTCATTGCAACATACATCCATGGTTATGTGTTAAAGAATACATAGTAATTGCTTAGTTTAGAAGTTCACAAAGTGCAGGTGAATGAAAGCTAGAGCAGAGTATCACAAACAGTCCTGAGCTACTGTAGTCACAAAATATTGATTGATGGTGATTACTCATGCCTTCACAGTGCATGTCTATAAAACAGATTAATTTCTCCCACCCTAGCTGTCTATCCACAAAAATGCGAATCCGTCAGAATCCCGTTACTTGCTGGTGATGAAGGGAGCTCCAGAGAGGATCTTGGATCGCTGCAGCACCATTCTTATTCATGGCAAAGAACAACCACTGGATGAAGAAATGAAAGATGCTTTTCAAAATGCCTACCTTGAGTTGGGAGGCCTTGGGGAGAGAGTGTTAGGTAAGAAGCAGCAGCCTGAACAAGTCTGTAAAGACTTGTTGCTTGTGCTCCTGTGCAGAGTCCCCACAGGCTAAGTGGAGGGCTGCGCTCTGTTCCCAGTTGTGTCAAGGTCACTGCAGCAATTCGTATAGGAACAGTTTTGCCTTTCATCTGGAAGGCAGCCTGCTGGGTCTTATCTTGCCCGGCAGCTGGGTCACCCAGGTCAAAATGAAGCAAAGCATTTGGGACTTTTAAGTCTCTATGGAGCCCTGGGGTATTAGATCTGCTCCAGTGCATGTGAACCAGGCTGTGTCAGGGCACCTAGCAACAGCTACTAGTTATCAGTGTGAGCCTGACTCCTGCCTCCTTAGCCCTGTCTGAGCCACTGACTGTTACACTCTTGTGTAGCCCTTACAGAAGCAATAGGCTTTGCCTGCTCTGCCTCCTGGTCCGTAGGAACAGAGTAAACGTGGGTTTGATGTGTTACAGGATTCTGTCACATGGCTCTGCCCGATGATCAGTTCCCTGAAGGATTCCAGTTTGATACAGACGAAGTGAACTTTCCTGTAGACAAACTCTGCTTTGTAGGACTGATGTCTATGATTGACCCTCCTCGTGCTGCTGTGCCAGATGCTGTTGGCAAATGCAGAAGTGCTGGGATCAAGGTAATCCATTCCTGGATAGAAAAATCACCTTGCTTTATACCTGCAGATATACAGGGCTTTCCTTATGCATTACTCTGCATTACTATAATGTGAGTGAATGGAGAGAAGTATTGATCAGGATTTAACTAGCACTACTTCAGGCCTTGTTTCTGAATTAAATACAAATGTTTGTGTGTTAATGGACTGAGAAACTAATTATAGCCTAGACTGCTAGGGCACACTGGCAGGTGCTAATGGCACAATGTCCCAAAGCGTGTGATTTGGCTCAGGCATGTTCTACATGTCCCACGGTGCTGAGATGAGAGAGTGAAGCACAGGCTGGAAACGGAACTAAACCTGTTGATTCAAGATTAACGATTCTCTTTGTCTTCCATCCGCCTCAATCCCTTGCATGCTGGTAACAGGTACTGCCTGTGCCTCAGGCTTGCTCTGTGCCAGGGCTTGATAGTAGAACAAAAGCCACGTGGCCTTTGTAATCTCAAGGGACCCAGCCTTCTGGGCAGTGTGTCTCTGCAGTACAGGCAAGGCTTTCATGGCAGTCTGTTTGCGTTTCAGGTTATCATGGTTACTGGAGACCATCCGATCACAGCCAAAGCCATTGCCAAGGGTGTCGGCATCATCTCTGAGGGCAATGAAACTGTAGAAGATATTGCTGCTCGACTCAACATTCCTGTCAGTCAGGTCAACCCCAGGTACTGACTGGTGGGGAAGGCTCTGTCCTTGCCTTAGATAATTCCTCAGCATCTCTCCCTAGACATGAAAAGCGTGGTGCCTGCTTAGCCCAGCATGTTGTGGGTCTTCAGTGTGTATCATGACTTAGGTGAAGAAGGGACAAGACTTCTTGAATGTGCGTGGGAGACTCTTGTGCATAGGAAATAGCTTGGAGTAAGCCCTGTACAGAAAACTTGGGCAGTTTCTTCATCCATTCTATGCCCTGCAGCTGCCTGTCCTGATAGCCTTGTCCACACAGGAAGAAAGAAACATCTGACTGGGGGCAGACAGGTTTTTTTGGTTGTTTTTTCCTCTCCCCTGAGCTGAGCATTTGTCCTGCCTGGTTCGTGTTGCTGCACAAGCACCATGCACTAACCTGATGTAGCAGGCAGGAAAAAGTATCTAAAGTGTGTTTGGGGGGAGGTTGGCACCTCTTTGGGGGCTATTGAGCAGTACTGCTGCAGAGTCTGAAACTGCATACTCCCATGTTTCAGATCTTTAAAGAGAGGCTAGGTCTAGTTTTGCCCCCAAACATACACTTAGTCAGGCTTCTTTAGTAAGGTAACTTAAAAGTTCATGGGAAAAGTCTGGTAAAAAGAAAACATCTGGTTTATTGGTTGCAATCCAGACTGGGCTACCAAAAGTGAGCTCTGCTTGACTGTTTCATACTGTCCTGAGGTAAGAGCTGAATGCCACCTATAAGCTTGATCACTCGAGGCCCAGTTCTGTCTCTGCTGCTTTTAAACTTGCTTCTAGGCCTGACTGCAGGTTGGCAAATGAAGCAGGGCTTGGGCTGGGTAGAGGAATTGACAGCAGTCAATAGCTGCAGCAGAATAAATGTGAAAATGTAGAGAACCCCTTCCTCTTAGGAGTTAATGTTTGCCCTCAGCCTAGTGCAGAACTTGAGGCATCCTCAGAAAATGTGCTTTGGCATAAGCGGGCTATTTGCATTGCTGAGCTTGACCCAGCCTGTGTTTGGGCTGGAGGGTGGCCATGTAGCTTATGAACTGTGAATAGAGACACCCTGTGGAATGAAATCATGAAATTGCTTGGGGAAGACAAGCATTTTGGCTGAATTCTTTTTTAATTTAATTTTATTCTTTATTTGAGGGTAACCACACAACCTAGCAATGTGGGCTGGGGATAGTTGGGCTGTGTGAGCGAGCGGGTCAGCAGCTGCTCTAAGGGTGGGGAAGGAATTTCCCTGTCTATACTGTGTGATGTCAGGAGCTGTGTGGATAGTCTCCTAGACCTATAAGGGCTGGTATGCTGGGTTAGAGAGGTGGTATTTTGCTGTAGCGTGCCGGGTACCGAACCAGTCTAAATATAACGTTGCGTGCTTTTGTAGCTGAAGAGTGTAAAATAGTCTGAGCTGGCATGGCGTGAGCTGCCTATGTGAAGAGCCCTGTGTAGATTATCAGTCTGTTGCAAAAAGGGTTGCCTGCAGAAAGCCACAGCATCTCATGATTTTTGGAAGTTAACTGCCTGAGCCAGGAGTTCCTTTCTTGCAGAGAGGCCAAGAGCTGTGGAAACAGCTACTCTTTGCCTTGATGCATTTTTAAAAAGCCGTAGAAAGAATGAGTTAGCTCATGGGGCTTTTTGTCTGTTGCTTGGTGCTGTCATTTTCTTTCTTTCTTTGTATTCCCCATCTACCTTGGACCATCAAACTTCTGGATTAGTGTTTAGTCACAGCAGGACTTGGTCTTTCCATGCAGCACTAGAGACATATTTTTATGGGGCAAATACAGCTAATGTGAAACTTAGTTTAACCTGTGAAGTAAAATGTTATATTGTCTCTTGCTTGCAGGGATGCCAAAGCTTGTGTTGTTCATGGCTCAGATTTGAAGGACATGACTAGTGAGCAACTGGATGACATCCTGATGCATCATACGGAAATTGTCTTTGCCAGGACCTCTCCTCAGCAGAAGCTGATAATTGTGGAAGGCTGTCAGCGACAGGTAGGGAGGGGGGGGGTCCAAGGATTTTGCGTTTGAGAAATCTGCAGACAGATGTATACAAATGACCAACCAGCACTGCTTTCTGAGGAGGCAGGGCTTAGGCTTCTCAGTGCCCACAGGTAAAGGGCCAGACTGGATCTCAGCTTTCAGCTGCTGATGTCCTTGTGCTCCACAATACATAAATGTAAGGAACACATCAGTTTGTACTGCAGCTTTCTGTTGATCCTAGAGTGTTGGTTAACACACTTGATACCTAAATGCTCTGAAGGTGCTTGGAAGAGGAGAATGCAACATGTTTATATTCTGTGTTGTCTGATATCTCCTTTGGACAGAGCAGCATGGTTCTGTGATTAGCCCAATCAGAACAGGCAAAGGGGTGAGAGAAGGAAAAGGAGAAAAGAAACTGAGATCTTTTACAGCAAAGTGAACTTTTTATGGTCTGTCTCTTCAAAGATAGAGCTTTTTTTCCCAGAACCCTTAAAATGATGATTTCAATCTTTCTGTCCTCTTTGTGACCAGGGTGCCATTGTAGCAGTCACAGGTGATGGTGTGAACGATTCCCCTGCCCTGAAGAAGGCTGACATTGGTGTTGCTATGGGTATTGCTGGCTCAGATGTTTCCAAGCAGGCAGCTGACATGATTCTTCTGGATGATAACTTTGCCTCCATTGTCACTGGGGTTGAAGAAGGTGAGTTTATAACTTGGGTGCAGTGGTGGTGAAGTGATGTGCTTCAGCCATATTGCTTGCTGATTCCCTCTGAAATAGAGCTGTCTGGAGGGCTCCCTTTACCTTTGAGCTTCTCTGGCAAGCGTTCTCAAGGACAGCACTTTCCTTCTCCCTTCAGTCTTCTCCCTTTCTGTGGGACCACCATGACCCTTGGGATGGGTAGGAGTAGGAAGCAGCTGAGTGACAAAAGCTCCTTTGTCCTTTTGCCTTACGCTGACACTACAGTCATCTTTGCCAGCTGAGTCTGATACTTTTAGTCCCTGATGGAGCCATAGCTCTAACATGAGGAGAACAGAGAGTACCTCATGAAGTTCCTGATGATCTTCAGAAACCAGGGTTTACATCCTACTGCTGTATGCAGTGAACCCTGATTGCTATGCCCAAATATTGCCCTGTATAGGTTATGGAGCATGCAGTCTCACCCTTACATGTGAGAGAATTGCTGCATTAGCATTTTGCCTTCCAGTGTTATTGCCTTCTGCTGATAAACCTGAGTTCTGTTGTTCTCTTTGCCCCAGGGCGTCTGATCTTTGATAACCTGAAGAAGTCCATCGCTTACACCTTGACCAGTAACATTCCTGAAATCACTCCATTCCTGATCTTCATCATTGCAAACATACCCCTTCCATTGGGAACAGTCACCATCCTCTGCATTGACTTGGGCACTGACATGGTGAATGTCTTTTTTTTGTCTCAAAAGGAAATGTAGGTGTTCTTAGCTTCCCTAAAGAAAGGACAGGCAAAGGGAAAATGCTTAAATAATTTTCTCTAGTGTTCTGATTTAAAGTAAGTGGCCATTTGATACTCCCTTAATCCACACTTTGTCTTGTGGCTCTCCAAGTCTGAGGATCTTTCAGTTCCATGTAAGGACAGACTGGTGATAGGGAGAGGGTAGGGTCCTTCCCAAAGGCTACAGCTAAGGCTTTTGGGTGGTGCTCCTTCTGAGGCTGAAAACACAGGGCAGGGCCGGCTGTATACAGTGGGAAATGGAAACAGTCCTAACAGCAGTCCTGCTACCCCCAAAGGTCCCCGCTATCTCCCTGGCGTATGAGCAAGCAGAGAGTGACATCATGAAGAGGCAGCCCCGAAATCCCAAGACAGACAAGCTGGTGAACGAGCGGCTGATCAGCATGGCCTATGGGCAGATTGGTAAGCTGGGCTGTTCCTCTGGCACCGCTTTGAACTGGGTGGGAGCAGGGGTGGTACGCCATCCTGAATCAGCAGCTGTCCCGCTTATTTTGGTAGGGCTGAGGTCTGGGCTGCGTAAACCAGACCCTCAGGCTGCCAAGGACTTGCTGTGATTTTGCCCCCATGGCACATAGTGGTGGCTTGTGCAGCTCGACCCATTGAATCGCTTTCACAGTAATTTTGTTTAATTGCATAGCGCTGTAAAGGAGCTGGCTGGCAACCAGGTCTCCTCTGGTTCAGACTTGTCCAGCAAGAACATAGATCCCATTGTTAGTTTAATTAGAACTAAAGGATTCTCCCCAGCGTATCCCTAAACACACAGTATTAGGAGCCTTGATTAAAGGCAGCTACAGAGACGTGCCCAGTTCACAGGACAGGAGCTCATGCTTAATTGCAGCAGACCTTGGGAACCTTCTTGACTGTATTTTGTAAGGGTTGGGGGTGGACAAGGCTCAGTGAGAATACAAAGGGAGTTCTATCTCGTGTCCTTGAGTACCATGTCATCACAGCACAGGGCAGAACAGAAGTAACTCTGTACAAAGTTGGGAGCAGAAGCGGTTCAGCAAAAGGGTTGCAACTGAATTTGTTAATGTGAAATTGTTTCTGTACTTGCTGCTTGGGAGACTGAGCCCCACAAGGAGTAATCTCTTAGATGGTTGGGGTCTCCTTCAAACTACTTTCTGTTCTAATTGCACTGCATGGTTTTATCATCCTTTTTTGTCTGTTCAGGTATGATCCAGGCCCTTGGAGGTTTCTTCACCTATTTTGTAATCATGGCAGAGAATGGTTTCTGGCCATCTGGCTTGCTAGGGATCAGAGTCCAGTGGGATGACCGATGGATTAACGATGTGGAAGACAGCTATGGGCAGCAATGGGTAAGCCTGGAGGCACAGCTTAAGAGTCTGCCAGCTGAGTACTAATGCCTGCTGAACTTGGAGTGAGCACCAGAGAGCAAAGGCAGCCTGTCTGAACGAGTGCTCTCTGCTTTGTTTCCTTAGACCTATGAACAGAGGAAGATAGTGGAGTTCACTTGCCACACAGCTTTCTTTGTCAGCATTGTGGTTGTGCAGTGGGCAGACTTGATCATTTGTAAGACCCGAAGAAACTCTGTCTTCCAGCAGGGGATGAAGTAAGTCAGGCTGATTTATGGATTCCGTGTACTCTCCACCACATGGAATTCTGGCTCTTTTTTCCCAGCAGTGTCTCGGCATCTTGGCATAAGTCTTGCACAGTCTGGTGCCTTGGTGGAGTGAATAAAAGAGGGCCTAGGTGTTCTCTTTCTTGTAGTACTTGCTAAGTCATCAGTCTGAGACAGAGTGAAATGCTGGCTTCTGCTGGCAGTGTCTGTCAGAGCTAGCTTGCCTTAAAGGACAGTGACGTACTCCGTGTGCTGCCTTGTGTATCAGCAGAGCAGCTGATACATAGAGAGATTTGGTGGTATGAGCCACCATCAGAATTTGTGAGTAAAGGATTTGCTGCTTGACTTAGTTGTGAACTGGAATTTCTCTGTGTAGAGACAGAAGACCTCCATGACAACTGTGCCATCCACCTGTGCTTGGCAAGACCAGAATGTCCGTTTCCATTCACCACCATGTGGCAACTAGGTGCTGTATAGAATGTCACCTGTGAAAGTACTTTGTCCCTGACTATTTCCTATTTCTTCTAGGAACAAGATTTTAATATTTGGTCTCTTTGAGGAGACTGCTCTGGCTGCTTTCCTCTCCTACTGCCCTGGAATGGATGTTGCCCTAAGGATGTACCCTCTCAAGTAAGTTGCATTGTGTTATTTGTGCAGCAGGCCATACCCAAGAACAGTATTGAGCTTGGTGAAGAGATGGATAAAAGTAGCTGTGAGCTTGTGGAACGTGAAGCCCAGGCTTAACCCGGGTTATAGAGGGTATGAGTGATCTTTTGGGGTAGAGTGGCACAGCAGGGGTCTGCTTTTCTTTACTGCCTGTGGAATATTTATGGGCAGCCGGCACTAAACATGAGCTGATCAACTTCAGATGTACCAGTGTGCTCTAAGTGCAGCAGCTCTTAGGCTTACTGGCACGGGTGTTTCTGTGGGTAAGGGACTGTGCCTCCAAGACAGCCAGCTGAATTGCTCTACGACACAGGCTTGGTGACACCTCTTTATCAGTGACCACACTGTGGGCCTTTTTCCATTTTCCACAGAAACAGCACAAGTAGTAAAGTCTTTTGAAAGATGCTGCGTAGGTGCAGATGACCAGTTGGTGTATAGTAACTTTTCTAACGGTTGGGAGGGTGCCAGAGTCTTAAGCAATGCCTAAGAGCATTGCAACACTTCACGGCAGGGCTTAATCTCAAGCTTTGAACAGCACTGCGGCTCAAGTGCCATTAAATCTTGGCCAAAAAAAAAAAGAAATAAGTCCTGGTACATCTTGCATTCCATTCAGAAGCATTGTCTGGAATTTGGTGCTGAAGTGTGAGCATTTCCTAACAAGAAGCTGGCCTCTGACCAAGGCCTGCAGCAGCTGGATGCTAGCGTGTGTAGATGGCGAGGGGAAAGCAGTGCACCCGAGTGCGCGAGGCTGCGGGCACAAAGGTTGTGTGTGCCTAGAGGAAGTGGTGCCGAGTTAATAAGCAGGTGGGGAGGTGCTGATAGAGATGAACAAAAGTGCTGCGACACGCCTTTCGTTGGAATTAACCTCCAGAGGTGGATGAACGTACTTCAGCAGAAAACTTGGTGGTAATTCCTGGCTTGGAGGACTCTCAGCTGAAGCACAGCCTTGTGGGAGCTGGTGTGCCGGCAAGCAGGGACACGCCAGCCTTCCTGCCCTCTCCCGTGCCGCCAAGCCAGAGCTCTGCTAGGCAAAGAGCATCTTCACTGCCTGTGTTCTCACTGTCTCCTCTCCCAAACAGGCCGACCTGGTGGTTCTGCGCCTTCCCATACTCCCTCCTCATATTCCTGTATGATGAAGTCAGAAAGCTCATTATCAGACGCAACCCCGGTGGTAAGAATGTGCTGCTGATCTTTGTTTCCTTCCACACCTCTTCGAGCTGCTGAGCTCTAGAAGCTCTGACAGCGCACGGGGCCAAGCACTGCTCGTGGGGGTGTGTTGCCATACTTTCCCTTCCTCAGCATTAGTGGTGCAGTTGGGTCAAGCATGGGACTTCTGTCTGTCCCTCTCCCTGCGTTCTCCAGCAGTGTATGAAAGAACCAATCCGCAGAAGTAGATGGAAGAGACAGATTCATGTTTGGGTAGCGCTAGAAAGCTGGAACAGGGCCTGAAAGCTGCAGCACACCAGTTAGCAAGACTTTATCCATCACGATGGGCCACTTACTAGCTCAGGAGCTACAGTGGAAGTTTTCAGGGCCTAAAAGGAGCTCTCCTGAGCCTCATACCTGGCCTGCCTTAATGCTAACTCTGCTTTCATCCTCTTTCTCCTTTAGGCTGGGTGGAAAAAGAAACCTACTACTAAAAAGCGCCTGTAAAACATACCACGCACAGTCCATGCCACCTCTCCTCCATCTCCCCTGTGTGTGTACTTCATCTTTTGCAAGCGCAGAACTGTGCCTGGGCAGGAGTTAACTGAAACTAAAGGAAACGCGAAGAAACATGGACTGGAGGAGAAAGCAAGGGGGAGGTTGGGGTGGGGAAAGTGTCCGACCATCAGTCCATGGGGATGAGTTTGAGTAGTTTTATGTGCCTTTTTGTTTTTGTAAAAGGAAACTGAAGATTTTATATGTGGATTTTTACAAATAAAGATGGATTCTAAGAGGATGCCCCCACATGGTCTTAGGTGGATGTTTTTCTCAAGGCCCAAACTGCTTCAATGCAGCCTCCCCTTTCTGCTTAGGGTATGGTGGTGACAGCATGGGTTAGCCCCTGGCTTCCCACTTTTTGTAGCAGGGAAGCAGAGCTGCTTGACCTGGAGACAACAGCATATATGCAGTTTGTAAAAACCCTGGTGCATGCCACTCTAGCTCGGTGCCTAATGTGACAAGCTGCTTGCAAGCACTCTCATTTCAAAGCCTAAATCTCAGGAAGCTTGCTGGCCTCTTAACTATGCATCTTGGCTGCTTTCAGCAAATGTTGTATTTGAGGGGTGAGAGGCTGGTGGCTGGGTGTCTGCTCTGGCTGGCTTTAGGAGGTGGTGACTTGCTTGCTGGGTTCAGACTTTCACTGAATGGCACTTGGATTCAAGCAGCCTTGTTCCCAAAATTCTGACACCAATTTTCCCACTCCCTTTGCCAAGCGGGGGGTAGTGTTTCCCAGTGTCCTTTTTGCATGTACATACTTGTTCCAGCGTGGCACTTGCCCCATCCTGATACTGGCTCATGCCAGCAGTGGAGTGAGCACTGAGGCTGATCATGGGCTCCCCTTCCATTCTCGAGGAAGGTATTGCTGTTGTCTGGGCTCCAAGTTGGCTCTGCAGGCTGAAGTGGGTCATGCTACTTCCCTCTGAATATCTAGCTGTTTTCCATATGTTTTGATTTACCGTTAATGCTTGTATGGTTGGTTCACTTCTGAGAACTCTGTGGGAGAGCTGGCATTTTGCATGTGGACAGTTGCCATGACGCTCTTAACTTCATACTCGTTGTGCTAAAGCCCTTGGGAGATGCATCAAGCCTTTGGTCTTATTCCCGAACTGCTGATCTGTGCCCATCTTTGAGATGCATCTACCTCTGCAAAGGCTCACTCTAAACCACAGCACTGAAAGGATCTGCAGTTAAAACTCTGTGTTGTTGTACCTCCTTCCCTGTTCCTTTTATATTTTTAAGGTGTTATTTTAAAGCCGAGCCATTTCTCTCATGTACTGAATGATATAAGCTCAAGTAGTGAAGAGCACTAGTGAGGGGAAAAAAATGAGGGGGCTGAGGGTGGCAACTGTTTTAACTTGTCTTGGACTTGCTAATGGGCAACCTCCAGTTGGAGGTGATTAAAAACAAAATTAAAAATAAAGTGTTCTACTTGTTGAAGTCTGAGCATTGATGCAACTGGGCTTGAGTTGATCCCCATTGGGAAGGGATGAGTTGTGTTAAGGGAGATGGTGGGATGAATCTTACTGATAACCATCAAGCAGTGATGCAGAAATGGGGTGAGTTCTACCCCAGTGTGATGCCTGCTTGCACTTTGTGGTTTGTGCCTGAGCTTTCCTCAGTGTCCCACTGCAACGAAACAGTGTTTAGTTGCAAAAAAAATTGATGCAGGTTAAAACCAACCATGCTACCCCCACCCCCCAGTTCTTCCCCTGACACTTTGGATTCAAACAGCCTTAGCAGTGGGCCTGTCACTAGAGTAAAAGACCCCTGAAGGCCACGCTGCCCACTCAAAGCACAGCCATGTTCAAAGTGGGGCTGGGTTGCTGACATTGGCCTTGAGCTTGGATGTGACTGTTGGCAGGGAGGGTGGGGGTCCCCGGGCAGTGCCCCGTGAGTTCATACCATTCCTCAATAGGGTCTACTTGTGCTGTAGTGTAGCTGGTGCTCCTTTGCAGCCAAGGCCAAGCCCCATCTTGCAGGAATGCTGCTTGGCTATGCTTGCTGCTCAAGAGTAACACCTCAGCTAGACATTTCACACCAGTCCAGGAGCGGAGCATCTTTTGTGTTTCACGCTGTTGCTAGTTGTGTTCTCCCAAAAGACAACTAATCTGAAGCCAAACCTGGAGCAAGCACTGGCTAATGTTAAAGGAAAGCTTCACCCCACTGTGACTGCTTTAACATCCTCACCTGAATAAGGAACTGAGGGGGCTGTGACTGAGGCAAACAGGGCTTTGGTGCTTGGGGAAGGGAGAGGTAGCCAGAGCCAGGGTGCAGGTGAAGGCAACACAAGATGTTTTATATGTGCTCTCAATGTTTGTCAATATTTACAAGTGAATCAATACATAGTAATTAGAAACTAAAGTTATCGAATGTCACCAAAGGTGGACTATAAGGTTTAAGCTAAAAAATTACAGGTTTTTTTAAGGACTGACCTAAACATGCTTCTCTTACTACGCTGGAGAGCTGGTCCTGGGAGGTCACAAAACTCTGTGACAAATGCCAGGCAAAACTCTTCCTTCCCTTTTCCTCTCAGGCATGGTGCAGGAGTGGAACAGCTCTTCAAATGCAAGTACATGTCACCATTTTCCCAGTGCTGAGACCACCATGCTAACAGTATTTTCTCTGTTCTGCTCATGTTCTGCTTTTCATGTTATAGAGCTGGCATCAACCATGTGGGGCTGTGTAGCTGCTGCCATGATGTTGAGGCTTCTGTGGATGGGGCAGATCTGGCCAGAGCCTGGTCCCAGCCAGAGCAGCAGGCACAGACCTGCAGCCTGTGGTCATAAAGCTGACAAGCCCAGGCTTGTGCCACAAGGGACAAGCACAGCTTGGAGAGCACCTGGGTGTTGTATTTTCTGTTGGCTTCAAATCCAGATGCAGAGCGGGAGCAGCAAAGTCAGCAAAGGCATCTGGTGCCCTTTGGCCCCTCAGACCTACAGGGGTGGGAGCACGGTGCTCTGGCTGCACCAACCCCACTGCTTGGTCCATGGGCATGGCTGAACCAAGCCACTCTCTGCCTCCACCACTGCTGCTGGACTTGGAGCACCACAGAATGTGATGTCAGCTGGGCCCCTGCACAGCCTCCTACTTCACTCAGTCGCCCCACGCAGAGGAGGGCGGGTGGTGAGACAGGGCTTTGACTCAGCGGCCCATGATGGACGGCCTCAGCACCTGACTCTGGGTGTCTTCAGGGGCACTGGCAGTGCCGGTCAACACCCTCTGTGTGCCCCTGCTGAAGCAGCTGCATGTCCCTCACACCTCAAGCCTTGCAGCCCTCCTGCTTTTTGGGGAGGCCAGCTTGGCCACCTCATGGCTTGTGGAAACAAGGATCCAGCCACATCCGTGGTGGCGACACACTTCACCTTTGCCGGCAGAACCAAAGTGGAAAAGCCCAACTGTAAACCACCTGAATGTGCTGTGTTGGTGCCAGGCACTGAGGTTTAATCTCTGCCCTGCAGGCTTGGCAGCCAGGCCAAGCATGAGCAGAAGGTGCCTTGCACAAACAGTACCGGGGAAAAGCCGGAGCTGCTTCTATCCCCTGACCTTGACTTTGGCAAGAGGCTCCTTCACGAGCCCGGATGACACAGGCTTCGAGGGCAGCCCTTGTCGTGCGAGGTCGAGTGCATGCAGAGCCCCTTGCCTGCCAATGCACAAGCAGGTCAGCAAAGCCACAGAAGGTCCCTGCTGGGTCCCACTGCAGCCACTGGCAGGGAGGGGAGGCAGGGCTGAGCTGTGGGTGGCAGGACGGCCGGAGTGGCTGCGGGTGAGCTGCCGCAAGGACGGTTTTGAATAACAGGAAGGTCGTGTCTGCTGTGATTAAACAGCGTCAGGCCTTGAGTGTCTGCTGCCAGTTGGCTGGGCGTCATCACACCGGTGATGTTTTGCCTGTGGTTTTGTCGCCTTGCTGGAGAGAGCGTGTGCATGCGGCCCTGAAGGCTGTCCAGGTTTTAGTCTGTCTTTTTCTATGTAATTTAGGAGCTCTGGGCTTCCTTTTGTTTCTCACCAAGGACCTCAAGCTTTCTGAGACAATCTATGTGTTGCCTCCCCCGTGGTCCCGCTTTGCAGCAGTTTTCTAGAGGAACGAGCGCTTTTTAGGCACTGGCTGGGAAACAACCTTGTGTGGCACGCTGTAGGGCTCAGAGCCATCCTTGACACTGCAAGCACAAAGGCACTAGAGCAAACATCTTCTTGGCAAAGCCTTTAGCTTAGGCGGGCTGCAGTGGTGGAACAGCCACTGCTGGCAGGCCCCATCACAGCCCTCACAAAAAACACGCTATCTGTGGGTCTGGCTGGAGGGGCAGCATTTACAGCAGCTTCCCCTTAGTGCAATGAACTTTTGTCACACTGCTGAGCTCATCGTCCTGGCTCTTTCTTCTTCCACCCTCAGAGGGCGGGATGCGTTTCTCGTAACAAACTGCGACTCCTTTAACCTAAAGCAACAAGGAAGACTTTGCGTGAGATGCCCATGACTCATCTCTTCCCGACCAGCCAAGGGACCTGAGGTAGCAACTATCCCTGAGCAGATGGGTGCGGGAGGGCTCCCAGAAGACAACGTTCGCAGGGGACAGAGGTACAGCAGAAGTTTGTGCCCAATCTCACCTGTCTCCTATGGTCAAGATGGGCCCCAAGGCAGAAGGGTGAAGCGGGACATAGGGGCAGCCAGGAATGGTGTCCACCAGGATTTGGGAGCCTCAGCGGACCCTTACAGAGCAGTTACTTCACTTATTTCCAGGCTCTCAGTCAAGGTGTTTGTTTTTTCCCCAGTAATCCTTCATTTTCACAGGACCCATTAATTAGCAAAAAGACAAGGCACTTTCCCTCCTGGGGACCTGCTCCCCAGCACAGTTCCTCGAGATAAAACAGTTTTCTGCCAGACCTGACAGTAGGCAGCTTGAGCGCTTCCACAGCCATCTCTCTCCCCTGACTCCATGGCCTGAAAACAGGAGGAGGGCAAAACACTCCCCTCCAACCTATTAGGCCTCTGAACTAGCAGATTAGCCAAAACACAAAGCAGATTAACCCCAATTAGGTGGAACTGTATAAACAAACACACTCAGTGAAGCCTTCGGGGTAGGCTCCCCAGGAGTCTGGCTTTGAACACACCTCCTAGGGACCTCCCCTAGCTGTTGGTTGCTCACAAGTTGGTACTCCATCGTCCCAAGCAGTACTGATCCTTGGGGCCCCTTCTGCACTCTCCCATTGCTCCCTGACGCAGGCTTGCCCAGACCCTACCTGCACTTGCTTCAGATGTTCTCCTCTCAGCTCCAGTCTCCACAACCCTCTTCCTTCTCTCTCCCTCTTACTTCATGTGCCACCCAAAGAGACTCTTGATTCACAGGCTTTGCTAATGAAAGTGTGGTGGAGGATCTCTATCTATGAAAATTTTTATATCCCATAGGGAGGGAGAGATCCCTCTCACCACAGTCATCTTTCCTCCCATGAGAGCATCTGTCTCCTTGCTTCTTTCATCCATTATCCCAAACAGGGTAACACCTTTACTTGCATGAACCTTTGAGCCCTCTGGCTCTTCAGAAGGCTGGAAAGCAAATACAGCCAGTTTGCCCAACTCTGCTAACAGCAGCAATGGGATCTTGAATTTCTATGCTTCCTTTCACTTTAAAAGGCCCCAAATTCCCTGCACACAAAACATTCCCTCTGCCTCCTGGAGGCTTGTCCTGCTGTCAGGCAAACAGCCAGTTCAAACAGCCCAGAGGGGAGATCTGATCGGGAGAGAGATAATGAAAGATCTCTCCAGTGAAATGCCACCAGAAGTTTCCTAGTCTAGCTGGAAGAAAGCTGTGCTTCCTAAGGAGCATGGGACTCTGGTCCCTGTGCCTGGGAAAGTTGGTGTCACCCCCCCAACCCCAGCAGAGGATTGCCCAGCCAGCACCCCCACGTCCAGTGCACTTGCCAAACTAGATCCCCAAAGCACAGAAACAAGCCAGAAAGTGATGGATGGTTTGAAAACCACCAGCCATGAGGAATGGGGAACTGCAGGCAGAGCAGCTCAGAGCCTTCCCATACTGGTACTGCTTTGGTGAGGAGGGTGAATGGCCAGGAAAAAAACTTACAACGCAGTAAATTGTTTTCAATGTTAAAGGGGAAAAAAAAAAAAAAAAAAAAGGATTCCTGACAGTGTGTCATGTGCATGGACTGGGACCCACAGCTGACTGGAAACAGGGTTAAAAATAGACATCTGCACTAGCAGGCTCAGAGCAGCCTTTGGTGAATGAGTCCCAAGGTGAATTATGAACTGTGACACACGTTCTCTCCCCAGCAAGCGTGCTTTCTATTTAGTGTTGTTTACCTTGGTCTTCAGACCTGCTGGACATAGGATACTACTCTCCAGTTTCACAACTGAACAGATCCAGGCCTGACAGGGAGTTGGCCAAGTAGTGGACAGAAGTGCCATTATGGAGGGGACAGCTCCACACCACATCTCTTCAGCAACAGCACTGGCCAAAGAACTGCTTGGTCATGGACCCTTCCACAGACAAACTGACCCAGCTAAGTTGTGATGCCTCTCGGTGAACCCGGCTTCCAAACAAGCCCCCCAAAACCCTTCATTCATACGCCACCTACCTGTCCATCTATCCATCCATCCATCCATCCATCCATCCATCCATCCATCCATATATTTGGTGATACCTCTTAGGTGGTGAGGGTCTGACCATTTATATCCAACCAATGACTGCCTGCATTACCCATCCCTATAAATCTGGTCTGGCTCAGGCTCTGTAACAGGGCTCCCGTGGCACCCAGACTGGGCCCACAGGCAGAGGAGAGGGGGAACAGGCTTAGCAGGCAGTTGGATTTACTTTTCCCCAGTTAGGTAATTTCCCCCTGTTGTTTCCAGTTGTACGTACAGCTAATAATTCAGGCACTTTTTTCCTATTTCCTTTTTTTTTCCCCTTTTAAAAAATACTTTCTAAAAGAAAATCAGTGTGACTGCCAGCCCGAAACATGGTTGTCCCCAGCCGCCTCTTTCCTCACACGTGGTCACCCACATGCTCTAACTTCTGTGCTCTTTCAGTTGGGGGTGTTTTTTAGGAGGCGATTCTTCCCCAGAGAGATTAAAATAGAAAAGAGTTTTCCCTTGGAGAGAGGAGTATTTTTGAATGACCTTCTTTCATCCCCTTGGTGAAAAATGACCATCTTGGATTAAATGCCCCCAAAGGAACAGATATCCAGATATCCTTCACAGACTTTGAGCAAAGTCTTCTCATTCCTGTAGATCAGAGGTCAGGAACGGCTCAACTGGGCTGCTGGCATCCAGCGCAAGCTGGTGGAGACGGTGTGATCACCTGGAAATATGAAGGTATGATAGGAAAGGAAACTTAGTAACAGGAAGAGCACCCTCAGAATCTGCTGGGGAAAATCTTTGTCAGCTATGGACAGAGCAGTCAAGGCAGGATCCCCGCTACCTTCTCTGGAAGTGGGTGGACAGCTACATTTTTCCTGAGCCTTCCTCTTTTTGTTCCGGATTTCAGTGCGGTTTTGAAATCAGCTGTCTGAACTCATCTATATCTTTAAACCCCTGTGTGTCATTACCGGTACCAAGGAACTTGCATGGGTGTCAGCAGGGTCCCTTTCCATGCCCTCATGACATAGCTGGTTTCATTTTATCAAAGAGGCAGTGTGAAATCCCCAAATTGCTACCAAATTAGGAAGAACCACTGAGAATCAATTCTTCCCCTTTTGTGACACATCCTTGACATTAAGCTCTTTACTCACATCACTGCGTGCGTGTGGCTGCTGGATCCTCAGCCATGACATTTGAACCCACCTCCCCAAAACACAGACACGTGGTATGTAACAACCATGCTTTAAGGGAACTTCCCTGTCCACGTGGTTCTTAGGGATTGCTCTGTCTTCACTCACATCAGCGGAATATTAACACCCAAATACGCAAGGCCCGCAGGCCCGATCCAGTGATTTATATCCATGATCACAGATGTCTTACCCCTACAGCTACATAAAAGCTCTTTTGCCTGGCCACCTTTCAGGCTTGAATAGGCCTGCTCCCTATCTAGGGAAAGTAAAGTAATGCTATTGCTCCCTGGGGATCAGCGGGGCTTGACTCTAATCAGCTGAGCTTCCCGGCTGTGCCCTAAAGGAGAGCAGAGAGCTGGCTCTGGATACCCTCCAGCAGCAGCCGGGAAGGGTGCAGCAGCCTCCAGGGACAGGGCTTGCACCTTCTGCTCAAAAACACAGGAGAAGCAAGGTATTTTGCCCAAGGTTTCATGGAAATTAGCTGAACTGCCAGCAGCCCTGGGGAGCAGCTTAGGCTGTACTTTGCAGGGGGTGTAAGTATGTGATGACTTACAAGGGATGGGTGGGGAGCAAAGCCTCCCAAGCCAGGTTTAGGAAAGGCAGCCTGCTACAGTCAAACTTGAGGAAGGAAGGAGTACAGAAAAGCCTTTTCTTTCACAGCTTCACTTATACCATGCCTCAAGCAGGAAAAGGAAGGTCAGTCCCTCACTGAATCTCAGGCTAATGTCAGAGATCCAACCCTAGAAGGTGTCCTGATTTTGGCTAAGAACTAATTTTCACTAAGAGCCAGGACAGGTGAACCAAACTGGCCAAGGGCACATTCCTTAACATGTAATGTCAATCTCACCATCAAAGGGGGCTAGTTGGGAAGGGGCAGCTTGGTGCAGTTCCAGGACAATCTGAGAATGGGGTGAGTGTCAGATCAGTAAATTGCCTTGTGTTATTACCCAGTGTGTAAATCCTGCTGTAAGTCCTACTTTGTTATTTCCCTGTGCTGCCCCAGCAAACTGTCCTTATCCCAAACCACACAGTCACACGGTTTCCCTTTGTCTCCCATTCTCCTCCCCATCCCACTGAGGAATGGAGGGGTGAGTGAGCAGCTCTGTGGTGTTCAGCTGCTGGCTGGGGCTGAACCATGACGGTCCTTTTTGGTGACCCAAATGGGACAGAAAGGATTAAGATAACGATAGATCTGACCTGAGTCTGTTAAAAATAAAGTTGTGTTAAGTATTTATTACATTATTTAAACAGTTGCTGGTCACAATGGTGTTCTGTTTGGTCACATGGCTGTGGTATGTAAACCTGTCCTTGCTCCATGTAACCTGCTGTGCAGTTTATCACCTTGGAGAGAGGGGTCCGGATTCTCATTTTGCTGTATTGTTTGATATCAATGCCTGATAAGATACTTTCTCCCACTCTTTCACCTCCCCCTTTCCCTTCTGGCAGGTTATATACAATAGCTTTTAAGAATTTTGAATACTCTTGGGATGTTCAAGCCAGCATGTTCCTATTACTAGGTCTCCTGAATGTGTTTCAAGTCCTGTTCAGGGTTACAAGCAATTGTTTTAAGAATATCACCCAGATCTTCCTTGAGGCTGAATAGCCACAGGTGGCATGGTATGTGGGAGAATATGGGCAGGTATCTAGAGAACTTCTCATGCCCAGTGGCTTGGAGTTTCACTCTGGAACAACTACAGGACCTTGATAAAATAATAGAATATTTGAAAGGAAATGCTGTGGCTATTCAAAAGAAGCACAACTCACTTGTCCTGGCCAGTATCTATCAAACGCTGCTTGTCAGTAGGAGGCACCATCAGGGGGAAGAGAGGGAAAACAGACCACACGCACTGCAGCTACCCCAACTCCCACAACAGGCACTGTGGCTACTCAAACCCCCATGACAGATGGTGTAGCTGAGCCAGAAAACCAACCCACGCTGGTATCATTAGCCCTGATACACAAGAAGAAACACACAAATAAATCAGTGCACTTAGTGAGGGATGTTGATGAACCAGGACCGTCAGGAGAAAGAGGCAGAACCAGAGGTCATCACCCGATCCCTGTCCCAGAGTGAGCTGTGAGATATGCAGAAAGATTTCAGCCACCTTCCAGGTGAGCACGTTGTCACCTGGCTGCTCCAGTGCTGGGAGAACAGTACCTGAGGGGATTATCTGTGTGAGAGCTGGTTTATTATGACCCAGACAATGCACAGGTACCCACAGACCCTAATGAAATCCAATGCACCTGACCCATGTGGCAGAAGTCTGTACAGAGCACACCCTCATGACATGCCAACTCACTGGCAGTAATAGACTGGGATAGAAAAGAGGCACCAACAGTGGATGAAGTGGCTGTCTGACTCTGGCAATATGAAGAAAGTCTCTTTTCCTCCCTTGATTCAGCTGTGGAGGAACTGTCCTGGGAGTTGCAGCAATGCAAAGAGGATGTGTCCCAGACAAAACCAGGGCACAAGGCTTGTCCCACCTTCCTGAGTGATAAAAGTGCCCTCAGATGCCATGTGTGGTTTAATAGACACCTTTTCACATGCCCATGGGGTGAGTTTCTGCACTCACCAAGTACAGTGGGGGGACACACTCCAGTCCCACAGTGGTGAGGTGGGAGTTGCACACTCCTGGGAAGGACCATAGGGGTAGGTTTTACAGAGGGGGCTGTGGCACAGGCAGGAGAAGGAAAGCCCCTGCACCCCACACCAGCCACGTAAGGGAATGCATGGGGCATCCCACCTCAGCCCATTGCTTTCCTTTGAAGCTGTTTCTCTTGCTGACAGTCAGCGGGAGGTCTCCAGGCACCATGGACAGTTGTTGTGAAGGCTGAGGCTGTTCAGGATGCCACAGCTTGTATCCCCTTCCTTGCCAAAAAAAGTGAGAAAGGGGAGTTTTGCTTTCCTTCATTGTAAAGCACTTGGAAGCGGACAGAATTTGCTATAAATGGCAACTTTTTGCTGCTCTGTGGGGAAAACTATGTTACCCTTGGCCTAGGAGTGCTGAGCTAGCCAAATTAGAGGTACTCCTCCGTACTCACATCATTCCCAGCTCCCCCATCGCCAGCTAAGGCAATGCAGGAACAGGACAGGAGGAGAGATGTAGGAGGACAAGGGGTTCTTAGTAGAAGACCAAATCCCAAAACATTGTATTTGCACTCATTAGGAGGCAGTAAAGAAGCCAGGCAGGCAGGACAATTAGAGATAAGGGCGAGCAACATGCTGTTCCCAGCCCAGCGGCCTGCCCTCTGGTAAAAGTGGGGGTGCAGTCCGATGCATTCTTGACATTTTGTTCTCCCAACTGATGCCAGCTCAGTTCTTATCAGGTATCTCCATGGCCAATGATTTTTCATTGGATAACGTCGCTGTACTGCATAGGAAAAAATCATAAACCTCTGTCCTAGGCAGTTAAGCAGAATGTTCCCTTCTCGGCCTTCATATGCGGGTATTTGTGGTTTACCTTTTCCACTCCTCTTCGCCTCTTTCCTGCCCTTCACGTTTATGGCTCTGACCCACCCCAAGTTGCATGAAGGTGAGGAACCTCAGACCAGATCCTTCCTCCACTTTACTGGTCCGGTCTGAACTCCTCTTCCACAAATAGCACAGACTCACTCCCCCTTTTCTTTAAGATGGAACTTAAGACTTTTTAAAGAACCCTGCTGGCCAAGCCAACCTGAAATTGCAGGGCTAGCAGGGTCAGAGCTGGGGCAGGAGGGCGCAGCCATCATCAGGGACTGGCACGACAGCAGGGAGAGGCTGTGCCTCGCTCCACATGCCCTCTCTGCAGCAGAAGAATACCCCTGACTACCCTCCCTGCTGAGGAAAGCCATATCCCAGTGCTCTAGGTTGCTCCCAGCTTTAGAGTTTCCATGAGGACACTGTGTCCGCAGGCTTTGAGTGCCAGCTGACATGGAATTGTGCCAGCTGTCTGCCATTTCAGGCTTAACATGAGGATTGCCTTGCAGCCAACGGAGCCGCCTCTGACCAGGATCTAACCTTGTGCACACCAGCTTGACCTCCCAGACAAAATGGCACCTGAAGCTCCCTCCTGAGTGGATTTTGGCCAAATCTCAAGGGTGCTTTTGCTGCTGTTCTTCCTTTATGCTGAACTACATGAAAATGAGCTTGGTGTCACCACACTGTGCGAGAGACACCTTCCTTGTTGCTCTCTGTGTCCAACTTACTGCTACATCAATATTTGGGCAGATCAGTTATGTGTGCTGAAGCCAGGGAAGCTGGGGAGGCAATCCAATTGTTACCTTCAGATTCTGTGCTCCAGAATAAGAAAGCTTTCCAGTAAGTGATCACACCCCAGTGATAATGAGGACAAAAGCGCACCCTTGCCTAGGGTCACAGGTGCTGCTCTGCCCTTCACCTGTGAGTACAACAGCCTGAGGCTTTTTCAGGACTCCCTGGGATGGGTTCTCAGAGATTAGTCAACAAGGAGCCTGTTAATTTTGGCCATGCAGCACTGGCTTCAACCTACCCTGGGTTGCTCTGCCTTTGTCTGTGTGTTTCATAGCCCAGGGATCTCCTTCTGCTATAGCACTTTCCTGCTCCCTAACTTGAGATTCTGGGGGGTGTTTGATGTTTTATCTTCCTCGTGTCTCTGCACAGCTTCAAATCCCCCATCTCTTAGGCAGTAGGGTCTTTCTCTTCAGGTTCCTGTTGAAGGTGATGCTAGCAGGCAGAAACCCACTCTTCATTAAGTACTCTCTTGTAATGTACATAGTAAGTATACTATATGTATGTTGCCTGTGAGTGTGTCTATATATCCATGCAGATGCAAACTTACACATGTATACACTGACATACATATAGTGTTGTCATCTATGTCTATATTTACACATGCAACACTATCCTCAGCCATACCCTGTTTGCTCTGCAGCACTTTGCATTGGAAACGTTCTCAAAACTGTGAGAGCAGGGTATTCAGGAGAAGAGCTCTGCGGCAACTTTCTGAACCAGTTTAGGCCCTTCTTTGGGTCTTTTTCAAAACAAGCAGGATTATTTTTCATGTTGTCCATCCCTCCATTGCATTGTCAATGATAGGCATCAGCAGTCACCAGCCTGATTTTCTCCTGCACAGACCGCTCCACCAGACACCCACTGAACTGTAGCTAGTCTCACACATTATTGTATTACAGCATCAGATAGCAGCTATATCCAGTCGTGTTCATATTTTTGTGGCCTGCCTAGGGCCCGCAGGTCTAAGTGCAGTCATCCTTGACCCACACACCTTGCTCTGCAGGTCCTAACTCCCTTTCTTGCAGCGCTTGTGAATCCCCAACTCCACAAACAATTTCAGGACCCCATTCGCCCAGCCACAGCCATGCTTTTGGAGGGCACGCACTGTGTTGCTTGGCATAGCCAGGGTTAGTTCTGGCTCTCCTGCAGTCCTCCTTGTTTTCGGTTCCAGCCATGGGCTGGTCTGTCAAAGGGAGTTGGCTATACTCATCTTTTCCTTTCTCCTCCCCTAAAACTACCAAATGTATCAAGCACATGAGAGTCAGCCAGTATAAGAACTAGGGTTATTCCTTGAGGCCTTTTTTATTTCTTTGCACCTTGTACAGTCACAGAGTGAAAAATAGCTTTGACTGTGGTCTGCTGCTTCTCACAGCACCAGAGGTCCAGTGGAACTTTAAATGCCCCATTGTCCTGCTCTGAGATTTCCTTTGTATGTCTGGCACTGTGTGATCATCAGAGATTACTCAGTTATTCAGGTATTAATTTGCAGGACAGGGCCCTGTCTGTGGTCAATAAGGAGGTGCCTGTTTATTACATGCCAACTCTGTTCCTTCTCTGTCCCAAGAAACTGACGGAAACTCTTCAATACAAAAGCCTGGAAGCCACGGGACTGCCAGTTCCCAGCTCCTTGAAGGACTAGATGTGCCAGGAGCAAATCATATCGCAACAATTCTTCCCTCTCTGACCAGGACAAAGATTTTTTTTTTTCCTGGCTTAGATCTGGATGCTGGCTTATGGTTGAATACAAGAACGAGATGCACCAGGGAGGTACTTGAGAGATTTCCCAGCTCAAGCCGAACACCTAACCAGCTGGTGTCCCTATCTGTGACCAATCTTTAGCACTTCAGATAGTCAGCCAGAACTGTCCCGATTTTACAGGAATTTGTAGCAATGGGAAGCAGTTGAGCAAGTGGCTTGCAGGCAAAGACAAAATGTAGCCAGACCGCATGCCTTCCTTCTGACCACACAGACAGTAAGTGTATCTGTGATGGAGGACTCCTCACTTCCCTTCACCCCACCAGCTGCACAGGCCCTGCCAGTGCCTGGTGGGAGCTGCATGGTCAGAACTGCCTTTTTCATCAGGCAGGTAAAGGCACCCATTCGCCAAGTGCAGATGGCTGGCAAGGGCAGGGGCAGCTCTCCCAGGATAGCTCCTGGTGAACAGTTGCTCCAGGGGTTATCGAACAACAACCGAAGCTCATCAGCCCGCAGTCAAGCCACATTGCCCAAGACCCATTCCATAACCTTATGTCCAGCATGCAATGTCACATCCTTACTTCCTCACCGGTGTTCCCACCCACCCAGCCAGCCCCAGAGGAAATTTACTGGAAAATCCTCATCCAGTGTCTACCCAAGCCCCTGATGAAAGCAGCCCGAAAGAGTGCAATGCATTTGGGTGGGCAAGATACCGCCGGTGCACATCCACGCTGATTTCAGCAGTTAACATTGTTTGCTTCTCCGAAGGCGGTGTTGGCAGAAGCATTTGATCTCCCCAGTAATATAAACACACAGCTGCTTCCTCCAAAATCAGATGTAAATGGAAGGGAGAAGACTGAAAATGTGTGTGCATTTGTGGTGCTCGTGCGACAGAGAAAGAGAGAGGAAATGAGTCTCAGAGCCAAACAGAGGAAGTGGGAGCAAAACAACACAAAGCAAACGCTGCATCCATTGAACGGGACTTGAATTGGTGTCTTGGCTACTGTTTGACTGACTTACGGTATCACTAAATCCCATTCTCCTCCCAGGGAAAGAAACCCTGCAACTGTGCATTGTCAGTGTGACGGAAGAAACAACGGCAGCTGATGCTGGTTGGGTCAGTATTACTCTCGGTCTCACAAACTGGCCTTTGTTCCCAGAGCAGTGACAAAGGGCTCCCTTCTTTCCTTTACCTCCCTCCAGTTGTTCATAAGCATGTTGGAACACTGCTTGTTTTAAGACTATATTGGCTATGGGTAACACACCTGGACCTCCTACTTGGGACCCCTGCCACCCCTGCTCCTCTCATACACGGGTGCCTTCTGTGGAGGCCACAGGCAAAGGCCTTTATTGCTTGATGGAGCAGGGTGCTCCTGGGAGCCCATTGGTACTAGGCATAACCACAGGCAGATTACAAGCCCTAAACTGGCAGGTCAACAGAGGACCAGAAGCGTGCACAATGCTCATACCATTTTCTGGTTCATCTCTCTGGTTACCCTCAGCACCTTCTAAACTTGTCACATGGGCACTCTGCTCTCTCGCCTCTCCCGTCAGATGAGTGCTGGGAGAAAGGAGATGCTGTTGGTGAGTCTTCACTGGAGTTCATTGGGGTGACCTCTTTCTTCCCCATCACAGAAGAAAAGACCTAAAAAGCTTTTTCCAGCACCTGACAAGGGGCAAGTTACTGCTGCTGGCACAACCCCAGCCTGTGGTTCATGCTTTTCCAAGAAGAGAGGGCCTTTCAGCCAGTGATCTCTGGCAAGCGGCCCTGCCTGGCTGCTGGAAGGAGAGCCTGCAGGACATTGTGGTAGAGCTCTCTCAGACAAGGGACTTATCTGGAAGACATGTTTTCCATGTTCAGCTGTCCTCTGACTGGCAGTTGAAGACTCCCCGCCAGACACCTGCATGTTGTTCATGGCCATACCTGAACACCTGAGACCACATCTGCAAACCCCATTGATGTGACCCTGGTGTTCTCAGTCCACATGCTCTGCACAGCATGTCTGAGCTATCAGTCTGGTGGGATTATTACAGTGCTCTTTAACTTGATGGCACAAGGATTTCACCTCCATTGCGTTTCTTGCATTCTTAGAGGGTGAGCCTGCATAGAGGTATGTGGACACAAAAATTAGGGCCTGTGTCCTGATGTATACAGGTCCTGACATACAAGAAGACACATTCTGAGTCATATAAGGGTCTTGTATGGACAGACACAACAGTACAGTGAGATAATGACAGACAGACAGCTATATATATTCCAGGGCTCTAAAAGAAATCCTAAGCGTGTCATTGTTCCCCAGGGCAATCTGATAAAAGCAGCACAGAACATTGGTTTTGAGGTGGATGTTGCAGTGTCTCCCTTTCAGAAAACAGAGAAATAATTTTTCAACCTATGAGACCATCAAGTAGGAGTGTATGGAGGAGCCAACATAGGTGCCATGGCCTCTGCTATAGTTTTGATCCTTGAAAAGACCTCAGCAGGAACTTTGCATGCTGGCCAACATGTCTGCACACAGGTCACAGCTCTGGGAAATGCCTGTGATCAAACGATCCCAACTCTGTCTTTGGAAGTTGTGTCACCAGGTCACATTTGTGCAGGCTAGCACAACTTAGAAAGGCTTTTGGTACTGACCCTCACAGCATCCTTCTGGACAAGTTGTGCAACTGTGGGATGAACGGGTTCATGGTGCAATGGGTGAAGAACTGGCTGAAGGGCAGAGCTCAGAGGGTTGCAGTGAATGGGGCTACATCTGACTGGCAGTCAGTCACCAGTGCTGCTCCTCAGGGCTCAGTTCTAGGGCCAGTTCTGTTCAACACATCCACCAGCGGTCTGGGTGCAGGAGCTGAAGGCACCAGGAGCAGGTTTGCTGACCATACCAAACCGGGAGGGGCTGTTGACTCTCCTGAGGGACAAGAGGCCTTGCAGAGGGACCTGGATGGACAGGAGGCAGGCCAGAGCGTTGGGCTGTGAGAGTGGGGTGGAATTTAACAGCTGCAAATGCCGGGTTCTGCTCCCGGGCAGGGGTAATGCTGGGCACGGGTGTGAATTGGGAGGGGAGCGGCTGGAGAGCAGCCCTGTGGGAAGGGACCTGGAGGTGCTGGCTGGCAGCAGCTCAGCGTGAGCCAGCAGCATGGCCTGGCAGCAGGAGGGCAAACCACATCCTGGGGTGCACCGAGCACAGCGTGGCCAGCCAGTGACTGTCCTGCTGTGTTCAGCCATGGTGTGGCCTCACCTGGAGTACTGGGTCCAGGTCTGGGCCCCACAGTGTAAGAAGGATGTGAAGGTCCTTGAATGCAACCAGTGAAGAACAAAGCCAGTTGGAAGGGCTGTCAGGCATGTCCTGTGAGGAGTGGCTGAGGACTTTGGGCTTGTTGAGCTTGGAGAGGAGGCTGAGGGGTGACCTCGGGGCTCTCTGCAGCTTCCTGAGGAGGGGCAGTGGGGAGGGAGGTGCTGAGCTCTTCTCCCTGGGGTCCAGTGACAGGACACGTGGGAATGGATCAAAGCTGCACCAGGGGAGGGTCAGGCTGGACACGAGTAGCATTTCTTTATGGAGAGGGTGGTCAGACCCTGGAACAGGCTTCCTGGAGAGGTGGTCGATGCCCCAAGGCTGTCTGTGTTTAAGAGGCTTTTGGACAGCACCCTTCATGCCATCTTTTGTCTTGGTCAGCCCTGGAGTGGTTGGGAATTTGGACTAGATGGTCATCATGGATCCCTTCCAACTACAATAGTCTGGTCTCTTCAGTTTGGTTTGGTTCTATTCTATTCTATTCTATTCTATTCTAAACTACAAGGCGCAGCCTGCCTTGAACAGAAGATGAACAGTTCTGAATGTAAGTTAAACAGGTGATGTTGATCACATCATTTGAAACAAGAGGCTTATGATTAACTTTCTCTTCTCATGCTTCCTCAGGAGCTATTTTTCTTTCTTTGGGCTGTGCTTGATGCCAGACTACATGACTCACATGAAGCCTAACAGGTACCGGTGCACACACGTGAGGACCAACCTGCCTCTGTCCCAAGGTCTCCATAGGCAGCTAAGGAACACAGCTCAAACTCTCCCCTGGAGTAGGGTCCCGGGCCTTTGTTCTGGTTTTTTTAGTGGGGATGGGCCAGATGACTCTATAGAGATGAAGGGCAAGATAATGAGAGAAAGGAAAAAGATGAAAAATGCTGCGAAGTGCAAGTCATCTTGCCAATCCATATGTCTTTATTTCCCTTACTTCTTGGTCTCCTGTCCAGAGCTTCATGAGGAGCTGTGGTAACATGTCTACCTGTATCAGAGAGTGCATAACCATAAAGGCCGTGCCAAATATGTGCATTTTGGGGAGGTCAGCAAAGAAGTTTTCCCTTTATGCTAATAGCAGCCACCCATGCATCCAGATCCCAGGAGCAACGAGACCAAGGATTGTACTTCATAGCTCAAATGAAGATGGGAAAGAACACATGACCTTGAATCTGTGACAGCAGGAATTGCAAGTTACCTACAACATAGTTTAACTACATTTCCCACAACAGAGCAGGGCGAAGGACTTAAAACTTATTTGAGATTGGTCAAAGGAGAGATAGAGTTTGGCTTCAAAGCTGTTTTTTATTGCACACATCTGAAAACAGTTTACATGTGGCTAGAAGGAAGCCTCTAAGTTATTGTGGTTAAAATGACCTCTTAGTATCTAGCCTCTATTTTAAGAGCATGATGCATACATGTTCTCATGCGAGTACTCCTCAGCCTTTTAGCTGAAATAGTAGTTCTCTTTCACTGGGATTTACCCATCTGATGTATTAATAGGCAGCAATCATATGGCCTCTTAACATTCCTTTTGCAAGGCTAAAAAAAGACAAAGACTGTCTAGACTCCTGCCACCTTCTCTCTCTTGGTTTTTTTCCCTCCTCCAGATCATTGTAGTGCCATTCTTTGCACTTGTTACAACTTTCTCTCTCCTCTTACAGCTCTTCTGGGAAGTATTTTTCTCCTCCTCAGTAGTGGCAATGCCGCCTTGTTTTGTGTTTTCAGCAAGCATCTACGTTTTTGCTCCAAGGTCATCACAGAAGATAGGAAATTACCTGGCGCCAAATCCGCCCTGAGGAATTTCATTAGCAATTGACTACTACTTTGTGTTCCAGGGTCTCTTAATTAAAAATTCATTGCCCACTTTTCAGTTCAGGCGTGAGTCCCTGTACTCTCTTCACAACTTTCCAACCACCTTCTGTGAAACCTACATACAATTCATATACCACCTAACTGATGTTTTAAAAGCAATTTATTCCCGCTCCCAGCATAAAAAGAATCAAATATACCTTTTATACAGTCATTTTGAATTTTGTCCCATTGTCTATGTACGTCAGTATCTTTAATGTCCTATAGGAGATAATGTAGATTCTTTTTCTAGGAGAAAAAGAAAAGTTGTTCCAAGCCCTTGTGTCTGGAACCACAGCTCCTTTTTGTTCCTTAATTAAGTAAAATTTTTGATACTATGCAACTGTGTGGTCCCCATCCCACCTTCAATCAAATAGGTTGATCAAACGTCAATGCCATTGGCTTTACTACTTGATGTGTTTCTGGCAACCTTCTGATCTGAATAAACCTTGTTAGTCTTCCCTTGACCTTTGTTGGGATTGTTTGTATTTCCAGACATTTTTAGCCATCAATTTGTAATCCCCTTCTTCTACACTGTCCTTCCTGCAAAGCAAGGCAAAACTTTTGTTTTCTGAGACATACCTTGATTATAGTCACTTTGTGCGGGGGTCTTATCTCTTGCCTTGTTCCTTTTACCTTTACAAGGAACTTCTAGCAACTCATAACTCCCTCTGCCAGGTCTTTCTCACCTTGATTTCTGACGATTGGCATGTCTTTTTCCATAAACCTTGTGACCTCTGCAATGTAGATTTCTTTGCTGACCACTCCCATCTTTCACTGAGGACATTTTTTTTCTCTAGAGACATCTTTTCTATATGTGTTCCCCCCACTGCCTTGCTCAGGAAGGCACGCTGCCTTTTGCTGTGCTGTCTTGGAGTCTTTCACATACAAGTTCTTGGGACTTCTAACTCAAATTGCATTGTCACTTCAGTCCCGTAGCCTCTCTGATCATTCCTGTTTTGAGGCTGACAAAAATCTTAGCTGTGGCCCCATGATGTTTACTCTTCCGTTTAATTTAAACAGAATTAGTCTGTGCCCAGTCAAGGTTAAAAGTTATCTTCTGACACATTGTTCTGTAACTGGTTACCAAGACCAGGTGAAACACAACAGCAGCTCTGATTAATTTGCTGCCTCTCTAGTTCAGAAATCCGTCAGCCAGTGTGTCTAGGAATACCTGGTCCCTAGCCTATGCTAGTAGCAATTAGTCTTCACATAAGAAGTTATAACCTGTAGTAAGGTACTGCATATCTTTCCAAAAAACATTAGAGACCTTCATCAATATCCTGATGCAAGCTTGGATAACTGCAGCAGCACTATGGTTGTCTTTCCTCAAGGTGATTTAAACCCAAGCAGATTGTGTTTCATCACTTCTTGTGCTCCTTGTTACTTCACACTCAACAATAGCATGAACAGACAATATTACCACACACACTTTTCCTTGCTCTTCTGAGCAGCGCAAATCCGGTTTGCTCCCAGCAGGCTACATGCACATTCAAGCTGTCAAGGAGAGCCCTCTTTCTGTGGATGCCTTCAAAGAGACAACACATTGCTGGCAGCAGTTCCCAAGGCATCTGCAATGTCTGGGCCATGGATTTGCCCTTCTTCTCTGAGGACATGTTTCACTGAGTGCCTTGAGCACTATCTGCAGTCATTTTTCCATTTCAGTGGGAATCTCAACAGGAAGGGAATCATTGGATTATTACCTCTTCCCATTAGGCTCCTTTTCAGTTCCAGATTCCCTTTGTAACAGGGTGATTATTTGCCTTAAAGCATCTCCACTCATTCAGACCATTCATCCCGACGCTCCTAGGGGTCTCCAGCTTCATTTAGCCCCTTCCCCCTGCAGCTCCTTCACAGGTTCACAGATTTGTGTGTCCCTGGCCTCGGACCTTCAGCCACCCGCACATTCTCTTTTCTTTCTCTTGTGGCTTTAGTTTTTCCTTTCTCCTTGTTGCTTTTCCTCCCCATTCCCAGTCCGCAAGGTTCTTCTTGATCTTCAAACGATGCAGTAGTGGGGGAGAACTTGCTAATGGGCTGGATAAGCTCTTCTCTGATGTCTGCTCAGAATGTATAGTAGGGATGACCTGAGTGCATCCCTCTCTATACTGAAAAACCTGAACTCCTGAAAATGGCTGTGGGATTGGATCAGCTACTAATTCAGCCTTGCCCAGATCACAACTCTGAAGTAGCCTGCTGACTTAAAGCAGCAAGGACAGGCTGGAGCAACACAAGGCCAGAGCATCAAACAGCACTGTTGTCTTCTGTCAATAACAAGCGGGTTACTTAACGTCTATTTGTTACTGTGATGCACGATGCAAGTAGTAGTAGCTGCCTTCCTCCGGAGAAATGAGATTCTCAACTCAAACTTGTAATGGGAATCGCTATTTTGAAGTAAAGGCTGTTGTATGTGTAGGACCAGGGTACTGGGTGAGAGCTGCCAGTGGGATGGGGATGTACTCTGTTGTAGGTGTCTCCACTTGTGTTGCCTAGAATTCCTCGTCCCAGGCAGGTGGAGACAGAAACGATGGATACATCTTCAGCAGCATACCTCAATCCCCTCTGCTAGCATCTAAACCATGGACCTTGCCACAGCTCTACTCCCTTTTTTGCTCAGCTACCACACAGTTCAGCACAGCAGCGCTGGGTAGCATCACTCAGGTTGAGCACATGTTTCCATCCCAGATAGCATTGTATTTCCAGGGTGAGTGACTTGCTGGGCTTGCTGGGCTGAGAAGCAAAACCCCGCGGGACACAGCAAAAGATGACAACAGCATCACAGGGCTGTCTCCCTTTGCCTCCTGTCGGCCTTGCTCAAGGTCACGTTGCGTGGCAGGGACAGGAATAGAGCTCACAAATGCCACCTCCTTATCCCACTTGTTCTGGGACCAGACCCTGCCAGGAAAAAGCAATACCCGTCCAAGTGCAGCAGCAGTGCCCGGGTGTTGTTGTGAAGCTCAAGAACAGGTTAACACTCGTGCTGAAACCCTCCACACACACAATAGACAGCAAGAGGTGCCAGCTCTGGAGGCTGGAAGCCTGGGGACACGTTGTGCTGGAAACGCTGGGGCCCCATCCAGCAGCGCCAGCACTCCCTCGCCCATGGGACTTTGAGTTCCTCCCCAGGAAAGCAGCTACGCCCAGTTGACTCTGCTCCAGCCCCGGCAGGAAAACGCCAATTTACAGACAATGCCCAGGCGGGGTGATTAAGCAGCCCGTTCAGCAGCACACCTGCCAACACGTGAGCTCTGTGTGGGCCGTGGTGCGCACTGCGCTGTACTGGGCTTTGGCAAAGGTCTGCACGTTAGGGGTGCTTTCCCCCAGAGAGAGGAGGGGAGTAGCAGGGCTTTTTCCCCCCACCACCCAGGCAGCTTCAGCTCTGCCCCAGGGTCAACCTGAAGGAAATTGCAGGGGGTATTGTCCTTCAACCTCACTGAGGCAGATATCCATGCTAGCACGCACCCTCAAGAGCTTTTGGGATTTGGGCACCCAACCACTAGAGAGTCAGATGTACTACTTTGACTTAGGTGGAAAAGGTCATGCTTCACAGGCAACTGCCAGCTAATGAGAAATGAGCCTGGACAATTAATCAATACACAATCTCCTCCGCTAATCATATAGATGGAAGATGAACTCCATCCCCCAAGAAGGGCAAAGGCCATCGAGCTAAACCATTTAGCGGCATTTATTTATATCCTTGGTGGTTCAATAATTTGAGTCTTGCCTGATAGCATCAGCCCCCCCAAGGGCTAGGCAATTTTGTCCAGCTGCAACTCACCCCCAAACAGGTATTACTTAAGAGAAAAATAGCCTTTTAATGAAAATGAACCCTTTTTAAAGCCAAATGCATCCCTCTCCTCTAAATTTTAAAACAAAACATATGCACAAAGAATTTCTGAAATATTCTATGCAAACGGTCAAAAAATGTAATTTTTCTAAAGGGAATATTAAAAAAAGAATTAAAATGGTAAGGTCTCAGGGCCTATGTTACTCTCAGTGGCCCCAGAATGCCCTGCTCTAGAAGTTTACCACAAAGTATTAAAAGAAAACACGTTCCTCACTCATTCATCCCAAACCCATGCCTTCCCTCCAGCCAGCACAAACTGCTTTGCGAGAAACCGAGCCCTGTAGGTAAGGTGAGCTGGGACTTGTGTAATTAAAGCCTGTGTTGAAACACAAATGCACCGAGGGACAAAGATGATGTCACGGCACAGCTGTTTGTGCAACACAGCTGGTTTCCTGGCTCCCTGATACTAACCCTGCTCTTGCTGAGCTGCAGCGAAGCGGGTGGTAAAGCTGTCAATTGGTAGCTGTGGATTGTCCCCGTTTGCTGCGTGCGGTGCTTAGGCTGTCCCGGCGCAAGCACCCAGAGCCCTGCCGTGGCACCCTCTGCCAGACTACATAGCCCATGGAGAAAGGCACCGGTGCTCCTGAAGAAGCTGTTTGCTTACACAGTTGCCTGCTGGGACTTATTTACAGAGCAATACTGAGAGCCACCAAATCTGCTTGTGTAGCTCTGGAGACGGTTCAAATCCTCTGTTCCCAGACCAGTGATTAATGCTTGTATGGAGAGAAGTTAAGACTGAGGATAAAACTGAGCTTTCAAAACAAGAGCCTCTGATGTCAAACTGAACAAACATTTCCCCTTGCCTGTGTCAGCTAGTTTGATTTCCAATAAAAGGGCAGATTGCTTTGGAAACCGCGTCCGTGCCAGTGAATTACCTTCCTAGGAGCGGAGCTGGAGAGAGCCTCCTCAAGCACCCTGGCCTGCTCTCTCAGCCAGGTCACAGGCAGAGCTTCCTCTGCGAGCAGCCTGGCGCAAAGCAAGCTTGGAGCTAAGAGTCCCAGCTCAGACCTTGGTGGGAACAAGACTACACTCTTGAGAGCCCCACCTCCTCATTAACCCTTACTTCCAAACAGCCATAGGCTCAGAAGATGCACCTGATCGGAACACAGAGGCTAAACCCACCCTGTGAAAGGACTGCAGAAGGATTTTCCTCACAGTCTGAAAGCATCTCTGGACAGGAAAGACTTAATTGCATTGGCAAAGATGTGCCCAGGGTCTGTGGCAGCAACACACACTGAGTGCTGTGGTAGCAACAGCCTGAGGCACGGTGTCTGAACAGTATGGTCCTCTGTAAGGTGGGACTGGCCTCCCTTCACTGCCCTGTGCCCCACACACAATAAATGAAAGGTGGTGGATGATTATTAACGGCTCTTAAAGTCTCTGACTTGAGTATACACGTGCAAAAAAATGCATGCAGGGACAGACACCTGTCTGTGCATGTGCACACCACTGTTCACATCCAACCTGCAGCTGCTGCCTCAGGTACTCCCCATGACCGATGAGATCTTGCTGAGAAGTGCTCTAAGCCTGCCTGCACTCAGGTTTAACTTTGTGCTAGCCTGTCCCAGCTGAGTCCACAGAGAACACCGCTATTGTGAGGGCCAGAGCCTTTCTGCCATGCCACCACATGCAAAGGCTGACGTTTCATAAGGAGGACAAAGTCCCGTTGAGTGGGCATTGGCTCTGCCTTCCCTCGCAGATAGCGAGGGATCAGCTGAATGCAAGTTTGGCAGCCTCCCCGGGCATGGCACAAGGCTAGCCAAGCATGTGAGGCAGAGCCATTATCAGTGCCCTGTTCCTAACAAAGTGAAGACATTCACTTTCATCTCAGACTAATATTTGTCCCTGCTCTTTCCAAGCAGAGGAAGAAAGATGTGCCCTGTGCCAGATCCCCGGCTGTGACGCGTATCTCCTGATCTGCAGCTTGTACAGTTACAGGGAGGCTGCAGGCATGGGAAAACACTTTAACATCCGAGTTCAGGAATAACATCCAGTCAAGGTGCAAAGTAGAAACAATAAATAAAGGCTCTTTGGGATGGAGGGAATACAAAATTACTTAATTTCCTGTGTTTTCCCATCACGACAGCTAAGGAAGCTGAGGTTTGCAAGGGGGAAGTGAAGAAGTCTTGTCCATTCCCCTTTAGAGGGTAGAAGGTGCTGACTGCCCAGGGCCAGTATCCGAAGTCCTGGCATCTCCTCAGCCACCTTTGACACCAGAAGCAGGAAAGATGGAGTTCTAGGACGTCTCAGCATTTCAGTCCTGGCTTAGGGCACAGACCAGTCAGCCTCACAAGTTAGCCAAGATCCTGAGCTCCTGAAAGGACTTCCTTCTGTGGAGAGCATTCCTATGAGAGCAATACACATGACATTTGTATATTTTCTTTGTAACTTGACTCTAGCCATGAACCAGATTCACTTGTATTTCTAAGTAAACGAAATCCATCTGTAAACAGTGACTTATGGCTAAGCTGAGTCTAAGTGATATAACATGTACTGCACACCCTCTGCTTCTGCTGGAGCACTGAATGTTTAACACAGAGCTGTCCTAGGAAACTCTTTGCATGCCTATTGACCTGGAAGCAGGGGAGGTGCTGAGGGTCCACAAAGCACTGAGCTGCAAGGTCCTGGTCCTAGAGCAGGCCAGACAGGCTGGCCAGTTACAGAGGGGTGTCCTCTGCAAGCGTTAGACTGAGACTCTGACAAGCAGACAGGAGGAGCGAGGAGAGGCACAGCTCAAGGGTTTGCTGTGAACCAGTCCAGAATGACCTGAGAGCGACCAGCCTGTCCCTGTATCTTCAGTCAAACAAACTTTCAAGAAAGCCTGGTGGGGAAGGCACCAGAGAGGACTTTGCCGTGTGTACTTTCAGCTTTCTGGGTCAGCCAATTTTGGAAATAGAGAACCAACACTGATTTCACACGTTTCGCAGTTAGCTCCCATCCAGAGCTGTTTGGTCACACACAGCTTCTGAGCTGCTCAGAGAGAGACAGAGAGGAAAAAGAGAGGAAAGCTTCCTTATGGCTCATGTCAACATAAATATGTGGACATGCACCAAGAGGCAAGTGCCTGTAGCATCTGAGCACCTGCTCAGCCACAGGTCTTGTGCACCAATGACTCCCCTGAACTGGAGCTATTTTGCAGCCAGCCTGCTCAGAGCACAGGCAAGGAGATGGGCTTTGTCACCTGCTTTACCATGGAGATGTGCTGTTGCTTGCTTCAGTAAGGTATGAAACATTACTATGACCCTGAGGCAGGTCAGCTTTTCAGCCATGTCTTCTATTCATGTCAAGGCTTTCTTGAGTCTTTGTAGATATGAGCCCCTTTGTACCATCTCCCTGTGATGCTGTCTGGAGCTGGGGGAGCAGAGTGAAGGAGAGCCAGTGATAAAATGTACAACACAGCCCTGGAGTGCCAGGTGTCAACCCCTTTTGTCACCAGCTTTCCTTTCCTCCAGCAGCTTGCTGAATATCCTCTGCAAGTCTGCATCTCTGAAGCAGAGGCAGTGTATGGCCGGGTGGCTCTGGCAGTGTGAGCAGTCAGTGAAGCTGCTGCCTCATCACAGGAACCGGATTGGGCAAGCAGCAATGCCCAGCACCACACAGGTGATGATCACAGAATCATAGAATGTGTTAGGTTGGAAAGATCCTTTAAAGGTCATCTACTCTGACCCCCCTACAGTAAGCAGGGACACCTTTAACTAGATCAGGTTGCTCAGAGCTTCATCAAGCCTGACCTTAAAAGTTTTCAGGGATGAGGCCTCCACCACCTCTCTGGGTGACCTGTTCCAGTGTCTTACCACCCTCACAGTGAAGAACTTCTTCCTAAAGCCTAATCTAAACCTATCCTGCTCTAGTTTAAAACCATTGCTCCTTGTCCTATGACTATATGCTTGTAGAAACAGTCCCTCCCCAGCTTTCCTGTAGGCCCCTTCAGGCACTGGAAGGCCACCATAAGGTCTCCTCTGAACTTTCTCTTCTCCAGGCTGAACTGCTGAGGTGTGTAACATGTGCAAGGAGTGGGGCAGAGCCTCACCATGTGCTTCACATTCAGCCATGGCTGGGCATGAAAGCACAGCTAGCCAGCCTGCAGCCAGCCCTGGAGCCTGTGCATTTTTTGACCCCTCAGCCTGCTCCAGACACTCCTTCTGCATCCATTGTAGGACCAGGGTCGCTGCAGTCCTTTCACAGGGTGCCACAACACATGCCCTTCCTGGACAACCCACCCCCGGAAGGTTATCAGTCTCAGAGGAGAGAACCTTCTCCCTCTGTGTGAGAGAAGGGATTTCAGAGAAGCTTCGGAGCAGAGAAACCATACCGTCTCTCTGCTGTTCCCTCTCAGAGCTAAGGTGAACAGCTATTTCAGCAAAGGGTATCCTTCCAGGGTAGCTGACATGTATGGAGCTTGCCTGCAAGCCTTTGTTTTTTCCTGTGTCAGGTGAAAGGAGTCGCAGATGGATTTTAAAGTACTGAATGCTCTCTCGCCATCTCTGTCCCAGAGCCTGTCTCATTTGTACTGTTGCCTGACAGCTGGCTGGGGCCTCTGCACCTTGTTCAGGAGTTAATTTAGATAAAAGGTCCAGGGAAGCTCAGTGGAAATTGTGCTAGCCTTGAAATGCTAAAGGTACCTTTAAAATATTTCCTTCTGGACTCTGAAATGTTGCTAGTAAAAATGTATTCTCTGATAAGAAAATGGCTCTGGACCCAGGCTAACAGCTGGGTTGATTATTTATGGAACTCAGTGTCATGAGTATCGGTATCACTTTCATCTGTCTTTCCCATACTCCACCTTCATGGGAACCAAGTTCATCACTCTTCCAGCTCCAGGGAGGTGAAGTGGGAGCAGCTCTCCAGCTGAGGAAGGTCTGCTTGTCCAAAAAAGGTTTCTTTGTTCTCATTGCACAGGATCATTTCTCTACCACGCAGCAGATGTATGTGAAGAGCAGTGGTGGCACAGGGCATAATGACTCCATTTTGTTTAATAATTAACTCAGGCGGTCGCCTGGTGCCACACATTCCTGCAGCCACTGCAAAGCAGTCAAGTTGTGCAGGCTGGAGAGCTAAGCACGGGGCAAGCAGTAAGGAAAAACTTCATTTCTCCTTCTTCTGTTCACTGATGTTGTCCTCCGACCTGACAGTGCTTGGGTCTTCCTACCTGCAGACAGCTTCCTACATGGACCTGACAGCTCTTCAAACTCCACAGCCTCTGCATGGCTCTGAGTATTTTACAGAAACAACCAACACTGATGTGTACTATTTTGATTCGGGGTGGAGGGGGAAGCATGTAACAGCTATTTCAAAGAGAAAAGACAAACTATGTAGCAAGAGTAAGAAAGGAAGCCAAGAGAAATGAATCTCATTGAGTTCTCCAGCTGCCATCGATAAGCTCCATCTTGCAACCCATCACTGCCTGGTCTGTGAATGGCCAGGATCAGCTTTACAGTGCAAAGACACAGGTTTCAGGAGAATTTGCTGGAAAACTTACACCAGAGTCTTCAGAAATTTTAGTGCTGGTTCCTCACACCCAAATAATTTCTGGGGAAGAGCTGCTTTCAAGGAACTTGTCATCTTGAAAGACTGCTGATGGGATCCCTTTTCCAAGTATCATAACATTTAGACAGTTTTTAAAGAAAAAAAAATCACCACAGATCTCTGATAGTTATTGAAAAACAGAAGGTTAAATATACTTAAATGGTTCTAAAAAAAACCCACCCTTTTGAAGTTGCTGAAATAAAAAATTTCAAAAGGAGCTTTTTTTGCCCCTTGGAAAGCCCTGAATATTTGAAAAGTTAGATATTTTAACTTCTCCCAATTCAAGATCCACCTTTTTCCACAATACCTCAGACTTTTAGGAGGGGGAATCTCTTTCCCACTCAACTTGGCTTTTAGACAAGCGGAAAACAATAAAGCAGAAAGGAATTTGGCTGAGGGGAAAAAAAATTCTCAACCCAAATCCCTTCCTTGAATAAAATGACCCTGGAGTTACCAGTGACACTTGTGGCCAAGGCTGAGGCAGCTGTAGTTTTAACAGCACTTCCCTCCCCGAACGAACGCCTGAAATGCCAGTGAGTTCACGCTGCCTGGGACCTGAACTCTGTTCCTATAGCTCTGTCTATTTTAAGGCATATTCCATACTGGTCCTTTCAGATCCTCACAGTCAGGAACGTGGCTCCTCCTAGAAACCATCCACTCTAGGAGACAACTGGTCTTTTGGGGGCTGAACCTGCACCCCACAGCGCAGCCCCTCCTGGCTGGGTGGTTGGGATGCCCCCGAGCAGTGCTGTCAGTCTTCACAACGGGTTTCCAGGGTTTCACAACGTCAGCATGCGGGACAGACCAGTGAACACGGGAGGGACTTTGATTTACACACTCCCCACTAATTCCCAGTCCTCAGGCATCAAACTAAGCTTCAGATACACCCTGACACCCACATTCTCCCTAGCTGCCCCATGTGAATTCCCTTTCCAGACCTTCTCCACCCTCTGCCACAAGTTAGGCCACAAGTCCTGCTGATAGCTTGTGCCAGGTGACTGCTGCTCCACGTCCCATGGAGGCTGCCAGCCAAGCTTTGCTGTCCTGCTAGTCAAACGGTCTGAAATGACCTTTGAGAGACTGGCTGCAAGGTGAAAGTACACAAGGAGACTGAAGCTGGTTATTCAGCATCCAGGGATTAGAGCAAACTAGAGAAAACAAAGGTGGTTTGTCTTCTGCAAGATGTCATTGTCTGAAAGTCAAATCTGAAAGCCCCAAAGCAGAAGATAAGAAGAGCCAAGGTAACCCAGATGTGGGGCACCAGAGAACTTCTGGATGGGCTCCCAGGGGAGAGAATGAGAGCCAGTGAGAAGTGGAGCATATTATTCCAGACCACATCTAACCAGGTACTGAAGTGTGGATCCCAGTCAGTACCCCAACTTCTCTGCTTTGCCTGCAGTTAGTCCCAGGGAACCTGTGTATGATGGCATCATCTTTGATCCAAAGTGGGAGAGACAACAGTCTAAACCAGGAACAAACTTTGGTAAGGGGCAAGTTTCAGAATAGGTCCTTGAAAATCCTCCTAGATAGGTCCCAGTGGTTTCTGAGAGCTCTAATGCAGATTCTATCTCCACTGTGACCACTGAATCGTACTATGTTCCTTTACTTACACCCCGAGCTGGATGAAGGGATGCACAACAGCACATCTGCACCCCAAAATCATCAGGTGGTTGCTTAAGTCCTTCAGCAGAGGGCTGAGTGGTCTGGGATAGGCAAGGGAAGTGGGATCTCAACAGATCTCAACCCCCTGCTTTTGCTTAGCACCGCCACATGCTCCGTCTATAAAGGCATGCAAACTCAGGGGGTAATGAGGATTTATGGCTAAAGTTCTCCCTCTCCAGTCCTTGAACAAGCAAAGGGTGGTGCCACATCTCCTCCCAGGCCCATCAAACTCGATGATGTGTGACTAACTCTTTCATTGACCAAAGCCCAACCACTTCCCTCACGTGACCTTACATAACTGCTCATCTATTTCGTTAATGAATGGAGCTTGAGAAAATTTCCATTACCCAAGGCCCTTGGGGCAATATGCGTGAGCTCTGTCTCCACCTTTTGTGTGCCGACCTGGGATTTTCCTATGGATTAACCGAGTACAGTGGAATTATTTTTTTGGTTGCTGCCACTGGTGCCTGAAATGGTGAGCTAACAGCTGAGTGCCACGGAGATGGAGGGGGAGGGGGAGCAAAAAAACCAAACAAGCAAGCAAGAACGTCATGGCCAGGGACTGTGCTTATTCCCAGGCAAAAGCTGCTGTGTTTGCTCAGCCCTGCACAGAGCCAAAACACCTCCCAGCCTCCCTTCTCTCCCTGCCAGAGACCCAGTAGCTGCTGGTGACCTGGGAGCCAGACCCAGTCCTGGGGCTGGCAAGCAGTTCTGTCTGCCCCTGCCACAGTTAGGCAGGAGCAGCCAGGACAGATCCCATGGACAGGGCTATTGGGGTGCTCTGTAATCTCAATTACGGCCTCCATGAGTTCTTCAGCTTTTTCTCTGCTCACAGAGGAGTCGGAGGCCCAGAGCAGCCACAGGAACCCAGTGTTGTTCTTCTTCCTCTGATAACAGTGTAATGTCCCCTCTGATGCTAGGCAGGTAGGGATGGGGATGATAGGTACCTGTCAGCTGTAAGGGCATGTCAGAGGCATACACACCAGCACTTGCCACAAGCTGGAGCTGAGAGAAGATGGGGATATTCCATTATTACTAAAAAACCCTACTGATGCTTCAGATTTTCCCATTTTAACCTCGTCACTCTGGTGCTGCTTAAGAGAGAAATCACCTTTACAATAAAAGTCCTTCCACCGGCGGAAGGCTAGGGTGGGGCAGGGGCAAAGCTCTACCTCTCCCAAAGCAATGTCATAGAGATTTACAAGTGCTAGAGACACATGATCTTCAGAAGCACGATTCATGCTGTTCTCTGAGGATGCACTTTGGAACAGAGGGATTTGTTGGGTGTGCAATGTAGGCTTCTCGTGGCATGAGCTACAAATGTCATGGCTGTAGTGTTTATGAATGCTGCTGAGGCTAACAGGATAGCTCGGTTGAACTGGGCGTGACTGGACTACCCATGAAGGGTGCAAGTGGCAGCACTGAAATGCTGGAGGATGCTCCTTTCTCTTTCAATTCACAAGGAGAAAATGCAAATGCAGCCCTACCCTCTGTAATTGTCCGTGCGCAATGATGAGTAAATATTTAACTGTAAGAAGAACATTCCCTTCCAGAAATCGAAGCAGCAAAGTTAATCAGTTCCAGGCTATATTCATGTCATGAACTTTGCTGCTTTTGTCCAAGAGGACAATACAAGTTCAAAACCTTGAGGATGTTCAAAGTCTTCTACTACACCTCGGCAGCTGCCATATCTCCCCTGGGATGCCAAAAAGAGGATCTTCTAACTTGCTGAGAAAGCAGGATGGTTAAATTACTCAAGGACATGTCTCAGACAGGGGGAAGGGCTGGAGATGTGGCAAATGGGGAATTCAAAAGATCTTCTTCTAACATCTGGATGGTATTTCTAAAGCTTGGGAGAAGAGGCTGCTGCAGCAGATGGCTAGGCTGGGAAAGCCTTCAGGTAGGTCTGGAGATGCATCCTGGCCTGACAGCACAGTGGATGATGCTGACCTGCAGGGATGATGACCGAAGTTATCGCTGTCAGTAGTTCTCAGGCTCTGGAAGGTGCTTGGCTTCTGTCAGACCCTCCTCTTACATAACAACATATTTTGAGTTATTCTTTTACCCCAGAGTAGTTAATGTCCTCTCATCTGTGTCTCCTTCACAAAGCCAGTCTGTTCCCTTCAGAGATTATACAGTGGAGAGAACCTTGTTAACACTTATCTCTATAACAAACCAAGCTCTTCCAGACATGATGTAGTTCATGGTTTCTTAACATGTCTGCAGGGCTGGCACTGTGCTCCTGAAGCCTTGGAAAAAGACAGCTATCAGCATACTTTCTCCCACCAGCATCACTGGCTGACCTGCTGATGAGCTGTGGTCTGGGCTGTTCATGGCTGTTCAGTCATCTCTGACTTCTGCTGGTGCTTCACTGTAGAGATGTCTCTCTGTGGAGAGAAAAAAACCCACTCAAAGAATATATTTATCTTTAAGCACATGTTTTCTCTGATGTGTCTCTACAAAACCCCCTGAGGTTCAAAGTAAATGTTTCCAGTCACCTGCACCAAATGCTATTCTTTTCTCTAGAGCCTATTTTGCTTGAGAGGACATCATTTAAAGTTGGGAGGAGAAAGAAGGGAAGTGATATGGTGTCCAAGTCCATTTAGATGACTGGGCATCTCTTAAGTGCTTCAGCCAAAGCGCTCAACAACTACTGGTTTGGGGTTTTTTTGTTAAAAATATTGATACTTTTTTGTAAAAAGAGTCAAGTATTTTACCACACAATTGAAACCTTGGTGTATTACTCAAAGCTCAGCTCCTCCTTGAGGAATGACAAATCAGAAGCTGTAGTGGTAAACTGAATTACGGCCACAAAATTAAAAAGCAAAAGTCTGTGTTGCTACTTTTCACTTTGGATTTAAATCCTCTGGACTGAACAGCCCTCACCAGGCACTGTGTAAAGTTTTTTCCCTAAAAGAAGATGACAGGGGTCAGGGGCCCAAGCTAAGCTGATTAGCACAGCTAAAGCTGTATCACATTGCCACAGTGGGGTCATATGATCGATCACTGGGGTAAATATTAAGGAAGCTTCCCAGGGACGGGGAGTAAATGGGATGGGCCACAGAAACCAGGGGAAATGGGCAACTGGGAGTGTAGCTAAGGGAAGGTCTGATACCATTTGCCTGTTGTAGTGCAGATCAAAAAAGCAGGAGTAGCTCTGCTTTGAGTTATGTCTCCCATCAGCTTTCCCTCTGAACATGTGTTCTGCACCACTGACCCAGGACCTCCGGATCACCTTCACTGCAGGGCACCATTGGCTGGACAGGTAGACGTCAAAGCAGCCCATGTCACCCCCAGCTACACTCCAGCCAGCAGTGCCTTGCAGGCACCGGCCCTGCTTCCCTCTCCCAGCAGCTAAGGACAGCAATAGTGCCTGCTGCTGAAGGGTGACATGCTCATCAGCAGGTCAGATGGGCTCTCCATGAGCTTTCCCTTTCCCACAGACAGCAGGGGACCCTGGACAACCTTGTGTAGATCCAGGCCTGGAGGTTGGTGGCCCTGCCTGTGGCAAGGGGTTGAAACTCAATGATCCTTGGGGTGGTCCCTTCCAACCCATGCCATTCTTTGACACTCCATGAAGGGCAGGTGGGACAGGAAGTTTTTCAGGGGCTCTGAGCTGCCCCCAAAGCCTGCTGGCATGGGAGCAGCATGGAGGAGGGCAGCACCAGCCACATTCCCAGACCCTTCCCTCTGCCAGCACACCTCTTCCTGGATGGGGAGTAAAGGTGGAAACAGGTTGTGCTAAAGCAAATGCTCATTTGCATCTCCAGCAGGGACCTCATGTTGTAACCTGGGGGATTTTGCTTCCTCTCCTATCTCCAGTGTTGGTGCTTGAAGAGGTAAACTTCACTCTCAAAGCAGTACCCAGCTCACCTCAGCCCAAGTCCTCTTCTCCTCATCCACAGCTGCAGCAGCAGTCTCCACAGGGTCTTCCCCCACTGACAAGGTCTGCAAGATGGCCACCCTTCTTCATAGGCAGGCTACAGAGCTCATAGAGACCCCCTTCCCTGCCAGAGATAGCACCCGTTGGCAGGCCTGGGAGGGGGAAAGCAGCACCTAATCCTCTTCTGCTGCCCTGTGGTTAAGCAGGGACCAGAGAGGACTCTGGGCCCCTCCTCATCCCACAAATGAAGGGCAACATCCCCAGCCTGAACCTGGCATAAGCACGGCCAGGGCCTGGCTCAGCTGCCAACCCACTTGCCATAACGCACACAGAGCTGTGACGTGAAGTTTCCTGAGCTACCTCTGTAATTAACAGCAGCCAAATGGTAGCTTAGAGGGCTGAGGGGCAGGCAGAAGAAAGGTACTGCCCCAGTGACAACCTTGGGACCCCACTGCAGCACCCAGGGAGCCGCCTTCAACCCACTGGGTCCTGAGTCTCTGAAAGACACAGCAGCCAAGGCAGGGCCCAAGGACTTAAAAGGTGACATGCATCACAGCAGGGAGGCCTCGAGCGATGTAAAGCGAGCCCATGGCCATGCTAGAGAACCTGCATTATTAAACAGGTGCAAGCGCCAGCTGCCACCTGCCCTGGGAGGGAGAGGCTTCCTAAACCATGCAGCGCTTTTACAAACCTTTCCCCTGTCAAACTCTGCAGTTCCAACAGAAGCCATCAGAACTTAACTTTCTCCTTTAACCACAGTTCTACCAGCTCTCATTTCTTCATGGTTTGCCTCTCCTGCCTTGTTGCAGACTGAGGTCGTTCGCCAGAAAGTAAGACAAAGGCTCGTTGCTGCCAGAATCTGCCCTCCAATAACAAGGAATAGCAGTAAGTGGGCAAGTAGGGACACACAGAGCTGCACACAGAGCAAAAGAGAATGGGTCCTATTATTTTGGTAAGTTGCTGTTGACTGTGAGGCAGGACTCTCAGGGAGAGGTAACAGCTGGTGTTAGACAAATGATACAGCTAGAAAAAAAAACAGAGGAGTTTTTAGACACACAAATCCTTCTTCCGAACTGAAGCAAAAGGCTGTAAATGTCAGCCTAAGCACAGACTGGAAAAATTTCTTCTAAGTCTCTCCTTTCTTCAGGGAAAAATAAGGCTCCACTGGGAAAGAATTTGCCCCTCAGCACAAAGCATCCCTTATCTCAGCTCTTCTGTGATGAGATGCTTCCCCACCTGTAGAAGCCATTAAACAATGCCTGTTGCCAGGTCCATTAAAACAAAACCTGTCAAGGTACTGCAGTAGCACCCCTAGTACTTGCAAGGCACGAGCAGATGCTTTGCCCTGCTGCACACAAGCAGTTTGCAAGTGCCACTCAGACACGGCCTTGTAATGTTGGGCTGTGATTTACACAGACTCCAGAGATTTCAGGTCACCTCATGCAACTGCTCAACTCAGTCTTCACTGCAAACACTCACTGTATTTTACAAAAAAAAAAAAAAAAAAAGAAACAAAGGAGCAGTTTTCAGGCCCTGGGGAGAGGTACCAGCATTGGGGAGAGGTACCAGCATCGAGCAGAGCTTGGGAAATGTATTAGCACTGAAAGGAGCAGGTGAGTTAGAGGAGGCATGGTGCAAAACCACTGTTGATGGCCAGTGAAGCAAGCTATGCCTGCCAGGTTACAGGGCAAGCAGCAGTAGTATATTGATTAATGATGTCAATGCTTCAGGCCAGTGCTCTCAGTCTGAACTGCAGCACCACTTGTCCTTGGGTAGACACCTTGGCCTCAGTCTCTTGCACAACTGGGGTTTGCACAAGAGAGCGAGGCTGAGTATAATCGGGTTGTCAGAGCAGAAACCCGGCCTACGGGCGACAAACCCTGTCCCTGTGCTGGGTGCTCAGCTACGCAATTTCCTATTGCGCGGGGCGGGCATTTTCCAGCTTGCAGTTTCAGGCCTGTCTCACCCTCTGCTTTCCCACCCTTACGAAAGTCTAGAGATGCTTCCCCAGCAACAAAGATGTTTTTGTTCAGGAGAGAAAAACCCAGGACTGATCAAGCCTGCTATCAACAAGCAGGTGTCTCGGATAGCAACAAAAGAACCAGCATCAATAATGGAGAGGCTAGAGAGAGACAGAAATGCAATGAAGTGGAGAGAGGGAAGCCAATCAACTTAATGAAATAAGGCGCAAGGTTAGTGAAGGGCTATTTATAGACTCCAACTGGTTCAGCCCTGTGCACTTAGAGGCTGGTTCAAACTGGCTCCTTAAGAGCAGTAATAATCATTACAGAAAAGAAAGAGAAAAAAAAAAAAAGTGAAAGCTTGGAAAATTCACTGCCGGAGGTAAAGCTTTAGAGCCGGGGCTGGCTGGAGTCAGAAGTAACTGCATTACTGAGAGATTGAAAGGTTAATAGGAAACCAGCTGACACTGAAAGGGAACAATTAGAGAGGTTAAGGGGCTTAATATTAGATTAATGGTGGCCTGGAGGAGCAAAAGCAGAGATTTCAGGAAAATGGGAGAATGGTGCACAGAAGGCTGTTTTTTCATGGATGGAGAGCCCCAGGTCTGCTCCTGCTGCTCCCTGGATGAACTGGAAGAAGGTGGCTCTGCCATTCCTTGCCAGTCTTGCTCAGTCTCCCATCTGCATCTCCCTTCCTTCTCTCCCATCTGTCTGTGTCTTGAAGTCCCTTTGGGTTTGGTCTCCCCCACCCCCCACCAAGCACTATTTGTGTGGTCTTGTCTAAGTCTCTTCCTTGTGTTCCTCCTCCATCCTCCCACTGTCTCCTTAAAGGTCATGATAATAAAATGATGCCTAGAATTCCCACGGCCCTTTCATTCCTCCTCAGTGTGCTGCTCTCCAGACGCAGGGGTGGTGGGGATGGACACTTTTATCTAAATTAACCATAACCAGGTGTCAAAGCTTCAAAGAGGAAAACAAAGAGTTAAAGATCAGGTGACAGGTCTGTTTCCCAGCAAATTCTCCCCAACTAGATGGACAACGCTGACACCAGTGAGGTCTCTGACTACCAGCAACCATTAAAAAAGATGTTTTTGCAGCAAGATGTTTGACATCATGCAGGGACTACAGATTTAGCCAGACAGGAACCCGCACGGATGGATGGCCTCTCCAAAACCAAAAGTGGGGTTGAAGATACTAAGGAGGGGAGATTCAGCACAAGGAACACAGACCTACCAGATGAGGGGCCATACATAGGCTGCTGCTGTGCGGTGGGCTGAGCACTGAGTGGGTGGGAAGTTAAAACAGGCCTTTTGCAGGAAAACCACGAGAGAAAGGAGAATGTTCTGTAGCTCCAAGGTTCTGGATGTTCTGCTGAAACAGAACAGAGAGGAGATAAGCTGTTCTCCCTTCCCCCACGGCACGAAATGAGTAGCAACTGATTTGGGATGGACTCGCTACATCTGTACAGTGCAGCCCCCCGCCCCAGCCATAACCTGACCTGTCCCATTTCCCCATGGTCACTGCAGTTGCTAACGTAGTCAAGTCCCCTGAGGGACCCTGCTCCTCGGTGCCAGGAGAGCTTTGTCACACAGCACCCCCAGCTGTTGCTTGGGGAGATGCTGGGGACACTGCACGGCTCCCTGCACGGCCCCGAAGGACTCAGTGAGAAATTCTCCCCTCCTGCAGCACCGGTGGCTGCTGCGCTCAAGGATCCTTCCAAACGCACGTGCTCCTCCCACGGGACGGGACGGGGAGAACTTTTCCCGAGCGCCTGGCCCCTGGTAGTAGCTTGTGGATTCAAACAAGTGCAAGCTGGCTGGATCCATCCATAACTTACACTGCTTCTCACAGCACAGCCTCCCCTCTGAAAATCTCCCCAGCAAGATTAGAAAGCAATGCACTCAGCACTTCCTTCTAGGGCTGGAAAAGCCAGGCTGGGACTCCAACACACAGGCAGAAAAGTTCCCTCACTTGTGATAACTATGGTGAATGTCCCAACTTAGAGGAGTTGTAGTTGTTTGCTGTGTGTTAGCTCCAGAACACTAGAAAAGCAGTGCTCTGGCTTAATGTGATCTACGGAGGTCACCTATGGGTTCCCTGGGGGAAGAGACCAAGGAAGCTCAGGCTGGTGACAGAAGGCAATTAAACCTGTTTTCTTCTTATATCCATGGCAGCAGAGTACTGACTGCTTCCCAGCTGGGACAGTGCTGATTGAGGGAAGGATGGCTTGAGCAGCGTTCAGTGGATGCGTTATTTCTCAGGTCTCTTCCATGCAGCCACACCTCTTTAAAAGAAACGAGGGTGAAGGGACAGGCTCTCCCTCCCACCTTCCCACCCGACATCTCACAGGTCTCACGTAAACCTCCCCTTGGGTCTGGCCAGCCACTTGCCTTGAGCTGCATCTCTGCTTCAGAAGTACTGATATCCTCCCAGTGCTGACCTCTACTGAGGTACCTGACACCTCCAGTCCTCAGTGCCCCGGAGCTGAAAGCACTTTTCAGCTGAGGATCTCCAAGTGCTCTACAAAAAGCCATTAATCTTCAAGCCAGCCCTGGAAGCCAGGCCTGTAATTATTTAGCTCACCACTTATCTCTGGAACTCCCTGTGCCTGTCCCCCTAGCCTGGGAACCAAGGAGGGTAAAACAATACCTACCACTTTCTAACAAGCAGCAAATTAAATCAACCGCAGCTCAGCCGTTAAGGGAAATGTTGCCTTCTCCATAGCCACCCGCTGCAGGCAAGAGCCTGAGAAAGTGCAGCAACAAACTGTTCTTTAACACTTAGGTGAACTTCCACACAAAATGTTAAGTGACAAGCTCCGGGCGAGACGGCCAACGAGTTGGCAGAAGACTTCCAAGAACGGAAACCGGCGATCCTACCTCTCGGCTTCTTGTTTTGCCAGCTGAATTGCCTTTCCTACACACACACACACAGATACACACAAGTGTCCTCCTCAAAGATGGCCATCAAAGGAAAAGAAACGCTGCTTGTGCCCTTTCATGCACCTTTGTGATAGATTGGGGAGCCTGCAGAATTTCACTCCAAGGGAAAAAGATTTAAGTTTTTTTTCCATTTGTTTTCTTACATTAGGAGTGCAGGTCTTTGGGAACCTCAAAGTCTCCAGTCTGTCTAGCCTAGATCATGACAGAACCAGGAACAAATGAAAAGACAAGAGGAGAGGGCAGGGGAAAGCGAACTGGCAAAGTGCTGTTTGCAAGCAACAACAGCATGAACACTGTGACACAGCCACACACACAAAATATCAGTAAGAAATTACACGCTCTTTGAGTTGACTCTCCCACAGCTCCAGGCAGGCTGTGGGAACCCACAGAGGTCAAGCTCTGAGTACCCCAGGAGATCTGCACAGGAGGAAGGAAAGGTAAAAAGAAAAGGATCTTCATACCTTTTTTCTTCTCCTTAAAGCAGAAGGTGTAAGTGGCATGAGATCTCAGACAAGACAGGCCCAACCTACTAGAACGGGAAGGACTGGGCAACAAAAGCAGAGCGATGGCTGTCCTTTTTATGCATCCTGTGCTGGCCAGGTTCAGGCAGAGGAATCCCTGGAGAGGAGATACTGAAGGGAAGGAGCATAGGGATGGGTGGGGTAAGCCAGCAACACAAAAGGCAATTACGAAGCGAAGCGGAGGTGAAGAAAGCAGCAGGAGGACAGGGCTGGAGCAAATGTCAGCACACAGAGGAAATTGTCCCACTTCAGTCCAGAGAGCAGAAAGGTCACTCACTCACTGGGTTTCCAGCTGACAAAGCTGTCCCTTCTACTGTCCTTCTCTGCCCTTTGCCTACAGCTCCCTCCCCAGCCCGTTCCAGGGCAGCAGCAGGACCCCTGCTCCGCTCCAAGCCCGGAGGGCTGCAGAGAAACATTTCCCTCAGCTCCAGCCGCTTCTGTTTAAACCGCTTCTGTGGCTGGGACATCCAGCCGCGGTCACACTGTGCTACACAGGCTTCGCACCACTTTAACCGCCTGGGAATTCAAGCCTGTATGGCCGGAGGGTGGAGGGAAGGGGGGTGTGTGTGTGTGTGTGTGTGCGGCTGGATGGGAAGAGGTGCCCTAGACCAACAGGTCGTGTCTGGATGTGGCCAAGGGATACGCAAACTGCGTCAGCATGAGGGCACCTGGCTGCAAGCCGCTGGGCACGCCGGGGGCTGGAATCCAATTCAGCAAGCAAAAGCTTTCCCTTAGGAAGTCTATTTTCACAGCTCTTTGGGAAATCTGCGCGGGGAGCTGGCTCCTCTGGAAATCCCCGAGCACAGGGCATTTAATAATAATAATAATAGCAATAACATTAATAATAATCTGATAAAATGACCTCTGTCCTGACCAACTAGCTGCCCATAACACCTCACTGCTCTATCCAGGTGTACCGAAACACCCTCAGTAACCAAGCACAGATCTTGTGGAAACCCCTTCCCTGTGTCAGGAACGGGGAAGGGGAGTGATAAATACCCTGACTGCCCAGCTCGCAGTCCCCTCGGGCCATGCCTGAGCTTCCCAGCCCAAAGTGATGCCCTGAGCTGTAGCCGCAGCACCCCCGGTCAGAGTGAGCTGGGAGGGCCTGCGCGGAGCCCTTGGCCGGGGCGATGCCGCGGACCGCCGAGCGATTGCCGGTGCTAGAGCGGTGCCTGCTGGCCGCTCGCGTCGGAAGCGCTTGGAAGCGGCTCCCCGGGGGATGGGGTGGGATGGGGTGGATGAACTCGCCGTCCAGATCAGGAAAACGTTTCCAGGGAAGAGCTGAGTGCCCACCTCCGCCGTGTTTCTGCCGGAGAGCTGCCATCCAGGTTCCCATCTGCTGCAAAGGGGACGTCCCACTTTTGTGAGCCAGGCCGGTATTTATTTCTATCGGACCTCCAGTCCCATGCTGCTTCTCATCTTTCTTTCTCTACAAGGCGTTACGATTTTACAGCCAATCCCAAGGGAATAGATCACTTTATTACTTTGGTGTAACTGATGCAGCTTCAACAGTGCAGATCCACGTGAAAGTTGGGATTTTGGATGGTGTCATCCAAGCAGCTCCTTAACCTGCCTAATGTTGGATGACAAGAACATAAGGCACATCAAATCACTGGTATTTTTGAAAAGCCTGATAATTTTACACACAGACATATACCCAAAATGCCAGTAATGCCACTGTTATGCAAACCAGGTGGAATGGGTGCCAAAACCGCTGTCCTTTCATCATGCTTATGATGTGCTGGGAGACAGAAAGGATGCTGTGGGCAAAACAGCTCTCATCACAGAGGCAGTGTCTTGGATGCTCACAAAATGATGAACAGAAAAAAGATGAAATCCCAAAGAAGTAATCTTCAGAGGTATACAGTAGCACTCCTATGACACCTCCACAGATGGGTAACATTTTATTATGCTGGACTTTGTCCTCAGCCCAAGGACCTGCAGGCTATTTATAGATATGAGCAGTAGAAAATGGGTAGTCTGTTGTGTAGCTCCTGACTTTTCAGTATGAAAGAAAACAGAGTTCTGTTAGAAGACTGGGATTACGTCCCCCTGAGCCTACAGCTCTTCTAGGCAACAACACACATCTACACACACACACACGCTCCTAAGGCAGGAATTTAAAATGGGTAAGGCTGGTGATGGCAAAGGGATGCATCCATCTTCACCAGTCCTCCAAGGGCTGAAACAGTACAGCAAACTCTCTTGGCCACTCAAAGACCCATCTTTTGTCGCTGATGGCAGGCGGTGCTGTGTAAGGCAGCCTCTTCTAGAGACTTCCCACTACTTACATTTGTTTGCTCTTTCACCACACTTTTAGGCAGTCAGGCTGGCATTTTACATCCTCAGCATAAACAGGGCAGGTGTAGGTGGGAGGTGGGCAGGCAGATAAAGATAATGGCAAGGCTCTTAAATGCCTTCCCACAGAACTGGATGTTATCAGTACTGCTGTTTGACCTCCCCCGTGCTGAACATAGCCCAAAACATTCAGTGGAATACATATTTAAGGTAGACACTTCTGAATGTGTGTGCTGGGCCAGCAGCTGCACAGAAAGCCAACCGTATCCTGGGCTGCATCAAAAGGAGCGTGGCCTGCAGGTCAAGGGAGGTGATTCTGCCCCCTACTCTGCTCTTGTGAGACCTCACCTGGAGTACTGTGTCCAGCTCTAGAGTCCCCAACATAGGAAGGACATGGAACTGTTGGAATGGGTGCAGAGGAGGGCCACAAAGATGATTAGAGGGCTGGAGCACCTCTCCTATGAAGACAAACTGAAAGAGTTGGGGTTGTTCAGCCTGTAGAAGAGAAGGCTCTGGGGACATCTTAAAGCGGCCTTCCAGTACCTGAAAGGGGGCCTACAGGAAAGCTGGGGAGGGACTTTTTAGAAGGGCATGGAGTGATAGGACAAGGGGGAATGGTTTTAAATTGGAAAGGGGTAGATTTAGATTGGATATTAGAAAAAAAAATCCTCACTACAAGGCACTACAAGGTGAGGCACTGGCACAGACTGCCCAGGGATGTGGTGGATGCCCCCTCCTTGGGGGTGTTCAAGGCCAGGTTGGATGGGCCTTGAGCAGCCTGGTCTAGTGAGAGGTGTCCCTGCCCATGGCAGAGGAGATTGGAACTTGATGATCTTTGAGGTCCCTTCCAGCCCAAACCATTCTGTGATTCTAATTTAAACATCCTACTGTTTCAGTAGAAGAAAGCACCCCTCTCCTCACATCTGCTGCAACACAACTCAGTGGGGACTGCTCTATCAAGGGAAAACACACCGCAAAGAGTTCACAGCCCAGCACATGCACCGAGCTACCAGAAAGTACAGTAGTAACTTAGTCTTCCCACTGTGGAAGCTCCAGAGCACCAAGAGGCTAATAATGTACCTCTTCAGCATGCTTCCCTCCCCTGCACGAGCAAGGTACCACACAGAGGTGCACACACATACATGGACATGTACAGAACATAAACATTTGCACACATGTGAAGCACAAGATTTCCAGACATCGCTGGCCTTTACCTAACAAGTCAAAGCACTGCCTTGTAGCTCATTTATAAATAACTTTTCTCCTGCATGCAGTGTTTCTGGCAGAAGAGGAGGACAAGAGTGCAGGGAACCCCATCTTTTCTGCTCCCTAATCACATGGAGTTTCACCCACACAGAATTCACACACGGATTGCCATGTCAGCATGGAATGTTCGTGCATTCCCTGTTTCCCCAGGTGCACAGTAGAAGACCCTATTGGCAGCTTGTAGCTGCAACTGAAGGTGAATAGGGCTCTACCTTAATCATATGAAGGCCCCAAGTTCTTCTGTAGTTAGGTATGCGGGAAAATCAAGAATTAGTCATGTGTGCTCCCTATTCAGTGAACATGCCTGGCAGATTTGGTTGTAATTTCACTGCATGTCAGTTTTCCTATCTGTAAAAGGGGACCGTACCACCCCCTGTCTTACCAGCTAGAAAATTTGTTTGTGAAACAGTCAGATGCCATGGTGTGAAATTTGTGACTCAGATACATCTGAAAGAAAGTGAATTACTTCCAAGTACATCTCAGAGTATGCCTAAAAGAGAAAGCCATAAAAAAAACAAACCAAAGCACAACAAAAAGCACATGAACTATTGAAGCAGGGTCCATTTACAATGGAACGTACCAGTCTCTTTTCAGAACACGTTAAGTACATCAAGTACAGATTGCAATTCGCCATAAGCTCGTTACCACTGTGATACTACAGCAATTAGAAGATGGGTAGTAAATGAGTTCTGGTTGATACACTGCAGAGTTGAACCAGAGGACTTTCATATTTAACCTGTGGGGATTATACAGCAGTTGTCCCAAATTAGGTACTAGTTCTCATGACCTTTTTCCTCTGCTAGACTGGACGCAGGAACAAAACTGGTCCACATACATTGGAAGCCAGCAAAACCTTTCTCAGGACACTGGCATGCTTCAGGGCAGATGTCATTTAGCAACTGTGCAAGGACATTGAGCAATAAAACTTTGCATGGAACCTGCTCCACTCCTTGGTGGTGAAATTCTGCTGCCCTGGTAAAAATTTTCCTCCTTGTGCTGTTGTGGAGAAAAAGAGAAGCAGTGGAAATGGGAAGTGGAAGCGTCCCCAGAGCCCAGCACACAGGCACAGGACACCAGGAGTTGACGTGCAATGGGAAATGTGACCCACACCATCCCTGGGTCACATCTTTTTTTACAAGGAACAAGTGCCCCACCACTATGGACCATCTCTCAGCCATAAAGGTCTTCAACCTTGAAGACCCATGGCCAGTTTCTTATAGTTTTCTTCCTCTCAGATCCAAACTTTGTCCCATCCTTCCTACTGGCCTTGCACTACCCAAATTGGGGTGACGCTGATGACACCAAGCTCTCCCTCCTATGGGTCCAGTCCCCCCTTCTGATGTTCTAAAGATAATAATAAATGTTGCATATCTCAGAGAACTTCAAATTCCTTTAGGAAAAAAAATAAAATGTTGGCCCTTGAGAACATCTGCAACAAGCCATCTCACAGGGTAAGCTACCCCACACTCACGAAATGCCCTTTGTCCAAGTGGGCAGCAACTTGCTTCCTAGAGCCAAAACAGCTTATCCATAGGTGATTCATCTTCAGGAGCCCTCTTCTCTCTCCCCAGATCAAGGGCCTTCCCTAGAAACCCCACTTCTCCACGCAGCTGAGAGAACCTGGGAAAACCCCACACACTGCTGTGTCCAGCACCAGGGCAAGTCCTGCCCCAGCAGAGCAACACCACAAGGACACACAGGGCTTCAGGCTGCCACTCTAACACTTAAAGCTTCTCATCTCTTTTTAAAATGTTGTCTGCCTGGGACAGTCCTCCAGCTTGACTGACAGACACCATCACCACCAAGGACTTTTCTTCCTTAGTTTCACTGGTTATTTTATCTTAACATTCACTGAAAAGTGAGAACTTGCAACTGGAAGTGAAACCTCTGAATACGTAATTCTCAACCAGAACTCGGGGTGAAATGCTGATACCAATGGAACGGCTCTTCTGTCGCCGGGATCGCAAGACACGGTCTATGGCAGCACAAGGCAAGCATTTCAAGAGCAGATTCTGGGATGAATTTTCCCTCAGAGCTCTAAAACCCAGTCTGTTTTGCAGTACTGTACACAGAATTTCTGGACCTTTGCACTTAACCTCCACCTACCATTCTTCACTCAGTTCCCTTTTGTTCCATCTTTCTCATCCAACTCGCCACTCTCTCCTCCCCTCTTCATCCCCAGGAACTAAATAAGGATCAAAAATGCATACTCAAAGAGCTTTGAATCCCCCAATGAAGAGGAATGGCAAACAAACACAACAACAGAAGAGCAAAACACACCCTAAATGGAAGACTAACTTGAGATTTACAAGGCTAGGAATGATCCCCTCCCCCTCCCCACATATAGAGAGGCACAGTTTGTCTCTTTAACTGCTAGAAAAAAATGGCAAGTTTTGAAACTTACAGGCCCATCCTCAGATGTCCAATAGGGATAAAGCAGAAGCTTCATTATACTCAAGTTTTGACCCAAGTTTTATATTTGGGTCATATAAAACTTGACAAAGAGGAAACTTTGATACATCCCTAGGGATAGGATACACTGATGTCTCTCTGACTGTACTAGTTAAGGCACCGTGGCCCACATGATGCCCCACAGTCAACTCTACTCACCACTTTTTAAACAAGGAAAGTCTGTTTGAGGTCAACCCTAAGGCACAGCTCCTCAGAATTTTGTTCACATTCTCATCAGAGTCCATAGAAATGTTCCATGTTCTTGTACCTGTGCTGCAGTTCAAACTGCACCCAGACACAGTGGAAGCACGTGAGCTCACCTCCCCCTCGCTGCTTTGTGTTAGTAACTTAACCTGCTACTACTTGAAGAGCACTGCAAACTGGTGTTCCTGCAGCAGCGTGCCACATACGGTGTGCATCGCCTCCGCGCAGGATGGCTGGCGTTATCAGCCCCTGGTTTCAAGGCACAGGTACAAGTCTGCTGCCTGCTGGCATTCCTACTATACCAGGCTTTTGTTGGAGTCCTGCTCCTGGAAAACAGACCTCACAACTCTGCCTGCAGAGCTCCAGATAAAGTTGACTCTTTGGGACCCTCAAAGGCTCTTGCAACTTACGTGACTTCCTACACTCTCTAATCCATTAGAGAGCATTCCCAACAGCTGCACAGCCAGAGAAGTGAGGACAGCACAACTTCTCCACCAGCACAGCTAGATTCAAGACAGGGTGTCTGTAGTGACCTGAAAGCTAGCCTGTTCAGGTCAGCACAACACAAAGCTACCTTGAGAACTGTGGTTTGTGTTTGGTGCCTGAAATCCGTAACATCAGTTTGACACCAGCACTCAAGCTCTGATCTTGTCTATTCTGGGATAAATGATGATGACAAGCTCAGTATGACCCAGCAATGTGTGCTCACAGCCCAGAAACCCAAACATATCCTGGGCTGTGTCAAAAGAACTGTGACCAGCAGGAGGTGATTCTGCCTCTCTGCTCTGCGCAGGTGAGACCCCACCCCGAGTCCTGCATCCAGCTCTGGGGTCCCCCCAGTACAAGGAGGACATGGAGCTGCTGGAGCGAGTCTGGAGAAGATGACCAAAGGGCTGGAGCACCTCTCCTATGCAAACAGGCTGAGAGAGCTGGACTTGTTCAGCCTGGAGAAGAGAAGGCTCCAGGAAGCCCTTACTGCAGCCTCCCAGTACCTACAGGAAAGCCAGAGAGGGACTGTTTCATCAGAAACTGTAATGGTAGGACAAGGGGCAATGGCTTCAAACTGAAAGAGAGCAGGTTTAGATGTTAGGAAGAAAACCTTCCCTGTGAGGGTGGTGAGGCACTGGCACAGGCTGCCCAGAGAAGCTGTGGCTTCCCATCCCTGGCAGTGTTCAAGGCCAGGCTGGATGGGGCTTTGGGGAACCTGGGATAGTGGAGGGCATCCCTGCCCATGGCAGGGGTTGAGGGTGGAGCTAGATGATCTCTGCGGTCCCTTCCAACCCAAACCTTCCTAGGATTCTATGAAATGAGGAGCAACATCAACTGCAGGCTCTGCTGCTGTAGGTTAAAGTTAGTATAAAGAAGAAAGCATAACCAAGGAAACAATGGGGATGTGATTTATGAGCACAAGTACTTCACAGCAGCTTCTACTCACTCTGAGTTTCTGTTTTTAGCACCAATCATGTCTCAACATCGGCATGAGCTGGGACTCCAGGGCATCTGAGGGTAGGCTCACTTCCTAGAATACAGTCGGCATTTCCTCAAGTCATAGATGAGTCAGAAGTAACTGCTTGCATCTTGAGGGAGCTTTTACTCTCTGCTACTGAAAACTGCTTGTTTTTGCATTCAACGCAAGACATGATTTAATCAGAAGTTTTCACAAAAAAGAAACTTATTCTTTTATATTACTGCACAGGAGACACAGGAATGGCACTACAAATGCTGTCACCAAAAGTGCCAGGAAGTCAGGTCAGTCTGGTTTCACATCCCTCTGGAAAACAAACAAACAAAAAAATCTACCCATCATAAAAACCAATAAAAAAGCCCCGAGACTCACTCTTGCTTTGAAAACTCCAAAGCCTATAGTGCTACCAGTGAGGGGAAGGTTTTCATGCACCGCAGACACCGTGCAAAGTGAGTGGGTGAAACCAGCCAGCAAGGCACTGTAGAGGGTGGGGCGTCAGCCTGCCATATAGGGGGGCTTTCTGCTTCTGGTGCAAGCTCAAAAAATTCCACTGCTGGCAACTGTGGTTAATTAACCACATAGAATCATAGAAAAGGTTGGGGTCAGAAGGGACCTGAAAGACCATCTAGTTCCAACCCCCCTGCCATGGGCTATTTTTGAAGGCTGATGCTTTTCGCTTTGGAAACCAAGTGGATGATACCAGGTGTCAGGGCTTCAAAACCACAGCCCCTGTGAGGCTGTCAGGTGCTGTTTAGTACTGGATGGCACAGGATGGATGTGGTGTATTAGACGAGCTGGTATAATTTCTGGGACCAATTTCAGCCAGTTCTTCCAAATTATTTTTTCTTTTAAATATTATTTCTTGTATTAATAACAGAAAGCAAGACCTTGTCCAAGCAAGGGAACAGGCTATGGTTTTACCCTTACCCCAACACACATGACAAAGGACATCTTTGTGTGGAGTCTCCTTTAAAAGCTGCTCAGAAACAGACAGCATCACCCTGACAAACCTGTTGAACATGCAATGGAGAAGGACACTTGGCTCAGGAGCTGTGACTTAAAAAAACTAAACTAAAAAAACCCACTTTGGGTTTAAGATTATTGTGGGGATCAGTTACTGACTTTTAAGGTTAAACATGCTTTAATATATATATAACACTCTGTATGTTACACAAAGGTACAAAGCTTTTACATCTTATAAAGTATTTTTAAAATAAATTATAAATATATATTTACAGACAGCAGTAGAGGCATGATGGTCTAGCACTAACAAAAGGTCCTTTTGAACACTCCTGCAGTGCAGCTGCAAGAGAAGAACAAATCATGTGGGTGCAGGTAAAATCTACATGGTGTATGTAGCAATAAGGGGGAAAAAAAACACCTCAAGTTTTCTGTAGGGTTTGCACTTCCTGCAACAGGCACAAGTTACCTGTGATCCTTCTCATGCTGTTGTTAATTATTAGGTTTCACTACCAGAAGCAGCACACAGAAGTAGCTCAAGCGTGCTAAAGAGCTGTCAAATGTAAAATCTTTGTCATCAGGCTGGCCAGCCTCATGAGGAAAGCTCTGATATGTGGACAGGGGTCCAAGGTAAAAGGTTCCAAGAACAAACTAGACCTTGGAAGAAAAAACAAATCAATTGGCAGAAGGAGACACAAAGGCACACACAAGCACATGCAGAGTTCTCCAAATGTTCACAGAACTAAAACATTGACAGAGTCACAGAGCTGCACTTAGCCAGCTTGCACGACTGAAGCACTACAGTGGATGTGCAGAAGCTCCACAGGAAGGAGGAGGAGGGAGGAGGAGGGAGGCTGCTGTCATGGTAAAAGGACGGTTCAAAAGTAGGGAGCTCTGATACAGAGCAGGTGACGGACTGGCTGAGAGCTTGTGGGTCAGAATCCCAGGGAAGGTCAGTAGGGTTGACATGGTTGAAGCTTGCTCCATGCCACCAGATCTCGTAAGGAAGGGCAAGGAAGGTTGTCTCAACAGCTCGAGGAAGTCTCTGACTCACGAGTCTGGCACATATGGGGTAAAATTCTGACATCTGCTGGAAAGGTGACACAGCAATTCAAGCAGTTGGGAGGATTTCTGGGTAGCATCGGAGACAACTTCTTCATACATGGGTGCACCTGCAAGGACTTAGGTGTAACTATATCCACTGCTCACCAACAGAGGAGGACGGGATGAGCATGTGGCCACGAACAGCTCCTTGGCTGCAGAGACCAAGAAATGGCTCCAATACGCTGTAGGGGATGAACGAATTGAGAGCAGCCCCGTGGAAAAGGACATGGCCATACTGAGACAAAAACATCAGATCTGAGCTGGCAGCGTGCACTTGCAGCCCAGCAGAAACCCAATTGTATCCTGGGACACATCAGAAGTGTAGCCAGCAGGTCAAGAGAGGTGATTATCTTCCTTGGCTCTGCTCTTGTGAGACTCCACCTGGAGTGCTGTCCTCACCAAAACAGACATGGGCCTGTTAGTGTGGGTCCAGAGGTCAGTGGTGATCAGAGGGCTGGAGCTCCTCTCCTATGAAGACAGGCTGAGAGAGTTGGGATTGTTCCACCTTGAGGAAAGAAGGCTTCAGACAAACCTTGTTGCTGCCTTTCAATATATAAAGATGTTTTTTAAAAAAAGACAGAGATAAGTGTGCCCCAGCAGCAGAGGGGGCCAACAGCACCCCAGGCTATATTAACAGGACCTGAATCACTACCCTCAATCTACTGGGTATCTCCTTCTACTCAGCACCAATCAGACTGCATTCAGAATATCACATCCACTTTTGGATCCCCTTTGAGAAGACAGACATCAATAAAATTGGAGCAAGTTCAGTGGAGGGCTACCGAGACAGTCAGAACACCTGCACAGTGCCTCCAGCTTCTCCTCACAGTACTCATTCAGGCCTGGAGATGAGCTACCCTCCCAAGCCTAAGAGCAGCCTTCACAAAGCTGGGAGGAGTGCCTGACACACCAGAAGGCTGCGCTGCCATCCAGTGAGATCTGGACAGGCCAGAGAGTTGGACAGGGGAAAATTTAATGAAATATAACAAGGGCAAGTGCAGAGTCTTGCATCTGAGGAAAGGCAACCCCAGGTAGCATTACAGGCTGGGGACAGACCTGTTGGAGAGCAGCATAGGGACCTGGTAGACAGCAGGAGGATGATGAGCCAGCAATGTGCCCTTGTGGTTAAGAAGGCCAATGGCATCCTAGGGTGTACAACAAGGGATGTCATTAGTATGTCAAGGGAGGTCATTCTCCCCCTCTACTCTTCCCTGGTGAGACCATACCTGGAATATTGTGTCCAGTTCTGGGTCCCTCAGTTCAAGGGGGACAGGGAACTACTTGAAACAGAGTCCAGCACAGGGCCACCAAGATGAGTAAGGGACTGCAACACCTTCCTTATGAGGAAAGGCTGAGGGAGCTGGGCCTCTTTAGGGGTGACCTTATCAATGTCTATAAATATATAGAGGGTGAGTGTTAAGAGGACAGAGACGGGCTCTTCTCAGTGATGTCCAATAATAGGACAAGGGGCAATGGGTGCAAGCTGGAGCATAGGAGGTTCTATGTGAATATTAAGAAAAAACATTTTTCACTGTGAGGGTGACAAAGCACTAGAACAGACTGGCCAGAGAGGTTGTGGGGGCTCCATCTCTGGAGACATTCAAAACACACCCAGACATGTTCTTATATGACCTAATCTAAGTGATGCTGCTCTGGCAGGGGGGTTGGAATAGGTGATGTTTCGAGGTCCTTTCCAACCCCCAGCATTCTGTGATTCCTGTACCTACAAGCTCATTAAGATGAGGACACGTTCTTCATAGTAGCACCTGGTTGTGAAACAAGAGATAATGCACATAAGTTGAAACAAAAGGGAAGATGAAGGGGGCGTTTCTGATACCTGGTTATCATTGCCAAGCCTTCACAATTCTTTGCATGTACTGAATCAATCAGTTGAAATGGCTTTCAGCCTCCATAAACAACCAGCATGCAGTAGTCACAAAGATGCTCCATATCCCAATGTTCTGAAAACATTAATACATGGTATTTTCTTTTTTAGCTTCAGTCCCTATTCAACCTCAGTCTTCCAGTTTTCTTTCCCATCACGAGCAACATAAAAACATAATCTAATTCTTTACAAATAGGTAGGTTGACATTCTCTTCAAATAACGTGATGCAGAAGCTTAGACATAAAAAAACCTCTAGGAGTGCAAAAAATAGCAAATCTAGGGAAAAAATCCAACCTACTCATAATAAGCAGCAGCTTCATTCCAATGCGACAAACTGAATTGTAGCTTTTGTGACAAAGTCAATCCCTTTCAGGAGATGATCAGTTTGCCAGTCTTCAGCCAAGTCCAGGAGACCTCTGTCTTGGAGACTATTTGCCTGGGGCATCAGGTTCCTGCTGTAAGACTGAGACTAGCAAATGCAAGCTCCCATCCATTTGGAACTGCTGAAGGATGAAGAGTCTTTCTTCTGACTGTAAAAAGGTACTGATTCAAAACTGCATAGAAAGCTGATTAGTTTTTGATTTATCCATGTTCACAGAAATGGATATGACTTTGTTAATCTCTAGATATCAACAATAAAAAAGGCTTTAGCCTTTACATTTTGTGTGTTAGTAGAGCACTGTGTTAAAACTGGATACAAAACAATACAAAATATTCTGTCAATGATTTAGCCTATTTATCATCCTGAACTAGAGGAGGAGCCTGTCCCTTCTGAAACAGCTCAGCCAGTCTTCAAAGCATTTCTTTATGGATGGCTTCAGTGCTGGTGGAAAACCTCCAAGACAAAAGATAGTGGCTCCTTCACTGTTGCATTCTCCTCTTCCACTGTTATTGGGTCCAGAAAATAATTGTTTACTTATGATTTAAAACCTGGAGCCAAAAAAGAAAAGCATACAGATTAATGATTAGATTTTCTTTCCTAGAAATTGAACAAGTTATACAGGATTACTGCAAACTTCAAGTACTAATAAAGCGTGGAGACAAATTATGATATTGCCATGTGATGCAAAACAATCAAATTACAGCAGCTACCAGAGTATCTGACAGCCACCAGCTTTTTAGCCCAAATTATCTGGTTATGGCTAAGACACATGCCTCTGCAACTGGGTCAGGTTAGGAGAACTTATCACCTGCTGCCAGCCGCTTGCTAAGCAGCTGGTAATTTGTGAGGCTGTTCTGACCCCATGAATTTGGATCACAGAGCTAGGCACTGAAGGCACCCTTTCAGTGCAGGGGTTCAGGCTCGTGATCTTAGTACCACCTGTGCAGCACACACAAGATGCACTGCTCTTCTTCCCACACAGCAATGCCAGCTTTTGGAGTTTTCTCTTTTGGGGCCTGCAAATACAGCTCTTATCCAACAAGCAAGGAAACTGGAGGCAAAGGGAGATTACAGTGCAGGAAGTTGGAACCCAGTGAGTTCAAGACTACATGCCCAGCTTCATTTACTCCATGCGACATGTATCAACCTTTAACCAGGCTGGTTTCTGACAAAGCACACACAAGGCCCCCTTATGCTGGTGCTTCTGTCTCAGTGCACGTGGAGCAACAGTGAAGGGGAACCAAATGGATGTGCCAACATACTGTGTCATTCAGTCTTTGCTCCTGTTTTGATAGCACTACCCCTCCCCCATTCCACTGGTCTCTAGCTCAGCACCACTCCAACTTAGGATAGGATGCCAGGAGGCAGTCTGGGAGAGCAGCATGGCACTCATCTCTCTAGACAAGGAGAAAGAGAAAGATGTCTGTGGTCCTTACAAGGTTCCTGTAGAGGCTCCAGAGTGTATCTGTACAGTATGGATCATTAAGATACAAGCAGGTTTACCACTTTTACTTACACCAGCTTGATGACAGGACTAAAGAATGTGATTAAGAAGGCAGCCTGGGGCACTGTGTCTGCTGCCATCTGCTTGTGTCTGTACAGTGACAGGGCCTGAATATGAAATTAGCTTTCTCCTCTCGTAGCATCAGGTCTCAGATTCCCCACACAACACCCAAAATACTCTGTCCCCACACAGGTCACAAACAGCACCAAAGAAAGCACAGCTACCTCTGATGTCTTGAAATGATGTAACAGTGTAATCATTTCAGATGCTAAACCTTCAAGCGTGACATGTGAGCAGAGTTTAGCCACAAAAGTAGCCCCTGCAAAGCAGGGCGTCACACAGACTATTCTTAATACGCTGACATCATTTGGTCCTCAGTATTACTCCTACACAACAGGATCTGACTCAGTTACTACAGGATGCCACAGTTTCCTCTGCAGCTCTACACCCATGTTTTGAGCCTGTTTCCTCATTTTATAACCAAGGATGCAGTTTCTTCTTCTCCATCAGATCGCCAGGTTTCTCATGCTCAGTCCAAACTCCCTCCCACCCTTCCACTCATCCACGTTCTCTCCCGTTTGGAGATCTTGTTCCTGTTTCCAGCCTAGTCTGCAGTGGGATGGCTTGGCTGGTAATTTAACAAAAGAATTCAAAACTGCAGCAATAAGCCCCCAGTTTCCACGCTGCTGTGCTTCTTGAGAGCCTTTAAATGGCTTCTCTGCATCAGTGGTCTCCAAGGTGGGGTGTGCACAAGGCAACCCGGTGCCGTGCAGGAAGAAAACATTTTTGCACCATTAACAAAATTTTAAAAATAAAATACTGTTCACTTCATCCTTACCCTTCCTTGATTTCTGGTTTTGTGCATGTGTTACAGTGTACATATATATAGTGTACATAAGGCTTGAGTATGAGAGCACACATATAGATTTTATAAATATATGTAAGTTGGGTGTGTATGTTCAAAATATTTTACTGACAGGGTGCAAAACCGAGCAACCCTGGAGACCACTGATCTACAACACAAAAGCAGAAACCAGTATGAAATGCTCACAGTAACACCAGATAACTAAGGGCTACATGACAAAAAACCCAACATTTTCCCTTTCCTTTTAAGGAAAGAAAAATTGTTTTCAGTCAATCTGCAAACTTCATTTCTTACCCACAAGAATGCTTTGATACACACCGGCTGATAGTGCACATTTTCTAAAAGCTTTTAAAAACTCGTCTTTTCAGACATTTCAGATAAATTCAAATCAAGTTTCTGGTGACTCAATGACTAAGTTTGGAAACAAAACTTTTCACAGAGTATCTCAAGTTGGAAAGGACCCATAAAGACTGTCAAGTTGAAGTTGCTGCTCCTTGAAGGACCACCTAAAATTAAACCCTGTAACTAAGAGCACTGAGCGGACGATCCTTGCACTCTGAGAAGGCTGATGACATGATCACTGCCCTGGGGAGCCTGTTCCAGTGACCACTCACCTTCGTAGTGAAGAACCTTTTCATAATGTCCAATCTGAACTTCTGACACAGCTTCATTCCATTTCCTCACGTCCTACTGCTGGTCACCAGAGAGGGAACAGCACCCTCCCCCTTTGCTGCCCCACCTGAGGGATTTGTAGGGTCTGAGGAGGTTCTCTCTCATTTCACAGAAGGCAAAATGACTTTCTTCCATCTGTTCCTTTCTTCCCTCAGTTTGTTTGCTATAGCTGACCTAATTTCACATCCCTCCAAAAGTTTATGTCTTCACAGATATTTTATTTGTCAAATACTTTTAATTTTTTTTTTAGCTAGCTGTGTTCCATGTAGAATGGCCAGCATGTTCCAAGGCTTCAGCTCTGGGAAACCAGCTCATGCCCTCTGCCACCAGGCTCACTCTCAGTTGTCATTCTCAGGCTACAGCTGTTCCACAGCAAGCTCAAAGCACCACAAAGCTTTATGGTGTGAGAAGTAAAAGCTTGACGCAACACATCTCACACAGGTACCTCTGCCTGTCCTGCTACCACTGCAACAGCCCCTGTCTCCCACTCGCCCTTCTCCCGTTGAATCCACCGCTGACCAGCATCCCATCCCTTCCCCCCAAGTACATCAAACAAACCCTTTATCATCAGATTCCACCTATTAGTCCACCAGAAGACCACCCAAATTTTTCTGTTGGGTCAGTTTCCTGACGCTTGACATGGCTCACAGAGGGGTGTGATGAACATCAGAGACGGCCCAAAGAGCACACCTCCCACTTTTAGTGATACTGAGTGGCTGGATTGGCTCAAGCAATCCTACAAATTATAGTCTACGTAGAACAATTTTCACCCATCCACAGGGAAGAGCAAGTTCTCTAGAGCCAAAGTAAAGCAAGCTTGAACTATGGCAAGTTACAGCAAGTCCCTCAAACCCAGATAAACAGATTGCCCTCATTAGATGGATTCAAGGTTCAGCAACAATCCTCAGTATCATCTTGATCTGTGTAAGCTTTGCAGACACACCAGCAATGAGGAAGTTCTATTACATATTTACCTACAATTTTACTTCTGAAAATCTCTACCCAAGTCCAGTGAAATTCTTTCTGATCAGGTCATGCATCTCACCCACATCCCTTAGGAACCAAGAAATCCACGAGTACTGAAGGCAGCTGGTTTCACTTCTCCATGCTGCCACTGAGCCTGCTTGGTTGGGTAAACTACGTCTACCTCCATGACCTGGCTGTCAGGAAAACCAAACACTCTGAGATACAGTGCCCTGCTATGACATCAGCTGTTCTGCTTGGAACCTTCCTGTTTCACAGAGAGGAAGACATTGGATTTTCTACCGGTAAGTATGCAGCAAGATTTTCTGCAAGACTACCAGGTGCTTTGAAAGCCAGACATAACAGTGTAGTAATTGCCCTCTTAGTGAGGGCCTGACCTGGTGTTCTTTGCCATATTTAGAGGTGTAAGACTTTTCACTATCAACTAAAGGTCAGTGATCTCAGCTCCAAATCCATAATCTTTAATACTTCTTTGGAATCACAGTGAGAACAAGAGTGAAACCAGACAGTATTCCACAGGTTTTCTCTTCTAGAAAAAATCCAGAGAAACAGTACTCTGGTCTGGGTGGATGACAGACCAACACGAGCCCTTGCTCCTTCAGTTATATAAGGACAGCCCTTATATCCTTCTATTACTAGATCTGGGACAGGATTAATCTGAGTTTTGATATTCTTCCAGTGGACTGACCCTGGCTAGAGGCCAGGCACCCACCAAAGATGCTCTACCACTCCCCCTCCTCAACTAGACAGGAGAGGGAAAATACCACAAAAAGTTTCTGGGGTGCATCCGGAGGAGTGTGGCCAGCAGGTCAAAGGAGGTGATCCTCCCCCTCTACTCTGCCCTGGTCAGGCCCCACCTGGAGTATTGTGTCCAGTTCTGGGCTCCCTGGTATAAATAGGACAGGGATCTCCTGGAGAGAGTCCAAAGAAGGGCTACGAAGATGATAAAGGGCCTGGAGCATCTCCCCTATGAGGAAAGGCTGAGAAAATTGGGACTGTTCAGCCTTGAGAAGAGAAGACTAAGGGGGGACCTAATTAAAGTCTAAAATTATCTTAAGCAGGGGATGCAGGGGGAATCAGCCAGCCCCTTTTCAGTGGTCTGTGGAGACAGGACAAGGGGCAATGGCTGCAAGTTGGAGCACAGGAAGTTCCACACCAACATGCGGAAGAACTTTTTCAGAGTGAGGGTGACAGAGCCCTGGGACAGGCTGCCCAGGGGGTGTGGAGTCTCCTTCTCTGGAGATATTCAAGACCCGTCTGGATGCCTCTCTGAGTGAAATGTCCTAGGGAGCTGCTTTGGCAGGGGGTTGGACCCGATGATCTCTCGAGGTCCCTTCCAACCCCTACAATTCTATGAAGACAAGGACAGGGGGAGACTGTTCACCAATTACTGTCACAGGCAAACCAGACTCAACTAGGAAAAAAATTATCTAATATACTACCAAGCAGAAGACAGTATAGGAATGAGAAATAAAACCAAACACCTACCCCCAACCCCTCTCTTCTTCCTGGGCTCAATTTTACTCCAAATTTCCCCACCTCCTCCCCCACAGCAACATAGGGAAACAGGAAATGGGGACTGTGGTGAGTTCACCACGTGTCGTCTCAGCTGCGCCTTCTTCCTCAGGGGAAGTACTCCTCACAGTTTTCCCCTGCTCCAGTATGGTGTCTCTCCCACAGGAAACAGTCCTCCACCAACTTCTCCAGTGTGAACTCTTCCCATGAGATGCAGTTCTTCATGAACTGCTCCAGCGTGTGTCCCTTCCACAGGACTAGAATGCTCCAGCATGGGTCCGCCCATGGGGTCACAAGTCCTGCACTTCCCACTGGGAATGTCCTTTGAATGTCTCCACCTGCTCCAGCACAGGGTCCTCCACAGGCTGCTGTTGAAATCTCTACCCCGCATCATCCTCCATGGGCTCTAAGGGGACAGCCTGCTTCACCATGGGCTTCTCCATGGGCTGTAGGGGAAACTGCTCCAGCACTTGGCCTGCTTCCTCCCTCTCCTTCTCCACTGACCTTGGTGCCTGCAAACTTCCTCACACCTTCACACTTTTCCCTCTGGCTGCAAAAGCTGCTGCTCTTTTGGGTTTTTTTCCTTCTTAACTATGTTATCCCAGAGGCACTATCACTGTCATTGGTGGGCTCAGCCTTGGCCACCTTTCAGCTGGCAGGCATTGGCTCTGTCAGACCAAGGGGAAACTTCTGGCAGCTTCTTGCAAGAGCCCACTATTAAACCTTACCACGCAAACCCAAAGCAATTTTCCAAGTTGATGTACCCCAAGAACCAACTGCATGACCCTACAGATGCTCTGGTCTGCACAGAAAACAGATTGAGAGACAAAACACAAACTGGAAGGAGCTGTTGACTCCACTGAGGATGGAGAAGCCTTGCAGAGGGACCTGGATGGGTCGGAGAGCTGGGCAATCACCAACCGCATGAAGTTTAACGAGGACAAGCACCAGATCCTGCACCTGGGAAGGGGCAACCCTGGCTGCAGAGACAGACTGGGGGATCAGACGCTGGAGCCAGCCATGCTGAGAGGGATTTGGGGGTCTTGGTTGACAGCAAATTAAGCAAGACCCAGCAGTGTGCCTGGGCAGCCAGGGGGGCCAACCGTACCCTGGGGTGCATCAAGCTCAGCATTGCCAGTCAGTCCAGGGAGGTGACTGTCCTGCTCTATCCTGTGCTGGTGCAGCCTCACCTCAAGTACTGGGTGCAGTTCTGGGTGCTGCAGCACAGGAGGGACACAAAACTATTGGAGAGTGTCCAGAGGTGGGCAACGAGGGTGGTGAAGGGTGTGGAGGGGAAGTCCTATGAGGAGAGGCTGAAGTCCCTCAGTTTGTTCAGCCTGGAGAAGAGGAGGCTGAGGGGAGACCTCATCACCATCTGTGGCTTCCTGATGAGGGGGAGGGAAGGGGCAGGCACTGATCTTCTCTCTTTGGTGACCAGTGATAGAACCCGAGGGAATGGTGAGAAGCTGCAACAGGAGAGGTTTAGGTTGGATGTTGGGAAGAGGTTCTTTCCTGAGAGGGTGGTCAGGCTCCCCAGGGAAGTGGCCACAGCACTGAGCTTAGCTGAGTTCAAGAAGCATCTGGATGATGCTCTCAGTCACATGCTCTGACTTGGCTGGTCCTGAGTAGAGCCAGGAGTTGGACTTGATGATCCTTATGGGCCCATATACTAATGTAGTCACAGAATACAAGGTTGGAAAAGACCTTTGAAAATCATCAAGTCCAACCTTTCCCATGCTAAGCTAAACTATATCCCTAAAGTACCTCACCTACCCTTTTTTTAAACACATCCAGGGATGGCGACTCGACCCCCTCCCTGGGCAGCCTGTTCCAGGCCCTGACAACTACTTCAGTGAAAAATTTTTTCCTAACATCTAACCTGACCCTGCCCTGGCACAGCTTTGTGCCATTTCCCCTTGTCCTATCTCCTGTCACCTGGCTGAAGAGACCATCTCCCACCTCTCTACAACCTCCTGTCAGGTAGTTGTAGGCAGTGATAAGGTCTCCCCTCAGCCTCCTCTTCTCCAGGCTGAACATCCCCAGCTCCCTCAGCTGCTCCTCATATGATTTGCCCTCCAGCCCCTTCACTAGCCTGGCTGCCCTTCTCTGGACTCGCTTGAGGACCTCAATGTCCTTCTTATGGTGAGGAGCCCAGAACTGGACACAGCACTCCAGGTGCAGCCTCACCAATGCCGAGTACAGGGGCACAATCACTTCCCTAGAACTACTGGCCACACTATTTTTGATACAAGTCAGGATGTAGTTTGCCTTCCTGGCCACCTGGCCACACTGCTGACTCATAGTCAACCTGCAACCAACACCCCCAGGTCCTTCTCTGCCTGACAGCTCTCCAGCCAGTCTCCCCCAAGCCTGTAGCGCTGCATGGGGTTGTTATGTCCCATGTGCAGGACTCTACACCCATTGGTCTCAGCCCATCAGTCCAGTCTGTTCAGGTGTCTTTGAAGAGCTTTCTTACCCTCAAGCAGATCAACACTTCCTTCCAGCTTAGTGTCCTCTGCAAACTTACTGAGGGAGCATTCAATCCCTTCATCCAGGTCACTGATAAAGATGTTGAACAAAACTGGACCCAGGACTGAGCCCTGGGGGACGCCACTCATGACCGGCCTCCAGCTGGATTTTGTTCTATTTACCACCCCCTTTGGGCCCGGCCATCCAGCCAGTTTTTAACCCAGCTGAGGATTGTTTGACTGTTCTCCCATACAGAATAATAATCAGTTTTCTCACTCCATCTGTCAGTCATCAGGTGCACTGGTCTGTTTATTAAGGACTTTCTCATCATGCCCATGAAGGTTTAAAAAGAATACAAACCACAATAAAAACACAAATGAAGTCTGCCTTCTTTGTGACCAAAGAAAACACAGTTGCACAACCAATCAATTAAAAAAAACACCCTTCAGTGTTACACATGTCTCTACTTTGCTCCCTTCAACAGCATTCATATCTATTAAGGTTGAATTGCAGTTCAGAAGTTTACTGACACAAAACCATACTGCCTTACTGACACCTCAGCCACTATGAGCCTTGTTAAGGCATGGAATAAAGTAAAAGCACAAGCAAGAGGAAGTAGTGTGTTATTAGCAACTGTTAACAAAATGTAATCCTACAGTTTGAAGCTGGCTAAATACATGGGCCAGCCTTCTGAGTGCTGCCATCACAAACCCATGATGCCACATGCATCCTTTCCCTTCTAATTATTCTCATTGTTTTCTACTTGACCAAAAAGGGGTCATGATCATACATAGTTGCTCCCAGTCCCCATGCCAGTCTGCATGCTCTCCTGAGACAGGAGAGCTTTCAACCTCACATACCTTCTTTACTGTAGCTGAAAGAGTTGTTCATGTGCTCCCTGCTTCTACATCCTGGGTCACTTCTGCAACAACAACAGGCAATACTCAGACAATCCTGGAGCTCTCAATGCTCACCCTCTCTGGCCCAGGTGGATCAAGAGTGATCTGACTTAGAGCTGGGCTGTTTGTTCAGCATTAGTATCAGCCCTGAGCAATCCCCCCTCCCCTCATGGGACCATCATACAACACCTCTCCTCTCTCCTCCATACACAACTCCACACTGTCCTCATGCTCCCTTCCAGACCCTGCAAAGGCCAAGGACAGGAGACACCCAGCACCCATGGCACCACCCATAACATCACATCAGGAAGTGTTAAGCCACAAAAGTTACCATGAATAAAGATAGCTTCATAGCACAGGCACTTACCTTGCTCATTTCCACCATGGTTGTCTGCATGCTTGGCCAGCAAGCTGCTGTTCTCCTCCTTCGATGTATCTGAAGAAAGATCAGAAGACAGCTATAGTCCTCTGCCTTGCTGAGCTTCAATGTTCTGATCACTGTCTAAGAGTGAGGTACTAGCTACAATTCAACAGGTTGCCATCAGCTAACAACAGAAAGCCAACACCTTTCCCCCAAGGCAGCTCCCCACTGCAAAACAGGCACTCATCTCCCCCAGTTATACCACAGTCAACTGCACACTTGGGTGTCAGGGTTATGTGCTGCATGGCAGAGAGTTCTAAAAGGAGATGACAGGGGAGATACAGTTTCCCAGAGGACTGTATCTCACTGCTTTAATTTCACAGTGGTATGCCATCGTTTAGAGATGAGTTACAAGCTACATTTCATAAGACACAGAATCACTCAAGCTGTCTTAGGGACAGAGCTCAGGAGGTCTCTAACCCAACACTCTCCTTGAGAAAAAGTTAACATCCAGTTCTAGACAGGTTGCTCAGGACTGTCCCCAGTCAGGCCTTAAAAACCTCAAAGCATACAAACTCCATGATGACTCCATGCAGCCTGTCCTGGTGACGAGTTACACTTAGAGGCAGGAATCTTTTTCCTCATTGTGCTGGTTCTGCCTGTGATAATTTTCTTCATACCAGCTAGTGTGAGGCTATGTGTTCAATTTCTGCTGAAAACAACCTTGACAATGGAGAGATGTTTTTGTTATTGCTGAGTAGTGGCTACACAGAGCCAAGGCCTTTTCCGTTCCTCACACCACCCCACCACCAAGGAGTGGGCTGGGGTTGCCTAAGAAGCTGGGAAGGGGACACTGCTGGAAACAGCTGACCCCAACTGTCCAAAGGTATATTCCATACTGTATGACATCACGCTCAGTATATAGCTGAGGGAGCTGGCTGGAAGGCAGGCTCACAGCATGGAAACTGAGCATGAACCTTGGCTTCAGGCAGTAAGAAATTGTGCTGTTCATCACTTGTTTTGTATATTCTTTTATCATTACCATCTTCCTTTCTGTCCTATTAAACTGTCTTTATCTCAACCCACAAGCTTTACTTTTTTTCCCCTTTCAACCCTCTTCCCCCATGCCGCTGAAGGGAGGGGAGAGCGAGCAAGCAGCTGTATGGTTGTTCTAGCTGACTGCTGGGTTAAACCACAACACTCCTATCCACACAGAATCTCCCCTCCTTCAATTTAGGGCTATCAACCTGATATCCCAGTAGTACACCTCAGTAAACAGCCTGGCTCAGACTTCTTATCGATAAACCCACAGGTAGCGGCAGCTGCCATTAGGCACCCTGAAAGCCTGCTCTTCTCCAGGCTTGAACAAGCCCAGTTCCTTCAGCCTTTCCTCAGAGGAATTATGCTCCAGACCTTGACTATGTTGATGGCACTCTGCTGAACTTGCCCAAGTTTATCAGCACTTTTCCAGCACTGGGTAGACCACAAATTAGATATGATACTCTATGTCATCTAACAAGTGCCAAGTAATGGAAAAATAGTAATTTCCTTTATTCTACTAGCTTAACCACCCCTTAAAACAACCTAGGGTGCTATCAGCTGCCTTTGCTTCCAGGGAGCACCCTTGACTCATGGTGTGCTGTGCCCATATGGACTCTTGGGAAACTTCCAGAACTGCTCCCCTGCCAGTCAGTCCCTAGCCTGGCTGAATTACACTGTTTTCTCTCTCTAGTCCAGGTCACAAAAACCCAAACCAACCCACACCAAAAAAGCCAAAGCAAACAAAAAACCACCCCTACCAATAAAACCTCTCTGCAGTACACATGGATGCCAGTGGCAAGTGGAGGACTACAGCACATTAACCACTACCTGTGGGCTTGACAATCCAGCAAGCTCTCTACCCATGCAGATAGACATTCGTTCAGACTAGAACATCCCAATTTAGGTCTCCAGTGATGCTGAAGGACACTGCATAAAAAGCCTTAATAAAGTAAAGGTATATGAAACCCATTGATCTCCTCTCCTCCACAGATCAACTAATTTAATATCAAAAAGTTGGTCAAGTTAACCAACTCGATTTACGCTTATGTGCAGTCACCATCTTTCTTCCATGACCAGAAATATGTTCCAAGATGACTTGCCCCATGATTCTACCAGGGACAAAAGTGTGCCTGAGTGATATGTAATTCCACAGACCAATGTGTTAGTGTTTTTGGAAGATAGCTTCAATGTTTCCTTTCTTCCAGTTGTCACAGATCTTCCCCAACATGACTTCTGAAGGTGATAAAGAACTTTCTTGCAGTGATGTCTGACAGCTTGTGTAGCAACCCTTGTATCAGATCCCATGGACTGGTTTGGGTCAAGGTTTCTCCAGAAATTCTTGATCTGATCCTCTTCCATTACTAGGACCCCCTCCTCCCTGAACCTGCCTCTAGACAAAAAGGCCACAGAGACTGTCAAAAGTACCACTTGGTATCTCAGGCTTGTCTGTATCTGATACCAAAGAATCAGAGTATGGCTGAGGTTGGAAGAAGCCTATGGAAGTCATCTTGTCCAACCCCCCTGCTCTAGCAGATGAACCTAGAGGAAGCTGCCCAAGACCATGTCCAGACAGCTTTTTAATACCTTCAAGTATGGAGACTCCACAGCCCATCTGGGAAATGCACTCCAGTGCTCATGCACCCTTGTAGTAAAAACCATTTCCTGATGTTCAGACAGATCCTCTTACGTTTCAGATGGTATTTATTGTCTCTTGTCCTGTCACTGGGCACCCACTGAGAAGAGCCTGGCTCCCTCTTCATTTACTCCCATCAGATATTTATACATATTTATTTAGAACCTACCAAGCCTTCTCTTCTCCAGTAGTTCTGTATCTCCCAAGTACTGGGGAGCCCAGAACAGGGCTCCAGCTGTGGCCTCGCCACTGCTGACTAGGTTCAAGAAGGATGACCTCTTTGAACTGCCTGCAATAGTCCTTCTAAGGCAGCCCAGGATACTATTAGCCACCTTTGCTGCAAGGGCACATTGTTGGCTCATGCTGATTTTCTCGTTCTCCACAGCCCTAAGGTATTTTACTGAAAAGCTGTGTTTGTGTCTGGTTGGCCCCCAGCAGGTGGTTATTCCTCCCCAGGTGCAGGTTTTTGTGTGTCTTTCTATTGAACTGCACGTGGTTCCTGCCAGCTCATTTCTTCAGCCTGTCAGAGTATTTCTGGATGGCAGCACCTCTCTTTGGTGTGTCAGACACTCCTCCCAGTTTCGTATCATCAACAAACTTGAAGAAGGTACACACTGCCCCCGCATTCAGATCACTAATGAAAATGTTAGAGGACTGAATGCAGTATTGACCACATTGCACACATCACTAGATAACAACCTCTAACCAGTAATCATAACTCTTTGATCTCCTGGCACGAAATGTAGGGATTATTTTTTTTCCTTTTATTTTTAACCCCAAATATCTCCAAGACACATGTCCTTCAAGTCTGCACGCTCTGCTGGAGTTACTTCCAAGGTTGGTAAAAACACAAGACTCCAAAGAACAGCCACTTACCTTCATGATTTGCGTCATTGTTGGCTACCTGCCTGTCTTCCGGGGCATTGTCCTCCTTGTTCAATTCTTTGTCTGAAAAGAGATTAGAGAAGAGCTACAGTCCCTTAGGAACACACCAAACTGCTTCTTCCCAACGCTAGCACTGGTCGTTACTCTGCCCAGCCCAGGTCTCAGCAGCACACCCCCTCCAATACTGCCACTTACTGCGGTGCTACCAGCAGAAGCCCTCTTCAGAACTGCTGTGTACACACACTCCAGAGCGCATCCCAGCCTTGCCCACTGTTTGCCCTCTCTGCAGCAGGGACTGCACACTACTTGGCGCTGCAGGTGTGCTGCGCAATAGCGTGCTGACTCCCTTTCCTGGTATAAAGGATTTTGTTTACCAGGTGTGGAAGCAGATAGCTTTATTCATGAACCAGATTCTCTTTTGCCTGAACTGTACATTTCCTCCCCTTTCTTTCATAAGACAGACATAAAAGAAACCTCCTTCTCCTATATCTACATCTACCTGTGGAAATAGTTACACAGGGGGTAAGGCAATGAAAGGTCCAGTCCAATCCCACAGTGCAGCACACCTTCACCATCAGCTACACAAGCCCTGTTTCTACAGATGAGGAAAGCTGCTCTATGCCCGTTACAATCCATGTGGGAAGAATAAGCAAAACTCAGCAAAACTCAGGGGCTTCTGGGTTTCCTTTTCCTTGTCATCATTAGTGATGCTCCTCTTAATCAGGAAAAAAACCCCTCTGCCTTCTCCAACCCCCTTGTTATCAGCCACTTGTGGAAAATACAGGAATAATTACTGAGAGAATGAATCAACAGTGCAACAGCCTCTGGGGAAAAACCAAACCCACCCTTTTTTGCTGACTTGAATGATAACGTTCATATTTCACTATCCCTCTGAAGTAAAAGAACTAGAAAAAACAAACAAGTCCCAGAATTTCCTTGACATTTCCACTGACTGTACTAAGAAAACAAAACTGCTTTGCTTAGCTGCCTGATGACTGCAGTCAAAATGCTCTCCTAGAGGATAAAGCAAGTGGGAGATACCACATCCAGAACTGGTGCTTCTCTAAGGAGAGCAACCTTCCTTATTTCCCAAAGTAGCATTGTGCAAGCTTGTAAGCATCCCGTCTCTAAACTGTCACGTTGAGGCTCAGATAGATTTGCCATGAATAAAAAGCTTTGAAGCCACAGCATTTCATTATCTTAGGTCCTGCTTGAGGGTTTCCTTCCAGCTGAATGCAGAGATCAGCTTCTCACAATGACATACTTCAAAAAATATCCTTACACTCTTTTGCATGCAAATGAGACATGAGGTCAGACCAAAGGGAGTTTCCTCACACGTGCTCGGCTCTCTCCCGGGGATGGTGAAGTGATTTGCAAACACAGCATGTAACATCATAACAAAAGGGAAGCTGAAGCCCTGAAAAGCTATTTGCTCAATGCTGTTTAACAAACACGAAGATACAGGTCTTTTCGACTTCTCATCTAGCGATCTGCCCATCAACACTTGCTCTTCCTAAGGCAACAGGTCTTTCTAGGCCAAGAGAGGAACGGTAATCTCTGCACTGCGAACATGCTAATACGTTTTGGACTGCAAAAAGGCCACGGGTAAAATTAATTCATCTTGCCTTAACATTCTCCTGTTTTAGGGCACTTGTTATCTGTTTCAGGCTTTTCATTACCATGATCAACAGTTTGTGAAGACATAACTTTGAGCAAACAGAAATACTTCTTAGAAACGTGTACGGAGGTAGCACAGTGGAGGCCACAGAGATGATTAAGGCCTGGCACATCTCCCCTGCGAGGAAAGGCTGAAAGAACTGGGGCTGTTCAGCCTTGAGAAAAGAAGACTAAGGGGGGATCTGATTAATGTTTATAAATATCTGAAGTGTGGGACACTGGGGAAAATGGCCAGCCTCTTCTCAGTGGTCTGTGAGGACAGGACAAAGGGCAATGGCTGCAAGTTGGAGCACAGGAAGTTCTGCCTTTTTCACAGTGAGGGTGACAGAGCCCTGGCACAGGGGGTTGTGGAGTCTCCTTCTCTGGAGATGATTCAAGACCCATCAGGACAACTACCTGTGTGACCTGTCCTAGGGAACCTGCTTTGGCAGGGGGGTTGGACTTGATCACATGAGGTCCCTTCCAACCCCTACAACTGTGGTTCTGTGAACAAAAAACTTGCAAAATTTGCAATGCAGCCTTAAAAGTAGTTTTATAACAACACTTTTAGCAGATACTCTTCAGAGCCACTATGCTACATTGCTTTATTGAAGGACTCATGATTTTGACTCAAATTTCCCTCCAGCAACTATTTAAGGTCTCAGATCATAACCACCATTATCTATAGTTGTGTCTACAGCTTTACAAAATCTTTCTGAAGTGGGTTTAAGGTGATAAAACTACAAAGTCTTGCCATAAAAAGACAAAGACAGCTGAGAAGAGAACCCACATCTCCTCTCCTTACTTCATCTGTGTGTTGCACAGTGACTCTAAACCACTTCTTGCAGACCTTCAAGAACATGTCATGGAAACATGGGCAATTCTAAGTTAAATGCAAGTGCAGTAGCAAGAGGAAGGTTTCTGTTGTTTGGGTTTTTTCCTACCCCATCCTTTTCCTTTTTTTCACTTTCAAATCCACCAGCAGTCTCTAGACTTCACTGATCTCTGAACCACAGATTTTGTGAGGAAAAAACCCTCATAAACCAAGCCAACAACAAAAAAATCCCCAAAGCCTGCTTTTTTAGCACTGTTTCCCTACCTGTGGCATCTTTTCCAGGCCCATCATCAAGGACCTCATCATGTTTTGTTTTTTTTAACTTCCAAACCCATTAAAAAGAAACTTCAGAAATTAAATAACAACTGTAGAAATTAAATTATACATAAAACTTCTGCAAAAGGTGACACAGTGGTTTGCAATCCAAGAAGCATTCTGCTCCACCCTTGTGCTAACTCCAGCAGCTCATGTAAGATACTAGAATGAGTATCTCACATGAAGCCACCATTAATTCAACACCACAGCACTTCAACAGAGCAGCATGCTCCTATCTGATGGCAGGAGCTTTGGCTCATCCTCACTGAAACAATATTTGTTCTGGTGACCTCCAGAATAAAGGGGGTTTTAAGAGTCTTCCTCTGCTCCCTGTAACCTTCTTGATTGCCCAGGGGCTGATTAACTTCTGTTTGCAAGAACAGACCATACTGGTCCTAGCAATAAGACACATGCATGTTAAAGCTGGAATAGTGTCACCTCCTTTGCTGTTGTGAAAGGAACATAGAGAATAAAGGACTTGACTCCTTCCTTAACTGCTCACCCTACAGAGCGATTCCCACACAAATCCACAAGCCAGAGAGCTGAGAAATACTGCTGCAAAATCAAGTGGTAAAATTAAACAAAAAGAAGGAAACAAAAAAAGCAGCATTGGCATAGACAGTAGAAGTCCAAGTGGAGATCTGGACAGGGAGACAAAGCAATGCAGACAACCTAAGAATCTTTACAGCCTACAGAAGGGCATCATGGAAGGAAATTAAGGGTGGGCAGCAGGTTGGTAATGAATGGAAAGAGGTGAGAAGTTCCTCCACTGACTGCCTCCTTCCCCCATCTTGACTGAGAAGACATGCCTGCAAAATGGGGTAAGAGTGAATCAAAAGGGTCTGCTAACAGATTTTTTTCCTGAAACAAATTAAAGCAGTTAGAAAAAGGAGACAACTGCAACTTGACCCACAGGATGTAAGCATGTACCAGAGCCATGCATAAAAAGCAAGGATCAGAGTTGTGCACAACATGCCTGTCTTCACAAGCCCTTGGATGGATTTTAAGGGTATGACAAAGGTAAGCTAACAGCAAGTACTGGATAGTTGCATCCAAGGAGTAGCGGTGAATGGTCAAGGTCCAGAAGGAGATCAGTGACAAATGGCGTCCTTCAGGAGTCCATACTGGGACCAGTACTCTGGGAATCACATTTAGGGGAAAAAAAAATGCAAGCAGACGCTTTTTGCCACCAGAGAAGGGAGTGAGAGGATGTAAGAAATCCTGACTAAAGTGCAGTCTGCTAAGAAGGGAGGGGTGGGGGGAGGTGCTTTAAGCTCTGGCCACACTTCTCATTACTAGATTCTGGTGTCACTGGGTGTGCAGGGCAGTGTCATCAATTAGAGAGTTTTCTGTCCTTTGTTCTGGGCTGAGTCTGTTCTGCCCGTGATGCTGATTGCGGAATGATCTCTCCTTGTCCTCATCTCAACTCCTGAGCCTCTCGATATCTATTTTCTCCCCTGTCCAGCTGAAAAGGGGGTGATAGAGCGGCTTTGGTGGGTGTTTGGCCTCCAGCCAGGGCCAAACCACCACACCTCCGAAGAGAACTGCTAACCACACAAATCTCAGGCCATTCACTGTCAGTAATTCTGCCAGTCCCATGAACACATCCACTACGTGCAGGTGCGTATCATTACTCTCATCTGAGACTTTGAGGCCACATGTTTACACAATGAAAATCAACTTAAGTCTTACATGCTACAAAACAAAACAACCCAACAAAAAAACCCCACAAAAAACCCCACCCAGTAAAGAGTAGACCAGAATCTTTGCTCCAACCAACAGCAGGTGTTCAAAAACATCTATATTCCAACACCAGTTTCTTGCCTCTGTCTGAGTTAGGCTGTTCTTGGCTGACCAGAGAGTAAATATGTTGTCTTATAACAAGATTTATTTTAGAAAGTATGTATTAGTGACCTGGATAATTTAACTACACTCTGCAAAATAACCAAAACAAGAAAGAAAACTTACTCTTTCACCTCTCCAATGACAGACTATACTGCCACAGAGAAAAAAATTACAAGCATAGACCAAATTAACATAGACAAGCATAGAGTCTTAACTCTCTTACCTGAACCACGCACTGGACAGTTCAGAACAGCTTTTCGTGGTAGAAATTTCAGTTTACCTGCAGTAAAATAAACAGAATATATGAAGAAATTGCTTAGAAATAAAGTTATTTGCCTTTGAAAATTATCTGACAGCCCCAATCCATTCCTCACTCAACCCAAATTAAAAAAAAAAAAGTTAAGTCACTGAGGACATGCAACTACATATTTGGCTTGGGAAAAGAAGAAAGAGTGAAATACCAATACCGTTTTGGTGCAAAGTCAGTAGGTGAGAGATCAACAAAGTGGGCCTCTTGCATCAAGCTGGAACACATCTAACCAAAGCTAAAGCAAAGCTTAACAGTTCATGACTGAGTCTTGTAGTTAAATCAGCAAATCACATCATCTTATGCGGTACTTATCCTAATGAGGTGTAAAAAGTTTGGTTTCTACCGTGGCCAAACCTTTGCTGTTTCATGGCAAGTAGTTGAATTGTTTGGTGTCTAACTGATGGCTGGTTTTAAGTGACATCCTTCATGTGCTGGTAACAAGTATAGTGCTGCCCAACATCACCAACACATACAAGGGCACAGAAGGTACCCTCAACAAAGTTCACAGAGGACATCAAACTGGGAGCGTAGGGGATATGCTGGCAGGCAGGGCTACAACTCAGGCTTTAATAACCTGGAGGACTGTGCTGGCAGAAGAGATCTGATGTTCAAAAGGCAAGCAAAGACCCACACTTCTTCAAATCACCCCACAGGCTGAGCTCTGCCTGGCCACAAAACAGTTCTGCAGAAAAGGAACTAGAAGCCTTGGTGGACAAGTTGAACCTTAGTCAGAAACGGGCCTTTGCAGATGAAGCTGGGCTGAGTTAGCAGAATTGTAATTAGCACACTGAGAGAAATAATTCTTTCCTTCTATTCAGCATTTGTGACACCACATGTGGAGTAGTGTGTCTAGTTTTGGGCTCCCAATTCACGAAAAGCCACTGACATTCTGAAGTGAGCCCAGCAAATGTTCACCAAGATGTTTAGGGGTCAGGAGCTGTGCAAGGAGGTGCTGTGAAAACTGTGTTTGTTCAGCCTGAAGAAAAAAAAGGAAGGCTAAGGGGATGTCTAATTGCAGTTTACAACTAACTTAAATAGAAAACAATAGAAACTCCCCTTGGAAGTGCAGAATAAAAATACAGGAGAGGATACATGTTGTAAAAGTGAAATCCCTGACAGAAATAAGGAAAATATGCTTCTCTACAAGGATGATTCAGTGCTAGAAAACATGCTGGAAGAGGCTGGGGACAAGGCCCCAAGGAACCTGATCTAGCTTTGAAGTTGGTCCTGCTTTTAGTAGCAAGTTGGGTAAAATCTCCAGAGATCCCTCCCCACCTATTTTATGATTCCAAGCCACTAGAAACTAAATGGGGTGTATCAGGAAAACACAAGGTCCACATGCAAAACACACCTAAGTATGCTCTGACCAGAGCCCCCCTCTAGAACACTGCTAATCAGTCCTTCCCAGACAGGAGATGGACCCCGTGCTCTTCACCCTGCAGCCACCCTCAAGCGCTGACCCCACCAGGAAGCCAACAGAACTTTCCGTACAAGCCACAGTTAGGGCAAGGCAATGAATTCCTGCTTGGAACGCTCTCAAACTCAAAGAGAGGAGACAGTATGCATCTCTCTTGAAGCCAGGATACAATTTAACTACAAAGGTGGCGGCAAGCGATACGTGGCAGTAGCCTGTAATCACCACTTTTGAATAAGCTGACAGATTTACAATGAAACCCCAACTTTAATTCAGCACAGGGTCAAGAAACACACATAACACTCCAAAGTTATGGCTATACAGGCTGCTGGGAGGCATACAAGTCCCTGTGAATCAGGTGAGCACACTGAGTTGGCAGATTAGACTCAGCACGAGTTACTGAACAGGCTCTGGTAAGCTCCCACCCCAACAATACATCTTGAGGACAGCTTCGTGATGCTCTTACAAAAAGGTAGGTCCAAGCACACTGAGATAGGAATCAGAGAGGCCATAGATACTTGATAAGAGACACAGAATAAGTGAAACGCCCAGTCTGATGGAGAAATATATGTAGTGTTTCACAGCACATAGAACCCACTGTCCAGGTGCAAGAAAATTCAGAATCACAAGGTTGGAAAAGACCTTTAAGATCATTGAGTCCAACCATTCCTGTCCTGTGCTAAACCATATCCCTGAGTACCTCATCTACCCTTTTTTTAAACACATCCAGAGATGGTGACTCAACCCCCTCCCTGGGCAGCCTGTTCCAGGCCCCAACAACTCTTTCAGTGAAAAATTTTTTCCTAACATCTAACCTGACCCTGCCCTGGTGCAGCTTTGTGCCATTTCCCCTTGTCCCATCACCTGTCACCTGGCTGAAGAGGCCATCACCCAGCTTTCTACAACCTCCTGTCAGGTAGTTGTAGGCAGTGATAAGGTCTCCCCTCAGCCTCCTCTTCTCCAGACTAAATACCCTCAGCCTCCTCAGCCGCTCCTCATATGATTTGCCGTCCAGCCCCTTCCCCAGCCTGGCTGCCCTTCTCTGGACTCGCTCAAGGACCTCAATGTCCTTCTTATGGTGAGGAGCCCAGAACTGGACACAGCACTCCAGGTGCAGCCTCACCAATGCCGAGTACAGGGGCACAGTCACCTCCCCAGACCTACTGGCCATGCTATTTCTGATACAAGTCAGGATGTCGTTGGCCTTCCTGGCCACGTTGCTGACTCATAGTCAACCAACACCCCCAGGTCCCTCTCTGCCTGACAGCTCTCCAGCCAGTCTCCCCCAAGCCTGTAGCACTGCATGGGGTTGTTATGTCCCATGTGCAGGACTCTACACTTGGCCTTGTTAAACCTCATCCCATTGGTCTCAGCCCATCAGTCCAGTCTGTTCAGGTGTCTTTGAAGAGCTTCCTTACCCTCAAGCAGATCAACACTTCCTCCCAGTTTAGTGTCATCTGCAAACTTACTGAGGGAGCATTCAATCCCTTCATCCAGGTCATTGATAAAGATGTTGAACAAAACTGGACCCAGGACTGAGCCCTGGGGGACGCCACTCATGACCGGCCTCCAGCTGGATTTTGTTCCATTTACCACCCCCTTTGGGCCCGGCCATCCAGCCAGTTTCTAACCCAGCTGAGGTTCCACCTGTCCAGGCCAGTGGCAGCCAGTTTCTCAATCAGAATGCTGTGAGAAACGGTGTCAAAAGCTTTACTGATGTTCAGGTAGACCACACCTACGGCCTTCCCCTCATCCATTAAGCAGGTCACCTTGTCACAGAAGTATATTGTTTCCCTCAAATCCATTAGCCTTTAAGTTGTACTTGTTTCTACTATAGATTTATAATGCATCCCATAGTCAGAAACGTTCATACATTCTACAGAACCTTAGAACAGCAGTCTTGAAGCATGGTAAGCTCAATTAGGGAATGTTATACATACCTTTTAGGTAAAGCCCTATTAATATCACTAGAACTCCACAGAAAAAGAGAGACACAATAAGAGCATCTCTCTTTCTTTTCTGAGATCCAAATCCTTTAAAAAAAAAATTGGTTAGTTACAAGGCAGTTGTGTAATAAACTAGTTCAGTAAAAATACAACTCTAAGTATATTTTATTACTTTTTGATTTTTTACAGTAACCTCATAAAAAAATCAATGTACCAGTGTCAGTAATTTGCAAAACCTTAAGGCAGTTTAGGAGAGTTACAGGCTAAGTACCTCAGTTCAGCAAAGGCACAGAACCACTTGAAAGGTGATGGCTATTCTTTTGGCAAGTCAGATCTCATCCAAATGAAATTTCAACATATATCTTGTATTAAGTTTGCATGGCAAAGTTTTGGCAGTCAGGGGCAGGTGGAGAGGGCTGCAGGGGTGGCTTCTGTGAGAATCTGCTAGAAGTTTTCCTGCTGTTGGTCAAAGCCAATGCCAGCTGGCTTCAAGACAGACCCCCACTGCCTGCCAAAGCTGAGCCTGTCAGCAACAGTGGTAGCACCTCTGGGATAATGTAGTTAAGAAAGGGTAAAAATCCCTGTGCAACACCTGGGAGAGAGGAGTAAGAATATGTAAGAGGAACAACCCTGCAGACACCCAGGTCAGTGGAGAAGGAAAGGGATGAGGTGCTCCAGGTGCTGGAGCAGAAATACCCCTGCATCCTGTGATGAAGACCATGGTGAAGCAGGCTTTTCCCTTGCAGCCCATCTCTACTCCATGATGGGGAGTAGAGATTCCACCTGTAGTCCGTGGAGGACCCTGTGCTGGAGCAGGTGGAGACACCCAAAGGAGGCTGTGACCCTGCAGGAAGTCTGCGCTGGAGCAAGCTCCTGGCAGGACCTGGGGACCCATGGGGGACCCACGCTGGAGCAGCCTGGGCCGGAAGGCCTGCACCCTGTGAAAGGCACACACACTGGAGCAGTTAATGAAGAACTGCATCTCATGGGAAGGATTCATACTGGAGGAGTTGGTGGAAGACTGTGTCCTGTGGGAGGGACCCCACCCTGGAGCAAGAAGGGCTCTCCCTGTCCTTATCTCAATCCACAAGCCTTTTGTTCTATTAGCTGAGGAGGTGGAGTAACAGAGCAGCTTTGGTGGGCATCTGGCCTCCAGCCAGGGTCAACTCACCACATCTGGGACAGTCTCAGCAGAGCTTTGCTTCAGCTTGGGGCTTGGTTGTTTTGTTTTTTGTTTTTTTTTTTTCCCTGGATAAACATAGGATTAGAACATGTTTGGAACCATCTGTTTTTTAGGGTAAGGCAGTCCCTAACTGACAAAATTTCCAACTTATGTGCAAAAGTAATTTTCATGGCTTACCAGTAGAGAATTATTCCTATAATTGTGTTAGAGACTTGTTAGAAATGAGGCATGTGGCCACCAGGTGCCTGCCAAGCTGCTCTATCACTCCCCCTCCTCAACTGGACAGGGCGGAGAAAATGACAGAAGCCTTGAGGGTTGAGTTAAGGACAGGGGTATCACTCAGCAGTTACCATCATGGGCCAAAACAGGCTTTCCTGGGAAAAGCAATTGAACTTACTGCCAATCAAAATCAGAGCAGGATAATGAGAAACAAGAATAAATCTTAAAAACCCTCCTATCACCCCTCCCTTCTTCCCAGGCTCAACACTACTCCCTATTTCTATAACTCCTCCTGAGCAGCACAGGGGGACAGAATAGGGAGTGTGGTCAGTTCGTCACATGTTGTCTCAGCTGCTCCTTCCTCCCCAGGGGGAGAACTCCTCACACTCTTCCTCATCTCCAGGGTGGGGTCCCTCCCACAGGAGACAGTCCTCCGTGACTTCTCGGACATGAATCCTTCCCATGGGCTGCAGTTCTTCATAAACTGCCCCAGTGTGGCTTCCACTGGGTGCAATGCTTCAGGAACAGACTGCTCCAGTGTGGGTCCCCCACAGGCTCAGAAGTCCTGCCAGCAAGCCTGCTCCAGCCTGGGCTCCTCTTCCCACAGGGCCACAGGTCCTGCCAGGAGCTTGCTCCAGCGCAGACTCCCGACAGGGTCACAGCCTCCTTTGGGTGTCTCCACCTGTGCCACCATGGAGTCCTCCACGGGCTGGAAATGGAGTCTCTACTCCCCATCACCTTTCTTGGGCAGCAGCAGGACAACCTGCTTTACCATGGTCTTCTCCATGGGCTGTAGAGGAATTTCTACTCTGGTGCCTGGAGCACTTACTCCCCCTCCTTCATCACTGACCTTGATGTCTGCAGAGTTTCTCACATCATCTCATTCCTTTCTCTGGCAGCAAAAGGCTGCAGCTCAGAGGTTTGGGGTTTTTTCCCTTCTTAACAATGTTATCATAGAGGCACTACCACCATCATTGATGGGCTCAGCCTTGGGTTAGCAGCAGGGCCATCTTAGAGCTGGCTGGTATTGCCTCTGTCAGACCTAGGGGAATCTTCTAGCAGCTTCTCACAGAAGCCACCCCCTGCAGCCCCCCACCCTCCCCCACTACTACCAAAACCTTGCTGTGCAAACCCAAAATACCAAAGCAATAAGCAAAAGCAGGAAAACTCTTCTTTTTATATCTGTCTGTGGGGAAAAAGTATGGTCACATGCTATACAGGAAAATATTTTATCTAATGACTGCTAGATGACTCACTTGCAATGGCTGAATAATGTCATTCTAGTCCACGGAAAGCAGTACAAAGAGCACAATACTCATTAGAATTAATTACATAAGGCCAAAAGGTTCAGAATAGGAGATCTGTTTCTCCATCTTTACTTCTACTCATTTCAAGTCATAACTGAGATTTTATTCTGTTGAGATCCTTGCAAAAAGTATCTTTTGTGGGGGGGATCAAACTCTCAGCCTTGTAAATCTCACCAATCTTAAACACACTTTTAGCAGACAAATAATTTCTGATGGTTTTTACTCTTTCAATTTAACTTCCCAAGAAGTCAGTAGAAGTCCATGCTGCTTACCAACCAAGCCTTTCAGGTTTGCATATAGAGCCTGACCCATTCCTTACCTGCTTTATCAGCAACGCATTGACTCAAAGGGATTTCAGAGGATTTTTCTGTTTGAGAAAATGTAACAAAACACGTAGCTTTCTCAGAAGCATCAATGTCTGTGTCAGGGATGACAGCTTCCTGAGAATGAACAGCTGCTTTGCTACTGAACTTCCACGTATAATACAGAGGCTTCTCAAAATCTGCTGTACATTTTAAAACAAGGCCATCACCACTGCTGTTGCAACTGATTCTAGGTTCTGATGGAGGAGCTAAAAGAAGAGAAAACATTCTGTATTAATTGGGTTATAAACCACCCTGAATTTTTGCACAGGACAAGGGCTGGAGTGACAGAAGCAGCAGGAGAGGGCTCAGCTAAATGCCTGTGTGTAAGGTGCAGGGGGTGTGTGCACACACATGTAGATGAGCAAGAAATGTATTTCTAGAAGCAGCCCTGTTTGTGGCTCTTCAGTCCCTTGTGGTTCATTGTCAACAGGACTAATACAAACAGTGGCCAAATATATTTCCCAAGGACCACTAGCGAGGCTGTGAAGATCTGTGCAGGATGATGCCACAGATATTCAAGCACATATAATACACCTGCAGGAGCATCTTTAGTAGATACATGTTGCCCAAGATAACTTCATCAGCTTGCTCAAAGAGTTTGGTTTAAAGTACAGTGTGGCATTTACATGCATTCTAGAAGTGAGTAAAGACAGGCACACAAATTAGATGCCACCTCTGAAAATCTGTTTAAGGTGCCTAAGCAACTTACCAGAGCCAAAAAACAGCCTCCCTCTGTTTCTGTCTGCCTCCCTGACAAATATACAATCCACTTTCTAGTCTTCTTAAAGTAAATTCTTTACACAGTCCTTCTGCTACTTACCTAACACAGTAAGTTGGAAAGTTCTGTCATAATTCTTTTGCACAGTATCCAACACGTATGTGCCATTGTCACTGATCTCCACATTAAGTATCGTCAAGGCCCCAGTGTTCTTGTCCAGGAAGACTCTGTTACTTAAAGAAAAGTATGTGGGATTGCCTTCCCCTTCCCATTCAGCCACTTTATCCTTGTCTTTTGTCCAAATAATGTCCGTTATTTTTTGGCCTATTTTTACTGGAAAAGTAAAATTCTCTCCCTCGATGGCAAACACTTCCTCACAGCGGATGTACACTACAGGGGAAAAAGAAAGAAAGAAAAAAAAGTTACTTTAATGGTTGTTTTATAAACTATTGTTTGACTAATGCTGTAGGTACTGCTAGATAGATTCAAATTTAGGTTAGGAGCACATTGCAGGGTTACAATTAAGGCATGTGTCAATTAAGAATTACCCAAACCCAGCCTGTCTGCACAATCATGCAACAGGCACTGCAAAGTGATCTGGTTTCCTCATTCTGTTGTTTGATTTTAAAAAAAAATTCTTCCTAAATGGCACCAAATCATGAACCCACCAAAACCCCTGCATCACTCTGTGCTTCCCTTGCTTCTCTTGTGATCATATGTGAACTTACTACTGTTCATAAATTAATACTACAGCTTTATCACATCAAAACAAGTCACTCTCTTTCACAGTACATGAGTCCAGAAAAAGCCCGTCTTGCTCCACATCCCATCCCCTTTCCATAGGAAAGCAGCCAGGAGGTCAGCTAGGCCAGTCATTAAGAAGATTGGGTTCCCCATTGGCAACGAAAAATGCTCGTCGGCACACTAAGCATCCTGCTCTTCTGCCTGGTGCCACACCATAGAAAGGAAGATTCTCAGGCAAGAGACTGAAGGCAAGCAACAGGAAACACATTGCTATGTGTTTGGGTATAGACATGCATACACTGGTGGTCTTCTCCGTGCCTTACTTCTCATGGACTATCCAATTTGTTTGCAATTTGTCCATGGAAGGACTCTTCTTACACCACTGTAGTTTCTGCTTCTCATTGCCCTCACTTTCGCTGTGACCTCTTCCAGGCATGGGGACTGGAAAACTAAACAGGGTAGAGAGGGCACAGCTATATCACTCCCACGTCTTTTCATCACAACGCAACTGACTTTGTCTTCTATCCTGTTCAGACAGCTTTGAACATCTCACTTGCTCCTCCTCCTCCAGACTGAGCATCTCTTTCCACCCATCTCAACAGTTTCCAGAAAAGGTAAGAACTGATGAAACGTGGTAATTCACTCGACAGCCCAATGTAACTGGAAGCAGGGATTCTTTATTGCAAATAAAGAATATTATTATTTATTATTTATTGTGCTGGGCAGCACTGGGGATCGCTCCACCACAAGTGCTCTGACAAATTAGTTAGATAACAGAGAATTTATGTTTCAAAACCATGCATATTCAATACACTTTCCCAGAGCCAATCTACATAAACATTCAATTTCTAAGAATTCCTTTATATATGTCAAGGTTTGTCACATGCACAAGAGTTCTTTCTGGTGGGCTTTGGGGGTCCTCTGGTGTTCGAGAGATGGTTGACACTCTTGTTATTCTTTGCTCTTGGTGACTTGGCTCTACTTGTAGCTCAGGAACCGTATTTCTCCAGTTATGCAGTGGTTAAACATTAAGAGGTTTAATGGTTAGACTACATGCTAGAGAGGTTTGTACAATGGTTTCTCCTTTTTATTTAAATTCTTCATCTGCTTACATGACTTAGGACAAATGATAGACCTGACCTTTGAGGTCCTTCACTGAGGAGATCCAAAATTTGTGTTTGGAGACCACAAGAAAGCAGGATGTTGGGCAAGATGAAACACTGTTTTGATCTGATGAAGCCTGGAGCCCTGCTAGAGACTTTTGTTTCATAAAGACAATTTATAGGAGTGTGTTTTTCTCAAGAAGTTATCTCTCACTGCCTAGAGACCTAAAGTATTCCCAGCGCAGGGAAAAACCTCCCTGCTCTACCCACTCTGAAGTTCTACCTCACAGTAATTTCAGCCCAACAGACAATCAAGCTGTGGTGACTTAACACCACCATGCCAAGACACGGTGGCTGTCAGCAAGAGCAAGATAACACGACTGCCTTCTGGAAGGAAGGCAGCCATTTGCTGGGGACCAAGAACACAAGCAAGTACAGACACCAGTGCTCAGCTAACCACTAACAACTCCCTAAGTTTGAGTGTTGAAGCATGTAAACTCTCCGTGTCTTTGCTCTCTTTCTGTTAGTTGTAAGAGCTACGCTAGAGTGAACAAGATGAAGATTGTTTCTTGGTAAGATTGCTGCTTCTTCAAGCCCAGAAATAAGACTAGAGGAGAGCAGAGTAGAAAAGATTTTCCTTCCACAGCTTCTGCCAGGCCTGGGGGAGCACTGCCCTCTTCAGCACACTCTTCTTGCTGGCTGATGAAACAAAAGCTTGGTAGCAAAAGGCTGAAGAGTTCCTGCACAAGGACACTCCCCAGGAGCAAGACAGGGAAAAGGTTATCTTTTCAAGATAACCATCATCTCCTCTTGTCTAAAACCAGGGATCAGATACTTTTACTTCCCTGCTGTAGTGAAAAATGTGAAGAAACTTGCCACTCATTTCTGTCAGCTTCATTTTTTTCAAAGAAATTACACATCATACAGAAATGTTGTGTAACGTCTCCACCACATACCTTTGGGCTTCTAAAGAAAGCATGTGTCATTGTGTGTTTTACAGATTTCCCATGAAACCTTCCTTCTTTTTTCTACTTCATTTTAAATGGAGACAGATCTCCCATTGCACAACAGAAAAGTTACTGGCTATGAGCAGATGTAACAGCCAAGCACTCACACACTCTTTCACAGAATCACAGAATTGTAGGGGTTGGAAGGGACCTCGAGAGATCATCGGGTCCAACCCCCCTGCCAAAGCAGCTCCCTAGGACATTTCACTCAGAGAGGCATCCAGACAGGTCTTGAATATCTCCAGAGAAGGAGACTCCACACCCCCTGGGCAGCCTGTCCCAGGGCTCTGTCACCCTCACTCTGAAAAAGTTCTTCCGCATGTTGGTGTGGAACTTCCTGTGCTCCAACTTGCAGCCATTGCCCCTTGTCCTGTCTCCACAGACCACTGAAAAGGGGTCGGCCAACTCCCCCTGCATCCCCTGCTTAAGATAATTATAGACATTAATTAGGTCCCCCCTTAGTCTTCTCTTCACAAGGCTGAACAGCCCCAGCTTATTCAGCCTCTCCTCATAGGGGAGATGCTCCAGGCCCTTAACCATCTTCGTAGCCCTCCTCTGGACTCTCTCCAGGAGACCCCTGTCCTTTTTATACCAGGGAGCCCAGAACTGGACACAATACTCCAGGTGGGGCCTGACCAGGGCAGAGTTAGAGGGGGAGGATCACCTCCTTTGACCTGCTGGCCACACTCCTCCTGATGCACCCCAGGATCCCATTGGCTCTCTCAGCCACCAGGGCACACTGCTGGCTCATGGCCAACCTGTCATCCACCAGGACCCCCAGGTCCTTCTCCACTGAGCTCTTCTCCGGCAGGTCATCCCCCAGCCTGTACTGATACAAACGGTTGTTCCTTCCCAGGTGCAAGACTTTACACTTGTAAGACTTTACACTTTGGAAGGCTAGAAATAAGAATGATGTTTCTCTGCTTTCTCCTGCCTTATTATAGCCTATTATTCCAAGATAAAAATTCACACAAAAAAATGTAGCGTGGTGCTAAGGCCTCCAGTAGCCCCTACAGAAACTACTAGAGTACCTGTGCTTGTTTCTCCTTTAACCCACTTCAAATTCCTTCTTTTGGCATATCTTTGCATTCCACCTGTCAAAAAAAAAATCACATGATGAAGGTGTTACTGATAAAGAGAGTGAAACCTCTTTTGCGAGAAAAAACCTTTTCTGCAAAACTACCACCTCATCCGACCTACATCAACGTCTTTTCCTAGTTCTTCAGCAGTCAGACACCTCTGCCTACACAGCCTTCTCATTCTACCCAGAACTCAGCCACAGTCGAGTGTTCTGCCTACCATACATCAGCTGAACCACAACAGCATGGGCGCACAGATTTGACCTGCAGCAAAGGGCAAGCCACGAAGTAGGCACTACATTAAAACATTCACTATGGGCTAGTGCACACCCTGGAACTCCATGCTAACCAAATCATGTCTCTAAATGCAGAGCTTGGACTGCAGCCTACTCAAGGCAAGGTACAGCCTGTCACTCACAGACTAATAGGTCACCCATACAACCTAGTGTGTTGTACTCAAGTTTTAATGTTCACCTGAATAGTTCTGATTCTGTAAGCATTTAAGCACATTAAATGTATCCATATGTTCTGTTCAGGCTAAGTGGAATTAAACATTCCATTTATCAGCATTAAGTGCTTCATTACTGTACTTGTCTACCCAATTTTATTTTCTTTAGTACTTTTCTTGGAGCTGATGTACAGCTTAGTTACTCCAGAGAACTTCTGTCAGCCAATTCCCTTTTTATTTTCAACGCTATCATCTTTTTTGGTCTCAGATACCTATTTTGAATGCATAGATGTATACATTAGGTCTATACAAGCACCAGGTAGGCTCCCATATTACCATTAAGACACTAACATTCCACCTGCTGAAGCTGGGTGGAAATTTCCTTAGTGCTTAGCTTACTGCAGTGAATTGTCTGCCTCAGGGGTTGGGCTTTTTAAATAGTGGGGGTAATAGCTTCTGTAACTTCCCAAATACCCCCTTTTTAGGCTTTTTTTTTAAATTGTGAACTCCCCCAGCAACTCTAAGGAGCAGAGAGTTACCTTCCCTCCTAACCTTCAGAACCACCAGTCACAGAGAACCCTGAAATAAATGTTCAGTCCAAAAGGACTATCAGAATATTCACCTACAGTCCTTAATTGCCCCACAGGCTACAAACACAACCCACCTCCCAAACTCCAGCAAGAACGCACTTAGACACATGGAACAAAAGCACAGGCAAAAGATCCAGCTAGGAAAGCGAGAATGCAGATGACAGCAAGGTGCAGTAGCATCCCATGCTGTTGGAAGAGAAAAAAATCAGATTCATGCAGGAACGACTGCAAGTCTCACATGTAATAGCAAAAGCTGAGCTCTTCACTTGTGTACTACTACATGAAATGCACAGAGGTAGGCGTTGCTGGACAATTCAGGGCTGTCTGCACCTACAGAGCTCTACACAGCAGCAAAGGCAGGACCTAACAGCGGCACTCACCAACAAGCCTGTGTCCTTTCCCACCACAAACCCCATACCTTCAGTTGTATCTTTCAGCACATTCTTAACAACCGGCAGTGTCCCTGTGCAAACGCTACCCAGTCATTTTAAGACTATGCTGCTGACAAAGAGCACAGGAATGAGATACAACCACTTCCTCCCTCCCTTTTTTTCCCCTGCCAGTTCTCACAATGAATTAGCCAGACAGCACAATGCTGAAAGTTAACTGGGCACACACTCCCGTTCCAAAATCCCCCACCAACCCAAAACTAAAAATGAACACCCCAAACCAATTGGATTGCAACTGCCAGGTGTGCCTCACTGTGGAAACACTGGTGCTTGGGCATGGAATGAAGCAAGAACAAGTCAATCACAGCACAGCGTGAATTAGACCGTCCCTGTGACCACAGGCACAGGCCTGGCTCAGAGCACAGTGACTGCACCCACACCCCAGAGCAGGCTTCTTGAAGTAACTACCAAGAAATGATGAGGACTGAGCTGCGCCTTAAATCTAACCCTGCATGTCTGCCCACTTCCCTGAAGGCACTTGCTTCTTTCCACTAAGGGTTCATAGCCATAAACCTTCCTGGGACAGAGGCACAGCTTTCCAAACTGCTGTGCTTCAGGCACGGACATGCTGCCTCCCTTTTCTCCAGTAACTCACTAGGCCAGACCACAAGTTCAAGGTGTTTTCCCGCCTCAAAAACGAAAAAGAAAGCACAGTCAACTGAAGAACTGCCTAAAAACTTATCACTAACATCCTGTCCTTTCATGCATGCTGTTATAGCCTGACAGAGGCACAGGGATGTTTCCGGTAGGGTTAGCAAAGCCTCAGTGTGCAACTTAGAAGGACTTGGTGGATCCCAGCAGAGTCTAAGTACAAGCAAGATGCAGAAAAGCTTCACTGTGACAAGGACTAGGCAATTCTGTGTAGTTCCAAGGAAAGAAATTGAGGAAGTGGGAAAAACAGAGGACAAAAATGTCAATTCCATAGGTATAAAGGTGCCACCAGGGTCAGACACCAGCTGATTTGACACCAGAATTGAGAGGAAATGGCAATTCTCCAACCTTTGTAAGGTTAGTTCCAAAGATTGTTTTTTTTTCCCAACAACAGCCAGAAATTTCAGTGACTCTGCCTTGTTCCCACTGGCACCTCTCCTATTTGCTGAGCCTCACAGACCTCTCTAGCTACTTCCATCACCCTGCTTCCTGCCCAAGCCTCTTTGTTTCCCTCATCCTCTCAATACTTGCCCAGTCTTGTTCTTCCTACTACTTGCCATGGTCAGTGGTACCACACACTTGTGCACTAAGTCTGCTTGGGATGGAGTTAGTTTTCCTCATAGCAGCTCGTATGGTGCTGCGTTTTAGATTTGTGATCAAAACAGTGTTGATAACATACCAATGCTTTAGCCACTGCTAAACAGCGCTTGCACTGTGTCAAGACCTTTCTTACTTTGTCCAGTCTAGAAAGTAGGTTGGGGATAGGCAAGAGATTAGGAGAGGACAGAGCCAGGACAGCTGACCCCAACTAAGCAAAGGGGTATTCCATACCACATGTCACACTTAGCAATAAAAATTAGGGGGAAGAGCATTTTTCAAAAGTAGCCATTGCTCAAACAAGTCCACTGGTGGGAAGGGACAACTGATTGCTTTTGCATCACTTGGTCATCATCTTCCTTTATTTCCCCCGCTTCATTTACTAAATTGCCTGTATCTCAACCCATGAGTTTCTTGTGCTTTCACCTTCCTGATTCTCTACCCCATCCTGCTGGGGGGAAGCAAGGAAGTGAGTATGTTGGGCTTCACAACTTGTTTCCAGATCTACACCCACCTCTGACCCTCCCGTGAGCCAGGAGGATCTGATTCACAACAATGCACCTGAAATCCTGGTGTCTTTGTCTCTAAATGAAGAGCAGAATCTGTCCAAGCCAGCACTCTGCAGCTCAGGTCTGTTTCTTCAAAGATCGGAAAGAGAAGCTCGGAGCCCACTGCAGTGCACATCTGAGCACAGACACCGACTGTGAAACTCTAGCAAATTTTCTTAATGCTTAAAACTTTCGATATAAAAGCAACTCTGAAGAGATGCCTCTAAATAAGCTTAATATTCTAAGTATCCACTGGACTATATTTCCAGGTTGGAAGGGATATACTCCTCTCTATGGAAATCCATGGGCTCGTTTTTGTTGAACCTTCTCAATTTGGGTGGGGTTTTTTTTTGCCAAAGCATCACTTTAAGTTAGTTGTAGGTAAGTCCATTCATTTCATACTGGACAAACAACAAAAATGTTCCATCTCTAGAAAGTCTGCCTGTTCATACACCAAGATAAAGGTAAAAGTGTACAGTGTCAGCAGGGCCACAACAAAAGAAAGCTTCACAATTTATTGGTATTTTAAGTAGTGTAGAACGTCTGCCTTTCAAGTACTGTGTTACAGGGGCTAACACATTGGTCAACCTGGACTCACACCTTTCACATGTACTTTGCTTTGCTGCACACCGTTAACAACAAGGGGAATTTCTGATGCAACAGCCTACATACACACAATATTAACAGCAAGTTTCACCTACTTGCAGTTCTCATCACACTGGATTAAGTAAAAAGCTTTCACTTCTGGTAAGGAAACCACATGCAGTTTGCCACGCTGCTTCTTACCACCACCTGTCCAGCACAAACTTGAATTCATCTCCATCATTCTTATCACTCAGACAGTAATGCAGCCTTACAACCCAAGGATTTTAGCTTTGTATAGTCCTTCTACCTCCCAAGCCTCAGTACCCAGAAATAAGATACTAAAAAGTCATAATGCTACTCAGAGGTGAGGTATTCAGTCACAGTTATCCTGATGATTGATTTAACCCCTCTTATTATAAAAGACTATGAAATTGCAAGCCATCCCCTATAAGGCAAAAGGAAGGTGAATCTCTCCCTTATAAGGCACATTTTTAGGTGATGTTCTAGAGCAGGGAAGCTTAACCTATTCTGCAGGAGGTCAAGGTCCACTAACAGGGCTGTAGTGCAGGAAGTCACCATGTGGAGGAGTTACTGCAGGACCATGGTTTCCAAACCTCTGGTTTGCTGCAAGAGGGACTGTATGGGGCAATGGTGGGAACAGAGCACAAAATCATACTTGTATGCTCTGTAGCAACAGCGTGACAGGCTCCACATATACAAATATAGAAACCCTTCTGAAGCTGAAGGTTATCCTATACTAGGCTATTACTGCCCTTCTCCAGGTCACACATTGGAGCAGGCTGCAAGGTGAGAACTTTGATTCCAAAAGCCTTGTGTCCCCTGCCCTGGACAACTGATTAGCTGAAGGCAAGTAAGCAAACACTTGAGCCCAGTCATGGTGGGGGTGGGCATGGGCAGCCAAACATCCCTCCCCTCCACCTCCTCCTGCCCTTCTTTTTGCTGTCTCAGGGTCCTGCTCCACTGGCATGCTCCCTGGAATAAGCCAACACCATTCATTAACTTTATAGGGGGTATTTATATCACTGTTAATGCAAGGAGGTAAGCCTGATGAACGCTCAGGCCAACACATGGTAATACAAGGAGAGAGAGAGGGAGAGCTAGGAATACACATTTTGGCAACAGTGAACTATTAGGGAGCATGGTTGTGTCCTGGGAGATACTGATTATTTCTGATCTCTGGGCTTTGCTCAGGGACTGAGCTGACTTGCATTTAAGCCTATCCTGAACTATCAGAAAAAAAAAAGCAGCTCAAATTCTCTGGCTACTTACTCCCAATATCCAGAGAGCATTCTATGCTGTACCAGCATAGACGTTGTGTAGCTATATGGTCAATAGGCCTGAGAAGATAATCAGTCTCAGTAACTTTTTTCCTTCAGCCAGATCATCTTTGCAGTTCTATTTGGAAAGAGCAGATGACAGAGAGAGGAATGGTTTTGGTCCTGTGACAGCGCCAGCTTAAATGTACTCCAAACTACAACTTGTCTCTTCCACATGCTCCGTTGCCTGTACAGCCAAAGCCACACCATTTTGAACACTGCCAGGAAACTAAGTTCATAGGAAGACCAGGAGAAAAAAAAATTAAAACCCACACAAATCCACATGCAAGATCAAAGGACTTGGCACATGTAAGTCAGAGGTTATGCAGGCTTTCCAAGAACTAGACTAAGACCACTAAGCCAAGAAACAATCAGTAACATTTTCACTCTGTGTTCATCCTGTAGTATCAATGGCAAAAATGTCTTTTTTTTTTTTTTTTAAATAAAACCACCACAGCTCTGGAGGCAAATATTTATCAAGAGTTTTTAAGCAAGGGGCAAAGGATTTTTTTTTTTTTTTGCTTTGTGAGAAATTCAGAACATCTTCTGTTTATTTGGTAAGTTTCAAGAGACACAAGTCAATCAGGTGTCAAATGCACACAGTTGATAACTAGAAAATATTTTTTTCACTCATACCATTTAAAACTGTATTTAAAATTTCTACTACCAACCTACCAAACTAAAGACATTCTACAAGCGACATGAATTTCTTCAGAGTCCAGGTTTCCACTCATTCATCCTCATATTTCCTGATACAGTTGCCATGATATCTCTCATGGATTAAAAAAGACACAGGAAAAAACACTGAGCAATGCTGCTACTTTTACAGTTAACGAAAACATAGAAAGGAGATCGAGTTTGGGTCTGTGGAGAAACAAGGAGAGGAAATTCTAAACCAAAATCAACCCCAAACCTGGCAAACTGCTAATGGCAAAGAAACAAGAAGGCATATGTAGGGTAAGCTTGGTTTCTCTGTTGGTTGATTTCAGAAGTCAGGAAGGAAGCAGAATTACTATCAGTATCTTTCTGGTAGTCCATGCTCCATGTTGTCTGCAGTAACTTCTGCTCTTGAGCCAGATTGTCTCCCCTTACCTCAGCTTCATAAAAGAAGTTGAAATGGGAGATGAAGCATTAAAGAATATTCGAGAACTAGAAGACAGCAAAACTGCTTAGAAATGAGTCAATGCTCAGACCACTGAAAGCTTGCAGGCTTTCAAGTAAGTTTCATTACTGATACAAAACGCTTCTAGGTGCTCTAGTTTACTCATCTGGCCTATCTCCCTTATCCCCTCTGCTTTTTGGGAGGAGGCCCCCACTCTGCTAAGGTCAAGTTTGGCTGTCTGCAGTGCAGCAGTACACCCTGTGAGGTGTCAAGTCCCTCAATGAATATGTCTCAACATTGCTGAAATATTGCACCTCTTGCTATTACTGCTATTTGTGATAAAGGGGACATACTAATAAGATGCTTGTCAAGGGTTAAGGAAGACTTGCTAACAGGAACAACTCCTAGCTAGTCTTGAACCCAGGACTGATCAAGAAGAAACATCAATCGAGACATAAGTTTGAGCCTAACACCATATTCTGAGTAAATCATGTACTCAAAGACTATGTGCTCTGTGGAAATAAAATTATTTCTTTGACAAGTTCCAGCCCCCCCCTATTGGTGTGAGGAACTCCTTATCTGTTCTATGAATCCCTTGCTTGTTTCATAATTGGTCATAAATTCAGCCAAAGTATTTAACTGTAGCTAGTTCGAGCTTCCCCTTGTCTTTGAAAGTACACAAAACCTGCTGAAACTGAACTTCTGGTTTGGATCAGAGTCAAGGGGTAACTGAGTCTGTGCAAAACAGAAGGTTACTTGCGGTGACGAAGAGGAGCCATCTGACTTCATCCCCACGACCCCCAACGACCACCACCAAACAGCAGTGCGCAGGAGCAGTTGGGAGGAGTTTGTGGAAATGGCTTTTTGGAACTCATTTTAATACGAAGCAGGACAGGTTATGAATATGAAGAGGTGTATGAGGTAACCTAATGAATAAGTATCATTGAACAGTATATAACCAAGAAAAACTGCCATGTTAGTGTGCGTGCACCTGTGGTGGAGCAACATCCCCCAGTGCACCCAACGCTGAACCGTGAAATTCCCCACCTGAGGTGAAGCCCATTCAGACTTCCGGGACGTTTCAGCTCCGTGGTGGTAGATACTGCAATCTCTCTCTCTCTCTCTCACTGTCTTTCTCACTCTTTTCTCTTTCTTTCTCCACCCTCCCCACCCCAGCTTTCTCCTCCAAATAAAGTAACTTAAACCTTTACTCCGTTTTGAGTTTTAACTCTGTTCCCGAGAATTAGGAAGAACTTACCACGATAAAGCACCTAATTGGACATCGCTCAGGGGTTAAGCCCAGCTGCCCCCAGCCACCCAGAGCAATCTGAGGTTGCTTGGAATGCAAGGGGGTTTAACCTCTGCCAAAGCAGTCTATCTGGTTGTGCTCGTGACACACCCCCACCACCAGTGCCACCCTCCTGCTGATGTGGTAAGCCAATGATTTATTTGCCTCATACGGGAGGGTGGGTGCAAAGATATCCCTGTGGAGAGAGCCAGGCCGCAGATACTGCACTGAATCTTTTCTCCACCCACGTACAGTCTCCAGGATACCAAAACTGAAGAGAGTTTTGGCTTGCATTTCCAATGACTGAAGGGGTCTAAAAACCAGCGTCCTTCATAGCCTCACCATGACCTTCACAATTTAAGAATCGTATTTGCAAGTCTGAGGTTTTATCAGACAAAAAAACTGACCTGGCAGGGTGTTGTGAAAAGCAGCAAGCCCCACACGGTGAGTAGGGTTTCTGAAGATGCCAAAGCTACAGTGCAGCTTCTGCCTGTCACAGGTTTCCACAGCAGAATGAAGAAGCATGTCTTCAGGATGGATTATGCAATGTGCTTTTCTCCTCCTTTCCCTCCTACCTCTCCCACCTTCAATGACAGGAGGCTGGGATGGGTGCAGTGCTTTGAATTTGAATGGAGAAGCAGGGAGGCTGGGAATGTAGGGTTTCATTAGGGGAAGGCTGATTGATGATGAGGATTTTCTAACAGCATCCTGGTGCTTACAAAATACATTTGCAAAGCTAGAAACTTGTATGCCAAGTGAAACTGCTACAGATGTACATTATGCACATCAGCAAATCAGTCTGACTTTCAGAGTCTTGATTTTCTCATATGGAGATGACTTGTTACTTTACTTAGATAAATTTAACGTAAGAACACCTACACCCAGGCAGTAACACACATAATAGCAAAAATGCAAGCATACAAACAAAAAGAGGGTGTAAAATCTTGCTGCTTTAGTTTAGTGAACGATGGTAGAGTTTGTATTTCTGATCTCCTACCCTAATCAACCACTGCAGAATCAAGGCTTTATATGAGAAGTGACAACAAACCCAGTTAATTTTTTTTCATTACAGGAGGGCATCATGGTACTTGCAGCCACAATTACCACTTCAGATGCCTAATTACCATCAACCCTTTCTTTCAACCCTATGTTGTTTGGATCCTGGAATCTCGTTCCTGGGCTCAGATGCTCAGTGGCACGCCAACTTAGGTAGTGTAAGATAACAAAGTGCCTTCACCCACACAAAAGGTTACAAGAGGTTACTCAATCACATATGACTGACGCTTCTTTAGAACTTTCCACAAAAACACTGAAAGCGAGGTGAAAAAACTGCACCCAAGGCTGAGCAGAGGCAGACCAGTTCACACAAGTATAACAGTCCTAGCTTCTCCAATAGCATGCGTATTACCAATGCACACCCTGTCCCGAAAGGTCACTTAGAGTTTTACCTACAGAAAAATATCTCACAGTTTTAAACAAAACAAGCTGACATCTTCTGGGATATTATGGGAGAAAACTTCAGGGAATTGTTCTGAACACTCGGGAGCAGAAACAGCTGCTTAAAGCCTTCAAGAAAAGGAAGAGGAGGCTATCCTTTTCCAAAAGGGGATGCAATAGGTTCTGTTTTAAGCATTTCCAGGAAACTCCCAAAGCAACAAGGAAAGAATAAGAAAAAAAAAAGTCACCAAGAAACACTTTAATCTAGAGGAATGATAAGAAAGTCTATATTCAGCAAGCCACGGTGCTTAGCCCATATAGCTACTTCTGATGACAGGGAGAAAGTGCACACATCTGTCTTCAGCTGCAAAACCCAGGGAGGTTTGTACTTCTCATGCTCACAGCCCTGCCCAAGCGGTATGGACACGAGGGCTGTGCTCCTCAGACACACAAGTGGAACCTGGATTAACAAGGCCTTTGGTTACTATTCACTGTAAATTAACAGTAATAATTCACTTCTACAGAAAAAAATAGAAAAAAAAAAGCCCCAACTTTTAAAACAAGACCACGATCAATAAACAATTGGAAAAAAAATTGTATTTTTGTTTCCCTGGAGCAAAGAGTAACACAGAATACAAATGAAACGGTATCTTCATACCCAGGGATGACAACGGTACTTTTACAGGAAGAGGTAGTTTCCTCATCTCCTTAACACCCAACAACCGCGGGCAAACGCGCTTTGGGAGCACGGGGTGGGGGGTGAGGGGTAGGGTTTCCCTGTGCTTTTTCCATAGCACAGCCTGGCTTCACCTGAACAGGAAATAAACCGCAGGAAACAGACCTTCCCCAACCAACCCTCCCTTTCACACCGGCTTGTGACAGCCGCGCGTCAGCACTGCCCGTCCCCACAGCGGCATACCGCCAGCACGCCGATCACTCCTAAGAACCTACAGCATTAAGCCGGGGGGAAAAGGAGAGCTACTTGATTCTGCCATTTTAAGGAGGAGGGTAGATAAGCGGCCAGCGACAGCCGGGGGCTGCTCTTCCGCCCAAGTCGGGGACTGCCGGGGTGGGGCAGCTCCTCAGCCCAGAACGTAGCACAGCCTGCCAAACCCGACCCGCAAAACAAGGACCCTCGTCGCTAGCCCCCTCCACACCCTGGGGCCACACGAACCCGCCCGGGTAAGGACGATCAGGAGGAGCACCCTGCTCCACGCACCACCGCCGCCGTCACTTGCTCCTTCCGCACGCCGCTCCCTTCGCCCCGACACCGGCTCGGGGTGCCGGGCGGCTTGGGACAGGAAAAAGCAAAGGGCTAAGGGAAGGAAGGAACCTGGCTACCGCCACCGCCCTCTACGACTTACCCTGAAGGGGCATGTAGACCATCAGCCAAGCCAGCAGCCTCATAGCTGTTCTTCCCGAAAGCTTCACCCCTGCCGCCCGAAACGAAGACTGACTAGGCGCCCGGCCCCGCCTGTGGGCGCCCGGCCCGGCCCCGCCTCCGGGCCACCCGGCCCTCGGGTAGGTCCCCCGGGGTTGCTGCGTAACCACGGTTCGTTCGGGAAAACCGGGCCGTTAAGAGAAGGTACTCGAGGCTTCACGCCCCTTCGCGGGTTGCTTCGGCGGGCTGCGGCTGCCGGAGAGGAGCTGAGGTGGTGTTGCTGCGAAGCGGAGGGTTCAGGTTGTTGGGGTGGCGCCCCAGCAGGCGCCGGCGGCAGGAACGGCCGTGCTGTTCCTTACGGCAGGGAGCTTTCACCTCTGCTAATTGCAAAGCTGAAATTAAATCGATTTAGTGTGGAGCGGGAGCCCCACAGGTTAGGGGGAGAAAAGAAGTTCAGTAGGTAACGCGCAGCTCACCAGCTCAGAAAATGATGGTCATCTAAACCTAACACTCCCTGGAGCCTGGTGTTTGATACCAGTGCTCCCCCAAAGCACCTGCTGTTCTTTCTGGGGGACACCTGGCAATATGTCTGTTTCAGGGGTGGGCTGAAGGCTAAGGCTGATTGTGCTTAGGTGCCTTCTGCCTCAGTTAAGGGGGAAAAAAACCCAAACAGAAACTAGTTCTGACTTATTTGAGCTTCCTCAGAAGCCCATTCACAGAGCTAAAAGAAACTTACATTCCCTTTTATGGATGACTGGCCTCTTGACAGTACAGAGTGGTTTTTGAGTGCGGTGGGTTAACCCTGGCCTTAGGCTAGATCCCCACCAAAGCCTCTCTGTCACCCCTCTTAGCTGCACAGAGGAGAGAAAATGCAACAAAAGGCCAGGTTAAGATAAGGACAGGGAGAGATCACTCAGCAGTCACCGTCAGAGGCAAACCAGACTCAACTTGAGAAAATTAACTTAATTCATAACCAATCAAATCAGGGTAGAGTAATGAGAAATAAACCCAAAACTTGAAACACCTCCTCCCACCCCTTCCTTCTTCCTGGACCCAACTTCACTCTTAATTTCTCTGTCTCCTTTCCCCAAGCAGCACAGTGGGATGGGAATGGGAATTGTGGACAGTTCATCACACGTTGTCTCTGCTGCTCCTTCTTCCTTAGGGGGAGGACTTTGCACACTCTCCCTCAGTGTGTAATTCTCCAAGGTGAGCCCTCACAATGGGCCACAGTTCTTCATGAACTGCTCCAGTGTGGGACCCTTCCACAGTGTCTCAAGTCCTGGCAGTAAACCTTTTCCAGCGTGGGCTCCTCTCCATGGACTGCAGGTCTGCTCCTGTGCGAGCTTCTCGAGGTCACAGCCTTCTTCAGCTGTCTCTGGCATGGGGTCCTCTACCGGCTGCATGTAGGTATCTGCTTCATCATCCTCCAAGGGCTGCAGGAGCATAGCCTGCTTCACGATGATCTTCATCACAAGCTGCAGGGGAATCTCTGCTCTGGCATCTAGAGCACCTCCTCCGCCTCCTTCACTGTCCTGGGTGTCTGCAGGGTTGTTCCTCTCATATATTCCCATTTGCCTCTCTTGCTACAAAAACTGCTTGTAGGTTTGGGGTTTTTTTTCCCCCTTTTAAACTGTGTTATACCAGAGGCTTTACTACTGTCACTAATGGGCTTGAAATTTGCTAGAGTTGTAAGCTCCTTTACCTCATTGCCACAGGCTGCAGCATAAACTGGAATTACACTGGACCTTGGGCTGAACAATGCTGTTTCGTTCACTTTTCAGTGAAACAGAATAACACCAATCCATTCTCCATAGCAATGTTGGAATGACACAGCGCATTAGCGGCTTCCAAATAGAGTCAGGCCCTTTGCATAAATTCCTTTTGGTTGGTGGGAGAAATCCACAAGAAACTTTCTCTTGTCCCTTTACCCCTCCCATTGTAGATCTGTCAAGCATCCAAGGGAACTCCCTACCCTGGAAAGGCTCCAAGTCACACTGTTTACACCAGAGCTGCACATGTAGTTATCTTCCTGCCATTTACTGGTGGCAGCCACAGCTGTTCTCTGCTACTGAGCAGTCCTTTGGTCAGGTAAATTGTCTTCCCAAGCTGTCAGAGACTTTGGATTGAACCTTGTTACTGTGAGAATGCCACTTCCTACCTTGCACACCACACCTTTCTAGTATGTTATGAAATCTTCAGTGTTAGCAGAGAGAAACCTTAAGTACAGACTGCCACTTTCACTTACATTATTTTAGGGAGGAAGGAACCACAGGATGTCACACACTAAATTCTTCCGACCAAGCTGCTCCACGTTGTAGAGAATGATTAGGGCTTCACAGGGCAGAGGAGTGAGGAAGAAACATGAGCCTGATGGCTGGTGTCCTCACCTAGGCTCCTCTGGTGTTGGGAGACTAGAGGGATGCATGGCAAGGATGTATTTTCCCTTCTTGTGCATACTTACACAGTCATATTAGGTTGAAGGTCCCTAAAGTACTCGTGAGGGACTCAAGAAAATGACTGGGTTTCCTCCTTTCCTGACTGAGTTACCCAATCAGACTTGCCTGCATTTTCCCTTCCTCAGTTGTCAAGTCAATCTTCAATGTTTTCTTCCCACTATGTCACAGCTAGGATGCTCTTCTGAGAGTGAGGATTTTGAATCGCTTTTTGCTGAGGTGAGAACTAAACGTGGTTCCTCTGTCAGTCATGGGAACAATACACAGGAGCCTAGGTGCTTCACATGAAGCCATGGATTCTACTCCACAGGCTAAAGACAGAAAATACAGCAACTGTGATACTAAATATTCCAGCAGTAGGGTGAATCCAGGCCTTAGTGTACAGCCAGCTAAGCTCTGCATGTGTTTCATGCCCTCCCTCGAATGCAAAGACCACAGGGAGTGGTTTTAAATTAGTCGCCATTTGCTTAAACTCTGGCTTGGTTTTCCCCAAGGCCCCGCACTGCTACCCCAACTCCATTGTTTCCGCTATCAGCCAACCGTTCTCCAGTCTACATGAATTATCCTGTGACCAGGTTTCACTTGACTACTGGGCTTTTGCAGTGCTGCTGTACCTCTGCCAGCTGCTGCTTTGTGGGTGGGGAGACGACATTTTCAGCTGAGTTGGGCGCTTTCAGCATTTGCTTGGATGTACAGACACTGTGAATAATGGTTCCTCATGTTTTTAAACTAAAGGAATTGGTGCACAAAATCAAGCTTGTTTGCTTTCGTTATCCCTGACTCATTCTCAAATGAATCGCGCCGTGCTCCGTGACCACATGCTGTGAAGAACTGTTAAACACATCTAATGTGGTTTTAAAGTCTCTGCCACAGTGTTCTTGTTGCTGTTATAGTTGCTCCCATTGGGAGGTAAAGCAAGTGGCACCAGCGTTAAGTTCCTGAACTAGTATCACTGCAGTTACTGAGTAGTCAAGTTTGCAAAAAAAGAAAGCAAGCACTTCATACCAAAATAGTTTTACTGGTAAAAGCATTTTTAAGCAGAGAGGAAGTGAGTGGCTTTCACTGTTTGCATGAGGGACCACCACAGTGGGGTGATTTTGCATGGCAAGGTTTGGGGAGGGGGCGGTGGTGCTGCAGGAGTGGCTTCTGGAAGAAGCAGACAGAAGCTCTCTGCAGGCCCCACAGGGCAAACACCAGCCGGCTCAAGGCCGGAGCTGTTGCTGACCAAGGCCGAGTCCATCAGCAATGGTCACAGTGCTTCTGGAAATCACATTTAAGAGGGAATAAACCACAAGTGGATGCTTTTTGCCACCAGAGAAGGGAGTGAGAAAGTGTAAGAAACTGTGCAGGCACCAAGGCCAGCGAAGAAGAGGGGGAGGAGGCATCCCAGGTGCCAGAGAGATTCCCCTGCAACCTGTGGAGAGAGAAGCACACGCTGGAGCAGGTTTGCTGAGGGGAGAAGGTTTGTGACTCCATGAAGGACGAGGGTGGAGCAGTCTGGGCCTGAGAGACATTCTATGATTTATGACTGCACCCCATAGCAGTGACCCAGGGCAAGGCAGCTGGTGAGGAGCTGAAGGGAAAGGACTCACTTTGGAGAAGTTCATGGAGGACTGTATCCCGTGGATGGGACCCCATGGTGCAGCAGGGGAAGGGTGTGAGAAATGCCCCCCCCCCCAGCTAAGAAGGAAAACAACTCGTGAGGAACTGACCGAAACCCCTGTTCCTGTCTCCCCCTGTGACACCTGTTGGGGGAGGAAGGGATAGAAATCATGAATAAAGTGGAGGCTGTGAAGAAGGGGGTGGAGGGGGCGGTGTTTTAAAATCTGGTTTTACTTTCCATTATCCAACTCTGGTTTAACTCTGTGTGTGTGTAGTATAATAAATTAGATGGTATATTTTTTTCATTCTGTGTTGAGTCTGTTTTGCCTGTGATGCTAATGGCGGAATGGTCTCTCCCTGTCTTCATCTCAACTCCTCTCAATATCTATTTTCTCCCCTGTCCAGCTGAAAAGGGAAGTGATAGAGTGGCTTTGGTGGGCACCTGGCCTCCAGCCAGGGTCAAACCACCACATACAGTATGCCAATATAATAAAGAAATTCCTGGAATTACTACATCTGAGATTACAGAAAAAAATCCAACCTTCTCTGGAAGCAGAATTTTTAATTTATGAAGACTTTTAAAATGTTTTAATTTTTTTTTAGCATACCAGAATGTTGTTTAACAGCTCTGAAAATACATGTAGCAATGCAAAACTAAACTGAATCTGCATATCTTGGCTGCAGGTTTGTTTTACTCTAAGGAATACCAGTGCCCGCCTCACATTAGATGGAATTTGAAATTTCTATAGAACTTGGCAAAGAGTAACAGTTGAATCCTGCTACAAAGAGTAGAGCTTATTACAGTAATTTTAAATAAAATATGGAAAGAAGCAATCACTGGTTTTCTTTAGGCACTCCAATTTGTTTAAGTCTTAGAATAATCTGTCGTTTTCACAATTCCACTGTTGCTCTGGAGGCTTGTATGGGAATGTCCTCTGCCTATTGGTATGATTTCACAGGTTTAGTTCCTTCTTTCTTGATTGAGAGATCTATGGAATTTGTGGGTGTAATGAAGAAGGAGTGGGCTTGTTGCAGTGCATGTCACAACATATGAATCAAGGTGAGTCTAGCGTTGGGGTTGGAAAGAGGAAGAGGGGGCTGAAAGTTAGGAGTTGGCTATTCATATTGCAGCTTTCCATCTTGGAAAATGTACTGGGTTGACAGAGACACTGAGAACATCTTTCTCTGACAACAAGCCAGCTTGATCATGGAGCCAAGTATTACAGGGTCAGAATGTCTGTATTTATGTGTCTCTGGGAAGATGCAGATGGGGCAGGGCTTCAGCCACCCTCCAGGCCAGGCAGCTAATGCTGCCTAACCTCCTTGTGAGAACCGGTGACATTTTCCTCAGGAATGACATGGAAATAAACAAAATCTTCTGCCTAAACCAGCCTCTATTCCCCAGGGCCTTTCACTGGCACAAACTGGAGTAAGGAAATGACTGCTATTACCAGTAACTGTAAAGGAAAATAATGTCAGATGCTTTTGGAAAGGTCTTTGATCATGTTTCTGATTGGACTGCAGCGATTGCTTCATTTTGTTGTTCAAATAAAGCAGGTGCAGAATGGTGCCTGGACAGGGAATGCTCCTTCGCTCCTCACACTCATTGCCATTTAATGGAGTTGGGCAAAGCTGCCTTGTTCTTCTGCAAGAAGGACCAACATGCCCCACCGAGACTCAACAGGCATGCCATTACCTGAAAGGCTAACACAGCCAGGGAGATGGTCAAATCTCATACTCTGTTGTGATGGACTCACAGTTGCATGTTTGGTTGTGGTCTGGATGCTTTGCCACCTGTTTACACACAAGCAGTGCAGGTTTTTGTTCAAAGAGGAGTTTTAAGTATTTGCACGCTTATGATACTGACACATCACTGGGATCATCCTTTTATGTGCAGTAGTATCTGGAATGCAGCCTTGAAAGGAAAAGCAGAGTGTTCCCTGCCATCAGAAACACACAGTCTGAGTGTATTACAGCAATATGGCCACCAGTTACATTTTAGCCTCTTTCTCCTGATATCTTTTCAGACCTAATCTGTTGGTTTGCTGCCTTTTAGCAGTTACAGGAATCTGACTGAAAGTAGAAACACGGGAAAGAGACAGCAATGCAATAGATACACAGACACAAGGCTGGTATAAATCTTCCTGGCGTGAGTATGCTGGAAGTCTTGTGATTAATCAGCATTTCCAGTCAGAATTTGGCAGACAGGTCTAGGTGGCAAGGATAAAGTACCGTAACTGTGTCTCTTTCTGGGACTGGTTTCACTAGCTGATTTCTGAAGTGAGAGGTTTGCCTTTGAGTAAAGGGATGTGTTAGCATCTTTTTTTAACCAAAAAGTCAGAGAAGCCCTTTGCTGACACAGACTTTGGCTAATGGTCAAATAAGAGCAGAGGTAATTGCCCCTGCTCTTTTTTCCTAATAGAGCACAGGCTGGTTGATCATTAACAGTCAAGCTGATAGAGCAGCCCACCACAGCTCTCTTTCCCTGTCAATCCTTGTTTTTGTAGTGGAGCAACAGGATGATGCTTGAGGATCTGAGGAGAAAGCTGCTTGTTGTTCTTGCTGTCCTCTTGCTACTCAGCTCAGCACAAGCAGGTAAGAAAGAAAATCCTGAGTGCCTGGCAAGGGATTGAAGGTTTTACATAGAAGGACCTGAATTCAATTCTCCCTTAACAACCCGTGTGTTGAGAGGTCCTTGCTTTAATCTAGTTAGGTGCTAGGTGAAGGGTAGTGCAAGAATGGTCCTATCTTCTCCCATGCTTTGATTCAATCACTCTCAATGATTTAATTCCACTAACCTGATTTAAAAGAATGATCTGGGTTTACCCTGAAGTGTAAGGAAGCAGAAAAAGGGACTTCTTGACCTCTGGCACTGGCATGCCATGCTTTGAAAGCTTAGCAAGCGTAATCTGCAGTAGCTGAGAGAAAATAAACAGCTGCCACACTTCCATTTCTATCTTTAATTGTCCTGTCAATGAAGCTGCTTTTGTGATCATCCCTGCAGCCCCACATCACCTTCAGCTTCACAGCAGCGCGCTCCTGCCTAACCTTTGCTCACAGTTCCCCCGGCTTTACACCATTTCTGACACACACTGTGCTTGCACTGAACCTGCCCTTCCTAGTTAAGCAATGAGCTGTGTATTTTTCTTTCTCCTTGCCTTCATTACACAGGAAGACCAACAATAAACAACAGTAAGGGACAGTCACATCCCACAAGGGGAAATCTGAAAGTTTAATGTCACTTCTTTGTGAGAAGGCCATGTTCTGCCAAGCTATTGCAAAGTGTCTTCTAAGGGAACAACCAGCAGTTAGTAAACTGGTTGTTTGGTATTTTTTTCCCTTTTAATTTTTATATTTTATTGTACATGTGGATTCAAGGCTATCTTGCTTCCTCTGGTCCAGAAAAAGGCAGGTGCATGCTTTGTCATTGCAGTGGGATACAACTATGCCAATTCATAATGTAACATTTTTTTTAGGTCAGAAGGGATCATTTAATCAATTATTTGGCTTCCTGCTCATTGCAGGTTAATAAATTTCACCCTATTAGTCCTTCAGTAAACTGAACAATTTGCCTTCAACAAGCCTTTCAAAATAGTGGCCGGTCTTCCGAAATGGCAAAAGGTGAACCCACCAGTTCTGTGGGTGACCCAGCTCCACGTACTGCTAGCCATACATACTGCTAAGCTTCCATGCTTGCTTTTTATCCAAAATTTGCTCAATTTTTACTAGCTACAGGTTTGAGATTTTTTTTTTCTGTCTAGATCTAAGTGACTTCCAGTAGCCGCCCTTTCCTTTCTAAAGTCTTTTTATCCAGTAAATTAATCAATCAGGCAATTATCATAGACATGTTTAATCATTGGCATTCTCATATTTACTTCTGGATTTTTCTATGTAATTGTCAAATTAGGCTTCTAGGCCTTCTGCTGAGCCTAGTGGAAGTTGAATAGAAATATTCCCATTTGGTGCTGACTACCTGTTGGCAACCGTTTTTTAAAGATCTAATAGTGAACTGATAAATGTACTTAGTAGCTGCCACATGTGGCCAGTGTGGAAAAACCCCCAAGCCAACAGTATGTCGTTCACATCTCTGTAAAACAGCTCACCGAAGTCAAAGCTACCATGACATCCATGGTTATCTTCCACAGCCAGGGCCGGAATTCCATCAAAGGACAGAAGCAACTTGATCAGATGAAGTTTCTGGAATAGTTTGATTTTAATTTATGCTCTATCCTTTTAATCTTTATTAATGGAAGCAAGATTGCTGCCTTCTTTTTCCTGGGAATTAGAATGAGTGCTCTCGTTTTGCCTGTTTCCATTGCGCAGACATGGAGTAAATATCCTATTCACTCCTTCAAATTGCAGGGAAAACAGGGAGACTCCCAGGGCACCACTGCACTGACTTCCAGACAGCACATTTCCTACAGGGCAGCAAACTTAAGGTCCAGTTTCTTCTATTCACCTCCTCAAGCCCCAGCTGTGGTGAGCTAATTTTAGCTAACGATGATGGCATCGAGAACTCCAGCTTCAACAGCAGCCTGGAAACTAAGATCATAATCCATGGCTTCAGGTGAGAGAAATAGGAGCTCTGTGACTAAGTTTTTACTGGTAAATTCAGTGCTTCTAGGGCATTCCCAGCACTAGGTGTGGCTGGTATGGAAACTTCCTGCTCGTGTGACTTCAGTGTCCCCAGCAGAGTGGTTGCAGCAAAACACATGCTAAGGACAGTCTGGAGTGCTCAGCCCCAAGCTGGACCTGGGAAGTGTCTGGGAGACTGTTGGTGGGCCAGGGGCTTGGAAAATGCCAACAACCCCCGTTTCAACACAACTTGCAGCCCTTTGGTTTGACCAGTTGCCTATTTTGCATGTGCTTCGCATTTTTTTGTGGAGCCTAAAAATAGTTAGGCTGTTACCTTTCTTGCTCTCATTCTCTCACTCTCACTTGCTCTCTTGCTCATTCTGACATTCTCTCTTCCTCTTTCCTTTTCTTTCCTTCTTTCAACATTTTTATTTAAGAAGCCTTCAAGATTTGTGTCCCTTTTAATTGTTGTCTTGGAGCTCATGTCCTGATGTGTCAACAGCCTGGCTTAGTCAACCTTTTAGGAGGCCTGCTGGACACATCACACTTCTATTCTTGAAACTGCAGGCATTCGAGATGGATTTTTTTAAGCTATCTCCATTCTGCAGGCTTACCTGACTGTGCCACGTGTGACACTAGAACTTTTTTTTTTTTCATGTGCAAAAGCCTGAATGGAAAGTGCCTGGAAGAGTGGAATGAAAACACAGAAGATGTTGCAATGTCTTTTCAGAAAGACAGCTGTTGCTTTCATGTGATACAGCAAAGTCCCCAGCGGGTAGTATTAGAGGAAGTAGGTAGAACACAGCCTCCTCCATTTTCCTTGAATTCTTGGGTACAGAATTTTTTATTTTTTTTTAAATTCTCCACAGATGAGGAAATGTAGCCATGGAAGACTTAGTGATTTGACCAGGGACTTTCCTGCCAGTTGTTAGCGGAGCAGGATCCAGGTGTTCCTGGTCAGATCACTTACTCTGGATAGGTGCTGTGTTGGCTGACTGAAGCACCACAGCGAGACTGAGCCCTTACAGTGAGACTGAGCACTTACAGGGGTAAGTGTTGTCTCATTCATTAAAATATCTGAATTAACCATTTCTGGAAAGTGCTATTACGCCACTGCAAGGAAATGCCAGGTGTGGGGTGCCTGGCACCAGAAAAAGACTTTTAGCCGCAGCCTCCTTTGAGACATGTAAAGCTCCAGCACCAGAGAACAACATATTGGCATGAGCCTTTCTTTGAAAGACAGCTGATGTATTTGTTTCTGATGACTTCACAGGGCTTTGGGTACCAAACCTTCCTGGATTGAAGACCTTGTCCATGCCATACTGCACACAAGCCAGGTGAATGTGATCGCAGTAGACTGGGTTTATGGGTCTACAGGAGCCTATCCCACTGCAGTGGAAAATGTCACACAGCTGGCCCTCTCCATCTCACAGTTCATCAGCAAGCTCCTGGTAAGTTACTGTCAGGGAAGCACAACCACAGAACATTGCTCACGCAGATAATCCAGAGAACTGCTCCCAACCAGCTGCCTCCAGAGCTGTACAAGCTGGCGTTTTACTCCAGGCTGAGCTCTGTGTAGCACTCAAGAGATTTCCTTTTGTCCCCTCTCTCAGTCCAGGCTTGAGAGTGCCACTCTTTTCCTTTTTTCTCTTGAGTTTTGACATTTTCTGGAGAAACATCCCAGTTGTCCGCTGTGTCTCCAGGCCAGGACAAACCTGAAGGATTTTCAGGTCCATGCTTCACCAGACAGCTGCCACCTTCTGCCTGGCAATTTTATCCAGGGAGCTGAAGAGAGGGCGGGATTTGAGGTTATTTTATATTTGCTTTGGGCTTCAGATACACTTCTCAATAGCTGGAAATCCCCAGGCATGTCCGTGTTTTTCCACAGACAGCACAGATGAACCCTCATGCAATCAGGGCTATCTGTCTTTGTGTGCTACACAGAAACTCCCACTGTGATGTTTGCACTGCAGACCCAGGCTGCACAGTATGGGAGTTCCTGGGCAGGCACCGTGTTGTGTGCAGTCACATCATTCTATCCAGAAATACAGCAACCCTCAGAGCCTTTATGTCATCAGGAGGAGGTGGGGCAGGTAGAGAGGACTGCCACCTCTTGTTACTGAGTAGGTCACTCAGTGAACAAATGTCTGAGCTGGACAGTATCCCCACCATTCACTCTATGTCTGTGCTGAGCTCTAGTCCAGCTACTGAAGGGAGTTTCTCTGTCCAGCCTCTCCTGGATCACTACACCACAGAAAACTCTATTTGGCTTCTCACAGGCCTTGGTACTGCTCCAGGATATGGCCTCATACATTTCAAAGTGAGGATTTTTCATCTTTCCTCCATGCTGTCATGTACTGTATGCCTCCCCATTGTATGGCACTGCATTGTGCAGACCAGCCTGCAGGCAGCTGGATTCTTTTGGATGGGGTCACCTCACATCATGTCTAACGGGCTGTGATTTACCTGGAAGTTAGGCCTATGGATAAATCCTTAATCTCTGAAAATATAACTTTAAAATACTAATAAGTGTATTGATACAAGGGTGGTATAAAAGTGAAAAGAAAAAAAATCCTGCTGCTTTACTGAGAAAAAGACTATTTATGGCAGACTTGGGTCATTGGGCTGGGAAGGGGAAGTTCAGCCTGAAGCAAGCTGTGCAGAGAAGCTGCAGGCTATGTAGTTATGAACAGAAGCATCTGACCGAATGGTTAGGTCTGCATCTGTGGACCTGAAGAACGACTCTGAAAACCAGGAAGGGGAGTATACCCATCATTCACACACCTTTCTGGCTCTCCACCATACATCTCAAAAGCAATCCTGTATTAGAAGAGATACAGACTTGCTGCATGAGCTGGGACAAGGTATTTCACCTGGCTGCTACAGTAACATTAATTTGTATTATTGTCAATCTGCAGGCCCTGGGAGTCTCAGGGACATCCATCCACATCATTGGGGTAAGCCTTGGTGCGCATGTCGGGGGCCTGGTGGGGCACTTCCATGGCGGTCGGCTGGGACAAATCACAGGTATCATAAATCTGAGTTTTGGGCCCTCACCTGCTCCTTGAGGGATAGAGTGAAGGAGCAAGGAAGGAGTGGCAAATGTAGAGATCTTTTAATTGCAAAAAGACTCATTAGATCCAAGTTCACAGGCTTCTTGCTAGCTTCAGAAGAGCCTGACAATGCCTTTCCAGCCATCAGTCCCCTCCACACCACCAAAAGAATGCTTGTATTTGCAAAAAGGTCCTTCAACCTCTGGTCCACTCTCCAAATCGGTGTCAGCTTAAAAGAATATGAGGCCTCATGTCTCAAGACTCCACAACACTCAAATGCTTTGTTTCCACTTTATAGCATGTATACCTCTGTGGTTCTTAAAGCCTACAGCACATGTGATTATGGGGGAGCAGCAAGAATGAGCTGCTCTGCAGGAAAAAGTGAGCTGAGAGCCAAGGGTGACCACCGGGTAGGTGAGCCAAGGTAGGCAGGGGTGAGACAAGGTAGGCAGGGGCAGTGGCCTCACTGACAAGGGTCACAGTCCTACTGTATCTGGGCCAGAAGAGCAGAGTGGGTCCAGTGGTGGGAACCAGGGTTGTCCACAGTTCAGTGATTCCCAGGCAGGTTGGAGGTGATGAGGAAAACTCATGTTTGACCCAGGAAGTCAAGTCAGCAAGATAAAAGCAGGACCAGCAAGTTACGAGGCTAGGCATGGTATCCCTATAACACAGCTCACCAAGGAGCCTGAGCCAGTGTTGGGAGGCCCCAGATGAGGCTTGTTGCTGTGGTCTCCCACAGGTCAGTTGTTTTCACAGTAGACTGTTCTAAGATCACCCACTTGTACCAAATCAGAACTGACCTTAAACACAGAGAACCTGACTCCTGGGCGTGAGGAAGAGGCTGCAGTGGGGGGAGTACAGAGAAAGGTGCTTAGAATCTGATTGTGGCATTTAGAGCTTTTAGGTTCACTCAGGGCATCAGCACAAATAGGATCACCAAATGATTTAGATAAGAAAGGGCCTTGAAAGGTCTCTAGTTCACTCACTCCCCACACTCAGAGCAGGACTGCCTTCTGAGATTAGACTGTCGAGGGGCTTGTCAAGTTCTGTGAGTCTCCAGAGATGGAGATTCATTTTGATAGGAAGGAAAATACCACCAAGAAGGAACACCTATAAAGGCTTCAGTAGAGTGACCACAGCTCCCAGTCTGCCTCAGCCCATGCTGGTCTGTCTCACAGAGCTGTATCTCACTGCACACTCAGTGTGGCAGTCCAGAGAAGTGTTAGTTCAGCCTTCACACATCGCAGGTACCCAACACTTCATGAAGTGCAGGCATTTCTTAACAGGAGCTGAGCTTCATGCCAGGACGTTTTTTAAGCTGTGAGTTAAACTTTACACTGGGAGGGACTTCTTGTAACCGCTGTCCTTCCTGCAACAGTATTTTATGATCAGCAACATCTTCAGAGCAGAGGCAGACACTTGCCCAGGAAACCACAGTAATTAATTACAGAGTCAGAAAGTCTTCCTCTTTATGTTGTTTTCATATAATAAAAGCTCTGTAGGTTCATTTTTCCACTAGTTTTTTAACTCTGCTAGAAGGCAACCCTTTTCCTACAGTCCTAATCATCCTATGATTCCATAGGCATACTGGGCATTGTAGGTTCCAGTTCAGATTTAGGAGCCTGAAGAGAGGTGGAATTAGACCCAAGATATTTCTGATGTCATCATCTGACTCCTTACACACATGCATACAACACACAGGAATGTGATACCAGAGCCATCATTCACTGAAAGTGTTTTCCATCACCTAAAAAGAGCTGTGGAACAAAACCAGAGTGGATCTTGGAAATCAGAGCACAAACCATATTTTTGTGCAACGAGGTTCTTTAACCCCATGCCTGTTCCTGTGGGTATCTCTCTGTGCAGAAAAGCAAGTGGTGCAGGGACTGGAATGAACAGCCCATATCCAAAATTGCTGAATTTGTTTCAGAGGAAATGAAAAAGCCTGAAGGAATTCAGTTGCATACAGCAGAGCTTCAGTGAGGAGCTTTCTTAGCTGCTGAAGGCGTAGGCGTACATCTCAACGGAGTTTATGTAGCTTGTGCTTGGAGGAGGTAGGCACAGAGGACAGAGGACAGAAACACGCTGTCCTCAGAGCTGTGGTAGAACTGACTGCTGCTCCTATTAGGTGCTTCTCCCTCCTCAGGAAGAACCCCAGGCTATGCTTAAATAAGCAGTATTTTTAAAAGCCTTTAACTAAAACTTGGTCTGTGAAAGTATGGAGGAACCTCTCTGCTTTTTGTATGTGTCAAGATGAAAGAACATGGAAGCAAAATGAAAGCATTCTTCTGACCACTTCTCATTATTAGCTTTTATTTATAGAGATGATAGGGAAGATTTTTTTTTCCTTCTTTCCCTCTTCCTCCTTCCCTCCCCTCTCACAGATATCAACATACCAGTTTGTATAATGTTGATACTGTCTTCTCCATAGAGAATTAATGGGTCTGAGTCCAAGGCAGTGAAACTGGCCGGTTCTGAGGCTAATTTGCTTATGGAGCCAGCTATTGTAATTGCCTGAGGAGTGGGGGTAAAAAATAAAAATCTTCTGGGATTACTTTACTACAAAGAGTGAATAGGATAAACCTCAGCCAGAACAACAACAAGAACAAGGTATTTAACCTGTTCCTTGATATTGTTAAGTATAATTTTCTGTGTTCCTTTGGCTCCCCAGAACTTGCTGTAGGAGCAAGTTTTAGACAAAAATGTAGATGGCTGCTTAAGGACTTGATTTTATTTGTGGGGAGAGGACTCAGAAGCCTCTTAGTTCTAAGGATGTTTCATAGTATCAAACCTTTCTAATGCTTGGAGTGGTTAATCCCTGGGATGCTGAATTCATCACCTAACTGGTGATGTTCAGTGACGTTTCTCAGACTGTAGTGCTAATACAGATTACAACAATTATGAAAGGTGTTATGTGTTTGATTCTCTTTCACTGAAAATCCAAAAGACATCACACCCCCACTCTGTCAGAGGTATTTGAAGCTCAATCACAGCTTTATAGCCCAGAAACTTGAGGTACAAAACTGCTAAAGGGGAGTAGAACAGTGGGGGACAAAGTAAGGAAGCTGTGGTGGAAGTCAGTGAGGGCAGAGACCATTCTGGAGCACGATCATTGTGACCTTTGAATAACTTATCACTCACAACATTTTTAAAGTTTCAGATAAGCAGTTTCTCAGGCATTTAATTTTGTTGCAGCCCTGGATCCTGCAGGCCCTAAGTATACCAGAGCCAGCCCTGAGGAACGCCTGGATCCTGGGGATGCCCTCTTCGTGGAAGCCATTCATACCGATGCTGACAGTAAGCTGGCTTCCATCTTCCTTGGCCCATGCTTCTCTTCCTCCTGCCATCGTTATTGCTAAGGAACATGTAGGTCATTTTATGCCAGACTACCATGAGTTCAGTTTCATTCTGAGAAACTTTCTTGATTAATAGACTTTAGTGATTAAGTGATTTGGAGGTATCTGTACCACAGAGCACTTCGCAGCAACATACAGATGAAGACTAGACAGAGGGTAATATTCCAGCAAGTATCTTTCTTAACCCTTAACCCTGTTACAGCAGAGAGAGTTCATGTAAAGTCAGCTCAGCCTGGCTTTTCCACCTGGAAGGAATTTACATGTCTGGTCTCACTTTGCTTTTTCCCACCTGCCGTGAGACATGCCACTGTGAATGCTGGTGGAAAGTATCACAGTCAAACTAACAGCTGGTGCATCAGCAGAGTAACTTCTCTTAAGTCACTTAGGGTCTACGTGGCCAAAACATGTGCTAAAGAACAACGTGGTGTCTCTGGGTTATACCTCTTGCCTGGAGATGATGAAAATGTCTACCAGCATAACTCTGAATCATGCCTCATAATCTGCCATAAAGGTTGTGGCCAGTTTTGTTCTCCTTTACATGGAATCAAGAACCTGAGTCACAGAGATGGTGATTGAGCCACAGCTCCCAGTCATTTTGATGACAGGGCCTGGAGCACGCTCTGCTTCACGCAGCAAACCTGCACAATGCAGGCATGTATGGACAGGAAATCTGCCCTTGCTGTCTTGGGCCTGGACCTGGGTCCAGCTCTACTAATGTTCAACCAGCTATTTGGGCCTGTCAAACACCGTGTGGGATAAAGCCTATCGAATAGCCAGGTGTAAGAAGGAAGTTGTGTTTTGCCTCCTTTCAGATTTTGGGATCCGGATTCCTGTAGGCCACATCGATTATTTTGTCAATGGAGGAAAAGATCAGCCGGGATGCCCCCGATTCATCTCTGCAGGTAAGAACACGACGTGGCCAACCAAAGAGCTCTCATGGCTGTCGAGCAGCCTGTGAACATGTTGCTTGGCTGCTGCTGCAGCCAGGGCAGACATCAAAGTGAGACAGCATGTATTTGGAAGGACACATGGCAGCAGAGATTCGTGGCCCACATCTCCTCTCAGCAGTGGCTGAAATTAAGACCTTTTCAGTGGTCTGTGGGGACAGGACAAGGGGCAAAGGCCTCAAGTTAGAGCACAGGAAGTTCCGCACCAACATGTGGAAGAACTTTTTCACAGTGAGGGTGACAGAGCCCTGGGACAGGGTGCCCAGGGGGGTTGTGGAGTCTCCTTCTCTGGAGATATTCAAGACCCATCAGGACAACTACCTGTGTGACCTGTCCTAGGGAACCTGCTTTGGCAGGGGGTTGGACTTGATCTCTTGAGGTCCCTTCCAACCCCTAAGATTCTGTGATTCTGTGATACCAGTCAAGTGTCTTGGCAGCACCACTGTCAAGAGATGCATTTTTGATGACACCTCTGTATGAGTCAAAACCCTAGCATTGGTAGAGTTTGCATCAACAACAACAAAGTATTCTTGCTAAAAAGGCTCCTCAGTATTACTAGCAAAAGCTTCTCTTTTTTTCATGCTGAAAGCTGTGTCTGTACTTACAGAGATGGCTTGTACAATACCTGGTTTTTCCTTCTAGAGAATAGGACTTTACACAGAAAATAGTGTGGACAAATATTCATATATGTCTGGATGAGCCCGTTGCATTGAGGATGAGGTCACAGGAGACATCTATGGTACCTCACTCCCTGCAGCTGGGAGTCAAAGCTATTATACAGCCTTGGAAAGAGCTTGGGGCCTCACTGATAGTGTGCCAATAGAGACATGGCACCCCTGTGGTTTTCCTCTTCTGGAGGACTGTCAGTGTGGGAGATAGATACACCTCTAACTTGCTGTGTAACTTCTCTTGCAGTTTCTGTGCTTATAGTCACAGAGATGTTCTGCAAAATGTTACAAATGGGAAGGATATGGCTACAGAATCAGAGAGAACATTTCTTGTCTCTCAGTTCCTTGGGAACATGCAGAAAAAAGACTGAAGCTAATGGAAATACTCATGGTTGCTTTTCTCTGAGTGTTGTTTTTTTCCTTACAGGCTATAAGTATCTGATCTGTGATCACATGAGGGCAGTACATCTCTATGTCAGTGCCTTGAAACATTCATGTCCGTTGGTGGCATTCCCTTGTCCAAGTCATCAAGATTTTTTGAATGGTCATTGCCTGGACTGTGTTGAACCCTTCCTGTTCTCCTGTCCCAGAATAGGTATTGTACCAGCATGAGACCTTCCTGGTGCAGATGACAATACATTCCTGATGGGTGTCAGTGCAGAGCACAGAAGCAGTTCAGATTTCTCTGAGGAGAATTTGCTTTGGATCTCTTTGGGGATAGTGAGAAGCTGTTAGTTTTCAGACTTCTGTAGAGATACTTTATGAGATCATATACTAACCAAGGTAAAGCACCAACATCTCAAACACTTTCTGATCTTTAAACATTTCATAAGGCCCACAAGTGAGTTGAAAGGGAGTCTCCAGGATCACCTGCCAAACAAGTGGGCAATTAGATCCAAAAGTATCTTGTTTAAAGATGGGAAAAAATGGAAATTTTAGCCAAAGCCTGAAATCCCACTCTTCTACAAACCACTCACTGTTGCTGTGTCACCTTCTCATAAATTCCCGCCATGGCCACGCCAAAGCTGAACTCCCTGGACTGGCAGAAGTTAGTAGTTGCCTCTTTTAGGCTTCTGAAGCTGAGAAGTGTCCAGAAGAAGTGGTAGTTCCTAGTCCCAGAGGAATATAAGGAGAGGTCTCTTTTGGTACGGGTGCTCTCAGATAAGCCACCCCCTCCCTATCTCACCAAGCCACACTGTCAGCTAGTCAGTGGTGCAGGCCTCCAGTTATGGCGGTCTTCTCACTTGATCAAGAAATTAAATTTCCCAGCACCTTATGTTTGTATTGTCATTTACATCTGCCCTTGGCAGTCTTGGGAAGTGCAGGCAGTCTTTAGTCCTGCTCATTTTGCACAGGTACAACTGGTGGCACAGCAACCATCAGGTAATTAGCAGAGGACTGAAGTGAAGCCACCAAGAGGTACTCTGAGGATGAATATCCGTGGAAGCCAGAACAGGTTTGCTGAGGGAATGTTAACCTGTCAAAGAGTTGCCACAAACCTGTGCTTGCTCTCATTTGTGCTGGTACAGGCAAAGGGCCTGTCCTTAGACAGCAGAGTTGGGCGGGGCAGGTGAAGGGGGGTCAGGACTGATTGTATTTCAGTTCTGGGTCATTCATGGCTCTCCCTGCCCTGGCTGTGTTTCCTCCTGCAGGCCTGCTTGAGCAGGCAGGTGTCAACGTGAGAAAGCTGCCCAAGGAAGTGAAAGTTTTTTTAATGACCGGTCCCTCAGCCCCATTCTGTGGTAAGTAGCAGTGAGAAGAAACCTAATCAGTGGGGGTAACCAAATGAGACAGATTCTCTGGGGAGGCCAGGTACTTACAACCCACCATCCCCATCGGAATCAGCTGCTGTGACCCAGATGGTCTGAGACACACAACTGCAGAGTGATAGCCCTGCACATGTCCCCCATAAGGACCTTGCCAGTGGGGTTTTAGTGGCTTAAGGCAGTAGCATGGCCTCAGAACTGAAGTAAAGGGTAGTGGAAAATGCCTGTCTGTCCACACTGGACTATGCTGACCTGCCCAGTGTGACACTCGCAGCACAGAGACTAGTTTCTTATGGCTGTCTAATCATCCTTCTGCTGGTGGGGCCACGGAATGAGAGCTGGCAGCCACCTTTTGCCAGGGTTGGGTCCAACCAATACTACCCTCACTCCCACATACTTTGCCTTTTCCTCAGTCCATCACAGCCTGGTTGAGTTCCACTTGCAGAAGAAAAGAGACACAGTCACCAGCATTGAGATCACTTTCTTCAGCAACAGCACCAAGGACACAGCGAAGATCACCATGTGAGTGATAGGACATGCTTCTGGCCTGTTTTATCCCAGTTCTGTGTGTAGGGAAATTTATACCAATCCATGAAAGGCACAGTGATAGTGTATCTCCCTGAGTGCAGTCAGTGTGTGATGAACCATAACCTTTCTTCTTGAGTCCCTCCACATTTGCCTGAAATGCTCTCGGGGATGTGCTGCCACTAACCCTGGCTAGGTCTGCCTCTTCCCTGAGCACAGAAAACAGTAGGTGTGCTCCAGGATCCCCAAATTTGCATACTTATGAGTTGCTACACTGGTTCTTTTTCTACACCCATACTCTTACCTGGTGTCAATTCACACCACAATCACTGCCAGATCGTTATCTCTGCCAGATGGAGGTGGCTACAACAGGACCCCATCCACCAGAGGTTCCAGACTGATGGACTTGGTGGCTAAGACATTTCTCTTGATGACCAATAGGGCAGCAGTTGCAAAGAGGAAACAAGTGCATCTCTGCACAGTCAGAAATGCCTACAGTACCTTGTTGCCTCTGCAGTAATGCAGCAAAGGTCTCAGGTCCTTGTTGTAGAGAAGAGTCCAGGGGCATGGTACCAAGACCACATGTACAGACAGACAGATGTCTCTTGAAAGCACCACTGTCCTTCAGACTGTATCTGAATTAAAAGACCAAACTCAGCTTCCCACAGGGGGATCTCCCCACTGCAGAGAAGTTCCTCAGAAGTCTTCGTGACATCTTCCTGCACTTTCCTGCTGTGGGCTGTGAACCACAGTGCAGACTTGCAGCTAGCACGTGCTGCTGGCTGCCTCAGGAAGCAGGAAAACATTCTGCTGGAGAGCTCCAGCCAGCTCTCCTGGGATCAGAGGGGTTCTAGGACTGACTCCCACACAGTCCTTACTGCTAAGCCAAAACATTGTGACCTGAAGCTGTGTTGCTTTAGCCCTAGGCACCAGGAGGTAGAGGTGGGAACAAGAAAGAGGGAAGCCACACTCCAGGGTGTTTCCCAGCCTGACATAGCTGCTTGCTTTGCAGCTTTCCAGCATGGCTGCAATTCTGAGTTTATACTCCAGCCTGGTGGAGCTCAGTCTGTTCAGTCCCTCCCTGGCTGAGAAGCCAAACCTCCCTTTTCCAAAGGTGCAGGAAGGAGGAAATTGTAACACCCAGGTTGTGTCGGGACCTTGATCCATCCGTTCAAGAAGTGCAGCGCTTCCTCTTGCAGTGTGGGACACGGGTTTGATGGGTGCCCAGCAGGAGGCATGTGAGCAGTGGAGGAAAGGCTGCTGAGCAATTGGGACATGCAGGCAATCCCCAGGCTTTACTGTACCCTCATGTTTTAACAGGACGATAGAATTATAGCAGGGTAACCTCTCCAGACACCCCCTCATCCTGGGGATGGGATAGGATAGGCAAAACCTATTGAAGAATTTAAGAAAGGCAATGTAAGCATGCAGCAGTGCTTCCCCTAAATAGTTTCCCATTATCTAACTTGGTACATCTCAGGGACTTTCAGAGCCAAAGGTGAGATCTTTGTCTTTATCAGCTCCCAATGCTTTTGTCTTCCAAAAATTTGTCCAGTCCCCCTCTCATGACTTGTCCAGTCATGTAAACTTTCCAGCACCCACACCATTCCACAGCAGGGATTTTACCAGTTTAATAGGAAAGGTACTCTGTGGTGCCTGCAATCTTTCTGGGCGTGCCACCTCTTAGCTTGCTTTGATGACTGCTAGTTCGTGTAGAAATGATGAACAACTGATCCCTGCCCGTGCTATTTGTTATTTCATAGATTATGTGAGGGCTTCACAGTAATACCCCAGGTTCCTCCAGTGTTTTGACACACCTGCATGTGGCTGGCACCTGCAGGTTCATTGAATGTTCTCCCTCACGTGTCCCACTCTTGCCTTGCAGACCGAAGCACCAGGAGATGGGCAAACGGCTGCTGGCCCACAGAGTTCCCCTCTGCCAGATAAACAGCGTGACACTGAAATATCTCCCCAAGAGTAAATTCTGGAGGAAAGATGAGTCATCCATTGCTGGCAAGTTCTGTGCAGCCCCACTGCCTCTCAATAGCAAGTAAGTCACAGGGGTATCTTACAGGCATCCAGTGAGTCTATGGATGCAGCCTGTGGTGTGAAGCAATGCACTCCCTCTCCCGTTTAGATAAACATGTAAGGAGGTCTCTCCCTGATCCCCTCTGTGCCCCTATGTAAATAATTTTCCACCTGTGAGAGAAAATATTTCCAAGGTAGTTTCCTAGGAGTTTTCTACAATTCTCTCTCCAGGAGAAGAGTGTTGTGCCATGGAAGGAAAATGGCTGTGATTCATGTCACCTTGAAGATGTTTAAGTCACAAACCATGGCAAAGGCTTCTACTAACCAGACTTTGTTCCTTTTCTTCTTGCTTGCTCTCTCCATCTTCCCCTTGCCTATGGTGGGTCCCTGTTTGAAACATGACAGACGCACGTGTTTCAGGATTAAACCACAGAAGACCAGCAATACATTTCTCCTTCTACTGCAAACGTTTATAAAGCACCAGGGCTAAAGACAGATATTTTGGCATTTTCTAGACTAGGCAATACACAGCATGTTCCTTCAGCCATAAATACTTCACCCAGAGTAGATGCAACAATTTCCTGAGAGAGATAATGGTCGCCTTCCCCATAATACAATATTCTTCCCAGGAGTTTCGCAGATCCAGAGTTCTTGCAGGCAGGGAAAAAGAGCTGCATCTTTACTGACACATTAAACTCTGGCCACATTGCTTCTGAGCTGACCCTTATGCTGGTTCCAGGCTGAAGCAAGCTAGTAAGCACTGCAGTGTGGGGAAGACCAGAAGCAGACAGCAAACCAGGCTCCCAGTCAAATTCTGTTCTGATGAGCAGTAAGGAGACTTGAGCACAAAGCAGTAAAAATACATCCAGTCGGCCCACGTAGGGAAAAGAAAAAGAGGCATTCCTATGGAAATACCAGGCACTCCCTTGAGTGTAAGGACTATCCCTCTGCACACTTTGCCGAGCAGAGCTCTCCAAAATTGGGACAGATGTGCAGATGCATGGCTTTCTAGCATTTCTGAATGGGACAGCATGGCACATTGCCTTAAAGGTGTGCTGACCTGCACCCCCAGAAGCGCTGGGCTTCGCTGTGGTTCTCACAGAGAGCTGTAGAGTTGCACAGGTTCACAATTACGCTGTTACCACTAAGCTGGGAGCACTCCGCGCTGCAATGGTACTGCCAGGAGGTGGTGGTGGAAGGGTGAAGGACAAACCCCCCACATACCTCTCCAGCCAGTTCATCCCAGAGAGAGTCCTGTTCATCACACCCTTGCAAAGTAGCACAAGGCCCATCAGTAGCCTTCTTGCCTCTGTGTTAGGATAGCAACCTCCAACTGCTAATGCACAGCCTGACTTCCTTTCCTATGCTCTTCCCGCAGCAGGACAATGTCATGCCTGCCCTGGAACGTCACCCTCCCTGGCAACACAGACGTCTCCTATGAGCTGCCTGCTGCTTGTGCTTAGCACTGCCCTTGGAGCATGCAGGTTTACCCAAAACCCATGGCTGCTGTCTGCTCACAGATGATACCTTCACTATAAAACCATATGGGATATGTACTTCCTGCATTTGGGACAGGCAGTCAAGGAAAAGAAGGGTATGGCAGATGAGCGAGTGCCAAGTTGCTGGTTACAAGAAGACCTCTCAGTTAAAAGACTGGATTGGGATTTCTATCTTACAGATTCTTTACCCAGATCTGAAAGCAAGTCATTTAATCACTGTATGAAAGAAGAAAATATCACTCTTCTACATGTGAGCATCGGGGTGATTCATTTCTGGCCTGCATTAAAGTGTCCTGAAAACTTCATATTAAAGGTGAGAAGTAGTATTTTTCCTCATTGAGGGGAATCTGTGTGGTTCATATTTGGCTACAGGAAAGAGTCACTCTTACCCAACACTCCCATGAAAAACCCATTGTAGGCTTATCTACAAGATGCCTTCAGAGTGAGACCCTAACTATTTCGTGTTAGTGCTCCTGCTAAATAATCAGAATTAATTTCCTTCCTGTAGCAGGACTGTAGCAGCTCTTCTGGCTGTTGGCTTCTTGTCTTTGAAGCTCACATGGAGCATGGAAGTGCTCTTGCATCCAGTTTTGCAGTGCCCTGAACTGCCCAGAATAAAAGGTAATAGGAGGAGAAAGGAGCATCAAAGCTACAGGGCCACCTAACACAAATTAGTTCCCAGAGCTCAGCATAGCCATTCAGACCTGGAAAAGCAGCAGAGAAAAGATCTGGTGGAAGATTACAATCTGAGGGACACATGTATAGCAATAACCCTCACCTATCTATGCCCTTTCCACCACCTTGAGGTATATGCAAATTAAAGAGGAGATTAGTCTTGCATCACTTCTGCCCACAAACCACATGTTCTGTAGACTGTTTTCTCTGGTTCCCTGGACTGGCTTCACTGGGTGATACCAAAGTGCACCAGGAGTGCTATGGTCAGGAGAGTGACAACCGACCTTTCACCAGAAGTCAGTGGCTTTTTTGAGAAGTGGAGCTTGTTGCACATGAAAAATCCTAACACCTGGAAAAGGAATTGCTGTTCTTACTACAGTGGATGCCCAGTGAGGTGCGTGATACCAGGTCTCCATAGCATGCTTTCCATTGCAAGCCCATTACCAAAACCATCCGGCCGCCAGCATTACAAACCCGTTACCAAAGCTATCAGGCAGCCCATTTTCCCATGTCCTTTCCACAGCGTGTGCCTTGAGAGCACCTCAGGTCTTCAAACGGCATTACCTCCCTCTCCAAATCCTCAAACACCGGCAGTTTCATCTGACTTTAATAGGAATCATTAAATCAAGGGGAAGGCGGATTCTGCTGGCAGGCTGGTATCGCTTGCAACGGTATCGGTGCACCTTGGTATTGGAGCTGCTGACACACCTCAGAGAGGCAGGCCTAGGGAACAAACCGGGGGGAAACACTGGGGCAGGCAACTCTGGTGAACAGCCGTGGGGTGGGAGGTGCTGGAGTGTTACACCGCAGTCTCACGCGTGTGCTTGATGTGCTCCCGAGTGTACACGTCTGCAGGCAGACGTCTCAGTGCTTGCTGTAAGGAGTATCTCTCTGGTCAGAGCCCCGTGTGAGCATACGCTCCCTTGGAGGGGCTTCAGGATCAAAACAGCCTGTTGTTCCCTAGAGTTCGGGGGTGTGAGTGGGAGCCAGAGGGGCTCGTCCTTTGCGGAGAGCGTGGGGGTCACTCTGGAAAAGGTTTTCAGAAGCTGCAGAAGGAAAGGGGGAGAGGGGGAGGAGGGGAAGAGAGAAAGACAGCACCATTATTATAACAGAAATAATTCTTACTTCCAAACTTTTCCAAGATACATACTTCACGGAGCCCATTACTACCTGGTCCTCTCTCCACCCCTTTCCCCAATTAGCACACAAAACGATGTAATTCTTCAACATGTGATAAGTCAGGACACAGGGCTACCCACCCATCCTGAGGCAGCAAAACCAAACCCCTCCAAAGCACCTTCTGCAATATCAGTTAAAAGCCTGCAGCATTTTTAATTTGATTCTCAGAGCAGGTATAGACAATCCCTGCTAACTTAGGTACCAAGCTGCAGGCCATCAAGCGTCCATTTGTTCATCCACCCATCAGGTAGAAATCCAGCCCTCAGATCCAACCATACAGAAGTAAGTAGCAGCAGCCCCACATCTCACAAGCACTTGACAGCCACAAACCAAAGCAAATGCGCTACGAGAAGGGGGAATAAAGCGGGTGGCTTGGGGTTGCTGGAGTTTTCATGCAAGGAGTAAAGCTCCTAGTTTGCTGCAGAGCACTGAGCTGTAGCACACCGTTAAAAAACAGGTTTGGAACAGAACCTCTGAACCCGCCTCTTAAACAGGCAGCCTGTAAGTTACTGAACTCTCTCTCCTCCTCAGAGAAAGAACGGGCTGTCACAGTCAGATGCTCACCAGTGGGACATCCGTCTGTCTTGCTCATAAGCAGACTGGAAACCCTTTCAAGGAACTAGATAAGAATAGCAGCCGATATACATCCTGGGAATATTCTGTTCTGCATGATTTTCACGGTACGTCGGGCATTCAGGAGTTGTCCTCTTGCACCGTGGCACAGCAAGGTCATTGCAGTGACAGAAAATGAAAAGGAACATGATCCCTGGAAGCATTTTGGCACGGGGAATTGAGACAGGTGGAAGGTAACTGCCTGAGTTGGGAGTTGCTGGGGAAGCAGATGAGAGCGCAGACCTGGGGAAAGCCCCAGGGGAGCTCTGATCTCTGGGACCGCAGCTATCGCCTACTTCAAACAATGGCAGGGCAGGGAAGATCCCTGATTACTTCTAAGGGAAAAGCTATGAAAGCCTTTCTCTGGGCCATGGCAGACCTGCTCAGATCATCTGCTGACCCTGGTCATCTTTCTGTGCCTGGTCAGAAGGGAAAATTGCAGCCCCTCTGCATCACTGTTCTATGTGATCAGGCACTCGGGCTGCTGTGCAGTATTGTCCAGATGGGACAGATGCTGTTGTGCACCCACATAGTGAGGGGAGTGATGAGGAAGCACTCTTTCTGCTGTTATGGGCATGCTAACCAGAGTTCCTGTTTCCTTGTCTAAGTACCTTAGAAATGGAAATACCACACTGGCTGTTGTCTCTAGACTGACAGGTAAGGAAGATCCTCCTTCTCTCCCACCGCTAATACCCACCTCTGAAACATATCCAGGCTTTTATCACATGTCTGTACTGCAGGTATCAGCACACCTTGATACTGCCTCATTCATGAGAGCTAGAGACTGCCTCATTCACAGGACTAAAGCTTCTAATATGTTTTAAAAGGATTATGTGAAAGAAAGAATAACTCTGTGCTGTGTAGCATGAGCTTTGCCCAACACCCCCCACCCCCCACCCCTCTTGTGTGTATGTTCACAGTAGTGACTCAGTATCAAAAATGGATGGAAACTAGTTTAAAAAAAAAGGGGGTGGGGGTGGGGGGGCTGTGGTGTTCCTTGCTTCCTTCCTGATTTAATTACATCTGAAATTCTGATTTTATTGAGCTGGGCCAATCAGGAGAGTTCTGCCAATGACTACAAGCAAAGCATAGACAAAGTGACTTAACCACATTTACAGCATAAACTGCATTCATTTTTGATTGCATCTATCCAACAGACTGGCCTGACAGTTAGGAGGACGCCTGTCTCATAAGGGATTGCATGTTCCTGCCTCTCCACATAAGGACTGAAAATGCTGCAAATTCATATCTGAGCAGTCTACCGGCAAACCCAGGGACTTCACATTCGTTCCCAGGCCTTCTAAGCTCCAAAATTAATGAGAGGGTTTTTTTCCTTTTCTTTTTCTCTCTCTTCTTTTAAAAAAATAGTCAAGCAAAATTTTCACCAACTTTTTATCCGGTTCAAGCAAAAAGAAATATATTTGGTCCTTTAGTTTCACCATGTCGCACATTTTAAGTTTGGAGGTATGGAAGCAAGTACAAGAACAGAGACCTGACTCAACTCAAAGCAGAACTGTATGAAACAGGGAGGTCATGGCATCATGGAATCATGGAATACTCTGAGTTGGAAGGGACCTATAAGGATCATCAAGTCCAACTCCTGGCTCCACACAGGGCCAGCCAAGTCAGAGCGTGTCCAGATGCTGCTTGAACTTAGTGAAGCTGGGTGCTGTGACCGCTTCCCTGGGGAGCCTGTTCCAGTGCCTGACCACCCTCTCAGTAAAGAGCCTCTTCCTGGTATCCAACCTAAACCTCCCCTGTTGCAGCTTATGTCTACACTGCAGACCAAACACACGTTCTGCTTTCTAATACTAAGAATGGCAACTAGATAGAACAGTGAAAAAGGCCTCTTCCACCACAGACCTACCGCCCAGAGCAAGTGTTGTCTCACCCAGCCAGCCTTTCCAGCTGGAGCACCTCCCCAGCTTTTGCACAAGCACTGCAAGGTAGGGAAAATTACTGTGGACCTGCCAGGGCTTGTGCCAAGAGTCAGTGTGTCCTGCTTCATGCTCCCTGCCCCTGGGGTCCACAGCCTGAGCATCTGCAGCACAACAGGAGACCCAAGAGGGAGCAGGGAAGATCAGAGTGCGATGGTGCGCTGTGTTCAAGGATGCCTGCTGGAAGACGGTCTCCCCAGCCCTGCAACTTTCTCCCTGTCATGCAGACGGAACTGGGACACACAGAGTGGTTGCTTCTAGGACAGAAACCCCAGTCCCAGGTTTGGTGTCTGGCAGCTGGATTCCAGAAAGCAGCTATCAGGGGCAGCAGCAGGAATGCACATTTCAGGGTCTGCAGCTGGTGCGCAGCAGCTGCCGTGCTATGGTCATCTAAAAGTAGCTCGCTCTGGAATTTCTCTCTTGGCCCCTGGAATCTGAATTTCAAGCACAAGCCACCCTCCCATCTATTTCTTTTTTGCCCACGTTGCTCCTCTGCTCCAATATCCACTGGGCCCGGGAATTTTTCAGAGAGTAAGGAGTCGGCATTTTGGTAGGAAGCATCTCATTCCAACTCAGCCAAATGCAGAGTTTGGGGCATGTTAAAACAACATCTATCCCATCAACCCAGTGGAGGCAAGAGCTATGCCACACAGTGCAGCCTGCATACCTTACTGATCTGGCTGAGCCAGAAGATCAGCAGAAACAAGGAGGACAGAGCAAGTGCCGGGATGAGCTGTGGTGGGCAAGGGGAGGAAGGACTGAGCTTTCTCCCCCTGCCCAGATTGAGAACTTGTAGGTTTTACAGAAACTCCCAGCTATAAATCCAGTGTAAGCCACTGGAGTTGTTTCCACCCTATCAGCATCTCCTGAGTTGTCTGCTCTCTCACCTGCAGACATCTTCGTCAGCTTAATACTGTAGTATCTCCTGGCACAGTTGCACCTCATGGCAAGCCAGGTTAATCCCTGTGGCATCTCTGTGTACCACCTGCCGGCCTGGATACTGTTTTAGTTTCTCTGCCTCCCCTGAGTGATGGAGAGAGGACAGGGCAGGGAAGAGCTTCCTACAGCCAGGTTACCGGTTCTTTGGGGCAACAGGCAAAAAATAAAACCCCAACACACTGCAGAGGAGCAAACCCACAGCAAACAAGGGCAAGAGGCTGGGGGCCACCACTCTGCCTGGGCAGCTGCATCACGGGAAGGACTTGCTTCTGCAAGTGGGTACTTACGCAGGGGTCCCACACAGGGTGAGGTGTGCCCGTGCCAGGAGTGCCCTCACTTCATATACTCCCCTTCGCTCACATAGTCCATAAAAGACCCTGGCAACTCAGCAAAATCTTCCAAGACAAGACTGGTGGAGTCCTCACCCAGCAGGTCACTGTTGGGCCGCGATGCCCGAAGATGTGGAGCTGGTGGCGGCGGCGGCTGCGGAGGGGGCTCCGAGGCACCAGCCCGGCCAGAGGCAGGTGGCAACTCCTCACAGTCCTCCAGCTCTCCCTCCGAGGAGGCCGGCCCAAGAACGTGGTAGAGGCTGGGCAAGCGGATGTCAAAGCGAAGGCCAAACTTGGCGAAGAGCTTCTCATTGAGGGCATAGAGCTTCTCCGAGATGTCATAGCCCAAGTGGGAGGAGAAGAGCCGGGCGACGTAGCGGTCCTTCCTCAGGAGGAGATACAGCTTCTTCCTCGGCCAGGTGATGAAGCTGCAGTCGGTTTCAGCCGTCAGCGTGACCTGTGGGGCAGGGTGGGAGCAGAGTAAGCTCCACCATGTGGACAAGGTACACCCACCTTGGGGCTACATGCTTCTCCAGCCCTTTGATGCCTGCTCTCCTTGGAGATGGCAGGGATGGAGTGCCAGATCACCCAAGCCAAACAAACTGATAAATCCCCGCCTGCCTCTGCTTCCTCTCCCCAAGGAGCTGAAGACCTGGTTTTCCTATGCAATCAGTGGCATGCCCTTGCTTAACCTAGCCACATGCCAAGCGACAATGTCACCATTTCACTTTCAGATGATGCGTCCCGTTGACACCTGATTGATGTAGCTGGAACGAGCAGCGTGGCACATACAGTTTTATCCTTCTACAGAGATGTTTCTGTGTGCCCAGCTGGCACGCAGAAGTCAAGCCACCACTGGGTAGCCCTGCAGAAGACTGCCACCCTGTCCTGCCACTGGGTTGCACACCCCCTGCTCTGAGAAATCCCTGGGTATTGAAGGGCCCACCTGAAAGGCTTGTCTAGTCACCCTGTACTGGAGGGACATCCCATCTTACCAGATCTACCATGTGCTTCAGGGCTGAATAGCCCCAGAGGACCCATGACACAGCTCAGCGAGAGAGGAAATAAAAGGGGTTTGCTGCATTTGTATGTGGGTAGGGAACTCACTCCTAAGGTTTTATTGGGTTGGTTTTCAAGAACATTTTGTTTTGCTAATGCAAACAGAGCCAGTTCTGTCATTCACACACACCCCCTGTAAGACCATGATATTAATAATAAAAAACATTCCACAATGTATGAGTGTATATTGCAGCACAGAGATTCAATAACAATAAAAGGTAAGAAACACAGGGAGGGTCAAACTGCCTCGGGCCAAAGAACATCCAAGCGTAATGGAGACACTGGCATGTGAACAAGTGCTGGAGCCAAAGCATCCTGGGGGCTCCCTTTCACTCTATATCCAGGGGTCTCCTTGGCCAGCCACCATGGCAGAGGGCCACTGGGAAGCTGATCACAGCTTGGCTGCATGTGTGTGTCCTTGGGATTGATATTTAATGCCACTGCCATGCAAGCAGCTGCCTTATGAAAGAAATATGGGAGATAAAACCTGAGAAGTTTCCCAGGCCAATGCAAGTGAGAACAACCATCAAACAGAAACTGAAATGACTAGAATCTCATTTTTCTAACCAATTTCTGGCATGGCAAGTGAAAGCTTCTGCTTCTTGTGAGGGATTAAGTGAGATGTAGTAAGAAAACCTGCCTCCTAACCAGAGCAGCAGGACTGATTTCAGTCATGAATCCCACCCCACACCCCTAAACATGAGTGCTCGGGCATTGGTAGAGCCCATAATTCTCAGAGAGCCAGCCCTGAAACCCAGGCACTGGGAGCCACCAATCCTGTGGGAAGAAGCCACAGCTAAAGCAGAAAGCTCAAGGAAACCATCTCTCCTTACAGACTGGGTCTCACTTCTGCTGTTTTTCAGTGGGTTTAGGATTGAAACTGCTCAATCCAGAGAGACATGGGGAAAACATGGGCAAGAAAAACCTTCCCTGCCCCCCTCCAGCAGAGTCCTAGATTCAAATATATACTTTTAAAATCAAGTAACTGTGATGCTAGCAAGAAGGTTGAGGGTTGAGAAATGCCAGAGTTCTATTAACAAACAAGTAAGAGGATCTAGTGGGTTAAAGAGATGCCAAAGGCAGCACATCACCACGGCTAAGCGCAACCATCAGGAATAATCATAGAACCATAGCATGGTTAAGGTTGGAAAGGACCTCAAAGATCATCTAGTTCCACCCTCCTGTCAAGGGCAGGGACACCCTCACTAAATCCAAAGCCCCATCCAACCTGTGCCAGTGCCTCACCACCCTCACAATAGAGACTTAAGGCCATTGCCCCTCTTGCTACAGTCCCTGAAAAACAGTCCCTCTCCACTTTCCTGAGGGCCTCTTCTTGTACTGTCAGGCTGCAATAAGGTCTCCCTGGAGACTTCTCTTCTCCAGGCTGAACAACCCCAGCTCTCTCATCCTGTCTTTAGAGGAGAGGTGCTCCAGCCCTCTCATCATCTTCATGGCCTTCCTCTGGACTCGCTCCAACAACTCCATGTCCTTCTTGTGCTGGGGACCCCAGAGCTGGATGTAGTACTCAATGTGGGGTCTCACAGAGCAGAGCAGAGGGGCAGAATCACCTCCCTTGACCTGAACATAGACCCTCCTGATGGTCTTGCACAGGCAGCTACTTCTTCACGCTCTTCATTAAGCAGATATGGGTTTTAAGCATTTCCAGCACCCGGCTGCAGCCTTTGTCCACCTAGGGCTCTACCTCTCCATCCCTGTGCCAGGCACAGCCAATCTCCCCAGCCAGCCCTGTCTTGTAGAGCAGGAGAGGGGCCAAGAGTGTGGTGGCGACAGAGCTGGTACAACCTGGCACCAGCTTGCTCCCAAGTTGACTCATGCAGCACAGATAAAAACACTCAGGGCTGGAAACATTCGGTTCCATGGAAATCAGCTCAGAAAACACTGCAGGTGTTGTTGCAGGTTACACACCATCCCAGTGGCTATTTCCCTGCCAGGAACAGCGGCAGCTGTTGCTCCCTCTGCTCGACTCTTAGGCAAGTACAATCCAGGTGGGAGCAGCAATCTGCTGCCGGCCTGAAGCCCTGTGCAAAACGTGAGATACCACCACCAGCTGGAGATGCCCCCCAGCAGCCATGCTGTTGTTTCCCTCATCCACTCCGTTACAGTGGCCTGACACCCCTATTTCTGCTCACGAGCCGTAGCCCTGTGCCACAGTCACACTGTCAGCCATGTCCTGCAACCCTTCCTCTCACGAGCCCGTAAATCAGCAGCCACAGCACAGCTTTCGGGAGCGACCACCGTGGCCCCTTCACACAGTACGCGTGTGAAACCCAGACCCGAGGAGTGCAGGTTTGGAGGGCTGCCCTGGTTTAACCAAGTCTGAATCCGGCTGCCCTCGTGAGAAAGCAGCATCATTCCCTCATGACTGTCCCACACTCCCAAGGGATTAGTGAAAAACCCCTCCTCATGTGCCCTAACTGAAACATTCTAGATTGACATCCCAACAGAGATCAGCCTATCCTGGGATGTGAGCTCAAAGGAGAGAGACAGGGGCTTAAGTAATCTCCTCCAGAAAGGAAGCCAGACAAATACCGCAGGGTGTTGACAGCAGAAGTAAAATCCTTTCACTTGCTGCAAATAAGAATTGGTCTGGCCTCCCAGAGAGGGGCTCTTTGTGCAGAACGAACCATATTTGGGTATGAATCGTCCTTTCTGCTGCTCCGTGCCTAACGCATCGCCACCAGAGCCTCTGCCAGGAACAGGACATGTATGGATTTACATCCCTGCTGCGCATTGCCACGGCTGCCATCCTGATGCTGGAGCCCTGCACCCTGCCACCAATGTGCCTCCTGATGCTGGAGCCATGCACCCTGCCACCAATGTCCCTCCTGACGCTGGAGCCCTGCACCCTGACACCAATGTGCCTCCTGATGCTGGAGCCCTGCACCCTGCCACCAATGTGCCTCCTGATGCTGGAGCCATGCACCCTGCCACCAATGTCCCTCCTGACGCTGGAGCCATGCACCCTGCCACCAATGTGCCTCCTGATGCTGGAGCCATGCACCCTGCCACCAATGTGCCTCCTGATGCTGGAGCCATGCACCCTGCCACCAATGTGCAGGGCGAACACGTGACTTCGTAGGTACCAGGGAGCGCTGTAATGGAGGTGTGCCAGCAATCCCATACCTCATCTCCCTGCTAAACTGAAAGGAGCACCATGCTCCACCCTCTTCACTATCAGCTGATAGCTACAGCAGGAACTGAGGTCTTAGAGGAAGGTAGGGAAAAAAGCAGACTGCACCATTCTCTGCTGGCTAAACCATGAGGAAGGGTGGGAGAGTATTCCCCATTAGCTTTGAATGGCATAATCAGCCTCCTCCACCCCCTTCTCAGGCACAAAGGGAAGTTGCAAGCTCCAAGGTCAATATCAGAGCATCCCAATGGGAAAGAAGTCAAGAAAGGGAGGCAGAAGACCTGTGTGGGTAAACAGGGGGACTACTGGGCAAACTCAAGTGGAAGAAGGGAGTCTACAGGTCATGGAAGGAGGGGATGGCCACTTGGGAGGAAGGTAAGACTGTTGTCAGAGCACATAGGGTGGAAACTAGGAAAGCTAAGGCCTTTTTGGAATTAAACCTTGCAAGGCAGGTCAAGGACAACAGAAAGGGCTTCTTCAAATACATTGCAGACAAAAATAACACTAGAGGCAATGTAAGTCCTCTGTTGAAGGAGGTGGATGCCCTGGTGACTGAGGATAGTAAGAAGGAGGAGTTACTGAATGCCTTCTTTGCCTCTGTCTACACTATGGAGACTGTCAGCCCCAGATGGCTGTAGTCCCAGAGGAACTCAGGATAAATGATGAGTCTGCCTTGGTTGATGAGGAGTGGGTCAGGGATGAATTAAGCTGTCTGGACATCCATAAATCCATGTGTGCTGATGGGATGCACCCAAGGGCGCTGAGGGAGCTGGCGGAAGTCATTGCTACGCCACTACCCATCATCTTTGCTAAGTCCCGGGGAACAGGAGAGGTGCCTGAGGACAGGAGGAAAGCAAGTGTTACTCCAGTCTTCAAAAAGGGATAGAAGGAGGACCCAGGTAACTACAGACCAGTCAGCCTCACTTCCATCCCTGGAAAGGTAATGGAAAGACTTATCCTTGGTGCTGACTCCAGGCACATCAAGGATAAGAGGGACGTTAGGAGCTGTCAACATGGTTTTACCAAGGGGAAGTCATGTTTGACTAACCTAGTAGCCTTTTATGAGGATATAACCAGGTGGATAGATGATGGTAGGGCAGTAGTTGTGGTTTACTTTCACCTCAGTAAAGCATTTGACACTGTCTCAAACAGCATCCTCGTGGCCCAACTGAGGAAGTGTGGTCTGGAAGGTTGAGTAGTGAGGTGGATTGAGAGCTGGTTGAAGGGAAGAAGCCAGCGAATTTTGATCAATGGGACAGAGTCTGGCTGGAGACCCGTATCTAGTGGAGTCCCTCAGGGGTTGGTTCTGCGACCTGCACTGTTCAATAAATGTATTGATGACCTGGATGAGGGAGTAGAGTGTACAGTCAGCAAGTTTGCTAATGACACAAAACCAGGAGGGGTGGCTGACACACCAGAGGGCTGTGCTGCCATTCAGCACGACTCAGACAGGCTGGAGAGTTGGGTGGGGAGAAGATTTAATAAGGGCAAGTGTAGGGCCTTGCATCTGGGTAAGAACAACCCCAGGTACCAGTATAGGTTGGGGACTGGCCTGTTGGAGAACAGCGTAAGGTGACAGGGACCCGGGGGTCCTGGTGGACAGCAGGATGACCATGAGCCAGCAATGTGCCCTCGTGGCTGAGAAGGCCAATGGCATCCTGGGGTGTATTAGAAGGGGTGTGGTATGTAGGTGGAGAGAGGGCCTTCTCCCCCTCTTCTCTGCCCTGCTGAGACCACACCTGGAATATGGTGTCCAGTTCTGGGCCCCTTAGTTCAAGGAAGGACAGGGAACTACTTGAAACAGAGTCCAGCACAGGGCCACCAAGATGATTAAGGGACTGACACACCTTCCTTATGAGGAAAGGCTGAGGGGAGTGGGCCTCTCTAGCTTGGAGAAGAGGAGACTGAGGGGTGACCTAATTAATGTTTATAAATATGTAAAGGGTGAGACTCAGGAGAACGGAGCCAGGCTCTTTTCAGTGATGGCCAGCGATGGGACAAGGGACAATGGGTGCAAGCTGGAGCACAGGAAGTTCCATGTGAATATAAGGAGAAACATTTTCATTGTGAGGGTGACAGCACTGGCACAGGCTGCCCAGAGAGGTTGTGGAGTCTCCTTCTCTGGAGACACTCAAACCCCACATGGATGCTGTCCTGTGGGATTTAGTCTAGGTGATTGTGCTCTGGCAGGGGGTTGGAATAGGTGATCTTTCAAGGTCCCTTCCAACTCCTAATGTCCTGTGATTCTGCAAGGAATGAGGCTGGGCTGCTGCAGGGCAGCGTGGGGTTACCTGAAAAGTTCCTTCCTCGGAGGGTCGCAGCGACTCCCATTCTGGAGAGTCCAGGAACTGGTATGGAAAGACGTAGTGAAGGAATTGTCCATCCTGGCTCACTCGGACCCTGAAGAGAGGACAGGTGAGGTGCACAAACTTAGGCCACAAAATATATGTCAAATGAACCTGATCAGCCCACACAACATGCAGGCAGCTGGTCCCAATGGAAAAAAAAGGACCTCTCCCCATCTCACACACACGTTGAGTGCTCTTCAGGACATCTGCAAATGCTCCAGTCCATTGGGCTGTCCCCTTTTGTGAGGGGACAGTATTTGCCTGCCACTTACCCATATTCCATCTGTTTCCTGCTACAAAGCCAGCCCTCCTGGATGCAATGCTTGCTCCAAAACCAGGACTTCTTACCCCACAAGGCTGTTGCTGCTGCTTTTCAGGTGCTTCTAAGCCAGCCTGGGCTCTTTGAGAGCAGGAAGAAGATGGAAGTACAGAGTTGCACGAGGGCATTCCCTGCCTTGATGCTGGGAAGCTATTACACCCAGAACCTCCCAAAATCACTTTGGCTATCATTCCTTACACATCATACTGCGAGCTCATAGTTTGCTGCACCATTCAACCTCCCTTGGCCTCTGTGCCTTCCACATATCCCTTCCCCCTACTTTTGATGCAATTGCCTACCAATGTCAAGGTCAAACTTGCACCCAGCTTGGCTGCGGGAGCAGAGGAGAGCTGCACAGGCCTGGGGCAATGGCAGAGCACTCTGGAGCTCTATTTGTAGCTCTGCACCACCAGATCTGGGGCCTCTTGCCTCCCTGTCAGCACACTGCCCTGTTGTACGATGCACAAGGGCAATTCTAGCTTTCAGGAGTCGCACGACTCAGTTCACTGTTGACTTCCAGTCAGCTGAGAGTGCTGCCTGGAAGGGTCAGGGATCACAAGTCAGGTTTCCTGATCCAGGCACATTCTGTGTTTCCAAGCCCCCTCCCTGTCTTGTTATCATTCACTGTAAAAGGGGGCACCATAATAGTAGCAATCTGCTGGGCCAGAAAGGACCTCACAAGGTAACAGAGTGGGTACCAGGAAGTGCAAATCCAATCCCACCTCCATCCTATACCAGCCAAGACACATACTCCCCAGTGCAAAAGAAACAACTTATTGCAGAACAACTACCCCACCAGCATCAGCTTACTGTCCCCTTGCAGCACTTTCATGCCCATGGAGCAGCGTCACATTACAACTGCAGGACAAGGCAGCACAGCCTCTTCCACACTAACATTATCTGCAGATAGTGTAAGCTTCAAAGCAAGTTGCTCAGCACAGACATAAGGTGGAAAGGCACCTGATGGAAACACACCTACCCAATTTCCTCCCAGTGCTTTGCCATTCAGCACGGGTCAGTGGTCCCAGCATGCTCTTAACACATCCCTGAAAATGGAAAACCCCCCAAAAAAGAAGCACGGCCCTTCACACACCCCCACCGGAGAGGGGGAGGCACAGGAGTAAAACATGAGTCCCAGGTGATGCTGGTTCATCTTCCCAAAGGAAATCCTTGGGAGACATACCTCCTACACCTCTGCACTGCTCCCATTTACAGATCTCCTTCCCTTCCCTCTCTCGACTTGACATCAATGCCAAGTGCTGGGCTGGGAAGCCGGAATCAGTACTATATGTATGCATTTGGATTTTGCAAATCATGGAGATATGCTCACAAAGGCATGCCACAGGATCTCAGGTGAGCAAATGCCAGAACTTCATCAGCATAATTCCCTCAATAATCAAATCCCAAATGCGATTATCTAGAGGTCCCCAAGATCCTCCATGGTGCTTCAGAGGAAGAAACACCATGACAGCGCAGGGAAAGGCAAAGGCCTGATGAGGTGAGATCCACCACAGCAGACTGCTCTCTCTTTTGATGAAATGACCCTCAAAGTGAAAAATTTCAGAGCCCTGAGGGTTGAGGTGCTGGGATCAGTGGTTGAACCTCTCCCTGAACGCTGCAGGCCAGGGAGTAGCAGAGGAACCGAGGACTCAGCATGCTGAGTGCACAGCCATTCAGATCAGAGAGATGTGCCTGGTACCCCCAGAGACCACAGATCCACACTGCCGTCCTGCCTTCTGAAACTCTCTCATGGCCAGCCTGCTCCCACCAGAAATAAGATCACTTTAAAGTGTCAGAGAAAGCGGTAAGGATTCTGCAGCAGTATCACAGACAAGGCTGACCAAGGCACTTCACTGCACGTAGCTTGATTCTGTAAACCATTCCCTGATTCTGTAAACCATATCCTGATTTAGAAAAACAAAAGATAAAAATATCCCCCAAAGCAAATTACTCCCCTCCCCAACAAACGGATATGACTCAAAACCCTTTCAGAAGAAGGAAACAGTCCTCACCCCAGGTTCTACAGAGGGTGAAAATACAGCAGTAAGCCACTGTGCTTTGCTGCCAGACTGTGTTCAGAACCAGGAGAGCCTTTACCTGCCAGACAGCAGCAACGAGAGGCGGTCGATGGGTGTCTTGCCCTCCACAGCATAATTCTGATCTCTGACTAGTGACTGGGTTTGCCCTTCGCAGCACTTCACAATTTCTTTGTAGACATCCAGGGGCACCTGCAAGGGCAGGTACATGGTCTTGTAGAGAAGGTCAAACTCCTCCGGGATGGTGTCTTTGCGGAGCCGGTAAGCCAGGTGAGCCAGCTGAAGCAAGCAGGTGAGGACGAGGAGCATGTTCCAGATGAAGATATCCAGCCCACAGGCGCTTAGCCAGCCCCACAGAGCATAGCACAAGTAGCCTGGGGCCAGGAGGCCAAAGATATAGAGGGACCCAAAAACGCCACTTCCCCCCATGTAACCCAGGAGGACAATGCAGCTGGCCAGCTGGTAGGCTGCTCCCTCCATAACTTCCTTCCAGGCATCACACACCGGAGGCTGGAGAACAGCCTGGTCCCAAGAGAGGCTGCTTGCACTCATCCTTCCCCACTCCCCACCCTCCCCGGCCGTCCTGCGCTCAAAACGAACTGTCATACACAAAGGGTGCTGCAGAGGTCAGAAACCAGAGCTGCTGGGTAGCTGTTGTTGTTTCTCCTCCTCCTCCTCTTGAACGCGGCTGGTCCCACAGCAGTGCGCTTCAGAGAGACATGTTAAAGCACCGCTGAATGCTTCTGTGCCCTCCAAAAAATCCAAAAAGGGCTCCTTTCTCCTCTTTGTGGCTCACAAACAGGCAGCCGGTCCCTTTCTTAGCTGCGCCAGTGAGAAACAGAGGTGGCAAACATGAGGCCAAAAGAGCTCAGTCAAAGAAAGAGTAGAGGCCATTAGCTGGAAAGCTCTCAAGACGGGACAGAGATCCCGTTGCACTGCCTCTCCCGCCAGCCCTCCAGCAACTGGAAATAGCGACCGTGAGAGCGCAGCGGAGGGAGCTGGTGTTGAGTGTGGAATGTCTATCACTTGGCAGCGGAAAGGAGAGAGACCCCAAATGGATAACCATGTTTGGAATTGAAATCCAAGGAGCAAAAGCAGAGAGGAGAACAGAGAGCAGGCATGCACCCGCTACTTAACATAACTCAGACGCCCAGATAAGCCCGGCGCAGCACCAGGAGGGGAAAGGAGAGGGGGTAAAACAACCAGCTTATCACCGCAAGCTCCAGCCGCACAGACGGGGCTCCACACCGCCCCATGCTCTGGCCCCAGAGTGACTTTCACCCCACAGAAAAAGAAAAAGGAGAAAGGTCACTCCCTTCTCCTGCTGTGGCTCGTAGCAACAGCAGGGACTTTGCAATAGAAGAGAGGTTTGGCTCTGGGGAAATGCTCTCCAGATGCTGCAGCACAGCCTCCCCCTGTGCCAGGCAGCTTCATCTCACCAAGTGGGTTAGACCGAAGGGCACAACGTGAAGCTGGGCAGATGGGAATGTAAGGGATAGAACTGGAGTAAATGAGTCTTTGGGACCCAGCTCCGGCTATCGCAGAGGGGATTATCCGGTGTAAAAGTCTGGGAGGGTTTCACACGTGTTGCAGGGAGAGCCTAGGTGAGGGAGGATTCTCCAACAGGCTTTGTTAGGAAACAGCTCTGGGAAACATCATCTCACATTTTCTGTTTTTTAACAGCAGTTTGGACACACAGACACACACCCCTCCCCCTCCTCCTCCCCCTCCCTCCCTCCAACCTTCCCCTCCCCCCCTCTCCCCCAGACCTTCATTTGGCAAGAGGAAGGCAAACACTTTCCACTTGGGTCACCGGTGACACAGGCACAAGAGGGACCCACCAAGCTCAGCCCTCCGTGGTCAGCTAGGGAAAAGATGCGTAAATGCCCTTTCTGCCCTGGTAGCACGTTGTCAGTCGTGCCCACAGGAGCTGCCCCGACACCAAGCAGCCGCTACATTTCAGGGATTGACGCAACCCCATACGGTCAGTCAACAGTATGAAGTCAGCCTGCACGGGTCAGTGGGGTAGAGGTAGGGTTTCAAGGGTGGTCGTGTTTCAGGCCGAGCTTGCAGCTGCCCTGCCTAATATGCCATTCCCATTGGCACCATTCACTTAAAGTCACGCTAATCCCCTCTTCTACTAATAGTGCTCTGGAACAACACTGCCTGCTGGGTAAGGCTGAAGCAGTGCTTTATGGCAGTCTTAAAGAATTCATCACCGTCTTGGACAGTACAATCCGCATCTACAACGGTTAGTCCACATGCAAGAGGGAGCAGCATGGCTCCCAGGAGCAGTGGAGGCTGCTGTGTGGGAAGGAAACAAGCCAAATGAAGCTTTGCACAGGGGATGAGTGGGATCCACTCTCAAAGATGCTTTCCATTAAAGGTGAAGTGAAACGGGAAACCATGTCTCCAGTGGCCCCTTGTTTAAATGAAGAAAGAAATCCTACCAACTGAAGCAGAACAAGGCTCAGCTGCAAGAGGTACCGGGAAAAGAAATTCCATTTCCTTGACCTTCTCTGCAAAGAGGGAGGGATGATCTTAGAGCTAAAGCATTACCAAAAAAAAAATCTTGGGAGCAAAGTTCTGTTTTTCACACCACTGCCACATACTCGCCCGGTGAGCCCAACAACAACTTGCCTACCTTTAGGCCTCTGCAAAAAAAAAACAAACAACCCAAACCCACTAGTATTATGAGGGCTGCTCTTTCCAGGATGGGCTGGTTTTTGACGTAACAGGCAGCTGGGGCATCAAGACTGGAAACACTTTGAGGGACACTCCTAATGTTCTGTGACACTCCCAATGTTCTGTGACCTTGTGACACATTACGTAAGGCTTGCAAGACAAAACAGAACTGCTATGAATAGCGGCAGAATTAGCCCTGCCTTAGAGGAAGCATTCTGAGGAACAACACTGCAAGTGCCCCCACCTCTCCACTCTACCCAAACATCAAAGGAAATGACAAACCCAACCCAAACCCATTATTAATTTTGATCCTCAGCTAGAAAATACTCTGGAGCGTGATGTTAACAATTCATTAGGACAGAGGTGCTTCCTCTGTCATCTTCCAGAACACGGACAATGGGATCACAGTAACCCCTCAGGCTTGTGCTGGAGTCACAGTGCTGCGGGGCCAGCGCTGCCTGCCGATGATGAGGACAGCCCATTTCAACTTCCCTGCGGAAGGCAGACAGGAAGCTTTAAACCCACAGCACAAAGCTCCTGTTAGAAACCACACAACTTTTCTGCTGGGGCTGAATGCGACATGGTAGAGAGAATCCTATAGCCTTTTAAGAAGTGGATCTCCACGCACATGCTGGAGATTAATTTAGGTGTTTTCAAGGCCAGTTTTCTTAAAGATTTGTAAAGTAGTTGAACCACCAAAGCTCAAACCTTTCTTTCTCCCTTCAGAGTACCATGGCCATTGTGGTGGTTTGGCCCTAGCTGGAGGCCAGATGCCCACCAAAGCCGCTCTGTCACTCCCCTTTACAGATGGACAGAGAGAAAATAGATATTGAGAGGCTCAGGAGTCGAGATGAAGACAGGGAGAGATCATTCCACAATCAGCATCACGGGCAGAACAGACTCAGCCCAGAACAAAGGACAGAAAACTCTCTAATTGATGACACTGCCCTGCACACCCAGTGACACCACAGTCTGGTAATGAGAAGTGTGTCCAGAGCTTAAAGCACCTCCCCCACCCCTCCCTTCTTAGCAGACTGCACTTTAGTCAGGATTTCGCTCCCTTCTTCCCCCCACACTGTGGCACAGGGAGGGGCAGGGACTGGGGGAATGGGGGTTTCAGTCAGTTCCTCACAAGGTGTTTTCCTTCTTAGTCAAGGGGGTGTGCATTCTTCACACCCCTTCCCCTGCTGCATCGTGGGGGTCCCACCCACAGGAGACAGTCCTCCATGAACTTCTCCAACATGAGTCCTTTCCCACTGGGCTTCAGCTCTTCACCAGCTGCCCCAGCGTGGGTCACTTCTATGGGGTGCAGTCATAAATCATAGAATGTCTCTCAGGCCCAGACTGCCCCAGCCTGGTCCCCCACAAAGTCACAAGTACCCCCAACAAACCTGGTCTTGGCGCAGGACTCTCTCTCTCCCTCGCTCCTCTTTGCATCTTTGTCTCTCTTCATGAGCTGCAACTGCTGGCAGGGGCTTGCTCCAATGTAGGTCACAGCACCTCCCGTATGTCTCCACCTGCTCCAGCGTGGGGCCTCTCCGTGGGCTGCAGGTGGGGTCTTGGCCTTTTCCATGGGCTGCGGGGGGACACCCGCCACACCACGGGTTTCTCTCCATGGGCTGCAGGGGAATCTGTCTCCAGCACCTGGAGCATTTCTTCCTCCCTCTTCTTCACTGCCTTTGGTGCCTGCACAGCTCCTTACAACTTCTCACTCCCTTCTCTGGTGGCAAAAAGTGGCTGCTCATGGTTTGTTTCTCCTAAATGTGATTCCCAGAGGCTCTGTGACCATCACGGATGGGCTCGGCCTTGGTCAGCAATGACTCCGGCCTTGAACCGGCTGGTGTTTGCTCTGTGGGGCCTGCAGAGAGCTTCTGGCTGCTGCTTGCAGAAGCCACCCCTGCAGCCCCCTCCTCCACCAGAACCCAGCCATGCAAAACTACAGCAGCCATACAGACCATTTTCACAACACTTTCAGTTTTCCACTCCAGGAGAATTAAAAAAGCTCTTAGTTTTCTGAAGAGAACATTCATTTTCATGCCTTGCCCTGAATCAGAATACATGCCTTCCATCCAGGGATGCTGGGGTTCATCCCAGATGAGTGTTCAAAAGCCAACACTGATTTAAGGGGAAAGCCACACAAGCATTAAAAGAGAGATGCCAAGGCCCAAGCCAGTTTGGAACCAAGAGATCAAACGCATGGAAAAGTACATGAGTGGCATTAAGACTCTTCCCTGGAAGAGGGCATGCAGGCATTACAACAAAATGAGTCTGTGAGGAAGACATGTTCTGCGAGCTTTTCAGCACTCAGATTGGCAGCATGTAAAAAGATACTCCACTGATTTCCCCACTTAAAATGAATTCAACCAGTAGTACTTAATATTTGGTCCCATGGGAAGACGCAATCCAGGTGCAGCCTGCACTATGTTTGGCAAATAAATCCTGTCCTTGAAGGCAGCACTGCACAGAGATTAGCAGTCCCACATGTCACAGCAGCTAAGTGACTATTTTTCCCATCCTCAGGAACCGTACAGGTTCACTTCTGATCCCATAAGCTGACTAATCAACTGCACTGAGGACACTTAGACCTTCATGGCCTAAAGTTAGAGAGGGCATAATCAGACATTTCCTTTTTGATTAGCTCATCACTGACAAGTGTACAAAACTGCTACTGACATGCTAATAGACCCTTTAACTGCAGAGTGTCCACTTGGTCTTTCAAGTTATCTTCAATCTACAACAGTTAGGAGAGGTCTGAAGCCTGCTCCAGGCAAGTTCACAGTAAATCACAAAGGATCAAAGATGGCATGGCCTGCATTTAGTTGGACTAAGCTATCTAGTGTAGTCAAGTTTCTGGCGGCTGCCAGTCTCTGCCCACACAGGCACAGCCTGTGCAGGCCAGTGTCTGTCACCAGCCCCATCGGTAAGTAGTAACGCAGCGCACGTAATGCCTACTTCCCAAGTCAAGCGTTGAATCCACTGCGCAGGACAAAGCCTCTCAGCAGGAAGTAAGATTTGAGCACAAGGTTTTTCTGTTGTTGCTTGAAGTATATAGTTGCCCAGGATCCTTTCTGTACCTGTTGCACACAGGTATCACAGCATCGCACTCATCATCTTCCTTCCTACACCTTTTTAAAGTATCTACTATGCTTTTACCTTTGCACGTGCCCAGATGTCCCATTTCCTAAGGCTCTAGAATTTGTGTAGAATTGTATGGGGGCCCTTTTTAAAAATTTTTATTTTCTTCACACAATTTAAACAGTGCTCTGTTCTTACTTAAGCACTGCCAATCCTTGCCCTGCTCTTAATTCTGTGGCACCATTTCCACAGTTTCACCCAGACTGAACATGCTACCACAAAGCTGGTGCCCACCTGCCTTTTAACATTCTCTTCAGTTCAAGCCCACTCATCCAACAACAAATGACCTTATTTAAGTTTCTTACCTCAAAACAATAAGCACCAAGAGGAGCACCTCCCGGCCAGCTACCATGCTGGAGGAGGCTTTTGCTGGAACTGCACCTCTGTCCCTTGTCCTAGACTGGAAGCCAACATGAGCACAACTCAATCTCAGCACAAAAGAGTAGACAGTGTAGAGTTATGTCTAACAGCCCAGCTTTTTCCCTGCAAGCATTTGAGGGTCCATTTCCTCAGACTCCCGTATCTTTGTGGAATGTTCCAGAGAGCAGAGCCTAAACTCTCCTCACACAACTTGGAAGCCTTGGCAGAGACAGCACCAATTGTCACACACTCATACAGCAGGCAGAGAAGTGACTGTCTTAATGCCAAGAGAACAATGAAGACAGGCTTCGTAACCTCAATCTCGGAGAAGACACCTCAGCAAGAACAGAGGAATCATCAGTGATGCTGGGCTAAGCAGTGAGCTCACCAAAGGAAGAAAAATGTTGGGAGTTTGCACAGAGACATAGTGTGAAACCAAACGTCCCACATGTGTGCTTCTTGCTCCGGGTTGCCAGAAGGAACTCAAGGCCACAAATACCCTCCCACTGTCATGCCACACAGGTGAGCAAAAAGCTAGCAAACCTCACCCATGCAAGCCTAGCACGGGACAAAAAAACACTGGGCATTAAAAAAAAAAAGGTTTTCTTTCAAGTTACCTGAGCACACACCTGGAGCCAACTGTTCTCCTTCCCTTGAAGGGCTACCAGCTCAAGAATTTCAGTTTCATATGGAAACTGTTTGATTCGTCATTGCAAAGAACAAAGCTTGAATCCTCGTGCACACCTGCTACAATTCTTCTTCAACAGGGGAAAACAAAACCAGCTTTAAGGAAATTTTCTTTTATAAGGCTGTGGTTGCCCTAGAACAACTAAAGTTATACCTCCATCACAAACGGCACAAGGTTCAGCATGACTTGATCTAAAGTAGTACCCAGGCAGTGCTACTACAACTTCTCATTTTGCATCAGAGGGAAAACCCACCAAAGGCCCACCTGTGCACCCGCTCCACCAGAGTAACCAGCTCTCATTTCAGTGAGGCTCCTCTCATTTTCTCCACTCCTACAGAACAGTTTTGAATGAGGGCACTGTCATTATTTTTTTTTTTTCATTAAAAGGAACAGAAGTCAGAAACACCAGCCATTCAGATTTTTATTGTGAAGAAAAAAAATATATATATTTTCTATAGCAGTGGTCAAAAGCTAACAGTGGAAAAGCCACAGACGTGATGCACAGTCTGTGATTAGACACTCTTTATAAATAGATTCTTTGTTTATATTTTTTCTTTGAAGTAGCTTGCAGAGATAATTTATTTTGCAGCTTTCCAGAACACAGTGACACCACAGACATCATCTAGAAAAGAGAGGAAGGACAGTTTCACAAAACATGGATTTCCACTGGATATTGAGGGACAGTTCAAAAATCAACAAAAAAAATCCAGCACCATTCCACAAAACCCAATCCCCACACCTCCCTACCATTAGAAATTTAAGTGGACATTTGGATCTATTAGAAGAGAGGAAGAACCATAATCTATGGCTGAAGAGCCTCTCATGAAGGCTGTACGCTGTCAGAAAGCTTCACGACCCTCACAAGGACAGTAGTACTTACACTAGTGTCAAGGAGGACTACTTTGCCTTCCCTCTCATAAGGAAGATCCCTCTGCCATCCTGAACAGTAGCCCCCGCCCTCTGAGTGGCACCAGCTAAGATGCCAGGGCACTTCAGAGGCAGAGGTCCTGAAGGCTGCACTTACCACATCCACAGTCCTGTTCATCTTGCTCATATCTTGAAGCCCAGAGCTCGCATACACTCTTTGTGAGCTTCAATTAGGTGCCCACAGTTTTCTTCCCCCTTCTCAATGATGCTGCAAAACAAGATTTCCAAGTGGTGCACTTAAAACTCTGATGAGACACATAACAGAATTTCCTACTGACAGGGCAGTGTGTATTCTGGGCAAGTCTAGACAGGGATTTGTTATAAAACACAAGGCTGTTGCATCACTTCATCAAGTATGCTGATCTCATCAGCAACCGGTTTCAAATCATTCTGTACAGAAGCAACAAAATTTCTCCAGTAAGACCAGTACGGAATAGGTTGGGCAGCAAATGATGATGTTTCAGTCTAGCTTCATTTGACATTGGGGAACCTGAAGCAAAAAAGCCTGTCTAGCCACCCTTAAAAAAGTGATCTATCACATTGGTAAATTTGTATGCTGCTCATCCATATGCAAAGAGGGTCAGAGCCTGGCATTGTGGGTAAATCACATATACTGCCAAAGCGGATCAGACTTGCTCTTTGACTGTTTTGCAGAATGCTTCTGATCCCCGTAGGTGGGGACTGCAGAGCGCTGCAGAATGCGGGTCACAGGTCAACCCTCGCCTGCCAGATCATGCTATTCTTGCAGCCAAAGGAAGAAACTACCAAATCACAAATACCTAAAATATCATATTTTTTTAATCATTTACTGACAGGTGTGCTGACCATTCACGACAATTCCATCTGACACAGGACTTCCATCCTACCACCCTTTTCTTAGAAGCCCCTGGACTCACCTTCACTCTTATATAACTAGGCATACCCCCTTCACCTTGGCAAAAATATGGTGCCCAGCATTACATCACCTACTGAATGGCATCAGTACCACATGTTGGTGGGAAAAAAACCAAAGTTTGGTCACCAGACTAAACTAATTTACTGTCACAGACAAAAGATAGCAGCACTTCATGCTATCTTATAGGTCCTGTGGTTGTGACTAAGCCTGTAATTACAAAGCTATAGACATCATTGCACCTCTGTGAGAAATGTCACCCTCCAAGATCTGAAAAACAAAGTGTTTTATTCAAAAGGTAACAGTGCTCAGAAGTCAAGTAAGCAATAAAAACTTTACCACCTGCTGAAACTTGTTATTTCAGTCAGTCAACAGTAATGAAAACGTGTAAGCAGCATTAAAAGCTATACTCTGAAACCTCTTTTAATCTAGGGCTATTACACATGAATCTGTTCATTTCCAATTTATCTTTTTAAGACGTTTTCTCTTCCCCCTCCCTCTCCCACTCCTCTCGGATGCTCCAACATCCTCGGGGTGAAAAGGGCTCCCAAAAAGTCACCCCTGCACGCTGCCAGGGGCAGACACTCGCGGAAGGGAGCACTGAGAGAGGCAGGGAGGGCAACCCGCCGGGCCATCACGGGAGCGGGACTGGTTAAAACGCGCCAGCAGCCCGACGACGAGACAAGGCTGCGGGAGGACTGACCGCTGCCAACCGCCTCGGGGAGCTGGGGTCCGCCAGAGGCCAGCGTCTCCCCCGAGGCGGGCGCAGCGGGCGGGGAGGCGGTCGGGGCCCTCACCAGGCGTCCCGCGCTTTCTTGGTCTCGGGGCAGGCGCAGCAGGGCTTCAGCGGCTTCTTCTCTTCCTGCGCCCCCGCCGCGCCCTTGGCGTCGCAGCTGGCGGCAGCAACAGTCGACATGGCGGGCGGCTTCCGGGCACCCTCAGCCTGCGGGGAGGAAGAGCGGGAATGGGAGTTGGGGGAGAACAGGACCGGAGGCTTGCCCGGCGCGAAACCGCAAAGAGGGAGCTGCGCTGCTCCTCCGCCGCCGCTGCTGCGCTCGCGGCCCCAGGCGCTCAACTACTTCCGGGTAACGCCCTCCGCCGGCCACCCCTTCCCGGCCGGCCCCACGCCTGCCTGCGCCCCGCGGCATGCCGGGAATCCCGCCGCTCGGTCGCTCGCCCGCCTCCTCCCGGGTGTGGTAGCCGCGCCAGGCGCGCGTGCGCCCTTACCCGAGCTCTGCCCTTCCGTCAGCTCACGGCGGGGTTGGTTGTGCTGGCTTGAGGGCTCCCCGCTCTGCAAGGGCCTGCCAGCCTGCCTTCCAGAAATATGCCCTATATTTTGCTATTCTGCCGCATTCAGCAGTCAGGTCTCTAAGGCAGCCTGCCCTGATGATGACACGGTTACATGTGCACAGTTGGCCACCAGAGACACCTCACACAGGCAATGTAGGAAGGGCTGCACGGTCAGCAGAGAGCTGGGAAGGGGACAAGAAGAATATGTTCACTAGGATGCAGCTGCTATACTTTTTAATGGGGTATACTGGGAGTCAAAGCATCAGCACTTTATATCAGGTAGTAGGCAGATCCAAAATTGTAGAAACACCGATGAACATTTGGAGGGAGACAAACCCTGTATTTTAGGTATTTAATTAATTTCTGAGTTTTAGGATGAGGGTTTTGTGGCAGACTATCCCATATGTGTCAACCACAGAGGTATTTATTTTTTGATCTGCGATGATGAGTATATAGCTAAGTCCTGTAAAACAGGTTACATGATGTTAATCTCAGCAAAACTCAGGAGCTCAAAACATCTGCTAGCGATCTGAACACTCCAGGACTAAAAAGGGTCCTGCCCTATACAAGGCATGAAATATCACACAACATTGTTTTCAAGAGCCCTGGGTGAGAGAGAGAGAATTATTTCATGATTTTCAGTTTTTACCCTTCCAATACACCAGACCAGAAGTGAGATCATTCCCTCTTGAGAGATTTTGCTCTTCTGTTTCTCTGGATCACCAAGGTGAATGCCACCACCACCGACTCATGCTCCCTGAATGTGTAAATGATGGTAGAGGATTCTTTTTTGATCCCCTCATTGTCACAGAGACAAGACGTATGGAGTCATGGAATATCCTGAGTTGGAAGGGACCCATAAGGATCATCAAGTCCAACTCCTGCCTCCACACAGGACCAGCCAAGTCAGATTGTGTGACTGAGAGCATCATCCAGATGCTTCTTGAACTAGGTCAGGCTCAGTGCTGTGACCACTTCCCTGGGCAGCCTGTTCCAGTGCCCGACCACCCTCTCAGTAAGGAACCTCTTCCTAAGATCCAACCTAAAACCTCCCCTGTTGCAACTTCACACCTTCCCTTGGGTTCTATTGCTGGTCACCAAAAAGAGGAGATCAGTACTTGCCCCTGAATTCCCCCTTGTCAGGAAGCCACAGGTGTAGAACATAGCTCTCTTACAGAAGTCCAAAGGTTGATATGTTCATCACACAGGTAGATGAGGCTCTCCTGCTTTCACCGGCAAGGCACCTCTGTGGCACACTGACAGACTTGTGACTTGTGACTCCTTGAAATGCAGGGTCCTGAGGAGATTGCCTATGCATTGCCATTCTGCCTCTGAAATGGTGTCATCTAACACTAACCTAATTGGCCACCTACTTAATTATACATGATTCTCAGCTCAGTGGCCTGTCCCCAGCTGTCCCATTTGGCTGGGAAGGTAGTTCAGAGTGACCTAAGCCCATGCAGCATCATGGTTCAGCACACAGGCATTGTGAGGTCATGCAGCCAGGAATGATGAACTGGAAGATGTGCAAGCTGCATACCTTGACCAGAATATGCTTTTCCCAAATCGATGCAAACATGCTGCAAGATGAAGCTGAGATTGAAATGCCTGTCAAAAGCATGCATCAGCTCTCCAAAGTAGTGTCTTGCTGTTAGCTTTTAACATACTAGGCATGTTTTCCTTTTAAATTAACTAGTTTGGGGTTTTTTGTCCTCAAGTTTCATCAGCTGGCCACTGTCCAAAGACCTAGATAGAGCTGGTGATAGCAACACAAACTGTGGTAAAGAACCTCAAAGGGAGGGTTTCCCTTTGTGGAAGAAGTGTGTGAGTGAACAAGATAGTGTGAATGAACTGTATCTTTTATTTCACAACGTCTTTTACTTAAAAAAGAGTTTGAATGAAATTCACCTGTCTTGTAGAAACAAGGAAAAGACAAAAAAAACCCAGATTTTATACTCCTGCCAGAATTACAGAAAACCAAGGGCAGAGGGAGGTTAAAATTCAGTCATCTTAGGAAAAGACTTCAGAAGGGTCTGCACAGAGATATGTGGCTTGTGGGACTAAGCACCTCTGCAAGCAGAACTCTGTTTTAACTCGAGCAGCTTTCCAAATAGATTAAGGAGAAGCACTGCTATTTGGGCCAGGCTGCCTGCACAGTAATGGTTTACAAGAATCACCCTGGAAGAAAGAATCACTCCTTGGTGGGATGAAGGGGCAGGGCCTGGGAGGGAGGAGAGGGAAGGAAGCAATTAAAGCACACTTAACATGTTTTCCTAGTGATTACACCAGTTTGGAGTACTGCGCAGAGGGGAGATCACAGCCCTTTCCTACATTACATTGTGAGTAAGGATTGATTGTTAACTTGGTGTTTCTTGGTTTTCATTTGCCCTCTGCCTACTAACAGTGGCAGAGTAATTATATTAAAGAGCTGTGTCAGAATGGACAAATTTGTCTACCAGTCAAATACGAAGAGCTGAGCTGAGGCTGCTGGGGAAATTGTTGCACCCAATACCCAGGAAAGGGGATTCAAGTGACAATCTCAAAGTCTCTGAAAGAGATAATGAACAGAAGACCCTCCCTCAATCTACTGTGTCACTTGGCAGCCTGGTGTCACATGTGAGAGTGCAAGGACTACAGATAGCACCGGACATTTACAGCTCCAGGTTTAGAGGAATAACAGGTGAAATAGGGGGAGTCTCTCCAGTTGCCATGGGGTTCCAAATTATTTTCCCCATATATCCCTTTATCAGAATTAAAGAACACTAAGCAATGACTGACAATGTGTAAACGTCACAGTAGCAGTGCAGTCATTGCCACTAGCATCTTGTATCTTAAGCTGACTCAAATGGACAGACTTTTCAAGGAACCTCAGAAATGTATTTACATTAATTGTTACTGTTAGGTAGGGTAAAACCCCCTAATAATGTCAGTTGAAAGTAGCAGTCTGGGGAGTCAGGGGTTTTCCTGACTTCTTACATCTCTGACACACATGATAGAACAAAAATTTAGCTGTGGAAAATACGTGTGGTGAAACAGTGCTGAACATTTTTTGATTTTTTTTTTTTTTACATAGTGCCTATTCTGGGAATCAGTAACCCTCTACCATCTTGAAGAAAGAAACCTGTTTAACACTGGTCTAGAGAAATATTTTTATCTTTTTCTTAGTATAAACACGAGACAGCCTGCTCCAGCAGCCCAGACAACCATATGTTGTGTCTGATTGTCTGTGGTTTTGGTCAACACTTTAGATACTCACAGGGAAAAAAAGGACTTCAAACCTCTGAAAAAGATGATTTGTCAGGGCCCTGTTCCCTATTACATAAACTGCCCAAGTACAGGATTGAGTTTCTCTTTTTGATCCAAGTTGCAGGCCTGCAGCTACCAAATGCTCAGCAGTGCAACCTCAGAAAGAATGAATGCTGGGATAGAAGGGATTTTGCTTTAGTGCATTATAATGGAAGAGACTCTAAGGTGCTTAATTACATCCCTTCTGGGCTTCAGCCTCCATCTTTAGGTGAAGGCAAGTGGCTTACTGGGATGAAATGACCTTAAGAAGCTATGTGACAGTCCCTTCCCAGGCTGAAGAAGCAAATCCTCATGTTTCAGGACTACAGCACAAGTTCTGTAGGCAGGGATGCTGTAGCACAGGACCAAACCATCCCCTCCTGGAAGATCACCACAGAAGGCTCTATGGAGTGTCTCCTTCCATACTGGCAAGGAAGGCCTTAAAGAAATGAGTGGAATCAAGATTACTTTTAAGGCATTTCTGTCCTTTGAATGTCCTCCAAGAGACAGATGGTCTCTTGCCAGAAATTCAGCCAAATTTTCAGAACAGCAGAGGCTGAAGGTGGAAGGCAATCTGCAAGACTGCAGTCACTTTCCACTTTAGAACCAGGACTGCTTTCTCTGACACTGCAGGACTCTCTGCCCATGGCATCCCAGAAATTCTGTGGTCTCATCCTAGGACCAGGATTCTGGAGTAAGGAAGACACTGACCCTCCTACAACAACAAGCAGAACAGAAACTCTTGTGTCAATCAAAATGTGCAGCAAAACTAATTTCAAGATTTGCCGCCACTGCTTGCTTTTGCTAAAAAAACAGTGGTTTTATAGCACAGCTGAGACACTCTTTCTAGCAATGAATGACTCTTCCAGACAAGTCAGGATTATCATGCAGGAAAAAACCAAAACCCATCACTGCTTGTTCTTGGTATAAACTTTAAAAATCTCTTCCTCACTTTTTTCCCTGCACATCTCTCCCTAGTTTGTATGAAGATTATGACCATCATAATTTCCATGTGACGCCTCTTCTTTTCACTGCCCACTGAAAGCATATCCAAACATCTTAGTAAAAGATTGTAAATTTGCCATTTATCACTGCAAAAGCCAGAGCAACAAATTCAGCATGCAGCATCCCAGGAACCTGGCAAAAGAAGGAAGCTGCCATTTTGTACTGTGCCACAAAGTGGCAAGTAGCAGTTTTTCCACATTGGAGATGTGCAAGGGATGATGTTGGATGTGCCTTTCAAGCAGGGTCAAGCTTACTTCAGTGTCCACTGGGCTGGCTGATCAGCTGTTCCCCTTAGTGGAGGGAACACCCATGGAAATCCAAGCATTCTGAAATAAGTCCCATTGTGCAGACTGCTGGGAAGGAAAGGCCAGGTGTTCATACTCAAATGTCTGCACGTGCTACTGGCATGACAAGAGACAATGGCTGAGGAAGACAACTAAGTATTGTCTGGCAGTCTCTAGGCTCAGTATGTCAGGAAATCCTAACCCATATTTGGAAAATAACTTCGCGGATCCTCCAAAAGACCCTCTGCTGAGTCAGACCTGTTTTCAGTTAAAAGTCAGGAATAGCCCAGGTTTAAAAGAGTTTAGGCATGAAGCAGATGCATACTAGTCACTCAGGAGGAAGTTTTGCTAGACTCAGGAATTTTTTTTTCCTCCACTGCAGAGTTAACTGAGACAGCTGCCTATATAGCTCCTTCTGAACATAACATCTCTTTCACTCTTTCTTTCACGTCATGAAAGGTGAGAACGAGGCTTTCAAACTTCTGCATAACCCCCAAATGAGTTGCCAGAACTGATCAGATCGTGACCCCAAGCCCTCAGACAGCCTCACCACTGTTAAGAATCAGAGCCGCATGCATGCATGCATGGATGATCTCTGATTAGTCACCCCCAAAAAACAAATGCTGCCTAAGGGCTGTGCTTAAGCATTACAGAAATGTAGTTGAGAACCCAAGCACACTTGCCTGTGCATTGAGGAAAAATGCCTCAGTGTAATTCCATAAGATACGCTGTAGTACCAACTTCCAACCTGGCTCAGTTCTGCTGCAAACCAGGCAGTATTTCTGAGCAGCTCTGATGCATGATTTGAAGCTGTTAATCAACTGCGAAGCAGCAATACAGCACGTGCACTTTTCCACTGCACACATTCCAGTCATCCTTTTTTTCCCTTCAGTTTTGCTGCTATTATTTTTATTCTGCTTGGTGGCAAGCATTTTGATATCTGTGTCAGTAGAAAATCTGTCTCGTTTGAATCACTGGATCACATTTTATGAAATGAGAAGCTCCACTGCAGCAAATAGCTTAACTTTTGCAACAAGCTGCAGGAGCTAAACTGGAAGCCTGGAAGGAACCATTAGTATTCACAAATACATGAGTCATTCCGTTTTTGAGATGTCACTGACTGCAGCTGCATACTTTCCCAGCATCTCACTTCTTTGTAAATATTGCATCAAGACCTGTGTTGCACATGTGCTGCAACCTGCTTGCAAAGAGCTTGCTACATTCCATTTCCTCTGAATCCCCAGAGCTGTTACTTGCAAAGCTACAAAATAATATAGAAAATTCACTCTTAATCCTTTCCTTTCACATCAGTGGTTAAGCTAGACTTCGACTTTCATCACGTATTTGTCCTGCTCTTAGGTTCTTGTGTTTTTCTTATGGTTGATGCAGGATAAGAATTTGTACCTGAGGCCAATGAGGAGTACAGGGACTTTCTCAATGGCCCTTAGAGTCCTTATTCCCACCAGAAATCTATTTGACTTGACTATCAAGAGCTTAGGGTCAGATTTTAAGTAGCGTTAGGACATATCCATATGCAGGAATTCTCAAGAGACCCTATTTGTATTGACATCTTCCAAACACATTATGTAGCTGGAGTACAATTATTTTTCAAAGATTGACATGGAAACACAAGCAATCTACATGGCAGAAGGTTTAATCCAAACTTTCAGCTCAAGCCCATAACCTATTTTGCCCCATGTTTCAATACACTGTACAGTATGCTGTGCAGTATTTTCTCCAAGTACTGGGTATCTTGCACCCTGTCTGCACTGACACATCATTAACTTCAACTCCAGTCCCTCATTTAAAATCCAGAAAGAATTTTTCCAGATTTGATTCACCTAGGGTTCCACCCAAAGACTTACTTGGGATCAGAGAGGGAGTGTTTCCACATCAGCATACTAGATGCTGAGTTCCTATCATGCTCCCACAGTTTGTTTGTGTGGTGATTTCACCCTGGCCAGAGGCCAGGTGTCCACCAAAGCCATTCCAGCACTTCCCTCCTCAGCTGGACAGAGGGAAGAAAATATAATGAAAGGCTTACAGGTTGAGATAAGGACAAGGAGAGACCATTCACTAATTACCATCACGGGCAAAACTGACTCAAGTAGGAAAAAAATAATTTATTACCAAAGAAAAACAGAGTAACAAGAAATAAAACCAAATCTTTAAATGCCTCCCCCCATCCCTACCTTCTTTCCGGACTCAATTTTACTCCCAAATTCCCTACCTCCTCCCCGCCAAAGCAGCACAGGGAACCAGAATTGTGGTTGAAGTCAGTTCATCACACATATTCTCTGCTACTCCTTCCTCCTCAAGGGGGTAGATTCCTCACACTCTTCCCCTGATCCAGTGTGTGGCCCCTCCCACGTGAGACAGACCTCCATGAATTCCTCTAAGGTGAGTCCCTCCCACAGGCTGCAGTTCTTCATGAACTGCTCCAACACAGCGTATGGACCTTCAGGACTGCTCCAGCATGGGTCCCTCATGGGGTCACAAGTCCTGCCAGCAAACCTGCTCCAGCCTGGGCTGCTCTCTCCATGGTCCTGCCAGTTACCTGCTTCAGCATGGGCTTCCCACTGGGCCACAGCCTCCATCAGAGGGCTGCAGGTGGACACTGTATTCCCCATCATTCTCTATGGGCTGCAGAGGAATCTCTGCTCTGGCACCTGGAGCACCCCCTGCTTCTCCACTGACCTTGGTGCCTGTAAATCTCCTCACACCTTCACACTTGTGAAGCTGCTGTTTTTGTTTGGGTTTTTTTTCCTTCTTAACTATGTTATCCCAGAGATGCTGCTGCTGTCACTGATGGGCTCAGCCTTGGCCAGCAGCAGGTTCATCTTGGAGCCGGCTGGCATTGGCTCTGTCAGAGCTAGGAAAGCTTCTAGCAGCTTCTCACAGAAGGTATCATCAGAGCAAGAAGCTAGAGATGACTGGAACCCCTTCCATGCCCTGAAACATCTCCCATCCTTCCTCAAGCTCTTTCTAGTTACAGCTGCCTCTTGCCTTCCTTGCTTTCTTCCCTGTACATGCGCTATCCTTTCCCAGCAATGAATTTTCTCTTTTCCTCACAGCTCAACAGGCAGCTACCAGCAAATACAGCAATTAATCTATTTACTTTTTAAATGGATGGGATAAGGCTAGAACCAAGCCCTCATGAAAAGCAGATATGTAATCTGATCAGAACCCAACTCTAAGAACAGTTCCCATCCAGGTCTCCGGAAGCAAGAAGTAGTTGGATTCCTTTGAAGATAAGAAAATCATTTTGAGAACAAATGTCTTCACATACTAGAAAATGAAAACTGCTTATTGCCTGGGAGGAGTGAGAACACTAGGAATTCACTATTTCCCTAAGGAGTTCAATCGAAGATCCTTATTCTACTGAGGTGGGACAACGTTATTCCTGACCTCATCCCAGCAAATCATCCAGTTGTCACCCCTGTTCATTAAGAATCTCATCCAAAGATCATCCAGTCCAAATGAAATTGAGTATATGAATGTCCTTCAGATGATGCCTGAAGTACTGGTAAATTTGGGGTTTTGTCACAAATTGGAGTTCTCAACCATGGGCTGAAAATGTCGTTAATTCCACTTTCTTTTATAATTGCTTTTAAAGCAATAATCAAAACCATGACAGGAATCTTTCAGCAGGTTTTGAAGTGAATCCTTTCACTGTGATCACTATGTACTACTACTTCATTTTCTTTGACCTTTGACTTTTTAGGCTACCCTCATCCATAGATTGCTTTTACTACAGCAATATGCCAGCAGTCATACTAAGAAAGGAAAAGCAAGAGAGAACAGGTCTCCCATATTTTCATCTGTTTTTCCCCATTTCAGTAGCTGTATCTCAAGATGCTTCTCTTAGCAGAGCTCTTAGTAAAGCACAAGGAGACAAAAAACCCACCTTGGGAAAGTTCCATTTACCACAACGTGCTGGCTTTGGCTGGGATTGAGTTATTCTTCTCCGTAGTAGCTAATATGGAGCTATGGTTTGGGTTTGTGCTGAAATTGGCACTGATAACATAGGGATGGTCTTGTTACTGCTCAGACGTGCTTGCACAGAGCCATGGCTTTTTCTGCTTCTCATGCCATCCCACCAGCAAGTGGGCTAGGGGTGTGTAAAAAATTGGCAGGGGGCACAGCCAGGACAGCTGACCCCAACCGACTAAAGAAATATTCCATACCACATGGCAGCATGCTCAGCATATAAGAGGCTTGGGGAAGAGGAAGCGGGGACAGATGTTGGGAGTGATGGCATTTGTCTTCCCAAGTAACCATTACAGATGATGGAACCCTGCTCTCCTGGAGATGGCTAAACACCTGCGGCCCATATATAGTGCTGATTGAATGCCTTGCTTTGCTGTGCTTGCCTGCACAGCTTTGCTTTACCTATTAAACTGTCTTTATCTCAACCCACGAGTTTTCTCAGTTTCACTCTTCTGATTCTCTCCCCCATCCTGCTGGGGGGAGGAGGGTGAGGTGGAGGGGCATGGAGCGCAAGAGTCTTTGTGGTGCTTAGTTGCTGGAGGGGTTAAATGACAACACACAGTCAGTACTCCAAAGCCAGTTTTACAAAAGTTGTCACAAGTGACAAGTGAGGGATTCCACAAGCGATGTAATTTATCTAGTCAATAGTCAGCAGACTTTATATAATCAAAAGTCAGCAGAAAGCAAGGCCCTGATCCATGACATGTTATATAGTTCACTGCATGTCTTCTCGTATCTTTTTGAGACTGACCTCTGCTTCCTGACAGGACTAGTGACACCTTCATCATTTCCTCACTCCTTCACCATCTCTTCTGATGGGCTGGGAGAAAGGCCCCCTTCTCCTGCCTGGATTATAAATTAGCAACTACATTGACTGCAGTCTTATGCTGCTGCTTCTGAATCACCCATCTGGAAACAGGTGTTTATTATACACAGTGAACCAAGTGGAGAACAGACAGGGAATGGAAATTAGTGCTTACCTTGGGTGGGTCAAAGGGCAAAGTTCACTTTATGGTTTCACATTTAAGTGCTGAACTGGCGCCACCCAGGTTAGACTGTGATGAACCACACATGGAGAACTTGTGACATCCTGTGGCAAAACGGGAAATGGCACTTTCAGGGTGCCAATCAATTTTATAAACAGATTAATTTTGGCATTTCCTCCCATCAAAGCCTCAACAGTGCTTTTAATGCTACACCTTGTTGCCTGTAACTTTGATTCTTTTGGTAGCTAGGAAAAAGCCACTATGAAGCATCATGCGCACCCTGCCATTTGACAACTGCTAACAGTAGAAGAGGACCAGGTACATTCTTAAGCTTAAATCCAGATGGATGACATCTTGCCAGGGGGTTCACAGATCCTCATAGACTGCAGGGGAAAAGTCACACTCAAGAAACCCATTTCCCTCCCAGGCTTTGGAGGACAAAAGGAAGACAGAGTAAAGAGACTCATGATCTGTTGAGCTCAACTTCTTTGCTTTCTCCCCCACCAGTCCTGCCTTTCCATGCCCTTCTGTTTTTTTCAGGTCCTCATCTAAGTCTCCCATTTTCTTGTCCAGACCATTTCAGTTCTGCTGTACTGGTTGCTCACCCTATCTCCCCCGAGGAGACACTGCACACTGGTCCTCTACCACACTACTCTCCTACTAACTCTTCTTTGCTCAGCCAGCCAAGTTTCTCCTCTAAAACCACACTTTCACAGCCAATCTCTCTTTTCTTTGCCCAGCCACTGTTCTGCTCTCAACTAATGTCTAATCCTACCCTCCTTGACTATTTGTTCCACTTCTCTTTGTCTGATTTTACAGTTCAAACACATCAGCAAGTCATCACCGCATAACAAGTCCATCAACAGGGTAGCAGTAATTCATCTTGCAGCAAACTACAGTGTCTTACCTCAAGGTCAGTGTGAGGTAAAATGCATTTGGCTCAGCCTCTTTCGCAGGCAGCTAAACTAGAGCACTCTACCACAATTTCACAACATGCTAAGCACTGGCAGAGAGTCAGTCCGCTCCATCACTGTGCAGTTACTCACAAAGGTGTGGACAATGTACTCCTACGCCTGAGCACCTGGTGCTCCCTCAGAACCAAGTGGCTTAGAAAAAAGGTCATCAGATAGACAGCACCCCAGCTCAGCTACTCAGTCTTGTTGTGGAAAAGCTATTACTGAAAAAAATCCCCACCAAGCCCCAACCCAAAAATCCTGCTACAGCTTGCAGCTCTGAGGAGAAAGTCCATCAGTCAAGATCTTTGAAAACCATAGCTAAGAAACAGGATTCTCTTTCGATTGCTTACAGTTTAGCTTCTTTCAGCTTGCTTTTACCAGAGAAACAGGATGTGTCCTTGAAATGGATGGACAGACCTGCTGGATGAGGTTTGAAGTCCTTCTTCCAAAGTGCCTTCTTCCAAGGTTGCCAGAGTTTACTGCCTGGGTTTGAACACTGTCTCAGTCTCTCGTTTTGGGATCTTCTTCTCCAGAAATGGCTGATCTGCATTAAATAAAAGCCAAGACAAAAAGCCCATCCCCCAAACCATTCAGGCCAAACCACACCACTATTGCAGTGTCCTCCACAGCACACACCAGTGTGCCAGAGGTCCTGGCCAGGCTTACCTCCACCTGCAGGCTCACATGAACATGAAGACTTCAGGCAAAGAATATTCAAGATAGTGATAATCAACACACCTTTCAACACTTGTTAGGCTGTTCACTGTCCACATCTGTCATTCACAGAGATTTCTCAGGAACGCTAGTTAAAGTTAAGTCAGTAGTTCACACACACACCCTCTAATCTAATCAAAGCAAGCTCCCTGGACCTGAACCTTGAGCTTTTTAGCTAAGCCACACATACACTTGTCACCTCCCATGAGCAAGTATAAGACTTCAGACAGCTATGCAGTGGCCTGAAAAGTTTTGTTTTCTGACAGGTTAGTTTTCAGCCACATCAGTCTCCTGAGATGGTTCCCCGCCGTCTTTTGGCTCCCAGCACCAACAGATCAGAGGCAGCTCAGCCAGGTGGCTCATGGTGAACAAAGAAGGAAGTGGCAACATTTAGTTAGTCCAATTTGTGATAAATGACTTGGTCCCAAACAGGATTATAACCAAATCAAACAATTTATTAAATGAATAAAAACAAGCAAACGGCGCTGCGGTGCGCAGGCAGCGCCGGGTGCGCAGGGCTTCGCTCCACCAACACGCATGCCTCTACAGTTCCAGTTCCTGGCTTATATATTTTTACAGGGATAGCACCGCCCGCCAGCTTAAACTGACATGCTGGAGTGCCAACCAGGCAACCCCCACAAGACATCCTTTAGGTGAGCTCTAGCTTTTGTCTTGCTGGTTCTGCATATTTGAGGTGCCTTCCTATTCTTCTTTTCTTCTTCCTCTTCATCGCCTCTTTCTCAGGGACAAGGGGTATCACAATGTGGAAAATGCTGGGAAATGTTGCTTTTAAAAATTAAAAAGGGTGGGGTGTTTTTTTTTTTCTGAATTGAGAGGCAAAGGACTCAGGCTGCCTCATCATAAATCCTTTGTAAAGGAATTCAGGAAGATAAAGAAGTTTTGCTGTTAATTGTGTTAAAAGAATTATGGCACAACCTATCTCCCAGTTAGAATACACAGCTCACGGGAAAGGTGCTGCTGCCTAATTAAAACTAAAGCCTGGGTGGGGGCTCTGGATTCCTTCAACAAACCTTAGGTCCTAATTAAGCCCCACTATTCAGACAACAAACATTTGTCCCGGACAAAAGGAATACTTATAACTTAGTACTCTGATAGACATGAAAGTGCCTAAGTTGAGATCGTGAATTGTGAAAAACTTAATCCATAGGGAAACAGGGGAGGGAAACTTTTATTTCATGTGTTCTTGGGATACATATGGTGTTTAATTAATGTTTTTCAAATGTTAACAGTTATTATTGATTATTGGAAATGTCAATTGTTTGAATGTTTTGATTGTTACTGTTGAACTATTGTGCACACGCTTTTCTTTTCCTTCCTCCTTGCTTTACCTATATCCTCTATCCATCACGGAGCACCATCTATAAATGGCAATGTTGAGCCAAGGGGTGGTGTGAAGGACTGTGTCCCTCAAGGAATGCCTGTACCAGTGGACACATGTCTCAACATTGCTGAAATATTGTACTTCTTGCTATTACTGCTGTTTATGATAAAGGGGACTTACTAACAAGATGCTTACAAAGGGTTAAGGGACAATTGTTAACAAAATGCTTGCACAAGGGGGCTTATGCTTGTTAAGGGGGGCTTACTAACAGGATGATTTGAAATGCCATAGTTGTTATACCAGAAGACAACCTTGCACAACTCTGCTTCACTCGAACAACTCCTGTTTTTGAGATAATTTAAAGTGGACCCAGGACTGATATGGGGAAAACATCCCAATTATAATTGTGCCACCTGGAACAATCACAACTATGCATGTGCCAAAGGAAGGAGGTGAAAAGTTCAATCTGATGAAGACTTCAAGCCTTCATCTTTGAGACCACCAGATGACCACCACCATGAGACAGTGCGCAGGTGCAGTTGGGAGGAGTTTATGGAAATGACTTCTTGGGACTCATTTTAATATGAAACAGGACAGGTTATGAATATGTATAGGTGTATGAGGTAATCTAATAATTTTGGACGGGGATATGGTATAAAAATGCTACCAACTCTGACCAAAGGTGTGCCTACTTGGATTAGGTCACCCGCTCTTGCAAGAATGTGTAATAAATTGCTGCTTCACTAACGTGTCTACCTCGAGTCCTTTCTTAGGACCTTTGGCATTGCTAACAACTATGCCCTTGACGTGCCAGACATTGCGGTCCTCTAGGCAAAGCTTTGCACATCTTTTATATAGTTTGTTGCTGCTTCAACACGCCTCATTCAGTACATGCAAAAAATCCCAAACTGTCCCTCCCAGGCCCATGGCCATATAAGGGTATGTCATCATGCACCCCCAACATTATTCCACATTAACACGAACCAGATGGACATATATCACAAATTTAATGTGACTCTTCCAGAGTCTCATCTGCTAGGCATGTTTTTGTACTCTGTCAAGAACTCAGGTAAGTAATTTTTCCTTTTCTACCTGGTTTTCATCAGGTTCCTTCATCAGAAAAACAGAAGTTCAGGCCACCTGTATCCAGTCATCTCTGAAATCCTTAAAGTGGAAAAATGCAAAAGGGTGGAGCTGACAAAGAATCATTTTTTGGCCAAAGAACAGTTTATGCACTTCATTACCTCAAGGCAGATGTCCAGCATGGAAAAAGTTCAGCATGGAAATTACAGAATTCTAGTGCAATGAGATACAAAAAAGGAGAGCTGAACTTGATCATGTGAAATGCTGGGCAACTCTATTAGAAAGTGACTTGTGCTGTCCCTATCAGTAATTATAAGGTATCATTAAGGTATAATTAAGTAATATTAAGGTATCACACTGTAAAATTCTTTAATAAAAAGAGGACCTCTACAGCTTGCTGAGTATCTTTATGGCATGGATCAATCCTCTGTGGAAAGTAGAATCCTACAGATGTCAGTCACCAACAGAGCTGTGACAGCATTGCTTAGTTCAAATCTATGTCTAAGTCTTCAATTAACCTATTTTGATCAACTACCAAAGAAAGTTGTTGCCTCAAACAATAATTGGGCCTTTAAGAATGGAAACCAGCATTCAAAGCTGAATTATATGTCTCTGCCTATATTGGCAGAGCCAAGGAATTTGGTACCACAGTCCTAACATTGCTCTCCTGTGATGAAGCACTAAGGGAACAACATTTTATTAGACATGGCAAGCAGTAAATAATCCTTTGCTGTAGTGTGTGTTATACACAAAATAACTACCATGAGGGACCTGATTATACCAAGATGATAGGCAGAGGAGAGGACCCATTTGCAATTCCACTGCTTTTTTTACATGCTATACCAGAAGTGTCTGCAGCATTGCCTCTAAATTTCCTTAGGCTGACAAAAGCATACACCCTTCCTGTTTTAACAGCCCGAAGAAGCAGCTTCCAGCTTTGTTCCTCATAGATGACCATCTCCTTGCAAAATCAGCAACACATCTCAGTAACAGCATAATATTTAATTTGTAATGCTTTGCACTGATGCTTTACAAATGCAGAAATACCCACAGCCTCACCGTGAGGTGGATACCAAGCCTCTTCTCACCACTTCATGGCAGCAGAAACCCTAACCAGTAACAAGTAAAGCCAGGAACACAAATATCCAGGCTTGAACCCAGTCCCCAGCTGTAACTGCTAAAACACTAAGCACCAAGTGAGAGCCCAGGTGAACCGGAGCGCACCACATAAAACAACTTCAGCGAGACTTCCTGAAAAGCCAAAACACTTAGCCCCTCCCCAGTCGATCGTTCCCAGGCCTGAAGACTCTTGACAAATCACACCGACGCCTGTGCCACCGCGCAGCCCACCGCACCGGCTCCCCGCTTGGGAGAGAGCGGTCACCGGCGGGGAAGGGAGCTGCCCTGCCGCCCCACGCAAGGGGGCCCAGGAGCTGCGGTGGGGAACGATGAAGGCACTGAGAACGCTCCCGTGTTCCAGGTCGGAGCAGAGAAGCGCAGGGCCCCTGCACCACCTCAACTTCCCACTCGCTGGCAGGCGAGCCCCACCCGGGGAATGGTCGCTCCTGCCCTGCCCCGCCCCGCCTGCGGCGGCACAAGATGGAGGCCGGCGAGCCCCGCTGCCTCACAGGCCTCAGGGCTCTGCGCTAAGCTGAGCCCGTGGAGGACACGCAACCCCGGGCCACGGAGGCTTAGAAGCAGCAGCGTGTCGGAAGCGGTGGGGGGAAAGCCGGAGGGCCGAGAACTAACCCCGGGAAAAAGCCGCTGCGGAGAACGGAACGCGGTTCACCCTCGCAATACCCGGCCGTAGGAGGTGGGGCAGCCCCGCCCAGCCCCGCCCGCTGGCCGTCGCCATGGGAACGGCAGATGGCGGCGCCATGAGTCGCACCGTAACCAGCGCGGTGCGGGCCCAGCACCTCGGGGGCGACTATCACGGCCAAAGGGCTCCCGGCCAGATCTTCGACTGCCCCTACGGTACCGGGCCTGTCCGGGAGGGGCAACGTCCTCCCTGCACCCCGGGCTCCGTCTGCAGCCCCTTAGGCGGGACGGCCGGTGCGGCCAGGCCCAACGCCCTCCGCGGGGACGGGGGCGCGTCCAGAGTGGCCGGCCGCGCCCGGGGAGAGGAGTTAGGCGTTGTGGGGGCGGTGTGAGGGTAGTGGAGCGTTTGAGCAGCCCGAGCAGGCCTCCCACGTCTGCCCGGGCCTCCCCTGCCAGCCGGCCGCCGTGTAGGCCCAGGTGCATGGTCGGAGCTAGCCAACGAACTGTCACTGAACCCCCGGCAGCTAGCTAGGCAGGGAGGGCAGGTTTGGAGCTGGGAAGACGTGTGCCGCCCAGGAGCGGGTCAGGGCCACGGAGCTGTAAAGCATTAGAGGGTCAGCAGCAGCAGTGGAGTTACCAGGAGGGAGAAGAGGCTTGGGACTGTAAAACATTTGCAAGCTGGAGTAAAAACAAGCACTAGCTTTATATCCCTGAGGGAAGCTTTGTGTACCATGTAATATTTCCACAGACTACCATTGCACTGTGCTTGTTTTTCTCAGTTTCATGTCTTTGTTGTCTCTTAAAGGTTTGGCAGCACTTCCAGATAAAGTAGATTTTTCTTCAGTCGTGCACGTTGCACAGAACAGTAGCATTTCAGCTCTGAGGCTCATTTGTGTGATGGTGGGATGTCTTCTAACAAGACATGTATTTCAGTTTTTTCCTTTCCTACTTTGCTTTATATTTTCTTATGGTGCGAATTTAAAGAGGGAAGTGAAGCCTGATGATTCATGCAAATTTCCCAAATATGTAACTGGTTCCATTTGTTCACTTATCTTTCAGACCTTCTGTACACGCTATCAAGTGAGGAGAAGAACCGTTCAAAGTCAAATGTCCGTGTGCAGCTTGTCACTGATAAAATGGTAGGTTTTGGCCAAAGATAGCTCACATGCACCTAATATTTCTGTGTGTATGCATACACGTGGGTAGAAGGTACTTCTCAGTTCTAAACTGTTCCCTTAAAACAGCAAAACACAAAGCAAAGGAAGCAATTTTATCTAAAAGAATACTCCACAAAGGGAGTGATTGCTGGCCTAGGGTGGCTCTGGAGCAGCAGCCTAGAAATGTTCAGTTTCATAACCTGAGTAATTTTCTAAGCTGTGTGTTAGTATTTTTAATAGAGTATCTCCAAATGTTGCTACCAATAGTTTGTATATGTTATTAAGATCTAATAAAAGAGCCTGACAGTTGGGCTGTTTTTCAAGCTGAGCTGTTAAACTGTGTTGTCACACAGTGCCTCCTCACTTACCTTGGGATATACGTACACTACAGCTCAAGGCAGCATGCTTAGTTTAAAATGTATTAGGTAGCAAAGACTAAGCAGCCTGTTAAGCCTGCAAATCTATCCTGATTCATCATGCTAGGTTGGTGCAATTTAACTTCCTAGCTAAGCCCTTAGTTAGCCCATGCGTAGCTCCCTACTGAATTGTCTCCTTGCTATCTGTATTCACCCTAGCTAGTTGAAAACCAGGTAGGGCGTGTTTGTGGGGGTTGCAGTCACACCTCTAGACAGCGCTGATTGATGACTGGACAAGCTGCATGTAGGCAGAATGCCAAAGAAAAAAAAAAGATCTGGTACAACTGCACAATGAATTTGGATTTTTAAACAAATAGTCCTCCTGAAACTATGCATTTGACTGAGCCTGCAAGGCCGATATTCTGAACTCTGAAACTCCATTGCATGTACAGCAAGGAGGAAATCCCAAAACAGCTTTCCAACAGTGGAATCAAGAAGCTGCTTTTTTGTTGTTGTTGTTGTTTTGAAGAACACTTCTGGGCATCTCTTACCCTGTTAGCTCAGAGTGTTCCTTATATCTACATGAAAAAAACGTGTGTTCGCCTGCCTTTCTGTAGAGAGGCCTGCTCACAGAGTCGAAAGCACAGCCTGTCAGCAGTACGGCTGCAGCAGTGTGGCTACGTTAGCAGTTCAGGCCAGACGAAGTAAGCAGGCATGCTGTCACTGATGTTGTCACGCCACAGTTGTACTGTTGTGATGGGTATGGCGACAGACTCTGGCTTGCATAAAAGATGTTCTGAGCCTGTGAATTGGCAAGTGCATAATGCGCAGTGCACAGCAATATGATTTTGAATTCTCAGTCTATAGCATCATAAAATGGGGTGGACAGGGGTTGTAATAACAGCAGCTCATATGGTTTTCCAAACTCTTGCAAAGTTGAGTTCACATTCAGGAGAAATGAAACATAAATGCAGGCTCATGCACAGCAAGCAGCTAGCTGGTAGGTTGCCTTGTTCTTCATCATCTGATCCTCTCTTAACATGCTGGTGAGTTAGTGTGCTTGAAATCTCACCGCTACCCTGTGTACATCTGAGTTAGCACCCACTGAAATGAAAGGGGCAATTCACAATTCAAATCTGATTTCAGCCTTTACAGGAGCTCAAGCCAATATAGCTACATCACATACACTTGAGTCACAATTGCAAAAATGTATTGGCAGTCATAAATTTAGAGGTTTAAGGCATATCTACCAGGGGAAATTAGTGCTTAGAAGGAAGGGTGTAGGTTTTTAATGTGCTCATTTTTGTGTGCTAACTCCCATTGAGGAATTTTTAGCACAGGCTAAAACTGTTACAGTATAAAATAATGTAACTTTACTGTGTAAGTGGAATATGTTACTTCTTTCTAGAGCACATGAAGTAGGAAGGAGTTATGTGGGGTAATGTGCTAGTTCACATTACTGCACATTCACAGTCACCACACGCTAACTTCTTGTAATGAACCCTTGTTAGACCCTTTGATTTTAAGTTTAGACTCTGGATAACAGCCAGAAGATGTATCTGTGCATCTGCTGCTAGTCTGGTATGCTCCACATCTTGAGAAGTACCATCTAACCAGTTGATATCATTAGCATATGTATGCCTGCCTTCCCAGTCCCAAATGTGCAGTCCTGTAAATCACAGCAAGCTGAGATTCTCTTCTCTTTAATGCTACTTGAAGCCGCTCAATCCCCTCCTCTCTTTTCTTGTGTCCACACAAACATTAGGTAAAAGCACCAATTTTCAGAAGTATGTTTAGTATCTTGACCCATTTCCCGGACTACAGCCTGTGCTTGGAGGGCACAGATCTAGTGCCTCCATTTACTGACCGAAGATGGAGAGGGAGGGCTCAGCAGCGCCTGGAGGCTCTTCAGCAGCTTGCTGCGTAAGTCTGCTACGGTTGGATAGCATAAAGCAAACATACAGACAAAACCAACAAAAACCTATGCACGTTGAAGTGGAGATGACTGCAATTTGCTCCTACTTGTATTTCCCTTGAAATTAAGAGATTGCAGCTGTCATGGAGTATGGTTGCCCATCTGTTTCTTACAGGGTGGATGGATGTTGCGCATTCCTTCATCCCTGTGCTGTCTGCTTTGCAGCGGTTGCTGCGAAAGAGAAGAGTTATTTCAATCTCTTAGTGATCAGATAAGTCATAAAGACTTCAGTGGCTCACGCGTGTTACTTCAGCAGTAGCTGTTTTCTTTTAGTCCCCCGCAGTTGCAGCCGGTTAGATTGCTTTTGCTGCTCATTCAAGCGTGTATGGAGCCTGAACCAGGGCACCACCGCATTTTTATGCAGGGGTTTCTTAGTTGAATTTTATCCTGGCATCACAATTTGGGCTTCTCATTCAGCAAATACTTTAAAAAATATTTATATGTTTTGCCACACCATGTGTTTTTTGAGTCCTGTAGGTGTATTCAAGGCTGCAGGTGTCAGCCCAGGTTGTTGTTTTCAGTGTGTGTGTGGGTGTTGCTAAGTTTAGACCATGGGCTTTTCTATGATGAACACTCTGGGATCGCTGAGTTCTACCTCATGGCAGGCAGTACTCAAAGATGTTTTAAAAATGATACAACAGATGTCACACCTCTGTTATTTTTTCAAAAACATGTTCTTTTCATTTCTACAATAAGAATTTTTGAGCCTTTTTTCCCCCTTCCTCTTATTTTCAGCAAGCTGTCCCAGGCACATTAAAACCTCAGTGGCTTCTTATATTTTGCCTGATACTCTGTAACAACAACTTATTTGATTGCCGAGGTACTTTAAAATTAATTTACATTTATTTCAACAACATGTATATGCAGAATGTCTTGCAATTAACAAAAAAGGGGAAATGCACCCTGTCTGTTTCAACCTGAGCTGATTGACAGTGTTGCTTATACTGGAGACAGAATATTTCCCAGCTGTCTTCTCAGTAGTTGCATTGCCTCTGCAAGGTTACCAGAAATAAATGCTCATTTATTTCAGCAAAGTCAGCAAATACAAGTCAAGGACATGCAAGAGGCAGGATATAAAAGGGGCTATTTCACTGGGTTCCCATTGTGCCTGTAACTATACCATAATAGGATGAACAGCTTATGCTAATAAAGTTAGATCATAAGAATAAGTGCCCACCTGTGCTGAATGAAACACAAATCCATCTGGCTGGAGCAACAGTCTTGATATGTAAAGAGTCAGCTAGTGGAACTAGCCATCATCTCAATTAACTCATTTGAATTACAAACACAACTTCACAATAATAGGTTGATTAGTGCTGAGCAAGTATCTCAGGTTACTGCACCGACTCTGGAGAAACCTTCCCCTCTCTTTTGTTACTGATATGACTGAAAGCACTGGGAAGAGATGACTTTAAACTTACCTTGGCAGTTAATTGTGTGTCGCGGGAGGTTAATGAAGCATCTCTCTATAGGCTCTGCTGTGCTGGGTAGCCGTACTGTGCCTCCCCACATTCCACAGCACAGCTTGCAGGGCTCAGATGAGGGCTTTGAAGGTAACCCATCTCAGCATACAAGCCTCCGTTTTGATCCCAGCTGTCGAGCAATGTTATGTGTTGTTCACTGTACCTCTGTATATATGCTTCTGTATTTAAAATCAGGCAGTAGCAACCGACTCCAGCACCCACAATCCCATGCATCCCTGGTCAGGATTGTTGCCCAAAATGGTCTTATGAAAACCATGACTTTCAGGACTCACCGTATATAGAGCTTAAAGGAAATACCCACCTTAATGGCATGACATGGGCTTCCCTGGTCGGCTGTTTTCTTGTTAAGAACTTGTTTTTCTTTAACTGCCTGGCAGGTTAGTAGGAGTATGACTGGAGGGTAAAATGGTTGCAAAATAAGTAGCCTGATCCAGAGCTTTCAAAGGACTCAATTTTACCCATCCTCTCACTGACTGCCTTAACAAGGTCTACCTCATGGTCTTACAAATGTTTAAAGTAAAACCCTCCAAGATGTAATACTGAAAAATCTAAATGGTCTGCTTGCTTGAATGAAAATGAAAAAAGAATGTTCTTGCAAAAGATACATTTGTTCCAGCATAGGTTTTGAAACGTTCACATGGTCATCCTAATTTTTCTACTTTATTGGAGAATTTAAATTGAAATTGCTGGCTGTTCAAAATTTCTTCAGGTATTTTTGAAAGAAAGTGGTTGTCTTCCCCTTTGTTCCTTGTATTCCTTTAAAAATATTTTCTGCTATGGAAGGTTTTTCGCTCTTAAGGAGATGAGCCTGCTCTCCCCCCACACCCAATAAAAGCAGTTTACCTTACAAGGTCAAACAAGTGGCCAATCCTTTTTATGACAAGCACATAAGAAAGTTCTGTTAAAGGCAGCAAATGACTATTTCTTGCCCACACATGGTGGGCAATAGACGTGAAATGTCAAAATGTACCTCAGTCTGGAAAAAGCAAAATATAATTACTTGTACAAGTATGGGGATTTTGTGGACTTCGTGGTGTGTATGTTTGATTGTACAACCAGAGAAGGAGAGAGAGAAAGGGGAAAAAGAAAAAAAAAAGCATAAGAAAAAAAGCTCAGAAGTGCTCTGAACGTAATTCTTCAATGATAGTAAAGAATCCTGTATTCTGGCTTTTAGTGCTCAACCGTCTCTTCAGATATCTCAAATTGCATACGAAGATCCTGAAGTCAGTGGAAGGAATCGCTACAAATACTTTGCACGGTAAGGAACAAACTGATTTGAAACAGAGTTCAGAAGCTTGCTTTTGTGAAGTTTAGAAAGCATCAAAATATATGCAGAAATATGTATATATAAAAAAATTTTTTTGTCTTTTGCCTTGGTTCTTTGCTTACAGCTATGGAAAATCTAAATGGTAACCAAATCTTAAATCACAAGATCTCTTAAAATTCTCACTATGCCAGAATTTTCAGGTAGTAAGCATATAAGCAAACATACCAGGCATTCTGTTCTTAATAATTTGTAGAAAGTTTTGGGCTGTAGATCTTCCTATGTCAAGGAAGCACGTACTCACAAAGCCATTGTGATTTTCCAGGTTCCTAGAAAGGTGTCTTCTTAAGAATGAACCTTCTAACTCCCAGTTTTTGCCAGGAGCAGAAAGGGAGCAAAGGGAATCCTTGATTAACTTTTCATCAATGTCCTCTACTGCAGGACTGCTCTGCTCCTTCCAGAATGATTCTGCAGGTCAGCAGGGAACTCAAGATCTGAACCAACAGCTAATGTACAAACATGTTCAACTTACATATACATTGAATTACTTTCACTATTACAGTCAGCAGCTATTGGCCAATATGTCCACTTTAAATATAAAAAAAAAAAAAGACAGGTTTATTAAATTCTTCACTACAAGGGTGGTGAGACACTGACTGGGACAGGTTGCCCAGAGAGGCACTGGAGGTCCCATCCCAGGCGACATTCAAGGTCAGGCTTGATGAAGCTCTGAGCAATCTGATCTAGTGAAGATGTCCCTGCTTACTGCAGGGGGTTTGGACTAGATGACTTTAAAGATCCCTTCCAAACAAAGACATTCTCTGAAATTGAAGTTCTTTATGGCTCCTTTAACAACAGCAACAAAATGACAAAGATTATGGTATTTTCTGAAATTTGAAATTAAGCTTTAAGGTCTCTCAAAGGCTCAGGGAAATTGAATGTGAACTGCAATATGCAGACTATAAGAATGCCTAAGAAAGTTATTAATATGTTGTTGACCCCAATTCACTTTCAAGATACTTCATAAAATATTGGGGGGGAAAGGAAACAATCAAATTAGATAAATCCAAACCACCTTTACCAGCTGATTGTAGGAATTAATTACAGGATTTTCAAGAAGTTATTAAAAAAACACTCCCAAAACCTCAAAGAGAAAAAAGTAGACTGAGTGGAATGTACAAAAATTATGTGAGCACACTCAAAAATAACATAATTATTGCCTTGTTTTGCAATTGCACTTTCTGCTTTGACAGAAGAAAAACACTCACTGCTACCGGTGAAACTTTCTGTTGCTCCTTAGCTATGGGGGAATTATTTAATATTCAGGCATGATTGTTAAACAGGCAACTACTGAACCTGAGCTGTGGATTACCAGTGTAACTTTACTGAAATTAGTGACCTGCAGTTTTTCTAAACTGTAAGGATCTCTTATGGTCATGATAGTTGTCTTACATCTGCATTCTTTCTTTTCAGACCTCTCGTCCCTTCTAATAAGCTGCTTCCACTAAATGTTGCTTATGTGATGGCAAAGTAAGTAGTGTGTTCTGGAACACAGCTGTTGTAATGGGCCACATGTCACCAGCAAAAGATTGTGTGACTATTTAGCTGGTGACCGATATTTTTCACAGTGAACCATGAGGAAAACCTTGTTAAGAGGTAAGGTTTTGTTCATCATTGAGAATTCCTGAGGAAAGAGGTGACTGACTTTCAGAATTTGCCTGCCATATATATGTAGTGCTTTGTGGGTAAAGGATTATGTGGTGATTATGAGGTCTGAAACAGAATGCCAAGTGCCTCTGAATCCTGGAACAGAGACTGACACAGAGAAGATTCTCCAATACAGCAATATTGTTGGAAAATATTCCGATAATTTATTACAATCCCACTGGCAGGTGCACTGCTTTTCAGTGGTGTAGAGCATCCATAAGGTAGCCTAATGGGGTTTTCAGGGGAGATTGAATTTAGAGGGGACGTAAGAAGATTCAGTTCCTGGTAGTCAGTGGAAGTTTTACATGCTTACGTCAGAATTGAATTTTTGCTCTGGGATTGTTGGAAAGACAAACGTGAAAGATAAATTGAAACAGCCCTACTTCATTTTATACTCAACCCTTATTTGCATTTTGTGCCCATTAGAAGCAGTGCTTTAGAAAGGATATATAGGGATAACGTGCAATAATTTGTGAGCTGAAAGCAGGTTCCTGGATTGCCTTCCTAAGGAGGGAGGTTTCAGAGGACTCAGTGTAACCTCAGTGTGCTTTTACTAAAGATAATGGAGTTAACATCAATGGGAACAATATTAAGGTAAAACACGTTTGAATAGCCTACCTTTGACTTAGTGTTGTGATTCTGGTTTGGTTGTGGTATTTTTTAATGAATGTGACAAATGTTCTTGCATCTCTTTCTAGGACAGAGCCCTACATCTGCTCAGCTACAGGGGACAGCGAGGTCTTTGGTCCAAAGTTACGAACATTGGGCACACAGACAGATTACAGGGATGGTGAAACCCAAACAGATCCCTTTTCCCCTGACTATGTAGTTACCAGTGGCTCAGTCCCTGAACTTCTGACGCTTGCTACTCTCACTTGGGGTGAGGTGTGAAATCGAGATAAACCATAACAGTCATGGCACCTCATGAGGAGGAAGTTTGGTGTTTTTTTTTCCAATGTCAGTCTCAAACTTGGTCTATTGCCACGTTTGAGAGCCCTTTGTTGTCTTGCTTTGGGGCACATTCTGTGAGGGTAGTAGATCACTGGAACAGGTTCCCCAGGGAGGTAGTGGAGACCCCATCCCTGGAGATACTCTATTTTATCTATTTCTAAAATAGGTAGGATATTTTCCTATTAATGCTGTTCTGGGGCATTGTGTAAGCAGTGTTGAGATCATTCAATATAAAAGGTACTATCTTTTACAAGTACAAACTAGTAGCAGGTTTTCCAACTACCTAGTGTTGTCCTGCCATTCTGAGTTAGACATCAGGAAAAAAAGAAGTATGAACACAGAATATACCTGTGATCCTCATCTTCCAGTGTCACACCCACAGTAGTGGTGGACACTGGACATGCCAAAGAAAGTGCTCATTCTCAGAAAGTGTCCTCTTGGGAAAGTTTTTCATCCTTTCCTCCCCTGGGGTAGAGGAACGAAGTGCTAGTTAGTGTCAACTGAGCTACAGCAAGTGCACGTCCTACTATTCCTCATTTTACTGCCCCTAGAGGTGTTTACTTCTGGCCATTGACAGCTCTGTTTGTGTTTAATATATGGGCTTGTGAGCCCCTCTGGCCCTCTAATACTATTTATTGGTGGTGGTTATTTGGGGGATTCACCATTCCTCTGAAGAGCAACTTCTTCTTGCCCCTGTAAGGTCGGGGGCTGCCAGCAGGACTCGCCGAGGTGGAGATGATTGAACGTGCCAGGGAAAAACGTGCATGGGAAGCAACTCTTCCAGCAATGGACAATGCCTCACAGATTGCAAAGAGGAGGAAAATGATGGATGAGATGGAGAGGAAGGAGTGGGCCTTCAGAGAACAGGAAATAGAAAAGTAGGAGTTCAATTATACTTTGTATTACTTTTCATTATCGTCTGAATAGACAAGGGACAAGAAGGTTTAGAGGGTTGGCTGAAGGGTACAAGCCTTTTATTTCTCTGAAAATCCCCTGAGTTTGGGAAGGGATATTTTTGTTAGATTTGATCTAAGAGACTGCTACCACAATCCTTTTCACCAGTGGTGAACTCACTTTTTAAAATGCAACATTAAATACGAGATCTGCAGTATGAACTCTGTGTAAAGTAGTTGGTTGGTACGTAGGATTTGATGAAGACAGCATTGCACAGAATGCTGCAGAGCACAGCAGGTCATATCTGGCCTTTCAGGTTGCAGGAGCTTCGACTGGAAGTCTTAAAGAAACTGCTGCGGAAGCGAGAGGAGAACCAGGATAAACTGGATGCCAAACGCTTGGATGACCACTGGCAAAATTACCAGAAGGCTAAAGAGGAGAAAATGAGAAAGATCCAGCGTGACTCTGCACTGAGTAAGTTTAAAAACCAGGAAGAAAGAGAGAGACGCTTTGTTTTCCGTTGTTTCAGGGCTTTTTTTCTCGTTTTAAAAATGAGACTTAGTTTTCAGACAAGCCATTTTGATTTTCACAAGGCTATAGTCTCTATTCAAGACAAAACACATTGCATCCACAATAAAGATAGATGTGGCCAGCACTTGTTCTGCTTAAATGGCTCATTATTTTATATTAACCAGCAAAAGCTTTTGTGAATTTCTGAAGATGGGGCTTTCATTAGAACTTTTTGTATGAAGAACCTTCTTGCATTTCTATTTGGTTTTCAGTGCTCAGGAAGCTGATAGCTAAGAGGAAAAATGTGATGGGGAAGCTAGAGAGACGAGATATCATCAAAGAGTACACTGACTTTGCATCACAAACATATGCTCCTTTGACTAGATTTGGTTATTTCCCAGACAACCATTCTGAATGCTACGTGGTAAAAAACTTCTATCTTAACACCTTTGCAGGTAAGTGAATTTGGAAGACTTAGTTTGTGTGAGATCCTTACTTAAAATATTAACAAAACTCAAATTTCTCCCCCCACTACTCTACTGCTTAATCGCTGTTTGTACTTCTTAGGACTCTGTGAACTGGAAGCCTCTCTCCCAGATTCTGTCACCCAGGTCAAGATTAAAGCTCCGAAACCTAAGTGCACTATCACTGAGACTGGATTTATTAAAAGATCAGCAAGGCTAGAGGTGGAGCTGGCACAGGTTCACCAGGTATGGAGCTGCATCAAGCAGCATGTCCGTTCCTCTTAGATTTGAACTGCTCAGAAGCGCAATTGGGAAGACACACGTGTAACCTTTCTCCCAATTTCCTGTGCTACATTCATTCTTTCTGTAAGACAACTTCAAGGGCAGAATGGATCAGACATTCAGGCTGTGGTACCATTGACCAGTACCATTCTGGGACTCAGTCTGTGCTTCTGCTCCAACCCTGCAGAAAACAACATAGCTGCTTCTTTCCCTTTGCAGATCAGGGGTTTGGATCAGAACCTATTACATCAGTTAGAAGGTCTCCTGCCATTTTCTCATTCTCATTTCCCTGTGTTTTTATAGCACATGTGTGACAAGCCTACCAGTTACACTGTCAAACTGCTAATAGTTAAAAAATCCCCAAATATAAACACTCTGTATACTGTTTTTTAAAAAATGTAATCTTAGGCACATATTGTAAAAGTGCCTGCAACAAAGTGTGATTAAAATGACCCCACTCATCAAATGGGATCAGAATGGTTTGCAAACATGCTAATAGTGTTTTGCATATCTTAATTTATCACAACTGTTCGTGCAGATGAGGTGTCCATAGATGCAATTAACCACTGAGGAAAAAAGTGGCTCATTTGCATCTACAATCACAATATTTGTAAATTACATGCACTTTCAAATATGCTTCTTGTGATGCTGTTGAGGGTTACCTTTTTTAAAAATCAGGAGTAGCCATGGCTGGCTGCTCTATCTCTGAAAAATATTTAATCTCATTCGTAAAGCTTGACGACTTTCACTTGTGCTTTGTTTAGTGACGAAATATTTTGCAATTGGAGATTATGTGTAGAGATTCCTTGTAGTCATATTTAATACTTCCAACATAGATAGTAACTTTCTACTAATGAATACTAATTGGAAATCTCATTCTTAAAAATCAATCACATGATCTCAGATTTAAATTCCACTGGATGTTCTGAAAGAGGAAACATTGCATCTGATTATTATTCAGAAAGAATATGTTCAAAGAAAATCTTGAGTGCTACAGGAAGCGTTCAAGAACAAAGGACATCAATTCACTACAGCGTTAGAGAAGATGAGACAGCAGTATTGCAGGGGTTTGACTTGGGTGCTTTTTGCATAAAATCCTAGTGGTGACTCTGTATAATCTGGATCATAACACAGTTCTCATAGGCAGCAGAAAATCAGCCCAGGCTTTCAGAGCCAAATTCCAATTGCAGCAATACTGTTATCTTTGTTCAAAAATACTTCTTGTGATTTGAAAGACTACAGTGGATCACCTAACCTGTAGTCATGGCAAAGTAGGACCTAATGCTGTCTGCTCACACAGTGATGTCTCCTCAAAGAGAAAAATGGAGCGCAGAACAAAAGCAGAGAGTTCTGCATATTTTCTTTCTTAAATCTACGTAGATCACCTGGTCTACATTGATTTATACCAACTGAGGGGCTAACATAACTAATACTCGTTACCCCGCCACAAAAAGGGAAAGTGTTTATTCTTTGTAAATCACAAGCATTTTGATTGCAAGCGAAGGTGATAAATCCACCATGCAAAATTTAACTGCTCCTTTCAGATACATAGAAGCATACACCAGACTGGTTGGACCAGGCAAGCAGAAAGTACTGACACTCTTAAATACTCAGGCTGCCTCAGCCACCGTTAGATTCAACAAACTCTCTTGCCAGGGCAACAAGAAATGTCTGTTCTAATTAGCACTTGAGCTCTGTGGTGTTGCTACTCATCACTTCTCCCATCAGAGGCTTTTTCTTCTTAGGTGTGGTGACTATGGCATGTTTTAGCTAAGCCACACCTCTCTTGAGAGGTCCAGCTTATAAGCTACCGTAGCTGTCAAGAAGAGGGCAGTAAAAGGTGCAGAGTACTTGAGTTAACAGAATTTAGCACATGAGGGGACAGGTGTCTGACCACTTGACATATGCAGTCCCGATCAGGCCAACAACCTCTGTCCTACACAGTGTGTAAGAGTTTTTAACTGGGCAGTTAGGGATCATTGTAGAAGGGCACTGCCTTGCTTCCAAGTATTTCTATAGCTGAGCAGCTAGACTGATTTTGTCTTCAGAAGCCTCCTTTTAGTGCTGCCCTAGCACATTTAATCTGTACATTTTCTCCTGTAATCCTAGAAAAAAGTAGAACTCTAGACAATTCAGAGTACGCAGTCATCTAGCTCCAGACTGGGTTTCATTCATTAACCCTGGGAGATCTATGGAAGGATATGGCAGACAGAGGAGGAATGCTAGATTTTTACCTCAGAACTAATTAATTTTAGTAAAGGAAGTTTCCACGGCTTGCTTCTCTGGCCAGACAAGTGGCAAGATGGACTAGTCCTCCTCAATATGTTCCTCTTGCTATGCCATATTGAGGGTTTTCCTAAGCTTGTAAGAAGGGATAAGCAATTATCCAAGGAACTACAAAAAGGATCTGTGTCCTCTTGAGAATAAGAACAGCTTCTTCCAGACTTGAAACCGAGCCAAAGACAAGTGATTCTAGAAGCAGACTTTTTGAGGAGCATCCTGAAACCTTTTGCAGGAGCATTATGTGCGCTCAGTATTCTTTGAATAATTCTTAAAAACACGGGAACATGTCAGGATCAGGAGTGACCCAGGATTTGCAGTCAAAACAATGATCTGTATCTTAAGCAAGATCTGTAAAAGGACAAGGAAAGGTAGTTCCTAGCCTGCACAGATGATAGTACTTTACGGAATGTGAGTAAGGTGTTACATAGATGGCCTTGTGAGAAGATCCAAAGCATTAAGGTGACAGCATTCTTATGTAGCTCATTATTATAGGAAAGAAATGGAATTAGGTAAGTGAATATACCAAGGAACAGAGGAGCTGCTAGAAGAAACCCCAGTGCAGAGCAATGCGTGACTTTAGGCTGACCCTGTATGCTCTGGTGACTCAAGAGGGTTGAAGTGTCAGGTCGTTTCAAAGTCCTGGATCAAGATGATGTCAGAACAAAGAATCTCTCACCTCAGCATTAAGTGCAACTCTCCTCATGTCTGTTTTCCTTTATCCGTTTGCTGGAAGGAGGTGGAGAAGTAAGGGGGCCAAGAATGTCTCTGGAGAAAATCTCTGCCAACTTCAAAGTGTAGGAAAACCTGTTCAAGCAGTTACTTCATCAAGAACAGATCTCCAACACAGTGTTAGTTGGCTCATGATGCTCAGACAAGCCCTAAGAGCTATTATGTCAGTCTTGATGAGCCAAGATGCGGCAGCGATGCTGCGCTGCAAAGTAGGGAGTCAGTCCATCCTTGGTGATTTCACCTTCTTCAGTTGTGGGCAAAAAGGAAGAGAGAGAAACACGACTTTGTACTCGGGGCTGTACACAAAAATAAAATCTACCTAGTTCCTTGTGAAAAGGAGAAGATCACAGAGGAGATACAGAAGTGTCCTGGTTTCAGTCAAGATAGAGTTAACTTCATTTGTAGCAGCTGATGGAATGCTGTGTTTGGGAGTTAAAATGAAAGCAGTGCTGATAACACCCTGATGTTCTTAGTTGCAGTCAGACAGTCAAGGACTTTCTCAGCTTCTTCGTATTTCTCCATTCATGAGAAAGGAGGGGCGAAGCCAGGACAGGTGACCCAGATGGGCCAAAGAGAGTATTCCATGCCAATGACGTCCTGCCCAGGATAACGGGGGGCTGAGGGGAGGAAGAAGAAGGGCGGTGGCGGGACACGTGCTTCTTGGGGGGACGGTCGGGTTCCGGGACAGCTCTGGGTGGTACGGCCTGAGTTGTGTGGTTCGGGGAGAAACTGCATTGGGTATCAATAGTTCCATATTCTTTTGCTCTAAAGTCCTGTTAGCATTGTTATATTTTATCTTTATGTTCTCTTAGTAAACTATCCTTATCCCAACCCACGGGCCTCTTAGTTTCTTGGTTTTGGAGTTATTTGCCCCTTCCTTTTCCCTTCCCTTGTTTCCCCCTTTTTCCCTCTTCCCCTGCTCTTTTACTTTAAGAAGCAGGCAGCTGCGTGGATCTCGGCCCACAGCCGGGGTGAAACCATGACAAGAAGGAACCTAGAGAATGATTTCCTTTCACAAAGAGTTGTTTCTCAAGCTACTATCCTGTCAAGAGTTCTGCTTCCATCAGAAGCTAGCAAAGAAGCTAAGTCCATGGCCAAAAAGCACGGGGGCCATTTGCTGGTAACTGCATTTGCTAGGAAAATGGAGATGAATGGGGTGGTCCTCCACTGTCCAATCCAACCAGATTGTACCATGTGCCTGCACTAAAAGTAATGTAGTCTGTCTCAGAGAAATTAGAGTGTGTTATGTAGGCAATAACACATGAAATACGTTGCTCAGAAATTTCACACTTCTTTTCTTTTTAGAAGTGTTTTACAGTGATTCTCAGGCCCTGGTCTCCCTCTTTCAAAAAATGCTAACTTGTTAAGTTAGGCAGAACCAGTTAATGCAAAAAACATCTTTTCTTTTTCTTTTCTTACATGAAGGTCCTAGAATAACTTAAACCCTCGGATTAGAGAAAGGAAATGGTAAGCATTTTTGACTTAGCAAAGGCAGCAAAGCAGGCACTGGGCCGAAAACATGCGCGTTTACACGGAAACGTAAAACCGCTTCTGGAAGCTGAAGTATTTCTCAAATCCACATTAATAAGAATTCCCCCTTGCCAGAACTGCTTGTAGGCTTTTTTGTCTTTAAAGGTTGTTATTCAGGTTGTATTTTGCGATTCTGGTTAGCGAGAAGCATCTTTGGAGGTTAAGGTTTTATTAGAAAAATACTTATGAGTGCGACATTGTGCTAATAAACATAGGAGCTGTTGTTTTCAAAAGTATTACAATTACAGCAGCTTTTTTCTTCCAATCCCTTCCCTTGTGCAAAGCACCTTATAAATCATAGCAAGCACCATTATAATCTTCATGCCAGAGAGCTCTAAGGTCATCAAATACAAGAAACAGTTCAGAAAATCTCTCAACGTTTTTGAGCTATAACCATTTCACGTGGCTTATAAGCAGTTTATAGGCTTTGATTCTGGCATTATTAACATGGTCCATTTCAGTTTTCAATAACAAAGCATTTTATCCCCTCCAACTAGAAATCTCTCTCCTTTTCTGGAGCCATGAATTACCCTGGTCTGAAAGGTCAGATCCAATATGCAAGAGGAGTTTTGTACAATGACCACTGGAGTTTCAAAACTTCATTAATTTATGCAATTAAATTCCATGTAAGTGCCATCAATTTGCTGTTACTGAAGAGAGAAATTCAGCATAGGATTTTTTTCTGGAGTTAATCATTGGTTTATCTCCCTAGTGAAATACTGTATTTGAACATTTGAAAAAGAGGAAGCAAGAAGAGAGAAAGGTGCACTTTTACTTACTGGAGTATGTCTGTTCTTCCAGTAAGAAAGACTACAGAACCAACCCATACAACAGTAGGATTGTAATTCTGAAGGAGTTGTGAATGTACATACTCTTTTTTGTGAGCCAAAGTGCGATGTCCCACAGCAGGCAAACATTGCCATGATGATCTGAGAAGATTATCTTGTTCTAAGTAGCTTCTGGTGGGAAGTTGCCAGGACTCTGTACCCTTGCTGGGGATGCCACTGGGCTGCTGGGTAGTTGCAGATGAGCAGAGTAGAGTTTCAAAACATGTTTTGCCAGGAAGGGGTCCTGGGTCATTGGGCTCAACCCTGCACAGTAACGCTGTATCTTACAATGAGGTTCCACTGAAGAAGGGCCTCAGAACAGTGACAATACGCTCTTCAAGTGACCCCCTTGATAAAATCTCCTGGCCGCGTAACATTTCTAACCCACTCTAACAAGTATTATGCCTGTAGCTAAAGGCAAAGAGGTAAGACTACTCTCTAGCAATATGTAAACCATAACTATTTAGTGATATTCCTACCCATTTTGTCTGTATCATACAGGAAATAATTAATGGCTTTTTAATTACATAAGGAATGTAACACACACTGTTGCTTTTGCTTCCGTGTCTCAGTGTTTAATTGGTTCAATGAGATTCCTATTTAAAAATTTAAAAAGAAATATGAAATATACTTTTATCTAAGAATGTATTACATTAAAGATTAGGTTCATAACAATTTTGGATTAATTTTGTACGCATTTGATGATGACTTACTTGTAAACGTAAGTAAAATAACTCCCGCTTCCTTCTTACATTGTATTTTGAAGCTCCCATCAGTATCTTCTGAACAACCAATAGCCTCATCTACTGACCATGTCCAGTTCTTTCAGTTGATGTGCAGTAAGAAACAGAAGCCACAAGCCTGCAAAGCACAAAATATTTTCAGGTCTCTGTTGTCAGTGTGATCAGCAACAGCCAGCATCTAGAGGCCTGGCCTTGCTGTGCTTTTCTATCTAGCCCAGTTCTGACTAAATTGTGTGTCTGTTCCAGGCACTGCTGGAGAAGAAGGATAAAGTCAAGGAGCCAAAGAAGCCCCTTCGTTTCCTTGAAAAAGTAGAAAAGCCTGTTCCTCGGCCACCCACTCCAATCCTGGAAAAACCAGCAATTGTAAGTGGGCTGGTTTTAGCACTTTTTTTCTGTTTATCCCTGATGGTTTCCTAAACAGTTGTTGAAAGAATGCCTAGAGAAGGAAAGAAGTGAGCTTTATCTTTTTTGTGTCTATTTGTATTCTCTTAGTCTCTCTTTATTCCATAAAGATACCAGCAGCCAAAAATCGAAAAACTTTTACAATATCTCTTGGCCAAATCCTTAACTAAACTTTATTTTATAAAGACATAAGTTAGTAGACATGTTATACCCTTGTTCCTGGGGAATAAAAAGGCAGAATGATGTTACTGTTATTATTCAGAGTCATTGAACCTTCTGATCTGACATCACTATTGTAATCCAGTGGAGCAATTATGTTTAGTTCCATTGAAGTCAGTGAGACTTCGGGTGCTTAGCACCGAGCATGCACTTTGTTAAATTCAGGAGTGAAGCTCTGTGATAGAGCATGCTGCAGTTCACAGAAAATTCTTCTTCAGAGACTGAAATAACAGTAATGATATGTGATGGGTGGGGTGTGATATGCTGTAGGAAACACCAGCTTTCTAGGAGAGCTGCAACTTCTTTTCCTTTCTCAAAGTAATTTATTTAGGAGGTGGTTGCCCCAGTGGATTGCTTTTGTCTGCTTATTAACACCATTTTAATGATGTAGTAAGAATCTCACAATTACCATTTGAACTTGTGAATTTAAGAGTCACACAACCATGAAAGTGAAAGTCTTATTAGATCATTCCTGTTGTCTTCCTTTGTGTACTGTGATGTCCTATATTTTATACAGTCTATATTAAAATGACTGAAAAAAATAATATAATCCTTGGGAAGAGCTTTCCACTGTCACCTAGGTGATAGATATTGTACTGCAGTGGTAGATTTACCAGTTTAGCAGATTTTTAAGTACTTCCATGTAGCAGGGGTAGAAATCAGAAAGATTTATCCCCAGTTGCACTCATTCTTGAGTGAGTTTACAGATCACTGCTTTTTAAAAGAAGGCTAATACAACAGAATTCCACCTAAATCAGTTCTGTTGACATTTGGTTTACTTTCAAGTATCTTTATGTGGGAACACATAAAAGAGTGGAGCTCTGCATTGAAGCTCCATCTGTAATATTCAGGCCACTTCAGCTGCTGAAGAGCAACGCGAACATCTCCTGCCTCGCAGAGTCCAAGGAAGGTTTGTCCTACCAGCTGGCTGTGAGGAGCACTGAAAGCAAGGCTCTTCTCTGTTGCTAATGCTTCTCTTGCTGCCATACACAAATACCAACCCCGAAGTGCACTGGCCTCTTCCCTTAGAGTTGAGGATCTCAAAAGGAAAGTATACCAGGGTGACAAGCTGGTGACACAGACCACAAAGAATATGAAAGAAAGTGGAGGGAACAGACGTGCTACTGCAGGCCTCCTCAACTCCCCTTTCCCATTCAGTCGTTTCTGATGCTCTTAACTAGCCACAAGAAGCTCTCAGAGCACCTCTGAATTCCTTCACTGGTTTATCACTTTTCCCCATCTCCCTCTAGTTTTAGGCAGGCTCCTAGATCCTTCTGTATCCTTAATTGCTTCCCCACCCCCGCCTCCCTCTATTTTCCTTCAGGGCATGATAGGCTTTCCATCTGCCCTCACTCTTTCCTGCTGGTCTGTAGCAGGCAGATGGAGAAGTTGATGATTACCCTTGCTAAGGCAGCATTTGCAGCACTGAACGATACAAGTACAGAAAATCATGTCCTTGTAAAAATTTAAACCAAATCTTAGTTTAAATCAAACCAAACAGTTTGACTTACCTGTCCAGTATGCATGCCATCTCCATTTCCAAAACTCTGTCCCAAAGGGGATTCACACTGTGGCTAGGTGGTGTGGTACATTCTAGTGCTCTAACTGGACTGGAAATTCACCCCCCTTTCCAGAGAAAAAGAACATATGAAATCACAAGGTAGTCTTTTGGTTAGTTCTGCTTTGTTCCCCCTGAGTGTTGGTGTGGAAAGGCAGGAATACTTCCTTTTGGGTAACTTAATCTGCAACATCTAAGAAAAAAACAGATACTAAGATTCAAGCCCACACCACTTCTCTCATCCCACACTCTTCCCTGTTTTTCAGCACTTCTATTTTAATACCACATGTCAATGCAGACCTCATAGGCTCTTTATTTAAAAAAACTTGCTTGCAATTTCTAAATTTTTTTTTATCTTTCCTGGACACCCAATGGGCTTTTTCCTTCTGCTACTGTCAACTCCAAGCTAGAAGACCCCTCAATAAGAAAAGGTGCTGCCAGTTTTTCTTTCTTTAGTTAAAAATAAGCCTGTTTTGTTGGGGTTTTTCCTTATTTTTTCCTTCCCCTATGGTCATGTTCCCTTTTCCACGATGCTCCATCGTTCTTCCAAGCTGGTATCAGCCACACAATGCTAGGCCAGTATAGTTCTCAAAGAGACAAATCACAATAGAATGTAATTTTTTTTTTACTTCCAAACTATTACTTCCTGAGCCTCAAATTTAGCGAGTTACTCCAGTAAAGGTCATCACTGGAATAAATATCAAAAGCAACATTGTATGTGTTCCCTTTTAATTCAATCCCTTTCTTTATGGTTAATAGTTCTCTTGCACCTCCTTCAAGAATAATTCTAACCTCTTAGTGTCTTGGCCTGTTAAATTCACGTAGCCAGTGCTCATTTTGTAAACACAGTTTCATCCAAGCTACAAATAGTACTTCTAATGCATTTAGTAATTTTTGCCATAAATGTCTCCTTACTATTAGGATCTCCTCTCTAAAGACCCTCTGTAATCTCAAACAGTTTATAAAGCCTTTCCCCTCATATCTTGTAAAACATGGGTGTAGGATATTTTTCTGACTCGCATTCCTTTCCCTAAAAATCAGAAGAAAGGTGTTCAGAATAACAACTGGATATGAGTTAGAGTTTTTATAGTTCAGTAATCTATAGAAATCCCAATCTCCAAAGAAATAATTAATTATCCTGTGGATATTTGTTATGTTCTGGCAGGAGGAAGAGGAAACAGAACTGTCAGTGATCTGCCTGCAGAAGCTGCTCCGAGGCAGGGCTATTCAGAACATGGTATTCTGTGTCTCTTTGCTTATGTCTCTCTTTGGGATGATGGGAGTGGTTGAAGGTGTATTTGCAATCCACAGCACTTATCAAAGGCAATGAGGCCTCTGCAGTATATAGAGTGACAGAATCACAGGCTGGTTTGGGTTGGAAGGGACCTTAAAGCCCATCCAGTTCCAACCAATGGCCATGGGCAGAGACACCCTCCACTAGACCAGGTTGCCCAAAACCCCATCGAACCCGAGGAGGGGACAGACACAGCTTCTCTGGACAACCTGTGCCAGCACTTCACCACCCTCACAGGGAAGAATTTCTCCCTAATATCTAATCTAAATCTACTCTCTTTTAGTTTAAACCCATTGCCCCTTGTCCTATCACCACACTCCCTGATAAACAGTTCCTCTCTGGCTTTTCTGTAGGCCCCTTCAGGTACTGGAAGGTACATGTCCTCCTGTACATTAACTGAAGTCCTTCAAAGCTGAAGTCTTTGCTCTCCAGCCTAGATTTCCTACAGGAACCTCTAGGTTCCTATACATGTCTGAATGTCTCCTTGTTCCTGCTATCTCCTACACTGAGATGTTTAATTAGATGCCCCGTAGCAGAGTTACTCAGATGGTAAAGTCTAGGCTAGATCTGGACCATGACTATGTTCTGCCTCGATTATACCAAGATCGCAGGCATAAGAAGCTTCCCACATCCCAGCAGGGCAGCTTGTATTTCGTACTGTCTTTCCATTTTCCCTGTGATGGTGAGCTAAACCTTAGATGAGGAGCAGTTGAAGCATACCACCATGATTTCCAGCAAGTACAGGACCCACCATTCTGCTTCCAGAGGAGTAGAAGTGGCTTTAGGTAAAATTTGAGTAGCCATGCCTCGTGAGCTTTATATTAAGCGAGCCTGTCACTTTTGATCAGCCTAGAGGTTTTCTCTTCATGCCTGCTGCTTCTTTCTGAATTGGTGGTATTCTCTCTGGCACAGATTGTTTAATGTTGGTGCAGCATTCCCATGTGGGACCCTGACCTGAGCTTTAGCAAACAATGTGATGCTGTGAAAGTGGCTTGAGGTGGAACATAGACTTCCTAATTCTGTGATGATCTGTAAGAAGTATGTTTGATGCGATTGCTGGACTGTGGACTTTCACACCATGAAATGTCCCATCTTTTTTAGGAATGCTGTTCCAGCTACTATTGTATTAGAAGTATCTGACTCAATTGGACAATGATATATGCAGGGCTGAGTGATTCTTTGTTGCTCTTGGAAATCCCCCTGGAAGAGGGAGGGAATGAAAGACGATGGTCGCAGGCAAAGGGTGGGCCACAACCCTGTAACAGGGGCAGCACTGGTTTCAACAACCTCCTCAGCAATTTGCTGCTTTAAGCTGTTGCTGGACTCCCTCAAAACAAAGGTCAGAGACCAGTAGATGTTGAAACAGGAGACATCTAACCTATGGCTGAGGAACCAGGCTCACACAGGGAAGCTTTGACATTGAGGCTGATATAACAGAATATCTGGAAGGATATTTCCTTTTTTGCTTGACATTGGTGTTGCTGTTCTGCACTGCTGTGGTTTGAGTTCTGGGTGAAGCCAAACAGAACAATAATAAAAAAAGAGGAATTATTTTATAACAAAGTGGCAATGGATCATCTATGTGTCACAGCAGAAGGTCTCAACTCGAATCCCCCATGCAGAAGGGTTTAGGCAAGATTTACCTCACAGCGGTAGTGTTTGCCTAAATGCAGCCACAAATTTCTTACAGAGGACTGGGTCTCAGGAACAGCTGACCCTGCAACTTGGAGAAGAAGGGTGTGTTCTGCTGGCAAAATGTGTTGATCTGCATTGCCCATTTAATATGCTTTGTTGTTTAACTTTATTTTGAAGATGTTTCAAGAGAAGGAGAGGCAGCTGGAACTGATCCGTGAGCTGCGCACCACTCACGCGCTCCAGGAGGATGGACAGCTGCTTTTGAAGGCAGAGGAGCAAATGACACTGGCCCTGCAGCAGCAGCATGACTTGCAAATGCACAAGGTTTGCCTGTGTGGCTGGGAAGGCTGATTCACAGCACTGGCCTGACTCGCATTTAATTTCCTTTTGTTCTCTGTTACCCACAGCACAGAAGGCCCCCCAAGTAACAGAAATGCTCTCCTAGCACAGGCCAAGCATTGAATGCCTGAGGGGCTGAAATTGCTCTCACTGCTGGTGGGGGGAGGCAGGGGGGCTCTGGGGAATTTCAGAAACAGACTGAGGCGCCCTGACCACAGCTGCTACCCGGGCTGCACTGGCTTTGTTTGCAGACAGAGCACTTATTTATATTTACAGGGCTTTGAAGGACTGTCAGACAAACCTCAGTTTTCCCACATTTCAATCCATTTGACTGGTGCTGTGACCTGGCATCACAATACACGCTTGTCACTCACATCTGTCAGATGTTTTACTGAATGTGTGTTACTGCTTTGTCATTTCCCTGTTTCTTTTCTAGCTAGGCTCTTCCTCAGGCATAAAACACCACAAAAGAAGCCAAAGCAGACTTCTTTGGTAAATCTTGCTGTGCTCAAGAGTTGTAAGACCATAGCAATAGTGTCATGTTGTTGTAGTTGCCACTGTTAAGGGTGGCAGAGAAATTTTGACCTTCATCCTCTGCCAAGGATCTAGTGAGAGCCGGGGATGCAAATTCTCATCCTGTTTCCTTGCAGGGCCGCAACCTGCCAGAGCAAAGTGAATCAAATGGCAGTTGTTAGTCTGAAATGGGTCGTGAAGAAATTTTGTCCAGACTTCACTACATCTCTGATATAGAGTATCTATCTCCCACATTCCTGCAGGTTTCCCTGTAGTTTTAACTGCTCTTCTGTTTTTTCCAGTGACCTGCCATGAGACAGTTCTACAGGTTCCAGATTATTGTAACAGCATCCGCTGGCCAGCTGGCCTGGCAAAGATGAAGCCAGACCACTGGGGGGGTGTGGGATGGGGGGCAGCAACAAAATTTCCCCTCAGATCTCAGTAAAAAACGAACCAAATGGCTGTTGTGCTGTATCATTTCCAGATGCTCCCTCATGCACAGGGGCCACAGGTGGGGAATGCAGGAATGCAGGGGTTTTCTACAGAGGAATTAATAGACAAATAGGTCTTAGGTGTTAGGAACATGAAATGCTCCCTGTTCTCTGGAAGCTTAGGTGGGAGCAAAGGAGAGAGCAGTTCAAACACCACCATGACGTTCATAGAGAAGGAGAGAGAGTAAATGGTAAAGATTTTGACCTCTGATCTCAGAATTTCCTTTTGGGAGAGCCACTATCCCCCTCTGCTGGTATCTATCATCTCCTCTACCCTTGCTTTCTTTTCTTTTCTTTTCTTTTTTTTTTCCCACTATGTCTCTGAAGGCACGGAGTCCAAGCCTCAGGTCTTCAAACATTTTCAACTTTGAAACTCTCTGGAATACATGTGCAGGAGTTTTCTCTGTGTGTGGCTATTTTAGAAAGTCGCTCGTGACTCACAGTTCTTTAACTTTTGGTGGTCATACTATTTTTTTCATGGGTTTGACCTTTCCAGTACAAAAAGTGATATTTTTTCAATAAATACTTTCTGCTGGAAGATGGAAACTCCAGATAAAATGGTCAAAGACAAGGAGTTGAAAATTCCCAAGCTAGTCTGTAGCAAAAATCTAAACCAAGAACGTTTCTGGGTTCTTTTCCTTTATTTCACGCTGGGCTGAGACACAGAACCTGGAGCAATAAAGGAAAAGCAGCAAAAAGAAAAGTTAGCTCCATGCTATTCCTCCCCGTGGGTTGCTGCAGTTAACTGCGTTCCCGCCCTCCATCTTAAATCCCTAGGGGGAAGCACTGTCACTTCTGGGTGCGGGCAGCGCTGAGGAGCCAGCTGTCCCTGAAGCACCACACAAGCCAGTGGCAGAGCAGTGTCAGGAAGCTGGTGTGTCACTGCTTGCCTGGGATGGTTCAGCTCTGTTTTGAGTTTTACATTCAGGTCCACTCTTGTTATCGCTTGTTTATTACAACAGAGATACGGCATCCCAGCCAGCTCCAGGCATTCCCTCCTGCCAAGGACTGTGTCTTCCTGGTCCATGCTGGAGATAATGAACTTACCATAGATTGTGTTCCTTTCTGAAGTGCAATCCCACCTACCCAACCTGTAAAACATGATGTGCTTGGAGCAAGGGCTGAACGGCACAGTAACGCTGAACATCTAGAATCTAGTCTCAGCTCTGTCACAGACACTCTCGTTTTCCATAACCTGGGATTCTGAGGTCTGTTCTGCAAGCTCAGTGCAATTACTGTTGATTTGAATATGTCATCAGTTAGTAAACAATTTTAGGTAATAACTTTGTACCTAAAACTGTAGGGACTCATGCTGCTTTATTACCTCAGCAAGAGAGATGACTTTGGTTGCATCATGAATGTCCAGCCAAAGACACACCATTTCACTGAGGTGGCTTTGAACTCTGACAGGCATTTTATATCCTTAGGGGAGAGTAGAAGTGTGGCTGTACTCAGAACTGCGCTTTCCTAAACCTTTACTCCACCTTCCTACTCATCAAGATTGAGGGTTTACTTTCCAAACACTAGAGAGAAGATTCATTTGGCACTTTTGATCCTGCTTTCTGGTCTAGCTAAGCTTAGCACAGATGGAGGGTATGTGGCTGAAGTAATTCCGCCGCCACTGTTGTACCTCCCCTTCCTTGGCCTGGGCAGTCCAGTGCTCCCCAGTAATGAGCAGTAGTCCTTGGCAATTACTCTGATTGTACTCACAGCCACAAAAGCTAGAATCTAGCACATCTACTGCTTTATCTATCTCCTCCCACCCACCCAAGCTAGGGGCTGCTTGGCCTGGTGTAGCAGCGTCAGGATTATTCTCACACTGCCTGGTTTTGCCATCTTCCAACCTCTTTATGCCATCAGAGCTGGGACTGAGGAACATTACGTTACGCAGAATCCAGGTCAGCGCGTGTAAAGCAAGAATGCAGAACTCGTAGGGTCATCCCATGGCTGGTCTGAGTGGATGCTGCAGAGCTGTTTCACATGCCTGTGGTAGTTCTGGGACTTGGAACAACATTCCTGGGGTTTGTAACTGAATTCTTGGCTTTTTTTTTTTTTTTTAAAGCTGTCATCAATGGAAAACCACTTGGCCAGGGAAGAAGGAAGGGCACTGGCAAATATGTTTGATTTCTTGTCCAAAGAGCTGGTGAGGCTGCAAGAAGAACGAAAGATCCATGCTTTTGTCATGCTGGCAGAGAGGCAGAGGCGGATGCGGGAAGCGGAGGAGAGTGGACGTCGCCAGGTGGAAGAGAAGCGCCGTCAGGAAGAAGATGAGATTTTCAAACAGGCAAGAGAGACTGGTTGGGACTGTGGGTGCTTTTTAGGAACTGTCTCCTTGAGGGAAGATGGAGATGGGAGGGAGGTGCTTCAGCTCTGACTTTGGCGATGGCTAGCTTTAAAATTGAGGGCGAAGCCGTAGCGAAGAGAGGGGGATTCCTTCCTAAAAGAGTTATGCCCATGAAATTAAGGAGATCTGAATATCCCTACAGGCACCTCTGTCAGGCATATTCACAAATGGATGTAGGTTTCTGAGTTTCCACAGCAAAGACCTACAGAGAACAGATGTACCTACATCATCTTTAGGAACACTGTTGTGACAGCACTTTGGCTGTCCAGCAGAACTGCTAGGTGCTCTCCCAAGAAGGCAGCCCTTAAGCAAAGTTTTGGAAGGATTTTGCCCCCTGAAAGTGGACTGCAAATAGTAAGAGGTACAAAAACTGCTTTGAAGTGATGATCACGGATAACATAAGCTTGAATCCCAGAAACAAAATTCCTGAATTACCATACTCCATAACTGTTCTACAGTCCTATTCCCCAGCTCCTGACTGCATGAAGCCTATTTCTCCCAGTTGAAAGGAATGAGTGGGAGCCTAATTGACTAAACCAATAATTTCCAACTTTGTGGGAGGAGGTTAATACCAAGAGAATCTGGCATCATGTTTATTTTTCCTTTAATTTTAGCTTCTCGTCTTTTCTCCATTTCTGAGTGGGAAGCAAGGAGGGTCAGAGTGCCATAGGCCTGTGCCCTTCAGACTAGAGGGAAACCACCCATTTCTAGGATCTCTGCTCTGCAGCCATTATAAAGAAAGCAATAATCTGATCTTGGTTTTATTCCTGTTACTTCAACTGGCCTGACAGAACCTTTTCCTTCAGGATTTGCTTGAATGAAAGCCGATTAATTTACTGAAGTCAATACTGATGATTATTATTAGGCAGTTGTTGCTCAGGGGACTGTGAGAACGGAGGAAGCAACTGCCACTGCATTCAGAGAACCAGCCTGCTGCAGTAGAACTGGATCCGCACAGAAGTTTTTCTTCCACCACTGGTTCTTTCCTGCACTTTGTTTCTCTTCAATGAGTTCTGAGAAACAGTTACTAGAAAGTAAAGTCTTACACAAATTATTATTCCCAAGTGCACCTCTGAAGCCAAATCTCGGGCTGGCCGGCCTGAAATTAAGAGTCTGGTGAAAACGTGCTGTTCTTGCTTCGTGGGAAACCTGCTTCCACCACGCTCCTGGCACAGCAGTAGGCAGGGGAACAGTATCATCTCGGTGTTTTGTTGCAGGTGGTGAAGGTGCACCAGAGCACCATTGACTCCTACTTGGAAGACATTATCCTGAGCAGCATGGAGGACACAGCCCAAGAGCAAGCCAGGGAAGAGATCCAGAGGATGGCTGTAGAGATCAATGACATTGCTTACGAAATGGAGAGCCGGTAGGTTATTAGAGGCTGCCCACAGCAGTGAGAACCTGCCTGGCCATCTGCACCCGGGGTACCTGTGTCGCCTAAGACATGGGAAGGGCAGAGCAATGCTGTTGGTGATCGCTTCGTTGATGTGACTGCTGCATGGGAACTATGCTCCAGCTACCTGGTACACACGTATAAACCCATCAGAGCCTTATTTCTATACAGCATGTGCCAGATTCCCTTTGTAAATCACTTGTGGGATCTGTGAATCACCCTTTTTAGCCTTCCTCATGCCAGCGTGACGCTGTGGCGGAGCTTTAAGTGAACCTGGGAACTACCAGAGCAATACCCATTCATACTGGTCTTTTCATTTATTTACACTACTACAGAAAACCCGTTTGAAAGAGATGCTGAAAGCTACAGCAGCCTTTCATTCTGGGGTGGCTGTTCTTTAAGGAACTGCCAGTTTCCATGGGGGTCAGTCATAGTGATGGCTGCCTGACAAGGCACTTTGAGTAGAGTAAGTTGTTGAGAACACCACAGTCTTGTGTTTGGCTGGGGCATCAGCAGTGAATACTTCTTAGGACCTGCCAAACCTCCCGGTTCAGTTTCTGTGCTCTTTTTTGGGATCGAGCCATAAAAATCCCAATGACACAGTGACTCTCCTATGGTACAGCAGCTGTGTATTTTGTAACTAGATGAATACAAGCAGAACGTTGAAATCCTTGAGGAGAATGAAGCGTAGATAATGGATGCAACCCCGGGGCCAGTTGGGAGCCCACCAAACACTGGCATGGAAAAGGGCATGGGGACCGGCCAAGTGCAGAGTCACAAAAGGGAAGAATTTAGCAAACTCAGCAATGGGCCAAAGACTAAATGGACAAAGATACAAACCCTTGGAGGTATTTGCGTGTCTAACCCTGTTTGTCATCAGTGAGAACTGGGTTTCTGAATACCCTTGGGGATGAGGGGTCTAGGGTGATCGTCTCCCTGGAAAACCTGCTTTCTGATGCAGTATTGAACACATCAGCACTGCAGTGCAAAGGGGAAGAGTTACACTCTCACCTGTTTGTAGGATAAAGAGAGACCCAGCTGGCAATCACTGCTATTGCAATACACTCCCTTGGGAACAGGGAGACTATTTACAAGGGAGTCTGCTGTTTGCAGAGGTGATCTGGAAAGAAAATTAAAACACTAATACCACTCTGCATCTGTTTTGTAGTCGAACTCGCCTGCAGTCAGAAGAGATTGTAGCAGAGCTGGTTTACGGTTTCCTGATTCCAGAAGCTGCAAAAATGTCTGCCAGAGAAAAAGGTAAAGAGCCCAGTAACTTTATTCCCTTCATGAACTGGTTGACCCTTCTCACTCTAGCTCACTGAAAGGACGGGTGCCATGCCAAGAGTTGTCTCAGTTCTCTGACATTCCTCTTTTCCACTCTGCAGGTGGAAACTTAAGACCTTTGACTCTTTTTCACTAATTTCTCATGAGCTTTAGCCTTTTGAAGATGGCCCGAATTCAGACCTTAGGCAAATTTGGTTTGGCATAAATCAGAGTCCATGAAAAGCACCCGCCCGTTGCACCTTCATAAACCAGCTGGGAAAATTCTTAAAGTACCTTTGGCCCCGAGGGGCTCTGAATTGTCTGTTAAATGGCAATTTCTAAACACTGTAGAAGTCTTTAACAGTCAGATCACTGAAATACATGCCATATGTGGAAAGAAGATTATATGCTTTCTCCCTCCCCCCAGGTCAGTTGAGAGCTAGAAGCAAAGATAAGATTTTAGGGTTGGCTGTAGAGGCATCTTGTTTTAGGTAGGTAATGTTACAGTTGTAAAGGATGCTTCTGTGTAGCCAAAATGGAATGGTAACTGTCAAAATGCGGAGGGGAACCTGGGCGCTACATTGAGTATGGGGAATGAAAAGGCTGTTCTTAACTGGGATGTTTCCACTGGCGGGCACACTCAGAAGACTGTGACGTAACCAGTCACCCACAGAGAGTGGATACAACCCAAGAGAAGCGATTGTATCACTGTTAATAGAGTCTGAAGTGGTCCTTGCGCTGTGTCCTTCGCTGACTTGAGAACAAAGGTGCTCACTTCACTGCTTTGCTGCTTGCTTTGTGAATGAAAACACAAACCCTGCAGATACCCCCTATGGTCTCTGAGCCCTGCAAACTCCTTTCCTTCCTGGTCCATGTGTTTGTCACAACAACCCTATCTGTGAGCTTCAGACAGGTCCCCTCCCCTTTGCCCTGCTCCCAGCCTGCCAAAGCAGGTGATGTTATTTTGGTCAGCAAAGCCTGCAGCTCAGGCACTAGCATGCAGGTTAGCTTGTCTCAGAAAGGAGGTCAGAAAGAGAAGATCTGGGGATGGTCCAGGGTTCTGGACATACATCAAGGGAGAAAATCAGTACTGGGCTTAAATGCAACAGTGGCTGATGAACAAAGCACCTCAGAAGCGCTCCTGAGCAACAGAGGGCAGGGGAATAACTGCAAAATCTGTGATAGCTACAGCGGGTTTGTCTGGAAAGCAGAGCTAGATCCAGACAAAAATTCAAGTGGGTGCTGTTGGAAGAGCTAGAGCAGCAGGTGATAAAGTACAAGCTCTCCTTCAAACGTCATCAGGGGAAATCTGCCACAATAGGCTTGTGACAGCAGTCATCAAACGTCAGGAAGAGGCTGGGCTTGTACTGTTTTCTGCTGTTGCTGCATGGGGTGGAGGGGACTCCATACATTTAATAGCTGAACTTGACCAAATGTACGTAACACCTTCAAGGAAGCAGAATCAGAAACTATTCCATGTAAATCCAAAGGAAATAGTATCAGAGAATGGCACTGGATCTCAGGAGCACGTCAGGACATGGCATTTCTGTGACAGCCTTTGAAGCTTTCCCTATTATTTGTTATGAAAGCATGTTTTAGCAGCCTGGCACGTGCTGGAGCGTACACCTTCCTTGAAGCCAGCAGGAAGTGACCTGAGAGAGCAGTTGTCTGGCTCCCAAGAGAAGCAAACCTATTTGTAGAAAAATTATTTGTGGGCCTGCAAGTAGATCCTGTGCCTACACCTTAGCTTTCCCCTAAACATATCTGCTTTGCCATTTCCTAGGTTTGTTGGTTTTTTGGTGGGTTTTTTTATCCCCCTCTTCTTTTTGTCACATTCCTATGCATAAAAGCAGGGGTTATCCAATTCTGGCTCATCCTAAAACCCCGCTGCACCCCACTTCTGCACCCTCCCTCATTGGAAGCAGAAGCTAACGTGCTGATATGAAAAAACCCCACAACTTGTTTGCAAAAAGACAATCGCTCACCAACCTGAGGCCATTCACCTGTCGATGAAATTCACTGTGGAGGGAGGGAGGCAGGGACTGCAGCAGTTCCAGGAGAGTATTCCCAGTGCAGCTGATGCAGTTGATGTGCGCATGATTGAAGCCAGAGTGCCTGGGGTAGAGGAGGCTCTGCTGGGAACTGAACGCCGGCTGGCAAAGGTCGGCTCTTCGGATGTGAGCGGGATCCAGCGGCAGCCAGCCACTGCCGGCAGGACGGGCCGGGGGCTGGATGAGCCGCGGCAGGATGGGCTGGTAGCGCTGAGCGGCTGAGTCAGCGTGCGGAACACTGCGATAGCAGGCATGACACCAGCCGTTCCGACTCAGAGTACTGCTCCACCTTACAGCATCACCGGGCCAAAGCAAGGACGAAGTCTGGGGACTTCTGCAGGGAAGTGGCACGATGAGAGCCACGGCTTGCTCCTGAAACATTCCCCACACCCTCTGTACAAGCACCAGGATTTCAATCCCCATGATTGTTTAACCAGCATCTTGTCTAGAGATTCTCTCTAGGGAACATAGAACGGTGAAAAGCAATGAGGAGAGCTGCAAGGTGAGAGCTTTGGCTCAGGTAATTATTTCCAAAGAGGTGGGCTGGAAATCCATACCAATAGGATTTGATGCTGTTGTAGTTTTGCATAGCTGCATTCTGGTGGAGAAGGGGGTGCTGCAAGGGTGGCTTCTGCAAGCAGCAGCCAGAAGCTCTCTGCAGGCCCCACAGAGCAAACACCAGCTGGCTCAAGGCCGGAGCCGTTGCTGACCAAGGCCCAGCCCATCAGTGACAATCACAGCACCTCTGGGAATCACATTTTGGAGGAAAAAAATGCAAGGAGCCACTTTTTGCCACCAGAGAAGGGAGTGAGAAGGTGTAAGGAACTGTGCAGGCATCAACTGTAAAACACAGCAAAGGGCAGCAGCAAAAGGGACACCCTGAGTTGGTGGCTGTGCTCTCTCCAAGCCTTATTTTGAGCTCTCTAATCTCAGTGCAGGCAAAAACATAACACAGGAGCAGGCAGATTTCACCGCTGGGCTTCTAGAGGCTGTCTGCAATTGACCCACACCGAAGGAGACGGTATTTTAAAGCCTGGTAACATTTGGGGGCAGTTCTGCCCTAAGCTGGAAAGGAAAGGCTCTCGCTGCGCTTCCCACTGTGCGCTCTGGACTTCCAAGCGACATGCAGAGTTGGTGGCTGCTATTAGGTGGCAGTAGAACACTTTCAGCCAAAGTCAGAAGGGTGGGATATATTTTTCCCTGAGACAGACTTTTTCCACAGCTGCAGGAAACCTGAAGGCTGTCCCTCCCTCCTCCCCTGTGGAGAAGGCTCTGCCATACATTTCCAAGTAAAAGCCTTACCTCTTTTTGTGCACAGTGAGGCAGGCCCAAAGAAAACACATCCACGCCGCACATCAGATCATCCACGGGGGCACAGAGAGGGTGCTGGCTGACCTGTCACTGCCTGGGGAGACGTCTGCCAGCAAGACAAAGGGACATCCTCCTGCTGGGCCAGCGAGCGCTGCTCTGGGTGGGACGGCTGCTGGGCCAAGAGAGGCTGACAGCACTTGCTCAGCCCCAGTTACAGAGCTAGCAGAACTTCCCTGCAAAGGAAGCCCGGGAGAGAGACCAGGGAACCATGCTGATGGATCTGACAAGGAGCCCACAGCCTCCTAGAGACGGTGGGTGAGTCAGGTGAGTTTCCCTTCCCCTCTGTGACTGGAGCTCAGAGCATGGTGAAGGAGAGGGAAGCATTATATATATATACTTTTTGGGGGGACATCCAGAATGGAAAAATCCTCCGTCCCATAAGCTGTCCCTCCTGCTGACTGCCAGCAGTGGTGTCCTGGAACCACCACCCTGTACACGTTTTGGTGTGGCAGCCCCAGACCAGCCCCCTTTGCCCCCTCCCCAGCTGGCTTCGGACCTTGTGAGCTAATTCTCCTCTTCTAATTGTCAGGAAAAGCCTGGAGAGAGAAAGCAGCGTTAACGTTCCTTGTCTGTTCTCCCAGCACAGCCCAGTAAGGCCTGCCCCCCAGCAGCACCGCCTCACACCCGTAATGGTCAGTGGAGGGAAACAGGCACAAATGCTGGCGCTGGGGAAGGCTGCACTGGGGCCATACATGGAGTCCTTCCTCAAGCACTGATTTCCTTGGTGGAGTGAAGGACACCAGCTTCCTGCATTAGCGCTGCTATTAATAAAGCCTTGAAGTTGAATGAAAACAGTCAGATCTTGCATCATCTCCCCACATAATTAGTCCTTGCATAAAGAAGCGGCGCCCTTGACCTCAGCAGAGTGGTTCCTGCCAAGCAGGCAGTGCCTGGCACTAATAGCTACGGGTAGGTGATAGCCGAATGACATGACGGGGGCTGATGTAGCCCATGTGAGGAGCCCATTAGGCAGTGCTTACAGCTCTTCCAGAAATTTTGCTCTCTGGGCTGACCTCCCCTTGCTTTTTTTCATCCCACAGGAGTGCAGTTCTGGAAAGAATCTTATTTTTCTTTGAATAAGAAAATGCTCTAGCCTTCCAGCTCTGGGGGGCGGGGGGTGCTCCTCAGAAAGGATGCAGTCTGCCTGCGAGCATGGGGGTGCTCCAGCTCAGGGTGTCAGACAGGAGCGGGCTGCAGCCAGGCGCCGTGTCTCTGATCACAGAGCTGTTGGGGAGAGAGCTCAGCCCTCCAGCACTCGCCTGTCAAAATCCCCGAGGTCTGTGGGTTTGGCATCTGAAAGGTGCGTTTACATCGATGCTGACATCAAATGCACCAGCTTTTGGAGGAGCAGGCACAGCCACAGCACCGTGCCCAAAATGCTTACTCACTGATGGCTACAACGGAGGCAGCAAATGGCAGCATTACCCCGTGGTGCTGACGCGGTAATGGGCTGGTCTCGCTGTGCTGCCATCACTTCTCTGCAGCTGATGGCCCGTGCTTCGCGCTGGGTTTGTGGCGCCCCAGGAACGGCCCAGCTCATTTATCCCAAATGTGGTGCTGCTCCTGCCAACCACAGCCCGGCTGCTGGGCAAAAAATTCTGGCTCCTGGGAATTTTTTCAGCATCCCTGGGAAAATTTCACGTCGGGTTTCTGTTTTGTGGATGTGGCGGGGGAAAGGGGCAGGGGAGAGAGGGGGAGGAGGGAAAAAACCTCCTCGGAATAATGCCCGATTCCACTGAGCTGTAATTAAGAACAGGAGAGAGGATATGGAGCCACACGACAAGACAGCTGTGGGTCCCCAGGTCACTGAACCGTGGGGGCCAGGTGAGCAATGGGGTCGGGCAGCCCCTGTAAGGGCTGCAGGGTCTGGCAGGAGTCCAAGGTGGGAGATGAGTTTGGGTTATGACCGTGTGAGGATGGCCCTGATCAGCTTTGGGCCTTTGGGGAATTTCTTGTAGGGCATAGACAGTCAGTGGAAGGGAAGGTGGCAAATGCAAACATGCAGACGGAAACTCTATGGCGTGGGCGGAAGAGCTGTGCGGGGATCTGCTCTTTGGGCACCTCGGGCTGATTTAGCCTGGATGAAAGGACGGAGTTTGGGAGAGGGAGGGGACGATATGAGTCACAAGATCCAGTGTAATAAGAGAGACACACAAAACGTGATGCAGCAGAACAGCAGAGCAGGAGGACCGATCCAAGGAGGCGTTTGCTCCATCTCTGGGATGGGGTGTTGAAAGGAGCATTCTCCATGTGGCTGGTTGTACACATTGGGCCTGGTTTTAAAAAGAAAGAACAGCTCCAACCAGCACAGGAACGGAACGGATCGTGGCTGCACCGTTCTGGTCGTGTGCAGGGGTACAGCCCTCTGCAAGGGGACTGGGGATGCCACACACGGGCTGTGCTATAAATGTCTGGGCTTCTGTGATGACTTAAGGGCCACTGTCAGGGTATTTTCCACGTGACGCTGCCTACCATGTCATCTTGAAGGCCGTGGCAGGATTCCTGCAGGAAACTCTGCTCCAGAAACTGCTCTCAGTTGTCGTGGGGAGGGAGGGAAAGGGGGGGGGCTGGTAGTGTTACTGGTTTTTTTCCAAGCTGTGCAGAATGCGCTTTGAGACAGAAAGCGAGCAGAGTGAGGGGGAATTGGGATCATAAATCAACATCACAAGAATGCACCATTCCCTCTCCTAGCAGGAGCCAGAATAACCCTGGGGAGGAGCCCGTACCCGAAACAAATACGGCAAATGCCTCCAGGGCTGCACCAACGCAACAGAAACACTGGGGATCTGCTGCCTGTCCCCCTTTCCCTTCAGCAGCTGCCTGCTGGGAGGGAGCCTGGCTGAGCTGGAGGCTGCATCCCGACAGGTGCGGGACACGGGCCGAACCAGCAGAGCCTCTGGCGTCACTGCGCTTCGAGAACAGCGAAAAACCAGCGCCTCTGCAGTACATGGTGAACGGAAACTGTCACGGGTCCCCCATGTCTGTGCCAGGAGGAAATCCTACCGCCAGAACCAGAGTTCTGACCAGCAAAAAGGACTTCCAGTGGGACAGCAGGGAGCAAACGTGCCTTTTTTGGGAGGGGGAGAGGGCAGGGGTGCTTACTGTATCTGTGTTTTTGTCTGCATAAAAGCACAACAAACCCTGGCTCTGCCAGCAATCCCATCCCCCTTCAAAGCCACAGGACCATCGCAGAAGTTGCTGTGTTCGGCCGGGCTGTTGGAAGAGTTCCTGCTGCATGCTGAGAGTTGCTGCTTCCTCTGATCCTGGTCTGACAAGTGCACACCTCTGCCCACTGCTCTACTGGGCTCAGTTCGGCCCTCCCACAACTTTGGGGACTGGTGGGGGGAAATAACCCCACAGGTATGGTCCTCACGTGCCAGAGGCTTTTAGCAAGGTCCAATGGCACCCGTAACTAATTCGCCTCCTCCCGGCCCCATCTCCCTGCTGCCGCAGAAAGCTCCTCCTGTGCTTTTCTGATGGGTGAGTCAGTATCTTCTGGCTGGGCCTGGAAGCGGAGCTGTTGTTTCATACCCGTGCCCTGCACCCCACCAGAGAGGCAAGGCTTGTTTGCAGCCTCTGCCAGAACTGCTAGCTCCCCGAGGCATTAACGTGTACACCTACACGTGCAAATGTAGTTTGCCTGGGACCACCCTGGACTAAGCCCCCCACCTCTGCTCCCAGCCCAGCTGCAGCTGGGAGCAGGACTGGTGTGGAGAGCATCTCAGCAGGCACTGTGTGCATGAGAGAGACAATCCCAGCAGGCCAATGGGAAGGGTGGATGCTGAAACCGGGGCTTGAGAGGCAGCTCTGACTCTCTGCTCTCATGGTATTGTTCCCTCTCACTCTTCCTTTTCTCCCACGTGCCACGTCAACCCCACGCACCTCTTCCTCCACCTCCTGTTCTCACGTGCCAAAGCCCAATCCCTCATCTCAATCCTTCCTGTGGCACTCGGAAGGGACATCCCATTCCCAATTCCTTCCAGGAATGGTTGCCTGTGTCCACTTGTCACTCAGAGCCTGAACCCTCCACAGCCAGCCTGGCTCAGCAGGCCATCCCCAACAGACCCGAGAGACATGACACTCCCTGTCGCAGCTGGCCTCTAGTCCAGGCCCGGTTTGACTTGCCACACAGCCCGGCCGCCTGTGACCCATCGCATCTAGTTCCCCCAGCAGGAGTTTTCCCAGCAACCTGCACTCCTTCCCTGCCCTGGAGCTCGTCTGTCAGTGCTGGGCGTGGGGGTGTTCATCCTCTTCCTTGGGGTAGCAGCTGGAAACACGCCGTGCTACCTGCAATGCAAATCGCAGTGAGCTAATTGCAGCTGCGCAGCCAGGACCCGGTGCTGTTGCTCTTGGTGACAACGTCAGCGCTGAGCATGAACAACACCAAGTGCTCTGAATACAGATGCAGCAAAAAGGCTGAAATACCAAACCAGTGCTCTTAGGCAGCCCTGCACTGAGGGAGCACTAAACCTCCTGCTCTCCTGAACAGCCCTCTTGGCCAGCACCTTCTCACTCACCATTACATCACTAGCATTTGGAAAGGAGCGGCTCCTGCCAGCATTATGGAGACTGAACAGCTGTGTTTGCTGCTGTCTCCATAAGCTGCTGCAGGGTTGATCCTAAGAACGGCACCCCTCCCCCCTTTTATTTACTACCAAGCCAGTAACAGCCAGCCCCCCTCAATCCCTCTTGCAAGCACAATGTCGGTTCCTCACCTATCAAATTCTTTCTCCACCTCTTCCACCTCCAGCCAAATGCAAACCTGCCTTGCTGTGCAGGCCCCAGACATTGTCTCCAGCAGAACCAGCTTCCATGGACCAACCTGGTTCCCAGGCCTGGTGCCAAGAAAGACCAGTCTTGAAAGAGGAATGAGGGGCAACCAAGTGTGGTGGTTTCTCCATAGCTGAGCACCACACAGCCACTCTCTCTAAGATGCTCCGTCTCAAAGACTTCCTGGCTTCATTTCCTGAGACTGCTAACAAACAACAGCATCCCAAACACCATCAATGATCTCCTTGAACAAAACCACCCTTAAAGAACTCAGGTGTTGCCAGCAGTCACTGCCTGCCTCCCGAGCGCTCTTGCATGGTCGAGGATTTGGTTGCAGGGATGAGCCGTTGGAGGGAGCGGGAGAACATGCCTGCCCTCACGCTGCAGAAAGACGGGTTAGCTGATGGGCTGGTGAGGGGAAAATAAATAGCTCTTGCTTCTTTGCAAGTTCACCTGCCATTCCCACAACATACCTGACCCTACCTCACTCCCCGCAGTCCTGGTCTCCCCCTGCCAACAAGACCTGTCCCACACTTCTCTGTCAGCCACTGGCGTCCGGACCCCGCGGAGGCTCGCCACGTGGCAATGGGATAAAGCACAGGATGTTTGAACAGCAAGCTAACATGGACGGTCCTGTTCTAACTCCTGGATTCCACCCATTTTAAAACATTTTGCTTAAAGAAACCCAACCCACTGAGACTCACCCCCATCTCTCCATTTAGCAATCCCTTATACCCCCAAACCCCTGCCCACCGCACATATGCTGGCGCCCTGGCTCCTCTGCTGGGAGGTGGCTGCGCTCTGCCAGGCAGCTCCGCCTGGGGACGAGGTTTTCTGTGCCCACAGTCACCTCTTCTCACTCCATGGCAAGTGAGTGGGCTCTGCCAGCTGCCCTCTCCTAACAGAGACCCCAGTCACCAGAGCAATGCTGCGGCCACTTGCAATCTTCCACAAGGGAAGAGGTTGGCTGTTCTCCACCCGTCTTGTCCTGGAGGATGCAGCCTTGCCTCTGGAGAATGTGAGCAGAGACAGGTGGGTGCTGAGAGCAGGGAATCCCTTGAAAGAGGTGGGGGACCTCCACTGACTTGTGGGGGACTGACCCAGCTGCATGCAGCCTCTCATGGGGCAGTGGGATACACCAGGAGGAGAGTATCTGTGCCATCACATCAAGAACTAGCTGGGTGTACAGCAAGATCTGGGACTGCATTCCTTCGTTGGGCGAAAGCAGGTGTCTGCTCAGAGTCCAACTCTCCCCTGGAGCCCTGACCACTGCCACCTGCCCTGTCTCTGCAGTGAACACCAGCAGGAGTCTGTTTGGTGGAGCCAGTCTCCACTCTGCAGCCTCAGCCATTGTAAGACATTCACACCGAGATGTGAGCCCGGGTTTCCTGCCATGCCCCACGCCGTGCTGCTACATCAACACCTTCCTTTCTCACCAGAGCTCCGCTTTGGCAGTAGGTCAGGTGTGACCCTTTGGACATGACTGGTTCAGCAACGATGGAGAAGCCCTGCCCTCACCAGGAACACCACCCCCGAAAGGCTATTGAGGATGGTGACCCAGCCAAGCCTTTCCACCAGCCAAGGAGGGGAGGAAGGTTCAACCCTGGCTAATGAGTTTGTGCTCCATCTGCTGGGCTCACCGTCGCCAAGCAACTGGAATCGGCACTTCAGGCACAAACCTCGGCACTCCAGCTCTCCCCTCTGCATTTCCAGACTTGCTTCCCTCCTCCTTCGCGTCTCCCATTCACTTCTCCCACAGAAAAAGAAAGCCACTTGGATCTTATCACCAGCAGCCCGAAAGCTGCCACCTTACAGATAACAAGCGGTGCCAGTAGCCTCCATGGGGACTTCTAACTGCCACCCAGACAGCTGGAAGTTTGGTGGAAGACCGAGCCCGTCAGTGGAGCAGCTTTTGTACCACGTTCAGCTCGGTACCACTTCGTACTTGGATCAGCATCTTCACATTCAAATGCTTCGCAACCGGCACCTGAGTGGATTTGGGCCTGGCTGATGGACAGATCTCATCAGGCATTTTTGGATGGGGAACGGCAGCAGGATGACCGTTCCCTGGCAGGTTGTGCCGGGACGGGCTCGTGCTGCTCTGCTGTGGCGTTGTTTCTTTTTAAAAGGTGACTGGGATGAAACTGTCCAAGTCCCTCTGGTACGGTTTGCAGGGGCGGCAACAACGGGAGGGAGTGATGGACAAACTGGACAACTGCATCCTCCATGCAGAAGGGCCAACGCAACCTTCAGCTACGGAAACTTGGAGGCACCGGAGGCGAGGCGCTCTCTCCGATACCGGGGAGCTCGCCATAGGAAATCTCTGGCTGATTTTGGTACCCACTGCTTAAGGGGGTGTTACAAACAGTCATAGAGGAGATACAACTGGAAAGACTAAGAAGTCATGAAGGAGCTGAAGATCCGGTGATATTTAAGATCTATCTGGATGCCTACCTGTGCGATCTGTCCTAAGGAACCTGCTTTGGCAAGGGGGTTTGGACCTGATGATCTCTGAAGGTCCCTTCCATCCCTATGATTCTGTCAATCTGTGATTCTGTGATCCCCTTCCAGCAGTTTGGTAAGGACTCAAGGGGCAACTGGGTTCCCATCAAGGGGCTCTGATATTCAGAGGAGAAACCCAAGGCTGGAGCAGAGGGTTGCTCTGCAAAGGCAGCGCAGAAACAGCGCCTGCAGTGGGACAGGAGGCCTCAGTGCACCCATCTCCAGAACAGAGGATAATGGTTCACCACCCCACGCTACTGAGGACTGCAATGAGCTCCTGTCAGTGGCAAACTTTAAAATCAACAAACTCACCTTTGCAGGTGTAACTGGCCACCCTCAATGCCAGCAGCCAGACTGGTCGAGCAGAGCAGCTGGGGTCTCCCACGAATTTGATGCACCCGAACCCCAGTAATGTTGTGGAGCCAACATATGTGAAGGACCAGCAGCTGGTCACCTGTATTGCCTCTGGGGCATCCGGGCTACAGACAGCTGCCTGTCCCCACTGCCCTGGTATCCCAGCACCTTCCGGAGCAGCAGAGGACAAACAAACCCAGACCAGTGCCCCCATCGATGAGCAGGCGGCTGCTTTGAGGGGCACAGACTCAGCACCCACAAAGGGTGAGAACAGCCCCAAAACAGCCTAGTCTGGGTGAGCCAGCACACGGCTGCCAGCAGAGCGGAGAGGACAGAGGGAACCTAATGCAACACTTATGGTGTGGATCCATCAAGGGCATCACCACCTCGCTGGCCACCCTGTCCAGGGCGCAGGGGACGCCTCGCTCCACGGGAAGCGCCAGGCTTCACCCGCTCAGACCATGAAGACATGGACCTCTTTGTTACCTGCAGCCACTTCTCCGGGCCCGGCTGAACCCAGGCACAGGCGGACTTTCTCCTAAACCAAGGTCTGCTCCCAAAGCAGCCGTCCTGGTGCCCCATTCCCAGGCATGGCTGGGCTGCCCCTCCCACCCCGCTCCCAGCCCTCCAGCAGCAGCTCTGGAGCTGGAGACGCCCAGCAGAGGAAGGTTCACGCGTAGCACCGCGGCCCGCGAACAAAGGGAGAGGAGCCTCTTTGCAATATAAATTTGTTTTTATTGAAGCAGCAGTCACATGACCTCGCATCTAGCCTTTAGGATAGCAACAGAATGGATTCGGCCAGGTCAGCCAGCCCAAAAAAGGATTTCATTTAGGTTTTTTTTTTCTTTTTTTTTTTTCTTTTTTCTTTTGCGCTAATAGACATGTCATGTTTAATACATACATTATCCAGTACCGGAAACCCAACTCAGAGATAGCTACGTGCTGATTTGCTGGAGGAACGGTCCACTGGACGTGGTCTCGACAAACTTTACAGATCACCACCAAATAACGTTACTAATGGGATCAAATGGTTAAAAAAAACCAAAACAACCCAAACCCAAACAACCATGAGCGCAGGATTCAAAGCCAGCGGTTTACACAGGTTCTTAAGTTTGTACCTACAGGTGGACGGCAAAGGAAGATCGGTTGGTTTTAATTTGAAATATTGATGTCCCAGGGTTCCTCTCTCCATCAAATCAAACGGCATCAGAGACAAGCTGGCACCTCTTGAAAAACAGCGTGGAATAACACAGCTCATTTAAGAAAACATGCTTATTTCTTGTCACTTTTCTTTTAATTATTATTACAAAGATTCACGTCCACCTATTCTTGCGGAGTGGAAAGAGGCGTGAGGGCAAGGTACAGGGGGCGGAGAGGGGAGAGGAGGAGGGGGAGGAGGAAGAGAAGGAGGAAAGAAAGGGGCAAGTTTTTGAAATAAAGACCACACACTTGGTAATTTTTAAATCTCATTTCCAGGCTAACCTACTTTTTATTTAATGCAAATTACAGTACCAGTTAACTATTTCCGAACCGAGTCACACAGAACAAAACATATTTACAAGGGGAACGGGGCGGGGGAAATAATAAAACATTAAGCATACTTTCCACAAAAAAAGTTTATATTTAAAATGAAAAAAAAAAAAAAAAAATCAGTCACAGAGGCATTCAAGTAGTAATAATGTTATACAGGTTTTGCTTTTCCTTTAAATCAAGACAGATTTGCACAAGTGTATGCAATAGTTTGTATACAACCCACAGTCCTTAATATATATATATATTTTTAGATTTCTGTTTTTAAGATGGAAGTGGTCACGCTAATCGGTGTGTACAGGCCCAAGTGATCCATCAGCAACACATTAATGAACGCAAATTTTACAGGCAAGCAAATTATATATATATAAATATATTTTATATATATATATATTAAAAATAAACTGAGAAAGACCAACACAAGGAAGCTACTTTTCTCGAGCTAACCCCTTAGGTACTGTTTTTTTCCCTCTCCTGTCGTTTTGCCGTTATTGCGGTGTTGCAAAATGAAGCCAACTACGGCCAGAACCGGCTGGGAGCCCCGTGGAAACCAGCTGCCACCCCAGGGGTGCCCGCTGGCAGCCTCCGAAAGGCAGAGCCCGGGCCCAATACCCTACTGTGCTTTTTCCTCCTCAGCTTTTTCCTTCTGCTTGGCGGTGGCCGGGGTTCCCAGTTACGGGAGTATGAGTCTGACAGGCTGCTGGACTTCTACTTTTGCAAGGACTGAAAACCGGGGCTAAGGGGGGAGAGGGGGGCGGGGGGTGCAGGTTTGGGGCAGGGAGGGAATTTAAGTTGCAAGTCGCAGGCACCTGCCTTTCTTTTAGGTAAAGCTTGGCTTCGAAATAACGGAAGAAAGCATTCGGGGATCTTCTACGGCCAATTTTCTTTGCTTTTTGAGGTTTGTTTTCTTTTCCCTAGCAAGGTAGGTAAGTTCAGTGTCAAAGAACACCAGTGTCTTGATCGGGGGTGTCCACTGTGGGAGACAGACCGCAATGGGGTCTGGCTCAGAGGCCCCACGCCACGACGGGGCGGACGTAAAGGACAGATCAAGACCAGACTGGGTTAAAATACAAGCCCGGAAGAGAGTAAAAGAAGAGCGGGACAGCTCTGACTGCCGCCAACAGCTTGGCATCACTGACCTTCGTGTCACCAGAAAGAAAGTGCAGCCTCTGCTTCACTGGAATGAACACGAGATGCTTCGAAATAAAACAGCAACCTTTGGTTTGGTAAAGAGTTAAGTGTTTTCCCATTCAAGACAATCTTATGTGGAATACTAACAAGGTAGTAAAACACAAGCAAACTAGTTTTAGAAACAAGGCCTTCGTGCTGGGCACAAGAAATCAAGAGTCATGTTAAACTTATCATCTCAAAAAAACAGAAGTGACTTCAGGGAGGGGCGCGGGGGAAGAACAGGGAGAAGAAAGGGAGCAGAAAAAGTCTCACATCCTCCCCCCGGCAGAAGAAACCACTGTGGTCTCCCATAGCAATGCCCCCCATTCCCACCACGACCAACAGCTCCCAGCGCAGCATCCTTACAGGGTGCAGGGGGAAGGGGGATGTTCCCTCCCTGGGGGTCCTTTCCATCCCCCCTAAGCCCTGGCTGAAGGGAGGGTGGGATGTCCGAGCCTCCTGGAAGCTGCTGCTACCCAGACGATTTCTGGGCGCAGGATTGAGGGGGGGGTGGGGAAAAAAAAACCAGGAGATGAGCAAAGTCTAAAACGAGCTGCTAGGGCTAGTGTCTGAATGAAACCGGTCGCTGCTAGCGGGGCAGCGGGGGGCAAGGCAGGAGAGGGCAGGGTGGGCAACTTGGAGACATCCAGAACAAAGCCACAGCTCCGACAAAATGAAAGACAGTGGAGACGGTTTCCTTTTGCTCCGCTACTGATCAGGGTATCACCGAAACCTTACAGCACTCAAAGAGTCAGAAAGCAGGGGTGGGGTGGCGGGGGGAGCAAAGATGCGGGTTTGGAGTGGGAGACAGGTTTGGAGTGGGAGACATTGTTAATAAAGGGGGGAGGGGGAAACGGGGAAGGGGGTAAATAAAATTCAAAAAATCATGGAAGCGAAGGCACTCCAAACTATATAGATACACTATACATCGCTAGAGTTATTGTTACAATAATACAGGCCGGTACCTACTGTACAGAGTTAAAACTATATGGCTTTAAAAAGCTCGTCTACATTTTGTCTGATTATTAAACAGAATCACTGCCCTGAACGGTAACTTTTTGCTCATTAATAACAGTTCCTGGGTCCACATATTTACATACAAAAAACAATAAAACTCAAAAACAACCAGAAATAATAATGTACAAGCTTGAATTTGGTGAGGAGCTTCGGTTTTGTCGCCGTTTGTGGTTTGCTTTTTTGTTTGCCGCCTTGCTCTTTTTTTTTTCCTTTTTTTTTTTTTTATAATTATTATTTACAAAAAAAGGTTATTCAAAGACCTGGATCTAACTTGTATAAAAGAGCATGTGATCCTGCCATGATCCTTGAAACAAAGAAAGAACTAAAACCAGAGGGGCGCCCCCGACCCTCCCCCAGCCTAACAGGCACACGAGAGAGACACACACACACACACACACATACATACACACGCCGGCACTGTCACAAAACCAGAGGGGAGAGCTCTGGGCTCCCCTCTGCCCGCCTCGAACAGAAAGAGAGGATGCAAGAGAAGAAAAGCTGCCTTCCTGGCACAAGCAGCAGGCTTTCTTCGGTAGTTTTATTACTTTGTTGTGGTTGGTTTGGTGTTTTAAGACTCCAAACAGCAGCCTCATCCGCGCAGCGCGTCTGGAACCCTGCCGCTGCCCTATGCTTCGAGGCTCCCGCATGTGTTTGGATCACTGGGTCAACTCAACCAAGCCCCTCCACTTACCTCTCACCACACTGACTAGCTGAGCTCTGGCGTCGAGACGCTCGCTCTTCAGCCCTTCCTATTCGGTCGCGTGTAAGGATTTGGAAAGCCGCCTGTTCCCAAGCGTGGGTGCGCCTTCCTTCGCAGCCCGACGGGACGTGGGGACAGCTGAAAGCTTTAAAATGCCTTTTGGGGGTGTTTTGTGCGCGCCTGACAGCAAATTGCTGAGGGGTACAGCACGGAGGGGTTATCGGCTTCACGGTAGGTGGTCACTCACCTCTTGAAACAGCTCCTGCGATCCCCCCCCGCGCGCCAGGTGGGAGGGAGAGGGCAGGGCTTTTATCGGTTCCAGGGCTGCTAAGAGACAGCTTCCAAAAAATCCCACGTCAACAGGATAAAAAAAGGTACAAGGAGAAACGCACTGAGCTTGTGAGCAAAACCCCTGCCGCCCCCGTGGCGGCCGAGCTTGCTGAAGCCGCTACGGCCGGCACCGCTACTGCCGGCCGCCACCGGGCCGTGCGAAGGGCCGCGCGCTCCCGAAAAGCAACCGCTTGCCTCAGAAATCCACAGGTTGCAACAACAGCTCGATAAGCACCAAAGGTGACTGACTACAGTTTCTCTAAAGGAGGATAAGGCCGGAGCAGACACCCACCGCAAGCCTACGACAAGATCAGGCTGTCCGACAGTCTCGTTCCTAGGCCGCGGACGCGCCCAGCCGCTCTCGCCTGACCCTTTCCCGAGGAATATTGCTTTGACTTCAGGAAGAGAGACGTGGATGCTCAAACGCCACGCGTCGTCGCAGGGCAGGAACCCGGACCCTGAACGGATGGACTAGGACAAGCATTCGCCTCACGCTTCAGTCAGACTGCTTCAAGACCGTAGACAAAATAAAAAAAAAGCAGTATTGTATCTATGTATACATGTATATATTTATATAATATATATACACACACACTCATATATAGCCAGCTTTCCTACAAGTCAGCAGGTACAAATTACTGTCGAGAGCACTCGGATGTGTTTTTTATTAATATTCTACCAATGTAAAAACATAATGGCGACGTGGCAACACGCATCAATAAATAGAGATCAAAAAAAGCAAGAGGTTAAAAAAGATGAAATTAAATACAGATTCTAGCCGTGGGTTTTAAAATCAGAACTATCGGAGAATGTGGCATCCTGCAAGTTAAAACTGCAGTTAAAAAAAAAAAAAAAAGAAATATTACAAAATAAACCAGTAGACTGTTACAGTTCACATTATAAACCCTGGTGTCCTTTTCCTGTACGCACCTGGGGAAAGGGAAGCCTGTTCAAATTGAGAGCCTGGCGGGGGGCAGGGAGAGAGAGAAAGTAAAAGAAACCCAACCCAAAACACCAAAACCCAGTAAGCTTTCACAGTGGCCGCTTTCCAAATAACACCCCTTGCCGTTCCTGGCGGTTCCCCCCTCACCTCCCCCACCCCAGGATTTTGTTCGTTTGCTCTTCTCTGCTGAAGATGGGAGACAACTGGCACACAGGGGGACGCAGGAGCTCCGGCTGGGCAGGGAGCTGCTGCAGCAAAGCTAACCGCTTGCCATTGTGCATGTGTGTGTATATTATATTATATTATATCGAACCCGCCTGGGCAAGGCTTTTCCCAGAGTGAAGCTGCAGGGTTTTTTTTCCATCGCTAGCGCTGATTTTTTATGTTGGTTTTTTTTTTTTTTTAAATTAAAAGGCTTCTTTCTGCTAGCGGTTCGAGCCTTAGCCACACCACAAATCCCCCCAACACCCCACCCCACCCCACGGCAACCTATTTTCCTACCATGCTGCCCGGTTCCCCCATACTGAGCCGGGGCAGTTCTTCGGACACCCCGGGATATGGATTCGCTGACAAGAAACGCTGAGCTCTGTTGAATGACCCCTGCTAAGCTCCCGACCAAATTCAAGCTGTGCACTACAAAAGTCCAAAACTTCACTTAAAAAGAAAATAAAAAAAGAGGTTAAAAGAAAAACCAAAACAAAACGAACTTCAGCAGAGAATGAGGTTTGGGTCTTTTTGTTTTGTTTTTCCTTCCTTCTGTTGTGGGAGGGGGCATGAGGCAAGAGTCCTGGTTCTGAAGTACACGACAGCAAACTTCCAACATGAAGAGATTGTCGAGGGGAGAGACATTGGTGTGTTGTATTGCTCCGCTTTCCCTCCTCCCCCCACCTAGTCCCCTGCCCCGGACACCCTGCAGAGTGAGAGTACAATGAAACTGGTTTGTATTTATAGATATTTTACAAGGTTAAATAAGAACAACAATAATAATAAAAAATTGAACACTAAAATGAACAGGTTGGTTGGTTTGTTGGTTGGTTTTTGTTTGTGTTTTTTTTTTTCCTCTTTTTAATTTTCTTTCCAAATGTGACCAGTGTTGCTGAGAAAGACTCAAATTACTGGTGATTTTTCCTGTGCAGCTGGCTGCTTGGTACCGGTTCAGGTGGAGTTGGAGGCTGATGCTGTAGCTACACTATTGGTCTGAACTCGTTCTCCTGCGTTAACATCTGCAAATGACAGGCAAGAGAGGAAGGGAAGACAGAAAAAAAACAACCAGTATTACCTCCAAAATACAGACAGATTCGGAAAAACAGCTACGACATTCTCCACTCAGGGAAACCCGCAACTCCCACCAAAGTGCTGTTTGGTTAGGATGCTCTCCTTGGAACTGCTGGGTCTGGGGAGAGGGCGGGAGGATGGCCTTTAGGCAGGACAAAGGCAACCTCAGGGCTGAGGGCTGCAGGCAGGTGGGCGCATGAGCACCCAGCTGGGCTCTAGCGGATTTTGCAGGCACTAACGCTGCCGGCACAGTGGGAAGTTGCCCACGTTACGTTCCAGTAACTCTAACTGTGAGAGGAGGCGCGCTAGCATCACCAAAGCTAACACATCCTGCAGCCGTGGCCACTACAAGGTTTCACCACGTTGGTGCTCAAGTCTGGTATGGTTGGGTCTTCTCGTAACAAAGGCATCTGTTAATTGTGTGAGTGAGTGCAGACAATGAGCGTGAGGAGCCCGCTCCCCCCAGCAGGAACAGCTTGTGTGTCAGTGTGTAATTCATGCACTTGCTGCCTCAGAAAACGTCTTTTAAGTCAATTGGCTTTATTCTGTGTTGCTCAACCAGAATCAGACCTACCACCCTCTGAACTGCTGAAGCAGATTAACATCAAGGCCTGAAACCAGTCATGAGCTTTACGTGAGCGTGTGGCACTGTTAGAGCACTGGGGCTCTGCAGGAAGCGGTCTCCAACACCTCTTCTCTGGGAGGAACAGAGGTCCACAGATACACGGTTCATGGTACTGTGGGCATGTGTCAAACTGCCTTCCAAGAAAACACAGAGCTTGCAAAGAAACACCAAAAGGAAATCCACTCAAGCTGTGCTTTCGAGCGCCACATGCGTCAGGTATTTTCTGTACAAAGATCGTTCCTGGCCTTAGCAGAGTTGGTAGGGGCAAAAATGCACCCATTTCATCTAGAAGCACCCCACATAGGGTCTAATTAGAACACTCAAAAGATAAATGCATGAACAGTTAAAAGCGTAAAATACCCAACACAAATACAGGATGGGAGAAAGATACTAAGTGAGGTTTTCTGCAGGAGACCCTCATGCATTTCTCCCACTTAGATCAAGCAAGGGTAACTGCAAGGCTATCAATACTGCAACAGAAACAAAGAAAAAACCCCAACTTATTATCTCAGTACAAAAGAGGTCAGGCTGGGCAAGCACTGCATTCAGTGATACACAGGAAAGGACTCCTAAAAGGAAAGAATGGATTTACTGACCTCAGACCGATGGTCGGTATAAATAATGAACAAGGCAAAACACGAACATCAGGCACTGGGGGTGCAGTAATACTCCTCCAGCCCAGGAGAGCTGGCGAGGCAATGCAGCCCCCTGACAACGCTCTACAGAGGGTTAAGGAAGCCCCTCTCCTCTCCTGCCACACTGACCTGACCACAGCAGGAGGTGCAGCCACGAGCAAGGGCAATCAAATGAATGGAAGCCTAGAGATGGGCAGCACCGGCTGAGCGACAAATTAAGTAACATACACAGACAGCGGCAACAGGAAACAGGAAATCAAACACACAACAGCACCCAGGAATACAAGGGACAAGCAGGAAGAGAGGATGATGCCTATTGGAAAAGGAAATGCTGCAAGGAGGATGGCACATCCTCCTGGGGGGTGAAGATGCCAAATGACTGCTCTGGGACTTGCCCATTCTCTTTGCCCCTGCTCCAAATCAACTGCAACCCCTCCCTCCCAAAGGAATGACTGCCATGATAAAAAGCTCATGCAGTGAAAGCCCCGAGGCAGCGTGACAGCAGTGACAATGCTACTTGGAAAGCTGGCCTTGCACATGGGAGACATCCTCCTACGTGAAGAACAAGCCTGAAGGAGCAATTCCCATGTCCCAGATGCATGCACACCAATGGCCATGGAAATCAGAAGTGACACAGCCAGACAGCTAGTAGTTCCCACACTTGGAACTCCCCCGTGCCTGTTCTAGATTAGTTTTCAGGTATGGATAAACTCAGTTAGTGCAACATCTGCCGTGCCTGATGCAAGCAGTCCAGCTGGAGTCTGTACTGCTGGCATAGGGCTTCTCTGTGTGTGTGCAGAAAGTGCTTGTACTCCATCTGCCGAAATGAAGCGTGCCTTTTGATCTCCTGCTCCCGAAGACAGCAGAATCTGAAACCATTATTACTGCGGTACTGCTGAGCAGATACACAGGAAAAAAGAGAGGAGGGGGATGCAGCTACTTCATGTAACATATGTAAGACATGCTCCTTTTCTATCATCACTCTAAAGGGAGAGTTCCTGAGAAACGTATATGCCACATGTCAGAGCAGGAAATGAACCAGGTGACGCAGCCCCAGACCATTCACATGGGGGCTTTTCGCAACGCCATATGGAAGCTCGCTCTGGCTGGGGCAAGGCACTGAGCCTGCTCAAGGCCCTACTGGCTCCAAAGCTGCAAGAAAATGTAGTGGTTTGACATTCCAGCTTGTTCTTTGACTCTGTGTTGACAGGACATTTGAGGAACAAAGAGGTGCTTGTTCCAGCGTCGATTTAGTGAAGCACCAGAAAAAGAGCACAACTGGAGTATGAAGGGTCTGTGGACATTCACTTACTCTTCACCATGACAAGTCAGTATTTGGGCATAAAAGAAGAAAATCGAGGCCTTCAGCAGTGGCACTAGAACATCTCCTTTGTGAAGCAGCTATCTGTGCTACCGTGGAAGCCCTGCAGGGGAGCGAAGCTGGGACTGTTGTCTGGAGAAGAGAAAGCTCAGGGGAGACCTTACCGCTCTCTACAACTACCTGAAAGAAGATTGTGGTGAGCTGGGGGTCAGCCTCTTCTCTCATGTAACTAGCGATAAGTGTGAATGGCTGCAAGTGGGACCAGGGGAGGGTCAGGTTAGAAGCAGAAGAAATTTCTTCTCAGAAAGAACAGTTAGGCATTGGAACAGGATGCCCAGAGAGGTGATGGAGTCACCATCCCTTGGGTTGTTCAAGGAAAGGTCACATGAGGTACTTAGGGACATGATTTAGTAAGTACTATCGGTGGTAAAGGGATGGCTGGACTAGGAGATCTTGGAGGTCTTTTCCAACCTTAATGATTCTGTGATTCTAGGAGCTGACATGCAGCTTTCTGGTATGGGACAGATGACTAGACAGCAGACTGTGGCTTGAGGTGAGGACAGCCTCTTGGTCCTAACCAATCCACCTGACACCTCCTTTTATGAGAGGAAAGAAACCACATCAGGGCTGAAGTGTCAGCTGGTTCCAAAATTTCTGAACAGAGCGCAGAAATTCTCCTTCACCAATGAGGAGCACCTCCTCCAGTTCAGCTTTTTCCTCTGAGGAATGCCTTAGCTTTCTTGGAGGATATAGAGGACACTCCTTAGACAATCTCCGGAAAGGAAGGATGAAGCTGAAGTTCGGAGGAGACAGAGGAAAACCCTACCACCTGCCTGGGAGTCCCCACAAGGCCACTGAGGAGACAAGTGGAAGGAGGAGAAGAGCCTGGTTTTCACACAGCGCCAACAGGGATAGAAATCCAGGGCTCAGAGCAAAACTGGTGGGACTGAATGGTGCAAGTTTTACTCCTCTAACGGCCCTGGACTCATTCCTGTGCTGAGCTTGCAGAAGTCCAAGCAAACTGCTCGAGCCTCTTACCCTGCTTAAGGAAGTCAAGTTTTCCAAAACTCTTTCAATGGGTATACCATAAATACTTTCAATCGTATTTTATGGAGTGCTGTGGTCTTTTTCAACCGCTCCAGGCTGGCGGGTTACACCAGCTCTAATCTGTTTTGCGGCTGAAAGTTCAGGCACACCGTCGCATTTGGGATTACACAGGATCAACACAGCGGGATGCCCACGACCATGACCCCAGCAACTCCCCTGCAGGTGGCAATTACGCTCTTCCCATCTTAACGCTGACTGCCAGAGAGGTAACTACTGCTGCTGGCTGCTCCAGGAAGGAAAAACAAGCAGATATGCATTGATGTGCATGCTCCCCTCTCACGTGCTGTGGCTGCACAGCTGTGAAACCATCCTCCTCTTCTTCCCAGCTAGATCAAATGGCGTCCACGCAAACAGAATTGGGCTGTGGAATCACCAGTGTGCATCTATCAGTTAAGAAGAATTACTCATCCTGGGTAACTTCTAGGGATGTCGGTGCATGCCATGCAGGCGAGCACAAGGCTAGCACTGCCGGCCTGATGAACCCCGCGCTGCTAAGGAGGTGCGCGGAGAAGCTTACAGAGAAGGCAGCTGTGCAGGACAGAACAGAGGGCACTTGAACCTCAGTATCAGTTCTACTTGCTAGAAGTAGACAACAGTTACACATTAACGATGCGGGTTATAACTGACATGTAATTTGAATTGCCTTGTGTGGTGGTTTTGCCTGACAAGGTTCTGATGCAGGAAGAGGGGCTGCAGAGGTGGCTTTACTTCTCATTATCCTACCTGGTTTCTCTGTGTGTGTGTGTGTAGTGTAATAAATTACATGGGTTTTTTTGTCTGTGTTCAGTCTGTTTTGCCCAGGACACTAATTGCAGAGTGATCTCTCCCTGTCCTTATCTTGACTCCTGAGCCTCTCTGTATCGATTTTCTCCCCTGTCCAGCTGAAAAGGGGAGTGATAGCGTGGCTTTGGTGGGCATCTGGCCTCCAGCCAGGGCCAAACCACCACGCCTTGAGAGCTACATTTTGTAGCATCATCACCATTCAAAAAAGTAGCTTCTGGACTTGCACAGCTTCCTTACAATGAGCAAACTCTTTGCATAAAAGCCTCCTGCCTATCAGCATGCCCTGGGTTATGTAGGTGAGCTGCTCCCATGCTGCTTTAGTAGTTACTGAAGAGCTAAAACTTATTGCTCTGGGATGTACAGGGGGCACAGGGAAAGAAGGGACACCTTCCACAAAAATCTCCTGGTAAGTGTAGCATCAGCAAAGCACCACAGATTAACATAACCTCATACAAGACCTAATCCTGAAAATCACAGCTCTGGTGAGATTCCACTGCTGGCAGCAAGAACTCACATGTGAGTAAGAAACTACTAACCAGCTGTGCCACGGAAACCCCAAGGTGGTTGTTGCCCAATATCAAACATATTCAAATTTCACAATTTCTTTCCAAGCTGCAAGGAGTTTTTGTTTGAACTATGAATCCTATCCCAACTTAGTGCAGTGCTTCCAAACAGAGGGTTAAAAATGTAGAGCTCAATAAGCCGGTGTTGGCCTAGGTGGGGTTTTTCTGGTTCATGGTTTTATCTGTTGGTTTTTTATTTGATTGCTTGTTTTTTTTTTTTCTCCTCCTCCACTTTTAGTATACTTCATATTTAGAACCTAAATGCATTTCCACCCCCACATGAACTCTTGGGAAGTGCTGAGTGAAAAACTTCTTAACTCTATTATAAAGTCCTCAAGACTTGTATCTTGGCAAAGCAAACTCCTTAAAAGGCATGAAAGGGACATTAAGTGAAATATTTTTCAGAAGGGCTTAATAGAACCTTCCACGTTTGTATTTTGTAGTTTTTTCACTTTCACTACTTTATCTGCTTCCCCCTCCACTCATTGAGCAACAGATGCACATAAAAGGGTAACAGAGGACATGACTATTTGCAATATACTGCCAAGTGTATGAAATCAACACACTAAATTCGAGAATAGCAACTTTGCTTTCTCCTAGATTCAAGCCACATAAACTGTGCAGATTGTATCTTTTACCTACTGCTACTACATTTTCAGAGAGAAGCCTCATCTTTCAAACCCAGGTGCATCTGTCTGTCCTGGAGTACAGAAGTGCTTTCTGTACAGCATGGCTGGACCAGGCACACCAGCTATCGGGTAACCATGCAGCAGGTTAACCTGCAAAGGCTTTCCTGCATCTTTCACGAATACCTTTGTAATTAGGGCTTCTCCTTATCAGCTATCTTACATCGAGTAAATGCCTTATACCTCAAAAGGGGCTCACAGCCCTTGTCAAATGGGACTGACATGTATGCAGGATACATATGGAAGCACACCCATTTTGCAGCCTGCCTTAGGTTGCCAGAGCCCAGAGACAGCTGGCTGGTGTGCTGACTCAGGGCTGACTCAGAGGAAGTGTGCCATGTACTGAATCACCTCTGCCACATCCTGCAGCACCTGGGATTTTCTTTGGGAGCCTCCCAACTGATACTACCCAGGCTTTTAAGCTTTCACTGGAAACAGAATACAATACGGAGCGGCTACACGCCAACAGTGACCTTTTAAAAGGGTTCTGACAGAAATCTGAGAGACACCAAGAAGCAAAAAAAGAAATTCAGTCAGTGCTGGCCAAAATCCAAAAGCATCTGCCTTGTGCCCAAAGACAACACGAGCAAACTCGGTAAGAAGCGATTGCGACTACTGAGATGAGGCAGCGAGCACGGTGACTGAACTCCCCTAGACTTTCAAGCGCTAATGCCTTTGGGGAAAATATCCTCTCCATCCATGCAGGCCACGTGTACTGAGCTAGGTGTTTCTTCTCCTCCTAGGCATCACAAACTCATGCTCCAGGTCAGTATAAGCTTCAGACTGGCTGAGAGCTCAGAAATTAGATGCAAACCAATCCAGAAGGATTGCTAAAAAACAGGTGAGAGAATGATTGTTTAATAGCTAAAGTCTGAGTGAGAAGGGCCAACAAACTAAACAGCCGAACACAGTTTAGGTGCCCTCAGTTAGGACTGGGGTTGGTGGCCACAGCTAGCACCCAAACGGCCACCTACCACCACCGTGTTTCAGGTGATGCTGGAACAAACCCTTCCTCCCCATTCACCCCAAGGGCCTCAGCAGCGGGAGCAAGGGTGGGGAGGGAGGGAGGCAGGCAGTTGCATGTTCTCACCTGAGGCAGCTGTAGCGTTTGTAGGGGTTGAAGCAGCTGCTTGGTTCCGGGCATGAGCAGGGATGAGGATCGAAGCCAGAGGTGGGTTACTTGACAGTTCTGGAGGGGAGGTGGAACAGACAGAGTTAGCTCATCATCCATGAAGAGCCCCACATGCAGGCTCAGCTCCTCAGGTTTCCTCCTGTAATGGCAACCTGGGGCAAAACATATGCCCCTGTGCCCTTACAGCCAAAGGTCACATTATGCTTTCTCCTCTGCTGACCAGTGAGTTGAAGCTACAGCGATATTCAGCAAGGCAATCTCCAAAGCAAGACTGTCACAACTCTAAGTAGTGGTGCAAAGGAATTAAAGGGAATTATTTCCCAGAGAAAGACAGCAGCTTGGGAGTTAGCAAGGAACCAGCCAAGCCTGTTCCTTAGCTGCTTCCTTCTGAGCACTGGAAGGATTCCCTTCGCAAACCCACTTGCAATCAGTCTCAAGGAGAAGGCTAATCACAGTGGTGCTGCTTTGGGCCCTGGATCAGTAAGCAAGCGACTGCCACAGTTGCTCCAAGAACTTGAGTTCTTTGCCTCACTCAAGCACCACCTTCTCAAGGACTCAGGAACCAAAGACCAATCTCTCATAGCAGCTTCCTTAGGTGAAGCCAAGGAGAAGTGACATCTCCTTTAAAAGCAGAAGGAAAGGACTTGGTTTGCTGGACAATTTAAATGGTCTAAACAAACAAAATGATGCAACCATTCTTCCTGAAGACATTAACCGAAATAAAAATAGTCACGTCTTTTAGGCTCCAAATCTAATATAGCATAGGCATCCTACAGCCACAACTGTGGGAGGATGAAGGGCAACACACTGCCAAACAACAATCTTCTGGCACCCTTTCAAGAGAATCTAGTGTCTCACAGAAGGTGGGATTGAGCTGAGACAAGACAGGTCCTGTTTGTTTCGGAAACAGGAATGACTGTCTCTTGAGGGAGCAACATCTGATGAAAAGGATGTGAACAGTTCCCTCACAGAAGGGGACTGATGACTTTTGGAGCTCCGGATCATCTGGAGGAGAAATGAGAATAGACAGCGTTTTATGTAAGACCACCAGACAGGTCTTGTACAGCAAGGGCTGTATAGAAACTAGTCCAAATCATGTCATGGGCTCAGTAAGGTGTGGTTTTGTACAGAGTCTTAAATTATTTGGGCTCATTTTTTAAGAGCTTATTCCTTCTTTACAAGCTTTAAGCTTAGGGCCTAAAGGGATCAGTAGGCTACTTAGCAAGGGTTTTTTTCCTCCATTAAGTTACATAAAATTTCTTATCAGCTGGGAGGGCAAGATGCAGAAGACTCACCTGCTTACAAGCCTCTTATTTCTACACATTTGGAGACTGCCTTTCAGTACTTATGAACACAAACTCTAGGCTAGAACCAAACAGAAGTCACTACATTATCTGCAACCCATCCAATGTATCCTTTAATACTCCATTCAGGTCTAAGCAGACCTAGCCAACCCTTCTAGAAAGCCCTGGTACTCACGGCATCTGTACAAACACTGATCCTCACACTCATGTGTGAATAATTCAGAATTCATATATTTTTAATATAATTCAGAATTTGTTAACTCTCCATTTTAAATGGAAAAATGAACTGAAGAAACATGAATCCTCAAGTGCCAGAGCTGAAACACCAGTGATAGACCTATACTTTAACACTACCTTGGGTATTAGCTGCTCTGTGATAGAAACTGTTGCTCCTTTAGTATTTTTTCCAAAGCTGTTTTCCAGATCTGCTGTGACTGTGACTCTCCTGTTTCCATCACTCCATCCCCACATCATTTTGTGCACATCCCTGGCAGCAATACAGGGCTGTGACCCAAACAAAAGCAGAGCTACAACGTCAAGGAAACCAAATGACATTTGCTACCTTCCGGTGCTAAGCGATGCCTCGAGGATGCAGCTGTAGGACTGCCTGTATCACTGTAGCCAAAGAACCAGCTGATCTGATAGCACAACACCCTTGGCAACAGCACTTCAACCCCATTTTCATTCCTCCCATACGCTCATCTTTCTCAGCACCTATTACTGCAAGCATATGGGTTCCTGCTGTTTTTAAGGCATGTGCAACCATTTCTCTGAAGCTACCTAAAAAGCTTCCGTAGAGACTAGAAGGCTGATCATGCCCTCACCTCCTCAAACCCCACATTATCTTCCTTGGTATAAAGTTCCTTAAATTCAGCATGCTCTGAATGTCTCAACGCTTTGCTTCGAGAAGCGGGTGAATTCAGACAACAAGCAGCCAGAGCAAATTGAACTCTTTTGGCTGAAGTTTAACAGCGGTTTTGCTTGAGAGCTTGTTTGAATTTTTGTTCTACTGCATTTTTTCACCTATCCCACCTATAAGGAGATAAGACATGTCATTGCTGAGGAAATAGTCTGACCTGTGGTAACTGCAGACTATGAAGCACTGAGAACCTCTATTGCCAGTGGTTTCCAACACCGTACTTGAGCAAGCTGTTGAATTTAGGCTGCTTATCTAAATCAAACTTGCAGTTGAAGGCTGGGCTAATGACAACCAATACTGCCACAAGAAGGTACTGTGGTCATGGCAATCCAAAGTTTTCATCACTGTGATGTGAACAGAGAAGATATCCCAGTCAATTTATGAGACCCCCACTGCCATTCACATCAGCCAGGAGAACATCTTTGGCTTCCTCCTGATCAAACCATGGCATTTGCAGCCAGTTTACATCTCCAATAAGGAAATGTGAATGTCCAGTTTTACTAGAACACCAGATCATCTTCATTCCTGAAACATGAGAAAACGCTTGGTGTTGGGAAACAGCACAGTGCTCTTTTCAGTATCATTACGCTTGGTGTATCAAAGCTTCATAATCCCCTGGAAAAAATACTCTTATATCATGTTTGCTTTGTCACAGTAACAAATTTTCCACACAACTCAAGCAATTCCAGCAGTTTTTCTTCAACCTAGAAGAGTGCTGGAAGCAAAACAAATTTCATTTTTTGCCTTTTTTCCTCAGTCTACAGAAACCCCCTAGATGTCGCTCAAATAGTCACACAAAGAATTTCTGGTTAGGAATGTTAAAATATGTATCTCCATTTCTGTTAGAAGGGAGATACATATATATATATATATATATATATAAAATTTCATTTTAAAGGCCACAAGCCAGGCTCATTAAAAAACCCGAACCAAACAACCAACCTCAGAAAGCTCTCAAGACCCACACACTTCAGCAGGAAAGTCATTTGTCAAAACGAACCATGATAACCATACTTAAGTGCTGAATCACAGAAGAGTGTTACCGTATCTAATGGCCAAAGAGTGACAGAAACATTTGTGACTCAGCACAATCACATGTTACAGGGAAGTTTAGGAAATGGTAGTCACTTCACAGATTGTTTAAAAACTCAGCTTCTAAGAGGAAAACCCTAATTAACATCTAACATTCATTTAAATACTAGGAGAAACTTACAGGCAAGACATTAAGAATGACCAGCCAAAGCTCTCTTCAAGACATCTCATCTCTACAATAAAGCACCTGTGTGCCCCAAAACTACTGCTATCAGCCAGAGACCATGATCTTTATCTTCCACATACTGTCACAGCCTTTTTTCCCCCCTCAAGTATATCTGAGCAGTGCCTGCGCCCAAGATCAGCAGGTTTGGTATAGTGCTTAGCTTCTTTCTGAAAAACCACTGCAAGGTTTTAACGGTCAGGTTAATGTTGTTATTTCTAACAGATTTGCCTTCAAGACTTCTGCTGCTCTCTCCTACTATCTCATGGGTTTCAGGCAACCGGATGTAGCCAAATAAAATACTTCTAAAACTTAATATTGTCTACTGAAAATAAATGCTTTTCAAAACAAGAGGATGTCTTTTGTTACTTTTTAAATTACCACAGATGACTTAACAGAAATCACCACCTGATTTCCAGTGATCTGGTCTATTTACCAGTTGGGATTTCTGCTCTGGACTAGTCAATCTGATGGGATCTTGCAGTCTGGCTAAAGAGCAAGGACTGCACAGTGGTCACAGGAGAAGCAAAAGCTTCCTGTGTACCTTAAGGCTGCAGTCAGGACTGCTGCTATATGAGACTCTCTGCTGTGCCTTTATTGTTTACAGAGGTCTTAAAATCTGTGGGCTAACTGATGCATTTATTTATTTATTTTAAAAACTCAGTAACCAGAGTTTGACTGGTCACCTGCAACAAAGATAACTTGGAAAAGTGTTAATGACTGGTCTCTGTACTGGCTTCCCTTTTTAGATGGTAACACTGGTAGCTGCCAAGGACAGAAATGTGTTTTTTGAATCTTAAGGCTGCCATTCCCAAGAGTGTCTGTGCAAAGAGAGAGCACATCAGGTCCTTAGGATGACAATAAAGGAGCTTTAATATTTGCTTGACCATTAAGGTAGCTTACACAGCAGTTCCTACACCGCCAAGGGGCAGGAGAATGGGAAAGGGACACATTCCCAAAACATATGCTTATTTTTCCTCTAAGGATTTTTAAAAAAAGACTCACTATAGAGCTTTCCAACTATTTCACAATCTTAGTTTTCATGTAGTAGATGGGTCCAATCTTTAATGTCATTAAGAAATACTTTTTAAAAGAACAGGGCTGAAGCTGTAGTAAGATACTGGGATCAAAACTATCTTAGCTCCTGAAGGTGGTCTTACAGTGGAAAGAAAACACATTGAGTCCTGTAACAGGTGCAGGAATCAGCACAGAGTACAGGAACCTGGAAGCACAAGCTATTTGAATATTTTAAGGTGTTCATGCTTTGGAAGTGTTCTAATATATCCAATATATTTGCCTGATGCAAGGCAGATCCTCAAAGTGAGTTAAAAGTTTATTTTCATGCAGCTTAGAATAGAAAGCTTTCTGCCTCCCTTCCTCTGCCTTGGTTTTTGGTGGGTTTTTCTGGTGGGTTTTTTTGTGTGTTTCTTTTTTTTTTTTTCCCTAAGAAAATGGCTCCACACGTTTAAGGAGTGGGTTTCACATTTTGGGAGATGGGCACTGCATGCACCAAAGAATTTGAAAAATTGCATTATGTATACTGAACCAGAAAGTGTTTTAAAATCTCATCAGAAAATGCACACAGATTTATTCTTGCTTAAAGGGGGAGAATTGGCAGCTAATCACTTTTAAAAAGTGCGGCAAAATTAATTACTACCATATTTATATGCTACACTTCTCACATTCTCTGCCTTGGCAGGCAAAACTGTTCTACAGGGGAATATCAGTTTTACATTTCTGACTTCTGAAAAAAATACACTACTGTTTTTTAAAATGAGATACCAGACTGGCTTCAAATAAAAGAAGTTAGTTGTCCGTCATTTTTACAGTTTCTAAATGGCTGGGTCAATGTAATGCCAGATGAACTGTACAGCACATGAAGTCTGGGCACTAAAGCCTCTGTATTTCTCTCACATCCAGAACCAAAGAGGGCAGCCACACTTCAAACCTCCCTGCCAAACCTAATGCACATTACTCCTTGCTATGGTGTTTCAGGTACGAAGGAGCAAGATCATCTTCAAAACAATAATCTAATCCCCTCTCATGGTGGGATTTTACACAAAAACATCAGTGAGGTTGCAGACACTTAACAGCAAACATAAGCCTTTGTGATATAATCCAACAGTAACAACCCTCGGTCCCCTGCACTACATTTGAATTGAAGGTACCAGGCACCTGAAAATCTTGTATCCCGTTTCTCCAAGCCCCTTTCCTCTCTTTTTTGAGCTGGACAGCTGGTTATGCAACCACTTAATAACCTTAGTCCTGCTCAGAGGTGTTTCGTTGTTTTAGGGTTTTTTTTTACTTTTGAGAGAGCGACACCTGCATTACAGTGAACATTTATCCCAGAGCTTCCTCCTACAGAAAGGATCCTTCGAGGCTCACAAGCTACCTTGAGTGGTGAAATTGAAGAGCGCAGGTTTGTCTCGCCCGTTTGGTAACTTGACATTTGGGTCCCGTAGTTCATCGAAGAAAGAGTGCGCACAGGCCTCCAGGGGAGTCAGGCGGGCAGTGGGGGTGTACTCCAACAGGCGGCTACATAGCGCGATTGCTTCTGGTGGAGTGCGGGGCCGGAAGACCTACAACAACACCAAAAACAAAACAAAGAGAAGAGAAACAGGTTGTCTGGGTGTGGGGTTTTTTTTTTTTCTTTGTTTTGCTGACCAGAAGCAAGTCAGAGCAATTAAACCTCTCACTGCCCAACAAGCTGGAACAAACTTGTGGTTCATGCTAATCAAAGTCCTCCAGTAAGGATGGGAAAATCCAGTTCCTGGGGTTGAGAAAGGGTTAATTGCAACGTCTTGCCCTCGAGTGAAGGTGCAATGCCAGCAAGAGACTTCATGAGAGAGCGCACTCAGAAAAACAACTGTAAGAATGAAGGGAAAATTCATTCAAAAATCATGACAAACACACACAGGTGCTACCAGCCATGCATATGGGGTGGAGTGAAGGTGGGGAGGAGGGTTCAAATGAGCAGGATTCACTGAATGTAAAAATTGAATAAGGCCCTGCTATGCTTTTGCATTGGTTTGTTCTGTCGTCACTGTTCTTTGTTTTTTTGGCTAGTGAATGAAGTCTTACTAACATGGACTTTTGCAGGCAGGCCAGTCAGATTGTTGCTATGGAGGCTGCTGTTCAACTTTGGAGAACAACAAGGAAAGCGCGGGTGGGGTGCAGGAAATGTCTAGCTCTAATTTGGAAGTTACTCCTTCCGTGACCTTATTCTGGCAGGTCACTCCCATAAGTTTACTGGGATAATTCCTGCACATTTGGTATTTGTAAGGACAGCTGAAAGTTGCGTCAAGAGAACCAACTATTTTGCTCCAACAGACTTTTACTGCGAGTGATTACAAAAAGGAGATCTTCACTATAACTTTAAGTCTCTACGAACGGTTCTACCTACCGCTAATCACACCCCCCATCCTCCTTTCTCATTATGTCAAAACCAAAGTATGAGTTAGTCATGTATGTGACCTGCATGATCTCCTCAAGCGCTTGTCTCTTGCTATGTTCCAGGTGATACACAGGCTGGGGAAAAGGGAGGAGGGTGCGTGCGAGTGTTAAGTTCTGATGCCAGTACTGTTGGTAAAAACCCAGCTAATCCAAAGTGCTTTGCACCAGTGCAACTGAACCCAAGCCACATAGCACCAAGAAGGGAAAAAAAAATATTAAAAAACCATCAGTGCATGACATGCTAGTTAATCGTAGGTGAGGAAGTTGCACAGGCACCCATTAAGTAGGTTTTAAACCAAAGAGACAGGCTCTTCTGAATAAGAATCAACCACAAATGCTAAGTTCTCTAGGGACTGAAATTTTATCCCCTCAGTGCCCAGCTGGCTCAGGAGCAACCATGTTTGCTGGGGCATGTGCTGTACTAACTTGTCCTGCACAGAATCCTCACTTGGGGCGTCAAAGAGCAGAATTTATTTCTGCCACCAGTTTACTGCAAACCAACCCTACAAAAAGTTTCTGCATGATGCCTGCAATCACAAAAGGAGAAAAGGTAGAGCCAGCCACGGGGAGGGGCAGCAGAAGCTACTTAGCACTCGCTCCCTGCAGAGCCTGGATTGCTGACCACAGTGCAAAGTGGATGTGAGGATCTCTCCCAAGCCACAGCCTGACCAGAACAAAATCTCCCATTGAGGAAGGAGGAAAAAAAGAAAAGGTTTGTTCTTTTTTAACCCCACAATAAGTAGCACAAATGAGTGTGTCTCGAGGTAAAGCCACAGAAGTGAAGTTGCTTGTTATTAAACACAGGTAAAACTACTGAGGTCTCCCTCATGCACCTTCTCACTGTTGTTTTAACAGGCTTGGTTTGCCACAGCTTGCAATCGAAGTACTTCACTTAGCTGCATTTTTCCCTCAGGAGAGCTCACGTATCAGCTACTCTACAGGTTTTTAAAAGGGAAAAAAAAATTGTCTTTGCCTTGAGGGAAAAACCCAAGGCCTTATCGTAAGCAAATTAGTAGGCAGACCGTCACAAATCTGTAAAAGAAGTACCCTTAATGTCCGCTCTCAAACTCATTTCCAAGTCAGTGAAACTTTGACATCTGTTTCCTAAACCCTGTCAGAAAGCTACTCAGCCCCTGTTCAGCAGAAATTAGTTACTTGGGGTAGGCAGTTCCCAAAGTCTACCCTAACTGCTTCAAACCAGGGAAGGAGAAAAATAAATGAGAAGGCCTCACGTAGTCTCTCTGCAACAAGTAGTGACTAACACATGAAGTGAGTTACAGGTCTGTGCCCATCTCATCTCTATCACCTTGTGTTACAACATTCACCTGGCTGCTGCCTCAAGGTTATGGTTTGAACTCAAATATTCCATGTCTAGCATTTCTCTCCTTTTTTTTCAAGGCTAGGCCTAGTAATTTTAAAAAATGTTTAAGTACATACCCGTACTCCTGAGGTGAAATGTCCTGTTCCTGACGAGTCCTAAAGATGATAATGCAGTGAAATAATCCAAACAGGGGGAGTCAATCCAAAAGAGAATTGTCCAGCAAGGAAAAATATAGCCAATATTATAAGAAATCCATGGTGTGGGGGACATAGAAAATGTTTATACAATTAGAAACTTTAAACATCAGTCTCCATAGCAGCAAGTCCAACTTCACCACAGTGTATGCCAAAAAATTTCGATTGTGCAATGGTGAGGCATAGTATAGAAACATTTCTCTATTAAATTTATGTTCCAATGCCAGTGCATTTACTAAAAAAATAAAAAAAATTGAAATCAAAACTCGAACTAAAAAGGTAATCGAAATTCCCATCATAAAGAATTTTCAGTCCTTGGTCCTGGATATAAATGTCCACAGACAGTGGGGTCAGATTAGTTTGTCCCCAGAGGTGCATCCCACTTGTAAATCTGTCCCAGAGACACAATATAAACTTTTGGGTTGTTTTGGGGCTTTTTCCCCCCAAAAAATCAACCCCCTAGCAATTTGTAATTTGTGCTGAAGGGAGTGTAAAAATCCAAGATCTGTACTTTGAATTTGGATGCTTTTAATTTGTGTGATCTACGAGTACCTCAGGCCGCCGCGGATTATTCTCCATTTTGGATTGACTTCCCCCGCCACTGGATTTTGTTTGCTGGCGTTATCTCCTTAGGATTCTTCAGGAACTGGACGTATCACACCTCAGGAGTGCGGGTATGGACTGAATTTCTCTCTACTGCGGGTTTATTCCCCCTCATACCCGCCGCACCTGTTACTGAAGAAATTTTTTGCCCCTCAATTTGTCCCCTCCCACCTCCCTTTTGAGTAAGGCCCTAAGAAATACAAGCGAAAACCCCTGCGGTCTTTTAGCTCTTCCCATTCAACACAGTTCCACCGGGAAAGCTGCCCAATTCACCCACCGAGAACTACACGAGCGGCTGCTGCCCGTGGCAAAGGGTACACCAGCACTTCCATGACGCGGGGCGCCGATGCCAAAGCAATGCCGGGCTGGCGCTCCGTGGTGGGAAGGGGTGGGAGGACGGACAGACAGCGGGACTCGTGAGCCGTGAAGCCCCTTGCGCCTACAGCTCAGTGGAAGGATCAAGGTCTCTGTAGTTCTTGGTGAGAAAATTGACTTAGTAAATAATCCGCGGATTACTTTTAGTCTGCGGACTAAAATTTAGTGCACGGACTAAAATCCGGCCCATCGGAGCAAAGTCTGTCTCGGTCTAGGATACATCTGGGTGAAAGCAAAAGAAAAAAAATTTTAAAAAGAAAGAAAAAAGGAGAAAGAAAGAAAGAAAGAAAGGAAGGAAAAAAAGTAAAAAAAAGCTAAGTGCACAACGTAAAGTATTTGGGCAGACTTAACATTTAGTATGCAGACTAAATATGGCCGGGCAAAAGGCACAGCAAGTCCACAAACGAAAAACAAAAATAAAACACTGACAGGAACTTTTAAAGCAATCAAATACTACCCCACCGGCGCAGCAATTCATTTTTCTAAAATGAAACAAGACCTTGTGCAAGGCTATTTGTCCACAGGAGGGACCGAAGGCTCAAGTTTTCATTTTAAAAAATGAACCTGTTTTGGAGATAAACAAATGCAAAAAAAAGGCTTTACATACAATATTCTTCAAGGAAAATTTGCACTTGCATAACTCAAAACCTCTTGTTTCTGCAAAGCAAATGAATTTCAGGCTGAGACCCAGGTCGCTGCTTTTTTATTTGGTTGGGTTTGTCGGGGGTTTTTTATTTGGGGTTGGTTTTTTTTTTTGGCTGAGTTACCAAAAAAATCTCTGAATGATCATGTCAAATGGAAATGCAGACTCATCCAAAACCACAGCTTTTGGGTTCGCTCCCCTGCCGCCCCCCCCTCCCCACCCCCACCCGCCAAATCCTTCAGACCCCAATAAATCTATACCTCACTAAAAAGCTGAGGGACCAGTGCAAGTTCTTTCTTTATTCAGGCGTGCTGGTGATGCTCGAATGCTGACGGACCGTAACAGGCACACTCCTCCCTCCCAACTTATGCTGCTATCAATGGGACTTTTTGCATGTTCCTTCCCCTTCATTTTGCTGGAACAACCACCATCTTCAACATTTAAAAAATTACTGCCAGGCTTCAACGCCCCAGGCACACTATGAGGCCCCAAGTGACTGCAATTCAGAAGTCTTTGTGCACTAACAGAGCAGTCACATTTTCTCTTGCTAATTTGAAATAGCTCCTACCACTGATTTTATTTTTCACATATGGAAAGACAAAAGAAAAAGGATGGAAAGCACAGGATTCTCCTGTTTCACTTCACTCACATCAGCATTCAGCTCTCAAATAAAACCACATGGGGCAAGAGTGAAGTATTGTTTTAACAGAATGGCTGCTCTGACTTTCAGTTCATTGCCATTCTTCAAACAGACTTTCCATGCACAACACGGAGCTCCGTCGTCTTGCTCCAATTAAGCCCCAAAGCCAAAGCTTCACAATGTTACACCAAGGTGCTCTTCTAGCCAGCGTGTATTAAAAGACATGACTTCATGCCATCAACCTCTGTGCGTTTTGCATGCAGATTGTGAATACCGCTCGCATGCTGTGATCCCTAAGAGAGCAGAGGCTTATGAAAATGACATCTGTTGCTAACGCATCAAGTTTGTGACACCACAGTTAAAAATTTCCTCACCAGCTTCAGAGACTCATTGACTTTGCCAAGAACCACCCACACCACCGATTCAAGCTGACAGTCTCTGCACATCTTTCGGTTGGTAAGCACATTTTTGATGGCACATGAAGATTAGGTAAGAAAGATCCCACCTTCAACCAAAAGCTCGTACTGGTTGCTACTGATCAAAGCCATCAGATGTGGGACATGACCCTCAAATCAACTTTTAAAAAATGCAATTGCACAATGTGATTACAATGACATGGAGTGATATTTTGGTCAGGCAAGTTTAACCTAATAAGCCCCATGATAAACATGACACATTCATAAATACAAAGGAGAGGAAAGAGACACATGCCAGAGATCAGTGATTGCACTGAGCTCCACCTGACACAATGAAACCCAATGCTGTGCCTGAAGCTCTGCCCTTGGGACCAGTCTTGTTCCACAGGCCTGGGAATTTCAGAGCAGGATTTCTGAAACAAGGCACTTCGTTCGGCTATTTTGAAATGCATAAAACTCATGTGATACAAATGAAGGTTACAATGTCTACCCAAAGAGGCACTGATGTTGGAAATGAGTTTAAAAAAAATAAATAAATGTATCGGCCTCCCGACCTCCTTCTCTGATTAAATCCCCCTACATTTTTTCTAAAATAAGTATCAAGTGCTTTATTGGTCAAAAATCCCTGTCAGGTAGCACTTCCAGAGATAGGGGTAAATGAATTAAAGACAGAAGGGTTAAGTGGTTACAACTGAGCCAACACAGTACTGGGAACAGGACCAGGAACCTGTCTCCAAAGCTACATCTTGTTGAGACCACACACTTGTTACTGGGCTCCTTCCATTGAGGACCCGGCAGGGACAGAATGAGCTAGCGTTTATTACCCAGTGCATGCGCTCCACTTCTATTAAACTCTTAAGGAAGGCAACAAAGTAAGCAGAACAAAACAACTCCTCTTCTCAGAAACACTCCCCAAAAATCGACCCCTGGAAGCGCTCTCAGCCTCGATGGGACAGCCGCTATGAACAGCTTAGACAGATGTGTTGCAATGGGATGGTGAAACAGATGGTACATTGCGAAAGGCAGGTGAAGCTTAGCACTTGATTTCCGTAGTTGCACAGATGTAAATCATGTCTTAATGTTACATTAGTGCTCACTCATTTATTGTTAAGCAGTACTTTCTTTACTGCATACAAATTGGGCAGAGGCAGGGTAATTTACAACCCAACAAACCTGGTTTCTTTCCTCAAGCTTTAGATGGAGGTAAGAGATTTACCCTGTCAAAAATAATTGCTCCTACAAAAGGAGCTGGGATACACGAGCTTGCCAGAAAAAAAAAAAAGAACTTGTTTTCTTTCTTTTAAGTTAGTCTCCAGCAGAGCTGTTTTCACTCTGTGCCTGGAAAGTCATTACACACCAACTGAAAAACAGAACTGTACTCTTCAGAAAGAGGTCAGGACACGGTTTCACAACAGGCACAAATTACCTCCAGTTCATGCTGGAAAAGACAGTTCTGCCCTGTTCCCCTGTCCCAATACTTGTGATCAGGGCTGAAGGGTCAGCCAGGTAAGAATGGCGAAGGTCTGTGCTCAAGAGGTTTTTGCTACTATACAAATAACGCTGCAGGAGGGATGCATCAGAAATACACAGGTGGGAGGTGGAGAACTGACCCTGCTGCTCCATGATAAACTTATGCCAATTCTGAAACTGCACCCAAAGAAACATCATCTCCACCTTGCCTTTGCAGCGCTACAAAAGAGCAGACCGCAGTTTCTGAAAGAAGAGTTTGCACTTTCAGCTTTAACTCAAACGCAAGTCCACTTAGAAGATTGCTGACAAAACGAATCTCACTTTCTTTTGTCATCAGTTATAATTAGAAGTGACAAAACGAGCTGTCTATTTATCCATTTTACTGTTTGGTATTCTTCCTTGAATCTACAGTATGAGCAGTCGCTTTGGAAGCATTACAAGCAAAACAATCTGCTTAAAAAACAGACAAGAACCAGGAGAGCAGGAGCAGGACAGGATGAAGACATGAAACTGATTGTGGAGGGTGGAAAAACATGCTCATGAGAGACGCCAGACTCTTTTTGTCCCAGTCCCAGAGTGTGAGGAAGATGACAGGACTGCCTGCTACAAGCTCAGAAATATTCAACATTCAAGGAAAAGTGATTATTGTGGTAAATGTATACAAGGAATACACACACAGGGGACAGAGGATACTCAGACTAAAACATCGGCCAAGTATTTTAATATTAGCAGAAATTCTTTCACAATGTAGGCTGAAATAGAGGTCCTAAAGTCAACTGCAACTTTATTGTAGTGGCCAAGCGCTGCAGAGAGGAGTCCTCATGTATACACCCACAAGGCTGCACTGAAAAAGGGCAGAGATGCTTAAAACCAATCTAGACTGACAGGGTTTCTTTCTCTCTCTTCCACTGCTGAACAAATTACTCCTGTCTTTTTCCATCTCAACATTGGAAATTATGATTCAGACATGAGCTAGCTATAGATTTGGGTATGGTGAACAAAGCCATTCCCTTGAGTACACTCAAACTTATCTCACCAACCATATATTTAAAAAGTGCTTGCATGTGTGAACAATCTTGCAAGCATCTTCAGAACAGGAGCAGCAAAGGCCACTAAACCACAGCTGACTGAAAAGATGTGCCGTCCATTTTAAAGAGCTGCCTGCAGCCGAAGCTGCTTCCCCATCTGTACGATGGAGACAAGGCAGAGGTTATGAGTTGCCTAAAGAAAACAACCTTTACTGATAGAACCTGTTATGTTGTTCTGCCATCATGAACCATGGGCATGGTTGCAGCTCAGTAGGGAAGCCTGTTCATTTCAAAGCCATTACTGGCAAACATGTGGAATCCTTGGGTGGGGAAGAAAAATCCCAATGAGCTCTCCCCCCATGCAGAAGAGGCCTAAACTACATAATTATATTATATTTACTACAACTGTACTCAAATGAGATTCTTTATGAGCTGGATGCAAGGGGAATGGCAGACTGTCACAGACAGATATTTTTCTTATTTTTGGAAATAATCACAGCGCTGTCTTTGCTTTTCATAACCCAGAGGATATGAGATTTGAAGGTAGCATCCAAGTAGTGCTAGGCTAAAGGACAGCAGTGATGAGGACATGGTAAGCAATCCCTATCTAACACCAGCCTATGAAGCATTTACACATTTCATCAGCTACCTCACTGTCCCTGCCCCCTCCAAAAGGGCTGGAAGCTTCAGAGAAAGCTCACTGCTAAAGCTAAACTTCATCAGCCCTGTGATGTACAATCTTGCACTTGATCTCGGGTTTTCTTTTTGGCTTTCCAGTCACACAGTTTTTTAAGTACAGATGAAACTTAGTCAGAAGGGGAGAAACAAGTAAAAAGATTAGTAGCAGAGATCAGACTGAACTTCCAAGAAGAAAGAGGCTCAAAGAGCTGAGGTGGCTGAAAGACACAGAAGGAAAGTTCTGACCTAGTAAAAACAACAGTGGCAAAGCCTTCAGAAAGGGTACTAACTTGTATTCAATGAGTGGATTCAGTTGGGGTGGGGGGAAACCAACAAAAAACACCCACAGTTTTCTAGTCTTCAGGTTTACCTTGGACAAGATTATGTGCCTAAAAGCCTAGCTACTTTTACCCTAACTGTATCAGTCAGTCAAAAGATAATTCTCACCTCTGCAAAAACTTGCTTCTCTTAGAACCTAATGCTACTCACTCAGAGACCAAGGCAGACAAGTGTCTGCAAATAGAAAATGGGAAGAGAGAAGACCTGCTTTGGAAGAGATGTTTGAAATATCCTGGGAAGTTCAGATTCTCTTTTCTTTTGCTAGCCAGGGACACGCTGAACTCCCATCATCATCTGCATCATGCACGTAACCGGTGTAAGAACACACACATGCTTGGGCAACACAGAACTGTATTGGAGCAAGAGAGAGGCAGGCCTCTCTGTGTGTTTCTGAATGACATGTCAGCTCTTAAGTACTTCCATCTCAAATTGCCAACAGATTGAAAAACCAGTCTAAGAGCAGTTTGTACTATAAACTGACATTACTGCTGCAGCACAAGAAGTTATTTTTTAGTGTTACTTGACTGCTCTCCTAACACATGGAGAAAGACCCTTGTTAATTTGAGACATCTTTCTTTATAGTAGTGCATCACACTGAATATCAATACTGTATTTGGAAGATAACAATCCATTTCTACTGAAAAGTCTTAAGATACAACTATGAAGGCAGACTTCAAATTTCCATAGAACTTGTACTCAGAATTCCAATTTAAACTTGAAATTGGACGAATCTGAGAAACAATATTCATTCATGGACTTATCTTTATTCAGTTTCAGTTTCTCTAGTTCTTTAAAAAAAACAGAACCTATTTTCTGTCATAGCACCAGCCATTATTCTTCTTCACCTAGTAGGTAGTAACAAATGCAGAAGATTACATCACCACTGAGATAGTGAGTAGGAAAATAACCTATGTGTGACTGCCAGAAATACCTAGAGAGCACACCAGAATAAGGCACATCTGACAGAAGTCCACACCACAGAATTTCAGATGCAACCTATTGGTACTACAGCTTCCAAAAAACTTTCTTAATTGCCATCTACACACACTTTTGTAGACCAAGAAAGTTCCCTGAAAACGAGAGTGAGCCATCAACCTTCACAGAATCACAAGGTTGGAAAACACCTTTAAGATCATCGTCCAACCATTCCCATCCTAAGCTAAACCACATCCCTAAGTACCTCATCTACACTTTTTTTAAACACATCCAGGGAAGGTGACTCAACCCCTCCCTGGGCAGCCTGTTCCAGGCCCCAGCAACTATTTCAGTGAAGAATTTTCTCCTAACATCTAATCTGACCCTGCCCTGGCACAGCTTTGTGCCATTTCCCCTTGTCCTATCTCCTGTCACCTGGCTGAAGAGACCGTCACCCACCTTACTTTTGCACAGATTACTGGCCTGGACAGGACCAGTTCCAGAGTGTGTAGAAGAGGTTAAACAGCTAGACAACAGCTAAACACACACCTTCACCAAACATCTCCTCTGCAAGAAATTAATTCCAAGTAGGGCCTACAAACTCCACAACTCTGAGAAATATCAACGGCTTATTAAACGCCACAAGGCAATGAGGAGAATACCCTTGTGTCAAAGAGCTTAGCGGGGAGTGTCTGTAGCCTCAGTAATTCTCTCGCAAACATGCAGAAAACAAGCTGCCTGGAAGTTCTACCACACAAAACCCATTTAAACTTCTGTTTGCTGAGGCCTCTGGTCGTAACTAGTGCACAAAAGTAACAGCCTTCTAACTACTGTACTCTTCAGCAGTTCCTTGGCTTCCATAGCAAAGGTTTGTGCTTTTGAGGCGGAAACAAACTCCCACTGGCAACTACCTGCAGCACTCTACATACATAATCATAACAAAAAAAATTTCACACTTTCATTTCTTCAGTCATTTATTTTCTGCTCACTGGGCAGCTGGAGTTCAGAAGTACTTTTCCTCCCATGCTTTTCATTTCTAAGACGCAGAAGCTCCAGGAGGATGCACATGCCCACTGTCGTGCCATCAGATTTATACAATACAGCTGAGTAAGGAAGACCAATTCTACATAATACTATCACTTAAATCCTTCACAGCTCAACATGCTCTAACTGTTCAAAGAAAGGGATCTTCAGAAGCAATACACTGAGAGGATGTGCATCCTTACCACCACCTTGCTGGACAATCAATCAATTTTGTTAATTTAGCATTTTTATAATAAGAAAAGTGCAGATCAAATGAAGCATCATGTAACCCAATTGTAATAAACCAGTTTAAACACTGCTATTCTACACCCAGCTGGTATCAGGAATACCTGCTGTCTGGTGTCCAGAGTGACTCAGGAATGCCTAAGTTGCAAGCACTGCTCTCCAAAACTAATTGTGCCCTAGTGGAGAACAGAGAATTGTTCTTGCAAGCTCCTCTTAATTCTTTATAACTGACTTGATTTCAGTTGTGATCCTTTAGAACAACTGATAAAGCATTCCTATAAATAGAAGGAAGTGTTTTTTTCTTGAAGCCCCCACTCACCAGAAGATGTGTGTTGTGGTCTAACTGACTATCAAAAGAGCATACAAGTCTTAAGACTGCTCATTTAGTTGCTCAGGCAGCTTAGATGTTTACTCTATGTCACAGAATCACAGACCGGCAGGGGTTGGAAAGGACCTCTGGAGATCACCTTCTCCAACCCCCTGCAAGAGCAGGATCACCTAGAGCAGGCTGCAGAGGGAGCATCCAGGTGTGTTTTGAAGGAGATTCCACAACCTCCCTGGGCAGCCTGTTCCAGTGCTCTGCCACCTTCACAGTACATCTCTGCTCTCCTGCTCCACTGCATATTAGTTTAATCCCCCCAATCCAAACACCTCCACTGCAGGAATTCAGACACAACCTTAGCACTCAAAGCTACAAGGCTTTTGGACTTACCCTTCCAACTTCTAACATGATACAACTCGAAACCGAAGAGACCAATGCCTTGGGATTTCACCTCCCCTAATTTTTTTTCCCCTATTAACATAAGGTATTAAAAGCCTCGCTGATTTACTGACATCTCATACTATTATAAATCACTTCACCAACCCACAGAGACAAACATGGAGATGGAAATACAAACCAGGGGTTACCAGGGAAAGGGAGAATTCAGGTGGTGTGTAACTCGTTGGAGAATCTATTGCAAAAAAAGTGACTTGCCGTACCTGTCGTGGCATGTCCCTGCTCTGTACACGGCCTGCTAGCACAAAGACACTCGATGAGCTCTAGCTGGTTTGCAGAGTTTCTACCACCACAGAGCATTTGGCCCAAAGGAGTCTGACCTGGACATGCACTCAGCTAGGAATGTGACCCTTCCACACATACACACTGCTTTCTGAGCAGAAGGAAACCTGAGCCCTTAAGATAGGATGAAAATATACTGCTACTGTATTAGCCATTTCTCAACCAGCAAAAAGAAAACATTAACTACCCAGGCTTCAACTGCTTAAGACTCTATATTTAACTTATTCCACACCCAAGAGGCTAATTAAATAATTGCTGCCAGGTCCCAAGTCAAATATCCATCATTCCTCCACATGTGGAAGACTGCTTAATTGGGTGGTAATGAATTTGTTTTAATGCTAGCAGTTTCCTCTTTGGTCACAGAGGTTGTAATATTGTCTGCATGTACTGCAGTAGCGTCTCCCTGAGAAAGCCAGATAACAAGAACAGCCTTAAGTAACTCCAAGAAAACACAACCCCACATAACAGCATCTATGAAACAGTTAAGAAAGTGACTGTCAGCCTTTGTCACATTATGTAATAACACCACGTGTCACAGGTATCACTTTGTTGGTGACTTTTGTGCACATTAATGCATAGAGTTACAGGATTTAAATATATTGCAATCTGCTACAAACACACACACCGTTGGCAAAGAAAACACCTGTAGGCAACCTCATAAAACACCTGGGACCAAGAGACATTAGAGAGCACTGCTTCAGTAACACCTTCTCCTTATCTACAGTGAAAGTAACTCGCTCCCCAGCTGAAAGCCACCCACTTTAGACTGAAAGCCACAAAGTCACCGAACAAACTGAACTCCTCAAATTTTTACTTTCAGCCCACAAGTCTTTATTATTCAGTTCATACAGACTTACCTTAGTCCATGGATGTGCCTTAATCTGGGGGAATTTGAATTCAGTATAGTTTGGATTCATTTCTCTAATTTGCTCCCTTGTAGGCGTTCCCAGAACCTAGAAGAAGAAAGGGGAAAAAAAGACATTTTTTTACATATGCTTCATATCCACATGGAAAGGAAGAGTGCAGTATAACCTATCCCATACTGAGGCAACCTAAATGAAGTCAATCTGTGTGACTAGTAAGATTGATTGAATGATGCATAGCAATACTGGATAGATTCATGTAGATACAGCTTCAGAAACAATTCATTAATACGGCTTTAATATAAGGTAAACAGAAACTTTTGTAGAACCATTTAAGTTGGGACTTCCCTCTCCTGGCAGCTTCTGATCCAACCCTCAAACTCAAGCAGGGTCAGCTGGAACAGACTGCTGATGAGCCTATGTCCAGCTAGTTTTTAGCATGTCTATAGGAGACTTCACAATTTATCTGGGCAAAATGCTCCAGTCTTTGACAGTCCCCACAATAAAAAGTGGTTTCTTGCATTCAAATGAATTTTCTTGTGTTTTACTTTGTGCCACTGCCTGTTGTATCGTCAGTGAGCACAAGTGCCTGTTTCTTCTTTGTTCCTTCCCATCAGGTACTTAACATGACGATGAGACCTGCTCCTCTCCACCCCACCCCACCCCCCCCCAGTCTTTTTCTGCTTCAGGCTGAATAGTCTCAGCTCTTGCAACCTCTCCTCATGATGATGCTCCAGTCCTTCCATCATCTTTGTAGCCCTTGCTCCAACTTCAGTAGTCTCTTGCTGGCAATTCAGTTCATGCTCTAAGCCCAGTATCAAAAATTTAATTGTCTTCTACAGTTTTGCACACAATTCTATCACCTTTTCCAAACTTAGTATTTCAACAGGAAAGAGAGCTACATATTTAGATTCTAAGATAAACTTAGTTTAAACCTAACTTGGAAGCACCTAAAACATATACTCTGGTTTACTTTTACAAATTTACATTTCATTCCCAGAATCTGCACGATGTTATTTATACACAAAAATTAGTAGTTACATGAGAAATAACACACAATCACACACATTTCTTTGTAAGGGTGGATAAACTTCGAAAGGATTCCTGAAATCCCTTCAGGGAATAAACTAGACACTATGGCATTAGTGCTCTCTGTTCAGTTGGCACCAAGCGCCAGAGAGCCACTGCCTTCTACATACACATAAAAACTGCAAAGCGCCTTCCAAGAGTCCTGTTGTCTTCTGTCTGCACTCAATTGCTGGGTGTCGTTTAGCTCTGCAGAGGGAAGTGGAAAGGGGAGCAGGCAGAGGAGTTTGTCCTCTGTGCTGGGCTCACGTCCATCTTCCCACAGGAACCCAGTAGCTACTCTCCCCCGTGACAAATCTCCCTGAAGATTAACATAACCGTTGTCACCTCACCTCATGTGACTGCACTGTCACCATTCAGAAACAAACCATCAAAATCACGGCATCAGCTCTCTACCTTACTGCTCCATAAAGAAATATTTGCTTATGTATTCTGGTATCTGCAAACATTTCCACTTTGCTAGAGGAGTGGAAATTACACAAATGTGCTCTGAAGAGTCTGGTAAAGAGGTAGAAGAGCAGGTGCCACTAACTTGTGCAAGGGAGAAACTATCATCAGTTATTACGAAAGGAGCTTGGCATCTCTTTATTATTTAAAATACCAGCTCCAGGACACAAACTACAATACACCCAAAGCAATCTTAAAGGAACAGCACTGACAGATGAAACAAACCTTGGAACTTGTTCAGACAGTTGCTTCTTGAGCAACAGATTTAAGTGGCCAATCTGTATAAAACAAATGATCGTGTAACCCCTACCTTCCCACTGCTAATCAGGATTTAAATCCTACTTACTCTAAAAGTCAGTGGTTACCTACAGAGCCAACAGAAGAGCTTTCTGTGTCTGAAAACACCGCTTTTGCTCAGGCAGTGAAAAAGAAGGTGTTTGTGTGACTGTGTACATTCTGCTCAACTTTCAAAGGAAAAAAAAGAGTTGACAGGAAAACGTGCCCTTTCCCTGCTGATTTTCTGTCTGGCTCCCCCAGAGCGCCAGGCACCCAGCTGCCAGCCTGCCAGGATGGTGCCTCTCTCAAAGCTCTGACAGCAGCTGCTCTCAAAGCTTTCCAGATGAGGGCATTTTACACCTGCAAAATATTATTTTCATCCCAATTCAGAATAAAAACAATTTTCAAAACTTTGGAAGCTTTTTGATCAGTTAAATTAACTTCCTGAAAAAGTATGGGTAACTTGTATTGCAATCCTACCACTTCCAAGGCTCACTATTCAGGCATCCCTAGTATAAACAGGGTTAATTTTAAAAGCAGATTTACCTTCTTTCTCCCTCTCTGCCTCAAAAAAAGTTTAATAGTTTTCTTAGAAGGGTCAAAGACTAGATTTTTTTTTTTTTAAATATATAGCCAAAATTCAGGAAACTGGCCCAGTAGCCAAGGCTGCTCAGAACAGGAGCCTACACAGTACAAGTCTTTATTTAAAGACTGCCTGTAGCATCAGAGATAATTTGGATTAGATAGGCAAGGGATATTTCAGGGACAATGGATGCAAGGACAATGTCTGTCCATATAGTTCATTAAAAACACAGTCCAAATAATGGGAAGGAGCACGCCCTAAACTCAAGCACAGGCATGTAAGCACAGAGCACTTAAGGTCTCATGAAAGCTTAGAAAATAAGGTTCTGAGGAGGGATCGTGCCAGCTGAAAGAAGGGACTGCTTGGCCTTTCTGCTACATAGCAGCCTTTGGCACACAAAATAACTGTACAAAAGGAAAAAGTTAGTTTTATCAGCCACTCAGTGTATTTACTGTGTTCTCTCTGGATTGTAAAGCCATATTGTGCTTTCAATTTTTATGGTAGCACATTAAGATCCAAAAAAAAGATAAAAAAAGAAAGGAGAGAAAAAGGAACGTGAAGGGGGAAAGGGAAGGGGGGAGGAGGTAAGGAAAGGAAGAATATAAATTTTGAAGATTCTGTCAAATTCAAATCACAATGTAGAAAAAAATGTGGGATGAATAAAGTGATTTGCTATAAAATTCCACCAGTCCCTGACATCTGGAAGAGGGTCTGTAGTAACTAATAGACAGCACCGCTCCCCACTCCTGCAACACACCAGCACTGTGTACTATATGATTTTTAAGTTGTACCTCATTGATTTCCACTGCGTTTTCAGTATATTAGGAATACTCAGCAAGGTTACTTGAATGTAACAGCAATCATTTAAGCTACTGCAAAAACTGGGCAAACCTTTTAAAGAAGTGGTGTATTTGACTGTTCTTTCTGTTTGAAATGCAAAGCAGCAGCATAAATTACTTTGCACATTTTTGGCAGATTTACTCCATGAAACAGCTGCTCTTGCTATACCAACTCTGAAAATACTACGGAGCAGATGTTCCTTGGAGAGAGGTTTTACAGAATGGTTGAGGTTGGAAGGGATCTCTGGTGGTCATCTGGTTCAACTCCCCAAAACAAGGAGCACTGGTGAAAGACAAATGCCCAAGATCACGTCCAGATGGCCTCTAAATGTCTCAAGGATGGAGACCACCTCTCTGGATAACAAGTTCCAACATTTGATCACCCTCACAGTAGAACTATTTTCTTATATTCAGATTAAATTTCTCCTATTTTAGATTTACGCCCATCACCTCTTGTCCTGTCGTGTGATGCCACAGGAAAGAGCCTGGTCCCCTCTCTGCACCCTCTCTTCAGATACTTCCGTATGCTAAGATTTCCCCAGATCAGGTAAAGGTCAGAGAACTATTAAGAAATACTGGCTCCAATACTGAATTGTTCAGGTCTGTGCAGACTAACATAAACTATTTCTACTTCCTGGGGACAAACTTAGGAAAGGTGATACTCTCAAGGAAAATAGGTTTGGTTTTTTTTTTTTAAATTGGGCACTTCCTTCCCCTGTGACCGTGTCCCGTCATCCCCCCTTAAAGTGAGGGCCAAATCAAATGAGGTACTAGAATGAAAAAGTTGATTCCATAAGACAACTGTATCTGGAACAAAGACTAAACTTGAATGAATAAAAGGGAAATTCTACGTGAGACTACAAGGGATCTTCCTGCAAATGCAAACAAGATAACTCTTCATTCCCGGTTGTCATCATCGTCTCTTAAATAAAATAAACCCAAACATTATCTACTAGGATTCATTGAAGAAAGTACTTGCTGAGAAGACAGATACCACTCTGATTCTTTAGGACAAAAACAGTTTCACAAGTATTTCTGTAACAGATGAAGTTGTGTCGTGTGTCATCCCCCTCAATCTTTATTCCAGAACAGTGTTTGTGAAGGTAGGGTAATGATAGATATCTCAAGCAACTAAAGAAAAGCACAATTTACCAATATCATCATACTTAAACATGAGGAGATTTCTGAACCTGCAATAAGCCCTACATTTGATCACAAACAGCATAAAAATATTTTATGTTCTTGAAATGAGATTTGCATAGAAGAAAAATATGGATGGTATGCACCTCAAAAGGGCACCTCAGTTACACCCCAATAGCAAAGACAGCTGCTGTCCACACCTGGCTTCAAGGTGTAAAGCTGTGCAGAGTTATTTATCAACAAGCCCACACCACTGCAATGCTAGAGAAGAGCGAACTGCAACAATGCCAACACAGCCCAGTGGAATGAATAACTGCTCTTTCAAACAACCATCGCTACTAAACCTTGGCCAAAAAAAAGTTAAAATCAGTTAAAAGCATAGGGACACCAAGAGTTCAGGAGGTCTGGCTGGCAATGGCTAAACTAGAGGGGAGAAGGTAGTGGTTTAAATCTGAAACCTCTAGAGAGTCGTAATTAAAACAGTATAGTGTCCTCCCTATTGCATGTGCCAAGGTGGCTGGTCGTAGCTTGGGGTGTGCTAAGAGTGTGTCCAGCAGGTCAAGGGAGATTATCCTCCCCCGCTGCTCTGCCCCAGTGGGGCCACATCTGGAGTGCTGTGTACACTCTGGGCTCCCCAGTTCAAGAAAAACGAGTTCAAGAAAGACCAGAGAATAAGTCCAGAAGAGGCTATGAGGGTGATGAGGGGACTGGAGCATCTCTTGTATGAGGAAAGGCTGAGGGACCTGGGTCTGTTTAGTCTGGGGAAGAGAGGACGGAGGGGATCTCATCAATGCTTATGAATATCTAAAGGATGGATGCCTAGCAGAGACTCTTCTCAGTGGTGCCCAGGGACAGGACAAGGGGCAACGGGCACAAACTGGAACACAGGAAGTTCCATTTCAGTCTGAGGAAAAACTTCTTCACTGTGAAGGTGGCAGAGCACTGGCACAGGCTGCCCAGAGAGATCATGGAGTGTCCTTCTCTGGAGATATTAAGGCCCATATGGATGCTGCCCTGTGCAGCCTGCTCTGGGTGATCTGCTGTGGCAGAAGAGTTGGACTAGATGATCTCCAGAGGTCCCTTCCAACCCCTGCTTGTCTGTGAAACTCTGATTCCCCAGGAAAACCATGCAAGTTTGAGGAAACATGCTCCAAAAAGTCAAGTGTGTATAGCTTACCAGATGGCATAATTAATACTTTTGCAAACATGTTTGCACCTCTTTAGAAAGTGGAGAGAGGTATGCCAAATGGATATTAAAAAAAAAAACCAAACCACCATACTGGCATCTCAAGCAGTCAACACAGATCATCTTTGAAATAATATTTCAAGAGGTCTGTGGTAGAAAATGCAAATAAAACTTAGCCATTTTACACTGTCTTTAAAAAATGTGCTCTTATGAAACAAAATGAAAACCAACTGAATATAGAGATTTCTTCTGTTCACAAACACAAGAGCAGCTCTACATCAGGAATAGGAAGAAACCCACTGTCACTGCTGACAGGAATATAATAGCTCATCAACTTTTTTATACTGCCTGTGAGCACTGGAAGTGATGAATGACATGAAGGCACAGGCACAGTGAAGTTGCGATGCTGAGGGACACTGGGGTAAAAGTGCAGAGAGAAGACCCACGTGAAAGCTCGTGTTGGATGCAGGCAGGCCCTCAGCACAGGACCACATCCAATGACATGAAACACTCTCCCCTCCTGCTTACTCTCCCGGAAGAGACAGCTCCTCTCTCCCTATTAACTACTGCAAATGAATTTATTTTATTTCAAAAACTGAGCCCAAAATAGTACCTTGACATTTCAGCATGAGGCATAGATTATAATCGAATCTATACTTAGCATTCAGCTCAGTAAAACTGTCAGAGAGCAAAAAGTTACACATGGAAAGGATTCCTGATACTATTGAGCTTCTCTTTTAGCACTTTTCCCTCCCTTGCCTCACTGCTAACCCTGAGAACTGTAGAAAGAAGACTTTATTGTTTCTTCTAAATTACTATGAAAGGCCAATTTTAGTGCAAGGAATAATCACACAGTTCACTAGGGGGAAAAAAACCAAACCCAAACAAACGCCCCAAACATAGAAAAGATCCCCCACACAACCCCATCCTGCAGTTTTCACAAAGTTAGTTGATGCATTTTGTAATTCTAGATCTCAGCATATAAAAAACATTTTTGGTAAAGAAAACACAAGGCAGATTGGCAGATGCTGTCCTCCCTACGTTCCAGGGCTGCTCAGACAATTGTTACTACCTCATTCTTCTGAGACATTCCCCACATCCCCATTTTGAGGGGAGTAGGGGCAAGGTACTAAATAGAGCCTTTCAGAAGACAGAAGACCTTAAAAGCAAAACCATTATGCTTCCAAGACTCCCTTTCTGCAACATGAATAAAGAGTAACCGCTGTCTGTGGGAACTGTAGAAGATGTTTCAGTTTAGGGGGGATATCCCAGATCGTTTTCCCTTGATAGTTTTGGGGGCTGCAGAGCTGGGGGAAGGTGGCAGGGATGCCCCCACAGACACCACTGCTGCACTGCAAGCCTTGCACAGAAGGACTTACAGAGGAGAGTCTGCCCTGATTTTATCTCAAAAAAAAAATCCCTCTTGTGGTCCAAAATCTCCTTATTTTGAGCTGTAGTCAGTGAGATCATGTTTGCACAGTGGATTTTAAACAGGGAAGTGGCAAGAACAACCCTCCTGGGCTGCTAGAAGGAGGGAGGGGTGTCTCACCCTTCCGTCGAAGCCGGGCTGTATGACTGCTCTGAGACATGGCATACATAACATCCTTATGCGACCACGGCACTGCCCCTGTGCCTCAGCACGCTTCTCAGGGAGATGTCTCTCAAAAGCCAGTAGGGGCAGGAATTTTAATTAAGATATCAGGTTACCCACTTGAGATATTCCCAGCGATGGGATAACCTAACATTTTGGAGTAGCTAGCAAGAGCTAAAAATAAGGAGGAAGAATCACCATTCCAGACCAGACTTGGAAAAAAAAGCACAGCACGTGCTCTCTCTTGTATCTGTGTAAGTATTCAAGACCAATGTACTGGAGTTAAATTATTTCTTCAGATGCAGCTCCAAGACAATTTCCACATTGAATATCATTTTGCTGGGCCTAAGTGGTCAAAGATCTTTCCCCCAGCCAGACTGAGAACGCCTGGAAAGACAGTCTTTAAAGAAATAGGGACAGGAGAAATAGAAGCTAAAAAGAAGGTGACTGTCATTTGATTCACACAAATGTGATGCTGTGGTTCTTCAGGGGCACATTTTTCAGTACAGTTTGCAAACACACAGTATCTAGAGAAGCTCCCAAGTGCAACTGGCTAGAGATCCTGCAAGCCTGTTTGAAATGTAACTGCAAAAAGTGAATCAATATCTGACAAAAGTGCTTCTGATGCAGCAAAGGACTGAGGATGTCAGGCATCCCGCAGGAAGGACAAGCCATGCTGGACTGACACATCGCAAAAATTCTATCTTCATGAACACAGCTACTGGGGGGAAGTCATCAAGAACTGCATGAGAAGGGAGGAATAGTTTAAAATGCTGGCACTCTGAAGTCACTCTCCAGCCTAATGCAAAACCTTCAAACCCAGGTTACTGTGTTGTGAAATGAACTCTGAATAATCAAAAAATGAGTAAGCAACTGAAGGGACAACTGAAAAATTTCCAAGGAAGGTATTTGAAAAGCATGACTCCAAGACAGTCAAGCAGCAGCTCACAGGTCCTAACCTGCAACCTTCTACAAAGTTCATTGCTGTTCTACAGCTGGCAGATCCCAGAGCTCTGCTTCTCCTACAGCCAGTTGGCATTAAAGTCTGTGCTACAATGGAAGCTTTAAATAGGATTCCGTGGCAGCAATGGAAGAGTAGAACACCATCTGTAAAAATATTTTACCTAATCTTGCTCAATAAACATGGTTTGTAGTTTTTATACTAACCTTTCAGATCTAAATTGAATTTAAGCATCGTGCTGGGAGTGGAGAAGAGCAGAGTATTTCACGACTTCTTTGCAGATTTCAAAAATAAATGTGCTCTATTTGGTTTCTGGTAACTCTTAAGGGATATATAGTAGATGGCCAACAGCTGGCAGAATGGAAAAATGGAGTGCCTCCATTTCTTTTTTCTCATTCTCAAAATGTGAGGAAAAATGACTTGAAATTTGAGGTGAATGTGGTCTTCTCCTTCCACTGCCAGCACAGAAGTACCTGTTGAGTCAGCATGGCATTACAAGGGAAGCACTCATTGCCCAGTTCTTGCACTTTACTAGACAATTTCTCATGGCTGTTGATTTTGAATGCAGTATTCTCAACCATAACTTTCTCTGTATTCTCCCCTTAGCCTTCTGCCAGGGCTTTTCTGAGAAGCAGTTACAAAACTTCACAAGATTTGGTAGACAAAGGGACTGAAGAACAGGCCACTTGGGCAGTTTGCACTCATTTTCTTTTCCAGTGTTGCCTTGAGGATATATAGTGTCTCAGTGTTGTGTTTTTGCATGGCTGGGTTCTGGTGGAGGAGGGGGCTGCAGGGGTGGCTTCTGCCAGCAGCAGCCAGAAGCTCTCTGCAGGCCCCACAGAGCAAACACCAGCCGGCTCAAGGCCGGAGTCGTTTCTGACCAGGGCTCGGCCAGTCACAGCACCTCTGGGAATCACAGTTAGGAGAAACAAACCCCGCAGGCAGCTGCTTTTTGCCAAAAGGCAAGGAAGTGAGAAGATGTAAGAAACTCTGCAGGCACCATGGCCAGGGAACAAAGGTGGAGGAGCTGTAGGCATTGGAGAGATTCCCCTGCAGCCCGTGGAAGAGGATGGGGAGCAGAGATCCCACCCGCAGCCCATGAGGAGGCCCCACACTGGAGTGGATGGAGAAATATGGAAAACACTTTGGAGCAAGGCCCTGGCAGCAGATCTGCAGCCTGTGGAGAGAGCCAGGGAGAGGCCCCCATTGGAGCAGGTGTGCTGGGAGACTTGCGACTGCGGGGGACCAGGTTGGAGCAGTCTGGGCCTGAGAGACATTCTGTGATTTATTACTACACCCGATAGCAGTGACCCACACTCAGGCAGCTGGTGAAGAGCTGAAGCCTCATGAGAAAGGACTCACATTGGAGAAGTTCATGAAGGACTGTCTCCTGTGGGTGGGACCCCACACTGGAGCAGGGAAAGAGTGTGAGGAATGTCCCCCCAGCTAAGGAGGAAACAACTCATGAGGAACTGACCAAAACTCCCAGTCCCTGCCCCTCCTTGTGCCACAGTGGGGGGAAGGAAGGAGCGAAATCCTGACTAAAGTGCAGTCTGCTAAGAAGGGGGAGGGGGGAGGTGCTTTAAGCTCTGGCCACACTTCTCATTACCAGACTCTGGTGTCACTGGGTGTGCAGGGCAGTGTCATCAATTAGAGAGTTTTCTGTCCTTTGTTCTGTGCTGAGCCTGTTCTGGCCATGATGCTGACTGTGGAATGATCTCTCCCTGTCCTGATCTCAACTCCTGAGCCTCTCAATATCTATTTTCTCCCCTGTCCAGCTGAAAAGGGGAGTGATAGAGGAGCTTTGGTGGGCACCTGGCCTCCAGACAGGGCTAAACCACTACCCTCAGTAACAAATAAATGGGCAGATAAACAGTCACGGCACCCCCCATAGAGGCTCACATTTTCCATCATACTCCCATAACAATTCTGTAAAGTTTTTGTGGGTTGTTTTTTTTTTTTGGTGGCTACTACTGTAAGCTTCACAGCATTTGCTCTCAGACTTTCCTTAAACATAATGTCTCAGTAGCGTAACCTTTTAATCGAAGGGACCAGGCTTACTACAACATTGAGTTATCCCTACAATTAAGTTGCTTCACTTAATTTCTAAGTGTAGGGAGCTACATATCTCATAGAAGGTGATCAAACTCCAACACACCACAGGTGTGGATGATCCTTCAGCATTGCCCTTTCTATATTTAAAGAAATGATTCAGAAATTTGTTTATGCTGAGGCAAAAATCATCACATCAAGCTATAATATACTGAAGTTCAAACCTCTGCACTGGATACTGCTTTGGCTGTCATGAGAAATAACATTACTTTACCAGGACTATGTATTCAGCTATGAATTGGTCAATAAAAGTTATCACACCACCCATGGTAGTGGCATTTAAAGAAGCTACAGATGGTACACATGCTCTCAGCAATTTTATTAAAACACTTCTCTGCTTCAATGCAACTTAAGTGTAAACAAAGCAGAATCATCACAAACAGAGCACATACATGCTATAAAATTACTAGTTCACAGATGTTTACTTTCAATACTGCAGAACTGAAAACATTCAACTGATGATAACAGCTTCTAGTGAATTTTGAACCAAGACACAATCTCTGCTTGGCAGCATGTCAATAATGAGAGAACATAGATTTCCTAATTATTTCATTTCCACATTGTGAAAATCAAAGCAATGGTAAGGCAGAGCACTATGGTTTTGCTAACAGGCCTCCCTAGTCTCAGATTTCTGCTTGAGCCCCAGAAGGACTTAGAGGACTGTCACCATGACATAACCAGTTGTATTTACAAAAACTCATTAGATGTAGTTTCTCAAGATTGCAGAAATCAATCAAGAAACAAAACAGGACTTAAGACATCTGAAGGCAAATGCCACAGTTTTCTGCACAAATTCCTGAGCAACTCTGGCCATCTGGAGTGGCCACAGGGACCATCCCACACCTCACAAAAGCAGAGTAGCAGAAAGCAGCATACTGCTCAAAGACAGTTCTCATTTTGATAAAACTTGCATTATCACCAGTCTTGCTTCTGACAACAATTCTAGTTTTTCATTAGTGTGTCTTATGTAAACTCACCCAACTTGAACATCCTGAACTTGAACACTGGGCAGAAAGGCAACAATAAGAAACCAAGAATGTCAGAGGAGATGCAGGTACAAGACACAGAACCTTCAGAGAAAGGAGCTGACTAGAGGATGTCCAGCAGGACAGACACCCAATGTAACAGAAGCTAGGTTTACATGGTCAAAGGCTGGAGGAGGCGTGGCAAGAGCCTAGAAAGGTCTGAGTACACCCCACTGAGACCATGGAGCAGGCCACAGAAACACTGAGCCTCATCAGCCCATGCCATCCACACAGGAGAGTGACAACTTGGTGTTGGTTGGTGTCATACACTCTATCAGGACAGGGATAAAGACACCAGCAGCTCTTCTGGTGAATAACACAGATGCAAGGAGGAAGTTGTACTCTTTCACCCACATATTTTGGTTTTGAGGGGCTTTCACATGCATGCCACACAAATACACATGTATCAGGGCAGTGGTTCAGTGGCAGAACCAAGGAGGAAATTCTCTTAATACAGTCCCCTCGTGGAGAGGAAATCAATAAAGTTGAACAACATGTACACGTATCTTACACACTTAGTAAGATGGGAGTGTTAGAGAGGATGGAATAGATTCAGAGGAAAAATATGCTGCTCTCTCCAGAAATCTTGATTCCTTCATTGCTGAAGTTGAAGGAACCAGGGGAGACTAGGGTATTGGCAGACACCAGTCTTTTAAGCTATGAATTTTTCTTCAATGTCTCTAATTTGAGAATCACAGAATATTCACAGCTTACCAAATGAAATCAATCAGGATGTGTTTGAACATAAGCAGTATATAAATATTATGTATTCTGAAGCATTAGGTCTTTTTTTATTTGAAAAAGATGACTCTTCAGGTGGAAAGGTATCTTTGACCTACACTTCCTGATTCTCCATCTGCAAAACATAATGTCCTTTCTAACCTTTCACCTCGAAGAGCTGGAAGGAAGGAGGAAGAGAAGGTGGCTACGTGTGTGATGAATCTGGCAGGAGGAAATTTAATAACGCTGTTGTCAAGGCTCTGTACAAATTGCACACTGCAAAGGAAAAAGAGCCATATTCTTAAAGAATGGGAATCATGCATTAAGAAATATTGGCTCAGTGCATCAGCATTATTTCCAAGCACACTGGAAGTGCAATCCCTTAAGAGGGGGAAAAACCCTACATAATTCAAAGATTATATATACATTGCTATGCATGAGAGGCATAAAGATCATTAAATTCTCCAAAATACACAATACTGTTTACATGCAACACCCACTGCAACAGTGACAGAATATATATGTTGACAAGGTTAGACCAATGTTTAAATGCTGATTCCCAGGGAATAATGCAGTCAACCCCATCCTTCCCCTTAAAAATTCCATACCTTGATTATTTCCACCAACTGATCCACACCACTATCACCTGGAAAGATTGGTTGTCCTAGTAACAGTTCAGCCAATACGCAGCCTGCTGACCACACGTCTAAAGAGGGGAAAGAAGTGGAGGACAAGAAAAGGTATCAGTAAAGATGCATATTAGGCCATTAATATAAATCCAGCAGTTTCAAGCTACTTAACTTTCCTTGCCATGTTTAATACTGAATATAAACCAGCTATAAATAAATGAATTCTTCTCTTAGATAATTATCTAGAAAACACAGACACCTGGCATAAAGCAATGGCGGGCAGACAGTCTTAGAAGTCAAACCATAAGAAAACGAGAACTGGAAAATTATGTGAAATCCCATAATACATTGACATTAAACATCTAGAGAAAAAAACTGAGCATTTGCGACCTGAAATTTAAGAATTACCCAAAATCCAGTGTGGTTTTTAAATCACATTGATCATTAAATATGCATAAGTATCATTTACAACAATGGCTGATGTTTTTACTGCCTCTGAATGTTGAAGAGACTCAAGTTTTCATCCATATCCTGAAAGCATATATAGACTAGCAGATGAACCAGTACTGCAAGAATGACTTGTATCCTGTAGTACACGATGATTAAGGGATCTAGGGGACAGCCTAACTATCACATCAAATCCTAACCTTTCTCCCAATTCCATCTGCAAACTTGGCTGGACAAGAGAAATGCAAAGTCATAGATCAGGTCAATAGCACCCACTGAAGAAGCCATCAACTAATTTTCATATATATATACCACAAGCAGTCACTGGCAGCTACTCCTAGCGACAAAAAAGATTTTCATAATCTATTACAGGTATATCTTCTTACAGATAACTAAGACAGTTCAATTCTACAGGAACAACTTAAAAATCCAAGAATAAATAAATCCAAAATAAAGCATTTTAGCCAATATTGTACACACTGTATAGCAGATGGTTGTGAGAATTTGATGTTAACTGCACACCAAATATTGAAGTTTGAGCTGCTCAACACACTGAAAGTATTGCACTTACATGCAGAGATAACTGTTTCTCCAAAAAAAAATTACTCTGGAAGTCATCTTTTGTTGCACTATCTGAAACCTTGCACTAAAACCTAACCTCAAACAAGCTGTCAGTATCATAAGATTAGTGAAGCCTACCTATACCCCCAAAGAGAAAAGAACAAAACCAGTCCCCTTTCACCCATCTTTTTTTGAGGTTTTGTCTATGTTTACAAAATAACCTTTCCCCACGAAGTGACAGTACTACCACTCAAAATGCTCAGAATCTACCTCCTGAGGCCTGTTCCAACCTAAGACAACTCACACTATAACAGAGATCCTTGTTCCCCTAGTGCAGTCAATCTATGCCATTGGGAAGCAGATACACACAACTGAGTTGTGGCTAAAGGTCTGTGTAAGGAAAACGTCTCTCTGACAGTTCTCTAAACAGTCTATTATCACTTTGTCACAACCACTAGAGTGTGACACAGAAAATTATTTTAAAAAACCCAAGAAACCACCTTTTAGGAATTCAAAATTGGCAACAAAATAGCCTGCAAGTCAGAACAGATTTTTCCTTCCCCCATTCCTAAATAAAAGAGAGGAGCTATGCAAAAATGCTTCCCCCTGTTCTCAAGACAGTGCATTCCTAGCATACAGCAGACAAAAAGCACTGCTTGTTACTGCAGCTTTCAAAATCATTCACTTCCAAGTCAGAAAGATGCATTTTTGCCTAATACTTCAGTACTAACACCATAACAGCGTTTATCCTAAAGAGCAACTACTTGCAATACAAACAGCAACAGAAATAATCTGAAGTTTGAATCTCGAATCTCAAAAGCAAAGAAATCAGATGACACTTTTTAATCTTTTAGTCATATTTAATAAAAACTGATAGGGCCACCACGGTGCTAAGATCTCTTTCAGACAGCACATGAAGAGGCAGCAACATGGAAAAAACATTTACTTGTATTTGACTGCTAACTCAGCGCTCTCTCTCTCTCTGATAGCTCCTGCTGTTGGACTCACACATTCCACACAAAGATGAAGCCAAGAATCACTTTTTGTCATCCCATGCACACTGGGTTTGTTAGAAGTGACACAGCAGTTCAACAGAAAGCATAGATTTCTCTTCAGATGTGTTGAAGAAACAGATTCAATGTACTAAGCAGTCAAGTGTACTGTAACTTGAAAGTTTATCGAAAGGCACCTTACAAGGGTTTTTAAAAAGCTGAATCCTTTACACTAAGTAACAACTGGTACCCCCAAAGCTGTTATCATTATTAGCAGCTTCAATCCTTGTTTTGCACTGAAAAAGAAGTAATATATGGGCAGCAAAAGTATTAGAGCATACACAAACCCCAAACTGGCACAAGAGTTAGTCAGCATTCACACTGACTTCCTTTTAAAATTTTGAAACTATACTAGTATGATCCTTTTTTTTTTTTTTTAATTAGTCTGTGTCTTTTAAAAACTGTTTTAAATAACCTTCCGATCTGGCTGCTCCATAAAGTTGGCTTTGTGATGTTTTATCCTTTCCCAGCCCCCCTAAATACCTTCACACTCCATCAGCCAATTTCAGACAAGTCTGAAAGGCAGAGGTCTTGCAGAAGTTTTGTAAGAACAGTGAGGAGAGCATACAGCAGTGTCACTGCTGAGGCAGGAGGGGTTGGTCCCTGTGAGATGCACTGGGCATGCCCCCACCCTGCCAAACTACAGCTGCAAACAAGTCAAAGGATGTGCAAGGTCTCAGGTTCTTGGTCAAGCAAGAAGGCCAAACAGAAACAGCACAGGGTACATGGGAAAACTGAGGGTATCACAAGGGGAGAGAGGAGGAAAAGAAAGGATGTAGGTCATGAGGACATGGCTGGGGAGGTCTGAAGCATACTTGCTGTGTTTGCGACAGGTTTAATCCATGAAAAATACAACTCCTCCACTGGAAACTTATGTAGTAGTTCCTCATGCAGCAAAATGTTCCAAATCAGGTGACTTAATGCCTTGTTAAAAGTCTATTTAATTCTTTGCTTGATTTTACTTGCTAACACTTTAAACATGCACTGAAATAAGCTACAGGCATTCCAAAATCCCCAACTTTTTACCAGGGGTGCAATTTCACTGACTTCCAAATTAGGACTTGGACAACATTCTCTGGGCAAGGAAGTGAACAAACCCTTGAAACATCCTCAAGGAACGCCAAAGTGTGGAGGCCAGCTTCAGCAGCTCCAAGCAGGGATGGCAACAACACACAGTTTACAAAGCTGTTTATACAACTCTGATGAGCGATGTACAATAAGGAAGAAACTGGGAAATTTCAGCTCTGCTGAAACTCAATGGAATTCATGCCATCAACTTTAACAGGATTAAAATTCGGCTCTGGGATGGTTTACCTTCCCTCACCCCTCCCTGAATCTGGCATTGTAAAATATATCTTCCAAATTTGGACAGTAACGTTTTTCTCAAGCCTGAAGTAAAAACAATGTGCTAAATTCTGTATTAGAGTGTAATAATCTTTCAGAGGAAGTCTGTGGTGTAACTACACACATGGGAAGAGAAATATTTACTGAACTATTTCTTTTAGTATGTGCAATTTAATTAAGGCAAAATATGGCTATCATTGCTTTAAACTAGGTAATAAACAACCTAAGAGAGAATCACAGAAGGGCAGGGGTTGGAAGGGGCCTCTGGAAATCATCTAGTCCAACTCTTCTGCCACAGCAGGATCACATCCAGGTGGGTTTTGAATGTCTCCAGAGAAGGACACTCCATGACTCTCTGGGCAGCCTGTGCCAGTGCTCTGCCACCTTCACAGTGAAGAAGTTTTTCCTCATGCTGAGATGGAACTTCCCATGTTCCAGTTTGTGCCTGTTGCCCCTTGTCCTGTCCCTGGGCACCACTGAGAAGAGTCTCTGCTAGGCATCCATCCTTTAGATATTCATAAGCATTGATGAGATCCCCTCTGTCCTATCTTCCCCAGACTAAACAGACCCAGGTCCCTCAGCCTTTCCTCATACAAGAGATGCTCCAGTCCCCTCATCACCCTCATAGCCTCCTCTGGACTCTCTTCAGTAGTTTCAGTCTTTCCTGAACTGGGGAGCCCAGAATGTACACAGCACTCCAGATGTGGTCCCACTGGGGCAGAGCAGAGGGGGAGTATAACCTCCCTTGACCTGCTGGACACACTCAGGACGCTCCAAGCTATCACTGTCTGCCTTGGCCATGAGGGCACAATGTGGGCTCAGAGACTTTACTGTCCACCAGGACTCTGAGGTCCTCCTCTGCAGAGGTGCTTCCCAGCAGGTCAATCTGTAATGGGATGCCCTGACCAGGATTTTCATTTTTGTGACCTCAAACTCTGCCTTTCCAAGATGCGATGCTGACCCCCTTCAGAGCATGAGCACCACTCATGTTATCAAACCCTAGCTCCTCTAACTTGTTAGTTAGCAGAGATGACGGAACAACAAAAAGAAAGGGGGTCCCACCCACACAACACAACCAAAACGTTGCACCTGCTCTCATCCATTTAGTACAAATGAAGAACTTTTCTTTGTCTGACACTTTATAGACCACTTTCCTAAGTTCCTCCCCACCCCCAAATTCATCTTTGCCTCACTATCCTTTGATCTTGATGGACTTCTTCCATCTTGGAGATGTCTCAAAGTTGTTGCTCTGGAAACAACAAGCAGGGAAGAAACCAGGAATCTGAGTATCAGCCCTAGGAAGTCATAAAATCATCAGCTTCTTCTTGCCAAATGCTAGAGCACACAGTGATTTTCATTGCTGCTTGCTTGGAACCCTTTTCAGGATGTCAAAACGAGAGCAAAATTCTGGATTAGGGGCACACATGCTATGTTGGTGCAAGTTTTAGGCATCAAGCCACCACAAATCCATAGATCATGGAGACAGAATAAGGCTTAAACCTGAAATTCTTGTAAAGCCATGTTTATTCTGATACTCAGAACAAAAGCTAAACACAGAGTTTTTTCTCTTTTTCTGCAATGAAGAGATGAAACTACGATGACAGTTGATAGAATATTTCAGTAAATTAATGCCTATGCTTATTTTCAGCATTGGAAGCTGCCATCCAAGATACAAAGGCAAATAATTGTCACTGTCTGGCAAGAGGTTTGGGACACACCTTGTGATGGTTCTTCCCCAGGAAATTCTAGATAGCCTGACTGTACATGCTTGCAGAGGAGCTTCTGCTGCAGACTGCTGAGGAGAAACACTCTCTTCTCCCTCTGCCTTAGCATTTGCTAGGAAAATGAATGAGTAACTTCGTGATACTTATTTTTGGACACCCCAAGAGAAGCCAGCGATACAGCCACACAGATCAATCTTTCCCTGCCAGTGGCTATAAATGTTCCCTCTGGAATGCTCTCAATTCCTGCCAGTGCAGTGATGGAGAAAACACATCGAGACCAGCAGACCCTTGTTATCCAGAAGCACTGCCATGTTCTGGTGAGTCCTCCACTGCCCTAGCACATAACCTAGCTTGGAAAAAAACCCCAACAAAAAACCAGGACATGTTCTGGCTGTAAAGCTTAACCACTCTGCTTCCTTCTATACATGAGGATCCCATGGCAACAGAAACATCTGCACCTACCCCTGCCCCAGCACTTCTGTTTGTCCCAGGACGTTGCAGGGGAATGTGGGCAGCCATCCCACGGTTTTTCGGCAGGCGGCAGCACCCAGGTGACCAGTGCTAAGAGTGCAGCCAGCAGCATGGTGGCAGCATACTCGGGGATGGCGCAACACACACAGACCTGCTAGGAAGAAGCTTTAGCCAAAATGCTGTCATGCGGCAGCTGAAGGGCTTCGTTTGCAGAAAAAACAAGCCCACAACAACCCAAACCCAAACCAACAAGCAGCCATACCTCCCACAAATCAGCTGCAGGAGCAAAGCTACGTGACATCCGCAGCAAACCTTAGGAGACGTGCACACACTTGCAGAATTCAGCCAAAGGTGCACAAAGGCCTGACCTGTACAAGCTATGTAGGCACTTCTGCCTGACCACTGAAACATCTCTTGAAGTGGTAACACGGGCAGACAACAGAGCTATTATGGGCCTGGATTTGTAGCTATTTGGCAATAGGGATTATTTAAAAACTTGAATAGGTCATTTCCCAGGTCATTATTTTCATAATAATAATTTCCAGGCCTGCTGGATGACAACTCAAGAGGCATTAACTGCACTGCTCTTACTATTAAGTGTGTTTACAGACAGCAATAATGCAGTACTTTACTAAAATGCAACACACGCTGGCACAGGCTACGAGTTATTCTTCAAGGGACCCCTTAGGTTAGAATTTAAGTCATGCAAATAGTCAAGACCCTAGAAGTTAAAAAACACTTTACAGTTTGGTTGTGACAACCAGGACAAAAAGACACATTCTGGAATCAACTTTACTTTCTGCTGCCCTGAAGATCAAGTAGTGTCCCAAGAACAAACTCATGTGTAAAAAGACAACCTAGATGAAACCAGACAGCCTAATGCAACTACCAGTTATTGTGTTAAAATGACAAACTACTGGAACAGTCATGATGCAGGCTGGCTGTACTGTCAGTCCTGGGCCATCAGTGTTACTGCCTAGGTTTAAAAAAAACTCTTCTTGTTCAGAAATACTTGTAGTAATTACTATATTGCAGCATCTTGCAGTCATAAGCCCTGCAGTAACATGAGTAAGCAAGAACCATAGCAAAACAGCTGGATGCCTCACAGATAATATTAAAAAAACTCAGCTCTACTTGGAACATTTTTTTGCTTCATATTCTTCACTGATTTGATTTTGAATGCAGTTTCAAGATAGTGTGTTTACATATAACAGTGAAGACCCCTACCCTTCATTGAAGCTCAGTCTCTTACCACACGCACAAGTGGATTATTCTATAGAGAGTAAGTCTCTATAGCAGGAAAATGCTGTTGTGGTGATGATTCAAAAGAAAACAAGAACTGGGAAACGTAAGCATCTCCACATGTAAAAAAAAAAAAAAGGGGGTTAAAATGCAGTATTCCAATACCAAGGCATTTTACAGATCCCTGTATTTTGAGCTATGGATAAAGTACTGGTATTAAACATTCCTTCCTCTCCCTCCGTCTTACAACACCTACCTGGGCTACTTTGTTGGTGTGCAAATAATGCTGGTTGAAGTTTGGATGAGCAACCCTACATGAAATAGGGAAGAGTTCTCACTAAGTGCTGTTGCTGCCTATCCAGCAAAAACTAAGGAACATCCCCATATGAAAATCCCTGAAAATTTCTAACGTTGTGCAGAACACTGGGAAACTGCAAAGGAAGTTTGTACAAGCATTTTACTACTCCTCAGTTCCTAAATGCAAAGATTCCATTGAGAAGGAAGCAGGGGAGAGGAGAGAGGACAATTTGCTGAATGTCATTTTCAAGCTATTTGGTGCAAGTTTCACAGAAAGAGACAGGGCTTTTTTTTTTTTTTTTTAAGGGAGCATGAGAAAGCCTGAAATGAACCACAAGGACTGAAATTCATGATGGTTTTGGCAAGTGGAAAATGGAGTCCTTGCTTCAGAATTATATTTTTATTAAAACTATTTTAGAGACTAGCAGATAAAAAAACACCCCAAAATGGAAAGAGCAACTTTAAATAGGTCCTGCAAGAAAGTGCAAGATTAAAGTCATTATACAGTTGGAGCAAGAGATATTTCACAGGCTTATCAATAAAGCAGTCTTTTCTGGTGACACCCAAAAGACTCACTTTATGCCATTATCCTCTGAAACAAGTTGTCTCAGTGCACTCTGATAACACAGCCAAGCCAATCTATTAGCTCTCAGCTGGCAAAAAGATGTCAACCAAGATCAGCTGCCTTCCTCTCCCCCGTGAGCTTCCACCACTCTGCTTTTAGCTGGGCTCAGCTGCTTATGGGACTACATAGTAATGCTGATTCACCTTACTAATGTAGTAGAAACCTAATCTAAAGTCTATCATCAGTTGAAGCTGAATCAGCATATTAAACAGTAAACCTGGGACCTGGGGTGCCCAGGGGCAAGAAAGAGTAGGGCTGGGGCTGCCACTTTTGGCAGCAACCAAGCATTAAGTTCTACCCTATTATCTTCATCGTGCCATCCCTTTGTCCAGACTTCTTATGGTTCTGCCTCTTTTTTCTACAGGGGAGATACACAAGTGTTTCTACAATACATAATGAAGAACAAATGATGAAAAAGAATAGCATGAGCTGGCAAGTCTTCAGGAGCACTTCTACACTTCTCAAAGAATTGTGGAGCTGAAACAAGCCAGCCAGCCATTGACTTGAACGTTAGTTAGAACATACTAACTTTAAATGTACCTTAAGTGGTCCTAAACATATTCTGCAAAGACTTGATTGTAACCTCCAAAACCTTTTGGACATATTAAGCCTTGCCTAAGTGACTCAAGTCCATAAGCAAGGTAAAAGCTTAGCACAGTATTGTGGAACCTGAGAGCCAAATCCAGTCTCTTCAGCAGCCCAGGGAGTATCTTGACTAAAGAGCTAAAGTTACCCTCAACCAGCCAATGCACTGCTGTTCATTTCCACGATTTTTCATTCCACTGTTCATTTTTAGGACTCCACTGTAAGAAAACCTGGCTGTTCCCTGTTTTCTGCTGAAACCACCAGCTTCCCTGATGTTTCCATGGCACAGCCATGTGCCAGATATTAGAAAGAAATCTTCACGTTCAAAATTAATGACTAAAGGAAAAGTTTATTCAATTAACTGAATCAAAAAAAGACTGCTGCACACAACATACTAATAGTTTAAAGCCAATCACCAAGCCAGATTTTCCCTCCCACTAAAAACACTTTACTAAAAACCAAGTAAGTTACAGAATTATTTGCATCCAAATTACAGTGTATCAGAAGCAGTAGTTGATATTTCCACAGTCAAACTTTGCAGTTATTTTAACTCACCAGAATACCTTTTTGGCTTTAGATGCCAGACCTACTTCTAAACCGAATAGCAAAATTACCTGGAGATTTTTGATTGATATCACACTTCCCCCTCCCTGCCCCATATGCTAAAAAAGCCCCTTCCCTAATGTTGTCACTGAAATGTTTCAAAAGGCATAGAAATCATAGCAGCTGTCTACGAACTGCATGCACTTCATTAACAAGTGGTACCTGACCCTTTACAATACAATTCTGCCTCTAGTGATTATATCCAAGACCTCTGCAAACCTTTACACTTAACTACAGAATAAAAACTTGCATAGCTGGTATAGATTTCAATAAATGCACATACACACCTATACTGGAGGTATAATCGGTGGCTCCAAAGATCAACTCTGGTGCCCTGTAGTACCGAGAGCAGATGTAGGAGACATTAGGTTCTCCACGAACCAGCTGTTTTGCACTGAAAAAGAAGCAAAATCATCTTTCAGTAATGAACAGTTTCCCAGTATTGCAGTGCAGATCAACATTAAGCTTTGGCACTCTTCACTCGCTCCCCAATTCCTAAATACTAAAGCACCATGTTCCTCTGAGCTGGTGCAAGCCATAGACTCAATGATTTACTGTGAAATCGGTCCAATCCATCAAGCAGCTAACCTCACACTGGGCATAGCAAAGATAATTCTGACCACAATCTAAGTGATAAATAAGGTCATATTTTTGGCTGGCAGTTGCCTTTTGCCAGTTACAAAGGTTTGTTTACAAAGAAAAAGATGATGGAATATTGTTATGCAGTTACCTTTTAAGGTTCAAAAACTCTGGATACACACCAGAACAGAGAGAGGCTTTTTGGTTTTGTTAGGGTAGTTTGGTTGGGGTTTTTTTTGTTTTTAAACTTCCATGAGAATATTTTGGCTCTTTTTAAGGGAGTGTGGAGTGAGGCAAAAGGCATAAGAACAGCCAAAGGAAAAAAACTTGGCCATTATAGTCACATGTGAATGGTCCACAATTAACATGAAGGCTTCATTTATACTGCAAGAGATGGGCTGCAAAGGATCTAACCTACAGCTACCACCACCTTTGGAAACACCTAACAAAATAAAGGAAAATGAGAGCATGTTACTTTTGAAAACATCAGCCTGTGAATACATGATACTTCTTTCTTAACACCAAGTGTTAGATGGAAAGGAGCTGGAACAGCCCTTTTAAAAATCAACATTAAAGTAAGCAGCACCAAACCCAGCTGTGTGGCAAGCCAATGCAAGCCAACACAATCCAACCTCTGGCCTTCCAGACACTCCTCTCAGCCTTGAGAGGATTCCCCCCACCCCTTCAGCCTGTTTTAGAAAGTCTGGGCTATTTGCTACATAGAAACTATAATGAACAAATTCTCACCATTAATAACTAGGATGTTACCACTTTTTAATGCATTGTTACTTTGGAGTTTCAGTACAATTCCTATTTTGCTCCAACACCAGTGAGGTAGAGCTGAGGAAGAGATTCCTGAGCCACCAAGCATGACGCTGCACTGCTTGAATAACCACCATCTGACATTCCCATTCACTACGGGCAAGCAAATTTAGCAACAGCAGCTTCTGTGACCCCTCACACATATGCCCTCACTATTTTAGTCTGCAAAGTAATAGCACAATCTAAAGACTGAACTTTCCCAGAGAGAAATCTGTCTCCTGTCTCAGTGTGGATTCCCAGAATTTCTGTATCAGTTCTAAGATGAGGACTGGATGCTAAGTGTGACTCACTTAAATGGAAAGAAAGGTGCCAGTGGAAGCTAGGGTATGGATGTCCATTACCTAAGAGTTTCCATTAGTGTTTGCTTCTGACCTTGAGCCTCTACAGTATTTGAAATATTAAGTGAACTGGTGTACACACAAGTAAATTAAGTGTAACATTAGCCTTTTTAGGTTACTATGGCACTGCACCTGACCTCTCTTCCTCAAACACATTTCACCCTAATATTTGGCTGTATTTTTCCATGGCACAGTCTTTTCCCTGTGTGATAGCTTGTTTTATCTTTAATACCTGCATAAATAACAAGCATCAACTTTAATTCCCACCCTACTGATATTCTTTTATAGATTCCCCCCATATGAATTCCTTTTAAAAGGACAATAGAATATCAGTAATTGCTCTTTCAAAACTACAAGTGAAAACCTTTTGAGGAACACGGAGGGTTTCCCTGCAAAACTGCACCTAGCTTAATTTTGTTCAAGCTATTTTGTTCAAGCTATTTTTACCAGGCTTCAGGCCACAGCAGCACCTACCTTCCGAAGTCACAGAGCTTTAGAACAGCTGTATCAGGGTCCAGCAAGAGGTTCTGTGGTTTTATATCCCGGTGGCAGATCCCAAAGGAATGGATATAGGCTAAACTCCGGAACAGCTGGTACATGTATAACTGAAACACAGAAATATTGCATAAGTCAAGCGTTCCCAGACAAAACAGGGTAAAGAATTAATTTAGCACAAACCCTTATTGAAAGAAAAACAAAACCACTCAAAAAAGACCCTATTCACTGCGTATTAGTGCTATGAAGATGGGCAAGGTATTTGCACACCTTCCTCACCTGCCCTTCAACGCATACAGACATACACAGTTCAAATTTGTTCATCTGTCTTTCCAAAATGACTGCAATTCCAGAAAAAAAAAAAGTGCCAGCTTTTCCAACCTTTATAAATAATTGGTAGTCATAAAAGACATATATAAAATAAAGGTGTTTAACTTTGCTTTACAAATCAGCCTCTTCTTAGCGATGAAGTATTCCAGGTAATGTAAGGGGAGAAAAATTACAAAAAAATCCCTTTATCTGATGAAGTTAACAGCATTTTAAGTGTTGCCCAAGGACTAATGTAGTGTCTCAGCCTGTCACTTGAGGGAATCTCCCGGTTCCTCTTGGAGAGGGAACAGATTAATTTTAATGTCTAATCTTTGTGCAAAAAGGAGTCAGGTAAAAACAACTGTTCAGAATAATTTCATGCAAGGCACAGCAAACAAGTATGCTGAGGGATGGTTTACTCTGCCCTAAACCCAAGGCTAACCAGCCCCTCTGAAAGCAGGACGACAGCAAGGTGAGGTGGTATGAAGCCAAGAGCTTCACACTGCAAGATTACAGGTTGAGGAGAGGATGTCCAGCTACTGGAGCTACACACTTCTAGCTATGGAGAATAAAAAGCTGTTGGACACAATTTGGTCTGTATAGCATATACAGCAGTCAAAGCCATGAGAGTCCCTGTTTCAAGGTTGACAACAGGCAGCCAGATTTATTATCTTTGTTGCGTTCCTCACAAAGTCCCATTTGAAATGAAGCTACAAGGCAGGACTGGAGATTCACCTCCACACTTTCCTTCCCTAAGCACATTCTCCACAGTTCAACTTTAATATCTGTAAAGCTACATGCAATTGCTAGATACTGTTATCAGGTCATGTTTGCCTCACTTTCACTGCTATCTTTGTCTTTCATTCTTTCTCTCTCCCTTTTTATTTGGTGAGGAAGGTAAGATGGGGAAGATAATTGCCTGAATTTCGGTTCTAGATGTTCAGTTTTTGTATTTATTTCCCAAAGCCACAACTCTGCACAAAAAAACCCTGACTGTGTTTTCTGAATTGTGTGTTCTAGGCACATTAAGTATGTATTGTGCAAGGGTATTGCAAAATAACCCGAAAGATTGCTCCAACTGGAAGAGTCAAGTCAACACATGTGGGATTTAGGAAGAATGCCTTTCATCTCCACACAACAACCCCCAAATTTCCAGGAATTCCTTGCAGAACATTAGAAGTTAAAAATCAAAATTAACAAAAAGATTACTAGGTCAGCTTCTTTGCAGTTTTTTTTACAACTTTGTTACCCAGGGAAGAGCAGCTCTTTCCCTGACTAGGTGTCAATCAGAAGTCAACAAATAGGTATAATCTGACCATTGTGTAGCCAGGTTGTCTGTGAAATTACAAAAGCTTTAATGACATCAAGGTAGCATAATGTTGTTAAATACAGGATTATGAGAAAGGCTTGCCTTGCCACAAAAATAAGAACAGCCTTTCAGGCTGCCTGGAATGGGAAGTCTGAAGTATCCAACAAGATGAAAGAGAGTTGAAACACAATTTTGTCTCAAAGTAAGGACAATTTTTCCCAAGCCCCCATAACAAAGAGCAGTTAGGAGAAGAGTACTGACAGAAGAGATAGAAACAGCTAAGCAAACAAATTCTGAGAAGCATATAACCTGAAGACACTCTGTTCCACCAACACATCTATGCCACCTTAACAAGTTAATGCCAAGTGACAACATGATCATTCATTAGTGTGGACTATGGTCACAATATAAGAAATGCAGCAATGAGATCCAGGTGAGTTGCATGTTTTGTTAAAAAAAAGCCATTCAATTAATTTTAACCACTTTCTAAAAGATGACAAGAGATGCAGACAACTGAAGTGAGATTTTGAGGCTAAAATGTGCATACAAACATCTTATCCTGTGTAGCTCTTCAAGGTAAGAGCCACTGAGTTCCAAGTGCAGGAGGGAAGAGGACAAATACACACCTTTCCTGCCCACATCAGAAGCACGTGAACTCTAACTCATATGCCAGGGAAGGGGGGAAGATAGCAGATAAGAGAACAGCCTTCTTCCCAACACCCTCTTTCAGTTACTGAACTTTGCACTGTTGTGTCTCCATCATGTCACGGAACTGAAGCTGCTAATCTGGCTGGTGTCAGTCTCTAAGTGCTTAAAAAACAAAATGCACCCCACCCCACTTGGTCTCCCTCACCCATTCCACGAATTTTGTAAAGCAAGGAATCAGGAGTGCTTGCTTTAAGCCTCTCACCTCTGTTCTTCCTTCACCATAACAAATAATCATTCTAATTTTTTTTTCTTGCCTCAAGACGTATGCATGCTTAAATTTTTCAGAAAACTAAATTGTGTCAGAAAAGAGGTATCCACAAAGTCTACTCTCATAACACCCTCTTTCATCTCTACATCTGTCAGTTACTTACCTTGACATAAATCATAGGGAGTGTCTGTTTGGCCCGACTATAATGTCTGGCAACTCTGTATACTGTTTCAGGAACATAGTCCAGCACCAAGTTGAGGTACACCTCATCTTTCTGAAAGAGAACAGAGAAGAAAAAAAAAATTTATCAGCAATAGATTTGGGGCATGAAATACAATTAAAGCTTTCAGGGAAGCCAACAGGATGAGAAACCTGTGGACATTTTAAGTACATGTCTTCAGTGGGAGCATGAGCTGCTGCCATACCTTCTTTCCTTCAGGCTTTGCACTTGTGCACTGATACTGAAGTCAAACTTATGTTTATGGTCATGTTAATTAACATGGTCTCCAACGTAAGGCATTTTCTGATTATAAATGCAGACAAGCATATAATCTTTCTGCCCAGTCAATATTTTCATTAGGAGATATTTCAAGGTGACACCTGCATCATTTAAAGCACTCTATCCACTAGTCCCTTACTCAAACTCCCAAAAATGCAAATGTAGAAGTCCCAAAGTCACACCCCCCCAACTACTCATCAAAAAAGGTTTAAACACGCACATCTTTTAGAACTATTACCTTGATCTTACTGCACTCCTAACTATCAAGGGATTAATAATACATATGAACCATTTGTAGACCATAAGGCAGTGGTAACATTTAGAACCATCCTGTTTACATGTATTTTGATGTGTCAGTTATCTCCAACTTAAACATACAAACTTATTCATCACAAAAGAGAACAAGGCAGAAACAAAGACGTGAGTATCATATTTACTACCTAGGATCAGGTGAGAAGTCTGTGTGAGCAAAGCACAAAACCAAAACGAATGTAGCTTTATAATCAGGTACACTGTTAGAGAACACGTTAGCAAAGGAAAGAAGGAACAAAGACGAATTAAATTACAAAGTACTATAATCACATAGTGCCTAATTGCGGAACTGAGAATTTTTACCAGTAAAACAAGTCTTAAAAAGACTTCTCATATCTTAATGCAGTCTTCTCTGCAAATTTTACCAGGATTGTGAATACATTTAATGATGGGGGGAATATAATTGACTATATCAACCTGCAAAATTATTTTTTAAAGCCAGGTGAATGAACCAGAGGTAACCTCTCCTGTGCTTGCTGTAAGAACAGCTAGAACTTTTTATAAAGATACACAGAGACTTTATGTAGACGGAAACAGTACAGAACTCCCAGGTCTTCAACTGGAGGCCCTTGTCAGCCAGCTATCTGTGTATTACAATACCTGAAACCCAACCTCATTAAGCTATAACAATTTAATACTATTACTGCGACTCCATGTGTCGCTCTCACAGTGTTACCCTTACAGTGCTCTGCTTTCCTTACCTGGCTCTGTCCTGCCTCAGCAAAGAGCAGCAGTCTCCCACAAGTAACCAAATGGCAAGTGGTAACATACAGAGAAATGCACACACTGGACACACAACATGCAAGTATTGCTTGTTTCATGTGCTGTTAAAGACTCAGCATTCAACATCTCTGTTCATCATTATTTGACAATAAACACTTGTATTTTCAAGACATGATAATACCCTTACCAGTAACTCCTGATAAGCCAAGTCACCTTGCAAAGCCATGCCTACACCACTCTTCCCTACAAAATGATGCTAAAAAAAAGAATTGCTTAAATGAAAGTAACAATGATGACAGGAATAGCACCAGCACTAAGCAAATGCCTACACTGGTATCTCCTCTTACTGTAATTCTGCACCATAAACAAGACACAGCAGCCTCCGAAACCATGCCTATACTGGTGCCTCTCCCAGTGCCATCCCAGGAACTGGGTACAACATGAAGGAACCTGGGGACCAGGCTGGGGAACAAGCTTTTTGATACACGAGGGACAACTACCAACAGTGCAGAATAAATATTAGACAGCTCTGGAAATCCATAGATGTGCAAGCGTATGCAAGAAGGTGACATACATGTATTTTATCACTTTGGTTAATGCAACAAGGGGAGTTCCTCTTTCCCTGACTCACTCCAAGTCAATAAAAATCCACCACCATCTCTTCTTAGATCAGAGCTTTCAAGGTATTAATTGCAAAATACAGAAAGTAAGTGTTCTGAAAAAAATCAAAGGTAACTTATCCCTGGTAGGACAACCTGTACACCAAGAGAAAAAACAGCCTCAAGAATATGAATTGCTTGATTCAGCATAGATATAACCTGATTAACATGGTGAATGCTTCCCTCCTGGAGAATGGAAAAGTCTTAGTGATAACGAGTCACTGTGAAGAGTACTCCATGTCTGAGGCTGTTTACTTTCATTCAGAGGATTTAGGGTTTGCATGTCAAAAAGTTTTACATGACAGATTAGAGACAGAAAAAATGAGGAAAAATGGAATTACAGTGATTTCATCATGCTCTCTTAGTCAAGTAAAAGGAGACATGTAAACCAGTAATACCTATGGTCATTAAGCCACATCTATGCTACTTCACAACAGTGAGTTTTGAGAATCACAGAACTCCATTAAGTTCACATCAACTTTGTTTAACTTTTCTTTCCTCTATTTTGATTTTTATTTTACATTCTGATGGAAATAGGACAAATTCAAAGGCATGCCATGTCAGAAGCACAAAAAGATCAAGGCATCCATGTTGCAGAGACATTTTGCACCCACTCACCAATCCTTCTGAGTTTTGATGCTACCCACAGTACTTCAACAAACTATATAGGTTTCACATAGTATTCAGAATCATTTAGGCTGAAAAAGACTTTCAACAGCATTGTGTCCAGCTGTAAACCCAGCACTGCCAAGTCCACCACTAAACCCTGTCCCTAAGCACCACATCTATGCATCCTTTAAATACCTCCAGGGATGGTGACTCAACCACTCCCCTGGGCAGCCTGTTCCAGGACCTGACAACCTTTTCCATGAAGACATTTTTCATAACACCCAATCTAAACCTCCCCTAGTACCACTTAAAGCCATTTCCTCTTGTCCTATCACCCTGCTAATCAGGAGAACAGACCCACACCCACCTGGCTACAACCTCCTTTCAGGGAGTTGTAGAGAGCAACATGGTGTCCCCCTCAACCTCCTTTTCTACAGGCTGAACAACCCCAGTTCCCTCAGCTGGTCATAAGACCTGTGCTCTAGACCCTTCACCAGCTTTCTTGCTCTTCTCTGGACGTGCTCCAGCACCTCAATGTCTTTCTGGTAGTGAGGGGCCCAAAACTGAACACGGCACTCAAGATGCAGCCTCACCAGTGCTGAGCACAGGGGGATGGTCATCTTCCCCGTCCTGCTGGCCACACAGTTTCTGATGCAGGCCAGGGTGCTATTGGCCGCCTTTGTGCCCGGGGCACACTCACTGCTGGCTCATGTTCAGCTGGCTGTAAACCAACATCCCCGGGTTCTTTTCCACCAGGCAGCTTTCTAGCCACCCTTCCCCAAGCCTGCAGTGTTACATTGGGCTGTTGCCACCCAAGTGCAGGATCTGGTGCTTGGCCTTGCCAAGACCTCACACAATTGCTCCTGTGGATATGTGTATCACACAGTATCACCTAAAAAACCTGAAGGCACACAAACACCTTTCTGCCAACCAACACGTACCATTTGATGTATCCAAAACCTTAATATGTAACTATTAAGGGCAAGGCTTTATGGCATTGGCTATGTAAGCAGCAAATCCCACTCCTCTCACAAGCAACTGACACTTCAGAAATGCCCTAAATGACTACTTCCACGAATTAGTAATAATTCAAGCATTCTGACCTACCTCCTACTCACATAACAGCACAAATCTGACAGATACACAGAATACAGTTTTTAAGCACCCTGACCCTTCTCTGTGAGCATGAGCTGGAAGAAAATATTGCTTCAGTTACCTGGATTCCCCTGAACGAGATTCAGTATGAGCCAGAAAGCAGTCATGGCCTGACAAGCTCCAAGAATGATGTAACCTGGTTTGCCTACCTCATGCATTCCTCCCAAACACATATTTTTCCAGTGATCCAGATGTATTGCAATAGGAAACAGGGTTAGCTCAAAGAGCTTGCCAAATGAGGGCAACTGCTTGAGGATCAAGCGAGAGGACCAGGGCTTATCTTTCCATTACAGGAAGCCTTTTTCAAACCTCACCATGTATTTCACATGTGACTTGTTTCCACACTGCTGTTTCAAAATCACTGGGCTGGGAACCAACTAAGATAACCTGTGAGAAGCTCCACTGAAATGCCCCTACAGAGAACAGAAAGGACTAGAGGAGGCTGTGTCATATGAATGACAGAAAGCAAACACAAGGTGTCATTAAGTAGCTCACTCCTCTTTACAGACCACAGGATTGAACAGATTATTACCTCTCCTCAGCAGGTCAAATGATTATGTGCACCCATGCTCTCCTGTGCATGCTGCTAAGGTTATGGCCATGTACTCCTTAAAAAGAAAACAGGGAAGGGCAGAGACGGATCCTGAAATACAGGATCAATATACTTCATCAGGATTTTGACTTGATAGCAATGTGGTTCATGTGCCTGTAATTGCCTCAAATTTTAGAAGCTCCTTTTTGTCACTTGGCAGATAAACCCTAACTTGACAAACAGTGCTCCAATACAAGACAGAGCAAAGCAACCATGGTCTTGCCACTGAACTGCTTTGCACCTTTCAAGAACCAACAATTCAGGCACCACTTCAGTTCGGTTGAAAACACTTCATGTAAGTAAATATTAACACCAACTATGCCATAATAGGCGTGAGAAAGACAAGTATACAAAGGCCAAAATATGACAAGCGGCCAGGGATGTAATACATGCCAGACAGGAGACTGAGGGTAAAAGCAAGGGCTTACTCTGAAAAGAAAGGAATCAGCATCTACTAAGATGTTACAATTTCTCCTGAACTGCCAAGTCCTACCCGGATTCTAAGGGAAGTTTCTTTGAGCAGCACATAATGGGGCAAAAAGGGTTAACGAACCATTCTGGGCACTCATTCTTCTAGGGTGACTTCATGTACTGGTCAGCACCCGGAAAGGGTGATGAACACCATCATCTCAGCTTTCATCTCTGAAGAGGGCAACTGAGAGGAGATGGACTTTGCGTTTAGAGAAATAAATGTGGAAATGTACTCAGAGGAAATTTGCTTCACCAGCATATTCAAGCTAAAAGTACACAGATACACAATAAACCTAAAATTAAGAAACATGCCTCCAGAATGGACTTAATATTGAAGTTATCCCAAGGCATTAGTAGGGGGCTATATGAGGAAAATATGCCAGTTGCTTTACTCAAGGGAATCACATTTTCTTTACTGCCTGACAGCACCCCACCAATGATGTTTCAGAGGTAGGTGCTACTCACGGAGCGGTTACCGACAGGATGGCAGGTATGCAAGGGTTCTGTCAAAAAGGGATGAAGGATTTCACTGGGAGTTGAAAAGCAAGAAAACAGATTTTAGCATTTCACATAGATTATACCTTGTTTTGGAGAACATTATTTAAACAAAACGATGTCACCATGAGGTTAAGGTACGCCCTTCACCGTGGCTCAGCCATCTAGATTTAGACAACATACAAGGTTTATGCTCTAGATTCAAAAGACCAAAAAAAAGATTATTTTACTTTTTCTTAAAGCTACAACCAGCATACACTTACATATAACCCTTAATCAAGCACCATGACAGACCCACTTTCATTCTCTTATCTTGAAGGTTGACATAGTACATGAAAGATATAGGGACTCTGGAACTGCTGCCAAAGAAAAAGCAAGAACGTGCAGCTACTCTACTGAGTAGCCAAGATACACTGGAAAATTTTGAAAATGCAAAAAAATCTTGCAGCCAACCTTATTTCTATGAAGGAACGGTGACATCCAGTGGCCATGTGTGCCTGCTTTTACCTGCAATTTTTTTACAACAACATCTGTATCAAAACAGTTGTGGCCACCACCAAAGCAAAAGAAACATAAGCCTAGATGTACAGCTGCAGTTTCACACAGATAACTCCAGGGGAAAAAAGAGCAGTTGAAGACTCAACTTCAGTGTTTGAAAAGACAGCAGTACCTTCTACCAGTTCTGCAAATGTTAGGTAAAATATATCCTTTCCTCTTCCCTCACTGTTCACAAGAGAGTTTGAAAAATGACATCTGTCCCAAGCCTTCTGTTCCTTTACCCATCAAAAATCGTCAACTTGTTCTATAATGCTTGTTACTCTTCAGCATAACACAGTCTAGGTCAGCTGTGATGCATAAGGGCAGAAGCCAAGCCCCCCCATATAAATAATGTTTAAGAAGTTTCCTGGATCTTGTTCTAAGACAGTTGGTTTACATCATTTGCCTTTGATTACTGGAAGAGTCTAGGTTGTTAGGTGATGCACTAAGCCTTTCCCCTTCACTGAAGGAAAAAAAACAACTCAAGAAAAAAGGGAGGGGACACTGTCTGACAGCTTTCTTCTCCAAACACACACCACAGCAAAGAAAACGATCACTAATGAAGCAGATTTGTGAATCCCTGCCAGTTCTGGTTTATTTTATGCCCTGTAAATTCCTTAAGCTTTTAGCTGTACTTTCAAGAAGTATTTATATGAAGTTGGAAACAGACACCCAACTTCTAAAAGATGTGACTGATTTTTGATCTTTGACACAGGTCATCTGTGGCTATCTGAACCACAGCTTGCAAGCAGGGACTGTGCCATAGGCTGCCGATAACTCTGTTGGGAGAGGAAAATTAACAGATAATCATAGAATGGTCTGGGTTGGAAGGGACCCCAAGGATCATAGAGTTCCAGCCCACCTGCCACAGGGACATCAACCTCCAGGCCTGGATCTACACAACGTTGCCCAGGGCCTTCAACACTTCCAGAGACAGAGCATCTGCCACCTCTCTGGGCAGCCTGTTCCAACACCTCACCACTCTCTCTGTAAAAAAACTTCCCCCTAATATCTAATCTAAACCTTCCTTCCTTTAGCTTTAATCCATTCCCCCTTGTCCTGCCATTATCTACCGTTTTAAAAAGTTGATTCCCCTCCTGTTTGTATGCTCCCTTCAGGTACTGGAAGGCTGCAATGAGGTCTCCCCGCAGCCCTCTCTTCTCCAGGCTGAACAAGCCCAGCTCCCTCAGCCCCTCCTCGTAGGACAGGTGGCTCCAGTCCTCTGATCATCTTCGTGGCCTCCTCTGAACCTTCTCCAACAGTTCTACATCTTTCTTGTATTGGGGCCCCCAGATCTGGACACATAATGCTTGCTGGGTTCACTGAGCTGTCAGGCACACCTTACCATGAAAACAAAAAGCAGAGTCTTTGGAGATCCACTACTTTCATGCCTGTACCCTACCTTCCAGACCAACTGGAAATTCCTGAATTGAGATATATCCATGACAGCAAGCTAGGCAACTCATAATAATGGTTCGAACTACACCTGCCTCAGGACAATGCAAGCTGCTTTCCCAATAGACATCCAACATGGATGAGAACAGTGGCTAGAGCTGGTAGGAAAATGACTTGAGAACAGAAGAATGACTGACTGGACATACTGGATGTCCACTGGTCTACAGAGCAGTGGAAATAGGAACATGCATCTGAGGAGGAACCATCCAATAGGAACCTACACTGAGGATCTAGCCACTGCTGCCTACTCAGATGTTGTAAAGCCCTACCACAGGCAGACAAAACTGCTGTTTCTACTAACGTAACCTTTTCAGAACCAGAGACTGATCATAACTACAAGTAAGGAAATTCCCAGCACCGTTGTGAGCCCTAACAACAGTAACTGATAATCATTATCGGATGACTAGTGCTCTTTTTGAAATGAGCTTGGCAGGCCTCAGGCAAGGACTACAGAGATATCAACATCACAAAACTCCTCATAATTGGCATTAATTGCTCCTTTGTTGACAGCACAGCAGATCTGCCAAGGATTAAATGGATCGCGGTGACTTAATTCATCTCTGGTGATGGCCCTTCAGCACATTACTAGCCTGGTGCAAAGCATTCACACAGGGTCTGTCCATTCAAAAATGGGCTCAAGGGTCTGTCAACTGAACAATTTCTGCATTTACTTTTTAAAAAACATATAAATAATTTCATTTAAGAAACCAAATGGTTCAACTACAAGTGCTCCATTTTAACAGGGAACAGAACTCATGGTCCTTACATGAGGATTCTGAACGCTCCCAAAAGAAAGGATGGTGATGGTCACTCAAAGTGGAGGCTCTCTCTCTTCCTGACAGGGAAATGAACCTGGAGAAACATGAACTGTTTAGCAAAGCCCAAACCTGCGAATCAGCCAGTTGCTCCCTCCTTCCAAATTTCTTCATTGCAGTTTCATACACTGCTGCCAAAGCACGCATGAGATACATGCTGAGCTGCATCTATAAGCTGCTGTAAACTATCTCCTGCACATTTATTTTAAACCTCAGTCTAAGTGTGTAGGAGTAAGTTTCCATCCTGAGTCTGCTTGGACTTTTGGCTGTATGCCCTTGCAGCTAAGGCTAAGTAAGACTAGAAATCAATTAGAGCATGTAGAAAGGCCAGCTCTGCCTCCAAAAATTAGTCAGCATATTGCCCATTTGTGATCTCTGTGCTTCTACATATGTATGCTTCGACTCTTCTGAATACCAAGCCACTTTACAGAAAAAAATTACATAAGCAGAGATGCAATTACTCAACAGACTGTATTTATCTCTATATATGATATTATGCAGGAACAAATCTCCCCAGTGACTTCTCTTCCTCTTCTGGGAATGGGTATGGGTAGATGAGACTACCAAACACTCAAAACCACCAACACAAGAAAACCCGACAGTTATGAAATACCACAAGGAAAGACCTAAACCACAACTAGAGATGGGGGGAAAAAGGAACTTATTGCAGGTTTTACACAGCTGAGTAATTTTACACAGCAGCCACTGATTTAAGAAGTTGGGTTGTGCTATAAAACAAAAGGAGAATACACTCAGAGAATAAGAGGGATTATTTGGTATGTCCATGTCAACTCTCCCTTGGAGCACACCTCAAAAAATTGTCAGCAGAATTAGGCTACGAAGGACAGACAACAAGACCATATTCCCTACCCCCTGCCCCAGTAAATCAACAATTACATTTATTTATCATGTCAAAATGCGAGACAGTCCCCGAAGTTACGGAAAAGTAGCAAAAATCCAAACAGAAATGTATGCCTTCCAATACAGTCCAATCACCCAGTGACAAACTGACAGGCTAACCAAGCATCTCGTTAAAGATCTTATTCTAAGGCAGAATACCGAAACTATCTAACACAGCAGTTGGCTAGTCCTGTAATTCTGCCCATTTTCTCCAAGGATTACCTAGAAAACCACAAATCACAGACAAAAAAGAAATACAACATGGAAAAAACCCCTCGTGACTACTTCCACCAGAAGAATCCTCCATACGCAACCCAGCACATTATTTGTTGTTTCTTCCTTCCCCCGTGATTGATTCCACCAGTTATAATTACAGGGTTTGGACTACTGAAAAGCATGTTACAGCTACAGAAGTCGGTGCCCTGTTGACAGATATTTCATACAGCCTCAGAAAAAAAAAATTTAAAAATCAGCATCTAATTCTGGCAAATTCATAAAAGAAGAGCCTTTTGAAAGAGCTGAGTTATCCAACAGGTCTGGCAAACATCTATAAACTTACAAAAAGAAAGGAGGAGGAAACAGTTTATAGAAGCAACCTGAATGCCACGCCTGTCAACTGTCATATTAATATATATTACATGCTCAGTTTGAGCTCTCAAATTAGAAATCATTAGTCAAACATGATTAATACGCAGTCAGTACTAAAAAGCCCCTTTTGTATATATACGGTATATATGCATGCACATGCATGTATGCACATATATACATGCACCCTTATATAGGGCATACCTATATAAAGGCAATCCAATTTCATGGATGTTCAGACAAGAGGGGAGTCACCCAGTCACAGAAAACAAGGGAGAAGAAATCAAAGCCCTGTTTGACACAAGATTTCCGTGCTGCTAACGCTGGACTGCTTTTGGCAAAAGCAGGACGAAGTTTAAGTGAATTAGAGACATATAAAGGGGAGTTCATCACAAGGAAAAAGAAGAACTGGGGAGCTCACACATTTCAATCAATTGCACAGATAGCCCCTAGAAAAGCTAGAGGGGTCCAAATCTCTACATACTAGCTACGACTTTGATGCAGCTAAGGAATAGTCTTACTGGCTAGTGTTATTTAGAATTGTTTTTTTCCATTTAATGCCACTTTCAGTTGTTTCCAGATTTCTAACCCAGATTAAACCCTTGCTTTGCTAGAATAAAGCAAGTTTTAACATTGCCCAGTGCCTAGAAATGCCTAGTGATTACAATGAACTAGAGTGCCTATTATGGCTTTCAAAGAGTGCCAGTCTGACTGGATTTGGAGAAATCCTTTGAGGTACCTCCATCTCGAGACAGATTTAAGCTTCTTGGATAACAGCCAAAAAAACAAAGAAAGAAAAGTCTCTGCATACTGACAATCATCAGCACCTGGGAGGAAGGGAGAAGTCCAAGGAATGCCCCAGCTGGAATAAACACGTGGAATAATTACAGCAACTTGAAAACCTTTATGCAAGAGAATGCTTCATATATACAGATATCAAAATTATGTCCATCAGTGAACTACTTCATTAAAGGGATCATCAGTATAATAGTTACCTCTGAAATTTTCCCATCACTGCTAGGCTTGAGTTAATTAACAGTCCACAGCCATTAATCTGTGTTTATGCCAAGCTATTCATGAAGACAGACAACTGCAAGCCCCACTCATCTCTATGCTACTGCATTTTATACTATACATTCCTTGGATTTTTAGGTTACTCTTCCCATTGCACTCGGCTTCCAGAATCACTTTATATAAAGCTCTCGGTACCTAGCATCTAAGTCTGTAACTGCTCCCTAGATGTCCTTCCTGGGTACCAGATGGGACCTCAGACTGTTTTGCCTTTTCCTCCACTCTACAAAAAGCCAATTTGATTATGAGAGTAGCAGGAAGGAGTCGATGCTATTGTTTCCCCAACTAACAAAACCGTAAGTAGTAATGCTACTCTTCATTCCTAGATGAGCTTCAGAACACCAACTTGCTGCTCTCTAGAGCTTTTCCCAAATGGCAGCCATTAAACTCATCTACAGGTAATCTTCACATGCTGCCACCTACATGGAAATACTTGCAAGCCAATTATGTATCATTTGGTACTGAACTGCAAATAGACCTTGCAACCTGAACTGCAACATTACCTTGCTGATGTTCTGCTGGGTGCACCTTTGCCCTAGGGACTAGTTCACATTTGTCTCATTTTGCAACAAGGTAGCAGTGGAAATCTCAAAAGGACAGAGAGGAGCATGGAGAGAAAAGAGCAGAAAGGAATTTGAAGGAAAGCTTCTCACTGAAGCATTAAGAGTCACTGGTCACGGATGGAGACTGCATTTTTAAAAACAAAACTAACTTTGCCAAGAGCCAGCCACGTGGAGTTCAAACAGCAAAGTGGAAAATCCAGCCTCCAGCTAACATCAAGTTAAAGATCTCCAACTGAGTTTTAGTCAAGTTACTGTTACACAAAGGCTCCTCGAACAGTGTCCTGCGAAGTTTTAACACTTCCACTGTTTGCAGATTTCTGAAAAGCATTAGATAAGGCAGTTGTCTTCTGCTTGTCTTATGAAAGTCTACTTCACTCTATAGCAAAGTAACAAGTTCACTAAAAAGGCAAATAAAAAACCCAAATGAAGCCCTCCTTCACAGTACTTCGCTTACTGTACTCAATGCTACTTGAGGAATTTCCAGTTATATGGTAGATAAGCACAACATAGTTTTAAAAAACTACACTGCACAAAACCAGCAATGGACATTAAACACTGGAAGTGCATGATGTCATCACCAGAAGAGGGAGTGAAGGAGGGAGGGCTGATCTACACTCCTCCCCACCCCCCCCCCCAAAAAAAAAAAAAAAACCAAGGGAAAAAAAAAATTATAAATCACTTTTCTCCTTGAGTCCTGCAAAGTGGCTTTGCATAGGCACAAGCAAGGCACAGGGCCAGGTTCCCTCACCAAAAACCTCTGAGAGATAACAACAGACCTCCTCCAATTACCCCTCTGTGTAGTGCACAAAACTGCAGCGACCTTCCACCATCAACACATCCTGGAGATGTCAGCTCCTTCTCCAGTGCCTAAGACCACAAAACGGGTGAGCTGCCTCTCCTGTTCTGCTGACCCACTTGGTGACAACAGCAGTTTAAGGCTTTCCCATAGCCATCAGCTCCTTTATACAGTCCTGTATATGCATTGTAGACACGTGTACCACCAGCTAACTAAGGCTGCAATCAGCTTTGAATACTGAAAAATTATAACATTTATATAAATTATCTAAGTGTAATTTATATAAATACGTGTAACTATATATAAAAATATCAGAAGCAGTTCCAAAGGGCATTGAGCCCATTTCCATGGTTTACATTAATGCCTTACATGAGCCAGAAAAACCTAGAACTTTTTGTTTTTTTTAAAAAAGATGACCTCATGCTTTAAGCATGAGGTTGGACCAGATGCCACCTTGAGGTCCATTTCATCCTGAATTCTCCTGTAATTCCTAAAACGCTGATACATACATAGGTAAGGAAGTTGTTGTAACTTCATATTAAAAAAAAATACCCTTTTGACACTTTATTTGCTCCTTATTCCGGTGCACAAGCATTCTGACAAACACTACAATCACACAATCGTACATTATTCTTTCCTCTGGGCTTTGAGACTCAGTCTGTATCTGGAACAGACACACAAGGAAGGGGGACAGAAACATGAAGGGACTGGGTCAAACCACATAAGTGCTTTAAATTTAGAGTGCTTAATGCTGAATTCTAAGAAAATATATGTGCACATATGGAAATGCGGCACTGGAAGGTGCAAGCGAAGCCTGTCTGCGCTCTATTTAAAAGAGAGGCACTGCATGTCCAAATCCGTACATGAGTGTTGTGCTACACAAAGTAACACTGCTCCTCACGGACCACACACTTCCATATCAAAAAAAGATCTGCTCCAACACGACCTGTTGGGCACCACTCAACCTTTCCTCAACATTATCATGTCTGCTATCTTCATACTCCTGCCTCCAGAAATTCAAACAGCTCAGTCAGTCATAGCCCAGGCAGTCACCGGGAGGCACTTCCCTGTGTTCCACTCTTACCTTCTCTCCGCTAGAGTAGAAGAAATAACGCAATCGGACAATGTTACAATGATCCAGCTTCCTCATGATCTGGAGCTCTCGGTTCTGGAACAAAAGAGAAAAAACAAACAATTATGAAAACTCTTTTTCTCAGCAAGTTAGGACTAATGCAATAACCGCCTTAATATGCGGGTACAGGAGCTGCTAAAACTAAGGAACCAAGGATCAACTTGAGTGTAAACAAACAACAGCTTTCACACATTTATTGGTCTTTATCACTGAGACTATTGACACCTTTTGAGTACATTTTCCATCTAAAACAAAGGTCCACAAATCCCCCACAAAATCCAAGAATCACCTACGGAGATGACCAAAGTTTCAGTGGTCGAAGGCAAAAAGACATTTCCATTTTATTTTCTGATCTTATGGCAATAGAATTTATCAGCCCATCCCCATTTCCTACTGTAGAAATAACGGCAACAACAGAAAAGCAAACATTTCCACCTACACACCCGCCCTCCTCCACACTGCAAAACAGATTTATGATGGAAGATCATTTCCCCTACTATTCTCTTTGCAATATCAACAAAAAGCACCTGAAATTAAGCAGGCAATTCAGTTCCCACTTTTCTTCAACCAAGGTTTAAACTGGGCTTGGGCAGACAGAACAACAGTGTTATTGCCCATTTCACATCAACCTGAAAACACTGTTAAAATCAAATCAGTTTATTACATGCATGATAAACTGGGGACTTTACTGCAACACGCAGCGTAACTGAGCCCACAAATGAGGGATCTTATAGCCTAACACATAAAAATGAGGGAAATGTTGAATTGCAGGTATGAATAAAAACAAGCAAGTAAAATTAGCAAAGTTATGTTTGTTATACTTCGTTCCACAGCTGTTGCTACAATACTACTTTCTCCTATGGTCACATTTACACGTCATTGTTTTTCCTTCCTCAATTACTATACAACCTGCAGCTTCACAAACAGAAGGTATTCCAATTTTTACTTGGATCACAGGGTTGCCAGTTGTACATCCTAACTGGCTAGGACCAGTACACCAGACTAACACGCTGGTGCTAGCAGTACCATTAAATCCAGACAACTTCTGGAACATTTGGGAAGAAAATTCTTTACTCATCATATTTAAATGCACAAAGCTAACACCTACTTTGGGCAGTGCTGTTGTCAAAAAAATTCTTTCCCACTCTATGTATCAAAGGGTCACGTACAGTGCCTATCACTGTGATTAAAGCTTAAGGAACTTTGCAAGAATCACTCAGAGCTTCTTATGCTAACATGGCTACAAACTCTGTTTTCAGTTCCTCTAAGCCATGTAGGGAAAGAAAAAAAAAGTGTTACATAGGCTGCACTATCATTAATCCTATCATGCCTGCCACCCGCTGACTGAAAAAACTACAGCATTCGCCAGGTCTTTACAAACAGGAGTGACACCTCACACAATTATCAACTGGCAATTACCCAGCTAGCAGTTAAGGAGAAAGCATGTCCTTCCCTGAGCCTGCCCAGCTTCTGAACTGATTAAATCCTAAGTCAGTTAGGTGCACACCAGGAAAGGCCTATTATGGCCCAAAGGATGAAGAGAGAAACTACGAGAAAGCCAGGAGAGATCTTTGATGCTGTTGTCTATCTCCTGAAATCCCAGGGGTGAATTTGTGAAAGAGGAATACAGGCTTCAGGACATAACCTCATCAATAAGCCTCAAATCTCAGAGAAAAGTATTCTCCTGGTAAGAAGAGGAGCTCAAATATTCTCCACCAATTCATTTGTTATTAAATGCTATTAAAAAGAAGTCAGTTTTGAGAGGGACAGCTGGGGTTCCAGTTCAGACTTCAGGCTGACAGAAGGACCGGCACACCGTTGCTGGGTGGGTGGTGTCTCTCTGGACCTTGCAACCCAGGGCAGATTTCAAATAACAAGCCAAAGTAGGGATGGCAATAGATCCCATCAGTCACTGAAACATCAATTATCACAAGAGATTAATTTCTCCAGTTGGCTTTTACAAGCGCTTAACACTGTTACCACGAACTGAACCTAAGACTCCAAGTTCCAGCACCTCAATCAAATTCCATCAGAAATTCACAGCACAACGTAAGGCAGGTAATTTTCCCCTTGTGAGATGGGAATAATAGCTTTTAACTCGTAGAATTACTGGAAGAAACATGAATACAGTAAGCATTAATGTGCAAATATTATTTTGGCAGTATCTCTACTACCTCCTTAAAATACCCATGTATCCTCTAAATCAGGTTATCACTTCATGCTTTTAAAGTTAGTATGCATACACGGGTTGAACACACTGGGGAAAAAAAATAAATCAGTAAATGTTATTCTAATGCTATGCTGAAGTTATATTTATACTCTGGTAACTCACCCTAGCACAAGCACAGCCTGTGCCCACTTTGATGCCTTCCACTGATCCACCTCCTTCAGCTCTCATCCTGACCATCTGCTGCAGCTGCACAATCGGTGCTTCAAGAGGTGCTAATACTCATAAACCAGTTACACAGTAACCTATATCTCCTGCATCCTGTGACTAGACAGGGGGAATCAAATTCAAGCTGTCACCTTAGTGGAACAGTCACTTCAGCCATCTTAAAACCAAGCTGACTTCCAGTCACCACTCCCTGGTGGAGTTAAGGCTGGAAATACTCAAAGAGCTTCGAGGCTTGAATTGGATGTGGCAGGGGAACAGCTATTGATGTTCATGTAACAGACTGATTGAAAGAACCCATTTTTTCCTCAGATGAATACTTGAAGTAGTCTCACTTTACCATGTATTTCCCTGTATACATCTGAAATAAATAACAGCCTTTCTGCAGTATAATGTGGGTTATTAATTGCCAGTGCATACATGCAAAAATACCAGATTATAAGCAGGGAACCTTTAGTGAAGTGAACAGTGACAGATGTCCTATACCAAGTACAAGAGAGAAAACACATGTCTAAATATAATGCAGACTAAAACCATTTCAAAACATTCTGACAAGAAAGGCTGACAGTGCATGATCAAAATACCGGGTGGATGAAATACATAAAGCTCATGCTTATCCTGAGTTCATCATTTTTGTCTTCTGAGAGATGGATGTGAAGTCAAAGATTCAAAGAGGAAGTTGCTATTCTTCCCTGTTCTCCCACCCATTCACATCAAGGGAAGGGTTTAAGTTTGTTACTGAATGAAACTATCAGGCCAGGTAAGCACCGAAAAAACCAACAGCCTTGCCACGAAAGAGGACCCAGCAGGTATCTCTGTTCAAGCCAAAACAAAGCTCCTGCAAGCACACTTTCCTTCAAGAAGCTGCAAACCAACAGGGACTATGAGCAGATTACTTGGCAAATTTCCGTCACAGTTTGATTTCTTCATCTAAAATATATTTCTCTACCCGGAAGGCAAGGGGGTGCTGACACCCCACTCCAAGAGGACTGCTTTATGACTAGAGCATTTTAGCCCTTCACTAACTTCTGAAGCAAACCCAATGTGACACAAATCTGTTCATCACTTCTGAAGACAACTTTCCTAGCCCAGACTGCTTGCATCTGTTCATTGTATTGAAAAAATCTGGTTGCTCATCAAGGTTAAAGGTTTAGTTAAAGATTGCCAAGACAACATCGGATTTGTAAGTTCAATAAAGCTCATGCATGAAGACTCATGCCTTCTCTCCAAGGTTACAACCTTAATTTCTCATAACTATGCTAATAGTGCAGACAATATAAAACCATCAAAGCAAGATCGTTTCTCCCTCACTACGGTTATCTGCTATTACAGACCAAGATAACCATCACCATCCCCCAAATGCACTCCCTCCCCTCTCCCCAAACACACTCCCTCCCCTCCCCATCCAGAGATTTCTAGAGCCGTGCCACTTTGCATTCACCACCCTGAACATGGATCTTTGCCCACCCCACCCTGTCTTCCAAAGGGGGATAAAATGACTGTGTCATCAGATGGATGTTGTATCTTCCTGAACTGGACCAGAGAAAATGAAGGTGGGAGATTTTGCCCAGCTCATGTCACCACAATACTATCAAAATATACCAAACAATGTGTAGAAATAACACTTGGATCCAGTTCAAAAGAGAATTCCTCTGTTTCCTTAGCTAACGGCACACTGGTTTGCACTGAGTTCTAGTGGGTGGGTTTTTGGGGGGTGGTGGTGGGGTTGGTTGTTTTTTTCTTCTGAAATGCCTCTCTGAAGTCATTACACGGCTGAGGACTACATTCAAAGCAGATGAAATGGGAGAGATTATAAAATTTTTTTTTCCTTGTGTCACACTAGAGATGTAACCTGGTTCTTGTAAACAGGTAAGATTGTGTAGACCTTGTCCTTTTAAGAGAGGGTATCCTTTTGATGAAAAGGCAGGGATACCTGCTACCAGTCTATTTTAACAAACAACTTCAGCATCAGTCTTCTGCTTAAATTAAGTGAGGCCAGTAACTGAAGTAAATTCTCATTTTTTGCAGTTTTTGAACTAATTTTTATTCTTCTCTCTTTTTATTCTTATTTATATCTTCAACTGCTGAAGCTCAGTATCTTGTGTTCTTTCATCAGGTTGGAAAGACAGAAAATGGAGATAATGGTCACATGAAATCTGGCAGCAGCAGAGGTAAATCTGCCTCCTCTTGCATGTCATGTTTACAGATTCATCCTTTCTCCCACTTTCATCATACTCTTCTCCATTCTACCACATTTCTTATTCCCGAGCCAGGCAGAGTTTGGGAAAAAACTAGTTTCCAGTGGGAGGCATGAAGGCGGTGATGAAGCAGCAGGCCTTGCTTCCCACCCCACTGCTTCCTTCCACTTCCAAAGCGTGAATGACTGTGACTAGTTACCTCTGCTCACCTTCACCTGCCGCACTGCTGAGCCTGCCCAGAAAACAGGCTCAGGCCAAGACCTTGAGAAATTGAAAGCATTTTCATAGGGCAGAAGGAAGCCTCTTTATCCCAACCATCTCCTGCTGCAAGAAAAAGGCTGGACTCCAAGCACTGGGCAGCAGGCACATGCTGAGAATGGTCTTTCAGCGAGATCCTGGCTAGTTACACTTGATGCCTTGCACAACTTCCAAGCCATACCGCCCAGACTCAGCTCACTCCAGACCACAGAGGAAACCATCAAGGTCCCCACAAGCTGCCTATGGTCCAGAAATAGCATCTGACAGCCTACCAAGGGATAGTGGGATCACCAGCATCACCATATTTTTACTATATTATTACTACAGCTCCTATCCTGGTATGTCTGGTTTATTCTAAGCTTAATGGGACAGACTAAAATGAAAGCAGATTGTAAAATGTACATCTTCTCTAAAAATTCCTGAAGTTGCCTTACCCATTCCTCTAAAGGTGTATTTCAAACACCATCAATAATAAGGCTACTTTTAACACTATCTTGCTGTCAGCAGAAGTATTGTAGAAATTATTCTATGGCTTACAGAACTACCTGCCTTTCTCAGATATATGTTAATTGAGTCATTTTACAGAATAAAGGCTAATTCCTATGCTCTTCTCTATTTGTCCCAAGCTATCACTGAAATAAATCAGTGCTTGGAATAAAAAGAAGTGCAAAAGGGGCTTAACTACAGAGGCCTGGGCTGGGAATACACCTATACCAGTCATCAACAGCTTGCCACCCATGGAAAGTGGGCATTTTGCAGGCATGCCATTTCAAGCAGAGATCCCTGTTAAACAGGGATCACAGCTTTCCTCATTTACATCTAAGGTATGGATTAAGACAACCCCCCAGCCTCCTTCTCCTGCCAGTCACAACATATTTCCAACAGATCTCATTTGGGAAGGTCTCTGTTTCTAGCACACCTGTTAGTCTCAAATTCAGACAACCCCAACCTTTAATCCAGAAATGCAGGATGATACCAACAAATAAACACTGCTTGTAAGGTATCTGTATCTACAGCATGCCAAGAGCTGCAATGCACAATGACCGACACCCAGTTAGTGCTGGTCCACCGGTGATGGTTAAACACTTGCAGCCTAGCAGGCCTGACACGGGGGTCAGAAGTCCAGATACGGTGTCCTGCTCCAACCTCTACCAATGTGTAACACAGGCACGAGCAGAGAGGCAGGTTTGAGGGTTAGCATTTAGAAAAGCACTTTGACTTTTATCATCCAAAAAATCCTAGAAATGTACATACAATACCAATTAATATACTGTTAATGTTCAGGGCTCCCCTAAGAAAACAAACATTAAAAAAGTCAGTGATAGCCATAAGCAGTTTACAGCATAAATACAGACTCGCTGCTTTAAACACCCACACACCCTCCTCCTCCCTCGCACCCTGCCTGCCACAGATAGGAATCCCAGCCCTCACACAAGGGAAAACCCAAATGCCAAGTGCCCATACAACATGAGAATCGAGAATTCATGTGCACTGTGTCACGCAAGCTGGGTAACTGGAGGAAGGTGGTGGAGGTCCAAGATGCAGACTGCTTGTGCGTGCTTTTTGTGCAACACAGACAAGTGCAGTTGCATCACGCTGTTTTACTACAAAACTAAAAGCAATGAAAGGGCTCCAAAACCAGCTTCATTTCACTACCAAGTTCCACAACGTTGCCAAACTTTCCACTATTTGTCCTCATGTAAATATCTGATAATTAAGATTCTGAAGCAACAAACGATGGAGACACACAGCAGGGTTGTACCACAAAGCGTTTCTGAAACACTGGCCTGCGAACAGGCAGAAAGAATCAGAGGCACAAAACGTGTGCGTCAGCTGTATTCTAGCCAAAATTTATTACTGAGCGCAGCGACCTTCAGCCCTGGCACGGGGACAGATCAGGGCAGAAAGCGTTGGCTTCGAATGCAGCAGCAGGCGAGACCTGCCTGAAGAGGCCAGTGGGCAGAGGGTGCTGGGCTGGAACTGGGGCCAGGCCAGGGCAAGCCAAAGGCGCAGGCTTCAGGCAAGTGTAGGTGGGGCTGCCAGCACACACTCCCAACCTGCAAACCCATGATTTATTACAGCTCAACTGAAGTTAAAGTGCGGACAGGGGCAGCAAGAGGAAAAAACGTGCTTGCAATTAAAGCACTCAAGAATAATGAGTGAGGCAAAAAGTCACAAAGCCCCCACAAACGTGGGCTAGACTTCCTTAACCCCTTAAAGAACTAGAGATCTGAACCCCACGCATGTGGCAATGAGCGTGCTGACAAAGGCATACTGGATGAAAATCTGAGATACCAACACGCACCTTGTTCCACCCCGTTAATTTTTTTTTCGTTGCATTACTGCCCACAATAAGCTCAGGTATTGCATCCCTTCTTGCAAAAGGAACAGATGCTTTGAACTTCCTAACTCTTTCCTAAGGCAGTCAGCAATGCCATCCTCCAGCCTGCTCTTACCAATGCAGGACACAGTCCTGAGGCACAAATCTTGAGCTTCATACAGCTATTACACACAGTTCCCAGTAACTGGAAACAGAAATGGTTTGTTTGTGCTCTTAAAAGGACATACAACAATCCTCAATCTCTTGGAAAAACAGAAGAAAAAATTCTGACTCTTCTTTCATTTGCTCCCTGTATCTCAGCAGTTAACTGAAGGGTGGAAGACAGATTTTTGGTTAAGTTGTCGCTACCTCTTTGAATGGAAGTGAAGTTTGAGAGCCTCTCAAAGACTCAATACCATCTCTAAATTCAGCTCAGGAAGCTTGAGACTAAACTTGGAATGCAAATTGAGTTCCAGCATCATGTCACTTCTAGACCATAACGCGAAATTCACTTAATCATTTTCAAGTGGTTGTTTCAAATATCATGACCTGATGAACAGCTCAGTTCTTCATTTCACTTCTACAGCAGCTCTGCATTCTGCCAGTGGCAAGGCCAGATGCAGTAGGAATTACAGTGTTAGAAAAACAGAATTAGGTCTGAAACTTAGAGAGATGGTTCAAGTCCATTAAAGCACTGAAATAAAGTGCAGGAGGAAGAATAATTGAAAGGAGAAGTATTTGCTAAAAGGCAGCCCTGTGATTTCAGAGACAAAAGCCATTCTATTTCAGGGGGTAGCACAGAGGATCTCTGTTGAAAAATCAGAAAAATAATTTTCCTTTCATAGAAACAGACTAATTTTTCCTGTTTTGATTCTTCAACTAGGAACAGGAAAGTAACTACACCTATAACATCAGTCCTCAGGGAGTCTGCAACATCCATAGAAACTTACACCTGTAATCACAACCGGAACAGGTTGCAATTAATCTATTAATCAAATTTCAATCTCCCATGGGCATAAGACATTTGCTAATCACTATGTTATTAAACAGTAATGAAATGCTTTATTACTTTTGGCCTTCTCTTCTGACATATGATGCAGCAGATGTTTAATGCAGACAGATTTCAAAGGACTTGCAAAACCAAAATAATTTTTCCTCACCCTCCAAAAAAAATTGTATTTACTTATGGAACAGGTAAGTGCTGCCTCCAATGTTTATTTTTTTCTTTGTCTCAGGACTATTTCTATATGACACATAGATGTCTGATGCTAGAAGGCACTTAGGGACTTCAATTTCAATCCAAATGAAAATTCCTGACTTCCTAAGACCTTAGAGGACACATCCAAATTAGGGGGACACAAGAAAGGGAAATTACAGGTGAAAACTGAGCAGGGAGCAAAGGGGGAGTGGAACTGGCAAGTGGAATTAGCTGCCCACAGATGATTATTTTCCAAGCAGAATTAAATCTTTCAGAAGTCCGAGTCTTAATAACGAGCTCCCAGATGACCGAGCTTTTAAAAGGTTAAACATTCTCCACTGAGTTCAGAGGGAGACTGGGAAACTCCTCTGGGGGCAGGGGCATGGAAAAGGATATTGGCTCAACTGCAACAGTGAAATTAAAATAGGGACTGAAACTCCTTATCCTGTGCACATGCACAGTAAGTCCTTCTCCCCAAATTCCTGGTGGGTTCTGCACCTCTGGTTCGATCAATTTCTCATGAACAGAAGATGCCAGCATTTATTAGTTACCATCGTAATGTAAAGCCACTGCATCTGAGTATCGGGTCTGAGATAGGTCTAAGGTAATACCCTACACCAAATCTCAGACAACAGCCATACATGTATAAGAACATTTCAACACCCATTCTTCATAGTTCTATATAATAAACACAATTCAAGCTTTCCCAGATACACATTTTCATATTAAAAGGCAACAGCACATTCTTCCAGTAAGTGCAAAATAATTTTAAGAGCTGACCTTAGCTAGACACAAGAAATCTATCATACACTTGAAAGAGAAAGCCATCTGTGTCAAAGTACAAATTGACTATAAAGCAGTACAAGTTTGTGATCGAGTTTGATAAAGTAGGTTATCAGACTTCTTGCTTGAATTTTTTTTCTCCTTAGTCAGTACTAGAGCTTTTCAAACACTGCCCCATTTTTCAAGAAATCATTTCCTTAGACTAAAGGGTGTCACAGCACTGAAATAAGAAAATCTTCACATTCACTTCTAGCCTAAATTGTCCCCAAAAAGACAGAGCACAGAGAAGAAGAGTAAGTTTCAGTAGCTGTTTACATAGCAAAGCATGTTTTTAAATGACGAGTTTTGAAACAGACACACAGCACTATGGTTGTATTCACCACTTAGTCACACTAAAACCTAACAGGATTCCCCAAAAGAAAGGAGCAGAAAAAAAATTTATTCCTTGCACCACGCAAGCACCACACATTTGAGGTGGCACAAGTTAACCACATTTCAAAAGGCTACACTACCACTTCATGGGCTTCCAAGCTCAGAGTTTCCAAAGGGACAGGTCCAGGGGGACCACCACAGGGCCTGTGAAGCTCAACCCTTCTTCCCTCAATATCTGCAAAGACCTAGGAATGTTATTGACTCACATCGCTCCGTTTTCTGACTGGAACAAGACAGCTTTGAAATTAGCCTGCCTCAGGGGAAGTGTCACAGCTAAGGCCTCAGGACTATGTTGCAATGAGAGTCAGCCTCCAGGCCCTGATTCATGAACACCCACAGGTCAGAGGTAGCCCTCCACACCCAGCTGCCCATCCCACCCTTTTCCTCACAGGTGCCCTTTGTCCCTGCAGCCAGGACACTTGGGTGGCTCATCAGACACCATCTGATTCAAAGCACAGAGTTCATCAGGAGTCAAGTTCAACACATACACTAGGCTGCAAAGTGTGTTGGTTCAAGTGCTGATCCACAACTGCTTTGAAGTTATTGCTACTGAGGCAGTGAGTGTGATAGCCATCTCATCTGTCACCGCCCACAAGTCTAGCTTTTGGAAGCATCCACTCACTGGCCTCACTGTCAGATCTCTAGGTATGACCACAGAATTGATGTTAGACCAGAAAATTTTCAGAAAAGGAAACACAAAAAGCTGAAGTTACAGCTGGACACTTGGGTAGTAGTTACATTGCCACTTGTGAGGGGAAGCTTTGGATGCATCCTGGCTTCCACCTTGCCTCCAGAATAAAATGAGAACTTGCACATAACCCTGTAGCAAGTGAACAGAGGATGACCTAGTGAGACCAAAGGACTAAGTCAGCAAAGACAACTTGGCACCACATCACCCAACTGTTCAACAGCAGCCACCACCAGGTGCTTCAAAAAAAGGATTAAAAAATAGTTTCTGGTCATCCAGGACCATAAAGCCTGACGGCATGGTTCTCAATGCAACTGTAAGTAGTTTTCAAAAATGCATTTGTAAGGCACCAGAGATTCCATGACTTTGTGGCATGTGCAAGTCAATCATGTGAAATACGCTGGAAACCATTTCCTGTATCACCTGCCACCTTTTCAATGCACCACACATTCTTCTGTGTTTCAGTTACAGCACTAGAGGAGATTCTCCTAGAAGTGCAAGTGGCAAAACCTTCCACTGGACCCCTGCCTCTTTTGTTACTGACCAGCTCAGTATTCTGAAGCACCGAGTGATCAAATACACATGAGAAATCAATAGGACCGCTGATGTTCACACCTGTCAAAAATCCAAAATCACCACATAAATCAGATGGAGGAAAATTCCCAGTAGTTCAGAGTTCACATCAGGAGATAGGATGTGAGATTAGCAAAACAGACAGCACCTGTCCTGGCCCAAGGTGAGTTGCAAACATCACCAGCAGTGAGATGAGATTGGTTTGCCCAGGCAAGCCAAGAGGGCCCTGCACACTAACCTATTTATTTCTCACCAGTTGCCCTGCTTGTCCTCTGGGAGCATGGAACTTTTTTTGCACTGAGTTCAAACTATGCACAATCAGGTAGAAAGCATGCACTTTCGACAAGATGGAATTCAAGCATTCACAAAGCTGGACATATTCAGAAGTACAAGGAACATACAACTGGTGGCATTCAGGTGCCAAACCCTCCAGACTCATTGTTACGCACAGATTAAGTTTCTGAAGCACCCTGAGAAAGTCACCAAGTGTCTCCTGAACATTTGGTAGCTTCCAGTGAAAACAGAAGCCCTTTAAAAGGGCTGTTATACCACTTTCAAGACCACAATGCTCCGCGAGGGAGGAACAGTGATTCACTCCACAGGGAAGCCCTCGCTGCCGTAGCAATGGTGAGGTATGCCACTGACAACATTTATTCGCAGAGATGATGACCTGAAAGACTAAACACAAACTCTTTAAACCACCAACCTACTGCCACCTAAAGATATAAAGATAACCAGAAATAAGTTTCCAGAACCGAACACAATAGTGTACATCTATACTAAAACTTTATTCCCCTTGAGACTTGACACATTCTCTTTTCAGCCCTGACACTGAAAGGTACAAGAAACTTCTCTCCTCCCATACTTTGCTTGGCTTTTGAGCAAGATACAGGAGAGCCACCAAGGCATTAACATTTAGATTAGTAACAGGGTGGGTTCTAGGCCCCTCTTGGAAGCTGACATTTTTCCTGTGTTGCTTTACTATCCATCTCTGTACAGAAATGGATATGTGCATTCCTCACAGACATTTTAAAAGAGTGTTCTGAATTTTTTCTCTTCACTTTGAAAAACATTACAGAACTGACCACCACCCCCACACACAACTACAAGCCAATGGATATGCAACTGACCTCAATATCTTCTTAAGCCCTTTTTTGGTCTGTTAAACTATATTTCATGGACAATTTATAGTTTTGTAGTTTAGAAGTGGAGGGGCAAGAGATGAAACTTGTTATCCCAGTGAGCAATAATTTAATCCAGTTTCAAGCAACTGAAGGTACCTTGTACTTCAGGGTACCCTTATGTCACGGAAAGTGCAGCTGCTAAAAGTTGATGCGCAGGAGCCAGCGGGTGATCAAGAGAGTCCCTGGTTATCAGAACCAAAGAGACCAAAGATCAAATGCCAGCAGTTTCATCTAACCACCCAGCGGCAGCCTCTGCAGATCATCAGTCATGGGAGCGAGCTTGGCAATGCTGCTCTTTATAGCACTACAGAGCTGATACAGCTTTTAGCAGGAACGCTCTTAGAATAACCCCTACTGACAGGAGCATTAAGCTGCTACACGCTCACTGGGAACACGAGGAATGACTATCAGCTGCCCCATATTTCTACCGGCTGGTGCCTTGCCCCACCCCTGAACTGTGAACAATGCTTTCCCGCATTTTGTTGAAATCAGGCTCTATGCAAAGGGTGCTGAGATCCTTTTGCATTCCAAATCCCAGGAGCGTGACATAACAAAGGGTTACTGAGGAGGTGGCACTGCTTACACAGGCAATAGAGTATCACCATGCATCAATCCCTACACATTCTAGTGTTTACTGCACACAAGGTTAGATTGAGACAGAGGGACCACACCCTGAGTTATGGTTACATTTGGGAAGAATTATTTTTTACAATTTCAAGTTTTAAAGGTGAAATCAGTTAAAGCTTCCAACAGAGTTGAGTCTCCGCTGATTTTAATTTGAAAGCATATGATCTACTGTCACCTACAGATTCATTACCTACAAACAGATCCATGCAGCCAAGCCAGTAGGACAGGATGCCACAAGCTCAGTGCTCCGCCAGGAAGGGACTTTCTACTACCACCTGCACACAGCCCTGCACGTTTGTGTTGGGTACAGGCTGTTCCCACTAGCAAGGCGGACCCTTTCCCAGAGATACTCATCAGCTTAGCTCCAAATAAGATTCCTTGTGCTGTTTATCCTTCCTGCTAATTGATGGCCTTCATGCTACCACAGAAATTGCTCAATGAGTACGTGGACTCTGTTATGCCTCCAACAATATGGGCAGCCCTCAACTTGCCCTACTTTTCCTATGTCTCATACTACTTTCTTGTCCTACTAGATCTGTTAGCCTCATGTGAAAGTAGATAACCTTTATGCCTGCTATGCACAGTTACAGAAGCAGTCGTTGCCTATCAGGAAATCTATTATATTATCTGCAAACCATGTCCTTTTTCGCCCTTTCCCAAGTTGTGTTGACTTTTCAGAGAAAAAAATAGAAGTATGTGTTGTACCAAGTTCTTGACTATTTGCTCTTGCTCTTCAAACACTGACTCAAATCATCTACTGTGGTTTCCAGCACACTGGGGAAGAGTATTTCTATTTCATCTGTTCTCATGCTGTTGCTTTTTATAGGTATCTAAATGACAAGTGAATAGTGTTAATAACCCCAGTGTAATGAAGGAAGCCCCAGGTCTTACAGGCAGGCGATTCTGGCACAGGTTACTGAAATTGCATCAACAGAAGAATCTAACATGGAAAGAATATGGCACTTTTAAAAAAACTAACTCCTAATGTCATTGCCTCAAAAAATCATCAACTCTTACCACCTTCTAATTCTGTAACTCAGAAGCACTTACTATTTATGAAATATGTCCAACAGAGCCCCTCAAATAACATCAGCAAGTATTCATCTTGTTTTTAGGAATTCTTCAGAAATCTGTGCTCACCTCTGATCTGCTCTACATCCTGTTGCCCCGTCACACTTTATCTGAAACGGTCACAAAGTTGCTCAATATCAGCAAGCAAAACAAGCGCATCCATGTAAGACACTGAATTGAATCTTCCTACCACTCCCTAGGCTGTGCACTACATTTTGGAGCAGAAAACTCCAAAGTGCTCATTTCCAAACCTGCATACTTACTACTAGTTCCCATGTTAGTCAGCAATACATCTTTTTTAATTTTCCTCTATCATTTACTAGTAAAACCAAACTTGTCCGCTAAGGTATCTTGATGGGGTTCACACAGGCACCATGAATTTCCATAATGAACCTTCATTTCTTTAAAAACAAAAAAAAAAAAAAAAAAAAGGGGGGGGGGTTGGGGTGGTAGGAGAGAAAAAGATCTTCCTTTGCACATTTGCAATGAGATCAATCAATGGGACTTGGGGACAGCACAGGTAGGAGCTCAGGAAGAAGTCTGCATGTCCCACCACAACAGTGAGGTAAGCTGCTCTGTTCCACTGCAGTGACTAAGTGACTAAGTGGCCTGCAACAAGTCACTTCATTTATAGTCAATCAATATGCCTGCACTGCTACACTCATCTGCTACAGAGGAGATGCCTGTTTTCAAACCCAGAACACTTGGTACATGCAACCTGTGTGACTCATGCGCCTGGTGACATTAAACTAAGGTAACTGCCCAAGGGCCTGAAAATTCTGACTGACAAGCAGATTTTCAAGTGAACGCAGAAGCAGATGAATCTTTAAGAGACATCAAACCAGTTATTCTGTCTTCACCCTCATTTACTGAAGTTTAGGGGTGGAAACAAGGAGGGAAATAAATACGCTCTAGGTCTCTGTGACAGACTGCTTTTTGAATTAAAAGAATAAATAATCAAAACCAGATCCAGCTGTTCTTTTACATATGCATTGTCATGCTTCAATGATTCAGACTGGATGTTTGCATTTTGACTAGTTAGATCAAGACTAAGCAGTCTAATCACCATGGCTGAGCTTTCAAAGGAACATCACAAATGAAGAGGTAGCATAAGAACCTTTGTTGAGCCTGTAACAATTAGGCCAACCTTCAAATTTTAGAAGAACTACAGAATATAGATGTACAGTCTAGGTATTTGCATCATGACACATATAGGAGCCTTGATTACTCATGCCAGTTCACTATACCAGGTCCTGCATAAACAGAAACCCACTGTGAAGAAAGCAGACTGCATTCTGCTTAGGTAGAAGTTTGTAACATATATTTAAAAATAAGATAAACACCACACCTCACATTTCACCTAAAGAAGCAGAACTGGAATTCAAGTGGGTCCCTTTCTTGTTCCTGCCCCAAAAAATCAGTATGAATGCATGACCACCTTTACAATAAAAAAGTGATGTCAATAAAAACCAAGTATCAACACAGAACCAAGCATCAATCACTGGATTACGTTTCATTACATTTCAAAAATATTTCTTATTTTGGGTTATTATGTGACACAACTCTTACAAAGCTGCTCAAAGAAAATCAGATTCAGTTTTATTTCCTGCAGCAGATCATACAGGAGTCAGGGTCATCCAACAAAACCTCACTGTCTCCATCATCCTTTAAATTTAGTCGTGGGCACCACATGTCAAGTTTCACTGCATAATGTGGACAGAAAACATGAGGGGAAAAAACAGAAGTAGGACATAAAGCCAAAACCAGCTTTTCTCAAAAACATGCAATGCAAACTAGCAGGAAAGTAATTCCTTGCATTGCACAGGCTAAAAGTAATTGTGTTGGTCACTCACATGTCACCTTCTCAGCTGTCCCAGGGACCAGGAAGTATCCATGTCTCAGGAAAAACTTCAGCTAATTCTAGAATATGCCAAACAGTCTGAGGTGCCTCTTACGGATGCTTGACACGCCATTTAAAGTAGTTTCCTTTCATTATTTCTGCCCGTATTGGTACTGCTTTCCAGAGCAGCAGTGGGCAGTGCATACTGCCTTTAGCAGCAAAGGAAACAATTGTCAATTATATGGCTCTGAAAGCTTTGAAAACTTCCCAGGAGCATGCCAGTTGGTTCTAAAATGTCAGGTCTACTCAAGAAAACAAAGCGGCAATTAAAAATTATTCCTATTCCCCTTCATTTTCCTCATTTTAGCTGCTGAATTTGAGTTACTACTCTTATAGGAGGAACCAGAAATTAAAAAAAAAAAAAAAAAAGCAGCTTATTTGCAAGGCTTTAAAACAAAGCCAAAAGGACTGAACAAGACAGTGCCAGAGGGCACCGCTCAGCTGTCCTGGTGGCACATGAATGGAGAGATTTGTCCCCCTCTTTGCTTCAGGAAGCCTCTGTTGAGCAGCAGGTGGATCTCTTCTGTTCTTTCTGCCTCCCATTTCATCTGTAAACCCCTTCCCTCTCAAGTGTGTAGTTACCACAGCAGAATATCTGAATAAATAACAAAGAATGACTTTGAAAGGGGGACAGTTTGCCATTGCCTGATTTAGCAGCCAAGTATTTTAAAAATAAAAATCTGTGTTCACTGGCAAAAACTGAAGCCAAATCGTTTGACAACATATTCCAGTCACGCTTTAAGAAGGGTGCATCACACTAAAGAAAGTTTAGCCAAGTAAGATGTGAGAGCCACAGGTACATAATGTCATTAGACATGAAAAGTGCTTATGCTAAATCTTCCATAGCCAGGCAATCTCATGCTGTGGGACTTTTGAAAGAGAATACACAGTGGAACCACAAAAAGCCTTGAAATAACTGCACGTACCAAACATCCAAGTTGTCTCAAAAGCACCATTTTTATCTCAACAAGCATCAGCTCATCTTCTATTTCTACACTACACAATACTTTTCTCCCTAACTGGGAGACAGGTGTACAAGGTTCCCACTAGGACATAATTCCCACCAAACATGCACTTTAATACCCAAGCTCTATACAGCAACAGTATCATCTAGCTCTCAGGAGTGTTAGATGTACCTACCCCCTCAGCATGTTCATCTTAGCTAGAACTGCAAGATGAAAGAAAACCCAAACCATCTAGCTTAGAATTTACGTATCACTTCACACAGCAGTGTATCACTAAATCCCTGAGCTACAGAAGGACTTTGGGAATTTTACTGTGACTTTTCTCGTCCCCCTCAAGTTCAGGCTGCATTCACAGCACGAGGAGCAGCCTGGTATTCTTCACTTTAGACAGGTTGTGCACTTAGAAAGGCTCCTCTATTAGCACACTATTTAATGAGAAAAGCAAAGTCTGCTCCACCAGCCTGTAATTTACCAATCTCCAAGATGCATATCCAGTGTGAGGGTATGTTCTCAGGTAAGCAAAGATACACAGTACTCATGGGGTACTATCACAGATCTTTCCATAGAACACCATGGCCACACGTTTCACAACTGTTTTTGAACGCGAGCACGGCACCCCAAAAAGCCCAGAATGGCAACCTCAGCTTTCACCTCAGTTATGGAGAGCTATGAATACGTGCCCTGAAGAGGCTCCCTTCTAACCAGAAGACACGACCTAAAAGCAAAGTTTTAATTTACAAATGTTAACAATAAAAAGGTTAATCCCTATTGCAGCAGAATTATTGGGTTTTTTTTCTGTGCCAGTCCTTCTCAGGCACCTAAGCAGCAAAATTGGAAATCCTGAGGAAAGCAAAGCACCTTTTACAACTGGAACTTAATGTGACCAGAATCAGGAATCCTGCAGAATCTTCAACTGTACTCGCCCAGCTGTAGTGTGCTGTTGGTATGTGGTAGAGTTACAGCTATTTCTGTGCTTTAAACTGCACATTTCCATACTCTTTAACCTCTGTGTCTCAAAACAGTCTCCAGCTTAATTTAGAAAGATGTATTTCATAAAATATATATATAAATATATGTATTTCACAAACATCAGGCATATGACCTCACTTCCTTTGGTAGGCATGAGAGACAACAGGAAACAAACCAAACCATTACTGCAGTAGCTACATAAATCATGTGGACCAGTAGACTTTTTATAAAAGACATTTTATAAATTTAATAGATCTAAAGGACCTTTTTGTTGGTCAGTAGACACACATAGGATAGCCAGGTTTAATTCTAGTCTCAAGTTATGCACTAGAAGCAGGTAATAAGAAAGTTGACAACAAAGAGCTATTTTGTTTTAAAATCCTATTTTTGGTCCAAGTCTAAGGAGTACCATATAACAACTCATGGAAATAGAAAAAGCTCAGTACCCAAAATAAATGCACCACATGAACTGCAGTGTGTATTTACACAAATGCCTCGTGCTGGCATCAACAGGATAGGGGGAAAAGCAGCTCCAAGGGCTCTCACTGTTCAGAGAACACATTCTTACAGCCGACACTTCCCTACTTAACAGGTGGGTTTCCACATGGCAACACGTGGAAACACATTTCTGCATACACAGGCAGCCGTGTCTACAGATGAAGAACACTTCTTCCTCTTCCCCAGGCCAACTGCTGGATGATGTTGCATTCCCTGGGCAGCAATTTTCAGTCGAACTGCCCAGCTAAAAAAGGAAACTGAAATCAATGCCCCTAATACAAACTCCAATTCATCTCCATGTGCCAAACTGGAGACCTATTTTGTATTAAAACCTACTGGACTTGGGGATCTTAAAGGTCTTCTCCAACCTTTATGATTCTATTACACATCCAACAGATTTTTCGGATTAGAAAAGTTCTGTAGGAACAGTCGTGACGACTACAACAATTTTATTCTATTTGCTTTAATGTAATACAAAGTGAAGAAGATACTTCTCAGCCCTCTTTGATCCCTTCTTGGCCACAAAACTACCTATGTTTAGAGAGGCTTCAGATGGTACCAGGGTAAGTACATTGCTTACTTCAAAGACTGGCAAAACCAAGGGTAAAGCAGATTCCTGGTTCACTGCAAGACTCAAGTGTTTGCGACAACTGGAAGATGTAACGTAATACGGGTTGACTGAATTCAGGTACCTTCCCAGCCTCTTTGGTGTGCTGTGAACAGACGGGCACTGCAACTGCAATTACAGCCAAATGACAGAACTGGCTCTGATAAGCTAGTTTTCAGGAGACAGACAGATCAAGTACTGCTGTAAGAAATGCTATTATCTCGGTAAACATCTCTGCTAATCTGGCTAAACTAAGCTGGACCAGTGCTACAAATCTGGCTTCTATACAAGAGTGGAAAACACCGACTTGAAGAAATTCTCTGGAGCTGAACACAGCCCTCCAGCTCTGTAGAAGACAGAAAAACATACTGAACACACGCCCAGGCATCTCCCTTTCTGCAAACTGTACCTGATAGCTCCAGTCTTTAAGAGGGACTGCATCCCCCCAGACCAGACAGGTAGGACTAGAGAAAGAGTTCTGAAAAGGCTTTGAGTCAACTTCAATTACCTTCCTTCTGCTAGTTTTACAGAAGTTTGTAGTACTTGCTAGTGTCACTGGAAAATATTTTCAGCCTTCCTTACCCACTTGTGATACAAACAAAAGCCATCATATTAAACCACTCAGAAGACAGATCTGTTGTTCTAGGTGCACTTTGTAGCTATCTAACAATAAAATTAAAGCAGCCTTTTAAAAGTGCCACCTCCATAATGGTCTTATGAACAGTGATTCACTATTCCTCAGATCTTCAAAGCAGCTAAGATGTGCAAGTCCTCAAAGACTTACAAAAAAGGTCCTTAAATGTTTTATTTCTCAGTGCCATGTCTTTCCCTTGTGACTTTTTATCCCATGGGTGCTTCCAACTCAAATGGGGAGCCCTTGTAGATAAGGTAAATTAAAAAAATCCAACAAAACCACATTCTTCTGAGAGAAGGCCTTATTGATTAAGATTTGAATATTCAACAATCCTTAGATAGATATATGAAAGAGCTCTGCTAGCTTACACAGACAAAATTAGTCTTTAGTTCAGTGGAAACCTGTGCAGATGACAAGGTCATAGAGACAGAGGATCACTAATACACCAGAGCGGGTCCAACTTCTACACTTGTATTCAAGACTTAAAATGCTGACTTAAGATGAAGACAGTCTTTATTCTAAACCTCTGCAGTAACTTCCTATTCCTTCTCCAGAAAGGGGTTAAGTACTTCACCCAGACACTGTGTGCTTGGAAAGGTCTACAGCTCAGGCACATACAGACAAAGGAAGTCAGAGCTCTACATGTTATCTCAGGTTTCCGCAGTAACGATGGCTTCTCTTCAACTATGCATTTAACATTCCCATATTCATGTACATAGGAACAGGAGCCAGGAAGATGGATTTGCTAAGACATTAAAAGGCAGGGTGCTTCTTGTGTCCTGTCTGAACCTAGTGAAGGGAGACCAGGCCTCCACTAAAGATTGATACCTTTTCCCTTAAAGCTTTCCAGCTGGGTTCTCCAACACACAGCAAAAGGCTGGGTGATAAACCCCTGGGTGTTTTGTCAGTCTACAGACGTGAATATCTACAGCCCAAGCTTACAAGCTGCAGAAATTACTTGGTTTAACTTTTGTTTCTACCAGGTTAGCAAGTATGTTCCTCCTCAAAACAGATCAGCTACACTAACAACGACCTTTATAGACCGAAATCCCCTGAAAATCATAGAATCATAGAATGGTCTGGGTTGGAAGGAACCCCAAGGATCATACAGTTCCAACCCCTCTGTCACAGGCAGGGCCACCAACCTCCAGGCCTGGATGCAGCATTCTTTCAATATAATGCTACTATCTGCTGTATCTTAAATGGCCAAGGATAAACAAGAGCCAAGAGATAAGCCAGGGAGGGTCAGCCAAGAGTGGAACTAATCAAATTTGATTTGAAGTCAGACTCTCACAGTGGTCTGTTAACCACAGATTCTGTTATGTATCTCATTAGCCAACAGGTTCACACTTTTTGGTACATGCATGTTTACAGAATGACACCTTCAACCAAAGGCATACATACACGACCTATCAAAAACAGCCTGGGTCAAACTTTAGGTGGTAGAATGCTTTCAAGAGGAAAGTCTCTTGAGAATTTAACAGAACTTAACCTAAACACCTAGTCATTTTTCAAAAGGGATTCTTCTTTGTGGTTTTACATCTTTCATGTGAGCTGCTACAGTATCAAAAGTGCTGTAATGAAGTTAACACCAACAGCAGATATGGGCTACTGAGAAGAAAGATCGTTTCATGCTTAGCAGCTTGATGCATTTGAGGAAGAAACTGAAAGTTGTTGTTTTTTCAGATGCATTTCAAACAACTTGCAAAACACACACACCCAGCAGAGAAAAACCAGAACCTCAACATTAAGACTTATTTTTCCATCCTGATGTTTTACTGGATTTTAAGGCTCAGACTTTACATACTAAAAAAAAATAAAATGATGCAAATGGTTACAATATACATTCCTCCCATAGCTAAAACAGCCCAAACCACTGCCTACTATTCTGTGGCTGCAGCTTTACCAACGCAGTGCTTCATGTTTATGGACAACCAGGGCCCCAGTCTGACACTGCCTCACACTCAGGAATATCTGCCTATTTGAGTAATTCAGGCAGGCAACTAAGCCATGGGCACACACAGTTGGAGTGCTAAACCTAGGCAGTTCCTGAATGATCTGACATGCGGGGTGGCATGAATGCTTCTTGTTACAGATTTTGGTTTGCTCTTGTTGCACACTTGAGGTCTATGCAAGCCATTAGCAAGAAGTGTGATGCCTGGTCTGGAAAGGTGCAAGATTAAGAACTCTCTTTGTCATTTAGATGGAGACAGCCCCACGCTGAAGCAGAAACAGTAAGTACCCCAATTCAGATACCAAGAATGGGAGTATTTATCCCAGTCAGCCGACACGTATTTCTAGCAATTCATGCATTCGTTCCAACAGGATTCCTTAAGAATGGGCATGGAATGACAGAAATAACAAAAACTAGACTAAAAATTGCCTTTTTATGCTAACATACCTGCTTGCTTATTATTGCTTCTCACAGAATCAGACAGCAATATGACTGACTCCATCTGAATAATATTCCAATGAATATGCCAACAAAAGCAGTCCAAGAGAACTTATGCTACCAGTATTTTATTTTTCAAGCATCACAATTAGGCTGTGTCAGCTAAGGGTCTGCACAGACACATGGATTGAAAATATAATAAATCATTTAACTGCACTTATCTGTATCAATGTTTTGCTTGAGAACCTACTGCTATGCATCTGTGGGACAGATGAAGAAACACAGTATAGATGTATGAAAGTGATGACATACTCTTTACAAAATTACACCATTTGAATGGATTTTGGATCCAAAAGCTTGTGACTAGCTGTCTTACACCATTTTTCAAAGAGAAACATCTCTCTCTCACCCTTATTGTACTTTAAAAAAAAGAAAGTATGATCCTCCATACTGACTACAGATAAATTCAATGGTCTCACAGATGAATAAGAAACAGCATTTAGTTTGCTAACTACACACACCTAAGTATCACATAATTATCCAAAATTAATTACTGAAGTTCTTCACTCAATACGGAGATAAAGTTTAATGAAGGCAAAAGGACTGCAAACCAAAATTGCACATACATCTCTGTATTTTATTTATTCCCCTCAGCCATTTATCTCCATCCCTAGTGTACCAATACGACTGCTTTACATTACACTGAACTCTCAGTATACCAAATTTAAAACCTGGAGCACTTCAGAGATCCTGCCATGCAGAAACTGCTCTGCCAACCTGAAGAACCACTGAACTGCAACAAGGGAGTAGAAGGAAGTAAGAGCATTACAGACTATCTTTACCGTCACAGAAACTGTAACGATCAACTCTTTAGGCAAAGATTTTAAAAACCAACTTCAGTCTGGCACAAGGCAATGCTGCTTCAACTTCAGTGGAGATTACTGATAAACTTGTCGTAGTAATGGTGGAAAAGGAAAAAAAGAACAAGACAAACCCCCTCTGTTAATTGCAGTTTTCAAGCTAGCTTTAAACCTGGATGAAAGTATCTCAACTTCCTGACAGAGCAGCTATGGTGCATTTTGCACAGCTTCACAATAAACTGCCTCCACATTCAGAAAATGCAGAAGGAGGCTAGAAGTTACATTCTCTCCGGACTTCCTGAAGTTTCTGAGTCACGCCCTTGAAGTTTCAAGATTTCCTGACACCTTTTCTGGAAGTGTATGTTTTTTAAATAGCTAAACCACAACACAGGAATTATACTGTGTGTGACAAGATAAATCCATCAGGATACAGAGATAAGCAAGCACCAGCTTGAAACATACAGACAAAAATTTTGTTGAGGACCTACACTTCAGAAAGGGACCTCCAGTGCATTAAATTCCTTGTTGCTTCTCCACCACTGGGACCAACGCAGTCAGGTGCTGCTAAAGTGCTCCCTTTCTTCTTTTCCCAGAAGTTGATAAAGTTGATATAAATCAAACAAGCTACTGCCACCTTTGTCTGTCTTATGATACCATTGTCCTCATCGTCGCCAAAGCAGGGGTATACATCAGTGAGAAAGAAGTAGCAGCAGATTTCTTAAGGAACTTCACTCACCAGGGCCTGGATCTGGTCTCAGGCAGCGGTACGGGGGTGGCAACAGCCCAGCTGATCTTCTCCTAATGCTGCAATTGCACTGTACAGTCAATAGACATTCAAAAGCTCCCTGCTGAACTGGTAAAGTATCTGGTCCAGCATTTACAACCTAGATCAGATGTTCCCAAAGAGTAGCATACCCTGAAGTAATTGTATGCTATTCTTGATATAAGATACATGCCTCTAGCTTCCAAATCCGTCCAGGCAGAGGCTTTCATCCAGCCTGCAGGAATTTACATCTCCTGCCAACAGAACATACACTTCCAGATCAGAATGTGAAAAGAAAGAGAGGACTAGACTGATGAATGATGGGAAGAACTAGGGAGCTGAGACCAAAGGTAGATGATACTGTGCAGTTGGGATACAAGATCGGGATAAGAACATGAAAAAAAAGGCGTAACAATTTGGGTACTACTGCAGACATGACTCATGCAAATTATGAAGTTAAAAATATTTTTAAATTAATGCTATCTGTCTGTAAATCTACACATGCACTTACTATTAATTCCATCTAGTTGAGGGATATTAAAGCCTCCAGGTACTGGATGTTCTCAGCTTATGTCATCATACATAGAAGCATTTAGGCTGGGAAATACCTTTTAAGTTCATCAAATCTAACTGTTAACCTAACACTACCAAATCAATCGCTAAACCACATCCCTAAATGCCATATCTACACATATTTTAAATACTTCCAAGGATGGTGCCTCAACCACTTCCCTGGGCGGCCTGTTCTCATGACTGACAACCTTTTTGGTGAAGAAATGTTTCCTAATACCCAATCTAAACTTCCTCTGGTGCCACTTGAGGCCGTTTCCTCTCATCCTGTTGCTTGTTCCAGGGTAGTTGGAGAGAGCATTAGTTCGGAGTCCACTGGAAACACCTTACTTTAAGTTGCTTTTATCTTTAAACAAGAAGTGCTAATATTCAAAAGACTTGATTTTTTTTTTGAATCACATAAGTAACACACTGAAATACAAAAGATGCCACTGAATCAACTACTGAAAGAAAACCAAAAACCTACGTTTTGTTCTAGAGGCCCAACATTTTGTTCTAAATGCCCAATACAGATTTTATATATATATATATAAATGTATTTATATTTTAAATAAATAATTAAATGTCATGAACTACTGGTATCTGATGGGAAGGAACTAAAATACTCAGCCAACTTTTCATTCTGGCACCCTGCACAACCTCAAAGTCATGAGACTAAAGAAATCAAAGACTGTTGTCCAAAGCACTAGCTGACATCAACCAAGCACGACATGGTAAGGGAAGGGTCCTGGCCTTCCTTCTAAAGCTATGCAATAGGAAGAGATCAAAAAGCTTTTTTAAGTGTGACTAGGTTCTACAGCTTCTGCTATTTCTCTACCTCTTCCATTCTTCTAAAATAATCCACTCTTACATCATATTGCATGCTTCCCTAGTACTAATTGCTTTCAACACATAATACAGTCCAGAAATAACTCTGATATAAGAACAATGTAAGAACTTTACATGCCTTTCTCAATTGGAAGTTAAACAATGCTGAGTGATTACATTAATTTAAACACAACTTTCCTTCTCCATTCTTCATCTAATGCATCTGTGAAATGCTGATGCCCATGGTGATGACGGCATCAGTTTCAAGACTCCAGGAAAAGGCATGCATCAGCTCCTTCGAAACACTTCAAAAGAATGACTTTGCTACCAAAACAGGACACAAATTACAAACATTACCAGTGAAGCTTAGCAGTATATGAAGTCTTACTAAAAAAATGAGAAAACTGAAATGATAATGTCACCTAACAGCCTTTCAAAATACTGCCAAACTAACAGTGAGTATGAAATTGTTAACAAGTAGTTTCAAATTGCCGGTTTTCCTTAAATATGCTTCGGCTTCCTGTTTTTAAGCTCATATTTTTTTCTATCTGGAATGTGCCAACAAGACTGTCTGTGGCATGTTCTCTATGTGTTTTCCTTATACTTCTACAGACGCGAAAGCCGCAGCCTTCAGGTGCTAAAACCCACACCACTGATTTCAGATGCTAAAACCATTGCTCTAGCTATTGTTCACTGCTTGCACAAGTCTAGCTGCAGGCCATTCGACTATAAGGGAAAGCAGTTTAAGCATAAAGTACCACAGAGAGGGCTAATAGCAATGATGAAATAGCTGATGGTCCTTAATTTTTATTTGGTTTAAATATCACCAGATAAAAATACAGCTTTTTGGAAAACTACTTGTTTAGAATATTAATCCCTAGCCTATTAAACCCAGGAAAATCGACCACACTTATAAATCAGATAACAAAGGGAAATAATTTGCCTTCAGACCAAATTGCCCCGGGTTCAGTATTTTTCTCACTTGGCCTGGGGACTTCCCAATTACTCACATACAGCCTTCCGTTTTGTAGGTGCAACACAAAAAAAGCCCAAAGGCTTCTGTTCCTTCCAGCAACTTAATTACTAGTGCCTGGAGAAGAACTATGTAAGAAAAAAGTATGGTTAAGATAAGCTTTTCCCCTGTTTCCCCAGTTCGTTGTCTGAAACATCTAGGCTAGTGACATGAAAACAGCACCACAACATCAAATCAGGACTCTTAGCTTCCTGTTTTGCACTAATTCAAATAATTGTAACAGTGACTCACTGATTTTCAAGTTAAAACGATATGCCTTTATCATAAACCATCTGTTTAATCTTCAGTCTTGGAAATTTTTATACGCGTTTATATGCTCCATTGAAAATATTTTTTTTAAAAAACCCCACAAATCTGCTGACAGAGACATGGAAAATGAGATAACATTCATGAAAAAAATATTCTTAACTTATGCATAGGCTCACCTTAAATCTTTTATCCTGCAGGACTTTCTTAATGGCCACAAGCTCTCCTGAATCACAGAGTTTGGCTTGATACACAACACCAAACGATCCATTTCCAATCACCTTGGTGTCTGTGTAGCTAACTTCTTGTGGTCGGTCCGGACCTTGTCCAGGAGTTGCCACTACTGTAGTCACTTTGCTGCCATCTTTGTCTCCTAGGAAGCAAAGGGTACAAAAAATAATCAAAATACTTGTGGAAACAATATGACCAACAAGACTTTAAAGCATGTATGTATTTCAACATTACAGAAAAAAAATAAAACACCCATACATAATACAAAGAAAACACTGAGCATACTTTTACTGAAAAATTTTGTGGTAACAATTTTTCTTACAGATCATTGCTAACAAAGATATTCCATTTCCAGGAGCAAACAGCTCAACAATAAAATGTGATGCATGACCAAGACAAGCACTTATTTCTACATCTGATTTACAAAAGTGGTACTAAAGAGACTATTCTTTGTATCATCAAAATGAAGCATTTCCCAGTGTTTTCCTATAACTGATGATGCCAAACTGATAGTATAGCCTGCAAAGCAGCACTCTGTCTTTTCTCTGGCAAGAAAGACCCAACCAGAAGCACTGACAAAGTCTGTTACCGATCCACCTAAATGGAAAACTTCAGCTTGCATGTATTAGGAAATAAACTTTTCTCAAAGCTGGCTGTGGGCACCTGAAGCGAAACCTAGGCTGCATCTTGCAGCACAGTCCTGCTCCTCCCTTCTTCTATGCCAAGAAGGGCGGCACTCCCTGGGGCAGAGGGAGGAAAGAGAAGGATGACGACGGCACATGCTTAACTCACAACTTGACATGAACCAGAATGCAGACAGGGACGTGCTGTCAGGATGCAAGATCATGGTGGATGCTGCGCAGGTGAACGTGCTGTGGTGTGAATGCAGTGGCTGCAGGTTTCAGCGGTCCACAGCCAAGTACTTGTGCACGCAGAGCAAAGCGGCCACTTTCCCATCAAAAGACAAAGCCGCTACTACCTGCTCTTAGACCACTGTTATTGCCAACCGTGTTCAAAGTCTGATTTTGTTTGTAATAGGACCAAAGTTTGAGGCATTCTGCAAGCCTACACTGGGCATTTATTGCCCCTTCAATTGCCACAGCTCAAGTTACAGAACAGAATAGGGCTGTAAGAAAAAACAACCACCACCACCACCACACAAAACCAGAAGCGAACTGCTGTTCCACAGCGATCAATCACTCTGCAAGCCTACAGAAGCCGCACTCAGGAGATGCCTGTCACATCTGCATTGTGAAAGTTTCCTCCCACAGCTTCCCCAAAGAATCTCTTCCAGTCCTTCACTGTTCGTGCATTTAGAGAGATTTTTCTAGCAGGTAGCTCTGATCACTTCTAGTGCAGTTTAGAAGTAAATTGCTCCTTGTCCTGCTCCCAGAAGGCACAGAAAATGACACAGCTTCCCCTTGCCCTCTTTCCCACACTACCCCCTTGAAATAAGCTGCAAAGAAAGTTACCCTGATGGAGAAGCTATTTCTTTTTGGAGGACCTCTCCTCTCACTGCTAAAAATCTCTCAGGCACAGTACCCAAAACTAGACCCTGCAGAGGAAGCTTACTGCAGCTCCACCCAGCGTGCTGGTGATTCCTCATGCCCAACTTACAACACAGTTGTTTGTACAGCCCAGCACAATATTTGCAGCTTGTGCAATGCTGCAGCTCAGCTAACTCATGGTCAGTTTGTGTATCAAATTCTCCTCAGCAGAGCTGCTGCCTGTCCAGTGCTTGTCCACTTTCCACTTACAGAAATGGATTACTCTTATCAAAGCCTAATATTCTGCATTTGTCCTAACTGAACTGCATCCAAAGTTACTTAACACTCTTCTGTCAGCTTGTCACATCCTTCAGGCACATAGTCACCACCAGAAGGAGATCCATTTCACAATGCTACATGAAGTTTGTCTAAGAAATATGCAAAAGCCAGTGAATATTGTCAGACTGCTCAAAGACTCTATAAAAGCCTATTAAATCTCATCCTCATTTCATCTTGGACCTCTTGTTATGTCCCAACAGAATAGCCCAATCATTTTGTATACCTTTCCCAGGGGATCTCCCGTAGTCCATTGTTTTCCTGGGGTTTGCAGGAGAAAATGAGTTTCAGAACTTAAGAGTCAAGATACACACCTGTCACTACTTCTTCTGTACCTGTAAGATCCCAAGAAAACCCGATCGGCTTGGCATGATGTGCTCCTGAAAAACCCACATTAACTGTCACTCATCCCTTATGTTACCTTTTTACAGTCCCTACCAATCCAAGCAGTTGGTTTTATGCATCCAACTGCTCCAAGAAGCAAATGAACAAATTATACACACACACACACACAGATATTTAAGTACCTTACTGCAATGGATGCAAATACTTGCCAAGCAAGTTATCACCCTTCCCCAAAATATTCATGTGAAGGTGAGATGCAGGTTTACAAATTTGAAGAGAAACAACCAAAAAAAAAAAAAAAGGTAAACTGAAAAGATAGATCAACATCTGATCTGAGAGAGAGTGGAACACAAATGGAAGCAGACAACACTGCATGGAAAATTCACCCTTCTTTTTGGTAACTGTGAAAAATAAATGGAAGGAATCCAGGAAAAGAAAGAACATTAAACCCCCTTTTTTGGTAAACAAGTTGAAAGTAATTCTGATAGCAGCCCTGTATTTTATTTGCCCGACTACTCTGTGATTAGCATTCTAACCCAGCATATATAAATAGATAACATCTGCTTTACTGCAACAATCTTCATTTAAAATGTAGCCCCCTACTTCACATTTTTTAGGGCTTTGCCCCACCCCCTTGGTCACCAGGCCTCAATAGTATTGAGGTTATTGCTAACAAGGTTTCCTCCCCACTTTCCCAAAAATCAAGACTACTGAAGTCTTAGTGGTAAAAAAACACAAACCCAAATTTGTCTCTGTGAATACTAGTCGAGATTTGAAGTACTTTGTATCAATACATGGGTTCTAAGGACACTTTCCAGAGCTGCAATTAATTTGGGGGTCTCCTCAACCACATAAGCAAACTCCGAATTTCATGTCACATCAGGTGGTTCTTCCCAACATGGCACTGGACAACTTCTCCAGAGCTCGAATGAGAAGGCAATTAGTGTTACAGACTTTCCTTTACCACCACAGAAAAAACAGCTCCCAACTGAACTTGTTAAAATTTTTGGTGCTTAAAATTGTAAGACCTGACACTTTCATTAGCTACACCAAGAACTAGTTTGTTTTGTTACCAGAATGTTACAGAGCATTAAACCTCCTAGATGGCACTTCCAGTTTCCTTCTTTCAATAAAAAACAGCTCTTGCAAATCCATCCCAAAAAGCTGCTGTAATGCCTCCAAGCTTTCAAAAAATAAGCCTGTTGGAGTTTCAGTTATGCTCCATTACATAATAGTTGAACAGCAGGGGGAAAATTTACCTAGCACCTTTAACAACTTTGATCTCAAAGGCTAAAACATCTCACTACTTTACAAAGTATACAAACATTGTATATTTGTATTACAGCAGCATCCAGGGGCCCAAGCCTGTTTTGCCACTCGTTGCAATGCAGAGATGGATGTACTGTTCAGAAGCCCACGGGCAATTCAGAACAGTTATCCTGGGGTTTTTTTTTTTTTTACTATCTGGACAGCAGGAGTTGACTTGCAAGTTGAACAGCATATAAAGGAGTTCCCTAAAGATAATGAAGAACACCCTTTTCCAGCAATCTTCACCACCTACAAAGGGAGATTCCTAACAGCAAACACCAAGAAGCATTGTACCACAGCAAGTCTTAACGAGAAGCCTAGACAGTTTCCATCTCATCCCTTCCACCGCTTACTTTGTTTCAGACTGTCAGACTTAGTGGCCCCACTGGATCAGCAAGCATTGTCAAACACACAATACTCTGGACACCTTCGATTGTAGGTCTACAACAGAATTAAAACATTGAATTGAAAAACTAAGGAAGGAAGGAAGGCCCAAACACCAAGATACTAAACAGCTCCTGCACCACAACTCACATCAGAACATTCACCGATATCTGTCCAAAAGAAGACAGTTTCTGGTGCCAGTGGCAATATGACCAAGCCTTACTGTAACAAGCAAGCAGATTCATGTGATTCTACAGCCATCATCAAAACAAATCACCTTTTCAACACCCACAACAGAAGCAGCAGCTATCACTCTAAAACACTTGTATTTTCACCTGGTATGTTTGATTCAAATACTTAAAGCATTTCCCCATGCTGTTTTGATCTTTAACATCCATAATGTGGTACTTGGGGGTGTTTTCTAATGAAGAGGCTATTCCAGAAGTCTGATGTGGAACTGAAAACAAAATTTTAATTCCTAAATGCTCTATTCTTTTTAGCTCACTTTCTACCTTTACCACATTAAGACCATTCAGGACAAGTCACAAGCATTAAGTAAAGTCAGTGGTTTGAAATCAGAGAGCACTCATCAGTTTGTGGGACGTAAAGAACATACTCCGCTTACAAGCCTGCAGTTTATAAGAGCATCAGTGCAAGCTCCAACTCTATTTTCCAGTATCTTGGTATAACTTCAGAATGGCTCATGTTTTTATTTTACTGAATGCCAAAGGTGAATAACCCTTTCAAGCTGAATATTAATTCAATCTTGTACATCTGGGGGGAAAAAAGTCAAATATATTCAATTCTGTCTTTTGTTCACCAGTTTATACTGATTCATACTCATTTTTGTTTAATCTTAATTTATCTTAATGCATGGTTTGGGAAGGGGAGGCATATAACTCAAAAGAAACAGTGGCAGATATTTATCCAAGTGAGATGAGGGATTCTGCTACTGGACAAGCATTTCATCACATAAATACCCCACCAGCCGCAGATACCTACTGCCAGCTCAAAACTGACCATTCTACTACTCTACTGCACATCTACTTTTTGCCAGTGCCTAAACTTTGCTGACAGTCAATAAAATTCACTTCAGACTTCAGACCATGAAAGAGCCCTCTGCTATTGATGAGAACTCCTCCCACGCCTTCTAAGGAATGGGACTGGTGAAAGTCCAAAGTCCTATCTGCCCCACATCCCTTCAGCTGTTCAACTTCTGACAAAGCAGAACCAACACACATGCACAACCAGCGACTAACAATTCTTTCAGCTACATATACACCCTCTTCCTACTCTTTTATATGTTTTGAAGTTGAAGGGAAGAAACAATGAATAAGCAGGATGTTTACAGCTGCTTTCTTCCTAATTCCAATGCAACCTCAATACTTTGTTCTTCCTACAAACTCCTCCCCTTCCTCTTTTTCTTTCCTCTTTTTTCCTCTTTCTTTACCCATCTCCTCTTGTTTCCCTCTTCCAACTGTCACATTCCTACTTGCTCGCAGGTCCTCCCATTAGATGTTCCTTAGGGTTTAAGTCCTACAAGAAAACCTCACAGACTTACACCACACTCCCTGAGGCCACATGATTGTTTGACTCCACTTAATTCAAGTGTCTTCAATGATCTGTTTTAATTCACAGTGCCACCTCCCTATTAAGACATGGCTCAATATTAAGTTGATATTGACTGCTTCTCCCTTTCCCAAGTCTAAGGCTTCCATGCACTCTTTCGTCTTCATTTGCTCCATGTTGAATACAGTTGCTGGAAACCCTACACTGCTCAAACCAGCCCCTGCCAATGTAAGTAGGTTACAACCAGCAGCTAACATAACTACCTACAGAGAAGTAAGTGACCAGAAGGGGATGGAAGTCTATCAGAATTGCATTGGCTTTTTTCAGCCATTGACAATTGAGACTGTCAAAAAATCTGAAACACATTATGAAACAAATGTCTTAATAGAAAGCACAAGAAAAACTATCTGCTGGGATCCGATGCTGACCATCAGATTAGGCTATGAAATAAAACACCTGCCTTCTTAGATATCTGTTCAAGGTATGTGAAGGGAAGAGGTCATCAGCTGCTCTCAGAGTCTTCAGTGTTTGAGGCAATTGCCACATATGTTTGAGGCAATACATTGTCAGCAGTAGGTATCACAGTGCTAGGTGACATTTTTCTAATTATTTTCCCTATTATATTTTTAAATTTTTAATTTCACAAAAAGATAATTATGAGCCAGTACAGAGGAAAAAACAACAACAAATTGTGTTTATGAATTGGTCTACTAGAGAGCTTCCTTTCTTCATCAGTGAACTGCGTAAGTGTTACCTAGTGGTAGACAGCAGAAGATAGGAATGAACATTCAAGGACCAAATTGTAAAAACCTTTAGAAAATCAAATAAAGGAGTCTAACAAAATAGACTATTTGGATCTTTAAATTTAGCCCCAATGAAGGAAGTCCTTGAATTTCAAAAACTTTTCAGGTCAAACACTGAACAAAAACTCATTAACTGTGCCAATCACAGCCCAGAGAAGGCAGACACAGTCACTAAATATATGTGTGTGTATACACACACACACACACTTGTTTTAGCACAGGAAATGTCATCTGACTTCTTGACTGTAACTGAATACTGAAATAAAGGAGCAGCCATCAGACATTACTTAAGATCAGGAGAATCTCACGATTTGTGTCCAAGGATTTTGGAAGAGTGAGCTAAGTCTGGGAAGTGATCTTGATTTTTGAAAGAAATCAGAACACTTGGAGAACTTCAGAGGTACATGGGATGATTCAAATAATCCTGTGAATTTGACAAATCCAGATGATGTACCATATCAGCTATTTTGACAGTGAATAAAGCAGTAAGGTGGTTTACAGAAACTGGATTGTTGGACTCCACATTGTTAAAGAGATTACAGGTTCGCTAGGAAAAGTAAGGGGAAGCACTGATACAAAAGCACTGTGACTTCTGGAGGGTTTCTGACTTGCACACCCTAAATTAATGAAAAAACACATCATAGAAACACAATTATTAATCAAGTTACAATACACTAGCCCATAAACTTCAACATAGCTATGACAAAACAGCATACAGTAGGAGGCCTCACTGGCATTAATCTTTGGCCTCACTTTCACAACCTCATCAAGTTCTTGGTCCCAAGATTTAGAGAGCTATGCAGAGGGTAGAGATCAACAAAACAGCAATTGGCCTCCCTCTGAATGTAAACCAGGCACAAACAACAGAGGGATCCAAGCAAAAAAACCTCTACAAAAAACCCCAAAAGAACCACCCCACAAAAAACCCAACAAAACCAACCTAGAGTTCTCTTTCCTATCTGACATCCATGCAACAGCTTTGGGAACACTCGTACCAGCTAAAATTCAGGGATGATGATTCAAAACACTAGAGATTCAGAAAGAAGCCACAAACATTACAAGGTCAGAAAAATACATTACTTTGAGTGAGACTAAGAGCTCAAATAATTTAAGTCAAAGAGAAAGCTGGAGGCTTCAATCTAAAAGCTACCTGCTTAAGGGACAGGCTCTGCTCTGCAGGTAAAGATGATCTTCCATGCAATGAACAGAAACAGAAACTGCAGAAGTTCTGGACTGATTTTTGAGTGGACAAAATTAATGAGGAGAATGTTTTTTCTTAAAAAAAAACCAACAAACAAATATAAAAACCCCTAACAGTTAAGGTTATTGCTGCAACACAGATTTTTATTTTAGATTGCAATCTTTTCTAAATCATGCAATATGCCACAACTGCTAGGCTTGAAATAAGAAAGCCTTCACAGGATGAATATAATGACTCTTTGGCCTTAAGAAGGTCAGAAAGGTTCAATACCTACATAAGCCACTTTTTTTTCTACCCAGCTTTAATGCAATGGCTCAACAGCAGATACACTGCTTTCCACAACAGTCAAAATCTGCGTTTAATTTAAACCAAAACACAGTAAAGTGATAAATGATGAAAAGGTGAAAGGCATTCTTTGGCTTTGTTGTCGATGATCAAATGACAGTCACAGTTAATTGTCAATTCACTTCCGTTCAATATAGAGACAAATAATCAGGACACGTTTCAGCAGCAACTGCCAAGCCAAACATTGCTAAGGTAAAAGGTTTTTAGAACACTCGTCCTTAAATAAAAGCTGCCTTTGCGTCTAGCTGGACACAAAGGAAGGAAGGGGGAAAGAAAGAAAGAAAGAAAAAAAAAAAGAAAAAGAAAAATCACCCCACTTGCACCAAAAGATACTGATGCTTTTTTGATGTCAAGAAATTTCAACACCTCCCAGAAGGCAAAACCTCTAATCCCAAAAACCCGTTGGTACCTACATTTTACTCAGCAGGTTCTAAAAGGGCAATACAAATTCTAAGCGCTAAGTTCATGCAGGAGACAACTGGAAAATGGACTAAAAAGTAAACACGAGACAGATGTCAGTCACTGCTATTGTAAAACAAATGATACCATCACTACAAAATAAGCAGGAACACCTCAGAAAGGCAACATAACTTTATAACAAAAATGAAATAGCGTGTAACTCAACTGACCTCTGTCTTCAATGCCTTTTTGAGGTCAGTAAGTCACAAGGAAAGAGGAACTAAATATATTTCCCAGGAAAGCATGACAGCTGCTGACATGCTTTATCTGCCTATATTTGATATAATAAACACATAAAATGCATCAAGATGCAGGGACTTTTTTCCTCCTATTATTTATCTGTTGGAAAAAAAAACCCCAAACCCCAACCAACACAGCACCTAAAATTTAACTAAAGGCACAACATCTGGATTTACTGCATCTCAGTTCAGTCATTCCAAACACAAGTGGAGCCCTACTTCTACCTCTAGAGGGAATCACTTTTTTTTTTTTTTTTTGAGAGGCCACTCTCTTGGAAAGCTTAATGCTAAAAACTGCAAACAAAACTTCAAGTAATGGACATTGCACTCAGCAGGCCCTTGAACATTCACCATAGGGTTAAAATGTCTACCACAAGAAGCTCTAAGGCATTGACTTTCTACAGGCTTTTAGATTTTAGTAGAGGAAGCCAAAGCAAGCACAGCACAACACTGACCATGCAGTTGCACTAGTCTACCCCAGCATAAGCTTGACTGGGAACAATTTAAAAGCCAAACCAAACAAAAACACAAAAGGAAAAAGGACAGGAAGAGCCCTGTTGATCTAGCCCGGATGCCTATCGCACTGGCCATCAGATGACCTCCTCTGGATCCAGCTGTGGCAGATGGGACTCCAACAGCCAGCTGCTTAAAACAACCACCACCAAGTCCCAGCAGGCTACCATCCCACTGACTTACGAACCAAGCAGCTGAATTCAAAAGGGATGTTTACTTCAGCATCTAAAGGAAAGCCTTACTAAACCCTTCCTTCCTATCACTGGGTAAGATCGTGCCCCACACCTTTCTCAGGCACCTCTAAGGCTTGTGTTGGCCACCTCTGTAGCAAATAGCTTGCTTTGAGTACTCTGTCATGGCAGACAGACCAACAGAGCAAATTTCTAAGCAAAACAGCTTTCTTGAGCTGCACTTAACACTGAGGTGTGGGGGGAAACCCTACCCTATTATCTTAGCAGTATATTAAGGATTTTCTTTTTTTCCTGTGACTACACAAAATATCCACCAGAAAGCTTATACTTAAATTTCTGCTTTGGAAAAAAAAAATACAGCAACATACAATTAAGGTAATCTAAACACTGGCTGATGGTGGGGTTTCATAAGCAGTTTCATGCCCGTTAACAAGTTATTTTTAGTAGGCACTCTTCTGTTCTCCCCTCTCCCCATCCATCTCTCACATACAGATGAGACCACCTCCCAAAAGTTATTTAGCTGTATAGATCAACTTTATGTTTAGATAAGGTGATTCCACAGATTAGGAAGCGAGTGATGAGGTGATCATAACAGTGTTTGTTTTTATAATCTCAGGTCAGGTCATTCCTGCCCTACAGAGTTTACAGATTAAATGCAGCACATGAGACGAGGACAGAGATGGGGAGTGAGCAGAAACAGCATGACAACATCATTTTAGCATGAGTTTGTGGCCTCATCAGTACCTCCCTTTGCTATATAGTTCTCCATTAATTGCTAGCTGAGAAATTTGGCCTATATAGTACTAGGATTTCTTACTTGAAGTTTCCTTTAGTTCCTCCCTCTTACATCATCAGGGAACATGATTTAGCAAACATTTGCCAAAGATAACTATAGCAGTTCAGCTGACACATAATAACTTATAAAACCTTTGTAACTGAGCCCTGACAGGGCGCTGGAGAACCCCAAGTTACAAACAGATCATATTTACCCACTTGCTCATGCCATTCAACAGTTGACCCTCCACGAGTCTATCAGCATCTTTTAGCAAGGCTGAGATACCAAATCTGTCACTGGGCACCTACTGATACGGCACTTTTAAGAGCACTGTCAGAGACTCCAAATCTCCCCTCCCCAAAACTAACAAATGATAAACAGTATATTTGGGGCACACCTAGAAGGTCTACAATCTTCCCTTCGCAGTATCTGGTATGACCCATAAACCTTCCAATAAAGTAATTTCTTGCAAACCACTTAAGAAGGACTCTGCCTATGTGCTGGAGCCTTCCCTGGCTGCACTTGTTTTTGCATCTGGTTAAATGTACACGTGTCACTTAGCCAAGTACATCTCCAATGTCTCAGAGCACAGATCTTCACCGTTTTTTCCTGTTCCTTCTCTCTCTGCATCCACTCCAAGGTTTCTAATGCACAAGACCACGCCATTAAGCAAAACCCCACAGAACTGCAAACTGCCAAGACCCTTCCTACTACACACTTGCACAAAGCAAACCCTCTCATACATCTTAGAGGGAGGCTCCATTCTTCTACCGGGGTTTAAATAAGAAATCTTTCAACCGTGTCTATCAACAGCAGTGCTTAAGTATCAAGTGTGAATAGGAGCCCACTGTGCTAGGCGCAGCACCAGGAATAAGAGACAGCTCCTGCCCTGGCAAGCCTGCAGCCCAGCCTAAAGAGCAGCCAGACAGACCTAGGCTGAGGCAGACATGAGGAAATGTTAGAATGGCCAGTTGTTTCAGGCAAGTACCACACTTCTGTGAGATGGAGGGAAAGAAGGAAGACCTTAAAGGAGATAAGCTAAAAAGAAAAAAGTGAAGTAAGTAAGGGCAAAGAGACGGGGAAAAACCCAAATACCCCCTACAACATCAGACCTGTAAGAGACACAAAGCTGTGAGAATCAGAAACAAGAACAGAGATTCAAGAAGATAATTTGGAGGAGGACTGTTACCAGATTAACAGTGGAGAGAGAGCCCTCAAACAAATTCTCCAAGTACACAAGTGCTTGCTGTCACCATCACTGCAGGCAGCCTGGGCCTCCAGAGCCTCCACCCAGGTCTGTGGCCTCTGCAGCCCCTGCCAGGCCATGGAGCAGTGGAGGAAGGAGCAGGGCAAGAGACGTGTACTTCTAAATCTGCTGAAGTCTTGGCACAGTCCCTGCTAGTACACTGGTGGAGTTATCTGCCAGGGCATCCAATCTTTGTCATAGTGCTGCACCCTTACACCTCAAATTTTTTTGGTCTTAAAGAGAGCAATTTCTGTGTTGTCAGTAACGCAAGTGGCCTTGAAAACCCAAGTGCAGTGAACAGTAACACCTGCTTGAACCTGCAGAGTTTTCCTGAGCAGGCAGAGGACCAAACTCTCCCCCCAGCCAGAGCTCTGGCTTCTATTTTTCCTACTCTCCAAGATCCCAGAGGACTCTACTTTTCGCTTTGCGATGCTTTTTCACTGCCTGTCTTCACTGAACACAGGACAGGAACACAGTACATGCTTGTTGTGCTATTCCCTGTAATACCAGGATACAACATCACGGACCCGCAGTCCAACCTAGGGAATCTACTGCAGAGAAATCACAGTGAGAAACAGATTTGTCCAGACTCTGATACAGCAGCCAAAACCTAAAGAGAAAGACAGATGAAGCTAGTTATGAAGAGGCATTCATTTGATGCCTGTCTTTTAATGCTGGAGGAGGAATAAGAAAATTTCCACCTCAGGTAGAAAGCACGTTGCAGGGGGAGGGAACGCAGAGAAAAAAAAGTGAAGTGAGTAGTAGCTATTTGGAATCCCTAAATTTATCTGCGACCCATGGTTGAATGCTGTTCTGAGTGAAAGGGGTATTACAGCCATTTCAGCCAGAGGAAAAAAAAAAAAAAAAATCCATTTGTACTGCACTGTCCAGTTCACGTTGCAGAACACAGTGGCTCCAAGAGACTATGGAGCCTCTGCATCTGTCCCACGTTACTGCCTTAGACTGTGCCACAGAACTGCACAGAAATGGAACAAGTCAGCTTAAAGACGGTTTTGAATTCAGGGAGAGCATTATCTCAATTAACATTAAGAGACTGTAGGCATGCCATCAATGTAGTGCAGATATTTTCCATGGCAGGAATAGCTATCTCGGTGAAAGAGCTCCTATTACAGATGAGGCAGCATTTTAGAAGCTAGATGCATAAGCTCTCCATCACTGGCAAGTCTTGATGTTTTATTTTCTTTGAAGTAATAAAAACAGTGGAACGACACAATCAAGAGAACTATGTGTTGGACATCTCTCAAACTATTTTAGGTAACCAGAGAAACTAAAGTTTATTTTCACATTATACTTAATCTGATCAAAGCTGAGGCTACTGCCAAAAAGGATGGTCTTATATCCCACCTTCATGCTCCTGCCACAGCAAATTTGGCAATTATAGCCCAAGAATGAGTCAGTTTAGCTTACTGATCTGAAAAACTAATTTATCTCCAAAATAAAACAAGCCTCAAAACAACAAGTTGAACCAACTCATCTTAAGGACAGGCAGCTGCTAGATCTGACAAGGTGAAGAAGGGGGATGACTGCTCCTTTCTGCCTATACCCCCAGATAAGTCATGCTGAGTGCAGCGCAAAACCACACCCTTTGACTCAGCGCCACCGCAGAGCTGCAGCCCGCAGAGGCAGCTGCCTGCAGCCGGGCAGCGCTGGCCCTCCCAACCCTCCCTGAGCCCTGACAGCGCTTTGCGCTGGTTTCACCGCTATCGCACAGCTGCTATCAGCCAGCAAGCCAGGGCCGAGCTGCTCGTGGGGGGACAAAACTCCCACACGGCAATGTGAGAGCTTGGGTTGGCAGAGAGACACAAGCAGGGAGTAGGGCCAGAGCCATTCCTCTTGGTGACAGCCTGCGTCAAGGGCAGGCTGATGTAGTCACCAAGCTGCAGGCTTAGGCAAACCAAAGCGACAGCACCTGGGCACCACATCCACGGCTTCCTCAAAGCAAAACACAACCTCAGAATGCAACTGTGGTTACAAGAAAAAAGTTTTACAGTGCAGTATAGGCATGTATTCTGGTCAGCAACTATTCTGCCCTAAAATGCATACGTTAGCTAACGTATTTTCTCTCCTAAGACTTCTTAAAACTTTCAGTGAGTGTGTTTAGTTTTCCCCTCAGAAACAATACACCTACTTTGGTAAGACTTTTTTCCCCCCTGTGAAAGGCAACATAATTTAAACTACAAAAGATGTTTTCAAATATTTCACTGCAATACACAGATTTTATTAAAACAAAATCCTACACAAGGAGGATCAGCTTTCTCAAAAAAAAAAACCAACCCCAATACGATCAAAAGCCATATTTCTCCTCATAACAACAAGCCCAAACATCTGGGGATTCGATTCCTTTCTGTCAGCACACAAGCAGACTGAGGCTTTCAGGGACAATCTTTACACATACAGCTGAAATTCTCAGAACTGTTCCTGTAATTGTTTGTTAAGGAAAACTGCTGGAGCTTGAAATCCTAAAATAGTGTCAGGTATCTGCAAACAGGGAGAGGACAGCAGCACTGTTTTAGCAAAACTTCCTCTCAATTATGCGAGCAAGAAGAAAAATAACTAGGAAAACCAAGCCCTTCCCTAGTTTGGCCAGCTTTCACACCAGGCAAAAAAGTATCACTTCTGAAGGTATGACAAAGCAGAAACTAAGCGATAAAAAGTAGAGGATAAGGCTAAAAGCTCACATGGGAGCAAGTTCTGAGAAATGATACATACATGCCTGTTAAAGCTGCATACCTATTCAGAAAGGGAGGTTTTTCAAGGCCTGCTGTCAATCTCTAAGTACCTGAGGCTTTCTTGCCAGCTGTGCAGCAAGTTTTATTCATTAGAAGCTTGACTGTCTTTGAGGGAAGAGAAATAACATTCTGAGGTCTCAACACTGTTAGCTCTTCCTCCCCTTCTTACATTTACCCTCATCCTAGGAATCTCAAACAAGATAAACCGGCAATATGAAGCCAAGACTATGCAGAACACTTCCATTTCTGGAAGGAGAGAATGGATCCTGTTACTTCTTTACTGCTGCTACAACTGGAGGAAAAAAACCCACGCTTTATCTTGGTGCAGGTAAGGAGGCTACTTGCAATGCAGTAACAGATACTCTTCTCAGAGGAGAGGCAGAGGAGCAGCCTAACATTCCACCGCAGACAAGTGTAGACAGCAACTAAAATAGAGCACCTGAATGAATACTGTTCCTTTGTTATAGAAAGGTTCCGATAGACAAAAGATACTCAAAATACAGTAACTATCAAAGTACAAGAAGTACATAAGAAGCAAAGCAAGAGGTTCACCTATTTCATTTTCCCATCTCTTACAGCAACAAACAGCATTTAAGGAAGAGTATAAAACAGGACAAGCTTGCAGGGAACACTCTCCCAGCCCCCAGCCACAGGTAGCTTAGGAGCTTCCCAAGCCGGAGACAGTACCCCTGGATTTTTCTTCCTGAATTTGCGAACTCAACCCCTTATCTGAAGATATTACATGCAATAAGCCAGCCAGCCATTTCTGAACAGGCAGAAGCAGAAGAGACATCTCTAAAACATATCTCTGTCAGACCAGCTGGTAGAAAGCTGAAATTTTATCTAAATATGTACAGTAGCAAGTAGTAACAATTTTGTTCTATGTCCAGGACAGCTAAGACATGATCTCACTAGCCAGCATGCAGGCACTTTTACTACACTGCATTCTTCTTTACCTTGTTCAGAAAGTCATCTCTCTTCTTGGGGTCAGACAGAAGCAATACAATGTAAAATTGCCTCTAACCTGACTAAATAAGATCAGAAACACTCAGCATGAGTTTGGGAACAGAATGCAACCACAATAATGTAAACTAAAGATTAAGTAGTGTTGACTTAACAGAGAAGAAATTCTCACAAATGCAGATTGGAAAGGAGCATATAGAATACAGTTGAATGCCTGCAATTTGGCTCAGACACAAAGTCAAGTCTTGAACAGAAGTTATTTTCCACAGCAGCAGCCATTCACACACAAACCTACAGTGAAATTATTTTAAAACATTATAACCTGGCATTGTAGCAGAGATAATGAATGTACAAATCAAACTTATCAGAGAAGGGCTGAAAGATGAGACTCATCTTTAAAATCTATTGCAAAAAAAACCAACAACAAAGCAGAAAAATTTGCTCATGTTTCAGTTTAGAGTTACTACAAAATATACTCTTTTACTTCCTTTAGTAAAAGCTTTCTTCTGAATAAACATGTTTTTCTAACAATCAAATCAGTAATTGTCCTTTATTTGCCAAGAAATTACTCCAGGATTCTCTTTTCCTTTACAGTTGCATATAATAAAACACCTAATATTTCAGTTTAGCTCCTTAATAAGGCAAACAGTGCTACAATTCAGTGTGCAATTAAGGAGAAAAAGCTTTTCTTCCAGTATTTCCTTTGAAACAATGAAATGCAATCGAATTGGTACACAATTTTGGAATTAGTGATATTTTTTCAAGATACTTATTTCCTCTGTAAAATGACCTGAAAACACACTCTGCTTTTTAATCCAATAATTGCCCCTTTCAGTTTGCCACATCTGAAGCGTCTGATAGCTGATAGAACAGATAGAACTACTGAATGTAGCACATGCTGCCTACATCACAACTGAAAGAAAGAAAAAGCCTTTAAGTATTTTCATATATATTGCTTGTCAGAGGGTATTCATGCATAGGCTCATCAAAATTAGATGGTTGGGAAATATTCAAACTCATACCCTTTCCAATACAAAATGGCAATACCAAAATTACTCCCTTTTACTTTAGTGACTGATCACTATCTATCCCTTGACAGATCCTCAGCTACCTTTACGCTTAGTTCATTTGCCAAGGCAGCACAATTATTCCCAGAAATAGAATCATATGAAGAAATGAGCAGGAGGCATCATACTTGTACAAGATAAATACAGATTGGTTTCCTCCATAATTCCAAGCACTTCAGAAGGTCTCTCCATCACTGAAGTATCTAGATACAAAATTATGCCTTAAGAGTTGAGAGCCAGGGCGTTTTATTACAACATTAGATATCCCGAGGAGAAAATGTTCTTGGTCATTACAGGGAGCTGTGGCCTTTAAGAAGGAACAAAAAGAGCACTGCCAAATCAACTGTACTATCATTTCTTGAAACTGTTAAGTTCAGCATTTGTTATGTTTAAGAAGAAAGATCTATGGCTAAGGACACATTCCCTGAATATAGGAATGTGCAAACTGAACGTGAATGAAAACATAGAGCACCTAGCTCTTTGCACCGATCTAAGAAGCATTACTAGGTAAAATACCTGTTGGCAAAATTAACAGGTTCAGCATTAGCAGATTTTCACACAATTAAAAAATTACATATGGAGAGTACTATTTTGGTGGGTTTAAACATCAAAAACAGTTGCACATTACTCCTTTCTATTTCACAATCCATCCTCCTACCATGTGCCCCCTTGCAGACAGAACTCCTTGCAGAAGCCACACAGGACAGAGGAATGCAACATCGCCTGCAAAACACACTTGGGAAAGTCCGTAGCCATGTTCAACACAATGCCAACACAGTCAAACCATTAAAAAAACCCACCAGCAAACAACAAAACACCCTAAACCAGCCTGATTATGAGAAACATTTAATGGATTTTTTCTCTATAATAATAATTCTCTACAATAATTGCTGATGCTTCTAAGCTTCCAACAGCCAAGCTGAGCTCCAGGGTTTTACAGTCACCCTTCCTATCTCCAACAGGATGGCTCTGCTCCAGCAGTAGGACATCCCTTGTAAGTATGCTGTCAAAAGCTGGTTCAACGTATTTAGCTTTCACATTCTTTTGCCTTCCTTTATTTCCACTCACAGCATCAAGAGGGACAATTAAATGTAACATAAAGGTCATAGCAAATTGCTTTGATGCTTGAAATTTTCCTATTTCCTATCAGGATTCAATAATGACTTACTGTCACCAACACAAGACTTCCTAGATCAAAGCAGTGCTGCAGGAGTTCAATATTCTGTCACTATACCCTTCGGCCAGAAGTCAACATTCAGTGTATGTAACATCTATGCTCAGTGACACTGTAGCGAGCTTCATGCAAGTGATGATTGTGATATTACATTAGCCACAACTGCACAGTATTTTTGTATGAAAATATAGCTAAGACTCCTAACTTACTTGTTTTATGTACAGTTGAATGTGTAGTTGCACACTGCTTGTCTCCAGTAGCTAAACCAGATTAAGAAGTCTCCCACACACCACGGCAGCTTATTCCTCTCCCTACTACCATAATTCATCGTGCACTAAATCACGCTGATGAAACTGTTTGTGTGGCGATGCTATAAACATCCATGAAGTAATCTGGGAAGGAAACCAAGCTATGTTTTTTATTAAAAAAAACACACAGTTGCAAGTCTGGATCATCTCACTGACTTGTTCACATCACAGCTGTGGAAGAAGCTAGTGGGGGGACTCAACAGGTCAGGGCCAGGCAGGAAAATGAACCCAGCCTTGCCACTAGGAAAAGTAAGGTCAACTTGTACTGCAAGGAAAGGAGAGGGGAAAAACCCACCACCAAACCACACACACAACAAAAAACCAACAGAAAACCCCCTCCAGCACAGCAAGGGGTAAAAGGTTTGTCAGCCTTAGCTCAGGGAACTGCCACTATCAGAACACTTACCTTTAAGCCATATGCTGACAGCAGATCAGCGTTCACTTAAAAAAAAGAAAAGCCACAAAACCAAAACTCCACACCTATTTATGCAGTACTAACTTACTAGAACCATAAGTCATGTACACATTTACATTAAGCCATGTGCCTAATTTGGGTCTACTATGTCATATAATACATCACAGTTAAAGTCTGCAGGACTGCTCTTGCTATAATTGAGTTTTCCCTCTACACTATCCAAACTCGTGCTTTCAGGCATACTGGGTCATGAGAGGTAACTTCTCATTGCTTGTAGGTTTCTTTCAAGTTCTTTGATAATTGGGCCTGGTGGGCTCTCAAAAGTGGGGAAGGGAGGGTGTAAGAGATGACTCCAGTGGGAATCTTAAGAGCTACAGATTGGTACATTGTGATTCCCATCCATGGCAAGATTGCAGATAGGAAGTCATAGCAACAACCTGCTGGGGTAAGTTGAATATGGCTCTGGCAAAGAAAAACCCTCCTGCCACTCCAAGGAAACAGGTAAAAGGGATCCAAGGAAAACATGTACTTGGAATTCCAAAAACCCAGGCTGCTTCTTTAACACTCTATGGCAAGAAGTCAAGTTGCCCAGCTATAGAGGAAAGGCCCATTTCTGAGCAGAAAGGCAGCTAAAGCTAGTAAGTGAGACCTAATAGTCAACTTTCCACTATGGAGAAGAGTTAATGGTGGAGCTGACCTGGCAGCACTGCTAGCTCTCATTCTATTCAACATCTTCAGTGACCTGGATAGAAGTGCACGGTGAAATTCTCCAAGTCTATCTGCAGACAGAGCTCTGCTTTTTCAGGTCAGCCAGCTGCAGTGGCTGTAACTATGAACTCTGGAAGGACCTCACTTAAATGAGTAAGTAAAGTGTGGTAGATGAACTTCTATGCAGACAGATCTAAGACAGTACATTTTGGGGAGGGGGGAGGGAAGGCTGGGAAGGGGGTGTGATATCTAGATTCTGTAAACTGCAGCTACAAATCCAGCATGGAAACAATTTGAAAAGGGAATTTGTGAGTCGTTATTGACAGTCCTCTGAAATTACTGGCTCAGTGTGCAGCATTTGCTGAAAATGTCATCTAGATATTGGATATAAACAGGAAGGAAATAAGAGAACAAGGCAAAAAGTAATTCTGCTGTTACGTAAAGACTTAGCGCACTGCAATCTTAAGAACCAAGATGTGGTGATGAGACTGCTATACAAGCAGGTCAAAATTCAAAAAGGTATAGAAAGGACAATTAAAGGACTAAGAGACAGGCAGCTGTCTTAGGAGAAAAAGACTTTAGAGGCTGGGGATCTTCAATTTAGATGCAAGATGAAGGGTGGGATGGTGCAATATATCCAAAGCTTACAAAAACCTGATGGCAGCAGATAAGATTAACATCGGTGGCGAGGAACTTTGTTACCTCAGGATCATGAACAGATACTAAGGGGAACAGAGAAGGGTGCAGCCTCTAATGCTGCCAGCCTGATAACTGGATGCTAGAACAGAAGGAGGACAGTGAGTCACAGAGTGACCATGCTCACATGTTCTCCCTAAACAGCAATGTCACTGCCATTGAAGATCATGCATTTGGACAGAAGTTCCACCTAAACATGAGGAGGAACTTCTTTACTGTGAGGGTGGCAGAGCACTGGCACAGGCTGCTCAGAGAGGTTGTGGAATCTCCATCTCTGGAGATATTCAAAACTTGCCTGGAAGCAGTCCTGTGCAGCCTGCTCTCAGTGACCCTGCTCTGGCAGAGGGTTGCACCAGATGATCTCCAGAGGTCCCTTCCAATCCCTATCACTCATTCATTCTGTGATTTGTCTACACAAACTATTGCCCTGATCCAGTATGGTGCTTCTTATCTTCCACATCAAAATCAGAGAAGAAAAAGTTTATGTGAAGTCCCCTGGCAGAAATCTCGCTGTGGGCTGTTGAGAATACCTACATCTGCTGCCCCACTTAAATGCCTTTATACAAATGCACGTAGCATGGGGAACAAACAAGAAGAATTAGAGATCGTTGTGCGGTCGCAGGGCCACGATCTCATAGCAATCACAGAGACGTGGTGGGATAACCTGGACGACTGGCACGCTGTCATGGATGGCTATGTGCTTTTTAGGAAAGACAGGCTAGGGAGGCGAGGTGGAGGAGTTGCTCTTTATGTGAGAGAGCACCTAGATTGTATTGAGCTCCACCTGGGGAAGGATGAAACATCTGTTGAGTGCTTGTGGGTTAAAATCAAGGGGCAAACCGGTATGGGGGACATTGTTGTGGGAGTGTGCTATGGGCCCCCTGATCAAGAGGAGCGGGTTGATAGTGCATTCTATAAGCAGTTAGAAGTAGCCTCAAGATCCCGGGCACTAATCCTTATGGGGGACTTCAACTATCCAGATATTTGCTGGGCAAGCAACACGGCCAGTCGTATGCAGTCCAGACAATTTCTGCAGTGTGTTGAAGACAATTTCCTGCTACAGATGGTGCAGGAGCCTACAAGGGGAGGGCGGGTGCTGGACCTTGTTTTAACTAACAAGGACGGGCTCGTTAGGGAAGTGAAGGTCGGGGGCAGCTTAGGTCTAAGTGACCATGAAATGGTTGAGTTCAAGATCCTGGGTGGAAGAAGCAAGCCAAAAAGTAGGATAGCTACCCTGAATTTTGGAAAAGCTAACTTTGATCTCCTCCGTGACTTAATAGGGGCTATCCCGTGGGCTACGCTGTTTGAAGGAATGGGAGCCTGTGAGTGCTGGCTAGCATTCAAACAGCACTTCTTCCAAGCACAGGAACGATGCATCCCTTTGTGCAGGAAATCGGGAAGGAGAGGCAGAAGACCTGCGTGGATGAACACGGAGCTGCTGAGTAAACTCAAAGAGAAGAGGAAGATCTATGAATTGTGGAAGAAGGGTCTGAGCACATGGGGAGAATACAGGAATGTAGTCAGGGCCTGTAGGGTCGCAACTAGGAAGGCTAAAGCCCTCTTGGAAACGAAGCTGGCAAGGGACATAAAGGATAATAAAAAGGGTTTTTTTAGATACGTGAATAGCAAAAGGATGACCAGGGATAATGTAGGTCCCTTGCTGAATGAGGAGGGTGTCCTGGTAACGGGGGATACTGAGAAGGTGGAGATACTGAATGCCTTCTTTGCTTCGGTCTTCACCTCAAAGGCCCCCGGGACCCACAGGCACTGGATGTAAATAGGAGTGTTTGGGATATGAAGAATTTCCCTCTGGTTGAGGTAGGGGAGGTCCAGGAGCGGCTCAAAGGGATAAACGCACACAAATCCATGGGACCGGATGGGATACATCCACGTGTGCTAAGGGAGCTGGCGGAGGTGATTGCTGAGCCGCTCTCTATCATCTTCAACAGGTCCTGGAGAACAGGAGAAGTGCCTGAGGACTGGAGGATAGCCAATGTCACTCCAGTCTTTAAAAAGGGCAAGAAGGAGGATCCCAGCAACTATAGGCCAGTCAGCCTCACCTCTGTCCCCGGAAAGGTAATGGAACAGCTTGCTCTGGATGCCATCTCCAAGCAATTGGAAGAGAAGAAGGTCATGAGGAGTAGTCAGCATGGATTCACCAAGGGGAAATCGTGCTCGACCAATCTCATAGCCTTCTACGATCTCATCACCGGCTGGGTAGATGGAGGGAGAGCAGTAGATGTCATCTACCTTGACTTCAGCAAGGCTTTTGATACTGTCTCCCATGACATCCTGATAGCAAAGCTGAGAAAGCATGGGATTGATGAGTGGACAGTGAGGTGGGTTGAGAATTGGCTGTCGGACCGAGCCCAGAGGGTCGTGATTCGTGGAGTGGAATCTGACTGGAGGCCTGTGACTAGCGGTGTTCCCCAGGGCTCGGTGTTGGGTCCAGTCCTGTTTAACATCTTCATTGACGACCTCGATGAGGGAATAGCATCCACTCTCAGCAAGTACGCCGATGACACAAAGCTGGGAGGAGTGGCTGACACGCAGGAACACTGCGCTGCCATCCAGCGAGACCTGGACAGGCTGGAGAGCTGGGCAGTAAGAAACCAGATGAGGTTTAACAAAAGCAAGTGTAAAGTCTTGCACCTGGGAAGGAACAACCGTTTCTATCAGTACAGGCTGGGGGATGACCTGCTGGAGAAGAGCTCAGTGGAGAAGGACCTGGGGGTCCTGGTGGATGACAGGTTGGCCATGAGCCAGCAGTGTGCCTCGGTGGCTAGGAGAGCCAATGGGATCCTGGGGTGCATCCAGAGGAGTGTGGCCAGCATGTCAAGGGAGGTGATCCTCCCCCTCTACTCTGCCCTGGTCAGGCCCCACCTGGAGTATTGTGTCCAGTTCTGGGCTCCCTGGTATAAAAAGGACAGGGATCTCCTGGAGAGAGTCCAGAGGAGGGCTACGAAGATGATAAAGGGCCTGGAGCATCTCCCCTATGAGGAAAGGCTGAGAAGACTGGGACTGTTCAGCCTTGAGAAGAGAAGACTAAGGGGGGACCTAATTAATGTTTACAATTATCTTAAGCAAGGGATGCAGGGGGAATCAGCCAGCCCCTTTTCAGTGGTCTGTGGAGACAGGACAAGGGGCAATGGCTGCAAGTTGGAGCACAGGAAGTTCCGCACCAACATGCGGAGAAACTTTTTCACAGTGAGGGTGACAGAGCCCTGGGACAGGCTGCCCAGGGGGGTGTGGAGTCTCCTTCTCTGGAGATATTCAAGACCCGTCTGGACGCCTATCTCGGTGAAATGTCCTAGGGAGCCTGCTTCGGCAGGGGGTTGGACCCGATGATCTCTCGAGGTCCCTTCCAACCCCTACAATTCTATGATTCTATGATTCTATGATTCAAATTGACTCCATACCAATCAGTATTAAGTGACTTAAAAGGAGACCCACTTTGGAGACAAAAAGTACAGATGCCTCATTAGATCCAATGAGGCGCTTGGCTTTTCAGGATGAAAAAGGAGAATGAACAGGAAGACAAGCTTAGGCTATCTCAACTGTACTCCAGGCACTAAGAGTCAAGAAAAGCTTGCTTCCAAAACAGCTGCACACCTCAGTACTATAGGTTCCACCTCTAAAAGCTTCAAGGTCAGCAAAGGTAGCTCAGGTTAAAAGCAAGCTGCCTGCCCCAACTGCACAATCAACTGTAGTCATGGTTCCTTGGCGACATCTCAAGGGAATTCCATCAGGAGTAAAGCACACCTTTAAAAGACAGCATCTATTTCCCCATGAAGGCACATCCTTTCCAGGCAAATCTTAAATTAGGAGGGACAGAAAAACAAGCTTAAAACAACTGAGTCACTGCCCAGTATCTTAGCCACAGAAGTGTCTTCAAAAGAGACAAGGCCACGTCAATCATTTGCACATGGCTGGTTCCAAATACAGCAATCTCACTGGTATTCTTCTCTGCCTTTGAAATGCCATGGAAGCAGGGAGGTAACAAGGCTCTCATCCCAACTTCCACTGCTGAACAAATCTACAGCCTGGTCTTCTGACTCAAATCTTGAGTGCCTCAGATGCAGGTGGGTTATTTCCTTCCACGTTTTTCTCAAAGCAGTCACCTGCTCTGCTTCAAACACCAAGGATGGCAGAAGAGAAGCAAGCAGACAGGCTCTGAAAGCCCTGGGACTGACACAGTCCCTGGAGAAGTATCTTAAGGTGATGACAGATGTGCTTTATTACTGGGTCCTCCACAGTCGGGCAGAGCTGCCTCCTCCTTGGGCTGAGCTTGAGGGCAGCAGGGGTGCACAGAGGTCTAAGTACAGGCCAGTACTCCTGGGATATGCACCTTTTTATTTGTTCTGGTCTCTTGTGCTTTACAGCCTGGAAACAGCTTTTGATACTATGTGAGACCGTGAAAGACAACATGTAAGACAGGGCTAGAGCACACCACCTCTTCTTACCTTGAGACAGGAGCTGCATAGCAAAAACCTCATCCAGTGCTCAGATATGAATCACAGCTGAGGAAAAATGGTCCAGGAGCACTGGACTGACACAAAGAGACCCTGAACTGGTGCCTGTTCCAGTCAGCCACACTGGCTGTGAACACAGTGGCACATGTAGGACCAAGGGATCCAGTGCACTTCTTGCCTTGGGCGAGCATCCTGAGGCCCACTACAGATGGAGCTGGCAACACCCTGCAGGGCCTTGGGTGGATGTGGGGAGACTAAACCAGCCACCTGAAGAACCTGATCCAAGACCATGCCCTCTCTCCCTCTATTTGTAGAGGCTGAGAGGAACCAGCATCTGATTTGTGGCTTTTCCATGTCTTCAGATTCCCATGAAAGAAAATGACCCATTTAAGCAGCAACAAAAAGAATGAAGCCTGAACAGCTACAACCACAAGGAACTACCTGAAGTGTGCTTACACACAATGGCACTTAAGCAATCAGGCACATGGCTGTGTGAATACCCTAAGCACTAAAAAGACCAATGGCTTCATCCACATTTAAACACTTCAATTGTCCTTTTAAGCAGGTAGGAGCACATCCACCCAGCTTGTAACAACAAGGTATAAAAGCAATAAACTTTGTTTCACCATCAAACTAAAATTAAGAGCAGCATTTTTAAAGTTATTAGTCAGTTTCTGCCCATGGTTTTAAACTAACGTATCTTAAAAGCCAACAGTTCTAATACTGCACTACATATAACTAAGACAAATATACTTTTAAATGTCTTTGTTCAGCTTGTACTTGGGTTAGGAAAAAATCCCCACCAAAAAAAAAAACCACATCAAGCCAAAAAGAAGAGTCAAGCCTACCCTGTTAAAAAAGAATACTATATGACACTCCACTGAAATTAAGACACACTAGGTGGTGTATCACTTTTGTTTGTTATGTCCCAACACTGCCATAAAATTTAGATTTAAAACTTTTTGGAAGATTATTTAAGACCCAAGTATAAAAATTGTTTCAACTGTGTTAAAAGTCTTGGGGAGCATGATGTAGTCTCCTGAACTCCTTCATAAAGATGTAGATGGAATCACCACATTGCAGAAGATGAGAAGGGAGAGAATGCATTGGTCAGTTTAGTCATTAAATGCACATGGTTTATTTTGCCCCACCAACCCAAATAAAAGCACCATGAAAAAACCCCACCTTTTCGTTCGTTCTACAAGTTAAGCTGTTCTTCAGATTCACGGGCTGTTAAAACCTCAACATATTTACTGGTGGATGACTGTTGAGGATAATGTTAAGACCTTGGGCTTTGCAGTTTCTCTTAGTCATTTTAAGTATGTAACTCAGTACCACATTAGCACAGACTTTTCTGTATAGTAACTCTAAATGCTGACTCATTAATGTTTTACTACACCTGCTGCACATTTCTGTTCATAAAAATCTAAGCAGTTTCCTGAAAATTATGTTTGCAATATCACAATACTAAAATCACTGAACCCTTTCCCAGAGGCCACCTACATCTTACGCTTGCATGACTTCAGCTCCTCTTGTTTTGTCATTTTACTTATGCCTGACCCCACACTCTTTATCTGTTTGACAGCATAACTTTTCTGATTACCTCCAACACTCAAGTACTTTTTCTAATAAATGGAAATAGAATATTACAACCTCCAAATGAAACAGTTCTCTGACACGAGGCATGAACCATGGTCTTCCACCACTTACCTGCTAAACAGAAAACAGTAAGATGACCTATCATGCAGTATTTTTGTCTTCATATAGTGAGCATGAGGAAACGGGAAGGAAGGGTTTCCATGGTTGTCTGAGTTGTGTGGCTGTGTCTCTATAGAGTCCTTACTTTAGTACAGTTTACTGCATTGTGTGGGGAACTTTTGGAGCTGGTGTTTGGGGGCTTTTTGAAACAGAAACCTAAGCAACAAAAGTAGAAAGGAAACCACTAAGAATTATTTACCATTTTACTGGGCAGAGACAACAGAACAGCAGAAGTGTCCAGGAAGTAGCACAAACACCAAGTTTCTATCAATTAACTAAACACAGCTTAAAAAAGGTAATAAGAATCCCTCTAAGTTACAAAGGCTACAAGCTATATGTTTGTTACTACTACTGTGATTAGGCAGTATTCTTTATACTGAGTCTGGAGTCACATGATCATACAATAATCTCATCTCTCCTTAGAGGTAACCCTCATTTCTCATCTTACAGTTAAGCAGGAACCCTGAAGAACATGAAGAGGCATAACCCTATAGACAAAAAGCCTTTCTCCTATCTCAAGCTAGGGGAGTGTTGTAATTCTGGGTAGCACTGTCTGTGAACAGTTGACAATTACAAAATTAGGTACACCAGGCAGTTTTTGTTTGTTTTAACGCAAAACGTAGCCAACTAGAGTTCAATACATTTTGGCTTGCTCAGAAGGCAAACACAAGTTCAAATTCTTACCAACCACACTATATTTGCTTCACAAATCGGGTGGAGTTACTGAACTGAAGCTAAAATCAATTTCAGACACACTTGCACAGCGTTCCAGACCACTTGCTCCCATCTGCAAGAACCTTCTTTTACCTAGTTTCATTGTATCTCTTCCCTAATTTGTATTCCCATATGCTTTTGCTGTTTACTCCCATTGCCCATTCACATTTATTTTGCTCCTTTCAGCTCTTCTTTGTCCATGACTCCAAAAATGTGGTTGCAACCTCTAGCTTGCCCCTTCAATTCCCTCAAGTGGGAGGACTATCTCTTCTCAGACCTGATGACCTATTCTATTCCAACCTGTCTCAAGATGCAAGTGACAAAGTCACTGGCATTACCTCAGGCACCTTTGTAGCTATACAGCCTCCCTGTGATTAAAAGCAAAACTGTCCAAATTATGACTGTCCAGATCTAAGCACAGCCAAGTGCAGTCTGGCAGCTGGGAAAGAGCCGATCACAACTCGTATTTCTGCACAGAGGTGTACAAAACAGCACAATCTCTCTCCTAGAAGATGGTACTGAACATCTACCTTGCTTTATTGGAAATTCATCAAGCAATCACAAACAACATGTGGTGTGGGGACACCAATTACTTATTTTGGGCTTTATATTCTCCCAGAATTTAAATTAATCTCACCTAAAGGCTGAGACAGGGAAAAATCAGTTCGCAAACTGCAGAGCACTAACCAAGGGAAAGTGAAAGGGCAGGTGAAGGGGCTGTAAACACTGACAATCCCAGGAGGCTGAGAAACTCCCGGTAACAGGAACTACCTACACTGCCTTTAACAGCTCAGCCTTAAACACACATGCACCAGCACGTGTGGGCTCCTGAAACACTGAACAGACCAAACCTGCAGTAATCAGCCTGATGCCAAGACCTGACCTGGCACCACCACCAGTTAGCTAGTCAGAAACTGCTTTTATAAAGCTACCTATTAGCCTGCCATTGCATTCAAATCCAAGTCAACTCTCTCAAGAGCACTGGACTCAATTTTAGCCTCTGGCAACCTTTTTAAAAGGTGCTTGCAACCCCCAAAGGCAAACAGCCCGGCAGCCAGCGACCCATTCATGCTGGCAAGATTGGCCAGCACTCCAAAGGGTGGCATCTCCAAGTCCATCACCACCCACTGTGTCACTCAGGTATTCGCAGGTGTTTACTGTTCACGAGAACACATTTTCTTGCAAGGTATCCTTCCTTAAGAGATTGAGCAAGTGCTTGTAAAGTTTTGAGAACCCAAAGGATACTCAAAAGCTCCTAATCCAAGTTTATGGAAGCAATTATAGCAGCTTTGAAATGTCATGTTGATTGCCTTCAGCATATATGCTTTTTGAAAGGATGGACTAAGAAGCATTGAGTAAACTGATTTCTCTACTTAAGAGGTAGGCTGAAAGCAACTAAACTCATTTCTTATTCTTGTACAGTAAAACATGTTATCTTCTCAAAAAGGGATACTAAAAACTAGAACTATTTACCTAAAGTACCTCTGTACTCATACATACTTTTCGCTTTGTCCTGCAATTCACATGGCTGTTTAAAAGATCTTTATCATACAGATCAGGTTTTAGAAAAAGACTCAAACATAAGGCTGTCACATCACAGGTACAGACCTCCCTTCTCTCATCACAGCATTCAACATTATGGAAAGTATACAAACACACATTTTTACACACCTAAGAATATCAGGATAAATATATTTAAGAGGCTTTAAGCCATTTGGGTGGTAGTAGAAAGTAGCAGGGTGTGAGGGAAGAGCTCAGACCTGTGCCTAAACAGTGCAGAGCCCTCAGTCAAATCAACTGATCAATCAACATACTGTATGTTTTATGTAGGCAGCATCAAGAAACTGCTACAAAACATTATTACCCTGCACACTCAAACTCTCCTCTCTTAACAACTTGCAGAGAACGAATGCTACTACTTACAGAAAAAAACACTTAACTTTCATGACTGACTCTAAGATGACTTCGCACTTTTAATTGGATTCCTCCATCTCCAAATGCCAATTTGGAACAGAAGAGCTGTTTACTTCAGCAATGGCAAACAGCAGAACTGATTGTGCATAATTTTTGAAACTGCTTGTTTAATTTAAAAAAAAAAATTTTTTTTCAACTGATTTGATTTTTTTTAAATATGAACCACATATTTTTCTCATGTAACAGATACAGACATCCATATCTGACTATACATCATGTCTGTATTTAAGACAATCCCTAAATACAAAGCCTGAGCTGAAGTTTCTACACTCAAGTCAACTGGCATACTAGAATAGCTCTTCTTCCAAGAAAACTAGGTACAAGTAACCAGCTAGCAAGTACAGCTGCCCACATACCAGGGCTTGTCAGAAGCTTGTTTACCTACTCCACTATCTTAAAAAGCAATGGTGAGGCCAAGACCTTTAGGTACTGCCAGTATTTCTTTAGCAAGCACACACATCTCCCACCCTCCCCCTTTCCTTACATTTGACACATCTGCAATCCAAGCGCCGGCTTCATACGTACCAGAGACAAGCACCACGCCCTGCACATCTCTCTGTCTTTTTGCAGAGGAAGGTGAGAAAGTAAGAGCATATAAAAAAAAAATAGTGTCCTTAACTGAAGCTAGAACCTTGCTGCTTTCAAGTGTCCTGGTTTCACCTGTGATAAGAGTTAATTTTCTTCCTAGGAGCAGGTATAGTTTTGGATTTAGGATGAAAAAACACACTGATGTTTTGGCTGTTGCTGGGCAATGCTTATACCAAGTGAAGGGGTTTTCAGTTCGGGGTGCACCAGAAGCTGGGAAGGGACACAGACAGGTCAGCTGACCCAAACTGACCAAAGGGATATTCCATACCATATGACATCATGTTCCCTGTCTAACTGGGGGGAAGCTGACAGAGGGCATGACCGTGGCTTGGGAACTAGCTGAGCATTGGTGGTCTGTGGGTGATAAACAATTGTGCTGTACATTACTTGGTTTTTTGATTCTTTTATATGAATCATTGTCATTCTCTTCCTTTTCTCCCCTATTAAAATGTCTTTATCTTAACCCACGAGTTTTACTTCTTTTCCCCCCAACGATTCTCTCTCCCATACCACCAGGAACAGGGAGAGTGAGCAAACAGCAGTGTACTTGTTTTAGCTGCTGATGTCGTGGTTTAACCTGGCCAAGTCATAACTTTACACTTTTACTTGGGCAAAAAAAAAAAAACCCAGACTTTGCTGTCTTCTTAGTGGTTTGGTTTGGGTTTTTTTTTTCCTCTCAAATTAGCTATCTATAGGGAAGTAATAGTGAAAATCTGTTTCAGTAGTGTTTCCAATCACTGTCATGGTAAACCTCAATTCTAAAGACTAAGAGTTTCAACTTGCTCTCTCCAGTTCATGAGGCCAGTCATCGGCACAGGGACCTGCACCTGAAAATCTGACTGCACGTTCCCATCTAAGGAAGGAAACTGCTACTCAAGGAAGGATGTCTGCCAGCCATCCATAGTCTTTAACTATGTTGTTAAAGGTGTGGTTAGACAAGGCTGCCACGGTGACCTAATACTTAATACTTTGCTGTCATCAAAAGGGCCACTCCTCGCTGCCTGCCCCCTCTCCCCCTAGCCACAGTCTATGCCATCCCTTGTCATCTTAACTACAAAAATAAGCCAATTCACAACTCATTACCCTGGCAGAAATCTGCCTGCACGTTGAGTTAACTTTCTGATGACTAAGGAAGTTCAACCAGCTCACTGCGTGTTCACTGAGAGCACATCCAGGAAGTAGGAGGGATACGACCAGTGGTGGAACCCCATTTTGATAGCAACACAACAAGTTTTCTGAACTAACAGCTAAATGCACTCCAAAGTTATGTTAAAGAAATTAAATTCAAAAGCCCAAAATGACGGTGGAACCTAGAACTTCTGTGGAAAAAATCAAGGCCTTGTCAAAATACACACATATGGATACACGCACAGACGCTACAACAGGGTATACATATATTCATATCTACATAATATTTATCACATTTACTTGAAAGGGCTCAAAAGCACATAAGGGTAATTCTTGACCTCACATACAAAGTACTGCTACTATTATTTATGGTTCATTGAAAGTCATTCAGCAGAAACTGGGGAAGATGATTCAATACGTATTACAGAATTTCACTGATTTAAGTGACTTTTTGGGGTAAACTCAAGCCCTGAACTGAGTACTTTCATTATAAAGGTAATTTTTAGGCCTAAACTACACTGGAGGTGTGAACTCCATCAGCAGAAAAAAACATGAAGGCAATAGTCTTCCAATTCCAATGCCGTCTTGAGGGCCTCCACTTACTTGGTCAACACTTTAAAAAAAAGGCAGAATAACCTGCTGTCTCCCTCCTGTCTTGTAAGCAAGGTGGTGATTGAGAGAAGTAGCTAATTACTTTGTTGTTGAAACTTATTTCATTGTAATTCACCGATTCCTGTGGGATCTGGATCATCAAAACTGACTTCATCAGAAGTTTCACATCAGATGTTTTGTTACAGATATTATGACCAAAATTCATTTCGTCAAGTGATGAAAAACTGTCTTGATGTTGGGTATGAGTCATCCTCAAGTTAGGACAGACACCATTTCTCATAATCTTTACTTGCAGTGGTAAACAAGTAGCAACAAAAACAGAAATTACAGCCGATGTATCGCAAAACAGACTGCCCTAAAAGAATGGCATCCCACACACTTTACAAATAGAAACAAGAAAGGAAGCTTCATTAGTATCAACATAACCTGATGGGCAAGACGAGTCAACAAGGGAAAGCTGAGCAGCCAGAGGAGGAGATGATAACTGAAGGGCAATACTGAATAAAGGAAAGATTGTTTTCCACCCTGAGAGGTAAAGAAAATCATGTTCTGAGGAAGGAAGGTAGAGAACAATGAAGAAAAATAATGTGTGCTAAAAAGGAAAATGAAAGGATGGTTACAAAAGGAAAGGAGAAAAATAAAATACCACATCCTTTACTAGAGTTTTAAAGTACATAAATGAGATTATTTCAAATCAACTGGTTAAAAAATGGTTCATCTAGATGAGAAAGTGGGTATCATGTTAAAACTGGAAGACAAGTTCTATAAGCTAAAATATTCTACAGCTCTAAACTAGTTCTATTCTATGCCAGTTCTATAAACAGAGTCCTATAAAGTCACCTCTTGGGCAGAGCTTTATTCATAGCATTTGCACACTTCAGTTCACAGCAATCACAATCCCAAAAGACTCACCTGTCTCAAAAACAGAACAAAAAATACATCACCATGTTTGACGAGACTGAAAATGTGGAACAAATGAAAGAGTCTGAGCAGCCAGGCTTTGAGTTCAAACGCTTTCTACTGGCAAATCTGAGTAAGCAGGACCTCTGGCTTAAAAAGAAAAATCACACAAACTTCTCAGAAGTACATTCAAAAGACTTCTTCTCTTCCATAAACAGATTAAAACTAACAAATGTGGGGGAGAGGAGGGAAGGAGAACAGAGACACTGAATATCAAGTAATCGTACTCAGCAGGGATTCAGGAGCAGTGGGAGGAAGAGGATGTTTAGTCAGTACCTCCCAGAAGTACTGAGATGAAGCTGCCCTACCTCTTCCTACCTAAATTATTTCAGACTTGTGTAAAACAATGCATATTGGGTTACAGTGCCTCAATACTTAATTAAAAAGAAGACCAAACAAAAAAACCCTCTGTTACCACCTTGATATTATTTATAAACTATTTGCCAGCTGCACAATGACCTTTGGAAAAAGTAGACATGTATGTATTTTAAGCAACCCTTTGTGGCATCTCCTTAGCTGTACAAGGAAGTCCTATACAGCCTATGCACGTTGCAGCCAATACCTCTGTGCTCGAGGGGAGGAACAGGAGCACGGCTCCAGAGAGGGGTACAGCCCAGGAAGTATTAGCGAGTGCTGTGGTGTCCTGCTGCTGCCCTTCCTCTCCCCATACTTGCTGTGGCTGAAACCAGGTCTTTACATATACACCACTTGTACTCTACTGTTACACTTCCCTCCCCAAATCCTTACAAAGGAAAATCTCAGGTGGACTGTGACTCTCAGGACATGGACACACAAGCAAGCCACTGCGTGGAAAAATAAATAACCAAACTTGAGATGGAATAATCAGTGCGCTACAGCTCTCCATCTGCAGAGTCATCCTGAGGTAGCATGACTGTTGTGTAGGCTCTGGCTGCAAGCACACACACAGAGCTATATGAAAATAGCACTTCACTCTGCAATGGCTGTTCAAGAGTCCATACCTTTGGGTACCTGCTACAGATCATGAAGCACTTGTGTATTACAGTAACTGCCGCAGAGTATCTGGTAAAACAGGAAACGGCCACTAATCGCAACTTTTTAGGTGGGGCAATGCACAAAGCAGTATCTGCCCACATCAGACAGCAGTACTAACTGAACAGCAGAAACCCTACCATCGACACAATTATGAGGTTACAGAGGCATTTATACACTGGTCTAGCTACTTCCACACTGAACAAGGGTTGCACGTGATAATACAAAGTTTCTTTACACTGGCACAATCCCACCACACTGGAGCTTTCAACAGAATAAGTGCTGCTTTCCAAAAAGTCAAGAGCTACAGGATGGCAGCCAGGTGTATCCAACTTGCTCAGGCTCTCAAGACAGCAGCAGGAGTTGGCAACTCAAGGTCCACCTCCTAGCTCCCACAGTTCCTTCACCTGAAGGATACTGCTGATGATGGTCTTCACTGTTCTCTTTGTTCTGTTCCCTAGCACTGCTGACAACCAAAGCTTGGGGGACCTCTGCAACCAAGTGCTTGTTTAGAGATCATTTCACACAAGGCATTGTAGTACAGGAGTACTGTGACAAGACTACACTCGTCTTTCTGCTAATAATGAAAAAATGCCCTGTGACTAAAGCAGAGCAAGACTAAAACTGGGATAGACCTGCAGACTGAACTGAAAGCCCCAGCGTGGACAAGTCCCTCTGGCTGACAGTTTCTTTAGGAGGTAACGCCACGTGACGGTTCAATTAGGCAATGCTTGAAAAGCACTCAGTCTAATGGCAGGGATTAAGATTATGACATGCAAATTAATATGATGGATTTTAAAAAAATATTAAAAATCCTGAAGGGACAAATTATAAACAAAGCTCATCTCTAATACTCCCTGGCTTATATTCTCCTCCTGTACATTGTATATCTCAGCTACCACTGCTTTTAGAATGGTTCCCTAGCTAATGAGGCTTTTGTGGTCACTGTTTTGCCCATCTGTTTTCCCCCTTCAACAGCAAAAGACCTGGACCTCACTGGCCATCACCAGCCCTGACTGCAAGAGCAGAAGTGTCAAAGACATTTTGGACCCCCTGGCAAGCCAGCACATCAAGAAACGCTACCCCAGGTCTTTTATACTGTTTGGCACCAGGAAGCCAACTGATCAGCATACACATACCAGGCACCAGCAAAAACATGCTCTGCTCCAGACAAGCCAAAATCCATGCCTTCTCTGACTGTGAGAGGAAGAAACCAAGGTCACTGAGTTACAACATATAAACAAAATTGGACAAATACTTAAGAAAGTAGGGATCATTAGTTCCACCACTCAGAAGTCTGTGCCATATGTGTCCACAACCTCTTCGACCTTTGCTTTAAAGCATTCCAGAGCTCTGTTTCCACCTACATTTGACCTCATTTCTTTACCCACCCTGTCTCACCCAACCTGCTTCAAAATCTTGACAACACACCCTTTGGAAACTTGTAATAGTGAGAGCTACATCTTTTGGAAAGGTCATTCTGTGTTTACACCTATGTATTTGTGTATGGGGTAGATACTTTATTTGTACCATGGATATTCAGACTGCAGCCTGAATTATAACCATAACCCATGTGTGCTTTTGTTACACCAGTGGGAATCTCTGCCACCAATTGCTACACACACATAATCCATGCCTGAAAGGCCATATAAAAGCGGTGATATATAAAAATATTACAAAACCTTCTAAAGCTGTAAATAAGGTCCAAAGGTCTTATTAACAGAATACTGGTTCTGGAAGCCCAAGGTGCAAGCTAAACGTAATTCTAACACGACAATTTATTTCCAAACCACAGCCTGTAACATAAAGGAATTTTGGCAACGACATGGCAACAGCTTAAAGCAGACCTAGCTATGTTAACGTAACATATATGACATATCTACCTCAATTCTATATTCCACAGACAATTCAAAACTCAGCTGCTGAGGACTGACTGCTCTCATTTTCCTAATGCTACTGCCACCCAACAGCCTTCAACAGCGAAGCCACTAACCCACCAACGTTCATGCTTTTCTGGGAGAAGTAATTCAGAGGCAGGCAGGGAGCAACCTACACACAGCTTGGGAAATTAGCATTCACACACAATCTAGCTGAGCACCACTAGACAGGAAATAGCTCTAAATGAGAGATGGAAATCTCCAGCAAATCTTTTAAAAAAAAATAAATCAGTTTCTCCTAATCAAGAGAACAACAAGCAGAACAAGTAATTTCCTAACCTTTACATTTAGAACAGACTGCTGCTTTAAACACACAAAAGCTAAGCCAATGTGTTTTAAAGCAATCAAGAAGTGACAATTTGGTTTTCTATTTCTGTCTGCTTACCCTGCTGGCTCCTGCCTGTAAACATTTTGTAGGAGGATGTGAAACTCAACAGAGAGGACTCTGAACTATGAATGACTCCACAATGGCACATTCTTAGAAGTGCGTGGTGGTACCTATGAGCTCAGGCATACTAACGTCATCGGTCTGGGTCAAGGCAGCTACAGCTCTGCTTGGTTACAGCTGAAATGTCAGTTCATTAATGTAAGTGTCCTTTCTTCACCTCCAGAGATAATTTGAAGACAGAAAGAAGAAAGAGGGAGGAAAAAAAGGAAAATATATGTCAATTTTTTTAGGGAAATTAGGTTAATAGGACACCTGGTAACACCCTCAATTCTTTACTAGTTTTTAACTTCTAGTAAAAACATGCAATGAACACAGGCTTATCTCATTAGGCCAAATAATTTAATTTTGTCCAATGACTTGAAAACCTCTGTATAATTTACTCTGAATGCTTTGCATTCTGGGTTCCACACCTGCGAAGCTCCTGCACAACAGGCATGGCTGCCTGTCCCATTTGCTCCCTGGTCTGTATTTAAGGTCATAATCAGACACCTGTTTTACTAGCGTAAAACATATGAAAATCACCCTAATGGTTTAATCTACACAGCACTGAGGAAACAAAGAGACACGTTATACACATGTATTCTTACTTCAAATTACATCTGTACAACTCACCTTTAATCATAGAATCACAGAATGGTTTGGGCTGGAAGGGACCTCAAAGGTCATCAAGTTCCAGCCCCCTGCCATGCACAGAGACAACTCTCACTGGACCACACTGCTCAAGGCCCCATCCAACCCAGCCTTGAACAACTCCAGAGAGGGGGAATCTACCACCTCCCTGGGAAACTTATGCCAGTGCCTCACCACCCTCATAGTAAAGAATTTCTTCCTAATATCTAATCTAAATCTACACCCTTCCAATTTAAAACCATCCCCCCTCGTCCTATTGTCTCGTCCTTCTAAAAAGTCCCTTACTTACAGGCCCTCTTCAGGCACTGGAAGGTCACTATAAGCTCTCCCCAGAGCCTTCCCTTCTGCAGGCTGAGCAACCCCAGTTCTCTCAGACTGTCTTCATAGGAGAGGTACTTCAGCCCTCTAATCATCTTCATAGCCCTCCTCCAGACCCATTCCAACAGTTCCATGTCCTGACATTAGGCACTCTAGAGCTGGACACAGTACTCCGGGTGAGGTCTCACAAGAGCAGAGTAGGGGGCAGAATCACCTCCCTTGACCTGCAGGCCACGCTGCTTTTGATGCAGCCCAGGATACGTTGGCCTTCTGGGCTGTAGGCACACACTGTCAGCTCATGTCAAGCTTCTCATCCATTATGACCCCCAAGTCTTTCTCTCCAGGGCTGCTCTCTATCACTTCATCTCCCAGCCCATATTGATGATGAGCACTGCCGTGACCCAGGTGCAGGACCTGTTGGACTTGTCCCTGTTGAACCTCATGAAGTTCACGTGGGCCCACTTCTCCAGCTTGTCCAGGTTAATATACCTTGAGCTGATCAATAAAGGTCAATGTAACTGCTTTATCTCCACAGCAAGGAAAAGGTTGATTTTATGATCACAGTTAAGAGACAGGACTTATCTTACAGAATCACAGAGAACACCGTCTAAACATATCAGATCTACTACTCATTTCAAAAAAAACCCCATTGTTAAGTAACTTCTCATTGTTTCTTCAAAGCAAAGCCTTTATTGAGTTGGTCATACAGCTGTATCATATCTAAGATATCTATCAGAAAAGCCTACTATACAACAAGTGCCATATCATTAAATGCCTGAGAAAAAGGATCTATGCAGGTTTCTCTACCACGATGGTTTTCCATCGGCTAAGGACAATGTACATGACTGCCCATCACAAACACAAACTGCATCAACAAAGGACTTGGAACCTCAACATTCCAAAAGGTGGTAAAATCATATCTTCTGTTTTATAGAAGCACATCTGAACAGATGGAAGAAAAAAATACTATAAAGAAAAAAAAAAGAACCAACATCTGCTTTTTAAATAAAGATGCAGTTTTACCCAACATACTAGCTGTTTTTAGTCAAATTAGCCTTGTTCAATTAAAGCTGGGAAGAAAATAATTAAAAGATTACATAATGGTCTAAGTATGACCACTGCAACAGCTTCAGTATGCCTTGAGGCTGGGAAAAGACATACATCCCACATCTTTGTTAAACTATTTAAATAAAAACAGAAAAATGTACACTACATGGAATGGAAAGACAAAAGACAGTTCAAAACACTGCATCTCAGAAAACCTTGGTGTTTTTTGCTCAGCAGACACAGAGTCAGGCAAGGAAGCTGAAAACTGATGTTCAACACCCATAAAATGAAACCAAGCCAGAATATGGAAGAAGCTTCCCAAGACCACAAGGTGATTTTACCAGAGACCCAGGCAAAGCACTGGATAGCGGCTCCCCCTGCATCACTGCGAGGCAAATTAACCACGCAGAGGTTTACTGGAGCTGGAACCTCCCCAGTGTACAGCACCCTGCCAACCACAAATCAATCCATCTAGTGACCCCAATTCAGCAACATCTAGCTTACACTAAGTATCTCCAAATCTAACCACTTTCCCCTGGCCTATATCAGGGCCTGACTGGAAGGAAATAACATTCTCACTGTTGAAGGCAGGCACATTTATATGAAAAAAATTCAGGAGACAAGAGCCTCTTTAAGAGAGAATACTTTCCACTACTTATGAATAAGGTTTTTGCTGTCTGCATGACTTCCAACTACAAACTCAACTTTCAGCCTCAAAATATCTACTACCACAGTAAAGTAAGACTAAGCTGCCTAAAGGGAGTGTATTCCCACCAGCTTCAGAGCAGTGAGCAACACAATCGCCTCAAATGTCACCCAAAGGCTTGCAGCAAACCCTAGAGATAAAAACTTAAGTTTTGCATTAAAGACTCCTGTTCAAAGAGTTGTCCTGCAGCATGGTAAATTACATATTTTACCTTCTTTTGACCTATCTTCCATATACAGAGAACTAAATCACAAGTAAATCACAAGACATCACGTCAACAAGGTAGAAACTTGAATGGAAATCAAGATTTTATCAGCCATTAGATTTGGTATGTAGGTTGCCATACACAGGCTTAAAGAAAATTGTGCAACATTCTGACAACTCCAAAGGCAACATATCTTTAGAGCTGTTACCACAAGGCATGAAACAACTCTTGAAAAGCAATGCATAATTTCACAACTCTTTCCATAGTAGAAAGTTCAGTGCGTCACTATTTCAATATTCCAAACATAACAGAAACTCACCATGTTTATTGCTGGAATAAAGCTTCCTAAGAACAAGCTAAATATACTGAAGATATTTTTGAAGTTTAGAGAAGCAACATTTATTATTCCACACGTTTAAGTTAAGTATATAGCCAAATTTTTACCATTAAAGCAAGGATTCAACTACTCTGCTGTGTAAATAAACTAGCTATGCCTCAGTAAATTAACAGTGGCTTTCCCTAAGCACACTGTGTGTTTTGAGACTCTCTCAGTGGATACACTATACATATGAAAGCAGGAGAGTCCTCTGAGAGTCCTCAAAAAGCCTAACACCCTACATCATCCAGAGATCCCAACTATCTTGGCTCTTTAAATCAGTTTATAAAGTTCAAATATACTCATGTTCCTTGCTGGTTATACCAAAAGACCCAAAACCCTTCACACCCTCAGAGTTGTAACTATGGCCATCATTTCACACATCAACACCTCAAAAGAAATCTCTTTGTAGGGAATACTGCAGATAATTAATGACTTCCAAAATTACTGTTTCTTCCACCAAATTAAAGTCTACCGTGAAGAGTAATGCCAAGGACCAATATGTTGTGTCTGATGGCAAGTTAACTGTACTTCCTTGGGGAAAAAAAAAAGGAAAACGGGACATTGTGAAATAAGGCATTTTTATTTAAGTGCAGCATCAGCCTCACATTCAGAACAAGGGATGGCAGTCACATTGTATTTCAAGGAATTTTGTGTGGAAGTAAGTTGGTTTTCTGCAAAACAATAAATTCTGAGCCCTGGATCACAGCCAGACATAACAACTGTAACTCAGATGCATACTGAGGAACGTATGGAGGCAAAACAGAAGAGTTGGAACATGTGCAGAAACATGAAAACCAAGATCTAGAGGTAGAGGGACGTACGATCCATGTGCTCTGTATTGTTTCCATCCTAGATAAAGCAGCTAGGTCTTATTGCAAATAGTTAAGAAAATGTTTATCTAATATTTCATTTGAGTTGGTATTTCTTTAACTTTACCTTTTTTTTTAGATAAAAATCCTATCAAGAGCCCGATTTATTAGCAAATAAAGGGGAAAGCATATTTACAAAAATTAGGCCGAAATAAATGTTTCTGTTCCTGAAGTGCAGATGAACATTTAATTCGAATTCACACCTTCTAGATAGATACAGGTAAAACTATCTCAATTCCTCTTTCTGGACGCACCAGTATGAACTTTGTTAGCGGTCACAGGAAACCAAGGAAAGCCATGGTTGGCCACATGCAAAATTCACATGCAATGTTTTCACACCTTCATTGTAACTTTGGTTCTTTTATGACTTCACAAAAATGTGGAACATCACCCTCAGAAACATGCAGCAATTTGCATGTCTCAGCTTTTCAGATTCCACCTGCAGGCTCGGTGAACTCATACTCAAGTTCAAAACCAGATGGTTCTAATAGGCTTAGTGTTTTAGTTTAAAAAGAAAACAAACCCAAACAAAAAACACCTAACAAAATACCAAAAGCACAACAACAAACAAGTCTGTAAATGAGAGTTTTGAAGTTCAAGCTTGTTTACATCTGGTTATAAACTATGTATGTGACAGCACTGGAAGAGAATGACACCTCATTGCCAGAAGATGTAACAACTTCGTGGGCTTTCAAAGAGTTGTTGCACCATTGCACCAAGACTTCAGCACACTGCTTCTAAAACCTGGTGATCAAGCTACCGAACACTCCAGGAACTACTCCAAATGACCAAGTGGTGACTTTGTAAATACAATTCATTTCACAGCCCACTGCAATTAAGTTTCACGGTAACCAAGAGTTGCAGAAACACCCTCAAAGAACGTACTGAACTGGTACCTCATTTTTACATATCACAATTATTTTTTTATCTGCCACAAACAAAGTGCATGCACACTCTGGACTACACGATAGGAAGAAGAAAAAGTTATTTTCATGAAACAGACACACAACTTTAACAAGAGTTCCACATGCCTTCCCAATGCTGTTTATCTTGTAGCATCCTGCAGGCTGCAACCAGCAGCAAGCAGCACAGCCACCAGACTGGCTAAGACATAAAGCTCAACTGCCTAGGAACAACACTCCCCATGTTACTTAAGAAACATAACAGCAACACAAAAATTCCCTGTAATGATTCCTTTAAAGCTGTGCTTACCTGTTTGAGAGATGTCAGTCGGAGGGGGAAAAAAAACCCAAAACAAACCCAACCAACAAACAAACCACCACATAAAAAACAAAACAAGAGTCTAGAACAACCATGGCAGGAGGGTCAATGGGGGAAAGAAGAGATACTTAAGGAAAACTGGCACACCTCAACAGTATATTAAATGCAAACAAGCCATGATAATCAGACACATGCATGCACTTTTATCAAAGTCCAAAAGGACTTTAAATAAAAATGTTTAGAAAGTCACAACCCAAATAAAAGTTCATCAAGTCTACCTATACTTTGAAACAGCACAAACTGTACTGATGTTTTACTACTTGATTAGATTTAACTCTCTGCCAAACTCATGGTTTTTTGGTCTTGTCTGGGTGTACTTGATACTGAACCTCCTCACTTGCAGAGGCATTAGAAAACAAATTTTCACAATCAAGCAACATTCAGCACTAACAGTCTAACAAGACTTTTGCCTAATGTATTGAAATAAAAAGCTCTCAGGAGAAAATTTTGCTGTTAGCAGGTCAGGGACTTGAGAACAGTACGTGGAAATAGGAGTGGTATTCCAACCAAAACCAGTTTCAGGTTAGGGTTTTTTTGTTGCATTTTTGGGTTTTCTTCCCCCATAAAAGTCTCAAAGTATCAGAGAAGAGACTCTTCTGTTCATATGTAAAATGCAATGGTTTCACTAACAGCAAGAAGAGGCACTTGAAAAATGGAAGTAAAAACTGGACGGGGAGGTAAAAATTCACTTGAACAAGTTTATCTATCTGCATTATAAGGCTTGTGATTTTGTTAAAGAACTTCTGCACAAAACCTGATACATACTTTCTCCCTGTTAAAAAGACAACACCAACCACTAAACATTACTTTTCTGTAGTTCTCCTACTTTCTTCTTCGTTGGATTTATGTGTAAATACTGTAAAAACAATTAATTAAAATATCCACGTTGCAACGTTGATGACTTACAGAAGAGTGTTCTAACAAAGTAACTGTTCCTCTCAAGATCTCCACAGATATTTAATTGTACCTTAAGTTTCATAAGGTAAAGCATGTCTATAGTGTTTTCAGATCAATTTGGTTTCCACATCTTAACATGCAGTACTAGCTGGTATGTTCTGTCATGTCAGGTACAACACCTAACTCTCCTCTAAATGTCACATAATCCAACTTCAAACCAGGCTGCACAAATAGCGAGAGCTAAAAGCACTTCAAGATTCAACCGAGACAATTCATCGCGTAACACTTATTCAATCCCTGAGTTTGGATTACAACCAGAACATTCGGAGTTATGGACTTCAAAATGAGAAGAGAATCTCCCAAATAGTCTGTGAGCATTCCTAATATGCTAGGGGCAGACACACAAAAAAATTAATACCTCGTAAAGAACGGTAGAAAAATTGGGACAAAACAGATGAATTCAATACATAGCTCTCCTCACAGAAAACATTCATTTTAAAACTTGATGTTATCATTCAGACAAGGTTTTTTTTGGTCTCAAATCTTAAACAGGAAAGAAAGTGGAAAACAAGTCTGCTGGTCTAAGTAGTTCCTAAACCAAATGCAAGTCAAGACAACTCAACATCTGATAAAGTTATATGGCTGTTCTAGTTACTACCAGCCACAAAGAAGTGTTCCATACACATTAATGAACAATGAAATCAGCATGTTTATATTTATTAATTTTAGCTTTATTCCAGCCACTTAGTGGACTGGATGGAGGTATGCAACTGTTATTTAATAAGAACAGCCAAGAGAAGAAAAGAGAACATCTCTATATAGGCCAGAACATCCCCCTCAGTTGGCTGAAGCTGGGGAAAATGTTTGAGGATTTTGTTGTCTGTGTTTTAAAAACCATGAAAGCCTCTCAGCTTTAACTTCCCAATGTATCTTCTTGTAAGCAGAAATATTAAAAAGAACTCTTACATCCCCAAGTCCAACTTCTTCATTCTGAAGAAAACTAAAACGTTTAGCCTTGAGTATGTATTCAATCAAGGTAAGCCTTCAATATGCTTACCTTTTCTTGAGGAAAGCTATTTTCAGAATCTCATTTTCTTTGGGTAGAGAGAAAAAAAGAAGATATTTTTAAGATGGAAAATACATCCTCTTATAATTTCAGTGTCCTTGTTTTTACACAATCATTGTACTTGAGGGAAGTAAAAGCAATAATTAAACTAACGTTTGCTCACTCTGCCCTCAAAGTATTTACAAAGAATAAAAACACAATCAACATCCTCTCTGACTATTTTGCTAAGACAAATATCTGTTTCACTTCCAGGTTCTCCTTTCCTCTGATAATCCTCTCAATGCTTCAAACTGAGTTCCCCTTCTGTGAAGCCCAAGTGATGAGACAGGTATGCAGTATTTTACACACGTCCTCAGCAGCAGCAACTACCAATCTGCTCACTTCCCTGTCTCCACTGGACTACGCTACCCAGAATCACTTACCACATCTCCAGCTATGTTGTTCAGATGCGCCAGTCACATGGACATCCCTGTGCAAACCTTGTCTGTCAACATTTCCAAGAGAGAGATGTTCAACATATGAGCTCTCTGCATTTCAGCACGCTAATTCTAAGACCCCTGCATCCATGGCCAGAGAAGTGTTCCTGGACATTATTGTACTCGGGTATTCGAGAAAGTAGTGACTTGTCTCATATTAAAGAGTGTTAAAAAATAGAAAAGGCAAGATCCACCAAAATAAGAAAAGTATACATTTTACTGCCACTACTCAGATTTTCTTGAATGACGTTAGCCTTCACGGTCTCTTCCCACTAGCCAGAGTTTGAAGGGTGGTACAGTGAAGTATTTCTCCTTCACTCACAGGCCAGGCAACTGTTCACCCCTGTAACAAAGCAGTGCTTTTGGGAACACCACATGGCTTAATTGGCATGTGTAATTAGAAACTTCCCTGCTGGATCCACTGATCTGCACATCAGTTTTAGTCCAAATCTGGAAACTTAGTCCACTTGCATATACTTCTATGACCACATCTAAAGAGCTCTGAAAGAAAGTTCTGAAACATTAAGGAAAAAAAAAAGTAGGATCTGAAACTTAAAATTGTCATTGCTTTCTTTTTTAATCCAAAGATGCAACACTGCACTCTTTAAACTATAGACCAATTTCCAAGTTTGTCATTCCACTTCCCCACCCCCACACAAACATTTTCATATTTGTAAAGCATACTTCCTTTAAACTGAGACCCACAAAAAAACCCCAACCTGTGAATGTAACATCACCTAAACTCTGGCATTACAAGCAATAACCACTACATTTCCCAAGGATAACGCTATTCAAGAGCTGTGATTCCATGTAGTTTCAAGCACAGATACTGACTACAACAAAGATAAAAGAGCAAGTGAGATCTGACCATTGAAACCAAAAGGGTCTTGGTACATGAAGAGAACTTACTAATATTTTGACAAAGACAGAAGAGAAGGAACACGTACTTCTCTCTTCAGTAATACTTCGATAATAAGATCTGTGTTAACTCACAACTTCAGTGTCCCAACCGTCTCATACTCACCTAATGCAACCTGAACTCAAAAAAAAGTCAGGAAAGAGCAAAGGAGTTTTGTTCAGTTGTGTTTATTTCTTAACATTGTCTACTTTCAGAAAACTTGATTCATCTGAATGATTCCAACAAGGACCAGAGACCACCTGGCTCGGCTCTACCTTGTTTCTTTCCCAGCAGGCGTTTCTGATGCCAGGTCTTTCTGTTGGCTTCCTGTCACCGTCACAGCACTGAAGCCATCGACAGTGAAGGGGAAAAAGTTTTCCACAATACTTAAGTCGTAAACTGTTTTATCGTTCAGATGATGACAGCTGCAGACAAAAAAAGAACTGTACGCCCCTGCAGTCTAAGCCATCTAAGAGATGGACTATTTTGTGCATGTCAAAGTCAGAGGAAACACTAAGCACAGCCTTAAGCAAAGCGCTGCCTAGAAACAAAGTACAACCACCTCCAGCGAGAGCCTCTCTTGCAGCTAACAGTCTCACCCTTTCGTCAGCCAAAGATTTAAAAAGGAAAGAATAAAAGGCATTCTGGACTGCTCTTGTACCTTAGGAGGACTCTGGCATAAGGCTTCAGCGTTATAATTTCTCCTCTCTCATTTGAGCAGACTGGAGGGGTGGGGAATTACATCTATTTCACCATATTTAAAATAACTTGGAATATGGTAGCAAGACATTAACAGAATTTTACAAAACCAAATTATAAGTTTAAAGAGTTGTATTAATTTTTAAAAGTAACATTAACAGTAGTTCATGATTCCAGCCTTCCACAGTAACCTCTAAGGTATAGTCACAGTGTACATGAGAGGCACAGAAACAGTAGCATTTTTTAGTTCTACGGGAAACTACATACAATACAGATGAGCATTTTTGCTCTAGACTATTGTTTCTCATGCAAGAACTCTAGACTCAAGAGTTTCACACATCCCTCTTATATGTCACAAAGCTGTGCACAAGTCAATTAAAATCCATAAAACCTGTACAAAATAAAGTGTCAAAAGGTAGTACTTTGACTTTCAAGGTCTACATCAAACCTGTAACCTCTGAACCAGAGCACTAATAAAATGAAAAGAATCTATCTACATTCCATAGATACACAAGACCAATAACGTATTTTCTTCCTTGACCCATATTCCATATAATACCTGGTTTCTTCACACAATCTTCAGATACTTGCTCATTTATTGGAAGTCTAAATTGACTGCTGTGAATAGACAGTGTGTTAAAGGATGAATACCATTTGTGAATGGGCATTATACACCAAATTAATTATCTTATGCTGTAAATTCTTTTGTTCAGACACCTGTTATCATAAGCTTGGTATGTAAGACAGTACTGTAATGCAGTCCTGATCTATGTTTGAAGCTCCTCAAGTAGTTCTTCACTTGCTTGAAGTTCTTCTGCATTGAAGTACGAACCACAGAATCAAGAACTGAAGGAAAGCATTGTTCTTCTGAGGACTCACATAAAGCAAGCTCTAGAGATTCCCCACAGAACATCGGTGGTTCTCAACTACAGTACAGGACTACCAAAACTGCAGCAAGCTTTCACTTCATAGTATTTATGTTAAAAAAAAAAAAAAAAGTAATTCAGAGCCAACTTAAACCTTTAACTAAAAATACAGCCTCTCCATATTAAGCTTCTCTAAATACAGGACATTTACCTTAACTCCAAGACTAAGGAAGCACTTTCAAAATTAGAACAGCATGCCAAGGCTAGGACAAACCACCACATATGCTAAATTCCCAGACTGAAGCTAACCTCTCTAAGACAATCTATCTAACCTTTATGTGTTAAAGCCATGGCCAGTTTCCACATACCCTCACAACCACCAACTGCTAGGAAGCTGCCAGTATCATTAGGCTACTTCATCCCAAGGGGAGAAGGAACAGGATCAGCGCACTGTAACTGAAATTCATCCCAAGACCATGAAGAAAGAACCAGAATGGCTGAAAATAAGACCATAAGGGACCACAGGCTGTCTTAATTAAAACCTCTCTGAACTTCTATATATAGACTACCTGGCAAATTTCTTCATTTATAAAACAGCCGCTGCTGGGAATCTGTCAGCTTTCCTAATCTATTCCAGTGCTCCTGTTGTTCTTAAAAGTTGACTCAACTAACATGCTGCATGTTTGCTGCGGTCTAACCCTGCAAATTGTTTCATCTCCAGTGGAGAAGAAAACAGCTTGGTCTTTTCATCCCAGCTCTCTTTAACATATTAAGAGAACATTATCAAAAGAAGTTTCCCTTCAGCCTCCTCTAAAATAAATTATCTAATGTGCCTTCAGCGTTCTCTTAAAGAGCACATTTTCTAGATCTCTGACCGTGCTCCTTCACCTGCAACTGTTCTTCTCCCAGTACAGTATCAATACTAGGTGCTGCACTTTGAGTTAGCCTCCTTGCTTCTTAGCATGCTAATAGGCCTAAGCGAATGTATTTTACATGACACCCCTGCTAATGCATTCAATTAAAAATATCCACTGGTTTTGCAACACCTGTCGATTCATGGGCAATGTGCAAACATCTTAGCTCCAGGTTCCTCTCTTCAGACCTCCTGCCTTCCCAGTTATTCCCCACCCTGTTATCTGCACAGCCAAGTCTTACTGAACACTAACAGACTCCAAGTCTAGAAAGTTTACTCAGATCAACTGCAAAAAAAAAATTTACTACACCTAAGAAAAGCCTTCAGAACCCCCTTGACCTATCCTCCTAGTTTAGCCACAAGTCCTGACCAGCTTCAAAAGAACATTTATTTCATAATGGCCGCAGACCTGGCTTTGGCAAACAAAGGCCTACATTTCTGCCAGGATACATAAAACAGTTAACAGTGTGGAAACGAACACAGACAACATGAGGACATTTCACTTCTAAGAATGGACATACTGTGTCAAACCAAGGCACTGGCTACACAACTTCCCCATCTTCAGAAGCAGTTGTAAACAAACACCCAAAGACTAACACCACAGCAATTAACAGTTCTCCAAGCAATAAAGAAGTCTAAAAAAAAGTGCCACACTGGACCTTGTTCTCAGCAGCTAGTTGGTATTCAAGGATCACCTCCTCCAAGCTCAGGAGCGATGCATCCCAAGAAAAGGCAAGTCAGGCAGTAATGGCTGGAGGTCCTTATTGCTGAACAAGGAATTCCTGGTCAAACTCAAACACAAAGAAGCAGCCTACAGAGAGTGGAAGCATGGGCAGCCAGGGATCAGGTTAGGAAAGCTAACACCCCCACCCCCTCCCCCAGTAGAATCAAACCTGGCCAGAGACATCAAGGGCAGTAAGAAAAGCTTCTATAGGAATGTCAGTGATAAACAGAAGACTAGTGAAAACATGGGTCCTCTCTGGAAGGAAACTGGAAACCTGGTTACCCAGGATATAGAGAAGGCTGAGGTATTCAGTGCCTTTTTTGCCTCAGTCACCGGTGCTCTAGCCATACCACCCACGTCGCAGAAGGCAAAGGTGGGAACTTTGAGAATGAAAACCCACTCGTTGTAAGAAATGATCAGGTCTGAGATTGTCTAAGGAGCCTGAAGGTACACAAGTCCATGAGACCAAGTGAGATGCACCCACAGATCTCAGGGCAACTGGCAGATGAAGATGCTAAGCTATATGTTATCTATCATATTTGAAAAGTCATGGCAGCCTGGTGAAATTCCTACTGACTGGAAAAGGGAAAACTTAACCCCCATTTTTAAAAGGGGGGAAAGGAAGACCTGGGGAACTACAGGCCAGTCAGTCACAACTCTGTGCCTGGCAAGATAATGGTGCAGATTCTCCTGGGAACTCTGCTCAGACACATAGAAAATAAGGGTGGTGATTTGCAACAGCCAACATGGCTTCACTAAGCCATGCCTGACAAATTTAGTGGTCTCTACAATGAAGTTACAGCATGGGTGGATAAGGGAAGACACAAACTTGTGAAAAAGCATCTGACACTGTCCTGCATAACATCCTTGTCTCTAAACTGGAGAGGTGTGTATTTGACCAAGGGATCACTCAGTGGCTAAGAAACTGGGTGGATGGTAGCACTTGAAGAGTTACGGTCAATGACAATGGATGGTCCAAGTGGAGACTAGTGACAAGTGGCTGTCCTGAGAGACTGATATTGAGACCAACACTGTTTAACATCTTTGTCAGCAACATGGACAGTGGGATCAAATGCACCCTCAGCAAGTTTTGTCAATGACACCAAGCTGCATGGTGCCATTGACATGCTCAAGGAAAAGCATGCTATCCAGAAGAACCTTGAAAGGCTTGAGACTTACACGAAGTTCAGCAAGGCCAAGTGGAATGTCCTGAGTATGAATTGTGGCAGTCCCAAGCCCAACTACAGGCTAGATGGAGAATGGATTGATAGCAGCCCTGACAAGAAGGGCTGGTTGATGAAACATGAGCTGGCAGTGCATACCTGCAGCCCAGAAAGCCAACCATATCCTGTGCTGAATTAAAGAAAGTGTGACCAGCAGGTTGAGGGAGGCAATTCTGTCCCTCTACTCTGCTCTCATGAGACTCCACCTGGAGTACTGCGGCCAGCTCTGGCATCCCCAGTAAAAAAGGACATTTAGCTGGTGGATCAAGTCTTAAGAAGTGCCAGGAAGACGACTAGCAGGACAGGCTAAGACTTGGGCTTGTTCAGTCTAGAGAAGAGAAGGCTCCAAGGAGCTGTTACTGAAGCATTCCAGTACCTTGAAGGGGGAGGGACTGTTTACAAGGGCATGTAGCAATAGGATATGGGGGTTAGACTCAATGATCTCTGGAGGTCCCATCCAACCCATACAATTCTGTGATGAGGTAGTGAATTTAAACTAGAAGAAGGTTTATTTAGATTAGATACTAGGAAGAAATTCCTCCCTGTGAGTACGGTGAGGTGCTGGCACAGGCTGCCCAGAGAAGCTGTGTCTGCCACCTCCCTGGACATGTTCAGGGCCAGGTTGGATGGGGCTTTGGGCAGCCCGCTCTAGTAGAGGGTGTCCCTGCCCATGGCAGGGTGGTGGAGCTAGATAATCTTTGAGATCCCTTTGAACCCAAATTAGCCTGTGATTCTATGCATACAGATATCTCCCTTATAATGTGCATATCTCATATATTCTAAGCACAGCCAATAGCTTCACCTAACAATAAATTATATTGTTCTCCAACACCACATCTTGTTGCTTATGTTGCCCATCAGTTTAGGGAAACAAAGAGCTTTCTGCTGCACAAAGCCATAAAAAACCAACAAAAAATTATTCTGTGACTGAATTACTGGAAGAAAAAAAATTAACAGTATTTCTTAGAAGTATACATTTGAAGGTTTTAGTGGATGATATGTTTTTAAACCAGCATTTTCACGCCACACAGTTGACTCAATTTACCAGCACATTCCACAGATGATCTCCTTTTAAGATGTTTCAGTTATGTGGTCTACATATCCTTTTCTTAAAACCTGCCACGGCATGGGTCGCTTTGTAAGACTCTGAAGAGTTACAGTTAGTTTTTTTTAAAGCAGTTTCAAGTAACTTCTAGAGGATTTCAGCCATTTCTCTTTTAGTAGCACAAAGTAATATCTTTTCTTAACACTATACCAAGATGAAATAAAAGTGATTCATAACTGCACCAACCTTCCTTCCTGCATTCTACAAAAGAAAATACATTCTTGAACTTTCAGTAGCAGCACCAACTCTCAAGTCAGATAAGTCCAACTTCCACGGTGTCACTATATTTAAGCTTCATTTTTCACACTATTTGAATAGTTACACATGATATAGTGTATCTCAGGACATCCAAACAGATACGCTTTACAAAGGAGAACATTTCATGTACAATTCAGAATTCTAGTGAATGCCAGTATTAATGCATTGGTATTTTAATTTTTAAAAATGGGGAAAGGGATTTTGAGGTATGAGGTAGTTTAAATGTTTGAATTATTTTCCACACAAGCACAAAAACTAGCAATAAATATGGCTGAGCCAATTCCATACACGGAGTAATTCCACACTGTAGGGTTGAAGAAAGTGGTAAGAAACAACAGTGGTCAAATAATCACTACTTGACCTGCTGCATGTTTTTTAATAATGAGTGGATTTCATATCAATACAGACAAAATAAGAATCAAAGTGAAACGGTACAAGAGATGCCCAGAGCACTTCAAGGGATTTCAGCAAACAAATCTCCAGGAGTTCAGTTACATCTGCTCTCTTCAGTGTCAGATGGAAGATCGTTATTTCTCTTTATCTGCAGACAAATTCCCCACCTCTTTATTAACTATTTTTGCTGATAAAATCCTGGGCATTATCTTTTTTTCTAGTAGAGAACAAAATTGAGTATTTCTAAGTAATAACAGGTTCTTCACATATACAACCATAAAAAACTGCATCCGTAGCCTCAAAGCAAAACTGTACTACCCTGCACCTGGCAGTTTTCTAGACAGTCTAGTCCTCAGCACTGACACCTTGCCCTCCTTACTGCATGAACACCCTGCATTAGTTCCGCAATTTAATGGACTACTGATACATTTTTCGTATCTCCTTCCTCATATTTCCCAAAAGAAATATTTGGCTTACTAGACAAAGATGCCACTCCTACTAGCCTTCACCACTTTCCCCTATCCCACTCCACCAGAATTGCTTATCCACGTTACAGCCACATACACACAAACATCTCGATACTTCATCAAAGTCAGAAACCCCATTTCCCACCTTACCCAGCACCTTCTTTAAAAATTGTCTTGTCCGCAACTTCTATGCAAACACTGCAACCAGGAGAGATGTCTCCCACAGGTGCAATGCTCAAAGGGAAAAAGGCATTTAGACAGACATACTGGGTTGCAACAGAGTTTATTTCAGAGCTACCTTAGCAGCATCAAAATTAAATGTTAATGCTAGTGGTATAGGACATTACTAAGTCACAGAATGTATCATGTGAAGTCAAATGAGAAACAGGTTCAGTACTTCTGACAAAACAATTATTGTTCAAGTATTAAAACATAACTCCCAAGCTCGGTCTGCAGAAATGTAATTAGTCAACCCAGATTTGGCAGAACATTTTAAGGCAGTCTGTAAAGACTTTAAAGCAGAAGCTCTAGAGCAAAGCCTTCACACATGGTCTAGGTTTAAATTCCAGATCTCAGAAACCTCAATCATCTCCTCCCCTCTGTATCGTATTTCTGACGATGCAAATGTCTGTCTGTCTCTACGCTCACAAATACATGTAAAAACGAATAGAGTAAGAGGAGCTGTTAGACAGTTAATTTGTCAGGATTTGTTCTCATCTGAAATCTACTTATTTTGACCTGGTCTACCAGGAACCCCTTCCTGATTCCAGCTGCTCTTAAAAAGAAAACCAAAACACACCCGAAAAAGAAAAAAATCCCACCCACCCAATACAATGCCTCCACAAGGTCCAAATAAGAAACTGTGTAGCTGTGGCCTGTGTAGCTACTATGTATTGTAAAGTAAATCTAGAAGAAATTCACAGTTTGTAACTATGCTCCCAGGTAAGAATGAAAATTAGGCTTTCACCAGATATTCTGAAATGCAGACTAAGTCATTACCTCAATATGAGTAGTTCTGAAGTATCGTAGATACGGAAGTTATGGGCACAGCACAGACATCTCTGCACCACTCCCTCTTAGACTTGGCCCACTATAATAAAAATTCACAGTCAATCCTGAACTGCTCAAACACTGCCAGTGAAAAGATAATCTAGTGTATAATAAAAATAAGAAAGTTTGCAGGCTAGTCCATAAAGCCGAAGCATTTACACCACAGAGAAAGCATTGTTTCTTGCCTCATGAATATCTATACCTGTCTACAAAATCCCACAGGGATTTCAAGTGTGCCACCTGGGAAAACAGCTGCCACTCTTGTTGTCACAGATCACAGCATTGGCCTTGTCAGCTTCCACGGATACTGAAAGCCAGTAACTCCAGCCAAAGAGAAGCTTCAGTCCATTAAAGTTAAGTCTATCTCGAAATAGAAGTAGCTTGCAGACTTGGTAGCATTTATTTCCCTATGAAAATCTTCTATTAAACCAACAAAATTTATAAAACACATCCTGACTGAATGACATTCAGAGAACTTGCTGTTGAGCTTTATTGCTCAGGCGCATAAAAAGTCCAAACATATTCAACTGCCATCCCTATGTCACCATAATAAATAATACTAATATCATCTATATAAAACCCCAAACTAACTCATACCTATTACACTGATCAAGGAACAGCAAACTCAAAACTAAACTCAATCTAAACAGCAATACCTTCCCTTCTAGTTGTGGTCAAAGCTCTCCCTGCCCTCTAACTGAGAAATATTATCAGAATTTCAGGCCCAAAGTTTCTGGACTGGTGAAGTTCTCCCATTCTGCACAAACGTCATGTCTCTAGTACATTCACTAGAAGAAAGAGACAGGCAAACAGAAAAGAACACCTAGCTTTCCATGGGCCCTTAAAGCACTTCTAGACTCAAATTAATTCTGTAGTTGTAGTTACTAAAACATGTAATCCAAATTTAACAATTTTTGTAAACATGTTTCAAAGTCTCTAAAACTGAATTTTGATTAGTAAAGCTTCTCTATTCTGAGCAACACAGGGGAAAAAAAAAAGACGAAACACATTAACTTGCAACTACTACACTGCATTACACCATACGTATCTGTGGCTCCCAAGTCAGTACGTACAATGGTGAGTAAGATCATAATTAGAAGTGAAATGGTCAACAGATACAATCTTCAAGGACATTATTTTCCATTTCTCTGGGTTTCAACTAAGCAGCTGACCATATAAAAAAAAAACCCATTCCAGAAGCATTACATCTACTCACCTGCAAAAAAGTATGCCTTGCCAGAAAACTTCTTCAATGAGACACATAACATTCATCCTGATGCCGATACTCAACCTCCCACAAATGTGGGGAAATTCATTTTTGTCTATGGACTTCATTTACGGGGACACAGATCTCTGCCAAATGATTCACATTTACTTGGCCAGCACCCAAATATTCTGTCTCTTTAGGCAGATGAATTTGTGTCCCCTTCCTCCCTCAAGGAAACCCACTCATACAGGTCAACTAATTGTGTTACTTCCTTTTGAACAGATATTTTAAAAAAAACAAGCACATGAGAGAGCGGGTACAAATATTAACATAGGCTCCACATAATTGTTTGCAGCAGGGTGTGAATCAAGAAAACCAAACAGATTGGCGCTATCAACCGTGGCTCAATAGTTTTCCCTTTCCACACTGCAAGAAAAGTCAAATTCTTCTTTGCATCAGTCACATTTTAGTTTATCTTTCTGCAAAACATATTCTTGGCCTGTCTGAAAATTAAACAATTGCTTGCATTCCTGGCAAAAGATACTTCTTTGAACTACACAAGGCTTGTAGCCGACGAGAATTATATTCCTACTAAAAAAGCCAGAACAGACAACGTTCTACAGCTGTGGCTGTAAGAAGTCTGCCTTGGTTGGAAAAATTCAGCTGCTGCTTCCCTTCTGGTTATAGCTTCAGAGCCAACACCCAACTTCTCTCCAAGTCCGCTCATCCAAAGCCTGTGGCAACTTTTGTGGCTATGCTAAACACTTTTTTTCCATGAGTGCAGAGCAGCACAGTATTCCTAAGTCCTGTACACCCTCTACAGCGTTACTACTTATCCAGTGGTATCAGTCAGTAACATCTTCCCTTTCTCTTCTGATCAGCAAGTCTCATTACGATCATCTACTGCTAGGTGTTTGTACTACTAACAGGTTTCTTCAAACCCCAACTGCCTGAAGAGACACACCAAGCAATGTAACTACACCGCTATGCATTCCTTTGATATATTATGTTTAAGAAATGCTTTCCAGACTCAAAACAGAAGGTGCCTAACTAAAATACTAGCAGCTACCTAATTAATACAACTCAACGGTATCAGAATACGAGCATAACAGTCATTCACTGCTTTCAACATGACCACACTGGTCATTATGACCCACAAAGCAAGAGACATGCAGCTATATTCAGACCTAATAAAGTTATAAAGCTCTATTTTTCATAGTTGGAAGTTCCTGCTTACAAGCAAGCTAAAGTGAATTTCCTATGGCAGGTACCAAGGCCCTCTGCAAACCCAAAGCACTATCCCTTCAGCTAAACTGACTCCACACTGCTGATGCAAAAACATAGCAAGTCATCAAGAAATTAATCACTTGGAAGATATGTGGCAACTCAGTTTCACCCAGTTGATATCAACTCACCAGTCAAGTGCATGCACAAGAAGCACTGGTACTGATTCTAAGCTTATAGCCCCTCAGCTGGTGAGGCTAAGGCAGAAAACAGTGGGTCCACCGCAACACAGAAGCAGCAACAGCCTTGGCAAGGACTGGTTCCATCTTCTGAAGGAGCTGCTGCTCTACAGCTTTTATTTAAGAAGGGGAAGAAAACAAGAAGCAGCAGCCCTTAGTGCTTCACATTGACAAGCTACCTTAGAACTTTCCTCTCTTCCATTGTAAGACAGACGAAGGTAAGAACACAAATTGCCTTATATGCTTAGACCTACTTTCCATCTGCAAGCGGTAAAAGTACACAAAGAATGACTTGGCTTTATTTCCATTGCTGAAAAACAGACAAGTCATCTGTGGCAACAGCACCTAATGAAAAGACTCTTTGATAGCACTGATCATACACAAAAAAAAAAAATAAATCACTGTCCACCTTTTTTTTAGGGGCACATCAGTATGACTTCTGGGTATCCACATCTCTTTATAATTCTTACAGTGTGATACAAAAATGCTTTCAGCAAGGTCTCCAACACTGATTTCTGAAGTCATCTCATCTCTCCTACTGCACAGCCAGGACTTCACATGGCAGCACTGCTACAGTATATAGGATCAAACAGTCCATGAGACATCTCATGTTCTACACCTATATAATTCATCCTCTCTCTACAGCATGGTAAGCCAGTACCAACGATAACAGAAGGGATTCTGATAATTTGGTGAAAGTCATTCTTCTACCTACAGTGGTTATCCTAACATAGTTTGCAAAAGCTTCAGATAGACCTTTATTTTAGGCTTCTCCAAGAAGGAGTTTCTGGTTTTGCACCTAAAGAGAGGGTGATTGACCTGTACAGCACTCTGTGGGTTTGGGCCTTTATGTCTGAGGGAGTATCTTTTCTCAACACATTGTAAAAGCTGTAGTTAGCATCTATTTTCAACACACTTAAATAAAGAAGCATCTATTTCAGCAACTTACTGAAGGAAGTGCTGACAAGACCAAGTTTGGGATTTTATATGGACTTAGGTCAAAGAAAAAAATAAATGAGGAGAGATGTTTTGCAAGGCCTTTAAACTTTCAGTAAGATCCTTTTCATAGCTGCTTGACTTTAAGTTTTGTTCAACTTTCAAGGCTGTACTGGGCTGATGCTCATTAAATTCAGAAAGCAGCCAAGTACCTCCACCAGCCACAGAGCTTCTGCAGGAGACAGCCACTTTAACACTTCCTACACTAGTGATGGGTGACTAAAAGTCCTCAGAGTAAAGTTAAATTTTAATTCTTTTAAAAACAAAAACAAAAGGGAAAGAACACCAAAAAAATGTTCAAGTCTTAAGTCCAAAGAAAATTCTGGAAACTCAGAGGTAACAGACCTCTCAATTTGAAATGGGACTCAAAGAGACACCAACAGCTTGAACCAAGAGGCTGTAAATATTCTCCAATCACTTCACATATTAGCTAACATGTTCAAATAACCACGGGTCTTGGCATAAATTCAGTTCAGAAAAAGTGCTAGAGCAGGTGACTGCAGAAAGCTTTAGCTGCAGGTTTTTTTGCACACACAAATACCCTGTATGAGTCTTCTTCACATCACTGATCCAGCTCAAGATGTATCATTATGAAGACCTGCAATAGGTAAACTGGTCACCAATATTGGAAAATCCTTTATGTTCTATGTAAAGTAGTGCTTAAAGATAAAACACATCAAAATTAAAGAAATTTCAGGGTAGTAGAGGGAAAGCCATCAGCTTGTGGTAGGGTCTTCAGTAATATATGCCAAAGAATTACTTCTTTTCTTACCCCCCAAGAAAAAGATGAGAGTACATAAGCTATCACTGTTTTGTGACACCTGCAAGGCCCTATCAAAGGAAGGGATGAAGTGATACAACTTCCAGAGCCAGGATGCATACAGGCAAGGAACGTAAGTCCCTAAGCCATACACTTTTCCACATCTGTGTAAATAGGTGAATGAGATGATATTGCTAAGAAACAGTAGTTGAACTCAATGATCCTTATGGGTCCCTTCCAACTTGGTTTATTCCATGATTCAAAGTGATAATACAAGAAGGGATCACCGCCAGGAAGCAATGTAGGGAAGAGAAGAGCGACAGAATGATAAAGAGTTCAGGATAAACCCCAATGTGTCTTACAAGGAAAAATAACAAAGAAAAAAACAAACAAAAAAACCCCCAAACCAAAATACCACAAACCCACCAAACCACTAACTGATAGGAATAAGACATGGGGGACATAGCAGGATAATTAGCCAACTTATCATTTGACAGTTTCCATTGGCAGACCTCACTTTTTTCTAGTGAGGCTAGCTCACTAGCTATTTTTCTGCTCAACTACCCCTACCAACATGAATAAAGGGAAAACTGTTTGGCAGCGTTAGAATGAGGAACAGCAGATGGCTGTTTTTCCCTCTTCAGAGTGCAAGGCCTGACTTCGGAGCACTAAAGCACAAGACACTTTTCACTGCAGCACATGTGGTCATTAGCTGACCCCGTTAACGCCATTTTTTTTTCAAGTTTAGGCACAAGGAAAGCCAACCAGGCAGCAGTCAGAAAGCTGGACAGGGCTAGGATCAGCAACAGCCAGACATACAGTGCTCAGCAGGTTTCGGGAAGGGAGTGATCTCCCTCTCTCCAGCAAGGAGAGCAGGATGGGCGGCTTCCAGTTTCAGCAACCAATTAGGTAGAAACTGCTATCAAAGCAATAGAGAAGGCCCTACCCTAACTGGGTTGGGAAAGAGTTGGTGGCATTATCTCAAGCATTTTGCCAGTCTCAACAGCCTCGCTCATTCCTTCCCGCCGAAGTTGCCCAGGGTGCTCTTTTCCAAGGCTCTTCCTGGACATCACATACAATTAAACTGTCACCTAGATGCCACATGCTACCTAAAAAAGCACTCACTTTTACGTCCTGGCTCATGGAGTGGCTACTAAGAGAGGAACACACTCCCAGGCTTTATTCCTTCATGAACCACTTTTTACAGCACCTCTCCACTAATTAAAGATGCACCGTGCTCAAATGCTAGCAGCAGTACCACACATGGACAGTACACAGCAACACAGGGTCACCAAGGTATTGTGTTTTCAGGAGATTATACAGAAAAAAAAAACCAAAAATACAAACAGGCATCTAAAAAGAAAATAAAAACTTCAATAAAAAACAAGTTTGGCACCACTATAACATTCTTCCAGAGTCCAAAATGAATTATTACAAGATTGTCCTTTATATTTTGCAACCAAGAAAATGTGTACAACATTAGAATTAGCTAAAGCAAACAAAATTGCCTTCTCTTACCCTCCAAGTTAACAAATTCTCCATAACCAATTACAGAGCCATGACACTCATAAGGAGCAAAAACATCTCCATGGCAAGCCTTAGCAGTGACATTATTTACTGCAGGCCAACAAGATAATTGGCTACAGTTACAATAAGTACTGCTGTCTACAAGGACTTGGTGTTACTTGAAACAGTGTTTTCCAGAAGCTCAGGGAAAAATATTAAAAAAAAATAAAAATCCATTCCACAGTCATTAGATTAACATTCTCAAACTGCAAACTTCAAGATATCTATTTTTACACAGATATTTTGGTCATGTGTTGCATGACTCCCCTTTATATTTCAGAATTTATTTTTGTCCCATTTGGGAGACAACGTACATCTGTAAGCAATGCAAGAACAGCTAGGTGAAGAAAAAAAGAAAGCTTCAAGCTCAAATCTCTTTTCTTCTACTACAACCAGCAGGTTGATAGTATGAGTAAGTGGAAAACTGGAAGCTCACCTCCCTCCCATTGAGGGGCAGGTTCAGCATAAGGAGCATGCACCTTTCTTTGTATGAGGAACATGGAAAGCCTACAAACCCAGCAATACAGAATGGCACAAAGAATAACCTACTTGAGAATTACTTCAATGCAGGAAACCATATGTGGGGAAAAAGAATGGCAGAGTGATTTAAATATATATATAAAAGTCAGATTTCAGAAGGTACTATTGATGCTGGTATGGCTTGAAAGAGATAGAAGGCGGCCACAGGGTTCCTACTCTTGGGGAGACATAAAAAGCCTTGTAACATCTATTACAAAGCAGTATGCCTGAGAAGTTCTTTCCCAACAGCCAGTAGAAGAGGCTGCTGGTAACTGCCCATCCTTTCATTCAGGCTCAGGCTTTCTTACCAACTTTTGAGAACAAAGTCTCATAAATTAATTCTAATAGGTAGCAGAGGGGGAAACAAACAAGGAATCTGCTTTTCCATCTCTTTCTCCCCCATATCCCTTAAGGAGAAGGGCGATCACAGTACAGTTCTAGTACTGCTCCTCCCAAGTAACACAAAGATCACCACTACTTTATCAATCCTTTCCTCACTGGTTGTATCCACCCTTCTGAGGTAACTGTTGCAGTGCTCAGCCAGGAGCAGCAATAGGTGCAGATAGATACCAGAAGAAGAGTGACTTCATACTTAATTTTGCCGCCACTCCGGGCTTACAAAGAAAAGGAAAAATGTTGACATCAAACAAGTCAAGTTTTGCTCCCTGATGACTTGGAAAAAGACCTGCACCAAGACAAAGCTACTAAAGATGTCTGGGAGACTCAGAATGTACTGATCCATCCATTTTCACCTGCCTCACAAGGACTCTTTTGTTCCAGCTTTCACTCGGAAGGGTTCAGAATGTAACTAAGTATCAGTCTGGAAATACATAGCACAATGAAAAGGACAGCAAATGCTGTTCGCTCCAGAAGTGATTTATTTTTATTATCATTGTTTTAAGGCACTCAAATTGGTAATAGATAACTTGCTAAATCATGACATACATTTCTACCAAAACTCATGAGAGCCTGAAAAATATAATCCTCTTTGACACCAAGGAATTTTTCTCTTTTACAAGCAAACAAAAAAAAAAGTTAACTTCATGGATTGTCTTATATGGATGGATTAACTGAAAATATAAACTGCATTTCTCAGAGTCCTTGTTTGTGGCTGTCTTGCTTTGTTCTGACATTTTTTTCCAGACAGCAGAAGGACCAGGAACACATGACTACAGCGACTGTGGGGGTTATCACAAGTGGCGCGTGCTTTATGCTACGGCCTTTGTTTCTCCCTCAGTGTTACACACTTGGGATTGAATCATATTTGCAAACTTGTTAGTCTGCATCAGTTAGCACCCTCTTCACAGGCAAGCATCTGTCTAGTCTTTGACCTCAAATAAATGGGAAAGGAGCATCAATGACCTTTCAAGAATCAAGCTGTAGAGCTTGACTAAGACAAATTCAGTTGCTGAGCATGACAGGTCTAGGTCTGGCTTGGTTTAGACAGCCACCTGCAGAAATACTAATTAATAAGACCCGCTTCCTATTCCACACTCGCACGAAGTAAATCTGTAAATTAAAATGGAGTCACTCACGACTTTTCTCCACACAAATCAAGAATCCTTAATAAACGCAAACACAGGACCCGATCAAACACACACTCCCGTGCCGCTGGTAGGGGTTAACTGCAGCCATGGTGTATGAAGCGCTGTAGGCACGCTGATCATACAGATACGAGGCAGACTACAGACCCTGAGCCCAATGCTCTCTTCAAGGCTTCAACTGCAGTGGAAGACATTTCGGAGGAAAAAACACCAAAATTTCCCATCTGTCGAAAGGCAATCTTACAGCACTTCAGCGTGAAATTCATAAAACAACATGATAGAGATATGTGTGTGTGTGTATATACACACATATGCACACACAGAGCCACATCAGGTGTGGCTACACACAAGTATCAAATAGATCAATTCAACGGCAATGCATATAAAGCGTTCCAGATCCCCTCAAAACACCACCCTGCATTTCCATTAAAAAAAATTAAAATTTCTCTGAAAACTATACTATTAACATGAATCTGAAAGAACAATTTAGCTGTTAATATCAACATATTCAAGTTAGAATAAATTCCCTGTTATGAACCTGCACCAATCTTTAGCGACTTGGAACAGGGCCTTTTTCCATTTGCACACATTTGTTCAGCTTTAATACATGTTTTTAATTCACATAAACCAGCTAATCACAAAGCTAGAATACGAAGGACGGGCACATATTAAACACAATTTCCAACACGTCTGTGCAGAATAAAGCACAGGCCTCCTTCTTAAACATATTTTTCTGATCAGAAAACTGGAAAAGGCATGCCAAGCTTAAAATAACTAGTCTATAGGCTTACATGTCAAAACAACCACTTGCTTATCCCCTCTATTGAGCATTTTACCAGAGCCTGGAGGATATTAGAGACACCTTTTGTAAGCACCCCTCCCCCTCCTTTTTTTTTTTTTTTTTTTATATGGGCTGGACTAAAGGTGCTCACACCCGATCTACGGGTGCATGGAAAAATCTTTCAAGCTCTCTCTCCTCCAGAGCCAAGAGTGCTTAAAAACACATAACGAGCCTGAATGTCACGACCATAACCCGTGTGCCCGCAATTCGTTTCCTCATTTCGAGGAGAAATTAAAAAAGGGAATGCAGGCTACGGAGCTCCCAATCCATTCACAAAGGGAAACGGGTGAAAAAAAGGGAAATAAGGGGAAAAAAGGAGAAAAAAAGGCTTTTTAATTAGCCAGAAAGGCCGCTTACAATGCTGGCAGCGATCAGAGGCTAAGGAAGACGAGAAATCACCCGGCATTTTTTGTCCAACAGGCCCCAAGCGAGGCGGCGTGCGCCTATTCAAGGTTAATGGGGAGGGGGGAAGGGGAGAGAAAGGGAGCTCGGCCCCCGGCCGGGCTCCCGCCCGCCGCCTAGGCGAAGAAGGAAGGGAGGAGGGGGAAGAGGGGGAGCCCCGGCAGGGCCAGAGAGCCACCCACCCACCCCACCCACCCGCGCAGGGCGGCAGGATACTCACGGCTAACTTTCATGCTGCCGAAGGCCGAGGGCTGCTGCACCGGCTTGCAGCTCTCCGCGAAGGAGGTGGTCCTGGGCCGCCCGGACATGGTCTCCCGCTCCTGCTCTGCCCCGATCACCTCTCTCTTCCTGCCTTCCCCCTCCGCCTCGCCCCGGCGGCTCGGCGGGCCGGCCTGCCGCTCCCTCGCTCGCTCAGCTGGAGGAGACGGGCGGGACGCGCCACATGAAACGCCGGGCCCCCCCTTCCCCCCCCGGGGAAGCCCCCTCCCCTCTCGGTCTCTGTCGCGCTCTTCGCCCGGCTTCTTCCTTCTCGTCCTCACGCCGCCCGTTCCTCACAAAACCATCCTTCCCGGCAACGCCGGTGGGTCCGAGAGCCGCCTCCGCCCAGTCCGCAGCCCCCCCGGCGCCGCTCCCGCTCCTGCTCCCGGCCGCGAGCGAGGGGGGTTTGCTAGGCCTCGCTGCCCCCACCCTGGGCGCCAGTCACATGGGGCGGAGGCTCACGGCCCGGCTCCTCTGATCCCGTCGCTGGGTTTCTCTCCCTCTCTCTCTTTCCTTTTATTTTTTTTTCTTCTTTTTCTTCCTCCTCCTTCTTCGCCCTCCCCGCTCCTCTCCTTCACCCTCGCCTCTGAGGCAGGCGGCAGGGAACGGGACTATTTTTTCCTTGGCGGAAGGATCTCGGGGCTCCCGGATCCGCCGATGGGAGGTGATGCGGCCTCTCGCAATGGGATCCGGCAGGGGCGGTGGAATCCGCGGCGGGCGGAGTAGGGGTGAAGCGTACTGGGCGGCCTCTCTCTCGCTCGTTAAGGCTTCTCAGTGCGGCGCTGAGGCGGCGGCTCCGGCGCGGCTTCTCATTGCGCCCGCAGGGGCAGCTGGCGGCGGCTCAGGCTGGGGAGGCTGCACTGCGGGCGGCGGCCTGCGGCGGCAGCGCAGGCCATGGCGGCGGCTCCCCGGCTCCTCCTCAGCCGGCTTCAGAGCGCTGGCGGTGGCTGCTTCTTTCCCGGGCGTCCAAGGCGCATGGGACTCGCCCGCCCGAGTGAAGCCTCTTGCCGCTCCCTCCCGGCGCCAGCTGCCTCCCGCCTGGCCCCCCTCCCCGTTTCTGCCGACCGGTCCCTTTGTCCCCGCTGCTGCCTCCGCTGCGTGCCGGGCTCCCGCTGCTGCGCTCTGTGTGTGCGCCAAAGCCGCGCAGCCGCCTATGCTCGTCGCCGCCCTACGCTGCGGAACGGCCCTAAGCCCCTTCTGTGAATACCCAGCCGAAGAGCCCGACGCACTCGCTAGCCCCCCAACCCGAGGCCCTTACGGAAACGTCCGAGCCTCCTCGGGACCAATCCCGAGGTCGCTACGGAAATTCCAGTAACGGGCCGTAACCAATCATGACGCCGGCACGAGCGCAGCCGAATCTCCCCGAAGCTAGACGGAGACCCAATCGGAAAACGCTGCCGCCGCCCTAGCAGCGCTGTGGGGGAGCCAATAGGAAGGAGCTTACTCTTCCGGCTATTGCCGGGCCAGCCCGAAGATAGACGAAGTAGAGGAGCCAATCAGAGAGCGCGCTGCCTCTATCACACAGCCCTGGGACGATTTCAAGCCGCAGCCCGAGGCGTAGCGCCGGCGCGGACTGCGATTGGCTCCCGGCGATGAGGCGGCCCAAAAACGCAATCCGGCTCTCCGACACAGACCAATCGCCAAGCCCGGGGCCCCGGGCAGCGCCTGATCTCGTTGGGGTACGGCCGCTCACCTTTATGACCTCACCGGGTGCAGAGGGCGGGATCGGGGGGGAAATAGGAAGCGAGCGCGCATGCGCAGTGCGGGGCGAAGCCACCGCCCCTCAGACCCTGCCCGTCCTCCGGCGGCGGCTCCGTGGCCGGTCCTGCCGCGAGGCCCGGCTGCCGGGGCGGAGAGGCGGCGCGGGGGGAACCCCGGCCGAACACCCCCTAAGCCAAAGGGCTTTGTGCCTAAGCCCAGCAGGCAGCGAGGCCCCGCGGGCCTGCCCCCAGTCCCTCCGCCGGCGGCGAAGGACAAAGGCGTTGGGCCCGCCGCGCGACGTCATCCGCCGGGCTCGGGCGCGGCGAGTGGGAAGAGGCGGCCGCCGCGGGAGGGAGGCGGCAGCGTGGCGGGGTGACTCGTTACGGAAGCTCGGCGGCGCCACGCCGCGAGCCGCACAGCCGCCGCGGGGAGTGACGGGAAACCCGCTCCTCAGAGACCGGGCCGGGCGGCGGGGGAAGGGGGTGGGGAAGAAGAATGAGGATCCCGGAGGGTTCTGCCGCTCTGGCCGTCGGCGAGCAGGGTGTTCTTAGCGCCAACGCCGTTCCTCTTGGAGCCGCTGCGTTGTTGGTGGGATCCGGCCCTTGGTGCCACCGCCAGCGGGTTGGGCTTGGCCCTGGCCAGAGTCCCCAGGCAGCGTTCTGGTAGAGCTCGTACTACTTCAGGGTGCTGAAGCATCCCCCTTCGCCCGTTCCCAGCCGTGGCAAAGCAGGCTCTGGGCTGCTGCTCCCTGCTGCGGCCTTAGCAATGTTACTCGGCAGACCTCACCAAAAACTGGGTGCTGCTTCTTGCCACAGTAGTTCATACCACAGGCACTGTAACTTGGACCAGCAGAAGTACTTTTTCCCAGCGTTAAGAACCTGAGAGCTGCTGTTATCAAGGCATCAAAATACTCCCAGATCATTTGCTTTTTTACATGCATTATTTTTTCCCCGTTCTGAACAACATTGCAATCAAAGACCCGGCCAAAGGCAGCTCCTTAACAAGAGCTGTTTCTCAAAGCAGAAAACAAAACCCAGTCTCTCAAAATGGTCCCATCCAGCGTTAGGCTTGCCCTGGGGTACTTGGTTTGCTGGAAACCTTTTTTCCTGCCTGCAAAACGAGGAATGGCTTTTACCTGGTACAAAAGGACCTGGGATTGTTTAAGGTTTGATTCCTCATGGGCTACCTGTGTGGCTCTGTACAGCTGGAAGCCTGACTTACGGGTTGCGGTGCGCCCTGACTAAAAGAGAGTCTGAAATCACAGCATTTCGAGAGGTAACTGCAGCCACCCAAAACCACCCTACTCTACTCATCATTGAGCCCCTCCCTCTGAAACACCAGTCTTGAACACTGCTGAGACGCGGTCTCAGTAAGCCACCAGCCATGAAAATGGCATTATTTTCTCGCACTTTGGCAGAGCTGCTGACCCCAGCCATAACTAATTGTCAAAAATTGGGACTACAGATTGGATTATTTCTCTAAATCTTACATAAAAAGACAAAGCAAACATGCAACAAGGCAGTGTCCAGCTCCCCTCCACCTGAAACGTACCACCAGACATTCCAGTCATCAGCTTGAAAATATTTCTTTGGCCTTCAGCACCAAAATGGCAACACAAATGATGTTTTCTTATTTTCTGACAAAGTTCTTTCCAAAGACTACATAAAGAGGAGTACTGACAGACAGGCGGGCTTTGGTACTCCAGTAAGTTGGCGAGCTCTTAGGTTCAGCATTTGTTGTTACTCACAACAGCAGTAAATAAAAACAGACCGATGTGTAGTTTGTACTGACTGTGACAGTTTGCAAAATGCCCCTTAAAGCTTTATAACAAGTTTACAAGCTGATAACAAAACCAACTTCATTCACCAAGGCTACATCAGGAAAAAAAACTTCACACTTGCCCCCCAGCCTATGGTGTAAGCCCTTCCCCAAAATCACCCCGTTTCCTCCTCAGTACCAAACCAATCCGTATGGAACCCACAGCCCTCAGTTACTCCGAACACCAAGCCTCTCCATCCACTCGGGGAACGCGCATCACAAAAATCCCAGCTGCTCCATTTCCTATTAGGCAATCCTGCCCACGTTTCCAAGTAATAATTAACCAACCTACTCTCCAGAGCCTGTCCATTCAAGTTGTAGCGTCTTCTCATCTACCAGGAAACCACGCAAGCGTGCTCAAAGGAGGATTATTACGGTATTTCAAGGGACGAGAAACTATAAAGCATCTCCCATTTTTGGTAGTCATTTCATAGATTTATTTTTTTTTTCCTTAGCTAAGGCTGCTCTCAGAAGAACCCTCAACCCACAATAAGGGCATCTGTTAAGCTTTCATCCTCCCTTTCAGAAATGGACTGCCTGTTAAAATCATTTGGGAGGATCACAAGCGAGCTAGTTGCTTTTTTAGCTGGAAAGATTCTCTTTTGACAACACTGCAAAGTTCACATTTATTTTTGTCCCTTTGGCTGATGAAATGACCTCCCTTTAGAATCTGCAAATATAAATAGAATTGACGTTTTAATGATCAGTTTTCACAAGCGAGGATAACCCAGCGTCTCAGGCATTAAATACTGCTCCAAATCTGGATGCAAGGGGCAGTTTTACAGCTGCTGTCTTTCTGTAAGCGTCCCGTGGTCCCAAGGAGGCTGCCTGAAAATACAAAGCATCCGTTAGAAATTACTGAAGTGTTATCTCTCTGAAATGCCATAAGGTGGCAGTGAATTAGAAAATCGGTGCTATTTCTGGGTAGAACAAAGATTTAAGGAGCTCGGTAGTGGGCGGGGGGAGCGAGAAGGCTTTTTTGTTTGTTATGGTGTTTTCAATTGTCCGTTTACATTTTGTATATCGCCATAAACTACAAACCCAGTCATCTTAATCAGATGCTAAACAGGTCTGCTCCAACATGCTCGAGCAGACATGTTCCTGCATGGGGAACTCCGGCTTTTTCTTTCTCCATTGCTTCCTTTTCAAGTGATCAGCAGGAAGACTGGCTGTACCTTGCAGCTCTTATTGGGTCACTCCACCAGAAGCCACGGTGCGAGGGCTCCCTGATAAGGATGCAATCATTCAAGACTGGTTTTGAACTTTGTTACGCTAGTGAATCAAAGTGATGTTAATGGATCTACCAGTCTTGCATCTAATTCCTTTATATTGCCACAGGAATTATCCACAGAACAGTTTAGTGAGGTATTGTAATGGCTTGTCTCTCGTTTGATTGGCATGAGCAAACTCAATGGTTATGGTTGAACTTTAACTTTTTTCTTCCTCCCACCCCCCAGTGGAAAATCAGAGATTGTAACAGTAACAAATTTACTGACTGCCCAGGCATTAATGATTAGACAATAAATCCTGAAAAGTGGGTTTGATTTTTGTCCCAGAATAAAATCTGATGGCTCTGTTTTTAGAACCTACCAGTTGCATTTATTTTTCTGAGCAGGACACAAGTTTTTAATCCTGAGAACCTGGCATTTTGCACTGATTTCCTGTCGCAAAACGTGTCATCACTGACAGTTGCCTGAGAGAAGAGCTGATGTTTTGCCAACCTGGATGCGCGTGGGCGCACCTAGGCCTCACAAGTCTCAAGGGTACGTTCGCCAAAACCAATAGAGCCAAGTGGTCTGAACAGTTTAATGTAACAGGAGCTATGGACAGCTTCCCATTTCCGGGTTCTACAGCACAGTCAAACAAGCAGAGACACCAAACACAGGTTCGAGGCAGCATTGCAACACACGGAAAACATCAGTGACTAAGCAGCCACAGGCAGCAGCCTTCTATGCAGGTCCTCCCCGCTGATGTTTTCCTGCATAGGTTTAAGGTTGGTCTTACCCACTGGCTCTTGAAAGGAGGCATCGGGTTTCTCACTGTGCCAGGAGAACATCTTGTTCAGTTGGACAGTTTCCCTTGCTCCAGCATTTGTCTGACCACACCTTCTTCATAAATAACCCTGGAAAACCAGCATCTGGAGCCAGAGAAGTTTTGTCAGTCTAATGAGCCCTTGACAAGTCTTCCAGGCATTTGTTCACTGGAAAGCAAAACCAATGCCCGTTTCCTCAGCAGTTTGAAAGGGTTCAAACCTACAAAATTTTGGGGGCTGTTCAGTGTGCATCATCTGTCCCCTTCACCTTGACTTGGTTCAGTCAAGCAGCCCAGAGTTTACTTGGGCTCTCTGTACTGCACTGTTGGTGGTAAAGCCCGTAAATGTCCAGTGCTCACCATTTCCCGCCTCTCCAATTGACTTTCAAACTGGTTGTTGAGGAGACTTCCTAAACAAAGAGTTAAAGCCAGCCCCCAGGCCTTCATTCCATTCAAGAAAATCTGGTATGGCTAGGAAGCCTGAACTTGAGGCAGTAGGATCCTACTTTGGGATTAGGACTACTCTCTAGCTGGGTCTCCGTAGATGCATGGGAAAGGAATGGTCAGGGGAGAAGACCCAGGCTGGGCTTCCAAGCCACCAGAGAGACCTAGAGGTTGTTCAGGGAGCCAAGCACAACAGCCAGCAAAGCAGAATTTTCTCTGCTTCCTTCTGCAAACAGCTGGGGGATGTTGCGCCAGGGTGATGAGGTTTGCTGTGCTCTCTCACAAATGCAGGAAGAGAATTCGCTAGGTTCCTATTGAAATAGTTTTCGGCAAGAAGGTATCACATGCAGTGCTGCAAGGTGCCAACAGAAGGAGAAAGGGCTGTTGGGGATAGACATCTGCATCATGAAAGACGTGAAGAAAGCAGCGACGTGCCTGGTGGAGCCTGCCTGGGATGCTGTCCTTGCCACAGGGGCTCCCTGCAGACTGAAATTACCATCCCTAGCAGCAATGAAATGCTCATCCAGCTCTTGCTGTCGCTGCTGCTTTTACCCTGACTGAAAATAACTTCATGGGTATGGGTCTCCCTGGGACAGCCAGCTCCTTGGGGGAGGAAAGGGGATGACAGTCCTTGGTGGGTTAGAGCCATCCTTGATATCCACAAGGCAAACTCTGGGTAGCGTAACGCACTTACCTCTGCAGAGAGGAATGATTGCTCTGCAATACACAATGTATAGAAAAATGGTTAAATAGAGCTATGAAACCTTGGTAATTCTACATACATGTGCCACAGTAGTGAACTTTCACTGTTGTACATCTTACCTATGAACCAGGGGTCTTTAGTTTGCAGGCTGGAATGAGAGGTGGTGATTCTCCTCAGAACCTGGGAGGAAATGTGTGCTTAATCATGAAGTAGCCAAAAATGTAACAGTATTTTTGTTTTGCTGATTGAGTTTTTGCCAAGCACTCTAATTGATTTAATGATCCCTGTCCCTGGCTGCTCCCTAATCACCATTGCACACTACTTCCTTCATTTTGGCTTGCAAATGGTTGCTAATTGTTGCTGCATCTTGCACCGTACATCTGGTGTTGACAGCTGTCCTTGCCCTGAGATGGAGAGACAGCTGTTTTGAAAAGGAGAGCTCTCTCCCAAATCTCTAAAACATCTGGAAAAACGTGGCATTGAAATTGAGTTATTGAATATACAAATTTAGCAAACATGTAGACAGGCTAGAGGGTCTGCAAACACAGGGCTTAGAAGTAGGCATGGGAGACAGAACAGAAAAGGCTCACTGCTGTGTCTTTAAAACACGAGTCCTGGGTGTTTCCCATTAAAAATGCCTATTTGCCCTAATTCCCTGTTGACTGCTTGACATGGCGAAAGTCTTTCACACTCTGCACAACAGAGCACACCACCTAATTTGATCAGGCTAACAACCCATGTCGCTTTTGCTTCAGCCTATTAGATGTAATTCAAAAGCCTCTCTACAAGACAGGATTCAGGATCAGGCAGCAAGATCCAACTGGTTGGAGACAAGAAAACAGTAGCGTGAAAGCGCCCTAAACCCCTAGAAATCGATGGAAACAATTGCACTCCTTCAAAAAAAACAATCCATCTTTTCCAGAATCTCATTTCCTCCTGAACATTTTGTGACTGCGATTGTTAGAATGGACCTTTCTTTCCCCCTCCACCTCCTCCCCCCTGTTTATTTTATGTATTTAACAGCACTGAGCGTACAGTCCATTGTTCCGCTAATGGCCAGCAAAGCTTATCTCACCATCTTGCCCAGCCGCTGCCGCTCACACGCTGTTCTGCAGGGCTTGGATGAGCGCACCTCTCAGGCCCTGCGAGAGGCCGCAAGCCAGCAGCAAGAGCAAAGCCGAACCCATCCGGCAACAATGGGTAGGCATGCCAGGACACGGGAAGGAGGGGAGACGGGTGAGCTTAAACAAGGTTAGCGTGATGGGAGCACCAGTCACTCCAAATGACCCCTAAGAAAAGAGCCTACAAGCAGAAAAAGCCAGCTAGGATTAACCATGCTTTTTTTTAATTTTTTTTTTGTAAAGGAGTCATTTCAGGACATCTGACTTAAGGGAAGCACTACATGTATTTATTTTTAATTGGTCTGGATTTCAGCCATATCGAGCTGATGATGCTGTTCTGAGTTCAAAAGGATATTCTCTTTGCCTCCTAGCACGGGAGCAAGGGAACAATGCAATTAACGGGAGAGGTGGCACTTTCAAAACCAATTGGAGGAAGTATTTTTAAATTAAGCAGTTACTCTATTTGTCAGGTACTTAAAGTAGGGGTTTTTTCCTAGTCATTGGAAGGTAAGAGACTTCTCCAGTTCTAAAGCGGGGTTGCCCTTAAACTTCACCTAGAGGAGCCTGTCTTTTCTCCACACCTATGGAAGGACCCTAGAAAGACTACGCTCTGGGGTAAGAAGCCTCCCCCTAGGTGACAGGTAGACAGTTATATTCCTGTCTGGACTCTGAAAGTCACTGGTGCAGGATATCACTGATGGGCAAGCACCTGGATAATACCCACCCCCAAAGTTAGTAGTACAAAACCTCCCTTTTTTTTGGTAGGGAGTATGAATTCAGATCATTAACAAAAAGTGGAAGTATGGGCAGGTTTATAAAACACTCTGAAACGTCTTGCTCTGACCACAGTCAGGAACTAGATACTGGACCAGAAACCAGGGACTGAGCTGTTTGATAGTCAAGGATCATCTCCTTGAGGCTTGAGTGGTTCATCCTGACAAGAAGAAAAATCAAGCAAAGGTGGCAGGAGGCATGAGTGGATGAACAAAGAGTTCCTGACTAAACTCTGACATAAAAAGAAAATGAACAAAAGGTGGAAGCAGGTATAGGTGATCCAAGAAAACCTTAGTGGTAAAAATGTCCTTCAGCAATCCCAGGCCCCTGAGTGAGGGGCCCAAAAGTGCTGAGGAAGCTGGCTAATGTCATTGCATGGCCACTCTTAAAAAGATCATGATGATCAGAAGAGGTTCCTGAGGCCTGGCAGAAACCAAGTGTCACACCTATCTTCAAGAAGGGCAGGAAAAAGGATCTGGGCAACTACAGTCTGGTCAGCCTCACCTCAATCCCTGGAAAGGCAGTGGAACAAGAAATCGTGGAAACCATTTCCAAACATGAGTTGAATAAGGTCTTGTGTAGTCAGCATGGGCTTCTAAAGGGGAAACCAGGCTTAACCAACCTGACAGCCTTCCACAGCAAGATGGCAGGCTTGTTGAATGAAAGGAGAGTAGTTCCGTGGAAAGGGACTTAGGAGTCCCAGTGGACAAGCAGTGAGTGAGCCCTGTGCCACAACAGCAAAGTAATCCAACAGGATGCTGGGTTGCATCACCAAGGGCATCACCAGCAGAGATGAAGTCATCATCCCACTCTACACAGCATTTCTCAGGCCACACACAGAACACTGAGTTCAGTTTTGGTCCCTACTATTAAAAAAAAAAAAAAAAAAAGATGTGGACAGGCTGGAGAGGGTCCAGAGAAGGGCCACAGAGACAATCAAAGTACTGGGAAGCCTGCCATATGAAGAAAGGTTGGGTGAATTGGGTTTGTTCAGCCTTGAGAAAAGAAGGTTTAGGGAAGACCTTGTCACCATGTTCCAGTACATGCTGAAGTACAAAGAAGATGGAGACTCCCTTTTTACAAGGAGTCACATGGAAAAGACAAGGGCTAATGGGTGCAGGTTACTCCTAGGGCGATTCTGACTGACACGAGGAAAATTTTTCACAATGGGAACAATCAGCCATTGGAATAATCTCCCCAGGGAAGCGACTGAATCCCCCAACATTGGACGCTTTCAAGACTCAGCTGGACAGAGTGCTGGGCCACCTTGTCTAGACAGAGCTTTTGTCTAGATGGAGCTTTTTCCAGGAAAGGTTGGGCCAAATGATCCTTGAGATCCCTTCCAACCTGGTACTCTATGTTTCTGTGTGGTTGGCCTGGACTTTAGTAAGGCTTTCGACACTATCTTCCCCATAGACAAGCTGACAAAGTATAGGTTAGATAAGTGGGCAGTGAGGTGGATCAATAAAATGGCCAAATGGCCAGACCCAGAGCATCATGGTCGGTGGCACAAAGTCCAGCTAGAGGCCAGTCACTAAGTCTTACACTGTACAACATCTAAGCTGGATGATGGGCCAGAGTACCCGTCTGGCAAATTTGCAGGCTACACAAAGCCTGGAGGAGCTGATACACCAGATGGTGTGCTCCTGTTCTATGACCTGGACAGGGTGGGGAACTGGGCAGAGAAAAATTTCATGAAGTTCAACAAAGAGAAATGCAAAGTCCTGCACCTGGGGAAGAATAACCCCATGCACCAGTACATGCCAGGGGCTCTGCAGAGAAGGACCTGAGAGGTTCTGGTGGATGTTAAGATGGCCACAAGCCAGCAGTGTGCCCTCACAGTGAAGATAGCCAGCAACATCCTGGGCTGGGTTAGAAGAAGCATTGCCAGCAGGTTGAGAAGTGACCTTTCCCCTCCACAGTGGTAAGGCCACATCTGGAGTCCTGTGCCCTGTTCTGAGCTCCCCAGTACAAGACAGGCACAGACTTACTGGAGTGAGTCCAGAAAAGGGCCACGAAGATGATGAAGGCACTGGAGCATCTCTTATGTGAGGGAAAGCACAGAGATCTGGTACTGTTCAGCCTAGAGAAGAAAAGACTCAGATGAAATCTCATCAATGTGTCTAAGTACCTGGTGGGAAGGAATGCAGAAAAGGAAGATGTGTGCCCACTGACAGGACAAGAAGCAGTGGGCACTATTTAAAACACAAGAAAACACTTCCTGCAGGGATGGTCAGAAGCATGAGCATGGTGGCCAGAGAGGGTATGGTGGAGTCTCCATCTCTGGAAACACACAAAACCTGACAGGACAGCATTGTGGGTAACCAGATCTACCTGAACCCCTGTGAGCAACAGGGCTTGGACTAGATGATCTTGAGGTCCCTTCCATCCTCCACAGTCCTGTGATGATTCTATTATCCGCTACAGTAGTTCCTGGTCTCCTGCATGCTGTTGGTTCTTAGGCGTTTCACTGTTTTTTCCCAGAGGTAATTAGACATTACTGGTGTAATTAACTGCACTGAATACATATACCCTTGAGAATGAGGTGGTTATGGGGAAACCTGAACTTAATAGTCAGAGGAACTGTCTACAAACAAAATACAGGAACTGGGAATCATCATTCATGACAGTGAGGTTCTTCACAGCTGCTTTCAGCAGAAGCAGCAAGGTGTGGGGAGACAGAGGCTGACAGAGCACACAGGGCAGGGTCAGACAAGAAGTGGGAGATGAGTGACCTGTGACAGCCAGCGCTGAGCACAGTGCATAAGAATTTCAGTTTCCTTTCCCAGACTATGACAATCAGTGCAACATGGGCTGGGCTGTTTGGGCGGTGCTGGCAAAATTAAAGCCCTAACGCTGTATCAAAACGGGACAGCAAGCATGCCCCATTCAATCAGAGGCCATATTTTCAAGCCAGGCATCCAGCAAAAGGAGACAGCACAGTGCTTGGGTGAAGTCTGATTTAAATGACCACCCTGGAACTCTGAAGCAGAGTTAGTTCCCCAGGGTAGCAGTCCACAAGTGGAACCATGAGCCGATCCTTTCTCCATCTGCGTTCCCAATCCTGGCGTATTTTATGCACTGAGGCAGGATCCCATTAAGGAAAAAACAGGCAATTGTGTCATTAACATCTGTCTTGCAAGAGAAGATTAGATAAACATTTGTCTTTGTGGGGGAAGAGATGGTCTGGCGTCCATAGAGGGCTCCTTGAGGTCCCTTTCAGCCCTGTTTTCCGCAAAGTCATACATGCTAAAATTAAGCCAAATTAAGTTTGCACAAATTATTTTAATTCCAGCCTTCACTAACTTCTGAATGCTGGATTTCAGAGCTTTTTGGGCACAGCTTACAACGTGCTGCTTTTTAGGATCCTGGTTGGTTTGTTTTAAAGCCAACTCAACCTAGCAAGGATGCCATGATACGCACATCCACAACGTTCCTTAACAGATCCACCACAGGACCTCTTCCAGGGACTGTCAGAGACAACCCAGGTGACAGTGCCCTCTCCAGCTAATGAAGGAAATGGTGGTAGTAGAAGAGATCGCTGTCATGTTGGCCAGTATCAGAGGCTTACCTTTCAAATCCATGTGCTGGCAGCAGATGAGCCTCAGGACCCCTGGTTCCCTCCCAAACTCTGGACAGCAACATGTGCCATCAGGAGCTTTTCACTTGTTTCCATTCACGTTCTCTCCAGCCCTGTTTTTTCCCAGACCCTCAAAACCAGACAGCTCCTTTGCTACCACCTCTGCTCCCTGCCCCACCACTGTCAAGTCAGGGTGTCTACTCTCCTCCCTCCTGCTTTCACTAGCTGCATCCCACCTCAAGCCATACCCATACTCTACATCTGTCCCACTTCCACTCCTAGTCACCTGGCTTGTCCTGACACCACACATTTTTTCACCTCTGCTCTTTCCTCTACCCCTTTGCCTTATTTTTTGCCCAACAGCTGCTCCCAGACCCTGACTCCTTAATGTTTAATCCTTCTCTCTATCCTTATTCCTGTCTTTTGCTGAACCAAAAACTGAAACTCCCCTCCTTCCCTCCTCTGCCCTGGTCACACCATCCTTCCCTCTTCCACCTCCTCCCTCAGCTATTCCAGCCACAGCAGGTTCTTCAACCAGAGTTACTGCTTTCCTCCCACAACTGGCTTTCACAACTGCTTCTTCCACCACATTGCTTCATTGCTAGCATGCTATTCATTGCTTTTAGGAGAGAAACCCCCCATTCCACCCTCTCACAATGGTAACTGCAATGACTTGCAGGTGGGGTGGGCTCGGCCACCCCTGTGGACAGCCCAGTTGCAGGCTGTTCTAGCAGCTGAGCATACTCAGGACACAGAGCATACTCAGCCAGGGATGATTTGGGGGTGGCTTTTTTCTGCTGAGTGCTAAGAAGCCTTCACAGTTCCATGGTCTGTGATGCTTTTTTTCCGAAGTCACAGTGTTGACCAGCTTGGATGGGTTTTGTCAAGACCCACAGAAGCTAGAGTTCCAGTTTTTATGGTGTGATGGAGATTAAGTGCCTCAGACAGAAACCTAACAGACATGCTGGAAATGGGGACAAACGCATTGCTGTTAGCCTCATCCCTGGAAATGTCCTGAATCACTTTTATTTTAACTTTCCAGCACCCTCAGCGTGAAAATCTTGGTATAACGCTTAAGCTTCAAGAAAATTGTAAGAATGTGAATCCAAGATAATTTAATGGGAAATGCTATGCAGCCTTAATTTTATGTTATGTATATATCCCTCCGCCTAGGGATGTTATGTATCCCTCTGCCTAGGGATGGTAACTGTTAGATAACGCAATCATAAAGTATTTCACTGTCTTTCACTTTTGTTTTGCTCCTTTCCATTCTCACCAATTATTAGAATCTGCTAATTGCTGCATACTCTCTAACATTTTACTCTTCACTGGAGATCTTTTTTTGCTGCAGGACAAACTCCTCATTACCTTGAACATCCCCTGAATTAATTGATTCCATTGGTTGCTGCAGAGTCATTAAACGCGTGCTATTAACCCGGGGACTTAAGTCATAGGCAGTGTTAAAGGAGCGTTCTGCTTGAGCAGCTGAATTAGTCTGAGCAACATCCTTCCCTGCACAGAGTCACGGGCTTCTTTTACCCCGGTTGCTTTGTTTTCCAAGGATGATGTTTGGGTTTATTAAAGGAACTGATGCTGTCCTGGGCTCGGGCACGCTTGCCGAGTCACTGAAAAATGCCACGAGGTTTACGCTGCAGGTGGAAGTCACTGTGCCACAAGCCGTCAGTAGGACAGCTATTGCTGCCTAAACAGCATGAGGAAATCAGTATCTCCTCCCTGTTTTGGTCAGCCGGGGATTTACTTCATTCCCTCTACAGGTAGCCTGCAAACTGGCAAAACCCAGAAAGAGTGGAGATTTCCCTGTAACGAAAGCACGTCTCTCAACACTTCCAGGCGTGTGGCGGCAGAACAAAGCTGTGACCTATTCTTTCATCTGCCACCCTAAGGGTAGGAAGATCTTTAAAAGTCAGTGCCTCGTTTATGAGTGTATTAGAAGAGCCTAAACTGGTCACGGAGGGAAATTACTGTACAACAATCCTGTAAAAAGAGAGACAAAAATCTGGGTTGCTTGGCTGTTAGCTGCGCAGAGCCTGCCAGCAATCTCAAAGCCAGATGAGTAATGTTTGAAACGACATTGTTCCTAGATTTCCAGCTGTACTGGAAGGTAAGGTAGGTGGTCAGCGCAAAACCTACCTTACCTCCCGCCGCTGCTGCAAGATTGGTGCTGTCTGAATCAGAAGGACAGCCGAATGTCGCCAAATAAACAGGCCCCTGCTGAGGCCAGCATCGAGGCGGCAGCTCTCCTTGTAAGGCTGTGGCCCCCTTGCAGCCCGGGGTCTGGCCGCGTAGCAGGGCACTCATTTTTCCCAGGGGAAAGCTGTGAGTGGATATTTTTTATTTAAGTACTTTACCAGACCTACCTCACGTATTTGTGGGGTTGTTGCTAATGCTGGCATTGTCTAGAAAAATCTTCACATGGTGGTAGAAATCTCATAGTTGCTTCAGCAGATGCTTGTGTTGCTGAAAGGGAGCAGGGTTCTTGGCGCTTTCCAACCTATGTCAGATTCCGATTATTCTGGGAGCTGGGGTGATCCTCAGAAACTAGGGTGTTTCCCCTGTGTGCAAGGACACAAATATAGGCCTGAACATGCACAGTATATGTTATTTGATTCACCAAAACCCATTGTTATGAGCAAACCAGGCACATACACCAACTGCTGATTGCTCAGCAGCAAAAACTGTGGTCTCCACTGTGCATACCCCAGTTTTTCGCCTGAACTCCTTCCTCACCTTCCCCGGTTTCTCACTCACTTTTTCCAGAGGACATGTGGGATTCTCACCAAGATCCAAGACTTGCTGGCTGGTGAAGTTAACCACAGCCTATCTGGGAGCATCAGTTCTTATTTTCCTGTTCTATGATGAGTCACAAGCTGTCTCTTGGGCCTTCTTGCCGAAGCACCCAAAGCCTGGTTTGTAAACATACAGTGACAAAGCCTTGATGCATCTCAGTGCAGTGGCCTCGACTTCACTTGAATGAGGGGTGCTGGTAAGAAGGAAAAGAAACTCTGTTTTTTCTCTCTGGGATGAGCAAAATGGTCAGTAGAAAACCTGACTCCCAATTTTTCTTCTTGAGTAAATGAGAGCCTGCATCCTTCTCAGGTACTCGTTGGGCTTGACTGCTATAAAGGCTAACTTCAGATGCCCTCAAGCAGCTGTTTTGGAAGGCAGCAGGGAGTGGAGAGCTTTTGTGTATGAGTCTGGAATTTAGCCCAAAGGTGTCTACTGTGCTGCAGCAGATACCCAGTAATGCCAGCCTCCCCTCAGTGACTGCACCATGCTGGTATCACATATTAGGAGAACTGGGAAAAAGACCTCCCCATTGGAGAGTCATGAAGAATGGATTACAGAATGAGCAGAGCACTAAATGTGGCTTTGTTACTGGTATGAAAAGGGCTGTAATAGTGAGAAAAATGAGCTGGTATTTGCAAACACGTAATCCACCATCAAATGAAAGATACACCTGTCAGAAAAAGGAAGTCTTTATCCAGCACCTGTATGCGGGGACTGTTAAAAAAAAAAAACCCACACAGGTGCTTTCAAACAAGGGCTGTAATTCCCCGTGCTCATGTACAGAGCGTCCCAGTGTTCATGGATCTGCCTAGCACTGCTGTAAATTCAAGGTGCGATTGCATCAGCTAATATTATTCCTGCAGTTCTCTTTGGTTTGAAATATTGCCCAATTCATTTAGGTTAGATATGAGATGTAATTGCCTGGAAACCAGCACACGACTCCTCCAGAAGGGTGCCCTGCTTGTTATATTCACCTTGTCTGATAAAGAGTCCGCGCTGTTCCTGCACTGGATCATATCACCAGGACACTGCACCGGGAGCATCTCCCCTTCCTGTGGGCATCTTGAGGTGTACTGGGTGCTTCCTGAGGCACTTGGGTCCTTTAGGGATTTCCTGAGCTATGGGAAGCTCCAAGAGGCAAAAGCTCTTTGGGGTTTCTGCACCTGCCAGGCACAGATGCACCTCTCAGCACTTGCAGGAGGGGTACGGGGAGGACACACGAGAGATGAACAGGCCTTGCTCTGCGAATATATTAAAATACTGCTGGTACACCTAGCGCCCGATGGGTGCTGGGAACGCCTGGCCCACTGCAGGCTTGCAGAGAAAATGCCGAGTTCCTGCTGACCCACAGGAAATTTGGCTGGTTCTAGTCTGCCTTTCTGCCGTCCTAACTACGATGAGTGTTTCTTCTCATGCGCTCACAAGTGACTGGGGTGAGCGTGATCCTCTTCTAACATCCTGCCAACTCTTTACAGACTCTACAACTGGAGGCAGGGAGCAATCTGTACAGACATCCTCATGTTGCTGCAATGGGAGGAGTATGACCTGTCAGCAATGAAATCAGGGCTCCCCTCAGTGCCTCCCGGCAGACTGCAAGAGGGGCAAGTATGAGCTGCTAAAGGGAGCTAAAAATAGAAGATTTTCGAGCAGACGAGGGAAGAAAAGGCCACATTCTTCACTGGCCTGTAAGAGAGCATGTTAAAGAATGAGAAGGAAGAACAGCTACTAACTAGAAGACAGTACTGGCACAAGAACAAGTAGATAAAAATAGGCTTTGAAAAAATGTGGGCTGCAAGTCAGAAACAAGTTTCCTTCTGTCAGAGTGAGGTTCTGGAATAACCTGCCAAGAAAATTCCCAATGACTCTTAAGATGGACTGTGATAAATTAACAAGAAGGTCTTTATGACTCAGTGCTTGTCATAGCCGGGGAATATGTGACCAGGAGATCCCTTCTAGCCCTACATTGCTGTTGGTACGATAGCAGAGGAGTCTGTGTAGAGCACGGCAAGTGCTGAAGCAGTGAGTGCTTTATACAGCTGCCTGGCAGGACAAAGTCCCTAGCACCTCTCCTGTCTGCAAGAACCTCCAGGACCAAAAAATAAAAATAAAAAATCCTCACATTAATGATTGTGCTCTGGCAGCGCAAAACATAAAGCTACAGATGCCTGAGTTAGGAGGAAACCAGCTGAGCTACAGGCTCCTCTACACAGGTGGTGGCATGGGCATGAAGGCAGGAGACCTCACTGTAAACACTGAGAGGTACATGCTCTGAGGTGAACACGCTCCAGCAGCTTCGATACATAATTTTACTGTGAGAAAAGAAAGTCAGTGCTTGGCACCATGTGGAGGTATCCCGTGCACTTGCTCAGCCAGGTGCCTGCACGGATGACTTCCCCAGGGTATGATCTTGTAATGTAGCAGAAAGTGTTTGCAGTTAACATCAATTGCTAAAACATACCAACCCAGGATCCACAACTCTTTTTATGGTGAATTTTCCTCTCTCTTAAGAGTCCCCCAAGGATGAGGTTGCTCTCTGCAGCACAAGGACAGTGATCAGGATGTAGCTTCCTCTCATGCTTCCAGTACCTTGCAGCTGGACATCTACAGTTCTGCTGCCCTGGCTCTCAGACCAGACCTTCGGGTAACAACAGCAGCTGCGGTTTCAACAGTACATAACTAGAGTTAGAAGCCAAGGAGGAGGCAACTATGAAAAATAAGATAAGGTAAGAGACAGACATAGTTTATAGGCTCAGGAGAGTAACATTGAGCAGGGGGAGAGTGCTGCTCCACAGTCCTCATGGCTGTTGGACTGGTAGAATACTCTTTGGGAGCTTCTTCCGGACCCGTGGAGGTCATGTACAGGTGTGGGAGCTCCCTTACCTCCTCAAAATCCGCAGCTCAGGCTACTTGGAGACCTAGGGCTCCCTCCTGCTGCTTCCCACTTTGCCACAGGAATGTCCCAACATATATCTGACACTGCTGTACAGTCAACATCTCCACGGCTTGCATCTGATCCAAGAACACCTGCAGGTTTTCCCTCCAGGAATACTCACTATTTCTAATAACTGCCCCTGGTATCGAAGCTCAGAGTGAGAGGTTCCCCACAGAGCCCAGCTGCTAATGCCAACACAAGGCAGTGGGGAAACTTCCAAGCCTGCAGTCAGCACTCTTCTGCCAGAGAGCCTGGCTCAATCCTGCTTGGCTGTGGCTACCAAAGCTCTTCTATTTTGTGTTTTTTTTTCTTTTTTTCCCCCCAAACCAGGCAGCTGACTCACAATGGAGACCAATTTTGCTATTTCCTACGCAGTTGCGAGCTGACAGCATAACGGAGGCAGGCTGAGCAATGGCAGGCAGCTGTGGCACAAGAGTCCCAAGGCTTCCTGCCTTCTTGGCTCTTGCCAAGGCCCAGCAAGCAGGAGACATCTCATACCAGCTGTGATGTGACCCTTCCTAACCAGCCATTAGTGAGGAAAGGGCACAGAGGCGCCACTGCACTGCTGAGGTCCGAGGGAGCAGGCAGAGGCCGCAGTGCTTTTAAACACCAGAGCAGCATCTGTAAACAGGCCCGTGGGCAGGGAAAGGCTGCACGCCTTGGAGCACATCCTGTTGTGCCATGCATGGCTCAGGCATGCTGGCTAAGGAGGAGCCCCTGTCTCTTCCCGTGGTTTACAGACAGCAGCAGGAGTCATAGAGCTGGAGCCTGCAGAGGTGCACAATTAGAGAGGAAAGGATAGTTTGGAAGCACAGCTCAGCAAGATAAAGACATTCAAAGGATCTCAAAAGCATTAACAACTGTGGCTGCTCTGTGTGTCATTGGAAAAGGCAACCTCTCTGGTGGCACACGCTGCTTGGACAGGGTGCCAGGGTGAGGCGTACAGGATTGCCAAGGGTTGCTCTGCAGATTTTTGGGAAGCAGGAGTTTCTCATGCACCCTGAAGTACTGTGACCATGTCTACAAGGATGGTGAGTACAGTGGTCACGTGGAAGCAGGCAGGGGACCTCCTCCCAGTAACCTTTCATTCTGATTTCTGTAAGATGAAAGCTGCTGCCTTGAACTGCAAGGAGGCACAGCCTTTCTGAAAGGGAACAGATTTAGGCAGCAGATATTTTGGAGAAGGAATTGCTTACGTGGGCTATTGGCACTACAGGCCTCCTGGGTGAGAGACGGCTTGCTTTAGGCCATCTCCAATAGTGGCAAGAAAAATAGTAAATCAGGTACTCCCTGTCCTGCTGCCACAAGCCTTCTTCTAAGCTCTCCAGGTCTATCTCTCCACCTTCACAGAAGGTGCACCACTGACCCTACAGCTGCTCAGGAACCTTGTATTCGGGGTAAAGCCCTAATTAATATACTTTAAATGACTTAATGGAGAAAGACAGGCTGCTCCAAAGGCCAAATGAAGATGCACAGGGGAACCAAATGCCAAATTCAGTGTCTAAGCCAGGTGCCTAACATTAAGCAGCAAATAAGGCTCCTCTGTGTGCCTCTGCAATGCCTGGTGTAAAGATCCTGTAATAGTAATGGCAATGAAAGGCAGCCCACTGTCTCGCTCTGTTCTTTCTTCTCATGTACAGGCATCCCAATCCATCACACAGTGCTTTGACACCTTCCCACCTGAATCAAATGCATATTCCTTGCTAGATTCAGGGGGAGGCCAGAACTGGGAGCCATCAAAAGCACCAGCAAGTCTGTATGTGTGCATGTGCACATATGGACTGCATAGGCCTTCTGTGTGTGTGGGGAAAGCAGAATCATAGAATCATTTAGGCTGAAAAAGACTTTCAACAGCATTGTGTCCAGCTGTAAACCCAACACTGCCAAGTCCACCACTAAACCCTGTCCCTAAGCACCACATCTATGCATCCCTTAAATACCTCCAGGGATGGTAACGCAACCACTCCCCTGGGCAGCCTGTTCCAGGGCCTGACAACCCTTTTGGTGAAAATATTTTTCATAACACCCAATCTAAACCTCCCCTAGTACCACTTGAGGCCATTTCCTCTTGTCCTATCACCCTGCTAATCAGGAGAACAGACCCACACCCACCTGGCTACAACCTCCTTTCAGGGAGCTGTAGAGAGCAACATGGTGTCCCCCTCAACCTCCTTTTCTACAGGCTGAACAACCCCAGTCCCCTCAGCTGGTCCTCATAAGACCTGTGTTCTAGACCCTTCACCAGCTTTGTTGCTCTTCTCTGGACGTGCTCCAGCACCTCAATGCCTTTCTGGTAGTGAGGGGCCCAAAACTGAACACGGCACTCGAGGTGCAGCCTCACCAGTGCTGAGCACAGGGGGATGATCACTTTCCCTGTCCTGCTGGCCACACTATTCCTGATACAGGCCAGGGTGCTGCTGGCTGCCTCAGTAGATGCATCCACGTGACAAGCAGTTCTTGGTTTGGGGCTGTTGGTTACCAGACAGAAAAGCAATTTCCCCAAATTCCAGTGATGAGTTTCCAAGTGGACCACAGGTTCAAAGTCCTCTGGAGGACTCTTTTGCATTCACCAGCGGGATTTTAAGTTAATTTTTTATATCGCCCACTTCCAGATAGCTTCGTGGTTGACCATTTCCCATGGCCATGCTGCAGTATTTCCTAGCCCTGGAGCAAAGTGCTACTCCAGACATGCTTTGGGGACGGGCAGAAATCAGTTCCAGCTCGGAAAAAAGCCTTAGTCCCGTATTTAACGAGGTCCCTACAGCGTCCCGGCCCCCTCCCTCGCCCACCCGCTGCCCCAGCGTGGGGATGCGCCGCGGGGGCACTGGCGGAGGCCTGCCGGGCGCACTGGAGGCCTGCCGGGCACACCTGATGTGGCAGCAGCAGCCCCTACTGCGAGCGCCGCAAAACTGCAGGCGGCTCTACCCCAGCCCCGGGCCGCGGAGCCTCCCACCACACCTCACCCTCCAGCCCCGCCTGCAGGAACCCCCCGAGCTCGCGCAGGTGGAAGCCCCCGCCCAGGGCCGCGCAGCCCAGGGGTGGAGGTCTCGTCGTCGGCATCCCGAGTGGGCACGACCTGGAGACACAGTCAGCTCGGGCCCGTGGAAGGAACGGTTATAAATCATCAGGGGTCGCTGGAAGCTCACAGGGTGCTCCTGCTCTCCTGGGGCCGGGCCTTACGGCGCTTTCTGGGTCGATATAAACTCCCCGCGGCTCTGGCGTGGCACAGGGCGGATCCAGATCATTCCAAAAGGGTTTTTTCGGGTGCCAGAGAAGGTGGTGTGGAAGGGTGCGCTGCGGCATGCGACTTTCTGCCTCCCACCCTGCTCCTGTCCACCTCTGGCTTGATCAGCATCCCTCCACACCAGCAAAGGTTGCTCCAGCAGCCTTACCCTCTGCTGGGGCTGCTGGTTTTCCCACAGGCTCTCCGCACTCGGTGGGCACCCTGCCTGGGCTCCTCTGGCTCCAGCCCCCGCTGTGGGCCAGGAGACATGCAGTCCCTGCGTTCCACCTGAGGCAGGGGCCACCAGGCAGCCCCAAGCCATGTGTGGGGCCAGGTAGCTCTGATTAAAAAAAAAAGGGGGGAGGAGAGTGTTTTCTGTTAGTTAAAGGTGACAAAAATAAAATCAGGGTCAGCCTCTGGGCTGTGTTTGCTTTAGGAAGGAAGACGGGCTGTGGGAGTATTGTTAGGACACAGCAGCGAAGGATTTCACCACCGTAAAGGCAAACAGGGCAGTGGTAACACACAGCCCTAAAACTCCAGTTTGGGATTCCCACCAGCTGCCCTTTTAGCAGAGTCCTTCTCCGGAGGGGTCTTATTTTACACACCGAGTATTGGGTCTCAGCATCTCCAACCTCTCCCATGGAGGCAGCGATACACAGAAATGCCTTCACAACTATCCCAACAGAAGCGGGCACAGTGGATTTACTGTTCTTGATATGTCCAAGACAAAAATTAAACGGACCACATTAATTTAAACAAACCTCATTCCAGACTACATCATCCGTACAAAGGCATAGAGGGCACAAGCCCCAGAAAAACAAGGCAAAAAAAGAAAACAATGAACTTTTACCGATTCTCTTTTTTCCAATTGTGATCTTGTCTTTGTCTTTGACTCTGACCCGAGTCTCATCTACCATGCAGATGAACTACACAGAATGCAAAGACACCTCCAGGGATGTCACCTTTGGGCTGTGTTTTCTCACTCAACTGCTACCAAAAAAAAAAAAGTCCCAAAAGTGTCCTGTGCTCACCCTGCTCTGAGGTCCTTGCTTTGCCAAAGGAGCGCTTCGGCCTGCAAGCACTCCTGCCATCCAGCTTCATCCCATCTCCAGTTGGGTGTGATGCTGGTGGGGGGCTTGGCCTTGGCAGCCTTGAGGAAGGAGTCCTCTGTATGTCTGTCTGTCTGTCTGCTGTGTGCAACAAGACACACATTTCCGAGATGCAGTGCTACTCCCCACTTGTATGAATCACCCAGAGTTCGCAGGGAAAGCCCTCTGAAATGAAGTTTGGGCTCTTGCAGGCCACCCACCTTTCCGCTGCTAGCACCAGGACAGACAGATGTGGTATCTGCAGGATGCAGGCAGCTGCCTGAAGCAGGCAGGACAAAAACACCTCCACCCTGCAAGTGCTACCAACCAGAGGATGCAGTCACCACTGACCGGACTGGGGCTAACACAGCAGCTTGGAGCAGGGCAAGGTTTATTCCTGACTCCCGGCTGCTGGAGCAACACACATCCCTGGGAGGGATGCACTGCTTTAGCACTGCTGAAAATGCAGGGCGTTTCAGGGGCGTGAGGGCACTTGCCTTTGGGGCAAGGGTGCCCTCAGTCACACAAAGGTGGGTTTCAGATCTTCTTTGAAATTCACCACGGGTTGGGGCCCCCCATGGCGCTCTGTCCGATGGCCCGTGCAGCTGCTGGGCTCTGTGTCTGTATCTGTACTGCTGCTGCCCAGGGAGCTGCACGGGCTCTGGAAGCAGACCTCACAGCAGGGCCGGTGGCAGCCGTGAAACATCTCCTCGGAGCTGATGCTGCTGGAGTCAGAGTCCGGGTAATAGTACAGCGAGCGCAGGGAGGGCTCGGCAGGTCCCCTCATGGCACCCGGCCGACGTTGATGCTCCCACCGGATACCCTGGGGCTTCAGCCATCCTGGCCGTCCCTCTGGATGGAGGCAAACCTCCCCAGGGATGGCTGGAGGGGATGGTGCTGGCGGGTGAAGGAGCCCTCCACCAGCCACCTCTCCTTCCCTCCCCCAGGAGTTATGTGCCAAGTCCCCACAGGCTCGGCCACCTGCTTCCTTCACCCCAGGGCTGGAACAAGGGGACATATGTCCAGGGAAGCGGGTGGAGGTGGGTGGCAATAGAATTCTTCGCCGCCGCCTCGTCAGGTACGGGCTGAGGGGTGTGCGGATGCCTGGGTAGCCCTCCTGCCCTTGCTGCGTTCCTCCCTGATCACTTTGGGGGTCATGGCTGCTGCATGGGGGACCCCCAGGTGAGGCAGGGCTGTAGATTTTGCCATCCAGGCTCAGGTCTTGCAAGATCTCCCGCAGCTTCTCACTGCTCACATAGCTGACTTTGGGGGACGACTCCCAGGCCACGCCAGCTGAGGTGTCCTGACCTGGCAGCTGCTCCGGAGGCTGCCCTGCAGCTGTCCCGCACTCCTGGGCACCTTTCAGACCACCTCTGATGCCATCTCCCACATCAAAAAGCAACGCCCGAGAGCAAACAGGCTCCTGGTTCACATGTTTCTGGAGGTCCTGAGCATCGCTGCAAAGAGGTGGTGTACCCACCAGGTGAGGAGACTGCCACCCCTCTCGCTCCAGTTCTGGGGGGCAGCAGTCCCCGGATGCATCCCCGCACTGCGCCGAGCTCTGGGTGCAGGGAGCCGCGGGCGACGTGCGGGGGTCGCAGCCGCTCTCTGCAGACATCAGCCTCATCAGCTTCTCCTTGGCGCTGCTCACTTGCTCCTGCAGGCTTTCAATCACGGCGTTTTTCTGTGCCAAACAAATACGCCTGTCAAGCACGAGGCGGGTGGAGGATACAAAACCGCCACCGATTCGGAAGCAGGTGCTGCCACAAAGCGAACCGCCCCCTCTGCTCGGAGAGACACTGCAAGTAAGCCAGTAAGAGCCTCACGGGCAGTGCACGTGTGACCTCTTCCTTCCCCGGAGCACCCCAGATGCGGCTGCAGGAAGGTGGGGCGGGAGGGGCGCTGGGGCAGGTGGCTCTCCAAGCTGGGATGCTCCTGCCCATGCAATGCAGGTGAGGGAGCAGGAGGCTGGGGGCTTTCCTGAGGTGAGCATCTCCCCTCTCAGTGAACCGTGTCTGCCTGGGCTGCGGGAGCCAGGCTCTCCTATACCCTTTTCTGAAACCCTCTGGATTAGGCCCAAGTTTTGGTGCTCTGAGCTGCAGAGCGATGTGACAAAACTAAGCAGCTATTTCCCCTCAGGAGGGAAGAGGCCAGAGAGGGATCGCCAGCAAGGACCAGGATGTAAGAGAGCGCTTCCCACCCCACAAAGCCTTCAGCTCCCAAAAGCCAAGAGGAAAAGCTGGTGCGGCCGAGGGGGCCGGCAGAGCCCCCGTACCTCGGTAAGCAGCCGCTTCATGGAGTTTTTCTCCCCTATGAGCTGGTAGAGCTGCTCCTCGCTGTACACTGAGCGGCAGCTCCTGCTCGGGCTGGTGAAATATTTTGCCATGTGGCTTACGGTTGGGCTTTCCTCTTCAAAGGCTTTCCACTGCTTGAGCTGGGGAACAAGAGAGCGTTATCGATGTGGCACACACAGCCCCTGCCGACCAACACGGTGGGAGGCAGGCGCAGCTCCAGCGCCAAGGAGACAAAGGGTCGGAGAGCGGGAGACAAAGGCAGGGTGTGCCGGAGGCGCAGAGATGGGTGGTGAGAGACAGCCAGGCTGGGGGGCTGCAGAGTGGCTCGGAGCCTCCCACTCATCTGAGCCCGACCCTGTCCCTGGCTCCAGCTTTTAAGGCTGAGAGGGTCAGTGCCTGCCTGCGCTGCAACCCCTGAGCTTACACACCGCGTGCTGTAAAAGCCCCTTCCCCCTCCTCCCCACTGCTCCCCGACTCTGTGACAAAGAGGGTGTCACGCATGCCTCCTCATCCCCAAATCACCAGTGAAAAGCTGAAAACCAGCAACGCTCGGTATCTGTGTTCTCATGTCTATGTGGAAGCCTTGTGCAGCCCAGCTCCAGCTGCTCATCCATCTTGGATGAACAATGGAAGAGCAAGCCCATTAGGAAAAACAAGGTGATGAATTAAGAGTTCCCAGTTAAGTGAAACTTTGAAGGTCTCCAGGCTACAGCAGAAAAATGGTACAGGGCAGAGTGGAAGAACAGCTCATCAGCCCCAGTCGCCCTCGCTCCAAGGGACCTCATGCTTGGCAGACGTCAGTGGACTTGGTGCTTGCCAGAGGAGGTTTAGTCCTGCTCCCTGGGGGTGGTCATCCAGTGGGTTCTGGCTGAGGGAGGAGTGGACCGCTGGAGATCATCTAATCCAACCGCCCTGCTCAAGCAGGGTCAGCTGGAGTGGGTTGCCCAAGACCCTGCCCAGTTGGATTCTAAGTACCTCCAAGGATGTAGACTCTACAACCCTGCTGGGAAGCTTGCTCCATTGTCTCACAACTTTCACAGCAAATAACCCACCAGAAACCCAACCTTTTTTTCTGATGTTTGAACAGAATTTCCCGTCTTTCAGTCTGTGCCCATTGTCTCCTGTCCTGTCAGTGGACACCACTGAGAGGAGCCTGTGTCCCCCCTCCCTACTCCGCCCCCATCAGTATTTATGTACATTGGTAAGATCACCCAAGTGCTCTCTTGCACAGATCTGCTCTTTCTTCAGCTTCACCTCTTCCTCCCTTTCTCACCTCATTTCCTTGAGCCCAAACATCCCTCCTAACAAAACACTGAATAAACAACTGTTTCCTCTCCCTGCAACAATGGGAGTATTTTTCCCACTAACATCTTGATGGGGCACACCAGGCTGTTCCTGGAGGACACAGGAAGCAGGAGAGCCTCGCTGAGCCACAAAAGGCTTCCTCAAAACATCTCTGTGTTCTCCCCCTCGCTAGCAGCAAAGCCCAGTTTCCTTCTCTGAGAGTACAGAGGAGGACAGCCTCCCTCAGGGACTGCCAGCAGCCACAAAGCCTCTGATCCTGGCACGAGCAAAAGGCCTCCTGAGTGGGAGTGGGTTCGTGGGGTATAAGGAGATGATAACTGCATAAAGGACCTATCCCACCACCCACGCAGAGAAGGAGAGGGGCAGTGGCTGCCTTGCCTCCACGCGCACCCTCTGTGTGGCTGCCACCCACAGCATGCTCTTGCTGGAGGGTTTCTAAGCAGCAGCTCTGTAACATGCCTGCGACTCCTTGGAGACTCAGGGGACTTGCTTGGGGAAGCAGAGCTGCTGGGACTTGGAGGATGAGCTGTGCGGGTGAGCCCACATGTTTGAGGAAAGAAGCGGGGAATAAGAGCCCTGGCCTGCACAACTGCTGTTGTTAAACTCCAAAAACGTGTCTGTTTCCAGCCAGGTGGCAGGACGGAGGTGGCAGTGTACCTGTGGGACAAAGATGAAGCAGTTGATTGTGGTTGTACACACGAAGATGCCGCCGGAGGTAAAACCAAAGAGCAAGTTGTGCCAAGCGCGGAAGAAACGGTGAACTAGGCAGACTGTGCCGGCAGCCAGGAACACGAGGTTGACCCCAACGATCAGTGTCAAGGACTGGTTGACTGGTGGGGAGCTGACGTTGTCGGTCAGACCGGCCAAGTAGGTCCCATACAGGAGGACGATACTCTGGAAGCAGAAAAAAAGAGAGGTTTCTAGGAGTGTGGAAAATTACAGCCTGATGGTGTCAACCCCCATCTTGTGCCGAGCTCAGATACATTCAGTGCAATCCTAATTAATGCTCTTTGATCTATAATGCAGGCCTTCAGCTGACAGCGGTGACACCACAGCAAATGCCTGGGATGCTGCTGCAGGTCAGAGATGGGGCTGGAGAGAGTGGGCAGGAGCAAAGGTGCTCGTGGACCATGGGGGTCCTGACCAAGGGGTATGGGGAAGATGAGGGTCAGGTCAGCAGGTGATGCCATGGAGGAGGGCAAGGGTGGGAGAGGCGAGATTTGGAAACCTCTGCTTGGGCATCCTCGAGCAGGAGCAGCAAAGACAGACAGATACAAGACAAAAGTCCCTGTGGGGACGTGGCAGTGGGGTGCCATCAAGGAGAAACAACATACCTCTGAAAGAGCAGGAAGGAGATTCAGAAGGGCATTCAGAATGAAAAAGCAAGGCAGAAGAAGTGGAAGTTTACAGTGGAGGGAAGAGGATGTATTTGGCGCCTCTTTAAGTAGAAGTCCAGGAAACTACCAGGTGCAATTCTTTCCCCTTCCCTTCACCACTTCCTGCCTGACTCTAATGGGGGGTGAAAGGGGCTGGAGAAGTGCTCTGTACACAGAGATCTTCTCCCCCAGCCCTGGAGTAGGCTGGTTATTTCAGAGCAGGCTTCCTCACCACACTGCCCCTCAAATGTCCCACACGTGCACCTCTCTGGTGTGCTCATTATTAAACCAACCTGCATGCTGGATCCTTCCCTCCCTGGGGCATGCTGGCAGGAAACACTGAGTAGTTTTTGCTTGCCTCTGTAGTGCAGGGCACGGTTTGCCTTCAGGATCATTTGGAAATACCATATAACAAAATCCCTGGTCCTGTGAGGACCCAGAATATCGGGAACACATCCCCTACGTTATCCCTGTGCTACCCTTTAAGGGCAAACTGTCAGCCTTAGTAATGTCTTAAGAGACATTAAATGGTTATCTGGGTGTCAAGAAGAGCTTTGTGTCCTGTGGCGCGGATGTTCTGTAGGCTTTCTCTGGATCCCTCTGTGCTGTGGCTGCTTGATAACCGTGATGGCCAATGCCAGGGGTCAGGAGGGGCACTCTTAAAACCAAGAGAGGTTCATGTCCATAGTCTCTGCTGAGACTTCCAGCTTCAGAGCACCACAAATTCTCAGGTGTGGATGTGGTGGAGGAGTTTCTAATAGACTTGCCTCGCTGGGATCTAGGCTGACACCCCAACCTGCTTCACAGGATCTGCACCAGACCCTAACTGCGTTCACCATGGGCCACCTCCAAGCACACGGCCCAAAGGCAAGCCAGCTCCTAAGCTCTGAGCACAAGGAAAAAACAGCACCCAAGTCCTACATGAAACGTATCATATATAAACCCGCCTGGGATGCAGGCAACAGCACTGCCGGCTGGTAAGCTGGGACTCGTAGTGAGCACAGGACTCAGTTCTTTTTGTTTGTTTGTTTGTTTGTTTTAATCTCAGGCAGGGGACTTTGCTCCTAATTCCAGGCGTGTCCTTGGCAAGTAATTTCTGCTCATTGCTCTGTGCCAATAAAACCAGGATAATACGCCAGCGGCGGGGCAGCCCCACAAAGGGCTGAGCCCATTAGCGCGTGAAAGATAAGAAGTGCTATGCACACCCAGAGATAGGGCCTACTCTCACCTTCCTGCAAATCCAGATTAACTGGAGAAAGACCACAGTAGAAATAGGTCCCAGTCGGTAGACAGGATCAGGGTCAGGTTCAATACAGCGCTACCAAAGAGCGCCTAGGACTGGCAATGGGGAGGCTTTATTCTAAAAAAAAACAGTTTGTAGGAGCTGTAGGCAAAAGTATGACGTGTCTTTAACTGTCCAAACCCTAACAGAAGCTGTGGACAAAATCAAAGGTGGACACACAGCACTGGAAGTCCAGGGAAGACCCGCAACCCCTCATACCAAAGGACTTTTAGGGACAGGCCAGACTAATGTCTTTCAAATGAGGTGTAGTGGGGCAGAGGGACTTGGCTGTGTTGTGAGGTCTCTTCCTGCTCTTTCTCCTACGATTTTGGGTAGATTTTCAACGAGTATTAAATTACAGTGAGTCAGAAAGGAACTGCCTGTACTGCACAGAGAGATGGAGCCATTCCTAAAGAAAGGCTGTGACCTCACAAGCTTCATCAACATCAGCTTTCTGAAATGCTCCCAGCCTCTGCCAACCCAGAGACACATGAGACCACAGATAATTACAGCGATAATTATACTGACATAGTTACATCAGTATAACTAACTCTGCTGGAGTAAGAGTAGCCACGTGCAAAGCTGCCTCAGTGAAAGCGTACAGGACGCCTATCAGCTTAATTGCACCACCAAGGTAAAGGTAGGCACCGAGCCCTTTTTATCAGCACCTCCTTGGCTTGGAGTAGGAGGACCCAGGGGCTGAGCTGCAGTGCATCTCTGTGGTGGATGGTCATTTGGGGCTTTATGGAATAAGTGTGCTTTAGAAAAGGGTGAAGCCTAAGTTATAAGAAGGGAGACAGACAAGGCACGGGAGGTTGCAGGGAGGGCACTGGAGAGACAGCATGTGTGTGGTGTCCATAAGAGGTGGGTTTGGCAGGGGAAAAGCATCTAACAGCGCTTTTACAAGGGAATGCAATAAAACATCAAGATGGGAAGGACTGGACATGGGAGAGCTTTCGAGATGAACAGGAGTCGCTGGAATCCGCAGCAGGCATGTAGCTTGAGAGGGCAGCAAAACTACCTACGCTGCTTAACAGCCTAGGCTCTGAGCCTGCATGGAGCCTACACACAACACAAGAATGATTAAAAAGGTTACATACCTTAAACCCTAAAATGAGAACGAGCCACAGATCAGAGTAGAGAGATGCGCAGGACTGCACCCGGCTCACTGAGCAGGTCATGCCTTTCTCTGTCGCCTAGGAGGCAAGGGGAAGGCAGAAGTGAAGGCTGCTGCCCAGGAGCAGGCAGAGACAGGTCTATGCATCTGAGGAGGTCTTTTTGGTAAATTCCTAAAGCAAGAGGCCAAAGGTATGCTGCCAGAGGCAGAGGGTTAAAACGAGGAAGGTTTTGGCTCTCCTGCAAACAGGACCAGATAAACCTTTCTCTAAAGCCTCTGCAGATGCCACGGGCTTCTCCTGTGCCACCTTGGTGACCCGCACAGGCCAGTCAAGATCATCCACCAGACCCCACCACTTGGCAAACCAAAGCCCAAACCAAAGCTAGCTCTCCTTGCCAGGGTTGGGTGTGCTGACCTGGAAATCTTGCAGTGGGCACTAGTCTCTGCAACAGGCCAGACATAACCCCAGCCCAACATGCCTAAAAGACTCTGTGGCTTGCCTCTCTGCCTTTAAACAGGACCTCCAAATGCCTGACCACCCACCGACTTCTTCCACAGAGATCAGACAGGGCATGGCGCAATGCTCCACCACCCCCTCCCCATCCTTTTACCCGCAGTGAGACACTGAGGCTTCGGAAGCACTGGACTGGATCAGAGAACACCCACGTCAAGAGCAGCACAGCATCTGCCAGCACTAACGCCGCCACCATCGCCAGCAACTGGAGGTCTTTGATAATCTGCAAACACATAAGAATTGTTACCATGGGCGGCAAATGGACACAAATAACCTTTGTCTCCTGTGTCTCTTTCTAGTTGCTTTTTACAAGGCACATATCCATCCTAAAACTCCCCCAGAGTGCAGCCCGACAGCTCACCTACATCCAAGTCAGTCACAGGATCTCTGCCTCTAGTTCCCAAATTCTTGGAGACCTGATCAAGCTTGGTGCCAGGTACAAAACAGTGTGGCAAGCTGATAAACACCATGGCAGAAAACTGCTCTTTCAAAACAACAGTACCATCCCTTACGCCCGTATCACAAGCAGAGAGGAAAAGGGAGGAGAATAAAAAGCTGGTAAGATTATAATGGTGTAAATTTAACACAGATCCTGGCACCCCAGGAATGGGAGTCCTTGCTGGTACCCAGTTCCTCTGCAAAACCTTCGTCTCACCTTTCCTCTTTCTCCTTTTTTTCACCATTGGAAAGCAGCCACTGGAAACAGACTGTTACATACACTAACTTCTATAGGTGGCTCCCATTTCTCTCCCAGGCTCTGTAACCCCCTCCTTCAGTGCTGCAGGGGAGCTCCCTCCCTCTCTTCAAGAGGAGATCAGATGCACCTGGGGGCAGCCCTACATTTGATGCCCCTTATGATACCTGGTTTATTTTCATCCTGCAAAACCCATCAGCCCAGACGTGGACGTATGTGCCGGCGTGGAGTGTAATGAAGGCACGCGGCCAGCGTAAAATGAGAACAAGACTTTGCTGGGCGAGGGGGGCTGGGACTCCGCTGTGGAACAGGCAGTCTGGCAGGGCACCTGCTCGCCTGCAGAGTGGAAAAGCTCTTGCCCCGTTGTGCAGGAATACATGTGGAGCCCCTGCCTGGCGATGTATGACAGCAGACCTGTGACTGTGGCACCCATCCCTGTCACATGCCCATTTTCCTCACTACCCCATGGCGCTTTGGGACTTGCTGGTGTTTGCCTGCCGCGGAGTGTTTCCTCGCCCTCCCCCTGGCTCGGGGTGCTGTATACTCACCACCCGCTTGTCCGGCACCCGCTGGGTGAACACCTTGTAGAGCCGCCAGCTTTTCCCCAGGACGGGGCCGAACACCAGGGAGGTCCCCACGCACAGCAGGCAGAGCCGCACCTGCCAGCGGGGAGAGGGGCAGAGTGAGGGGGCTGAAGGGGCAGCCCCCACCCTCCCACCCAGGGATGCAGTAAGGAACAGTGGGGATGTGTTTATGGTCTTCTGGAGGGCCGTGCCACATACTAGAAAGCTGACTGCAGGGCGAAATAAATTAAAAGGCGTGTATTCCTCTGCAGAAATGGCTGCTGCCTGACTTTTCCTCCTCACCCTGAGAGACTCTCATTGGAGGAGCAGGCAGGGCAAGCCAGGCAGCTTGCAAGCAGCAGGGGCACTAAGGGTCGCAGCCCCAGTAAATCATTGGTGGCACCTCTGTTAATTATCCTCAGCCTGCTGGCTGAGCAGGACAGCAAGGTGTGCTCACCACTCCCCCTGTCCAGGCCCTGGTCTGGCAGGGCAGCTGCCCTGGGTCAGGACACAGGGCTTCATCACACACCAGTCCACACACCACTCTGTGGTAGACCTGCTTTGCAGCCAAACAACTCGCCCGCAGCCTTGTGGCACCCATGCATGCACCTTACATAAACGCATCTGCATGTGTAGGCTCCTGTCCCAGCACCTCCCTGCCCCCCAATTCACCTGAATAAGCTTTTCCACTGAGTCTCCAGACGGCAAGTTCTGCTCTTGAATCCCAAAGAGGTAAGCACTAGTGTAAGTCAGGCCACTGCCCAGCAGAGTCACGATGTTCAGATTGGGGCTGGACATCTTCACAATCCTCCATGAAACAAAGCAGGGAAGGCAGTGACAGTTACTGAGGGTCATGACGTGGCAGCACAGGGGCAAGGTCCCCTTGCAGGGATGATGGTGGCCACAAGAAATGCTGATGGACTGTCCCCTCACCCGGCCCCTGCTGTTCAGAGCCCCTCCAAATGCTTGGTCATTGGTCTGTGGTACATATCCCATTCTCTCCCCTGTATTGCTGCAGTGCTTCACTACTATTCTTAAAAGTATTCGCTGTGCCATGTTCCATGTGTAGGACAGTAAGATCCCTTCTCCCCAAAACAGGTGGGTACCTGGGTTGCCCCACAGCACCCCTATGCCCTGCATACAACTAGGGCACAGAAAAGCATCCCTGAGGAAGCTTCAACCACTGTCTTCATGGACAAAGCCATGGGAATCGATGGTCTGTCAGCAGTAAAGCAGTTAGCGAGTGTCACCGCAGCCAGGTCTCTGCCACCAGTGCCCGTGCAAGGACACAAAACTGTGTGGGGGTGTCAGCATGTGCTGCAGCCACAAGACCCCTGCAGTGGCACAGAGCCAGGGGAAGCAATATCCCACAGTTATGCAGGTGGCACGCAGCACAGAGACCAGCTCAGCCCCCCAGGTTCAAGGCAACATCATCCTCCACTGTCTTCTGTTGTAAGAAGGCAGGGTGGAAAACCTCACTGCTACAGCCCGATGTGACGGTCCCCAGCAGTAAGCCTTGGGGACAGCAGTCTCCAGGAACAGGCTCTTCCCACTTTGAGGAGATACTTCTACCCTCAGCACAGTCTCGACTTCAGGAAGCTGCCAGTGGTGTTCAGGTTACAGCTTCCCCTCTGTAATTTCATCCCATCACTCATAATCCTGTAACTTTATTCGGGGAGGGGAGAATCGACTCACAGATCTCTCCTGACCTGTCACCCTTCTCCAGCATGGCCATCAAGCAAAAACTAGCTCCTGCCACCTCCCCCCGTGCAGCTCCGTCCCTTCAATCTGCTCTAAGCCACTGCCTGCCTCTACCCTTGAGCTCCTTCCTGGCTTTCTGCCTCGCAGAGGCAGAGCCTGGGATACATCCTGGCTCTCTCTCACTCTATCTTCCTTGTCATGTCTCAGCCCCTGGGGAAGGATATTCATGAGCTCGCCCCCTCGGCTGCCTGCTGAGAAAGGCCTCCCTTGCCCTCCCGGGGCCAGCAGGCACACCTGTATTTATCTGCCACAGTGCAAATAATGCACGTTCATTACAAGCTTGCTCTGAGAATAGCTTCGGGGCCTAAATAATTTGGTAATCAATTAAGGAGGCCACTAAACTCAGTGCCGCTCTGCTTCAGTAAATCAGGCGCGTGAGAACAGGCCGCAGGCTGCGCAGCTCCTGCACCACGGCAGACATGGGGCTCGGGATAAGGCCAGCAGGACTCTGTCGGCCACACGCTGGTTGTAAGTGGCACCAAGTTCCTTAACGCTGCCACAGCAGCAGCCCAGGCTGCAGGTCCCTGTGCAAAACAAAGTCACGTGGAGCACAAAGGCTTTGGCAGGTGAAGTCTGGGAGAGGGACGTATCTCTGGGCAGGGGAAGCAGCTGAGAGAGCAAGAGGCCAGTGAATCCGAGGAGAAAGTGGCAAGGAGGTAGGCAAGACATCTCGAACTGCTGAGGAAGGCTAAGTACTGCATGAGATGGTTTGAGCCACGAGAAATTGCTGAGCCTTCTGCTCAATTCATGCTGCATTCAGGGGAGCAGGGACTTTTACAGCTTTTGTGCAGACTGAGCAGCACTAAGAAAAGCCTACACTTCACCACCAGCTTCTCTCACCAAGGGAGTCGGTGCTCCCCACCAACACAGACATCCACCAAGATCAGAAAGGGTCAGCAGTATCTTCAGGCTGTGAAGCAGCCCAACAGCAAGAAGGATCTGTGCATGTGGTGGAGAGCATTATGGCTTCACTCATGGAGCTGTGCTGCTCATATCAATGCTCTCAAGACTGTGGTGTGTGGGAGACTAGCTCTCTTTCTGCTCACTCTGGTTGATGGTGTTATTAAATAGCACTTCTGGGATAAGACCACACTCTGTTGCCTATGCCATACCCGAGGGCATCCATGCTCTGTCTTGTCCACATCTCCCTGCCTCAGGGAGGGAAGAAGGGAGCAGTCCAAGCAGGACCGTCTCCACCAGCAAACACCACTGTATGTGATGGAGAAACCTGCCATATCTCCAGCATTGTCTTCACTTGCGCCATGATGCTCCTTGAGGATTGTACCCTCCTGACTGTTAGCTGGCCATCAGCAGCTCAGAGCCTAGTCCTGAAGGAGCCTGACCTTGCGGCCCCAGCTCAGGGGAACTCTCATGGCAGAGAAGGGAAGCCCTTACCTGTTTTTCCTGAAGCGAATTGTGAAGACAAGGAAAAAGAGAGCAAGTAGGACTCCTCCAGTCAGGAACATCCACACAACTCCCAGGAGAGCAGTAGAGAAGGATGAGGAGCTCTTCCCACTGCGGTCAGAAGCAGTCTGCAGGAGGTAAAAGGGATGAGGAGGAAGAGGACATTGCTAGGACTCCCAGCAAAGAAGGTTCCTATGCTGGCACGATTGCTCACATGGGTGCTCTTGCTCAGCCACAAACGATGTCTCCCAAACCCATCCCCATGAGCAGACACCCCAGCACCAGACCAAGACCAGGAAGGGCTAGTGAGATGTCTATAGTCAGGACACATATTCTCCCACTGGCTGTGAGCACAGGAGACAGTAGTCCAGGAGCCCTCTTCCTACAGCCAACCAGCCAAAGACGTAATGAAACCATACAAGTAAATCAGAAACCTCCAGCAGCCCTTGTCATGGGACAGGGGAAAATGGGTGATGGTTTCCCCCTGTCCTTGTCTGGAAAGAAACCTCTAGCAACAGACCTCATGGTACCCCAGTCTGCAGCACACCACTTTGGAAAGCTGGGTAGGGCATCCTTGGCCAGCCATTCCCACCTCCAGCAGATAGCTGGCTGACTGTGAGTGGGACCCAGCAGGAAAGCTGCCAGTCTGCTCAGAAAACACATAAAAGGGAGTGGGACAGCGCTTTTCAGCTGCGTTACACAGTGACACATACTGAGCTGGGCTCCACCCGTCTCCCAGATGGCTGGAAACTAACTTGGTCCTGGGTAGATGTCAACCAAGAACTCACTTTTGAGGGACACTCCCAAAGTGAGAATGACAGAGGCACCTCTCTCCTTGCACACAAGCAACCTTATGGTTTTCAATCTCCATTTTAAAATATTCTTTGCTATCTCCCTATTAACATAGAATCACAGAATGCTTTGGGTTGGAAGGGACCTCAAAGATGATCTAGTTCCAACTGCCCTGCTATGGGCAGGGGCACCCTCTGCTAGCTGGGTTGCCCAAAGCCCCATCCAGCCTGGCCCTGAACACTGCTGGAGAGGGGGCGGCCACATGGGATGGATAAAATGATCTGATGTGAAACAAGAAACCTATTTCCTCTGTGGATCCAGCTGTGTTACCCAGCTACGTGTGTGTGGGTTCGCTCACAGGTACTGTGTGCACACATGTCACTGCAAAAGATTTTTTCTCTGAAAATACTTTTATTTAACTGCTGGGGCATCCCCTTTAAGGAGAAGGAGAAAAACAGGGACTGAGCTAGGACCACGTGCCTCCTCACTAACTTCTCTGGCTCCAAGCCCTTTCTCAGGCATTCCAGTTCACCTGCACTCAGTTTCTACAGCAGAAGACTGCTTTCCCAACAGCTGCCTCTGCCTCAGACTCCCAGCTCTTCCTTCAAGGCCCGAGCTGCTTCTGCTCCCAGCGTGGCTAGGAATAAATCCGTCGAGAGAAGGCAGGCAGCATTTTTGAACTGGTGCCTCATCTCCCTCTTGCCCAGCTGGGCTCTGTCTCCTCTGGACGAAGGAAAACAAGGCACAGCTTAGAGAATTAAAGCCAACATGTAATTCTTAAAAATGTGTCACCGCCACGCGAGCGCGGCTGATCCGCGGGCTCCTGGCAGCTCACGCACTGGTCGCAGGGCTGCTGGGAAAGGCAAACCCCTCACTGGGAGAGAGAGACGGCCGAAAACTGATGCTGACACCACTATGTTATGCTGGGATACAGCTACATGCACCACTCAGCCCTGCTCTGCAGCAGCCTGGGGGTATCCCTGGGGAGATATCCATGGCCTTCCTGCAAACCACTCTCTGCCTCCTCTTGCCTCTCCCCATCCCCTGGGCTGGGTGGAAGGGGTCTTGAGGCTCTCTGGGAAACGAACACCACAGCAGAGTCACACAGGTCAGTCCCCCTCCTCTTATACCAGGACTCACCATGCAAAAGCCCCATCAGATGGTCTGGCACTGCTGCTCAGGGCTGCTACAAGGCTGTAATGCTGGCCCAATTCTGCAGCCTGTCTGGTTGAGCCCGAGGGTAACACCTTGTTTTCACCAGTAAGGGAAGCAGGACAGATTCAGCATCTCAGGGTTCCCAGACTTCACCAGAAGTATCTTTCCACCTCTGACTGATGCTGACAGCATTACCTTACCCTCTCTGTGCCAATGACCAAGGGATGAAAAAGACCCCTATGTTCTCCTCCTCTCCTTTCCCAACACATCTCCCCCTCCACCCCGATCGCTGTTTCCCTGGATGTTGATGATACTTGAAGTTGATGGAGCGCTTCATTTGCTGCTGAGCAGAGTAAATCCAGTCCCTGGCAGGGGGAATATTAATTGTAAGGCAGCTGCCAGAGCCAGAGGAGCCAAGCAGCTTACAGTCTTCTAATTAAAGGCCCGTGGTCGTGCAGGACGCAGTAGAGAGCCAAGCAGGCCAAGCCTTGCTGGTCCATCCAGCAGCCTCATGCAGCGCCAGCTGCAACTATGTGCATCACAGTGTCATTTCTACTTGGCTTAGTGGTGGGGGGCAGGTACCATTTATTATAGATGATGACTTTTAATTAAATCCCGCTCCATTCATATTTGAGAAGCACTTTGAAGTTCCAGGGGATGGGAAAGGTCAAGGGCAGAGTAGGCCATTCCAGGCCACTCCCAAGCAGCCGTCACACCAGCCAACAGCCACACACATGGGAGGGCTGCATGACATGACTTGGCTGTCGTGGCTGCTTCCTCACCTTCTGTCGAACTACTGGGTGTCATCTAGACAGGGCTTGTCTTGGACGCCATCCCAGGAGGTGACAGCATGCGGCCTTTGGCTATATGGGGCTGCTGGGCCCCATATATATATATATGGGGCTGCTGCCCCTTCCCCTCCATCCCTCCACCTAAATCCACTTCTGCAGAGTAAACCTCACACGCCCAAGCGCTCCCCAGCCTCCGTACGTACCACTGTGATGGTGCAGAGCTCCTGCAGCACCTGCTGTTGCCGCTCCTGGAGGCCAAAACTGGAGCTGCCATCACAGAGCTCAGAGCAGTTGAATCCCGGCTCCATAGCACATCCTCAGCCGTCATCCAGCTGTACCTTCCTCCCTGCCAAAAGGACGAGGGTTGGCTTTCTCCAGTGAGAAGCAGCCCTTGGTGTACACTGTGTCTCCCCTCATCGGCAGGGTATAGGGAAGGGGTCTGGCAGCCTGGGGCTGAGCTTACCCAAAGCGACACAGCACACATCCAGAGCCAGGATGGGGAGCACCCACCTCCCAGCACCCCTCGGGGTGTCCTCAGCAGTGAGGTGAGTCAGCACAGGGTGTGGGTCCTGATGCACAGTGGCATCCCGAACTCTGCTTTGTCACCCTGCAAGCCAACACACACAGAGGTCACGGTGGCCACCAGCCCCTACACCCCAGAGGAACCAAACCCAGGTGCAATGACAGTCCCCCGAGCATGCCACTGCTTTCCCCTGCCAATGCATTTTCCCCACACTGGAGCAATTTCAGGGTGTATCTTCAGGGGTTTCCCTCTGCCCCAGCAGCCACTTCCAGTTTCCTGGCACAGTCCTTTCCTCCACCAAAGAACCAGCAAGTGAAGACAACGCCAAACAGCAGCAAGTGTTGCCACTGCTTACTGGGACCTAAACCAGGCCTGGACGAGCAGGAGTGACACGCATACCGCAGTATTTTGGCTGGCTTGGCTCAAGCAGCAGCCTGCCTAGCTGAGGAGTGGACTGTTTATTAAGGGGACTCAGCAGCCTGGCACCTCTGTGCTCCCCACCCCTCTGAGCACTTTGGCTGCAAGGTATTGTGCCTGCCTGCACCCGCTCCCCTTACACCACCTTTGCCTCCGTTCTCTCTTTCCTTTCTCTTTTTCAGTGTGGATTTTAATAAGCCTCATTACCATTTTAGACATGAGGTCATAGTTAACCTCAAGCATCCTTACTCAATTACCATTGTCACCAGTTTTAATTAGCTTCCAGCGCACGACTGTAAGCAAGTCTCCCGTCATTAGCAGCTGGGGAGGAAGCACAGTAGCTCACTCCCTGTTTGCTTCTTACGACACGTGGGAGGGAAAAATTATCCACCTCGTGCTCCTCGGGGCTGCTTCCCAGCCGAGCATCCAGTCTGCCCACAGGGCTGGTGCTCTGTCCTTCCCCATCACTACTCCTGACACCTCGACCCCCTCTCCTCAGTAGCCCTTCCTTAGGAAAAGCTTCTGTCATTACATGAGCAAAGAAAGAGTAAATTAAAACTCAAAATGGTCACTGGGACCTGGCCTGAAACTTGCTGATCTTCACAGGAATAATCAAGATTCAAACACCAGAAAGGCTTCTGGCATCATCCTCTGCTCCTGTAAACTGACCGTCAGCTTTAGCGAAGTCACGTACAGGCCCCAGCCCAAAAAACGTCAGGGTCAGCCAGCCAATCACCCTAATCAGCAGAGCCACCTCTGAAGCAAGGGTAGCAACGCTCCTGCTGGCAGAAGCCCCAGCACACCGTGGGTCTGTCTTGCCTGTGCCAGGACTGTCCCTGTGCAAGATCAGCCCACCATGTCCTACAAATGGAACGTGACATGCTAGCTAGGCTTAGGATTTTGCACATGCAACAGAGGCTTTTTTTCAAGAGCACTGGTGCAAGCCAGCTCCATCAAGCCTCTGTCTATCTCCTTCTTGTAGCATTTCCTCCACAACATGACCATGCTCGGGAGATTTCCATGCCTCTCATTTCTCAGGCTGAGGGATAGGACAAGGGGTACGGCTGCAGGAAACACCTGGCTCCGCTAGGTTACCACAACCATGGTAGAAGGGCACTGACACTTCAGGGATAACACACTGGTAACAAGCTGAGCAAATTAACGCTCATTAGTGTGCAACAAAGCAAGCTGTAGTGTGGTTGTTGCAGAAAGGCAACAGGCACCTCCAGCCCAGCTCCTGCTCTAAAGGGCTGGCAGGAGCCGTGCTCCATGGCCATGAGAGCATCTGAGTACAACTAGTTCTGTGGGGGATCAGTGGTGAGGGTGAGGTTGGGGAGACAGATGGCAACATGGTTAAGAAAGCAGATCCTTAAAATGCAAGGGCCTCTTGAGGACAGAGACTTGCAGGGCTTTTTGGTTTGGGGTTTTTTTTAGCACTTTTTTGTGCTCCTGTTCTGAATTTCATCAAGGGAAAAGCGAAGCCAGGGAGTGATGCTGGCTGTTATTTTACTATAGAACAAGAGATGTGAAGGAACATCACCAGATCAGTTTCCAACAGCTTGCACACCCCATGGAGCGGTCACAGAGGCAGGTGAAGTAAAGGCCTTGCTCAGCAGACAGCTCTGCTTGCCTTGTTCTCCTCCGTCTCCCTTGCTGCCCTCGGTCTCTGCAGCATTACATCCACCACTGTTGGGTCATAGTATTTGGCCATGGCTGAGCATCAGCACATGTACGGATGTGACCCAACACGCCTGAAGTTGATAGGAAATGAGTGACTGGACCGCATGAAAAAAATTAGCACCATCCTCTTCTAATGTAAAAAGGAAGCACTGACTATTAAATACAATATTCAGATAAAAGCAATTTGTGGTCATCCCAAAGGCTGATCTTCAGGCCTGGAAAACCTGTTTATCTAGATCGTTCAAGACCGAAGACTACTTATCTACCAATGCTAAACAACTGTAGACTAGTGCGTATATATCCCGCAGAAAAGATGCAGTTGATGACATCTAAATGCACATCTTGACTCTGTCAAAATTTCTTCTTGCCCCCAAAACCCATTTTTTTTTGTTTGCTTTTTGAAAAACCAGAGGGGAAGAGCTGGAAAACCCAATGCAGCAAATGTGGGCCCAGAGCAGGCAGAATGAACATTTCACCTCAAGCGGTTCATTTTGATCTAGTGTTGACAGAGAGACTTCTTCCCAAAGAACAAGGCAATGTCACAGCTCAGTGAATCAAGAGGTGGAAAACCGATGACATCGAATCGCAGCCAACAGAGCAGTTGCGTTCTGAAATGTGCCAGTTTTCGTGAACCCTACAACCCTGTCTGGTCATATCAGCCTCAAGAGAGAAATGGTGCAGGTACATCTCTGCAAGGGAAGAGAGGGACACGTTTGGAGAAGCACATCTGTTGGAAGAGCCTTTGGGAAGATGTCTGCATGGACAGCTGCATGCCAGGAAGACAGAAAAGAGCACCTGAGGTGAGGGGAAAGGAGTGACGTGCAGGGACCAGAGCCGCTCCTGTCACCTCAGGAGGGGAGGAGGAGGACCTCGTTTCACCCATGGCTAGTCTGTGTGAGACCACCACTGCTGATGACAGATGGAGATCTGCTGGTGGGGGCCAGCCCTGGCTAGACAGGACTCCACTCCGCGCAGTTAGAACAGCAAGTCGTCGGGGTAACTGTTGCAGTGAGATGAACAACACAGGAGGGAGTTTTGCAATTCAGAAAACGTTGGTGCTTCTGAGAGAAGCCTTCTGCTCATCTTGTCCAACAAGATCACTTCTTGTTTGACCTGAGAAACCTGCAATGTTGCCAACCCCAAGGCAAGCAAAAAAATCACAATTGACTCACTGCAGTACTCCCCCTATGAAGCTATTGAAAAGCTATGAGTTAAAATACACAGCATACCTGGAGCTCAGTTCTAATTTATATTTAAAAATCCAGCATCTAAGTTTTCCCACTTTCCCCTGCAAGCACAAAAGGAAAAAGAAAGAAACCCAAGAAACTCTGCTTATCACATAATCTTAAAACTTGGGTTACAAATCCCCAGGAACTCCGGGGAGTTGCAGAGCCATCACTGTACTTCTCAAGGATCATGCTGCATCCACCCTGCTGTTGCCTCTGGGATTTCCAGAGCTGCATCCAGGCCTCTCAGATATCTTCATCGCTGGCAGACAGACAGCTGGCTCACTGCACAGCCACACAAGTCATGTCACAGGGCTAAAAAGTGTCATCTTCCCACCCAGGGAGAGCCCATGGCTGTGCTCCCACTCTGTGACCCAGGGTACGGGCGATAACCACCAGGAGCTGTGGGACCTTGCTGCATGCAAAGGCAGGAGATGCCAGACAAAGTCCTTCTGTCTCCTGATGTACAGAGAATTCACCATGTGTCTCTGAAATGTGAAATTTCATGTTGACTGAAGCTAGCAGCAAATTTGAAGCCTCTTACCCACTTCTGATAGTATCTTCTGAGATCATGACAAGAGTTTCTGAATGCCAATCTTACCCTCCACCCCAGTGCTGTGTTTCCATCCATGATAGCACCAGGCTGGCACATTTCACTCTGTGTCTAGTGTTTTAAAGTGTCTAAATGCAGGTTAAACATCCACCCAGCTCTTCTCAGTTCTGTGTTTATGTTCTGAATGTGAAGAAAACTCCATGAAAAAAAAGCCATGCCTTTCCTGAACCACCACCACTCTGCCCTGCAAGGAGCTGACTCACCAGTCTCCCACTAGGGAGCTGATAAGGCTTTTAACTCTCTAACCTTAATTGCTACCTAACGATAGGCACACAGAAGTACAGACAGAGTAGACTGGAGATGCTTGAAGGAAGGAAAACTGGGAGGAAACACCAAGAGCCCCGGGGAGGCGTGCAACAGATGGGACAGACATAACCAGAGTTGATAGGGAGGCAAGCTGGAGCAACTCTGTGTCACCCAAAGTCCAGAGCCCTCCCATGTTCCCTGGGGGTTGGGCCTCCACCACCCATGGCGCTGAGCTGATCCCCACGGCACTGGGTGACTCAGCAGGGCTCCCCACCGCAGTGCCCACGAACAGCAGGGAAACAGGCAGAAACCCCATGGAAAGCTCCTTCCAGCTGAATTTGACACAGTTGGTACCCCCAGGCAGGAGCCTTTTGGCAGGGAATGAGAAGGGCAGCGGGATCTCCACTGCAAGACAGCAGCCTCACCACCTGTGGTGAAGGCAGCTGCAGATCCTCCACCAAAAACAGGGCAGGGAACTTGCCCCAAGCATTGCTCTGAGAAGATGCGGTGCTGCTCCTCAGCCCTTTCCTATGCCCAAGCCTTGACCCCCCAGCTGGAGGTTGCAACACACAGCACCCCGGCAGCCACACTGCATAAACAATGAGGCCAAGCCGAGGTTTTTCACAACTCTGGGCAAAAAGCTTGGCTTTTCATTATTCCATAACGACTTCAGCAATCATTTCATTTATTAGTGGAACACCACACCCATAGGTGCCCTCCTGCCACCATGGAGCAACCTCCCTGCCTGGCCCCAGCCTCGGACTAGGAGGTTCCCCATCCCGAGTGCCAGGCAGGTGGCAGATGATCCAGAAGTGGGGTGGCAGGGGCTGCCTCTCCAGAAACACATGGCCATTTCTTCACTGAACTGCAATTTAACCAAAGAGAGGCAAAACCAGCGCCAGCGGTCACAGGGCTGGACTGTGCGGCCACTGTGCTCTGCACCCACAGAAACATGGCTCTGGCCCACCAGGCTGCCCGGCACACTCAAGGACAGGATGAGTTGGAGGCATGAAAAAGCCCCCAAACATCTGCTTCACCTTTTGCTGTCCCTGCATTCCAGGTAGCCACTGTGGGGTGAGCAGTGAGCCCCCATCTGCAGGACTGGTCAACTGTGGGACCCTGCCAGGCGTCACTCCCTCATCCCTGTCCCAGGACCTTATCAGAGGACAAGGATGCTGCAGGACACCCTCCTGCCTGTGTGATGCTTTCACTTGCCCACAGGGACGCTGACTCGAGGCATCTCAACAGCATCCCAGCATGGCAGCAACAAGTCTCAGCGCTCAGAGCCCGGGATCCCTGCCCGTCCACACTGTCTGCTTCACCTACAGGGTCTTCTCCCACTTCTACTCACAGACCCGACCTCCTTCAAAACCTTGCCTTTTCCCAGGCCATTCCCATCAAACAACCCCTACCTCCTGCTTTGTCCCTGCACCCTCAGACACTGCCCTGAGGCACAGCTTGGCCCCAAGTACTGCTGCTGGTAGCACCAGCATCCCTCGCGCATCAGCTCCCTCTGCCTTCAGGGTGTTTCCACCAGCCTGGCGAACTGCAACGGGCTAAATAGCTTTACGGGAAGGTGTAGCCCACAATATTTTCCTCTCTTAACTGCACCATCTTTTGGAGAGCCACCATGATTAAGAGGTAAATAAAAAAGCCTGATGATGAAGGATTTTGATTTGCAAGAGAGATTTACCTTGTGGCGGAGGTGCGTGTGACTTAATTAAAAAGCAGAGGCTCCCCCCTGCTGAAGCTGCTCACTGCTGAGCTATCACATGCAGAGGAGGAAGAGGCCAGCAGAAGGGATATTTTCATAAAGCTGCATTTCAGATGGAGCCGGTGCCCTCAAGAGCTCTCCCTTTCCAAAGCTGGCAGAAAGCTACCTGCGGCTCCTTCATGCAATTGGACACCGGCCCCTCGCAGCCTCCACAGCACCAGCACACCCGTGTTTTCACAAGCAGGGCTCGGACGGCCCGAGAGCCACAAGCACGGGGACAGCTGCTAACCCTAACTAGCATCTTCTTTTAAATCAGGCAGGATTTTGGAAATCAAGAGACATATTCTGTCCCCAAAAGATGAGGCAGAATAGAGCATTGCAGATCTTTCACCTTGCTTCTGACTGAGCAGCAGGGAATATTTCCCCCTAAGAGTCAGATTTAATTCCAGGCTCTGAAAGCCAGGGATGTCAACGGCCCATCTCTCTCACCTCCCAGGTACCACAGGCTGCCAAACTGCACCCAGTGCTCCCCCACTCAGGCTTCGCATCCCTTTTCTGGGCAAAGCAACCACCCTGTCAAGGGACAGGGCCACTTCAAGGTTCCCACAAGGTCTGCCAACCAGGGCTCCCTGCGTACCGTGGGCAAGGCTCACTTGGGAGTTGAGAGGTGCAGCTCCAGAATCAGAGGTGCAACTGTACCCGAGTGGAAAGCACTACTTGTAAACCCTGCGAGTGCAGGGGTCTGCAATGAGAGAGGTGTACGCAACACCCCAGCTCCAGGCAGGTGGGGTGATGTGGCAGGTACATCAAGGATGCATAAGAAATGCCAGCTGCAACTCAATGCTGACAGCGCCTAGTTACCAGGGATCCGGTTTCCTCAGCCTCCTCCCTGCCCCTCTCAGGCTGCAGAGCACCTGTGGGGCAGTGGAAAATCCAGGTCTGGGGGAGGGCTCCATCAGCTGCCTTACCTGAGATGCGCCCAAGCCCTGGGGTGCTGCACGATGCTCAGCTCTGACAACAGAGATCCCGAAGTGCTTCCCAAGGGTCTTCTCGCCACTATCAAGCTGGGACAGCACTGTGGATCCAGCACCAAAGGAGCACCCAAGTCCCTTTCTTTTTCTCTCCCCAAAGGGGTAGGTTGCAACCATTCTTCTCCCCAGATTTAACTCCAGAACACACGCTGCTTGATCAGGTAGCGTCGGCTTCACTATAACAAACTAACCAGCACTGCAACTTCTCATCTCTTCATCCTGCAAGACAGCCCTTTTCTTTCACAGAGTGCTGGCAGGCTCCCGCTCCTACAGCCACCTTCTGCTCACGGTAGCAGTTGAACTGTGTGGGACGGTGTTTTCTAGAGAACTACAGACACCAGCATTGGTCCACCACCATTTCGAGCTCAGGGGTGCAGCCTGGGCATCGCCAAGCCAGCAAACAGCAAATGAGGGAGCACTCCATCCCCAAAATGGGACCCAAACCTGGCCTGTCAGCCACCACTGACCCCCTGATTGGGAGCGCTCAGGGTGCTGGCACATTCTTCCCCCTGGTAACTGCCAGCCAAACCCCACGGCTTCGCTGCTTGGAGGGCTCACAGGGCGGGACGCACGGCACCCCACTTACCGCAGGGAAGGCGGCACGGGGAGGAAAACACCCCAGAGTAAAGCACACCGGGGGAGAAAAAGCAAGTCGGGAGGCAAACGGCACCCTTCGCCTCAGCCACCCCGCTCTGCCGCCGGGGGTGCAGGGCCGAGACAGCCCCATCCACCGCTGCTGGCCTCCCTCTCCCCTGCCGCCCCCCCACCCACCCCGGTCCCAGAGCCCCCGACCCACCTGCGGAGAAGGCACCTGGGCCCGGAGCGCAGACTTGTGGGGCTGGCTGCCTGCAAGCGGCTGAGCGCGCCCTCACCGGCCGGGCCGGGGCGGGTCGGGGCGGGTCGGGGAGCAGCCCCCGCCGCCGAGGGACGGGGAGCTCCTCACCGGCTACCGCCTCGCAGCGCCCCGGCCCCGCGGAGGCGGACGGCGGGGAGGGGCCGGGGCGGCCGCGCTCCTCCCGCCCGGGCGGCGGCCCCCGCGGGGCTCCAGCCCCTTTTCCGCCCGATCGGGGACAAAACTTCTCAGCAGCGGCGAAAAAAACCCCCAAAATCCCGTAAGGCCGGGCTGCCCCTAGGGGTTTAAACCCCTCTTCGCGTCGGCGTCTTCTCCCCCAGGCTTCAAACCACAGCAATGTCACCCCCACCCCAAAACAACCCCCACGCCCATAGCCGGTGCGAGCGGGGACCTCCATCAGCTCAGCCCACCGCCCTTCCGGCCCTGTCTGACCTGAGCCCAGCGCTCCGTCCCGTCAGCCCCACGGCCCGTCCCGCTGCCCCCGGCAATGCCCCCCTCCGCTGCCGGCGGGGAGGCGACCCATGCGGTCAAGAGGCGCTGGCTGAGGCGCTGCCTGCCGCTGAGGCAGCACAAAAGCCCCGCGTCTGTGGCAAAACCGGCCGGAGGAGGTGAGTAACCGCGCGGGCGGCCGGCCCTGCGCTCCGTGACCTGCTTGCGCAGCCCCATCGCTACCGGCAGTCCCGGTGACTCCTGCAAGAGCTTCGGCTGCCTGAGCAACACCCCGCACCGCACGTCCAGGCCCACCGCTTCCCGCCGCAGCCCCATCCCACATACCCGTTTTCCCCTTCTGCCTCCCGCAGCCCCAACACCCTCATTAATGACTTGCTCTCTCCCTGCAAGGCAGCGGCTCGGTTTAACCGGACTTCCCCCGCCAGCGCTGCAAGCCAAAGGCTCTCCTCTCATCAAGCACCTTAGTTCCTCTCCTAGCCTGCAGCCAAGCACTAGGCCCCAGCGGGAAGGGCTGTTTGCTGAAAGGTGTGCGGCCGTGCTTTTTTCCCCCCTCTCTTTATGCACTTCTGATAACCTCTCTACCTGCCTCTGCTAGGCCTTGGTGTCAACATGCTCATTTTCGATTCCTGCCCGTTCCCAAGCCCACAGTGCCGCAGACTAGATGGGCCCTTGGTCCAAGCTGGGGAGGAGAGGTTTGTGCTGCAGCCCTGTTAGGCATGCTGTGCCTAAACGCAGCATGTTGTAAACACACGGGCCCGTTCGTTAGTTCCCTGGCCCAGTAAAAGCTGTGTCTGGTCCCCAACATCCAGCTCCCACCCCCTGCATACTCAATTTGACTGTTGTCCCAAGTAAGAAAGTGGGGAAGCTGTTCTCCCCCTCCTTTTTCCTCTTTAGAAGAAAAATAGAGGCATGTGCCCTTCCCTGGGGAGTCTAGGACACCACCCTCCAGAAAGCATTTTCCAGCCTCAACACCGAAGGCAGATGTATTGGCGGTCATTCTTGGACCTGCTGTTGGGGTGGAGGGTCATGTCTGGAGCAGGTGAAGGAGCTAGGAGCTTTCTTACTGCCGCATTCAAAGGAGAATGAAAACCTCCCTTGGGGAGCTTGGAGAAACCAAGGAAGTCCAGCTCCAGCAGCTGGCAGTCTGAAAGCTGAAGGCCCTAACATGGATTAAAAAATTCTGATTTTGGGACTGAAAGCAGCACCCTGATTTGCAGAGGCACAGAGCATCTGCAGATCTCAGCAGGCATGATGAAGGTCCCCCATATACAGATATCTCTGGAAGCTTGAGATTTTTCAGAACACACAGGATAACCAGTCTGGCCTTCCCCTTTGTAAAACTAGGATCACAAACAGGCATCTCCCAGCACTGAGGGAGAGGAATGGGAAACCTGACTTCACACACAAACAGGAGCTAAGTGCCCTATTCCTGGTTCCTCCGAACACTAACAGAAAGCGCTCGTGCTGCCCCACTGACTCTTGCTTATTACTGAGCTCCTTATAAACAGCAGCAAGAAGAAATCGCTGCTTTGTATGTGCTTCAGTTTTGCTCCTGGGTTTAGCTCTTAAAAACAAACAAACAAACAAAGAAAAAAGCTCTGGGAGTATTGACATTTCCACAGCAACTGCTACAGATGCGCATGCATTCCACCTCTTACTCCTCACCCAGCAGCAGTGAGACAACTGCGACTTCATCCCCTCCAAGGGCTGGGGTCCCCCTCTAAGGGCTGGGGTCCCCTTTCAGTTGCCATTTGGCACTGTCCAACAGCACGCAGCTGCAGCCAGGACATCAAGGACACTGGGAGAACACCCAGATGTTTTGTCTGGAGGAAGGACAGTGTGCGCTGTGCTACAGGCACTCACCAAGGAAGGATTGGTGCTGCCAGGCGGGCAGGAACAGGGTTCCAGAGAGGCACAGGCAAGGGCAGAAGTTGATGTAAATTGTGGTGTTATTATCTCTGCAATGACAAAACCCCTGTCACTCCAGGGGATCCTGATGTGCCTGGGGAACAGTCAGTGATTCTGTGTTGGGAACCTGTCACCCCATGCCAGGTGTAAGTGGAACCCGGCAGCAGCATTGCTCCAGCATGAGGCTGGGTCTTGGGAAGGGAAAGCAGAAGTTGAACTCAGTTGCAATTGCTGGGGGAGGCAGGATGCAGTTTCCTCTAGCTGTTCTCCATGGCTTGGCTTGGCTCAGTCCATGCTTTTTTTTAAACATCTTGCTGAAAAGTTAGACAGCAGAGCTACCGGGAGGAGGGTGGGGTAGTTTGGTTTCCATCACAACCCTGCCCAACACAAAGAATAAACCACCCACTCACAGCTCTTCGCTGCTCCTCTGGCTCTTCATCCCCAGCACTGCATTCGTCCTATACAGAGCTCTTCATGTATTACACCTGCTGGACCCTTCTTGGGAGTCATGGCTGCCCAAGACACAGCAGCTCCTTTTGGAGGTATGACCCCTGGCATTTGGCACATTCAACAGTTTTATGTTTACTCTGGGTTCACTGTTGAAAAATTGTGGGCCTCGAATGGGCTTTTGTGGAATGAGACCCCCTACTCGCCACCTGTTAGCAGCAACACCGCTTTTCTGGGGTCTGGCAAGTTAGTGTGGTTTCTGACCATTTAACACATCTGTGTTGTCTATCCTCAAGAGTTCACACTCAAGAAGAGTGTGGCACAGAGCAAAAATCACAACAAGCCTCTATTTTCCCCATGGCCTTTGGCCATCTGCTAAGCTTTCCTTAAGCAGCTCACTCTTCGGTCAGATTTCACTGCCTAAGGTTTCTTCAAGACAAACAGCAACTTGTATTTTCTTCAGTTTGGGGCAGACTAGTCTCTATGAAGATCCAAACTCGTGTATGACTACCTACAGTTGTCCTAGCTTCGCTCACAGTGACTGTAACGAGGCAGCTAACCGCTGGTAAGCTGAGTGACAAGTTCTTCTTTGCCCATCACCATGAAATCCAAACGGGAAACAGCACATACTGGCTGGCCACATCCTCAGCTGGGAAATTACCACCCGGCACACTTAGAAGCTCTTAAGAGACCTGGATGTGGCCTGCAGGCAACTCCACAGATATGTCCTAAAATTATATTTCTCTATGCAAACACAGCTTTCTTTTCACACGTTGCAAATAAATCTGTAAAGTGACATCCAGCCCGGGCCGCGCTTGATGAGGGCGGCAGTTATACAGACAGGCCTGCACAGGGTGCTCCCACCTGGGCTTCGCTAATTGTTGATCTACATGCAGCCTGCTCCCAGTTACCCCCCATTCTAAACCAGGTGACGCTGACAGAGACAGGACAAGGGGCAATGGCCTCAGGCTGGAGCACAGGAAGTTCTGCACCAATATGTGGAAGAACTTTTTCACAGTGAGGGTGACAGAGGCCTGGCACAGGCTGCCCAGGGGGGTGTGGAGTCTCCTTCTCTGGAGATATTCAAGACCTGTCTGGATGCCTCCCTGTGTGACATGTCCTAGGGAACCTGCTTTGGCAGGGGGTTGGACTCAATAATCTCTGGAGGTCCCTTCCAACCCCTACAATTCTGTGATTCTGTGACATTAGCACAAAGCACCACCACCCTTACATCTTTCTCTCACAATCTCCTGTCCCAGCACAGGGTAGCCAGAAATTGTGACACCTCTGTTAAAGAAAGCATGTGGCTAGACTTCGGCAATACCAGCTTTGTCCAATTTATCCTGAGTAGTCAAACTTTTCCCTCTTACTGGTGAAGTTCCTTACTCTGGAACTTAAACAACTGATTATTTTCTTCTTTCCACCTAGTTGAATTGCTGAAGCTTTTGCCTGTTTGAAGGATCACTTTGAAGGGCTCGTTGAAAACATCCCACCTCTTCCAGCCTGCTTCAAGGCCACAAGGCTGGGCTCTGGGCAGGCAGGCCATGCCCTACCACCACTTCAATCCCTGCAGACTATGGCTTAGTGTCTCACACAACATAGCCTCTTAACAAACACCAGCCACTCCTTCAACCTCCAGGAGCTTCTATCCTCTCCTCCAGCTTGCAGGAACAGGACCTTTGAGATGATCACTTGAACTTTCTTCTAGTTTACTGAGGTTCCTGAAGTCTTGAATAACCTCTTGGTATTCCCATGCCATCCTGATGGCTTTATGACCCTTCCTATGTGGTTCCTTCTTAACTCCTCTTCATTCTCCTTAACAGAAACTGCCCACTATAATTGTTTGCCTTGTTAAGGCAAGTGAGGACATGTGTGGGCCACTCTTGCAAACTGAGCTGAAGGGCTGTGATACATGGGGCCATATAGAAAAAGAAAGGATAAGCTAAACGCAACCGTATATGTATACTTAAAAGAACAGTCATAGAATTTAAGTCAGGTAACTGCACAGTTTAAAGAAACAACTAAGAACGAGGAGGTCCGTTTCTCATTACAGGGACTCGATTGTAGGGAGGAATAAAAGACCTTGTATTATCTCAAGGGAGTGATTGTACGGAACAGGGATTGAAGAACAGGATGATATCTATCACAGATATGTCACTTAAAAAGAAAAGATGGCTGAATTAGGTCCATGAGCCTCCTTACAAGGACATAAGTTAGGTCAAACTGATAAGAACACTGCAAGCTGGCAAGATCCTCACATTCCAAATGAAAAGTTGAAAAGTACATCATGAGGAAGACCTGTGGCCTTCATCCCAAGGACCACTGCCCATGTTCCGGCGACCCCTGCCCACAATTTTTGGGAGGATCTGCACAAGCGCAAAGGACGATAAGCTAATTAGCATGTGAAGCGAGAGTAGGGCGGGTTCAGGTAATGAATTTGTATAGGCGTTAATTGAATATTCATTGTTTTATTGTATAAATGGGTGGATGGTTTGCTACTTCAGTTATGCATGTTTTGTGGTGGAGCGATCCCCCGTGCATCTGCGCGCAAGAAACATGCCTACTTTGTAACTTTCGAGTTACAGAGTCGATTTCCGCATGTCAGGCTGCACTTCAGATTCCCACTCTGTGCTCTGTTCCTCCCAATGCATCCTCAAAGACTCTCCATTCAGATGGTGAAATGTCTGTCAGGAGAAGTTAGGTGCAGCTGAGGACAGTGCAGCCCTGCATCTTCTCAGATTCGAAACCGCCTCTCAGAAAGGTGAGCTTACAATCTTTGTGTGGTTGATATGGACCCCACTGCTGCTAGGTGGAGAAGCCAAGATCTTCAGAGCAACCCAGGTGAGGACAGGAATAGGAAAATGCAGGGACAACCAGAGGAAACACGTCAAAAATATGCTGGAAGAGAAGCACCAACTAGAGGTGTAAGACCCACGTCCACACGTAAGCAAAAGCTGTGGCACATCTAAGGCAGGAACATCAGCTCCAGTGCAATTTCCACCATGCTTACAACTGGAACTCCCTCCCACCAATGAAAACTAGTTTGCTAGCAACACCCAACTAGTCCTGCCCATCTCTTATGCAAAACAAGGCTAATCCGAGATTCACCTGACAAGGGTCAGGTCAGAAAGGCACAGAAGGCTTGGACCTGAGACATGACCTCCTTTCAGCCACTGTTTGGCTGGTTCCCTGTAAGAAAGGAGCTGGTGCATGCTGCCGGTGGAAAGGCTGGTCTACTTCAACTCCCCCTGATCCATTCTGCTCCACCCATTAAGCAGATCCATAGGGAATTAAAAAGTCTCTGCAAAGACTTTCTGTGCCCTACTGGGGGCAATGATGAGTGGGGATCAGTTGCCCTGTAGATGGAATGGATCAGCCCTGAGAGCACAGCAGCTGGATGGAGCAAACCCTCTGTCAGATGTGGGAGAGAGGTTGCCAACCTTTCAGAAGTTGGCTTCCCACATGCTTTCTAATTATTATTTTCTTGGGGATAGCATCAAGAGGAAAACATGAGGTTATGAATTAGTTAAGAGGTCATGCACCAAAGAAAAAGGAGGCAGGATAGGGTTCCTGAGAAAGCAGTAGGCTGACCTTCCACCATGATACGTAGCCAGAGCATAAGGGAATTGAGGGAGGCACAAACCTGAATATAGGAGGTTTCATCTAAACATAAGGAGGAACTTTACTGTGAGGGTGGCAGAGCACTGGCACAGGCTGCCCAGAGAGATTGTGGAGTCTCCTTCTCTGGAGACGTTCAAAACCCACCTGGACATGAACCTGTGTAACCTACTCTAGGGTGGACTAGATGATCTCCAGAGGTCCCTGCCAACCCCTATCCTTCTGTGATTCTGTGAGGCTGTGACCAAGCTTTCTCACAGAAGAGGCACCAAAGCACGTATCTGGCTCTGGCAAACAAGGATGTTCACACAGATTCAGTCCCGGGACTCAGAGACAAATGATTGCCTCATCTTTGACAAGATCCTCTCTTACTCCCATTTTTAGAGCAATGTCCTAAGGGAACAAGGCTTATTCAGTGCATGTGTTTGTCCACCATCTCTTCTTCACTGACAATTTCTAAACCACCTGACAAATTGCAACAAAAATTTAACAGCAGGCTAGGAGTCTTAGAGCTATTAAGTTTCTACAAGTCCAGGTGGCTCTTCAGAGGAGAGAAACCTGGTGAATCATTCCCTCTCCTGCTCCCATGCAGGGAAGGGAGCCTGTTCCCAGCTTTTATTAGACATCAGCAAATCCCTTTCACAGGAACGGAATGAGGCAGACCTAACACCTTACGGAAAACCAGAAGGCCTGCTGATGGGAAGACAGGAAATCCTCAAGTGAGCTCCTCCCCCTAGAAGGATGTGCTTACCCTAATATAGAAAATGAGGGGAAAACACAAAGAACCCCACAGTTTTCTCCCCATCACCTTTTTGCTACTTGTGTTTTCCACTGGGAAAATGGAAGATGCATGTAGACTGGTTTTGTCGGTCCCCGTTCTTGGTGAATGAATGACTAATACCATCTAAAGTTATTAGGGGGTTATTCTGGGCTTACTAGGAGGAAGAAGAGGAGGCAAGAAGCAGTGGAGGCAGAGGGAAGAAAGGCCACCAGCCCCTCGCATAGTGAAAGACCATGCCTGGGTGCTGCACCAAGGCCTTGGCATGGCTGCGGAGCCAGGGTTTGCCCGTGCCCGAATGCACGCTGACACAGGATACCAGGAGTTCAGCTAGTTTTCGGTAAGCGACTGGTCATGCCCAATGCAGCCAATAAGCCTGCCTGCTCTTTCCTTTCATACCAAGCCTCAGTGGAGGGATTTTATTAAAGAATTAGCGTGACCTGGAACCCAGGGGAAGCATTCAGCGTCTTTGATGCTAATCTGAACCACCAAACCTTTTAAGGTTCACTTAGTCCTGCCAGCAACACCCAACCCCAGCAGCGATTAGTGGTCTCCTGGGAGGTATCTCAGCCTCTCAGGATCTGACAGGGAAACAATAAAGTCTCCAGTAGAGCTGAGTTTCAGCTGTGCCTGTCTGCTAAATAACAGGTGGTAAATGATAGTTTCCTTCAATTGTAGCAGTTCATGACTACTCATGAAGTCATATAATGATCTCACCTCAGTTATTCACCGTGTTCTTTCTTCTACCTGACACAGTGAAGATGTTTTTCTTTCTAACAACAGAGAATAAAAACAAAAACAAACCCCTTTCTATTAATGCCTATGTAATGCACAACAGGAGGATCCCTTGTTTCTGGCTCTAGCTACCACAGCTGAAGCGTTTTCCCTGCAAGAGTTAGAAAGACAGGCCACCACCTCTTTCTTTTGAGATGGTCTGCTGCTCTGCGTGGAGTCTGAAACATCTCTACCTGCCTGCTCTGCTGTCAGCCAAGGACTGCGCATCTCTTTTTCCAGATCCTTACAGTCAAGGATAACCCTTGCTCATGGCAGTCCTTAGAGACAAAGGCGAAGACTCCCATCTGAAGCCAAGGTTGACAACCATGTTGAGCATGTGTTGGTAGGACATGTTCACCACTCAATGTTTGCTCCTGAGGTTGGCGTATGTCAAGTGAAGAGGCTCCCATATCCATCAAAGCTGGCTTTTGGGTGAACAGGCCATCCTGGATCAGAGACCAGCTATGGTATGCTGGAGGTCAGCACAGGAAGGTGTTTCTCAGCTTACCAGGAGGAAGAAGAGGAAGCAAGACATAAGGACAGGAGGAAGAAACATCACCAACCATCTGCACAAGCACTCTGAAAAAGCATGTCCATATGAGTGGGGATCCCTGGCAGAGTGGATGTTCGTTCATGCCAGCTGTCAGAGAAGGGACAGCAACATGAGGAATGGAAGGGAAAAGGAGTACGATGGGGTCATGGAAAAATTCTTATGCAAGAGAGAGAACAACAAGAGAAGAAAGGGATATTGTGTGGAGGCAAATGGGTGTGAGGATAGGCCAGTAAGACTGGAAAGCTGAATCAATCTGCTCCATCAGGTCAGAGCCTCCAGTTTGACAAGGACAGTGCCATTGACTTCAAAGTCATGAGAGGCAGGTTCAGGAAATAGAAGTTAACCACCATCAACGTTTTGTATCTGTAATATCAAGAATAATTTATTAAGCTTGAGTTAAAGGAAGGAATTGGGGCAGGTGGGAAGGAAAAAGGGAGTATGTCTTAAGGAACATTAGTATGTGCCTGGCAGCGAATACCTCTAAGAAATTTGCCTTAAGTCAGGAGGAGACCAGTGTGTCCAAAGAGTAACAAATGTAGAGGTGGTGAGCTGCACAGGGAGGGAAAGGCAGCTGATGGGAGGTTTGCTGTGGAACTCCTGCATGCCCAGCTTAAAATGTTCATTTATGGCATCCACACATGGTGTTGGACAAGCAACTTACGTGGTTGCAAGGACAAGCCCATCCTGCATAAAGAATAGGTTGAGCTTCGTAGCAGTAGGGAAACAAGATTAAACACCGCTAGTTGCAAGGCGAGTATTTTAGGGTAGGCCACAACTTTGCTGTAAAGCCTGGTGGTCCTCAGCTGAAGGTAACAGAGCAGGAGGAGGGATGGGGGCTGAGACACAGCAAGGCAAGTGCAAGCCTGGCATGTGAGGAACAAGTTGCCTCTCCCTCTCTGTAAAAACTGGCACAAATAAATATTGAAAGAAGCCGAGCTGTTGTCTCAGTCGTAGCTTTGCAGCAGCTCTCCATGGATGCACATCACCCAATTTAACAACTGCTTAAGTACATCTTCGCCTTGATGTGGACGTATTTAGATCAGTCCCCATTTTACTCCCAAAATACAAGTCATATGATAGCCTTTTCCATGGTCTTTAAAGTTATTTCGAGTCAAGGACGTGTACCTCAATAATCGCCGATCTCTAGAACAGAATTTCTAACTAAGCTTTGAAGCACTTATTTATCCAAGCTCACTACTGTAGCCACCAAGAGACTGAAAGCAGCGGCTGCAGATTGCTTTACCCCCAACATTTAGAAACTGAGATGGGATACTATTTTACAACCCACAACAGTTTTTGCTTGCTGTCACTTAAAAGCGTCATAATCACAGACTTCATAGAGCAACACGCACCAGCCCTGACGTTGTGAACTCCTCGGGCTCTGTGAAGGTTTTGAAAGCCACTCATCCTAGGCTGCTTTAAAAAGAAAAGAAGCATGCCTTTCTTTTCTTAAAAAAGAAGGAAAAAAAAAAAAGATGTCTTGAAAAACTATATGACTAGATGTTTACCAATGAAATTTGCATAGAGAAGAAACTTATTACTGAATAAAAGATTGTGAAGACTTTTTTTTTCAATCAGCATTTTTCACCCTGGAGAATCATGAAAAATGTTCATGACAAAAGCAACAGGACTTTCAAGTTTGAAAAGGTTGTTACTGTAAAAGGAAAGGGGAGAGAAGAGAAAGTCATTATTGAAATGGTTGGGCTGCCGTGTAAAATTCAACAACCAGGTGGAAACCTCTCAGATCTGAGATGTTCAGGCACATTATTGCCAAGGAGAAAACATGGGCAATGGAGGATTTTTTCATCACTCGAACCAGGAGTGCTGGCATTAATGTCTGCTCATAAAACACCAACTCAGCTTCTGCGACGGTTAGTTAAACCCAAGACTGTACCAAGTTTCTGGGAAGCAGCCTTGGGAAAATACAATATTCTGGCATCTGGAGCAGTAGCAAAGGATGACCAGAACAGTCTTTTCAAATGGTCTTCCAGCCTTCCTGTCATCAGGATATTACTCTAGACTTCAGGAATTAATCATAGAATCACAGAATCATAGGGGTTGGAAGGGACCTCGAGAGATCATCGGGTCCAACCCCCCTGCCAAAGCAGCTCCCTAGGACATTTCACTCAGATAGGCTTCCAGACGGGTCTTGAATATCTCCAGAGAAGGAGACTCCACACCCCCTGGGCAGCCTGTCCCAGGGCTCTGTCACCCTCACTGGGAAAAAGTTCTTCCACATGTTGGTGCGGAACTTCCTGTGCTCCAACTTGCAGCCATTGCCCCTTGTCCTGTCTCCACAGACCACTGAAAAGGGGCTGGCTGATTCCCCTGCATCCCCTGCTTAAGATAATTATAAACATTAATTAGGTCCCCCCTTAGTCTTCTCTTCTCAAGGCTGAACAGTCCCAATTTTCTCAGCCTTTCCTCATAGGGGAGATGCTCCAGGCCCTTTATCATCTTCGTAGCCCTTCTTTGGACTCTCTCTGGGAGATCCCTGTCCTTTTTATACCAAGGCGCCCAGAACTGGACACAATACTCCAGGTGGGGCCTCTGCGAACAAAGTTACCACAGATCCTGGGGTTGCCTGGACCAGGGCTACTAGCGTTACAGTTGTCTGGAGAGCCTTTGGAAGGGTGAAAGAGTGAGGAACCAGCTGTCACCTTAAGGATTTGCTTGGTGATGATAACCATGAATATCCTCATTAACCCATACATTACCAGAGGATTAATGTGTTGGTGCATTGACATGATCAATGTGAAATAACTGTTTGTGAAGCATTGTAGTGTTTTAACCCTGGCTGGAGGCCAGACGCCCACCAAAACTGCTCTATCACTCCCCTTTTCAGCTGGACAGGGGAGAAAATAGATATTGAGAGACTCAGGAGTCGAGATCAGGACAGGGAGAGATCATTCCACAATCAGCATCACGGGCAGAACAGGCTCAGCCCAGAACAAAGGACAGAAAACTCTCTAATTGATGACACTGCCCTGCACACCCAGTGACACCAGAGTCTGGTAATGAGAAGTGTGGCCAGAGCTTAAAGCACTTCCCCCACCCCTCCCTTCTTAGCAGACTGCACTTTAGTCAGGATTTTGTTCCCCCCATTGTGGCACAGGGAGGGGCAGGGACTGGAGGAATGGGGGTTTCGGTCAGTTCCTCACAAGTTGTTTTCCTTCTTAGCTGGGGCTGGGGGAGGGTATTCCTCACACTCTTCCCCTGCTGCACCATGGGCTCCCACCCACAGAAGACAGTCCTCCATGAACTTCTCCAACGAGAGTCCTTTCCCACAGGGCTTCAGCTCCTCATCAACTGCCCCAGTGTGGGTCACTTCCATGGGGTGCCAACCTTCAGGCCCAGACTGCCCCACCCTGGTCCCCCACCGAGTCACAAGTCCCCCAGCAAACCTGCTCCGGCGTGGGTTGGTCTCTCCATGGGCTGCTGGTTTTGCTGCCAGGAGCTTACTCCAACAGAGGCTTCCCACAGGGTCACAGCATCCTTCAGGTGTCTCCACCTGTTCCAGTGTGGGGGTCTTCCACAGGCTGTAGATGGGATTTGTGTTCCCCATCATCTTCCATGGGCCACAGTGGGACAGACTGCTCCAGCATGGTCTTCTCCATGGGCTGCAGGGGAATCTTTCTCTCCAGCACCTGGGGTGCCTCCTCCCCCATTTCTTCCTTGCCCTTGGTGACTGCACAGTTCCATACATCTCACTCCCTTCTCTGGTGGCAAAAAAGCAGCTGCTTGTGGTTTTTTCCTCTTAAATGTGACTCCCAGAGGTGCTGTGATTGTCACTGATGGACTCGGCCTTGGTCAGCAATGGCTCCGGCCTTGAGCCGGCTGGTGTTTGCTCTGTGGGGCCTGCAGAGAGATTCTGGCTGCTGCTTGCAGAAGCCACCCCTGCAGCCCCCTCCTCCACCAGAACCCAGCCGCACAAACCACAGCAAGCATGTTTCCATGTTTCTAATTTGCCACATCCTCATCCATGGTAAAAGCGACATCTTTTATCTTTGCACATGATGAAATATGTTCTGCCTCTATCACACCACTGTTGCTATTTAACTGATGTCAGACCAGAGCAGATTTTGTCCTGTCAAGAGTATCATTAGGCTTCACCTTTGTCCCCAGAAAGCTGGGGGCAACATGATCATGGTTCAGGGAAAGCATCAGGTGAGACATATCCTTGCTAGACACTTGTGATGTATGGGTTGGTAGAGAAGGCATACTCTATACATTTGTTGAAGAGCTACAGCTTATCTGAAGAGGGACAAGTTCAGAAAATCCTATTAAGCAGATGTTGCCCCTTCACTCACCTGTTACAGAAGCCACCTTCAGATGAATGGCCCAGATCACCACCCTGCGTTGTACTTTTGCCAGGAGACCACCAAAGATGTTGGAAGGTGTTCTCTGTCAGGAGACCTTTGTACGGAAGCTGCTATTGGGTTTGAGGAACTATCCTGGGGTCTATGTTCCTACAACTATAAGATGAACCTCCACAAAACTTAGGCAACTGGTAGCATGATGCATCAGTGACATTCTTGCCACCTGTTTTCAGTATGCTTATCCAAGTCACTCAGTCGCCTTGGAGGGCCAGCTCCATGGCCACCTGACAACTCAGAGTAGAAGGATGCAGCCACTGGTGAAAAGACCTTTTGGATGCAAAAATGCAACTACATAATGGCAAAGACACTGTCCGCTTCCTAAGCCTAGGAGGCACATCACCTAGGAGGCACCTCTCTTGTTTTCACTTACACCTCTCAGCCAGGGCCGTGCTTCCCTTGCACCACGCAGGGACGTGCGCTTTTAACATCCTCACTAGCTGCACAGACAGCTCTCAGGAGAGCCTGTTTTTGGGACAGCCACCCACACCACCCACAGTAATTACAGTAACTCTCCCTCCCCTTGCACTCGCGTTTTTCCAGACTGCTGATGGAAGACAAACCCCACTAATCCCCTGCTGTGCAGACAGCATTGCACAGGGGCATTTATGTGCAACTGGTGCAGGTAAACAAGCGCAAGCTCGGGCTCCTCCTTGCTGGGTAAGAAGCTGGCCCTGGGAGACACCCTGTCTGCCTTTGCCCTCTTTCCTGGGGGAATTTGCTAGCCACAATCCTCTCCTTGAAGTGGGGACCACAGGAGCAGCAATACACCCCATCCGGGGTTTGCCAGCCACTATTAACGCAGGTCAAGTTTATAGCAGTAAACCAGAGCAGACACATACTTCTAAACTCCACATGAAGAGGGCAAGATGCCCACAGCCCTTTATCAGGAGATGGATAAGTGAGCGAGGGGTTCCCCAACATGTTTCACCACAGCTTTCTTCCTCGTGGCCCACAGCTGTAGAGACCTCAGAGAGCAGGGATGAAAATCCCTGCTGCTGTGACAAGCCTGGACTACGCCAGCTGGCAGCATTCAATCAAGGAAAGTGGTTTTTTTGCCTCCTAAGGTCATGCTTCTCGTCTCCACACACGCACACCAAACAAAATTTGCTTTCCTAAAAGCACTGCAAAGCGTTTTTAGGCAGGATGCTTGGAGGGCTGGGGTTGAGCTGCAGTCAGGTGCCCAGGCTTTTGGGGTGGGCTTTGGCTTTCCCGAGGAACCGTGGCAAACGGTCACCCCTGAACAGGTTTTCAGAGCGCAGAGCTGCCAGATGGGGTTGCAAGTTGTGAAAGACCAGCATAAAGTTTCAGGAATTCTTGGACCATTTCAAAACGTGTTTTGACGAGCCCAGTCACATGGGTTTGGGTAGGTTTTTTTGGGTTTTTTTTTGCAAGGCCTTTTATGATTGTATCTCTCAGCAGAAGACTTGCAGCTGCTTTAAAGAAAGAAAAACAAACAAAAAGATGCAATTTAACTCCAAATATCTGAAGAGAGTAACTTGGGAAGGTAGCTTTTGAAAACACGCTGCAGTGTTTGTTTGAAGATAAACCTCACTGGGGTCTGATTTAGAGAATATAAAGGGTACCTGGCTATATAGACACAATGGCATTTCAGAATCTTCCAGCAAGCTCCTCGCAGCAGCGCTATGCACAATAGAAATAAAGTGCCAGGTTCAGCCACCGCTTTCACCAGCCCCCTCTGCCTGCTGGGAGGTTTTAGGAGCAGGGAGTTGAGTTCTTCAAGCCCTGTGGACCCTCCAATATAGACCTGGGGAAACTAAGTACTGCCCTGAGCAGCTCAGAGGGCTCCTCTGCCAAGGAGGTACCAGAGTTGCAGTGACCTGTTAACGTGATAGAAAGGATGGTCTCTGAAGGCCAGGCTTCTCCCACCTCCAAAAAAACCCCTGGCATGTTTGAAGCAGAGGGGTATTTAAGGGAAAGAAAGGGTCCCTTACCTCTAGTGTCCAGCTCTGCACCCACACTCCTCCCATTCCCATGGCCTACTGGCTTGGTGAAGATTTGTTCACCCTGTTCGCAAGCAGAACACGTTAAATCACCCACACCAACCACGTGGCGGTTGCTCCTGAAGAGCAAGGGGGCTCCCCTCCCCACAGTTGATAAATCAGCACAGCAAGGCTTTGGAGAGCAACCACGCAACCTTGGCTGGCACAAAGGGCAACGTTTGCTCAATATTACACGTTTCTTATAAAGTCACTTTTACCATGGATGTCAGGACCCCCAGGAATTGAAACCCCCCGTTCTTCTGCAGTGATATTTCCCTTTCCTATCCATTTTCAAAGCGCTAAAGGCCAAAATTTACTCTTTCTGGGACAGGCCCCAGGAAAGCAATCCCACGCCTTTCATATGGGTGCTTTCACCAAGAACAGATGCTTGTGTCCTTGCTGATGTAAATGGTGGCATGCCAACCTGCTCAGCTTCAGCTTGTGACCCCTCTGCCCCCACCCAAACTATCCTCCAGATGAAGCATTTGTTTGGCCCTCCCAACATACCAGTTCGTCAGCATCACATCCTCAGATCACAGCACGGCGAGGGCCTTGTACTTACTCCTGGTCTGTCACGTTCCCTTACAGAAGCAACAATGCAGCTTGGTGAAATAATTCATTTGCCAGCACAGCAGCAATAATCCCTGGAGATGTGCAAATGGTAGCTGGCCTCGTGAGCTCTGACACTCTGATTAAAATGTAGTATTTAGGACAAACACACCTTGGTCCCAACTTCAGGCCCTACTTCTTCTACAGAGTCAGGAAGGGGACAACTCTGAAGATACGTTAACCCTCTACCAGTCTGATAGCAAGCTTTGAGCTGCCACCACCAAGTCCCAGGTCAGCACAAAGAGAAGGGTCCTAGGTGTTCCCTTGTGATCAGTCCTGGAACTGACACCACACTGAGGGCTGCACCTTCATCTTACCACAGAAGACCAGTTAGATGCAGGACTTGGGTTCAGCTGTGGGCTCCATCCTAAAAAGACCTCAGCTGCCGTTAAACCTCCTTGTCAAAACTCTCCACTTTGCTGACTGCTGAGAGATGAGAGAACAGCAAGCTGCAGCAGCAGAACAGGCCATCTCAACCCTTCTCCAATAAGTCACCATAGAGCAGTGGCTATTGGAAAGGCAAGAGATGCTTGGACACAGCCTGCCACCTCCAGACAGCCCTGGTTTTCTTCAGTGCAGCACTAGGACAAACTTTCTTCCAATAATTTTTTCTTGAAATATTTTTTCTTTAAATGGTTGGCAACTGCTACTTCCACGAGCTTGGTGCAGAGGAAAAGGTGCACACACTCTGCTCTAGCTGCCCTGATTGCCTAAGGCAGTCCATCTGCACGGGAAGCATGTGACTCCATCAAGAGCACTTCCAAAGCATCAGCCTAACGCTGCCTTTTGGACCTGTGCACCTCTGGGTGACCTGCAACCTGCAATGCCAACCAGACATTCTGAGTAACCGCTCTGGGCACCCACCTACCTCACATTTCATTTACACTCATCACATCAGTGCTGTCAGCTGAGAAGACAGTTGGAGAGCCAAGATTTGCTCCTGGAGATTAGAAGATGGACAACTAGTGTCAGGAAGACGTTGGACATTTGGAGACATTTCTGCACTTGGAGATCACAGCACCAGAAGCAGAGAGGCCGTGGACACTTCATCCTTGGAGGTTTCTAAGACTCAGCTAGAACTAGCGCTGGCAATAGTCCTGCTTAAAGAGGCTGGACTAGAGACCGCCAGAGGTTCCTTTGAACCCCTACTTCCTCAGTTCCTATTCTGAATTTAAGAAAGGTATTCAGAAGGCGCAGAAAATGTACTTTAAATTAGTTGACAAAAAGAGGCGAGAATATTCTGAGCTGGTTTATTAGAGGCAAGGGCACCGCTTTCCTCAGTATTTTATGTTATTTGAAAGGGGGCTGCTGCATAATTTGAGAGGTTTTTCATTACATACAAAGTTGAACCATCTCTGAAATGGTTCCTGCTGAAGTTAATATCAAGTAATTCTTGTTTCCCACTGTCCCATTTTCCAATACACCACATTTCTGCACTGACAACTGGTAATTGCACGGCAGGATCTGACACATTTTGGCAATAGATCACAAAAACTCTTCAGGATGTAAGAGGAAACATGGGATTACGCAAGAAACAGGAACACATTAGCCAGTTAACATGATCAGAAAATTAACATTCAAAAAGTCATTTACAGTCATTTTCAGTGTTAGCATATTAAGAGGGAAACAATTCAAGAGGTTCAGAACTGTTGTTTCATATTGCTGGAAAACTCCACCACGATGCTGCCTTCTCTTGTTTGTGCATTTACCTCTTTTTTTCAGTACCTGAACGGAGATGCTGACAAATAATGGACAGACAACTGTAGAAATAACATTTTTGGTTTAGTGTTTGCAGTTTGTTTTACAGCTCCTAACAAAATACTGTTAGAGATATTCTGCATTCATACATTTCTAGCAAAATACACTTTCAAAAACATAAGGCACTTCTTTAAGATTTCCTAAAACAAATGCTCATGATAAAAATTCAAGGAGAGGGCTGGATGAGAAACCTTGCTAACCTTACTGTTCAGGTCAGTAAAAGATCAATCCTCTAGTCAGGCAGGCAAATGAAATAATCAATGGAAAGGTTTCCAAGACAGAGTTACTGCTGTATTAGCGTGCATTCTCAAGTAGTCTATTTGAAGTATCTTCAGCTGGGGAGGGAGGGCACGGTGTGAATAAGACACATTAAAATAAGTTCTTTGAACTGAGTAACAAAGACACATTGCAGGGATTAAGTTTCATTACTTTCATTGGATTAAATTCCTTCCATTCATTATTGCCAACAAGAGCAAGGAACAAAAAGGAGCTGGTTCTCCCCTCCCTCCCCCCAACTCCCATTATAATTCAACACAAGATTTCAAAGACTTAAAATGACCAGGACAGAAGCCCGTGAAAAACTGCATCTGGCCACTTCAGAGAATGTTTAAATATTCATTACTGACTTCCTCAAGTCTCACCTCTTATTAAAGAGGGAGAAACATAAAAGAACTGGCAACTGTCTAAGTTGCTTCCAGTCAGATGGGTATTTTGCTGCTTTCATGCAGGACCCCAGCGCTCACACGAAATACCTGCATTCAGGAGCGCTCCAGCAGCTCCCCTTGGCAGCAGTGGCGGGCAGAGGATGAATGCAGGCAGGGCCCCAGGCCCCGCGGGGAAGAGGGAGTGAGCAACTCTGCTTCACAGGCTTGTGTCTCGGCTTCAGAGCAGTTTCAAAAGCCGGACGTGCTGGCCTGCTGAAGCAACAAGGGGACTGATACCAAAACACGGACTGAGGGCTTCACTCGCAGGCGCATCTGCAGGAACTGAAAGCCACTGTTTAAACCCGACAAAAAGGGCTGTACTGCCAGCAAAACCACCCGCCTACTTCTCAGGGCCCCTGAGGAGGGGATGGTAGGAACCCTACCACCCATCGGTGTCTATTCAAGATGCCTCTCACCTATTTCATTTTGTTGGCCCTGGTCTTTGTGGGCTAACAGCTGCTGATAAACTTGACTCCTGGGGGGCTCAGTATGCTAGGCACTACAGTACAGACTCATCCCTGATCTTCTCAAATCCATCTCCAAAGGGAAACCCAACAACCCACCAACCATTTGTTTTTCATACAAGTCCTTGATCGGTTTAAATTCTGACTTACTTGAATTGCGCTTTAAAGCCCAGTAGCAAAAAGAATACTTGGTAGTGAATATTCAGGAATATATATAAATTTTTAAGAGCTATTTTACCAAGTCTAAAAAGGCAGAGAGAGAGAGAGAGAGATCAATGCCTAAGCTGTCAAGTTTTGACCTGGCTAGAGTGAAGAAGCTGTGAAAAAAACATTAGCCTGTTAGCCCTATTAGACTTGGGACAGAGATGGGATGCCTGTTCAGCTGTTCAATGCAGTTAAGGATGGAGGTAAATTAGAACCAGCCACCACTGGTCTTCGCCTGTCACACACAGAGATGCTACTGTGCCAACAGGAATCTAACTTAGCAAAGAAATGCATGACTTCAAGACAGCTGCTGCTAAGGAGAAGAAAAGAAGGTGGTACATCATGGCCCTGAGCTGAAAAGATCCTGAGATCTCAAATGGCATGGCTCACTTGCACTGGCCCTAAGGGCCAAACTCTAGATCACTTGTTTGCTCGCTGCTGTTATACTAACAGCCAATTTAAAACTGCAGCTCTGCAGGCAGTCAGGTTACTGTCCTTCACATGGGTATGATGATACTGACTTGGGACAGGAAGAAGCACCTGAAAGATGAGATGAAGAACAAAACACAGGCTGCTCACTGATCTCAATCTGACTAACAGTATACGGTTGTTTTCCCTCAAAATCTGCAGGTTCTTTCCCAAGCAAACCTCACAGAATTTGCTAAAGTGACAGCCAGTTGCTTTGCACATCTGTGTCTTAAAAATATACTTTCAAATATTATTGGAAAGGCACAGGGCATGTGCAATTTAGTTCCTTATGGATCTCTGTGTGTGTAACCTTCAGACTAAGCTGCAATGATTAATAACAGAGAGGGTGCTATTTTACAACCAGATCGTTCCTTTCAAACTCCAGTTCTCTCCGAAGGAAACCAGGGAAACGAGCAGTGCTGTCATGGAAATGCAAGGCAAGAAGTTCAACCTGCACACCAAGACAGACTGGAACATAAAAAGTTTCACAGACCTTACTCTTCAGGTCACATTAAAGGAGAAACTGTAGTCCAACAACAACAAGAATTAAAAAAAAAAAAAATCACTAAAGCTAGATACAAAGAGAATTATCAAAGTGCTTTAACATATAAAGTGTCAAATTAAACAGGGCCATTAGCACAGAACTTCCATAAGATTTTCAAATAGGTTCACATGTTTTCTGAATGCAGGAGAGCACGGGGCTTTGATTTCCCCTGTAGGGCCAAAGCAGGCTAAGAAGAGCTTTTCTTGTTCATTTAGCTTCTTGCCATAATGTATTTGCTCTGCTCATGCATTCGAAGGCACAGTTGGATTTGCTCTATCTGAACTTGCATCGAAAGGACTGTGTGCCATTAAATATTAATGAAGGAGCAAGTTATCGCTGAGCAAAACACACAGTAGATGTATAGATACCTATCAATTCATAAAATTAATTTTTATATGCTATTTCTTGCTACGTAAAAATTCTGAGCTATTTTCTGCAGCTTTCCTTTAAACATAGTTTAAGGTAACCAAATGTGCTATTTGAGCAATCCACCAGACTGCCAAAGCCATTAGAAGAAGAGCAAATGCCAACAAATAAATAAGGAAGAGGTTTCAAAACTGGCTTGTGCAAGATGCTCAGACAGTGCACCTTTAGCCTCGCTACCAGTTTCTCCTCGAATGAGAAGAGACCCACATTCTCCACAGCTCTTCTCTTGGTACTTCCAATTCCATAAAGCTGCTGCCTACTTAGAGCAGATGACCTGAAAGATGGAAGGCAACTCTGTATGAAGCCCAGCAGAGCTGGCTGCAGCAGGGGGACACGGTTGTTTAGCAACAAGAAACATCAATCGAGACCCTTCCTGTCACTCACAGGTATAAAAGCAGATTTGCTCCAGGAAGCTGAGACTCAAAAACATGACACAGAGCATCACATCTGGTCCCTCTCACAGGCACGCACAGCCGCAAGTCTGAAGTGATATCAAGTCTCAACAGAACAACTCCTCTGCTTTCTGAAGGCACCGTAAAGGCAGCAACACTTCAGGGGTAACGGGAAGAGGCAGAGGGAGGACAAATAACGAATCCAGTTAGGAACAAATGCTAAGAGCAGCTTGGTGTAACAAGGGAGAAAAAAGGTGGCTCAGTTCTATGATGGCTGCAACGTCTGTAACAGCACAGAGAGACCCTAAACCTCTAGGTAAAGGAAGAGTAACGAGTTTGGAAGAATCCACTCCCGAACAAAAGCAACCCAACTCCCATTTTTAGTGGATGGCTGTAAAATCAGCAACTGAAATCAAAGGAGAGAGCAAAGAATCAGAATGCTATATAAAACATCGGGGTCCATACATACTCACATGGCATCATTAGCCTGTTTCTGATTTACCACAGTGTTTAAGGATCTCTGGACAGTCTCCTTTGCTCTGCAGGATGACTGAAATCCAGCAGAGTGTCACATACTAAAACCCTTCTTGATCCGCCAGTGAGAACGCATCCCCCTCCAGAGCCCGTCTGAGGGAGGAGGGGTGTATCTCCCAGACACCAGAGGTTTCTAACAACCCCAGGCACCCTACAGGCAGTATGCCACCCAGTTAGTTCTCCTAAGTAGCAGCAGCGCTGCACCAAGCAAGTACAGCCCTGCTGAGATGTTCTGCCCCTTACGTGGCCTTGAGGACAGTTTCTCGTGAGCCCTTCAGGCCACAGGCTCAAGCTTCGCTGTTCAAATCACGTCTTCCTTCCAGTCTTGCCCTCTTGCTCCCTGTTATCCCAGAAGGACTTTCTGCATCCTGCGTGCAGCGACGCTGGCTTCATCCTCAGAGTCAGACTCGCTCTGGGAAGTGGAGCTCTGGGAGGCAGAGCTGCAGGGAGAGGAGCACTCCGGGGAGCACAGGTAGTGCATCAGCGGGAGGCGGTACTTCCCACAGAAGTCAACGAACTTGATTTGTCGGACGCAGCTGTCAAAGTAGACACCTGTAAGGGCAGAGGGGACAGTGGCAACGTGTGAGACCCCGTGCAAAGAAGCCTGTAAGCTCTGGAAGGCTGCGGCCCCTGGTACAAATGCCTTGAATTTGGATTTAAATGACCCAGCCTTGAAGGTGGAAGGACGAGGGATACTGGAGGAGTGCAGGGACCAGGACCCCTATGGAAACGGAAAATTTATTTTCTTAGTAAAACAAAGGAATAATCCTGTAAAACTGCATCTTCTAGGTGATTCATGTAGGCACACTCTACATGAAAAGAAACTTCAAAAGAATTCAGTGATTTCTTCTAACCATTAGGAAGAAATCTCAGGCTGGGAATTTGCAAATTTCTCAAAAGTTAAATTAATTCATTCACTCGATTTAACCTGTAAAACCTCTTCTACCAGCCAGCAAAAACTGCATTTACAAACAGACCTTCATAGCTCTACTTTTCTTCTGCTTGAGTGAAGTCACCATGCTGAGTTTGGATGCTACTTTCCATGGCAACCGTGTTGCTGTAACACACAATTACTTTCCCTTCCTGTCACAGCAAGTGATTTCAGACACTGACATTTTCAGAAGTTTCCAGCAGTGCTTTAAGTCCTAGCTGGTCTGGAGTAAGCTTTTCTCCTGCAGTGCTACAGCAACGCTGCAGTACTGTGCTAGTTCAGCAGGCAAAGTGAAAAAGCAAAACCAATCCGCTGTTACCCAAGCTGTGCAAAACTCTGAACCAGGAAACATTTCTTTCCCTCCAACACAAGTTCCAGCCTTTCTGTCTTTACTTTTTTTACATGCTTTGATATTGTCCTGTAAGGAGATAAGATAACAGCCTGCATTATGACTGCAGGGTAGATACTAATTAATGATTTCCCCCTCCCTCCTCCCCCCATAATCTTCTAAAGGCTAAACGTGCAGATCATTTACTTTGGATAAAGATTATGCATTAAGCCAAATTAAGCCCAAGCATTCTAGGCTTTTCTTCCAGGAACTACACGCTAGTTGTCCCTTACTTGTACAGTCGTTGCTTGGGATGACTAGCGTGCAGTTCCTCCTCTTTGCCATCCAGAAATGAAGCTTGCCGCTCAGCAAGTTCTCCTGTCCATTACGTAGCCTGAGCTATTTCGGGGCAGATGGATTGAAAGCACAGACAGGTAAAAGCAGGAAGCAGAGCAGTGAAGGTGAACTTACCCCCACATTTAGGGTTGGGACAGTTGCTGGCCAAGCTCAGATACCGGACAAGGTTCTCCGGGAGATCGCTGGGAGCGTAGGGGACGTTGCGAGCTTTAATGGTGCGCCCAGCCAGTTCCTGCAGGCTTGGGGGATTGTAGGTCAGGTCACGGACAAACCGAACCACCAGCGGGTTCCCACGCAAGCTCAGCTCTTCCAGGTGCACCAGGTTAAGGATCTCTCGAGGAAGGTAAGTCAGCAGGTTATTGTGCAGGCTAAGGGAACGCAGGGAATGCAGCCTGAGGATGGAGACAGAAACTAAATCAAAATGCGCCAGCAAAATCATTCCACGATTGGAGGACAGAGTGCTGATCGCTCTTCCCCACTCCCTCCAGTTTCTTTCCCTTGGCTTTTCCTCCTTTTAAAGCATAAATCGATACTAAAAGAGCTGCTGCTAACTCCAGCATGCACAATGCCCTAGAAGACTTGGCTCAGCTCTGGAATGCCTGTTAAAAGAAAAACATTCCTAAATAGGCCGCAACCCCTCTCAGTATTTCCCTGCACAGCCCCCAAAAAAGGTAGCACAGAAGCATATAAACTGAGTGCTTCCAGGGGGAGAGATAAGATTTTCTTGTACCCAGTGTATGCAGCAAGAACAGCTCCATGCAAGACTTTGAAGAAGTCACCTGCTTTCACTCATGCATTAAAGATGATTGCTGGTAGGCGGCCAACCCTGGAAACCCCCATGTTTTCATTGCTTGCGGCTGTACCACCTCATGCTACCAGACCTCAAAAGCTAAGCAAGGTCAGGCCAGGTGAGCATCGGGACAGGTGACAAGCAGCTCCTCATCTTTTGGCAGAGGCATTATCCTCTCTCAGAAAGCACAAAGCAATGCTCCAGCACAGCGTCCAGAGCTGCTCTCAAGCCAGTACCCGTTACAAGACAAACGGAGTCATTAAATGCCGCGTATCAAAAATAATCCCACTGCACCATCAATCTCCAGCTCTGAAAACTCTGTGTTGCCATCCAATCGCTTTTGGAGTCACAGCTGCACACCGAATTCTTCACCTTCCATCCTAGGCTACCCACACGGAGTTTCTGCAGCATCCTCTTTTCCCCCCATTACAAAACAGGTAAAACAGCTCATCCCCCCAGAGCTGCGCTGCAGGATTTAATGAATGCTAGAACATTCTGGGGTCCAGAATGAGAAATGCCAAGGGAACAGAGGAGATGGTAAAACACAAACAGGCTTTGGGTGAAAGACAGAACAGACTAAGCATTCACCACTAAGAATGCAGCAGCACAGCAGATCATTCTTCCCAAGTTGCTGAGGTGCTTCTCAGGGCTTCCTGTACAAACCTATGAATTTACCTTAAAGCATACACTTGCTGTCACTTCCCTCCTCCCCCATAACCCTTGGTCTGAGATTTCTGTATTATGCCTTTGTGGTCTGCCTGCAGTGCCCCATGCTGAGGACCTTCTTGTTCAAGTTTAGCCACCCAAACAAAGAGAGGGACAAACAGGTCCTCCCAGGGCATGTTATCCACACATGCAGAAGAGAGTTCCAAGAGTTAATTACAGCTGGTGGCTGATGACAGTAAATACTCACTGTGCCAGCTGAGGTGGAATGCTCTGGATCTTGTTGTCACACAGGACTAGATAGCTCAGAGAAGGCAGGTTTGCTAATTCAGGTGGAATTGAAGTAATGAAATTCCCTCCAAGGTACAGAAACTCTAAGCTGAAAGAGAGAAGAGAAACATTGCATTGCTTCATTAAGATCATCTCCATTTTCATTTAATACCAGGTTTTTTTCATCTGCTTTTCTTAAAGAAAAAACTTAGAGATGACAATGTATGAGAATTTCCTGAAGGGGGAAAAAGAAAAGAAAAGCTGAGTTTCACATCAAATTTACCACAAAGCTGCTGTTTCACAACAGGTAACATTGAGATTTACAGAATTACAGTCACAGAATCACAAGTTTGGAAAAGACCTTTAAGATCGAGTCCAACCATTCCTGTCCTATGCTAAACCATATCCCTCAGTATCTCATCTACCCTTTTTTAAACACATCTAGGGTTGGTGACTCAACCCCCTCCCTGGGCAGCCTGTTTCAAGCCCTGACAACTACTTCAGTGAAGAACTTTTTCCTAACATCTAACCTGAACCTGAATCTACCCCTGGCAGCCACCATGACCTCTGCAGGTAGGCACCGAACAACGAAGCATTCCTATGCCAGCCCCACCTGCAAAGCTCCAGCTCACATTTGCAAGAGCGAGCAGCCTGTGTACACACGGCCTGCAGCGCCAACACAGCTCCTGTTGCTGCAGCCTGCAGGAGCTCTCGGTGTCAGCAGCAGCCAAGCAAGAGAGCAGTGTCTCTCCCGGAGACTCCCGTGGGGTCTCGGCCCCACAGAAGCGCTGGTTGCACTTTACGGTACCCCGAGTCCTCAGTGACGCGCTGCAACCTTTCAGCCAAAGCCAGAGGCTGCTCTGATACAATTCACACACCGACAACACCCCAGAGCGCATCGTAGTGCCACGTGTGAGACACCTCCATCTCAGCCCAGCAGCTGAGGAAGGCTATGGATACAGCTGGCAAAGAAACACACCACCAAGCCATTGGAGGGACGTGGTGCTCAACTCAGAGAAGGTCTAAACTCTGCAACTGTGCCACAGCGTGCATGGAGCACCAGAAGAACTCCTCCCTGAGGCCTTCTCTGAGACAGACCAGAAGAACAGTAGAAAAGAGAATATTTTGTTCAGTTCTTGCAAGGAACTTGAAACCCAAAGATCCAACGACAGCATCTACTCGGGCTACAGGGGCCACTAACACAGCACACAGATCCATCTGCCCAACAGAATGACAGATCTCTGCAACACACAAGGGGATGCTCGTAGAGTTCACGTTCCCCCAGATTCACTTGCCTCTTCGAAGGCTGTCAGAGGCAAGATAAATACCTGAGATTTGACAAAATGGGCAGAAAATGAAGCCATTCCTAAGCCTTAAATTTAAACTGAATTTGTCTACAAAAGGAAGTAACTATATTTGCTTCAGCTGAGGGATCAAGTGGGACAGCACATTTGGTTGTTCTGAACATGCAAAAAAAAGCACACAAGAAAAAAAGCACAAGAAACCACCCCACTGCTCAAAAGTCATCTCTCTTCTACACATAGAACCTGTACAATAGACCAGACTATTGCAGTTGTAAGGGACCCACAACAACCATCTAGTCCAACTGCCTGACCACTCCAGGGCTGACCAAGTTAAAGCATGGCACTAATGGCACTGTCCAACAGCCTCTTAAACACTGACAGCCTTGGGGCATCGACCACCTCTCCAGGAAACCTGTTCCAGGGTCTGACTGCCCTCTTGGTAAAGAAATGCTTCCTCGTCCAGCCTGACCCTCCCCTGGCACAGCCTTGATCCATTCCCATGTGTCCTGTCACTGGACCCCAGGGGGAAGAGCTCAGCACCTCCCTCCCCACTGCCCCTCCTCAGGAAGCTGCAGAGCCCCGAGGTTGCCCCTCAGCCTCCTTCTCTCCAAGCCAGACAAACCCAAAGTCCTCAGCCACTCCTCACAGGACATGCCTGACAGCGCTTCCACTGGCTTTGTTACCCTCTGGTTGCATTCAAGGACCTTCAAAGTGGTGGGGTACATACCTGCACCCAGTAGGTAAGGAGAGGGGGGTAGGAGGAAGGCTGCTGTGCAGAGACCACATCAAGGGGAGATTAATTAAATTTTGATCCCCTAACAAAGCCCAGAGTTTTAATCAAAATTCCTCCTTCAGCCTCCATTGTTTCCCCAAGGTGGATTTAGGTTGCTTGGCTCTCATTAGGAACATAATCGCTGACCATACCATTCTTGGGCATATTTTAACTCTGTGCCATTGCAGGAGCCCACACTGAAAACTGTTGGGCAAGGGAATTCTAGTAATGTGTATTTCAATGTTTAAACAAGGTTTAGATGTGTACAAGTCTCTGCTTCCTAAGAAAAGTGAATAATTAACTCTTTATCCTCTGCGTTGGAAGACAACGAGGCCCGAAAAGCCACACTGTGCAAAACTACATACTACTGGGGAAGGGGAGTGCAAAATATAAAGGAAATAATGGTTATGAAATTAATTCCAAGGTGTGAAATGCACAAGTCTCCAGAGCAGCTCACTGCATAAGCCAAGCAAGTGAAAACATTGCCTACAAACCTCTTGCAGCTTTCAAGCCCGTTTTTGGTAAAATCTGTGCAAGGAGAGCAGCCATACTAGCTAGGATCTACAATCCCAACATCAAACATCAAATCCCAATGAAAAATCCGCTCAATAAGTGAATTCCCTCACTGACAACAAAGGGCTTTTAAAAATGGTTTTATTTTTGCCTATCTTCTGAAGCACCTTTTTGAGGTTAGGCAAGGCAACCTAATGACTCACTAGGCCCAGTCCAGTCTGGTCGATTCTTAAGTTGCCATTGGAAATTCTGAAATTAATTACATGGAAAACATATCCAATAAACCAAACAGGGTGGAAGTTCTGAGAGTACAGAGTTTAGTTTAAATGCAGCAAAGATGATCTCAACTTCCAATGAGACACTGCTCAGTGGGCCAAAGAAAACTGTAACCCCTGTTCCCCAAAATACAGTTTGCTAGGAAGAAGGATCTAGCCTACCTAGTCTTGGCTGAGTAAGATGAAGGAACTAACATCAGCCATTTCTGCATCAAAGCACCGATAATTGAGCAAAACTACTGATGACACAGGCCAGGATCTCCAAGAGACACAGTCCTGTAACGAGCGCTGATCGTGCCACCGGGACCACAGATCATTCCTAGCTCATCTGCCTCTGGCCCGATTTTGTCGTCGTACTAAGCCCGTACCTAGAGGACAAGCCAAGGCTAGCTCTTGAGCTGTCCTACTTGGAGGACGGCTTGCTGCTCAGTGAGATGAGCAAAACCACTGCTGAGCTCTGCCCTTCTCACAAAACAGCCCCTCTAAGGAGGCAATCCACAGCGTTTACCATAGCTTTTCACAGGAGGACCATAGCAGAGACAGGACAGAGCTTAGGGAATGCTTCTAACTAACCTTTCACACTAAGGTCCAGCTTTTCTGACAATCATTAATCTGTATAGTCATTTGGACCAGCCAACTAAGGTCTCTTGCATTGCTGTGTACACAGAGGGAGAGCTGGAATTTTTCTATACTTTGAAAAGTCAGCACAGGAACTCAGAAAAACCAGAAAGCAGCCAGCCTCAAACAAGTGGAAGCTCAGTTCCTATTCTTGAAACTAGAATTCACAACTAGAGGTACTTCCAACCTCCCACGTGGAGCTGGCTGAACGAGTTTCAAGCAGGGAACACACACTACCAAAATTCACCTTAACGAAAACTGAACCTCCCCCTCCCCTCCCCAATTTGATGGAGTAACTAAGAGGGGCTAACACTTTCTCTCCTGTCTTTTAGCAATGTTTACAAATACACTAATAAAAGGCCAGAGTCCCTTCCAGCCTGGTATCCCGCGAGCCCCTCGCTCAGCACAATCAGTACGAACTGCAGCCACACAGCAGCCGGCATGCTGAGCCCATCACCGCGTGTCACTCCTCTCTAGCACAGGATTTCACGTCACCCAGCGCAGGGTGGCACTGGGAATCCTTTCAGGGAGCAGGGCAAATGCTCCAGAAATGATGAAACAATTCAGGCAGCTGCAGCAAAGTTTAACAAGCCAAGGGACTGTATGTTCTTGCTTGAGTACGTCATGGAGGCTTCCAGGTCATTGTACAGGGAAAACAGAAACAATCAATCAAAAATGCCCCAAAACACTCAGTAAATCAGAGGAGCCCACTCTGAGGACTAGAGGTTATTTTCTGACACCTTATCAATTACCCCAACCCCTCCATAGCCACGTTTCAAGAGGAGAATGTCTTCTGGCATAGAAGATAACTCAAATTTTCAACCCGCCCTATTTCCCCGCAGATGCTTCTTTGGATAAAAGGCAACAGCTGACATCAAAGAGACGCATCTAAATAGGTAATCTAAAAAAGAAACAGTAAGTCTGAAATAGCTCCAGGTCTTTTTATGATAAAACTTTTCAGTAAGAAATTTCCAGGGCAGATTTGAGGCTCATGCAAGGGAGGAATCTTAAAGCAGCCCACAACATACTCCTGTTCACCCTGTTCTACGATTTGCTAATTCCCCAGAGAACTGCCCAGCCTTTGCTGACACGCAAATTTAAGATCAAACGGTCGTCTGGAAACTATTTTGCAAAACGTTTGAAGAGGGGAAGAAAAAGAGAGGCAAAGCAAGCAGATTTCCTAACGCCGTGTCTTTATCAAAGCTTCGCCCGCCGTTTTTCCCACACGGCTCGCAGCCGCTCTTAAGTGTATGCTTGTCCCACACGCTCAGCGCTACCCAGGAATGAAAGCAAATACTCTGGTTTTCGTTGTGCCTGAGCCTTCACACACAACTTGGGTGAATCCAGTTAAGCATTTGGAGCCTTTGATCCCAAGCCTTGCACAATTGGGCTCCACCGGAGGAATCCAAGCAAGAAGGAAAGGAGCATACAAGGCATATGCCTGGGAAAAGCCTGGCTCTTTTCCAAGCTCTTTCCACCTGCTCCCAGTGCGCTACTGAGCGGTGGAGAACATACCAGAAGAGCAAGACTAAACCTGAAATTCACACCAGGAGATCCCAGTTATCCACTGCGTTTCACTAAGCTCTTGAGAATTCCTCCCTCTGTGGGACACTTGCGTTTCCCCAGGCACGTGCACTGATGAGGACAATCCATGCAGCCTTATGCTAAAGGCCACAGTCGGGCTGTGAAGATCAGAGCTGCACTTTACCAGACTTGCCAAATACAGCTATTGTCCAGAATGGGCACGAGGAGATGACCACATTTGTAGCTTCCCAGTTACGACACATGATGGTCCTTAATCCCCAGCTGGATCAGCAGGGCAAGGATACACACAGCCAGCGGGGCGGTGGGGTATCTATGCAGATTGCAGCTTGGGAGCTGCTCGGGGCTGTGAACTGAGCCTGGAACTGACTGTACCGTGTCACACTGCAAACACAGCAAGGTCAGTGTTGGAAGGAGAATTACAGAAAAAGATTACACTCATGCTCACCTACGCCAAGCTCATCTTTTATATGGCAACAAAGAGGAAAGCAATGCAAAGAAAGAGGGCTGCCCTCGCCCATCCGGTGCATCTTCTACTGGGAGATCACGGGAACAGCCACTGCTGCAATTCAGGGCTTGCACTGCGCTGAGACTGGTAGCTAACAGTGACCGGGGGAGGTGGGCATACAGACGGAGCTGGCAAAGACTCAGTGTGATTAAACTAAGCTCTCAGCAGGGCCCACACTTACCTTTCTCAGAAAGGAAAGAGAAAGAGGCTGTTGCAGGTCACCACAGACACTTAGAGTGGAATTAGGTGGAAAGAGCATTGCATTTGCCTAATGGAAAACACGAAACAAAGGCTATTAATCCTTGGTGCCAGCATGCTATGACGAGCATCATCCTGCTGCCATCATCAGAGCAATCATCATCCACTTATCAAGCCATGTGAAGGAAGGTTCAAGCATCAGGACGACTATAGGTGGCCCTTCTACAGCAGCCTAGGAGGTAATTGATCATCAGGTGAAAGGCACTCACCTTGTGCGCAGGATCTTGTGCTGCACACAAAAGCTCTGTGCAGGTAAGGACAGGACAGATGGCTGAAGCTGGAAGGAGTAAGACAAGACAGCAGCAGGACTAGCTATGGCTCCTGTCGCTGTTCATTAGCTTGCCAAATCACTAGGAACACGTTAAGGAAAAGTTTTTCACAAAATGCCTGACCCTAGCTTGCTACAAGGCTGTGAATGTTATTATCTCTGTGTGAGTAACAACACACAGCACACATTTCCCATTCCTGGGCCTTTGTGTTTGTAGGTGCCAGCATGTTCCTTCTCCTTCAGCACATCAGACCCCCAACAGCTTTTTAGTCTTTCAACTTCACCACACGGACTCCTCACCTGCTGTATTCCTGGCCTTCAGTAGAACTGATGTGTGTAGCCCCTTCAAAAGCTACAACAGGAAACTGTATGGGGTGCGAAAGAAAGATGACAGGCTTAGAGTTATCAAGTTTTTTTGCTTGTCTTGCTTGGTTTGGTCTTTTTTTTAAAGTCTCATCAGAGCTTGGATGTTCCTTGGAAACATAAAAGCTGTTTCTAAATCTCTGCAACTCTGCTCAGCTCTATAATCAGTGACTGGAGCAAATGGGAAGCTGCCAGGGTCACGGGAAGAACAGAACTGCTGGCCTCAGGAACTCAGGGAGGAACGTGTCCGGTCAAAGTGCTGCCTGCATTCCTCCAGCCTCAGTGACCATGAGACATGAGAAATAATTATTTTATAGGAAGTTGCATATGGAAAAAGGCTCCAAGTCCTGCTTGCCAGCAACAGCGAGATGGACACCTGCAGCCTGAGCTGCGAGGTTAACACCTGCTCTACGACCTACAGCAGGTCCCACGTCCTGTCCCAGAGTTGAGAAACAAACAGATGGCTCTGTGTTGCCCTGCCACAACAGCTGGCTCTGCTCTATCCTTGCTCAGGCTCGTTTTACCCACTTGAAGGCTACTCATGCTCACGTTGCAGACACCTCTCTTGTTGGCAGGTAGGAGGAGGCTCTGGCAGCAGTTTCTCTCCAGCACGTATTTACTATCTTTTTGGCAGGGGTGCAGGTCACTGGCCAACTGGGTCCCAACAAGAAGATTCAGGATTCCCTCCAGAGAAGTATTAAGACTATGAAGCTTTCTCCCAGCTCTGGCAAGCAAGCGTGCTCCCCCGTTTTGTTCCTTAAGCACTCCCCAGTACCGAAAAGCCAGTGATGGCACAGCGGTGAAGCAGCTGACAATCCCGGTGGAGCGCGGATTCGCTATCTTGAGCTAAAGTTCAATTATGCTACGGTGACACATGAGCTAGTGGTGATTACGCAGGCAGCAGACACAAGCTGGGCCTAGCTGAGTTCTTCTACCTGACACATCACTTTGTCACGATAAACAAGCAGTTCCATAGCCTTGTCCGCATTTGCCCTCTCAGAACTGTCATGCTAGGGTTTGAGCATGACCAGCTGAGAAAAGCTGCAAGACAGAACAAATGGGAACCTTGCTTCAGGGCAGGCCAGAGGAACAAAGCACAGCAGACGTGCAGCAATAGTTCAACATCAGCACGGAGTACAGCCCTCTGGGGCACCATGTGCGGTGCTACCCAGCCTGGTACCTGCCCAGGGCCTGCAGCGTAACAAACAGCGGGGCTGAAGTGTCCGTTCTTGGGGTGGGGAAAAAACCAAGAGGGAATAAAAAACAAAAAGAGGAAAAGAAACCACAGCCACAGACAAGAGCACGTAAGTGGTAGCAGAGACACTCTGCCTCAGAGGTGGGTACAACAGCCTGGCCCCAGCCACATCCTGTATGCTACCAGGCATGCTAAGGAGGCAATATGGATCATCTCCCATGCACAACTTCCCTCCTCCACTGGCCTCCTCTCCCATGACGTTGGTGCCACTGTCTTCATTTCCTTTGTAATTCCTGAAGCAACTGCCCCTGAGCAGAGAGAAAGCTGAGGTTCCTCCTCTGCACAACAGACCCAACCCAGGGTGCAGCCCAACTCTGCCAGGAAGGGCACAGGCATGCTCTAGCACTCAAAATACCTCACAGCATCTCTCAAACTTAGCTTAACCCAGCATTGCTCCGGATCTCAACAGGTGCACGCTGCGCCATCTGGACAACAGCTGAATACCAAATTCTATTACACTGCAGTGGACAAAATTTCCCATCAGCACTCAAGCAGTTCTGGTACCTCCAGCCTCAGACTGCGGGAGAGACAGCACCTCACATGTAAAATCCTGTGCTTCCACTTGATGCGGTTCTGCTGAGCCACCAGGGCAAATCCAGCTACTTCGGGACAAGCTTGTTGGAATCTGCTTAAGAGCTGCCTCTGGCTAGTCCCCTGGCAAAGAGCTGGGGCGAAGAACATTAAGACACAAAGTCTTAGCAGAGAGCTACCCAGGTCTGAGGCTTGAGAAACTTACAGAACACATGGAGGTGTCCATGTGTAACGCACAAGCCAGAACACAGTCCCCAGCTTGCCCAGGAGGATGTCAGGCTTCAGAAATACCTACCGCAGGTCAATGCGGGCAGTTGATAACCAGTCCTACCCAAGATCTGTTCACACCCCAACAATATTCCCAGCTACATGATTCAGCCACAAGTTTCTAAGTCATCAGCCTGTGGTGGTTTTATCCAGACTCAGACCCTGGGCGCACCCTAAGGACTCCATGCTTCAGAAGATCCATCAGCTGATCTGTCAGATCTACATGAGCTGGATGGGTGGAGAAATACAACAAAAACCCAACCATGCCAGCAAGCACCCTGAAGAGATTGGAACTGTAGCAGCAGAAAGGCCCTATTGTTTACATAAGCCACAATCAGATCTTTATTCTCCTGTGTGGTCCGTGCTGCAGCCGTGAGCTGCGTGAGACCAGGGGGTTTATTTTGCTCTTTCCCAGAGATATGTATTAAGGCCAAGCCCCGGAGTGCCTTCTACCTGTCAGTGTCAACACACACACGACACACTGTCACAAGGAGAGCCTCCCCTAGACCAAGCAGCCCCAGGACTAGTAAATCCTGGAAGAGCCGCCCATGTAGCGAGCGCAGAAAGCCCACAGTCCGGCTGAAGAATGGGTTTGAGTCCCGGGAACTCAGCCTGAGGAAGGGGAAGAGACACGTTAGCAGCAGCAGTACTTGGAGGTATCTGAGCCCAGACAAAACTCACTTCCCGAGCGGGAGCACACCCCGCTTCGCGGCGAGAAAATCCGGTTGGGTTTGCCTGACAGCCGCCGGGGCTTTCCTTGTCCCCCCGGGCAAAGGCCCGGCGGCCCTCGGGGAAGTGGGGGGAGGGGGGCCGTCCCGCCCGGCGACCTGCCCTCACCTGCGGAGCTCCTGGATGTCGGGCGGGATGCTGTGGAGGCGGTTGCCGCCGAGGCTGAGGCTCTGCAGCCCGCGGAGCCCCAGCAGGGCGGGCGGTACCTCGGCGAAGCGGTTCCCGCTGAGGTTGAGGACGCGGAGGGAGCGGCCGAGCGGGGCCTGCCCCAGCCCCTTGGGCAGCGAACCGGGCCCGCCTAGCCGGTTGTTCTTGGCCAGGAGCGTGTGGAGGCGCGGCAGGGCCAACAGCTCGGCGCCCAGCTCCGCCAGCCCCGTCCCGCTCACGTCCAGCACCTCCAGCGCCGGGAACCACTGCGACAGCCCGGCGGGCAGCGGGCCCGACAGCCGCCGCGGCGACAGCACCAGCCGCCGCGCCTCGGCGCTACGCCGCGCCGCCAGCTCTGCTGCCAGCTCCGCCTCCGCTGCCACCTCATCCTCGCCCTCCGCCGCCGGCGGCGGGCTGCGCCGCTCCGGCTCCAGCTCCAGCTCCGGGGCCGCGCCGCCCGCCGCCATCCCGCTCGCACCGACCGACGTCCCCACGCGGCGCCGCCGCCCTTGCGTCACCCCGGGGGCTCCCACGCATCGCCCCGCCCCGTCCCGCCCCGCCCCGGAATCTGAATAGCCCCGCCGCCCATCCCCCCTCCGTCCCCGCTTCATGCTCGATCCCGGGCTCGTCGCCCGCCGAGTCAAGAGCCACCGCCGCGGCTGTAGAGGGGCGAGCGCACTTATGCAGGTTGCGGGGCGCCCGAGAGCCGGCGGCGGGGAGAGAGGGAGTCTCGCCGAGGCCCCGGAACGAGCATAAGAGGGAGATGGAGAGGCTGGGCGGTTGGGGTCAGCCTCCTAGCCGACCGAGGAGGTGACCATTGTTGCCGCCGTGGGGCCGTTACTCACCTCCGGGTTCCCGTTACAGCTCGCTCCCGGCGGGCCTGGCCAGCAGGGCTGCCGGAGAACCGCTGGGTGCCCGCAGGGCGGGGCTGGAAATGCTGCTCCCTTCATAGTGTTTTATGCCAGGCGTCGGGTGACGCTACGGCTCTCAGTCCCTCTGACTGAGAGATCAAAAAATGACCTTCCTCACGCGCTTTTTCACTCATCCTCACACCCCCAGTCCCATCGATACCCGAGGCCTCCCGTAGCTGTGGGAGAGCCAGGACTGTGGTGTCCCTGGCCTTGTGGTGGGCTAGCATTCTTGTTAAGGGCTTATCTGCTTTGGTCCTTGCAGCCCCCATGTTGGTGGGGCACCAAAACATAGGTGCCATGACGTATCTCCTTGCTCAGCTGTGGAAAGACAGCTTCAATCTCAAACTAGGGCACTGACAGGAGGTGCACAGCTGCACCTACGTTTGTCAGGTGAAGACACTCGGATCCAGGTTACGGGTTGATTACCCTACTTGTACCATACACACACAGGCCACTGGAGATGTGTGGTTTCAATTCATCGCCCTTTGGACAGAGGTTAACGGCGGTGTAATCAGTAAGCGCCCGTTGGAAGAAGCGGCAGCATGCAATGAGAAGATTCGCAGCTGGAGGGAACTTTTGCCCTGACAAAGTCCGGGCTTACGGAACAGACTTGTCTCCTTGTGATGCATACAGAAACCAACAAGCAGGAGCTTGGCAACTTCCCACACGCTTAAAAACCCTCATATACACAAAAGAGTCTCATTGTCATAGAGTGTAAGAAACACAAGCAGACTGTGGTTGGGTTGTACCAGCCGCAAGCTTAAAAACACTGCACGAAGCAGCAAAGGTGCCAAGTTTGAAGGTGTCCCGAATACTGTGGATGAAACCCATGTTCCACTTCTTCCTTTGACTCTCCAATGAACTCTGGATTTTACCACTACAAATATTTAGAAGGAACAGCTCCTGTTCCTGTTGTCAGGGCTGCGGTCAACCTTCAAGAAAGGGTGTGCTGTAGCAGGTGAGGATGCACAGATCACCTTCCACGGGACTTGTTTCATTTGTTCTGTAAGTGTCTCTGGATTCACAGATGCAACCCTTGATGGGAACCTGGAGATTGCTGCGTAAAAGCAGACGCTGTACTAGTATGGTCATCTCTTTTCAATAGAGTTTTGCCCACGCCATCCATAAAGGTTGTGATATATCAGCTGGATCATGATAGCTTGTGGGAGGTTTTATGTAAGCACACAAGTTAGGTCACCTGGGTTTTGTTCTTGTCTCTTGTAGTGGTTTAAGCCTGTTCTCTCCCAAAGTTGCGTCCTGTGAACTGATCCATTGCTGTCAGGATCTGGCTCTTAGGATAGATTAGGTTGTTCCCATTTTCAGCACTGAAGTTAATAAATACCTTTCAAATACAGTTCAGAGTCTTGATCAACCACTTAAATAGCATATTTCTCAGTCTGAAGCTGGAGAATTGTGATGTAGCTACGCAATGCAGCAACTCATTGATACTCAGGTGTGTTTAACTCCATAAACAGCCAGGCCAGAGTTTTTTCCAGGCCTCTGCCTGAGGTGAGTGACAGCCTTCCCGCTCTTCCTCTCTCCCACCCCAAAATCATTTTACTTCAGTAAGTATGCATGATGCCCAAGGCATAACATTTATAGTGCCATCTAGCTAAATTGGTAGCCAACACTACCCTTCATTCCTTCCTAAAATCCTGGGAAATTCTAGCAGTAGAAATTAAAGTAATAAAGCAGAGCCACTTCACAGTTGACCAGTGAATGTTGTGGTTTTGAGTGGCTGGGTTCTGGTGGAGGAGGGGAGGCTGCAGGAGCTAGAAGTTTTCCTTAGGCCCCACAGAGCAAACACTAGCCAGGCTCAGGGTTGGACCTACTGCTGACCAAGGCCAAGCCCATCAGTGATGGTCACAGTGCCTCTGGAAATCACATTTAGGAGGAAAAAACTGTAGGCAGGTGGAGACATACAGAAGATACTGTGACCCACATTTGAGCAAGCTCCTGGCAGGACCAGCAGCCCATGGAGAGAGTGTCCCACACCAGAGCAGGTTTGCTGGGGTGGGAGCCTTGTGAATCTGTGGGGGACCAGGCTGGAGCAGTCTGGGCCTGAGAGACTGAGAGACATTCTGTGATCTATGACTGCACCCAGTGACCCACGCTGGGGCAGCTGGTGAAGAGCTGAAGGGAAAGGACTCACATTGCAGAAGTTCATGAAGGACTGTCTCCTGTGGGTGGGACCCCATGGTGCAGCAGGGGAAGAGTGTGAGGGATGTCCCTGCAGCTAAGAAGGAAACAACACATGAGGAACTGACCGAAACCCCCATTCCTCCAGTCCCTGCCCCTCCCTGTGCCACAGTGGGGGGAAGAAGGGAGCGAAATCCTGACTAAAGTGCAGTCTGCTAAGAAGGGAGGGGTGGGGGAGGTGCTTTAAGCTCTGGCCACACTTCTCATTACCAGACTCTGGTGTCACTGGGTGTGAAGGGCAGTGTCATCAATTAGAGAGTTTTCTGTCCTTTGTTCTGGGCTGAGCCTGTTCTGCCTGTGATGCTGATTGTGGAATGATCTCTCCCTGTTCTGATCTCGACTCCTGAACATCTCAATATCTATTTTCTCCCCTGTCCAGCTGAAAAGGGGAGTGATATAGCAGTTTTGGTGGGCATCTGACCTCCAGCCAGGGCCAAACCACCACAACAGAGACTGCCACAGTTCAGACTGCTCAAGCAGCAGCTGGTGCATGGGAAAGAGGCCCTTTGGTGTGAAAAGTAACATGTAAGAAGCAACTTTTGGTTGCCTTTTTTTAAACAGCTTTGGAAGAAGCTGTTTAAAGACCCAAGGTTTGTCTTTTGTGGGACTCTCATTTGCACAGAAGTGCTCACAGTAGGGACTCCATTACAGTTTTGGGGGAAATGAATGACAAGGCATTATCCTCCTGTTATATGACACCATTAAAGGCTATTCCATCATTCATTTCAGCAAAGGTGATATTAGCTATTCAGCTGTGTCTTCATAAGGTCACATCAGAAGCAAAAGGGACCTCAGGAGGGTCACCAGCCTGTTCTCCCATCTTTGAGTAGCATCAGCTACACTTGGTTTATTCCTGACAGCTGCTACTCGAGTCTGTTCTTGAAATCATTCAGGGCGAACGCTGAGGTATCAAGGAAGCGTCTTCTAGTTCTTTGCTAACCTTGGCATTAAAAAACATTCCCTTATGTCTCAATGCATTGGGTTTGCATGGGAAGGTTTTTGTAGCATGGCGGGGCCAAAGGGGTGGCTTCTGCAAGAAGCTTCTAGAAGCTCCCCCCATGTCCGATAGAGCCCACACCAGCTGGCTCCAGGATGGACCCACTGCTGGCCAAGGCTGAGCCCATCAGTGATGGTGGTAGTGCCTCTGGGACAAGATAGTCAAAAAGGGTAAAAAAAACCCCTCAAACAAGCTAGTGGCAATTTTTGCAGCAGAGAGAGGCATGAGAAGATGTGAGAGGAATAACCCTGCAGCCATACAGGTCAGTGAAGAAGGAAGGAGTCGTCAGCAGTGCGCCCAGGTGGCCAGGAAGGCCAACAGCATCCTGGCTTCTATCAGAAATAATGTGGCCAGTAGGTCTGGGGAGGTGACTGTGCCCATGTACTCGGCATTGGTGAGGCTGCACCTCGAGTGCTGTGTCCAGTTCTGGGCTCCTCACCATAAGAAGGACATTGAGGTCCTCGAGTGAGTCTAGAGAAGGGCAGCCAGGCTGGTGAAGGGGCTGGAGGGCAAATCATATGAGGAGTAGCTGAGAGAGCTGGGGGTGTGCAGCCTGGAGAAGAGGAGACTGAGGGGGAGACCTTATCAGCACCTACAACTACCTGAAGGGAGGTTTGTAGAGAGGTGGGAGATGGTCTCTTCAGCCAGGTGACAGGAGATAGGACAAGGGGAAATGGCACAAAGCTGTGCCAGAGCAGGGTCAGATCAGATGTTAGGAAAAAAATTTTTAGTGAGAGAGTTGTCAAGGCCTGGAACAGGCTGCCCAGGGAGGGGCTTGAGTCACCATCCCTGGATGTGTTTAAAAAGGGTAGATGAGGTACTTAGAGATATGGTTTAGAATAGGATGGGAATGGTTGGACTTGATTATCTTAAAGGTCTTTTCCAACCTTGTGATTCTGTGAGGGGGAGGAGGTGCTCTAGGTGTCACAGCAGAGATCCCCCTGCAGCCCATGGAGGATGATGGTGAAGCAGATACCTACATGCAGCCTGTAGAGGACCCCATGGCAGAGACAGCTGAAGGAGGCTGTGATCCCAAGAGAAGCCCCCACTGGAAGAGACCTGCAGCCCATGGAGAGAGGAGCTCAGGCTGGAGCAGGCTTGCTGGCAGGACTTGTGACCCCTTGGGGGACAGCCCGTTCCTGAAGCATTGCACCCCATGGAGGGGACTGGGGCAGTTTGTCAAGATCTCCAGCCTGTGGGAAGGACCCCGCTCTGGAGAAGTTGGTGGAGAACTGCAGCCTGTGGGAAGGGCCCTACACTGGAACAGAAGAGTGCTAGGACTCCTCCTCCTGAGGGAGCAGCGGAGAAGTGTGATGAACTAACAGTGACACGCGTTCCCCATCCCCTTGCAGTGCTCAGGGGGAGGAGGCAGAGAATTAAGGAATAAAGCTGAGCTGACAAAGGGAGGGGTGGGAGGAGGTGTTTTAAGACTTGGGTTTTATTTCTGATTATGAATTACACTAATTTTCTCGAGTCAGTTTTGCTGGTGACGGTGACTGATGAGTGCTCTCTCCCTGTCCTGATCTCAACCCATGAGCCTTTTGTTACATTTTCTCTGCCCGCTGCAGCTGAGGAGGGATAGAGCAGCTTTGGTGGGCACCTGGCCTCCTTCCCTGGGTCAACCCTCCGTGCTCACCTAGATCCTGCCTGACTGCTGTAAGACAAGCGTGTCCCATCCACCTGAGAGAGATTGGAACATTCACCTTGGTAGCAGTCTCCACCTGAAGACAAGTATTCAGGGCTTTCCTTCTTAACCGTGCTTAAGGCTTCTGATCAGTCCTTGTTTCCAGTACATTTTCAAGGCCTTTAGTTATTATTTTTCCCTGCCTCTGGGTCCTTTCCACCTGATCCACCCACCTCCTGCCCAACCAGAAGATGCTGTAGCTGCAGCTCCCCCAGCGCCATGCAAGACGGAGCCGTTACCCTGTGTCCCTCCACGTTCTTCCCATGCTGCAGCTCTTTGCCTTCCTATCGACAGCACAAACTGCGTGTCCATTCACCATCGCACTGCACACAGGCAGCTGCCAAGCTTCTCCTTTCCCAGGGGCACAGGTGGAGCGAACGGGGAACACCGAACGGCTTGTGGAGCAACCTCATCGCTGCGAGCGTGTGGCTGGGAGGCTGGAGCTGTGGCTGGGAGGCGGGGGCCATGGCTGCAGGCAGCAACTCTGCTGCTGGCTTGCCCTGTCACTGCAGCTTCCCACCTCTCCCTGCCTACCTCAGCTTCCCCAGCCGCAGGGCAGAGTGCTGCCTCTCACACCTGCCAAACGCACGGAGACCTGAGTGTAAAACGCCATCACAGGGGGTGCATAGACAGGCGGGCATTGGGATTTTCCTAAAGATGAGGTAAGTGGCTTGTGAGGAATAAAACAAAACACTTGTTATTTTTTTTAACTTTGTTTCATTTATTTGGCAGTAATATCCAACCTCCCCCCCGCTTCAAAAAAATTACAAAATCAAGTAAAATAAGTGCACTAAGGAAACCTACAGAATACTGATAAATTTCACACACGTACAGGAGGGAATATAGAGGGAGGAGTGGGACTTGTTTGTTGCTTGCTTAAATTTGGCTTTTTAGGGAAAAAAAAATTAAAAAAAAAAAAAAAAGAAATGCCTTCCCTGCCCCTTGCAGCCTGTACAGCAACTGTCCCAGAGGGTGATGGCTGGAATTTGGCACTCCCTTCCCAGCAGCCAAGCCACCCTGTCAAAGGCAGCGACCAGCCAGCCCGCTGCAGGGTACGGTCTGGGCATTGCTCACCCAACAGCTGCCCTTCCCCTCGGCCCAGGAAGGTGACATGTGTGGGTCCCCTCTGGGTACCACAGCCCTGAGAACCGGCATCATGCTCCAGAGTTGCACTTTCCCTTTAAGGACACAAGGAGGAAAAGGCTCCGTGGGCAGCAGCCCTTTTTTCAGTGAGGGCACAATCACTGCACGCCCGCCCCACTGCCCTAGGCTACCCTGGCATACCCTGTATGGCTTGTCAGGGAGCTCGGCTTGCCTTGCTCGAGACAGCAGCCCACCCCTCTGCCTCCAGCACGAGCTCCATAAACCTTAACTGCCAGCACCACCTTCCCAGCTGTCCCCAGCAGCCATCCTTGTAGACCCCACATCTACTGGAGGCAGGAAAGGGACTAGTGTATGTGTAATGCAGCCTGCAGAAGCCCTTCACCCATGGATTAGCCTCCCCTCGCCTGTGCATGCTTTGCTTCTCCCAGTTGGAGGCATTCCTGGCTGGATAGTAAGATGTTGTCCCCATCCAGGGAAAGCCTATAAGGCGAGGGGTTGGGATTTCTGTAAGGCACTTGAATGGGGCAAGCTGGAAGGAAGTGAGACAGGAGGCACAAACTTGTTTTCAGAGCAGGGCTGGAATAAAGCAAAGCATGTACTGACAATTTCCCCGTGGCTCCAGATCCAATGCACGAGGCTGCTTCGCTCATACTGTTGGGGAGGAGTGAGGGTACGCGTGCTCCCAATTCCACAAACCAATTCCTCCAGTGCCACCAGAACACAGTGACTCTGGCCTGGTGTAGAAACGTTACCCTTAGCTCTTCTGGACTCATTCTGTTCAACCTCACAGGTGACAGCCCCTCAAACCCAGACCCTTGCAGAAGCAGCAGCTCTCTTCTGTGCGTGTTATGCCAAGACCTCTGAGCGTGGCAGGGCAGGGTGTTTCTCACTGGAAGTGTGGGGCTGTGCTGTGTCAGTGGAAGTCCTCTTGGTTCACGTGAGGAAAGCATCTCGAAGACCACGCAGCCCTTAATGAATCTGGCTCGTGGACCAGACCACAGGAGGGACCAAGCTTTCTTTTTTGCCCACACTTGCCAGGTACCAGCTCATTCCTCCTCTCCACGGAAAGCACTGTGCAAAACCAGGAAGGTTGGGATAGAAGTCCTGCTGAGCTTCACTCAAGCAGAACATGCCTTTGCAGACACAAGTGGGGTTTCTCTTGAGTAAGCGCCAGGGACTGCAAGATATCTGGCCACAACCACTGAAGTTGCTCACAAACAGGAAGATGGAAGCCACAAGCAGTTGTATCTGCTCAGGGAATGTGCAACTCCTTGGGATGCACAGCGGGGGCACAAAGGGAATGGGCAAGCAGGCTGTTCAGGTGTGCAAGTGTACGGCATGAGGAAATCAGCTGGGCTCAAGGCTACAGTGGTGAATGTCAACAGAACACCATTTCATTTATACCTAGGACCAGTGCTCCAAGAAACAGGTCAGACAAAAATGACCCACCCATCCCAGGGGATGTGAGGATACTCGAAGACGGTCTGATCAGAGACACCGTGAAACGTGCCAGTAATGAGGCTTCCTGCCCTGACTCCAAACTCAGACCTGGAATCAGAGTGATGCTGCTACCTCACCTGAGAGGAGGATGGGAAGCCCAAGATGATGGCCAACAGCCCAGACTTCATGGCAGTTAAGCCTTTTAAAGTGGGCACATGGCTCACGAGTTGCTTGTGGCATTCGTGGTGGGCCGAGCGCAGTGCGATACAAACTGTGCATGGGCATTACAGCACTGTCAATACCAAAAACCCAGAGGATGAGTTTTCTGGAAAGATCTAGAGCTACGAAACATACAAAAGCTGAATTACTACAATAGGAAAGAAAGTAATTAAAAAAACCAAACCAAAACAAAAAGGCAACCCAAGAGGGGGAGTCAGCATGTGGATGTGATAAGGAAACAATATGATAGCACCTCTAAGGAGGGGGCAGGGAGGGTAACAGATGAGGTTGAAGGAACTATGTTGTGTTGGAGCCCACAATGAACTGGAGGAGCTGCTGGGGACGGTCCAGTGGAAAGCAAGGAGGGACGTGCTGGACTCATGCCAGCAGCATGGCACCGTGACTTCCAGGTGTCACACCAGGCTGACCAGCTTTGAGGAGCTCGAACCAAAGGGGAGGGTAAGCAGGGCAAGGTCCTTGGCTAACGATGCCCTGCAGCACATGTGCTCTGCCACAGAACTGCCAGGCCTGTATTTCTGCAGCCAGGGCCGGTGCTGACAATTGTATCGATTGAAGACCCCCTTTTCTATCCAGCACTGACCTCTGTCCTTCCCCCAGATCCAGGGGAACAAGAAATCCCTGTTAGCTCTTGGAGGGAGCAGCTGTCTGCCCTGGGAAAGGGTCCCAGAGACTGCTGTATGTCCCTCCCAGCCTCCCAAGGCCCCAGCAATGAAGCTCCCTGAACAGGTGGGCTCTGCTCCCCTTCCCTGGCCCCATTCCGTGTATTACAAAACAAATAACCCATCGCTATACAATGTAAATATCTGACTGGGCAACTGTAGCAGACACTTGTGCATACTGAGATCAGCACTGGAGGACAGGGCAGCAGGTTTGGCCCATCCTCCTGGGCTCCTCTGGTGTGGAGGCCCCTTACATCTCCTTGGTGCTCATTCTCTTGGTCTTCTCAGCCGTCTCCTACAGCAAGAGAGCACAAAAGTGAAGTTCGGCACTAACACGGGAACTGGCAGTGCCCCAAAGCCTTTGGCCCATCCACACACAGTGCCAACACTGGCTTAGGCATCAAAGCCCCATGATTGTACCTGCCTCCCCCAGGCAACAGTGAACCCCCTTCTACCAGAAGTCCCCAAGTGCCATCAGCAGAAGGAACTCCTCTAGCGAGGAGAGACTTAGTGCAAGCAGACCCTTCCCACCCTCATGCTCACCTGATGCTTCTGCAGCTCCTGAACATATCTAGCCAGCTCCTCTTCAGTCAGGTCTTGGTCAGGTCGCTGTCTCTGAGCAGGCATTCTCTCATTCTTCCCTGCAAACAGAAAAGGGGGGGATGCAAATTCCAGAGGCTGAACCGGAGGACAAAAAGAGGCAGGTTGGCCACAGCATGGCTCACACTTCAGAAAGTTTCACTGGAGGAAGGCATGGGCTGACTTCTGAGAAGCAGAATGGGCATCGTGGCTGCCTGGGACTTCAGAACTGGGGTTTCCAGTCTGTCCCTGTCCCTCCCTCACACATGATAAATAACAACCTCAAGGAAGGTGCTGCAAATTATTTTAAAAAGCTCCTATAATTAGTTCAAACATCTTGGCCTCTTGGAGGGAACAAATGGCAGCTCAGTGCTATACAAGAACTGGTGCTTAATGAAGAGGTGATTTTGCTCAGTGGAGATGCAACTTGCTGATGACATCTGATCTGATTCTTTGGTTTTGTTATCCCTCTAACCCCTCTGCTGTTCTGACATGCCACCCACAGAGAAGCTGGAGAGAGAAGAAATCTGGATAGCTGGTGCCAACAGAAAGCCAACCCCCTTTTGCACAAGCCCGAGTGCCTGGAAAGCATACAGACCCTCGCACGTCATGGCGGTGCACACCCAGTTCCCACAGGCACAGACGCAGCGGTTGCACTCCACCTGGGTCTCTGCTCCATCCTCATAGCTTTCATCTTCCAGGGCACACTCTGCAGAGGCACAAAGCAAGGGCAACGGTTCTGAGATAGCCAGCAGGCTAAATATGACATACTTTGGAGATGCTTTGAGAGAGAAGAGGTACATGGTTTTGGAGGAGGCCTCCCTTCCCCTAGCCACCAAAAGTTTCATGACAACTGAAACAATCAGGCTGAATTTGGTGTGTGAACTCAGCCAAAAAATGATATGGGTGAGTCAAGCACTTCCTCAAGTTGGCTTCCTCAAAGGAATACATTTCAATTTCTCAATTCCAAATGAAATCCCAATACTGGTTTTGTATGGATTTCCTAATTTGTTGTATATAGAGGAGAACCCTCAAAGTGAAAGTTCTGGTTATTCTGAAACAATTTTGTTCCAGGTGGGGAGAAGCTGGGGAAATGGTTTGTGTATTTCATGTTGCCCTGAGTAAGAAATGGGGAGGGGGCAAGCCTTCCCATTACTTCTCAAAGTTTAAGACCTGTAACATGTTTAAGACCCTCGAAGAACTCAAAGGCCTGCATGGTGTTAAGCGAAAACTAGCTGACCATGTTTTCCAGGGGAGATGCAGCATCCCTAGCTTCCCACTGAAAAAGGCAACAGAGAGTTCAACTTAATATTCCCTAAAGAGCACAGCGTCTCTCTGCCCCTGGGTGCCCCTGTAGTGGGATGTAAATCTAGCACCTTTGGACCAGCATCCCTGGAGGAGACAATGAGATGAACAGCTAGGCAGGCCTGGTCAGAAGAAGACTAGGCTGCTTCCATGTGAACTGTAGCACTAGGCAGGAATTGGAAGGATAGTGAACTTTGAGATGTTCCTCAGAGACGCTCTCTGTGTTAAAGGCAGAGCACAGCAGGACTTTGGTCTGGTTCTGACTTTCCTAAGTTATCCAGACATCAATTCCTCACATGATTTATCTCTGCACTGTTGAACACGTCTTGACCTCCCAAGCATACCGTGTCCACTTGGCCCACGCCTTTGCTTCTAAAACCCAAACCTTTTTCATCACAAGAGCTGTGGGAGCTCTAGCACAGAAATAGCAGCACCTCTGACACTGTAGGGACAAGGGGTGCTGCTGGACAGGAGATAGGCGTGTATCAACCTTATCCCTGGGAGTGGACTTAGCAGCATCTGATGTTTGGCCCCAGGTTGGCCTCCCTTCTTTCCACCCTTCCCAAGACCGCTCTGGTTCCTGGTCTAAACAGGAAGTTCTTACTTTTCTCTGGTGGGTTGAAGGATGGGCTGAGGCACTTGAGAAATTCATTGAAGCTGAGCTTCCAGTCAGCATTTTCATCTGACAGCTCGATGAGGGCATCGACGCAGAGTCCCCTGTAAGGAAACACAGAGGCATGTTCTGCACAGGGCTGGCTGCACCAGGCAGGCCCCTGCTCCACTGGCTTCAGAGCACAGACGAGTAAACCCAGGAGTACGCAGGAAGACTCTGAGATGCCTGACAGAAGCGGCTTCTTTAAGGAAGCCTCACTGCACACAGGCAAAAGAAAAACACACAGAACACTCCCTTGGCTGGGGAAGGGCTGGGAAGCGAGGAGATATTCAGAACAGCAGGAACAGGACCCCAGCAGCATCCACACGCTGTCAACACAGGTACAGATGTACGCACAGCCCAACCACAAGCTGCCCGTGCAGAGTGTTGCACACACAAAACTAGAGACTTCTCAAGCGACATCTTCAGGCGACGCTCGCACCCGCTCTAACAGCAGGCTGCCTGCGAGCTGTGTCTTCCCACCATCTGCCTTGTACTGGACCTGGCTACCAGGCAAAAGGTGGGCAAAATCCGCTGGAAAGCTAATATATTAGGAAACAAGACATCAGATTTTGTGTTGCCCAACACACCTACTCGATTTAGGGCAGAAGAGGGTTGGAATACACGCCAAATGTGAATGGTAGGGGTGGACTGCTCCTTTTGGTGGTATTCACGACTCATTAAGTGAGAAACCACTTGGCATACAGTTATTCTTGTTAGTGCAGGCTCTAACCAGTATCTTCCATGAGCAGATTTCCATGCTCCCTTCTACCACATCTGGCACCCTGGCACCCCTCCTGGCATCTTGCCTACTGCCCACCTGAGCAGCTTGTTGGTCTCCTGGTCCATGTAAGTGGTGATGTTGACAGCGGTCTCATTCTGCTCCACAAACTTCAGGAATTCAGTGGAGTCCAAGCGAGAATCACCATCATCAAAGCTCTGAGGGGAAAGATGGGGAGATGTGAAAGGGTCTGGTTTATCAGCTCAGGGTGCCCCTTTTCTGCTCCCTCTTCCACACGTACTTAACGTTTCAAAGCTTTAGTGAAACAGGTTACATCATCCCTGTTTTTCTCAAGGAACAGAAGCTCAGAGGAAAGCAGCAACATATCCACAACAGCACCAGAACAGGGAGACACGATGCTAGTCTTGTCCTCAGCGATAAGCTACACTGCCTCTCATTCACCTCCTGCTGCTTGATTTATGGCTCCAACCCCATTTATCCTCTTTGTTCCAGCCAGCTCTTAGCTGCCTTACACACCTCCTGCCTTAAAGCAGACCAGTTGCATTCAGGGTGGCGTCAGCTTTTTGATACGTTTAAGTCCAAAGCTGGGCCTGGACTCTGACAGTGGAAAAAAGGGGGCAGGGGGAAAACCCACAAGAAGAAGTTTTCTGCTGATCCCAGAGAAGGAACAATTCAATGCAGCAGCACGATGCTTCACCACCAACTTCTTAAGGTTCCTAACAGGACTCCTGGCACTAAAGAGCAGGATTTTTAGCCCCAAAATTCTGGCTGTACACCCAAAGAGGTAATTGCCTTTTGCCTTCCCCTTTTGGAGATGTCATATCACAGTGCTGGGCACTCAGTGGGAACCGCTGGCCACCTCAGAGACAGCTGCATCGCAGGGAGGGGAAAACGAATTCTGCACACAGACTGCTGCCAGCTAAAACTGGCCGTGTGACTTAGGACAGGTCACTGTGTCTCCTTGTGCAGTGCTTCCAGGAATGCTGGAAGAGGCACTGCCTGTTGTTACCTCCATGTGGTTCAGGAGAAGACTGTAGGGGTAGGAAATTTCTTTGCATGCTGTAGCCTATGCAACTGCTCTTCTAACACATCAAATTCTACTAGACTTTTAAACCTCTCATTGAAGCCTCACTAGTTCTAGTGAAAGTGGCTGTGGCTCCCCAAATGACCCAGGCTTAGTTAAGTGAGTTCTTCCTGCCTTTCAATGCGATGGTCTGCATTTAATGTTCCCCCAGAGACCCTCCAAAACTCAGCAGTCTCCCACTATTGACCTCACTCCTCTTGAAATCACCTCTTCCAAGGCCAGAGCCTGCCTGACAAACAACCCACATGCCCGTGATCTACTTTCAGGAGGGAAACAGCTGAATGCCAGATGAGCCTCCCCATCGAGGAGAAAAGGGAAAAGCTTCATGACATCTTTGTCTCCAGTGTTTATTACCTGCAAGGCAGTCCTGCAGAGCCCCATGGGCTGGGCATGGCTGAGTTCCTCCAGCAAGAGCAGACCCTCACTGGTGACACAACTAGTGTGTGTTCATACCCATTTAGTTTGCTTTGCTTGGATTCATCCCAAGTTGTTTCAGGCTCTGAATTTTTCTTTAAAAGTGTTTCAAAGCTTTAAGAGCTGTTGGTATGGTGGATTGCCACCTGGCAGAGAAGGAAATTTCCCCCTTTGGTCCAAGAAAAGGCATGGCTTTGTCAGGGAAACTTTCACCCACGTGTGCCTGGGATCAGTGCTCCAGAGAAAAAGAGGGACAGTAAGGAGAACATGGGACTGCCTGCCTCGGAGCTGAGGCCACAGGATTTCACCAGTGTGCAGACAGGCATGGGGCCAGTGGGCGTGACTGGGCTGCATGGCAGCCATGGAGCAGGCCAGGTGCATTTCCCCAGAGCCCCGGGGAGACTCTCTGCAAGGGCGGCTGGGGACAGCACTTGGGTAGGGGGAGCCTGAGAAGCTCCCCTCTGCAGGACGCTGCGGCTTTCGGGTACTGGCAGGCACGGTCAGGGGCACAGGACCACGAGTGGGTTTCCACAGGCGGAGCAGCATTAATGGCTACAAAGGCAAAGATGCTCTCTGAAGCTCGGGGACCAGCCCCTCTGTCTCACCAGGGGGTGCCATTGCCATGGCAAATTTGCTTGCAGCGCTCACTCCTGTCAGGCACCATTAATCTCTTGCTGTCAAGAGCTTATGATTTAAACACTCTCCCCCTTTCCCCACCTGCTCCTCCAGCTCCATCCTGAATGCTTTGAAGCCTTTATCAGGAGCCGGGCGTGAGGGGAAGGGATGAAGCAGTTCATGTGGCAGGAGCATGGGAGCAGTGTGTGAGCTGCTGGTCACAAAAGGGCGTGGGGATGGGCTGAGAGACCCACTGATAGGGAAGAGGAACGGGATTATTGCAGGGCCTGAGACTTGCAGACGGCTCCTATTTCTCTGCAGAGCACTAGGGAACTGCCAGCTCTCAACCACAACTAAGCCATACTCCTTGCAAACTAATAACCCCCTGGGAGACCCCAAGCATCCCCTAACCCCATCTCAAGACGGCCCTGGGACTGTCTGGAACAAAGTATGGGCAGCCCCTACCCCAGCTTCCTGCGTTTGCAGCACTTTCACCCACCTCTTCTCCTCTGGCTCTTTCTGGTCTCCTGAGATCAGTTCTCTGTACTGCCACAGGCACATCTGGCCTGCCTTCCTCCTCCTCCTCCCCAGGGCAGGCCAGACACAGTGATACCCCAAGGTCTGGGTTGTCACATAGCCATGTCGGTGGCTCCATCAGGAGCTGCTGCAGGCAGCCCATTAACACGTTGGACACACCAGACCTCTCTGGCCCCCAGCTTGCCAGGTACATCACACTGGAGCCTCTCGGGTGGGGAATGCAGCTGTTTGGCAGTGACAGGGCAAGAAATGTTCTCTGGCCACTGAGGCAGGTGCTGCTCTACTTGCCTTGAAATACTTGTCCAGGACTTCACTGTAGTTGCTGCCCTTGGAAAACCAGCCGTCTGGGATAATCTCAGCTTCCAGCCACTGAATGACGCGGCGACGAAGCTCATCCCTGTCCGACTGGTAGCAGACAACTGTAATGGGAGGAGGTGTAGCAGAAGGCAAGAATGAGACAAATGAAGTTGGCAGGGAAACCAGAGAGACACAGGACTGGGCAAAAAAAGCCAGCCAGCCCTGACGGCAGGTTGCAGGCCCCTCAGTCCTTGGAAACACGCCACTGCCAGATCAAAGCAGAGGTGCCATGTGCTGAACGGAGGATGGGCTGTGGGTGACACCATGTGGCAAGGCCAGAAAACGACACTCCTATCAAAGCTCTTCTGCCTTCCCATCCCTGAAGCCTGTGGAAGAACAGCCCCAGAGCTGACCCATCTTGGTGTGAAGAGTCCCCAGATCGAGGGAGGAAGGTCTTTAAGCGTATCCTCGGTTTTCTGGATGCCGTGCAGAACAGGCCTTTGGCCATCAACCCTCAAGTACCAAAACCTCTATCATCTGCAAGGATGAAGACTAGGCTGTGCAATCCCTTCCACCACAGTCCCCTAGACTCGAGTTTTAGGGCCTGCTGTCTCAGGAGATTTAATTTCTTCAAAGCCCTGACTTGTCCACTCTAACTTAAATTGGTAGGGGGTCAAGTCGGGCTTGTTCACGGCGTCTCCACGGTCACAGGTTTCTCTAGGTGGGTATGGCTTTGTGTGCTAGTACCAAACCACACATTTAGAAGCAAAACCAAATCTCAGATCTTCTGGCTTCTGAGAGCTGTCACACCCGCCCATAGGTCAATGGAGCCAGAAGGGGAATCAGTGTGCATTCGTGTCATTCACACACACTAAGGATCTCCTTCTGAATCCAGTGACTACAATCACAACCAGATGGACAGATGAAGAAAACAAAAGAGCAGCCACCTGCTGAGATTCTGCATGTTTAACTCTGAGCTTCCATAAAATTCTTTTAAGGTAGTTGCCAGGTTCTGATGTGGTCCTTTCCCTTAAGCTTGTATAAAGGTTTGCTCTCATCTGTCCTAGGAATTTGAAGATTATACAGCTCCAGCAAGTAAGAGGCCATGGGTAGGAAAACGGATCCCAGTGAAGCACAAGATACAACCCCAAAATCCATAGTCTAAGAATGCACAGCAATGTTTAAGGGGAGAAACCAGGCACAGGGCATCAAAGCAACATCATAGAATCATTTAGGTTGGAAAAGACCTTTAAGATCATCTTCTTGACTGATGGGACAGGCAGTTCATCTGTACCTCCTGACTACCCTGACAATGCCCCATCCATTACATAGTGCTGTGCCTCTGCACCCAGCAGTTAATCCCTCCTAAAGCAGATTGCTCTTGCAGTTGAGGACAACTGCTCCACAGTTACTTCGTCTCAGATCCCCAGTGAACTAGGTAAGAGACTGCTGCTCCCCTCAGTCTGGGTGAGTAGCTTGTGTCCTCAGGGGCAAACTGGGTTTCATGGCTCCTTGTCCATACAGAGTCCTGAGACATTCTGGTGCGCTGAAGAGCCCAAGAGATGTGTGAGCCCTGAAGGGTTACCTAAAAGTAAAGAGCTGGGCAATCCTATTACAGCTGATTTATCAGCTCAGACTCTGCTACAGCCAGTGCAGAGGTAGGACGTTTACAGAGCTGTAGAAGCCCAGCAAATCTCTCCTCCCTGTGTCTTTTCCTAGATGCATAGTGAGACCCCAGGCAGAAAGGAGATGGTTCCTTACCTGGACTTGCAGCTGGATTCTCAGACTTCTTCTCTGTTAATGAAAAGACAGAAGAGGACATTTCTGATGCAACATGAAGCACTACGAACCTCTTTCCACCCTGGGTGCCACTTGAGCAAGAGCAGAGGAACCTGGGAGTCTTTGGAAACCTGAGGGCCACATACATGATTATGGGACTGGAACACCTGTCACCCTGAGAGGAACCTTGAGGACTGCTGAAGGCTCAGGAGAAATCTTATCACTGTTTATATATCTGATGGAAGGGAATGAAGATGACTGAGCCAGGATCTTCTCTGTGGTGCTCAGCGACAGGGCAAGAAGCAGAGGGCACATATTTAAACACACAAAATTCCATCTGAATGTAAGGAACACTTTCTTACTGTGAGGCTGGCATAGCGGTGAGTTAAACAGCCCCACCATTGTGGCAACACCCTTGCTCCTAAAATTCTTGAGGTCCCTCATGAACACGGATGGTAGTATGGGCTTTGGGGGATTACCCTGACTCTGAACTTTCCTCACCAGGCAGACTGACACACCTGCCTGACTGAATCCATGAGCTCAGCAAGAAGTAGGAAGGAGCAAGATTTTGCCCTGTTCTCCTCAGTGCTCCCCTCCCAGCTACCCAGGGAGACAACAGTTCCAAGATCCCACCACAGATAAAGCATCACGGTTCTGAGTGCACTAATGAGGGCCTCAACGGTCCTTACAACCTCAGTCTCCATCTATACTCTTTACCCACAAGCCCAGGGGCTCCATTTCAGCTGTTGTCTCAGTCCCTACACTTGCCTGGGATTATGCTGTAGGAAGGCCTGTTTCCAGCTCAGCTGCCATCATTCCCAAACCTCCCACTGACTCCACTGATCTAGGCCCTGACCTGTCTTCCCACCTTGATCTCAGACCAAGTAAAGCATCACTATGGACTTGTCTGGCAATTCCTGGCCTGTGCCTGACTCTAGTTACCATCGCTAGACTTGGTGGCTTGACTTCAGAACTGCTTCATCACCACAACCTTGCCTGGTGACCTGGACTCTTGGATGAACCTGGCCATCATGACCTGTTTGCCCTGCTCAGCAACTGTGGGACAAGGTCCTGGCTGGTGAGGCTGCTGTCTTTCCTTGTTATCATACTTGGCTTCCAATTCTCTGTCCCTTAGAGCGTAGCTGGCCCTCATTGCCCCTGTTACCTTTACAATGGCCATCGTAATCCACCTGGATCTTGGAGCCCGTGAGGCAGGCATCACGGTGCAGCTCGCAGTGGTTCAGGTACGTCTTGCCATTGCTACCACACACAGGCCTCTTGTGAGGTTTGCATTGCTGGGAGAGAGACAGAGAAGACAACTTTTTACCTGCCTCTTCGGGACAGACAGAAGGCGTCAAATGAGTCCCAGAAGCACCCCAACTCAGGAGAAGCCCTTGGCACAGCTCCCCTTAGTCCAGAAAGTGTTTGGAAGAAGCTGAGCCCACCCATCTTCACCCCAGAAAAACATGCACAGGGAAGACTGTGTGTATGGGTTCAAAGGCTTCACTTTATCCCAGCCTCTGTGTCCACCACCACGACGGAAGCATTCCTGTAAGCAAGAGGAACCAGCACCCGGCATAAACACTGAGCACAACCCTGCAACTGCTGCTCTGTCAGCCTGCCTGGAGGAGCTCCCGTGGATCTGTTCTGTGCTCCTCTGCTCGCTCAGCTCTTGTCACCTCTCTTTTAGACTCTGCACCACCTTTCCGCAGCCAAATGCAGCGTAAGCCATCAGCAAACAGCACAGCCTACAGCAGAGGGAGAGTTCGGTGCCACCCTTCAGGCTGTGGGCTTCTTTCTCCTGTCCTTTTCACTCAGACCAAGCCTACCCAGAGTGGCAGGCTCCCTTCCCGCTGACGGGCGCATTTCACTCTCCATTGCCCAGGCTGGCTGCCTCAGAGCTGCAGGCTCCAAGGGGAGGGGAACAAAGAGCCACATGCCCATTCCCAGGAGCCAGGCAGGGATGGTTTGAAAGCGTGGAGCAGAGTGGCGTGAGGAGGCTCTGTGTCTCTACAGCTGGGAAAGACTCTTCTAATCATCTCTGGTTCCCTGCTGCATGAAGCTATTCATCCTCACAGCGCTCCACCACAATTATTTCCATTTTACAAAAGCTGATTTTTAGTAGGGTGCTTGTAGCCTCCTTAAACAAGCCACCAGTGAGGACAGGCTGTCTTGGAGCTCACAGACCACTCCCTAGAGTGCCCTCCAAAGCCAGCTGCGTATCAATACCACACTGGGCTCTCCCAACAAAAGACCTCCAGTCAAGTCTAAAGTGCATATAAAGACCCAAGGCAGTTGTGCAAGCAGCACAGCTGCAAGCCCCAGACAATATCTACCCTACGGGGCTCTTCTCCCACACCACACTGGGAAAGGTCCTGCTGTTCGAAGAGCCACTGTGAATTTCCAGTTGCTCTAAAGCAGCTGTAGCCTCATCCCACCACAGGATCCTTCCAGCAACTGAAACCCAGCCAGAGGGTGATGGCGGTGAACCTGTCCCAGACGCAGAGCCTGCTCTGCCCCCGTACCTCAATGCAGAGACAGGTGGGCTCTCCCTTCTCAGTCATAGCGCACTCCCGCCCAGCTCCGCAGAAAACATTGGCACAGATCTTGGATTTGCTCCTTGGCTCTTCCTGCAAGATACAAAGTAAGAGGCACAAAACACATCAGCAACATAGCTTCACCACTCTCCCCTCACACATTTAACCTGTAGACCGGTCCAAAGAGCACCAAGGGAGTAAGGCACAGATTACAGAACAAGAGAGACATGACTGTGATAGACAGACAGCTCAGACAGTAATAGGAGCAGACACAAGCACTAGGGCTCCATCCCCTGCAACAGAAGGTTCCCTTGAGGTCAGTCCTGGAAAATCACCTAGGAGAACGGGAGCAAACATGGGCAAGAGAAGGCCTAGCACAAACAGCAAGAGTAATTCGCTCACATCAGGGACTGCTGCCTTCAAATTTTTATTTTTCCCAGAAGGCAGGAGCAGAAATGCCTTTGCTTGAGATATTTAAGAAGGTGGTGGACATAACCCCAGAGAAAGTTGATATACCAAATAGATGGAAGAAATTGCCATCAAGCACTAGATAATGCACCCATCCCAAAAAAACCCCAATCACTTCACAGAACTAGATGACACATTATCTTGCCTCCGCTGGTCAAGATTAAACACTTCAAAGGAAGAAAAGCTGTCATAGATAATTATACAGTAACCTTCTCACAGAGAAAATGTCTTCCTGGTCCCTGACAGCTAAAAGTTGACTTATGCCCTGCAGCACAATTTACATGCTTCACAGTTTTCTCCTAGTCAAAGTCATCACAAGTATTCTTGTTGTTCACGTAACTGTCAAATCTTGTTTTGTTTTTTATTGGAGTCCCACTGCATTCCCAAACTGGTGACAACTAGCAGCAAAGATTTCCATGGTTAATCATAGTTTCCATAAAAACACCATTTACTTTTATCAGATTAATGCCTTTTTTTCTTAGACTTTTAAAAGAGATGTCAGTTCCAGGGGGTCAGACTTCAGAGGCCCCGATTTAATTCTCTGCTTTGCCATTAATTTTCCTCCTTGACTTTCATTTCATCTAATGTTTTCAACCTGCACATTAAGTATCTGGTTCAGGCCAGCCAACTGACTTCCTCAACTTTCCTCTAATACACAAAGGATTTTGTTACCTTCTCATCCCAGTATTATTCTTAACCTCTGCTCACTAGCGGCATCTTTGTACCTCCATCATATACTTTGGAAAGTAGGTGATCAAAAAGGAGCAGAATTTGCCTGAAGCATTATTGATACATATAACAACAAATGCTGAGCACATTTTTTATCCTGTTGCTTCTTTATACTAAGCTTTTCCTTTTTTGTGGTTTTATATGGTTTTTGTTGTTGTTTTGCCTTTAAATCACATTTTCACAGTGAGCTGTTGCCTTTATTGAACAGCCCACAGTGACGGCCAGAACGTTTTCTGAATAACCTTGCCCTGGTCTTCAGAACACTGCTTGCTGGCCTTCTGCATGGTCATCAAGACCAGTGAGGTCCCTCCGCAGATGTTCCCATCTTGCTGCCTATTCTGTAAAATAAAAATAGAGTATACAGACACATCAGTCTTAGCTCAGAAATGTGTAATGTGTCCCTGGTCTGCTCACCCCATGGAGACGGTCTGTTACCTTCCCTCTGACCCCCTTGTCCTCCTTTCACATACTGTTTCAGAGCTACGACAGACACACTTCCCCTTCTGCTGTATCCACCTCTCTAGTTATTTGCCTTCTGGAGGAGGGTTGGGGTAAATGATCTAGGTGCTTCTGGGTGGGGTGGAGCAACATGGGTGCTTCATTGCACAAAGCAACCTCACACAACTTAGGGTAGGACAAGAAAAAAACTCCCTTTGCAAAAATCACAAAGAAAAAAAGAAATTCTCCCAGGCTGGAGTCTGACCAGGGCACTCACACACCCAAAGTGCACCACAGACACCCAAGTGCTAATCCATTTACAGGGTTTCTAACAGCGTGCACATCCCTTCGCTCAGCCAAAGACCAAGAAGAGAAAAGACTGATACATGGCTCTGAATTGCCACCCACCGAGGTCTGTAATCCAGGTGCCCGGCAATAGATGGCAGTGCTCTGCCTCTCCTCACCCGTGGCCAGGCAGGGCTGCCAGCAAGCTCCCAGCCGTGCTGTGCCCACCCATGCCAGGCCCGGCTCTTGCCTCCTGGCCTGAGACATATGGCACTGCTACAACTGCAGCCAGCCTTGGCAGGCGTCCACTGGGACTGAGCTTGGGTTGCAAAACTCCTCTCCCTGGACAGCTTGCTGGAAATCAGGCCTGTGATGCAGTTATCCTGACCACAGCTCTGTCCCCATACCACCGGAGCCCAGGAGCCATGTCACCACCCTCCCACTGGGACTCTGGGTGGGGATGCTAGCAGAGCGATGTCACCAGAACAGCCTCCTGTCAGGTTAGAGCACCATATTACTCTGATCTTTCTTATTCATCAAAGCAATTGCAGGTTGCTGCTTCTCCTTGTTTTAAGCTGTCATAGTCTGGCAATGGGTCGGAGCTGGTTGCCATGTCCTGGCAAGGCTGTCTCTAGGGGTTTGCCAGAGAAAGGAAGGAATCGAGCTGCTCTGCCTGATCGCCCTCTCACTCTGGCACAGGATTTCCTACTCTCAGCTTGCTCCTCCTCACTCCCTCCCAGCAGCAGCAGTCATGGCAGGAGTTAGCAAGGTGGGAGCTGGCTCCACCTTTAATGAAAGTATCTCCCAACTTCCACCCCAGTCCAGCTCCCGGAGCAGTAACTCAGCCCTCTGTGCACCCCATACTTGCAATGCTCGCTCCACAAACTGTACCTTCTCCAACTACAGTGGACAAACCATAGTCCATTCTACACGTATGCCTCCCCCCTCCCAAAATTCCCAAGACCTTCACCGTCTTCCTTCTGCTACCCTGCACCTACCACACACTGCACCTGCAAAGCAGCTGCTTTGCAGGTCAAGCTGCACCCCTCTGCAGGTGCTGCCACAGGCCCCGCCTTGGCCTCCTGCAAGAGCCAGAAATGCCTTCCTCTGCCAGACTCCTTCCTCCATCTGCACTCAGATGGAAGTTCACAGCTGCCACAGCTACCCCTCGGCATGGCCGTGCAGCTCTAAGGTGTTTCATGGCGTGCCACACGGTCAGAGCTCTCTCCAGCTGCCTCCCCAGCAAACGCTTGAGTCTCCTGTGCGTAACTGGGAGTCTAAGGGAGATGGCAGAGGGTGAATGGATGAGTATGGCAGGGGTCAGTGAACGAGGCTTTATAATCCTTACTCCTGATTCTCAGGTGACCTCCCAGATGCTACTGGCCAAGCTGGTTTCTCATGACGTATACTGATGCTACTTTGGACCTTGTCCAGTTTGTTCTTTATAACACTCTGTGTGCTGGGCTCATGTGAGTAAGCAGGGACGGCGGCTGCCTCTGCTGTATTAAGTAGCTCGTCCTCATATCTACCGTGTAAAAGCTTGGAAATGTGAACTGCAAAGGTTTAAGTGCAAGGTCACAGGCAAAAAAAGGACTCCACAGTGTTTAAATGTCATTGCCCTTAACTTTAGGATTTGGGGGCTGGAATCATTCATGCCTGTGAGCTGCCATTGCCTTTTCCATCACCGAGAGCTGACGAAGTGCCACTCATCCCTGTGCACAGTGTGCTCGGGCAAGTGGAAGGGAAAGGGCAGGGAGTCGTTGCTAACTGCTGTATGGCGGCATTTATACCACAAACTGTGACAAGGTAGCTCCCCTTTTCAGCCATGTGTGAGATGCCCAAGCTCTCTCCATTGGGACAATTACTCCTTCACTGCCCAGAGAACAAGTGGGAAGGCATAAAAGCTGCGGGTGTGAAGCCAGGGCAGGAGAGCCTAGACTCTGAGCATCCACCATGGCACAGAGGCACTCCTGACTCTTCAATCCGTGGCCTCTGCAGGGGCACAACCTCCTCAAACATCTTCTTGGGCAAAGGGCATGGAGAAAGCTCTTTGCCATGAGCTCATGGGCCAGAAACCCAGGGCAGCATCACGTTCACACAGCCCAGGCTGTCTGCTGAGTGGGAACAGGGACGCGTGCTGCTTTTAGAGGCTTGGGAAGCATGACCTCATGGATGAAGGGTTCTTGCATGTGAGTGGGCAAGCGCTAAGAAGAGGACCTGAAGTGACAGTGCAGCAAGCCACAAGTCCTGCTTCTGCCTCAGCTGTTGCTTCCTGGGGAGAATGGAGTAAAACAAAGAGACATTTCCAAGGCACCCTCGGGCGAGAAAGCCAGCAGCAGGGCCCGCGGTGAGGAATCGCCATGGCAACGAAATGCAGGGCCTCAAGGTAGAGCTAAAATTAGGCAACAGGAAGGGCTGTTTCTCATCTCTATCAGCAACCAGCACTGAGGAGTTGGACCCCCAGTGCAGCACAAGCACCGGTGTCATGAGCATTTCCAACCCCCGCCTCTGCCTGGATGCCTGGGACTGAGCACGGCTCCATATGCCAACACACAGTGCCATGCACTGTGCAGCCTGGGCCTGCGCAGGCAGCCTGTGCAGGCTCTGCGCTGGTGAGACCACCCAAAAACACAGTTCAGCCCATCCGTGCTTACAGCAAGATAAAAGAGTGGCCACAAGGATGAAGGGAAAGAGGCATCGTGGCTCTGTGGCTTGGCAAGGGAGCTGCAGCTCTCCCTTGACTGCTCCCTCCCTTGGCCCACTCTGAGACACAACTGCCCAGTGTCACTTGTGGAAACAGGGCTTTTCCAAACAGCCTGTGAAAGCCAAAACCATTAACAGGTCAGCAACAACACACCTCTGTAAGGGAGAACGAGCTTCCACTCACAGAGAAGAGGTGCCCAAGCCTCCATGGTACCCCGCTGCCCGAAAGCAGCAGCAGGGATTTCTGCTCTGGGGAAGGAGCAGGGAGACCACTCTGCTATGAGGTGGGGAGTTACCTCTTAGGCGGCTTTTTGCTTTTCACACATACCTCCATAAAAATAAATAAATAAATGTCCTCCTAAAGATCTCAAAAGTCTTTTTCTCAGCAGCCCATGCTGTGCTGGAGAAACACTACCTGCTGCCCTGCTCCTACTGTCAGGAGTAAAAAGCCCTTCTGCTATCAACAGCGACCGCAGGCAGGTCTTTTTGCTCTTTTGGAATCAGTTTGCAGGAACCTGTAGAATGACCTGATCCCTCCTACGATGTTCTGTGCAGCTCTCTGTACAATCAGGGCTCTGCAGTTCCACCCTGCCTGACGTGCAAGGAAATCAAAGTGCTCTATTGCTGCAGCAACAAAAGCTCTGCTGGGAGGCAATCCTGTGTATTACACAGACTGGAGTGCCACACTGGTAAGGCAAAACTAAAGGGCACCGAAATGATGCCTGGGGTGCAGGACTCTCACAGATTCTCACAGCACAGCAACAAAAGCTGGAAGGAAGTTTTCAGGTATAAGCAGCACAATTCACAAGAGTGCCTCCACAAAGCTGGGGAGAAATGAGCTTTGCAGCTACACATTTTCAGCCAGTCCTCCCTACATCTTCCTATTCACATCGCTTTTTCTTGCTCCCTGCCACAACTGATGCTGGAATATGGATATAAGGGGTCTCCAAACGTGACAAGGTGCCACCTGTACACAGCACTGCCTGCCCAGTTTCTAAACCAACTCAACATCCAGCAATGAAACCTATCACTTTGTTCAGCCATCGTCATTGTTTTATTCTCAAGGCAGAAAGATTTGGAGATACAAAGCACTAGGTCAGTGATGCAGAAAGCAAAGATGAGAAGCCAGGTCTCCTAACTCCCAACCTCCCCCTTCTCCCCTGTTGTGGGGCTGGGAAAGAGAAACGCTGCGTAGTGCTGCAATACTCAAAACTAGAGGGCTTGGCTGCAGAGCAGCTCAGGGGGAAGTCAGGAAAACTTAGCAACTCCAATGCAACGATGGCACTGAGAAAGCATTTGCCTCATGCACTTCATCCCATTACCCGAATCCGCCTCTGGGCATAACGGCTCTTTTGGCAGCAGTGTGGGTGCCCTCCTGCACAGGTGTGGGGAGAACTGATCCCGTGTTTGCTGGAAGGCACGCATGAACAAGCAGCCCATCACCCTCCCACTCCCCAGCCATTTGTGTCACCAACCCCAGCAGAACGTTAGTCCCATCATTCTCATCTGTGGTGAACAGCAAGCAAAGCGCTTGTCCCTCCCCACAAACCCAACTTAATTCCTGTGGCAGCTCCCTGGGTCCTCTAACCTGCTGATGTGACAGGGTAGAAATCTGGCAGCAGCGTAAACTGAGCAGATTAGCATGAAACAAACAGGCACCCCCGATGCTGGGTTTGCCATAAATAGCTATGTAAGGCGAACACTGCACTTTCTCTTCCTCAGGGCTATTGCCTCGGGATACCTGCAGGCCCTCGAAGAAACCCCATACAAACTGCCTTCAGGCTTGACTTGGAAGGTTGATTTTCAGTTGTCAAAGATAAGATTGTGATAAGCCCAGTCAGTGTGTGGGGACTGAACCACGTCTGATTCACAGTTCAGGTCTCAGATAAAACCTACCTCCCAGGACATCATCACTGTTAGGATAGGTACAGTAGGCCATGGAGGTGATCCATACTCTCTACTCTGGACTGAAAGCTGCTATCAGAGGTTGCTGAACACACTGGTGTAGGATTATCAGATGTACCCTGCCTCAGGTCTGGTATTATCTGGTCCCAAAAAGGCACCCTCTGGATCTATTCCCCCACCCCGTGCCCCTGGGTAACACATGGTACGTGTCCTGAGACTCACACCAGCAAAGATATCGATGGGCAGCTCAGAAGGCTCAAAATAAGGCTGTCTGTCCCCAGTCTAATTAGTTAAAAAGGAAAAGATGTTTGTCTGGAGAAGTCTGGACTAGCGCTGGATTCCCAAGGACTGTGACCAGACGCATTTGATAACGTTCCCAATGCTAACAATATCCTTTCTGAAGGGTGTCAGCAGGAGTACTGCACTGGATGCAAATAGGTCCAGCGTCATTAAAACGTAAGGATTCCTCCTCCTCCGAATCTTAAAAGCCATTCTGCAAGCATAACTAATGCAGCCCAATTTCCAACAGCTCTCTCTGCACAGCCTGACTGTCAGCTAGTTACAGGGCAGCATATGGACTCCTTCCTCAGGAGGGGTCTTCGCAGGCCCCTCTCATTAAGCCAGTCACCTCCAGTCACAAAACCAGCTGGATCCCATTATCGCGGAGGCCTCCACTGCTTCATTGGCTGTGCCGGAAACAGGCCGATGGACTCAAGACTCACTGGAGGTCAGAGACAGGCAGCCTGCTGACATAGCTTCATCTCCTTAGGGAACCAGGCTGCAATTCCTTTGCAGAGCCCCACAAAATTCCTCTCTGGCTCAGCATCTCATGTCAGCAGACTCAACACCATCGCTGCTTGCAGCCCTGGGGGCAGGGTCCTCATTCCTGCCTCCCTTCATTCTCCCCCATGTTGACCCTTGCACTCACTCCCCAACATTTTCCTTGTGTTGGAGGACAGACCACATCTCTCTTCTGCTTTCCCCCATCCCTTTCCACCACTGAAGTATTTCAGCCAGCTGCAATCCAGCGATGCGAACACAGTGCTGGGAGCCACTGCACTCCCTGTGGGGCATATGCCTCAATCCATCAATCCACACACCCAAACCCCAATCACCACTCCACCATCCTGCCCCCGCTTCCCACATCTTTCCCTGTATCTCTTCCTATTCTCAGCTGACACCTCAGACTAGCTCACTAAACACAACACACAACAAAACAAGACCCCTTAAAGTTTTTTGAATGCTTAATATATGAATATTTAATGTCAGCTCTCTTTCGCTAATGGGAAACAAGCCACAGCATATATACTCTGTCCATGCTGGGAATCAGGGCATGTTACCAGAAAACCTGGTTGTAGAGACAGGCAAGAGAGAATGGAACCTGCAATTCCCAGAGCTCGGATAAGGTTCCCTCTTTGCAAACCCTGTACCTCACCCATTTGTGTGTGTCCCTTCCTGCCTTGCTGGTTGCTCATTCTGTGATGCATGAACCAGCCCTGCCCGTAATACTGGAGCACTGAGCAGGAGAGCAGCTGAGGCTCTACCTACCTCTGTGATAAAGGGAGCCCATCAGGTTGGTGACCTCTGCATTGGGCTGTGGAAGAACAACACTGCTATTGGAAGCCTGCTTGTAGAAATTTGTCTGTGGCTCTATTAGGGAGATGGAGATTAAGCTGTCTGATGCTACTATTGTTACAAAAACAGACTGCCTGCGCAGCACTGCCCTGCAGAAGTTGATGGGGTGGAGAGAGTGCTCTACCTCCCCACTGGCCCCAGTGCGTATATGGCCTGGCCTCCTGGCAGGGACTTCAGCCCTAACACACCAGCCACAGCTTTTTCATGTTCCACAGCGAGTAGGCAGGAGCTGGTGCCTGGAAGGAAAGGGAAGCAGCAATGAGGAGGAAGGAGGCTTTTCTCCCCACAAGCTAATCAAGAGGAGAGAGACATCTGCCAAACACTTGATTTCTCCTACAGCGTGACGCTGCCAACAGTTCCGGAGCCAGGAACACCTCTCTCAGGGACACCACCGTACGAGGACTCCGTTTTCCCTTTTAACCTAGAAGGAATGTCTGCGCTCTGGCCCACAACCACCTCATAGTTTCCATCGCAAGGCAACGACTGGTGAGGCCCCAGAAGGGGAACAATGACATGAGAGTCTAGAGAAGAGAAAATCTCTACCACAAACAAGTCTGGAAAATGGCTGCTAGGAGGAAGGGTGCTCGCATCTGGCAGCACCCTCCTTGCCGCAGCCTTGTTCTGCCGCTCACCCCAAAACTCCCCTTGCACCGCACTGTCTCTTAGCACTCTTCCCTCCACAAATCCCCGCAGCTCTTCTGGAAGAAGGGCCTGGATTTCCTCCTGCTGCATCACGTGGTGAAACTGCCAGCTCCTCCTAAGCCACCAGGAACCTTCTTGCTAGCGCTGGCTCCTGGCAAGGCACAGAGGCAGGAGATCAGAGACCGATTCCTGCATCCCAAGCCAGCTGGAGAGGCTTCAGCTGTGAGCAGGGCAGAGTCAGTCCCACAGGAGGAGAGGAGATGCTGCTGCTGCACCACATCTTCAGGGGGAATAATCCAGTTAATCACTTTATATTTGGATAAGAAAATAACCCTTGCGCACAGGGAAGGATCTCGGTGCGCATGGAATGTCCTAAATGAAATCAGTCCTACAGGACCTGTGGGATGAGATTGCTGTGACAGACTGGAGAAGAAAGGCCCAAGGGAGGGGACTTGCTCAAGAATGACCAGAAGGCAGCAGCTCAGCTCCCTCTGCTCCCTGGTCTGGGGCCAGGATGACTTTGCAATCTGACAATATTCCCTTTTGGGGTATATAACCGCCCTTCTCAGACCCCAAGGGCCCTGGGCCCACCTCCACTTTGCTATGGCTGGACTTCCTGGGAACCACTATTCTCCATCCTATTTTGTTTAAAACATAGTAATAAGAACAAGATCACCATTGATTCCTGAATTTCAACAGGAGGGGGCTGTTCTGTAGATGCACATGAGGCAAGTCACAGCACCTTAGGAGTGGTCAGAGGAGGCCTTTGCTGACAAGAGGGTGTGAAGCAGGAGGATGAGGAGTTCCTCCTTGGGACACGCAGGCAGGTGTGGAGCACTGTCCCAGCCTCCAAACTGGAAGAGCTGTGGATCACAGACTCCTCCTAGCTTTTAAACACAGACCCCATCACTTCTGTCCTTCTCCAAGCACACCCAGGCCTGGCAGTAAAAGAAAGGCTTCTCTGCCAGCTGTCAATCTCCCAAAGGCATACTCCTTCCCTACAGGACAGAAGTAGTCCAAATCCACAGAGCCCAGCACCAGAGCCCTGATATCATCTGCTCCATTTTCAGGTGAACCCGCTCAGCAGCTTTCCCCCCACTACCCAATCCAATATATTTTTTGTGCCATATACAATATCAAATGTTCCCTTTCAACCACCAAATCTGTGATGACCCATGAGTCTTTCTGTGTCATGGCAGTCCCTCTTTTTCCCATCCTTTGTCCTTTCTCACACTCAGAAGTCCTACGTATTTTACTGGTCCTGCCAGTAAGTTTTGTTGCCTCTCTTTCTGGCCAGCTGGGATGATTTATTTCTAAATGGGATCCAAATCTGGCACATTTCTCGGCCATTACCTGGCTCCAACGGAGGGAACAGCGAACTGAGCAGTTGGAGGCAAGTGAGGATTTACAACCCTATGGCATCTCCTCACCTCTTCCAGTAACTGGATACAAAAGAAGAACATGGAGTGCAGGAAATGATGAGGTTTACCAGCAGACTCCAGCTTCTTGTGCAAGAGACCTCAGTAGCTTTGTTCCCATCGCTAATGCAATGGATCTTCTTTACCCATTTTCTACCACAAAACATTGCAAAAAAGCATTGGAAATAGTTGTGTGATTGGAGTCAGCCTCAGTGTGGGAGGGAGAGTGAGAACAGAATTGGAGATAAGCCAGTTTTGCACTTCCCATCTTCCAGTCTTGGTCAAGGACTTGCTCAGCTCCTTAATGCAAAGCAGCTTCAGGGCTGCTCCACTCAAAGGCTCTGCAAGAGCAAATCCTCAGGGGACACTGCTCTCTGTCACAGTCATTTCTCTCCTTTGAAGCTTCTTTACCATATGAGAAGTCATGAGAACCCTTTCAGTTGGTGAGAACAGTGAAGAAGGGTCAGAATAAATCCCTTTATTAGGCATTATTTTGTCTAGACAATTTTTCTTGGCCAGAGAAGCCGTACAATCAGCTTCAGTTGTCAGACTAATGGTAAAATGTGAAAATACAAGCCAGGTAAAACAAGCCTGGAAGAGGGGAGAAGTTTGGGAAGGCTGGAGAACCTGGAGTCTACTTATCAGTGGTAGATCTGCCAAAAAGGCACAGCTCCATCAAAGGTTAAACCATGTCTGCATAGTCAGAGGGAGCTGAAGGCAAACCTACCAAAGCTTTGTTGCTTTACAACCTTCAAAATGCAAACTAGGGTTTCAGGAGGTGGGCAGATGCAAGGAAGCTCTCTCTAGGTTCTGGTAACCTTAGCTTCTACTACTGCAGACCTGGCAACTGGCAGAAGGGTGTATGTGCCTACTCATTTGTATTGCAAAGGGGAGAGTTAAAATGCTGCTGTAAAAACTAAGCGAAAGTCCTTGCTGTGAGAGGAACTTGGGAAGGGCTGCACAAGCACACAAGCTATCTACAGATACTGGGATGGACATGTGTTTTTCCTTGTGCTCAGAGACACGACAGCAGCACCAAGCAAATCCCATTACACTACAAAGGCAGTTGCTCTGCAGCCCCACACCAGGACCCCAGAGTAGCGGTGTTGGGCCATCTGGAACCCACTGTGAGGGAAACTGTGACCCCTGAGTTATGAGCAAACTCCTACTGCCCCTTTTATCCCCCAGAAAGCCCCCGCGCAGGCACCGGCACCTGCAACCATCCCTCTGCAGAACTAACACCATTTCACACCTATCTGAAAAGGCTTCCCTCTGCATGTCGTGGTTTCACCCCGGCTGTGGGTTGAGATCCACGCAGCTGCCTGCTCCTTAAAGTAAAAGAGCAGGGGAAGAGGGAAAAAGGGGGGAAACAAGGGAAGGGAAAAGGAAGGGGCAAATAACTCCAAAACCAAGAAACTAAGAGGCCCGTGGGTTGGGATAAGGATAGTTTACTAAGAGAACAGAAAGATAAAATATAACAATGCTAACAGGACTTTAAAGCAAAAGAATATGAAACAATTAATACACAATGCAGTTTCTCACCGAACCACACGACTCAGGCCGTACCACCCAGAGCTGTCCCGGAACCCGACCGTCCCCCCAAGAAGCACGTGTCCCGAGACCGCCCCTCTCCTTCTTCCCAACAGCCCCCCGTTATCCTGGGCAGGACGTAATTGGCATGGAATACTCTCTTTGGCCCATCTGGGTCACCTGTCCTGGCTTCGCCCCTCCTTTCTCAAGAATAGAGAAATAGAAGAAGCTAAGAAAGTCCTTGACTGTCTGACTGCAACTAAGAACATCAGGGTGTTATCAGCACTGCTTTCATTTTAACTCCCAAACACAGCATTCCATCAGCTGCTACAAATGAAGTTAACTCTATCCTGACTGAAACCAGGACACTGCAACAGGGAAAGCGCCGTAAGCCTGGCTCGCGGTGGATGGCTGACCCTTTTACCCAGGAGCCATGAGGAAGCTCTGGTAAGCTGAGAAGGCCATGAGAAAACTGGCAGCATCACTGCGAAACGCACTATAAAATCCAGTCGCCACAGTAATTGCCACAGCTGGAAAGAAAGAAGAAAACTTCCAGAGTCGGCGTGTTTCCAGCCTTCCCATGGATGCCCCAAGGATGGGCATGGCACCGTGCTACCGGTGCCACAGCTGCCCCTGCACTGCTCCCTCAGCTCACGCTGAACCTGCTCTCGCTCAAGACGCTTTGCTGAACACTGGGGCTTGCTCTTCAGCAAGCTGCCTGCACTTCCACTGGCATGGGGACCTCGTGGGTCCCCCGTCTCACTGCTGAAATAACCCACCATCAACAGAAGGGGAGCAGGAGATAAACTATGCAGTGTGGGCTCTCAGTGAAGTTGACGGATGGTATTTCCCCAATCATCCTCCCTGCCCCTGCATTAGTGTACAATCTGTTGCTCTCACAGCACACCTGTTGCAGCTACGCCCCCTCTCATGGCAGCAGAGCAGTATAGAAAATGAAGGGTAAAATATAATTGAGCAGCGAGTAATCACTGTTGTGCCCACTGGAAGCAGCACATCCCATACCCACATGTGCAGTCCCAGGGGCACAGCCTCAGTCACCCCTACTTCTTCCAGAGCACAGCTCCCCTCATCACCCCCACAGCCCGTGCGCCAAGCTGGCAGCAGAGACTTGCCAGCGTTTGCAACACGAAGGCAATTCTGTGATTAAGAAGCAAGATCATCGATTTCCTATAATTCCTAAATAAGGCTGGGTAACATCTTTTAGACAGAGAGCTAATTCACTGGAAAATGCAATCTGAGGTTGACCAAAACTATTTGGAAATTTGTGCCCAGCTTGGGAAGCAGTTTTGATTCCAAAATCATTTCTAAGATGAAGTAAACTGTTCTCCCTTTTATATTGAAATATAAAGTCTTGTATGTAAACTTAAAGGTTAAAGAGAACAAAATAAAAACATGCTTTGATAAGCTTAGCAACTTTTTGTTTGGTCAGTTCTTTTTTTTTCTATTGAGAATAAAAAAATGAATTTCAGCTGACCTGAAATGAAGTTTTTGGGTTGACTCTGATTCAGCTGGGGAATAATAATAATAAAAAAAGATTTATTCCCATGGCTTTATTTCTAAAACATTGTTGTTTGGTGTCTAAAGCAACCTATTCTTCTCATTCTTTCATCTCCTTCCATCTGGCTCTTCGTGACTGCGTCTGGAAATAACGAAGAACTGTTGCAGACATCTCTCTCCACCCCTCTTCTCTGCAATCATGGAATTTTTTTCTGTCTAGCTGGGAAGACTGCTGATGCTGACTCCCATGGCTTGACTTTATAAAACAAACAAACAGAAAAATAAAGCTGCGGCCCCATTTGGTGGTTATGATAACCCAGATAGATGTTGCTTCAGGGAAAGCATCCTCTCCTCTGGGTCACTCCAGAAAAGCAAACAGCAGTGATTTAACGAGGCAGCTCCCAGTCCAAATTGTACTGGGGCTGCAAACACCCTTCTCTATCCCTGCTCTCCTCCAGTCCCCTCTCAATGCTCAGCCCTTGTCTCATCGCTTCCCATCCCTCAGACAAGACGGAGCCTGTGCCTGTCTCCCTGCTGAGATGCACAGTTCTCAGCTGAGGAGAGCATCATTCCCTGTCCTGGTACCAGCCAAACCCAGATGGTGAGTTAATGGGGAGCAGGGGCTTGTGTGCAGAATCTCAAATGGGAGGTGGATACTCACACTACAGAGTGGTACAGAGATACTCAGGCTTGCCTTGAGAAGCAGAGTGTCCAGGACTCCTGCAGAGACAACACAGCACTGCCTGCAACTGAGGAGTGGGGTGCCTGGGTCCTCTTCCTAGCACCCAGAAGTGACTCAGCTTGCAGAGATGTAAAGGGCCTGACTACATCACTGCAGCCACTTAAAAATGGGGCTTCTGAGCTTCAGTAGCCTATCCGGCCCCAAACCAGTAAGGGTAGGCACAACCAGTGCCAGGCAGGTGCAATAACAATGACCCAAATGCTTCACTGCCTCTTACCTCACTGCTCTGGAGACAGCACCAAAGCATTACACACTTGCTATGAACTTTGGTGCTGTCCTTGGCTAGAGGAAGAGGACTCCAAGCCCTGCTGTTGACCCTAAGGCTCTCTACACCCCCCACAGCCCAAGTTCCTAGAAGAGGGATGACAGCTTGAATCACCTCCAAAAGCACACACTATTCTCCGGTACTTCTTGAGGTCTTCCCAGGATGTTTTGCTTTCTGCCCTGTGGCCTGGCCGGGCTGCATTTCAGGGACACATCCTTACACATTCCTGACTTGCAGGCTTTCCTCGAAGCAGCTGTGGGCACATTGCCATGGAGGAGGAGCTGCCTTTCAGCCCAGAGAAGGGGGATACCACTGCTGGCTGGCAAACACGTGCTCACCAGGTATGCTACAAGGTCCCAGCACAAACCCCTCTGCTCTGTGGCCAGTAGTGAGTCACCTGGGACCCCCAACCACCCCAGAAGAATACAAGGCAGCTCCCCTGCTTCTCTTAAGAGCTATGGCAGCCTTAAAGAGATGCTGTGCAAAATGTAGAGGGCACAATGCCACCAGTGTACAAACTGGGTGGTTAACAACATGTTTCTTTTCTCTTTTCTCCCCATAGCTCCCAGAGCATGTCACAGATTGAGCCCATGAAGCATCACTGCCCACCTCTGTGGGCTGTAGCGAAGAAACCCAAAGAGTGCTTGAAGTCCTGGGCAGAAACTTCAGGATTTGTGCAACACCGGAGCAGCTGGCAGGAGCTTGGCAGCTGCAGTGCAGACTCCTGCATGCACCCCATCTCCCCTGCCCAGCTCTGCCACAGGCCAAACCAGACTCCCACATCCCAAGCACTGAAGGGAAGCTCACTCACAGTCTTGGAATACAGCTCGGCCCCACTGTGGTGTTAAAAGGAGAGTCTGCCAGTGGTCTGGCAGGACTTCAGCCCAACATACTCTCCCCACCACTGGTTCCCACTTAAATTCTGGCACCAGTGCAGGAGCTCAGCCCTCACAAACAGCAAGAAGTGGGGCCTCCCTGCGTGCCTCCAAACCCACCTCTTCCCTCTGGCTGGGCAAAGCTGGCATAGCTCAGGAGAGCCAAAGGCAGCTCTTGAGGATCACACCATCCTGTGGCACAGGCTGCTGGCAGAGATGAGCTCAGAGCCTGGCTGGGGACTGTAGCCCTCACTCCCTCACACACTGAGACAAGGAATTATGAACGCTCCCCCACTACAAACCAGAACAAAACACAACCCAACAAAACCACTGGAGAGTGTAAAAGAAGAACCACTGAATCAAATGGATCCAAAGAGGAAAAAAATAATCTCGGCCTCATTGAAATGGGAGGTGAAACTCCCCCTGTCTGGGGGGATCTCGAAGCCCACACTGCTCTGTGCCAGAAAGCCAGATGCAAGCCAACACTCTCGGCGTGGGGACTGCTGAGAAAACCATGGGACTCCCTCAGCCAGCCACTATGGCTGTTTCTTTGTGAGAGGGAGCTGCTGCTGCTGGGGCTGGCCTGTTCCTCTTGTGAATGCTCTGAAAAGCAGTATCCTTGTGGCTTGTGTGTATCGTATGGTTTGAGGCAAGTGCTCCCCTATTTCCCTCCACTCAGAGGTGGTCTGAGTTAGTAGCACACGCTCTCTCTGTAGGCACGTAAACCGTACCACTGCCACACGCACACGAGACAGACTACAGCCAGCAAAGGAAGATGGAGTAAAATGGCATCTCTTTTTGGGTATCCTATTTAGAAGGGTCCTTTCCCCCATGCCTCCCTGAGACAATTCTCCTTCTCATTTCACACCACGCAGGTCCACCGGCCCCCTTCCACCCCACCACACAGAAACCTCGCAGTGCAAGGTGGCTTTGTGTCACCCGCCTGATCGCCAAACACAACTCACGGCTGCTGTAGGAGCTGCGGCTGGCATGGCTCTGTCTCTGCACCTCAGCACTGCCGAGCTCTGGGTCCCCCTGGAAGGCACCCCTCCTTCCCACTGCCAGCTGCGGCCTGGATGAGGAAGCCCCAAGCAGAAGCAGCAAAGGCAGCAGCCTAGAGAAGAAATTTGTTGTGATTCCCTTCCACCATTGCTGCGGGTGGTGTTTTCAGCAAAGATGCTCCTCATTAATAAACTCAGCCTGCTGGGGTGTCTTTTTGGTACACCACCTTCCCCACTGTCCACTGGCATTTACAGATTCATAGATTACTTAGTAGAGAGTGGAAAGGACCTCTAGAGATCATCTAAGTCCAACCCCCTGCCAGAGCAGGATTACCTAGAACAGGTTGCACAGGACAGCACCCAAGTAGGTCTTAAATAGCTCCAGAGGAGACTCCACAACCTCTCTGGGCAGTCTGTACCAGTGCTCAGTCAACCTCATAGTAAAGTATTTTCTCATAGAGACGGAACTTCCCATGTTCTAGCCCACTGCTCTTTATCCTGTCACTGGGCAACACTGAGAAGAGTCTGGCCCCTTCCTCTAGACACCCAGCCTTGAGGTATTTATAAGCACTGATGAGATCCCCTCTCAGTCTTTTCTAGGATAAACAGACACAGCTCTCTCACACTTTCTTTACATGGAAGATGTTCCAAGTCCTCTAATCATCCTGGTAGCTCTCCACTGCACAATCTCCAGTAGCTCCCAGTCTTTCTTGACCTAGGGAGCCCAGAACTGGACTCAGCACTCTGGATGTGGCTTGACCAGGGCAGAGTAGAGGGGGAGGATAAAGTCCATCAACCTGCTGGCCACGGTCTTCTCAATACACCCCAGCATACCTGAAGGGGCCTACAAGAATGCTGGGGAGGGACTTTTTAGAAGGGCATGTAATGATAGGACAAGAGGGAACAGTTTTAAATTGGAAGGAGGTAGATTTGGATGGGATATTGGGAAAAAAATTCTTCACTACAAGAGTGGTGAAGCATTGGAACAGGTTGCCAAGGGAGGTGGTAGATGGCTACTCACTGGCAGTGTTCAAGGCCAGGCTGGATGGGGCCTTGAACAGCCTGGTCTAGTGAGAGATATCTCTGCCCATAGCAGGATGGTTGGAAACTGATGACCTTTAAGGTCCCTTCCAATGCAAACCATTCTATGTTTCTATGGTACAGTGAGCCTTCTCAGCTATGAGGGCACATTGCTGACTCATGGAGAGCTTGTCATCCACCAGAACTCCCAGGTCTTTCTCCGTAGTGCTGTTTTCTAGCAGGTCAATCCCTAACCTGTACTTGGGGTTTTTCTTCCCTAGGTGTAGGACACTTCTCCTTGTTAAATTTCATACGGTTACCCTTTGTCTAACTCTCCAGCCTCTGCAGGTCTCACTGAATGGCAACGCAGCCTCATCCAGGTCATTGAGGAATATGTTTAACTTCTCTCGAGTGCCAGACCGTCTGTTCACTAGCACACAACTTTGTCCAGCTGCCAGCAGCTCTTCTTGCTCTGTGTTATCAAACTGGAGACTCTCTCCCTGCCGCCCGATTGATTTTTACTCCTATAACTTTGTACTGGTGGAATCTTCAGTTTTCTCAAGGACATTCAGTCAGCCATGGACTCTGAATCCTTTCTAATGCTTTGGAGTAAGAATCCAGGTTTTGGCTCTTTTAGTCAAAAGGGAATTTAAACCAGATCTCCTCCCCCAACAATCACTTGGACATCAAAGACCAAGTGGCAGGACTCACCGGTGAAACACAAGCCACAGAGACAGGTCCCTCAGTGTCCTGCCTCCCTGCCAAGTTCTAGCTCCCCACTCCCTGCCTGTCCAGATGACTTCTCTTGTCCCTTTTCCCAAGACCCTGGTCCTACTGCTCTCCAGCAAGACTCCCCATCACAAATACCTGCAGTGAGTCTGTCACTCAAAGGCAAAGTTCTCCATGGGATCGGGCACCTGTAGAAAGCACAGAGGGCTGGAAGGCACCTCTTGAGTGACAAAGTCCTTCCCCACACCACCAGTGCCCCCTCTGGGTACAACTCCATTTACACGATACTGATTAAAGGATGTTATTTTTTGCCTGTCTCACCCATTGAAAGCCTGGGCTCAAACTCTCTTACCCTCATGACTCTTCCCCTAATGCCTTAAGGCTGACTGTATTCACAGACAGTTCATACCTAGTTTTTCATATTGCCATACAAATTCTACGCTTTAACTTAAAGCATATGAATTCTATACTTTAACTTAAACAGCACGTTTCCCTCCCTGGCATTTCATACCCTCATCCTACCCAGGATAAGGGAGGAAAATAGGTAACAATAACAGATGTCTGTCTTAATAAATGCCCTTTTATAAAATGAATCTTTTACTGTGATGAATTTCATTCTTGAAGAAGCTTCTCTGGGCAGCCAGCGCCTCACCACCCTCATGGGAAAGAATTCCTTCCTAATATCTAATCTAGATCTACCCTATGCCTCTTAACACCGTTTTATGACCAGAAGAGGGCAAAGAAAAGTTTCAAATTTGAATGTAATATTTTTGCTACAGTGCAAGCTTAGCCAAGGTTCTAATCAGGACAATAAGTCATGATGTCCAAATTCCTGTTCCTTCCAGGGAAAACAAATCCTCCATACAACAAGACGTGACGTGCAAGATTAGGGATGGAGACAGAAAGCAGAAAAGATTTGCTCTTTATTGCATTAGCCTAGGAACAAACTGAACAACAGCTCCTAACATGAGACAGCTTTAGTTGTGCTTCAGAGAGGGAGCAGCCCCCTCCAGAACTAAGAACTAACTATAACTACTGTTTTGGAGCTGATATCCATTATAAACCTGCTGTTATCTCCACGGGCAGCTGAAAGACAAAAGGCAGCATTTTCCTCATTGTAAACCCTCTCCAAGGAACCAGGGCTACTTATCCAGCAATTAAAAGCACCGTGCTACAGCCAACAATTGCTGCAGGGGCTTGGGACCCCTTTAGGTATCTAAGCGCCTGTGCTCCAGCGGATGGAGCCTGTGGAGGACTCAAAAGCAATTCCCCAGAGAGAGGGAGGAGGGGTAGGGATGCAGCTATGGACCAGCTGACATGCGGCTCTCCTACTTTGTTCCCTTAGTTTGAACTCCCATGGAAAGAAACAATTAGTGGGGCCATGTGTTCGTCCATCCGTCCGTCCATCCATCCGTCTGTCCACCCAGTTCCTCGTACAGACTTGTGACCCAGCTTCCCAGAAGGCTGGTTAAGCATAGACAAGTTCGGGCACTCACACCAGCCCTTTGCCTCCTGCAGCTGGGGCAGGCATTTCCCGCTCCTCCCCAGCACTGGGACTTGACGTTGAGGAACTGGAGGCCTCCGGCAAAGACTCTGCCTCTGCTGGCACCTCAAACAGAAGGCAGCAGACCACACAGGGACCACACAGGCTTAGTTGTCCTCTCTCCGATGAAGAATGACCCCTTCAAGACAAATCTGAGGCTCATTTTGGGAATGTGGGAATGATGCAGAGGATGGAGTAGAAAGCAGGGGAGGGAGGGAGGCAGGCTACATTGTTGTCTCTCCATCTTGGCTGCTCTTTGGGCAAATAATGGACTTCTGTCTCCAGGGCTGCTAACCAGCTGTAAATGCCTTCAGACAAAGCAAACAACAGCACAATATGAAAGCCCAGAAATAAATCCATTTCATTATAAATTCATTCTGTTTTCATTCCATTTTTCTTGCTAGTAAAAAATTTAGGTTAAGCTAAGCACTTTCTTTTCCCAGCAAGCTCTGCTGGCTGTCAGCTAACGCAACAGAAAGTTAAGCTTTTGACAGTATAATGGCTTTGTTATGAAAAAAACACAATTATATTATTTCCCAAGACAAATTCTACAGTATTAAATGTCTGAGCAACGCAGCGTTGTCCTTGAAGCTGTTGGTGAAGGAATTTTACATGGGTAGATAGGACAGGAGCAGCTTTCATGGGAGATGTGTTTTACTGCGTGGGTCTCAATTGCTCAGGAATACAGAAGAGATTTTGGAGCAGGGACCCAACCCTGGAGAGCTGAGTTACTGAAGCTTCTGCCTCTACGCCACTTGCGGTGGCGTCACCGGCAACTGGAAGTGGCAGCTGCCTGAAGACGCTTCTGTGGCATGCAGGAAACTCTGCCAGCTCATCAGCACCAGTCCATCTCTTCCAGCACACCCACGAGCAACAGCCAAGACCACCAACCCAGGAGCACGCAGAAAGACTGAACACTAAAGGAGTGAATTCCTAACAGGTATCACAGGTATTTCCATAACTCTCCACCCCAGGCAGCAGGAGAAGCCATGAACGCTGCCCAAGAGAACTCTCCTGAACACCATAAAGAAAGGGAAACAATCGGTGGAACTGGGTGGTTTTGGGATGGGCACAGAGTGCTGAGGCTCAGAACCCTCAAAATTCAAGAGGGCCAGGCACCAGCAGGAAAACCCCAGGCATCCAAGCTCCAGTGTCCGTTCATCAAAGCAGATGAACAGTGTCTGCACTGATCCTGCATCAAACAGGGTCACTGGTGTGGTCTGCAAGTTCTCAGACACAGTTTAGGAGTTAGCACAGACCACCTGTAACCAAGAAGTAATTTGCATGCAGCCATGCTAATTAGGAAGCACGAGTTTAACAGCATAAACATGGACCATTCTGTCTCACAATCAGCAAACCAACCCTTCTGTTTGATTAATTAATGCAGACATTGCCAAAGCCATGGCAGAAACTCAGCCACTACCTGTGAGGAGTCAAGCACCACGATGGGAAACCTAGCAGCAGCCAAGACAAAAGCATAGTTTTCCATGTCTGCTGTTTGCAAGGCACCTGTGGAAAAGACCAAGGCACACAGAGCTGTGTATCTGAAACAGCAGCCCTGATACACCTCCACATCTTCACTTCGGTTTGCACCGGACCTCCTTTGAAGGTCATCAAACCCATGGAGAGCAGCCAAGCCAGGGGATCCACAGAAGACACCTCAAGTGACTTAAGAACACATAGCATCCCAACCCTTAACAGCAGTCTAACACTGCCTCTTATGAAACCATCTTTCCTGTTGCTGAGAACTTTGCCACCACTGAACCACTCAGGTTGAAATTTTCCTCACCAGGTGTTTGCCTCAGGCTGACACTTCCTTTTGAAGTGTCAACAGAAAAAGGTCAGTGGTTTCTGAGAACAAGATTAGGTTGGTTTGTGTGTGTTAGAGGAACTGTAAAAGTTGGTGTACTCAGAACATGAAAAAGTCTTCAGCATCTCTACAAGAGCCTGAATTTGGTGAGTCACACCGGTGCTATCCAGATTTCTCAAAGACTACAGCAAGCACGTCTGCAGAAATCAGCAGTTCACACGCAGTCAGTGACCCTTGTAGCATCTGATTACTTCTGAAACTCCAGCCCCTGCAAAGAACAATCCTTCCCCTTATGATTCAAGGGATCCTGATTATGTTGCCCATGTGCTAGCTGAACAAGCTGCCTTCTGGGACTGACAGACTTCACGGGCAGCTGCTGCTTAAGAGTACAGCACAGAGTGATGAAACGAAAAGCAGGGGATTCCATTGCCTGTCAGGTCATCAGTCATTAGAGCCAGCAGGAAACAGTAATTTAGGACAAATAGTACAAGGGTGGAGAACTGAATCCACAGATGTTTTGCATGGAAGATGCAGGCTCAGGACATGACAGCCATGTTCTGTGCTCCTTAAAGCCAGCCACGTGGTGGGATCCAGCTCAGGGTCTGAATGAGTACCAGCACCAGTCTGAACACACAGGTACTACAACCCCTTTGCCTGTGAAGGAGGCTGAGCTACTGCTGCCCCACTGATGAAACATCTCAATCAGCTGGTAAGCAAGCGCTGTTGATCCAAGAGCCAACCACATGGGCAGCTCACGCTTCATCTCTGACCTACAACTGGGTTATTTTTCTTGAAAGCAAAGCATTTACTGGTGCTTTTAACAGTATGAAGTGAGCAGTTGCTGCCACATCTCTAGACAGAGCATGAAGGCCATCTAAGGTGATTACTGCATTTGTTTGTTCTTGTCTGCAGTGAGAGAGATGTAGTAACAGCCTACCTTACAGAGGTTTGATGGCAGCTTAAGTAATCAACCAGCAAATGTTCTAATGGACTGAGATAGATGATGCAACAGACAGCAAAACATAATTACAAATGGTCTGTCCCAGCAGGACAAATGACATCGAGGAATGCCAAACTAACTGCAGCCTGAGCTCAGCGCTACAGGCCTCAGGACCTTTCCTTGCACACAGGAGAACAGCACCTCCCTATGGCACTCACTCCTAGAAGGGCCTGGGTCCTTCTGGGCAGCTGGGTCTTGCCAACACAAGGTATTGCCTCCGAGCGCCATCTGCCCTGGTGGCCCAAGCAACAGCCGCCCAAGCAGCACCTCTCTCCCAGTGGAAATGGATTTTTCATGGAGCTGCAGTTCAGCAGAGTTACACCCTGGAGCTCAGGAACAGGGAATGGGAGATGTCCAAGGCAAAAAACAAAGGCGGTGGAGCAAGGTAAGTGACAATGCAGCGGCTCCCAGAGAAGTAAACCTGCCCAGCAGCTGTTCCTCCCTGAGCAGTGAAGGTGATTGTGCCAGACCTTGGGAAACGGCCCAGAAACCTGAAAGTTTATAGCAGCAACGGAAGCCAAGATCTCTGCACAGACAACAGATCTCCAATTATCAAAGCCAGCTCAGTTGGCTTAAGGACAGGTTATTTCCATGGTGGTTTTTTGCTTGCTCATTTAACAATTAGATTTTTTGTGCCTATCTGTTTTCCCCCATAACAGCAAGCAGCCAGACTCTAGAAAATGTTGATAGGCCTCCCTAAGCAGAGGGAGTGTCTGTGATGCAACCTGCAATGCCACCCTACCAATGCTTTCAAACGCTGGGGTATCCATCTGCCTCGAATCAGAGGTGATACTACTGTTCATCTGAGCCTGGCTTCCCAGCCTCCTGGGAACCATGCTACAGAAGACATGTTCTCCTATTTACCTTCTGCATCCAGCCCAGTGTGGCTCCCTCTAACCTTCTCCTTTGAAGGGAAAATAAGACTATCCGGTCTAGTTCTTCTGGCAGGTCAGAACATTCCCCAGACAGCCTGACATTCACAGATGCTGGAAACACTTAAGTGATGCAGAAGGGAAACAAAAGCCTTCAGCCTCTGCTAGAAACTCAACCCACACCACCAGCTCCAGCTTAACACTGCCTGAATATTATCCTCTCTGATGTGGGGCACTCAGATCTGCAGAGAGGGCAGCTACCATGCTCTCACTTCGCCAGCAATGACACAGAAATGGCTGAGGCAATGTTTCTCTACAAACCTCCTTGTTTATGGAACTGCACAGACACCCCAGAGACACCTGTGGCAGGCTGAAACTTGGTGTTTTACATGCTTTATGTCAAAAATCAAATCAAAGGCAGGGGGAGCACACTGAGCTTGGATGTATTTTAAGTTAAACAAGCATAAAATATTTGGCAAGTTTCCCCCATTTAATGCAGTATAAACAATATTGGTATTTGACAGAGAAAGTTTTCAGTTTAATGAACCTGGTAACTGAAAAGCAGGTCACACTATTTTTGTGGTTTCAATTATGCCTGGGGCAGCCCCAGCTTTTGCTGCACCATTGGCAAAGTCCATGTGCAGAGTGGCTCTTTTCCAGCCAGGGCTGCTCTGGGATGGTGAGAGGAGATGGTCCAGAGGGATAGTAGGTTCTCCTGCAGCACCCAGTGAAGACAAGGGGATTTTTGCCATTTATTTCAGAGAGGAAAGAAAAAAACTGAAGTAAAAATGAACTCCAATAGACATAAACCCAAGGCAGATTTAAGTGTTTCAGAAGGCAGCCTCTGGCAAATCCAACTGCAGCAGTTTAAGACATTAGCTTGCACAGCTGTCTGCCAGCCTTGGCTGTCCACCTTGTTGGCCAGCCAGAATTTACTGCTCCTCTAATAAAGTCAGCAGAAAGAAATACATGCCCGTGCCTCAGCCACTACAGTTGGCAGCCCAGTGCATTAGACTGAACTGCTGACGATCATCGGTTTTCAGCAGAACTGCAGACTCGTGGCTGTATATCCAAGGAGGGTAAGAACAGTCAAGAACAGAACAAAATGTCTACTTCTCTGTGAAAGGCTTGAAGACTTGAAAGAAAACGGGCAAATAAATGGGCTAAAGAACAAGAGCACTATGTTTATTCTACAGAAATTGCTTCAGTGCCTCTCTTCAGCATCCTCTGCTGTTGGAATGACTGGTCTGGCTATCTACTGCCCTCCTGCCTCGGGGGAAGGGAGTTGTAGGTGCAAAAGAAAGGCAGGTCTGCATGAGCCACACCACCGCTCATGTCCCCCCACCAGCCCAGAGCCCCCTGTGACAGCAGGAGCATCCTCCTTCTCTCTCCTCCAGCTAGAACTATACCAACAGCTCTCCTGACCTGAGGCTTGCACTTCTGACACCATTCTCCAGGGTTCGGCTCCAGGAATGACATCATCTGAATGTATAAGCAGTCTATGTTTACAATTCCTAATGTTTCCAGCCCTCCTTCTCCTGTGCAGAGGAGAGATTTCAATGATAACATGCCATGTGTCTAAAGAAAATCAGATAGGAAACTCAGAAGGGACCGTGTGTTTTCTTTTTCAATGAAGATTTAAGAAACCCCAGGAAACTCCCACACCCAAAACGTGTTCCCAGAGCTGGCTTGGACTCAAGCACACCAGGAAACCAGTGGCAGCTCTTTGAATACTGAGAACAAATTGATCAAGTACGTATCATTGTGTATGTGTAGACATTATTCTCATCTACTGGATGTCACACCTGCCTCGCTGAACAAAGCTATGCTAGATACTACCTACACAAATGTGCAGGCTGCAGGAAGACAATACAGCAGGATCTGTTTTGCCCCTCATGATTTTAGAAGCAGCTCATGTTATTTTAACAATGTACTGAGCCACAATAAGCAGACTTAAGGTGCTGCAAGTCACCCTGAAGGTTCTGCAACAATTGGAAGTTAGTACCATGCAATGGAAGGTTTGTTAACAATGCACAGAACTTCTGGATTTGAGGAAAAAAAAATCTTGGTTTGTTTTTCAAAGAAAACCACCCTTAACTTCTCAGCTTCCCAATAATTTGGCTTAGCTCAGTTCAAAATAATTTTTAAAAGCGAACACCCCCCTCCTCCCGCCCCCCCAGAATGAAAACAACCCACTATCCAGAGAAGCTCCTCTCTGGAGGTCTAATGTGTCTCCTAGGATAAACTCACAAAGCTTGCCCTGGCCCTTCCCCTGTTTGGCTGCTGAGACCTCAGGTTGGATGCACTTGTAAGATACCAGCTCTAAAAAGTTATCTCACCAAGCTGAAGGATGGGATGCATGCACTCCTTTAGCCTTTGGCAAAAGCAAGACACAGTAAATAATCTTAGCTTGCAAGAAGAGATTTACTGGAATCACAAGATCTAACAACTTTATCACAGCCTACACAAATCCAGCTGCTGGCTGCACATCCCTCCTTGCATTCCAACTGCTCTGGCACTTGCAAGACCCGAGTCACTTCGGAGTGCTAACTCAAAAGCAAACAGCCCTGACCAAAGAGAGACTGACCATCTTACAGTGAACACGACTGTCTGTCACATCGGTGCTGATCTACAAGAGCTTGTCGCCCCCAGGGTCCTGACGCCAACCTCCACCTTACCGTGCGCACCCCAAAGCCCTTGCCCATGCAAGTGTTAGCTGCTCTTGTGCTTGGTACCCTTGACCCCGTGAAACCCGTACATGAACCCAGCCCCAGCAGTGACCATTTATACACAGCACCTTTCATGCTGCAAGTCAGCAGCGCCAAGTCCACGGTGCAGGCGAAAATCAAGCGTCTACAAAGGCCGTGGCTAGGAACGAATGCTCCCTTGCAGCAAACATATCCAAACTGGTTGTGAATCAGTTCCTGACGTGTTGCAGCTTACTGCTTCATCCACCACAGTAAAGCTGGCTCAAGTTCAGTTAGGCGATTCAGGGGACACTCTGGGTGTCCAGTCACCCCGACTGTGTGATGGCCATTTGAGCCAAAGGGTGGAGCAGAGCAGCTGCCCAAGCTTAGGCCTCCGAGTCCTCTGTTACAGCAAAACACAATTGATTTTCATGAGCCTCATACCCTCCAGAGCACCAGGGCAGCACAGCTGCCATAGGGACCTAACCCTGCTCCTTCAGTTACCTCAATGTCTCATTAAATCTTCTTGTTTCTTCCCCTTTTCATGTATCAACACACACACATTAAGCCACCATCCTTGACACACATGCTTTACTTCTGTGTGCTCCATGCATGGATTCCACTGTGCTTCTTCACCTTACCTGAGTTTTCTATCTTCATCTGAGCCAATATATTGTCATCTCCCCCTCCCCCATTCCCTGCTGGAAATCACGTAACTGCAGAGAGATCAGACTACACTAGTGCTGGGACAGCAGCCAGCAGTACGTGGTGTGCCTGGCTTTTAACAGCTACATCCTATCAGAAATAATGATGCAAATACAGACACTCTTCCCTGAGACACCCTTATACATTCAGCACCTCCTAGGAACACATAGTGCTGCTGGATGGGACAGAGGCCAAAAGGAACAACTTTGGGACACCTGGTACCTGCTGACTAAAGGAGCAGCCCTAGATCAGAAAGCTGAGATAGCTGTATGCACATTCTCCTCCACTGTACAAGACAGCTCCTTCCTGAGGGCAAGCATGAGCTGCACCACATTTGCAACTAAATGCAGTCACAGGTGGAAAGCTCACCTTTAGGAACCTCATGCTCTGATGCATAACCAGGAGGATCCTTAGGTTCTACCAAAGCACCTAAGTACTTGGGTGCAGACTCCTGTCACCATTCTGGAGAGTAACTCCCCTGTTTACCATCAACCTTAGATATATTATCCATCTTCAGTGCCCTGGATTTCAGCAGCCTATCTAGTACCACAGAAGAGGTCTGTGGGAAGCAAAACTGGACCTTCCAAGCCCTGCCAGGTAAGCCCATCCCCACCCCTCTGCCAACAGCTTCATCAGGTCCATGACACTGCCTTGCCCACACACCTCCTGAGTAGGAGTAAGGACACAAAGCCCCCTCACGCAGAACTAATCTGACGGATGCAAAAAGCATCCATCACTGAGTTGTGGTACCATGTGTCCTTGAGTACATCACCCACTGCCCTCTGGAGTCAGCCTCTGCAGTAAGCAAGCACTTGACAACTGCCCTGTCCCAGCAGGGGAGGTGGAAACAGCCCCTCCACAGCTGCACACTGCTGGAGGCTGTGAAGGGAGAGGCCTCGCCGGGCCCTGCCACAGCCCCAGCTCTGGCAGCCTCTCACTCTGCTGACTGCGGGAAGCACAGCAGGGATGGGTGAGCAATCCCTGGACCATGGCCAGCACAAGCTGTGGCACAGCTCCAGGCCACACTGGCCACACTCCTTGCCTCCCCTTCTGGACTGCAGCATCCATTGGCCAGGCTCTGTCTCTGGAGCTGCCGAAGCTGCTGGAACCTTCCTAAGCCCACGGGAGTTTCCCCCGGAAGGGTGGGCGCTGGAGGAGAAGCCCACCTGGCCACGATCTTCCATCCCAGCGACACACAGCGACTCCAGCAGGTTTTGTACAAGAGCGATGATGGGGACAGACCACAGCTTCTCTGAGAAAGTGTTGACACTCTCCTATCTGAAAAACGCAGCAGCCTGCAAAGGGACCTCTCTCATGGGGGCTGTGGCCAGTAGCGGCAGGTGGGACAGGGCAGATTGATGGTAACAGAGCATTTGTAATTAATTGCCCTTCCTCACTCTCTGCTTTCCCATGTTTTCTCTTATGCCTGTGCAAAGACAAAAAGCAAAAAGCCATGTATCCCCTCCTCCCCATAAACTGGAGTTGTTTTGGGTCTGAGTTCAGTTTTCAGCTACACAGGGGCAGGGGAGGCAGAAGATGGAGCAGGCAGGGAAAATGGCAAGGGGGGCATTCACCTTTCTCTGTGGCTACTCATGGGCAGAGCAGCTTGCTCCCACTGCGACACTGCTCCTTTAGACACAAGCTGCGAGCAAGTTTGGCTCTGAGTTTAAAGAATAAAATCACAGCCCTGAGGAACACAGGGCTTTGTTGCCTATTGTCAGACCTTTATTTAAAAAAATGAGGTTTGAGCTCACAGCAGAACACAGGGCAAATACATCACCTCAGGAGATTAAGCCACCTCCTCTCACCTCTCGGTGACAAAAAAAAAGACATAAAGGGACTTCCAACTAGCTTGCCCACAGAAAAAGTGCACAAGCTGTCTTGAATGCCTCTGCTACCTTGTTAAGTCTGCCTTGCAGGAAGATGCCTTAAAACTGTGAGAGCACAGACTGACTTTCAGGCTAGCCCACCCGGTCTTCCCAAGGTGTGAACTGGAAGGGACCAGAGAACAAGAAATGCAAAGAACCGCCTTCTTTCTCTGAGAGGAAGGAAAACCCCCAGACTCCCAAAGACAAACTTGGAAATGGAACAAAAAAAGAGGTGTTTTAGAAGCCCCTGGATCTTTATGATGCATTCTTAGTATGGAAGTTTCCAATGGTCCAAGATCCAGCCTAGCCCATGCCAAGCTCTATACAAACACGTCAGAAGAGAGCCCGTGCCCCTGGGACAGCAAGCAAGCAGGATTTGCTCTTGGAAGAAATTCCTATATTGTTATTTGGCTAGAAATGGATTGTTTTAAAAAGGGTGGAGTGAACAGCAAGAAATCAGGCTCTGCCTGCACCTCTTTAGCTGTATCCAATGTAGATCAGACTCACGCATGGGTGGTGGTTTGAGTTGTCTAGAGGGGGGAAGCCCATCTGCTCTACATGCCCCCCTCAGCCCCAGGACTGATGCCTGCATGTAAAACAAAGTCACACCTAGAGACAGATCCAGCCTCCAACACAAGAGAGCTGTCCCTCCCAGCAAAGCCTAGTTCATCCACCAGTCTCTGCAGTGAGAAAAGGAATACAAATCAGAGTAACAGCAGTAGATGTGTGCTGGTGTTGACATGGGACCTCATAGTGCATGAAGACGTGCTCACCCATGTCAGGGGTACAACATCCAACAGCTCTCTGGCCCCAGGTCTGCCAACCATCAGTTTAGGTACCGAAGTGCAGGTGTTCAAGAAACCACATTCTTCCTGGATACCCTGAGGCATCAGCAGACTGTATTAGCTGCTCTCCCCCTGCCCCAGGAGCCTGCACCCTTGCACTGGCCCACAAGCCTGGCAGTTGACTGGTCTGGTGAAAAGAGCCCTGTGACAGTAGAGATGCTGCACTTGGGCTTTGGCTGGGGAGCACAGGAGCTCTAGCAGGACTGAACTGAAGCTGCCTGCCAGAGGACAGGCTCCAGCTGGCTGCAGCACTACTGCACGCATGCATGCCTACTACAGGGCAGGAACTGTGCTTAGCATGCACCCCCTCCAGTCCCCAGCCCTGTCAAGTTGCACTTGTGAGGTGAAGAGGGTGGAGAAGCCTCTAAATATTGGGCTTTAACTTGAGCGTGTTCTTACAGAAAGCCCCAAAACAAGGCTTTAGTTGGCAGTGACAGCAGCACATTGGTGTGCTGTGGGAAGATCCCTATTATGAGAATCTCACCAGCTATGCCTCCTGATGGTGTAAGGGTTAACATATATAACCTCCTGGTATTAAATTATGGGTCATACTACTTCTTTCTCCTCCTCACAACCTACACTGCCTAAGGCTGTCCGGATTCCCCGTAACAGCACATGGAGATGCCCTGTCATCAGTTGCCAAGGGAGCGCTAAGAGGCCAGGAAAGGGGATGCAGTGGTGGAGACCCAGTACCGAGCAAGTGATGAGGAGCCATACCTTACCAGGGGATGGCTGGAGGAGCTGTTTTGTTTGCCAAGACAAGACTGGGAGAGGTCCTTCTCACAGGCCAGAGTTAGTAGGGAATGGCTGAGCGGTACTAAAGGCCTCTTTCAGTGGATTAAACACAAGATTCAGCATCTGGAGATCAAAACTAGACAAATGCAAGCCCAAAGTAAGGTGTTAACAGCATGTGGGTAATTAACCAGTGCAGCAACATACCAAACACAACGGTTATTTTCCATTTGTGGTAATTACTTAATCAAGACTAGATGATTTTTAAGACACACTTTAGAGTCCAGAGCAAATGGAATTAATCAGAGATGGATATATAGGCTGTATGATGCAAGAGGGCACAAGTAGTAATGCACAATAGCTCTTCCAGCCTCACCAGCTACTAAGCTATGGGGAAAATTGCCCCTTCTAGTCTCAGTGGAGTTGGCAGACATATTTGTACATCAGCATGCTGATGTTTACATGAAATAATAATAACAACAATAACAAGTTGCATTTCACCCACACCTCTAATCTGAAATTCTCTGAGCTCTTTAACGTCACTATGTCAGTAAGCCTGACAACTCACTGACTGATAAATCAGTATTATCACCCCCTTTCATCCAGCTTGAACTTTTTCAGAGTAGGTAATCATCTGCTTAACCATTTACATGGGAAACAGGCTACTGGTGATGTTGGGCACCTACTTTAACGCCTCTTGGATGGAAAACATTCACGTAGGGACCTTGCTGAAGGTCTCAGGGTAGGAAGCAGCTTAGCACACAAAACTGCGCAGCAGCTTGCTGCCTGCTCCAGACACTCATCCCCAGTACATACTTTACAGCACTCAAAAATGCTTTATAACCTCCCTAGAAAGAAATCTGGTAGCAATGTACTACTTAAGACCAGAAGTCGAGAATTAAAATAGTTGGGGGGAGAGGGAGAGAGAAAGAATGTTTCCTAGCTGTTTTAACAAACATCTTCATATATGACAGACAGACCAAAAGAAAGTATTTTCCATTAGTTGCCATGACAACCAATGGAAATCTCTAACCCATCTTCTCTCCCTCGTGAACCTTTGACAGACCTGTCAGTGAAGCAAGCGGCTATGCCCTGTGTAAGATTCTCTACTTAACTACAACATAGAGCTCACTGGGAAATCTGCATCGCCACCATGTCAAGTGCTCCCCTTACAGCACATCTACAGGTTGCCTCCTCGGAGATACAGACAGCTGGAAAGATGCTTGCTGTTCCTCTGAGATTAAACACACTCCAGAAATGCAATCCCCCCCACAAGATGCCCCAGCTCTCTCACCTTATGCCCTTCCTGTCTACCTCTCGAGCTCCACAAAAACATTTGACAATCTCTTTCTTCTCATCAGTGGCCCATGTTAAATGTGGCCTGTACAAGCCATTTCTGTACCCGTTTACTGCCTGGCAAGAAACTGCCATATCACACAGTAATTCTGGCCCACATTTTATCTCCATTTTCCTCACTATTGTTGTCATTGCTGATAAGGAGAATAAGCCTATGCAGTACTTGCTGCACCTTCTGCATGACAGCTTTTAAACTTTTCTTTACAGGACTGCAACCAGCTTCATAAAACCTTTTGAGAGGCACAGCACCATCATCAGCCTTATTTTACAGATGCCTAAGTTACACTGCAACTTAAGAGGAATGAGGTGCCTTGCCTGAAGGCTAGATACATGTCATAGCCTCGTGATAAGAGCGAGAACAAATAGGTCTGGAGAGAAGGGTCTGTTTGCATTTTATTGATGCCTACAGGCTCTCTAGTTGTTTGACCCACAAATGCTCAGAGTTCCCTTTAGTCCCTCCACCTTGCCAAAACCACACAGCAAAGAAATATAAACCTGAGCAGGGAAAAAAACCCCAACCAACAACACAAAAACCCAACCCCAACCCCAACAGTTGTCTGTGTTTAGTGCTGGTTTACCCATGACCTTGCATCTGCAGACAGTACGGCCTAACTCGCTCTAGCGGCGGGATGCGTGCTGCTGCACTGCAGAAGAGCTTGGCAGTGATTTGTGAAGAGGCATTAACGCCCAGCTGTTCTCCTGTCTCTCTCAGTTTTCATGTGCACAAAGTTAGGAGAGGCCCAGGCACTGCACTGATACCACGTGGGTTCTGGCTATTCGTACGCCACAGTGAGATTCAGTACCCACCCATCAGGATGCAAAATCCCCAAATAATCTGCATCAACTGCAAGTTTTGCTGCATTCTCCTCCACTTCCCTTATCCCTGTTGCTGGAGGTACCAGCAAGTTACTTCCTAATGGCCGAGTCAGGTAGCTCTGCGTACGCGTGTCTGTATGTAAACACGAGGTGTAACAAGCCACGTTTCAGGCCGTGTGATTAATAACTTTAGCTCAGTCTCCTCCACAACACCCTCCCAGGGGACTGCACGCAGCTCTGAGCGCTGAGGAGGGAAGGGCAAACCATGAAGTGCGAAGGCGAGCAACAACAAGCTGTTCCACAAGCTGTCTTCCCAGAGATTCCTGTCTCGAGGCCGATGCATTCGGTGGCTACGCAGGTACGATCCAAAGGGAATACTTACAAAATGCTTCTCTGCTCTGTAGTAAAAGGTGGTCTCAGGCTGGAGCTTTTCCTTCAGGAAGGGGAATAAAAAGCGTCTTTCTACTGTGCCACAGTACAGAGCTGTGGAACACAGTATCTTGTAGGGAATTAATACACTTCATTAAACATGGCTGAAACTGGCTGCTGCGTTTAACATTTATTTGAGGATGTTCAAAGGTACCAACAAACACAGAGTAAGATCACATGAAGCTCTGTTTCTTTAAGCAAACAGGGAAAAAAGTTCTGCTTTGACAGGAGGAAGGGAGCTAGAAGGAGATTAAAGGAGGTGAGCTAAGCACAGAGCTTAGGGGCCCCATAAACTGTCTACGTGTATGAAGCAGAGATAACTGCACGGGAGAGGCACTGATTATCACTGAGCACAGAGGTTTAATTAGGACTGTTGGGACAGAATAAAAAGATTAATGGCCTACTTGCTCATAGAAGAGGACCATGAAGAAAAACTTACTGACTTTGAGATATTCCAGAGCGCGGTATCATTTTTCACAGAACTGGAAAGGGGCATCACTTATCAGGGATGCACTAAAGTGAATTTGACAAGACACTAATGGCTACATCTTGTACAAGCAGCTACTAATCCCAGGACATGCAGTAATACCTTGTAGAAGAAACAGTATATTTTTCTAAAAGAGGATGCTTTGATTGATCTTGAAAAGAGTGCCCCAAAAGCATCATCATGTTTGTCACCAGGCCCTCTGAAAAACTTTGCACATGGGCTGCAGGAAAACATCTTTCTGTGTGCACTTCTCAGGTGAACAAAGGCTTGACATGCCTCTCACCCTCCTGAAAGTTCTCCTTTCAGCTAGGCAGGGCTGGTCACACCACAGCCCCAGTCCTGCAGCAAATCAAATGTAGGAACACTCCATGTCAAGGACATCACAGGCCATCTGCCCAGCTCTGGTCACAGGAAGGGCGATGAGCCAGTTGCGGAGCAAAGCTCAGCACATGTGAAAGCCCAGGCACCAAGGCTCACTCTTTCACTGTGAACCAGGTATAAATGAGGCTGTTAAAATATAAAGTAATCCCTCCGTACCCTTACGCATCTTCTACCAACAGGTCTGGGCCCCAGCCCTAAGATCCATACAAATGGAGCGTCTGTTGTAACCTGACTTCCACCCGCACAGCAACTGGCGAAGGGGAGCACCCCCTGAAGAAGATTAGGCCAATACTACTTGTATGGCATTCGTCATCTAGGGGCTGGAATACCCCAGGGCTTTCGTCACGTGGAGCAAACACGCTGTGCGACAGGAATACGGTGGCTTTTCTGCCAAGTTCAAGGCTATGTGAATGCTTGGTCCCCTGCAACCTTAATCTTCCAGAGCCTTGGGTTTGAATGTGTGAGCTGCAGACCAGAGCTGGGTCACAACCTTTTCAGTTATCCCTGAGGAATTTTACTCAGACAACTACACGATCCAGACATAGCAAAAATTCCCTAAGGAAATCTCTTCCTCCTCCATTTAGGAAATGAGACAATTCCAATCCCTCATGCTTAGGCTTCCTCAAACATAAACATAAAAAAGTGGCCAAAATGCAGGAGGGGAAAGAAAGCCCCAGAGCAGCAAGGAGTACATATGCTGAGAATTACATCATGCAGAAGGAAAGCTCTTTGCTTCAGGCTACAATTACTAGCTCTTAAAAGGCAGGGGCCACTCTAGCACAGCCAGCACCTCTCCCTGCCTCCGCCAACACCATCCTCCAGATTGATTTATCACTGGGAAAACAGTAAGAGACTCTGCCATCGAAGCTTTCCCTGGGCAACATGGTGCTGGAGGCCAACCTGGCAGCTGGCCAGCACCTACTGAACTTTTCCGTCTGGCCCAGTGGATGGATGAAAACACCTCGTTCTGTCCCTCAGATGCTCAAGCCCTGGAATGTCTTGCCCTGGCAGTGGTATGACAAGGAAAGAGTGGCCAAGGACAGTTATCTTACAGCAGAAGATGCATCTAGCCCATGGGCTCCTGCAGTAGGACACAGCTCACCAGTAATCTCTCCATCAAAGGCAGGTACCTTTACCAGCCCACTCCTGTCACCCCACCCTTGCTTTCTTCTTCAAGATTTTAACATCCTCTTCTCCCCTTCCCTGACTTTTGGCTACTGTGGTGTCCATTACAGAGGTCCATCTCTGGGACAGCAGTTGACAGGGTACAGCCAAGGGAAATGTTGTACTGAGAGCCATCCTGTAGTGCCCATACAAAGACGAACAAGACGGATGATGGGTTCTAACAAGTCTTTCAACCTCCTGGTTTTCCTGGTGCATCAGGTATTTTCCTCAGAAGCACACGAGACCTGGCACCCTCTCCCCAGTGAGACAAAAAACAGATTCCAGCCTTAAAGCACTGTTTAGCTTCTTCTGCCAAAATATTTACTTAGCTGTCAAACAGTGGAAATATGGGATCCACCTACAGCTGAGCTAATGAGATACAAAATCCCTCCCCACAATCACCTACCCCAAACCCCTTTTTCTTTTCAAATATTTTGGCCCAAGAGGGGCCTCCAAATTGTTTCCAGGTTATGGATGCCGTTGATGTGCTCCAAACAAGGTGCAGGTGCCTCAAGAAATTCCACAAATGCAGACTGGAGCAGGAGCTTGCTTATCTTCATCATCTCTCACAGGCAGCCTACATCTAATCCACTGCCCCAGGCAACCACAGGCCTGATGTCAAAACCCAAAAGGTAGATTGTAGTAAGTGGGAGAGCTAAGGCATAAAGCAGGGAGTGAGATTTCACAGGAACTTCAACGAACTTCACTTCTAGGTAGCTGGCTTGCATGGCAGGGATGGTACAGTCACTCATGGCTGATGGCTGGTGTCTTCAGCACAGCTGAGAACTGGGACACTCTTTAGCACAAGTAGTAAGAAAACGCCATGCAGTCACTGCTTGTGCTAGTTACCTGTGCTTTAATATGGCACCAAAGCCTTCAGACCTGCTTATCTGCCATTTATTTACTGCTGCTATGCCTTGAAATCGCAGTCGGAGCCCCACAGCAGAGAGAGAACAAGCAGGCCCCTGTCTAACTCAGTGCGCTAGCTGTAGCAACACACAGGAAAGCTGAGACATTTACAACCCCACGCCTGCCGCCCAGACATGACTCTGGAAGGAAGCAGACTTCACAGCCCCACAGGAGCCCGCTCTTTTCTTCTGCTGAACTCGGTGACAACGCTGTGAGGGATAAATGCCTTCAAAGGGGGGCTGGTTATTCACAGATTAGTTTAGATGTCATAGTACAGCAGAAGCCGGCCCCCATGCACAGACAGATGCAGCCTGACTGTGTTAAGGCATTTCTGGGAACTAATCTCAGCCAGCTCACAGGGTATGCAGCAAAAACACGACCTAGTGAATAGGAGTCTCATGGGCCTGGAAAGACACATCTGGCTGAGATTTGTGACAAACTCTCTTCTGTACTGAAAGAGACATTCCCCAGCTCATGTAACACCACGCAAGAAAGATCAAAGGTGCCCCATGCCTCCTGATGGGTAAGCAGCTGTACCAATAAGGGCAGCTGGAAAATGCAACAGGAGACTGTCCTTCTCTCCTTTGCTGGGAGCTGAGAGGCCTCCCAGGCAGCCCCCAGCAGCAGCCCCCTGTTAATTACCGGCAAGGAATTTGCACTCTGGCAGATAAAGTCATTCACTCGGCTACAGCACGCTCGCACAAAGCGGCTCAGACCTGAGACAGCGGCTCCACCCGAGAAGCAACATCAGGGTGCTATGCACACCCGTGTGCTACACAAGGTCACCTCTGCTTCAGAGCTTGTGCCACGCACACTGCTGCTTAGAGGCTGCTGACCCTTCAAAACAGCCAGGGAGGTCATTTAAACACTCGCATACAGGCCAGCAACTTCAGCACAAGAGGTGCCTCAGACGGAACTGCTTGGTTCACCTCCCAGACTCTGATCCCCAGGACCATCTGTGGGCCTGTGGCTGCTCAACAGCACATCCTTCGCCTTATAGACCAGGCTTTGCACAGATAAGTCTTTGCTGTCCATCCAGCTTCAAATTATTCTTTCCCTGCCTACCCATTTAAAATATGCTTATTGCCTTGAGGAGCAACTCTAGCAACGCCTGGTCTGGCACTCAAGGGCAGGATTTAATGGAAGATGCCGCCCATCAGTCCAAAACCAGCTCAAAGGAGAAAAATGGATGCAATTTTTCCTTCCGCTGAGGAGTGAAGATGTGCCTGCTAGACCAGACCTGGGAAACTAGTTTTATTACATTAGTGAGCTACATTTGATTGCTGGGTTTTATTGCGCAAAGCCAGCGCATATTAAAACAGCCCGAGCTGCCCACATGCCTGGCACCACCGTGTCTTTTCTTTCCCCCACCACGGGCAAAACACAGCAGCGCGGGGAGGACTGAGCCATTCACAAAGCTTCTATCACCACATTTCAAAGGCAAACAGACCCTACTTAAAATGACGGCTTCAGGGCCAAATATAGATATGCAATGAGATCAGGATCTCACCTCTAATTTATTCAGTTTCATTTATTAAGACAGCAGTTTTTAGTTGTCACCACTGCAGTAACACGGGTAAAGTTTAACCAAAGCACACTGCCAATGCTGGCCAGACCACATAAAAAGCCCGATGGGAGGAAGCCTTCCGAGGAAGCCTTCCCAAAGTCCAATGTACCAGCTGAATCCCCAAGCTCCATTTCCCACTTCCCCCCACCCCAGGCACACCAGCATACTATAGGCAAAGGGGGTACAAGATTTGGAAGGGGTCAAGTATCACCTCTCTACATCCAAAAGCAGCCAAATCTGATCGGAAGTGCTCAGGTGAGTTAAGCAAACAGAACTTGGCTGAAGCCTTTGTGTTTTCTCCCCCTTGACATCCCTTTTCAGCCTGTCATACAGCAAGAGTACACTAAGAGAAAAGGAGGTGGGGTGAAAAAAAAATAAAATTAATCCCAGGGTTACAACAGATGCAGACACTGCAAACAGTGTGCTAGCAGAAAAGGTTATAAACCTGCCTCCAGATGCCTGTCATCGCTGTGCTGCTCAGGGGTATAGCCCCTTCTGATCTGTCAGTAAATCTCCTCACAGGAGGACACTCGCTAGCCCTCCTCTTCTAGCCTTTTTTAGCCAAAATAAGACAAGTCAAACTAAACTGCTTACATAACTCTTGAAAAGACTAGCTTGTCTGGTGAGAAATGGGTTAAGGAAAGTTCAAGAGAACAGCTACAAGTCCCAGGGACTAAGCTGAACAGCCAGAAAACTGGTAAGAAGCAGAGAGCAGGCCAGGGCAGCAACCTCTTCCCTCAGCAAGGTTGGATTCAGGAAAGGACTTCCATCTCCAGCCTGCACCCATGTCCTCAAGCTGGCATAAACCTCTTTGCCAACATCTAAAATTCATGCTGAAAGTAACTTTCTTCACGATTCCACATCAGCTTTAAGCCAAAAAGAAAAAGGGCAGGGGGGTGGGGGTGGAAATCAACCCCCCTCACTCTTACTTTGAAGCAAGCATCCTGGTGGGACATGCAACGTTTCTGGTAGTCACAGTGGTACCACCAGCAGAAGCACTCCTGCACGCCACCCTTCAGACCTCACGGACACAGGCTTCTCCCTGTTCTCCCCAGTGTTCACGAGGTGACTTACTCCGCCAGGATATGAACAACTGATGAACTTTTAATACATTCATCCAGACATTTTAGCCTCTCCTTTTTCCTCTGTCGGGATGGATGATTCCCAGAAAATCCCTTCATCTGCTTCAGAAAACTCCAGCGACCTCACCTCTGTAGCACCCCTGTTAATACTAGTGAACGGTCGCCTCATTTAGACTCTGACCCAGGAAGAAAGAGATAAAAAGGTCTGTCTGAGGCTGGTGGCTGGCTTCCATCCGAGGAGTGCAGTTCACCGTCTATTGCTCTTGTTACTATTACTGAACTGGGCCAAGAAAAGCTCCTGAGTTTTGGCACGTCTCAGATTTTCCAGTCTGCACAAAATCATGCCAGGAACATTTACTGAAGCAATTTCTTTCTTTCTTTAAAGTCTCTAATTATGAACCTAACAATGTTGAAGAAATGAGTCTTGCACAAAAACCCCAGTACAGTTCAGATATAGTTTCGCCGACAATAGGATTAGAAGCTTAAGGCTCACTGTTAATATTCTGAATGTACTGACAGGCACAAAGTGCAAGCTACAGCAGAAACAGAAGAAGGAGAGGTTATTGCTTCCAAAAATCTGGAAGAAGGAGAGCCACACAGGGCCAGTGATGCAGGAGAGTGATAATAAGAAGCATTTTGGAGGGAGCAGTAGCATCCAAAATGCAAGCTGCTTACCTGCAGGCACAGCCCACTCCCTAGAAAAAGAGGAGGTCTAACTATCCCAGAGGGTGAAATACTACCTGTGAGCAAACTGAAGTTTGCCACTCAGCAGCCACCAGCAACAAGGAACAAAACAGAACCCCACAAAAAAAAAAAAAGTTGTCCACGGCATCAGTTTTCCTTGAGGACCCAAACCTCACTCATCACTCCCACATTCTGCTGAACTTAGACTGGAATTGCACCAAAATGTTCACTGGTTTGACACCTCAACCACCACCCCTGGAAGCAGTCAAAGCATTCATTTATTCACTCCAGCATGGACTGGCCTTGAAAACCAAGTTTTGAATACGATGGCTGTACATTTTTCTTACTTTTCAATTTGCAGGTGAGGCACGGAGACATAAGGGTACTTACACTTGGGAAGCCATCCATGTATCCCAAATTAGAGTACATTATGCAAAACTTGGGATTTAGCACTTTGACCATATCAACGTTAACGTCAGCAGGTACCCCTGAAATCAGAAATGAAGGGCCAAACGCATCCCGGCTACTTGGCTCCTGGCTCCTGACACCAAGAGGCTTTACTCAGACCACTGCCATTGCTATTTAGCTGTTATTATCATTCATCTTACAGAGGCAGTGCCGCGCATTTGCTTCCTGAAGAGGCTTCGCAGTACCACTGACCAGAACCAGCTACAGCTTACTTAGGGTTCCCAAGAAACACGAGTAAAACCCATCTGGGTTTTTTTCAGGGCAGCGTTGGAGAGGATGCATGGAAACGCCGGCTGCGTAAGTGTGTTGCGCCTTGGGAAGAGAGTGCATTACAGTATTATCATGTGCAGGCAGACGCGAAGCGCTAGCTCTGTCCTCCTGCTTCTCGGTTTTCACCAAGGCGCCCCAGCATTTGCATTGTTCGTCCCTTCGGGCGAGCGGCTGGCCGTTGCGGGGAGTTCACAGAAGCGCTTGGCTTACAGGGACGGAGCAACAGCGCCGGGCTTCACCCTGGACCCCCCAACCCCTTCACCAGAACCCGGGCTGCACAGTGCACGGGTGGGAGGCAGAGTGAGAGGGAACCATCTGCAGGATATCGGACGTCTTTATGCATTTATTATTTTTTTTTTTTTAATTCTTTTCTGAATTTCATTTTATTTTCTCCGTGCGGAGCCAAACTGCGATGCTCTAGGGCGGGGCTCGCCATCTGGGAGAAATATGTAGGGAGAAAAAATGCGGGCGGGGAGGACGAGCCGCCCACTACCCCTCACCCCACCCCCCACCCCCCCCCCCCCCCCCCCCCGAGCGGGACCGCTTCCCTCCGAAAGCAGGCTCAGCCTCCCTCCCCAGCCCAGCTTGAGTTCATTTTCCTCAAATCACTTCCACATTTCCCCTGCCGTAATTACCGAATATTTTGTTTCTGACCTCACTTTTACGGAGGCCGCCGCAACCGGGAATTCAGGCACCGTTTGCTTTCTGTCAGCAGAGCCAGGGGGTGCGGCGAGCCGGGGGGCTCTCCCTGGGGTTCGATGGCATTGCAGCAAGAGACGGGGAGGAAAAAGAAGGGAAAAAGAAAGAAACCCCACCAAAGAAAAAAAAAAACCAGGAAAGAAAAAAGAGCGGGAGAGGAAGGGGGTGCCCGGGGAAGACAACCCGGCGGCAGGCTCGGTGGGGGGAGGACGCAGCCCCCCTCAGCCCCACGGAGGGATCCGGCGGCCCCGCAACTTCCCTCCCGCCCCGGCGGCTACTTTCCCTCGTCCCGGCAGCTCCCCCTCCCCGGTCGGGATGCCAGCCGCCACCCGCCGGGGAAGGGGAAGCGATGGAAAACGCCAGAAAGGGACCCCTGGCCCCCCTCCCATGCCGGCCCTCCCCCTCCCCGGCCCGCCGCCGGGGCCCCGCACCTACCTCGGCTCGCAGGCGGGCCACGGCCAGCAGGGCGTAGAGCAGCGGGAGAGTTTTCCAGATCTGCAAGAAAGGGAGCGGGGGGAGGGCGGTGAGCGCGGGTCGGGCCGGGGCCAGGGGCACCGGGGCCAGCGCCGCCGCCAAACTTCCCACCGGGCGGCCCCGCTCACCATGCTGCTGGCGGCACCGGCGGGGCAGGAGGAGTTGCAGAGGCGCCTTCTCCGACTCTGGCTCCGGCTCGTTCGGAAGGGAAGGGGAGGGCTCCCCCTCACCCCGACCCGCCAGCCCGCGGCTCCACCCCCGGCCCGACCCCCACCGCCTACCCCCGCCCCGGGGCCGGCTCCTCCCCGACCCGCCGTGAGGGGCGGCCCCCTCCCGGAACCCACCGCCCCTCGGCGGTGCCCCTACCCGTGCCGCCGCCGGGCCCCTCTGCGCCCCACGGAGGAACCTCGGCGGTCTTGGGAGGCCGCTGAGGGGCTCCCAGGGGACTTGGCCCGTCGCGGGTATGGGGGGAGGTGTCTGGGGTCCCCTGGCCCAGCCAGCGTCCGAGGAAGGGGTCGACGCCCCACAACTGCCCAGCTTCACATCCCTCCCTGGGCAAAAGATGGGGCCTGGGGAGCCCCCCGAACTGGTGGGGGGCAAGGAAGAGCAGCGGGTGCTGCCATGGCTGGGTGCAGCTGCCCACCAGGCTGCCCAAGAGCAGCCCTCCAAGGGGGTTCGAGCCACTCCCTCAGTGTTGCAAAAAGGGGAAACTGAGGCATGAGGTAGCTTTTCTGCAGGTGAGGGACTGCAGAAGGCCACTGCCACCGTGCCCCAGCCCAAAGGCCACACTGAAATCCTGGCCATGGCTACCGGTGCCATTGGTGTCAGGATGTGAGGAGCCTTAGCCTCTGCTGGGATCCAAGTGGAACTGGCTGAGCAGAACAGACAGGCCCAGGGTTGTGCCACAGGGGGTGAAATTCCACCTGAAATTCTGCACGGTTCTCATTTACATATAAATACCTGTGATCCTCTTATTTAATCTCCTCATCTCTGACTTTCAGAAGCCTCTGGTAGCTAGAAGGCAGGATCAGACAACTCAAAGAGACTGATTGTCTTGGGTGCACACAGAAATCTCTGTTACAGCAAGCAACGCGGGTGACACCAGTTGTCAAGGGCTTTTCCTCAGATTTTGAGGTTGGTTGTAACCAACAATGGCACCTCTGGCTTTGAAATCCTGCCTCGCTCTGTAACCAAGTGTTCCCCGTAAGCCATCTATCTTCCTGTCCTGCTTTACCCTGTGCCCTCAATGCAAGCAGGCACTGCAGAGGATGCTGGTGTGTGTCCCCCCAGGTTGGAAGGTTATTCCAGCATCCCGCTGGGAGGAGCAAAATCTGGGAAAGACTTATCCAGGATCAGCCGACATCTGGTCGGTTCAATGGCAGCTGTGCCATTTTTCTGGGCTTCCTTGGGCTCTGCTTCCTCACTCTGTTTTGGTTTTAAGACTACTGTTACTAATTTTGCACTTACAAAGCATCCACCCCAGCAAGTTGTGCTTCTGTCTGCGAGCAGTACTAGCCTATAAATCTATCCTGAAGAGACGTCTAATTATGTCACTGCTGATGCTGAGCGATGTGGTTTTCATTGCCGGCTTTTGGGGTTGTTTGTTTTTTTCTTTAAACTCAACCTTTCACAGTGCACCTCTTTGGTTCGGAGTCATTGCTTGCCTTGCCTCACGACACAGCACAGGTAGCATTATGGCTGAACTCAGCTAGCCTCTAGTTTGCAGAAGCATCATAGGATCAGGCTCACCCCGAGTCACCCCGATGCGAGTGCCATAATAGGAGAAAAACAAGTGGCAAACGATAAATACATTTTAAAAGATTCATTGCTTTCTGGCCTCTTGACACCTGGCGCTGCGCAAGTGGTGCTACACGAGGAAGCTTTCTGTGCCCAGAGGGTAAAAGCAACTCATACCACTCCTGGAACAGAGCGCTAGCAGGGGTCTCCCAGGCCCCGCGCTCCCTCCCAGATACCACGGGCCATCACCTCACATAAGTGTGGTTAGCCACTGTGCTGACTACATAGGTCACTGTGAACGTGTGGTTGTTTTGGTGGTTTTTTTCTGTGTAGTCGAAGGACTGAATATGAAACACGAGGTAAAGGATTAATCCTCCATTCCATGCTGGCGTGTGACAGTGTATTTCTTCAAGTTAGTTTTTATTGCATGGGAATGGGTAGAGGTGAAAACCAAAGCACATCTCTCATGCTAGCATCAAGACATCATGCTACCACAGAAGGCCAGGTGCCCGTGAATGGAGAGGGGCGCTTGTACAGCTGCCACCCCCCTTTATGCGCAGAGGAGGCCTCGGTGTCTCTGTGAGGCTGGGGGGAACCGTCCTTAGCCCTTTGCTGGGAAGACGAGAGCGGCGATAGAGCCGGAGTTGTTTGTGGAAGCGTGAGTGTGTGTTCTGTCAGGTCACGTACCGAGGCAGGGAAAAGGTGTCTTATCTCTTTGGTCACAGCCAACCATCTCAGCACAGACAGCAGAGCCTTACCGTTCTGTATAAAGGCATACATTCTACAACCAAACTCAGGGCATCTGACAAACTGCTCACTTTTATTCCAGACTTTGGCAGTTTGAAACTGTAAACTGCACAGGAGCAGCATGTACTACCTGAGCGCACAGGAAATAAATCTGCCAGGAATCTTCGCTCTGTCGCAATGGGCCCATAATGGGGAGCTTGCATCAGAAGCACGGGAGTAAGGAGAAAGCAAAGGCGTTTACAGTTGTGGTTTCAAGCTGTGGCCATAATGGATATGGTAATTCTTCATTGCTGGCTACGCAACCAAAGTAGTATCATAAAAATGCTTTCAGCTAAAAGCTTCATTATAGGAGTGAACGATGCTTGCCTGAAATTTTGAAGGTTGCAATGCTCTAGTGGGCCAAAGAAATTGGGAATCATTGCTCTGCAGGGAAGATGTTATTCTGTTACGTACATCAATATGTCATTTCTGCTGGCACTTACTTTACAGTCACTGGCACTTCAAAACCAAACATTTTTTTATACATACGGGATCGCGAATTTTGAGATCCATACCCACGTATGCCCAAGGGTCTGTGCCATCAAAGTTCAGCTGTTGCCTGAGAAGCAGAGGGAACGAAGCCTGGACTCATGCAAGCATACATCTCATGGGTGGATACATTCTCCTGTGTTTAATAAAGTGCAGGCTCCATCAGAAGCTTTCTCCATTCTTGGGGCACTGTCAGCATCACTCCCCTGAACTCCCATGTGTCTCACAGGGGTTAGTCTGCAGCCGCAGCCTCTCCCTTATTACAGCATCTGCACACATATACACCCAAAGTGATTGTGTGAGCCTCATTTCCTAGGGAACCGAGGCTAAACACATGCCAATAAATTACTTCTTAAGCCCTCACCCAGCCCCTCTGGCTACACCATGATATCACCCTCTCCACATTACCTCACTCCCGTCCACCACCTCTGTCCTTTGCATCTCCTCCTTTCCTCCTGCCGTTTGAAACACCAGCCCTGAGGGATGGATGGGGTTGTGCTGTGGTGAAGTCAGTGACTGCCTCAACTGCCCCGCATCTTAGGCGGCCATTCAAGAAGCCCAGATTTTTGGCAAGTGGCCTTTGTGACAGGGCAGTAACCTATCCTGCTGAAGAGAAAAATTCTGCAGCCGTGTTATTTGGTGGAATTAGGAAGCAGGATATTATTTTTGAATAGCAGGTCCCTGAGTTTGTAGCCAAGAAGGCTCAGCTTGCGTGGGACCAGAGGCGCCTGTGTCGTCTTGAGCTACGTGAGCAGTGCTTCTCCACAGACCAGACTGCAGCCCTGCGCTGGCACCTGAGGCACGGCCGAGGGACAGAAACATGCCAGGACTGTGAGGCCTGAGCAGGAAGTCAAGAGCAGGGCTACACATGCAGGCATCAGAGACAAAAAAATGCTGGGATGACCATGGGGTTGGTGTGAGCCCCCAGGGCCACCACATGTGGATTGTGCAGACGCCTCGGGTAAGAACTCAGGTCTGCAGCACCCTTCTCTGGGAGTCCTCTCCTGATTCCCTAAGGAGCTTAACCAGGACCTTGCTCTTAGTCTGTGAGAGGGGAGTAGAGGGTTGGTAGGAGGGAACCCCCAAATGCACGTTCACCAGTAGATGAATGGAGTGTAAGTGATGAGGCAACTTCTCATCCTCAATTTTGGGAAGATGCTGGATGACTCTCATTATCCCAGCTTCTGATCTGCCATGCACCACCCAAACTCTTAGGTTGAGGTAGGATGGGCCTCTAGCAAATGTATGCAGCCAGGCCAACTAATTTGGCTCAAAGGCTTCAGGGAGAGTAACTGGAGGAGACACTTTTCTAACCAAAATTCAAACTCAGGTAAGTGTGGTTAAACATGATGTGAGGATGCACACAGCACACAGGTAAATTAAATCTCTTTTCTTTTTTACAGTGCAGTTATTTCTTGTATCACTTCCTTGTACTTTGGTCACCTTCCTGTTTTTTCTCCTAGTCTTCCAGCTTTGTTTCTTGCTTCATTTCCTTGCTCTTGTAATTTTCTTTCTTGCTGTGGTTTCCCTGTTCCTTGCTCCTGCTCCAGCTGCAGCATTTCTACTACCCATGCTTGCTTAAAGCTCTATTTCAGATCTGATGTAGCAAAGTGCTGTACCTTCCCCCTTTTGCCCCGCTAGCAGGTGTCTTTATTTTGCAGGTTTTACTAGGGACATTGCTAACCAAAGGCACACAAGTCTGGCACTAGCAGACTTGTATAAAATACACATGGCTTGTATAAAATGTGTTCTTTAATGGTTAGCGCATTTGATGGGCTTTGGGTATTCCATTAGCTAGAGCAGTAAAATGCCTAAACACCTCTGACAACCTGGCTCTTAAACTCTTCCCTTGCTATTCCTTATTCAAGGTGAGGTTTTCTAGCCTAAGACAAACTCCCAAGGCATCATTTACCCACGGACTTCATCTAACAGCCAGGTGTGATCACCCAGGTAAGCCATGCCCACCAGGATTGGGCACAGAACTACACCCGTGTCCAGCCTGCGTAACCATGTCCGCTCTGCAATTGCCACAGCCTGGCCAAGGGGAGCTTGATGTTCACAGTGCCTCGTAGATTCAAACTGCTCTCTGATCCAAGTCATGGTGCTCCACCCGGAGCAATAGCTGGCATGTAAGCAACAAGGTTCCCAGGCAGTTCGGTAGCACCTGCAAGGCCACCCTCCACCCAGATGTGGGATAAGAGTTATCCCAGCTGCCAGGTGTGAGCCTTTGCCATTGGGTAGATGCTGTTTGGTCACAGCGACTGGCTTGTAGATGCTGCCCAATACATCTACCCTGGTGCACAGGAGGTGCAGCTCATCTGCTTAGACAAGCAAGCACCTTATTCCATCCTACATGAGACAGTAGCTAGCAAGATGTCTGTACTTACAGCTATTTTGTGGGGTCCTAGGTGCTGCTGCCACAACTTGTTTGATTTGAGTCTGACTCCAGAAAGTCCCTCAGAGGTCAGGAATGCAATGGGCAACTGCAGAGCCTGGCAAAATAGCCTTGGGACTGGCATCAAGGTAAGGTGAGGCAGCTGAATGGGCCCATACAATCCATAAGGTGTATTTCCTAGTGTGTAGCACTACACTGCAAACCAGCATGCGGGTACAGACTGCCACAGGAATACACTTCAAGGCAGGGTCCCGACCTGCCTCCATGCCTGCTAACCCTGCCACAGGCTCTTCGCAGCGCACACTGTTAAACATGACGTTGTTCTCCACAAGTGAGGAGACATTCATTACTGCTGTCCACTTCCTTCCCCGTTACCTCCCCCATTTTGCAAACAGATTCACCGAGAAGTTGCTAGGGTCACTTCTGGCAGAGCACAGTGTCACACCCAGGACTCTGCTGCAGCAGGATGAAGTATTTCAGCTACTTTGTCCTTCTGCATCACTGAGCTACAAAAGATGTACTTGGCTCTGCCATGCTCCGTGCAGCCCATCCCCGAGATGATATTGCTGCGGAGTGGGCAGTTGTCTGCCACGGGCAAATCCCAGTTCCCACAATTAAGAGCACTTCCTCCACTAGCCGAAACAGTAGGGGATTGTGCTCCTGAATGCAGCAGGAAATCAACCCAGGATGTCTTGAGCCCAGGCACAGGCCATTACAATCTATCAATTATATCGCAACAGAACACAAACGTTCCACCTGCCACTCACTTGCCCCACCTCCCAGTCGCTGCTGTCATGCAGGGGCAGGCCTAACCTTGCAACAAAACATCCAACAAAATTTCTCAAGAGGTGTGCAAGCTCCTGCCACCCTGCTGTAAAGAAGCAGGCGCTCGCTCTTCGCCAGCCAAAGGTCATCACTTGTGGCTTGGCTGTTGGTACCCACAGCTCTTGACTACCAAGTCAGGGCACCAAGTGCCAGAAGCGTCAGAGGACATTTCAAGGGGATGTGTTCATTAGTGTGCTTCCCATGCTGTCCCAGCCATTCCCTTCTCTCCTGCCTGCCACTTTTGAACCTGCACTGCTTGCAGCCAAAGCTGTTCCAGCATGGGGCAGGTGAGGTGCTGTGGAAGAACCTCTGGAGGAAGATGCTTCAGAGCAAGTTGAAAAAATGTCTGCTGGTGGGAGCAGATTGGTGAGGGAATTCACCTTCTTCAAGCTAAGGAAGCTGGCAAGAAAGGTCCACATGACTCCCACAGCTGAGGCAGTAGGGCTGTGTTGCATCAGGACTAATATAAACATCACAGGAGTTGCTGGGGTATGTGGAACCAGCCCTTTTTTGGGTAGGACATGGACACAGAGTCAATGAGCCTGATAACATGGGGGGGATTTTGTGTGTGGGCTTTTGTGTGCCTCAGCACCATGCAATACATCTGTGACAGGTGGAAGCTCAGAGATAGATCACTGTGGTCTGAGCTCTGCAGGGCAGCTCTGTCTGGGGATGTCTCCTAACCTGCCAAATCTCTCCACACCTGTATGATTGATGATGGAAACGGGGTTCACCTCAGGATACCACCGATCCACTCAAACAACTGCCACAGCAGATCCTGGCTCTCAACACCATTACAGGACTGTCAGAGTGCATCTCGAACTCACGTCCCCAGCTCCCTGCTCCTTACCCTCCCGTTACACATATACAGAAACCTCTCCTGGGCTGTGCTGGTCAGGCATACAGTTCAGAGGACAGAAATTCCCAGCTCTGAATAATTTTGCTGGCTATTTCTCATCCTCCAAGGACTGGCAACCCGCTAGCACAGAACATCCTCACACACACTTAGCTATTTGTCCCAGCCCTTGGCAGAGTCTGGAATGCTTGCTAGAAGGCGTTCAGGAATTTTGCTGCCCAAAATGTGTTTGAGTTGTGTGAGTCGTGCCTGGGTCAGTGGGGGCTGGGTGTGGAACAGCAGCTTTGTGAGTCACTGGGTGTCTGTGAGACCAGGAGGAGAGGTCCACACAGCCTCATTTAACTGACTGTTGCAGTGTTCAGTACACAAATTCAGGATGGCTGTCCCGGTGGTCTATGAGAAAGCTTGGAAGTTGGCAGCGTTAAGTTTGAGCAGCTGATCTAGGACACAAACATTAGCTCAGGGACTCTTATAAAATGAGAGACCGTGTTGTTAAGCAAGAAAACGAGCCAATGTGCTAGTAAACACAGCTCACCCTAGAGACTGGCTCTTGTCATTGCTTAGCAATGCTATGAAATCACAGGTTCCCCTCCCAGCCCCAGACTAAGTGGTGGAAACGAAGGGTTTTTAGTTATCCTCTGTATGGAGGAGCAATGCCTGTCTTCAGCCAGAGCTCTCATGCCCCAGGAGATGCTAAGCACCCTCAGGTCCACCACAGGGACTGGCATGTGCAGTTGCTGAGCACCTGGAAATCAGGCTGCTGCATTAGGTTCCAAGTATGGAGAAAGCATCTGACCTTACACATCCCTGTTTGAACATGTTGGCCTTTAATTGCTGGAGCCAAGCTGCCCCAGTGGGTCAGGATTCATGCCAGACCTTTTACATGTGCGAAGAGGATAAACAGCTGTAAACAACACCGATCCAAAGGAAAAGGTCACTGCTTTCAACCTGTGTGAGAGAAAGAAAGCTTTTGGATTGGAAATCTTAGTGACAGGAGGCAGAGCAGGTAAGATGTGGTTGCAAGGTGGGTAAGATGAGTTGCCCCAGGAGAGTGGGGCAGGGGAGCTCAGATGTCATATTCACTCCCCTGGGCCAGTGCAGTCTGGCAGAGACCACTGAACTACCATAGATGGCAAGGGGAGGAGACACCTTTCTGACAGCATGACAGACTGGAAGAGATGAGCAAATCATGCTGTGAGCAAAAGGAAAGGATGAAAGCACTGTCAGAGGTCTTGGAAAGGGCGACAGGCAGGTCCCAGCTGAATGGCAGAGATTTGAAGGGGTCTGCCTGGCACTGGGAGGCTAAGGGAGTGGACAGATTTGCAGTGGAAATCTGACATCTCCTTCTCAAATCTCAGAGCAGTCCCACCTTTAGAAACTTCAGTTTGTTCACTGAATCTGAATCTCTGACTCCATTTAAATGTCAATGCCCAAGAGTTCCCACAGCAAGAGCTGCAGCCGTTTAGCAATAGCTCTGTTAGAGCCCAAAATGATGAGTAAAACCTCTCTGCTGAACCCAGACATCCAGTATCATTCACAAGCTTGCATCTGCCTCCATGTAGCCAGGTATAACGTCATCTGCTCCAGACAAAACACTTGGCTTGGCAGTTTTGGCTCCTGTTGGTACCTGTTGTGGTTCTGAGTCCCATTTTGGTGGGAGATGCATAGAGGCAGGTGACACAGAAGGTCTGGATGGAGGCGTGACTTGAAACTCTGCCCCCATGCAAAACTGCTCATGGTGTACACAAGTTCTGGCCAGAAGCTCTGGGATGACCGTGATAGAGGTCTCTCTCACCATCCCACTCCCCAGGAAATGCAAACCTGGCAATGGCCTGGCTCTGAGTTGAGCCTAGAAAGGACAAATTAACATAAACTGTCAATTTACATACTTTTCAGCCATTTATGGCCTTGTCTGAGCCTAAATCAAAGCCATGGTCCCTGGAAAATTTGGGCCCGATTGTCAGTGAGGCGTTCCAGAGAAAACATCACGTGTTCATTTCACGAAGTGAAACAAGACCTTTGTTCTGCGTGCTTTCCCCCCTCCTTTTTCTGAATGAGGCAGTTTTGTCCAGGGATTACAAGCCAATGTTCCAATCCCTCACAGACGTTTCCCATTATCAGAGCTGCCTCTTGTCCTCCAAATCATTTTCCACAGGACTCCTGTAACTTAGGCTGGGAAACGAAGCCAAGAGCTCAGAAGAAAGGACCCTATTGCAGGCTGCTGACAAGACTGAAAAATGCTGCAGGGTGTTGCTGGGACCACCCAGCCTGAAGCATCCTCAGCAGGGGAGCAGCTGAAAAAGATGGTTGTGGTGGGAGGATGCTCACTCTACTGTACAGCCGTTCAAACGGCTTGGTGAATTAACTTTGATGAGGTATAATCTAACACTGTGTGGAGCTGGCTGTAGAGACTGGTGGGAGACAACTGCGACTGATGATTAACCCTGTGGAGTACAGCACAAAAGGCCTCCATGTTGTACCCATGAGACCTGCTCATATTTTGTGAGATCCCCCTGTCTGGGGATGAAATAGCCCCTGCTGTAGTAAACTGCCAAAGGGGGTTGGTTGGAACTCAAGTGAGGCTTTCTGTTTGGATTCTTCTTTGCCCCCCTCAAAGAAACATTCTCTGCTCTAGGAGGAACCACATCTATGGGGCTTGGAACTAGGCCACCTAGTTACTGCACAGACCAAAGCAACTTCCTTCCTGCAAACAGAAGCCAGTTACTAGAACGGCATCAGGCTCTGATCTGTAGACTCCCCATCTTGTTATGCTCAGATGAAGAGGAGATCACCAAGCTGGGAGGGCCCATCTGAAGAACCCATGAAACCCCTTCCTGTATCCTCACATCCTTTGCCATTCTGGTCCTTGGAATCTTCTGCTGAAGTTTTTCCAAACATCACGATCTCATCTGCCTTGAGAAGGGAAGTCTGTAATGCCATGTGTGAAAGAAAGTTAGGGAGCCACTAGATGAGAACCATGCATAAATGAGATTAGCTTCCCAACAACACATACTCAGGACCCCATCCAGCTGACTCAGCTCAAGGAACTGAAAAAAGCTACATCAGAGATGTAAAACAGGTACTCACAAACACATCTTATATTGCTGCAGGAAGATTTGTTAGGACTCCTCTGTCAGCATCCTACTCAGGAAGGAGCGTGGCTTTGTTATTCTATGGGCAGGGGCTGGTTCCCCTGGGACAAGGGAGATCTGGGCAGAGGTATACTGTATTTTGCATTTTATCAGGCTATTCTGGGAAGCAAAAGGTGTAGGCGGGCCTGGTTTCCAGCATCAGAGCTCATGGCCCCTACTTTCTCGACCAGGCCTCATTTCAACTGGCTCAATGAGTTTGACTTATTCTCACTTGCAAGCCCCATGATGTCAACAAAAGTGCTGGACAATTCCTCTTCTCTCCCTTTTTGCCACCCTAAGCCCAAGCAGCGTGTCTCACTAACTGAGTAAAGCGCTCCCAGCACCTGGTCAGATGGCAAAAGATGGAGAGCAACTACTTCCTTGGCAGCTGTTTGCAGAGCGGAACTATCAAAGTGAAGAGGATGTGATCCAAGCACCTCTGCCAGGCTGGACCTTCATGGGGATTAGGGGGTCCTGAAGAATCACAGAAATGCTGGCTTGGGAGGGACCTCAGTGGCCATGTAGTTCAGGGTCCTACCTAAAGCCTGGTTATTGCCAACATGCATTTGGTTGGCCTCACCTCTGTCTAGCCAAATCTTGAAAAACTCTGCAGATGGGGACAGACCCACCTCCGTGGTCACCTGTTCCAGTGCCTCATCACTGTCCCAGTGAGGCCTTTAGTGTTTTCCTGTCCTCCCTAAACTTGCCCTCACCCCCTCCTGTGTCTCCAGACATGGGGGTTCCTCAACATCTGTAGGGGTTTCCATATGTAGAAAACCAGTGATCTGAAACAGAGCTGTCAGTTTATCTGAGAAACTTCCTGGACCCGGATGGATTTTTGGCCACAGGTGACCCGAGTCACTGCCACAGGCTCTGACACTGCCGTCTACTCAACTTTGGGAATGAGCCTACAGCTCCGAATTGGGAGTTATGATCATTATACAGTTTTGTATTCAGGCATTAATAATGTAACTTGCTACAAACCTAACAATAACCTAAAATGCTCACTGGGATCCGTAACTACATTGATTCTCTTCTGCAAATTCCTGCTCTTGCATTTCACAGAAACACAGATTCACAGAATCGTAGGGGTTGGAAGGTGTCCTGGTTTCAGTCAGGATAGAGTTAATTTCATTTGTAGCAGCTGATGGGATGCTGTGTTTGGGAGTTAAAATGAAAGCAGTGCTGATAACACCCTGATGTTCTTAGTTGCAGTCAGACAGTCAAGGACTTTCTTAGCTTCTTCTTTTTCTCTATTCTTGAGAAAGGAGGGGCGAAGCCAGGACAGGTGACCCAGATGGGCCAAAGAGAGTATTCCATGCCAATTACGTCCTGCCTGGGAAAACGGGGGGCTGTTGGGAAGAAGAAGAGGGGCGGTTTCGGGACGCGTGCTTCCTCTCGGGACGCGTGCTTCTTGGGGGACGGTCGGGTTCCGGGACAGCTCTGGGTGGTACCTGAGTTGTGTGGTTCGGTGAGAAACTGCATTGTGTATCAACAGTTTCATATTCTTTTGCTCTAAAGTCCTGTTAGCATTGTTATATTTTATTTTTCTGTTATCTTAGTAAACTATCCTTATCCCAACCCACGGGCCTCTTAGTTTTTTGGTTTTGGAGTTATTTGCCCCTTCCTTTTCCCTTCCCTTGTTTCCCTTTCCCTTTTTCCCTTTTCCCCTGCTCTTTTACTTTAAGGAGCAGGCAGCTGCGTGGATCTCAGCCCACAGCCGGGGTGAAACCACGACAGTCTTTTGGCGCCCAACGTGGGGCCCGAAAGGTTGGGATAACGGTAAATCTGACCCTATAGTAATTAAGACAAAGTTGTGATAAGTTTTGTTGTTTAAGAAGTCTCCGATCATGAGGCTGCGGTATTTATTTCCCCTGTTCTTGTATTTTATGTTAACAATCTATGATACAGTAATAGTGAGGATCGTGAACTTGTGCTGGTATTTGTATGAGAGCTTGCTGCCCTGTCCATTCCTTGGACAGGAAGGGTTTAGTAACGGCAGCTGGCATGGTGGGAGTTCTGCTTTCTTTTCCTTTGGGCTAAATACAACAGCTCTGCTAGCAGTCTTTAAAAACTTTCACTATCCCTGGGATATTCAAACTAGCATTTTGCTGTTTCTCGGTTTGGTGCAGACGGTTCAGTTGTTGTCAAATATTAAGCAGAGGTTTATGAATACCACTCAAGATTTTTCTGTGAGGCCAGATAATCGTGAGTGGCAGGGCAAGTGGCAGAGCATGGGCAAATACCTAGGCACTTTCTTAACTCCGGTGGTTTGGAGTTTCACTCCTGAGCAGTTACAAGACCCTGAAAAAGTGACTGCATATCTGAAAAGAAATTGCTCTAAGCTTGCCAGAGATACACACCTTACTGCACTGTGCTGGGCCCTGGCCACTATTTACAAAACATTGCTTGATAACAGGCAGCACTGTCAGTACTGTCAGCACTGTCAGAAGGAAAAGAATGAAAACAGACCAGCAAAGACTGCAGCTGCTGCAACCCCAATGACTGGCACTGCAGCTACTGTAACCACTGTGACTAGCACTAAGGCCACTGTGACTAGCACTAAGGCCACTATGACTAGCACTGTGGCTACTGCAACTTGTCCAACTGATGCTGCAGCTACTGCAACCCCTACAGCAGCTACTGCAACCCCTACAGCAGATACTGCTGATAAAACAAAAAACCAACCCCCGCCAGTGTCTGTTGCTCCTGTACAAAAGAGGAAACAAAGGAAATCAATTCGTGTAGTGAAGGATGAGGATGAATCAGGGCCATCTGGAGCATGTCAGGATGACTCAGGGTCATCTCAAGCATCTCAGGATGGAGCAGGGCCATCTCAAGCATCTCAGGATGGAGCAGGGCCATCTCAAGCCCCTCAGGATAGAGCAAGGCCATCTCAGGCATTTCAGGATGAGGCAGAATCAGAGGTTGTCACACGATCCCTGACCCTGAGTGAGCTGCGTGAGGTTCGAAAAGATTTCAGCCGCCGCCCAGGTGAGCACATCATCACTTGGTTGCTCCGATGCTGGGATCAAGGGGCCGATAGTCTGGAATTAGATGGCAGAGAGGCCAAGCAGTTGGGATCCCTAGCTAGAGAAGGAGGCATTGACAAGGAAATTGGGAAAAAGCCAGAAACCCTCAGCCTCTGGAGGCGACTACTGTCAAGTGTGGAGGAAAGGTATCCCATAAAGGACTATATTACATGTCAGTCACCCAAGTGTAACAACATAGAGGCAGTTATCCAGTACCTGAGAGAATTAGCTGTACGGGAGATCATTTATTATGATCTGGGCAAATGGCACTCTGACCCTGATGAAGTTGTATGCACCGCAGATATGTGGCGTAAGGTTGTACGAAGTGCACCAGCAGGGCACACCAATTCATTAGCATCAATAGACTGGGATAATATGTATCCACCAACTGTAAGTGAAGTGTCCTGCCGACTCCGGAAATATCAGGACAATGTTTCCCAATCTGTGATTGCAGCGGTAGAGAAACTGGTCGAACGACTTGACAAAAATTTGTGCAACTCCCAACCCGTATCGTTGTGTGAGGTTGCAGCTACTGGGAGAAAGCGTCCATCATCCCAGAAGGGAGGATACAGAAGGTACACACCACGAGACACGCTGCGACAGCAGCTGTGGTTTGAACTGTGTGACCATGGTGAGGACATGAGGAAGTGGCATAGGCAGCCCACCTCAGCCCTCCAGGCACGAGTAAATGAGCTGCGAGGTAAAAGACAACGCGATTTTGTCAGGAAGAAGGCTGCACCAGTGAGCAGCCAATATGATCAGCAACAATAGAGGAGCCCTGCCTCCAGCCAGGTGGAGGAGAGGGATAACCGCGCTTATTGGACTGTGTGGATCCGATGGCCTGGTACGTCAGACCCACAGGAGTACAAGGCTCTGGTGGATACTGGTGCCCAGTGTACTCTAATGCCATCGAATCATGTAGGGACAGAACCTGTCAGCATTTCTGGAGTGACAGGGGGCTCACAGCAATTGACTGTGTTAGAGGCTGAAGTGAGCTTAACTGGGAAGGACTGGGAGAAACACCCAATTGTGACTGGCCCAGAAGCTCCATGCATTTTAGGTATAGATTACCTCCGTAGAGGTTATTTTAAAGACCCGAAAGGGTACCGGTGGGCTTTTGGAATAGCTGCTTTGGAGACAGAAGTCATTGAGCAATTGCGTACCTTGCCTGGACTCTCAGATGACCCTTCTGTTGTGGGGTTGTTGAAGGTTGAGGAACAGCAAGTGCCAATTGCTACAACGACGGTGCACAGAAAACAATACCGCACTAACCGGGATTCCCTGATCCCCATCCATAAGCTGATTCGTCAATTGGAGAGTCAAGGGGTGATCAGCCGAACCCGCTCACCCTTTAACAGTCCCATATGGCCAGTGCGGAAGTCCGATGGAGAGTGGAGGCTGACAGTGGATTATCGTGGCCTAAATGAAGTCACTCCAGGTATGAGTGCTGCTGTGCCAGACATGCTGGAACTCCAGTATGAATTGGAGTCAAAGGCAGCCCAGTGGTATGCCACAATTGACATTGCAAATGCTTTCTTCTCAATACCACTGGCGCCTGAGTGCAGGCCACAGTTTGCTTTCACTTGGAGGGGCATCCAATACACGTGGAATCGTCTGCCCCAGGGGTGGAAACACAGCCCCACCATTTGCCATGGACTAATCCAGACCACACTGGAAAAGGGTGGAGCCCCAGAGCACCTGCAGTACATTGATGACATCATTGTATGGGGCAATACAGCAGAGGAAGTATTTGAGAAAGGAAAAAGGATAATTCAAATCCTTCTGGAAGCTGGTTTTGCTATAAAGCAAAGTAAAGTCAAGGGGCCTACACGAGAAATCCAGTTTTTAGGAATAAAATGGCAGGATGGGCGTCGTCAGATCCCAATGGACATTATCAATAAAATAGCAGCTATGTCTCCACCAAGCAACAAAAAGGAAACACAAGCTTTCTTAGGTGTTATAGGTTTTTGGCGAATGCATGTCCCAAACTACAGTCTCATTGTGAGCCCACTCTACCACGTAACTCGGAAGAAGAATGATTTCCAATGGGGCCCTGAGCAGCAGCAAGCCTTTGAGCAGATCAAACGTGAGATAGTTCATGCAGTGGCCCTTGGGCCTGTCCGGACAGGGACAGATGTTAAAAATGTGCTTTACACTGCAGCTGGGGAGAATGGACCTACCTGGAGTCTCTGGCAGAAAGCACAAGGGGAGACTAGAGGTCGACCGCTGGGGTTTTGGAGTCGGGCCTACAAAGGATCTGAGGCCAATTATACTCCAACAGAAAAGGAAATACTGGCCGCCTATGAAGGGGTTCGAGCCGCTTCAGAAGTGATTGGAACTGAAGCTCAGCTCCTCCTGGCACCCCGACTGCCGGTGCTGGGCTGGATGTTCAAAGGGAAGGTCCCTTCTACACATCATGCCACTGATGCTACGTGGAGCAAGTGGGTTGCACTAATTACTCAGCGGGCTCGAATAGGAAACCCTAATCGCCCAGGAATCGTGGAAGTGATCACAGACTGGCCAGAAGGCAAAGATTTTGGGATGTCACCAGAGGATGAGGAGGTGACACGCGCTGAAGAAGCACCACCTTACAACAAACTGCCAGAGAATGAGAAGCGATATGCCCTGTTCACCGATGGCTCCTGTCGCATTGTGGGAAAGCACCGAAGATGGAAAGCTGCTGTATGGAGTCCTACAAGACAAGTAGCAGAAGCCACTGAAGGAAAAGGTGAATCAAGCCAATTTGCTGAGGTGAAGGCCATCCAGTTAGCTTTGGACATTGCTGAGAGAGAAAAGTGGCCAATGCTGTACCTTTATACTGATTCATGGATGGTAGCTAATGCCCTGTGGGGTTGGTTGCAACAGTGGAAAAAGAACAACTGGCAGCGTAGAGGCAAACCCATATGGGCTGCTGACTTATGGCAAGACATTGCTGCCCGATTAGAGAAGCTTGTTGTAAAGGTACGTCATGTTGATGCCCATGTATCTAAGAGTCGAGCCATGGAGGAACATCAAAACAACCATCAGGTAGATAAGGCTGCTAGGATTGAAGTGGCTCAGGTAGATCTAGACTGGCAACATAAAGGTGAATTATTCCTAGCTCGATGGGCTCATGATTCCTCAGGTCATCAAGGGAGAGATGCAACATATAGATGGGCTCGAGATCGAGGGGTGGACTTAACCATGGATGCTATTGCACAAGTTATCCATGAATGTGAGACGTGTGCCGCAATTAAGCAAGCGAAGCGGTTGAAGCCGCTTTGGTATGGAGGACGGTGGATGAAATATAAATATGGGGAAGCCTGGCAGGTCGATTACATCACCCTCCCACAAACCCGCCATGGCAAACGCTACGTGCTTACCATGGTGGAGGCAACCACCGGCTGGCTAGAAACATATCCTGTATCCCATGCTACTGCCCGGAATACAATCCTGGGCCTTGAAACACAAGTCCTATGGCGACACGGCACCCCAGAAAGAATTGAGTCAGACAATGGGACTCATTTCCGAAATGCTCTCATAGACACTTGGGCCAAAGAGCATGGCATTGAATGGGTGTACCACATTCCTTATCATGCACCAGCCTCTGGGAAAATTGAACGATACAATGGACTCTTAAAGACTACCCTAAAAGCAATGGGTGGTGGAACATTCAAACACTGGGATACACATTTGGCCAAAGCCACGTGGTTAGTTAACTCTAGGGGTTCTACCAATCGGGCTGGCCCTGCCCAGTCAAAATTTCCACGTACTGTAGAAGGAGACAGAGTCCCAGTGGTGCATATGAAGAGTATATTAGGGAAGACGGTTTGGGTCATCCCTGCTTCAGGTAAAGGTAAACCTATGTCGGGAATTGTTTTTGCTCAAGGACCTGGTTGTACTTGGTGGGTAATGCAGAAGGACGGAGAAGTTCGATGTGTACCTCAAAGGGATTTGATATTAGGTGAAAATAGCCAATGTAATTAGTAAAGTAGAAATTGTATTATAATAAGTACTAAATAACCCATTACTGTATATTCATTATTACTATAATTGCTGTATGTTGTTGTTTGTTTTACCAATGGAGTTACAGCTGGAATCATACACGACAATGAAGGAAGACTGCCACGATGATGGGACCAAGACCTGCCATCATAAGAACTTTTTTCCTCTTCCCCTTTGAAAATGAACACTTTTGATTCACAGACTATGACCATGGACCATGTCAGATGCATCGGTCGAGCGCCTGAGATGCAGCATGCAACGATCCAATGGTGACACCATGAGAGACTGTTACAATGAATGAAGCCTGAAAATCATGGACTAAATCATTTACTCAACAAAACTCAGATGAATGGTCCATAGACTAAGGGAATAATACATATATGTGTGTCTGAAACATTGGTTGGACCTGGTCATGACGTAAATGGTATGGAATAAGGGGTGGAATGTCCTGGTTTCAGTCAGGATAGAGTTAATTTCATTTGTAGCAGCTGATGGGATGCTGTGTTTGGGAGTTAAAATGAAAGCAGTGCTGATAACACCCTGATGTTCTTAGTTGCAGTCAGACAGTCAAGGACTTTCTTAGCTTCTTCTTTTTCTCTATTCTTGAGAAAGGAGGGGCGAAGCCAGGACAGGTGACCCAGATGGGCCAAAGAGAGTATTCCATGCCAATTACGTCCTGCCTGGGAAAACGGGGGGCTGTTGGGAAGAAGAAGAGGGGCGGTTTCGGGACGCGTGCTTCCTCTCGGGACGCGTGCTTCTTGGGGGACGGTCGGGTTCCGGGACAGCTCTGGGTGGTACCTGAGTTGTGTGGTTCGGTGAGAAACTGCATTGTGTATCAACAGTTTCATATTCTTTTGCTCTAAAGTCCTGTTAGCATTGTTATATTTTATTTTTCTGTTATCTTAGTAAACTATCCTTATCCCAACCCACGGGCCTCTTAGTTTTTTGGTTTTGGAGTTATTTGCCCCTTCCTTTTCCCTTCCCTTGTTTCCCTTTCCCTTTTTCCCTTTTCCCCTGCTCTTTTACTTTAAGGAGCAGGCAGCTGCGTGGATCTCAGCCCACAGCCGGGGTGAAACCACGACAGAAGGGACCTCAAGAGATCATTGAGACCAACCCCCTGCCAAAGCAGGTTCCCTAGGACAGGTCGCACATGTAGGCGTCCAGACGGGTCTTGAATATCTCCAGAGAAGGAGACTCCACACCCCCTGGGCAGCCTGTGCCAGGGCTCTGTACCCTCACTGGGAAAAAGTTCTTCCACATATTGGCGCAGAACTTCCAGTGCTCCAACCTGAAACCCCTGAAGCCCCTTGTCCTGTTCTTTCATTAATAGTGGGTAAATATGCATTTGATTGCACTGAGCCCCTCTGCTCCTTCTCCTGTTTGTCTGGTCTGATCAGGCATAAAAATGTCTTTTTTTTTTTCCTTTTCTTCCTCTTTTTTCTTTCTCTTTTTTTTTTTTTTTGGAGCACAGATACACCAACAGTAGGAGAACCTGGCAGATTTAGCTAAGACTAATGGCATACTGCTTCAGCCAGCTGAATTGTTCTCCCTTTGAGGTTCATATCTTGCTCTTCCTTTTCTTGCAAGCACAGTACTGCAATGGTAAGGTAAACAAAATTAAAATCAACTTACTTACATTGTTCGGTCAGAGCAAAGATCAGACATTTTCCCCAAAGCAATGGGGATTTTTTCCTGGGCTGCCAAGAAATGCTGTCTGAGTGAAATCTGTTCTGAACAGATGAGACACTCTGGTAAGAAGGCAATAGATCATTTGTCAGTTCACACATGTTTAAGGAGAGATACGGGATGCCCAAGGAGAGATATCCGCTTTTGAAATCGAGAAGTAAGAACAGGCAACGGGGAAAAAATGGGAAAACCAAAAAGAAATACTGATGTTTGAAAGAAACCAACAATAACACACCGCCCCCTCCCCACCCCCCACCCCCGACCTCAGAAGTGAGACACATAACCCAGGAGAATTCAGATCTGGAGGGATGTATGAGTGTGAAGACAGGACAAGTAGTAAAAGCCACAGAAAGGAAAGTGTTTTTTTTAAATATTTGTCCTTCAGTGGCAGGGTGATACCTAGTAAAGTAGGAGGGTAGTTAACAGAACTAGATTACATGACCCACATGCGTGGGGTGATTTCCTTCTTTCAAATTATGCCTCTTTACATTTCATTGTCTTTTAATCACTGGTCTGTTTATGTTGGTTTGGGGCTGGGGTCTTGCTGTCCTTTCAGGTTGCACAGAGCATGTGCAGGAGAGCCACACTGATAAGGATTGAGGTCCTGTGGTAGTTTGGCCCTGGCTGGAGGCCAGATGCCCATCAAAGCCACTCTATCACATTCCTTTTTAGCTGGACAGAGAAGAAAATAGATATTGAGAGGCTCAGGAATCGAGATCAGGACAGGGAGAGATCATTCCACAATCAGCATCACGGGCAGAACAGGCTCAGCACAGAACAAAGGACAGAAAACTCTCTAATTGATGACACTGCCCTGCACACCCAGTGACACCAGAGTCTGGTAATGAGAAGTGTGGCCAGAGCTTAAAGCACCTCCCCCCACCCCTCCCTTCTTAGCAGACTGCACTTTAGTCAGGATTTCGCTCCCTTCTTCCCCCCATTGTGGCACAGGGAGGGGCAGGGACTGGAGGAATGGGGGTTTTGGTCAGTTCCTCACAAGGTTTTTTCCTTCTTAGCTGGGGGGTGTGTGGGGTGGGCCATTGCTCCACCAGATACTCCACGATGGGGTCCCACCCACAGGAGACAGTCCTCCATGAACTTCTCCAACGTGAGTCCTTTCCCATGGGGCTTCAGCTCTTCACCAGGTGCCCCAGCGTGGGTCGCTGCTGTGGGGTGCTGTCATAAATCACAGAATGTCTCTCAGGCCCAGACTGCCCCAGCCTGGTCCCCCACACAGTCACAAGCCTCCTCCCCACCCCAGCAAACCTACTCTGGTGTGGGTGTCTTTCTTTCATCTCTGTATCTCTGTCTCTCTCCACAGGCTGTAAGTGCTGGCAGAGGGTTGCTCCAACTCAGGTCACAGTGTCTTCTGTATGTCTCCACCTGCTCCAGCGTGGGGCCTCCCCACAGGCTGCAGGTGGGGTCTTGGTCTTTTCCATGGGCTGCTGGGGGACACCTGCTCCACCATGGGTTTCTCCACGGGCTGCAGGGGCATCTTTCTCTCTGGCACGTGGGGCACCTCCTTCTGCCCCCTTCACTGCCCTTGGTGCCTGAACAGTTCCTTACATCTTCTCACTCCCTTCTCTGGTGGCAAAAAGCAGCTGCTTGTGGTTTGTTTCTCCTTAATGTGATTTCCAGAAGCACTGTGACTGTTGCTGATGGGCTTGGCCCTGGTCAGCAACGACTCTGGCCTTGAGCCATCTGGTGTTTGCCCTGTGGGGCCTGTAGAGAGCTTCTGGCTGCTTCTTATAGAAGCCGCCACTACAGCCCCCGCTTCTCTACCAGAACCCAGCCATGCAAAACTACAACAGCTCCATAAGGCACAGCCTGCAGGTACAGCCCTTGCAAAGCCATTTGCAGACCACCTTCCATGGCAGCTCTGAACTAGGAACCGCCTCCCTTGATTCAGGCAGACACCTCTGATAACGCCGTGCTGCAGCAGTACAAGGGCAGGGCGTCACAAATGCTTTTGCATCTGGGCAGAGGCTCGGTTTCTGTAAATCTCAGAAAGACCTGACTACACAGACAGCAAGACAGCAGAGGGCACACTGCAATTGCTGGAGGTACAGGTTGGCTCCCGAGCAGCGGTGGTTAGACCACACCATAAGCACACACAGATGTCTCTACCTGTCCAGGGAAGATGGTGAATGTGTCACCCAGAGGACATGGACATCAGCCCATAAAAAAGGTGAGGGAATAGAAATGGAAGTGAGGAACAGGAGTGTTCTACCTAAGGTGACAGCACATGAGCAAGAAGAGGCCATGTATGGAGCTCCTGAAAAGCAACTAATGTGAGGAGGTCACTTGAGGTTTCACTGTAGTGGGAGTGAAATAACCTTCCATAGCCAAACAGTTCAAAGCATTTCGACTTGGCAAGACTTATCTACCCCAACTTCCAAAAACAATAGAGTAAAAAAACCTCTGTAACCAACAGCAACTTCAAAACCCCATACTGTGGTATCAGATGGACACCCACCAAGTACAATTAGTGGGGCTGGAGTGGGCAGTGATGGCCTTTTTAAGTGAACCTGCAGGCAGAGAGGATGCTGCCCATACACTACCAGTGTGTCCCACCAAGGCCAGTGGGCAGCAGATGGTTGGCTGCTGCCCAGCCTCTCCTGGTGACAGTGTGACCCAGCCCTAGCTTCCCAGACTGATTCCTTCATTCCTACCTTGCCCGGGTGCTTCCTATACTCAGGGCTGGTTTCTCATTCCAGTCCATTTTTCTCTCTGGTCACTGTCTCCACAATTTAGAACTGCTCCCCACTTGCTTCCTTTACTTGACCCCCAAAATACCTTCTACCTTCAGCTTTGAGGCTCAGTCTCCTTCCTTGTCACCTTAGCATGCTCCCAAACATCCATATCCCTCTCTCAGGTTCCCTCCTCCAGCTTCTTGTCCAGTCACCCACCTTTGCCAGTCACTGTCCACATTCCCTCCACCTCAGCTGGATCTATCTCCCCACTCCCACTCTGATCTCTTTCAGTAGTCCAGATCCTACTGTTCCTGTCCTACCTCCTTTCCCTGGTCACCCTTTGCCACCCAGAGTCATTCCCTGTTTCAGGCCCAGGAGGCTTTTCCCAATACAACCCTTTTTCTTTTTCCCCCGGCTGGTCCTTGCCTCTCTGTTCTGCATTGCAGGTAAATGCCTTTCCTTCTCCAAGCTGCTTGGGCAACCGGGAGAGGCATCAGAAGAGCGCAGAAATAACAGGCTCCCTGCCTCCACCTGGGAGCTGAACAGCCAAACTCATCCACCCTGCGAAGAAACTCATGCTGCCGCCCTCACCCAACACGATGAAGATGAGAGCTGGTACCCATGCACCACCCAGTGTGCAGGAAGTGTGCAGGCCATCTCAGTGGCCTTCAGCTGGTGTGATGACACGGAGGTAATGGACACTAAAATCCTCCTGGGAAAGGCTGTGAAATCCAATGGCTGCAGTCTTGGGTTCCTAATAAAGGTGCTTAGCAACAACTGACCTTCCTGACAGGCAGGTAAGGTTGCACCAAAAGCTTCCTGTCATCTCACACCCCGGTGGAGTGCAGAAAACACAAAGTACAGCCATTTGCTTCCCTTTCCACACTGCTGGCAAGGCTGATCTCAGTAAAACAGAGGCAGAAGGAAGTGGGCTGGAGCTGGGAAGGCTGAGTACAGCAGGAGGAAACAAAAAACTGTGTCTAAAGAGTTCGGCCAAGGCTGGGACAAGGGAAAGAAAGAGAAAGAGGGGACAGAAATTTTTGGGAACATGCTGGGTTCCATCTGACAGAGTAACTGCTCCTCTCTGCCGTAACAGCCGGTTGGAGCATTTTCTGAAGAAATAAAAAACATTCCAACAGGCTCGTTTTTTTCTTTCCTTAGAAATCTGACTGTTGGTAGAGCCAAGGAGACAACCCCTCTCTTACAGCGCATTACAAAACCCTGTCAGCTCCCAGCTGCCAAACATTCACCGTTTGTTTGTACTGAAATTTTCCACTCTTGCTCTCCGTCTCAGACATGTATTTCCTTTTAAGTTCTTACAGAAATAGCATCCTTGCTTTCTGAAAAGGAGCTTGGAAAAAGAATAGTTTTAACAGCGCAGGTTTGTTTTTCCAGCCATTCCTGAAAGGAGCAGAACTTCAGGGAGCTGAAGCAAGGACTTTAGATGTGAGAGAGGAGCCATCCTTTTCATTTTTCCTCTCAGATTCTCAGCTGAGCATACCAAACCCCTCAGGAAACTGTGCTCGGTCTTATCAGCACAAATACCAGTCTTTCTGGGCTACAGCTAACTGGTTGCTGTGGCAAACTGGTAGAAATAACTGGTGGACCCTGGCTGAAAACTGGATCCTGATTCCTTTGATTTTACAGAGGAGTTCACACTCCTAAATCTTGTCAGCCTGGCACATTCCTGAAGATAAAACAAAAAAGCTCCTCCCTGACACTCTTGTGTCTCTCCTTTTTCTTGCAATCCTTGCATGGTGGCAGCAAGAGTATGAAATTTGGCAGGGTGCAGGAGTCAGGGAAGAGAAAGATAACTTTTTCTTTTTTTTTTTTTTTTAAAATGTGGTTTCATGCAAATCTGCTCAGATTTTGGGTTGAAGTACAAAATGTCACAAATTTCCATTTCCCATCTGTGACTGGCACAGCACAGCTTGTGGTTCTGGCCGCTCGCCATAACTCCCTGACAGTTTCACTGCCATGTGCAAGTTCTGGCCCTGTGTCCCGCTCTACCACTTTCCAGGGAGCTTTGGTCCAGCTGATCTGTTGCCAGCAGAGAAGATGTGGCCAACTGTGATACAGGAAAACTCTTTGACGGCTGATGTCTAGGTGCACGTGTGTTCTTCTTCTACCAAAATGAAGTGCCAGATTGCTAGAACATTGGCCCGTAGTATCCTTGTAGCCAACACGGGGTGGTACGGACCAGGTGAGTGGACTACAAGGGAGCAAAAACCAGGCAGAATAGGCCATCTCAAAGTGTAGAGGTCGACATCCCAGAGTCTACTAGGAAGTCAGTTAGGAGTAACATTCCTCAGGGGGTTGATACTGGGGCCGACACCATTTAACATACCTGCAGGAGGAAAAGGAGGCAGAGAACACCTTAAAGGGTTCACAGATGACATCAAACTTGGAGAAGCAGTGGGTATGGTGGAGGGCAGTTCTGCCATTCAGAAGGACCTAAATAAGCTGTAGAAGCGGGCTGGCAGAAACCTTATCAAGTTCAACAATGTCGTACAAAGTTTTGCACTGCTTGCAAAGCCACATTCCCAGTGCAGGCTGGTTGCTGACTGTCTAGAAAACACCTCTGCAGGAAAAGGCCTTAGGCTCCCAGAAGATTACTAGTTAAACAAGACTGAGAAGTGCACCTCAGCAGCCATGTAGGCCAAAGGCATACTGGACTGTAGAAGCAAGAGTGCAAGCCAAGGGAAGGGTTTCTTTCCCTTTATTCCATACTCCTAAGGCTGCATTTGGAGCACTCTTTTGAGCTCTGGTCTTTCCAGGGTGTGAGTGACATCAATATACTGAATGGGGTCCACCAAGAAGATCTGGGATCTGGAGCACATAATGTATAAAGGGGAACTAGAATATCTGGGATTGTTCATCCTGGAGAAGAGAAGATTATGAGGGGCCTACTTGCTGTATTTGACTAAAGAGGGGGTTATGAGAGCATCTGACTCTTCACAGAGGTCCAAGTTGAAAGGCTGGGAGGCAATGGATGTAGGTTGCAGCAATGGAAATTCCAGCTAGATTTAACAACAAAAATACCCCACCAAACAAGAGGATTTCTTGGCAGGGCAGAGTGGTTCAGCACTGGAATAGGTAGCTAGAGAGACTGGGGAATCTCCTCCCTTGCAGATTTTAGGACTCATCTGGCCCTGAGCAACCTTATCTAACTTTAGAAATACCCCTTCTGGGAGTGGGGCGGTGGGTGGATTAGAGACCTCTGGAGTTCTTCTTCCACCTCTGTTGTTTTCTGACTCTGAATACATGCAACTGTAGGACCTCACAAACAACAGGGCTGAAATTTGCTTAAACAGCTAGAGTTTTATAGCTGAGGTTTCACCAGGGTGAGAGACTGGCACATGGCTATAGCTGGGTAACCCATATCTTAAAGCCACAAAACTTCACTCACCTTCTGCTATCCTAAATTTAACTTGTATTTGATTAAAGCACCTTGATGTGTTGCAGTTTGTTGTAGTTTGCACTCCATCCTGGACCTGCACTGCCTGCTGTCACCTGTCTGCTGTGAGCAGATCCGGTCGCCGTGTCTCACAACTATTCTTGCTGGACGGAGCTGATCAAAGTCACCTCATGGTTTATGTTTTGGAGTGGTAAGTGTGTATTTCCAGACTAATCCTCCCCGTGTGAGACCTATTATGGTGATCTGGACCCTCTTGCCCAACTTGTTCCCCTAAATCTAGTACCTGAGACGTCTGAGCGCTCTCAGTTAAGTAACCCCACGCTCCGTGAGGTCAGCCAGTAGATAGATGCCTGTTGGCTAAACCCTTCAAAGACAGTGCAGCAGGACTGAAAGCAACACAAGTTTCACAAAGGAATTCCTTAATCTCATTAAACTGTTTACATTCTCCAGTGTCCTAAAATGCCAAATTATGGACCTCTGAAAGCAACAAAATCCCCATGAGACAATGATATTTTTGGTGAGGTGCTTTGGGATGGGCCAGGGCAGAGATGTCTTTTGCAAATGCATATTGGATGTGATGTTGGTTAGCCCACCTTTAAAATAAACTCTCTTTTCTCCTCCCTGCATGCTCAGATTGGAGAATGAGATTGTGCAGTCCTGCTGGCCACATACTTCTCTTTGCAAAACTGTTGCATTTCTGTTGAGATGGGCCAAAAATCAGATCACAGCTGGCACCAACACAAAATATCATTTGGCGTTCAAAGGCAAGAAAACCCTTACCTCTTTTTTGATACCTGTTGCAGGTGAAGAGCCATTCTTGCTTCAGTGCTTGTTTGTTCCCTCATGGAGGTGTGAGAAATATGGTGGCTTCACTATGGGCTTTCAGAGAAACAGAAAAGTTGACTAGGGTTTTTTTCTTTATTGCATTTTGGTCTTGGGTTCTAGCTGGGTCCCATTGCCCCTTTTTGGTTTTTTGGCCTGAAACCACAGGTCTCTTCTTTGAATTAATGAATCTCAAAATTCATAGAATCACCAAATCATTTAGGTTGGAAAAGTTCTTTATGACCATTGAGTCCAAGTGTAAACCCTACACTGCCAAGTCCTCTACTCAACCATGTCCCTAAATTGCAGGAGTCAGCCTCTGACACTTTTGATACTCTGAAACACCCAAGTCTTTACTGCCTTAGCTGCAATGGAGGAAAGTCAATGTTTCGAGCCTCCCTCCCACCCTCAGCTCAGATCATCTCCACACACAGGCGTCTACACAAATGAGAGGAAATGGGACCCCAGAATCACTTGCTGAGTCTCTCTTAAAATTCCCCTCCCCATCTTTACACCCCATCTACATATAGAATAGAAAAGCTCAGAGCATGGCATACGGTGCCATTTGATTGAAATAAGCTGGCAGAGGCAGTGGACAGAAGAGGAAGAGCTTGCCATTGCCTTGAACTCTACTGTGTCATTCAGTGAGCGCATCCCTTGGGGTGCAAATGGCCTCTCTGCTGGCAATGGTGTTTCCAAGGCCAGCTCAGAAACTGCAGAGGATAATGAGTATTAACGGCACAACAACTCTGTGCGTGCCTGCCTGTGTCAGTGGCAGGCCCCCAGCTCCTCACAGCCCCCATGCACGACACATTAATCACACAGACAGCACTATGACGTCCCAGGGACTTCTGTCCCCTCTGTCTTTACCTGGAGAACTGCAGGTGTCACTGTACACTGAGTGAATACTGCCTTCATGGGATGCAACAGCAACTGAAAACTTGTTAGCTAACAGCGTAACTAAACCAAACCTGTTGTCTAACAGCAGTTCACAATAAGCAGGCTGCGGTAGCTCTTCTACCAAGCACATCAATTGGCAGTGGCTGCCAGTAGCACAAACTGTGATTTATCTTTGCAGGGCTGTTTCTGTTGGAGCAGCAATGTCAGACATTTCCTTCTACCTGTGCTTTCATGCCGTGTCAAAAAACCATCCTTTCTTTTACTTTCCTTTTGTAAAGCACTATAGCAAAATACCCTCTACCCACCTTATTTTTCAGGTTCCCAGTATCCATTTTGCTAGGAATCACTGTCTCGCCTCACCTTTCAGACTTGGTGTCTTCTCTGCAGACAATGTTTTTCTCATTCCAGAAGTCTGCAATAGCCAAGGGAGCTTGTTATTCCGGTGCAGGTCACTCTGCTCTCTTTGCTTCTTTTTTAAAACCCAGCACATCCCACACTCTGCTCCTCTTGCTATTTATGATAACTTCTTTGTAGACACTGTTAAGTGTTGGGCTATCACTATGGATTCCCTCCTGGAACACTTCCTCCTCTTTTTTCCCTATTCTGTAAGAAATGTCAAGAAAAAAGATACACTAGAAGGACTTGTCTTCCCTTGGTTATATTTTCCCTTTGAATTTGAATCTTTCTAGTTTTAGAATTACATGCTCATGATTCGGTGTACAGGAGCGTGAGGCTTGTGAAGAACATCTCCCAGGGGATTGCGAATGCTTGCAAAGTTAACCTGTGGTCCAGCATGTGCCAGAGAAAACTCTGACACCCAGACAATGGCAAACAAGTGCTTTTCCAGGAATATATTTCTGCAGCTTTGGCTTCAGTTCATCTATACACTACCAGTGCTCCTTCCTACTACTTTAACTGTCTGACGTGGTATCTACCTTGCTTTTGCTGATTTCGCCTGATTTCAAAGCAGCTGCTTTGGAGGTCTTGTACAAGGTTTCCTTGCCACTACTTCTTCTTAGTCTTCCTCATTCATACCCTTCCCCAGCTCATGAGCTGTGCGTTTATGCTGCTCATGGTGTAAATCTTGATGGGTATGTCAATATTCCTTGAGCAGTTGCTGGCTTCTAGAGGGAAGTCGCTGTTCATTAGCTGCCTTCTTTATTTTGAATCAAATCTGATGCCTCCGCTTTCTGCGGCGTGGACAAAAGAATTCAGTTCCTCTGCATGGATTTGCATTTTGCTGTGACTGGATTTTAGGCTGCACTCTCTGCTGCTTGTAGAGAACCCTATTAGGGTTCTTTGTCATGCTTTTCTCTGGGTCTGTCATGTATAAGGATGTCACCAGCGGTGACTCCAGCTCTTCACCAGCTTTGTGTTGTTTCCTGAATCTTTTGGGGCTTATCTTCAGGATAGGCAGTGTTTTAAGAGGCAGACACTTGAAATGCTGTCCTCTTAAAGGCATTAACATCCTGCTCTCTTGGCCTGGGCTGGAATGTTAGTACCCAGCTGGAGCGGTTAGTACATGGAGTGTATTTGCTGTAGAGAGCAGCTAGGTGATCTCATCTTGGGTGTGTAAGGAACAATGTTTTCTCCCATTGCTTTCTCTGTCTCAGCAACAGATTTCAATGACATTTCTTCCTTTCTCTGTGCCTATTGAGCAAAATCATTCTAAGGCTTCCTCCACTTGCTCAGTTGGCTCCAGCTGCCACACAGGCTCTGCTCCCCTGGTCTTCCTGACTACTGCCAGGGGGGATGCCACAACGCATCTAGGCAGCCACTCCTCTCTTGCAGGGAGGGGTTGTACTGGCAAGGGAAACCAAAAGGAGCTTGGGACATCATCCTCAACAATTCCTGCTGATTCAAGTCCCCTGCAGCAGAGGAGACATCATCCATAACCCGCTATGCCACAGCACAGCTCTTTTGCTGGACAAGTGACCTTGCCCCTGCCCCACACTGGCAGCCAGAGTAAAACCACAGCAGGGAGCAGCAAAGCCCAAAGACAAGCCCGAGGTTCAGATGGGAAGTTAAGACTCCAAGGCAGAATCAGTGGTCCCATCAGCAGGGTACCAGCCTGGTGTGAACACAGCCATGACCCAACTCAGGTGGGCACCAAGTGTGAGAAAGCTGTGACTTAAAAGCAGTCCCTGGGCTGAGGAGGTGGGGAGGGACCCTCAACAAAAGCATTGCAGCAGACCTATGCAAGGGATCCTCCACAAAAGCTTTTTCCAGCTCTTTTTGTCTCACCAGCTCTGATCAGCCATCTGGTCTGGAGCTGCCAGCCAAAATCCTAGAAGGGGCAGAGTGCACTCAGGGCCCTGACAAACAGTGTGTGAGGTGTGTGTCTGCCACTCCATCCCATGCCTTCAAAATCCAGGAAAGCATTTGGTTTTCTCTACTGTGAGAAAGGCTTGCAGATTTTTTTATCAGATTTCAGGGACTGAAGGCTTTGCTGGCATTTCCATGGCACAGAACTGGAGACGATTGATATGCAGACGATATCTGCATCCAACACTGCATTTCCCAGCTGTGCCAAACACGGGTCTCTGCATCCTGCCAGTCTCGTGGTGGTGGTCATGGCATGGCTTGGGCTCTACTTCTCCTTCACGCCAGGGTGGCAGCTGGCCTGTGCCCTCGTGAAAAGATCCAGTGTCCCCAGCGTGTCTCCAAGGCCCCATTGCCACATCTAGGGATGCCTCACTGCTTTTTCTCTTCTGCTCCACGCCATGTCAGGAGAGTGCAATGTCACTGCTGCCGGACTGCTGCCCTTGAGGGTGCTCCTGGAGGTGCTCTGCAGTCACTTGTGTGAGGAGGGATGGGTACCTTTCCATTTGCTCGAATGACGGGCTCTCACCTGGACTACTGAGAGCCAGGTCCACCTGTGGCTTTGCACAGTGCAATGCATCCTGCTGACGTACCTCTGCTGCATGCTTCCCTTTATTGCTAGGTATACCTCAGGCCCTCCACTACCTTCTTCCTCCTTCAGCAATGTCTATGGGTCTCTGCTGACCTTGGCTCTCCATTTTGTGAGGTACCACCATGCCACAGTCTTCTTATAAATGCCTGTGCACTCTGAGTTGTCTCTGTTCAACTGCTAAATGGCTCTTCATCACTAATTTTCTTTGTGCCCCTTTTTTGGTTTGACCATGGCAAGACCCTCTCCTTCAGCAGACCATCCTGGCCTGTAAATGTCAAGACAGGGTTTTCCTTACAGCCCCAGCTATCCCCTCACCACTGGGCTCATCCTGTTGTTTTGGGTTTTTTTCCTGGAAAATTTGTATTTATGCAGAAACATTTTCCTTCAGAAAGCTTCCATAAGTGTGCTGTACACCTCCAGACCCCTGGTCACACTCTGCTCCCCCCAAGACCCTGCTGTCACCCCTGCAGACACCCCCTTGTTTGTGGTCCCCCCTTCTCAGGAGGGCCCACCCAAGCTCCCCTCCTCTCCAGCCCTGCTTACCCCATGGCAGGAAGCCGTGAGGGCAGCTGGGAAGCAGAGTGAGCACGTCAAGGTAAGAATCAGGCCTGGAGGCAGTAGTGTCCATCACACTCTGCATCCCTCTGTTCCTACTTTGTTGGGCTCTGGGTGCCTTCTTTTGTTCTCTCCCCCCACCAGTCCCATCCGTTTGTGCTTTGTCCCCTTCCAGTTCTTTCCCCGTGAGCTTGCTTTGTCTCCAACCCATATGCTCTTAGTTCCTCCTCCAGTCCTCACTGCCCACTGAACATTCTGTCTCCATCCCACCTCTTTTTCTGTCTTTCCAGAAACGTCCTGTACCCCTGCTCTTCTCCTCTCTGCTCCTTTCCCTCACCTCCTGCTCCCCTCTCCCACAATGCCAGCATTTCTGTCCATGTCAAGGAGGGAGGCAACATCTTACTAACTAACACTTCAAAGCGTGGGTCACCAATGACCAGAGCCATCCTGCTCCTGCACCTCTCCTCAGTGCTGCAGAGCTGGGCAGCCACTCAGGCCAGCACATTCATGCCACGGGCCTTTCCATGGGTTAGTTTCCAGCTGGATTAGTGAGCTGATCTGAATCATCCCACAGCCTCTTGTGCTGGATCCATGTGACAGGGAAAAAGGAGTAGCCAGAAGCCCCCAGGAGAGCAGGAGAAGAGAAGGGGAGAGCCCCTTTTGTCAGTCCTGCGGCATCAGGGTAGCTAAACAGGACCACATACCACACCCTGGGACAAATCAGAGACAAGGGGATGCTATTTGGCTGCAGGGAGAGGTTCAGACATCTCTCTTTCTGAGTAACACAATCAGGGGACCAGCAAATGCTGCAGTTTAGAGGTAATTATGCTCAAAAACACAATCAGAAGAAAAAAATAAAGTGCCCTCTGGCTCCTTAGGCACAAAGTCCGGTGTCAGCAACAGCAAATACAGGCCCTGAGACACAATACAAATAATGAATTATAGCGCCAATGAGGCTCGGTTTTCCTTTGTTTATCTAGGGAAACTCTGCTGAGACACGGCCTTGGTAGGGGTACAAAATGGGTGTAAAGTGAGAGCAGAAGGAAGCCCTAAGAGTCCCCTTTTTGTGTGGGAAAGGCTGTTCAAGAAGAACTCCCTGAAATCAGAGGAAAGTCATTGTATTGCTTGGCACCTGCCCGAAGTGATTTCATTTTCTGTTGAGGATTAAGATGCATTAATAGCCTGAGGGCAGCAGTTTCCTTGCCAAAAAGTGCCGTTCTTTCCCTACCACCCCCCAGCTTGTTTTAAATAGGAGGGCTTGGAGGTCAGGAGTGAACACCCAGCGAGTATTACTTGAATTATCAAACGAAAGTGAGGCAATATAATTTTCTTCCGAGCAAACACTGAGTTAATTAAAATGTGCACTCTGAACTTGGCAGCTTCCACATTATTCATGAGAAAGGTACAGCTCTGCCTATTGCAAAGGCAAACTAAAAATAACCTGAGATACAGCACCAGAAGAGCAGCTGTTAAGACTAAGCCACACTAAAAGTTTTTCTGGCAAAGCTCTATCTCGAAGAGTGTCATTTGCCCCTGGCCTGCTCTCTACTCACAACCAATATAGCAAAGCTGGCAGAAACCTCCATGTAGATGTGATTATGCTGGCCAGAAAATCCTTTTGGCCAGAGAGCTGTGCTCTCTTTGGGGAAACAGCATAACCTGCACCAGCCAAAGCACTCCTGCTGGCCCAGTCATGCCCCAGGAGGGAGCGAAGCCGGTACAGTTAGATGGAGGTGGCCTTCAAAGCCTTTACTGGGAAATGTTTCCAGAGCCTGGAGGCCTGGTCCAGCAGACAAGGGGTACCATGCTCTTGGCATCAACTCATAGTCTCCTGTTCCTCCACAGAGTAGTTGTTCCCATAGCAGGGCTACAGTAGCAGGAGGCTTATCTGCTGTCACCTACATCTCTGTATCACCCTGGGTACCTGTGAGGATCTCCCTCTGGGTCTTGACAGGGAATTGAGGACCCAGGCAGCCAGAATGTGCAGTAGGACTGGACAGACCTGGGGCAAGAAGCCTGGAGTACCAACAGAGCAAAAACTGAGGAAGAGTAGCAGACATTTCCAGAGCCAATGCAATTTTTCCTAAGGTTCTGTGCAAAGGACACTGCAAAGGGAGGGGGAGAACAGCAGTACCTTTGAATACCACATTAATAAAATTTTGTACACAGACTGAAGAGGTAACTTACCCTTTCTCCCCCTTCCCAAACTCCTTTATATTGCTTTGCTCTTCTAATCTTAGTTCAGTTGATTTGTGTAGTGACATCCCAGTATGAAATTTGCCTTCTCTCCACTGAACCTGTCAATCTCCAGCAGACTGAACTGAAAACACAAAGTCACTTCAGTCACCTGAAAATCCCAGGCAAGATGTTTTCATTCCTACCTGTGTAAATCTGGGACAATCTCATCTGCTTCAATACTCTCATTTGATATCAGATGGAAGCCAAAGAACTACCTGAAAAGTACGTGCTGTGAAGGTTGGCCAGCTTGCTGTACATCCAAACCAGAGCAAAGGCAAAGGTGCTTTTTGTGAGATTACACGGTCTTCTTGTTTAAATTCAGCCCCCATCCCTAGCTTGGAGAAACTAGAGGAATACTTGTAAAAGATGCTTAGAGAGGACCTAGTTGGTGGAGGTTGGGTGTTCCTGCAGTAGGTTGTGGCAGAGGCATAGATAATCTTTTAGTATCCATTTGTTTAACAAAAGTAACAAAACCCATGTTTATGTTAAAGAATAAAATCTCTGCCCATGAGTAACTCTGGGAATGGTAGTTACTTATTCCTAAGTAGGAAAACTGCCTGACTTACCAACAGGTACATTTCCCAGTCCTTCACGCAGGTAGAGCAGGAGGTTAGAAATCCCCTGGCTGTACATGAAAACTGTCCCGTGTGGAGGCAGGATGGCCAGTGGCACACCGTGTCCATCCCAGAGGCACTGCCAAAAGACAATGGGGCTGAGCGTCCGTGGGGGGACAGGGGAACCATCGCTGCACAGATACTACACTGCAGAGACCGTATGGGCATGCAGAAGGTATCTCTGGCCTAAGTCTGAGTGTAAGAATGTGGACAGGGGTTGACAGAAGGTCTATGCCAGGAGATAGGCAGGGATCCCTTCCTCATCGTTCAGAGCAGAAGCTCCAGGAGATGTCTGGATACCATACAGGTACTCACAGCCCTAACCACACCATCCTGATCTGCTGGAAAGCATCTGCTCATCCCCAAAGAGTTGTGCTCTTGCATCAGCCCTTGTCTCCATGAAGGAAACAGGAGCACGTGGGGAATTTGCTGCATCTGTTCTGTGCTGAGTGAGTAACAGAGTGAGTGTTTGTCTGCCATCCAAAGGTATCAGCTGCCACAAATGTCACTCTCACGGCAACTATAAGACTTCAGGAAGTGTTTTGGAAGAAGTGTGGGCATTAAGCAGAATAAAGCACTTTTGTTGTAAGGGAGACTTCAACAAAAAGGAAGGGGAACAAACATCCAGCTACGAAATAAAAACAAGGCAAAATGTGGAGAAACGAGATGGGTTTTCATCTCTGAAGACACCCAGAAGGAGAGAAATTCAGGTTGTGCATGGAAATCCCCACAGGCTCATACCAGCAGCAGATTGGTATAGGTACCCTTGTAAAATGGAAACAAAATATCTCTCCAAGAGCTTGCTGAAACAACAGGCAGGTAATAGCTGTCTTGGGGGCACCCAGGTTTTAAGAGGATGCTTAGCTTGATTGGAGGTGTCCTATGGAGGACGCCACACCTGATCCTGAGAGCCTGGAGCACCTGAAGGCAAGAGAGGTAACAGTGTGGTTGTAGCTACAAGCTTGAAACCTGTGGCAAAGCTATGTGTATCTGTGTTTCCATTGCACAGGTGGAGATCAGACCACTGGACCACGCCATGGGCAGGGTGTGAGAGAAGAAGCAAGTAATCACTATTCTAGATGGCAAGGAGTCTTTGAAACACCTCATTTCATAGAAGACAGAGATAAAGGAAGCTCTGGTTGCATGTCATCAATATCCCAATTGAGAACCAGGACCCTGTTGGGCTGGATGCTGCCCAGAAGACATAACACTTGCTACAGATTTCTGTGGGGAGCAGAGAGCTGACTGCATGCACCCTGTGTCAGGGAAGCCTATGGCCAATGCATCCATTTGTCGTGGATTTGTAGCAAACCCACGCCACTTCTTAGCAGCTTTGTACCACTCTTTGAGGTGAGACTCTCCCTTCAGGAGCTGTTGCAGAGCCTTTTGAGGGCTAATTTTGTGAATGATGCTATTATCAGGCTGCTGTAGCCAGATTTGCTCCTGAAAGCGCTGCAAAGAGCAGATGGGACCTGAACAAACATCAGCTGGGCTCAGACAACGAGGAGTCCGAAGAAGACAGCAGCAAGAGAGAGAAAGCCATCTTACAGCAGCAAGAGAGAGAAAGCCATCTTACAGCAGCAGTTCACCCTCGTCCCTGGTTCCCCTCCGGCTGGCCTTCCTACTGCAGCCAGAGACACCCAGCTTCAGCGCTGGAGCTGGCACCCTACTGACTGTGGCACCTGCTTCTTCTCCAGATGTAGGACAGCTGGGGTCAGCTGATAGCAACAACACTTGCTACCTTTGAACCCTCTGCCATCTTCACTGGCTTGCCCAGCTTTATTTTTCTAGCTGGGTGAAGCAGAGATGGTTTTCTTAACCCCATCTTCTGAATTTTCTCATATTTTTTTTCTTTTTTCTCATCGAGAGGCTCAGCAGCCTCTGTTGCCTTCAGTGTGGATGCTAATCATAGAACCTCCTGCAGATTTTGTTTGTGTTAAAATCTCACCTGCATAAACTTATTTCCATCCAGGCCATGCAGAGTCTGGTTCATGGAGACTTTCATCTGTGCTGAGGAGTCCATATGGGAACTGAAAAAGAAGTATATTCCAAAAAACAACATCAGAAAAGTTTCCAGCTTGGCACTGTAGAGTGAAATGAGACTTGCTGACAGCTACTGCCAGCAGGCAAATGAGTCCCTGGCATTGGCCATAGTGCAGTGGTGACCAAAGACCAATGCTGTCCTGCTGTGCATCAGAGGGTTGTACCTGTGGCAGCAGCAGGACTACCTGGGAAACCTTATCCTCACCATTGCTCTAGGCAAGTGGTGGCCTGCTCCATGTCTGGCTGCATCTGTTATTAAATAAAACAGGATGAGAGGTCCAGGGCCTGCGGGGCATGGCATGAGTCATGTTGTGCCACCTAAATTCTCCACCAAAACAAGAGGGTTGTGTACAAACCCCTCTTGTCTGCTGATATGTCTGTATCTCTGGAGATGCTGCCAAACACCCAGAAAAAGCTCTGTCTGTATTCATGCAATACATTCTTCACAGCCTGAAAAGTCCTGGGCTTTGTCCCAGGCCCATCCGGGGGGCTCTGGTGTGAACAGAAACAGAGACCAGACTCAGGGTTAATCAGTTCATACAGAAACAAAGGGAAGAGTCTTTAACTCAAACGTGTCTGGGCCTTTTCTGGACTGGAGCTGGTTGGCACACATCAAAATGTGCCCAGGGAGCATGCTCATCATTAAGCTGTACAGATGTTTAGATTTACTAGGATAGACCATGCCTCTGCTGGCACAGCTGGCCGAAGCAGCGTGCTTCTGTGGGGGCTCTGACTGAACGGTAGCCCAGTGCAATCAGCCAAGGACAAACCATGCCCCTGACAGCAGGCCATAACAATAAACAGATTGTTATTTTTTTTTTAACTTGCAACATACTTAAAAGAAAACTAGCTTGTCTTAAAAGCTAAAACATAGGGCTGTGTGTGTGCCAGCCAGGATCGCTTAGCACGGGGAAGGCACAATAAATATCCCTGTCTGCAATGCCATCAGGTCTCCTGGAAGCCCAAGGCTCATTTCATTCATTCTTCCACATGCGACAGCAAAACCATATGCCAAGTGCTAGTTGCAAATTGAAGTGTCTCAGCTCCTTACTGCCCAAGGAAACTGTCCCAGTCTTGTGCACAAAGGGATTGTTTAAGGCTGCAAGCAGGCTGGCATGTCTGAAATAAGGAACAGCTCCAAAAACATTTCCTTCTCCTTCAAATATTATCTCTTCCCTCACAGTCAGTGCAGGCTGAGAAATAAAAGAAGTCCTTCTGCCATCCTGAGGAACAGTGCTCCTCTCAGGGAGGTGAAAAGCTGCTCCTCATGGAGAGGCATAGGAGAGACAGACCTTTTTCAGGCTCCTTCACCAACCTCTGTCAATGCACTTCATCCCTTGCCTCTGCTAAGTGCAGAAGCAGATGCAAGGTGGGAGCACACCAGCACTGCTGAGACTCACAGCAGCAGAGCAGCTGTATTCCCAAGCAGGCTGGGAAATGGAGGCACCATAAACCTCTCTGCATCATCCTATTGCACTGCAAAAGGGACACACCCTTGGAAGAAGAGTCGCTTTACCCTTAGAGAAATGCCTGCCTGCCTCTGTGGATGTGACAGTCCAGCCACATGGCTGCCAGATCCCAAGAGGTCTCTGTGCCAGAGCTGGCATGAGGTAGAGGAGGGATTGGGATGGTTTGGGATGCAAGTGGCAGAAGAGCCAAGACAGTTCCCCTCGCCGAGGGGATTTTCTGCTGCCAGCCTCTCATGCAGAAACCTGAGGGTATCCCCACCACAGCACAGTGTGCAATTGGAATCAACACATGGGTGTGTGGGGTGGCCTAACTTTGCTTAAAAAATAAACATTTCTCTCTTACCTTCTTATCCTTAGACCTCCTCCTGTTCTCTTTAAAGTTTTTTACTTAAAAAAAACCCCACAATAAACTGAAAAAGCCCTGCTTTTTCTTGCACAGAGCAAAGTCATTCCCTGCCATCTCCTCCACCTTTTCCCATGCTGTTCTGCATATACTGAGTAGCAAGGGCTTGGCTGGACCCAGGCTACCTTGCCCTTGCAGGACATGGTGTGCTTCAAATGCAGCTGGACGCACTGCACACACATCTGCTGAGAGAGGGGGTGAATTAAGGCCAAGGGGGATGCAAAAGGCAGCAGCAGAGGCTGGGCAGGATTTTGCAGACCACCGGGGTCTGCTCTGGATGGGTACCAACGTGTCCATGAAAAAAACATGCCAGAACTCAGGGTCTCATTGCTACAGTAACTGAGCCACAGCAGTTTAGCCCCCCACATGCCAGAAGACTGGTTACTAATATGTTGTTTCTTTATTACAGATCAGCAACCAAGTCACAGCGAGAGCAAACAATTTGCCAAGGACCACAAAGTGAATTTACAGCAGGGGAACAGGACTGAACTTGATGTTTCCAGTCTAATCTTTCCCTTTTCACAGCTAAAGGAGGTGAAAATGGGTAGAAAGAAGTGTGAAGTTTCTTTCAAAAATTGAGGGTGTTCTTTGAGGGTGAGAAGATGACACAACATTACAACATTGGCTAAATAACATGGATTTAAACCTGCCTGGGATGAGGACATTTGCATTTTGTTCTTGCCATCTGGGCATAACGTGGACACAGTGAACTTTAGGAGCCTATAGGAGACCACAGGAGCCTATAGTCTGTAGGACTCTGTAGGAAATAGAGAAGCCTTCCCTGGAAGACTGATATTGCTAATTAAGTCACCTCCTAATCACAGAATCACAGAATAGGTTGGAAGAGACCTCAAACCCATCTAGCTCCAACCCCTGCCGTGTGCAGGGACACCCTCCACTAGACCAGGCTGCCCAAAGCCCCATCCAGCCTGGCCTTGAGCACTGCCAGGGAGGGGGCAGCCACAGCTTCTCTGGGCAACCTGTTTCTTCCTTATATTTAACCAAAATCCACCTTCTTTTACTGAACCCACTACCCCTTGTCCTACCTCTACAGTCCCTGACAAACAGTCCCCCTCCAGCTGTCCTGTAGGCCTCTAGACTGCAGTGAGGTCTCTGTGGACCCTTCTCTTCTCCAGGCTGAACATGCCCAAAGGCCTCATGTACAACTGACTGCCCAGTAGCGACTGACCTGTCACTGTAAGGGGTGTTTTTGTGCGCCTGAAGCAGGCAGTAAAAGATACCAGAACCAACACCTCTTAGATAGAAAAAAGCCTCCCAGCAGCGGGGATGCTGCCTGCTGCTGTCTTCTGCTGCAGGAAAAAGGGGCTGCTTCTTCAAAATCCTGTTTCCCCATCGGCTGCAAGGAGACACAGACTTTCCATATGTCTTGCTACTGTGTCCTTGCTACAATTCTACCGGGACCAGTGAACTGAGACAGTATTTTACTATCTAGTTACAAAAAAATCCCTCTGCGAGTTGAAACTGCATAGGCCAGGTGTGTGTTTGTGCGGAAAAGACTGGCTCGAAATCTATCGTGAAATAGATAAATAACTGAAGGTATCAACATGCTGAGTGCACGTGACAAGAATAAAGCCCCCAAACAAGAAAAAACCCGATGCAAAACTGCAGAGTAGAATGGAAAGGGGAAGTGCTCCTTCCTAGCATTTCAGAATCCTTAAAAATTACTTCCAAATGGCAAGGATAACTTTCGCTTCATGTGCAAAAAGAGAAGCTGAAAAGTCCTCTTCCAAACAATGGGGTTCTTTTGTCCTGCTGGCTGCTTATGTTATGAATCCTGAATATCCTACATTTTGTTTTCTTCAACTTTTTGTGGGCAACAGAAAAATTGTCAGTATTATCACAAAGATCATATACTGGTGAGCACAAATTTTGATGGAGAAGTAATTTCTATTGCTATTAATCTATTAACATTGGTTTTGCCTGCATTATGCTAAGAACATTTTGTACAAGTGGCACACAATTAAGGAAATATATATGTTTTTCTAGCCTTTCAGTTCAGATTTGACAGCATCCCTAATTCACTACTGAAGCTTCAGTAAAACCTCAACAAAGTTAATAAAATTTCAGGCTTTGCATTCCCACTTGGAAGCAAAAATTAAGCAGAAAAAATTTTAAAACAGCAATCCAGCAGTTCCAGGCTCTTAACACATTTTGTGAAGGAATAAAAAGCACGCAGTTGTGCACTATGTTCCTGTTTGTGGGGCACCTTTAAAAACAAATCCAAATTTACTATTTTATAATTTGAAACCAATCTTCCCAGGTCCACTGGGTTTAGGGAACTGAGCAGCCCACTATGCATGGAGCTAGAGAAATAATTTCTCATCTAACAGGCTTCTGCACCAGCCTTCCCTGGCAATTAATTTGAAGTGCAACTGACCATATAGTCTTCTCTCACGAGCTGTTTTAATTATTTCAGAGATTGCTATGCACATACCTAAGCTCTCCTGAGTTCTTCACAACGGAACATCCTAATAACCACCGAAATATAGTATCCAAGCACAGACAGCTCCACTTGACCAGATTCCTTCACAGCTGAAGTAATGAGCAGACCCTTTCTATGTCCTTCCAGCATAAGTAACAAGGTGCCAAGCACCAAGCCCTGGGCTTCCTTGAGTACAAAATCAAAACCAAGGTATGGAGGACCCCTGTGATGAAAGCTGTCCTTGCTCTATTACTCCATACTGCTGAAAAGTTGAGGGTGAGGCAGAAAGGGAGAGACTGGGTGGAATTTTCACTTGGAAAGTCCTTTTAAAGTCAGTAGGTCTAGTGTACCACCGTACTGATGGGGAAAAAAATCTGAGGAATTACTTTCCCCCTCTATCCCTTCCAAACTCCTCTTATCACCCTCCCTAATCTCAAAGGCTCCTGGCATGATCCTTGTGTAGTCTGCACCCAACTGTCCTGGAAAAGAAAGATGCTGGAGAGAAGTGTTCGGCAGCCATGGCTTTGCAGCAGGAAGGGTGCTGCTCACTGCTCCCAGAGGCAAAGCTAAGAGGAATGAGGAGTCTTTTTGGAGACTCTGTATGACTAGGGTCAACCATGTAATTTCATTCAGACACAAGCAATCTGCAAACTGAAGCTCTCCAAACATAGGCTGCGAGGTCACATCAGGGGGAGCACATGCAACGGTGGTGGTTCCTGCCTGTACTGTACTGTGCAGCACCTGGAGCATTACAGAAGGAGATGGTCAATTGCTCAAGCAACATTCAGATGCTGCGCTGAGGTAGCTCACATAAGATGTTTTTGCCACCTTCCTTTAGGTGAAAAGCAACCATAAGAATCTAATTCTTCAGTGACTTGCAGTTCACACCTAAAAAAGCAAGTGAGGTTGAAAGGACAGCACCCAGTAAGGTGTGAAGCTATGGTGCCATGCTGGATGGGTACCACCAATGCCAGGAACAATGTGGCCACTGTGCAGAAGATCGCTCTGGCAGCATAAAGATATCATGCATAGGAAAGAGAAGCTTCATGGCTTCATAAACAGCTTCCTCACCCTAATCACAGGTGTTGCTACCAAAATCCATTCGATCTGGGCTCTCCCTGCAAGCAGCAAAACTCTTCTTCTTGCTTTTCACACATGCCTGCATCTGAGTCAACTTAATTTTTCAGCGTGAATGGTTAGAAGCTTCCCAGCCATGCTATAAAGCTCCAAGAGACAGAGCCAGCAGCAAAGCACTCTGACGCTCATAACCCCGGTTGCGTGCTTAGGAGCTGCAATAGCAGGGCTGGACAGTGGGCTGTGGGCTCTGTATGTCGCTGAAGGGTTCCTCTGAAATCCTCTGGCCTGGCTGGACAATGGCCTGCCCAGGACAGGCAAGCGTCTGGCTGCAGCAGGGAAAACCCTGACCACAGCGGTAGAACCCATCTCACACAGAAGAGATTTGAATTTCAAGGATTGTATGAACCTAGCTGGAGGCCAAATATTTTGGCGGGGGCCAGGCTGTACAGGCCCTGCCTTGGTGCACTTGCACCGGAGATGTGGGAAGGTTTTAAAGTGGTTTCTCCCGTGTTGTGCCACCAGAGGGCATGGCTCTCTTCCCTGCCAGGGGAAGCATCAGCCAGCAAGGGCTGATGAAGAAGTTTGATGTCCTTTTTCTCCCGCTTCCCCCTGTGCTTGCTTTCCAGCCTCTTGGCTGGACCTAAAGCCCTGTCTGAGAAGAAATAAGTGCTGGAGAACTTTTGCCGAGGTGAAAGAGAAGGCAGACAGCTGTCATTTCATGCAGCTTGGGAGAGCATTTGATACAGCTTGACTGGATGTGGACCCCCCAGTAATGAGCCCCCTCAGTGGGAGCAATGTTTCCTTGTGCCACAGGAGTAGCTGTGCAAACCTGTACTGCCCTGTTTTCAGCGTCAGGGACTGTCCCTTTCTGAGGCAAAGGAGACATACTGATAAGCTGAATAAGGCTTATAAAGCCTTATTACAGCAGGATCAAGGATAAAGAATCCCAGGCAGCGGATCTCACTCTTTGTCCCACAGAGCTCTTTGAAATGGGCTTGTATGAAGACAGCACCAGGCACTTTGCAGCTTATTTTTTGCTTGAAGTCATAACCTTCTGCCTCATGCCCCCAGGACAAACACCCCCCAAAGACCGGGGCACGGATAGGTGAGGCTTGCCGCAGCTCCCAACCTTGTGGGAAGCAAGCTGGGTACTGAGACAGATGCTCACTCCTCTTCCTTCAGAACTGTGGCACACAGGGCAGAGGGTAAGAGGACAGTGACCTCCTTCTGCAAAGACCATTTGGTAAACAGCACGTTTGATTTTATTTCTCCTCTAGCAGCCACTGCCAGCAGAGTGACAACCAACATATATCCCCCACTTTGAGGTGACAGTAGAAATCCAACCAGAGCAACCATGGATTTGAACCATTTTTGTCTCATTCCCTTCCCCCCCACCTTGGGTAAAATATAGGGTAAAATATAGGATGTTAGTGATCCCTTTGGGAAGTCAGGATAAGGTAAGTTCAGGAACACTGACAGTATAACAAAGAGAAAATGCTCTGTGCATGGTAATTTGCACTAGCCTGAGGCTCAGTCCTACTCAGTTTACAGTGATGCTTTCCAACAGCTATTGGGAAGCAAAAGAGTTCTATCTTGCAGCAAAACTAGTCACCTTTTCTCTAACAAATGGGTTTCCAAACCAGCACGGGCCTTTTGATACTGAACGAAGACCCAGAACTAATTTCCCAGCTGTATTTCTCACTGATGAGTGTTCATCCAAAAATTTATGCAAATGTGCTTCAGGTTGTGAGGTGCTGGCAAACCATTTGCTCTTCCTTATAGGACTCATATGACTGGTCTCCAGCAGTGGCGCTGTCGGGTTTCTGGCTTTGCTGTTTAGAATAATGAAACTTTGTTTTTAAATATTAAAAGCCAGGAGAAACAAAAACTGAATTAGTGACACTCTTTGTTTTAGTTTGCTGAACTAAGATTTCGTTTATCCCTAATTACTATTAATTTTGATCATGATGAATACAGCTGTTCAGATACAAACATGTGTGGAGTTACAAATAGCTGTAATTTCCCTTCCATATGAACAAAAGTCCAGGCAAAATAGACAAATGTGATCGCACCAAAGCAGTCCTGTAATAAGAAGGAATTACAACACTAAAAATGAGTTTCATTTTTTTGCAGATAGCAGATACAACAGATATGAACTGGAATTTAGCAATTCAGTAGTAAAAGCAAAAATAAAAGGCACTCTAAGGCACTGCTTTGTCCATGTGCCAGCTATCAGAGCCTGTTGTGCTGGAAAAGATCAGAAGTGTGCAAGCAGTGATTTAGGACCTTTAGGCCACCACGACTGTACTCCCATGCAAATGACCAAGTACAGAAAATACCAGGAGATTGAGAGGATTCACTTTATATAAGCAGAAGTCTGCACAAATCAGCATTTCAAGAAGGCTCACGATCAGGCATCAGTAGGACTTTCATGAGTGTCTTAAATTTCTGTTTTCATCTCCTCTCTGTGACAAGGGCAGCCAGTTCCGGAGACTCAGAAGGAGAGACAGTTATCAACAGTGAGAGGAGCACAATGTGACTGAGGAGTGCCTTCCCAGGTGTTGCAGTTTTGCATAGTTGGCTACTGAGAGAGGGCCAGGTCTGGCAGAAAATGGCGGCCGGAGTCTTCTGCAGGCCTGCTTATAGCACCTCTGAGAATCACATAGAGGAGACAAAGACTCCACCAGAACACCAGAGTGCCAGGAAGGCTGCAAAGTTTGGCCCGTTAAGGGCGTTGGGATGTCTATTTGCATATAAATGTAAGCAGTTGACAGACACAAAAGGCCGGGGAGGCTGGGGGAGGGCGCCCAGGTACCCAGGCGAGGGAGTGATGCCCCGGCAGACCGGGCAGATGCACCTGGAGTAGCCGGAGGAAAGGAGCCATGGAGGAGGCAGAGACCCGACCTGCCTGGTGGAGAGGCTCCACGCTGGATGGAGCCGGTGGAGACATAGAGAAGATGCCGTGACTGACGTTGGGATGAGCCCCTGCCAGCACAAGCGACCTACAGAGATGAGCCAAACAGGTTTGCTGGAGGAGGCATCATAGCCCCGTGGAGGACTGGGACTGAGAGACACTGTGATTTGTTGCTGCCTGCCATAGCAGAGATGAAGCCCGGTGGGAAGAGATTTGCCTTGGTGAAAGTTCACGGAGGACTGGCTCTTATGGGTGAGATCCTACGGTGCAGCAGGGGGAGGGGGTGTGGGATGGATGCCCCCATCCCGGCCGAGAAGGAAACCATCCTGCAAGGGACTGACCGAAGCCCCCATCTCCTAGTCCCTGCCCCCCGTCCTGTGCTGCGAGCAGGAGAGGGGAAGGGAGTAAAATCATGGCTGAAAGGGAAGTCTGCTTTAGAATGGAGGGGTGGGGGGAAGGTGTTACCGAGACCCCCACTTTCCCCAGTCCCTGCCCCTCCTGGGCTGCGACCAGGAGGGAAGAAGGGAGCAAACTTCTAACCAAAAGCCTGCTAAGGAGGGAGTGGTGGGGGGAAAGTGTTTGCCTGGTTTGCATTTGTTTCAAGATTGTCGGTTGCACTCCTGACTGGTTCTTTTTCACTGTTTTCTCTTTAGTGTAATAAATTAGATAACTTTTCTCTTCAGCGTTTTGTGTTGAGTCTGTTTTGCCCGCGTCATTAACGAGTGTGCCTCTTGAGCCACCCAATTATGTTATTTCTCCCCTGTCCAACTAAGAAGGGGAGTAACAGACTGATTTTGGTGGGCGTCTGGCCTTTGGCCAGGGCTCAACCACCACACCAGGAGACAGGTGGAGGTCATCCCAAAGGACGCATGAAACCGGGGTGCTAAAACTGTGGGCTGCAGTTGCACTGAAAAAGCCTAAAGCAGGACCCCAAGCACACGGTGGGAAGATGCCCACAAGGTGATACAGCAACTGCTACAACTCTGTTCCACCTCCAGCCCAGACGCTGTAGTCTCACCACCAGAAGCAGCAGCAATGAGAACCTATCACGATCATCATGGTAAAAAGTGCTGTGATGTGACCCTCCTGCCTGCCCAACGTGAGGCAGCTAAAACCATTCACTCTGTCCCTTTTGAGACCTATATCCTCCAGTTGCCAAACGGCTCTTGGTCTTTTCTGCCAAAGGCACAACATAGATGATACTGAGGGACTTCCTTCTGGCAGCACTGCGGTCCCACTGCATTAAACTTGGATGAAAATGTCTGGTGCTATAATAATCAGCTCTATACGTGTTTCCAAATATTAGGTGATGTGAGTAATCTGAACTGTCCCTGGACAAAACTTCTGAATTAGGAACTCAGAAGAAGATTGACTGCCTCCTGACCTTGTGCACTAAACTCCTAAATAACTCTCATGTTGAATTCTCATTCTACCCAGCAGTTTAGCCTGGGAGGACCTGCTCTAATGGTCCTTTTGCAGTTACCACAGGGGATTCTTTATCGAGCCTCCCATGGATATTTTTTTTCTTCAGTTCTTAGATATTGGGCTATGCCTCCCTTGTGACAGTAGGGTCAAGCCTCAAGATGAAAATGTAGCAACCACGACACTCCAAATGTACTCCTGGGCTCCTTAGAAAGCCGAATATCCAATCTCCATTAAGAAGTTCCAGCATGTGGGATGTGGTCTGCTTGTAATTCCCAAAACTGTCAATAAAAATGGATAAAAAATATTATTACCACTATACAGGTAGGGGAACTGAAGTAGGCAGAGAGAGAGATTTCTTAAGGTCAGAAAGGGAGCCAAGAGCAAAATCAGGCCTTGAGCTGTTTGCTGTTAGTCACAACCCATTGGGCTGGTAGTGGTGAGGGATAAATGAGTACTTCCCACAAAGGAGATGGACAGACATCACCATAAATGCTCACTGGCCATGTTGGCTTAATGGGTAAGAACAACAGACATCTTCAAACCCAACTGTCCCACTGATAAAGGCGATGGAGGCCATGGGATACACTGCACATCACAGGCGAAGCCCATCATGCAGGTTGATGACGAATCATGTGCAAAGCCTTTTGGCATGCCTCAGCAGGCAACAGGTTGCACAGCCCTGCCCTGACGAGAGCTCTTCTGCCCCGAAGAAGTGGTAGAGAGCTCCGACTCACCCTTTTGTAGCATGGCATGTTATGCATGGGCCTCTCAAAGCAGCCCCACGAATGAGTTTTGACCCCACCATCAGATAGTGGGCCCAATTAAATCTGACATTTAATGATTCACTAAGACCAGAGCCTGGCGGTGTATTTTCTTCTCATTCCAGCCCTCCCATGCATTCTGCCCTTATGCCATGCTGTGGCTACCACACCAAGCAGAGGGAGATTGCTTTTGTCCTTCTTGCTTTGTGCCTTTTTGACGGGCCAACACACCAGCTTGTCCTTTCTGGTGAGGAGTCCTCAGCCTCAGCACACTCCCAATGAGAGGCCAGCGCCTCTCTTTGTCACCAACTCTCACCAGAGCCCTCTGCCAGGGACCCCTCTGGGTGGATTCACAGGGCTCTGTCTCAGCTCAGCTCAGGACCTGATGTATTCAGAGTTACCTCCCGCAGAGAGATGGCTTTGTGTAAGTAAGGATCTTGTATTTTTATTTCCCCTCTATGTTGTTTTCTTCAGGAAAGTTAAACGGAGGTTGGAAGAGTCCTAGTTCAACCCCAGTGCTGCCTCAGAACCAGATGCTTATTTTAAGGCTGTACACAGAAATGATAGGAAGTTCCTCTGGAAGTGATGGCACTGCAGTTTCTTTAAAGTATTTGGTATTTTGGCAGCAGCTACTTGTACCTGCAGAAAGAAGCTCAGGGTTAAGAATGAAAGTGTAGACAAAGCATTACTGATCACAGCTCCAGTCTGGTCAATGCTTCTGTTATAAACCAAGATCTTTTTTTTTTCCCTCTAGGAATTTTATTTTGGGGTGAAACCCAGCACACTGGACAGAATGATCCTTATTACTTTTATTGCTGCAGCCGAGACACATCTTGAAAACACATATTAAGTATTTAATTAGAGCAGAGATCCTTTCCTTTTTGAATCCTTCCACTATTTTGCTAGTTTGGGACTGCAGCTCTCAAACCCCCTTCCCCACTCAGCCATGTACAACTGCTGACTACGTAATGCACAAGTATTCTAGGGCATTAAAAAAGAACAACAGTTTTGCTACAAGATGTTTGATGTCACTGACAGGATTACAGAGCTTGTTTTGACTCTCCTTTTGGTCTCTGCAGAGCAGTGTGAACCGCTGTAGAAAAGATCTCCTTTTCCAGCAAATGGTTTTGCTGCGTCACTGCTGTTCACCTCTTGCTTTCTGCAGAGCTTCACCGATTCCATCTCAGGAAAGGCAGCTGAAGTTTCACATCAATAATAATCCTCCCGGAGCGGGACTCGAGCACGCTCCAGCACACCCGGCCAGGCTGCAGCACACCTACCAGACCAGGGTATGTAGAGTCTCAGAAGGCTTTGATCACTAGTGCAGAAAGGAGCAACCAAAAGTTGCTTTGTAAAACGAAGCACCAGTTATGGGTAATTGTTGAGGGAAAAAAAAACCCCACCCCAACCTAAGAGGATTTACAGTTTACCATTGCTTCGCTGCAGTTCCAAAACTGAACTGAGGATGCTGTCAGGAGCTAACATCTTCTGGATGCCTCATGCTAGTCTGCCTTTGCTACACTCAGGGATACACAGCAGGAATTGATTTGAGGAAGCGTGGAAAACCGACAGCTTGTGCTCAAAGGAGCTTTCTCATTTTTATTGGGATGATGTTTCTGGGTTTGGATGAAAAAATGTATTCAGAACAACAAAACCCGAATTGTCTTCCTCTGCTTTATCCTCTCACTTTTCTCTCTTGTTTACTCCTCTGTCTTACTTAGCAACTGGTGTAAGGAGGAGAAAAAGAGGTGAAAAATAAACAAATGAAAATATTTTTTTTTAATAGAAGGGAAAGAGGGTGCTTCTGTTTCTGCCAAAGAAAACAGAAATGTTGCATCAAAACAGAAAATCTCTGAAAGTGGTTGCTGGGGAAAATTTTGTCAGACTGTTTTCATAGGTATTTTTATTGGTATTTTTATCATCATTAACCCATATGCTTTCAGTGCTACCTCTCACTGCTAGAGAATACTGATGAATTCTTCAGAAGTCCTGGAGAGAATCCAAGGACCTCAGTTCCTGAGATGGGGTCAGGCCATAAAAGCAGGAGTGTGTCACAAGCTGTGTCACAAGGGCAGCTCCAGCTCTGCTTCTGTCCCTGGACTAATGACCATTTTCCTTGTCACATCTTGATCTTTCATTGTCACAGAGAGCAAACAAGAAGCGACTCTCAAGCAATAAAGTAATCCTTTGCTGGAAGAAATCACCTCAAAATTTCTATGCTTTGTTGTTCTGACCAAGAGGGATCCCACCCAATCCCTGAATTTTCCATTCCTCCAAGAATAAGGTACCAGGCAAGGACCAGGCAATACTAACAGCATTGTCAGCCCTAAACTGCTAGGGACATCCCCCTGCAGCAAGCTGGGCTGTGCACTGTGACCCAAGGTCTCCTATGGGCCATTGGCAAAGGCCAGCACCCTCTGTAGGACAGTGCTTAAACTCAGTACTGATCAAAGCTGTGACTGTCTAGGACCAGGAAATACTTTTGCATGTTTGCTACTGAGCAAGATCAAGACGATGCACTGTGACAGCTTCTCCCTCCAAGAGGTCCCAGGGAAGAGACCTCCCACCACACTATCACATCCTGCAGTTGCAGACCTGTGCATCATGTGCAGGGCATCTAAAAAGTTTGTATGAGAAGTATGCTACAGGATCAGCAGGTCAGAAGAATGTGTCCAAAATCTTTTAGCAAATCTTGATGTAGCTGCTGGACAGGTTCACCCAGCGTTTGATAAAGCTGGTGCCAGAAGCAATACATGCCCACTCAGACAAGACAGAGAGGCTGGTATTTTGAAGAGGTTGTGCTGTGAGAAAATATGATAAAAATCCATAAGCTGTCAAGTGAAGCTATTTGCTTGACAACTATCACAGGTGGGAAGGTACAGTCAGAGATAACTCTGCTCTGAGACTGCTCTGAAGGCCAGAAGGACCTTTTCCATCATTGCCTGAATAAAGAGCGGCATTGTTGTCAGGAGCAGATCTTGCATCTGCAAAAACTGTGTTTAAGAACAAGGAAATCAAAGGTTTCAGCTGAATAGTTTCATTTATCTTAGAACATACGCAGAAGATTTTTAAGATTAGGGGCTTGGTTTGCCTGTTTTGTCCAAACTCTTTCTACAATCAAGTTAAACAAGGGATGGTCAAGGAGTTGAGGGATGGGAGATGGGGTCTTGCTCTGTGCTGGGGAGGAGTTATACAACTGTAAAGAATAAGTACTTTGACTTTGGTGATTGCTGTGCAAAGTGATTTATCATATTTCAGATTTTCATTTGGATTTGAGACAAACATATTTTGGCATATTAGCTTTCCCCACGGGTATATGCCAGACGTTCTCAATCCTTAGTGGAAAGAATTAAGCAGGTTGAGGGGTGAGTCACTGCCCTTATTCCTTCAGCTGACAGTATGTGTTCAGTCCCCAGGGAAATGATGGAAAAACGCAACCTCCCTACTACTGGGTCCAACCAAAGAGGCACCCCAGCCAGCTGTGAAAGGCTGATACAGGCATAACAGTATTAGGCTTTTCCATTTCCCTTGGACTCATCTCATTTGACATCACACACTGTGGGCAGCTCTGGTCACTACAGTGACTGGTGGACCATGTGATGAGCAAGAGGGAGCTGCCTCCCTGGAGCAGGTTGCAGCAAGACCGTCACAGCAAGAGAAGGTGGGAATACCATGCCTGTACCTGAGCAAAGACCAACTCACTACTGATGGTACAAGCACACACAAAGAAATGAACAATTAACCATGCAAGGCATTTGTACAGCGATGGATGGGTCCTTCTCCTGAGGGGAAGAAGGGAGAGAAATCATGAATAAAGTTAAATCTGCAAAGAAGGGAGGGGTGGGGGGAGGTGCTTTAAGATCTGCTTTTGCTTCTCATTATCTGCCTCTGGTGTCATTCTGTGTGTGTGTGTGTGTGTGTGTGTGTGTGTGTGTGTGTGATGTAATAAATTAGATGCTTTTAAAAATTCTGCATTGAGCCTGCCCTGCCCATGCCGTTGATTGTGGAATGATCTCTCCCTGTCCTCATCTCAACTCCTGAGCCTCTCAATATCTATTTTCTCCCCCGTCCAGCTGAAAAGGGGAGTGATAGAGTGGCTTTGGTGGGCGTCTGGCCTCCAGCCAGGGCCAAATCACCACAGTCATGTACAGGTTGCTTGACACAGAGGTGATAGAGATGAAACAGAGAGCAGAGTGCCAGTTGCTATCTGCAAAGCATTCTGCAAGTGGCTGCCACAACTGGAGCTTCTCCTGAAGACACTTGGAAGAAAGTGAGCAAGATATGGCCAGGGGAGAGCAGGGAGAAGACTGAGTGGCAAGTGGAGGAGGCAGTCAGAGTAAAAAGCCCCTCAGCAATGGTGGGAGTATCGGAGGAGAGGGCTGGGTAGATGGAAAACATTTCCTGGTGAGTTGGGGGCAAGGACATGCTTGTAAGCAGGTGGAGTGAGGAGCAGTAGGAAAGCAGGGAAAGCACTGTGTCTGAAGGGCCCTGCAAAGGTTACCCCATGAGTGGAAATCTTTCCTTTAGGGGTTGAAAATCACAATTACATTGCATAGATAAGGGAGGCATGCCACTGTAAACAGAAGTGGTTTATCCAAAGAGCAAACCTCTATGATAAGAGGCTATCTAGAGAAGTTTGGAGACATTCATTTAAGAGACAGTTTTTAACCTTGACAGCTGCTTTACCCAGTTTCCCCAAAAAAGCAGATGAAACCTGATGGATACAGGGTTCTGCGCTGCTGAGGAGTATTTCCTGTTTAGTTCATGTTCCTGATTTATACAAACATAATAAGAGCCCAAGGAAAGCAGAGCTCTGCCATTCTGTCTCTATAGGTCAGAAGTTTAAGGTTTTAATATTGCCATCTTTTTCTTTTTTTTTTAAAAAAAAAAAACATTGACATTCCCAGGCTGGACACTGCCTGTCTTTCCCACTAGCTGGCATTCTGCAGCAACAACCTCATTTGTATTCTGTCTTTTACTGGAAAAAAAAAACCTCACTCTGCATTGCCACAACTAAGTACTTCCCCACTGAGATACAGAGATTGCCAAACAGTCACACTAAATTCAACATGTCCCTGCTAACATATTTTATTCATACTGACGGTCTGCTTCGCAGTGTGTTCCCAAAGACTTGCTGTAAAATTTAATCTCCAGACTTCCAACAAAATATATGAAGCAAAATAAAGCAAGTATCTCTTTCTACGTAGCTACAATGGAGTTGTCTCTCCTTCAAGGCTGCTCTATCACTGATTTTAGGCTGTTCTTTTTTTCCCCTACACAGAAGAAACTTGTGTCTTCTTAAAGAGTTACTGTCTATAAAGTCCTGCTCCTTTTCCAGTTAAAAATTACTTCTGGGCTGAGAAGAAGGTTTGGGCTGGATGGTCCCACAAAGTGAGGCTTCCTCCAAGATGGTGTTCATGAGTGGACCCCACCAGGACACGTAGTCTCTAGCACCAAACTATTCCAGTCTTGAGGAGCATGAGTGGCTGTATCTGTTGGGGATTAAAGTCCCACCAGCCCCCGTTGGATGGATCTTCACACAGTAGCCTTGCCTCACATTCTTGATTTTGTTTGTGAAAAGAAATCCAGCTACCCCCATGAAGTAACTTCATGCAGGGTGTTGTAGAGAATCTGATGGCTTTGTGGGCCAGGGCCATTATTTGTAGGGCTCTCTGCTGCCAGCTAGTCCAGGGTTTCACCTGTGGGTCTGAGCAGACCTTACAGGTACAATAAAGGCCATGTAACATTTGGCGCTCTGACACACATTGGATACTCCTGGGGCTGGGAATTATTTGGGCTAAACTCTTTCCACAGTCCACAGAGAAAGACAGGATCTCCAGCTCAGTGACTCTCAGACATGGGCTTACCATCTGGAGCTTCCTTCATTGTGTCAGGGAGATGCAGGTAGTTCACAGTGGGCATCGCTGTTTGTCCAATACTCAGACTAACCAACGATGATCTGTCCTTTCTTTTGTGGACAGCACAAAAACACCCAGGGAGAAATGGGGAAAAAAGAAACATCAGTGGCTAGTGGTGATCTGTGTCAGGAGCAACAGGCCAGGGAAAATGCCTCCTCTCCCCAGCATGAGACATTTTTTGCAACATTTTAGTTTCCTCTCAACTGACTCTCACTGCAACCACTTTTTAAACTTTTACTGCTACCAATATGAGTCCAACCTTGGTGCCACACACACTCCCCATGGTCAAGGGGTTGCACACTGCTCCATGCGGGACAGTACAGTCCAGGGATGGCAAGACTGGCTCCATGGCAGAAGGTGAGCTGGGAGCCAAATGAGGTGATCGGGGCATGTCAGGTGGCAATAACCATGATCAGCCACAGACCCAGGGATGTCCAGGCAAGACTGATGTAACCAGGAAGGTCTGAGGTCAAGCTGGGAACTCGAGTCACTGTGGTCCAAGGCTAGATGCAACACACACTTGGGGCAGCTCAGGCAAGAGGTCAACCTTAGAGTTAAGACTGAGCTTCAATGACACCCCCTTGGCTGGTTAGGCACGTCTCAACCTTAACCAATAACAGGAATTATCCTCAGACATTCAGCTTTTTAATTGCCACCATACTTTATTCTAAGGCCTCTTTCTCTCCCACTCTTCAATGTTATGTGACTATTAATAACCTCTCCTGCAAGAAGCTCTAAGCAGAGGGAGAGCTGAGAAAATTATATTACAAAATGCTACAATCAATGCCCTGCAAAGGAGTGGAGAAGAGACGCTGGCTGCTAGTTGCTGCTTCTTCTCCCACCAGAGCCTCCCAGGTGGCACCCGCTCCTTGGCTCAGGCAGCTCAGCCACAGCTGTAATTCAGTGTGAGTAAAAAATTTTATTTCTGCAGGAAAAGCTGAAACAGCACAGGGCTTCTTGTCACCGGCTCTGGACAAGCCCAGGAGAGGCAGAAATGGTTTGTTTAATGCCGTCGCTCATTATTCCTGGCACTTTATGAGTCATTAAGTGTCCTAGTTTTGTAACTAACTCCTGCTGAGCTCAACATTTGATACACATTTTATGGGTGGCCTGTTGGCTGTAATAACGATTGAACTATTCATAATTCCCCTAACCACGTTAACTCCTTCCTTTGCATGCCAGGTTTCCTTTAAACAACTGTAAGATAAAGATACTGGGGACTTCAGCCCTTAACACAGAATGAATCGTGGTTATCTGGACAATTTACTCCCTTAGCTATATTCTGCAATTAGACACACTTGTTCTGAGTCAAGTCTCCTGATACCTTTTACACTGCTCCCCTTCTGTATCTGCTACACCTTTTACCATCCATGCAGATGGATGCCTGGTACAAATTTCCCTCAGAAAAAGGTCATCAGCACACACATTAATATTCATTCATTTGTATGGATTTGGAACAGAAGCCAAAAGACCCTTCTTACCTATTACAGGTGGGAATTAGAAGCAAGGCACCTCTGTTCAGGAAGTCTCTTGTGATAGAAGTGATCTTGTCAGGTCTGTTGTCCCCCCGTCCCCCCCACCCCTGTTTCCCAGCTTGCTTTTTTTGCAAAAGGTCAGTGAGAATTCCAAACAGAGGCCCCAGCACACATGTTGACCCAACCTGACAACTGGTGCAAACAGGACAGCCGCGAGCCCTTAGCACCAGTTTGACAGACACAAGTATTTTTCAAGATGACAGCACGTTTAACCTGTCTCTTCTGAAAGCGTCACGCACGATCACCTTGGAGGTAGGTACACAGGTCTGTGATGTTGGTTAATTTTCCCTTCGTTCACTGGAAGCACTTAGCCTGGCTGCTCTGAAAAGATGTGGCTTTGTGTCTACAGGCAAACAAACCCAGTCTGTATTTTGGAGCACAACTGGAAAGTCACCTACAAAAGCATGTAGGTCTAAAATGAAGGTCAGTATCTTGGGTTAGCTTAAACTCAAGCTGGAAGTTATGTGCGTCTTCAACTGAAGAGTCTGACATAGAAGCATGGCTGATTTCAGACTGAATTGGAGGGGAGCACTCTCAGAAATTAAGCTGTGTGTAGGACAGTATTCAAGATGCTTTTGTACCAAGTCTGGCTGTGATGGAGTTGATCTTCTTCACAGCACCCTGTCTACTGCTGTTCCTTGCATGTGTGGCTAAAATAGCATTAGTAACACACCAGTGTTTTATTTGCTGAGCAATGCTTGTAGAACATCAAAGCTTTCTCTCCAGTGCCCGGTGACCAACCTCAAAGGTCTGTAGACTGGAGATGGGCAAGACTTTGGAAGGGGACCTAGCTGTGACAGCTGACCCAAACTGACCGAAGGGATACCCCACACCATGTGACATCACGTTCAGCAATTAAAGCTGAGGGAAAGGAGGAGGATAGAATCACAGAATCATTTGGTTTGGAAAAGATCTTTAGGATCATCAAGTGAACCCATACACCAAACACTGCCAAGCCCACCATTAAACCATAACCCTAAGCATCACACCTATGCATCTTTTAAATACCTCCAGGGATGGTGACATAACCACTTCCCTGGACAGCCTGTTCCAGGGCTTGAAGAAATTTTTCCTAATATCCAACCTAAACCTCCCCTGGTGCAACTCGAGGACGTTTCCTCTTGTCCTATTGCTTGTTACTTGGAAGAAGAGACTGATACCCTCCTTTTTACAATCTCCTTTCAGGAAGTTGTGGAGTCATAATCTCTCCTGTCAGCCTCCTTTTCTCCAGGCTAAACCACCCCAGTTCCCTCAGCTGCTCTTCACAGGACTGGTGCACTAGACCCTTCACCAGCTTTATTGCCCTTTTCTGGACACACTCCAGCAGCTCAATGTCTTTCTGATATTGAGGGGCCCAAAACTGAATAGAGCACTTGAGGTGCAGCCTCACCAGTACAGAGCACAGGGTGATGATCACTTCCCTAGTCCTGCTGGCCACACTATTCCTGATACAGGCCAGGGTGCTGTGGGCCTTCCTGGCCACCTGGGCACACCAAAGGCTCATATTCATCTGGCTGTTGACCAAGAGCCCCAGGTCCTTTCTGTAGGACAGCTTTTCTGCCACTCCTCCTCAAGCCTGTAGTGTTGCGCGGGGTGGCTGTGACCCAGGCGCAGGGCCTGGCATTTGGCCTTGTTGAACCTCATCCAGTTGGCCTTGGCCCATGGATCCAGTCTGTTCAGACCCCTCTATAGAGCCTTCCCACCCTCAAGCAGATCAACACTCCTGCCCAACTTGGTGTTGTCTGCAAACAGTCTGAGGGTGCACTTGATCCCCTCGTCCAGATTACTGATAAAGATATTAAAGAGAACTGGCCCCAGAACTGAGCCCTGGGGAACACCACTTGTGACTGGACACCGACTGGATTTCCATTCACCAGGACTCTTTAGGCCAGGCCATCCAGCCAGTTTCTCCAGGGGAATGCTGTGGGAAACTATGCCAAAGGCTTTACCAAAGTCATAGAATCATAGAATCACAGAATTGTAGGGGTTGGAAGGGACCTCGAGAGATCATCGGGTCCAACCCCCCTGCCAAAGCAGCTCCCTAGGACATTTCACTGAGATAGGCATCCAGACGGGTCTTGAATATCTCCAGAGAAGGAGACTCCACACCCCCTGGGCAGCCTGTCCCAGGGCTCTGTCACCCTCACTGTGAAAAAGTTTCTCCGCATGTTGGTGCGGAACTTCCTGTGCTCCAACTTGCAGCCATTGCCCCTTGTCCTGTCTCCACAGACCACTGAAAAGGGGCTGGCTGATTCCCCCTGCATCCCCTTCTTAAGATAATTGTAAACATTAATTAGGTCCCCCCTTAGTCTTCTCTTCTCCAGGCTGAACAGTCCCAATCTTCTCAGCCTTTCCTCATAGGGGAGATGCTCCAGGCCCTTAATCATCTTCGTAGCCCTTCTTTGGACTCTCTCCAGGAGATCCCTGTCCTTTTTATAACAGGGAGCCCAGAACTGGACACAATACTCCAGGTGGGGCCTGACCAGGGCAGAGCAGAGGGGGAGGATCACCTCCCTTGACCTGCTGGCCACGCTCCTCCTGATGCCCCCCAGGATCCCATTGGCTCTCTCAGCCACCGAGGCACACTGCTGGCTCATGGCCAACCTGTCATCCACCAGGACCCCCAGGTCCTTCTCCACTGAGCTCTTCTCCAGCAGGTCATCCCCCAGCCTGTACCGATACAAACGGTTGTTCCTTCCCAGGTGCAAGACTCTACACTTGCTTTTGTTAAACCTCATCTGGTTTCTCCCTGCCCAGCTCTCCAGCCTGTCCAGGTCTCGCTGGATGGCAGCGCAGTGTTCCTGCCTGTCAGCCACTCCTCCCAGCTTTGTGTCATCGGCGTACTTGCTGAGAGTGGATGCTATTCCCTCATCGAGGTCGTCAATGAAGATGTTAAACAGGACTGGACCCAACACCGAGCCCTGGGGAACACCGCTAGTCACAGGCCTCCAGCCAATTCTCAACCCACCTCACTGTCCACTCATCAAAGTCCAAGTAGACAACATCCACAGCCACATCCACATCCATAGGACAAGGGGACATTTGTGGTTATTTTGTTTGCCTTGCCAAGCAACTGCTATGCACACTGATGCTTTGCTTCCCAGGACATGGCTGGACATGTAGCTGCTGATGGGAAGGAGTGAATGCTTTACTTTTGCTCAGTACACAGCTTTTGCTTAATAACTGTATTTATCTCAACCCACACGCTTTCCCATCTCACTTTCTCCCCTCAGTCCTGTTGAGAAGGGAGAGTGAGTGTGTGGGTGTGTGGCAGCAGTCAAGGTCAACCCACCACAGGGTTCTGGACAAAGATTAATTTTCTTGACTGATTCTCTCCACTTTGATTACTGCTGATCACAAAGAAAACAGATGACGTAAACCTCAAAGGCATTTTCATGAGAATTGTCAATTGATTCAATACTGCCAACCTCAAAATTCAATAATCAACAATCCTGATTAAAAAGAAAAAATATAAAAATAAAGCACTTGTGGTCTTACCTGTTAAGTCTTGGCATTTGAGTCCACAAAGATGTGGGTTTATGACCAGATATCCTAGATCAAGCCCATGTCACCGTACCAAAAGCGGCCCCATTCTCACGAGTGCCTGTTTTATATTCCTGCTGCTTGCCTCAGGTCAACACAAGCAGTCTCAGGAGGAGAGTCAAATGAACGTCGTGACCTGGCTGGCAAAAACAGGGACAGGAAGGGCCTCGTTCTTTCTCACAGAGTATTTTGCTTCAAAGGTGGTTTGCAGTTAGCAGCCTGGCTACATTCAGTCTCCCATAGGGTGGCCCAGAAGGTAGCAGATGACACAGGATGTGTGTACAGGAGTCCAGTTTGTCACCGCAGTGTTTCTCACTGCACACAGAGGTTCCAGTCAGCAGGGAACAAAAACAGTCACTGATTTCTGTCAAGTGCTTGGTCTGCAGTATTTCTGTCTTTGTCCTGCACCACTTCATGCAAGGTTTACACACTTACCATTGGCGCACTGCTCAAGAGTGGTGGTTTAAGTTAGGGATGTCGCCGGTGGGAAATGAAGAAAATGCACAAAATCACCTCTGTAGGGGTGAAAACAGCATATTGCAATGCACGGGCTTGTGTGCCAAAGAATACACTTCTCTGGAAGGGATTTAGTCATTTTCTCACCCCGTGAAACAAGTGACATCTCAGAAAAGACTCCCCATGGGGAACTTCATCCTTTGGGAGGGAGGATGAATTAGCGATTAGAGACGAAATGCAAAGGTGTTTTCAGCATAGTGGCTGGATGCTCGATTTTCTAATACAGTACATTCCGTTGTTAATGGAAATGTAGCTTTGCACCTTCTGTTTTTCTCCCAGTAGAATTAATTTCAGCACTGTTTGCATGCCAAGCATGCACACGCACAGCTGTGAGCTCCGGGGAGAGGGAGAAGGCACAGCTTGGACCTGCACAGATAAGATCGCAAAGAGTCTGCAGCAGGGCTGGGAGCCGAATCCGTTGCGTTTGCCAAGTGACTTCACTGCAAGACCATCTTTGCTCCTGCCCACAGGAACTGTCCCACACCATTACAGACAGACCTCGGAAGCCAGCAGTCTGGGGGGAAGGCATCTGGCTGTTTCAAAGTCCTTTAGGAGATCCCCAGGGCCAGGAGTTTTCTTTTCCACTCTGTGACGCAGCAAAGAGGGGAACAAACCCCAGTGAGCAGCTCTCCCTTGCCAGTACACTATTCCAACCTGCACCCCTGTTCCTGCCAGAAATCTCCGTTTCAAGGTTGCACATGTCATTTATTAAGGAATAAGGGGAAGCAGGGAGGAACAGCTTTTAAAGAAGCAGGCTGTGCACAGGCAGGGAAACAGAGGCTGCCAAGCCCCTGGGAACCATCAGAAAGTACTACAGGAATGACACATGGCAGTGCTGCTGGTATTCATATGGTGTTGCTAACATAGCTCTCACATGCCAGTTACAGAGGCAACTGTGGAACTGGATACACAGTGCGCACTAAATCTGATGCTCGTGAAATGGGAAGGTGAAGCGAGTAACTTTTTCCATTCAACAGGAGCTACTGCCCCAAGCTGAAAGCCCCAGGGAGACAAAGCAGCAGGGCACAAGTACTTTCTTGGGAGCTGACCACAAATGAAGCAGCTCAAGTTTTCACTTGGATTTCCAGCTGCAACTCTGTGAAGAAGATGTGGGTGGAAAAGCTGGAGAAAACACCGCAACAGAGTTTCGGAGAGGGCTGCATCAGAAGGGTGGCCAGCAGAGACAGGGATGTGACTGTCCTTCTCTATTCTGCCCTCATGAGGCCTCATCTGGAGTACTGTGTCCAGATCTGAGGCTCTCAATGCAAAAGAGGTCTAGAACTGTTGGAGAGGGTTGAGAGGAGGGACACAAAGATGATTAGAGGTCTGGAACACCTCCCCTACAAAGAGAGGCTGGATTGAGTTGGGCTTGTTCAGCCTAGAGAAGAGAAGGCTGTGGGGGGACCTCATTGCAGCTTTCCAGTACCCGAAGAGAGCATACAAACAGGAGGGGAATCAACTTTCAAAAGGGTAGATAAAGGCAGGACAAGGGCAAATGGATTAAAGCTAAAGGAGGGAAGATTTAAATTAGATATTAGGGGGAAGTTTTTTACAGAGAGAGTGGTGAGGTGTTGGAACAGGCTGCTCAGAGAGGTGGCAGATGCCCTGTCCCTGGAGGTGCTCAAGGCCAGATTGGATGGGGCCCTGGGCAACCTTGTGTAGATCCAGGCCTGCAGGCTGATGGCCCTGCCTGTGGCAGGGGGGTTGGAACTCCATGATCCTTGGGGTCCCTTCCAACCCAGGCCATTCTATGATTACAGTATTTGAGAGAGGGAAAAGTACCTCCCAGTGCATTCATGGTACACAAACTCCAACGTGCATTTCACCCCGCTGGAAGCAAGTCACAGAGGCCCTGATTAGCTGTTCAGCCCAAAAGGAGATAATCTGTTCTCCAAGAGCTCAGGTAGAAGAGTTAAGTCGTAATGTGAAGTAGACCTTCCACTCCCATTATTGTGGTGCAGATATTGTTTGGGTTTTGGATTTTAAACAAAGCCAGCAATGTGATTTAGGGTGTGCTTAGGAGCAGGCTGTTGACCCTTACCCGATGCGTGTCCCATCGTCCCTCCACCCCCTCCCCTCCATCAGCAAGGGGCTGAGACAATGCACATGCCGCCATTGGTTCCCACCAGCGCTGGCTGCTACAGCTGCCTTGCATGCTGAGATGGAAAAACAGCAGAAAACATGTTTGCCAGGAGGTTTGTTCCTGGACAGACAACTTGGGTGTAAGGCCTGTGCGCGCCTGGGGAACCAGCACCAGCAAGACGGAACCCTGCCGAGATGGACACCCCTTCTCTGGCTGGCAGCCACCAGCGGAGCGTGCCCTGGGAGCCCGCCGGGGGAGCGCGGCAGGGCGGCGAGCCGTGGCAGGGCGGCGAGCCGTGGCGGTCCGTCTCGCGGCTGCTCCGAGCAACCCGGGCTCGGCTAAAGCATGGAAGAGCCGATGTGAAGCCGGAAGTCAAATGGCGGCGGGATTTTGCCACCTCCAGCGTTACCGCCTGGGTAGTGCGGGATGTTTCGCTGGGCTGCGCGCAGCGCAGGGCCCCGGAGAGGGGCGCAGGGCAGCGGAGGGCGGCGCAGGGCCCTGGAGGGCGGCGCGGCCGCAGCCAGCCCGCTGTCCCCAGGGCGCCACGCTGAGGACGGGGCCGCCGCTCCCGCCTCTCGCTGCTCGGCACGGGCCGGCAGGGGGCACCCCGCGGGGGCGGGGCTCTGGCAGAGCGGCGAGGCCGGCACCGCCCCCCGCGCCTGCGCGTCCGCCGGTCAGCGCGGCGGCGGGGGGTCCAAGATGGCGGGGAGGCCGTCTCGCACCGCTGCCGAGGCGTACCGGCCCAACATCTACGTCTCGCTGCCGGCCGAGCTCGACCCTGACACCTTCGACGCGTCTCCGGAGAAGCGCCGTGCCGAAGCCGAGCGCTTGGCCATCCGCGCACGGCTCAAGCTGCAGTACCAGCTGCAGCTCAACAACCCCAACCGACCGGCCGTCATCGTGAGTGGGAGAGCGGGCGCGGGGAGGGGGCCGGGGCGCCTGTCCACCTCTCTGGGCGCCCCGGAGCGCGGTCCGGGCGCGGGTCCGGGCGCGCGGGGCGCCGTTCTCCCCGTGACCTTGTCGCCCTCCCCCGGCCTGGGCCTGGAGGCAGCTGCGGCCTTTATAGCCCAGCCCCGCGGCGGGAGCAAGCGGGGCTGCGCCGGGTTGAGTGCCCGTGGCGGAGCCCCCGCGTCCTCACTGTGTCTCTTCCTCCCACCCCAGGAAGATCCTGCCTTGCTTCGCTGGGCCTACGCTAGGACACACAATGTCTACCCCACTTTCCGCCCGACTCCTAAGACGTCCTTTCTAGGAGCTCTTTATGCGATAGGGCCTCTCCTTTTCTGGATTGCTGCCTTCAAACTTGACAGGGTAAGTCTGTTGACGATACCGAACGGCGGTGAACGTCAAATTAAATAATGTAGATCCGCCTGGGGTCTTAATTGGTGGGAATCGCTTGTACCTAAGAGTGATTATTGAGGTAGAAGTTATGGGGCAAGGAAGGCTGATACCGAGCCTGGTATCTCAAAGCCTCAAAACCGGCTGCAAAGTACTGCAGTGCTAAGAGCCCTGTATTGTACCTTTAGGCATGGCTGGTCAGAGTTTCTGTGATTGGATTGTTTTGCTGTAATCAAGCATTCTGTAACAGTGGCAGTGTAAATTAGCTGTAAGACACTCTTTATTTTCAGTTGTTGATATTCAGTAACTGTGCTTCCTAAAATAAGTATTTTGTAGATGACTGCAAGGTCTCTGAATTGCTTAATTTAACTGCTAATCTCATGAAGCAAATGGGGGGAGTACTTCCGGTTACAGTGCCTGATCTCAGATGGATTTTTAATTTGGAAGGTCTGTCTTTTTGTCTTGCTTCTGTTCTGAGTCCTGGAATTGGAGTGTCAGGATCTGAACCATGGGAAAATACTCCCCTGTATGCATACATAAGAAAATGCTAGGTGGCTGGCTGTTTTTACTTGTAAATTTGAATTTATTTCCCTCTTTTGCACAAAAATGGCATTTTTGGGATCAAGTCATAAATCAGGAAGTGTAAACATAAAACTAATAGAATATTTATAGGGAAAGTGTTTATTAGGATGAATTGAAAGTGCAGGTTTTGGAAAACATGCCGAGTGTGCTGTTAAAAATGTTTCTGAGAGTTCAGCATCTCTGCAGTATTTTGTCAAGCTGATTTTGTGTTGTACATGAAGTTTAGCATGTCAGTGCTTGAAAATAAACCTGTGAAAGTGAAATCTAGACATACTTGCCTGGCAATACTTAAGCTGAAGTCTTTAACGCAGTCTCCAGGACAATCTGTTTTCCTCTTATTCCAGTCCCTTTATAGATGTTGAGGATTCTTCTTGGTGGAGGAATATAGCTGTTATAATCTTTTCTCTGGGGAGTGTTGGTTGTACGTCTGGGAAAGCAAGAGATAAATTGCTAAGTCTTAAGCAAGTCTTCTGGTGTTAGCCAGCAGAAGAAATCTGGGCAAGGTCTGCAGTGCCTGTGTACTGTAACAATACCCATCGGAAGGGTTCATGGCTGCAGCGTGAGATGCCACATTTAGGCAAGTTATTTAGAAGTTTCTCCATAATTAGATCTCTAAACTGGATTATTTAGCCAGAAGGAGGAGGTAGAAACTAAATGTGGGGATGAAATGACACAACTACTTTGGTGAAAAATAAATTATGGGGATTGGTCCCTGCTGGCCTGTGGGAGTGGAGAGACATGCAGAGAGGTCAGTCTGAGCACATCTTCCCAACCTACCTGGAAGGTGAGGCTAAATGTCGTGTTGTTTTGGTGGGTTTTTTTAACTTTTTAATCACAACAGCTGTTAACCAGGGTTTGTGCCTGGAGAGTTGTTTAGGTTGGAGGTGACCCATTGCTACCTTGTTCCTGCTGAAATGCTGGAACTGCTTTTCTTTCACCCCAGGCCGATTGAAACTTCTTCTTTACCAGGGCAGTGATGAATGTTCTCTTTCTTCCACAGGATCGTAAGGAGAAGCTTATCCAGCAAGGGGAGTACAAGCGACCATTCAGTGTATTTTAGGTTCCTGGAATTGCAGGGCTGTTCATGGGATATAAATAAAAGAAGATGTATTGTGTGCTGATGTTTCTCCTTAGTGAGAATAAATCTTAATTGCTCCTTGGTTGTCTTGTATCTTTTAACAATTAAGAAGGTGCAGAAATGCATGGTCTTTAACACAGAGAGGCCAGCTGGAACTCAACCAGTGTACTCCTTTGGTCTACACACAGAGGCTTCTTTTAAACTGGGGACATTGCTGCTGTCAGAGCAGCACAGGCCGAAGCCTAAAGTTTAATAGCTGGCTAAAATGTTAGGCAAGTCCAAAGCAGTTTCCTGAAGAGCTGGAGTTCACTTACTAGGTATTTCTTCCTGGTGTAGGTTTGGCTGTGTAGTTTGCCCTAATTGGAAAATTGGCAAGTTGTGTGGTACATTTTTAATAACTTTAGGAGCTTGCCTGCCCACTCCCAATCAGTTTCTTTTTCTTTTCCCTAATAAAATACAAGCCTGAACTATGTTTATTGCACTGAACTTCTGGATAAAATTACTGTGCCAGACTTGGAAACAGTGAGCAGAAGATTGTCATGCTATATGGGACTTGTATTTCCACGATTTCTGTGATTTCTGTGAGTGGGACACAATAGAAAAGATTTTCATTTTTCATACTGATTCCCTTCCAGCACAGGAGAATTCCATTTCACCCCTGCAAATGGGCTGTGACTAAAAAAGTTGCCAAGTCAGGAGGATGGAGCTTGGCTCTTCTCAGTGATGGCCAACGATAGGACAAGGGGCAGTGGGTGCAAGCTGGAGCATCAGAAGTTCCATGTGAATGTCAGGAGAAACTTTTTCACTGTCAGGGTGATGAAGCAGTGGAACAGGCTGCCCAGAGAGGTTGTGGAGTCTCCTTCTCTGGAGACATTCAAAACCCATCTGGATGCTGTCCTGTGGGATTTAGTCTAGGTGACCCTGCTCTGGCAGGGGGTTGGACTAGATGGTCTTTCGAGGTCCCTTCCAACTCCTAACATCCTGTCATTCTGTGAAGTGCAACTGAACCTTGTGCCTGCAAAAATGCCTTTTACTATAAGAGCCCAAGTCTTTTCTGCCTGGGGCTCTGGAATTGCTACTGTCAGTGTATTGAGATGGGACTGCAAGGAGAAGAATGTTAATTCTGACTTGGAATTTCACATGGCCTGTTGGGGCCATCGTGATCCAAACACCACTTGTTCTTCAGGTGTCCTATGGGAGCAGTTCCCAAATGTTGATCAGTCTGATGATGAAGTTGAACGTTTCCTGCGGCCTGTGTGAAATCAGCAAAAAAAAGTCCCTCTCCTGCATAAGCCAGGCTGTAAACAGGGGCTGTTGGCAGTTCCTCTGTGTCAGAGTGAGTTTGTTTTTTTCACAGAATCATGGTATGGTTGTGGTTGGAAGGAACCTCTGAAAGTCATCTGATCTCACCCCCTGCTCAGGCAGGCTCACCTAGAGAAGGTTGGCCAGGACCATGCCCAGATAGCTCTTGAGTATCTCCAAGGATGGAGACTCCACAACCTCTGCAGGCAGCCTGTGCCAGTGCTCAGTAACCCTCAAAGTAGAAATGTGTTTCCAGATATATATTTTTTCTTCATTATATATATATATATTTTTTTTTTTTTAAAAGGTGTTTCTTGTAACTCTTCCCTTTCCTGCTTGGGTCATGAAGCCTTCAGGCTGTGGGAAGCTTGGTAGTGATGCTGCACACAACAGCCATGCAAGGCTGTGGCCTGCTTTTGCAATCCCATATGTGCTCCCAGCACCCCTCTTGCACCTGACTCCGCAGCTTGTTCTGCCAGTTTAACTGAAGTGAACCCAGGTGATCCTCTGCAGAATGGCTTCTAAAAGACTGTCACAAATGATACTACAAGATATAGCTGTAGGTCAGTGCAGAGAGGCATCAATGCACAGAGAAAGTGGTATTTAGGGAAAGATATAATTGCTTGTCTGAGCATGCTAAATTAACTATCTTCCTGCTGCCACAAACTAATTTGATCTCCCAGGACCCATTTCCTCAGCTAATTGGAACTTGAGTTGCCACACATGTAAATTCTCCCTTGCAGCTGTATTTGTTTCAGGCCGGTTGAGCAAATGGTTTGGGATGGGTTGCAGATGAGCGCAGCGCCTCTAGTCTTTCAGACCAGCCTTGGATTGGCGCTTGCGGCACCTGCCACAGCCCTTTCCTTTGCAGATGAGCATGTTGGATGCTACATCCCTGCAGATGTGAGCGTGGTGCTTGGGGAAAGGCTGCCCTACTTTTCTGTCCCTCGTTGCTTGCAGAGTTCTCCAAGCTGTTTTCTTGAAAAGAACAAGCGTGCTTTGCTACTGGACTTGGGGTCGGTGGTTTGAGGCAGTGGTGCTGGACATGTAGAAGGTAAGGGGAGTGTTCCCTCCAGAAATGTAGGGTGAGGATAGGAGAGTGAATGTGCCTCATGGAATTTTGCCCTTGACTGATGTCTTCACCACCCATGTCTGCTTCGGTGATGAGTCTGTACCAAGAGAAACGCAAGCCTACGGGTCACTGGATGGTAATTTAGGTCCCAAATAGAAAACAAGCTTTTCCCATCTGCCTGTGAAACATTTAGATCTCATTTATCCCTGGATCAGTCTGATTTAATCAGCTTTTCTGGCAAATTGATTCTCCTGAACGTCCTTTTCTAAGCTGGCTACTTTAGAGTAAACATTTCCCTGTAGATTTAATAATGCAATACTTTGCTCAAAGCTGATGCTTTTATTCCCCAAGGATCTGGTGCAGATCCAAAACTGATGATGGATGTAACTCAAGCTGGGTGTTGCAGCTCTATGTTTCCCTCTTGTTTGGAAAATTGAGGATTGCTTCTCTTGGGAAGCAAGAAACATCAATCCTGCTGCCACCAAGCTCAGTAACTGTTTCACATGGGTATGTGCTAAATCACAGGCCTGAGGTTTGGGGTACCTGTGCTGCCCTCCTGGTTCTTGGCCTACTTGGGGCTTTGCTTTCTGCCTCCACCTGTGGAAAGTGCCATCTGGGGTGAGGCTTGCATGCTCCAATGAATTTTGAAGTTGTCGCAGTTTTGTGTGGCTGGGTTCTGGTGGAGGAGGGGGCTGCAGGGGTGGCTTCTGCAAGAAGCAGCCAGAAGCTCTCTGCAGGCCCCACAGAGCAAACACCAGCCGTCTCAAGGCCGGAGTTGTTGCTGACCAAGGCCAAACCCATCAGCAACAGTCACAGTGCTTCTGGAAATCACAGTTAGGAGAAACAAACCTCAAGCAGCTGCTTTTTGCCACCAGAGAAGGGAGTGAGAAGATGTAAGGAATTGTGCAGACACTGAGGCCACAGAAGGAGGGAGGGGAAAGAATGAGGCACCTCAGGTGCTGGAGAGATCCCCCTGCAACCTGTAGAGAAGACCAAGGTGAAGCAGGCTTCCCCCCTGCCCCAGTTAAAAAGGAAAACAGCTTGTGAGGAACTGACCAAAACCCCCATTCCCTCAGTCTCTGCCCCTCACTGCACCATGATGGGGGGAGGAGGGGGGAAGAAGGGAGCCAAATCATTACTAAAGTGCAGTCTGCTAAGAAGGGAAGGGGGAGTTGCTTTAAGATCTGGCCACACTTCTCATTACCCAACTCTGGTGTCACTAGTAGTGTAATAACTCAGATGCTTTACCCTGCCTCTTTTTAGTCTCTTCTGCCTGTGACGCTGCTTGTGGAATGATCTCTCCCTGTCCTGATCTTGACTCCTGAGCCTCTCAATATTTATTTTCTCCTCTTTCCGGCTGAAAAGGGGAGTGATGGAGCTGCTTTGGTAGGCATCTGGCCTCCAGACAGGGCCAAACCACCACAGAAGTCCTCCATCATGTTGTCTGCACTTGAGCCTACTTCCAGGTACCTTCCCAGGAACAACTGCATGGACTGGCCAGAAAAGGCCTTTTGCATTTTCTGTGCTGCAGATTAGCACTTAACCCTGCAGACAATTTGTCAAGTGCTGACAAACAAGTCAATGTTGAAGGGTGGCCAGAGCATGGGATTAGAAAGGAAACTTGCTTTCACTTAGCAGTGAAGCACTTTGGATTCTGCAACTCTTCTGATTTGTGTTCTGCTTTTCTGACAGTTGAGTCTTTCCTTGGTGCCCGTCCACAAAGCAGCAGGTTGAAATGGCCTGCTCTAATAGGAGGCTTAGGTCTGCTGGAACCTTCAGCTCTGTTTGGAAAGCTCTTCCCTTACAGACAGCACAAAATGCTTTATTGATCCCTAGTTTCTCCTTGACATGCTGGGTCGTATTTTCAGGAGGCCCTGTGAACCAGGGTTGGCTGTTATCTCATATCCATACCAGGTACAACATTCACACCAACTATGCATAGTAAGATCCACGCTGATAACTGCTTCAGTATGCCACCAAGAAAGCTTTAATGGGATGCTTAAAAGTTAAGAATACTGGTGGATTTTTACTGCATTTCCCAAATTACACAGGGATAATAATTTCCATGGCTTGGTGGTTGCTGGAAATGCCATTCTGTGATGAAGCACTCCTTGTCACCTGAGTTGACTCCGCCACCACACGTAGGTATGCTGGATCTCCCTGTCTTCACTCACTCATTGCAAGGAACAAATAACTCTCTTTACTTGCACTTAGGGTTGAAGTGGCTTTTCAGAGGTTCCCAACACTTGTAGTAGTTTTTATCTAGGCGATTGGAGGTCTGGAGGCCCCATTTGGTGATGGCCAGACTGAGGGAAGATTCAAACATGAAGGCCTGTTGGGAAGAGGGAAGGTAGGTTAGGGCAAGGGGATGAGAGTTTGCATCCAAGCAAGGTGGCTCTGCTCTACTACAAATGAGTCGCAGATATGGTCCAGGCCTGCCAAATTCTGCCTCCAGCCCCGTCAACCCAGAGGGAGAAAGCTCTTCGGAGCTGGCATTGCAATGCTGGTGTTAACTAGGTCTCAGGAGTGACTTTGGATTCTCTGCATACCCAGGAAGACCAGGCTGTTCCAAAAGCTCTAATTCAAGGCCTGTTGATGATAATCATTAGATTTTAGAGGGGTGGAGAAAGGAGAACAGTCAGGGTGTTCATTTCTTTGCCCGTAGGCTGACAAAAATTATATTAATCAGCATGAAATTTCCCTGTTTCCTACTCAAGCAACAATTCATGTGGGCAGATGATCAGAGCTGCCTAGCATCACATGTCTCCAGGGTAGCTCCCAGGAGTTGAGTGGTGCTGATTGGTAAGGGAGGTGAATGCTGCAGCCATTTGGTCCAAGTACTTTTCCAACTTGCTAGAGAGAAGCGAGGCTGTACTTTGAGAGTGGAACAGCTGCGGTATGCTCGGCTGTATTCAAAATCTTACTGGCTCCTTTGGCTGCTTACCATGGTCCCTTCTGCAACCCTCTCAGGCTCCAGCTTGGCTTTGCTCGCCTTCTCAAAACAGTCAGCATCTGGCCCATGAGGAGTCATCATGCTGTGCAAGCTGGCTCCTCCAGGCTGGAAGCCTTCCTCCTTTGCTTCGTAGTGGCCTTTGATGAGTCCCATGAACTCACTCATGCAGTTCCCTGCAAGAGGCATAGAGAAGAGGTTGCCACAGAGAGAGATAGGGAGGCATCACTGCTAGGATGCGAGCTTCTTGAAACACATGAGCTAAGCTGGGCCAGGCAGTGGATGGAGTGGAGGTTCCCAAGAAAGGCATCACATCATGGATCCTACAGGTGATGCTTGGAAAGCTGTACAGGTTTTATTGCATTCTTAGTTATTTGGCTGTAATAGAGAGCTCCCTAATGAAGGTGCATTGATGTTGGTGGACCTGTGCTTTTCCTACCACCTCAAGCTTTGTAAGTACTATGCCTGCATATGGGCTGCGTGGTGTAGCATGGTATTTACAGATTTGGATTGGCGATCTTAAGGCACTAGAAAGGAGGTTCAGTGTATTCACCCCTGTCTTTGAGTCACAAAATGCCTGGCCGGCAGTCTGGTGAGAGAGCCTGGTCTGCTGTCCCAGGTTGTAAGATAGAAATCCTTTTGTTTGATACTCTTCTACCACCTCCAGCCCAGTCAGGCTCTTCAGTTTTCTATGCTTTTGATTCTTGCATTAATTACTTATTTCTCGAGAGCTACTATATGCCCGAAGACATGGAGCCAAATTCTTCTTTCCCCAGGGAAGAATACTTATAAGTAGACCCTCTGGAACCAACAGATAATATAGAATCATAGAATCATAGGGGTTGGAAGGGACCTCGAGAGATCATTGGGTCCAACCCCCCTGCCAAAGCAGCTCCCTAGCTCATATTGCACAGGTAGGCATCCAGACGGGTCTTGAATATCTCCAGAGAAGGAGACTCCACACCCCCCTGGGCAGCCTGTCCCAGGGCTCTGTCACCCTCACTGTGAAAAAGTTCTTCCACATGTTGGTGTAGAACTTCCTGTGCACCAACTTGCAGCCATTGCCCCTTGTCCTGTCTCCACAGATGACTGAAAGGGGCTGGCTAATTCCCCCTGCATCCCATGCTTAAGATAATTATAAACATTAATTAGGTCCCTCCTTAGTCTTCTCAACACTGAACAGCCCCAGCTTATTCAGCCTTTCCTCATAGGGGAGATGCTCCAGGCCCTTAATCATCTTCATAGCCCTTTTTTGGACTCTCTCCAGGAGATCCCTGTCCTTTTTATACCAGGGAGCCCAGAACTGGACACAATACTCCAGGTGGGGCCTGACCAGGGCAGAGTAGAGGGGGAGGATCACCGCCTTTGACCCACTGGCCACACTCCTCCTGATGCATCCCAGGTTCCCATTGGCTCTCTTAGCCACCGAGGCACACTGCTGGCTCATGGCCAACCTGTCATCAGCAAAGGAACACTGTAGTTGGCAGATAACAAACCTGCGCGGGGAGACCCCAATGGATTTCCAATAACATACTGCTATCTCAGGTACGGATGGCTAGTTCTAATAATTTCATCCTTACTGACTTGGGTTCCTTGTAAGGGAAGTACTTTGGCAACTGCCATCCAAAGCTTCCAAGTAGACCTGATGTAACTAAACAATATGGCAGCTTGCTACTTAGCAGTCCGTTTTTGCAAAGCCAGGACATGCTTTTATAGCTACGCTATATATAGCCCTAGTTCAGGCTTCATTAAGTACAATCCAGGGTCTGAAATGTTTAACAACAGAACTAATTTAGCTGAAAGCAGAGTTGGCCTATCTGTGTATACAAACATTCATTAATTTCCATCCCCAGTTGCTAGTATCTCATGTAAAACTGGATTGTTACGGGGCTTTCATCAAACCCACTCATGTGCTGCACAGACCCTAAGACTGGGGTTGACACTGCATACCATCACTTAAGAAGAAGGGGCTGGTGAGTAGAAAAACAGGCTTCAGAGATGAGCTGAGTCCAGTTTCCTACTCATTTGCAAATTTCACCCCAAGAACTTAGGCCCACCTTCATTCGCCATTTCTAAAATAGCTTTAACCTCTATGAGCAGGGTGCGGTGAAGTTAAATCTAATGGCCCTTAGTGGCCATTAGATACGAGGTCCCACAGTCATGAGAATTACACAAGTACTCTCCCAGACACAGATGCAATTTATGGTATAAAAGCTGTGTATCAGATGCGTTTTTCACCCTGTGGTCCAAAGACCCTAGGAGTAATTCACAGCCTCCAGGGTTGTAGAAAGGTGACCAAGAAAAGCTGCTATTTGTAAGCTGCACAGCCACCTTTGTATGTGAAATTGCCACGCTGTCTAGACAGGAATCTTTGAACCACCATTTATACTTGGGGCAAAGTTAAGACAAGATGAAAAACGTGACTGCGAGTGCACTAAAGCTCTCTGAACATGGGCTTTCCACTGCACCTGAGAAGAGGAGGCAACAGGGTAATTCTGGCAAACAAAATAGGCCTCTTGTAAAATATTTGGATAGAGGAGAGTTCAGTAGCATTGAACTTGTGCAACTCCTCCCCTGCAGTTGCTCTGTCCTGTTACGGCTCTCCAATGGTACAGGATTCTCATAGTCTCACTAATTTCGGAGGGAACTAACGTGCAGCCTCTTGATGATAGATGGTTGTGATGTCTGCCTTTCCCACTCAAGCTCTTCCTCTGCATGGCTGGGCCAGAGTAGATGGGCAACCTGCTCATCATGCATTTAGTACTCAGGCCTTTGGCTGAGGTGCTGTGGTCAAGCGAGTAGCTGTGGTAGCTGTCTGCATGGGTACTCTTAGCTCACCACACAGGCAAGAGAATGGGAGTTGTTTCAGATGCCTTTTACCACGGACTAAGTGAGGTTGGACAAGTTCATACTGTTCAGCATAACACGTCTGTGGACAGTTACACAGCTCTGATGATGCACAGCAACTTAATCATGGTAAAGCATCTTGTATCTCATGTTTTAGGGTCTAATAAAAGAGGTGACTGTGACCTGGCACTATCCCAGCTGGTCAGAACACGTTTCCATATCAGATGCATTATTTGGAATGAAAGCAGAATGACAGGGCAGGACTTTGCCTGTGGGGGTTACCCAGATGGCTGCCTACTGTGCTTGCTAGTGCCACTAATTCCTTCCAGCCCACAAGACGCTTGGAAATATGTCTAAATGGCAGGAGGAGCTGGCTACTAAACTCTGGTTAGTAAGTGTGCAGAAAGCCTCTCAGCACTTCAAAGTGACCATAGTGTGACCTTGATAGCTTCTGAGATGGGGCCTTTTAGACACTGACAGAAGGGGTGCGGCATGAACAAGCTTTCCCCCTCAGTCTCATAGAGTGGGTTGCCTCATGCCTACCACGGAAGGACAATCCCACATGGGCAACTTGATTTCTAGCATCCACTCAATGCAACATGGGGCCATCCTCTGCAAAGAGCCAAAATAGAAACTGATTCTGGTCATGGCAACCAAGTCCCCCAAAAACCAGCCAGCTGCCTGAGAAAGAGCCCAGCTTCTTAGATGCCAGAGGTACCTCCATCACTGTACAGGTGGTGACGAAGGGGCCAGGGCAGCCAAGTGAATCCTTTGCTGTAACTTTGATCTCACCCTGCAAGTGGCCTCGGGCAGCTTCACATCTCGCTCCTTCTCACCACCTGTGATGTTGTATTTTCCTTCCCCTTTATGTACTCTGATGAGATATTAGGCAATTTGTGGTTGGATGACAGGACAATTCTGGATGCATTTGTGAAATCCCAAGTTCAATGTGCACCTGGTCTCAGTGGGAGCCCCTTGAGTAGAGCTGCATCCATCTATGCAGACACCACCAGCCCATCACTCCTGAGTTTTCCTGAGATGTTCTAAATAGGAACCTCTTTGGATCTGTTGATTTTCCAGGGAGGACTGACTGACTCCAAGAAGCTGATGCTAATGGTGCCAAGGGCAATGAATCAAGACTGCTTCTTCCCTGCGTGTGCTCTCAAATAAATGGAGTGGGCTCGATTTCCCCCCTCTGCAGTCCTGTACTCAAGCACAACCAAGGAAAAGCAGACGTACGGTGGTAGTATGGCGGACGGAAGGTGTTGTTAGCTACCCCCCATCGTGGGGGGAATATGACAAAGTCAGCAAGTGCCACTCCAGGACGTGTCGACTTGGCTGTCAGGACAGTGAAGATAGAAGGATCCTGAAAAAGAAACAAAGCAAAAAGCATGAAATAGATGAGGGCTCAGCTCTCTGCTTAGGTCATCCAGCCAGTAAGCCTGACTGATACAGCCTCTCCCTTGCCAAAACACTTTTACCTCCTGCACTGGATTGTGTGGGTGAGATTTGTGACTCTGTGAGACAGCATCTCAAAATCCATACTGAAGATGGGAGATAAGTGATGGGACTGGTTGGTTTGTCTTTGGGCAGCCTTGGAGAGATTTCCCTGCACCTGCAGTGATGCCCTTGGGACTATGAGCAGGGATGCAGGGGAGGGACAGCCCCACGAGATGGGAACACTGTAATTCCAAGAGCAGTTTCCAGCACTCCTCCTACCACAAAATTGTATGTCTTCCTTAACTGGTTACAGAGGACAGGAATGTCCTGCTGGAGGCATCTAGCCTCGCAGCCCTGTTAGTTTACAAACAGGGAGATCTCAGCACAGAGAAATTGTGGCTTGCTCCAAGGAGTTTTGAAGTCTCAGGTCCAGTAAAATGATTTTCTGGGCTTTGATCCCAAACCCATCCTTCTTCTGGCAGGTCTTTCTGGAGTTTAAACAATACTTTCTGTTGATTGTCTCACTAGAAATGCTCCAGTCTCCTTGCACACCCACTTGCAGAAGCAGCGCCAAGAGGTGGCATCGCTGTGGGCATCTCTCCCATTGGGCTGGTTTCTTTTTTAGAAGAGCTGCTCACATTAGTTTTGGCTTTAGTTGTTTTCCATAAGATCTAGAAATTATTGCAATGAAAGCTGCCAGCTCTTCAAACAAAATTCAGTGCTGGGCTCAGAGGAACCAGGAGAAGGAGTCTGTGCAATAAATCAAGGCATGAATTTAAATGCAAAGGTCTTTTTGCTGAGTTGCATGGTGTGTGTTGGCTTCAGTATTCGTCTCTCCTCCAGGACGCAGAAGTTCTACGCTAAGCTGCATAAAGCTGTCTAAGAAAATGATCAACCTCCTGTTCTTTCTTTGTATCACAAAGAAGATTGTCTTTCCCTTGGTTTGGGCAGCTTGGTTTGAGCCCAGGGAAAGCAGGAGAAGAGATTTCACGCTGTTTCTTAGAGCACACCATATTTTTTAACGGGTGTTGAGCCCCTTGACCTCAGGGTGAGTTTGGAGGGTACGGTATCCACACAGCATTGCTCTGCCTTGCCCAGCTCCAGAACTTACCGCGTGGTCAAAAGCAACAGAATTAATGACCATGAATTTTTCCAGATGGTATTTGTACGGTGTGTAGTTCCCATGCCAGGCTACAACATTGAAGGGGAGAAATCCTGCCAAAGCAAAGAGACACAGGATTACCATACATGCAGCCTCCCTACTTGACGCACACATGGGGGCACTGCTCTTTCCCAAATTAAAAATATTTTTAGTGCTGGCAAGAGGTACACCGGCAATCCAGAGCACAAAGCCCTTTAGCCACAGGCTGGCATTGCCAGGATGCACTTTTCCTCAGCATTTCCACTTGGTGAGCCTCAGCCCTCCCTCTGGGTTTTGGTCTCTGAGGGCTTCTGAGTTCCCAGGAAGTGCTTGGACAAGTCCTTCTGCAAGACTGGCTCTCTGGTAAGGAAATGCTGGCTTTTCAGAGCAGCCCCAGCTTCTCTTTTCTACTCTGTCACTATAAACATATGGTAGCAATGAAGGAAAGACCCTTGTTGAGTCTTTGGGCAACCAAGACTTCACGAACACTTCTTTCCAGACTAAGAAGCATCAACTGGGAAGTTGAATGACTCAACAAGCCAAGGGCTCAGTCCTGCTCCACTTAACCCAGCAGGACCTCCTGAGACTCCTCAGTGCATGTTATGGAACTGATCTCCCAGGCCATGCATCGGCAGTCACCGCACTTCAGCGTTACCTGTTCTCCTGGGGTTTCCTCACCTGCTGGGCTGCAAACAGCTTGCCCTGGTACTTGCTGATCACCGTGTAGCCCCCCGGCACTTGGCGGTCCTCGTACCAAGCGACAGGCACCAAGAAGTCACGTGGATTTGCCAGGCCGTTGGCTCCTGTGAAAGAAGAAGAGATGCCAGAGCTCTTTGGGCAACCTGCAAGCAAAGTGAGAGGCTGGCAAAATTTCCTGGTTTCGTGGGTTGCCCTTCTGTATTTTGAATTACCTTACTGCTTCTTGGCCCACCCTGAATCCTGAAATAGCCAGGTACTTCTTGTGCTCCTACGAGTTGGTGACTGTAATACATCCTAGCATTTAAGCCCATGTTCCCCTGAGGTGACTAAGACAGGTTGCCCCAAGTTCCCTTCTGAACAAGATTAGTACTTCATCCCCAATTAAAGGCGTGTAACAACTAAGAATTAAGCAAAAAATTAAGGGTGAGTTGCTCTCTGTTCCTGGACATCCTGCTGGCCAGACACTTAGACACGCGGAAGTTACAAGGCATATCACAAGGGGGCCAAATACATTCATGAATGCTCCCAGAAAGAATAATAAAAAAAAGGCTGGTCATACCTACAGAGTCTGGGCATACCGAGGGGTTGGTTGTCATGAGAAGTACATTTTCTAAGTGCAAATCACCATATGGCTCCTGAGGTATTCCTCTTCTTCTCGTTAGTATTATTGTTACAAAGTGGGTTTGAATTTCTTGGATAATAAATGCAGACATTACTACCTGCTGCTAAGGTTTAACAGTCAGTGCTTTTCTCCAGCCGTCATTTTTCAAGGGAAAAGTGAAGTTAGAATAAAATATGACTGAAACACAAAGGATCTTGGTCTCTGAGGGGAAGGTGGGTAGGTGGTGAGAAGAGCTCTTCTAATTACCACCTCCTGAAAAGGTTTACAGGCAAGTGCACTCATTTTCTTTTCTCCAGAAAGGAAACCTGGCTTCTGGTGACCAAAAAACCAACCCCAACAAACCAGCCCCAAACCTAGTTCAACAGTGTCTGAAAAAGCAGCTAATGAGAAAACCTGTTGTAAACAGGCTGGGGCAGCAATAGCAATGACTGAGTGGAGCAGGCAGAGAGTGCAAGAAGTGGGTGAAGGCAGGTAACCTCAGCTGCCTGAAAGGAAAGCTGCGCGTCACACGGGAGAGATGCTCGAGCAGGGTCCTATTAGATGGCTGCCAAGGGGGTTGGTTCCTAGGGCAAGAACTGCCAGCTTCGGTTTTGCTGTGGCCATGAAGTGTTTGCTAAGGCCCTCCAAATGCAGAAGGGACATGCCAGGCGGGTTGCTGGTTGGTCACACCAAGTCATAGAATCATAGAATTCATAGAATTGTAGGGGTTGGAAGGGACCTCGAGAGATCATCGGGTCCAACCCCCTGCCAAAGCAGCTCCCTAGGACATTTCACTGAGATAGGCATCCAGACGGGTCTTGAATATCTCCAGAGAAGGAGACTCCACACCCCCCTGGGCAGCCTGTCCCAGGGCTCTGTCACCCTCACTGGGAAAAGTTTTTCCGCATGTTGGTGTGGAACTTCCTGTGCTCCAACTTGCAGCCATTGCCCCTTGTCCTGTCTCCACAGACCACTGAAAAGGGGCTGGCTGATTCCCCTGCATCCCCTGCTTAAGATAATTGTAAACATTGATTAGGTCTCCCCTTAGTCTTCTCTTCTCAAGGCTGAACAGTCCCAATTTTCTCAGCCTTTCCTCATAGGGGAGATGCTCCAGGCCCTTTATCATCTTCATAGCCAGTTTACTTCAAACATGGCCGGTCTTTTAGATCTCACTGAGAGCTATAAAACAAGCCCAGTCTAGTGGGGAAAAAAACCCCCAGCAACCCAATCTAAAATGAAAAACAATCAGCCCTGAAACACCAGTCTGAAAGTGGAGAACTATTGGTACTGCTTTTGTGTTTACTTTTGAGCAGTTAAAAGGGAAGTTTCACTTCTTTTCCCTCTAGACAGTCTCAGTAACAGCAACCTGGAGGTATTTTTCTTGGCAGGAAAATTTGGAGGTGAGTACTCCAGGGATAAGGAGGTGAAATAATGTGAGCACCTCTGGAAAGCTGGGAAATCACAGCAGGGATGGCAGGGCTTCAAGTGCTATGAACCCTTGCAGTGTCTTTGTCACAGCTGTGGGAGGGTGCCTTCATGACCTGTGACACTGCACGGACCAGGAGGCAGAGAGGTTCTGTGATTTCTGAGAGACCTGTGCTCAGGGAAGGCAGATCCACCCCGGCAGCACAGCACGGAGATACGAATGTGATGTTGATCCCAGTCCCATCCTGCTCACTTTATTGATGTTGAATGTCCACCTTCTGACACTTTGGTGCTGTAGTTCCTAGAGCTCTAAGGCCCCTCTGCTCACATAGGTGGGGGAAAAAACCCACTTGATTAAATCTAAAATGGGGCTTTAAGAATATCTACTGCCTCTGAAATCTGCCTTTTGTTGGGTAAATTATCACCTATTCCTCCAGCTTACTTACCTCAAGTAAGGGGCATCAGTGACAATAGCCTCTTGAGTCAGTCTTTGGCAAGAACAGAGTCAGAACCAGCAGATGGGGACTGACAGATCAGAAGGGAAGAGAGAGAGGGAAAAGGGGGAGATTCCCGGGGGAATTGTGGGACAACTGTGCTGTCATATTTTGGGAGGGGATCCTTGTTCTTCTGGGGAATAACAGTGCTGGCATGGAAAGCATTTTTGGGAAGAAGTTTGTGCACAGGAGGATTTATTACATAGGAGATGAAAGGACGGATTTGGGCTTGTAATTCCTGGCTCACTATTAAATTCACTGTAGGTCTGATTGTTACCTATGGGTCCCAGGTCAGGCAGCTCAAAGTGTGCTCCGTACACCTCCAGGATGTAGCCTCTGGTCTCTCCAAACACCTCCACACTGAAACGCATCCCTTGCTGAAAAATAAAGGAAGATTCTCCCAGGGCTTTCCTTAAAAACCACAAACATCTGAATGCAGGAGCTGGCTTGCTCCAACACTGGGCTCTAAGCTATGGGCAAGGTGCAGTCAGCCCTTACCTGGATGACACAGATTTCATTGGGCTCCACCAGCATCTTCCCAAACTCGGTTGTGATGAGCAGTTTCCCTTGCTGGGGCACTGTGGAAACAATGTGCAGACAGGGGAGCTGTAGTGACGTGGTGAATACCTTCCTCTCTGTCCATCAAGAGCACCCGGCACACAAGGAAGAGCAATGAGCCCTTTCTGACCCTGCTTCACAGTGGGGGCTCACTCTCCTGAGCAGAGCCTTGCAGCAGAGATGCCTGAACTGGAGGGAGAGCTTCCAGACCAACCCTGTGGCCCCCACGTCACAGCAGGAGCCTGCATGAGGTTAAGCCACCCATCACCTCGCATTGCCTTGACACAGGCTTTGTTCCACAGATGTTAAGTCCAGACACATGGGTCTTGATGTATCCAGGGCCATACCTGTCCATATCAGGATCTTCACGTAAAATGGTGCAGGTACCCATGCTTGTCAGTGTGAGGTGTCTATGAACAGCTAATTCTCCCTGCTTCCTGAGGGTAGAAGTCATGCTTTACTAACGTCTGCACGATTTCCCTGGGCTGTCCTGGCACTTGTGGAGCCCACACATTGGCATGGAACACTAGCAGAATCACGAAGCCTGTCCTAGCTCTTTTACTTCACGGCAGCAAGGGAGGTCAACGAGAACAAATTTTTATTGGAGAATTGTTTCTGTTGGTGACCCCAAGGCATTTCTGTCCCTTGGTCAAGAAAGATATGAGCAAATATCAGTCTTCTGATACCACTCAGAATATTTTTCAGCACTTTATGCGCTAACCTCAACACTCACAGCGCCAGTTTGGTTGCCTGAGGCTGGCAGAGCGCAGCAGCTAAGTTGCCATGCCAAATACTCTTGGGCTGAAGTGACAAAGGCATCTAGCTGTAAACTGTTCAGAAATCCTGAGGCTTATGTTTTCCAGAAAACCTCTACCTGTGGTGTGCCTAATGCCACCAATCTGGGGAGCGCAGGGAAACGATTCCTGAGCACCACGCCAAGGAAGTTGGGTCACTGCTCAAAACCAAGGTTGAGCTCTGGCACAGACAGGTGCTCTCTGAGCTGCGCAGGAGCAATGCAACCTGCCCAACTGCCCATATGGTGCCAGATGACAAAATTTGCATGGCTTGAGGTTCAAGCCAACCCTCTCCTCCAAATCTTGGCTATGGGGTGCAGGCTCTGGAAGAACAAGAGGCAGACAGGTGGCAGCTCAGGTGGAGTCTCGTGGGGGAAAGGAAAAGCCAAAGCGTTAACTCACCAATTAGGAAGTCACCATCCGAATTATAAAGGCATCTAAAGAAAAAGGAGAACAGGTTGCTGCAAGCCCCAGGCACACCCCACAGTCACATCTAGAGAGTTTTGAGCTGGGAGACTGAAGTGGTGGAGGTCTCCCCTTCAGCGCCAGAAATGCTATTTGCAGGTCAGCACATGCAATACACAGGCCTGTGCAGAGGAGGCAGGGAGGTTTAACGTGCCTGGCCTGGATGCAGGATCTTCTCTGATCTCTGCCAGGTGCATGCCTTTGTGCCCATGGGAGCATCAGGTGTGGTAAGCTGGGGAGCAGGGCTGGCTTCCCCCATGAGTGGCTGCCGAAGGTAGTGATGCCCATCAGAGGCTGCATGCATGTTGAGCTCTGAGGAGCAACTCCGGTCCCTGGGATGAGAACACCCGGATCCAACAGAGCCCCTTCTTTATACATTCCCATGGCCAGCTCTCTCTTCCTCTTGGTGGCTCCCCACCCGCTTCCCCAGTTCTCAACCATGAAGCACAATGTGCTTCACAAACACCTGCCATGGACACCATGAACACCTTTGCCTGTGCACACAGGAACTCAGGGACATAGAGACGGCACTGCTGTGAGCAGCTGGACACAAGCACAGCAGCAATGGACATGCAGACAGCCCAGGGCAGCCTGAGCCTCCAGTGTAGCAGTCACTGACCTGTTGAGCATGGAGGTGTTGCAGACAAAAATGTGGACAGCAATGCCATTGCGTCCTCGGGGCTCACCAGCGCCGCACAAGGTGTGCAGTCCCTACGGGCAAACCCAAAGCAGGGGGAGTGAGCAGCAGGCAGTGGGGCAGGGGCCAGCTCCCTCTTCTCTCCTCATCCCACCCCCCTTGCTGGGGCTCAGCCCCTCTCCCCGCTTTACATATTGCTCCCAGCTTGTCCATGTACGGCCTTTGGCCAAGCACGCTGGCTTGGCTTTAATATCTCAAGGGTGTCTTAGCAGTCTACGTAAGCTGGAGTTTTCTAGCCCAAGGGCTGAGGAGAGACCAGGGGGGTTGGGGATGTTTTGGAGAGCAGTGAAGAAAATCCAGTCTGTTGTGAGGTGGCTGAAATCTGCAAGCCCAGAGGTGTCAAACCCACTGCTGTTAACCCAATGCAGAGCATCCTGTGTGCCCTACCACCCTTGCCAAGGGAGTGCAAAGGTGGGGGATGCCCAGATGCCCTGGTCCCCCCAACTTACGCTCACAAAGTCCAGCTTGTTCTGAGGGGCTTTTGGGATCTCAAAAGGTTTCCATCGTAGCTAGATTGTGGGAAACAAAAAGCATAAAAGCAATGCCAGTGGTTATAATGCAAACAGTGGCAATTCTAAAGAAAGCTAAGCCCCCACTTCCCCGTCCCGCTTTCCTGTGCTCTGCTAGCTGAGGTAGATTTCTCTTTCCCCTTTGCCTTGCTTATTTTGATTTATAGGTTTCTTTGGCTTTATGGAGATTTTTTGTTCCTTTTTAATCATGGTTTTGTAAAATACTTGGCAGGCCCGAGTAGTGCCAAGGTTAAAAAAAAAATAAGAATCCTATTTAAAGACTGTCTCTTCCTCTATTAATAACAACTCTTTTGAGAGCAAAGAAATTCAGATGAGCTGACTTTCCACAGCCAAATTGTCATGGTCCTGTGCACCGCTCCGTGCTGGATGATTCACTCCCTGCATGACCCAAGCATAACACTCCTCTTTACGCCACCTCATTTTCCCTCCGTCTGAAGCAGGAATATCTCTTCTACCTGCATGAGTAGGAGCTGTGAGAAACACTAATGACTTTCTCGCAAGGCCTGTCAAAATCCTCAGGCAGAAGGTGCCAGAAGAGTCAAAAGTATTAAGTATGGTATTAAGGATCTTTGCAGCTCTTGGGAATGAGGTGCTGTGGCTGACAGCCCCTCACCGGGGGTGAACTCGGTGCAGACCAACCCAAACACCCAAAATTAGGAGGATGTTGACATGGTCAGCTGCCAGATATATCCCCTACATCAGTACGCTGGACCCCAGGTGAAAGTGCCTGTGACTCTGGGCAACCACAAGAACACTTTCCTGCTTTTAGCTATGCGACCTGGTGGTTCTTGACATGTCTCTAGGCTGGTGTTCTGAGAAAACAAAACTTGTGGGACTCTGTGTCTGTGCCTGCTGCGCCACCACCACCCCCACCCCCCCCAAAATTGAACTATGTGAAATTTCAAGTAAATTTGAAAGGATGCAAAGAGATTAAATTCCCCCGAGCCACATGGAAATTTTCCAAATCCAAATAAAAATGTGGGTTCCTAGGTGACCTGCCAGGCTCTTCTGGAGAACTGGCCTTGGGAGGTGACTTGTTTTTTGGCTGGGATAGAGTTAACTTTCACAAGAAGCTGGGAGGGGACACATCCAGGACAGCTACCCAAAGTAGTCAAAGAGGTAATCCATACCAGGTTGTCATGCTCAGTATGTAAAGGGAGGGAGCTGTCTGAGGAGGAGGAAATGCTGCTCAGGACAGGCTGGGCATCACATTCTGAGTGATGAGCAAATCGCGTTGTGTGTCATCACCCACTCTGTATATTCTTTTGTAAGTAGTGGTGGTGTTATTTTCCTTTTCCTTTGCTGTCCCAGTAAACTGGCCCAGTAAACCCACCTTCAAGTTTTACCTTTTTCTTCCAATTCTCTCCAACCCCTCGGGTAGGGGATGGAATAAGCAAGCATCTGCATGCTGCTCAGCTGCTGGCTGGGGCCAAACCGCAACAGTTCTTTTTGGTGCCTGAAGTCGGACTTGGGTTGGGGTAAGGACAGATCTGACCAGAGAGAGGGGACATGAAACTGCACCCAGCAGAGACATCTGCCAGTGAAGCTGAGCAAAGCAGGGACTGATCACTGATTAATCAGCTGCACCTCATGCCAGGCCCCACATCTTGGCCCTCTCCACTGTGCTCTCCGAAGCCATCTGATTGCCAAGAGGGACCCACTACCACAGCCCCAGGTTGCCTAGGTTGGACCCACCCCTCATCCCTTCCTCCCCTCATCCTGTTTGCTGCTGGGCAGAACCACATTGTCCTCCCCAGGAGACCTGGGCAGCTCTGTGCCTGTGTCTGCTCGGGGTGATGCTGCTGGGGTGCTGGGCTGAGGGAAAAAGGCTGCTGGGGAAGTTTCGTATTCTGGATGGAGACACCAAACGCACCTGCCAGCAGATCAGATGTGACCCTTGCAAGGTGTCAACACCTCATAGATGAGCCAGTTAGGGCAGCAGATAGGTCTGCACCTCAGGTTTTGCTTTCTGACTTCTTTAAAGTGTGTTTTCCTTCAGTTTCAAAACAGCCTTCCAGGCATGAGCCAGAGCCAACACAAAGCATGGTCAGAAGGTGCTCCTGAGCCTTCTGGGCTCCAAGCAGTGGGACCTTTCCTGGCTCCTGTTCATTTCATGGCAGCGGAGAAGGACAGCGTTTGGCATCTCATCTTGAACTGTTCCTCTAATGATTGTCCTAAGCCTTCAAGGTTGTGAATTAGGACACGTTTGACAGAAATGATTGGGAAATACTGACAGAAAGGACATGCAGAGGAACAAAGAGAGAAGACCCTGAAAAGAAGGGTGAGAGAGAGAGAGGGGGAGGGAGAGCAAGCAAAAGAAGAGAAATAAATGTCATGTATAAAGATGGTCTTAATGGAAGCAAGTGTTCTTGCTTGAGGAATATGGAAAATGACAGTAAGTCTACCAGTGAAGTAATAAGTACAGTGCAGGTCCTGTGTAACACCTTCACTTTCACTTTGGCCCCCGTGGACACCTCCACAGTTGTCATTACGGTGGGCCAAGGAGAGTGGAGAATGTGACCTGGTAAGACATTGGTAAGACGTGTCCCAGCTCTGCACACAGTATGTCTGGTGTTTCTCTGCTGCATCTGGCTTTCACTGGGGCAGGAAAAGAACAAGTGCCCCGAGCCAGAAGAAAAGTCCAAGACAGCCTGAAGCTGCCAGAGCCAGGTGCTTAAAACACGGAAGCTTCCAGTGCTGTTTCCCTGCTGTACGTTCCTTGGGCCTCCCGAGATACAGCATCTCTGTGCCTGCGACTGCTTCAGAGATTTTCTCTCTCCAAGGTTCGTCCAATCTCTTTTTTGAACCCAGCTTGGTCCCCTGGCAAGAAGGTCCACAGTTTATGCGGTTTAATTCTTATTTTAAGGTGACATTAATTATTGGTATTAATTTTCTCCCTGCCTCTCAATCCAAGCTTCCCTTGGTCATCTCTGTTCCAGGCTGGAGGGCTTTCTTCTGTTTCAGCATTTCCTGCATGGATGCCCCACCCCATATTTTTCATTACCTTTGTCTCCTTTTCTGTTTTGTCCCCTGTGCCTTTTATAATTCTGACACTGTCTTTGGGCAACGTTAAAGGATATTTTTTTCCTGTTGACTTCAATGATCTTTGCATTAAGGCAGCTCCATATGGCCATCCTTTCAGATGGATGACAATTGGAAAAGCTCCTTAAGTGAGCTGGGAGAAACACAAAGCACCGTGGGGAAGCGTAGGCCTTGTCCAAGAAACTGAACCTGGTCTTCAGAGCTCTGGCTTCAGAGAGGTTGAGAAGGAAAGCATGGAGATGGCTCCCACTTACTGCTAGGAAATAACCCCTTGGGTTTGATGATTGCCACTGAAAGCAGTGGGAGAGTGAGCGGGCGGGAGCTTCCTTTCTCTTCCCTTAGGTAAAAGATGTACTGCACGTACATGGCTTGAGATGCTTGAGAGCTGGGCATCTTGGGATTGCTGTAATCATAAATAACCCTAATGGTAGCTGCAGGCTGCCAAAGGGCATCAGGGATGGATGAGGTGGCAACAGAAGCTACCGGAGCTTCACTTGGGAACGAGCAGCAAAGGGACCTAATTAGGAGCCTGTCACCACTCCTTGGTCACTGGCTGGAAAACATGTTCCAGCAGAACTGGGAAAGTATTTAGACAAACGGCGAGGCTGCTGGGAGGCTGGAAATTAGCTAATGATGGCATATCAAAGGGCAAAACCTGAGAGGAGCAAAAACCAATGAGCGCAAGATGATGTTGAGAGGAGAATGGCAGGAGGAGAGAGTCCGATTAGCACAGCCAAATGTTCTGGGGCTGGCAGGGAAGAAATAATGATTAAAAATGATAGCAGGGCCATAACAGAGGAAGACAAATGCCGTGTCTCTGCGTGAGCCTCCAGAATGAAGCTTGATTTCCCATGAGGGCTGCAGAGAAACAGGCTGGCAGCCAGCAGCCTCTCTGAAAGCTTGGGGAAGAAGGGGATGGATGGCAGAGACACGCTGCTGCTCTGCCTGCTGGGCTGGGACATGACAAGCCTTTGATGGGCGAAAATGAAGAGGACGAGGATGCAGCCTGAGAGGTGACCAACAGAACCCCCCAAAGGGAGATGCTAGATAGCAGGGACCAAACCCTGTGATACGGTGGCCCTGTTGGAAAGCAGCAGAACCAGCCAATCCAGGTGGGAAGCAACAAGCATCACATCACATTGAGGGCTGTCCTTCCATGGATGACCCTTAAGTAAGGAACAGCTGGTGAGGAACCAGCTCCTGCGTTAGCCAGACCGGCAGTTCCCTATCGCTTTCTTCAGGCCTCCTGCAGCTCCAGAGCCTTTGCACCCCTGGTTATCTTAATATTTGACTGTCCTCCTGGCAGGACCAGGGCTCTTTCCAGCACAGTTACCTGGTTGGGGTCAGGGTCAACTTCATCCCAGTTGTGTGTCAAGTGTCCTTCCTCAAGGGGTTTGAAGGGTTTGTGGCAGACTGAAGGTAGGATCCGATAGAGCCAACTACAAAGAAGGCAAAGACCTGGATTAGCCTGGGGAAGAGATTAAACCTTCAGGCTGACAGCTGGCTGAGCTCCTACAGCCATAAATAACACTTACATTGGTAGCAACTGGACCAAGAGGGATATGAAGTATGAAACACTTCCAGACAGACTGCTTCTCATTATGGGCTCTCAATACAAATACATGCTGCTGTGGGCAGATAAATGTCTACACGTGTGCTTACATGTAATTGTGTGTGTTTACATTTGCACATGCACATATATGCATGTACACAAAACATAAATACACAGCCTTGTCTGTGGCTGAAATACAGCAGCCTCTGAGGTCGAGACAAAAAAAGGCTATTTAAACACAGCTACAAAGCAGCTCAGACCAGCCAGGGACAAGGGCAGCATCTAGCTGAAAGTGCAGAGGAGCTTTCAGGAGGCAGAAGGTCACAGCCAGCATCTGACTTTGTATGGATTACTCAGAATAGCATCCCACGCCTGGCTGGCCATGCCCATAGGACCACCAGCAAGCCCATGCAGCAAAGACCAGAGTTTTATGTGGGATGACGCTTCCTACTGGCATAGGAAGTACCCCATGCCTCCAATGCTGCCCAGGACAGACACTTTCCTTCCTTGCTGCATGCTGTGTCTGCGTCTGCTGCCCACGTTGTCCCCACCGCTCCAGCCGTGGCTGGCATCTGCACGCCAAAACTGGGCTTTGAATCAGGCAGGAGAGAAAGGTAATCTGGAAAGCCTGAGCTAGGCAGGGCTACCAGCACCTTTGATGTGTTAACAGTGGCGGCTGCAGTTTGGGTGGGTGGGAGAAGGGAGGAGGGAGCTCTCCTGTGAGAGCTGGAAAATTTCCATCAAGGGCATCTTCGTGCAGCAAACAATGATTCATCCCTGTCCCACGCACACCGCGAGCTGGCACCAGCCCGGGGAGCAGAACTCTGCTCCGCAGTTCAGATGATGCATTTGCCTTTCATATGAACGAACAACAGAAGGGACAGAAAAGCCTCTTTGGGATGAGTGAAATGAGAAACCCATCTTCTGCAATATGGTCATGGCTGGAGCATGGTGACCGGGGAAGAGCACCGAGATCTTTGCTGCTGGCTGGAACAAGCTGTCCCCAGTGCTACTGGGAATACAGGGTGGTAAGCGGCGTGTTGGATGCCTGGCACTGGTCTGAACCCCTGGACAGCCTCAAAACAAGTACAGCCTGAACTAATGCCTGGCCAGCTCTGGCCAGCATGCAGGAACATCCCTTAGGAAGTGGGAAGAGTCCTGCTCAGAGGCTTGGTTTTTTATGCTGTCTGTCAGGTGCTGTTTGTCAGTCATAACGGTGATGTTTCCACAATAGTATCAGGGCTGAGATCCCAAGGTTGTTTTTCACAGCACACAGACCCCTTGAGACCACTTGGCCCTCATGAACATCCCCTCCCCTTCCTCTCCTTGCCCAGAAACCCATTTTCTTCCCCATCCTGACACCCTGTTTCTCTGCCTGGGCTTGCAGAAAGCACTGGCTGCCCAGAGGCAACCTCTCCATCACCCCCTACCGCTCACCCCAAGCGCCCCACATCACCCGTCCACTGCCAGGGGTCACAGTACCTTCGCTTGTTGGTGGGCCTGGGACAAGTGAAGGCAGAGCCCGAGAGCTGTTCAGCATACAGTCCATATGGGCAGACTTGTGGATTATTCTGAATGAGGGGAGAAGGAAAAGTAAGGAGTGAGAAGCAGCTGCAGAAGATTCAACTCTGTATTCCCTGGCTGAGCACTGTGGTAAATGCCTGGTGCTCTGCTGCCATGGGGTGGATGGTGCTCCCGAGTCTGTGCATCAGGCCTGGCAGACGCTTTGTGTTGCTGGAATATGGCTGGATGCCCTTGCGGGTACCAGCCAGACTCCAAACCCATTCCCACATGCAAGAGGCTACAGAAGTGCCCTGAGGAATTGACACAGCCATTGAGGCAACACATGTGCTGCTGAAGCCAGTGGTGCCTGTCAGCGCTTGGTAGGGTCAGTGACAGGAGCGTCGGGGACAAGGGATTATTCCCAGTGCCTACAGACTGCAAAGCAGACCTTTATCGTGCACAAATCTTTTTGAGACCAAGTGAGGGAGGGACAGCTCCAGAGCATCATACCCGTCTGGCTTTCCAGAGGGCTGATAAAGACTCCCAGCTGCTATCCCTTTGCTTCTTCCCTCCTACACACTAAATGACCTATTCTTCTCCTGCCCTCTGCCCAGGGGAGGGATGCCCAGGGCAGGCATTTCAGGGGCGTGCTGCTTCCTGCTGCCAGTGCTCTTTGCTGCTTAAGAGCAGCAACAACCTGCATGGGAGCCTTCGCTTCTCTGCAGGGCTTCTGCACAGTGACAGTCTTTCTGTGGAGTACAAAGGGGGCACTTTCTCCTTTGCAGGTCTGTGGGCATGACTAGTATGGGTTGAAGCAGCCCTTTTGAGTTCATAACTGAAGGACAGAGTTCTCCCTCTCAGAACAGAACAGAAACTAAGCATTCTGATCTAAGTAGGCCAGCATCTATTTGTTTGAGATCAGCAAAAAGCAAAGGCATCCAAGAACTGCAGGAAATAGCCCTGGTGGGATGGTCATACACCATTTGCTATCCCATCTCCCTCCTGCAAGGTCTAGTTTAGCATCCTGTCATGCTGCTGCAGCTGAGCAGATCAGCCTTCCCTGCGGTATCAAGCACTGCGCTGACAGGTGAGCAGAAGGGAGAGGTAAAGTTCTCGTAAGGCACGCAGCTTCCAGCCCTCAAACTCTGTCTTGTCGGTTATGGGTATGCAGCGAAGCGGGGGGATCAATAGCCCTTGTCATTTTTATCTTAGCCAGCACTGCTGCAGATGCCAGTCTTATAAATACTGCAGAGGAAAAAGGATCCACCCCTGGGACTGGACATTTTTTTCTCTAACTCATTTTCAGATTTTTCTATTAACTCTTTCGACACCGAGTCCAGACTGTCCAGGTGGGGGTACCTCCGTGAGGAGCTGGAGGGGTCTTCTCCTCTGGGAAGTGGTGCTGCTCATGAGGAGCACACCCACCACAGCTCAGTGCCGAAGCACCACTTGTTCAGATCAGCAGCCACCGCTACCCATTGCCACCCACCACACCGTCAGGTGCCTCCTCTTTACACCCTTTCTCCCCCATCTGCTCTAGTGAGTCTCAGAAAGAAGACGCTGCACCGAGACATTGGTCTGGTTCAGCACAGCAGGTTTTCTTTCTGATGGGCACACAGTGGGCTGCCATGCAGACCTACATACACATTTAACATGACCTAATGTAAGGAGCATGTTGCTATCTGCAGTGGCACGCAGTGTGTAAAACGTCTGAGCCGGGCAGATCCCAAAACCTGAAGTTTCCCTGTTTGACCTCTGGCTGTCCTCTTCACACAGGGGATGAAGAGGAACTGACTTGCACCAAGGGATGCCATCATCTGAGCCCAAAACGCCGTCATCCAAGTCCAAGTGATTACAGGGCATCCAAGGGAGGGCATGGTCAGCCTCAAAACACATGCTGGTGTAAAGGAGACCAGCACAAAGGAGATGAGAAAGTTTTTATTCTTTGGGGTTTCATTCTGGATCAAGTTTCTGGCATCACATGGGTCACCATTCCTTTCTTTAAACAGAATGACCCAACACAACTCGGTTTAATCTAAAATTTATTTACTTTTAAGAATGAATCTTGTCAGTTTATTACCACAAACTTTCTTTCCCTACAAAGAAGCTGCTCTCCTGCCAAAGACTTATCAGCCAGCTTCTCCGAACCCAATTGCTTCTTCAAACCCAATCCTAGAGGCTGCCTCTCCTGCCAGAGCACTATCTCCTTGCTGAGCTTCAGGCGTCTGCTCAGGTTTATTACAGAGCTGACGGCTTCCTTCTCAGTGTACCCGAGCCACTTTTCCTGCAAACTCCTTCAGAAAAATAAACCCAACCAGCTGCTGAACAGGGGTAACTGTGGAAAGTCTTAATCCCCAAGGTGAAACTTGGAAGCTCACAAGTAACTTGAAAATAGACAGCATGAATGGAAATCTTTAATTCTTATTTTTTCCTGGTGTCTTATTATTCTAGTCCTGCATAAAGAAGGCTCCTGGAGACTTTTTATTTGTGGCAGAGAGAATGGAAACATGTTAAGATGAAAAGAAGCCCAGGGAAGAGATATTCACTCTGTTCCATGTCATTTTAATAAAGCATTTATAAAAACTCTGTACCTGTCCCTCTGGTAAAGCTCCTGGACAGCGCGGATCCTCAGAAACATGTTCATTGCCAAATCCCGACATGTACTGTAAAATAAGCCACACAACTCATCAGCATTTTGAAAACACAAGCAAAACATCCCCAAACAACCCATCCATCACTTCCCCATTATTTTTTTTTCAGGCTGTTTGTATGCATTAAGACTTTCCCAAGCAATCTGCTTCCACACTGCCATGGACCTCCTGGGTTCGCTTCGTTATCTAGCTGCATGGTGGACTGAGAAGCACAGACAGGATCTGCTCTTCTGCTAAACATTCCTGTACATTTTGACCACATTCTGCACCATGAAGGCACTTGAGAAATATGCCAAATATCACATATACAGCCAGACCCAGGAACAACAGGGTGTTGTATAAGGAGAAGAACTACACATAAACATTACAGAGATGTGCTAGCAGCATCCAAGGTAAATCTGACTTCACTTGAATAGTGGATGTTCCAACATCTGCAGACTGCCTTGTAAATTCACGCACTGAGTCATGGCCCTCAGATACTCAGGGACTGACACTGGGAGTCATTGTTTGTCAGTCCTTGCAATACACTCCCATTACCATTAGGAAAAAGATGTGTCAGGGTATAATTGGGGCAAGGGAAAAAGGAGAGGGGAGGGGAGAGAGGGGAACTCTGCTGGGAGGCACCATGTCACTACTTTGCTTTAAATGACTATCACCCAATTGGGTGTGCACCATGGCAGTAAGCAAGAATGAAATCATCACCATGTGATAATATGGTTTTCTAGAGTGATGTATACCCAAGAGACCTGGGCACCAAAGAGATCTGCATACTCTCCCATGCCCGCCCTGCCTACAGCGCCTGGGGTCTGAGCATGGCTAAAAGCCACAGAATCCCAGAGGATGCACCTTCCAGCTTTGCAGCACCGCGAAAAACCCCACAGTAAACCTGATGCGCACAAAGGGAATGGGGTATGAGACAGACCGTAGCATTGCACTGACAGAAATGTAAATATGGTCCCTTCGGAGGCTATGGAAAGGCATGAAGCGACTGCACTGAACTCTGCATGAATGCAGAGGTATTTTGGCAGCAATCAATGGTTTGGCTCCGTGTCCTGGGGAGGCAGTTAAATATTAATGCTTCCCTCTACCAAGTGCCAGAGTAGCCAGGCCGCTCGCTGGCCTTTGCACAGCGGCGCTTGGGTGGCAAAGGCCCGGAGTCGCAGTGCTGGGCTGACGCGTGCTGGGCCTGACAGGGTGGCTGTGGTGCTGCCAGTGTCCTGCCATCCTCACATGCCTTGGCACAAATCCCCTGTGCTTTATCATACCGTTGTGGTGCCTGGATTATTCCCCTCAGGAGTTCTTGGCCTTGCCTGATTTGTGGCACCCCACCCTGAGAAGTTCCCCAGTGAGCAGACCCTTGGGGAGCAAACCTGAAACCACCTGACAAAACATGGGCATCTCCCTGACACCTCTCAGAGACCTGTAAGAGAAGTCTGTTCGGTGGGGTCAGGCTGGCTGGAAGCCCCCTGCTTAACCTGAATCCAAAAACTACGAGGTTTCCCTCGGTTTGAGGCGGCTACCCTCCTCCTTTCCAAGGCAGCCTCTGGGAGCCTGCTCTCCGCTGGGCTCTGCAAAGAGCATATTGGTATGCAAAGCAGCAGGTCACCTAAGCAGCCTTGGCAAGTCTATTGTGCTGGAGCGGTTCTTTTTTTCCTTCTTCTTTCTTCCTCCACCCCGCCCCCCTTCTTCAAACGGAACTGCAGCAACATCTGATGGGACTGCAGTAGTTTCAGAATGAACCGAGACCTCCGCACTGCATCCTCCTCTACCAGCAGCCTTCGTGGGGGCATCCGCCTGTGGGGCAGCTTTGGTGAAAAGGGGACGTGAGGAGGAGGAGGAAGGGGGCATGCTGACTTTCTGGAGGCATAGCCAGCAAGGCCTAGCAGGCTCTGCCATTGGCACAGCGAGGAGAGGGTTAATGCAGCAGACGGACTGCTTTGCTCGACTTTTGGGCAGTTTGCACACCTGGTAATCAGTGTGTGCTCCCTGTCAGCCCGCTGCCATGTTGCTGGGGCTGGAGTGGGGCAAGGAGGTACAGAGATTTTGCTGTGAGAAATACATCCCCTGTCCTTCAGAATGAAAAGCTGGTGCCCTGCGTAGCTGGCCTGCCTGTCCACACACCCCAAAGCCCCTTTGCTTCTGCTTGCTGGGCCAAGGGAAGAGAAGAAAACCAACTCAGCAGCAAGCATCGTGTGCCAGCAGCTGCTCCATGTCCATGCTGGCGCTGCACAGCACCCCACACAGCTCCACACGTGATGCAGGCTGGCTCCCAAGTGCAGTGATGCAGGTGGCTTCCCATCAGGCTGGACCTAGAGCCGCTGCCTTCCTTGGCTGCACATCACCAGTGGCTGTGGAGGTGGCTGGTTCCTGCCCAGCAATGGGGGAGCCTGGTGAGTCTGGGGCAGGGGAGCTGGGGCAAGGAGGAAGTGGTGTTTAGGGCAGGGTAGCATCCCCTGCTCTGAGAGCAGAAGAAGCTGCTGCAACCTGGTTAAGTCAAATCAATTAAAAAAATTAATCCTCAGGTAACTGCATGAAGGCTGAAGAACAGACACTGGCAGGACCACAGCCACGGGAGGGAAGACGTCATCCTACCTGTGATGTATCACCCTGAGTGTGACTCCAAGGCTTTTCCTGGATGTTCTGTGTGTCTGTCCTCATTCACTCCTCTTTGTCTTTCCCTGTGGCAGACCTCTGAGGAGCTTCTCTCCTCTCCATGCACTTAAGGGCCGGTGTCAAACATTACTTGGGCTGCCATAAGCAGCTGCACTACACCAGTTGCCAGTGTGCATCAAAGGTGTTGTGCTCCAGGTCTCTGGAGCGTATGTGGGGACCCTGAAGATGCAGGTCTGTCAGGAGCAGAGACACAAGGGCCACGGCCCTTCTCCCTGACAACCCTCTGAGTCCACCTCCCGCCTCTCATTTTGCATTGCACAGGGTAGCCCCACAGCAGAGGAAATGTCCCCTTTCTGATGACCTGGCACCTGCACCAAAGCAACTTTCCTGGGAAAAAAAAGTCTGGAAAGATGGAAACCAACCCTTCTCCATGAATGGCACCATGGTTTATGTCCAAAGTGACCTCCCCCTAGGTCTCTGCCTGGCCTCCACAGTTCCTAGCCATGTTCTAGGTACCTTTGGGTTGGGTAGGTTGATAATCATTGTGCTGGCATTTGGGAAGGTAAAACAAAAAGTTCTCCGTGGTCCTTTGTTTTCACTTCTGCTTTTAATTACTGTTGTTGTTATTTTGTTTGAGATCCTGCAGCTTTTTATGCAGACAGGATCTTAGGAATTCATCTGACTCCACTTTGTTTTTTGTTTTGTCACTTCTCAATAAAACAGGAGAGATAAAAGCTCAGCGCAGCATAAAAAATTCAGCAAAGCTCATTGATTGGAATAACTGGGATGCAAAGTAGAGTGCTCCCAATGGGTGTTGTGCTCTGACCTATAAACCATAACCTTTTCTTCACTGCATTAGACAGCAGGCATGGAAAAAAGCGCATTTGAAGTCTGAACACATAGACTGCAAAATAATTAAGGCCCTTCTTCAAATGCTGCGTAATACATTCCTCTATCAGCTCCTGCTGCAGGATACAGGAAAACAACATCCGTCTCAAGACAAAGGGCATGGCACTTTGTATCAGCTCAGACCAGCCAACACCAGAGGGTCCAGCACAAACTCACAGAAAGGGGGACACGAGTACTCACAGCAATGAGCAGGGCCGGGCTTTCACCCTGCGCACGGGGCTCCACAGCCTCCTTGCAGGGTAAAAGCAAAGCACCCAAAGCAGAGCTCTTCTCCAGTGCTGCAGGGCCAATGTCTCTGGCAGGAGCTGCCATCTCCCTGAGGTTTTGCCAACCCTATGCTCCAAAAGTGCTGGGGAACGTCCATGGGCAGACCCTTTCTTGAAATGACCAGCTCCAAGGTTGGTCAGGGTACTCAGTGGAGGAGGGAAGAGAGGATGGATGCCAGGAAGAGCAAAGAGGAGCAATGCCTTTGGAGGCAAGATGCAAAGAGAAGATGGGCTGGGGAGAGGTGGACAGAGTGTGGATCTATATGACTTCCTCCTGGAGAGGTATATCTGGCAGAGCAGCCTGCCTCTGTTGCCAGCTCTGGGCAGACCTGTTCTCAACTTGCAGCCAGAGTCACACCAGGCAACAAGGTGTTAGAGTCTGCTGGGAACAAGGATGGTGAAAGCTGAGGAGCAACAGGGACAAGCCAGGAAGGAGTGTGACAGAATTTTACCATATGAGGAAACAGGACTCTTCAGAGAGAAGTAATAAGATTTTTAGGACAATGAACGTTGCAGAATGTGGCAAAGGAACACACCCCTCTATCTCAGGTGCATCCAGAGCTAGAGAAAGGTTTAGTAACAATGAAAGCCCCAAAGTCTGGGGATGAACATGATGGTTGTGCACAAGCTTTTGATACCCACAGCGGTCCTGGGGTGAGTCCTTGCTGCTCCTGCCTGCTGAGCCTCTGTGGCCCTGGGATGGCAAGCCCCTTCCCCATGCTGCCGCAGTGAGGCACATGAGGTTCTGGGTTGTGATCTTCAGGTTCCTACACATGAACCATAAACCCACCTCATCCTGCCCTTCTCCCCAGATTCCCCCGTGCTCTGGCAGGTGGAGGCAGGGAAAGCTCTCTGAGGGACTTGGAGAGGAGGGCATGCTGGAGCTCCAGTGTGCCGGTATGCCATGTGGGGGACACTGAGAAACTGCCCCAGGACAGAGTCACTACTCCCCTGGACTGCTGGGGAAGATGGCGGCCAGGGTTGCAACATCTGAGCAGATGTTACCAGCCAGATTTCATAGGCTGAGGAGGAAACACCCCCCTGGCAGCTGGGGCGGGAGGATGGGTGTGCAGAGAGGGCAGTGGAAGGACAAATCCCATGATGAAGAGATTCTGCGCTGGGACAGCCTGACCACAAATGATTTCCAAATGAAAAGAGGGAGAGAAAAGCTTCCTTATGGACAAAATGCAGCAAAATCCTTTACCTCAAGAGAGCTTTAAAAAGACACCTTGAAATGCAAAAGAACGGCACATTAAAAAGTGAGACACCCAAAATAAAGTGTCATCAGAGAAGGGGTGTCCACAGCCAAGACCAGTGGGTTGTGGGTGCCTGAACCCTTACCTGCAAGGTTGTCATCTTCCTCCTGGTCCTCCTCCTCTTGGAGCAGCAGCAAACTGGGAGCAGGGACCTGTCAGAAGCGGCCTGCCAAGTAAAGCCTGCGAGCTGGTCAACGGAGCAGGGCGGATGGCAGGCTGACAGCACTGGAAGTGAGAAAGTCCAAGGGAGTTTTCAACCTGTTTGCTCAGCCCGGTCTGCGTTTAACCAAATGCCAGCCCACCTCTGCGGGACCAACCCCAGGATCGATTGGATGGGGGAGTGAAGCAAACCAGGTGCCCTCACTGCTCCTTTTCCTGCGTAGGTGTTGGAAAAGGGGTCTTAGTTCCCACACATGGGGTGTGTGTGTGTGTGTGTGTGTGTGTGTGTGTGTGTGTGTAAAACCCCAAGGTGTGTAAGACATTTTTTGCAACTGTTTTACAATCCTTCATAAATTATAGCTCTAGCAATTTTCATATACAACCCTCCAAATGCCTAACAAGTGGTTGTTCGTTGGGATCGCATCCCCATCCCAGAGAAGGTAGCTGTATCTGCAAACCACTGCGTGGCCGCATTACTCAGCAGGTTGGGGCCAAAAGTAGGGGAGGATTTTGTGTTCCTGTGACTAAAGCCAGGGAGGGGAACTTATAAATTCTGAAATATTACTATTTTTCAAGAAAGCTGTTGCTGAGGAAGGAATGGCAGGAAGCCTTTAGCTACAGAATACTAATGAAAGGAGCGCCGCATTTCCAGAAGTTGCAGGGGGAAAAAATCAATTGATTCTATTTGATTTTTATTTTTTTTTACTTTGAATTCTCATCTCTCCTCAAACAAACAAAAAAACCCAAATTCCCCAAACTGAAAAAAAACCTAAAAACCTCCAAACAAACAAAAAGCAGTAATTTTTCCCCCTTTCTGTGACCTGCTCGACTATACGTCCTGCTAGGAGGAAATCTATAGGAGGTACACACTGAAATTTGGAAGTGATCCTGGAGGGAATGTCTCCTCCTCTCCTCGAGCATCCTGGCAGCCTTCCCTCCCCAAAGCAGTTATCGGTTTGTGTGCCCCCCAACCCCAGCAACAGCAAGAGTTTGGTCTGCAAAACAGACAGGTCTTAATTGTTGTGCCTTCTCTAAAACTGGCACCTCCTTTCGCCAGACACACCTAGGGCTGCCACTTTTTAAGGACTGGCAAATGAGGCTGTCTGCTACAAGGAAGAAGATGGGGTGCATGAAGAGACAGTGATCATTGGTGGGGGAGAGGGAAAGCTCGTTTTCTTTGGCTGTCCCCTGTGGTTATAGGATCACAGGGTTATAAGATAATTCAAATCAGAAAGGACTTCGGAAGGTCACTAGTCCAACCTCCAGTTCAAAGCAGGGTCAGCTCTGAGATCAGACCAGGCTTCTCAGGACTTTATCCAGTCTTGTCTTGAAGACTTCCAAGAACAGAGACTGCACAGTCTCATTGAGACCAACCCCCTGCCAAAACAGGGTCCCTAGGACAGGTTGCACAGGTAGGTGTCCAGATGGGTCTTGAATCTCTCCAGAGAAGGAGAGTCCACACCCCCTGGGCAGCCTGTCCCAGGGCTCTGTCACCCTCACTGGGAAAAAGTTCTTCCTCACATTGGTGCAGAACTTCCTATGCAGCTTGAACTTCATTGTGAATGATGGCATTTGTCTCATCCTCCCACCATGCCCTGCTGTGATGAGCCAGGCTCCACCTTCTTGGTAACCTCTCCGTAGGTATTGGCTGCCGCTGTCCGATTCCCCCAAAGCCATCTCTTCTCCAAATTGAACAAGCCCAGAACCTCGGCAGAAGTAGGCTTCAGCCCTCAACCAGTGTGGTTGGCCACTCCCGACCCTGCTGCAGTTGATAGGTCTTTTGTGTGTTGGGAGCCCCAAAACTGGACCCAGGATGTCCTCTTCCCCTACAATAGATGTCTCCTTAGAGCAGGAGCACCACAGCCCTGCCAGGTCACACCACCTCACCTTGTGTAGAAAGACATTTTTTGGTGACACTGACTGGAGCTGGTGCCTCACAACCAACAAGCAAGAGTGCTGTGGAGAGATGACCTAAGAAAGCAAGTGTTCCACCCTTTCCTCAACTCCACTGGGGCTTTCTGCCTGCTTGAGAGCCACTTTGACCCAGTGCCTCCAATTCCCCCAGCTTAGGGACAGGTCAGGGGCTGAGCTCTGCTCCTCTGGTTTCATGACCCTAGTGGTTCTATCACACAGTCACCAGGAACAGACTCAGCCAACCTGGATGTACAATATTAAGCCATGTTTTCTCTAAAACAGATAAAAATTTCACCACCCTACAACGTGGGTGGGCTGAGGATGAGCACAGCTGGGAACTTCAATCATTTTATTATAGCAGTGCCTGAAAATCTTGAACCACAGACCCGGACTCCCTCGTGTTAGACTCTGGAAAAACATAAACTGAGTGATCTCCAAGTTATAGTTCTTCTTTAGGTCTCCATTACTGCTTGCCATCTTCCCGTTTGCCCAGGAAGGTGCTCCACACACCCAGCTTTGCCATAAAAAGCCTCACAAGCAGCGAAGAATTCTTGAGGCAGAGACTGTGAATGTGTCAGTGATTCATCACTGCCAAGGAAATAAAGTGCCCAGCACCTGACACCTGCCCTTGAGAGTCCTTCCCAACCAGACAACATTTAAGAGTAAAGAGTTCATCTCACTTATTTTCTGACAGTGAAGAATTATATGTATGACTACAGCTTTGGAAACCGAAGTTCCCAAGTTTCAGGAGGCTCCAAGATCCCCTTCCCCTGAGCCACGCAGGAGAGATAACACCCAATTTTAGCTTAGGTTCCCCTTTTAGAACCTACACTTAGTCCTGCTCACCCCTCTTTACAGAGGCCCTGCTCTCTGGTTTTCTTCTTGTGGGACAGGTAAAAATAAAGGTGTTGCTTTTTAGTTATGCCCAGACCTACCTCCTGCTTGTTCCTGTGTTCTAAGAAAGGACAAAGTGTGACCACGTTACCTGATGGACATGTAAATGTTTTAGGCCACCTAACCTTGCTTTTCCATTCCACACAGGGGAAAACTTTATTTAAGGAGGCACTGTTGGTCTGACATTTGATCTATTGACCTCCTGCTTTGGGTTTGCGTTGAAGGTTTTTGTAGCGGGGGGAGCTACAGGAGTGAATTCTACCTTGCTAGAAGCTTTCCTAGCTCTGATAGAGCCAGTGCCAGATGGCTCCAAGATGAACCTGCTGCTGGCCAAGGCTGAGCCCATCAGTGACAGCAGCAGCATCTCTGGGATAACATAGTTAAGAAGGAAAAAAAACCCAAACAAAAACAGCAGCTTCACAAGTGTGAAGGTGTGAGGAGATTTACAGGCACCAAGGTGAGTGGAGAAGCAGGGGGTGCTCCAGGTGCCAGAGCAGAGATTCCCAGAACTGACCACAATTCCCATTCTCCATTCCCCATTGCCCCCATGCTGCTGGGGGAGGAGGTAGAGAATTTGGGAGTAAAGCTGAGCCCAGGAAGAAGGGAGGGGTGGGGGGAGGTGTTTTAAGATTTGTTTTTATTTCTCATTACTCTGTTTTGCTTGGTAATAAATTAATTTTTTCCTAAGTTGTGTCTGTTTTGCCTGTGACAGTAACTGGTGAATGGTGTCTCCCTGTCTTTATCTCGACCCATGAGCCTTTTGTTATATTTTCTCTCCCCTGTCCAGTTGAGGAGGGGGTGATAGAGCAGCTTTGGTGGGCATCTGGCCTCTGGCCAAGGTCAACCCACCACACCTCCAAATTACATGAAATACAGAAAAGAAGATTTCTTAACACTTCTGTGGTGTTTCTGACCAAGCCCATACCATTTAAGAGTGAAATCATAAATCCATGCTGACTATTCCTGATTACCTTCATACCTTTGAAGTGTCTGGAAATGGTTTCCAGGACTAGAATCACAGAATCACTAGGTTGGAAAAGACCTCTGAGATCGTCAAGACAAACCATACCTGTCCTATGCTAAACCATATCCCTAAAGCACCTTGTCTACTCGTCTTCTAAATACATCCAGGGTCGGTGACTCAACCACCTCCCTGGTCAGCCTGTTTGTCGTGGTTTCACCCCGGCTGTGGGCCGAGATCCAGGCAGCTGCCTGCTTCTTAAAGTAAAAGAGCAGGGGAAGAGGGAAAAAGGGGGGAACAAGGGAAGGGAAAAGGAAGGGGCAAATAACTCCAAAACCAAGAAACCAAGAGGCCTGTGGGTTGGGATAAGGATAGTTTACTAAGAGAACAGAAAGATAAAATATACCAATGCTAACAGGACTTTAGAGCAAAAGAATATGGAACTCTTGATCCCCAATGCAGTTTCTCCCCGAACCACACAACTCAGGCCGGACCACCCAGAGCTGCCCCGGAACCCGACCGTCCCCCCAAGAAGCACGCGTCCCGCCACCGCCCCTCTTCTTCCTCCCCTCAGCCCCCCGTTATCCTGGGCAGGACGTCATTGGCATGGAATACTCTCTTTGGCCCATCTGGGTCACCTGTCCTGGCTTCGCCCCTCCTTTCTCAAGAATAGAGAAATGCGAAGAAGCTGAGAAAGTCCTTGACTGTCTGACTGCAACTAAGAACATCAGGGTGTTATCAGCACTGCTTTCATTTTAACTCCCAAACACAGCATGCCATCAGCTGCTACAAGTGAAGTTAACTCTGTCCTGACTGAAACCAGGACACTGTTCCAGTGCCCAATAACCTTTACGGTGAAGAGCTTCTTCCCAGTGTCTAACCTGAACTTGCCCTGGCGCAGCTTGAGTCCATCCCCCCTTGTCCTATCACCTGTTGCTTGGGTGAAGAGACCAACACCCATCTCTCTGTAACCTCCAACTAGTTGGCTTGAAGCAAGGCAGCATCCCTCCTCAGAGAGGGAGGTGAGGCTCACTTGCCTGTAGTTCCCTGAGCTTTCCTTTCTCTCCCTTAAACACGAATATGAAGTGGAGATCAAACGGTGGAACAAGTTGCCCAGAGAGGTTCCATATCGTCCAGATGTGAAGATATTTAAAACCAAACTGGCACAATCCTGGGCTACCTGCTCCATCTGCCCCTGCCTGAGCAGAGAGGTTGGATTAGGTGATCTCCAGAGGTCACTTCCAAACTCAGTGACTGTGATTTGCTTAAACAGCTCCTTTAGCTAGTTGCAGCAGCTCTTAAACACCGATTTTATGAAACATTAAGTTTAGATGTAGTACATTAATATTTTAGCAACTGTTTTTGTTATCACATAAACATGGTTTAGAAATACAATGAATTGTTATTACATAAATATGATTCATAAACACAATGAATTTAGTGTGGAAAAATGAGCACCAAAAGCACTCAGTGTCTTCTCAGCTGTCTTTCTAGGTTTAGGACATATGTCCAGTGTGTAGTTTCACGTGGTCTTTACCCCAGAGAAAGCCCAGCTGAAACACATGGCAAGACACAAAAGAGGTATGTGAAAACGTGTGAAGTCATCAATGCAACAGCATTTGCTACCACATGATACATGTTACAGCTGTATGGTACCTGCATACCAGCAGCTCATTAGCTGTGAACTGTGGTCACAGGCATGGCAATGGAGACATGCGAGGAGCTCATCTAAGGAGAGACAGTACCAAGGGGCCTGCTCGAAAAGTTGGTGTCTGGTGTTCAACGTCTCAGTGGTGAGAGGTGAGGAAGGAAGATGAGGCAGCTTATATTTGATCTATAGCCAAAGGGGAACTCAACTTTGTAGCATGTGCAGTAAAAAGCCTTTCTTTTCCCACCAAATTGTTTAAAAGTTCAGGTGGTGGGGCCCTGCGTGGGTGAATGACCTGGGTTCCTGAGAGAAAGAGAGAGACAGACAAGGGGCAGTAGCCCCTTTAATTCCCTGCACTCTCCAACTCGTTTCTCATGCCACATGGCAGAAGCCAGCCTTTGTACTCACCTTGCCTGTCTCTGAGGGCATGCGCTTCCCAGAGCAGAGCCTACCTCTTCACACATTCCTGCTTGTGCTTGGCATGGTGCTTCCCACCACGGGCTGCAGTCTGCCAGTGCTGCTGTGATGATGAGTGCAATCGCTGGATGATGGCTCACCATCGCTTCTTGTAGTGAGCTGTCCAACCCCAAAAGCTCAGCTCTTCTGTTCTGTGCCTGCTGAAGACATACCTAATGCTTGGAAAAGGAGACCAGAGGAACAGAACGAGCCTGCCACGCCTTGACGCAGCAGCGCAGAGCAGCACTGATTGGTTCTAGCACCAGTGAAGGCAGCAAGCCCCGCCAGAAAGCCAGTGTGAGGTCTTCAACTGGGTATCACAGAACAGTCAGAACCAGAACAGATATGTCACCCTGGAGCAAACGATTTGAAATGTCTAGGTTTTTACTTGGGTAAGCTGCCAGATCTGGCACGTGTGCACAGCATGTGTAAGAGGCAAGTGAAAGACACACATCCCCTCTGGTGTGGTCACAGACCTGCTGTTGCAGCGGCCCCCTCCTTTTCACAGTGACATACCTTGCCTCTGAAAGGACTGACCTCTTCTGCCTACCTTTGTGTGGCTAAAATGCATTCACTGATGTACCTATTTATTGATCTGTTCATTCACTCCTGTCTCCAGTGTCTCCTGCTTCCCAAAGTGGCATTTCTTGTCTGCTGGTTAACCCTTTACACACTGCCACATGGGACTGCAGCTCCCTAGAGCAGCTGTCTATCTGCTGGTGCACTATTTAGTACCAGGAGATTCAATCTCTTTTTGGAACCTTTCATCATAATACAAGACAATAAAGCAGTAATATTTACACTTTTTTTATCGCTGCCAACAGCTTTGCAGCAAAAAAGGCTCTTTTTAATAACATGCATTTTTCTGTAGAGTGGCTCTTATGAAATATGTCCTTGTCATTTTTCTGGGACCATTCAGCAGCAGGTGCCAGACAGGTTAATCATTATCATTTATTTGTGCAGGAAAGGTCATAAAAGTTGTCTGCAGTAGAAAGCACACACTCCCTGTCACCAAAAAACAGATGCTGCATGAAAAGAGGTTGGAGGAGCCACCTGCTCACCTTGATGTGGTGCTTCTGCTCTCAGGCTAGAACCACCACACCATGGAGTCAGGAGATAATTCAGTCATCTTGCCCTGTTCTCTTCTGTTCTGTTCTGTCCTTCCCCACTCAGATGCAACCCACCAAAGGAGGCTGTTAACTTCAGGCAGGGACTAAATTTTGTAACCTCACCTTTTATTCATCAAGGGTAGAACAGCCCATAATGCCCACATAAACCACAACAGAAAAAACTTCGGAAGAGAGGGTGGTCTCAGACAGCAAGATAAAAACTCTGAATGTAGTCCTAGCCTTCAAAGCTACTGGGCCTCCTCATCCTCTAATAAATCTTTAACCCAAAGCCAGCAGTGTGTTTCCACTTTGTAAACTTTAACTTTCAGGTCAAAGGGAACACAGATGCGCACGGGTTAATCACCCAGTTTCACTTCGTGCTCCCTTCTCCCAGCCAAAAGAACTGTCTGAACGTCGAGGTGGGTGTGCTAAGAAAGAGCTGCCCTGTGCAACCCCAGGAGGCACAGAAGCAGAGTTTCTGTGCACTGGTAAGCCCAAGGGGCACAAACGACAGTGTCTCGGTGATACAATGCCAAAACAGGGAAAAGAAAACTCATCGCTGTGCTTAATAGCGTTTGCAGCAGGGGTTGGCTAAGCAGCTGAATGTCAAGGCTGGATTCACAGCCTCTTCGCTGCCACAGATAGCTCTGCTGTCCTACCCCAACTTCCTCACAGCCTGGGGCACTCGTCCTCAAAGCTGTGCTAAAGCATGTGTTTCAGAAAACTAGTGATTCCACTCTGAAAACCCCAAACAATGGCAAATCTGCACTTCAGGCTTCACCACGCTCATCGGTAGGCAATTACATATCATTTCAAGATCTGCTGAGGCTTGTCCTGAGAATCATGGTGTGTTGCATCTTTGCTGGCACCACAGGAAATCCCTCATGCTGCTCTCACATCGACAGCTAGTGATGAAGCCTCCTCTTAACTTCTTCTTTGGGTGTTCTCAGGTATCACGAAGAAACATTTTCACCATTTACTGACCAGGACTTGGAAGAACCCCAGAGTAGCACAAGTGGGTCCTATAAAGAAGAGTACTTTTGGCTTCATTAACAGGCCCTCACTAGGTAAGGGAGCTTTGCAGTTGACTGGATGTTTGAAATTAAAGAGGTCTGGGACTGATTATGTTCTCATTCCCCTCTCCTACCTGATGTTTTTTTCCAAAACCAGTGCCTGCCTGAGGACCTAACACACAGTGCTGTGGGAAAGCACACTCTAAGGAAAGCTTTATGTCCCAGCACTTTCTGGTCACTTGCCAGCCCGTGACAGGTTCATCAATAACGATAATGGCTTTTTGTCAAGGAAAACTAGTGCACTAAGCCACAGATTTGCTCAACCCTATAAAGGAATCAAAGTAACCTGCATCCTCGTAAGGGAAGTGAGACAGGAACATGACTTCTAATGGGAAGAGCTGACTGATGAAAGAAACAGAAGGATTAGGGTCCCTTTGGTGAAAAGCAGAGGCAGGTTTTCCATCAGTAACATCTGTCAACTCCCCATCAGCTGAGAAACAAGGATTCAAGCCCCAGTTTCACTACACCTCACCGAAAAATTGTATAGACTGCAGGCTACGACACAGCAGTTCAATCCGTCATTTGTGCTAAGTGGAGCAGATAGCAGCTGCCTCTGAAAATACTATTACCAATAACAAAAACTGGTGTTAAGGGTGTACCCAAAACCCCATTACTGAGTGGGCCTCAGGTGCGTAAAGCCAGCTGCAGCTCTGCTAAAGATGGCTGCGAGGAACAGGCAATCCTGCTGCTACAAGAACAAAAACATACACTCCAGAATTTCAGCTTACTTCACACATGGGTTTCCTACTTTGCAGCATGGAAATCAAGAGGGGCAGATTTGGGGGATTTTCCATATTTAGGACATATTCATGCTTCTGACTGTCCCCTCTTCAGACTGGTTGTACATCACCCAGAGAGCTCTGCCAAACCCCTTGGGAAGAGGGGAGGCTCACTGTTTGGTCTACATTTCACCTGTGTAGTGCTTGGGAAGCCTAACACATCTCAAATGTACCTACACGAGCCCTCTTCACAGACACCTCTGGTACACAGCTTCGGGGCATTTATGCCTGGCAGACAGCAGGGAGATTGAGTAGCTCCCCTTTGAAGGGACCGGGTGGAAGTGCGCTGGTGTAAAATGTGTATGACTGTGAGAGACACCAGACAGACAGACAGAAGGCAAGATGTAGGACAACAGGGAGACAAAGAGTCAGAGGGAGAAATCAAGTGGTACAGCAAGAGACAAAGCACGGTGGAGAGAAACAGAAAAGCAGGGAGGCAGGGGTAACCAGAGGGGTCTTGTGAACCCTTGATGGCCCAGAGGGTTCAAACAGGCGAGACCGAGCGAGGGAAGAAAAGGGGGTAGATACTGGGAGAAAGGGAGTTGGAGGGACAGAGAAAGGGGAGCATGGGTGGCCACAGGCAAGAAGGACAGAAGGGCAGGGTGGGGGCAGGTTCAGACATTCAGAGACAGAAGTAAAGTGTAAGCACAGAAGGGATGGAGCAGGGGGTAAGGTCAATGAAAAGAACCAGGGTGGTCATTCCTCATCACCTGCTGGAGCCTGACAGTTGATATACACCACAGTGGGTGTGAGAGATTCTGGCTCTATAGACAAAACCAGTATGTGTTACACCCAAGGTACAGAGTTAAACTGGTGTCACTCATGTACAGAGCCACTCTCTGATTAAAATAAAGAGAAGGATGCACTTAAACCCACACTACACCTACTCAGTGGGTTAATGGTGCCTGCAACAGCTTCTGCCAATTCCCATGGTTTGTTTTATTTGTAATTATCAGTCCGTTCTTCCTCTGCATTAGAGTTAGGAAAACAGAAGTAATCACTCCACACACAAAAAACCCCCACCCCAACAACATATGGAGCTATTTCAAGAGAGCTACAGTGTGTACCAGCCATGAAAAGAACCCCATCAAAACTGGGATGCTGCAATTATCCAAACCCCAAGCATGGAAAAACCATGAAATTTCAGGATTATAGTTAATCACAAGTTGAATATGCTAATATCCTTCATTGGACCTGATAAAATACTGGAAGTAGCAGGTAAAAACACATGGAAAAACCCAGGCAGGTGTTTTACAAAGCAATCTATTCTATTTGGGGAAAGCAAACCATTTTTTGGGGCTACTGATGGAGAAAAGCACAGAAATTTAGCCTTTACCCCTGAGAATTATAATCCAATGCCAGCTTCCTAAAGGACTTCAGTGCGTTAAAACTAACTACTGAAGTGAAATGATTTGCATCTGTATGACAGAGTGAAGGCTGGTGATACCAGAATCAATACTCTGACCACACAAACAGCTTGGGACAACTCTGGTACTCATTTGATTTCATTTAAACATCCAGACTAAAGTGGAAAAGAGTGAACCCCCTAATTCTCAATGTACTGAAAGCACTACCATTTGAGAAACAGATACATCGGAGCTTTGCCTGCAGGGAAGCCTCCTTCACTTTGCAGATGGGACAGACAGACTGCCCATGGTCAGACCACAGGGCAGGTCAGCTCAAGCTGACATAGGTACCCTGGGAGGACTTTCATGACTGAGCACAGACAGCTGAGCCTCGAGCAGAAGCCACAAACTCCAGCAAACTTCCTCTCAATCTGCTCACGTTTTACTGCTTGCCCACGTGCTTTACTTTTCCTCTGTGCTATTCCCTTTATCTCGTCTCCCTCCTGTCACAACTGTATCTAATTTCCTCCTAAATCCTGATTTTCATCTCAGCTTCAGTCTCACTGATGCATAGGAACTATGCATTCTCTCCTCTTCCTGGAGCGTGAACTGACCATCACAAGATTTCTCTTATGAAGACGTTTCTTCTGGTGGAGCCTCAGGAGTGAAATGCACAAACACAGGTAAGCTGCAACCAGGGCTTGGGCCACCCTTGTGCACACCAAGCAATGTCCCTTTTTTGATTATGTTGAAGAGGGCTACAGAGGATAGCTGCTTCCTCCACGTTAAAGACCTGTACAATCACTGCTTCATGTACCACCTTAAACTAAATGGCCTCCCTCACTCCACGCCGTTTCCAGTTCTCCTGAAGAAGCCACAGGGTGAAGGACAAAAAAGCCCTAGCTTGCTTGTCCTGCTCTGCAGTTCTTGGCAACTGGAGTGAGCCCAGATCTGACCAACCTATGACAGCACCTGACTTTGAGAAAATGATTCCAGCTTTCATTGTCAAAGGAGCAGAGACATCGGTGGTGTCATGAGCTGCACAGCTCAGACATGGCTTATCTGCTATGAATAGTCTGGTAACTTGTTCTCCCTGGTCACAAAGTAAACATAAACTAAAACCCTATTTCATACAGGCATCTAAAACCTCACTGCACTCCTGTCTGCAAATGCTCCGAGACCTTTATAGAAATGGCCTAAGGAAAAGCAAAGGAACCATATCTTTAATAAGTTTGACTGGAGCACTGAGCTGTCATTTCTGTGCCTGATTAGTGGCAATAGGCAGTTTTCCATTTATTTCCAAGGAGCTGCTAGAGAAGAGCTGCAGGCAGATGTAATCTGGAGACTGCAGAACTCTGCTGCTCGCTGCCAATTTCACACCGGCACATTACTTTCTTCTACCCCTATTTATTATTAATCTGTATTTATATCTAACTCCAGCTCTTAGTTAGCCTTTGGCAGAGGCTTAACCATTAAAGGTAACTGTGAGGAAGGAGGGGAAGAAGAAACTGCCATAAATCAGGCTTTACTCACTCTATATAATTACAGGGAGGTGAGAAACTGCAAAGCTTTGGCTGTTTAGGAAGACTACAGCTTGCAGAGTAGATAGATCAGGTCAAGACTCCTTTAACCTCAGTACTGAACATGAAAAGGAAACATCCCTATCACAGATGCTAAGTTCCCTAACGATGTTCAGTTCCCACTTCTTACAGGGCTTTATAATCTCTTTTACATTCTAATTCAGAGGATGTTCTCACATACCATGTTTTCTGAATTTGCTAAGCTCTCGGGCTCAGTAAGACCATGTCACATTTGTTCCAAATAAGCACTGTATAACAACATCCTTTTCCCACCAGCTTTCAATGCACCGCCTTTTAATTTAAGAACAAGACCACACTCAGTTATGAAAAGATAAACAGGAGTAACTGATTCACTTTGTCCTCTCCAAAGTAGACGATTTTAATTTAAGCAGCAGAATTAATACCACTTGTTTTCCACCCATGATTTTCTTTTTAAGACTTTAATTTTTTTTAATCTCTTGCCTATTTCTTTTAGCCCTTTTGGATAGGGCTGAACAGTGTGTTCCGGGTGACACACCACCACTCACCGAATGAAGGCATTCTATTATTTTCCAGACTATTTCTTACCCATCCTTATGTTTTCCTCACTTGTTTCGGTCACTTTACTGTAAATGAGATGGCCTCTCAGTGTCATCTCTCCTTCAGAGGTAAGATGAATGCAATTCATTGCAAAGACTGTCCAGAAGTTTTCCAAAATGGAGACAAGTATGTGGTTTATACGTGCTGCGTATGATAAAGCCTCCCCCAGCAGTATGGGAGGCACTGAACTTCTTGCCCACTTTCCCCGAATGTTCTCATATATCCAGTCAGCCTGCAAGACTCAGAAATGCTCTAGGCTTCAGAAGAGATTTTTGGGAATTCTTCCCCTTGTCTTTTCCAGCAAAAGTAGCTTCAGCAGTCTACCTGCCCAAAGCACAGAATCATTTTACTCTGCTTGACATAAGCACTGTTGTCCTTAAGCATCCAGTTGGAATGGGAATTCTCCATTTGAACTCTGAGAAGTCACCTTCCACTTCTTCAGCATTCAATCATAATGAAGGCTCTTCAGTGTTCCTCCTCCAAACCTTTTCCTTTCAGAGAAGCCAGGAATCTAGAGACAGGAAAGATACGGCATCATGTCAGAATCAGCATGAGCTCCCTCTAGCCCACATTCAAGTGCCTGTTACCAAGCCAACAATGCCTTCCTCTTCCAGGACTAAAATGATTCAGCTTAAGTGCTAGAGGAGCACCATCAATTAAGCAAGATGCAAAATTTGAGTATGGCTCATTTGTTCTGTGGAGCTCCTTAAGGCTTTCTGGCAATGAACGCCTTAATTTCTTAGGCAAATCCTAAACCAGTCACTTACAGATCTCAAAGTCCCTGTTCCCCCTTGCTCCCGATCCAAATGCATACAAGAATTTCTCCTCAAAATTTCTCCTCCTTGATATCATTATCAAGTTCTATTAAAGACCTGTTGATGCCTTCTAACCTGAGACGGCAGCACTTCACTGGTAGTTGAATGCACAATTCTATCAATCACCGGAAGCTTTAAGAAAACCATCAGAATACAAAGGGCTGCGACAGTGCAAAGGATTAGCGCTCCTGCCCTCGAAGCCAATCTGCACAGACTGCTTGCACCGTGGCAATGAGTGCTTACAAAGAAAATCTTGAAACCATCAGAAGATTCTCTGGTTTAAGAGTATTTCAAACAGATCTGCAACCCAATGCATCTGTGAATCCCCCCTGAACAAGACACGCACCGCTTTCTAATAACGTATCAGACATCTGTCCGGTTGGTGGCATCATAAAACTATTTGATTACAATCCAGAATACTTTTGGTTATATACGTGTACATACAAGCAGGAACAGCAGACCCAGCGAACACATCCTGCCAAAACAATTCCACACTTTCATAGGAAATACAGTATATTTAAATGGAAGGTGCCAACCAAGCCCTGCAAATCACGTCAGGGGAACTCGGGCATGTACGGATGGTACGGGACAGAAATGTCATTTACAATGCAAAGTAGATTGCTTAGGTTACACGCTTCACTGGTAAACTGAGAAAGCTAAAGAGCTTACCCCAAAATAAAAAGTCCAGTAAAAAGCCCACAATTTAAATTTAGTTAGGCTTTTCAGGCCCCAAACTCAGAGAGAAACGCAAGGCATTAATTCAGGAATTGTTTTGTTAAATCTCTGAAAAGCAATCATCTCTAAGGGAAAAAAATCAAGCAGATTTTGCACAAAGGTTCATCTCATCAAAACTGCTTGGGGAATTCGGAAAGGAAAAACGCAATCAGGTAACTAAAAAGTAGCAGGACACCACGGCTCAAAACTCATCTGCTTCAGCATGTTGTAGATACAAGTCACTAATTAAGAATACCAATTATTTATTTATCACAGATCTGATCGAAGTCGTAGCTACAAACAATTTGACACTTATCATTCTTTTCATCCTGAAGGAGTCTATAATAGAAATACCTCAAAACACGAGTGATCGAAGAGACCTATTGTAGAAAACCCATAAACACATTTGTAAGATTTACATTAAGTAGATCATTTCAAATAATAACATTAAGAGGTTATAATGAAATCTCCAGTTCCCATTTGGATTTTGTCTCTTTAAATACGACCGTCCACTACTTAAGATGTGTTTAAAGCCTTTGGGCTGTTTTCAGTGAGGCTGATGATAGTAGTCATGAGAAGGCTGTAATCTTTGGCATGTGGCCGTAAGGAATTATAAAGTTAATCCCTGGCTAGCCGCTAAAAATGATGAAATAAGAAAAAACAAACTCTTGCATCATGAGTCAAAGACAACCATCACACCAGCAGACTTCTGCATTAAGCTATTATCCCCATGAAGGGGAGACCTGCTTTCACTAGAATGTGGGGAGGAGGGGAGAGGGGAGGAAAAAAGGCATCATGCAGACCCGAAAGAGGAAAAAGGAATTTTATTTTTAAAAGGCACAAAAAAGGCTCAAAGAAAGTAATCCTTCTGTAATTCGTGACTGTTTTTCCCCCCACTCTCCCCAAGGGCATTTCAGCACAGCTACATCTAACCACGTGTTAGACTGTATTTCAGTGGTGCTATTCACGGTAATTTGCACACACCTCACAGATACGAGAAGTGGGGCACAGCAGACCACACCTGGTGAGGTGGGGACACAAAATATTGCAGGGGCCTGCCCAAACCAGGAGAGTCGTTTTGCCAGGCCTTCACCAACTGTACAGAAAACACAGCTAGTTCAGCCACTTGGGAATGAATTACAAGCTGGTATCATGCTGCCATTTCCCCTGTGGCTCCACTGGTTCTATGGAAACTGCCTGTGCAAAAGAGAAATAGCTAGTCCAAGGCGTGCAAAAAAAAAGCCACTTCACTGACCTTCAGGGCAGCATCTCTGACCTACATCTACAACTAAGCAGCCTGAAGCTGACAGATCTGAAAGAGATCATATTTGCCCATTTCACTTCACTCTTGCAACTTATGCTATGTTAGCATACTTAATTATTTCACTGCCAATCATATTACAAATACTTAAGCTGACAAGTCAGCCGTTTTTCTGTCTATCCAAAACAGCTGTGCTCCCATAGATTTAAAAGCTCTATTACCAGCAGAGCATCATTTAAGTCACATGAAGCCCATGTTTTAGAGAGGGCTTTGTCAGCAGTTCACATTACATAGGGAGAAACAAACCAAAAAAAAAGGAAAAATGACAAACCTGATTGCCATCTCTTAAGAAGTATCTCTTCTCTATGACCTGGGAAAACAAAGAATAATCTTAGCTGGCAGAGCACATGCAGAACCTCAGATTCCAATCAACACTTCACACCTAGTACTAAAATTCTCAGCTCACTGGGACAAGGTCTGAACCCATGCCCCCTTCTCTGGTCCTACTGCTTTAAATGCAAAGCTCTATTACACGTAGGAGTAATCACCTCCAGCCATTCTTAGTAAAGCTGTGTTATCCTCAACTTCTACATATCTAATTTAGTTAGCCCTTTTTGGTAATGGAGGTGATGTTTTGGGTGTCTCCTTTGTGCATCAGTCTGCAGGCGCACAAGAAAATGCCCATTCTGTGGGTGCCTAACAACTCCAAGTAGCCCCTGGGTATCGATGAGGCAGCCTGACTCATTCTCTGAGAATGATGTACAAACTGTCTGTGCTGAAGGGACCTATGGAGGCAGTACCCATCAGTGAGAAAGCGATGTGTATCACCCTGTACAGTCTATGCCCTCCTCCAAAGAAAATTCAGGCCAAATTTCCTCTAAAGCATGACCTGTTACAGGAGGTGATCTGCTCCACTATGATCTCTTTGTCCAGGGGATGCTTAAACCAGAGGATTTCTTCTGTCATTTTCATAGCAGTCCTTGATGCTCTCTTGTGCATGAAGGAAGAGTAATATGCCAAGTTTCTTAATTTAACCAGGAGCAACAGAGCTAACCATAGTCTTCTAATACTCACATTACGGCCTTAGGACACTGCAAACTCTCTGGCCTGCCAAAGGACTCCAAAAGCAGAGCACACCTGTGAGTTCTTTTTCATTGCTCTATGTAGATGAAACAGATCAGCCATTTTCTGGAGGTTTCTAAAATCAGGCCAATCTTTGGCTTCCCCACACCTGGCCTGAACCAACGCAAGAGAAGGTATGTGAGAGAGCAGCTGTCATTCCATGTTCACATGATGGACAGTGCTCAATATGTAGAAGAGTAGAGATTTAATTGGCTTGACTTACCTTATCAAAAAACCTGCTCAGCTTGACAGCATTGGATGAACCTGCAGCCAGGTAACGAGGATTGGTGCAATCCTAGAACACACAAAACACACACTATACCCTTTCCCCTGACACATGCACATGCAACAGCTAGGGAGAACACTGCATGTTTGCTGGCTTCTGCTTCACGGTCATCTGAGAGAAAGGCCAACTTCTGCTCTGTAAATCAACCAGAGAATTCTAAGTATCCCCCCATGTGCTCCATGTCTTCCTTGTGCCACCAGCTATACAGTCAGATAGTAACTTGTACAGGCAGCAAAGAGCTGTGCATGTGTGTACACACATGTGGGTCTATATACAATGCCACAGCACACATACGTTTTTTACATAAGCACACACACATACTATAAATATGTATATATAAATAAAGTGATCTTCTTTCATTCAAAGATACTACGTGTCAGAACTAAGAAAAGGAAAGAGAAAACTTTTAACTCCCAACCACCAATTCTAAGCTTTAGTGACTTTAACATCCCATATACCTCCCTATAGTGAAACAGAGATGATCGTTTCCTCAAGGAAGGGAGGTGGCCAATCAAAATGTGCATGACTCCAGCATTACCACAAAAAAAATCTCCAAAAGCCTGACTCTTACAACAACATATTTACCTACTAAAAACCAGAATCACTCCCATAAAAGAAACACAACACTGGTGGCAAGGATACTAACCAAATTTATCTCTTCAGCATTGAAATCCTCAGCCAAGAAAGCTGTTCTGGTCAAAACTTCGTTCCGCTTGGTTTCTGGGATCTGATCCAGCTTAGTTCCTATTACCAGTAGTGGAATCTGGTTATCAGCAAACTGCTCACGGTCATAGTCACTGGTGAGGGAAACAAATACAATTCTGAATGAAAAGATGGTCATTTAAGTTGCTAGGGGGGTGCCATAGGTTGTCCGGTCCCTTTCAAGTAACTGTCCTTTATTTATGAAGGGTCATTATTTTTCTAAGTGAGAATGTGCTGTATCTGTAAATTAAGGAAGGGCTTCTGCATCTAAGTCACTTCACAGGGATTGAAAGGAAAGGAAGCCACGAGCTGGATTTCTTCCTAGCAGAGATGAACCATAGAAGAAATGCTAACACAAGCAGAAAAGAAACAGAAATTACAGTATTGGATCAAGTGTGTCCAGAAACAGATCAGAGAGCTGGCATCTCTGAACATCTAAATTTCCTACATATATAGATTTTTAAAGAAGAGACAATTAAATAAATTGCAACTGCGAAACACTACCCCTTTCCACTTCAAATCAAAGAGGGTTGCAACAACAATTCTGTGGTGACCAGTTACTAATTCTTCTATGTTCAAGTAAAGGTAGTCACTGCAAGTTGAATTCCAACAAGCTTTGTTTCAGATATGACTCAGGATCAAAGATAGCCTCTATACAATCAGTAATACTGCAATTAAATGTCATTGCAAATCCAAGCTCTGACCATTCCTCTCACACTGGTCTTTAATTTTTATCTGAAGCAAGACTTTTAGAAAGTAATTTTACAACCCACAGCAACAACTCAACCAAGAAATTGCTAGTGCCTGAGCATCCGTCCATGATAGAAGGCTTTTAAAAATTAAAACAATTGAGAAGAACCTGTATATGAAAAAAAGGTGGAGAAATCTGCAGTTTATATAGTGCAAAACCTCTTGCCCTTCTCCTGTTTCTACAGAAATGCCTGTGTACCAGCACAGGCAGACAAAAATTTATATTCTTCCCACAAAAAGCTATCCCTTGCTATTGCTTCCCTGCTTATGTGTGAGGTTAATCAATGATCTTAAAACCTCCTTGACTAGATGTGTAACAGGAGCACAGAGATACAGGAGGAAATGCTTGACAAGATGTTGGAAAGCAAATCATAAGCATGCTGTTTGCTAAGCAGAGTTTTCTAAGCTTGGTTTTTAGCCACACTCCTGAAACAATTCCCCTGCCACCCAACTAAAAAAATAATTAAGTGAACTTCCTCAGACTTAGGGCACAGAGGGAAAGCCTTTTGGAACAGAGACATGCCATCCCATGACACTTTCTGTGCAAGGGCTTTGCGTGACTCGGTACAGACACAAAAGTCTTCACATATCAGGGACTGGACCTGCTCTCACAAAGACCTTGGAGAAATGAAGGATGCAGTAAACATCTTTTCCCTTAAAGCAAGGTCTGTGCTATACAGCTTGGGAATCTATTGGCAGATTAGCCTGATTGGCAGCATAAAAAAACCAACAAGAGCAAGAAAAAAAACCCAACCCAAACACAAAAACACCCAAGAGTGATTTTCTTTGATAACCTCCATTTATTTTCTTTCTTAAAAGTCTAGTCACATCTAGCTGGACTTCAAGTAGCCTTAGGGATGAACAAAGACTTCATTAACATCTGGGAACTACTGTGTCTTAACCTTGCACATATGTTTTTCACTCACCCATTTGTCACGAGAACTCCTGTTGGCGCGACATCTCTGTTGAGTGCTTCCAACGACCAGCGATACAAATTCTGGGATGATTTCTTGTTGGTTAAGTCATGCACTAAAATTATCCCTGAGGTGAAAGAGAACGGAGTTAGATGCTATTTAATGATAGATTTCCTTCTGTCTTATCTTACTAAAATGACATCTGCAGGTTCCCGGATATCTGAGAATGAAGAAAGGGAAATGTAACTGGTTCAGTTACAGTGAATGAGTAAAGCTGAAAATATCAGGGTGCAACAGGCTTTTTTAAAGCTGCTTATCAGGAATTGGATAAGAGCTAAGAGAAAAATCTCATGAAAGGAGGAAATGAACAGCCAGCTCAGGGTTTAATCTACAAGAGGCTTGCAGGCATTCCCTGATTCCGCTCTGTCTAGTCCTAATTATACTCAAACTCTGTATTACTGCAGCAGAGATTTCGCCTTTCTCTGTTTTACCTCATTGATAAACGTGACTGTTGTTCTGTCACACCATCTGAGTGATCTAAAGGCTGTTTATTTGTTTCAGAAAGTTTAGAGAGCACTATTGCTTCCATGCATTTCCAATAACTAAAGCTACACACTTGGGGAGGTATCCAAAGAGGAAACAGACTCTGATAAACTTTCACAGTCCACAGAATGGCTGGTAGAGACATGAATTAATATTTCATGTATTTAAAGTTAGGCTTCTAGCATTTTTCATTCCCACGATCCTTCAAAATGTAAATTCTGAGATAGGAAAATGGCCAGCCAAACTTCTTAGCTCAGCTATTAACAGACACCCACTTCTGATAACCACAGTTCCTAACTCAATTACTAACTGCTGCTAGCAAATTTCTTCTATTTCTTCACACCTTCTGCAACCTGTGGAATAATTTCACTCCCTCAGACTTTAAACCATTATTAATTCAAGGACAAAATGGAATTATACCCCTTATCTTCATCGGGATTGGTTCTCAACACACTTCACAGCCCACATGTGGAGAAAACTTATTAATTTGATCTTTCACCTTAACTCCTAAAGGTGCCACCCACTGTAAACACAACAAGAAAACATATCTCCACAAACACTTTGCACTACCTCACATGACTCTGCATAGACTGTCCTATGAGAGTTCCCAGCATATCCTAACCATAGCCCTGTTTCAAATCATTAATCTCAGTAACAGCATAAAAAGGCAACTCAACTGCGTGTCCACCCCCAGAGTAGGGACAAAAAGCCTGATACAACAGAATCCTACAGCAATGGATTCAGAAGCACTGCTGCATAATCTGTGGGAAACACTCTCTACCTCTAGATACCCTTCCTTGGTTATGGTTTTGATTGGTCTGTTCCCTTATCAGCTTCATCAAAAACCTACACAGTTAGTTGCACCAGCAGAAAAAGATTGTGTCAACATCAAAAAAAGAGCAGGCAGGACCAATGGCTACTCAAGGAAATGTTCCTCCCCCATTAAGATCTGCAAGCCAGAGCCTTACTGCCTAGTCACCATCACAGGCTATCACAGTGCACACACCAGATGCAGGGACACCAAGGCAGAATCAGAGAATCACAGGATATCCTGAGCTGGAAGGGTTATGGAGTCCAGCTCCTGGCTCCACACAGGGCCAGCCAAGTCAGAGCACGAAGATCTGCAGTCAAACCAAATGCAAACTGTACCTCACCTTGTCAACAACCAGGTCTCACTAACAGCCTGCACAGATGCTGCCACAACCAATCATTAACTGCCTTTTGATCTCAGGCTTTCAGACCACTGCAAGACCAGAAAGCACAAGCAGTCAGGCAGAAGGAATGCAATGCATTCACCTGCTCCTCCTCCATCAGATCAAACAGAGGCAATTTGTGAGACAAGCTCTAATAAAGGAATTAATCTAATGAAAGAAACCAGAGCCAAAGCTAACTACCAAAGTCAACAGTTTTCACATGCAGGCTGCCTAATAATATCTTTGGGGCAGTGGAGATAAATAACTCTATTTTAAGAACGCCATCAGCTATAATTCAGACATGTAAGTTCAAGATTTCATCTTCTAATGGGCTGTTCTAGGGTACTTCCAAGTCTGACCCACGCTCACTGGCATGCTGTGAATTTGGTGTCAGAAAGAAATACATTTTTTGTGAAACACCGAAGAGGCTTGCTTTGAGGATGCAACTCAACTCAAACCTTATTCACGGAGGTCTGGTTAACAGTATGTGCAAGAGGTACCTACACACAGTTTTCCTCCTGGGAAAGGAGAAGGAATAACTAGTTAAATAATCACAGAGCAGAATTGTTTATTGTGTGGCTAAACACATTATCAAAAGGCCTTTGAGTGATTTGGAAAGAGAAATGAGAATCAAACAGAACATCCGAGACAGGTTTCTGTTCATCTGGGATACATCTATTTTTAGTGAACTATCCTTGGATGCCAAAAAGTAACAATTCAAATATTGCAATATTAAGTTTATAATCTCTTATTTGTTCTTATTAGTGGTACAGGTGAACTGCTAAGCCTTAAGTCAGTATCTCAACAGAAAGCATAAAAAATACTTTCTATCTACAGAAAATTGCAAGATTCAATTATTAAAATCATTTGGCAAATTAAATGAGCAGAGGCAAGATGGTTGTCAGCATATTGCAATTTTATGGGAGAACAGTTCAAATTTGCCAGGGTTGGATATAACTATGAATGTTCATATAAATTCGAGTAATTATTTCCCCGCTGTAGGTCTTGGAACCAAATATAAAAGAAAATTCAAATCATATTTCTGCATGGGTATCAAACCCTGGAAGGTGAAGGCAACCTTCATGTCTGCAAGTGTAGCTGGAAGGGACCCCACTCTAACTTCAAAGACTCCCTGCTGCGCCAGCTGCACAGGCCTGAAGTGAAAGGCTGATGAAGCTCCTCTGCACAGGTTTGCCTAAAATAGTTTTCTTGTTCAAAACTGAATCCATAAAATTCTGCCTACAAATGCTATCAGTTTTTTCTTTTTCCATGTATAAATATATTGCAATCAGGAAAGGAATAATACAGCTCTCAGGCAGACTTAAAGGACTCTTGCCCCTGACCCAAGAGACAGCTCATGACAGAAAGAACAATTAAAAACCAGATTTACACCAAGCAAACCTTACCGTTCAGCAAGTTATAAAACACTGCTCGTGTGCTTTTCACACTAGTGGCACTACCCACTGAACCTCCAACATCCCACAGCTCAATGTAATAGGTCTTCTCTTCCGGAGTCCCTTCTTTGTAGTCATGGATCTGACGAAAAATTCATATCATACATTACCTAGAGCACCAACTCACAGCAGTTAATCCACACAACACTTAAACATTCAGCTGAGAGGAGTACTGTACTTGGACAGAAATTTGCAGACTCTCACGTTGACACCATTTCAAATCTCTCAAATAGAAGAGAGATGGAATGAGTCAAGAGCGGCCACAGCTCTTCTGTGAGATGGGGCGAGGTGAGTCAGCAGGGAGTATCCTTTCCACCTCAACATTAACAAACGCAATGCCTCATGATGTGCTTAGAAATAGCATGATGCAAAAGCAGATGAAAAAGTAAAATCATTTCTTCTTACAGCAGTTAAAACCCATGTGGCAACACTTCAAGATGACCACATCAGATTCCAACTGACTATATCTTTTTTCTGGTCAATTCCCATTGACTCCTCAACTGAATTAATCAACATTTTTTTCCCCAGGATATGCTAGGTAGTTTTGCTCCACAGTCAACCAGGATTGCCACGTTTGTTCCCCAAATTTTGGACATGTATTTCAGCATTCTTTGAGATGAAACTCGTAGATTGTAAGACAGGCTAATTCCTAACGATGGCAATGCACCTCAAGGAGAATGCAGCAAAGTGCGATGAAGGAATAAAACACTCATCACCACCCCATGACAACTGTAGGTTGGGCTGAAAAAATATTATATGGGTATCATTCCTGTAACAGCAGGTTGTACAATAAGCAGGGAGGAAAAGGAACCCTATGGTTCTGTATACTCAGTCAGGCAGATTGGTTTTCCCCAATATGTTTGGCTGACAATTTAGTTGTTCATTGTATATTTCTCAGGGAAGTGTGCTTTAAGTTCTGTGCCTTCTGACTGAATCTCGCTGTTCCATGACCTGTAACACACCAGCAGCCGCTGGAGTAAGGAGAGATGCTACTAATGACAAGTATTGTGTCTTAGTTTTGATAACCTTGTCAGGTCAAAACCCACTCCCCTGAGTGCTTGGCTCACAGTAAACACTATTTGCTTCAAAAGATAAACTTCTCAGTGAACTGAAAACACTGAAACACACATCTCTGCAGGGCAGAAAAGTAATGGAAAGGTGGAAAAAAGAAAGAAAAAAGAGCCAAGGCTTTTCCCTTCCCCATTAGGCTACCAAGAGGTCGGGCATGTCACCTACTCGAACATCCACTGAGCAGCCCACTGTCCAGGACGGGTTTCCCAAAACCTGGTTGTGGCACAAGAGGTGAACGAGCGAAGATTTTCCGACACCTGCAAGTACACACGGCAGACAACTCCTGGGCGATCGCGCAAGGGCAGGAACAAAGGCCCAGAGAGGTGACGCCAGGGACCACGGACTAAACGCGAATGGGCCAGCAACGGCGGGCAGCAAGGGGGGCAAGGGGCAAAGGGCAAAGGGCAGGGCAAGAGGCAAAGGAGGGGGCAAAGGAGGGGGCAAAGGGCAGGGCAAGAGGCAAAGGGGAGAGTAAGGGGCAAAGCCCCAAGGACCAGCGCAACCAGAGGCGGACAGGACCCCCGGGCACTGCCGACACGGCATCAACGGCTCCCACCAGGAGCCTTCCGGCGGGTGGGCGGAGGGGCTGGCCAAGGAAGCGGCGCGCCGCGCATGCGCCGCCCAGTACCTCTGGAGGGGGCCTCCCCCCGGTTGCGCGGCGGGGGGATGGGGGCACACTCCACCCCTCTCCCGCCCGCCCGCGCTGCTCGCGCCCGTATTGGGCAGCGGGGGTGGTGTGGGAGGTGGGGTGGGACACTCACCGGAGTCGCCCAACACCAGCACCTTGACCCTGTCCAAAGCCGCCATCTTACTCTACCTAGCAACAACCCCGGAAACCAGCACCCAATCGCGGCGCCCGCTCCTTGCCCCTTCACTCAGCCTATTGGCTGCCCTGTCGAGTAACCGGCGCCGCACTCGCTCTTGACTGGTTTAGCTCATGTGGGGGCGGAAACTCTGGGGGTTTTATGAGGACACGATTGGCTCCCTTTCCTGTCGCTCGCCGCTCAGTCGCTGCGCGGGATGCGTGGCGGGCACGGCGGGAAGGTGGTGTCGCGCATGTGCAGTACGCGGAGCGTCGTTGGGCAAGGCGCCCGGCGCCCCCCGTGACGCCAGAGGCGCGCGCAGCTCTGACGTGCTCTCGCGGAGCCGCCGGAAGCGCTGCTCGGAGCAGGGAGAGCTGAGAGCGGCGGCAGGTCAGTGCCGGCCACGGGGAGCGGCGGCCGTGCCGGCCCTGCGGAGCCAGAGGGGCCGCGCCGGGCCCCTCCGCCGGGCCGCGCCGCGCCGTCCCTGCCGGGGACTCAGGCGGCGCCGCCTGGTGAAACGGCCGGGAAGCCCCTCGTCGTCTCCGCCTCGTGGAGGCCCCCGGCCCGGCGCTCTGGCCCACCCGGTTGCTTTGTGTGCCGCTGAGGGGCCGAGCAGGCGCCGGCTGCGCCCGCGGGGGTTCGTGCTCCGCGCACGTTGTCCCGCAGCGGGGCCTCGGTCCCGGGCCCCTGTCTCGCCTTCGGCTCCCTACCGCCTCTCCTCTCGTGTTTGTCCTCCTTCCTTTGTCAGCGTGGGTTCTTTTTAGGAGGCACCGCTGAGCCCATCGGGTTCCCCGAGCGTGCTCGACCGGGTGTTTAAAGCCCAGCACGCATGAGTGGGTAGGGAACGGGCAGCTGCCGACAGCGTGAGGCTCAGCGTGGGCTCCTCCCAGCTTAGTCTGCTGCTACAGGAACAAAGCTAGTTTGTTCCATTTTTTTGCCAGGTTCGACCATTGTTTGAGTCCATGTAGCGAGGCCATTCAGTTTTCTGGGTCTGCAAGGTAATTTTGTGCACTAGTTTTCTTCTGCCTTCAGGAGCTTGCTGTTTCCCTGAGAAGCAGATGAACATCGTGCCTCGTAACAGTGCTAAGTCGAACTTAAGTCATTACAGGTGGTTTACAATGGGTAAGGGAAATGAGCATTCTGAAAAGGCTGTTCTGCAGTGCAGTTTCCAGGTTACTTTCATTAAATATAGGTGGCTTAATATTTTTCAACTGCAAAAGGTAGTCTTTCTTTCCATTACTTGCAATGGGATCCTCTCTCATCTGCTGGTTCTGCTGCTCATCAGACTAGCCAATTAAAGTGTAGAAAAAAAACTAGTAAAAGGAAAAGAAAGGTAATTTTCTGCCCGTTAGTGGCATAAATTGATGCATAGGAAGGTCTTGTGAGTGCTGGAGCAGACATGGGAGAGGGCAGAGCCATATGCTTGGCAGAGGAGCAAATATCCCTTCTGACAGCAGTAGGAGATGATGGGAGTTTCATTCCTACCTTCCAGTTCATTTAAGATACTGTTTATAGCTCATTTCTGAAACAGATACTTTGGGGAATTCTAAACAAGAAACTACTTGAATTAAAGCTGTTTTAGTATCTTCTTATTTAGTTTCTCTGTTTCTTTATTGCTTTCATTTGTAGAATATGCATTTGCTGCACACTGATGAACTAAAACTTTTCTGAACCTAATTACTTTCATAAATCTTTACTACTTTCCTGAATTCCTGAAAGTCAGACATACCACTCATGTCCTGTTAAAGAATTAAAGAAATCTACTGTTAAGCATGGTGTATGTTAAGGCAGTCATGACTTCTTAGGCTTGGTATTTGTGACGAATGCTCTTACTTTTTTTTCCCCTTTAAAAAAACCCAAACCCTTAACTTGATTATGTGAGGACTAATGCTCAAGCGTCTCCAATGTGACAGATATTTTTCTGCTGATAGGTGTTTAAACAAAAGTGTAAATTCTAAGAGTCTGCCCATGATTAAAATACTCCAGTAGCTTCATGTTACAATTGAGTCAAATGTAAAATCTCTGCAGCCACGTGGGAATAGCTCACTTACACATCCCTAGCTGTGCTCCCTTTTCTTTGCTTCATGTAGGCTCTGTTCTGGTAACAAATAATTTGGCTCTTGAACTTTTGTCCCTTGCCTTTCCTCTAAATTACCCTATTTTTTTTGACCTGCTAGTTTTTTCACTGTTTATCTGCTTGATTCACCTTGCCACATGAGGAGGTAACAGGCAAAATTAGCACGGAACGGGCTGGGGTTATGGCTGAAGGCTGGGGAGGAACAGAAAGACTTCTTTATGGGAGGGAGAATATAATTAGGCTTAAGCTGTAACAGGAAACTTGCACCTTCACTATTCTAGCCACCAAGCTTTGGCTTCAGTAAACAGCATTCCTTGTTTTTTGTCTACAGCTACGACTGTAAACAGTTTGTTAATACTAACATCCTGTTAGTGTGTTTAGAGTACTTCTAAGCACTGCCTCTGTTGTATATGCCTGCACAGATAGTCCTTTAATTTACTGACATCTTGCTATTGTTATGTGAGCTTTAGATTACAAATGTGAGTGAGAATTACATCCCCAGCCTGCACTGTTCAGTTTCTGCCTTGTGCATTTAGGCCTTCTGTGGTTCCATACATATATTTTTTTTTTCGCTTGCGAAATTAGGTGAAAATGTCCTAATCTCAGCCAGAGCCTTCAGCCTTTCTGTGTGCAGCTGCAGCACAACTTCTCCTTGTAAGAGAAGGAAACCCTCTGGTACCTGCAGCATCCTGATTTCAGTTGATGTAATGCCAACAAGATGGTAGGCTTTGAGTGAAAGCAGATTGCTCTCCTTTAATACTTCAGGGCAGGTCTTGCAGTGAAAAGACGTGGTTTCTCGTCAAAGATGTGGCTGGCGCAGGAGGAAGGCTGCGCAGCACTGCTCCTCCAGCCTTCAGGGAAGGGAGTTCTGTAGGCTTTAGATAAAAATCCCAGAAGATGTTGGGTTTGCAGCTGATGTAGAATAAAGACAGTTCTGGATAATAGGGGCATATTGCACAGATCATCCACTTGTTACAGAGCAAGGCAAATAAGAAAGCAGACCTGAAAATGGGAGGCTGTGTGCCATTTTCTGTAAAGGCTGATTAGTGGCCGAGGTTACCTTGTACAGACATTCCAAGTCTTGATAGCCTCTCCTTCCTGCTGTAGTTCTGAAACTTGTGCCTTCCCTTCCCGTATTTGTGAAGATTCAGAATTGCTCCTCTCAACCTCATCATCTTCTGGAAGACAGAATTTTAAATTTTATTAAAGTGAGAAACTTAAAAAAACCCCTAGGGTCTGGTGTTTGTAAGTGACTGTTGGAGTAGGGTGTGGTATGTACCGGCAATTATAGGTGAGAAGCTCTCATTTTATAACCTGATTTTGATTTTTTTTTTTCATGAGGACACAGTGTCAGTTGTGTAAGGGAAGAATTTTTTGTCTTTTAAAAAGTTTTAGGGCAGAAGCCTACAGAAGCGTTTTCCAAACAGATCAAAAAAATGTAGTCTCAAAGGTTTAGTGAAAAAGAACACAATTTAAATGTGGGAAGAGTAAGTACCTTTCTAAGTGTGAACATTATGTCTGATAGACCTAGGTTCCCAGACAAACCTGCAACTCCAAATTTTCTTTCAGAAGTGATTGAGGGTGTTATAAAGGTGTTAGGCTTGGATGCACAAATGAGTCTGAAGAGTAGTTCACTTCTTTTTAGAATATCCCACTTTTAAAAATGTTTACTTTGTCAAATATATAAAAAGTGAGGCTTGATTCTTTTTTTTTAAGAAAACTTACTACTGAAATCAATATAAGCTTCAAAATGACTGGTTAAGATGATGTTCACTTGTGATATTGGATACAATTTCAGGTTAATTTACTGGCTGACTTAATGTTTTCCTAACTTGTAGTTCCCATGTCATCTATGTTACAGCTTCTAGCGACCTGGTTGTTTTTTTTTACTGTGTCAATCTTTTGTCTTGGCGTTAGTCAGGAAAAGAGCAGAGCCACTGTCTTGTAATCCTGTTCCTGTTAGAATGCACACAAGAATTCCTGAAATCTTTATACATACAGAAGAGTTCAGCTGCTTTTTAGTACCAGGAAAGTCCTGAGCAGTGGAAATGTTTTCTCAGTTACTTTCTGGCTTCTTTATGGTCTTTCATCCTGGATGGGTTTTTTTGAGGTCACTAGGTCTTTTCAATTTCTTTTCTGACCTCTCTAGTTGTGCTCAAGACCTATGCCTCATGCGTTTGCTCAACCTAAGCTATAAAGTGTTCATTTTGCAGATTGTATGCTGGTATGTATTTTTTTTAAACCCAACAAATCTGCTTTAGTATAACTTTATGTTTTTCTTCCCAGAGTTGTCTTTTTATAGCCGCATCAATATTTATTCTTACTTCTAAAAGAATTTAAGAAAACAACCAGCCACCTCAAAATTTTCTTCTTGGTGTGCTGTCCTGCTGTGATAAGACAAGGCAGCAACCCTAAATACTCCTACTAAATCCATAGTACTGAATTGTATTCACATAATTACCCAACACAATTCCACAGTGACTGTCTCTTCTAATAAAACCCTTTTCTAAATTTTGAAACTTTTCACTTGGTGTTTCTGAATGCCCTCATGTTCAGTGAGCTTTATTATTGGGGCTGTAGGTGCTTACCACACAGTGGCTCGCCTTGGCCATTGTTTTTCTTTTGGGTTTTTTTTTCCCCTGACAGAGTCCCTGGTGCTCATACATTATTGAGGTCAGTACTGACATTATTATGAAGCAGATGCACGTCCATTAAAACCTCGTTAGGAGATGTTATCGTATTTCTTTGCACACATAATTAATTCAGGTTTGACTTACTGCTTCCATGGAAGGTGAAGTCACTGCTCAGGGCTGCAATGGTAGAGTCCCTGGGTTTTGAATTTTAAGCTGGTATTCCCATGGCACTGGGTTACTATTTGTGAGCTGGTTTATGTTGTATCTTGCCTGGTGAAAGGTAGGAAGGGCTTGGAGCTAGTATGTTGTAGCCTGGGATTCTTTGTGGTGGGGTGGCCAGATGTCAGCTTCTAGAGAAATAATGTGTCAAGACCTTGACCTGTGGTCGTTTCTAGCAGTGGTGTATGTTCTCTGGTGCCTTACTTCTGTATCTCCTAACTTACCTGAGAAAGTGATTGTGAAGAATAATGTTGCAAAACGTTTGTCATCTTGTTCCAGCCGTCCTTAGCATTAGGCTTCAATGTATAAAAAGGGTTTGCTGAAGGTGTGCCCATGCTCATTTCCAGAGTTAAGTTACTTGTCAAGCTTTGCTACAAGGTCAACAGTGCTGCACGCAAGAGTGCTCTTTGGTGGTTGGGTTTTTTTTTTTCAATCTCTCATTAGTAAAATTGCTGTCCCACCCAAACGCTATCTTCTGCAGGATTTGGAATTTAAACCTGGTTAATCAACTTTTTGAAGTGGAGATGAACGGCTTATGGTGTTTTCAGAATGCTTGTATATCTCTGTATTCATGTCTGGAAGAAAGCCAGTCTTAACCTCAGGCTGCCCACCATTACTTGAGGTTATAGAAGGTTTTGACATTGCTGAAAAAAAACCTGTTAGAGGAGGAGAAATAATTCTGTAAAAAATCCTGGTCACAGATGGGGGAAAAAATGTTTTCCTAGTGATTGACACTAAGAAATATTACTAATTCTCCAACTGTTGCTGAAACTGAGGGGAAAAGTGTATCCTCTTAGAGGTGGTTTTCTTTATTGGTGTCTTGTAGGTCTCAGTTTAAGCTGTTTGAGAGCATTATTCAGGAAATTGTACCTTCAAATTGATTTTGAAAGCAGCTGTGGAAATCTGCACCTGTCTTCTGCGGGGATCTCATTGAGAGAAAATGCTTTCCATTTGTCTCTTAGATGAGGTATCCAGAGTGAGATGTGCTTATTGAAAAACACTTTTCTCCCCTTTTTTTTTTTTTAAACTGGTGTGCTGAAGGTCACTGTGTCTGCTGCAGGTTCTGTGGCCAGGTTATTCTGCAGTAATTTTTAGGCGACAGTGAATTGCAGAGCAGAGAAGTGTTGTTTGTTTTTGAGATTAGCACTTAAAAGCTTTTGACTTTAAACATTTGACTTTTTAAAATCTCTTCTGGGATGCCAGGTTTTGTTTAAAATTGATCTTTACATTAATGTTATACTGGTGCTTAAATTCTGAATTAGAGTTAATCAGCTTGAATAAATAAAGGCCTGTGGCCAGATTCTGCATTGATGCTTTTATAGTATCAGTGTTGCTGACAGGTTCAGTCAAAAGCAAGAATTATCCATAAGTGACTGAAAGACTATAAAAATGCCAGTAGAATTGAGCTGCCTTCCAGGGACAGCATCCTGTGGCAGTATTCAGATTGGGCCTGGCTTAGGAATTCAAAAACACTGTAGGGCTAACTCATGGCATCCTTTATTGCTGATGCTTTTGCCTCTATCACAGAGCTCCATAAAACTGTCCTTTGTGTGAGAGTAAATCATTGTGTCGCATGCAGGAGAAAGCAAGCTGACTCTAAAAGTATTTGTTTCACAGCTAATTCATGATTCATGCTGTGATAAACATTTTCTTTTTTTTTTTTTTTTGAAGGGAAGCTGGAGCTGGACATGGAAGGGTTGTTTTCTATAAGCTGTTCTCAGCCTGCACACCCGCAGTCAACAGATGTTTATTTCAATTTGAATGCTATGAATACTATTTGCCCCTAAGTTACAGAAAAAGAAAAGCTCAGGTACAGAAGCATTTTAAAGCAATTTGTTGGTTTTTTTTCTTTCTTACCCAGAAGTCAGTAAGGACAATGTTAGTTAATGTAATGTGAATCTCCCCAGCCCACAGCCTTAATGCTTTGCAGTTTCACTGTCCCTAAACCTTGAAAGGACCATATCTCCCCAGCTGCAGAAGCGGGTGGGGGTTTGAGAGATGTAAACCTTCAGTGAGTAATGTTCCTTAAAGGTTTTTGAGAGGTCAGTGTTTCTCAAAAGAAAACAAATTCTAAGGAGCCTACTGGGATAAATGATCACAGGTTTTTGAGTAGACTGAGTTGGTAGAAGTGAGTCATCAGCTGCTCCATTACATGTAAAGCTGGGTGATTTCAGGGGGAGTCTTAGTATGGGAAGTACAGAGAAGTTTTGTAATGGTGTTTGTCAAAAAAGGTATTGTAGGTTTTATCATAGCAACAAAGAAAATGGGACATGCATCCAGATCCTTTTGTATGCTGTCACTCTCCTCTTCCCAGCATTTAAGCCTCAAATAAAGGGGAAGTAGAAATGTGGTATGTGAAACCTCTGTAGAAGTTGTATTTTAGATTTTACTGTTTGTGGTATGTGCTTAGTGGTGACAAACAGAACTTAAGGTGTGGGGTCCTCCAGCTGAAGGAAACTTCTGCTTAGAAATGTTTATTCATATCCTAAACTCATATACGAGTATCTTGTTGGAAAAGACTATTCAAAGTTTTATTTGAAGTTAACTGGCAGTACAACCCTTTGAGTTAGTATTCCAAAAGCTCTTCATGCTTACCTTGAACCTTTCATACATGGAAATCCAAGTGTGTTATGAGTGGAGGGGAATTTTCTTATTGCATACAGATGTATAGACCGGAAAGAGTGGACGGGAAAATGAGCAGAACCACCCTGTGAAGCCTTTGCTCTGTGCCTGAGGGAGTTACTTCCCTTTTGTTCTCCACCAGAGAATGCTGGCTGCTGCAGAAGTATCACTGCTGCTAATTGTCTGCTGGGCTTTGATTTTTTTTGGTCATGTGTCAAGGGTGAAAATATGAAGAATTCCTTGTGTGATATATGATCCTATGTATATCAAGTGTGTAACTGTCGTGGTCATTTGATGTTAAGATGAAGAAAAATTAAGTGAAAATAGAGTATTTCTTTAGAAACTGCCTTGCTGCACCAAGGTAAGTCATGATACATAACCCAAAGGAAACTTCATGGAATACTTTTTAAACACATCATCTATTTGTGTTTGCTGAGTCTTGATTTTTTTTTAAAAAAATTTTTTTAAACTTTATTTATTGTGCTGTATTATCTGTGGGCTTCTGAGGCCTGAATGTGAGACACTTAAAATGAAGGATGAGACCTTTGGAAGGCCTCATCTGAGATCAAGGCTGAAGCAGCTGGTGATACAGATCCTGGTAGTGCTAACAGCTTTCATGCTGCAGACAGGTGACTAAGGCCTATTTATCAGACAGTAAGGAGAAAGTCTGTCTATTCTCACTGTGCAGCTGGAAGCTTTTGCTTGAATGCATACCTGTCTGTACTGGCAAGCTGTCCTCATAGGTATCCAGTGATGTCTTGAGGAGTAGAAGCAGGAAGGGCTAATTATAATGTGATCAAGTTACACTAACTGGGACCATAAGAGTCTGCTGCTCTCTGGGACCTCTCTGGCTGTATTCTTTCTGCTTCACCCAATCTAAAAGTCTCAGCTGGTCATGATGCTGTCTACTGGAGCTCAGCTCCAAAAGAACTTTCTTATTCTAGCTCTATTGGTGGTGACTGAGAAGAAATGAAATCTACTGTATGTTGTTTTGCCAATTTCTTGTGTGCTTTAAGTTTTCCATCATTTTGTTAGAAATGAGAGGTACTATTTCCTAATTTTACTTCTGCAGCATTGGCATTATTAACATCTTAAGGAGATAGTAGAGGGCTTGGGAAAGAGTAATGTAAAACACCCCATCATTTTCTTAGCCCTAAGTGAGATAAATCAAAACTTTAGAAGTCAGAAGTCTATCTAAGAATCCATCTGCCTTTTTTTTTTTGTTACAGGATACATGAAGCTTGAGATCTGAACCTGCTATGACTGACCCAGATGTCCTCACTGAGGTCCCAGCAGCTCTCAAACGCCTTGCCAAGTATGTCGTGCGTGGCTTTTATGGCATTGAACATGCTTTGGCTCTGGACATTCTTATCAGGAACCCCTGTGTGAAGGAAGAGGACATGTTAGAGCTCCTTAAGTTTGATAGGAAGCAGCTTCGGGCTGTCCTCAACACCCTCAAGGGTGACAAGTTCATTAAATGCAGGATGAGGGTAGAGACGGCTCCAGATGGCAAAACCACCCGTCATAACTACTACTTCATCAACTACCGCCTCCTGGTTAACGTGGTGAAGTACAAGCTGGACCACATGAGGAGGAGGATCGAGACGGATGAGAGAGACTCCACCAACCGCGCCTCTTTCAAATGCCCCATTTGCTTCAGCACCTTCACAGACTTGGAGGCCAACCAGCTCTTTGACCCCAGGACAGGTAAGAGTGCAAGTCACAGAGCGCTCTCACTCTCTACTTTGTCTGTAGGTACTGGACTTTAAGGAAACGCTCTTAGGAAGCTTCTCTTGACTTCAGCTGGAGCTAGAGGGCACTCTGTTTCTGCAGGTGGTAAATGTTTGAGCAAAATACAAAAGTAATACATACAGACTGGCACAGGCTGTACAGGCAAATAACAGTCTTAGTAAAATGCTTGAGTGGCAGTAGAAAGCACTAGAAAAATGGAGGTCTTACAACAACCAAATTCAAGGACTAGTAAGACAGGCTGTCCTTGTTGGAAGCTGACAGTTTTTCAGTATAACCTGGTCTTGTCTGTAAACTGTGTGACATCCTGATAGCTTCCAGAGAGAGCATACGTATAGCAGACTCTGGTATACAAACCAAATCTTTAATTTGAAGACAGTCATGCAAGGAGTGAGTTGTTAGTGTTTAATTTTCTTCTAACCAGTTCATTGTACTGCACAACCTTGTTTCCCCAGTGTAAAGCAGTCTCACTGAAGTTATAAGAAATTAATTACAGACTTGCCTGTGGTTGGGAGTAAACAAGATTCTTTTCCAAGTGTGTCTCAGTGGAGGTGCATATCTGCTTCCTGCATATGAAATAAGAATCTTCTCTGGGTGTCATTGCCCCTGGGGCAGTCCAAATGCTTTGGGCTTCTGTGCCAGGAAAGAAAAGGAAGAACACCTGGACTTCATGAGATCTTATTTTGTTGGTCTAATCTGGGATTATTTTTGGGGGGCATGCAGGAGTTGGAGTATGTTGTTAGGCTTCCACCTTCTGAAATAGTTTACTTTTTAATTTTTCCTTTTGAAGTCTTTGTCCTGATCTCACTTTTCCCACAAAATAAGAGCTAAAGTCAGGAGAGCTTTCAGAAACATAGCAGTGTGGTGCTTTGTGCCAGTTATCATAATGAGAAACTAAAAATTCACAGTTTAGTGGTATTGAAGCTTTTAATCTAGGGTTACTGATATCCAGTCTGCTTTGGAGAAGGGCAAACATCCAACAAATGTTCAGCCTATCACTTTCTCTTTCTGGCATCCAAAGATCAAGAGCCATGAAAGTCCTTTTTTTGAATAACCATTCAAATGATACTTAGTACTAAAGAAGCAGAATCCACTAAATCAAGTGATAGTTGTTGCTGTAATCCAGTGCAGCTCTCTGAGTGGAAGCTGCTCCCTCATGGAGCAGCAAAACTAGCAGTGCCAACAGAAATTTTTCTATACTCAGTGCTGAGCGTAGAGATTACACATTCTCCACAGTAATGATCATCTGTGGTAGCCACAGTTGAGGTTATCAGGCTGAAGGGGAGCAGTGCTCTTGCAGCTTGCTTCTGTAAGGAGGGGGTAGAGAACCTGTGCAGAGAACATAACTGAGAGTGCAAAACCTTCACCCCAAGGGGACTTGGAACCCTTTGCAGGTGAATCTTTCCAGCCTGTGTGGGCGGTGAGTTCCAAGAGCAAAGAACTGGCTGTCGAGGAGATGCAGAAGACAATAATGCCAGGATTTGGCTTTGACAGCAGGGCCTGTGCTCCAGGAACTGATGAGGTCAACCAAGGCTTTGTCTGCAGTACAGGCACCGTCTGTCTCCACAATGCGAAATCATTCCTTGGCACACGGAGGGTTTTGCAGATGGAAGGAAAGGTTGAGTGCTGTTTTCCCAGCAGTTTATTTCTGTCAGTTTTAATGCAAATAACAAGATAGCCAGTTTACCTTCACTTTCAGTACAAATGTACCTGTCTAAAACTTAGCTGTATTGTTTCTCCTTATATAACTTGTAAGTCAGTAGCTTTCATCCTGACAGTGCATGATGATACTGCTGGTTCTCAAGAGTTTTTACATGGAATACCAGTTTAGATAGGGCTCTATAGTTAGAGTTTGGATACATTATCAGACTTTCTTAAACTATAAAGAAACTGCTTGTTTTCATTCCTGAGAAGTAAGTGGGGAATTGTTTGGTTTTCTTTAGCGGAATGGCTGCTTTATATTGAAGTGTATTTTGTTGCCTGGAATTCTGTATTAGAAAAGAACTGAGACACCTTTGAGTCTCTCAAAGGGGGAGCTAGTGAGGACAAGGCTTGTAGAGGAGCAAGGTTTATTAGGCAGTGAATAGCCATCCTTTTCTAAGGATGTCTTTAGCCCTTACCAGCGCTATATGTAAACCTCAACTCATGGTGGCACAACTGCTGAAGGGTAGCCGAAAGCCACATGAATTTTGGTCGCGGTTGATCTGAGCAGGTCCTGGACTGCAGCCATGTTGATATAAAATTGTGAATTAAAAGGCCTGCGGGGCCAAAGTCCCTGGAGGAGCAGGTAGAGCATGGAAGGCATCCTCTGCACTAGTCTACACCAAGCTGCACTTAAATTGGCGATCTGGTCTTAAAAGACATCCTGTTTCAGTGTGTCCTTTATTGTCCTTGTCACTCAGCAGTGGAGGTGGTTTAGATGTCCCATGTTTTCTTCTGCTTTGCTTTGCTCTACCCTAGTTACAATTCAAATGCAAACTGAGCAGCTGTTGTAGCTTGAAAGGGTTAGAGGAAGTTATTGCTCCTGCCTTACCAGTGATGGTGAGGAGGTTTCTAGAATCTCTCCGTGATTGTAGTCATCCTGTTGAAATTTGTGAATTAAGAGTGCTTGTGAAAAGCCTGTCTACATGTTGGATCTGTAGTGCTCTTTAATTGTTATCACACCATCTGTCTCTCCTCACTTTAGCAGTGGTGTGTTCTTACAGGTTTCCAGCTGTCAAATGGAGACTTTTTCAGCTCTGTGCCCTATTCCATTTGTGAATAATTGTGAAACAAACTGAGGTGTTTAATTTTTTTCACCAGAAGATGTAATTATTGATGTTTTTAGGAAAGCAGAAATGTGTTGTCTGAGAAATAATTCATAGTAATAAGGACGTGTTTTCAGGACACATAGGTATAGATTTGCTTTAATTGCTGTTCATCAAATTTATTTGGCAAAGTTTACTACTAAGGTTATTTAAAAGGCAAATTTTAAATGGTGTAAAAGTTACATTTTGAGCCTGATTTTTAAAAGTATATGACTTTTTTCTCCATCCCTTTATGTGCTATTAAACATCTTAACCCAAAAAAAGTTCCAAAAACTCACTATGCTGTCAAGTGTTGAACAAATATTCTCTGGTATTTGATTCCTGTCCTTGAACTTCCTATGCAAAAGAAACTGTCAGATGGTGAAAGTCGAGGTGACGCAAGCCCTGGATCTTTGCTACTGCTTCAATGTAAAGGGGACTTTTGAGAAGTGAAAAGAAACACACGTCACTTGGCTGTATAACCAGCGAGTGCCCGCTAATTTTTAAGCGCTGCGTGCTCAGGTCACGAGTGTTAGCCCTGCCTGCTCTAAATGAAGAGCTCGGGCAGATCTCCAGATGGCACGCTTCTCCTCCGCAGCAGTTTTTACTGTTGCCTCCAAAACAGTATCATAACCTCTGCTCTTAGAGGCAAACAGGCTGGACACAGCCTGCTTTTATTTAGCGTAAGTTTGCTGTGGAAGCTTGTAGCAAAGCTAAGCAGTAGCTTTCTGATTCAGGAGGTTGTATTTTGTGGTTTGCCTGTTGACCTGGCAGTTCCTGTGGGAACTGGTGCAGGCTGGGTTGTTAGAGGCTGAGCGGGCATTTCTTACCCACGTGGAGTGTTTTGAGATCTACAGAAAGAAAATCACTAATGTTGTATGAATGAAAAGTGTTACTTCCAGCCTTGGGTTTCAGATGGGATGACTGAGAAAGGAAAGACTGCAGTTTTTCTAGAAGATCCTAATGTAAGCACTTGAAATACAGATCATTGCCTTTCACTTGTGCCATTCTTTGCTGTCTACCTGCGCTCTGATGCTTCATCACTCTGTTCTGCATGCCTAGCAACTGTGGTGAAGCCTCAGGCAGGTGGAGAGCTGCAGCCATTCCCTTAAACAGGGCAGGGGCTGTCTCTTGAGGCAGGGACACACAGCAGTTTGAGCAGCAGTAAGAAAAGCCAGATGTTAAACACCTGCTGCGAATAATAGTGCTGAACTCCTGTCTGTTCCTGCGCCTGGGCTGAGAGTGGATGCATGATAAAAGGGACACTGGGTTTTCAAATGTTTTGCCTAGAGATAGAATGTTAACTTTATCAGGCCCTTATGCAGACAGACCTGTGAGCAGAATTTCCTTATCAGTGCTCTTAAATGTAGAAACTCAAGAAATTTGGTTTCTATGGGCCAATTTCTGAAATTGCAGAGTAATCGTAACAATTCAGTACCATCCTGTGGTTTGGATTTAAACAAAAAACCAAACCAGAAATTCTTGGTGAATAAAGTACATGCAGATCTGTTCTGTGGAGTGTGTGAGGAAGGACAGGAGGAGCTGCATTGTCTCCTCCAGAAGAGGGAGCTGCTTTCTTTTCTCTGTACGTGTAGGCTTGGGTTGATCAACTTACTGAATGTTACACAACCGGAAATCATGTTCATGGACATGTGGGTCTGGTTGGGGAAGGTCTCTGATGTATCCTGATCTAATACTCTAATCGTGTTTGTAAATCTAATGTGGTGTTGGAGTTGACTGTCAAATTCAAGGTCAGTTTGAAATATAGTGTGTGACTAGAAACTGCAAAAGGGAGAGTGGGTTTGAAGTGACAGAAGTGAGGTCCCACGGTACATCACAGTACATCATTCAGTGTTGAATTTCCTTAGGTATTCTAAATACCAAATTGTATCATAATACCAGCACAGCAGGTAAATTTGATATTAGAAGGAAAATATAAGCCTAGATGAAGTAATTTTTCCTCTGCCTGCTTCTATCTTTGCACTGTAATTTTTAACTAGCCTTGTGTTTCTTTCTCTTCCATTGCTGTGAAGAAAAAAATCTTGATATTAACAGTAAATTGTGATTACAGTTGGTCTCTAATGGACATCTGTTAAGTGTCCTCACCGTGATGTTCAGTTAGAGAAGTGAGTAATAGTGGAAAGAATAGGATGGAAGCTAAGTGGGTAACATGAATCAGGAAGGTGATGCTTTTGGGATGTTCTTAATTGGAGTTGTAGTCATTGGAGTCTTTTGTTGTTGGAAATCATAGCAGCTAATTACTTGTCTATTCTTTGCCCTCCCATGATTTGCTCTTGGTTTGGTGAATGATTTTAGAATCATAGAATGTGTTAAGTTGGAAGGCACCTTTTAAAGGTCGTTTAGTCCAAACTCTGCAGCAAGCAGAGACATCTTCACTAGATCAGGTTGTTGTGAGCCCCATCAAGCCTGACCTTGAATATCTCCAGGGATGGGGCCTCCACTGCCTCTCTGGGGGCAACCTGTTCCAGTGATCCACCACCCTCATAGCAAAGAACTTTTTTCCTAATAGCCAACCTAAATCTCCCCTCTTCTAGTTTAAAACCATTCCCCCTCATCCTATTGCCACATGCCCTTGTGAGCAGCTCTTCCCTAGCTTTGTTATAGGCACCTTTCAGGTATTTGAAGGCCACTATAAGGTTCCTCTGGAGCCTTCTCTTCTCCAGGCTGAACAGCCCCAACTCCCCCAGCCTGTCTCTCAGGAGAGGTGCTCCAGCCCTTTGATCATTTTTGTGGCCCAACTGAAGCCTCAAAGCCAGAATCAAAACTCACTGGCCTATGGAGCAGGTATTCTTTATTGCAGCACTGGGCACATGGGATTGATTGCTCCTCCTAATGTGTGAGCCATTGAAAGCAAAATGTCTCATATTTATACAGGTTAACTATACATAATCATTATAATTTCTAAGAAAAGGCAGGGTGATGCAAACTATTTCCTCCCAGATAGAGCATGCTCAGTGACGCTCGGGGGTCTTCTGGTGGTCTTCAGGGATGAAAGCTGGATATCTTCCTTGTACTGAAGGAAAAGGTAAAAAGTTCAGTGAATGCTCTTTACAGTTTTCTCCATAGTTACCAAAACACATTCCTGCTCTCAGAACCATGTTCCTGCACAAACTAGCTACAAACCCCTTTTAGCTGAAAAAAAGAAACTCTGTCTCGTAATTGGTTGCCAGTCTAATTATTTATTACTCCCCTGTCTTCACTTTCTTTATATTCAGGGCTGTTCCACTGTTATGGTTAAATTTTGTAGCTGCTCAAACGGCTTCAGCCATATTCTACCAAAATCCAAAGCATGCAAATACTTTCTACTCTCCTTATATGAAAGCTATATTAATTAATTGTCTCTTAAGCTACATCAATCTATTCAGCATTACTGTGTATCATTGAATCACTCCTCTGGACATGCTCCAACAGGTCCACGTCCTTATGTTGAGGGCTCCAAAGCTGGATGCAGTACTTCAGGCAAGGTCTCACCAGAGCAGAGGGACAGAATCACCTCCCTTGATCTGTGGGCCATGCTTCTTTTGATGCAGCCCAGGATGCAGTTGGCCTTCTGGGCTGCAGATGCACATTGGTGGTTCATGTCCAGCTTTTTATCCATGAGTATGCCCAAGTCCTTTTTCTCAGAGCTGCTTTCCAATGCATCATCTAACCTGTATGGATAAGGAGGATTGCCCTGACCCAGGTGCAGGACCCTGCACTTGGCTTTAGTTGAATCTCCTGAGGTTCACCTGGGCCCACTTATCTTACAGCCTGTCCAGATCCCTCTGGATGACATCCTGTCCCTCTGGCACATTAACCTCACCACCAAGCTTGGTGTCATCAGCAGTCTTACTGAGGAATGCACTCAATCCCACTGTCGGTATCATTAATAAAGTTACTAAACAGCACTGGTCCTAATAGGGACCCTTGAGGAACACTGCATGTCACAGTCTTCCATCTGGACATTAAGCCATTGGACCACCTCTATGTGTGACTGTCCAGCCCATTCTTTATCAACAGAATATTGCACCCATCAAATCCATATCTTAACATAGAGAGAAGGATGTTGTGGGTCATTTTGGATAAAGCTATCTAACTGTTTTTTAAGATGGAGTTGTAATAGTAACATGCCCTTATTCTGTGTGCTGATAGGAAATTTAATTTGGGAAGAGCAGACTGAAGGTGGTGATGTCAGTTTTACAGAAGGGAAGACAGCACCTTGAACTTAATTTTAACCCCACTGTTTTACTGACAGCCTCTCAATGCCATTTGTGTACTTTGTAACAGATTACACATAATATGTTCAGAGGATGGTTTTCTGTGCCTGTCACAGGGCACCTCATATCACATTCAGGCAGCCACTATGCAGCTGAGCACTTGTATGGTTTGGGCCCTGTTACTAAGATTAGAAATCTGACTAGTCTTTGATTTCTCTGCTTTGGTGTTATGTGATGACTTCTACAACTACTGCTGCTTCTTCTGAGTGCTCAGCTTCTCACTTCATCCCCAGTGAGCTGTTCAGAACACATCCGTTGTCTTACTTTGAATTTCCACTTCCTCAGGCAAGTTCTACACTAGCTTCAAATCTTCCTCATTTGATTCAAATTACTTTTGAGCCTGTCCTATCTATTTTGTTAATTTTATCTTATGGTTTCCCCTTCTCCTGGTTTATTGCCTTGCCTTTTCTTGTGGAGGCCTTGTGTCCATTTCTGGTACATCTCTTCTAGTGTTCTGTCCCTTTCAGCCATTAGAAAATACCACTTAGAGCTGTTTGGTCTAAGTATTTGCACTATGTATTCAATTCTGCTTGGTCTTTGTGCTGTTGATTCTTGTCCTTCAGGTTCAGTGATATTTTTTTAGAACAGAAATTTGGGATAGCCTTGTCTGCCATGTACTGCTGTGCATGTGTTACATGATACTGCTACTACAACAACTTACAGCTTTTTACCAGCCAAAATCAGGACTTGAAGTCTTTTTGTAAATTGGCATACCAGAAACTTCCCTTGAAAAAGAAAGGATTCAGAGCAGTTCTGTTTTGAATAACTTCAAGTTCTGTGAAGATATTTTTTTATTGTTGTTAGCTTTCCAAGTGTATGTAAACACACCAGTGTGATTTTTCTTGACTTCACAAGCACGTTTTGTTTGTCTGTGCTGCCACTGAGGGCTTCTGGCAAACACCAACAGAAAGAAACTTCCCATGCTCTGCTTGGTTTCTCTGTTTCTATTCAAGTTTCTGGCAAAAGCTCCAGGAGTATTCCTGTCAGCTTTATTCTGCTTCTGTTTGATAAGGCCTGGAGCCACCAGGAAGGGAAAACTGAGAAAAACATAACAGAATTAATGCATAGTTTTTTTTCCAAAAGAAAGAACACCCTTTAGAATGAGTTAAAAGGGATGTGTAGGTGACATCTGTCACCCAAATGCATTCCCTACAAGTTGGACACCCTGCCTGAAAGATAGCCATATAGTTTCACCATGGATCTCTCAGCTTGGTGGAGAAATAGGTGAAGGTAGTGTTAGAGCCTGTGCTGTTCAGAACATCTCACTGGAGGATTTTAAGTCGCTGGAGTAGCTCAGAAAAGCTGTTGCCTGTAGAGTGCTGCCTGGTTTCTTCCCTGTATTCCACGTTGACCTCTGGCTGGTGTGCTGTGACTCTTAGATTAAAAAGTTTCTGATAAACACATGCCCTGACTTAGTGTTGATACAATATTTTTTTTGGCTGCAAAGGACACTTTATTATTAGAAGTGCAGGAAATAATTGCCCTTCAAGTAAAGGTTATCACTTCAACTTTTCTCTTGGCTTTGCAAATTGAAATAGATAACAGCAAGAAGATCTCTGAAATCTGTGAATATTGCAAAGCCATTTGCAGTGATGAAAGCTGGACTGCAGTATTCCTATCTCTTCCTCTAGTAACTTGCTGTTCTTTTGAAACTGCATCCATCTGCAAAGTGTCATCCTTTTAGGCATGGGTATCTAAGTTGGATCAGGAGCTCGTGGAGAATCCTGTTACTTCTGTTGCAGTCTCTCTGCTGTTGGATGCAATTTGAGTGTGTAGTATGTTGCCACATCCTATGCCAAAATACCAACTTCTTGATCAAAGTTTTTAAAAAAATTCTTTAATTCCTAATGAGCTTCCTTTGAACATTCCCTCTGTCTGGTTGTGCCTTTCTCTGCTTACTGTCTGTCCTACTGTGGATGAGGGAAGCCAGAAGGAAGAACTCTTTGTCAGCTCAGAGCTGCTGAGGTTGTGCTTATGAGCTGGAGCAGGTACAGCTCTGAAAAGAGGAAAGGAATCCTCCTTTTCCAGTTTTGTGCTTAAGATGTATTGAATCATCTGGTGCTTCTGAATAATAAATGATTTGTCTCGTGCAGTCATTTTTGGAATGCTTAATTTACCTTTTCAAGAGAAATGCTTAAAAATTGTTACAGCAACATTAGTTGGGCTAAAAATAGTCTGCACACTGAGAGGAATAAGCAAGTCTAGATAAAATGGTTCTGAATGGTTTTTTTTTAATACAATGAATGTTATGTTTTCCTTCTCTAATTGTGAACTCAGGTCAGCTAGAAGGGGTGTGGTGGTTTGACCCTGGTTGAAGACCAGATGCCCATCGAAGTTGCTCTATCACTCCCCTTTTCAGCTGGACAGGGGAGAAAATAGATATTGAGAGGCTCAGGAGTCGAGATCAGAACAGGGAGAGATCATTCCACAGTCAGCATCACAGGCAGAACAGACTCAGCCCAGAACAAAGGACAGAAAACTCTCTAATTGATGACACTGCCCTGCACACCCAGTGACACCAGAGTCCGGTAATGAGAAGTGTGGCCAGAGCTTAAAGCACCTCCCCCCACCCCTCCCTTCTTAGCAGACTGCACTTTAGTCAGGATTTCGCTCCCTTCTTCCCCCCACATTGTGGCACAGGCAAGGACAGCAACTGGGGGTCTTGGTCAGTTTCTCCTAAGTTGTTTTCCTCCTTAGCCCCTGCTCCAGCATGCAGTCTCACCCACAGGAGATGGTCCTCAATGAACTTCTCCAATGGGAGTCCTTTCCCACAGGACTGTTTGCTCTGTGGGGCCTGCAGAGAGCTTCTGGCTGCTGCTTGCAGAAGCCACCTCTGCAGCCCCCTTCTCCACCAGAACCCAGCCATACAAAACTACAGTAAGGGGAAACTGTAGCATGAAATGCAGATTCATGTTGATGTGCAATACAGAAGCAAATTTGACTGGTATCTTTGGAATTTTCTGGAGTTTGCTACCTGACCTATGTCAAAGGCACACATGCTCTGACTTGGCTGACCTTGTGTGGATCCAGGAGTTGTATCTGAGGATGCTTACAACTCAGGAGATCCTGTTATAGGGTACTCCATATATAGGCTGCAGGCTGGGATTAAGTTGCTGTTTCACAACTGGGTTACAATAGTGCTGTTCCCTTAGACCACCCTGCATGCCTCATTCTCCATGGATAACCTGCTGTGTGAGGGATGGGAAGAAAAGGGAAGAGAGTCTTTTTCTTGCCAGTCTGGTAAGGTCCTTTTAGGTTGGTATGGGGGTGGAATATGCATTTTTGTTTTGGAATTCTTTTCATGGGGTTTGTTTTTGGTTTCTTCTGATATTTTTTTTTGTTGTGTTAAGGGTTTTATTTGCATTTAGTTTTTCACACTTTAAGACATGAATGCATTGTCATACATTGAAGGAATCAAAGTTGTTCCCTCTCTCCATTTAATTTGGTACTCAAGATGCATACAGCCTTGGTCTGTGAGTTTGGACAAATACTCTTTTCCTCTAATCTGTTACATTGTCTGAAAAATTAACAACTTCCCCTCTGGCAACATTCAAGCTGTTGTTTCTGTTGTCACGTCAGTTCAGACTGGTTTCCCAGCTTACCAAGAAATATCAGTTGTATGGACGAGGGAGAGACATGGGATTTCTATAGTGAGCTGATCAATTGTGCTGCAGGAGCTCCACAGCAAGGATGGCTTCTGCTCGCCAGTTTTTGCAATAGCTCAGTGTTGTGCAGACAAAGATGCTTGCAGGAGTGTGCCAAGTGAAACTACAGCAGGTGCCCTAATGGAAATGCTTGATAGCTGGCAGAAATGCCATGGCCCTAACATGCCAAACATATACTTTCTTTTGCAGTTGCAATTCACACGTGCTCTGCCAGCACACAAAATCTGTTTTCTTTCACTTACAAGAATAAGAACTCTTTGTGTCCCTGCCAGATTCGAGCTTGTTCTTAAATGTGGTGGATGGGTCTGAGGTTACCAACAGCAATCTCAAATTCAAAGCATTTTAACAGAAAGTTGCTGCTTCCTTCTATCTTGTGTGACAGGTTGGTACATGAAATTCAACAGCTTGTTTTCCAAAAGGGTGGCCGGCTTCTGTGCTGCTGTATGGGTGACAGTGTTGTGGATAAAGGTAATGTTAGTGTAGTACATGGAGAGATAAAGGTTCAGCACTTGGGATCCAGGAGTTTCTGTGTGGTAATAAAGTTGGCTTCTGTTGGAGAGCTTGACCATCCACTGTGTCTGAAGCCATTGCACAGTTTGGAAAGGTTGGGTGTGTGAATTGGAATACTGTCTCAGAAATACTATTTCTGAACCTGGACAGATGGCCAATGAGGCAGCCATTTCAGGGGCCCTATTCTTTAGTGGTTATACTTAAGCACACGTACTGATCTGTACGCTTTGGCAAAGCAACTTGAGGAAGAAAAGATGGCAGGAGAAATACAAGTGCAAATTCTTCTAGAGAGTCCTTCCTTGCCCACAGGCTGTGTTTGGTTTTCATTTGCTTCCTTCAGTTGGAAGTGCAGGCAGGCTGGTGTATATCTCCATATATAATATACTGATATTACCTTTATGCTGTGAAGCTCAAGGCGTGTCAGCAGCAGTTGGGTGCTCCTTTGGAATCTCTCTGCATCGTCCCCAACAACTGTGGGCTGAAATTGAACCAAAAGCACAAAACTATGCTAGGAGTCTTTGTATTGACACTTACTTGCTCCCTGGGAGGGTCAGGTTCAGTATCTTCTTTTTTTCCTATATTAGATTATTGATCTGTGTGCTGCTTACTCACTCTTAATTGTACTCCTTTAATTAAAATGCTTTTCCTCAGCCCATGCTACCCAAAAAGGGGCTGAGGAAGAATTTTTCTGTTAAAAACATGGGAGGTACAGTTGGGCTGAAAGTATAATTTTGTTAAGGTCTCAACAGGTTAATATTTGAAGAAAAGAAAATCTATGAAGCTGTATTGGCTATGCAGATAAGAATTGATGATTTTGCTGCTGGTGGTTCAAGCTTTTTTACCATCTAGAGGTAACCAGCTTTTTTTACTTGAAAAATGGGAGATTTGGGGAGGAGGAAAGAAGAAAATAAAAATGGAACGATTAGGGGATTGCAAGTGCAAGACAATATTCATTTTAGTAGATAAGTTAACGGTTCACTGTTCCACCTAACCTGCTCTTTAGGGAGAGACAACAATAGCAAGAGGCATGAAACCTACTTGGTGAAGATTTGCATTTCAAAAGGGCTGGCAAGGCTTTTAATTCCCTCCACCAGGGATGGCCAGGAAAGGCATTTCGTCAGAACACAGCATCCTGTCTTCGGTAATTAAAGGAAATCTGGGTGTAGGAAGGAAATAGGCAGCTGCTTTGGCAGAACAGGAGAAAGCTCAACGGTACAAATCACTCTGATAAAAACCAGGCTAAAATTGCACCATGGAAGAATTTTCCCTCTTCACAGTCAAATACTTTCTTCCTTCTGGGCTATTTAATGGTTTTATTCTTACTCTCCTTGTTCCTGTAGACTTAACCATGGCTAATACAGGATCTTTGGTTGTGTTTTCAGGTGGAGCTGAGGCAGGCTGTCTTCTCTGTACCTTTGCTGTTAGTCTGAAAAGGCATGATCCAGTTTACTGAGTTCAGGCTGAGAAAAAGGGTTAAAGTGCTCTGCTTCTGAAAACAATATTATTGACAAGTAGATAAATGCATTTAAGTTTTACAGTATGACTCAAGTATATAGACTCTAATGTCTGTGACTATAGGAATCCTTGAATACTGTAGTTTTAAGTTGCAAAGAAGATTAGCAACTTCTGAAGTTAATTCACTGGAGTTGGGAGAAGAGAGACCTGCTTTTTAATTTCCATGATAATTGCACTGAGCTGGTGAAACTGATGAGAAAGGGGTTTGCTTCTCTGCCCTCAAACTTAAAAAGAAGCAGGTGTAGGATCTGGCAGTGAGTGGAGGACAAGGGTGTAACTTGGCTGTGAAAGACAAAGGATTAGGTGATTTGTGATGCTTTGCTCAAGCTCAAATGGCAGTTTTGGCCGTTCTCCCTGTTTTGTGAACAAGATCAGAGGAATATTATTGTTGTGAGCAGACAATGTAAACTTTAAAACCCAAACAAATTCACACTTTTCCATATGAGGTGTCAGTCACAGTCATAATTAAATTGGCTAGTGTGTGGGTAAAAAAATATTGATGCAGAATCTTAGAAATGTCAAAGCAACTGGTGAAGGAAGAGGAAATAATCCTCACCTGCTGTATATGATGTTATATCAGTTAAAACTTAATGAAGACTTTGGGCTGGTTCTGAGCTTTTTGGGATCTTAAAGCATTTAACTGAGAGCTCTGTGTGTTCAACATAGCATCAAGATGCCTGTCTCCCAAATATTTCTATGATAACTGAACACTGGATGTCCAGCCTGGAATGCTTCTGCTGAGCAATGAGTTCCTTGGTCCTACCTGTAGTCCTTCCTCTTGGCCAAGGGTCTTGCCACTGGTAAATACTTCACTATTTCATCTTAATCTGCCTGGCACTGGAAGTAAATGACCCACAGAACCAGTAATTTGTAAAGCAGGCAGGAACTTGCTTGCTTTCAAGCAATAAAGGCTGCTGTGCTCCTAAGCAGTTTAATATTTGCATCCAAAATGTAATCTGAACGATCGCCTGAATATGTGGTAAACATTCAGGAGCTTGAGTGTGAAGGATTTGCCACCTTGTGTGTTATTACTGCAGTGCTTTTAGTCTAATGTAGGGATAAAGAGCTTCAGTTCTGGAACTGGAGCAGATGCAGCTAAGCCTGAGCTTGACTCATGCCCACATCAACTTGCAACTCTTGCATCCTCCTAAATGTTCGCTGGGTGGACTCATTTAGATACCCCAGCAGAAACTTGTGGGCTGACACACTGAACGTGTGCTCCAGAGATCCCCCTTCTACTGCATACGTGGCTTTATGACTTATTACTTAGGTTTTCCATCTTCAAAATGGGAAATGTGTAACACCTTTTCCTACTTGCTTGATTTGCCTGGTTAGCACGACAGCTTTAAAAGCAGATTTTTTTTCTCACCAAGTATTTTTCTGCAGGTTGCCAATTCTCTGCAAATCTGAACCTCTGGATCCCATGTGAATAGGACTGATGCCTCAGAAATACCAATGAGTCTACTAGCGTTCAGCACCATTCAAAAATTTCACCTTTATTTAACTAGAAGACAAAGTTATCATCAAGCATTAACAAATTTCTGAGGTTCTTTTGTCTTTCTGTCCTCTCTTGGATTTAAAGAGACTTTGTTTACCTGTGGCAAAAATGAATCTCTTAACCCTGCATCTCCCTCTTCCAGGTACCCATGATGAGTTGTATCACAAATTCATCTTCATTGGTGCACTGCTGCACTTCCACCTGCAAAGGAAAGGAATAAGAGCTTTTTTCTCTTAACCCCCTTTTTATTTGAATTTTAATTTATTAGCTCATTTATGTCAAATCTAGTAAAATGCAAGTTAAATCTGTGCACAATACATTTCTAACAGCAAGATGGTAATTTATCTTGGAGTTGTGCCAGTTTTGCTTGCTCCAATAGAAGCATTTGTGGTACCAGGCATGAGTGAGTACTTAAGGAGAGGGGAAAGCAAAAGCAAGTAAACAGCACGACAGGCCTTCTATTTGAAACTCCCAGTGAGAGCTGAGAGATTTGCAATTAATGTCCGTATGTTTGTTTATAATCAGTCTTGAAAGAAGTATTAAGACCCTGTAAGCTTCTGAATGCTGAAAGACAGGAAATTGGTTTTGGAAATCTGCGTCTGAGAATTCATTTATGTAGTTGTGTTGGGTTTTTTTTTCTTCTCAAATCACTGCCTGTATCAGAATTTGTGTGACAAATTTCCAGTACACATTTGAAGGCTATATGAAGTGACTAATGTAATGGCAGTGTCTGCTTGCAGGTATGCTGTACATCTTTCTCAGTGTCAAAACACTGATTCCTCCACTTGTGATGAATCTTCAGTTAAGAGCTGCTATCAGTTGTGATGCAAAATTCCTTTAATATATTTTGTGATACTCTTTTTCTTTTTGGGTTATAGCAGTTAAAGCTTTGAATTGGTGTCTTACTCAGAAGTTACCTTGTTTGAGAATAACCCTAATGGTGCAATCTCAAACATATGCTTGATGTTGTCTGTGTAGGTCCTCACAACTGCCCCAACATTGCAGTGTCCAAACAGTGATATGACATGCTGTTTTCGTCCCTATTCTGCCAATTCTGAGGTGTCCTTGAGGCTCTCAGGAGTCATCTGTAGGCAGTACAGAATGTAAAGTGCTCATATGGATCAATAATACGAAAAATGCTGCTTTGGACTTTGGTAAACATCATTATGTTGACTGCTTATGACTTGTGTAGTTTATAAAGACATGTTTTCCTTCTACAAAGGATCTGTCATTTTTTCCAGTTTTGCCTCATTAGTGCATTGCAATTCTAAATACAATTCTACAGTAAAAATCTTTAGTAGAAAATGTGAAATAAAAGTGAACCAGGATAGACCTTTGAAACACTCTTTAAGGCTAACAATGAACCATGATTTCTTTAAAATGTTCTCCACTAGTTATACAGTAACTTTCTGGTTAATTTATCTGGACTGTGTTTCCTTAGTTCCCTGTTGAGCGTACAAAAGAGTTAAGCATCCTCTCATCCCCTGGTCAAAATAGATTGCTTCCCATTTTTTCCTCATTATCCTTTAGCTTTTCCAAAACTTGAGATTGGGCTCACTTTTTCTGTAATAACTCCTGTTCCTGCTCAGTTGCCTCCATCCAAGTAAATTTTCTTCTGTGTTTTTGTTCTCCAGTTTTCCTTGAGTATGTTATGAAGTGTAATCCTTAACAAAACAAGCTGTGCATTTCAGATCTCTTCCATCCATCCCCAAATCCTGAATGCCAGTCACAGGGCTCACTGCTGTCATAGTTGTTTCTCTCTGCATTAGTTGAGGTAAATGCTGTTCTTCACCGGGCTGCAAGAGAGTCGATACCCTTCTTGGGGGTAGGAAAGAGGAGGAAAGGCTATTTGCAGCAGCCTCCAAACTGGGATGTAGGCAAAACAAGCCATTGGGATATATGAAAAATATTTCTTGTAACATTAATAAAAAAACCCTTGTAAACCTGTTGTTCCTCTTCATCTCGTGGTATTTTTTATGTATGCTTTTTAACGTACATAATAGTAAAGCAGTGCATCTATGCCATTTATAAGTTAATATCCTTATATTAAGGGTGTCTGCTCAAACTTTTTAATGCTGGGGTTGGCAGTCAAAAGTGTGGAGCTTCAAATATCATCCCTTCCCTGCCAAAGATAACTTTCAGTCCCTTGCCCAGAGTCAGGATCTCTATCTTGGATTTTATTTTTTTTAATCCAGAGCATTATCATGTTGTTATTTAAGAGTTAGATCAGGCTCTGGATTTGTTTATGAATTTTTGAAGGCAGTGTTTTTTGCTCCTTAGAAAACTTTCATGGTTTTAATAAAGTACCTTGATCTCTTGCTGACTGCTTTTGTCAAAAATCTGAATGTTTCTCCTTGCTCCCACTGAAGTCTTTTGTCTGTGTTTCCTTGACCCTGAAGTAAGTCCTTTTCAAGTACTGAAGTATTTTAAGTATTTTGTTATGAAATGGAGAGAGATTTCCCTTGCATCTTTGACCTCTATCACTGTGTTTTTGTGAATCTCTTTGGATGTGCATCAGGCAGACAATGAACAGATTAAATGGGAGCGACTGCGACTTAAACGATGAACTAGCTGAAAGGTAGTCAGTCCTTGGAGCACACAGAAGAGGATGCCACTAACTTTGCAGAGCTGTTCTTCACCTTTGTGCCCAAGGAGAATTGAGAGTATTCTGGTTTGGGACTGCAGGGATAACAAGTGATTGCTTTTGTGCCTGCTTCCTCTTAAAAGCTCAGCATTTCTTCGTGCAGCAAGTGATGGGTGCAGGTGCCAGCAGAGTGAGGTTAGGTGGTTTGGGGTTTTGTTTTTATTCTGTGTTCGCCTCATTTAGTCATAGCTCTAAGGCAAAACATCCCCTGGTCCCTGTGTGTTCAAATGGAACCAGAACAAATTGCTTCATTCCCTAGATTGCAGCGAATGAGGCAAAATTAATTTGGAAATATTTAGGGGAGTCAAGAGTTTCTGCTAAAAGGAAAGGCAATGCAAATGTTAGGGAGTATTTTAGATTGTATAAATAAGGAAAGACCCTTGATCTGAGCGGGAAGATGAATTTTTGATGGAAACTGCTCTATAAAAAAGTATATGTAATACACGAATAGAGAAATAGATTTTTTAAGATATTTTTTAATTTTTTTTAGATATTTTTTAATGTATACATGCCATGAGGCAAGGCATAGCACAGAAGGAAACTTGACATCAGACTCTAGAGGTTACTGCAGTGATGGATGTGAAAAATCTAAACACTACTGGAGTTTTCTAGTGTTGATTATAAGGGAGTAATTGATACTCAAACATCAGTTAAATTAACATGGCTTTATATGCATCTGATATAGCATGTAAATGCCCTTCTCAAAAAGAAATGCAACATACTGTTTTTCTGCAAATGCATTTACTGCTTTGTATGCCGTATCAGAGAGTGTATGCTTGCACTAAACAGCATTTTCACCTGTTAATATTCAAATGTACTGGCATTTATTAGCAGCAAGATTTGTTAAAAAGATCTAACAATTCTGACAGTAATGTTCTTCTCTAATGGCAATAACTGTCAGCGTTACAGTGAGATCTTGTCAAAGTTATCTATATGTAAACATAAGTTGCATGGATGATATGTATGTGATGTGTTCCTGATTGGAACTAACTTGGTGATAAATCTAGGACTAGACTCCGAGTTCAGACTTCATGTCTCTCATCAGAGCAAACCTGAAAGGCTGAGGCAGTGTTATTTTCTTTCTCAAGACACAGCTCAAAACTGTAAAACTTTTCATCTGCATATGCTGTAACATACCCAGTACTAGGTGGTACTCTTCATTAGGTAGTACTGTTAACTTAAAAATAAAATGCATCTCTGGAAACTGATGCAGCTAACTTTTTCTACTCCTTTGAAGACTTTGGAAAGAAGCCAAAATCAGTCTCAACACATTTTGCTTAAAAATGTATTTGCAGGGCCTTAAAAATGTCACAGTAATAACAACTTAGTAAATGAGAGTGGGAGAGCGAGCTTCCTCCCAAGCATGGGGATTGATACTAGACCAAGGTATTCATCTTCAGGCATTTACTGACCACATATGGACATAGGAGGCAAAAGAGGTCTGGAGCAGAGATGGGGAAGCTCTGTTGCCAGTGAAGGAAGCCCTGAGGAAAAGGAGCCCTTAAGCTCACGTCTGGTTTTATGTGACTTGAGTGCATTGGGAAGAGCCCTCTCTAGCTGTCACGTACACCACAAGAATGCTACTTTCATTCTGTGACTCTGGAAGACCTATTAAACCAGCACATGTTAAAATTAAGCTCACATATAGTCTGATGTATGTTAAACTTACCTTTTGTACAGAGTAGGCAAATCCAAGATAGACAATGAGCTGCCCTACAAAAATGATAGGGTTTAGTTTTCACTGAGAAAACTATTCTATCATTTGTAAAGCCAAACTCTATTGCTTGTTCTTAAAATGGGTTTTTATGCTAGTCATTGCTATGCTGCTGTACTTTTATTTGTTAAAACTGAGACCACAAATCTTTGCTTAGATTCTGGGTGGTGGTCTGAGTATGAAGGTAGCATTTGGTAACATTCCTGATCTGTAAATTGTTGCCTTCACCTCTGGAGCTGCTTACAAGAATAATGATTGCTTAAATGAGTCCAAGATGGATTATGCTCTCTTCTAGGTCACTTTCAAATCAGCAAGTTCACCCTATCCAGCGTCTCCCAAAGGGTGAGAGTGTGCCTTACACCATACCTTGTGAGTGAGCACACAAGGAGTGATAGAAGAGAGTGTGAGGATCAAGAATTTCTCATAGGAGTCAATCTGCAATTTTATACACTTCTTCCATCGTGTGTGTTGCAGACTGGGAACGACAAGAGCATGATAAGTTTGTTGCCAAGTCAGAGATTAAATACTTCATTAAAGTAAAAAACCCACACCAACAGAAAAAAATATTAATAATTTCTGCTGTTGAACAGAAGAAAGTCTGTATGAGAGCATGCTACCTTACTTTAAGATCAAGACAGAACTGTGTAATAGCTGGTGTGAGCTCTGCCTACAGAGTCTTCTGGTATGATTTACTGGCCAAGTTTATCCTGCAGCCATGGTCTATGTGCAGCACAGGCCTGAAGGCCAAGACCCACATGCAGCACAGACCTGTGGCTGCTCAAGCTAGCTGTTCTGTGGGTCACTGACCCTGTGCAGTGGCCTTGTGGTTAACGTCACTACAGTACACAGCCAGTCAGGCAGGGCAGCCTGTGTTTTTTCCCTCCTGCTGCAGAGGAAAGGGGTGTCTCACAGCTCTCAGATGGCTGTTGTGCTTGCAGAAGGGTGGTTGACTTGATCCTTTGCAGAGTCTTCTCAAAGAGCCACACTTTCTGTCTGTATACACACCGTTGCATGGAGTTTGCATGCTGAACCAGTCTCTTTCAGTGCTGTAGTCAAACCTCTGACAGGTTGGCTTCAGTAAGGAGTACAGGGCTCCAGAGGTGGTGTGCAGTTTGGTACCAATTACTGTGACTCTGTCTTACTGACCATAAGCATAGTGGAAAATTATAACCTAAAATCAACAATCTATTGAGTAAGATGTACAGGAGAAATCCTAAAACAAGAGATAAAGCATTTGTTTGTGAACCAGAACGATGCTGCAGAATCAGATTTTTCCAAGGAAAGCTGCTGTTAGCAATCTTATTATATTAAACAGCCCTCACTAGTGGGATGGAAGATCTGTTTGAATTTTTCTTACTTGGTTGTCAATTTTGTTTGTTGCAGCTTTAAAAATGTTATGCTTATTTCTGCTTTGAGAAGTACAAAGTAGGGAATGAGCACACAATAAGATATCTGCATTTCAGAATGTGTTGAAGGCTGTTTTCAGATACAGCACAGTGCTAGAAGAGATAACCCGTTATCCTATTCTGAAGCAGGATAAATTTAACCTCTGTGGCTAGCATATTCCAGTGCTGCTTATCCTCAGCTTTTCTTAATACCCTAACCTAAAGGGTTTTGCACCCCAAATTAAAGCGGTGAGTAATCTTTTGTGTGTATGTGTGAAACTGAAGAACAGTTTGTCACTGTTTTTATTACTGTAACATACTAAATAGCCAAAATTTGCTGTTCCCTACCATCGCCACCTTAGAACTAAACAAGTCTGTCTTTCCAATTTTTTTTTCCCCTGATGAAACATGTGTTAAGCTGTGTCTCATCGTTCCCTTGGAATTGATGCAGTCAGTCCCCAACTGCAAGTATGGGGTCTGAAGCTGCACCGGATTTATCAGCAGAGATATTCACAGGGCAGAATAAAGCAGGATAACATACTATTGTCTTATGCTTTGCACTGCATAGTTATTAATATACATAGCAGCCAGATTTTCTTTATTCTTTTTGCAGCACAACACTGCTGGCTTCTGATTTTGCCCTATGTTATAAACAGGCTTTTTGCAGCAAGTCGCTGAAATAGTTCTCCCCTCCTGCCCCGTCGCTGAAATAGTTCTCCCCTCCTGCCCCCTTCCCATCCCTCTCTGTACCCCCTCTTTTTACTTTGTGTTTGTTTTTTTTTTTTTGAAACTCATGTGCAGTGTTTTTCACCTGTCTCTACTGAATGTCATCTTTGGTCTTTTTCCCTGTTTGGTTTATGAGGATGTTTTGAAGGACTGTCCGGCACCTAATGGCTGTCTCTCAGCACTTGTAAGAGATTACAGAAGAGAAAGCCAAGATCCTCATAGTGGTGCCTGGTGGAGGAAAGAGGCGATGGGTGTTAAGTCAAAATGAGAGCTTCCAAACTGATACAAGACCTTTTCACATGAGGATGTTCAAGCAAGTGCAGCAGGTTGCCTGGAGAGGCTGTGTAGTCTCTATCTACACTTTGCAGGTTTCAAGACATGACTGGATAGAGTCATGACCAGTCATGTCTCACTGCCCTGGTTTGAGTAGGAGACTGAACTGGAGACCTGCGAAGGTCTCTCTTATGTTTCTGTTCTTTCTCAGGTCCCTCAGAGCTTCTTTTTGCCCTTTTAAGTTTGTCCTCCTGAGGCAGTTCTTTATATCCTGGAAAATGCTTTCCAGAATTCCCTGTTTTCTCTGGGGTAATGGTCATCAGGTCTTGCTGACAGTATCTCAAAGATCTGTGGCTCACTTTACCAGCTGTACAAAGCCCTGGGCTGCTCCTGATTTCTTTCTCTTGTTACATGTGTCATTGTCCACCTGCAGTTTGCTGGTGACAGCAGCGCTTCTCAGCAGTGTTGTGGCCACAGTGACACTGTAATTGTCACCTCCTGGGCTGTACTTCTGTACCTGAAAGCGAGCATGAAGGCAGTGAGCAGGGCTGTGCAGTTACAAAAGGAGTCTCCTCGCTGCTTTCTGACTGTATCAAGCCTGAGCTGGTGTGCTAGCCAGCTTTCCCGTGCTGCTGTAGCATCTCGCTGCTCCTCCTCGAAGTGAATGAATCAAGTCCGAGCTAGACAAGGGGTGTCATAGGTTAAGGCTAACTGTCACGACAGCCCAGCTGACTTGGGGCAGTGCCTATCTGTGAACCAAAGTGATCAAAACCCCTTTTATGTTGAAGTTTTGCACGGGCCTCTCTAAATGCAGAGATGCATATGGTCGACGTATATGGCCTCCCCCTCTTTCTCCTACCACCTTGAATTGTATAACATTATCAAGCTTGCCAAGGAACTGAAAGATGAGCAGGTACTGCTGTCTGCTGGAAGGGAACAGGTAGTTGCCTACTCCAATGCTGAAGAAGCAATTTTTCTGTCCCTGATCCTGCAGTTATCCATCTGTTTCCCATCTACTGTGATACTCAAGGGTGTGTGACTGGACTTTCCCCCTCACCCCCTGCCACTGCCTCACAGCACAACGCTTACAGGGAGAAGGGTGCTGCCACACTGAGGGAAATGATGATGGGTTAAAAATAAATTTGGGAGCAGATGGCAAGGCAGATTATTGTTAATCCTAGGCCAATGATGATGATGTGCCAGCTAACTGCTGGTTGTCTATCAGAATTAATCAGGAGCTGTTGTGGCACATGATCAGTGGAGCCACTGCATCCCCTGGGAAGAGAGAAGGAAGAACAGAGAAGCAGCTCTGTAAAGTGAGTTACTGGAGATCCACTTGCTTTGAAGATATGAGAGGTTTCTAATGAAGAAAAGACTATATATAAAGAAATATAGGAATGTTTTCAGAAAGTGTTTTGTCGTTGTTCCTTTTAATGTACTAATGCTCATATGTATGCATCTGCAGGTATGTCTAGTACCTGAAAAGCAACCAAGAAATCTCAGTCATTTTCTTCTTGCTTTTGTCTCAGCAGAATTGTAGATAATCAGAAACTAAAACATAGATCAGACTTTTATGAACACTTACCTATATGGATAGTATGAAACATTATTCATGCATGTGCTTGGTTTGGATTTGTCATCTGTATCAGAGGCAAAGACTCGATGCTTGCTGTGCTCAAAACAATTCACGACATTAATTCTCTATACACTCAGAAAACAGACAAAGTGAAAGCTGACTCAACCCATTGATCTGAAAGGCAGTATAGGGGGTACGACTCCAGAGTTCTGATGCTTTAGCAACACGAAGGGTAATTTATCCAAGTTAACTTTGGTTTGAGGGTTTTTTCTTTGTTTGTTTTACTAAAGAGGTGAATGACATGGTATAAGAATTAGCAGCTGTTTTGTTTGATCAGATAAATAGGAAGTACATTTTTGGTTATTGTTTTTATAATGGAAATCAACAGTAAATTTTGATCACTTAGTCTACTTAGATAACCTGGCAGTCTGTTTGTTAACCTAATAATGTATATTAAACTAAATTAGTTATAACTTAGCCCAAGGTATCTGTCATGGCATCTCCTTTCAGTGCCTATCCAGTCTGATGTCCAAAGATACGTTTTGCTGGAGGGTAATTAAGGGAAAACTCAGGTTTCTTTTTCAGAAGACATGTCAGGTGATACATTAAATGCTTTTATCTAGGGCTGTCAGGTCTGTACAGTCTGCCTAAAATAGCACATTCTCCACAAACACACACTGTAAAATATGGGAGGTGGGATAAAATTTGCTATTTCTTTGCAATTTTTAACTACTCTTATACTTTTTTAATGGTAGTGCTGGTTTAGGTTGTTAAAGCAGTATTTCCTTTGCAAAATAATCTGAGGGCTCTGTCTGTATGTAGCAGTGAGTGGAAGACAAGGTATTGTGGTAAAACACATAAAACAATCACACAGATGTTTGTTCACTCTGCCTGCTCCCAGTGGGATGGGGGAGAGAATCAAAAAAAAAATAATCATGGAGTATCTTCTCACCACGTGGACCCAATTCTCAGCTAGTTCCTGAGCTATGTGCCTTCTGGCCATCTCCCCCGGTTACGGGCATGACATCATATCTTATGGAATATCTGTTTGGTCAGTTTGGGTCCCCTCCCAACTTCTTGGACATCCCCCCACCTTCTTGTTGGCAGGACAGTATGAGAAGCTGAAGAGTCCTGGACTGCAACAGCTAAAAATACCCATGTGTTACCAACGTTATATTCTAAATCAAAGCCATGGTGCTGTACCAACTGCTAGGAAGAAAATTAACTCGGTTCCAGCTAAAACCAAGATATGAGGCAAGGTTGAATTAAGCTTCTTCAGCTCTTATTTTTTGGGGGATCTAATATGAGATATTAGCAGTAAGAAGAAACAAACTTAAAGCAATATTAGGATAGAATGACATAAAGGGAGGTCATCCCTTTGGAAATTCAAAAGTTGCAGGTGTCAAGGAGGCTTTATATTGTTCTGTCTGCCATTACTATAAGCTTCATCAGTACTCCTCTTTAATAGCTCCATGGGAGAGATGACAAATCACCAGTGGGTTATCTGCAACAGCAATAATCTTAAGGTCAGAAACACTGTTAAAACACTCCTGATACTAACAATTCCTTTTCCCCTGCTGGTGCTGCAAATGAGGAGAAAGGAAATAAATTACTGCCTTATTTCTTGTTATGCATGGGTCAGGCTAAACTGGAAGAGTTGTCTCCCTGACTTTGCTTCTGGTCAGCTCTACTGTGTGCCACTGCAGGAGGGTAAGACTCGTAGTATTTTGCATCTTTAGTGTCTGAAATGTCTGTCTTCTTAAAAGCAAAATAATCTCAGGAACCAGTTCATGTCATTGTCCTTGCCTTTCCCGACTGCTGCTTTTGGTATGCAGGTTGCTGGAGTGAGGGGATGGTTTAGAGAAAGTTATGTTGCACATGGGATGGCTTGTTCTTTAAATCCTTTTAAGCTGACAGGTGCTGTTAGTACTGGGGATTTGGTGTGGAGGTGCCATTTGTGAGCATTACTTAATTTTTACCATGAAACCTGTGATCAGACATGGCAGTGCAGAAGGCAAAAATTGCCCTTAGCTGTAGAAGATATTTTTCCTCTAAAAAGAGCAATAATTGAATACAGCACCTTTTTTCCAAGCAGGTAGCTGGGGTGAGAGTGCTGCGAATTTGGTCTTTGAAGGGTTGTTAGCAGAAATCTTGTTTTCAACATGTGCCCATGGCACTTGCAGCTGTCTCACTGGGCCATTCTGCTTTAGTCTCTCTCACTTCTGTAAGCCCATGTGGTTCCTATTGCATGAGTCAAAAGAAAAGAGATAAGATATAAGATAAGGTTGTTCTCTGGAAGGACAAGTCCCTCCTTTCTACCCCCAAGCTGTCCAGACTCCACTCCAGATTCTCAAGAGTGCTGCCCAGTATTATGGGCCAGCATTTGGGCCAGCCTTAGTGATTTGCTCTGGTGCTGTTATTTTTCCCCACCCTGCATTCCCCCAGTTTCTTTTTCCAGTGCTTTTGTAGGCTTGGCCTCTGTTAGCTCCCTTTGTGCTTCAGGTTCCCTCCTGGCATCTGTGCAATACTTCTGCTCGCAAACTGCCAACTCCATGGTAATTCTGGCACCGTCCTGCAGTTGGGAGCTCAGCTCAGTCCCGAGGAGCCTGGCTTCCCATTTGCTCTCTCTTCTATTTAATGGGAAAATGGGGTCCTTCCTGCCAGCCGCTGCCTGGGCCACAAAGTGCAGCCTGAGCTTTCAGTGCCACTCCCGTCACTCTAATGGCTCTGCATGCATGGAGAGGGAAGAAGGGCAGTTAGGCAGAGTTGTTTGTCTTTGGAGGAAGCTTTGCCATCGTGCTTCTTTGGACTTCTCTTCACTCCCTTCTGCCAGCTCTGGCTGCAGCACTGAGCACTGGGTTATGCACAGGTGGGATCTGGCTTGGCTGTAGTTCTTTTCCAGCCGAGAGGTGGCCCTTCGTGCAGCATTATTTGGACCAGTTTGGGGTGTCTTATGTGGCATGCCCAGTTTTCACAAGGAAGAGGGAGATGATGGGTCCTTTGAAAGTCGTGTTGCATGAAGGAGTTTCTAAAAGGCATAGCATTACAGCAAAAAGAGAACAGGGGGTGGTGTGGCTATCTAGAAGATTTATCTAAAGGTGCAATAGAGAATACATGATTATTCCAGTTTTCTTGATGGCAGATAACAAGTGAGGCTTCCTATTACAAAATCAGAGAAATATTAAAAGAATCAACAGGTTTATAAAAATAGTCTGTAATGCAGCAGGTGAAAGGTGGGATTTGCAGCCAAAGGTTATGTGCGCAATTTTCAGAAGGGGATCTGTTACCTTTGTTATAGCTGAGAATACAAATTAGTTGAATTAGAAGATGCTAGTTTGCATCATCCTTTGATTTCCCAGCAAAAGCCAATTGGAAGAAGTCAACTGGAGAGCAATACTTCTTCTTACCACGTACTTTTGTATATTTTTGCAGTGCTGGGGCACCTTTCAAAAATTGCAGGCTAGGAGCATGAGCTCTGACATCAGTAAATAGCTGTTGAGTGTTACCCATAAGCTATTCCAGACCTTCAGGAAGGAGGGTAACTTGACATCTGTTCTGATAATGGGCTGTTTTTGTTCTTAAGTAACCAGCATCTGAAAAACCTGCTTTGTTAATTGTGAAGGACCTCCAGAGCCTGTCAGAAATCAAAAAGGGAAAAGCAGATTGAAGAGTAGTTTGTACTCTTGGTGTTGGCCTGTCCTGTGATGCTGTTGAAAATAAGGTTGCAAATGATGTGCTGGCTTGGAGCTCGCTGCCTTGCTTCCTCTTTCTGGCCCTTGCCAGCTGCTGCCATTCCAAAGGCTCAGCACTGCTTGAAGCACTGGTATGGAAGCGTGTGCTGCTGACATTGGCCCCCTTAGCCTTTCAAATACTGCCTTGGGATGATGGTTTCATTCTTCTTTGTTCTTAAAAAGGTTTCTTATGTGCACATGAGCAGATTTGCATGAAATGCAAAGTCTTAGCATCCATGGCATGTTCCCTTGGGTACCCTTCTTTTAACTGGAGTCTATTATAATGAGAAAATGGCATTTTAAATTTTTTTTTATTAATCTGTATTGCTCTCTGTTGGTGGCCCTAGTAGCTTTGCGGAGGAAGCTCACGCAGTAGGGATTTTTTCTTACTACACATTAACTCTGAAGAGAATATGAAACTAAAGAGTTTTGGGTTTTGGTATTTGTCAGCGACCATGTATTGAATTTGAAGCCCTTTTTGACTAGAAGTCGTGTGCTAGGTGTGCCAGAGTTGGAAATTTCTCTCCTCTGGGAACCTGTTGTGTGTTACCAGGGGGATGTAGTAGTGACAGCAAACGTGGAAAAACAAATGTCTTCCAGAATATCACAAGTGCTGGCGTGGTTTAACGAATGGATCTTGGGGATGGGAAGTATTTCATGTTTCCTTGTTCCTAAATGCTTGAGGTTTTGGGGGAAGAAAACCCCGGTCCTTTTGTATTTGAAGGCGTTGATGAGGGTGTCTTACCTTAGCAATTCCTACTTTTACTGTTAATAGCAGGGTTCCTTTTGTGCTGAGAGGGTCCAGGCTGAGTGCTGGGACACCATTCTTGGCCATCTGTAATAACATGCCAGCACCACCATTTTTCCAAATTACGCCTAGGGTAATCAAAGTGCCTGAGTACAATCCACTCTGCAGCTTAACGGAGACCTTCTGTATCCAGGACTGACAGTCTCTTAATTTTTATACATTTATGCACTGCTCCCAGGGAAAACAAACAATACATGGACATAGGCACTGGCTAAGTGAAATTGTCTTCTGATTATAGGAAGGTACTGGTTAATGGCAATTATAAAATATATTTCTTTATTTGCCAATCCTGCTGTGTGTTTAAGAGTATGCCTTTTTTTTTTTTGTTATAAATTGCTGTCTTCTTTTTTCTTTTTAAAACCAATGGCTTTGATCATTTTTTATGTGTTGGTGAGTTGCAGTTTTGAACCCTCTTGAACACGTTTCTGGCAGAATTACCTCATCTGAATTAGAAATAGTGCTGCTGCATAAGTGCCTTTAAATGCTGTGTCTGCTACATCTATATTACAGTAATAGAAGCTTTGAAAAGAAACTGATTTACATTAATCCAAATGAAATGTTTACTCTCTGTTTAATACCTGGTGGGTAATTCAGTACTCTGAATCTATATTAAACAAGAAAAATGTTTAAGAAGCATTATTAAGGCTCAAAATCAGGTACTGAAAAGGCACAGCTATATCTTGGTGTGCATATGTTATGAATGTTGAATTGTATGATCAAATACTGGGGTTTGTACTTACTAAATTCACAGAATAAACCTTTTTTGATGGCTGATTTCAAAGGTAGAAGTAAGGCTCCTTCACAGACCTGTTACGTGTGGCCTAGACAGACGAATGCTGTCCCAAGGACCTTGATTTTTATCCTCCTGCCTCCGCCATACAGTCCCATTTCATACTGAACAGGCCAGCAGGTGAACTTGTCCTTGCCCGTTCTCTAATTCACAGAAACCTGCCTGAAAACCTTGTGGTTTCTGAGAAGTATTGATGTCACAGCTGTTGATTCAGTAGGATTTATGCTGTAATATGTACAGGCTTGGGAGAAACTGGATCTGGATTTGCGGCATGAAAAGTTAAAAGAAAATTTTTTTTTCCTTCATTTTGGGGGTCTTGATCCCTTTTGTAAGCAGTAGATAACACAACTTTCTTAGGAATTCAGATAATACAGAAAAATTCATAAAGAGATTAAAATCTCTCTTCAGATAACAGTATTAGTTACATTATTTGTCCCTATCCCCATTTCTAGCTGAACTGCTGTGCTTGACATTTTGTAAGCGTGCACTCCACGCTCTTCTTCACTCATCTGAGGCAGAATTGTGATATAATAGATGTTATAGCAAATTTCAGTCTAGGATCTGATAATACGGTGCGCCAGGCAGCCTTTAGTATTGGTTGTGGCTATCGTTCCTGCCCATAGGCCTAATTACATGTATGTGGTTAGTACCTCCTCAGGAAAGGCAGAGAGGGATAGAGAAGACGCTGTACTTTCTTAGCCTGTTATGAAGAGAGCTATCAGTTTAGAGGGTAGGATGCTGTATTTAGCAGTCCACATTCATGTCTGCTCAGGCTTCATCTGGAGAGCATCACGATTTGGTTGCGGTGCCTGTTGGCAGGCATGCTGTGTTCAGACTGTGGCCACTGCACTGCTTTCAGGTATCACCCACGTGTTCTGGCTTTGCTCTCTCACTGTCCCTGACCTAAGTTACTCACCTCAGTTGCAATATACCTTCTCTTCCCTGTCGTTAGAAAGTTTAAAGTGAGCCTGATGCATTTTGAGTTTCAATGGGAAAGTTGGGTGCTTCATTCCAGAAGTGGGGATAGCAAATCCTCCCGAAGTGCTCACACCTCCTGCCCGTGGTCTTGCACCATAAGAAGCTCTGATGACAGTGTCAGCTCTGGACTATCCCAAACAGGATGAATGTAAAAACATGCACTTTGTGTGTCACATTTCAAGATAGAGAACTGCAGTCAGCCCTGGGTGGTCCTCAAGAGCTTGAGATCCAATGGACCATGAAACCTGTCTGGGAAAGATGAGATGTGGCATTACACTTTATGTAACACACTGTGCTCTGTAATTGGCTCGTTTAATTCATATGCAGAAACACTGAGTTACTTGCAGGAGAAAATGGTATTGCTGTGGTGTTCAGGAGACTGATTTTATCGGTGGGTTTGTCTTATTTTTTGCCTAAAACAAGTGGGAAGTCAAGTGTGAACACAAATGTACTATAGGTCTCCAGTACAGGGAGGAAAGAGACATGGGGCCAGGGAAGGCAAATTGATAAGATTGACAAGAGACTCATCTTCCAGGGGAGGGGAGCAATCTTTCCCAGTCAGCCACAATGGGTTGCTTTCTCTTTGAGATGCTGAGGAACATTGAATGAAGGCTGAAAAGTCTCTTTAAGTCTGAGATTCACTAAAGATCAACAGCTCCTAGAATCTACTCTGCATTATTGTTAATCCAGTTAACAATACACTGTTTAACCATTAGCTCTGTTACTAGCTCAGTCCATTAAGGTCATTAAAACTATCTTCAATTTAACACCTCAGGTTGTTACTTTTGGTAGGGGAGTATGTTATGGTAACTAATGATCCAGGTCTGTTGTGGCCACTTTGACTACTCTTTGTGTCTTTAATGATTCAGGAGAGAAATGCCTTTAGGTGCTGTCATAAAAGGTCCTCTAAATCTTGAAAATCAATAAGAAATGAAAGGAAGTTAGTTATAATTTGTACTGACAGCACTGCCTATTACTTAGGTTATATTTCCCTTTATATGAGCTGGGATTGTTTGTGGAGGGCGGGCATAGGAGTCGTTCTGTGGTTTTTGTTGGTTGAAAACTTTGTCAAACACTTTATGCTGAGGTTTTCATGTTCTCTGTATCTGATTTAAGTTTAAATAAATAAAAAATCAGTTTGGCCATATTGAAGAATGGGCTGATGAGAAAAAGGAAGAGGAGGCTGGAGAAATGTGTATTCCTTTGCCTGTGTTATATTCTGAATGACAGGTTGTGCTGTGAAAAGATCTTCCATCTCTCTGGCTTCAAACAGGAATTTGGTCCAATGGCCAGGGCTCAAATCAAGAAGCAGAATTAGCTGATTGAAGAGCGAGAGGCAGAGGCATGCGAGTGGGGAGAGGCTGAGGCTGGAAAAAGCAGCTGAGGAAAAGAAGGATGGACAGGGAAGTCCGAGAAGGGAGAGATGCCGAGGCTGAGAAAGCCGGGCTGGATAGGCTAAGACTTGTGAGCAAGGAGAACAGGACCATCAGAGTGGGGAAAAGCCGGTAACTGGGTTGTGAGCAGATGGGAAGGCGTGGGGCTAGCAGGTAGGATAGCAGCACATCTCTTCCAAGAAGCTAGAGCAGGACCCAGGGTGTTCCCTTCTCATCTTCCCTTTGTTGCCAGGAAGCAAGCTGGGAAGGCATCCTGCTCCCCCTGCAGCACTAGCAGGTTGTCATATTCTCTTTGTTGAGTCAAATGGCAGAGGCCTGCGTGGAGCTGAGCGCTCCGGGTCTCCAGATTAACCATATGGCTGTCGCTGCATCGCGTGGCAGGAGGCGCTTGTCCAGCTTCCTGTTGGAATCCTAGGGACAAGATCTTTTCCTCAAGGTCTTAATAAGCTCTTTGACATCGAATGAAGCACTCGGGGTTTGGGAGTGCTGAAATCCAAGTTGCTTGTGCACCCTATAACACTTTCTTTGTGATGTAATTTTTTCCCCCACAAAACGTGCTTTGCTCAGCAGGGAGGGGCTGTGTGCATGTGATGCACGTCCAGCTAGCTGAGGAAGACAGAAAAATGTGCAGTGTGAGAAGGAATTACTTAAAGAAACTGTAATAGCCACAGGAACATGATCTGACCCTCCTGGCCAGCTGAGTTTCTGTGTGGTGTTGGACTTGTCGTTTTGAACCAAACTTTTCAAAGGCTGTCATTGGCTGTTGTGCCTAACGTGAGATCCCAGATTCTAGAGCCTGGCAGAAGATTGATAAAAATACTGCACACTCTCTTCTGAAGCAGAAGTTTCAGAAAAGCATTTCGTAGGCATTTCGAATCAAGTATGGGTAGAATCAGCAGATACTTTCTGAAATCGTGCCATCTGTGCCTTTGCTTGCTCTGTAATGGTAATAATGCTCTTCTTTTAGAAGGTTGTGGGAGATTTTGAAAATAAATTAGCTTAATGTTTTGTGACGCAGTCAAGAACAAAGAACTGGACGGAGATGAAGATTGGAGGAATAAAAAGGAGCTGAAAGATTATAGTATAAAGTACAGTGTCATGCACCTAGCATCCACTGCAAATGTCTCCTGTAAGTGTGGAGTTCATCAGCTGGAAACTACAAAGGAGGAAGAAAGATCTGGGAGCATCTTGTGATAATTGAGGCAGCAGTTTCGTGACCTGTTACACTGTGATCTTGAAAGGTCTCACTGGCTATCAGTGAAGCGCTAATGCCATTGGGCTTATGGGAGAACTTGGCTGGAGACTTGTATATACTTTCAGCTTAAGGCAAAAAGATGAGAGCAAACTGGAGAAAGTGCCCAGTGAGGCTGATAGCGTGGTCAGAGGAATGGGTGCCCGGTTTTAAAAGGAAAGAAAAGTCTGTAGCTTATTGAGCCTTGCAAAACGAAGGTGGAAGGATGGGTAACACATCAACGTGTAAATACACCTGAAGGATTGACAGCAAGATGGAAGCTAGCTGAGCTGAGGTGCGTTTTTTAGCACAACAGTAAATAAATATGAAATGAATGAAAAGTAGTTTGCAAGTTTCAGAACAGAGAGAGTCTGGGGCAGTAATCCCAAAGGAGAAGGATGGAAGGAAGACACCTTGTTGGGCTGGGGATGAGGCTTGAACCCTTTGAGGAGGGCGTGAGCAGGACCTGGGCTCAGACTCAGGAGGCTGTGGCCATAAAAATGTGTTCAGGAGAGCGGATGCAGCGTGCACGCTTGGACATCGTGCCTGCGATGTGTGTGGGCGGTTGACCTTTTCCTTCTCTCAAGTGAAATCAAGTCATTAGGAATTAGCTTTAAATATTCTGTGCCTATACTTCAGAGCCTGAGATGCTCTAATCATAGTATGCCTTGGGGAGCCAGATTACCAGCATATCTGCCCTGGAGAGTCTGGGAGCGGATGAGGAGATCTCTTTGGAATGGCTGGTTTTTAACATGCAGTCAGAGAGGCCTGTTGAGTGGCTGAGCATGTGTGGAAAGGAAGGGGATATATGTGCTCTCTGTTAACGTTTCCAAGATGCAGGAAAGCCTCATGTCTGCTCCAGGATATCTACTTGTCCTGTCTTATGCAGCATATTTGAGTGGAAAACTATCAGTTGTGTAAGGGCTAAAAGAAGAAATACATTGTCAGAGTGGGAACATTGGCATTCTCAGCCTTTGGATGGCTTCCACTTCATGTTTGTCAGATGAAATTCATATCTGTAAGGAACATGTGTCACTGCTGATGTGATGTGCCATGTCATAAAAGCTCTGGTGACATTCTGTGACCTCTTAAAGCCTAATGAAAGAGGTTTGTAATGTATAAATGCCATCTGCCACGGCAAAGCAACTTCCCAGTTCGCTAATCACATACGCCTCTTGTGAAATGCTGCATCACCTCGAAAAAAATGAGCATATTAATGGAGGAAGCTTGTCATTTCACTCATTCCCAGATTCTTTACATAATTCATCTATTAACTTTTTCTCTTTTTTTCTTATTAAGAACCCTGAGGGGTGGAAGTTGCAGCAAATCCGTGATAGCTTTAGGAGTTCCGTTTCATTAGAGCTGTATTTACTTTCTGATTTTTTGGTGCTCTGAATTGGAGCCATTCTCCCTACAATCTTAATCTTTTGCAAATACTCATGGGGTTCACAGATGGAAGCATGCAGAGGCTGAGCTGTCTCAGGAACATGTAACAGGACTTTTGGGGGGATGTGAGAAGAAGAGCGTTTTCCTCATTAACCTGTGTTTGTTCACTTAGTCCATTATGGGAACTGCGATGTGCTAATTATTTTAAATTGATTCAACTTGTTTGCCAATTTGTCACACCAGTAGCCTCAGATGTGGGATAAGGAGACCAAACTTTGTCTTCAGTTTTTCCTGGGCTGACAGCTTATACAATGAATCAGATGGGGCAACTTGTACAGCCTGAAAAAATAAGCAGAGTGTTTCATGCTTGGATGGGAGAGAAGAGCATTTTACCCCCTTGCTTTGCATTCTGCCATTGTCAGGTGCTCTGGCTTTTGCATGTAGTTAAGACAAACTTTTCTAAAGAGAGAGGGTTCATTACAGGAAATAAGTACACATTACAGAACACATGCAACACGCATTAATTCATGAGTAACGATGAGCAAAAGCTACTTCAGATGGTGCCGAGCTAGAACACGGCATCTCTACAGAATGTGGTGAGAGGCAGCAGATCTGCCTCCTGTGGTAAACAGTGCTTTTTTGTGCTTTCCTAGGAGTTTGTTAGCATTGTCTAGCCCTCCCAACCATCGGTGAAAAAGGCCTGTTTTTATCGCTGTCTTACAGGCAGAGAAAGAGGTGCTCTGAAAAAGGAAGTGACAAGACTAGCAACTCTGTGTAAGCAGTAAAACAAGACACCAGAAGCCCTGGCTTGCCAGCCTGTCTCAGTATGTTGTGCCCTGGGCAAACCCCATTCTTTTGACTGTGTTTGCAAGTAGCATTGGTGATACAGCAAGCTTCAATAGTGATTCTAATACTGATTTTTAGACAGAAGCTTATAATTTCCTTCATGTGACCTATCAGGCTCCCAATTAGTAAGATGTCTTCCTTTCTTCATTGGGGTATTGAGAGATGGTGCTAGGTGTGTGTAGGTGTCACAGAATAGATGAATTAAAAGAACCACATGGGGACAAAAGAAATTGAGAAGCCTGTGATCGAGATACGTTCTCAGTCCAGCACTTGCAAAGATAAGTCATTGCTCTGTGCTGTTCCCTTTGTAGTAGACCATATGGTAGGGTCCTACTGTGCCTGTACTGGCCTAAGGGCCCTGCTCACAGATGGAGCGAAGACACTGGAAAGCCTGCTGTGCAGGGGGCTTCAGTGGGTTTTCCTGTAACTGCACTGCCATGCAACCATTGCAGCTGCTTTTCATGTTTGACCTGTTTTTATAGATCCTGATGAGGTCTGTAAAATGAGCTTGTTCTTAATTGCCATCCATACAATTCTTATCTTGACATTCTTAATTTCAAGAAGTTGCTATGGGGGTTAAATGGGATAAATGTTTGCGTTTGCCGCTCTGCAGTGATGACTGGTTTACACGATGTGGCCCCGAAAGGGAAGGAACAGCCTCTTCTTTGTGTCAGTTGCAGAGTGAATGTGGTTGTACTGGCAGCTACTGCAGAGTGGCCAGTGCAGTGTAAAACTACGCCCTGCTTCATTGTGAAATTGGTCTGTTCATGTGGCCTGGGAGATACCAGTGCAAACACCTGAAAGAGATGAAATCTGAACTCCTGGGCGTATGTTGTGAAGCTTTCTATCATAGCCCAGTCGTAGCTGATGTTTAAAATGTACAGCAAGAAAGGAGGAGCAAGATGAGGCGATGTCTCAGTAGAGGTACTGCAGCCCATCTGGGCTTTTCAGAGCGAGAAACTGTACCCAACTGGCTATTGCTGGATGGCATCGAATTGCTTGCTTTGTTGTCTGCTTAAATAATAACCAGGTACGCTGTGTGTGCGGGAAGGGATTGTCAGGGGGAGAAAAGCTGTTTAGCATCAAGCCAAGAAGGCAGCAAAGCACTGCTGTTTAAAAGGCTGAATAGAGAATGGGGCCTGTTGCTTTCCTTCCAATGCTTAGCAACTTTTTTTCTTCCTCTTAGGAACTTTCCGCTGTACTTTCTGTGAGACTGAAGTGGAGGAAGATGAGTCGGCGATGCCCAAAAAGGATGCAAGGACACTTGTGGCAAGATTTAATGAGCAGATTGAGCCCATCTACGCGCTGCTTCGTGAGACGGAAGACGTTAACTTAGCCTATGAAATCCTGGAGCCAGAACCCACAGAGATTCCTGCGCTGAAGCAGAGGTGGGAGCGCACCCTGTCTTCCCTCACTGTGCTGCTTCCTTGTAGTTGCGTTCTGCTGCTCTCCCAGGCTTTCCTCAGCCGCTGGCTGCACCAGGAGACTGACTTGGTCAGCACTAACTGACAGATTCCCTCAGAAATGTGGTGTTTTATAGGTAGATAAAAGGACCATAACCATTTAATACTAAACGAGGCAGGTGACCGTTCTTCTGGTCAGTCTCCTGCACTATGGGGTGAGGCACTCGAATTTCCTGCTGCTCACTGTGCTGCAGCTGGGATGTATACCAGGCCCTTTGCCCTGGTCTTTAGGAAATGCAAACTGCACCTGTTTGGCAAGGCTCTGAAGGTGCCATCTACACTGTCTTATTTCTCTTGACCCTTACCTTTCATCTGTTCCTTTTGCTTCTACCCAGCTTTCAAACTAAGCTATCTGCATTCTACACTTTGCATTTTAGTTCGATGACATTACAAGTAATAAGGGTTGGGTTTTTTCTTTCCCTGATTTTCTCCTACTTGTTACACACCTCTTCTTTTTGGGAGGAGACCATCTTATAATCAAAAACTCTTTGAAATGTTCCTGCCCATGGGAAATGACACTTTCTTTCAGAACATTCCTAGCTGTACAAAAACAGATGATGTTTAAATAATGCAGAAAGATGTGGGGAGCTGTCAGTTTTGTCATCTGTGCTGAAATGTGATGCACTTCTCTGTGTTTAAAAAAATGAATTAAACACACATGGGGAGGGAAATGTACCACAAGAGGAAGCATTCCCACAGTGCCTTAGGTGCTTGGCTTTAGTTAATGGGAGAGTAAGCAGGATACTCCTTTTTCACAGAATCACTAGGTTGGGAAAGAACTTTAAGATCAAGTCCAACTGTTCCTGTCCTGTGCTAAACCATATCCCTAAGTACATCATCTACCCTTTTTTAAACACATCCAGAGATGGTGACTCAACCCCCTCCCTGGGCAGCCTGTTCCAGGCCCTGACAACTCTTTCAGTGAAAAATTTTTCCTAACATCTAACCTGACCCTGCCCTGGCACAGCTTTGTGCCATTTCTCCTTGTCCTATCTCCTGTCACCTGGCTGAAGAGACCATCTCCCACCTCTCCACAACCTCCTTTCAGCTAGTTGTAGGCAGTGATAGGGTCTCCCCTCAGCCTCTGCATCTCAAGGCTGAACATCCCCAGCTCCCTCAGCTACTCCTCATATGATTTGCCCTCCAGCCCCTTCACCAGCCTGGCTGCCCTTCTCTGGACTCACTCGAGGACCTCAGCGTCCTTCTTAAGGTGAGGAGCCCAGAACTGGACACAGCACTCGAGGTGCAGCCTCACCAATGTACAGGGGCACAGTCACCTCCCTAGAGCTATTGGCCACACTATTTCTGATACAAGCCAGGATGCCACTGGCCTTCCTGGCCACCTGGGCACTCAGCCAACACCCCCAGGTCCTTCTCTGCCTGACAGCTCTCCAGCCAGTCTCCCCCAAGCCTGTAGCGCTGCATGGGGTTGTTATGTCCCATGTGCAGGACTCTACACGTGGCCTTGTTAAACCTCATCCCATTGGTCTCAGCCCATCAGTCCAGTCTGTTCAGGTGTCTTTGAAGAGCTTCCTTACCCTCAAGCAGATCAACACTTCCTCCCAGTTTAGTGTCATCTGCAAACTTACTGAGGGAGCATTCAATCCCTTCATCCAGGTCATTGATAAAGATGTTGAACAAAACTGGACCCAGGACTGAGCCCTGGGGGATGCCACTCATGACCGGCCTCCAGCTGGATTTTGTTCCATTTACCACCCCCTTTGGGCCTGGCCATCCAGCCAGTTTATAACCCAGCAGAGGGTCCACCTGTCCAGGCCAGTGGTAGTCAGTTTCTCAACCAGAATGCTGTGAGAAACGGTGTCAAAGGCTTTACTGAAGACCACATCCACAGCCTTCCCCTTGTCCATTAAGCGGGTCACCTTGTCATAGAAGGAGATCAGGTTAGTTTGACTGGATCTCCCTTTTGTAAACCCATGTTGGCTAGGCCTGATCCCCTGGCCATCACACATGTACTGCACAATAGCACCCAAGATGACCCTCTCTGTGATCTTCCCCAGGACTGAGGTCAGACTGACAGGCCTGTATTCCCCTGGATCCTCCCTCAGACCCTTCTTATATACGGGTGTAACATCTGCCAGCCTCCAGTCGGGTGGAACTGCCCCAGTCTGCCAGGATTGCTGGTAGATCATGGAAAGGGATTTGGCTAGCACATCTGCCAGCTCCCTTGATACCCTTGGGTGGATCACATCCATCCCCATTGACTTGTGGATGTCTAAACTGGCCAAGTAGGTCAATAACTATTTCCACACTGACCATGGGAGCTTTGTTCTGCTTCCTCCCTGTCAGCCAGTTCCTGAGGCTGAATGCCCAGGGAACATCCAATCTTGCTATTAAAGACTGAGGCAAAGGAGGAGTTGAGTACCCCAGCCTTGTCTTCATCCCTTGTCCCTAATGTTCCCCCTACATCCAGTAAGGGCTGGAGATTCTCTTTGACTCTCATTTTACTGCTGAGATATCTATAGAAGGATTTTTTTTTCTCCCAGGCTAACCTTGAGAAAGAATGTTCCTCTTATAGTCTCAGTAGACAGTTTCTAATGAATATAATAAAAAATTTCTTTGTTCATCGCCTTTTCCTAGCCAAGAAGGTAGCTGATTTTTTTCTCATCATTCTGATAGAAAAACAGAAGCAATATAGAGAGGGGAAGAGATTTTCCCAAGGTCACTCGACATGTCTTTGGTGATACAGGGAGTCTTTGAAGCCTTTATGCCCAAGCTGAATCACCAGCTTTTGCTTTTAAAAACATTTTCTGCAGTTTGAGTAGTAGAACTGGGATAACCCCACCAAAAAGAGTAATTTCTTAAGTTTTACCCTTCTGTGCACAGGGAATTATCATAGCAGAAGCCCGGTGCAACCCTGTGATTAAATAGCAGCACCCACTTACTTGACTCTTAAATACTTGAAAAACATTGTAAATGATTAATTACTTTGTGCAAGGAATGACAAAATAAATAGGTGCCTTTTTTAATGCTTACTGGAATGCAACTTGCTTCAGTACATACAATGACTTAATTATTTATTAACCCTTATTAATTCAAAGCAACTAATTGCATGAAAGCGATGCTGTGAGGTGGCTGGGTTTTTTTTAAGTGCCAAACCCTGGGTTACTTATTTCCTCTGTTTTTATGGAGTCTGGGACATCTGAAATCTTGAATGACAAAACTGACAGTCGGTGATTCTGAAACAAACAGAAAAGGTCACCAAGTGCTCGCGTTGCCTCTTTGCACCCACACGGGGCAACTTCCTGGCCTGCCAGGAGCATTACAGCTCCTAGCAACCACGCTGGCATTGTGTAAGCATCGTTCACCTGCCCCAGGAAGCTGGGCAGATCTTCGCTTATATCCTTCTAGGAGGCTGTTAAAATTCTTAATCTTGACAGGGCGTGAATTAGCCCCACAGGTTTCAAATTAAACCTGCTTTACCTAAACCCTTCTTCTCTGTGGTTTTCTAAAACAGATGGGTTTTAACATCCCCTCCATTTTCTCATGAAAAAATTGCATGATTTTATGCAACAAAAAATTTCACAGAGTTAATTTTCTGTGGTCATGCTCTCAAGGACTGCAGGCTCTGTTGTGAAGGGGAAGCTCTTAAGAGCAGCTAGGTGAAAAATCACTTTGTTTCAAACACGGCACAAAAAGAGGTGTCCCCATTATGCAAGGCCTTCTCTTAATGGCCTGGACAGGATTGAGATGAAAACACGAGTTGTTTCCCCACTGCACAGTGCGGTTTCTGTGGGCCATACCTCAGCCACATCCAGGGTAATTTGTGTTGCCTTTAAAGGCAGCTAGCCACTCATTAAGGGATTTCCATCAGGGTAAAGCACACAGAGGGTAACAGTGAATGTAGCTGTATCCGGACCATGGAGCTGCCACGGTTCCTGGCTGCACAATGGCCAAAATCTAGACCTAGGTGGGGAAAAAGCAGGTCTTGGATCTGACAGAGAGAGATTTCAGAGTGTGGTCCCTTCATCTACCCACTCTGTGCTGCCCGTAAGGCAGCTTGCATGTCTGGCCTTTTGCAGGTGTCTGATCCATGGTCTTTAATCCTGTGCTCTGGAACAGGGTAACGAAACACTAAGGTCTCTCCCAGCAGTGTAGCTGTATTTCCCTGCTCACACAGTCTTGAGAGGGACTGCCCGACCAGCAGCGTTGATGAACGTGCAGTTCCACAACGAAGGAAGTAAATTGAGACGTTTGCAAAACTCACCAGGGTCCCAAAGTAGACAGAAAGTGTCTAGATGGTTCCACCTAAGTGTGGGACATTGCAATAGGTGGCTTAAAGTAATTAGTACTGTAGGTGTCTCTTAGAGCTGTTACTTTCATTTTTAAAAAGTTCCTGACGTCATGGAATAAGTGTTTTGCTGCTAAATGATACTGTGTAGGAAAAAACCCAGTCCATTTCAGGCACACATACGGGGATCTCTGTGCAAAAAGTATTATTAGGCAGTTCCTGGCACTACTGAGTATTTAGCTGTCATGCTGCAGTCGTGAGGAGGGAGAGCTTTGGGGGAGAGCTGCATTGTGTATCTTGTGAGGAAAGTGGATTACATAAAATCGTCAGGGAAACGCTAGTTAGAGATTTCTATTGTGTGGGAAGCAGAGTGGTGCTTTTCACAGAGCACATGCCTGTCTTGGAGAGCTGAAAGGTACCAACACTTGAAATAACGCACTGGGAGGAAGGTCTCTGTGTGGTTCCATAGGTTATATAAGCAATACATGTGCATGAGTCTTCTGCCCTAAAATCCAAGGCTTCTGTGAAGCTCTCCTAGGCAGTTTGGCTGCAGGAGAGAACCAGTTAACGTGGGGACCTGTGCTAACATGATGATCTGAAGAATTTTGCTAACAGACCCCAGCAAACTCACTGTCTGGGGGCTGCGAGTAGCCCTCAATCCAAACTGCAGCAGAGCACCACCAGTATTTTTTACCCCGGGGAAGAGAGATGATTACCAACCAGCATCTTTTCCCCTCACTGTTTACTTCTAAAAATCCAGCAGAATTAGCTTATCAAGCAATGGTTAAGTCCTCACTGAATTAAAATATTGCATATTGCTCAGGTCTTCTCTAACTGCAACCTTATTTTAAGCTTCTCATTTGGAGAAGGTCGTTGCGTAGATGGCAGCGACTGAACCGTGCTCACTGACAGCTTCTGTCAATCCAGCTGGCAGCAGAGCAGGGACACTGTGGATATCCTTGATGGATTTGGACTGGACAAGAGGAGTCTTGGCTTGTGAAGAGCCTTAGGTACCACTGGCAGTCAGATGATGGAAACTATATGGCTGAGTGGGTGCAGTCTGTAGTGGGTCTGTTTCTCTGAGAAGATGAAATATAGTTTTCAAGTAGAGGGACGGTCACGTTTGGCTTTCTCCACCCAGACAGCAGTGAGATTCCATTCAGCTGTTTTCTCTAACCAATGCACACATAGCAGCACAGGGCAGAGACAGTACTTTGCATTTATTGCCATTGCTGTGCAGAAAATACTCCACCTGATGTCCTCTTTCCATCAGATCCAAGCAGGGATGTTTCTTTTCTCCATCAGTCTCCTGAGCTGGAAAGGAGCCCGAAGGAAAATGTGCTGGCTGCTTCTCCCAGGGAAGAAAAAGTAGGGCTAGGCTTTGACTGCCATACGTACCCTTTGCAGTCGTGGCCTTTCTTTCTCCAGCTTTTCCACAACGAAGACCGTTATGTCTTGCCTCATCCCACACACCTTCACCACGCCAAGTCTTTTGCCCAGCCCAGGTCCCTGCTTTGAAGGTGCCCTCTTATCTTCCCTTCTGCCTGGACTCCCCAGTCCACCCAGGGCCACGTCTCGGATAGTACCGATCTGTGCAGCATGGGAGGTGGGACTTACATGGGCTGTTGTGTCACTAAAAATCCAAGCAAAGGTTTGAATTCTGTTTTGGATAGTGAGTTAACTCCTTCATGAATCCTGTGATTAATAAAGGTTCACAGAGCTGAGCATGCTGGGGGCTTGCCAGCACAGGGTTGCCATGAAAAAGCCAAAACCAGATTGTTCCAAATACCAGATTACTTTTCAACTTTGTTTGGCTGTTGTGACTTCTTTTTTCCAGGAGATTCTAGGATTTCTTGTTTGTTTATACATGACTGCATCAGCAGCTTTAGTGTCTGTTGTGGAAGTACTGTTGGGGAAATTGCCATGGCCTGATGTGGGGCTTCCCATTAGAGACCCCCACCTTCCCCAGGTTAGCACGCTGGTGTAGAAATTCCTGGCACTGCATGTTAGAAGTCAAAATGCAAGTTTTTCTGTGCAGATCATGAGGGGTAACTATTCATAGTTTGTGTTGCAGTGCTGGATGAGGAAGGGCTTGTGCTGAGTGCTCTGTTTTTCTCTCTGATTTTTTACATAGCAAGGAGCGTGCAGCTGGTGCTGGTTCGGGGCCAGCAGCTGGCCTTGCAGGTGGACACCATCGGGAAGCATGGACCACGAAAGGACCATCATATGAGGACTTATATACCCAGAATGTTGTCATCAGCATGGAGGACCAGGAGGATCTTAACCGGTCTGCAAGTGAAGGAAAGCCAGCCAGAGAGAGACCAATTTGGCTGCGGGAGAGCACGGTGCAGGGGGCTTATGACCCTGATGAAATCAAAGATGGTAAGAAAATTGGCAGGGCAGAAGTGCTGCTCGGCTTATGTGTTGGTCTCAGTGCTGTCAAAATTATGTTCCCTTGTTGAGGGTTCAACTGCTGCTCTCTACACTCCAGACTTTGTGTGCTCCCTTCTGCTGTGCAAAGCACCTGTGGTAGGTAGATGTCAAATTCCTTGTTTATTAGATCCAGGATTGAAATCTAGGTCAGTAAAGCTAAGTTACCACATAATTGCTTGTGCTTCTAAAATGTTAATTATCCATTACGTTTTCCATCTTGAGACCTTCTAGCTTTTGGATGAAGGTCTTTGTCTCATCTAGAAAGCTGCCCTCCTAATGTTAGGTCAATGCTGAAAAATAACATAACTTAACATTTGGTCAGTCTGAAGCGTAACAAATCTACCAGCAGTGTTGTTCTGCTCCCAGCCACCTTCTTGTCAATTGTTTTTTCCAAATGTGTTCTGTGTGAAGAATATGTCAGAAATAAAGCTTCTGGATGTACAGTAGGAAGGTCTGTCTCCATGCCAGGTGAGTCTTCATTGTTTTTTGTTTGTCATTATTTTTGCTTTTATTTTCATTTATGTTGTGGTCAGTCAAGATCTTGTAACCACTAGTAGAAACATTCTGCTGTAGTAAGTGTGCTGTTTAGGCTTGCACGCTAAAAATAGGAAATAGAGACCTGTCACCTGTGATTTTTACAAGAGTGGATCAATTGGTACAATCTTCCAAGTCATCTGAGGACTGTAGAATGTGGCTGTGATGCCTCGGGAAGAGAAGATGGCAAAAGGGCAAAAAGAAGATATGTGAGTATGAGACCCTGGAACCAGTGCAGTGCTCAGGAGAGGAGTATGTAGGTATAGCAGAAGCGAAGAAAATGAATGTGAAATACCTGACGATCCTGTTTGCATGTAATACCTTTCAAGCATATAGATCCCAAAACTTTTTCCAAACAGATACCAAAGTGAGGTGATTGAAATAACCTTCTCCTGCAGTCTGTAGCAGATGTTGTTGTTACTCACTAGCCATGGTGAGTTCTCACCCCGTCCCTGTGCTAGACATTCAATTCACCTGTAGTTTTAAATTGGCTCCTTGAGATGACTTCTGGTGTCCGCAGAATAAATGCTTCTCAGATGCCACTGACAGACACGGAGCGGGAATATAGCTCTTTACAGCATGATGGCATCGCTGCTTAACCTCCACCTCTGCTGGAGATGGAGGAAGGGACTTGTGGAAATAGCCTGAAACTGCTACTGTGTCCCATTTCTGTAGCTCTTGCATGACAAACAGGGAGGAAGGAAGCTTGGGACTGTTGGCAGAAAAGGTTCACAGCTTGGATCTGGCAGGAGCCGTTCTCACAAGCAAGAGATGGCCCTGCTCCTGAGCTGCAGAAGCAGACTTTGTAGAGCTACTGCAGGCTGTGGTCGTTTCACAGCTCTTAATGTGATGAGCTACGATGTTATCTCCCGGAGAAGCTCTCCAATAGCCTCTTCTGCTCCACAGTCACAAGCAACAAGCTGAGTGAAGGCTGCCACCACAGTGCCGTCAGTCTGCCTTTATTTCAAGAATTCTGCCGATGCATGAATAATAGTGATTGCAGCTATCCCCCATTGCTGCAGCTATCACCCATTGCTGCAGCTTCCCTTAAAATGAAAACATGAGTCCAGTGAAATTAGAGGTGGGTCTTTTGGCCTTTATTTTACCACAGGAAAGGCGTGACCACAAACTCCCCTGGCTTTTAAGGCTAAATGCAGAACTTAGGTCCTTAGTTCACCTGAAAAAAAAGTAAGCAGTGCATTTTAGACCTTGTGGGAATGGCTTGGGCACCAGCTGCCTGGATGTGGTGCTGAAATCATGAGGGTCCAGGTCTTGGAGAAGCAGGCAAGTTGTGGTAACGCATGAAGGCCAAGTGCTGTCATCTCAGCTCTGGCAGTTGTTCATAGGGAGTGTCTTTAGGTGCAAGAGGGAAAGTTCGCCACTGAGTCTATCCTACTTTTTAGGCCTTGTTTTTATGTAAGGTCCTCTATTTCATTTATTGTTCTGGATTTTTTTTTTCCCCCTACTTCCTGTAGGTTATTGGTGCTAGGTGGACTCACAGTCCTCTCAGCAAATGTAGGGTTAGGAGAAGTCTTCTGCAGAATGCCAATTTTTGAACAGAATTCTACCTTTTCAATCTGTGAACTGCAAGCACCCTGCTTGCCCAAGGCCTGTCAGACCCTCACAGCTATTGTGCAGCCAAATTGACTGAAAGAGGAGCACAGGGGGTGTGTCTGTCATCTGAGAAGCTGCAGCCCCCTTCAAGTAAGATGTCCAGGTAGAGAGCCAGAGAGACTTGACTGAGCTGTGTTTCAGCTTGGAGCTGTTCTAATGCAGCCTTCCACGCTGTGCTGTGCAGCTTGTCTGTACGCTGTAGGTGGCAGCTGCTTTGTGAGATAGACCCTGCTTGATACCACCGGGATGTTCCTGTAATGAGCTTTTCCCTTCTTCCCTGAGAGGTGCACCTTTGAGCTTACCAGACACAGCTACTTTGGATGTTGTTTTGTAACGCGTGGTTTCTGCATCGTCCCTGTCTGCCTGGATTCATCTGCTTCTCCATCTTAATCCTTATCGATGGGGAGCTCAGCAGGGCAGAGCTTGGGTTTGGGTCTGTGTTTATGGTCTGTGCTGGCAACACCCCATTGTCTTGGTTATCACTGCGACTCCTCCAGGCTGTGGTCATACAACCTGGAAACAAGCGGACAAAAAGGAGACAGTCTGTGCTTGTTCGCCTGTTAAACAGCATTGAGATACTTGCTGTATCTCTGACAGGTGTCATCATTAGGCACGTATTCTGGGGATCTGGAAGCCCAGATTTAGGTCTCAAGGACTGCTTTCTGCTCCACTGTAAGGAAAGTGCATCAGCTTAGCTGAGGGCCAACCATTTTGGACACCTCTAGGGTAGTGATGGGGGTGTCAGTCTTTTCCCGGTACCTTGCCCATCATGTGTGTGTTGTCTTCTCTTGTCATGTGCTCCTGGCCAAGGCTTCCAGGTGGAAGCCACAGTTTCTCCAGGCCTCCCAGCTCCTAGGAGATGCCAATATTTGCTCTGCTGTTGTGAGAAAATACATAAATATCTCTGTCATGTAAGGGGAAGGAGGAGTTGGTGTAGTGAAGGGCTGTGACGTGGCCAAGGTTGCTCGGTGGCAGTAATTAATACTGGTCCAGTAAACCGCCAGAGCCATCACCCTGATCTCTGCAATGAAACAGTCATTCCCCTGTGTCTCTTTTCAGGGGGCCGGGATCTGGATGCCTTCCAGGACCGTGAGGAGGGCCGAGCAGCTCTGGATGATAATGAGGAGGTGATGCGTGCCCTGCTTATCCACGAGAAGAAGACACCTTCTGCTTCAACAGTCACCGTCGGAGGTGCCGCTCCGCTCTCCGGTCCCAACGCTAGTGACTCCGAGAGCGAGACAAGCGAGTCAGAGGAGGAATCCCCTCCCCGCCCTCCTGCCACGACCACCACAGCATACGGGCTGGAGGATGAGGAGGAGGATGAAGAGTTTGAGGTGGTGGCAGAGGATCCCACTGTCACAGTGGCTGGGCGTCCGCACTCGTACAGCCAAGTGAGCCAGCGCCCCGAGCTGGTGGCCCAGATGACGCCGGAGGAAAAAGAGGTTTACATAGCCATGGGGCGACGCATGTTTGAGGACATGTTTGATTAACTGCTCCCTGCCATGGCATTTTTTTAAACGTGACTTTTTTAAGCCAGAGACTCCCTAGTAAAAGAGAAGACTGAAGCTCATTGTTCCCCGTGCGCAGGGACACCGGGGCTCGGGACTGCTAATCTCAGGCATCTTGCTCGCTAGAGCAGGGGAACAGGAAAACTGCATGTGCCAAAACAGGTAGGGAAGGACAAGTGAGGGTGCTCACAAGGTAAAAATCTGCTTCAGGGTGCCCTGCACAGACACTGCTCCATTCTTCTCCAGGGCCCCGGCAGCTGCTTCCCTCTGATTGCTTTGAGTTGATTTTTGTTGCAGATCCTACTGAAGTTCACATCTCTGCCCTCAGAGGACATAAGGGCTCCGCAGTCTGATCAGAGTGCTCTGCAGAGGAGGGCGTAAGTAACATTAGAGCTGCCAGTGCCCCGTGAGGGAGAGGACAGGGAAGCACTCTGCTGATGGCAAGCTTGGGCAGGGCTTGTAGCTGACCTCCTGCCAGCAGCCACTGGCCACCCGAGTGGCTGTTTCTAAGTAGGCCTGTAGGCAGCAACGTTTTCTTGCTCCAGTTTCCTCCTTAGTAGGTCTCAGCACCTCAAAATCAGGTGTAACTTGAAACAGGCAGAGTGAAAGCCTTGGCAAGGACACACAGTCACTCTTTTGTCAGTGTAAGGAAAGCCCTCGATGGATCTGAGCTCTGACTTATTGGGAGATCTAGTCATTGTCCAGTGTTGCTGCCTGTTGCTTCTGCCTAGCGCTGTCCAGGCTCCAGTGTTGCAGGCGGTTCGTAGTGGGCAGGGCCACAGCCAGGCAGTGCCAGAGAAATAGCATAGCGAGTTTTTATTTGCAGTCACACTGGGGCTGTATCCTTTTAAGAATTATGCAATTTTGAATTCTGCTTTGGCACACTCTTTTACCCTAGAAAAACATTTATCAGTGCCTACAAAGCAATACCGTATTTTTAATGTTTCCCCTTTCAATTGAAAAATGTTGGGGTTTTAAATTGTTGTGTTTTCCTATCCAGTGCTACAGGAAAAGAAAATGGCAAAAGAATTTTGTGTTCCAGAGGGTAGGGGCAGTATTACATGCTGTTCCATTTACATGGGCAGCATGAATTTGCTGTTCACTGAGACTGTAAATCTGTTTTATGCTAACTATACTTTCTGTGTTCTGCTAACCTTGTAATGCCTCATTTGTGGTTTTATTTTCAGCTTCCCAATATTTTGAATCCCCTCTTTTTTAAATAGCGTTTCAATTTTGCTTTTAAGTAATTTTAAAGAGGAATAAACAAACAGAAACTTCTCTCATTTGTCATCTTCCAGTTTGTTATGTGCCTAGTTGGGGATGTTCACCACTTAGCATTTTGATTTACTTGATTTGAGAAAAAAAAATATGCATTTGGGGCTCTGCTTTGAAGGAAGGGCTATTTGAAATCCCAGTGCACTTTGTTTCTTCTCACCTGAGCTTCCTTGAATGCCTCCTGGAATCTCCTGCACTTCCAGGAAGGATGTTTCATTACATTGGTGCTGTAGGAGACCCTTTTTGACCAGCACATCTGTTCCTTTCCTCCTTCCTCGAGGCAAACGTAGGCTGATGGTGGAGGTCTCAGAGACATCGTGTTGCCAGTCACAGTGCTGCTCTTGTGCAGATGGACTTCCAAGATCTGGTATCAAGCTTCTAGATACCAGGCCACGGAGCTGATAAGTAAGATTCAGTGGTCAGCTGACAGGAAAGGAAGCGCAGTACTGATCCTGACTAGATTTAATCTGGTTGAATTGAAGGATAATGCTGGAGAGGAGCCGGTCGATTTGCAAGGGGGCAAAGATGGGAACTAGGAACAGATCCTGAGTACAGTGCAGCCACTCCTGCTCATAACTCACTGCTGGTTTATACAGAGCTCTCCGTCTGCAAAATCAAATTGTAAGCTTATTACTGCTTACATGAATAAACACCAGGGTTTACTATAAGAGCACTGATAATGCATCTATATCCAGCATAAGCATCTATAAAGCAGTGGTTCTACTTAATAAACACACCTCGTTGTGGTCTGTATGGTGGTTGTAATGTTTGCCTTTCAGCCAGGCATGTCCTGCACACGAGGGACTCGTGTGGTGGTTTGCAGGGCATGGCTTCTGTGTATCATCCACCACGTGCAGCCCTCAGGAGGACCGGTGAGGTCAAGACAGATGAGCAGATGTCGTCATTGTTTCCCACCTTCTCTAACAGCTTCTGGCTCTGGGAAAAGATGGCAGCTCTGCTCTGCTCCAGTCGGTTAGGGCAGCTGTTGATGGACGACTATAGGCTGCTTCTGCCCTGTTGTGACAAGTAACTGTCAGGAACAGGAGCACATACAACCGACAGCGCCTTTTTTGGCTCGCTGCAGTTGAAGGAGGGCTCAGCACACGTGCCAAAGCAGCCACTGCCGCAAGCCAAGCCAGTCACTGGCAGCAGGTTGATGCTAATGCAAGGGGTGAAGCTGTTGGTTCTGAGGAAGGCCCCAGACCTTTCCTCTGGCTGCTGGACCATGTGTGCTGCATTATTGCTAACTCGATAACATGATGAGCATGGTCAAGCACCACAGCCTTCCTGGGTGACTGTACTGTCTAACCCCATTCAAACCAGTTTCTGTGTCTGCTTTCAGGCTAAACTGTTTTTTATCTGAGTGTGCTTGAGGCCAGGGCACGGCAGCTCAGGCTGAAAATACAAATACATTTCTCAAGCCACCCCTGTCCCTGCTCCCATTGCAGGTCAGGGAAGCCGCAGTAGAGTGATGTCCTCTGCACAGAGACGATCAGCAAAGCCTCTGATGGAGGGGAAGATCTCTGTCAACACTACAAAACAGGAATGTTTTAATCTTCTACTAAGCCCCCCAAAACTGGTGTCCTCCATCCAAACTCTTCTTTTCCTGTGTTGCTGCTTCCTTCAAACAGACTCAGATTAAACAGTGTTGCTCTATGAGAGCGGAGGGATTTGAAGATCCCCTGGAGGAAGGGCGGAAAAATAGCATCACCTCCTCCCTGACACATCTAAGGAGCCCTGCCTGGGCGCTGCCTGCTGCGCCAGGGCATGCTGCGGGGAAGCTTAACAGGGCCTGGGGAGGGGAGCGCCCAGCTCTGCTTGGGACTGTGTCTCCTGCTGCTCCCCATAGGAGAGGAGAGAAAATTGTCTCAGGAACCAAATGCATGACAAAGCCTTCACAGAAATGAAAAGTAGGAGCAGGTGGGAGGATGTGAGGCCTGTCAGCAGCAGGGCAAGCCAGCAGGCTGGCTAGTATGCTCTCCTGGGCAGGTTGTGGAGGAGCAGCAGTAGCAGCCCTGCTCCTGCACTCTGGTATGCATTGACATGAACAAGCGAGGCTGTGGGCTTGGTTCCTTGGAGGAGGAAGGCATCATGCACTGCTGCAGATCACTGCTCTGGGACTGGCCTTGCTATATCCCATTGGAAGCCCTGGGCAAGGTAGCCGTGTCCCTGGCTGGTTTGCAGAAGGCTTTGCAGTATTGATCAAAGCCTAAACAGCCAAGGATCTCTAAGCATCGTGATACACTCCAGTTTCAAGTGTATTAACTGTGAGTAAACACAGCTTCTTCTCCAGGAGCGTGGAAGCTGGGACTGAAGAGTAGCTTCTGTCTGCTGAGCTGCTTCCAGAATAATGATCAATATTTATAAAGCCCAAGGAGATCATCGCTCATAGTCTTGATAGGAGGCGTAGCCGGACGCTTGAAGCTGTTTTAAGATGCGATTGTGCACAGAGTCAAGGAGAGGCCGCTGCCTAAAAGGAGGCAGCCCAAGGCGTGGGGAATGATGTCTGATTGCTGGTGCTCCTGGAAAGCTGCCTGCCTGCCTGTGTGCGCCCTTCTAGCAGAGAGCCGGGCTGCCTGGGACTTCAACCCTGTCACTCTGGCAGAGCTATTTTTTCCTCTCTTTCAGAGTTATCCAGGGACATCTGGGTTTTTGCCTGTTTGGGATACCTAAATGAGCTGCCAGAAGGTAGTTTCTTATTTACCAGAATTAATTAGATTGAGAGGGAGATTGAACCTATTTTATATTCAAACACAAATCAGGTTTTTGAGGAGCCTGCCGTATCATTAAAAAACATACTCAGGCCAGTGTTTGTGCAACCTCCTGGAAGCAGCAAATGCAGCGTCTCTGAACAAGATGCTTTAAATACAGTAGGTATCTTTGCTTAAAATATGTTTCTGACCTAAATATAATTTAATTTCCATCCCTTTGAACAGTTTGACGCTAATACACCAGCCAGGGATGGCAGAGAGGCGGCTGAGCCAGCCGCATGGGAAGCGACTCGGCTCCACTGCAGTGCGTTAGAGACCCTTGGTGTGCTTCACCCCGGCTGCACACAGCCACGAATGCGCAAGTCCTGCCTGGAGCTGGCCACAGCAGCAGGAGGAAACCTTGGGCTGCTCAGCCAGAGAAACAGGCAGGAATCCAGCCTGAAAATTAGGGCTGATCAAATATTGTTCCATGAGCACTAATGCCTGTGTGTGTGGGGAAAAAAAAGTACATCTGGCAAGGAGGAAAAATCACATCTTGTACAGATGTGATTAAAGCCCTGACATACTGCTTCTGCTTATTTTTCACCTGGAACCCATATTGCCAGCCTCTGCCATCCCATTGCTTGCTGGAAGAAGGAGGGTAAGCAGAGGTAATTTTACAGTGAGCTAAAATTGTGTGTAGAGCTGAGAAAGCTGGCTCGGTTCCACCCAGTAAAGGGATCCTCCCAGCCTTTATTTTTTTTTTCCCCTGTGCTTCTGACAATGGAAATCTGCCAGCTCCTACACCAAATTTGGCAGGTGTTGTCTGTGGTGTCCATGCTTTTCCTATGTCCTCTTAACATACATTGAAGGGGAGGAGGGAGAGCAGAATGCCAAGCACCATTTAATGGTTGGTAGGGCTGACCTGGGTGCACTTAGGTTGCAGCATCTGAACCACCCCAGTGCCATATGGGGGAAGGAATGGTTGGCTCATTTCCATCAGATTACCCATACCTGCTCCTTGCAAAGGTGCTGGTTGTTCTTCTTCTCCTGGTCAGTGCTGACGGACTCCGAGAAACTCAACCCCTCTGCAGTCACACTCAGTTGTCAATTTTAAATGACATTTTGGTCCCTTCTCTGCTACTGCCACCACCACCAGCAGCAGCTCTGGCTCGTGCCACGTCCGCTCGTGGGGCATGTGGCACTGCCACGCTGCAGCAGAGGTCCAGTGCGCAGGTCTCAGCCATGGCTGCCTCTGCCTGCACCGCATCCTGGCAGAGGGGCTTAACGAAGGATGGGGTAGGTCTGTGTCTTCTGCAGGAATGAGGCATTGGCTGGGCTCGGGGGCAGCACTTGTTATGTCCCCTAATTTCCTACAGGGGAGAGGGAAGTGGCATCAGCTGCAGGCTGGTCACTTGCTCACACCGTGATCTTTTGCTGCTTGAACTTGATGTGATTTGGTGGGATTGGATTTGATCTCTTTTTTTTTTTTTTAAGCCCTTTTGTCTTTTTGGTCCTTGGCAATATTTTGAGTGGCTGAATTTTTCATGAGGTTTTCCTGCTGCTTCTACCAAAAAACTAAAACAAACTTCTCTTTTTTTTTTTTTTTTGAATGCAAATGAGGCTGTAAAATCTTTTTAGGGAAATGTATCTGCTCTCCCTGCGCTGTCACCACAATTACTCTTCCTTTGCTGTGCAAGTCTTTCTTCCAAGAAGAAGTGCTTTCAACATCTCTCAGCCCTTCTGGTGATGACAGGAGATGAAAACTATCCCCATTACAAGAGGGAAGATTGGAGGGAAATGGGGTTAGAGGGAGATAGGGCCTTTAGAAGTTGATGCATCGGGAGAGAAATTTTACTTTCACACCTACTTCCAGGCCAACATGGGGCCTATTCCAAGCAAAGAAAAATGCAATATACTGAAGAGGGACTTGGCTCACGGTGTGTTTATCCTGTTGTATTCCTTTGCCTCAGAGCCCATTAGGAAGGGCTATATTCTCCAAGCGTGCCAACCTCTTGGATGGTGTGCAGAGGAATTGGGAAGGTTGCAAGTTAGCAATCAGCTTCAGGCAGGAGCCTGCAGATCCGTTTGAATGACCCAACTCCTCCTTTCACTGGGCTGGAAGATTTGGTGCAGGAATAACTCGCAGCAAGGTGCTGCACAAATGAGTTCAGTGTCACATTATAAAGTACCTCTTTCTCCCAGTGTTTCATCCAAGTGTGCTGGTACGTCTGTGTGTAAGAAACCAGTACATAATGGAGGGGCTGCCCAGCCCTCCCCAAATACGTATCCCTTTGAGAATATCAGCAGGTAAGAAATTTTGTATAGTTCCTGTACCAGCTGCTGCCAAGAGCAGCAAATAATAGTTGAAGTTGTTATTATCTAGACAGTCACGTTGTTGCAGCCCTTCTGAAGTCTGGAATAAAAAACTTAGCTCCATAGATGGCAGGTGTGGGTTCTTCAGTTGGACAGGTGTCTGAATGCCCCCTTTTCAGCCCTTTCAAAGCTGGGGGGGGCTTTTTTAACTGCATGTTTCAACTGCATGTTTCAGTCCTCATGCAACGGGCACTAGCATCTTGAGTGCACCAATGGACCAGGTGCTACCATGAACTAAAGACCTCTAGCTTGGAACCATACTAATGAGCTCCTCCTGGGACTGCCAATTCACATGCTAATGGAGTTTGCCTCGGGAAAGGGGCGAGTCAAGCCATTAGAAATACTGAAAACAAGCCAAATGAATACTCTGAATGGAAGCACATTTGTTCAGGTGGTCAAAACCAATAAACAGGAGATAAACAGCTACCTGCCTGCAGAAAAGTGTCTGGTGCACTTCAAATTTTTAGTGGGCATAAAACCTGCTCGTTCCTATCACGGTAATAAAAAGAGCATCGAGTCTTGAAATCCATGTTGGGAAGGAAATAAATCATCGCTAAGGTTTTACTTCCAACGTTTGTTGAGTAGAAAGGGGTAATGAAACAGGTCCTTTCTCTGCCACAGATGAAACACCCTGTCGTGGTTTCACCCCGGCTGTGGGCCGAGATCCACGCAGCTGCCTGCTCCTTAAAGTAAAAGAGCAGGGGAAGAGGGAAAAAGGGGGAAACAAGGGAAGGGAAAAGGAAGGGGCAAATAACTCCAAAACCAAGAAACTAAGAGGCCCGTGGGTTGGGATAAGGAGAGTTTACTAAGAGAACAGAAAGATAAAATATAACAATGCTAACAGGACTTTAGAGCAAAAGAATATGGAACTATTGATACCCAATGCAGTTTCTCCCCGAACCACACAACTCAGGCCGTACCACCCAGAGCTGTCCCGGAACCCGACCGTCCCCCCCAAGAAGCACGCGTCCCGCCACCGCCCCTCTTCTTCCTCCCCTCAGCCCCCCGTTATCCTGGGCAGGACGTCATTGGCATGGAATACTCTCTTTGGCCCATCTGGGTCACCTGTCCTGGCTTCGCCCCTCCTTTCTCATGAATAGAGAAATACGAAGAAGCTGAGAAAGTCCTTGACTGTCTGACTGCAACTAAGAACATCAGGGTGTTATCAGCACTGCTTGCATTTTGCCATGTGTGGCAACACATCACTCTGGTGTATCAGCCACTCCTCCCAGCCTGGTCCCATCAGCAAACTTGCTGAGGGTGCACTCTGCCCCATTATATAGACCATTGATGAACAGATTTGGATACAGTAGCTACCCCTGGGGTACACGGCTAGTTAGTAGCCTCCTACTAGACTTTGTACCACTGACCACCACCTGGTGTGGCCCTTCAGGCACTTTTCAGTCCACCTCACCGTCTTCTCATCCAGCTTGTACTTCATCAGTTTCTCTATGGGAGACAGTGCCAAGGCCTTCCTGAAGTCCAGGTAGAGAATATTCACTGCTCTCCCCTCATCTACCAGGGCAGTCACTTCATCATAGAAGCTTATCAAGTAGGTCCAGCGTGACCTCCCCTTGGTGAATCCATGCTGGCTACTCCTGATGACACGAGTGTCTGCTCAGTGGTTCGAATGCTTGGAGCAAGGGTTTTGCTCCTGCCTGTGCTCCCTTTGCCATCCAGCAGCGGTGCCTGCAAAGCTTCCACCTATAATGAGCGGAGCATCCTGGTGCAGGTACAGGAGAGGGAGAGCATTTCTGGAGCTGGTGGGGGAGGAAGGGGGTTGTTCTCTTCAACCCATCTGGAGGGGACAGGGCAGAGGGGTCCCGTGTGCATTTTCAAGGCACTGCATGACTGCTGGGTGAAAACTGCCCGTGGAAGTGTACAGAAAGATGGAGAAGTACCAGGAGAGCAATAAACACGGCACTTATCTTCTCCTTAATCACAGCTCAGCCTTCAGGAGGTCTGCAGGGAGAGCTAATGGATTAAAAACAGGTATTAAATGAAATCTTGGAAACGTTTCCCTCACCTGGCAGGACTGAGAAGCTGACGGTACACGAGAGCGCTCCCAGCATGTCTGAGCTGTAAGGGGCAGCCAAAGGAGCAAGGGCCACGGTTGCTTGTAGCTGACCATGGGCTTTAATAACATGAGTTTGTCCTGTGTGTGCCAAGGCCAATCCTGAAATTTCCAGATTATTTCCTTCAGCAGTCCCGGATGGGCTCAACAGCGTGTTCCTCAAGTTTTTTGCCTGAGGAGGTCAGTCTGGTTTACTTCACTATGGGTACTTGCTGCAGTGCTTGATCATCTGGACACAGGACTAGAGGTATCTTAAGTAAGTTTGCAGATGACACCAAATTGGGAGGAGCTGTTGACTCCATTGAGGATGGAGAAGCCTTGCAGAGGGACCTGGATGGGTCGGAGAGCTGGGCAATCACCAACCGCATGAAGTTTAACGAGGACAAGCACCAGATCCTGCACCTGGGAAGGGGCAACCCTGGCTGCAGAGACAGACTGGGGGATCAGACGCTGGAGCCAGCCATGCTGAGAGGGATTTGGGGGTCTTGGTTGACAGCAAATTAAACAAGACCCAGCAGTGTGCCTGGGCAGCCAGGGGGGCCAACCGTACCCTGGGGTGCATCAAGCTCAGCATTGCCAGTCAGTCCAGGGAGGTGACTGTCCTGCTCTATCCTGTGCTGGTGCAGCCTCACCTCAAGTACTGGGTGCAGTTCTGGGTGCTGCAGCACAGGAGGGACACAAAACTATTGGAGAGTGTCCAGAGGTGGGCAACGAGGATGGTGAAGGATGTGGAGGGGAAGTCCTATGAGGAGAGGCTGAAGTCCCTTGGTTTGTTCAGCCTGGAGAAGAGGAGGCTGAGGGGAGACCTCATCACCATCTGTGGCTTCCTGACGAGGGGGAGGGAAGGGGCAGGCACTGATCTCCTCTCTTTGGTGACCAGTGATAGAACCCGAGGGAATGGTGAGAAGCTGCAACAGGAGAGGTTTAGGTTGGATGTTGGGAAGAGGTTCTTTACTGAGAGGGTGGTTGGGCACTGGAACAGGCTGCCCAGGGAAGTGATCACAGCACCGATCTTGACCGAATTCAAGAAGCATCTGGATGATGCTCTCAGTCACACGCTCTGACTTGGCTGGGCCTGTGGGGAGCCAGGAGTTGGACTTGATGATCCTTATGGGTCCCTTCCAACTCAGGAGATTCTATGGTTCTGTGGTCTCCAGAGCTGGGCTCCATTCATAAGGCACGTGAGCCAAAGACTACAGCAGCATACCAAGAGATGCCTTGATCAGTTATTGATACGATCTGCACAAAATCTTGCAAAGGTGTCTTTTAAAATGCTTGTTTGTGTCCCTAAGTGCCTTTTTATCAGAAGGAAGGCTCCAAGATGTGTGCCTGAAGAAGAGGGGTCTGTCCTTCTGCCATGGGTGGCTGGGTGTGGATAGGAGCTCAGCAGGAAGGTTTTGGTGAGTGAAAGCACTGTTCACAACAGGGAAGCGGAGGTGGAATGTGTGGTTAATCATATACCTTAGTACAGCAGGTTTTAATGCCGGCTACATTCTCAAGCCATAGGGTATCACCTTTGGTGCTGCTTTCAGCAAGGCTGCAGAAAGCTTTCCTTCTCCTTCCTCTCCTGGGGACTCCTTCTCCTTTAAAACATTAGCAGCATTTGTGATAATTTTAGGGATTTATCCAGAATGTGTGAACTAGTCCCACCACTCAGGTGACAGCAGCACAGCCTGGTCCTAGGGCTCGTTTGCTTTCTCTTTTACTAAGTGGACAGGATGGTTGGAGTCCCTTCACGACCAGGTGGCTTGTGAGCCTTCGTGGAGGGGGCAGCTCTGCCCAGAGCTGAAACCAACACTGTGAACCAACTCCAAAAACTGAGCTTCGAGTGCTGTGGGCAAAGCTAGCACATCTGCTGGGAGAAAGCAAATGGCATTAATAAATGGTATCATAATTCAAAGTATTTTCTCAATGTAAGGCTAAATGAATGTAATGCACTTCTTAGGGACAAATCAACAGCAACCAGTCTAATCAAATCGACGTTTAAAATAATCCGACACAAGTAGAAAATCCTATTTAGCTAAGTAATGATGCCAGTCGTTTTATTCAATCACTTTCCCAGCATAAAGAGAATCCTTCATCTTTGAAGTCAGAGACATTAGTTTCTCCCTTTCCTAGCCCACTTCCCCTTGCTTTTCAGAGGGTCACTGGCTAGGACGTCCATCTCCTACAGTCCTTCTGCCATCACCACCTAAATAAAACCTCAGCAGGAGTCTGACACCATTAATAGACACCATTAATAGACACGTTAATAGACACCATTAGCACCTTCTGGTTGCCTTACACAACCACCAGGTGCCATATTGTCATTAGAGATTGCTTGAGCATCACTGAGAGTACAGACGCTACCACCCCCACCCACCCACCCACCCCCTTCCCCGTTAGATTTTAGACAAGCCCAGGCTGCACTCGCTCCCACCGCAGTTTTGGCAGCATGGAAAGGCCAGGTCAACAAGGTGTAGCCAAGCGCAGGTCAACATCAGGTCTGGTGGGTAGCTGCTGTGGGACCATGGGACACAGCAACAGCGCAGCAAAGCTGACCCCGCCGGTGGGTCCTGATGTCCTGAGTCAAGCAGCCGTGGTTAAAACAGGAGCAGGGTATTAACTCGGACAATGAGCCTGCCTCAAAAGAGCGCCTGCTCGCAGACCCCTGAGCTAACTCAGCCCACTGACAAGGCTGTATCAGTACCGTGCCTGCTCAAGAGGCAGCCCTGGGTGAAAGCGGGATGGAAGGAGATAGGCACAGGAGTTGGGAATGAGCAGCTGCTGAACTCACCGAATACACGCAAGCACTGCCGTCCTCTCCTAAGCCTGTGACACACACAGTCCCAACACTGCACTCACTATGCAATTTTAGGTCCTTGGCTTTGTTTGAATTCAAGGAACTTTTAACTCACTGCTAATTTGCCTCCTCTTTGTAATTGTATTTCTGAAATTAAGAATCATTGTTTCCCTTCTCTTTGTGCTCCGGAGAAGCAGTTGCACCTTTGTAGAGCTGTGATAACCAGCATGTGCAAAGGTCCGTAATTCAGGAACGTGCTTAGTCTTAGTTTCTTCCTCACCCAGGCTGCTGTTCGGTCTTTTCTAGACATCTCACAGCTTTGTGGGTGGGTGATCTACTGGCTTTGTCTTCCCAAACCATCTTCTTCCTGCCCAAGAGTCTCCAGACTCCAAAAATGATTTTGCCCCCCTACTTTTGCTCTTTTTAATTCCCAGAGTCCCAGCAGGGAAATAGCCCTTTCCTTTGGTCCTTGGCTCTGTCACCACATCTACTGCCTTGGTTAAAAAGGAGAAGTCCATACACGGGAAACTTCTTCAGAAGTTCTCCATTTAACAGGCTTGAATCTCCCCAGCTCTGGAGAGAAATGGCAATGAAGTTGCTTGTCTGTTACATGATCTGCCATCAGGAGACACTATCCCCTACACGAAAAGGAGCTTGTGTGAGCTGAGGGGTTCGAGCACATCTCAGCAGTTTGGGTGTACAAACTTTCCAAGAGTACCAGGTACAAAAGACACCACCGTGCCGTTCCAGCACCAGGTGCGCTGGTGAATTCAAAGACGTAAATGTAGGGATGTAGCCAATGCAACTACCTGAGCTCTGGCTTCCCAGGGACATCATGTCTCCTCTCTCTTTCCTCAGTCTGGGCACTGGAAGATGGGATACATGCAATCTCTGGTCTCCGAGATCCTGGAGATCATCCAAGGGCTGGGCTACTCAGATGGGGTGAAGAACCTCACTAACATGGAACATAATGGATAGCAAAGAGCAAGGGTGCCACAGGGGCTCTGCAGGCGGGGAGTGCAGGCCTGGGAATTCTTCCCCATTCCTCTTGTTCCCACTGGCTCCTGCAGTCCCCAGTTCTCTGTTAGCGTGGGCCTGTCCCAGTGCCCCCGCACAACGCTGTTCCCAGGGCACGAGGCAGTGTGGCAGAGAAATACACTGTTTGCTCTGGAACAGCAGGAGTGCCATCAGAACTCCTCAGAAGTGCCTTTGCAGTCCACATGACTTTACACAGAGATTACTGCACAGAGCATCCCCGTGTCTGCCCTGTGCCGAGCTCACTGGCCCCATGGTTTAATCGCTGTGGCTCCATGCTGTGCAAAAGCTGCCAAAGTGCTTCTGGACCGCAGCTGGTAACAGCAGCGATGGCTGTGCATGCCGAGTAGGATGTCCAAGCCATGACACCACCCTGGACTACAAGAGCCAGGTCCCATGTCTCCATCTGTAGCACAACAAACCGACAGCCTGGACAAATAACATGTGAAAAGCTGGGATTTTATTATATTTTCAAACACATGCATCTCCACAAAAGTGCCCGGCAGCTGGCTGTCCTGACAGGCATGGTGGCACGCTCAGTCACCCACCACAGCGGCACTGTCAGCAGGGGAGAGGGCTGCTGCAGGCTGCTCCCCAGGGATGGTGATGCTGTGAGCTCAGGGGAGGAGCTGGTCCTTGGGGAGGAATGGGAAATCATTGCTCAAAGGTGTCGTGTGAGCTCTGGAGCTGCGCGATCAAGTGAGCCAAACACCCTTCGTGTATTGCAGACTTGCTTCTTCATGCAGCCACCAAGAAGACTCAGCTGTCATTTTTTCCAGCTTATGCTGGTGGCACATGCCTGGGCTGGGGGGGAACGACGACACGACACTTTGAACGGAAGGTTTTAGCTGCACCCGTGTAAATCCCTGCTGTAATGGAGGCTGATGCCTGCATCTGCACTTCATTCCTACTGCAGCTCTGTCCCCTCTCCCCCTTCTCCTCTCTAATAAAGACATCCTGGCACGCATCACATTTTTCAGGAAGGCTCATAGTTGCCAGTTGTCCTGGCTTTGTCTTCATGCAGGCCTGGAAAAGAAAAGGCAGCCTCTTCCTCTGCCCCCATTAATTCCCCCGCTAATCAGATCACAATGAAAGGGAAGCGGCAGTGTAATTTAATTGTCCTCTGAGCACAGCAAGGTGGAGAGGGATGCTGGCGAGGAGGAGTCCTGCCCCTGAGATGGCTTCTTTATTCCCCTGGATTTTGCTTTGGAGGATGATGGGGGGAGGGGGGTGGGTGTCTCGCTTCAGCGTCCCCTCTCTAGGTCCCTTCTCATGCTGGCTGGGGACGGATTGCTGAAGTTTGCGGTGCTGCAGCATCCTCCCGTCCAGAGAAGGAGAAAATTGAGACATCCTCACTCTGTACTGGATGTAGGGGTGGGGGATGGGGATTAATTAAGCAATCCTTGCGCACAGCTCTGAAATACAAAGTGCTGTCAGGCAGCCCCTGTAACTTGGCAGAGCGTCGTTGGATCCTGTCCTGTCTCCAGCGAGTGGGAGTCGGGGGAGAGATCTGTGTTTGGAGTATTTCCTGCAGAGAGACAAGCTCCTTAACAAAGAGAGGAGCAGCAGCAGCAGCAGCAGCCAGAGTCACCACAGCTGATGTGGGTTGTGGAGTGGCTCTGGAGCTCAGTTTAAAAGCATCAGAGGCTCAGGCATGCCATTGAACTGCCTGGGGTGGGGAGGTGAGGTGCGCTCTGCTACCTGGGCACCAGTATGCCTCTGCGCTATGGGACTCTTGCCCCTGGGTTAAGCCTGTGGTACCAGAGGTTACAGCACAGTTTTTCCATCAGGGCTTGCAGCTTGGCTGGGATACCTTCTCTCCTATGCCAGCCTGTCTGCTACTACAGACAGACAGCTGCTGTGCTGCTGTGTGGTACAGTGTTTGCAATCTCACTTTTTCTTGAGCTTTTCTTTAAAGATGGTGTTGGCCCTTTTCGTGCCCTTAAATTCTTTGCATTCTACTAAAGCTTTCCTCAGTTTGAAATCCCTCAGGAAATTGTCACTGACAATTTGGAAATCCCATTAAAACAATTTTTTTTTACTGAGGACCTACTAGCTGGCATGGTGAGAAGGATCAAGAAAGGCATTGAGCTGGAGTTGAGGGACACTAGGACTTCCTTTTCCCACTTTGATCATGGGTGAATTTATTCTTGGAGGCTCTGATACATGTGAGCTCATATGTGACAGAGAGATCATCAGCAGGAGATTCCTCTGTTGCAGTGGAAGACACTGCATAGCTCTCCTTGCCAAAATGGCTGGAACAAGATGAGGGAAGAGAGTGGACAACCCCGAGCTTCTCTGAAGGAGGTAAGCAGGGGATTCAGGTCTAATCAGCAGGGATCCACTGGGCATGAAGCAAAGGCAGGAGGTGACACAGCTGGGACTGGGTCTGGCAGAGGACGTCCCACTCAACATACTCTAAAATCCACATGGGTAGATGGTGGGAAGTTTGCCTTGCTATGAGCCATTGTCCTGGTTTCAGCTAGGATAGGGCTGATTTTCTATAACTTCCTATTATTGTTATATCTCTCTCTGCTATCCCAGTAAACTCTCCTTATCCCAACCTGTGAGGTTTTCTTGGTTTTCTTTACCCTCCCTTCCCCCAATCTCCCCTCCTTCCCCCTTAGAACAAGTGGCTGTGTGGTGCTGGGCTGGGGTGAAACCACGACAGCGGTGAAGGAAGGGAGGGTAAGCAGCTGTGGCCTGCCTGTTGTCAGCCTGTCAGAGAGACAGCAAAGTCTCCTTCCTCTCAGTACTGGCCTGATGTCCAGCCCCTGCTGTTGCCCAGAGCCTTGTGCCATGGCTGTAGGTGATGGATTTCCCATCCTGCCATGCAGAGAGAGATGTTCTCTGCTCCTGCTTCTTCTGTGTCTCCACAGCCTTCCCTCTTCTCTGAACATGCTGTGCAGGGGGAGGAGGTGTGGGGGTGAGGAGTGTGTGTGTCTGTGTGTGTGTCTGTGTCCCTGTCCCAGCTAGCTGCAGAAAGAGGGTGAGGGAGCTGTGTTCTCCTCCTGTGTCCAGGTGAGAAAGAGTATTAAAGAGATGCTGTGGGTTAAGGTTGCTCCACGTGGGGCTGCAGCTGCCAGACACAGCCCAAACAGAGAGAGGTTTTCAAGGAGAAAGTGTGTGGGGGGTACTGGTCCATCCTCAGCTCTCTGGCAGATCCCAGAGGAAGGGTGGTGGCTGCTCATGAGAGTGGCCACTTACCTGGCACAGGAGGCAGGTTGGATACAGGACCAGCACTGAGAAAATGCTGTGGCAGCTCTGCAGGGAAAGGTACGTTTCTGTGCCTGGATGCGTGCTGTACAGCTGCCTGGAGAAAAGGCTGGAGCTAGAAGAGCAGGAGGCCTGGCAGTAACACCCCAAGCAATGCTTGTGGCTAACATCTCTGGGGGTTAGTGGCTAACAACTCCATAAGCTTTCTACTGCAATCCTGAGTTCTGTTCCATATCTTCCACTTGCTCTCAACCCCCTTGCGTAACTGGGCACTAGTGCCCTACCACTAGTTCCCCAGCATGGATCTCCTTATGTCTCCTCGAGTTCATCCTACCACCTTGCTCAGTCTGACTGAGCTTTTTAAGTCCCAACCTTCCTTCCTTCCTGTAGCAAGGCCTCCTCTCTCTCTGTGTTGGCAGGGGGTGGAAAGCTGCAGCCCGGATACTTGGGATGAATTTGAAACAAGTGAAAACAAGGTCACTCTAATTGCTGGCATCACTGGACTTGTCAATAACAGGAGTCTCCTGTTGATTTATAGATGACCTGGATTTAAATAGTCACACCACAGTGTGCATCACCTGTGGAAACCTCTCACTAGCCCTTTAACTGCTGCTGGGCACTAGAGGCCATTAGCTCCATGAACTGCGACTGATTTTTGAGGTTTGGACTGTTAGGTGCTCTCTGCCCTGAAATTCCCAACCTGGTCTTCAGCTCCTCTCCCTCATCAAGACCAAAAGGTCCTGCTGGTAAAATATTCCCCTTTCCTCACTTTAAAATGTCTGGATTAGAAAGTCTGCATGCTTCTGACTTCCCCGCCAGGTATCTTGCAATTAATTAAGCCCAGGTCACATCTGAATATCTTTTGAGACAGAGGCCTGATACTAATCCACTGGCATGGGAAAAGGCATACGAAGATAATTCCTTCTGCATCCCTTTTAATATAGGAAGAATGTCTTTCAGATGGAGAGTCCCTTCCTTACGTATTACTGTTTTCATTTAACTCCTACCAAATAAAGATGTATATTGATGTGCTTTTCAGAATTTTGACCCCTGAATCACCACTGGATCAGACAGCTACTGCTGGCCATTGTCCAGTCTACTGCAGGCTGGCTGGTTCTGCAACATCAGGTTGAGATGGGCTGGTAACAATCTCCCCTGTGAAGAGTGGCCCTCACCTGCTTGGATTAGGCTTAGGCTTCTGACCAAAAGTGGTGGGAAATGCTCTGCAGGAACATGGCTGTTCTAAAATCCTGACAGAAGTAGATAGGAGCAAGGATATACGTAGTTCATCAAGTGACTTCATCTGCCAAGTCCTGGTTCCCAGCCCCGTGTCTCCTTAGTAGCTATGTATTCATTGCTTCCAGGTCCCCTGTTCCTTGCCGGCCCTTCTGAAGTAATTTATCCTGGTTTGGAGCTGAATATTTGTCTTCCAGCTTGCTCTCCTAACTGGTTAATACCTAATCTGTGTCTAAATCAGATCCCAAGTTCCAACATGGACGTCACTAACAGCACAGCTGCTGAACAGGCAAAGTAAGAAATAAGCAAACCAGAATGGCAGGCAAACGCACTCTGACACTTGAGATGTTTATAACCCAGACTATTTACAGTGAGATGTCAAGCATCATCTGAAGATAAGCAGAGAGTCTTGTAAGCAAGCAAGCAAGCAAAAGAACAGCAGCTTAAAAACACGCATAAAGTGCCTCTGAGCCTGGTCACTTGAAGGATGGCTCAGGTATGACAAAACCAGGCCCTTTGCTTGCCATGTCATAAGGAACTGCAATATCAGACAACCTAAAAAATGCAACCTGATTTCATTACTGGTGTGTATAAGTATAAATCCCATTGAATCACAGAATGGTTAAGGTAGGAAGGGACCTTAAAGATCATCAAGTTCCAATCCCCCTGCCACGGGCAAGGACAGCTCTCACTTGACCAGGCTGTCCAAGGTCCCATCCAACCCAGCCTTGAACACCTCCAGGGATGGGGCATCCACCACCTTCCTGGGCAACCTGTGCCAGTGCCTCACCACCCTCATAGTAAAGAATTTCTTCCCCCTTCCAATTTAAAACCATTAAAACTTCTACCCCCTTCCAATTTAAAGCCATTCCCCTTGTCCTATCACTCCATGCCTTTCTAAAAGTCCCTCCCCAGCTTTCCTGTAGGCCCCTTCAGGCACTGGAAGGCCACTATAAGGTTCCCCTGGAGCCTTCTTTTCTCCGGGATGAACAACCCCAACTGTCTCAGCCTGTCTTTACAGGAGAGGTGCTCCAGCCCTCTAATCATCTTTGTGGCCCTCCTCTGGACCCGTTCCAACAGTTCCATGTCCTTACATTAGGCACTGTAGAGCTGGACACAGTTCTCCGGGTGAGGTCTCACAAGAGCAGAGTAGGGGGCAGAATCACCTCCCTTGATCTGCAGGCCACGCTCCTTTTGATGCAGCCCAGGATACGTTGGCCTTCTGGGCTGTAGGCACACATTGTCAGTTCGTGTCAAGCTTCTCATCCATCATGACCCCCAAGTCCTTCTCTGCAGGGCTGCTCTCTGTCACTTCATCTCCCAGCCTGTATTGATGACAAGGATTGCTCTGACTCATGTGCAAGACCTTGCACTTGTCCTTGTTGAACCTCATGTGGTTCACATGGGCCCACTTCTCCAGGTCCCTCTGGATGACATCCTGTCCTTCCAGTATGTCAACTGCACCACTCAGCTTGGTGTCATCTGAAAACTTGCTGAGGGTGCACTCAACCTCACTGTCAATGTCATCAATGAAGATATAAAATAATACCGGTCCCAGTACGGCCCCCTGAGGGACACCGCTTGCCTTGCCTCCACTTGACCTGCAGGATGTCCTGGTCTGTCACAGTTTCTGATGGGTTTTTCTTCTAAGTAAGCTTTGTAGAGAACTTGCCAAGCAGCAGTCCCTGTTGGGGAAAAGCTAGATGTTGATAGCAGTCACTGCAACCTTGAAAGCTTAAGGAGAAACTCTTTATTTTATAGATAGAGGATATCTTTCTGGAGACCAAATTGTTTCAATTTGAAATTGAACCACAACTTGTTTCATTTGCGCTCACAGCATTATTCATCAGTGCCTTGTGAAGGGCAAATTCTAGGAAAAAGGCTCTTAAGCTGAAGGTGAGGCTGTAAGTACATGTGCTTGTGCCTGTCTGTATACACATTTTTATACACATACATATGCCCTTTATAAATTACTTGCACCAGAAAGAAAGGTATGGTTTCCCTCAAAGATGTTCTCCTCTACATGAGAGGCAAGGTGTGGGACACGGTGCCCTTAAGTGAGGTTGTCTTAGCTCCAGTATCTATGTACTAAGTTAACTCAAGGTTTACCTGATTTTAAACCCTGTATGAAGCTCTCAGGCAAAATATCCACAAGACCACTGTCCCTTCAGTGTCTTGTATCCCTGCTTCTCATGCAGGGACCTTGACAGTCCCTTTTCAGCCTCCAAACCCATGACATTTTTGGGGAGTGGGATGTGCTGAGGTCACCTCTTCCCCCCACCCTTTCTTGCTGGGGACTAGTGGTGGAGTTGGAAGGACTTAGACGTGGAAGATCAGCAGCACTGCCAGGTTCTAAAGTAAGATAGAAGGAAGATAAGGATTAAGATATGGGGAGGGACTGAATAGTTTAAGACAGTTGCCTAGGAAGAAAAGGATGGTGAAGCTCCCAGAGGAATCATTATTTGCTTGCTTATGTGATTTCACTGGGTCTCTCTAGTTCGTGGGTTTTCAGGCAGCATCTTTGTGATCACCAGGAAGGTTTTTCTCCACAAAGCACCACATACAGTGTGGGACTGATCACTATGGGATGTTGCAAGGGCAGAAACCATAAACATATTCAAAGAGACATGGAAAAAAAGAAATCAGCAGATGAATTTGGTGTTAGACAAGGTGTAATCTCTGACTTAGCAACTGTCTGTTTAGGAATGTCTCCTTCCCCATGGTCTTGGTTTTTCACTCCCTTCTAAGCTTATTCCACTGATTATATTGGTACCTGGTCCCAGTGATCTCTTGCTCCCACTTAATATTTTTTAAGTTTAAATTTTTAAGTTTAAAATTAGGAGATATGAAGCTTTGTTCTTTCCAGTCTGTTCTTGGGAACTGCTAACATTCTTGGTGAAGGCAGCTTTGAGCACTGCACTGCTCCTGTGACTGTGGTCCACCACTTACAACAAGGTCTGGCTTTCCCCAGCTTAAAGTGGGGTATTTTTCTCTGCTGGTTACAGAGCTTTTGTAACTCTGACACACCTTATACCCCTTTTCTCAAGGGTCAAGATGTGGATCTTATCCCACAAATCCCAGCCCTGATTCTGGAAGGGCCCCCTACTCAGATGACAGCTATTTACTTATTTCACCTGAAGATCCAGCCTTCACAGTGAAAGAAGGAGCTGGGGGGAAAAAAAGAGAGAATTTTAATTAATGCTACTGGTGGTTTATGGAAGAAATGCAGTAAGAACCACCTTCAGTGTCAGACTGATAATAAACCAATTTAAAAATTACTTTTCCTCCTTTGAAATCAAAAATAATTAACTCTCCAGCGCTGGCAATGTAATAACAGCTCTGAGTGGTACTGCATATCTTTAGTACCTTAGTTGTCCAGTTATGAGAGGCCCTCGGGGACAGGGTTTATAAAAAGTCTATTATCTCTGTATCAAAGTGGGATTTTTTTTTTCATTTTAGAGAGTTCATGGTCACAGAAAAGTCAGGTTTTGCACAAGCAGTAATAAACAACAAGGATGACTGTCTGCTGGGCAACACGGATATATGGAAACGGTCAGACGTTTATTTCCCTGGATGCTTAGGAAGAGATTTGGGGGGGTTGCATTTGCTGAAGTTACCCCCAAATCTTGCCTGGGTGTCGAAAACTCCCAGTGGGAATACTGAGCAAACAGGAGTATTTTCCTTGATCAAGAATCATTAAGAGCAGAATCTCACCATGCTTCGGTGGTTTTGCCAGCCACTGCCTGTCTTCAAGGCTAAATATGTTCTGTGATAAAACTTTTTGGTCCTCTGTGCTTTAGGAAGACTCCCTGGATCTCTGTGCATGGTAAGGTGCACATGTCTGCTCCGTATGATGGGATGAACACAACTTCCAGCCCCAGCTCTGTGGGGACCAGGCCACATCTTCCCAATTGCCAGAGAGCAGAAAGGGGACTGGGCTTGGCTTGCAGAAGCCACACAGGGGAAGAAAAAGTAAAAAAAAGGAAAAAATAAACGGAGTTTGCAGATGCACAAACTAACTGAAGTCTGGAGGCCACCCAGTCTGAAGTCCTGCTCACAGCAGGCCCAATTAAAGCCCAATTAAAGGTTATTTATGGTTTTCCCCAGCTGAGTATCTCCAAGAAGGGAGATTTCATAACTTCCTTTAGCACCATTTCAGTCTTTGGTGACCTTTATAATAAGGAAGCTTTTTCTATACCACATTTGAATTTCTCACATTCCACCTTGTACCTGTTGCCTCTGCTGCTACAGCACATCTCTGAGGAAAGTCTGGCTCCATCTTCTCCATGCCTTCCCATGGGAAGGGCAATAAGATCTCTCCTTCCCATCTCCCTTCTCATCTTACGGCTGAAGAAACCCAGTTCTCACAGCCTCTCCCCATGTGTCATAGGCTGCTGTTCAGCAACTGTCTTAGCAACCTGCCACTGAACTCTGTGTTACTCTCTATCTTTACTGGGGACCCCCAAACTGCACACGATACTCCAGATGCGTTGTTTGGATGGGTGAAAAAACCCCATGATTCTGCACCTGGAAACCCCAAATTTAGTGTCAGCAACATGCTCCCGATCTCCCCTCCCTTTACCTCACAAGTTTCAGCAGGTGATTAAAACCAAAAATAGGTGTAGGCATCAGATCAGCCATAAGTCCAAACTGTCACAGGTCCAGGCTCTGAACGCCCTCTGAAATGCGAGTGTTCCTGCATGCTGTGGCAAAGGCAGCAGTTGAGTGTGAAGTTCAGCTGCACCCCATCTGTGAGCAGTTGTACCAGCGCTGGAGCACAGCCCACTCCCCCTGCTCTGAGGTGACCACAGTGGCAGCAGATCCCGGGCTGGAAGGAGAAATGGGTATGGGACCCTGCGACCACACGCAAGGCAAGAGGGGGTTGTTGGGGTAAAGCTACTTGGAGAAATGACATGAAATAAGAACTTCAGGACTAGAAATGTACAACCTTTGACACTCTGTGGCTTTTGCAGGGGGAGAAGGAAGGCATAGGGATGCATGCAGGGAGCTGGGGGCTGTGGGGATGAACTGAACTCCGCAGTCCCTCGTGTTTCCTTCCATGATTGTTATTTGCTCGGCGATTGCGGAAGTTCAGCAGTTCCTTTCTCTGGCAACGAGTGGGTGGGTGGGGAGGGAGGAACAGAGCTAACGTGGTGGGTTTTAAGAAGCATCTGCTGAGGCAAAAAGCAGAGCCGAAGGAAATGCAAGGGACTGTGGAGCCTTCCCTCCCACCCGCCGTGCTGCTGTTACTGGCAGGCAGCGGAGTAATGTCTTCACGTGGCTTGAAACAGCTTGTTAAATATTGTTAAATGGCTTAAACATTCTCAAGGAGATTTGGATTAAAGTACAGACTTTCAGTACTTTTTACTATTTATATTTGCAACTGATTTCCCCCCACCCCCACCCCGTTCTCAGGCTGAGACTGTGTATATTTCTGTGACAAATCGCTTACCCTAATTATTGTGCCATTTAGAACAAAAAAGCAAGGGGCTGGCAGTGAGAGAAGGTTTTGCTATATTATGCATGTATGTTTACATATTCCATTTTATTCTAATGGACTCTTCTAGGCACATGAGAGGCCCAGGTTACCTGAGAGGCAGATGCCAGCATAGAAAATTTATTTTAACAACAAAGCCTGATGTTGAAGCCAAGATGTCCCATCCAGAAGGCTGAATTATCAGGACATGTGCATGTAGGATGCTTCTTTTCATAGCCCTCTCTTGCCCTGCAGTATTCACTCACTCAGAGCTGCTGCCTTGCCATTTTGCTGCATCATAAATCCTCTCAAGAAGCTGTTTTTGATGCATGGGAGTGGTTTTTACTTTATCTTTGGTTTTCAGAAGCAAACGGGCGGATGCCTTGACAGAGAGGAGAGTGAATGAACCTCACAAAACTCACAGAGGCCTCACACAGCTCATTAACATTGAAAGAAGTCCTGTGCTGTGCTGCCAGCACTGTTAAAACATCACCGGTTATTTATGCCGCCGCCGCAGCCAAACACTTCATTAACGACTGTAAATGAGCAGCGAGCTTGATGAACATATGAAGTTGCCAAGTCCCACCCCACATAACCCAGTGCCCGTCGCTGCCCTTGGGCACTGCACTGCCGGCTGCAGCCCCGCACAGGGAGTCCGGGGCTGCATTTGCTGCAGGGCTGCGCTTTGTGGGAGCTTCAGCACTGTTGCCGCAGTCTCATGTTTCATAAAGTTGGGTGCTAATTGAAAAGTGCTTGTCCTGGTTCAGTTCAGGTGCTTCGTGCTGCCCGTGTGGTTTTCATAGGGAGGAGTAAGCCAACAACCCTGCTGCTAATGAAGAATTGAGGTTCGAACATAAAGTAGCAATTCACTGCAGGTCACGCAGGAAAAATGCCTCTGCCTGTCCAGAGCTGTTGTATTTCTTCAGCGTGCGGGGGATTTTTCTGACACTCCTGAAGTTAAGCTGCCAGCAGGTTATAAAACAAAAGGGATTCAATTAGAGCCTGTCTATTCCTCATCCAGGGTGCCCAGGCTTCCTTGCCACGCAAGCTCTGTAACGGCAAGAAGCCACGTGCTGCTCCACCCAATACTCCAGAGTTGATCCCTGGGAGCTGCTCCACTGTGAGAAACGACCCCATCTGCAAACCTCACCTCATCTCTGGGCCCTCCACCAGCACTGTTGGGTTCCAGGCTCCTCTGGGGTGTTGGACCTGGCAAGCCCACCCCGCTAGACAGGGCTTGGGTCAGTGACAAAAGTCCCAACAGAGGAGCTGGATGCTACAGATCTGGAGTGATACAATCTTCTACTTGTTGGGGACGAGAAAGATTTCCTTTCAGAAAGGTCAAAAACGAGTCGTTCAGAGAGCCAGAAATGGGTGGCTCCCTCATGGAAATGCTGACAAACTCTGCTGTGTGCAGACTAACTGCCTCTGTGCCCACAGTCATCCATTTGGTACTTTCCCAAGACAGTTTCCAGAGGTCAACTACTGTCAAATAATTGTTACAAGGAAAGATGTTAGCATAAAAATAAGCATATTATTTTTGAGAGAAGCTAATTAGATTCCCCAAAGCCTACAGCCTGTCATTCTGAGAAGCCTCTTGATTTCAAGTCCATCTTAATAGAGACAAGAAGTGAAAGTGGCAACCAGTAATGACCATTACAAACCTTATTATATATAACAAATGTGAATAACAGATAGTCTGAGGGCTGTGCAAACAAGTCACCAGCTAGGAAAGAGACAGCTGATGGAGGAAGATAAAACATTAATGAAAAAATCCTGGGTTTAAGGATTAAGAGCAAGAAGGCAATACTTAAGTATACTAAGACCTAATGAAATCCTTGCTATTATACAGGAGAATAAGATTTAAAGGGGCCGCCTGGGTCATCAAGTCATCATGCTATCCGTAGTGCCTTACCATATAATCCTCTTCACGGAAATAGTGATCCTAATGTTAAAGTAGTTCTTTCTGTCTCCCAGTCCCAAGGGGAGCATAGAAACCATTCTATAACCCAATAATTTGGCTGGTTATAATCTCCTTGTGATTTCATATTTAAATTTGTCTCTTGGCATTTCACACCTGTTTTCTCTGACAAAAAAAAAAATCACTCATCAAGTTCAGTAATGCCTTTTCCTTTTGTTAGTACTGGGAGGTCCAGTGTTAAAGAAGGCAGAGTTCCCAATTGAGGTACACAAAAAGAAGAAATATTCACTGAATATTTATGTTCTGTTTTGGAAAGAAACGGGGTGTGTTTATTTCACAGGAAGGAAGAAGTACTTTCTATCTCATCAGTAGCAATGAAGAACGTCAAATAGCAACCACTAGAGTGATGTACCATAGCAGTAGCAGAAAAACTGTGACCAAGAATATTTAAAGTGGTGTCTGAGGAGTTTCCTGAATCACTGACAGTGCTCTTGTATAAAATACTGAAAGAAGGGGGAAGCAAGAAAGAACAAGAAGAGTGCTGAAGTTACAATGTTGATGAAACAGCATGAACCAGGGCTGTCTTTAGAGATCACGGCATCCTGGGCACCACTCCTCTTGCACATACAGAAGACTTTGGTTGTATGTCTGTCTGGTATCTCCTGCAGACAATCCGAGCATCCGTGCAGCTGGTGTCCTGCTGATCACATGAGAGCCAGAAGCACGCCAGCCCCTTGAAACTGTGAGTCCATTCTTAAAAATGGTATTGCGATTATCTGTGCTTCCCAAGCCAAACTGGTCTGACACTAGTCCCATGGAAAATCCTGGCTAAGCAGATAGGGTATGTGGATAAAGCATTAATGAAAGGTAGCACGGTCAATGACAGCCAATGCCAAAACCTATTTTCTTAAAAGCAATCAATGAAACCTCTTATAAAAATGAGATTTCATATTTATATTATTAAAGGTATCTTTATAGATCGCTGGAAATCAGAGATGGCTATTTGACAGTTTCATGTGTCTTTCTGATTAAAAAAGAAGCAATTAAAAATATAAGTGTAGCCTGGAGTACATTGGTGAGATTAAAGACTGGTTCATAGGTGTCCAAGTAATTGTCAAAGAGAAAGAGCTCAGTAAGTAGTTTTCAAGTTCATCCAGAGAAGATCAAGAACTGACTTTGGTTGTGATCTATAAATACAAGCCAGGGCAACAATTTCCGGCAGTAGGTAGCTCTATCATCTCACTAAGCTGGATTTGTCAAACAGTGTAGCTAAGACCGGAGCTACACAAATTCCAGGTAGGAAGAGGAGAAGATTTTGAACAGGGAGCAGCCAACAGTTAGCCCAGTTCCTCAGGCAAAGAGTGGAGTTCACCACAGTTTGAAAACTTCCACTGCTCTTTGCCCAGAGAAACTCAATGCCGGCAGCCCCTGCAAGGGCTGACGAGCAGCGGGGGCAGCAAGTCTGACTCAGGGGAACTTAGTGTGCCTTACTGTTTTGGTAAGGGGCATGGGTGTCTTTCCATCTTAATTACGTCCGTTTCTTCCCACAGTGGGCAGTGGTGGTGTCACCTCACAGGACGTGCCTTGTTATGAGCTCTCCAGTTGGTGAGCCCATCAGTTCCCAGGGGACTGCAGAGAACCAGCAAGAGCATCACACCTTGCGTGGGTATTTCATAGTGCCTGTCACTGCATCTAAGCTTTGCCTCTCTCTTCTTCACAGTGGTGTGCAGGACAGCCACCAAACCTGGGTCAGATATAACAACACACATTTGTGATAACTCTTGCAGTAGCAAGCACCTCATCATTGCCTCTATTCACCGTGTTTCAAACAGCTGCCTGGGCTATTTTCAAGCCAGGTGCTTGAATTTCACTATCTGATCTGCTGCAAGGGAATCACTCAGCTAAATATCTGACATCATATCACAGTACTTCTGGCACTGCAACTTCTGTGACATTAGCTTGGGAAGAGAGGAACCTGCATAACCAGCTCCCTAAGTATCTAGTCTCAGTAAAAGACTTCTGGGGCAATCTAAAAAGCATTAGATGATGGGGGAATAAACTAGCAGAGAGACTCAGCTGACCAGCAATGCCCACCAGAATCCCAAATGAGGACAAACACTTTCCTGGTAGGAAGATCATCTTGGCCCTGCCAAAGATGTCAATGCCATCTGGGGTCTTGTTGCACTGTGTGCTTGCTGCTTAGAGGACAAACAAGTCTCCGTTTTTAGAACAAAAAGGTGCACAAAGTGAAAACTTGGGGTAGTCACAGTAATGGAATCTCTGGCACTTTTCCATAAGCCACTGGTGACGTAGCATCAGAGAAGACCTGTAGAGTGAACCAGTTTGTCTTTGGGGTGGGGAGGCTGGGATGGGGTTTGGACTGGTGCAGTGACTCACTGTTAGTAGCTGGAGTATATTAGGAGTGCTTCTGGAGCAAGACTTTGGCTTCTATTGCCTGTGTGTTCCAAGACTGCTCCACTCTGCAAGCCAAAGCAGGAGGCAGGGGACAACCAGGAAAGTCTCATCAAAAGCACTCACCTAATCCAAAATAAAATGCTGATGCTGAGATATCTACAGATGCTCAGGCTGCAGTATGCAGGAGACTAATGGAGATGAATATTTAGGGTTATCAAACTGTGAGAAAAATTGCTACTACTGGCACATCTTTTTCTTATGGTGGAGCTGCTTAATGGAGGAAGCATTTTTTTCCTTCACGTCATCACAGAAGGTCAACCGACTTTGTAAGGGTGCCAGACTCTCACGTCTGCTGTTAAAGTGATGGAACTTCTGTGCCTAATCACACCATGGCTAATAATGACAAGGGAAGGGCAATCTTGCTTATTCACTTTTTTTTCTTTTACTTAAGTAGCTTGAAAAACGTGCATATATATATATAAATATATATATACTATGCGGTGTCTTCATATGTCACTGGAAGGAAATATAAATGCCATGAGTACATTCTTTCTTGTATACGACTCTCTCTGAAAATGCGGAATCTTAGCACATAGAAGTGCTTGCTTTTAATGCAAAACCAGTGTTGGGCATACTCTGCAGGATCTGATCCAAAGCTTTCTGAAGTCTATGGAAAGTCATCTTTGACGGGGCTCTGAACAGGCTCACGGAGCTGTTTCCCACACTGTGAACTGGCTTAGAAGTACCCTGATAGTATCTTTTTCAAAAATGTCCACAAAATCAAGGCATACAGAGTGAGACAGACAGCATGTAGGAGAGATCTACCTGCCTGTCCTACCTGTTTCAGCAAAACAAGTCAAAACATCTGTCAAGACATAGAAAGGTTGAGTCTACAAAGCTCTAAGTGTTCTTTGAGGTGATGAAAGCTCTTACCTTCCATTGACCTCTCTGGAGAATCAAGCACCGTAAGTGTCAAATCCCAAGGCTTAGTGAGGCAGGAAGTCTTTTTCCCTTCTCTTTTTCCTTTGGACATCAGTAGCTTTGCTTTGTTTTCCTCTGTTCTGGTTCTTTGTGTTGCAGGCAGGGAAGGAGAAAGACTGAAGTATGCAAGCCCAGACATTTTCTCTTGACTTATGACATGGCATGAATATGCTATAATGGCAGGAGTCTGTATTTATTGTCAGAATTTCATTTCAATTCTTGTTCCTTACCTGCCCATCCTTTCTAATATTCCCTGGATACAAGGAAATGCCATTGCAGTGGCCTTTGATATATTGGATAGGGGATGGTTGCTGGCAAAGTAGTAATGATCAAAGGATGACACACTTCTCTTTATATGTATGGAAAGACATTTTTAGTTATTCAGAAGCAGCACTGAAAAAAATCCATGTCCCAATTAAGGCATGAACTCTGTGGCTTGTGAGGTGCAGGGAAGTGGTTGCAAGTCCCCTCTGCAGAAACTGCTTGAGAAATGGCAGGAATGGGTGCTGTAACAGCAGCAGAGGGAGAAAACATCACAAATATCAACAGGATGGGAACAAGTGATGCCATCATCATCCATCTGTGTGAGCTTCTCCATAGCTGTTGTGAAAAGTTCCTAGTTTTTCTGATGCCTGTGAGCACGGACTGCTGCTAATTGTCTGTATGCCTACCAGGCAGCATGGCTACATCCCCTTGCTGTGGGTTTGTCCTGGTTTCAGTCAGGATAGAGTTAACTCCATTTGTAGCAGCTGATGGAACGCTGTGTTTGGGAGTTAAAATGAAAGCAGTGCTGATAACACCCTGATGTTCTTAGCTGCAGTCAGACAGTCAAGGACTTTCTTAGCTTCTTCTATTTCTCTATTCTTGAGAAAGGAGGGGCGAAGCCAGGACAGGTGACCCAGATGGGCCAAAGAGAATATTCCATGCCAATTACGTCCTGCCTAGGAAAAACGGGGGACTGTTGGGAAGAAGAAGAGGGGCGGTCTCGGGACGCGTGCTTCTTGGGGGAACGGTCGGGTTCCGGGACAGCTCTGGGTGGTCCGGCCTGAGTTGTGTGGTTCGGTGAGAAACTGCATTGTGTATCAATAGTTTCATATTCTTTTGCTCTAAAGTCCTGTTAGCATTGTTGTATTTTATCTTTCTGTTATCTTAGTAAACTATCCTTATCCCAACCCACGGGCCTCTTAGTTTCTTGGTTTTGGAGTTATTTGCCCCTTCCTTTTCCCTTCCCTTGTTTCCCTTTCCCTTTTTCCCTCTTCCCCTGCTCTTTTACTTTAAGAAGCAGGCAACTGCGTGGATCTCAGCCCACAGCCGGGGTGAAACCACGACAGTCTTTTTGGCGCCCAACGTGGGGCACGAAAGGTTGGGATAACGGTAGCTCTGACCCTATTGTAATTAAGACAAAGCTGTGATAAGTACTGTTGTTTAAGCAGTCTCCGATCACGATGCTGTGGTATTTATTCACATGGCTGTGGTCACAGCTGTGGCCGCGAAAGTACCATACGCTGTATGCAATCCTGGCAGGATTTTTTACCATGTCAAGGCTGCGTTTCCTGGTCTGGTTCTTGTCTTTTGTGATGACAATCTATGATACAGTAATATTGAGGATCGTGAACTTGTGCTGGTATTTGTATGAGAGCTTGCTGCCCTGTCCATTCCTTGGACAGGGAGGGTTTAGTAATGGCAGCTGGCATGGTGGGAGTTCTGTTTTCTTTTCCTTTGGGCTAAATACAACAGCTCTGCTAGCAGTCTTTAAAAACTTTCAATATCCCTGGGATATTCCAACTAGCATTTTGCTGTTTTTCAGTTTGGTGCAGACGGTTCAGTTGTTGTCAAATATTAAGCAGAGGTTTATGAATACCACTCAAGATTTTTCTGTGAGGCCAGATAATCGTGAGTGGCAGGGCAAGTGGCAGAGCATGGGCAAGTACCTAGGCACTTTCTTAACTCCGGTGGTTTGGAGTTTCACTCCTGAGCAGTTACAAGACCCTGAAAAAGTGACTGCATATCTGAAAAGAAATTGCTCTAAGCTTGCCAGAGATACACACCTTACTGCACTGTGCTGGGCCCTGGCCACTATTTACAAAACATTGCTTGATAACAGGCAGCACTGTCAGTACTGTCAGCACTGTCAGAAGGAAAAGAATGAAAACAGACCAGCAAAGACTGCAGCTGCTGCAACCCCTATGACTGGCACTGCACCTACTGCAACCACTGTGACTAGCACTAAGGCCACTGTGACTAGCACTAAGGCCACTATGACTAGCACTGTGGCTACTGCAACTTGTCCAACTGATGCTGCAGCTACTGCAACCCCTACAGCAGATACTGATGATAAAACAAAAAACCAACCCCCGCCAGTGTCTGTTGCTCCTGTACAAAAGAGGAAACAAAGGAAATCAGTTCATGTAGTGAAGGATGAGGATGAATCAGGGCCATCTGGAGCATGTCAGGATGACGCAGGGTCATCTCAAGCATCTCAGGATGGAGCAGGGCCATCTCAAGCACCTCAGGATAAAGCAGGGCCATCTCAAGCCCCTCAGGATAGAGCAAGGCCATCTCAGGCATTTCAGGATGAGGCAGAATCAGAGGTTGTCACACGATCCCTGACCCTGAGTGAGCTGCGTGAGGTTCGAAAAGATTTCAGCCGCCGCCCAGGTGAGCACATCATCACTTGGTTGCTCCGATGCTGGGATCAAGGGGCCGATAGTCTGGAATTAGATGGCAGGGAGGCCAAGCAGTTGGGATCCCTAGCTAGAGAAGGAGGCATTGACAAGGAAATTGGGAAAAAGCCAGAAACCCTCAGCCTCTGGAGGCGACTACTGTCAAGTGTGGAGGAAAGGTATCCCATAAAGGACTATATTACATGTCAGTCACCCAAGTGTAACAACATAGAGGCAGTTATCCAGTACCTGAGAGAATTAGCTGTACGGGAGATCATTTATTATGATCTGGGCAAATGGCAGTCTGACCCTGATGAAGTTGTATGCACCGCAGATATGTGGCGTAAGGTTGTACGAAGTGCACCAGCAGGGCACACCAATTCATTAGCATCAATAGACTGGGATAATATGTATCCACCAACTGTAAGTGAAGTGTCCTGCCGACTCCGGAAATATCAGGACAATGTTTCCCAATCTGTGATTGCAGCGGTAGAGAAACTGGTCGAACGACTTGACAAAAATTTGTGCAACTCCCAACCCGTATCGTTGTGTGAGGTTGCAGCTACTGGGAGAAAGCGTCCATCATCCCAGAAGGGAGGATACAGAAGGTACACACCACGAGACACGCTGCGACAGCAGCTGTGGTTTGAACTGTGTGACCATGGTGAGGACATGAGGAAGTGGCATAGGCAGCCCACCTCAGCCCTCCAGGCACGAGTAAATGAGCTGCGAGGTAAAAGACAACGCGATTTTGCCAGGAAGAAGGCTGCACCAGTGAGCAGCCAATATGATCAGCAACAATAGAGGAGCCCTGCCTCCAGCCAGGTGGAGGAGAGGGATAACCGTGCTTATTGGACTGTGTGGATCCGATGGCCTGGTACGTCAGACCCACAGGAGTACAAGGCTCTGGTGGATACTGGTGCCCAGTGTACTCTAATGCCATCGAATCACGTAGGGACAGAACCTGTCAGCATTTCTGGAGTGACAGGGGGCTCACAGCAATTGACTGTGTTAGAGGCTGAAGTGAGCTTAACTGGGAAGGACTGGGAGAAACACCCAATTGTGACTGGCCCAGAAGCTCCATGCATTCTAGGTATAGATTACCTCCGTAGAGGTTATTTTAAAGACCCGAAAGGGTACCGGTGGGCTTTTGGAATAGCTGCTTTGGAGACAGAAGGCATTGAGCAATTGCATGCCTTGCCTGGACTCTCAGATGATCCTTCTGTTGTGGGGTTGTTGAAGGTTGAGGAGCAGCAAGTGCCAATTGCTACAATGACAGTGCACAGGAAACAATACCGCACTAACCGGGATTCCCTGATCCCCATCCATAAGCTGATTCGTCAACTGGAGAGCCAAGGGGTGATCAGCCGAACCCGCTCACCCTTTAACAGTCCCATATGGCCAGTGCGGAAGTCCGATGGAGAGTGGAGGCTGACAGTAGATTATCGTGGCCTAAACGAAGTCACTCCAGGTATAAGTGCTGCTGTACCAGACATGCTGGAACTCCAGTATGAATTGGAGTCAAAGGCAGCCAGGTGGTATGCCACAATAGACATTGCAAATGCTTTCTTTTCAATACCACTGGCGCCAGAGTGTAGGCCACAGTTTGCTTTCACTTGGAGGGGCATCCAATACACGTGGAATCGTCTGCCCCAGGGGTGGAAACACAGCCCTACCATTTGCCATGGACTAATCCAGACCACACTGGAAAAGGGTGGAGCCCCAGAACACCTGCAGTACATTGATGACATCATTGTATGGGGCAATACAGCAGAGGAAGTATTTGAGAAAGGAAAAAGGATAATTCAAATCCTTTTGGAAGCTGGTTTTGCTATAAAGCAAAGTAAAGTCAAGGGGCCTACACGAGAAATCCAGTTTTTAGGAATAAAATGGCAGGATGGGCGTCGCCAGATCCCAATGGACATTATCAATAAAATAGCAGCTATGTCTCCACCAAGCAACAAAAAGGAAACACAAGCTTTCTTAGGTGTTATAGGTTTTTGGCGAATGCATATCCCAAACTACAGTCTCATTGTGAGCCCACTCTACCACGTAACTCGGAAGAAGAATGACTTCCAATGGGGCCCTGAGCAGCAGCAAGCCTTTGAGCAGATCAAACGCGAGATAGTCCATGCAGTGGCCCTTGGGCCTGTCCGGACAGGGACAGATGTTAAAAATGTGCTTTACACTGCAGCTGGGGAAAATGGCCCTACCTGGAGTCTCTGGCAGAAAGCACAAGGGGAGACTAGAGGTCGACCGCTGGGGTTTTGGAGTCGGGCCTACAAAGGATCTGAGGCCAATTATACTCCAACAGAAAAGGAAATACTGGCCGCCTATGAAGGGGTTCGAGCCGCTTCAGAAGTGATTGGAACTGAAGCCCAGCTCCTCCTGGCACCCCGACTGCCGGTGCTGGGCTGGATGTTCAAAGGGAAGGTCCCTTCTACACATCATGCCACTGATGCTACGTGGAGCAAGTGGGTTGCACTAATTACTCAGCGGGCTCGAATAGGAAACCCTAATCGCCCAGGAATCGTAGAAGTGATCACAGACTGGCCAGAAAGCAAAGATTTTGGGATGTCACCAGAAGATGAGGAGGTGACACGCGCTGAAGAAGCCCCACCTTACAACAAACTGCCAGAGAATGAGAAACGATATGCCCTGTTCACTGATGGCTCCTGTCGCATTGTGGGAAGGCACCGAAGATGGAAAGCTGCTGTATGGAGTCCTACAAGACGAGTAGCAGAAGCCACTGAAGGAAAAGGTGAATCATGCCAATTTGCTGAGGTGAAGGCCATCCAGTTAGCTTTGGACATTGCTGAGAGAGAAAAGTGGCCAATGCTCTACCTTTATACTGATTCATGGATGGTAGCTAATGCCCTGTGGGGTTGGTTGCAACAGTGGAAAAAGAACAACTGGCAGCGTAGAGGCAAACCCATATGGGCTGCTGACTTATGGCAAGACATTGCTGCCCGATTAGAGAAGCTTGTTGTAAAGGTACGTCATGTTGATGCCCATGTACCTAAGAGTCGAGCCATGGAGGAACATCAAAACAACCATCAGGTAGATAAGGCTGCTAGGATTGAAGTGGCACAGGTAGATCTAGACTGGCAACATAAAGGTGAATTATTCCTAGCTCGATGGGCTCATGATTCCTCAGGTCATCAAGGGAGAGATGCAACATATAGATGGGCTCGAGATCGAGGGGTGGACTTAACCATGGATGCTATTGCACAAGTTATCCATGAATGTGAGACGTGTGCCGCAATTAAGCAAGCGAAGCGGTTGAAGCCGCTTTGGTATGGAGGACGGTGGATGAAATATAAATATGGGGAGGCCTGGCAGGTCGATTACATTACCCTCCCACAAACCCGCCATGGCAAACGCTACGTGCTTACCATGGTGGAGGCAACCACCGGCTGGCTAGAAACATATCCAGTATCCCATGCCACTGCCCGGAATACAATCCTGGGCCTTGAAACGCAAGTCCTATGGCGACACGGCACTCCAGAAAGAATCGAGTCAGACAACGGGACTCATTTCCGAAATGCTCTCATAGACAACTGGGCCAAAGAGCATGGCATTGAATGGGTGTACCACATTCCTTATCATGCACCAGCCTCTGGGAAAATTGAACGATATAATGGACTCTTAAAGACTATCCTAAAAGCAATGGGTGGTGGAACATTCAAACACTGGGATACACATTTGGCCAAAGCCACGTGGTTAGTTAACTCTAGGGGTTCTACCAATCGGGCTGGCCCTGCCCAGTCAAAATTTCCACGTACTGTAGAAGGAGACAGAGTCCCAGTGGTGCATATGAAGAGTATATTAGGGAAGACGGTTTGGGTCATCCCTGCTTCAGGTAAAGGTAAACCTATGTCGGGAATTGTTTTTGCTCAAGGACCTGGTTGTACTTGGTGGGTAATGCAGAAGGATGGAGAAGTTCGATGTGTACCTCAAAGGGATTTGATTTTAGGTGAGAATAGCCAATGTAATTAGTAAGGTAGAAATTGTATTATAATAAGTACTAAATAACCCATTACTGTATATTCATTATTACTATAATTGCTGTATGTTGTTGTTTGTTTTACCAATGGAGTTACAGCTGGAATCATACACGACAATGAAGGAAGACTGCCACGATGATGGGACCAAGACCTGCCATCACAAGAACTTTTTTCCTCTTCCCCTTTGAAAATGAACACTTTTGATTCACAGACTTTGACCATGGACCATGTCAGATGCATCGGTCGAGAATCCGAGATGCAGCATGCAACGAACCAATGACGCATACTGACACCATGAGAGACTGTTACAACGAATGAAGCCTGAAAATCATGGACTAGATCATTTACTCAACAAAACTCAGATGAATGGTCCATAGACTAAGGGAATAATACATATATGTGTGTCTGAAACATTGGTTGTACCCAAAAGAAATGGTTGGACCTGGTCATGACGTAAATGGTATGGAATAAGGGGTGGAATGTCCTGGTTTCAGTCAGGATAGAGTTAACTCCATTTGTAGCAGCTGATGGAACGCTGTGTTTGGGAGTTAAAATGAAAGCAGTGCTGATAACACCCTGATGTTCTTAGCTGCAGTCAGACAGTCAAGGACTTTCTTAGCTTCTTCTATTTCTCTATTCTTGAGAAAGGAGGGGCGAAGCCAAGACAGGTGACCCAGATGGGCCAAAGAGAATATTCCATGCCAATTACGTCCTGCCTAGGAAAAACGGGGGACTGTTGGGAAGAAGAAGAGGGGCGGTCTCGGGACGCGTGCTTCTTGGGGGAACGGTCGGGTTCCGGGACAGCTCTGGGTGGTCCGGCCTGAGTTGTGTGGTTCGGTGAGAAACTGCATTGTGTATCAATAGTTTCATATTCTTTTGCTCTAAAGTCCTGTTAGCATTGTTGTATTTTATCTTTCTGTTATCTTAGTAAACTATCCTTATCCCAACCCACGGGCCTCTTAGTTTCTTGGTTTTGGAGTTATTTGCCCCTTCCTTTTCCCTTCCCTTGTTTCCCTTTCCCTTTTTCCCTCTTCCCCTGCTCTTTTACTTTAAGAAGCAGGCAACTGCGTGGATCTCAGCCCACAGCCGGGGTGAAACCACGACAGGGTTACAATGCAAAAGTCTGATCCCTCTTCCCACTGGAAAGCTTTTTCCTTACCTAACATCAGCCAGGAGCTTCATGGGATTTCTCTTCTAGTGGGTCAGTCATGGATTCTCATCTCCCTCTTCTTCTTTTTCTAATTTCAGCTGAAAACTTCACTGGGTTTCCTTTCCTGTGGTCTCTTAATGTGCTTTTTTTTTTTTTTTTTTTTTGGTACACTGGTATTTATTATTTAAAGCAGTTGCCTCTATTATTTAACTCCCTGAGCATTTTTGGGACATAGTTTCCATGAAAGAGGCTGTGTAGAATCATTGTACTAACTGTGAAGTAACACTGAGTGTGCTGCTGGAACAGCTTTCTACTGCCAAAGTGCTCACAGATTTAGAAATACCACCTCTAGTTTTTCTCAGGTGGCCCATAAACATGTCTGTGCATGCATGCACATGTGCCTGTGCATGTGCTTCCATGTGTCCGAGGTATGTCTCAGGAGGATGCGATAACCTGCCAGATAATCTGCAGAACCTTTGCCCTGCTGCAGCCTTCTGTGCCAGTTAGTGTGCATCCTTGGCCGCTCCGCCGGCACACCAGGCTGTTCCCTAAGAGCTTCTGTCTCAGATCTCACACGTGGCTCTTCTCCCCTCCATGCCCAAGCTGGCCACTTTCTCCTGCAGATTAAGCTATGGGTTTGTGATAGCATGCATCTAAAGCAGGAAACAAATCGGCTAACCATTTCACAAACACCAACTCTCTCTTTCAGCCCAAATGACATTGGTTTTACTTTATTTTTGGGGACAGACTGTCTCTGTCCCTTCTACATGCTGACTGCTCTTTCTGCCAATCCACCATGGGACTATTTAGTGACTCCAGATGAATTTTCAGTCTTGGGGATCAAGGGTTGTTGTGTGATTTATTTATTTTTTTGCCTCTGATTTGTTAGTCTTCCTCTGACTTCTCCCCATGCTGCTCCTCTTCCTCTTGTTCAGCCATAGGTTTGTCAGAGCCCTGGGCTATGTGTGCTCTGTGGGTCTGGTTTAGTCCCCTGTCAATTATTCTTCCTTGTTTAAGGTAACGACGCGTATCACATTTTATTACTGTGGCTCATGTGCCTTTCACATCATTGCTTTTGAAACACTGAATTTATTCTGAAATGCATCTAGCTTTTAGTCTAGCTCCTCACCGTTTCCTAAACCCAGGGGGATTTTGTTGTTGGTTTTGCATCTCTTTTTGCTGGCCGCAGCTGTGTCCGTGTTCCGGGATTATTGCTCAGGCTTCTGTGAGAAACATGGAAATATTTTTCTTCTCTCTTCTCTGACTTCCAAGCTTTTCAGCCACCTCTGCCCCTACTTCCTCTCCCTTCTGAGTCTTAAGTGCTTGTGCTCCCTTGTCAGCCATTGTGTCCAACACAGTGATGAAATGACCGGGGTGTGTGAAAGTGCTTGCCGACACTTCAGTATTATCTTCTCCGGCAGGATATCAGAGTTAACCCTCCATCTCTGTTGCCCTTTACAACTGCCTTACTTTAATTTTGAGAGAATTCTGCGCTTGCAGCAGCATAGGTTTAATATCTCAGCTGCTGTTGCTGCGTACAGGCGGAGAGCCAGCTTCCTCTCTCATCCCATTGCTAAAGCGTCTCGCACTTGACCGCTTGTATCACTGCGTGATTAAGGGCAGCGCTGAGCTGTTTATCCCTCTTGCAGGTCCTCCATGTCAGTATCCCCTTCTGGCAGGGATGAGCTTCACCTGTGAAGCTGAATTTTGCAGAGGGCACACATGATGATTTTAGAGGAGTTACAGCTACCACCGTCCCAGAGGCAGGGAAGCTCCTGGTTCTGCTTGGCAGCTTCTAAAACCATGCTGTAGCTGGCTGAGGGGGTGGGAATGGGAGCAACACACAGTGTTTATAATATAAACAGGATTTAAGACTTCCTCAGATGCCTATACTTTTGCCAGCTCCAAGTGATAAAAAAGGAGAGGCTATAGCACAGGAATGGCTCAATGTCCCAGTGGCTTTGGAAAACTAAGTTTTACTATTCCAGGGTTTAGGCTTTTGGGAAAAGGAGAGAGAAAAAGGAAAGAATTGAATGGAAGAAGCAGGAGAAACCCCTGGAGAACTGAGCGGCTACTTCTACCTCCAAGGATTGATTGCTTTTCTGCACCAATTCCAAAGGCTTGGGCTGTTCTTTCAGCAACACCATGTCACTTGGTTTTTCGTGGCCAAGGCAAAGCAGAGAGAGAAAAAGTTATAATTTTTGCTACCCCTAAGAGTCTGTTGTCCTGTGTGAGAGTGTCTTTTCTATCTCTAGAGCTTCCTCCATCTTATCTCCTGATGGAAGTCTCTCTGGAAGGGTATAAGGCTGCAGGGTGGATCTGTAAGATGGGGGAGACTACCAGAACCCCCTTTAACTGTGTGTGTAAAGCACTCATGTTTCACACCCTACTCCACATAAGGAAACTGCTGGATAGCCTTGTCGTGGTTTAGCCCCAGCCAGCAGCTGAGCACCACCAGCTGCTCTCTCCCCCTACCCCTGGTGGGATGGGGAGGAGAACTGGAAGAAAAAAGTAAAACTTGTGGGTTGGGATTAGGACAGTTTGCTGGGACAGCAAAGGAAGAGGGAAATAACACCAACAATACTTATGGAAGAATATGCAAAGTGGGTGATACATAATGCAATTTGCTGATTACCTGGAACAAGATGCCCAGCCTGTCCTGAGCAGGGGATCCCTCCTCCTTGGCCAGACCCACCTCTTGTATATGAACATGATGCCAAATGGTATAGAATACCCCTTTGGCTAGATTGGGTCAGCTGTCCTGGCTGTGGCCCCTCCCAGATTCTTGTGAAAATCAATGCTATTCCATCCAAAAACCAGGACAAGCCTCTGCTGCTGTATAGCTTCAGCAAAAGCACGATACTGGCCATTGACTTGGGTTGAAGGGATTTCTAGCACTTCACAGGATCTTACCAGTTGCCAGTGTCTTACAAAGCTGAGAAAGCTGAGTCTGGAGAGCTTTTATACTGTATATGCCCATGTGGCCGCTCTAGGGCCAGAGTTACAGGTTTCAATCCCATCCTGCAGCTCTCAATGAACTTGGAACAATCCTACACACTTTCCATGCCCCAGTTTGCCTTTTCTAAGAGAGCGCAATAGTATTTTTCTCTTATTACAGAGGGGCTGTTGAGAACATATTAGTTCATGTTAATAAAGCAGTTGGATACCAGGAAAGATATGCAGAGTATTTTGGTTTATTGTATTTGTATGAAGACTGAAACAACCATAAAGGCTGTTCAGCCTCAAGAAAAGACTAAGAGGGGATCTTATTACTGTTTATACGTATCAAGTGTGGGACACAGAGGGAAATGGCCAGCCTCTTTTCAATTGTCTGTGGGGACAGGACAAGGGGCAATGGCCTCAAGTTGGAGCCCAGGAAGTTCCACAACAACATGTGGAAGAACTTTTTCACAGTGAGGGTGACAGAGCCCTGGGACAGGCTGCCCAGGGGTGTGTGGAGTCTCCTTCTCTGGAGATATTCAAGACCCATCTAGGAACTATATGCGCGATCTGTCCTATGGAACCTGCTTTGGCAGGGGGTTGGACTCAATGATCTCCTGAGGTCCCTTACAGCTCCTATGATTCTCTGATTCTTTGATTTCCCATTGACCTAACAGAAAGTAGGAAGCAATAAGACAAATCACAAGACAGATCTATGAAGCAACTATCTGATCATGAAAGATCAGAGAAAACTGGAATATAGACTATTACACAATGTAGCACAACAAAACGTATGGTGGGTAACCAGCTGGATAATTGCAACTGCTGCTGATTACTTATGAGCATTCCTGAAAAGGAAGCATGACCCTAAACATTATCAGTTGGGGAAGAGTATAAAACAGCTTCCCTTTCAAAAAACAGAACTGCTTTCTTTTTATACAAGCAATGGAGGACAGGGAGCCAGAACACAAAGAACACTACATCAATAGCTAACAAACAGGTAGAGGAATTAATAAAGTCGTTGTGTAAGCAGCTATGGCAAAATAAGGTGATAAATAGCAGTCAGCTGGGGCTTATAATGCATCTGGCAAACCAACTTAATTATATTCTTTGATGGGATAACAAGCCTAGTGGACAAAAAATGCTCCACAGTAGCGTTTTGTATAGTTCCCTGAGATGTCCTTATATATGGATTACTGAAATCTGAATGTTACTTCTCAAACTCCAGCCCTTCCAGTGTGTGCCAAGTACAGGGATGCATGCCATGCCATGCAGTGTTTAGCAGCCAACACACAGCTGTTTTAAACTATGTGACTTTTTAAATGATGTTTTCTCAACCTACAAATCTACAAAAGCCACTGAATGAGAAGTGGATTACACCACATCCTTTTTCATAAGAAGGATTTGAATCTCAAACTTTGATATTCCAGAGGGGCTCAAAACCACGACTATGCAGATGTTTTGCTATTAGAGCAGGTGGTAAATGTGATGCTTATAATCTTGGTTTATTTTGCCATCAGAGGGTAGTTGGTAGCTTGCTGGAGGTGGAAAAAATTGAGGGACCTGTGAACAGACACAGAAGGTTATTGCCCAAAGAGGCATGCTCACCTCCTCCTTGCTGACTGACACCACTCGCCTGCCTCATCTCTCATGATGGGAGGTGGCATTGTTCACGCATCCTCACTTGTTTCAGCTCACGTGGGAGATCTTTCCCTGGCTTTCTCTCTAATGCTCTTTCAGGCAACAAGGAAGATGCCTAGGAGAGGTGTAGAATGGTGTAAATCTAAGTAATGTTGCACCATGCCCAATGCTCTCTAAAGAGGTTATGAGCTCTGTTGGAAACACAAGCCATGGCCAGCACATTGGCATTACTACAGTATAAGCTATTTGTTCCCCATGTCCTGGCTTTTGGTCTATAAACACCATGGGATCCAGTGGTTAAAAACTGCATAGCCAGCACAAGGACTGTGTCGCTGCTAGGAGACAAAAGCATGAGCCAGGTATGGCATAGATGGCATAGACTGCATGGATCAGATCTGCTTACACAGAAGTACTAGAAAATTCATGAATCTCACTGTGGTCTTGCTACTGGAGGAGGAAAAAAATCCATATTCTTAGGAGATGTCACACAAGAACAGAGTTTGCTTCATTTCTCCTGAGAAGGTGTGGAGCAAGTGTTTGAACTCTCTGTCTCCTACTGGTTTCTGCTCAGTTGCACCGTATATGACCCTCAGTTGTGACCTATAGTTGACCTCTATGAGTTGTCTCTTATCTTTAAGCCGAATGACAACAAAACCAGAAAAGCTATTTTTTTGGGAGATGACAACAGAGTGTCCAGTACAGACATGTCAAATGGGGTGTGAAACTGATGATACGTCTGTCTTGTACAAAGCCTGGTGAAAAACTGCCTAGCACCAAGGATAAGTGTTAGTGGCAGAGGATTAGGCAAGGAGGTCTCCTGTGATGCCCAAGCAACCCCTCTCAACTTGAGGATGGGCTGCGCAGAACCTAGCCATACCTGCAGGGCAGAAGCATGTAAGCATGTACCTAACTCCGGAGGGTGAGAATACACAAAATTCAGGCTAGAGAAATGAGCTGAAATCAATAAACTGAAGTTCAACCCCAATAAATATAAAGGAAGGGATGAATAAACATGAGTACAGGGAAATGGAGAGAGATCACAGAAAAGAGTCGTAGGGTTAATGAGAACATGGTCAAGGGGGAACTGCTAGATATGGCTGGCACAAATACGTATAATGGTGTATCAGATGGATATTGGGATTAATAGGTGTCATGACTTTAAGCAAGTAACGTAGCTGGAGAGTATTGAAGCATGTTTTGGTCAGCACAATTCAAAAAATATCTAAGCCTGCTGAAATGAGATAAATGAATGCAAAAATGATTAAATCTGGGACCATTCTGTTTGTTAAAAAAAAAGGCAACCTAACACTGAGAGTAAGGTTTTCTTAATGTTGATACGGGTAAGTCTCCTAACTATGTGGCTTAGGGGAACAGGACCTCAGATCCCTCTATGTGATAAAATGGAACCAGCCATTTCCAATTAGCCACATTTGCAGGAATTACAGTTTTGTTTACTTGTGGCTTCATGCGCTGTGTATTTATGAATGGAACAACCCGTAACTAATCATACGTTATTGCTGTGGTTGTGCCTATGGATTAGTGAGGGGAACGTACACACAGGGTTTAGCAGCAACAACTGTCTCTGTTCTTCCATTTATAAAGCAGTAGCTGCTGAAGGATGATGAGATGTCCACTCCAGATTTGGATTAGGGAGGAGTTGAGCATGGGCTACCTGTTTCTAAGAAACAGAATTGGGTGGCAAAGGAAAGAAAAAAGATCCCAAGGGAAAAATAAGTCAAAAATTAAATAAGTTTAAAGTTAAAACATAACCAGGATACCTCACAGGTAATGACAGAAATTGTAAACATGATGGTGAAGTTTTAATCTTTAACTATTTTACAATTAGTTTGTTACATCAGTCATTGCAGAAAAACCTCCTGATTAGAAGCTAAACACAAACTACTGGCTTCTCATTCTGAAACGGATCTAACAGCAACAGCCCAAAGCAAAGTTGACCCCAGAAAGAAATTATAACTTGTCTCTGTTTAGCTCTTAGGAACTTGTTAACTCTGTCACGGATGGTAGCTACTGGAGAAATACCCAGCTACAGTAGCTACATCTACACTGCTAAAGGCCACTCAGAGACACTTGCCCCGATTTCTAAGCCAACACATGAAGTGCAGCAGTGCCCCTGGCCAGGGCCAATCCTCTCTAGAAAACAGCCACATGCATTCCACCCTGTGCTTGCTCTGGGCATCCTCTGAATTCCCCACAGAGCTCCCTTGGCCATGAGACACAACTCTTTCTTGTGCTTTTCCTTCTTACTCGGTTCAGTGTCTGTTAAAACACAAGACCTGCGCTGCAGCCCCACCTGTTTTTAAGTGGGTCCATGCCCCTATCAAAGGTTGTTGGAGGTATTTCATTCTCCAGTCCCAGCATTCCTGGGCTAGATAGTGACTCAGCTCACATGTTTCAGATCTACTTGTTTTGAGGAGAGGAGGTGTGATACAGGTCCCGCAGCTGTGCAGAAGATGAGAGTCTGTTATGCTTGCAAGACAGGTCTTAATTACTAAGTGCAAATTGTTATTTGGTGTTAAAGTGCTGGAAGAAGATAAATGAAAGCAGAGGAAATATTCAGTAGCTGCTGAAAAGGACCTACAACACACAGACACAAAGAGATAGCTCATTAAGTACTTGCTTTGGGCTCAGAAGACAGTGGCAATAGAATTACTTTTCTTTGCAGCTGTAGGTTTGGGTTTGGCTGAGATTTGTGTTATCTATGTATACCTTAATGGCTTTTGATGTGTTTCTTTTTGGTATGGGAATTAATTGCCTATAATCCACCTAGAGCCTGTGCTTCAATCCATTTATCAATCATTTTTGTTTCATAGTGTCTCTAAGCCAGCAGCAGAAATAAGGACTACTAACCACAGAGCTATCCTTCCAGGATAGAGCAGGTCATTCACGACTACTGCTGTTAAATGCCAGCACAAATAAGTATGTGATATTCAATGTCTGAATTCTACCCAAAAAGTATACTGAAGTAGCAGGAGCTGTCACCAGACTGAATTGCAGAGAAAATCTCTCCTCCTAAAGACCAGTTTGTCATTCTGTTTCACCTGTCCAATATTTTATATTGCAAATCTTGAAGAAATTGCAGAGGAAAAAAAACAGTGAGGGACTAAGTTGCAAAGAAGTAGCAAAGTAAATCAGCATTTTTTTCCACAGATAAATCACAGCTACTTCAGAATGTCAAGGAGCCCCAACTTGTGATGTCACCCCCTAAGCCAGGTGCATGACCAGAGAAGTCAGGTGGTGCCTTAGGAGAGCAGGACAGATGTGAAGTTTGACCTTACGTCCGTGTTTCCTGAAATAAGAAGATACGGTGGGTCTAGGGACTTGCTTGAGAGCTGCTCCTTGCTAAATGGAGTTTGTAACTCTCTTTACTACAAATCATCCATGCACCTGTTTGCTGGGGAGGGTCAGGAGGGAACATGAGAAATTGCAGCCACTCTCTAGCTAGGACCCAGAATGCGTGTCTGCCTGTGCCACCCTTCCTGATCCTTCCCAACTTGTCCCCAAAAATAACAGAACGTATGAACGAGTATTTGGTCACCTCTCCATCGTGCTTTGTCACTGCTACACATGGCCTTGGCAGTGTATAGTTTTCCAGGGAGAGAGAAGGCGAAACAAACACACAAACAAAAACAGATTGAAAGATGGAGGAGTGGATGAGAAGCTAACAATTTCTGAAACTGTAAAACCTGGCAGGCTTTGGTTTTATGGCATCATGGTGGATGGCTGCACAATGAAGAGCTGGCTTCTGTTGTTAGCAATACTATCAGCAATTTCCCATCCAGCTGGGAAAGATTTTTTGTTAATACACATCATGATTTTAATAGCATGTGTGTAGGTGGTGAAGAATTGGATTTTTTTAAACTTTATAATCAAGGTGAGAGGAGGCAGGCACAGTACATTAAGAGAAACATGCAGTGTCAAAATACTCTCATCTATTATCCCCCAGGTCACACTGGCAGATCCTTCCCACCTCCCACCTACTGACTGGTCTTAAAGTTGGGAACTGTATCCTGCTTTGAGCACTTGGCTTCCTTGATTTATTATAAAAACTGTGCTAAAGGTAGAGAAGCAGTACCGCTGAGTGTATCTGTTAATTGCAGAGGTTAAAAGTGGTTGCTCACACTTTGTATCCAAAAAAGTCTACGTGCAGACTTCAACACAACCTGGGCCTATGGAAGGGAATTTCAATACTGTTTGCTCAGTACAAGATGAAAAGGCAAAAACCTGTCAAAGACAAGGCAATTAGTAGTTTTGCTGTTAGGACATGTAATGCAATAGAAAATGGGAGCTTTGCACTCTGGTAACTTGGGTTTAAAGCACAGCCTGCTTCATCCTCACAAGAATGCTGATACTCCACCCTAATGACAGGGAGACAGACTCCAGAGCTGCTGTTTGTGCCGCTTTGCCCCCTGGCTGCTGGAAGGGGCTACCTGCCCTGTGCCTCCCTCACATTAGCCCTAAGCTCCAGAGGTTGTTCAACTGTGGGTTGAGCTGAGCGAACAAGCTGGTCTGTCAGAAAAACTGACAAACAGCAAACAGCTTCAGCGTGTTGACCTGAGTTGTACGTACGACCTGGCAAGATCTGGTACGAGGGATGGAGCGCGAGGCAAGGGAGAGACTGCTGATGTAGTGTCAGATTAAGTCAGGCCTGGGTTGCCCTACTATCATCAAAGCAAAGCCCAACGGAGTGGTCAATCATTACTCAGCTTAGAGACCCTCAGAGCAGTAGTCTGGGGATTCGTCTTCCTCTTTATAAGACAAGGGGAAGATTGACTGAAAACTCAGACGGTTAGCCTGGTGTCCCATAATTAACTGAAAAACATTAGGCCCAGTGCTAAGTTTACTGGCCCATAGATGTGCTGAGGACTCCTCTGCACTCACGATGGGGAAGGACAGAGATCCATTAATCCTGCTGGCTGTCCACTGAATGGAGCTCTGACTTCAAATACGGCAGGGCATATGTTGTCTCCAAGGTTGGCATGGCATTCTCTGTGCTTTTGTGTCAGCCACATTTGCTTCGGATGACATGAACTTTCCAACCCTTCCAGTGTGGCTCATGTCTGAAAGGTTTTGCACTGGTCCCATAGTCTTGGCCCTAAACTCGTTGCTTTTTTCTTCCTGTGGGCTCCCTATAATTTCATCCACAAACACAGATTCAACCACCACTGCTGTACTGACACAGTACTCAGCTTTTGTCTGACATAATTTTGGGGCTAGCTAGCTGCCAACTGAAATTCAGTATGGCAAAAACAAAAAGGTGATTTTTTTTTCCCCCTCTGACTCCGTTACTCCCTCTTCTCTTCCCAAATCAACGCTGAAAACCTATGTCCTCCCCCAAACATCGCTATCTACTCTGAATCTGCTTTCTCACAAGTCTCCCATTCAGGTTCTGTTTAAGCCTTTAAAATCCAGTCTGTCCTGTTCACCGACCCAACTATATCTCTCAAATACCATCGGTTTATCAGCTCCCGCTTCCAATAACGCAGCGAGAATAGAGATTTTACTGATTCTGGCTATTACATTATTACAAAATTATTATCTTTCTACTTACCAGCCAGAGCAGGTTGCATGGCAAAAGAATAAGTGAGGCCCAAACAAGATGTTTCAAACAACATTTGCGATGCAGCCAGAAAAAAATAGCACAAGAGCATCTTGTTTCATGAGTTCTGTACCTGTGAGTTATGGCAGGCAAAAACAGAGACTCAGTATGCTTTTATACTTTGTTATTTAAAATTAATAGAAGTAATATTTTTATTTCAGCACAATAGCAAGAGATTGTAAATATGGTACTTTGTACTTAAAAATAATTTTAATGTAGTATCAGAAAGACTGTGATCAAGGACCTTACCTATTTCCTGGTATTTTATGTGTAATTGTTCCTAGAAGTTGGAAAAATTTCAAAAGCAAGTGGAAGCCAGCTTAACTGAGTTACCTTTCCTGAGGTAAACCAGCTTCTGAAAAAAATATAATGATCTTTCTCTTCCAGGAAGGATTTTGTGAGGTAGGATTCTTCCAGAGCTCTGTGAAGAGTCTTAGGGGATTTCCTTGTTGGATGAGTCTAGTGTACAGGCTGTGTGAACAAATGCCTTAGACAAAGCTAGAATGGAATACCTGCTTAAGAAGATTAATGACTGGATTCCTTAAAAGCTACTTACAGGAGAGGTGATCTCTTATGTGTGAGCCAAAGATAATTAATTAAAATGGGTCAATTAGCCTGTCAAATACAACATGTATTCAGAGTTCAAGCTTTTATGTATTCACACCAGAAATTGTAAAATAAAACAAGGGGGAAGACCTATTTGAATCATACATGGTGCATGAAGAATATGAATTGGTGAAGAGGTAGAACACTTCCTTTGGCTTCCCTGAGTCCCACACTTGTGAACAGGTAAATGTTGATGTGGTGGGTCCTGTCATCACAGCAGCCCTCTGCATCTGCAGTGTCCAACAGGTTAACAGAGTCAGAACAAACTAGAGAGACAGAAAAATGTGAAACAAAACCATTTATCAAGTGGAGGAGTCAAGTCCCATTTATGTAAGCAAAGAGGGAATTGTAAGTAACTCAAGTCTTCTCTTCCTCCAAATAAACATAGTAGCATCAGAATAGAAAAAACTTAAAATGTTGAGGTTTTTGTCCCAAGGATGCAGCACAGACTGAATTTTTGGCACAACCACCTGGAAAGAAAAGATAAACCCATTTCGATAGGATCAGTTTTGGTGAGCCTAAACTAAATGCAGGGATCAAAATACTAAGTCAGGCAGTTATGTAATATATTTTAAAGAATAGACTGATGAGAACTAGAAACCTTTGTTCTATCAGTCATTTGAAGCGCATTTCCTTCCAAATGTGTCTAGAATCCGCACAAGCATCAATGTATGTAAATTCAGCGATGAAAGCAATAATTCATACTGGTAGGGAAGCATAATGCATTTCTAGTTTGAATGCCAATCCTCCTCCATAGGTTATATTGCTCAGAAATGAATAGGAAGTGTACATGTACCTGATCAAAACTGAACATTTCAAAAGGCACACAATCCATAAAATATCTGGGGATCTCAACACTCAAAATGAGTGAGAACGTCGGGTTTACAACTTGTCTGTGAGCATACTGCAGATGCAAAGAAGGGCTGGGATGCTGTGTTCACACTAACCAAGAATGGGAAGTTTAGACACTCTACCTGATTTTTCAGGAAACACTGGGCTCATAAGGAAAAGGTCAGAATCTGTAATGTCAGGGGGAACAAGAGTAAGGAGTGTTTGATGAATCACCTGAACTCCTGCAGTCCAGACACCAGTATGCAAACTTAAATATGGAATAAATTAGTATTTAGATTTGTTATACCTACTCATCTTCAAACCTGCGAATAGGTGAAACAAATGACTAAAATACATGAGAAATAAGGGAAAAGTAGCATACTCGGGTTTGGGTGCATGTTATTTAATAACTGCCAGATTCTTAGTGTTATCCTTTAGACCAGGATTTACAGTTTGATTTACTTTACAGAAATGAGAAAATAACTCAAACATACAGAAAACTGAATTCTTCATATCAAATATCAAAATGCTCCACATAGTTTTTAGGTTTGACCACTTTCCTAATGCTGGAGCCAAACATTAAATGTGATTTTCCTTGTGGATAGAGATGAGCATGATGTGACCCAGATGAGTGGGCTACACAATTATTTGCTAGTCACTTAGTGGACAATAGAAAGAAAAATTTTGGAATTCTTTTCCTGGAGTTGGGCAACAAAGCATGGCTTTACATCACAGATTGGATAAGCAAGTGTATCCCACCTAGAAGGCAGAGGGTCTGTCTGAGAGAGACTTGAATTTGCAATGTCGGAGAATGATCTGTACCAGATATCTCAGCAAATTCCTCCTGCAGCTTCTTGGGGAACTCATTTAGTTCAACGGTCATCACACAAAGCTTGAGATGCATTTAATTCTTCACTGACAACAGGCACCAAACTGGCCAAGGCTAGGATACACTTTCACTGATAGTCTGTCCCATACTAAGCTCTCCCTCACACAGACTTGCTCACCCACTAACTGAAACCCTCCAGCCCATCGAAGCAGCTGTAGCTCCTGCCCAAGCTGCAGAACCTGACTCACATCAGGTTTAGTGGTGGAACTTGCTTGCCACCTCTGTCCCTTTCCTGCCAAGAGCATGGGACTTTCTCTGTGCTTCAGTTCCACAGGGCAGCTGCATCTCCCAAGACCTGTGCCACAGCCCCCTGCTTCTGTTTTTTGGGTGCTGGCACTCAGATTGAGAGGCCCTTGTGCTCATCCCTAAATCTCAGTTCAAACAGACCCTGCCTCATGTTCAGCTTCAGTTCTGCAGCAAAACCAACAGAGCACATTTCCCTCGCTCAATTGTGTGCTCTAGAGGTACATGGCATACATGATAGGCCGACCAGAAGCTATGGGACCAGAAACAACACGATGACCATAATCAGGTGAGGTGAGAAGAATAGAGAGTCTTTCCTATAGCAGCAATTAAAAAGCCTTGCTCAGTAAGAAGAAACGGAAAGAGTCACCAGTGTGATGAGATAAACATCCTGGCTCACTCTTTGTTCTTCCTTAGAAGAGCATTTCTCTGGTCATCTCTTGCTTGACACACCTTATTTTGGAGTAGAGCAGAAGAGGAAGCCTGGCACAACTCAGCAGCAGAATGTCCCTCAACATGTAAGAAATCCAAGTTCTCTGAGTTCTTTCTTAAATGAAAGAAGTGAAGTTGAACAGGCCTGAGTCACTGGAAAATCGTTTATAAAGGACAGGAGTAGAGGTCGGTGACAGATATTTTGAGTCAACGGGGAGACTGAATAAATATGTCAAGTCTAGAAGATGGTTCTAGTACGAATAAAATGCAAGCAACATTTTGAAAAAATAGCTTTGATATTTTCAAAGCAAATGTTTCCTATTTTAATTTACATTTAGACATTTATTGCAATATACTTACAAATATTTTAAGGCTGTTTTTTAGCTCCTGAACTGGAAAACAAATTATTCCTGTCAAACTACATGAAATATACTGATTATATACTGAAGAGTTAAGCTCAAATCTGGCCTGAGGTGGACAGCAGGCATTCTCATTTCCTTCAGTGCTTGAAGAAATGGCCATATATAGGATTACACACAGCACACAAATTGCAGGACAGGCTTTATATTCAGCATTATGTTGCAGATCAGCACCACACTAACTTTTTAGCTGGAAAAGCACTCTGCAAATACACGCTACTTGAAGGATGCGGATGGGACAGCAAGGATTTGAAGACCCTGAGACAACTCAATCCAATCCAGACACTACATACTAAGTTCCTATTTGATATATCACATCGACATAAAGCAATCCCTGACTGAGAGACAGAACAAGGGCTGAGGAATAATACAGCTGTCATTCCTGGCATGAAGAAACATTTCTTTTAAAACTTCTAGGACTGATTGGATTTTCACTGCTAAGATTTCTGCCAGACTTCCTTTCAATGAAGCTTCTAGACTAGGATGGAATATTTTATAGGATACTTGCAGAGGAGACAGAATGGTCTGATATGCCTTCAATTTGTTCTTCGATAAAAGATTAAAGGGGAAAAAAGACATGACGGAGGGAGGCGGGGAGGATGGCAGAGGCGTCATTGCAGTGATCAAATTCAGCCATGGACTAGCTCAGCCTGATGCAATCCTTAGACTGGTGATTAGGTGGTTTACAGTCTTTCTGCAACGAAGGACAAAGGCATGGCTCTGGTCAGGAAGTGGCCCTGGTTTGGTGAATGGTTTGAGGGGATGACGCTATAGAGTATTACCTAGGTTTTCTTCACAGACTTCATAAAAGGGTTGAAAGTCAGACTGCAGGTAGCATTTCTTCCCTGGAGCCTTCTGATGAGGCTGTTTATTATGAAGTATTGCTTAGTCTAGAAGAGACAAGCGTATCGGTCCTGCAGGTCAATAGTAATGTATTTACAGAACATCTCAATTGTTAAAAATGAAAGATGCAGGCATAAAACTGAATACTCTTAATGATAGAAGGATTGAAATACTGGCATGTGATCTCCATGTTCCTTTTGCTCTTCTCCTTTTCTCTTTCTGCCTTCATCTTTCCAACTCTTCCTTTTTGCAAATATTTTCACTAAATTTCAGGCCATCTACGCAAGTTGCCGCTCACCAGCTTTTGGACCAAGGTTATAGCAGGTCTAGACTTTTCTATGAAGATTTTTTTGCACAGAAAACCAGGATGAGATATCTGATGTTTTGTGAACTGACACATTATATTTTTGGTTCCTATGATTCACTGAACTAGTTTGAGTGAATGGACCTTTTTACCCTGTAATTTAAGCTGAAGGATATTGAAGGGCAGCTGAAATTTTCCCCAGCTAAAAAGAAGTCTCTTTTCTGTGAGTATTGGAAGAACACCCCTCCCCCCCAAAAAATGCAAATTGTGCTGATGGTTTTTCTGCAGAGCAAGTGTAGACTCATTAAATGTTGGTTTGTTGTTTTTTTTTCCTTTCTAACTCCTTATGCTCTTATTTTATAGTCTCCTGTAAGTGGAATATGAATTCAAAGATTATGTTTAAAACTTGCAAGACTGCGTGGGTTTGAAAGCAACCAAGAGAAGTAGCCCAGTCCTAATTGAGACCTTTGCTAGTGCAGAATCTAGTAAAATGAACCAACAATTTGCAATACATTCGCTGACATTTCAAATGCCACTGACAATTTGCAAAAAACTCAGAGCAATAATGGGGAAAGGCATAAAACGTCAAATCTGTTGCAGAGCTGACAACAAAAAGAATATTCACCGTGAATTACAGTCTTCCTGATTTGCTAAAGCTCTTACTGATTCTGCTTTAATAAAGGATCTTGTTCTCTCAAGGGATTTAAGTACAGTAGATTATCTAACGTGCTCAACTAATGCTTTGCGTACTTTATCTGAATGCTTATCCTTGATGACTTGGAAATCCATGATCTCTTGCTAATGTGTTTGGGAGGGTGACTGGACAGTTGGTGATCTGGCTCTGTATTACCTGGATACAGATTTGGTCAAGAACCACTAGCCTTTATTTCTATAGAGAACTATCACATGTTCATAGCTCTTTTTGAAAGCTGTTGTGAGAACTAATAAAAACTGACTTTGAAAAGGCATTGGTTCCTGCTGTTTTGCAGCTACTAGAGAAGATGAAAATGTTCAGAATGGAAAAAACAATGAAAATTAAAAAAAAAAAATCAGAAGACGTACATATTGATCAAAAGTCAGACATATGCTTGGTGGAAATTAAAACTTCAGGATAAGAAATCAACAACTTTGCTTTCTGAAAATCTGCGCCAGTTACTCAAAATGTTTTAATGAACCATTACACCTTTAGACATATTGGATGTGCACAGGCTGGGTTGCAAACGTGGGTCATTAGAGTTCAAATAGCAGCAGGACCCTGGCAAGGCAAGCAGTTTTATCTAATCCTCACTGAAGGTCTAAGAGGCAAAAGAGGCATCTAAGCTATGTGACAGGTAGTGATCTGTAAGATGAAGTATTAAGAAAAGGGCTTAAGAGGAAGAACTAGAAAACTCTGCATGGAATACAATGCAAGCTGGCTGCAGAGAGAAGACCAAAAAAAAAATCAGCCTGAGAACTACAGTAAAGGCTGATAAGAAAGCTGGGTTGACATGGTATATGGCATATATTGACTCTGCTAGTATTTACCCAGCCTCTTAGACCAGTTTTGTGACCGAGGCAGGGCCCCACATTGTTATGACTAGAACTCAAGCTATCCTGATTAGACATCCCAGAGTTGCCTATTTGCTGTAGTAAAGTAGTAATGATACAGCAAATAACTGCTGTGCAGATAATAATCACTGTTCCCTTTAACTTTTGCATGGCTTCTGTTACAGACTGTGCTTTACAATCTGTTAGAAAAAAGACTCCAGCTTTCAGAGCAACCAAATCTAGGCTGAGTCCCACTTCAGCCTTGGGAGAGCCCTCTGCAAGAAATACATTGCTCTACTGAAACAGGACAGTCTGTAAAAACTAGTAAAAAATTTATGCCCCTGACTGGTGGCTTGTGATAGTTTCTCATCGAGATATGTAGCCCTTCCTGAGTAGGGCATATATTTAGAATATAACTCAGTAGGCCAGTATCACAATGAAGTTATACTGTATGCCTGAGCTGAACTAAGCTTAACAAAAAGGAGACTACCCTTACCTTGCTGTGCCCTGCCTATCTTTGCACTGGCTCTGGTGCTTGTCTGACCCTGCACAGAGGAAATTCAGCCCATTAACGCAAAAGAAAACTACTGACTTTGCTGGCAAATTAATTTATCGCTGAAGGGGTAAAATAACCTAAGGGCTCAAGTGGATGGAGGACCTTTCAACAGCAATGAGAATGGATCACCTGAAGCTGTAACAGATAACTCTGTCCATAGGGTAATTTATACCTGTACTTGACCCACTGTGCAAAGTGGAGTTTTTATTATGGAATTATTTCTCAGTTTTGTACATCCCATCTTGTCACGGTTTCTTCATTAAGAAGTCTTGTCTCCAAGCATGCATGAAAGATATAATTTTTATGGTAAGTATTTCCATCCTCTACTTGTGAAGCAAAAAAGAAAAAAGGATGATGTTTTAATACTACACGAAGAGGATGAATTCTTTTTCTATCCATTGACACCTATGGAGGTTGAAAATGGCACTCTGTTTTCTGGTCAGCAATCTCTGTGGCATCTGAGTATCCAAAGATCCTGAAATAGTAGGAGACTTCTAGCCTGCTAATGCTAACTTTTAACAATTCTCTGTACAACTACAAATTTGACAGGCCAAAGGAAACCTCATGTCCTCACAAGAATCAAGCTGCATGACCCAAGTAATAACAGCCCTGGTGTCCTAAGTAATCCTAGTCAAAACCGTGATGTTACATGAATTAAAGCAGTCATGCTATGTGTGATTCAATCAATAAGGAGTTAAAGGGTAGGAATATAATGAAGGCAAGTCCACATGGCTTTATGGAAATAAGTCTTGACAAGCAGGCCTGACTTCACTTTTTGATGAGATTACAGGTTTGTTTGATCAAGGTAGCCACATGGATGTGATAGACTTGGACCTTCTTAATGAATTTGATTTAGTACTGCTTGACATTTTGATTAAAACATTAGCATTATATAGCCTTAATAAAACACATTAAATAGATTAAGATCTGGCTAATTGATAGAGTTCAGCAAGCTGTTCTAACCAGATACTCAGCACTGACTGGGGATATTTTTAGTGGGGCTCTGCGGGCAGGAACACTATGCTTGCTGCCATTTGATGTTCTGGAATTACACAGAAACATGGGTAATATTGGCAAACATCCCAAACTCTAATGAGGAATGGGCAGCTATGGAAAGTCACCGTTTTGCCTGCATTGGCATAAATGGGTTTCTGGTATTTGATTATGTTCTGTCTCTTCAGTTCTGCACAAGCACAGAGGTTTTCTTGAAGGGTATAGTTGCAAGGCTGTGGCATAGTAAGCTGCTGATGGGCATACAATGACTTCTCTCAAGGCTCAGTGATTTTAACTACTAATTCATGTATTATCAAAAGGAGTAGCATGAATAGGAGTCAGGTCTCTTTAGCCTGGAGGAGAGGAGATTGAGAGGTGACCTCATCAATGTCTACAAATATGTATAGGGTGAGTGTCGTGAGGATGGAGCCAGGTTCTTCTCAGTGATGTGCAATGACAGGACAAAGGGCAGTGGGTACAAGCTGGAGCATAGGAGGCTCCATGCAAACATAAGAAAAAGCTTTTTCACTGTGAGGGTAGCAGAGCACTGGCACAGGCTGCCCAGAGAGGTTGTGGAGTCTCCTTCTCCAGAGACATTCAACATCTGCTTGGACATATTCTTGTTTGACCTAATATAGCTGACCATGCTTTAGCAGGGAGGGGTTGGACAAGATGATGTCCATCAGTCCCTTCCAACACATTCTGTGATTCATTAAAAAAAATGTAAACTGTGGAACAAGAGCCACCTATGAATAATCTTTAAAAGGCAAAGGAGCCTTATTGCACTTTTCTACATGTCTTTATTTAAACTTGCACCAATACAAGCCTGAGGTTAAACTATGTTTGGAGCTTTACAAGGTCATGAAATTCTAACCCACCAGCTGAAGCAGATTTTGCTATCAAAAAATAAAACAAGAAAGCCAGATGAGGTAAGCAAAAATACCAAAAAAAGAACAGACCAGAACGTTAATGTTCAGTCCTACAGAAAGCATACACAATCTCTACTACTATCAGCTGATGGAAGATTGTCTTTCTCTGATTCTCCACTTTCTCGGTCAGCTCTTGAATTGGACTGAGATTAGATAATGCTGAATGAATATTAGCCTCCTTTTCTTGGTTTGATACTGACTAATCTTTTTAATATTACTACTTGAGGTCACAAGCTTATCTAAGAAAAAATAAAAATAAGAGTTCGTATTGATGTTGATAGTGTAGGCTGTTAAGGGTGCTCTCTTTCTCAGCAAAATCTTGCTAGGAAACTGTTACCCTTTTAACACTTGGTTTCTGTTTGACCTTGCAGTTCAAGATGACTGAAAAATGTAAAAGATACTGTCCAGAAGAAAATACTGGGGAAATATTCTCTCCCCTCAGTATCTAAAATACAGATTCAGATACATATACTATTTCATTTTTTTATAGATCATTTTAACATCTAAAATCTTTCCACATTTTCTTATAATTTTGACAACTGAGAACAAACTCTTGATGTCAAAACTATGGAAACTCAGAAGTCTCTTACTATCATCTAAAGATAGGGCAAAACCCCAACTGGACACCTTGCCTGTCTACTGTTTTTTCCACCACTATACAAAAAGCAAATGTCTTTTTCTGTATCAAAACCAAATTATCTTTTCCCACCCCCTTTTTTTTTTGTTGTTTTACAACACAACTCACCAGCTAGATTCCTCAATGGGACCCTTTTCTGTGCATGTCATCCCTATTACTGAGTTTTCAACACTGTCCTGTCTTCCTCTGCACCACCCCACAACTCTCATTTCCATCACTCTGCCTCTGCTTCTGGATCTGCATGTGTTGAACTTTGACCAAAATTTACAAAAGGGACCTACACACCTTACATTCACAAGTAGTAAACCACAGTATTTTTCTCAGTGTTTTTAAGCAGGCAGGACTGCTCAGTGCTTTGTTGAGCAGTATTTGGGTTGGTTGGGTTTTTTTCTTTCTTTTTTTCTTCTATAAGCCTGTTTCCCCAACAGCACATTGGCAGTGTGAGGATCCTTACCCTTTATACTGTGACATATTATCTAATCATTGATACCCAGCTCTTCATACTGATTCTCTGAAAGAGAAATGTCGCTGCTATTCCAAAAATATATGTGTTTTATTCCACTTTCAAAGGCTTTTACCATTCTTCTAATTTCGGTCCTTCTTCTTCTTCACTTAAAACTAACCACCATTACCTTATCAGATTTTGAGATTATCAGATGTGGGGCCATTACATCATTAGATTTTCTTCTTCTAGCACCCACTGAGTGCAAGTCCATCTGCGGCTGAGTGCAAGTCTGTCTGTGGCAAGAGTCCGTCCTCTTGCACCCACTGCAAGTCTGTCTGTGACATTTTCCTCATCCTAATTATTTCATTTTTAACCTTATCCTTCCCTTTCCTATTTACAATTCATGTTTTTATCTTTCTTTGGGGTTCTGTTAGCTTCTCCCCCCACACATTTTCACTACCTGTTGTGAAGGTATCAGTAGGACATAGCACTCTTCAAATAGCTTCAATTGAGCTCTGACTTTTCCCTTATTCTCTGAGACCCTGCACTTAACATCTCTACAGACTTATTTCCTCAGTTCCATACTCCTGTTAATTCCTGTCTCCTAGCCATACTAATTTATCTTGTTTCCCATGTGAAGTTCTCTTCCTCTTTTTTTCTAGCTACCGAAAGCTATCAACCTTTCCAGTCTCATCAGCAAGGCACTTTATTTTTCAGGAGGACGTTAGGTGAAGCTGCAGCTAGTCTTTGAGGTTTTGTTATCGTTCAGATGGGGATGAGCTGATGTGAAAAATAAATAAATATGGAACTCAGGGTAAGAAGCCAAAATAAACACTGTTGCCTCGCTTCACGGAACTGTAGGGTTTATGAAAAACAGTTTAGGTGTTAGAGCAGGCTATTTACTAAGCACGCCTGAAGAGCCAGCGAGACGAGGTGACCAGTTGGCATCCCTTCTGCGCTTTGTATCATCCAAGAAAAGGCGCTAGGCATTTCACACGGCACAGAACCAGCCTACGCCTCACACCGCTCCAGCCAGGCCCAAGCTGCCAGCCACGCTGCCAGTGCCATGCCAAGAGTCACGTTCAATGGCTACCTCGTTTGCTTCTGGCACGACTAGCCCTCCTATAGCACCCTGCGCGCAGTGCCTGCCACGCTCCTTGGGCCGCGTCGCACTTCAGAGGCGCCGCAGACGCCATCCCGCGCGACCTCCACCATCCGGGAGCCAAGCTTCCCACAGCCACCGCCGCACCCACGGCCGCTCCCGGGTGACCGTGTTCCCCTCGGGAAGGCAAAAAGGATTTGCGCCTGTGGTGCCGGGCGGTATCGGTGGACGGGCTGGACACCCTTCCGCACAGGAAATGGAGGCGCTGCCCTGCTCGGGGCCTCGCTCTACCACCGCCGGGCCCGCCACCTCCCGTGACGTCTCGGGTTGGATTGGCCTGCAGCTGAGAAGCCAACTTCAGCTCTCCACTGACACACGGGCTCTTGTTCCCGCCGCACCGACCTCCCCATCCCCTGCCCCGCTCCCCCTCCGGTCTCCGCCGCGGGGAGCTGTTCGCCCTCGGAGCGGCCGCAGCGCTGCGCACGCCGGCGCGCCTCGGGCCGCTCCAGCTCCCGCCGCATTGGGGCGTGGCCGGGGGGAGAGGGCCCCACCCCCACGCTTTCCGCAGGTTACCCGCCACCGGTCCGGCCCCTCCCCCGGCCCCCTCCCATCCCATCCCACACGGTTTAAGCCGGACGGCGGGGCGTCGCGGAGGGCAGGCTCTGGGAGGCGGGAAACACGCGTTGTATGCTTTTCCCATTGGTGAGAGCGCGTGCCCATCTTCGCAGCGTCCCAATCAGATGCCGCGAATCTCCGTAGCGGACAGCCCCGCTGTCCCTACTGTAGCGAAGTGTCGGACTGAGGCTCCGCCAAACTCTTGAGAGCAGTCCCCGCCTTCCTCCCGTCTCCGCCATTCACATTCACCCAACTTGCCCTCAGCGACCTATCGGAAGCTGCCGCTACTGTCAATCACCAGCCTTTGCCCCGCCCTTCCCCCAGTGGAACTTGGCGTTCGGTCGCATCCTGGTACGACGGCGGCGGCGGAGCGGGGCGGAGCGAAGCGGGGCAGGGCGGGGCGTGGAGGGGAGGGCGAGCGTGGGAGAGGAGGAGGAGGAGGAGCTGCGGCTGCCGCCGCCGCCGGCGAAGGTTTCAGTACCTCGGAGAACGCAGCCGAGCGCGCCGGGCGGGTGGGAGCCGCCGCAGCCGGCTGGGACCGCAGCCGCCACCGCCACCCTCCGCTCACCTGCCCCGCTTACCTGCCCTGCTCCTCTCCCGCCCCTCCCCGCGCTCCCACCGCTCCAGGCACAGGCGCTCCCGGGGACCGTTAGGAACCGTCGCCTGAGAGCGAGCGGCCGCGTCAGGCTCGTCGCCCCGGTTACCCCCGGCTCCGAGGGAGCGCGGTCCCCCTGGAGCGGCCCCGGGGGTACGGCGTCGGCACAGCCTCGGTGACCGGGACGGGCGGGGAGGTCTGAAGGGGTCCGTCATCTCAGGTCGTCAGTCCGGGACGGCCGGACTGGCTGAGGGGGTCGCTCGTTACCGTCGTTCGGTCCTGACGGAGCGGCGACCGGGGCGGTACGTGGCGAGCGGTTGGCGAGGAAAGTGAGGGGCTCCCACCCCGCCGCGGGGCGGCCGCGCACCCTCCTGGCCGGCAGCCCGGCGGGGAGAGGAGGATCAAGGGCAGCAGCGGCTGCCGGCGCGCTCCGGGGCGGGCAGATAAGTAGGTAGCGGGAGTCGCGGCAGCAGCTCTGGGAGGAGGGCAGTGGCGGGGGAGAGGGGATCCGCTCCTCAGAAAGCCTGGCGGCAGCGGTACCCCTGGCTCACAGGGTCTTCTTGAGGGGAAGAGGAAACAGAACGTAGCTTAATTTCTGTAGTTTTGGTGAGATAATCAAGTATCGGAGGCAAATTCTAGGCAGGAAAGATAGAGAGATGGAGCCTAATGTTTTGGATGCCGGCTTTATTTTTTCATTTACTTTTCGGTTTTAACCACTGCTAAATGTGGATTTTGGGAGAGAACCCGATGGCGGTTGTTCTATTGTTCCTTGTTTGAACGTAAATCTTAGTTTTGCTGCTTGTGGATTTTTATTATTTTTTTTTTTAAATAATTTTTTTAAAGGACCGTTCCAGGTAGCTTTTCCGTCTGACAAAATGAAGCCTTTGTATTTTTCAATCAATTATACCTAATATCGGCATTCTGTTTGGTACGAGGGGCTTAAAGTGCTGCCTCACTCAGAGGACCATTAAAGACTTTTTTTCTCCTGCTACGTGTAGCTGAATGTGTTACGACACATCCTTTCTCTCCCCAAAAATCTCCCGAAAGATTTTTCCAAAATGAAGAAATTTAATTTTCGCAAAGTTTTGGATGGTTTAACTGCCTCATCCCCTGGTGGAAGCAGTGGTGGTGGTGGAAGCGGGGCTGGTGGTGGCTCCGTGCACCCAGGAGGGACTGCAGGAGCTGCAGGGACTCCCAGGGATGAGATCCAGGAGACGCTCACTTCAGATTATTTTCAGATTTGTAAGGTAAGGGCTGTAATTTCTTCTACTATGAAAACAATAAACACTAGATTGTGTGCGAGGGCAGTTGTGTGATACCAGTAAGCCTTTTACTTGAGAACTGCAGTGGTTGTATAAGGACTTTGGAATGGGAAGAAAGATCCTGATGTTTTTTTCTTCCTGCTGCAGAGTTGGAGTGGTCAGTAAATTCATAAAAATCTTGATTTCAGCATTCAGGACCAAATCCTAAGTTCATGCTTGGACCCCGACTAGTAATAAGATTGTGGGCAGGAAAGCAAATAAATTGGTGCTAGTACAGGTAATGTTTACAAGTAATTAGAAATACAAAATTCTATACATTTGCTTCCCCTCCTCACTCTTCTTATCCTCTCTTCTGAAGAAAAAGGTACAGGCTAGGAATAAAAGACAGTGCAGTGATTTCTGAACATAGCACTTTAATTATTTGTGAGTGATTGGATGTGGATTCAAGGTGTGGTTTTTTAGCATTAGTACTGAAGATTATGATTTTATGATTATAAACTTAGTGGGGCAGCATATATACCAAAAGCTGCTAATTTTCTTTGGCATTGTTTTTCTCCTAGTTTCAGCTAGGATAGAGTTAATTTTCATGAGGAGCTGGGACTGTTTTTCATGTGTTCCTTAGGTCTCTAAGCGGGATTTTTTTTGTTTTTTAGTAGAAAGCATAAGGTATCCCTGTGTGTTTTCTGTTTTCTGCAACAAAGCTTTCAGTGGTGTTCTTAAACGCACAGGTAAAATAAATAGAAACTGGTATTTCTGACCATCCCTGGAATATGAAAGCTATACTTCTGTATATGAAGACCAAAAATGAAAGGGGAGATAATATTATTATCTTTGGCTGTTATCTTCAACTTTGACAGTTATTCTCTTGGCTTTACTAGAAGTTTTGTTTGCGTATTTAGCTTAGAAGCTTCAAAACCAGAAATTTTAATTAGTCCAATTAGTCCCATATTAAGAGTAAATGAACTTCACCTATTAAGGATGCTTTCCTTTTATTAAACAGATACCAACTGATTTGAAATTTAGGCTATGGCCAATTCCAGCCCATTCTCACTGGATTTTTTGTGTGCTTTGGGAAGAAGGAAGAAATACAAACAAGCAAGAGAAGCCTGTTAAGACAGTCTGTGTGTAGATCAGGTCCTTGTGAAACACAGAGCTTTCCTGATCTCAGATAACCATGATTCTCATTCTGTTTGGTTTTCAGCTACAGATGGTGTCAAAACTGTTATAAAGAGTTCAGGGGAAGAAGGCTGAGCCCCCGTGACTCAGAGACCTTTGGAATAGATTCTACATAAGTCTGATTTCTGGAGCTTTTATAGTTCTTTTCCATCCTGAACCAAAACAGGTTCAGGCCCTTTGAGTCAAATTATTCTGTAGTTTAATAGGGTGTCAGTGATCAGTGCATTAGAATCATACCTGCTTCCCAGGGTTGTAATTTGACTCCTTTTGCTTCTGCACACAGTAATTTGGCATTTTATGAAGCTCCAGGTATTTAGTATAGCGATTTCCCATTTTTGTCACTAAGTAAAAAGATAATGTAAATTACAAGATACATTGAAATGTCATTAGATCTGACATTCTGAGACTTACAAGTAAGGCTAAAACTCAAGATGTTTCTTTGTTTTTATGTCATTTCATAGGGCCAAAGATCTATATTTAGTATGACATTTTTATTTTGTATGGCATATTTGTAAAAACAGATAAGATAAATAGATGTTAATTTTCTGCCTAACTTGAGGACAGTTGGTGTGATGTTCCGTTAGATCTACTTGGAAATGTATCTGATGGATCTACTTTGAAACTGATCTATTTAGTGTGTAGGAATATGTCATTTTGAGAGGATTTCAGTAGGCGAAATTGGTAGCTCTTAGGTTAAAATGTTCTCAGTAAAGTAAATATTTGTATAGGAAGGTTTTTGGTTGCTTGCAGCAACACTTGCTTATGAATGCATGGTACTGCAGAAGTCTGGAGTGTACAAAACACGGAGTTCCTTTTTTCAGTATATAAAAGTATGCTAGAAGCAAACTTCTAAAATTCTCAGTGACTGTGTGCTTAGAAAATACTGCAGTGTTTATTCAACAGGCTCTGCTTGATCAGCAATATTGCAGTTTAGTAACATTACAAGCATGTTTGAGTGAACTAACAAAGCCCCACAGGCCCCGATCCTGCGTTGTGTACCAAGCAAGTGTACCGAAGGCATTAGGACTTGACGCAGGCGCAGCTTTCATCCTGCATGCTTCAGGGTGTAAGATCTGAGCCATAATTTGTACCTTAATCAATTGGAATGAAATTAAAAATACAGAAAGGTAGATGAAAAGCCAAATGTCTTCCCAAAGCTTTTGTTGTGTAGAGCTTCTGATATTTCAGTCGTGCATTTTTATCTTAAGTTACATAAGTTATATAGGCTGCATATTTAAGGATCTGTGATCCTGCTGCACACAGAATTGAGTAGAGCTAATGGCAGCTTTGGTTTGTTATGATCTGCAGAATCAAGACAGATGAGCTCACAGTCTTAGGTAGCACCCCAAACTGTTTTTCCTTTCTTTGCTAATTATAAAAATCTTCATTTAGACATGAAACATAAAAGCTGACTCATAGTTAAGAATTAAAGGGCCTTACCCTGCAGTTTTTATTTAAATAAATCACCTTTCTGAAGTTTGTGGGAAGTCTGCCTGACTAAAAAAACAGATCCAATCCTCTACCAGAAAGCTTTTATTGGTAACACACCTGATGGTATTAGTAACACACCTGAAAGCACGCTCTCCATTTTGTGCCATTTTTAGGATGCTTATTACCATGATGTCTTTTTGAGATATAAATTAAAACGCAATAGAAGGAAACTGTATATTTCATTTTACACTGAGATGTTCCCAATGAGTTACTTTTGGCATCTGTATGTAAATCATTAATGTAATCTTCTCTATTGAAAGACTTAAAAAGGAATATTCTTGAAAGTATTACATATGACATAACTATGACCTTTTGTAAGCATAATACATTTTAATGTTGGTAGCTCTGTTAAGGAATCAGTGGCACCCTTTTTGAAGTATTCATGTAATGTGAGATTTTGTCAGAGTAATATTTTGTGGCAGCAGGAAGCTGAGGTATAGTTTGTTATATCTAAGGCTGCTCTTGGGATTTGGGTATCCAAATGGAAATCATGAAAATATTGATTGTAGTTCCCTTGGATGTGTGAGATGGCTGCATCATGCTAAAACCCAGGCATGATCCAATAGAATATATTAGTAAAGTCTGTGTTAATGGCGATAGACGTAGTTTCCTTGGGTTTGCTTCTTTGTATTTTCCCTCTGTATATATGTTGGTTATTTTAGGCTTGCCTATGTTTGTTCATAGCATATAGAAACTAAAATACAGCACTGGGGAAAGATCTCTTATTAATACATAAAATTAAAACAGTCACAGTTAGCATGTTCTAAATCATTTGAGTAGAAATTTGAGCAGGAAGGGCATAAAAGGAGAAAACAGTGATTTTTATCACTTTTGCAGAAGGTTGATTGTTAGGGGATGATGCGGTTGGGAAAAACTGAATCAGAATGAAGATGTACATTTTTGTGAACAAATTTTTCATTATTCATGAAAAGAAGTCTCCCATAGAGAACTACATAAGCTTTTCTTGGAAGAGCAATCACAGGGTTGAATTTGTAGAGCACGATGTTAATAACTTTTTGCAGAAGATTTTTGAAATCAAGACCTCAGTTAAGAGCATGGTAACAGTTGTAATTTACTGGACATATAATTAATCTAGTCCAGTATGTTCTTGAGCTGTAGGCAGCAACCAGATAGCCCAGAAAAGGTTCAAGAAGTGCTGAATTAATAATTTTCTCCCAGAATTATTCTCTAAGTGCTGCTGTTTATAGAAGCATGAGAATTCTGTTCTCTCCAAAACTGGTGTTATTACTAGGTAGTCATGCTATCTAATAAACACCCCTTTGAATTTTGCCATATTACACATATAGTCATAGTTTCAATATGCACATTACCCAATCCTTATACAAAACCCATGGAGACCAGAATAGTTTTTGGGGTTTTGTTGAAACTGGTATGAAAGCCGATGGCTGATTACAATTGTGCTCTCCTAACCCTACTTATTTTTGATAAAAACAGGCTCTCAAGAAGCATCCAACCAGTAGCTAATTTATATACCTTAATTATCTGTATTTTCTATAAGGGGGTCTTAAAATTTAATTCCCTGAGTTTACAGATGGCAATACTTTATTTTGCTGACCTATGAAGGTGAACATTTAGTCCCTGTTGTCAGCCATCATGTAGGTACTTTAACTGCAAGTACAACATGACACTACAATTCAGTGATAACAGAGAGAAAGTGAGTTTTGGAACGGCAGTTTAAGAACAATTCTGCAGTAGCACATAGTTCTGTTTTTGGTTATGAATAATAATAATAAAATCTTTGTTATAAATGTTAGGTTGAGCTGTTCAGTTAATCTATGTAATTTCCTTAGTAAGGTCCTGCAGGGGAAAAAGAAGTTGTGAAGAGCTAAAATTCAGAGAAAACATATTTTGAAAACACATTTTAAAAAAGTCTTAACCCTTAATTTTAAGTGGTCAGAGTTCTTAAGTGTTAAATACGATAATGTTGAGAAGGATTTTTCCTATAAACTGGTGTTTGGATCTAATGTTACGTGCAAAACCCTCTTCTGTTTAAAACTACAGATTCATAAATGGCACTTCTGTGATTAGATTATGATAATTTTATGAAAGGTGTGATGACCATAATATATTTTTAAAATGTTTATATTAGAAATAAGACCCATCAGTGGTAAAGAACATAGCATGTCAAAAGCTTCCTTTTTAAGATATTTGAAGATTTTAATCTACTTATAGTAGTACAGCTGACTCTTGTTTTGCTTTATGCAGATCTTTTTGCATCACTATTTTTGACTGTTCATCAAATACAAATCCTAAATGTATTAATGCAGATCCTTCATGGCCAACACATGCAATTACTGCTTGAAATCCATTTTAAGACTTTTAAGATTGCAAAACATTAGACTTCAAACTTCCAAATTTCTTAAGTTTGCTTGTACATACAACCTTTTAATTACATGATCCCATATTTCTTCTATAGGTCTAATTTAGTAAAACGAATCGCATTTGCTCAATGGAAAGCACTTCAATATTTCTTTACGTGCTTAGAAATCAGAGCACACAGGAATATTAAGTTCCCCATGGACTTTTGCAACAGAAGTGCTCACTGCTGTAGTTTTGAAAGCTTTATACACATTAATGAGTTGACCTTCATAATATTTGTGTGAGATGGAGATATTATTCTTGCTCTATAGATGAGGAACTGAGGCACAGAAAATCCCAAGCACCAGATTTAGTGTCCACTGTTTTGATTTCCCAGCTTAAGATATTTTGAGTCTGATGTATTATAGCTTAGTTCATGTTTTTATAGCACTCTTCACATTATGTGTCCCATTGTTCTCAGGCTGATGCACATGTATACAGAGTGGTCTTTAGGGTAGTTACATATACTGCCTATTTATGTGTCCACCTTAGATAGTCAGAATGGTTCTGATTTCCTTTTCTGTCTAATGACTACAAATGGAATTCTGGCTCCATGTTGGACCTGTGAAATGTGCCCAAGATGTATGAATGTCATCACCCCCCATTATCTCAAATTGGTCAGTCACATAATGGAAACATGATTAGCAACTACAGGTGAAAAACTGTATTCATGGCCCTTGAATGAATGACCATTTATAAAACTAAGTGATAAAAACACTGATAGAACTTCCTTTCTGCAAATTTCTCTCTGAATTGTAACTTGCACTTTCCTATTTTGTATGAAATAGACAAGTTTGGTAGACAGCAGCTCTTCTTTTACCCTTGGTTTGTCCATAGGACTGACCAGACTGCACTATGCATGGGTGGAGGCAAAAGTTCTACTGCAGAAAAAGATAATTTAATTAATCCCTACAAGAGGGGAACAAATTAATGTTGCATAGATTATCACAGCAGAAAAATTAGAATGTACACAGATTTTATGGTTGACCTTGCATTTTTAGCAACATAAGAAACGTAGAATATCTTGAGTTGGAAGACATCCATGAGGATCACTCCTGGCTCAACACAGGAAAACCTAAAAGTTAAATAATTTACTGTAATTTTGTGTGCCATTTCAAGTGGGTTTCTTGGGGGTTTATTTTGGTTTTTAATCAAAGGATTAATTGATTTCAGAGAGAATTATCCTCTTCACTGAAAGTATATATAAAGAATAGCTTAGTATTTTCTATGTTATGGGGTCACTTTTTCACAGGCACTTGTTCAGAGATAGAAGCATCATTACAATTCAGTCTTCTTTCCCTGAGCTGATGATGAGATGAGGAAATTCTGGATATCCTAGAAATGGTGAAATTCTAGGAGGATGGAGGAAATTCAGCCTTGTTGGACCGTATCTCAGGGAGAGCTGATCATAGAGCTGCTATGTAAAACAGTGGCTGTACAAGCAAGTTTTGTTTCCTGTTTATAAAAAGACTTATTTTTTTTAAACAAACGACTGAGAAATTACTTAGAGGTTCATGATGAAGAATATGAAGTAGTGGGAACTTTTTTTTTCCAAGTAGAAATACATACATTATATAAAGTATGCAACTGTCCTCTGTGGAGGTGGACTAAATCAAAGACAGACTCTGTTCTCACTTGTTTAGTTTAAATGAATCTCCATTCATATCTGTCTCTTATTCTGAGACATCTGATACTCCCTGGTGTATGGTATATGCCCAATATATGAAGTCTGTATGAAAATACTGTGAGAAGTTACTATTAATGCATTTGCTTTATGAATGGAGAAAAGATAGCAATAGGGAAGTGAACTAATATACCCAAAGCTACATGAATGTATGTATCTATTGGCTATTCTAAGAAAAAGTGTTTATAAAAACAGCTTATAGGGATATATTAATTTCTCACAATGTATGTTAGAATCATTATAAGGGAAAGTTAGGGGACTGTATGATTAGAAGTATAAGTAGTGTGCATCTGTGGAGAGGAGAAAAAGCAATCTTGTTAGGTACAGATGGCTGGTAAATATGCTCAAATGTAATAAGATGTTATCTGTGTGCAGGGCTGTGTCCATTCCTAACAGATTACCAGCAAAGGCTATGAATAGTGAAAAATACTAGAGACAATATGTCACCTGCAGCTAGGGTCAAAGTCTGATGAGGTACACTTTTTATGGTTCCTTTGAAGTGAAGTTGTATGGAGTCCCTTAATATTTAAGGCTTTGAGTTGGTGAATGCATATACTTAAAAGTAGCCTTACTGAATTCAGTGGTATATGTGCAGATACAGGTGTATGTGGTAGCATGTCTTTTTGCAGAGTTTGAATTCAATCAATTAAAAATAATTGCTTATATTTCATTTAAAAATATCCTACATAAAAATGCTGTGAGGTCAAACACTCATAAGTCAGGTCCCTTATTCAGCAACTATTGTTATGTCTATATGCCTGGCAATCTAGTCTTCTTGTATCTCTCTTTTTTCTTGAAGTATCTGCTTGTACTTTGTTCTTGTCCTCCAACATATTTGGATTCACTAGTACACAACATATGGGAAGGATGGATGCTATTCTCTGCATTCTTTTGTGTGTTCCTGTGAGGAAAAATCTCTGCACTATCCACTTGATACCACCAAAAGTAGTATTAAATAAATTATGGATGTTCATTTCAGCTTTGTTCATCCCATTCTGACAATTGTATCCTTTAAGGCTTGATATGTGCATTCAGTTACACCTGTTCTGCATCAGCTGTGGTTGTGGATAAAAGTTAATTGTAGTGGGTCCAAAGAACCCTAGTTTGTTTATTGTTTCACCCTACATGTATTTTTAAGTGCTCACTGAATGAGGCAAAGGCAGGGAAACTAGCATGTGGTTATGTAAACAGAGAACCAATTCTAATGATCTTTGGATATAGTGTCTTCATTTGTGTCTGTGAGCTATGCCCTTGGTAGCATTATGGGCAGTGCAGTGGGGGATAGGCATGTGCAAGATCTGCTGGATTTCACTGCTGTTAGAGGGAAAAAAGCTGCCACAAAATATCTCCATTTCATTTGGAATGTATCTTCATATGTGAGATGAGATGCTGGGTAATACCTCCAGATTAAATTCTCAATTCAACATCAGAAAAAAAAAAGTCCTCAAATTGCATACAATATGTGTACAGAAAAAAGGTAGGACAAAATTCATTATGAATTAGTAACAAAATTCAAGAGTCTTTTAAATGCTAGTACTGAAATCTGGTAACACCATTTGTATACAGGAATGCCAAATTATATTGCAAAATAAAATATTTCCACAGGAATACACCAATACATATTATCTCTGTAGCAGAAAGGGTTTTAACAGTATTTCTACAGCTTTAAAAAAACCCCAAACCAACAAACCCAACCTTTAAGAACTTTATTCTAATAGCAAAATTTTACTCTATTGTAGTAGCATGGATTTCTACTGCAAAATTTTTTTAAATTCTCCAATATTGCTAATTTTTTAACATTAAAATAGTCTGAAAGCAGCAAACAAAACATCTGCTTTGGAACAGTAACCACAGTCAACCATAACAGAACAGGACATGTTTAGCCTGCAGTAGCTGTCCTGTTGGGAGGACATGCAAAATTAATCAGAGTTATTGCTATGTTGGTCTGATGTAGCTTTAATAGAACCAGATTTTAAAAAAACCTATTATTTCTCATTAAATTTAGGAAATTTTGCTATTCGTTGCATCCATAGTCATAGTGAAGACAAAAGTACTTTCTTGTCAGGGTTATCAGATATGTCAAATGATTTTACAATTCTTGTAATTTCTTACAAAACTAATCTGTATCAGACAAAGATATTCTTAATGGTATGGTTAAATGATGCAAAACCAACAATAAAATGAATATGAACTACTATTTGAATTACTTTGGCTACAATGATTCCCCATTTGGACAGAAGTCTTGCTTAAATAAGTAGGTCAAATTGAAGTTTGAAATTGGTGGGTTAGGGTTTGGTTTTTTTTTATTATTTTACATTAAAGCCAAGGCCAAATATAGTTTTATTCTAGTATGTAGCGTTTTTCTGTGGGTTTATGCCCTACTTATTCTGCCCTGTTAAATGGCAAAAGTGAGAAGTTGTTATAGCATTTTTACGGAACAATAGATGCATTCTCCATTTTCTTGCCTTTTTGTATATGTGTTGTTTTTTTTTTTAACTTGCTAGAGGTCTCTTAGAAAGAATAGGAAGGGAAGAGGTGAAATTATTTTACATATAACGTCTTCTCTTAGGATTTCACCTATCTCTTAGGTGATAACACCTACCTTGGGATGATTATCTTCATGTATTACCCTGTAACATATTATTTTAGCTTACTATTCTGTAACTCAGTGCTGTGGTAGTTGTGGCAAGATGATGTAGTCAACTAGTGGTTGCTTGGCCACAGCAACACTGATTTAAATAGATCAAACAATTAAGATTAAAATCCAGCTGCTCTGCTTTGAGCAGGTGGGTTTGCACTAGACAGTCTGCAGAGTTCCCCTCCAACCTCACCTGTGCTGTGCATTGGGAATAATGGAGTTCAGGGATTCATGTAATTTTATTTATTTGTGGATTTTTCTGTCTGAATTATATTTTTGATACACTACAGTATATTTCAAGGAACAAGCATGAGAGGGATGCTTTGTGAAATTCAGAAGGCCTTGTTTTCCCCCTGCATTTCACTTTACTTGGTTGTTTCATTATGAATCATACACAAATAGGACCATCCTTATTTGATAGTCTTTAAAATTCAGTTTGCAGAACTGAAAATAACAGTGGAAAAATAATTCTGTGAAGTTTCTGCAGATATTTTTTACATGAAAAGAGGAACTCTAATGAGGACTGCAAGTTTTCTTCATTTTATTTATTTTTTAAAACGAATTGTCTGGAAGATGCTTTTGGATGTGATTTTTTTTTTCAGGGCTAAGCAATATAAGGAAATTGAAAAATTAGGTAATGTCTGGTAGAACTAGCATGTTTCAAAAAAAGCCATATGGTCTGCTTACAGACTTTTAAAAATTGTAGTTAAAACAATACATATTAAAATAGAGACTCGATACTAATTTTTGCTACATTCTGCTTTAGTTTAAGTACTTTGAGCTGCTTCCAAAGAAAAATAAGGCTTCATATGTTCATTGCACAAAAACGTATAATATACAAGTCAGTGCACCTCAAGGAGGAGTTAAGACAGGGGTAAAATGATACAGTAAATAAAGTGTTACCATTTTTTATTGCATTTTGATACTGCCTGTCTTCCTGAAACAGAATGAATGTTCATGGCTCTCTTGAAACATGGGGGTGATCATAGTGTCAGAGTTCAAGGAGCATCTGGACGATGCTTTTAGTCATATAGTTTAGTTTTAGGTAGTCCTGTAAGGAGCAGGGAGTTGGACTTGATGATCATTATGAGTCCCTTCCAACTTGAGATACTCTGTGATTCGCTTCAAATACTCTAGTATATATTTCTTATTTTTTCATATACATTTAATTGTCAGTGTATAAGATCTATGAAACTAAATTGTTAGAATTCAGGTTGGTTGTTTAAAGTCTGGTTTATGTCCAGGACAGCTGGTTTCACAAAATTCTACCACAGCTTATTAAATGACCTTTTATAACTAAGTTATTTTGTCTTTTAATATTTAAATTACAAAACTTAATTTGCCTCTTGCTGAATATTATTCTTCTGTGTCAAAAGTTGTGTATGTAAATATAATGGAACTTTTTCACTAATCTTACTTGATCCCTGTGCATATCTTCTCTTGTCTTCCCTATTTCAGTAACACTTCTCTTTTCCTGTGTGTACCCACATTTTCCACGTTTTTTCTTTACTATTTTCCTCCACCAATACTGATCTCCTTTTTCTTCCCCTCTCAGACGCACTGCTGCTGGTGAAGATAATAAGCTCATAAGAAATACCCTGCTGAGACAAACCAATGGTCCGTATCACCCAGCAGTCAGTCTCTGACAGTGGCAATAGAATATGTCATTTAGGGAGAGTAGTAAGTTAGATCACTTTCTGCAGTCCATTCCCTTTCTAATCTCCCATCATCCACCACCACTGGATTGGGGATGTCAGAGAGTGTATCCTTTTAGAGTCCATTTATCTGTAATGTCCATGAATTTGTCTAATGGCTTTTTGAACCCGCTGATACTGTCAGCCTTCACAACCTCCTCTGGCAGCAAGTTTCAGAATTTCATTACCTGTTGTGTAAAGAAGTATTTTAGTTTTTTCTGGTTTAAATTAACCTTCCATTTGCATTGAGTGGCTCTGTGGTTTTGCCGAGTAACAGTTCTGCATTTAGCTTACCCACTCTCTTGATTATATAAGTCTCAGTCATACCACCCTACAGCCTTCTCTCCAAACTGAAGTTGCAGCACTTCTGGTCTTTCCTGATAAGGCTTGTGTCCACCACCTTGAGCATTAGTTGCCTTCCCAGTAGCAGCTCTGACTTGACCACTTCAGATGTGGAGACTACAACTGCATACAACACTCAGTGGTCTCACAGGAGTTTTATATAGCAGCAAAGTGATTCCCTGTGTGTTATTCATTATGCTGTTCCTGATGATGCTGAAAATTACTCGGCTTTTTGGGTTGCTGGTGCATATTACACCAGGGACTTCAGTGGAATGTCAACCATACTCACAAAAACACTTTCTTGAGCTGTGAAAGGTAGTTCCAAATTCAGCATTGTATCAGCATAGTTAAGATAAGTTCCCCTGCCCTAGATGCCTTACCTTATATCTATCTGCACTGAAGCTCAGTTGTCACCTTCTTGCCCTCTCACTCAGGCTCATGAGGTCTTTCTGGAGTTGATCACCATTGGTAGATTTTCTGTTAATAAACCAGCTTTAGGTCCACCAAAAAAACCCCTTTCTCTTCAGCCCTTTGACAACCTTATTTTTTTTACTAACATTGTTGTGGAACATTATTGGAATGCGTTTGGAGAACTTACATGTATTCATATCCCCTTTATTTACATGCATGCTGACAGCCTTTGTAGAACTAAAGAAAACTAGTCAGGCAGGATTTCCCATTGTAGAAATTTTGCTGACTTCTGCAGATAATGTTTATCCATGTGCTCAGCTAGTCTTTGTTGTACCATCTTGCTGGGAACAGAAATAAACTTTCGTAGTCTGTAGCTCCTCTAGAGTTCCTTGTGTTGACGGCTTTTTTCAAATGACTATTTCTAGCTTTTAGGTGCAGAGACACAGAGTAAAACAACAATCAATGGGTGTCTTTATCCAAGAGAAAAAAAAAAAGAAAAAAAGGTAGCTTTTAGAATATCCTGTGTACATGCTCAGAAGCACTGGATCCTAATGTAGGGCAAGAGCTAAATGTCAAGCATGGTTTGTACTTGAAATTTTGACAAGTGAAAATTTAACTTAAAAAAAAAAAAGTCCCTCCTGTGTCATTTTCTTAGGTTGGAAGCCTTCTGATACCTTGGCCTCTTTCTATCTTTCCTGAGCAGGGAGCAGTCTTACCAATCAGCAATTCTAGTCACAGAAGCCTATAAATGATGTCACAATTTTATAACATGGCAGCTCATCTTTCTCATTTTCACCACTACAACTTCCTTGAAAGCTGTAATAATTGACTTTAAAAAAATTTCCTACATAGCTGAATAAGAGGCTAAATAGGTATCAGTCAATACTGCATCCTCTGTTCCTTAAACCAATAACACTTCAATGAGACTCTTGCATGTGGCATTTTGGTCACAATTTGGAATTAGATTCTATATCCTGGGTCACAGGCTTAGATGACATAGTTGATTTTTAACAAAAAAAAATTTTCTCAAAATAATTGCCTCAGTAAATGATTTTGTTGACAGATGTTACATGAAACAGGGTATCTGTAAAATACAAATAGAAAAGTTACAAAATGGATGTTTATCCAAATTAGCAGGAACAGCTTTGACTATAAACCCTATTACTTAATTTGTACAGGTTAAAATTGAGTTTACTCGCTTGTTTTTTTATTATTTAGAGAATATAAAAGTCACTTTGAAAAAAAAAAAAGGTTTCTTTACAGTCTAATATAAATGACCATAGAACAAAATTTAAGAAAAATTTATACTAAAAAAATTTTGTTAGATGCCATGTGAACAATTATGCTGAAAATTGTGTATTATTACAAGCGTGATTTTCTTTTTATCACGGTATCTTAGTAAGAGATTGTTGTTATGTTCTGTACAGCATGTTACAATGTTAATTGGTAGAACACTGGCAAGCCCAAATAATCAATTTCCTATATTAATTTAAGTAAATTGGTTGTGTAAAGATTACTTAATGATATATACATACAATTTACCAAAGGATATTTGCTTAAAATTATTTAAAATAGAATTTAAGAAAACAAGGAAGCTGAACAAAGGTTTCTGCTGAACTTGTAACTGCGTTTGTAATTGTGCTGTTTTAAATAAATTATTTCAAATATCACACATGAACTGTATGTCTTGGGGAGCACAGACTGCATCTAGAGCATGCCAAAAAAGGAGAGGTAAAAGAAAGCTGGATAATGTAGAGAAAAGCAGTCCTGGCTCCATCTGCTGTCTGCTTTTTCTCTCTCCACCACCCCCACCCCCTGCTTTGCTTCTTTTTAATTTACTTTCATCCTTAGGGCATTCAGGGTAGGTAGGTCCTATGTTTTTGAACTCAGACTGATGTTCTTGGGTACTTTTTTCTGCTTGTCCCTGCTACTGAGATAGATTCTCACCCACACACACACGCCCACCCCACCCCAACCCCCAAATTAAACTACCTTTTTCAGCGGTATCTGTTCACTATTGGTAGTTTTGGACTATATTGTTCCTACTAGACACAGCTCAGACTAAGTAGAAACATACTCTTTTTTTTTTTTTTTAGCCTTGGATCAAGTCAATTTTGTGTCCTTGCCTATTTCTTCACCTGTATTTCTAAATGCTGTAAGGAAGCCCAGGCAAAGTTCTAGAATCTTTACTTATTTTGGTATTTATGCTCACACCTGCATTATCAATGCACAATTGAAAAATCTCCTTCAAGTGCTAGCTTTTCAAGTTCATTTTTCTCACTGTCCTTGGAAATAGAAGGGTTGTTGGGTCAAGTCTGAGAAGCGTCTGGCTGTCTGAAGTGTTGAAACTTGTCCCTGTTCTTCTGTTAAATAGGCTTGATCTTCAGAACCACTTCTGAGACTGCTCTAATTCATGCCAAAATCTCAATCATAAAGACATCTCTTTCTGCCTTAATTGTGTATAGTGTATCTTGGTTATCCTTCCAGACTGGTTTTCTTTTATTAAGAGTCCTAATAAATATAAATATTTCACTTTAAAATTGTCATTTACTTGGAGGTTCGATAGGCTTCAACAGTGTTTTCTTTAATATCCCAAATGGCAGAATTTTGCATTCACAAGAACTTACCAACTGGAATTAGGAGTAGATACTCAAATTTGGAAAATGGCTGCAAAAGAGAAATAACACTTTTGAGCTAATCCTAGAGTTCAATAATTTTAACTGAACTATGTTCCTAAAAAGACGTATATCACTGTACTTCAAAAACACAGTTCTGTCTCAACAACAGGACACAATAAAAATTTTCCAAATGAAAAGTCTGAATGTAGATTGTGAAAATACTGAAAATACAAAGCAGATGCTAAATACATAGGCAAGAATGCAAATATGTCTTTAAAAATATTGGTCTTTATGTTCTTAGATTGAAAACATAGTACTGAAAGCTCCAGTCATAGTTAAACATCAGAAAAACTAACTGTGACTCAAATTGCTAGAAATTAAAAATTTACTTTAGAGATGATTTCTAAAAATTATTAATAAAAAAAGATAATTTGTCTAATATATGCCATATTTTTCAGAGAGGGAAGAACATTTGTTCATAAGAATTCAGAAAGCTCAGATATAATAGAAGATCAGTAATGCAGTTAGGCCAAACATTCAACAGACTAGAAAATACGACTCACAATTCCTGATGTTTTTGCAATATGAAAGGTGAAACCTATTTTATAGTATGTAAGTCTGGTTCCAGCTTAGATGTCAGAATAAAAAAAAATAAATTGCAGTAATCCTACCACTTGAGAAGATGGGTAGGTTGAAAAAAAAACCAACCCAAAAACCCCAACCCATGACAAAGCAAACCAAACTAGAAACAAGAGTTGGGGAGATCTTTGATTAGTGTCTACACTAAGATTAAAAATTAGCTACTTTTCTACAAGTTGCTGAAGTAGCATATGTTTCTAGATCTTTGCAGTCTAGAAACTAATACTTAGACATTCTTTTAGAAGTTGCCCCTTATCAGCAATAATTAAGACATGAGATGAGTAAGATTATATTTTTTTTAAGGAAGTGGTTATTTGCTGAAAAGCATACATTTGATTGTTCCCGACCTACTTGTGAGTATCGGTTCAAGTGTTTCCAGCTGTAGTGAAGAGTTGCAGTGATACAGCTGTAGAAATAATCAGCTGCCTTTTACTCAACAGGTTGGCAATTAAGGAATCCCTTTTGTTGAAGTTATTCTATAAAGACTGCTGAATGCTTCAGCAGACACAGTTAATAAACAAGATAATGTCAAGGAAGAGCAAAATATCTCAAAAAGTTAAAATTTCATAGAATTTGAAGCACTTCCTCCCCAATCCCAATCATATAGTAAAAATAGAGTAAATCCTAGAGCTCAATATTTTATTAAATATTTAAAATTATTATAAATAATAATTATAATAATGCTTTAACTCAATTTTAGGTTAGTCATGCACATAAATGGAATTAACTTTACTTTTTATGTTTATTTGTATAGCATAGTCTAGTTATTTTCAATCTTTTTTTATATTAGAGTTCTCCTTCATCAGATTTTTCCTCATAAGAATCAGGCAGGTCATATAGGTCATAACCTTCAGGTTCAGATAACTTAAAACATTTTCAAACTCAAAGATGCATTGTGCCGTGCTCAGTTCATTTATTCCCCAAGGTATCTCTGCGAAAATTAGAATGGAGAGCACAGTATTATAAATAAAGATTAAGAAAAGATGAGTGGTTCAGTCACTTGCTTTGAGAACATCTTCTCTGGCATCTTTGGATTTTTTTGAAATTGATATTAAGGATTTTTACCTTGTAGACTTGATTCCATTTGTTTATTAGATCCCTTCCCCTGGACATGTTCCATTTCTGTTGAGGCTATTTGTGACTGTTTTAAAAGCATGTTTGCTTTTTTCTTTTCTTCAGTTTACAGTTCAGCTACCTTCCATATTGAGGTTATATTTGAGTATACCATTAAGCAGTATGTGCCAGTTGTGTATTGGCATATTCTTACGTTCCACTTCATTACAACAAAATCGTTTAAAATATCATCACTGAGTATCTGGAAATTGGCATGAGTGAAATTCATGGAATCATGGAATGTTTGGATTGGAAGGGACCTTAAAGATCATCTAGTTCCTACTTCTCTGCAGGTTGTCCAAAGCCTCACTTTATCCCTTATAATACCTTCCTTGAAATGTATTGCAAATACTACAACATAAAACAAAATACAGATTCTCTTACTATATGCAAATCACAAAGCATACGTGTTGTTATCTGTGGTTCTGGTTCAATCACCTTGCTCATTTCTTCTGTTTCAGACGGTTCGCCATGGTTTTCCTTACTTACCTACTGCCTTAGCTTTTGACCCAGTTCAGAAAATTCTGGCAATTGGAACAAGAACAGGAGCCATACGAATGTATCCTTTCTCATTCAGAATTTACATCGTTGCTATGCATTTGTAATATAGTGATGTGAATCATTTTCTACAAGCACTCAGGTAAGGTTACCGTTTATGCTGTTATGTTCTACTTCATTTTGCTTTCATAGATGGGTAGAAAAGGATGTGCTGTTGAGGAATTACCATTAGGTCCTTAAGGTGTCCAAAGAAAAAAGATCATTGATTTTTTTTTGGCATGTGTTTTTGGCATATGTTGTTTATTATAATGCAGAATTATTTTTAATGGTTTTTAGCATGTAGACACTTTCAGTATGTGAAGGTAAACTACAAAGTGGTAATTGAGCAACATGCAAATGTTGGGCTACCAATAAATGAATACATTTGCTGCAATGCAGCTAGCCAGCTGTAGACATCTTCACTGTAGACATCTATGCATAAGATAGTATTTAAACTCTTCCAAGTGAATGGTGGGAAATAAGTGATTTTAGGGTGGAATTCATCACTTCCTGGTGGAGATGATGAAACACTATGAAAGTGCCTGTTTCTCTTCATTAATTATAAAAGTACATCAGTACTAGCACTTCATGTGTATTTTTATACAGTAGGATTTTTGTTAGAAGTTGACAGAGAATAAATTGAATATAAATGTAAAGAAAATTTGAAAACTCTGATTTAAAAAAAACCCTGTGAATATTTAACTGTGACATATTTCAAAATGCTTCTCTGCATAATTTTTGGTTTTTTGTGGTTCAAATGTATTCAAATTTGGTGAAAATACAGATAAAGTGAGGAAAAAAAGAAGAAAGACTATTACTGGAAGGTTTAAAAGTTACAGGATAATAATAGTAAGTAATAACCTGATATTTTTTGCAACCAGTTGCATTCTGGGTTGAAAATAAGGGACAATTCTGAATAAAATAACAATCTGATCTTTTCTGGTTTTGCTAGCATTGTTTTCAATGTAACTGTGAACCTGAGGAACCCAAAGAAATGTTACAAAGTAAAGAATAACCTCCTCCTGGAGAACCAGCCTGTGCCTCCTGTAACATGACTAAAACTTTGTTTCCTCCTTTTTTGTGTGTTCTTATTCTGAACAGTTAAGTTTTTATACATTTTAATACATTTTCTGTCTGATCCAGAACTTTTCACAAGACTTAACTAAACTTCCAGTTATGAGAGAGGCTTTGCTTTGATAGTTCCCTTAATATTTGTCCATTTGAAGTAGAGTGAATATATTCTGTTCGTTTACAAAGGGGAAAATCTCTTTGAATTTGTGCACCTCTAGGAAAGTTCAAGTGTATTAGTCATACTTTCTTCTTTTAGGAGGTATGCAAGTCTATAAAGCTGGAGTTTTGTCTCTGGAAGCTTTATTGGTATATTCTATGAGTGGGGTATGGAGAATTTAATGAGTAATGTAGATGTAGGAAAAGACCTTGCAGAAAACTGACTCCCGAGCTCACCTTTTCCTTCCATTTCAGCAACATGACTTTTATGAGAGCAGTGACTGACTAAGCATCCTAAACATTTATAAATACCTCCTTGAAGAAAAATGCAGGTGCAGAGCCTGAATTAATACGTGTTCATGTAGAATTAAGTTAAGCCTCCGTGTTCCCTTCCACTGAAATGGAATGTGCAGTGGAAAATCAGCTATATCCCTAACTTTATATGAAAAAAAAAAAAAGTATATCATCCATTATAAAGGATGACAGGAAGAGGGGAGAATGTTTTCCTTTTAATATCTTTCCTCCAATTTTGCTAGCAAACCCCTACCGTGTTCACAGAAAATTTTCTACCACTTCTAGTATCTGAATCATAAAGGAACATCAAGATTACTGGGGAATTTCTTTTTTTTACCATAAATGCTTCTCAGAAGCCTGGTTTGCTTAATTGAGCACTGAGTTAGTTAATGGAAGCTGTGCTTTGAAGGCAGGGTGCTATAAAAAGGATTACTTATTTATTCATTTTAACTAAGGCTTCTCCACTTGTCTTTCAAAGGTTCATAGAACATATTACATAAAAAGCCTAGATGTGCACTAATAACTTTGCATTTGTACACAAGACTGAACAGTAATCAGTGAACAGGGCCTGGGATCACAGGCAGAACACTGCTCATATAAGCAAATCTTGCTGCAACTGTTTGTTGAAATAAAATTAAAATCAAGATGTAACAGATTTATATTACATTTGAACATACAATTAATAATGAAATTTCTTTAAGCGAACTGAAAAAAATACAGATTTTGATGGCTCAGTTTTCCACAATAACCTGCAAAAGTACTATTTAACAGAGCTGTACAGTTTCATTCTGCTGTGAATGTGTTAGGTAACAGAGAGACTTCCTTCCACACGTGGTGTTTGGTTGCTTCTGAATTGCAGTGTGGATGGAGTGAAAGGACAGACTATTTAGCTACCGTCAGAAAAATGTATTAAATAATTTATTTGTTTATTGGTAACACCAAAAAAGCCTAGTTTAGATCAGACTCTGCTGTGCTGGGCAGCACAGGAGCATAGAAAGACAGAATTTATGATTAATATTAATGAAATTATGTAGATAGAAAAGTTTTCCTGCGACAAGTGTAAGTTACATAATGTTATTCTGGCTTCCCTGTCTCTCTAGAAGTTCACCAAGTATTGGTATTTCTATTGGTTACAAGTTAACAGGTCTCAAAAGACAAGTTGCTTGTTTCCAAAGAAAATGAAGCATGGACCTTTATGTTGAGAATTAATGTTTCACATTGCACCTTCAGGTGATCATTTCAAATGATCCAGCAGCAGTACTGAAATTGACTATGCTAAATTGGCCTGAAATAGAGTATATTATTCATAAGTTGCCATTAGAGTACAGAGATAAATGAAAATTCATTTTGGTATGAGAGTCAATTTGTCTTCTCCTAGATTTCTTTTCAGGCTGCTTTAGATGCAACTGCTATAGCTTCTATAGCAATGGGAATTGCTGTTACTATGCTCTACTGATCCTAGCAGTCTCTGTGGGATTCTCAAGGAACTTCAAACAACAATGTAGGTTTTACCTACACTGATGACTGCTGGGTACTGGATCCTCATAGGGACAGCTATACTCCAGCCACAGAATAAGAGTATGCTGCAAATCATCGATGAAAGAATATCTTCTTATTACCAACACAAGCTAACAAAACCTGCAAATAAAGGGTGAAAACCCCACTCTTTAAACAACTGCTATGCCATCTGGTCATTCTTTTCCTTTGTCCTAGACACAGCAAATTTTATTTCCCCTCTGAGGACTCTTTTCCTATTTGAAGCCTGTTCTCAGCTGCAATACCTTTGATCATTTCTGGTATCATTGCTTGATACCGCTCTACCTGGACTATCCTTGCTTCAGGCAAACACATTCAGATGAAGAGGGGCTATGAAATTGAATTACTACAACATTACTACAACTCTAGTCCCAGTCTGGAGAACCTTCTGACATTGCACACAATAAAATGAAGTGTGCAGTCTTTGGTTGGTATCAGAGTTGGTCTGTATCACCATACAAGGGGGCAAGAAAAAGAGATTTGGTCATACTTAAGTCTCTGTCATTTCAGAGGAAAAAGAGAAGTCTGAGGGTTTGCAACGTTCTTGATTTGAATAAATATATTATTGAATCATAGAATGGTTTGCGTTGGAAGGGACCTTAAAGATCATGCAGTTCCAACTACCAAGGACTAGACCCTAAACACTAGACCAGGTTACTCAAAGAACCACCCACTTTGGCCTTGAACACTTCCAGGGAGGGGGCATATACAGCTTCTCTGGGCAACCTGCCAGTGCCTCACCGATGATTATTCCAGTGTCATGTCTGAAGCAGTGGCATGTTGCTCTCAGATTTCAGGAGTCATATTTCTCCATTTCATTTATTCAGCTCACAAATGATTATTGAAAATCATTATAGGTACTTTCTGGAGTCACTGAAACGTTTTGTGACTGTCCAGATCTGGGGGCCACAATACAAGAAAGATGTAGAACTGTTGGAGAGGGTTCAGAGGAGGCCACGAAATTTATTAGCGGGCTGGAGCACCTCCCCTACGAGGAGAGGCTCGGGGAGCTGGGCTTGTTCAGCCTGGAGAAGAGAAGGCTGCGGGGGGACTTCATTGCAGCCTTCCAGTACCTGAAGGGAGCATACAAACAGGAGGGGAATCAACTTTTAAAAGGGGTAAACAATGGCAGGACAAGGGGGAATGGATTGGAGCTAAAGGAAGGAAGGTTTACATGAGATAATAGGGGGGAGTTTTTTACAGAGAGAGTGGTGAGGTGCTGGAACAGGCTGCCCAGAGAGGTGGTGGATGCCCTGTCCCTGGAAGTGTTCAAGGCCAGGTTGGATGGGGCCCTAGGCAACCTTGTGTAGATCCAGGTCTGGAGGTTGATGTCCCTACCTGTGGCAGAGGGTTTGGAGCTCTGTGATCCTTGGGGTCCCTCCCAACCCAGACCATTCTATGATTCTTTTACCACATCAGAGATGTGCTTAGCCAGTACAGCCACCTACTTCAAACATGTAGAGTATCTGTGTAATTTTTATATTGGACTGCTGATTATTTGGTGGTCTATTGCAGTAAGAAATTCTGAAAGAATCTTCTATGGCTATTATTATATTTGTTTATTAAGGTATAAGAGAAAGCTTGCCTTAAATCCAATGCAAAGAAAACAATTTACTGGGTCCAAAGTAACCTCCACACCACTGAAAGCTTATCCATTAACAGATAGGATTAAATTAGTAATATATCTTTGGATATGCTTTGATGTTGTCTATTACTGTCATTAATATATATTCTTTAGACTGAGGGTTTCATGTTGTTGTGGATGCAGGTTATGGTACATGCAAATCTTCATTTTCACTGTTTGTTGCTTGAGCAAAAAAAAAAAAGCCATCTATAACAAATGCAAAGCCTTTCTAATAATAACAGCTTACTGTATTCCACTGCTATCAGACAATATAGTAGCCATTCTATTCCTAAGGAGACAAAATTATTCTGACTCAGTAGCACATCAAAGTGGAGGTGTGGCTCTGCCCTCACCTTTTGCTTAGTTGCATAGTTTTGACACTTTCCTTGCTCTGACTCTGGTGCTCACCAGATCTTTCTGTAAGTAATACATTTCACTAACCTGGAAAAATACTTGTTCTTTTTTTTTTCTGTGCTACTTTTTTTGCCAGCTAGTGAACGGAATTATCTGGCTCCTGCCTCTGGTGCGGGTCAGAATGATGCATAGGAAGCTGGAAGGAGTGTATTGTTGGGACTGTACAAAGAGGGAGATAGAGGAGAAATAGAAAATTTGGCAGTAAGGAGCAGGTGATTAAAATGACTTGTCCTGCTATGTGAAAATGCATCACAGAAATCCAGCTATGACAGAATGCAGTTCGCTACAAAATGTAGAAATAGCTTTTCAATTTTGAAAGCTATGGAAGATAGCCTATTTTGCTTGTGTTTTAAAAATCTTCATGTAAAGCAATTAGCAAATCACAAAAATTCTCCAGGCTCTGCTCAAGAAAGATTCTGCTTTTGGATCATATTTGGCATAATTTTTCTGGCCTGTTTTATGTGCTTCTTCCCATGTTTTGATATCAAGGGTCATTTTTAACGTCAAATACAGTACAGCAATACTTATCTTAATAGATACATTTTGTGAAAAACAAAACACTTCTTCAAGAATGCCAGGAAGGCCAACACCATCCTGGCTTGTATCAGAAATAGTGTGGCCAGCAGGACTAAGGAAGTGATCATCCCCCTGTGTTCAGCACTGACGAGGCTGCATCTTGAGTGCCTTGTTCAGTTTTGATGTTGGTGTGTGTCCAAAGAAAGGCAACAAAGCTGGTGAGGGGTCTCAAGCTCAGATCTTAAGAGGAGCATCTGAGGGAACTGGGGTTGTTCAGCTGGGAGAAAAGAAGGCTGAGGGGAGACCTCATCAATCTCTATAACTCCCTGAAAGGAGGTTGTAACCATATGGGTGTGGGTTTCTTCTCCCAGATAACAAAAGATAGGACAAGACGAAATGTCCTCAGGTTGCCCCAGGGAAGGTTTAGATAGAATATTAGGAAAAATTTCTTCATCAAAAGAGTTGTCAAGCACTGGAACAGGCTCCCCAGGGTAGTGGTTGAGGCACTATCCCTGTAGGTTTTTAAAATTCATTGTAGACATGTCACTTAGAGAAATGGTGTAGTGCTGGATCTGGTGGTGCTAGGTTAATGGTTGGTCTCAATGAACTTCAGGGTCTTTTCCAACCTAAATGGTTTATGAGATAAGATTATCTCAGTTCTTTTTATGAAACAGGCAATAATCATATACTTGATGCCAGAGTTGTTATTGCAAGTAAAGGGGAAGGTGAAATCTAAACCTAAGATAGCCCTCTTGAACAGCATGCATCCTCAGCAGCTGATGTGCACAGAGAAACCGGGAGGTAAAACTGATGGTGTTTGTGCACTTTAAGAAAAAAATCAAACAAAGAAAACAGATAGCACTAATTAAATCATTGCATGAGGAGTTCTGAGGAGGCATGGAATTTTACAGTAGTTAAAGGAAATGTGGTAAAGAATGACATCAGGTTGGATGTACTTTCAAAGAAAATAAGAGAATATAACTTGAGGTTTTGGTCTGTGAGAAGGATGGTATAATATCTAAATATAAAGTGTGACAGATTTACTCTCCCTGGAACTGCTGTCTCTTAATCTAAACAAGGTTTCGGTAGATCTTTATCCTTAAAATAAGCCAACTGTGTTCCATGCTATTTACTCTATGTGATTTATTGGGCAGATGGAATGGGGGAAGCACAGACAAGATCATAAAACCAAAGTTCTGTTACTTGACTTGGAAGAATCATTGATGCATTTCATCTTTATCTCATTGTGGAATACATTTGGGATTTTTCCAGAGCACTTAAGTGATTCAGGAACATAAACCTCACTGAGAGTCCATGCTCCTATCACAAGTTCTTTACCCCACTCCGGGAATCAACACATACATGTATGTTTTTTTCTATATATGTAGATATCTAAATAGGCTATTACATCATTTAATTAATTGATCTAAAAGAATAAAAAATATTATAAAAGATATACAAATAATCACTTTACCTGTATGATTCAATTTGATAGAAGCAAAGTTTGGGGAATTTTAAATCTATGCTGAGATTACTATTGTCGTGGTTTTGGCCCTGGCCAGAGGCCAAATGCCCACCAAGCCACTCGCTCACTCCTCCCTTCAGCCGAAAAGGGGAGGAGGGCTTAGGCCCTGAGATAAGGACAAAGGGATCACTCTCCAATTAGTGCAATGGGCAAAACAGGCTCGGCACAGAATAAAGGAAAGAAAAGTGATTTATTACAACTACAACTAATACACCCAGTGAACAGGAACGAGATAAGAGTAAGAAGCGGCCAGGTCTTAAAGCTCCTTCCCCCACCCCTCCCCTTCTTAGCAAACTTAAACTTCATCTCGATTTTACTCCCTTCTCCCCCCAACATGGCGTGGAGAGGGGCAGGGAATGGGGAGTGAGGTTCCGGCAGTACCAGTTGCTTTCCTTCCCCAGATCTTAACACTTCAACTTCCCCCCACCCCTCGCCTCTTAGCATCCTTAGCTTTAATCATCAATTTCGCTCCCTTCTTCCCTCCCATTGCAGCACCAGGAAGGGCAGGGAATGGGGAGTGGGGGTGGGTTCAGTCCGTTCCACCCAAGCTGTCTTCTGTCTCAGCTGGGGGGGCATTCCACACACGCACACACACACACTTCCCTTACGGTGCTGTGGGGTCCCACCCACACGAGAGTTGTTTCCACAAACTTCTGCAGCGTGAGTCCTCTCCATTGGGGAGTCATCTCCTGACCGCAGGCCTCTCAGCAGGACTTCCTTCCATAGGGTTCTGACACTTGGGCCCGGGCTCCCCCGGCCTGGCTCCCCGCAAAGTCACAAGTCCCCTGGCAAACCTGCTGAGGCGTGGATCAATCTCTTCACAGGGTGTAGATGTCTCTGCTCCCCGCCCTCATCCATGGGCTGCGAGGGGACAACCCGCTTCACCATGGTCTTCTCCATGAGCTGCAGGGGAAACTTTCTTTCCACATTCCTTCCCCCCGTCTCCTCCTGGGCCTGGCCTTGGCTATCGCAGCCGGTCACATCTTCCCACTCTCCATTCTGGTGGCAAAGTGCGCCAGCCTGCAGTTTTTTTCTCAAATATGTGATTCACAGAGGCGCTATGAATCCTTCTGTGATTGGTCAGAAGTGACTTTGGCCTTGAATTGGCTCTTGTTTACTGTTGGGAACTCACAAAAAGCTGTAACTGCTGCTTTGCAAAAGCCATCTCAGCAGCACAGCTACAGCAAACTGCAACAACTATGCATCTGGTTAGGTGTGTTCTCATGACTACATATTAGGTCTTTGCATAATCCATAAATTTGGATGCATTGGTATGTTCAGCATCTTTCATGCTTTTCAAGTAAGCAGGCTAAATATCTTACAGTTAAATGTGCTGAGCTTCTTTCACTTTCAGTTGGTGTTCATTGAGGAGGTAAAAATGGAATCTGACATCTTGAAATAAATCTATTAAGGAAAAATAGATTTTCATCTATTTGGAGATGCACATAAAAATGGCACACAGGTGGATGGATCTGGCAGCATTTTAATCAGAGCGGATGACTGCGTTTATTGATTTTAATAAAAAACCCCAAACAACTTACTGTGATATTGAAGTGATAACTAGTGGTGATAGTCAACCATTTCAAAGATGTGATGTGTCTTAATTAGACTTTGTGTGAGCTTTACAGCATTTCCTACCTTTTTTGTTCAAAACTTTGTTAGCAACAGAAGTGTTGTCACGCATAGGAAGTAATGCACATCAATTTGCCTTCTTTTCCAGTCTGCTAATTATCTTTTTTAGACAAATATCCATGACCTAAATTTGGCAAACATCCTTAAAGCACAGACATTTGCAGTCAGACTCTGCACTTACTTATTTTGATTCTTCTTCTTTTGCTTTTATCTAGTGAATATTCTTTGTGGGAGACAGAATGAATATTTCTCCAGATGAATTAAAAAAACTTTATCTAGCAAAGAAGCAAACTCAAAGTACATATGTACATATGTACACTGGGATTGTTCTTGTGAAGAGAGACCTGTATCTGTCTAGCTAAAGACACTCATTCCATTCAAATTCTTTATGACTACTTAAAAGTTAGGTGCCTTTCTGGTATATATGATGTTTATGGGGGGAGGCCATGGACAAAAGGGAGCTGTGGAGGAATGCCTTTTATGAGGTAGAAGAACTACAATGACTGTGAATAGTTGTCTCTGCACGGGTAATTCCAATGTAGAAGATCTTTGGGAGTATCTGAAATCAAAGAGATCTTGCTGTGGGTCTTCTGCAGCAAGGAATATGAACCACACGGTGGTGGTTCAGTATGAGATGGGACAGATATTGTTGCACACTATTTCAATCAAATGTTTAGGTATAGGTGTAGGAAAATGCATGATTTTTCCTGAGGTCTCAAAAGTGGGAAGATGGACAAAACAGAAAATACGATATTGTTCAGGAGAGGGTGAGGGAAAGGTTTCCTTGAAGAGCTTTCATTTCCCTCATCTGGTTTCCTTGATGAGGCTCTTTTCCCCTCATCCACAGCCAGCTCAGTCTTTCTTAACTGTGACCTAGTTTCACTCCAGTTCTCATAGTTCTTAGGTTTCTGTTCCTCAGCCTGTTTTTTATTAGTGGCAGCAAACAAGCAATATTCTTTCAGTCACCACCTTTCTCCTGACCCGTGCAAAGCAGCCTCTGAATGACGTTTTTCTAAGGAAACTTGAAGTCAAGGACCATGGTGTTTCCTGAGTGCTTCGGATGTAGCATTCAAAGGCACACATGAGTACAGAAGAGGGAATCAGAAAAGAGCGTCACTGGAGAAACCAAGCTTGTCTAAAAGAGACTGTGGATCAAGTGCTATCAGAAAATGTCTAAGACAAGTCTTGGGGGGCATCAAAGCATGTAAGCATAGCATCTATCTCATCCAGAGGGAGTAACAGGGAGGGGAAATGACCTAGAAAATTTGGGTGCATATTCCTTTTTAATGTTGGTGTGAAGAAGGTCAAAGATGTTTTAGAAATTAGTATGTAGACCTCATCACCTAAGCACATTTCTACCAACCCGCTCAGTCCCCTTCTAGACACACAGTAAAGTGCATAGCCTTCCCAGTAAGATTGCAGAGTACCATCCTCAGCACTTGCATCATTTGCAGAATAGGGGAGGTAGAACTGGTCCTTATATTCTTGCCTGAATGGAAATGCTGCCCTGAGTCCTTGCAGAAGTTTTATGAGGGACAGCAGGCACCAATGATTTGGAGACAACTGGGATCATTAACCTCTAATCTCTTACATAACCCTTTGCACTCAGACAAGCACTTCTGACTTCATGTCTACATCTCCTAGAGGCTAGTCAAACCAGAAATGGGCTCCATCATTGTTGAGGCATATTCTCATGACCCAGCAACATGGAGATTATGCAACATCTATTATGGTGTTGGCAAGCATCCAGAGTTAAAGATCCTGTCTCTGAATGTAAACAAGGCATTAGTCTTCGTCTTAGGCCACAGTTAGGAAAGGCACAGACATTATGAGTACTACCTTACAGCAGAGAGGCTCTGCAATTCTACTCCACACCCGAAACCTTTGCATCAGCTGCTGATCATTTCACATACGGAGGATAATGCTACCCCAAAAATCCCAGCTTGCTTTCTGGGACCAGAACCTCCTGTCAGTCATACACAAAGCAATCTTGGTGGAGAGGACTCACAGAAAAATCATTTGGCTTATCTTCCTCTACAGAAAAGGAGGTCCAGGGGTTTATTAAGAGGTACTTCAAATGTAGGATTGACGGGTGCAGGATTAAATTGCTTTCCTCTTCTGAAAGACCTCACAACCTCACCCAAACTTGTACTGGGGAGGTGGGCAAGGAAGCAGGTACAGTTGTGCTGGTCAGAAATGGTACAAACAGGAACAAGAAAATCAGAAATAAGACAGACCTTATGTGGGCAGTGGTGGCCTGTGCATGTGGGCAATAAAGTGTTAATGTCATCTGAGATAGAGGCACTGAATGCCAGTGTGGTGCTGCCCAGACAGCCTATAGCTAAGAAAAGGCTTATTGTAAGTCCCTCTTGGACTAATGTTGAAAAGCAGATCTCAAGTTTGAATTGAACCCCTTGAAACAAACAAACTGAAAATGTGAGGAGTCTCAGCACAAACTTCTACTCCTATTATAATGTAGATATAACCATTGTTCCTGCAGATTTCTTGTGGAAGGAGCCATGAACAATGCAAGATGGTGAGTCCTAATCTACTTATTTTCAGTTAAGAGCCACTTTATCATCTGGGATGTTTTTCCAAAGGAATTTTTCCAATTGCTAGTGAAAAATGATCCTCTGGCCATATAGTAAATAACTAATATTGGTATCATGTTCCACAAAATCAATGGTGCCAGATTTATCAATCACCTCTTAAAGTAGTTGAAGAAACTCTAAAATAAAATCAGATGGAAAGCATGCCTTCATTGTGAAATATCTGGAAGGCAACTTCAGTAGTTTGGGAAAGCGTCTTTATTTGTGAAGCACATGGGTAGTATCTCTTCAGTTGATGTTTTTGGGAACTTCACCATGTCTTTTTTTAATGGATTAGGTGCATGAGGGGTGAAAACATGAAAGGGGAGAAATAACTAAAAATAGGAAGATGGCTATCAGCAATGTCAAGAAAGTTACTGGTTTTCTCTTGGCAAGGTTAGTCCTTTGTGGTTAGACAGTGCTGACTAAAACTTAACCAGCAGGAGGCAATGAAAGTGTATAGCCACAGCAGCTGGAATTGTATGGTAAAAGACACACACTCTCCTGGTAAAGAATGTACGTTACAAATTTTTGCTCTAGCCCCACAGCATAAGGGAATGAAAATTATGTCTGTGCCAGGCTTCTGGATTATGCTCTGTGTTGTTACAGTAATGTCCTCATCACCTCTTCTGATTTCGTGTTGATATGCAAAGATCAGTACAATAAAATCATCTGTAGTAACTACTTTAAAGACTAGCTATCATAAACAAAGTACATAGTATTTAAAGGATGGTCTGTCTGCCATTGTACTAACATTGTGCTAAAGTACATGAAGGCAAAGGTGGACTTAGGAAGCATCCAAGTGATGCTGGCTTTTCAGAAAGGAAGAGTCCCTTCCTGTATATTCTGACTTTTTGACTCTGTGAATGTTTACATTATAGGCATGGTGCGTTAGGTATTACATCCCAGATATTGTCATTACAGTATCTTTCCTTGATTCTTTCTTATGGTGGGTTGACCCAGGCAGCACTTAAGCAGCATACAGCTTCTCACTCCCCCCAGAAGGGTGGTGGGGGTGGAAAATTGGAAAAACAATGAGTTCAGCTAGAGGCAGTTAATAAGTGAAGCAAAACTGTGCCTGCAAGCAAAGCAAAATAAGGAATTTGTTCTCTACTTCCCATCAGCATGCAGGGTTCCAGGCGCTTCCTGGAAAGCAGGTCCCCAGCACGTGGAACAGTTAGTTACTTGGGAAGACAAATCTCACATCTACAGACATTCACGCTGCCTCCTTTCCCTGACAATCATGCTGGTCATGTTGATGTATGTTATGAAATATCACTTTGGGTCAGCTGTCCTGGTCTGTCCCCTCCAAAACTGTTGTGTATTCCCAGTCTCCTCATTATGGGGACAGAGTGGGCAAAACAGAAAAAAATCAATGCTGTGCAAGCACTGCTTCACAATAGCAAATCCTCTGGTGTGTTATCAACACATTTTAAGTCACATACCTAGACTGCCATCAGGAAAGTCAGCCCCATCACAGCCAGACTCTTCTCTAAAATTCTCTAAAATTCTGCAGTACTCTTTTTGAACAGTTGTGGTTTTCAGAGAACAATGACTGGAAATCTAGTTACCTTCATGTGCTTTCATTGTAAAACTGCTGACTGGAGCAGAAACAAGATTTCACAATCTTCACTCTAATTACTTATTATAACTGTGCTTTTCAGTAGACAGTATCTGGGATTTTTTTTTTCATTTGGATAACTAAACGTTAGCAAGTCTCTGGTTATATCAATGTGTTGATATTCAACATTAGCTCTAAAATGCCCACAGGCAGCATAAGAAGGAAATACTGTAATTTGATTATTTTGTACTATGGTTGATTTCTGGGATTGGTAGGGTTTTTTGGTTTGGGTTTGTTGGGGTTTTTTGTGATTGCTCCATGAAAGCTAAAGCCCTAATTACCCATTACACTGCTAGATTTTAAGCAGCTATAGAAGGTGCATTTTCAATGCTAAGACTTTTAGAGGAGTTTGAATTTCTGTTTTGTTATTTAGCTGCAGTTTGTACCATGCAAAATTGATAGCTCTGTGGTGTTACATTTACATATTTCAATTGCTTCAATAAATAAATAAGGACTCGGTGAATTACGTGGTCTGATCTAAGACACCAACTTCAGATGCACTGTGATTTTATTATGAGATAAATTGATGTGATGTGTGGTAAAAGTATACTAACGTTTGAGTAAATTCATGTAGTAGGCATGTTCAGTTTTCTCAGCAAAAAGTTTAAACCTACACATCCCATTACACACAACAACGTATTTACTACCAGAAGATATATACCTTTGAGGTATTTTTCACCTGTAAGTGTTTCACTTGGCAGGAAAAGCAAGCACAACTGTGTCCTTACAGGTTAATGGTTTATTCACATAATTTAAAGTAGGAATCTTGCACTCCTGTCTGTGCTCAAGGACTGTTTATTAATTTTACTTTGAACAGTGATTAGATGCAATAATTTCAACATCTAAAATTATTCTCAGTTTTGTAGATCATGCTCTCTTAGCAAGACAGAGAATTTAATTCATAATAGCTTCACGTGTTTGTTTTACAGAAGTTTTCCCTATAATACTTTGCACTGAAAGATCAAATGGTACCTGCCAGATTTGTTAATTTTGAAGTAGCTCTTAATTTCAGAGTTGCCTGTCTGGGCGCATAGCTCTTGCCTTTAGTGAAGGCATTTATTTTTTATTAGCAAACCATTGGATAGCACATACAGATTATAGTAGGGGCTGGAACACAAGACCTCTCTCTCCATCTCAGGTGAAAACCTGCTTGCCACGATTTCTTGTTCTGTCTTGCCTTCTCTCCCAAACCTCTGCATCCTGCCTTTCTGAACTGAAAGAATCAAGAGTTACTGTAGTCTGAGAAGACTGATCAGGACACTGTCCTCATAACACTTTTGTTGTAAGCAGGGTAACTGTTCATTTTTGGTTTGTCATTATTTTTGGATGCAAGAAATGCTGAACAGTTAATGGAGCAGGTTTTGCATGCATTGTAAATACACCTTTTAATTCATAGAACCAGGTGTTTGATGGCTAGAGACACCCACAAACTTAGAACTGCCTCAACAGAATTTTTGGAGATAAAATTTTTCATCTTTTCAAGTCTTTTAGCCTTTAATAAATAAAACCTTTAACTTGGTCCCTCCTGTTCCTATCTGTAAAGTTGAAAAACATCTACCATTGTCAAGAAGTCTTATAAATATATAGTTTTAAAATTCTTTTAAGACTAAGAATACCAGAATTGTATTTTCCAAAGCTATAGCAATTTGTTCACAACAGAGTGGTGAGCACTGTTAAAAACATCTGTGATTTATCCTGTGCATTTTGGTCATTCCTCGACAGTGTATTTTTATTAAAGTGAATGAATAGCCATGCTTGAACACATATTTGTCAATTAAAATAAAATTGAATATAAAAAATTGACATGAAGTTAGTTTAAACATAACTCAACATCCTGGGTTCAGCTAGGATAGGGTTTATTTTCACCAGAAGTTGGGATGGGACACAGCCAGGACAGGTGACCAAAACTAGCCAGAGGGGGTATTCTATACAATATGATGTCATGCTCAGTATAAAAGTGGCAGCGTGGCTTGGGGACAGTCTAGCTTTGTGAAGGGTCTGAGTTGTATGGTTTGGTGAGAAATTGTATTGTGTATCACCAGTTTTGTATATTCTGTTAAAATGTTGTTTCCGTCTCATTGTTCTGTCCCAGAAAACTTTCCTTACCCAAAGCCACTGTCAGGGTTTGCCTTTGTCTCCCCATTCTTCTCTGCATCCCTCCCAGGGATGCGGGGAGTGTCAGGGGAAGGTGGTAAGCTAGTGGCCACATGATGCTTGGCTGGGGCTAAACCATGACACTCATCTAAGTGAAAATCATCATCCGGAACATAGGCTTTTCAAGGTGCCAGCTTCCTTAAGTAGGATGTCCCAGATACAAAGAAAACAAATCTGGAAATTCCAGTATTTTCTGGAACAACAAGAGAAGCAGATTCTTCTGTGAGGATCATGTCTAAGAATATCTATTGTGCTCCTAAAGTTCATAGCTTAGGTTTCCTAGCATTGCAACTCTCAAATGAAGGGGACTAGCAGTTGAAAACTGTTTTAATGTATCGGTTCTTTCAGTTTTAATTGAGAGATCATTCTTTTGTACTTGAAAGTAGAAGAATCACTTCATTAGCCTGACAATTTTTACTACAACAAAGAAGCTTTCTCAATTTTTTTTAAGGGTAAATTAAATCACAGAGAAATCAATATCTGCAATAAGAAAACAGTGTAATTTTCAGGACTGCTGAACAACTTACAGACTTGAGATGTTTTCCAGTTGTTAAAAAAAAAAAAGCAAGCCAACATTTAAACAATTTTAAAGGGTATATAAATAATACTACATATTCCTATAAGGTGGCTACAACCAGCGAATCAAGGTTGTACAGGTGAAATTAATCTTCCAATTGATAGTATTTTTGAATTCATGGTTATAATATACAGTCTTTAACACTCCTATAATACTTCAGTATAATTATATAATAAATAATTCTCTAAGAAATAGAGTTAGTTTTGCACTGGTACAGGAATCATAACTTATTTTGTTGATTTAAATGTATTTAAATAATGAGTACAAAAATTAATTAACTGTTATGTAAAATTAGCTGGATTCCAGAAAAAAACCAACCCAGACCCAACTATAAAGTAGCTCTGAAATAAAATCTGAATTAGAAATAACCAAACCTATTAAAACCATTAGTTTATTTGCTTTCTCGTTAGCAGCTTTACATTCCTAGTTAAAACTGTAATAGGTTATCATCCTGCTAGCCAGAGATACCTTTACAGGCCAAGTTTAAATTCAGTATTTCTCACTTTTACTTTCTTTTCTTCCCCCTTAGAAGGGAGTGGAAAGAACTAATACTGTCTGTAGTTCTAGTGATGCTTATATGGGAAAGCCTGTCAGTATGCCATGGAGCTGTGAATGTCTATTATGAATGTAGTTGAGCCTGGCATCAAAGACATAGCAGATCAAATTTAATTTGCACATGGTACTGCTTGTAACATACCAAATAAAGCTTACCTAGACTAGAAGGTTTGAGATTTTGATACCAAGTATTTTCAAGCTGCTTGAAGAATTAGGTGGAGCAGCCTCATGCAAGCATCTTTCATTTAAAAAAAACCAGGAAAACCTTTAATTTCTCACAAACTTTCCTAAATGCATATATAGAGAATTTCTTATTAATCAACCAACTACAACACTATTAAGTGTTATTTAAGTATTTTTATACTACCCATGGAAAAGATGCTCTTTTTTAAAGCAAGGGGTTTTTTTTCTGTTCTAGTCAATCTATGGTTATATAATCATGTGCGTATGCCCTGGAGTCTTCTTGTCACTGCTCATTTCAGTTATTTTTGAGACATGATTCTGGAAATTTATGCAGGGTATTTTTACCAACAGTATCTTGTAAAGTTATATTTTAAAGAGAAATTAAGCTGTGAATCTTAGTGTCAGAGTCAAGCTCATAAGCATATAGGATCTCTCATGGGGCTTTTTTGTTGCAACAATTATATTCAGCAAGCTGTTTACAGTTAGTTATATGGATTCACAGTTCTCTTCCTAGAATTCCTGCTGTAAGTTTAGATTCTTCTGATGTGTATAAGCAATTATACTTACTTTTCCTTCTTGTGGAAATTATGTTTAATTTGTTGACTTTTCACATGGCCATCATCTTGCTCTTTCACCAAATTTGTTTAGGTCTGTTTAAAGATTCCTGCTAAACTTGGTAAACCAAATGAATGTGTCACATATCACTTTTGAGGTCTTCAACAGTTGAAGAACTGTATCAAACATATTGTGACTTCAGTCTAAGTGCCATTGCTTTTGGCGACACAGTCTTCAGAATGTCAAAATCACTATTGAAAATGGACTGTGCTTCTCTATCTCCCACACATTTTTTTACATGTTTTTCAGTTTCTTTAAGATGTGACTGGGAATTTTTGAAGTTTGTTAGAATTCGGGAGAGGGGTGTGTGTGGGGAGTGGTGGTCTTCATTTTCTTAAGGATAGCCTGTTATTTCCTACCATAATTTTTAATTAGAGGAGGTATTTTCTCAGTTGCGTCATTGTTTTCCAGTAAGGACACTATCTGAAGTGTTTTGACAACTGTGGAAATTGTTGTCTAGTTTCATTGACCAAGAAGTTTCACATAATACAACAGATCAGTATCTGTCTGGGTTCTGGCCAGGCCAGAGTTAACCTCCCCAAGCAGCCAGCCCAGGTGAGCTGAGTCAGCCCAGGCTGTTTCCTCACCACCTGACATCACTCCCCCTAAAAGGGGCTGGTCAGGGAGGGGCTTCTGGGTGCTTCCAGGGCAGTCTGGGGCATCAATCAGGTTGGTCCTCATGTTAGTGCAGTACTCTGTGTTATCACCAGGTGTAAGTGGAATTTGCTGTGGGTTGTTACTGTTCCCCTTTCACTGTCCTTTTGTCAGTAAACTGTCCTTATCCCAACCCATGGAGGCTCTGTCTGTTTCTCCTCCAGGAGCCAGTGAGCAGCATGTGGTCCTCAGCCATGGTTTAGGACTGAACCACCACAGTCCTTTTTGGAGCCTAATGTGGGGTGTGAAGGGCTGGGATAATGTTAGATCTGACCCAGTTGTGTTAAAAAGCTAAGATGAATGTTTATCATGTGGTTCAAAGTGGTGATGGTAACAATGATGTTTTGCTTGTCCACCTGGCTTTGGTGTGTGAACCCCCACCCATTTTATGTAATCCCTGCCCAGCTGTTGAGCACCTTGGGGAGCCAGGTTTCTAATTGTGTTGTACTGTGTGATACTGATTTATGACAAGAGATCATCTGTGTTTGTTAGCCTCAGAGGGTATCTATATGTGGTATTTCTGTCATTTCCAACTATTGGGCAACATATTGTAGCACTAATTAATAATCACAGTCAATTTATGGGGAAGATGTGGGGGATGCTTCCTCCTCACCTTTGTCCTTCAGGCTTGTTACAACAGCCTTTGAGAACTTTGACTACGCCTGGGATATTCAGACCAGTATGTATCTGTTGCTCATTCTCCTGAATGCTTTTCAAGTTGTAAGTGTTACGAAAAATTGTTTTAAGAATATTGCCAAGAGCTCTTCCCTGAGGCTGAAGGGTCAGGGGTGGTATGGTGTATGGGAGGGTGTGAGCAAATACCTAGACAAGAAAAACAGGCACTGTGGCTACCCAAACCTCAGAAACCAGTGCTGTAGTTGAGCCTTACAACAATCACTGTAGCTACTCAGACCTCAGAGATTGCAATTCCTCCAGTCTCTACCACAAGCACTACAGCTACTCAAATCTCAGATCAACCTTGTAGCTGAGTCAGAAAGCCAGCTGGTACAAAAGAAGAAATACATGGAGAAACCAGGCTGCATTATGAACCAGAACCATTGCAAGAACCTGAAGAAGAGGTAGTACCAGAGGCTATAACCCAATCTTTGTCCTTGAGTGAACTGAGAGACCTGAGAGAAGATATCAGCTGCCTTCCAGGGGAGCACATCATTGCCTGGCTACTCTGATGTTAGGTTAATGGGGACAGCAGCCTGGAATTAGAAGGCAGAGAGGCCAAGTAGCTGGGATCTCTGTCCAGAGAAGGAGGCATTGACAATGTGATTGGAAAGAAGTATCAAGCCCTCAACCTCTGGAGGAGACTTCTATCAAGTGTAAGGGGAAGGTACCCATTCATTGAAGATGGTGTGTGTTGGCCAGGCAAGTGGATGACCATGGAGTGGGGTGTTCAGTATTTGAGGGAATTAGCCATGTGAGAGTTGGTTTACTATGATCCTGATGATTTACAGCTGCCCACTGATCCTGATGAAGTCCAGTGTTCCCGACCCATTTGGTGTAAGTTTGTGCAGAGGGCACCAGTGTTGTATGCCAGCTCACTGGCCATAATAGACTGGGGAAGGGAAGAAGGACCAACAGGATGAAATGGCTGGCTGACTCTGTCTATTTGAAGACAGTCTTCCTTCCTCCCTTGTCTCAGCTTTAGAGGAACTGTTCCAGAAGGTCCAGCAACTTAAAGAAAATATGTCCTACTGCCCATCTGTGCAGACTATGATTTCAGCTGTCAGAAGCAGGGGTTCCCATCTTCCAGAAAGAACTTACAAAAAGTACACCCCACAAGGCATCCTGTGGTTCTATCTGCACGGCCATGGTGAAGACATGAGGAGGTGGGATGGGAAACTCACCTCATTCTTCCAGGCCTGAGTGAATGAGCTGCAAGGCAAAACACTTATAAAAAGAGATGCCTCCAGGAAGAATACTGTGCCAGTTTCCAGTAGACAGCCCACCAGACTTTGTGATTGTAATTGTGCCTGTGATCCTCTTGAAGGGGTCTCAAAGTCTTATTTGCTGTTTACTTCTTGCAAAAACAATGAGCAGGATTAGAGGGGCGCTGCCTCCAGATGGGTAGAGGAAAGGGACAATTGGATTTATTGGACTGTGTGGATCTAATGGCCTGTCACATCAGATCCACAGTACTGTATGTTAGTAGACACCAGTGACCAATGTACCCTAATACCATCAAACTATGAAGGGTCAGAACCCATCTACATTTCCAGAGTGACAGGGGGATCCCAGCAGTTGACCCTACCAGAAGCTGGAGTCTAACTGGGAATGACTGAGAAAAACACCCCATTGTGACTGGCCCAGAGGTTCCCTGCATCCTGGGCATAGACTTCCTCCTGATAGGGTATTTCAGAGACCCAAAGGATACTGGTGGGCTTTTGGAATAGCTGTCTTAAAGACAGAAGAAACTGAACAACTGTCTCTTCTGCCTGGACTGTCAAAAGACCCTTCTGCTGTGAGGCTGCAAAAGGTCAAAGAACATTGGGTACCAGTTGCTACCATGATGGTGCACACTACCGCACCACCAAGACTCCCTGACTCCCATTCAGAAACTATCAGTTGGAGAGTCAGGGAGTGATCCGTAAAACCCACTCACGCTTCAACAGTCCAATCTGGCCAGTGTGGAAGTCCAGTGGAGAGTGGAGGCTGACTGTTGTGGCCTGAATGAGGTCATGCTGCCTATGAGTACGGAAATGCCAGACATCCTAGAACTCCAGATTGAACTAGAGTCAAAAGCAGCCAAGTGGTATGCTACAATTGACACTGCAACCCTTTCTTCTCAATTCCTTTGGCAGCACAGTTTGCTTTTACACAGAAGGGAATCCAGTACACCAGGAATTGACTGCCCCAGGGGTAGAAACACAGCCCCACCATCTGCCATGGGCTAATCCAGACTGCATTAGAGCAAAATGAAGCCCCAGAGCACCTGCAGTATATTGATGACATCATTGTATGGGTCAACACAGCAGAAGAAGTTTTTGAGAAAAGGAAGAAAACAATCCAATTTCTGCTAAAAGCTGGTTTTGCCATCAAATGAAGTAAGGTCAATTGTTCTGCTCAGGAAATCCAGTTTTTAGGAATAAAATGGCAGGATGGGTGTCATCAGATCACCATGGATGTTATCAATAAAATAACAGCTATGTCTCCACTAACCAAGAAAAAGGGGATACAAGCTTTACTAAGCATTATGGGTTTTTGGTGAATGCGTATCTCGAACTACAGTCTCATTGTGAGCCCTCTCTACCATGTAACCTGGAAGAAGAATGATTTCCAGTGGGGCTCTGAGCAATGACAAGCCTTTGAACAGATAAAACAGGAGACAGTCCATGCAGCAGCCCTTGGGCCTGTCCAGACAGGGCCAGATGTAAAGAATGTGCTCTACACCTCAGCCAGGGAGAATAGCCCTACCTGGAGTCTCTGGCAGAAAACACCATGGGAGACTTGATGCCAACCGCTGGCATTTTGGATTCGGGGCTACAGAGGATCTGAGACCCAGTACACTCCAACAGAAGAGGAAATACTGGCAGCATGAGAAGGGGTTTAAGCCACTTCAGAAGTGATTGGAACTGAAGTCCAGCTCCTCCTAGCACCCTGACTGCCAGTGCTTGCCTGGATGTTCAAAGGGAAGACTCCTTCTATGCACCGTACCACTGATACTATGTGGAGCAACTGGGTCTCACTAATCATGCAGCAAGCTTGAATAGGAACCCTTAGTTGCCCAGGAATCCTGGAAGTAATCATAGAGTGGCCGGAAGGCAAAACTTAGGAAATATCACCAGAGGAGGAGGTGAGACATGCTGAAGAATCCCCACTGTATAGTGAACTGCCAGAAAAGGAGAAAAAAATTCCTTGTTCACTGATGGATCCTGTTGCATTGTTGGTAAAGATTGGAGGTGGAAAGCTGCTGTATGGAGTCCTACCCAAGTTGCAGAAGCTGCTGAAGGAGAAGGTGAATCCAGCCAGTTTGCCCAAGCAAAAGCCATCCAGCTGGCTTTAAACGTTGCCAGATGAGAAAGTGGCTATAATTGTACCTCTATACTGACTCATGGATGGTGGTCAATGCCCTGTGGGGGTGGTTGCAGCAATGGAAACAAAGCAACTGTCAGTGCAGAGGCAAACCCATCTGGACGGCTCCATTGTGGCAAGACATTTCTGCCCAGTTAGAAAACCTAGCTGTAAAAGTACGGCATGTAGATACCCAGATACCCAAGAGCTGAGCCACTGAAGAACATCAAAACAACCTGCAGGTCAATCAGGCTGCTAAGATTGAAGTGGCTCAAGTAGACCTATTTGGCAATGTAAGGCTGAATTATTTATAGCTCGCTGGGTCCATGACACCTCAGGCCATCAAGGAAGAGATGCCACATATAGATGGGCTCATGATTGAGGGGTGGATTTGACCGTGGACACTATCTCACAGGTAATCCATGAATATGAGCTGTTTACTACACCACCTGACATTCAAGGGCAGTCTGAGTGTGGCTGGGACATCAGGTCGGTCCTGCATCTTGTCATACTCTGTTATTGTTGGGTTGGTAAGGTACTCTGTGTTATCAGCGGTGTGAATTGAAATTTGCCATGGGCCATTATTGTTGCCCTTTCATGGTGCTTTTGTCAGTAAACTGTCCTTATGCCAACAACCCATGGAGGCTCTGTCTATTTCTCCTCTGGGAGTGAGTGAGCAGCTTAGTGTTGTCTTCAGCTACTGTTTGGGGCTGAACTACCATAGAATCATATGAACTTTTTTGGAGGAATTATTGTTATTTTTTACGGTTAATGATTTGCCTAAATTCTTTATTGTTATATGTCTTTGTCTTGTTTTAATTTCAATGAGTTTGCTAGGTGCTCATGTGAGACTTACCAATTTGTAATTTCCCGGATCATCCCAAGCATGTAATATCATCCATGCAGTTTTTTTTGGGGGAGGGGTGTTTGTGTGTGTGTGTGTGATGTTTCACTACCATCCATTCTCCTTCATTACTAGGCTTCTTCCAACATATGATGTAAATATAATCTAAACCTAGCAATTTACTTAGGACATTATCTGTTGATTTCTGAACCTATGTTTCTGATATCCTCATCTCTAATAGTTACCTAACACACACACAAAAAAGGAGTGTACAAAAAGGATCCTTCACTAAGACACTGTTAAAAACTGAATCAAAGAACCAATTAAGTTTTTTAATATTCTTTAGTTGTTTCCTTTAGCTCTGGGTAACCAAGGAGATTCTTCAGCTTTTGTTGTTGGTACTACTGTTTTGTAAGCTTGCTGTTTCCAATGCGATCAAAACATTTTGCATTTGTTTTTTTCCTTTGCTTCTCTTAATACTCCGAACACTAGTGTAAATCTAGAGCAACTCTTCTGATTATTCCAGATGGATATTGTACTTAACATCTCCACACAGCTGACTGCATTTCCCTCCAGGTTTTATTCTCCTAATTAAAATAAAATAAGATGTTTGAACAAGAACATATATTGACTTTTTATGGTATTGGGCAAAGAGTTTTATTAAAAATTTGTTTTGCATAAAGAAGTTTGGACTGTTAGCCCAGCTACTATTTTTATAAAATCTCCCTTGTAAATATTTTCATCTATCCTCTGCAGGAATAATGGCATCCGTACTGGTTCCATCATGTTCTATGGGTAACAGTTTTTACTTGAAGTGTATTTGGACTTCCACGAGCTTTTAAAACTAAAAGCTCACTTATTAACCATGCATGGGTGTAACACCAAGCAAAGTCTAGGGAATCGTATGGTTCAGGTTTTTTTAGAAAGGAAGTTGAAACACTGAAGAAGCATCTCATGTAAAGAAAAACAGAATTCATTAGATCTTGCACTTGCAGGTTCTAAATCAGTATTTTTTTAATCTGTGCTGGTATGAATTCAAACTGCAAAAAGCAGTGCTATAGAATGGGGAAAAGGCAGTATCTCTTAGTGAGACTTTTAATCACCAAGTATCAAAATGATTAAAATGGATAGTGGTAGCGACTCAACACCGCCTTTAGTGAGAGATGGATAAAGAACATAGATTCTTTGATCTCTAGGCTGGCACTTCAGCTAGAAGGATCAATTCAAGGACATTTAGCCTGAAAACTAGTGTGCAAGTTTCTGGTGAAAATGTATGTGTTGTCTTCCAGATCATAAGGAATTCAGGACTCATTTCCATATTCTTCTGCATTGTGCTGCTGTAATAGCAATGTCAAAATAGCAATGTGTAATGTGTTACATTTAAGCACATCCTGTTCCTTATTTTCTCCATATACTTTACTTTAGCTGAGGCTTGATCCACAGGTTCTAGATTACATACTACAGTCATTGGATGGCATATATGGAATACATGGAAATTGTTCTCAGAATCAGGTTTTGAGAGCTGTAATGGCATATGTAGGCATCTGTTTAATGTTTACCTACAGAAATGCTGTATAAAATCGTGGGATAAATAGGTTCAATTTGCACGTTCCTCAAATGTAAGAAGAGGTTGTAAAAATTTCATGGCCCAAATGTGCGTCACTGTGTTATTTTAGTTCCAGTCTGAAGTGAGGAAAAAAGAAACACACAAAGACAAAAGAAAAGAAGATATTCTTGGCAGTTGTATACTTCCAGATTGCATTTGCATCTTGGGGGGGTTGGACGGGGTGTATCTGGGAAAATGCTGTGTAATGTGACCACCTGTCAGGAAAATCACCACCTGTCTCCAGTCTTGATCTTAGTTGTTTAGAGCATTAACAGAATAGGAAAAAATAGTGGTATCCCTGTAAGTGAAAACAGTTGGTAGCTTGATATTTTTAAATCACAAACTATTACCCAGGTAATAAAAGGCTGAATAAATTGTTTGTACTGTGTATCAGAATATCAGTCTCAGGCTGACAGAACTGGTTCTTGATATCTATCTGTATGTTAATTTATAGATTGTGTAAGCCTACATATTAAAAATCTTGGTTTAAATTTTTCATTTATCTAACACTCCTTTCAGTCACAGTGGCAAATTATAATCGCTATTGCTTATGAGTTCAAGCAACCACCAACCTTATGTATACTGTGGAATCCTGTTGTTGCCCCTTTACCACCTTTCTTCAAAACATGCAATGTGAAGGTTGTCCTTTGTTGCTTCTTCCCTTCTAATCAAGACAATTCTATGATTCTGATGTAGAATACTGTTCTGCTATCGAGGGGAATCTAATATTCAGTTCCAGCATCCTCACAGAACCACAAGATTGGAAAAGACCTTTAAGATCAAGTCCAACTCTTCCTGTCTTATGCTAAACCATATCCTTAAGTACCTCATCTACCCCTTTTTAAACACATCCAGGGATGGCGACTCAATCACCACCCTGGGCAGCCTGTTCCAGGCCCCGACAACTCTTTCAGTGAAGAATTTTTTCCTAACGTCTAACCTGACCCTGCCCTGGTGCAGCTTTGTGCCATTTCCCCTTGTCCTGTCATCTGGCTGAAGAGACCATCTCCCACCTCTCTACAACCTCCTCTCAGGTAATCGTATGCGGCGATAAGATCTCCCTTCAAACTACTTATTCTCTGTATAACATGGTATTTCTTCTATTTCACAAATCTGCAGCCCCTTTCCTGCATCCTCTCAGTATCAGCAGGTACACACATTAAAATGTCTTAGCAAACCCAGGAGACCCAAACTCCCCCTTCTCTAGCGTTCCCCTGCAGCTTACTATCCCTGTGCAACTTTCTCAGCTCTGATAACTTCTACAGTGTCCCAGTTCTCAATATACCCGGTGAGACTTATCCCACTTGTTCACCTGCTAAAGCTGCCAGGTTTTGCAGAGCCCTGACCTTCCTTTGCTACTGCTGTGCAGGCTTCTACCAGCTGTGGGCCCACCTGAGCTAGGTGCCTGGAGTACAGTTGTGGTAGAAAAGAATTCACTCCCTACCTGGGAATATGCGTACGGTGTTGGGAGGCTAGCCCATGCTGATCATTGTGCTGCTGCAGGTGATGTTATTACAGTACCTGTGCTTTGTGATTAACCTGCCTGAATTGTAGTCACATCTTTGCTGGGTGTATGATTGTCTTTTAGTAACTAGAGGCTGTGCTTTTTTCATACTTTATGGTAACTCATAAATGTTTAAGACAGCTTTTGAGCAATTAGTGCTGCTTCTGCTCTAGGAGTTATGAATTTGTTATGTGCAGTGATTTTCATAATGTGTCACCTTAATTGATTCCAGTCAGTTTGGCAAAGAAAAGCAGTAAAACTGAAAACATGTAAGATTGCAGTTTTCTAGTTGCATGAATGATGTGCAATATGAATTCTAATTTATTTTCATGGAAAAAAAAACCCCACCAAAAATGGCTTATTCCACTCTATTCTTAACCTGGAAATATGCTGACACATCTAATGCATCATAAGAAGTACTTTACACGTGAGTTACCTTACTTAGCGGCTCACTGGGTCCCCACACTTGTGCTTCCTATTTATGTAGTGACCTTACCTTTCAATGCAACTCATTTTATAATGCTTAAAGACAAATAAGCTTTCACAGCTATTAAAATGTGGGGAGAAAAAAACCCAACAAAACCTGTTGGACTAGAAATGCCTTTTTCTACAAGTGTGTATTTCTTATTCATCCCTTATGCATGACCTATCAGACTGCAGTGGCTTGTGGAGAGAAAAGCAGTCACAAGATAAAATACTAGGAGCAGCACTAGAAGAATTCTGGTGCATATTTATTTTTTAAAATCCACATCAAAAAGCTGTTTAAAGGAATGAATTCTTGACTTGTGACCACAGGCACACATTTTTCACAAGTTGGTAAATACATCTACTTGTTTATCTGTAATCATTCTCCTCTCATAATGTGATCATACGTGCCTGATATGCTTCCTGGATATCTTGAGAATTCATGACTTTGTGAGTTCTCCGTTTGGAGCTGAATTTGGTTATTTGACCTTGGTAGAGAAGATCACCTGCCAAGGCTAGGAGTCCCCTGTGTAACTGGAAATGGTGAACTGTGCTGTGTACATGTATTGGATAAGGAAGTACTGAGGAAGAGTGGTGCTGCAGTTCCTGGGACTAGCCTTTCATTCACTGCTTTCTCTGATTAGATCTTATCCATTTGCATTTTTTTTAGCCTTCCTCCCTCCCTCTCCCCCGCCCCCCTCCCCCCCGCCATGTGTGTTTTGGGGGAAGCCTAAGTGGGGTCTCTTTCTAGTATCTCCACAGGAAAGGTCAGAAGAAAGCACTGAAATCATGAAACTTGTTTCACTTGTGTAAGAGAATACGCAAATCCAGTTCTTCTGTCCTATAATTGGGTTTTCCCAACACCACCTATTTCAGAATTCAGGATCACAGTAACTCAAGCCATTTTGAAATGTAATCCAGAGCATACTGTGCCACAGTGGGTATTCAAATTTTAAAATGTTGTCCTGGACATCTACTTGATAGACCTGATCCAGATTTAGAATTCCAAATGTTTGGATTAATTTAAACTGAAAGTTGCAGAAGAAAACCTTGCAGCAGAAAATGTGTTTTCTTTTTGCTGCTTTAATGTGTTCAGAGCCAAATCACATACTAAAAAAAAAGTTGCTTTTGATTTCAACACTTCAAGTTTTTTTGACTTTTAATATTCCTTAGCCATTAAAATTTGTATGACTGGTTATATATTTGCCTAATGCCTCAGGTCATCATCAGATGATACCTCCATCATTCCTGAGCTCAGTGAAATCTTTGCTTGAAGTTCTAATTACATGATGAGTTTTATTCTCTTGGTAAGGCGAATGGCTGGAAACCTCTTTGTTGAAACTGTTCACAAAAAACCCCACCTTTTTCTGTGCTGATGCAAATAGTGCAAGGTGGTTTTTTCCGTTTGCATACTCTCTCTTTAGTTAGGGATTAATTTGCAGCCTTTTCCTTTGTAAAATACCATTAGAAATAGGAAATAAGATTAATACAGAGTCACTTCCTGGTTGCTTTTGCTTGCTGATGTTTTGCTTTGTAATATACACTGATGTGAAGTATGACAGTTTCAATTTGATTGCCATATAGTAATTTTATATTACTGTGGTTTCAAAATCTACAGAAACTAATTTAAATTAGAAACAAAATTGTCAAAGAGAAGTTAAGTATATGAAAGTAAGTAGTGGGAAAACCCACCGAAGTATTGTAGGCTGTAACAATAATTTAGAACCTAGATGCCTTATGTTAGATTTCTTGTCTACTTAGGCAGATAAGAATAGGTTGATTTTTTTTTTTCCTGAAGTAACAAGCCAACAAATCCAATAGAATTTAATTTAATAAGATTTCATATATATATATATGTCTGTGTAATGAACACCCACAAAAAACCAAGCATTTTGTATCTTTTTTTTTTAAAAGCTATTTTTGGATTTAAGGTCTTCAGGACTAAAAGATGAAAAAAGTTGGAATATAGTATTTAACATAGTTTTAAAAGGTTGCAGCAGCACAGTTGATTTAAACTAATCTCTATGTATTCCTGCTCTGAGGATTGGTTCCATTCAGTACTCTTCACCACCAATCAGCATCCTCACCACTTCGTCAGGCATCTTGCATGTTTTACTGACAAAAAGACAAGGTAAAGCAGAAAGATCATACAAACAAGCAGGACAAAGTCAAGTCACAGAGTTACAAAGACAGTAAGATGTTTCAAAAGATTGAGTGCGATTATATATCAGTCTAGATTTTATTAACATGTCACTAAAAACTGCGAAACTCGATGAGGAACATCTCTGTTTTCAGCAGCGCATCTTGAGATGTAGGATAACTACTCTTTAATCAGAATTTTCACACATAAGGCCTTGTCTCAACAATTACTTTTTTCTTATTTCAGAAGGATATCTATATAAGTAGTACAAAATTCCAAATAGCTTTTTGCCATCAACTTCAAAAAAGTGATGTCTGCATGAGCTAATTAGTTTTAAATAATACCACAGTGGTAAGCTTTAACTTTCCCATTCAGATGTTACTGGAAAACATGACTCTACCCTTCCTAACTTTAACAGTTATTTATATACATATTTTTAATCACAGTTTTGCTTTATATTTTTTAGCCTGTCAGATACTACAGGTAATCCAAAAACTCCAACTTAACTATTAATCCACAGTTCAAATACTTCCATCCTCCTCTCCTTTTGCCTTTTAATTTCCCAGTTCTTTAAGGGAATTGTCACTGATGTTAAATGATCAGCATTTTGCAGTCTGCTACTAGAAGTGAGCTACAGTTGACATCATTCCTAAATCAGTTAAAAGCAGGTTCCCACAGGGCAAATATTGCATGTGTACACATTGTTTACAGCTTCTGTGTGGTCGTGTTGATAATGAAAGTAGGAAAAAGGTCCTGGGAAGTAAGCCATGCAGAGATTTGCTCTTTAATTTTGACAGTATGTTGGCTGCTGCATGATCTTCATGAAGGCTAGAAACAAAAAGTGCAGTTCTTTTTTAAAAAATCACCGTCAGCGGCTGAGACAGATGCTCTTTAGAATGAAATTTAATGATACGTGGCATTCAGGTAGAGTAAATGTTTTTTCACCTGTCAACCTATTCCTTATCTTACTCTATTTAACTAATTTTGTCAGATCTTTCTGTATTACTGATAGCTTGTCATGAAATAGTGAAGAGTGTTATGACTCTCTTTGCTCTGTCCTTTTTCCTCTTTCCCTGTTCTCTATCTCTAAGTGAACACTTCCCTATTGTGAGCATTATTTTGTGAATAAGAATCTGTTCTTTATTGAGTGGCTGAGTTTTAAAATGTTTCATAACAACCAGATATCAGTCTTTGAGCTTCTGTTACTTTTATTTCCTTGCTGCAGTTTCATTATTGCTGATGGAAATCTTTTATATATATACTGAGTTCTTTCAAAATATTTTAATTGATATAAAAGCAGGCATGTTTTATCAGTCAGGCATAATTTTACAGTTGAACAAATATTAGAAATCAAGCAATATGGGCAGAACAGTTGTAAATATAAATGTACATTATACAAAACAATATACATGGAAAAATATGCATAGAACAGAGCAAATACTATGAGATATACTGTATGTTCAAGTAATATTCAAGTCTTGTTTCTTAAGGTTGCTGAACTCCGTTGAGAGGTACTAAATTACCTATGTTACGCTTATATTTTATGCTTCAGATGACTGTGCCAGGCAGTTTGCTGAGTACATGCCCTTGCATTCTTAGAATGTAGGACATGTGTAGCAGTTGCATAAGCAGAAAAGTCCTCAGCCAATTTGTATGCTGGATTTTCCTGACTGGACTGTAAAGACAGAAGAGAGAGATGGGGGTAAATCAGAACACATTTAGGATAGATATCTGTCATATTTTGGGATTTTCCTGGAGCCAGGGAAAGTTTTTGCCATCTATACTTATTTTAGAAAAACTCAAGCAAGCTACATAGGTCCCCACTTACCTCTTGCAGTCTTGATAAAGGATTCCACGGGCCTGAGGTTCTTAACCAATTTTTTTTTAACATTCATAGAAGCAAATCCTTCAGGAGTTTTTTTTTAACCTTTAGAGCCAGAGCATTCTTAGCTTGTCATTTTTTTAACCATAGTTCATCTTCCTTTTCATCACTCTAGATGTTGTAGTAGTAAAGCAAAGATTTTAGTTAGCTGAACTTAAGATTTTATGAGTAAGATTGCATTTTACACGTGATTATTTCTTTTTTCCCAATCACTATTTATGACTCTCTTCACATGTTTCAAATTTTCCTTACCTGCATTTTTTCACTTTTTTTAGTTGTGACTAATCAGACAAGTTATGGGCAGGGCAAAAATATGTCCCCCTGAGGGAATACTTGTTGAACTCCAAGAACTGGAGTAGTGTGCCTCAAAACTATTCATGTTTTTCTGTTTCCTGAGAAGTTATCTTGCATAACACTTGACCAGGATCTACTGTGGGCCCAAGGCTTTTTCCTTTTGATTTCTATTTTCACTTCAAAGTCTCTGAAATAATGTGAGGTCTCTGTTTCAACCCTATAGCATAGCGTTTTTATAGTGCAAGACAAAGTATGTGTCTTACAAGCTCCAGAATATGGTAGGAATGCATGCAGTGGTATTTGAGGATAGAATCATAAAATGGCATGGGTTGGAAGGGACCCCAAGGATCAAAGAGCTACAAAACAGGCAGGGACACCAAGCATAGGCCTGGATCTACACAAGGTTGCCCAGGGCCCCATCCAACCCGGCCTTGAACACTTCCAGGGACAGGGCATCCACCACCTCTCTGGGCAGCCTGTTCCAGCACCTCACCACTCTCTCTGTAAAAAAACTTCCCCCTAATATCTAATCTAAACCTTCCTTCCTTTAGTTTTAATCCATTCCCCCTTATCCTGCCATTGTCTACCCTTTTTAAAAGTTGATTCCCCTCCTGTCTGTATGCTCCCTTCAGGTACTGGAAGGCTGCAATGAGGTCCCCCCGCAGCCTTCTCTTCTCCAGGCTGAACAAGCCCAGCTTCCCAAGCCTCTCCTTGTAGGGGAGGTGCTCCAGCCCGCTAATCATCTTCGTGGCCTCCTCTGAACCCTCTCCAACAGTTCTACATCTTTCTTGTATTTGGGGCCCCAGATCTGGACACAGTACTCCAGATGGGGCCTCACGAGGGCAGAGTAGAGAGGGACAATCACCTCCCTGTCCCTGCTAGCCACCCCTCTTATGATGGAGCCCAGGATACCATTGGCCTTCCGAGCTGCAAGAGCACACTGCTGGCTCATGTTAAGTTTCTCATCCACCAGAATCCCCAAGACCTTCTCAGCAGGGCAACTCTCAAGGAGCTGTATCTATGTCTGCGATTCTTCTGGCCCACGTGCAACACCTTACACTTGGCAGTGTTGAACAACTTTAGGTTCACCCAGGCCCACCTTTCTAGCCTGTCAAGATCCCTCCAGATGGCTTCCTTTCCTTCTATTGTGTCAACCACACCACTCAGCTTGGTGTTATCCACAAACTTGCTGAGGGTGCACTCAATTCCATCATCGATGTCATTGATAAAGATGTTAAAGAGCACCGGTCCCAAGACAGACCCCTGGGGGACCCCGCTTGTCACTGGCCTCCACCAGGACATAGACCCATTGACCACCACCCTTTGTCTATGTTCTGTCAACCAGGTTCTTATGAACTGGATGGTCCACCCATCAAATCCACATCTCTCCAATTTAGAGATAAGGATGTGGTGGGGTACTGTGTCAAAGGCCTTGCACAAGTCCAGGTAGATGACATCAGTTGCCTTCCCTTTATCTACTGATGCTGTCACTCCATCATAGAAGGTCACCAGATTGGTAAAGTACGACATTCCCTTGGTGAAGCTGTGCTGGCTGTCCTGGATCACATGCTCATCAAGACAAAATCATTTGGGGATGGAGCTGTTGGGCAGAAGAAGCCAAACCAGGTGCAGCCTTTTCATATTGTCTATGGAGAGTGCTCCTTGGAATATTCCTCCCTCTGAACCACTCCCTTGTAAGGACTCTGTCGCAGTTCTGTGTTGCTGGGTACTGGCAGAGAACGGGAGGCTGCAAAGCATGGCTGCTGTAAGAAGCAGCTAAAAACTCTCTGCAGGCACCAGAAGGTAAACATTGGCCGATTCAAGGCCAGAGTTGTTGCTGACCAAGGCCGAGCCCATCAGTGATGGTCACAGTGCTTCTGGGAATCACAGTTAGGAGAAAAAAACCCCTACACAAGCAGCTGCATTTTGCTGTGGAGCGGGGGAGGAGGCGCTCCAGGTGCTGGAAAGAAAGATGCCCCAACAGCCTGTGGAGAAACCCATGGTGGAGCAGGCTGTCCCCCTGCAGCCCATGGAAAAGGCTGAGACCCCACTTCCAGCCTGTGGAGAGGCTCCATGCTGGAGCAGGTGTAGACATAGAGAAGATGCTGTGACCCACGTTGGAGCAAGCCCCTGCCAGAACTTGTAGCCCATGGAGAGAGACAGAGACATGGAGATGAGCAAGGGAGAGATTTACACTGGAATAGGTTTGCTGGGGGGAGGCTGGTGACCCAGTGGAGGACTGGGATTCAGAGACATTGTGATTTACTGCCCGCCATAGCAGTGACCCATGCCAGAACAGCTGGTGAAGAGCTGAAGCCCTGTGGGAAAGGACACATGTTGGAGAAATTCATGAAGGACTGTCTCCTGTGGGTAGGACCCCATGATGCAGCAGGGGAAGGGTGTGTGGAATAAATGACCCCCCTGCCCCCGGCTAAGAAGGAAAACAACTTGCAAGGAACTGACCTAAGCCCCCGTTTTCCCAGTCCCTGCCCCTCCCTGTGCCACAATGGGGGGGTTAGAAGGAAGTGAAATCATGACTAGACTGAAGTCTGCTAAGAACAGAGGGGTGGAGGGGAGGTAGAGATGTATTAAGATCTGGAAAACAGCTCATGAAGAAATGACCGAGAACCCCATCTCCCCAGTCCCTGCCCCCCTGTGCTACAATGCCGGGGAAGAAGGGATCAAAATCATGACTAAAGGGGGAAGTCTGCAAAGAATGGAGAGGTGGGGGGAAGGTGCTTTAAGATCTGGTCATGTTTCTCATTATCCAACTGTGGTTTCACTGTGTGTGTAGTGTAAGAAATTAGACAGTTTTCTTCCTTTTCACTGTGTGTTGAGTTTGTTTTGTCCATTGAAGTTGATTGTGGAATGATCTCTCCCTGTCCTTATCTTGACTCCTGAGCCTCTCAATATCTATTTTCTCCCCTGTCCAACTAAAAAGGGGAATGATAGACCGACTTTGGTGGGCGTCTGGCCTCCAGCCAGGCCTAAACCACCACAGACTCTGAGCTAGCTAAATGCATGTCTTCAAAACAGAGCCTGGGAGCTTGGTAACAATTACATTATATGGACAGTCAAGGAATCTGCTCTTAGCTTTGCTCCTGGGTATTATTTTACTTAGCAGAATAGATACAGTAATCTGCCTTCCAAGTGCTCCTTACATTTTGGAGTACTTACACATTTATATTCCCCTGTATTTAAACAGTAGACGCAAATGCATTTGATGACAGTTGTCAGAATCAGGCAGTCTGACTTCTTGAAGGTCCCTACCTAATTAACCAGGAGTTATGTCAATTATGGCAAAGTCACCGAGGTCTTTTCCTGGGACCAAGCACGTTATTTAAAGACTGCATTCCTCTGGCTTGTCAGCCAGCTGCTCTTGTCCAGCATGAATTTTTTATTTTGCAGACACTGAATTACTAAAGCCACCTATACATTAATTTTGCATAGTACACACAATATCTGCAATGCATATATTTCACAATCTTAGGTACCCATGTTGTCACTGAAGTGTCATATTAATAAATGAACATATGATGCTTCATTATTTATTTATTATAACCTTATCAATAAGACAAGACATGAGACTTGTGAAGGCAAACTGCACAATTCACCTTTTTTCACTGGATTCCTGTATCACCCTCATTATTTAAAAAATAACAACTTTGTTCCAAGATTCCAATTTGTGCTTTTTAAAGAATTCAGCTTTCAGGAATTTCTTCTTCTTATGGCTTTCTCAGATTGAAGAGCTCTTTAGCCGTATTTTTTTTTCTTCCCAAATCAGATTGATAGACAATAAGCAAATCACAGAATGTATTGGTTTGGAACGGACCTTTGAAGGTCATCTAGTCAAACTGCCCTGTAGTAAGCAGGCACACTTTTAACTAGATCGGGTTGCTCAGAGCCCCATCAATCCTGACCTTGAATGCCTTCAGGGACCAGGACACCACTTCCCTGAGCAACCTGTTCCAGTGTCTTACCACTCTCATGGCTAATAACTTCTTCCTAATGTCTAATCTAAACCTCCCCTGGTCTAGTTTCATAGGATCATAGAATGGTTAAGGCTGGAAGGGACATTAAAGATCATCAAGTTCCAATGCCCCTGCCATGGGCAGGGACACCTCTCACTGGACCACACTGCTCAGGTCCCATCCAACCCAGCCTTGAACACCTCCAGGGAGGGGTCAGCCACCACCTCCCTGGGAAACTTATGCCAGTGCCTCACCACCCTCATAGTAAAGAATTTTTTTCTTAATATCCAATCTAAATGTACCCCCTTCCAATTTAAAGCCATTCCCCCTTGTCCTATCACTACATGCCCATATAAAAAGTCCCTCTCCAGCTTTCTTTTAGGCCCCCTTCAGGTACTGGAAGGCTGCTACGAGATCCCCCTTGAGCCACCTTTTCTCCAGGCTGATTAACCCCAACTCTCTCAGCCTGTCTTTACAGGAGAGGTGCTCCAGCCCTCTAATCATCTTCATGGCCCTCCTCTGGACCCGTTCCAACAGTTCCATGTCCTTACATTAGACACTCTAGAGCTGGACACACTACTCCAGGTAAGGTCTCACAAGAGCAGAGTAGGGGTGCAGAATCACCTCCCTTGACCTGCAGGCCACGCTCCTTTTGATGCAGCCCAGGATACGGTTGGCTTTCTGGCAGGGCTGCTCTCTATTGTATCATCTCCCAGACTATATTGGTAATGACGATTGCCCTAACCCAGGTGCAGGACCTTGCATTTGTCCTTGTTGAACCTCATGTGGTTCACATGGGCCCACTTCTCCAGGTCTCTCTGGATGACATCCTGTCCTTCCAGTATGTCAACTGCACCACTCAGCTTGGTGTCATCTGAAAACTTGCTGAGGGTGCACTCAACTTCACCATCAATGTCATTGATGAAGATACTAGATAATACCAGTCCCAGTACGGACCCCTGAGGGACACCACTTGTTACAGATCTCCATCCGGACATCGAGCCAATGACGACTACTCTCTGGGTAAAATCATCCAGCCAATTCCTTATCCACTGAACAGTTCACTCATCAAATCCATATCTCTCTAGTTTAGAGAGAAGGTTGTTGTGAGGGACTGTCAAAGGCTTTACAGAAGTCCAGATAGATTACATTCATCACCCTTCTTGTGTCCACTGATGCAGTCACCCCATCACAGAAAACTATGAGTTTGATCAGGCTGGACTTGCCCCGGTGAAGCCAAGCTCACTGTCTTAAATCACCTCACTGCCTTCTGTGTGCCTTAGCATAGCTTCTAGGAGGATCTCTTCCATCATCTTCCCAGACACAGAGGTGGTTTTAATGGCTTGAAAACCATTGCTCCTTGTCCTACTGCTACATGCCCTTCACCAGGTTTCCTGTAAGGTTCCCTTCATCTCACTCTTCTTTTTGACAAACTGTACTGGTAGCTTATATACTGTCTTTGAGTCTTTTCTATCTTCCCTTCGTGTCTGTGAATGTCACAATATTCCATTAGCTGTCTTGACACTGTCTCTGATTCCACTGCCATGTGTCCAAAGGCCAAGGTAGCATTTGGTTTTAGAGGTAGTTCATAGTAAGTTGTTTGTGTGTTATGATTCCTAAATCCTACTTAGTCACTACTTTTTAGGATTTGGTCCTTCATTTTGTTTGCCTGGGCCATGGGCTCAGGAATTCAGCAGGTCTGACTTTCCTCCTTTTTATTTTTCCTCAAAGAATGTCCGTTGTGTTGACTGAAGATTTTACCAGCACTGGTTTAACTTTTGAGTGACTAATGAAATGTGGGAATAACCTTGATCTTTGGAACCTTACTAGAAGCATCACAGTATTGTCATGGCTGGAAAGGACCTTTAGAGATCATCTAGTCCAGCCCCACTGCCAAGCAGGTTCACCTAGGGCTTGTCACACAGGTACACATCTAGGCAAGTTTTGAAAGTCTTCAGAGAGGGAGACTCCACAACTTCTCTGAGCAGTTTGTTCCAGTGTTCTGTCACCAGAACTTCCTACATTCCAGTTTATGTCCATGGCCCCTTTTCCTATCACTTGGCACCAGTGAAGAGACTGGCCCCGTCTTCTTGACACCCACCCTTCAGGTATTTATACATTTTGATCAGATCTCCTCCCAGCCATCTGTTCTCCAGGCTGAACAGACCCAGGTCCCTCATCCTTTCCTTGTAAGAGAGATGTTCCATTCCCTTAATTGTACTCATAATTCCCTTAATTATCTTTCTCATGACAGAAAGGACCTCATGAAATTATCTGGTACCTTGGTTTCTGGCACCTTAGTGACGCATTTTAATAAAGTCATTTTGAGACCACTCAGTGAATTCTGAAGAATGTAATTTGGCAGTCTTGCCGTGCATTTTGTTTAGGAAGGTCTTCCTCACTGGCTAAAAGATTCGCTGTGTTAGCAATCTATTATATGGTTTACTGTTTCTCAGACATGCTGGTGATATGAAATACATCCACTCTGGAGGACTGTAGAGATGTTGCAGTGTGTTCCACTTCTTGGTTTTGAAGGCTCATCTCATTATTTTTTAACGGTAATATGTGGTAAAAAAACCCACCCTATATCTGATGAAATTCTGTTGCCTGGTTTTCCAAAAATACAGGCAAACCTCCAGAAAGAAAAAATTGTTTCTTTCTAGGTGTTTTCTGTTTGAGGAAGTGACTTCATGTTCACGTAGCTATCCACCAGAGTTTTGCATGACAGCAGTATCTGTGGTTTCAGAAGAGGAAAGAATGAGTAGGAAGCATGTATTTCTCCATTTTGAGTATGGGAGTCCTCCTTGAAGGCTGTTGTCTGAGTATGGCTTTGTAAGACTGTTCTGCAGCTCAGTGTAAGAAGTGAGAATGTACTATTTGCACTGTTGAACAGTGCTTAGTGTTGACATCCTTAAAGCAATATTCAGTCTCTTTCTAACTTAGATATGTCTATTGAAACAATTACAACAATGCAAAAAACACCTAACAAAAACCTGCAACCTGTGTCATGTGAAAGATAAAATTGTCTTATTGTAATATTTCCCTTTTGCTTTAAAAGCTTGTGATGAATCTCTTTTTCTTTTTAAAGTAATCATTAAAAAATCATCGTACACAGAATCGGGAAGGCCATTCCATTTTCCAGTAATTTGTTCATTTGCCTTTTGAAGATATCCTAAAGATCCTGCTAGCAAGTAATTTGATTACATGAAACTATTTCCTTTGCTGTTTCCGAGCAAGATATTACAAAATTTAATAGCACCAAAATGTACTCCATAACTTGATATTTATAAATTGCCACAGTCCAAAATGAAACTGGATTATTTTTACTCCTAAATCCAGAATGGCTTTTTGAGATTCTGTTAAGACCTTTTATTTTCCTATGTCCCAGACAATTTAGAGTTTAAAACTAATATAATTCCTTGAGGTTCCTAGATTTTAAGTGTGAAATCTATCTCAAAATTGCTGAATGCAAACTTGCAGGCAAGCTGCAATAAATCAGTGCATCACTCAGAATTATACTGACTCAAGGGAACATTGAAAGGTTCTCTCAGTGAGTTTATGTGCAATGAATTACTGTTGTTCATGTATCTATTACCTAATGGCAATGTTATATCCAGTATTTATTTTAAGTTAGAGACACCGGGAAAATAATTTATATTATGATAATAAGAGCAGAATATAACTCAGGAAGCCATGTGTTTAAAATAAAAGATGCTTATGTCTGTCATTATAATTTTAATTCTTTCTCTTGGAAATACTCTAGAGGTCATCTTTAATCACCTGACTAGGCAGTAATTTTTCCACAGGATTCTTAACAACATTAAAGTTATCTGATGGATTATATTTGGGTTGAGATGCACGTTCAGTAGTTAGGTTGTTTTTGTTTTTTTTTTTTTCATTTCTTCTTAGATTACTTCTTTCTATTAGCACAATCTTGCTGCCATTGTAATACTGCTATGTAGCTTCCAAGGCATTAGATGTGGCATGCATTTGGTCTATTTGAAGTCCAGAAAACTTGGATGAGTTACTAAAATTTTCCAAGCTGGGTAGACTTAGAAGTACCTTCTGGCTGATGTTTGGACATCTTAAAAGGAGACAAGAAGGGTATTTGTGATATCTGCTAAAAAATAAAGAGTGAAGAAATCTGCTCAGGTTCAGACCGGCATCTGGATTGTAGCCTCTTACCCACTAGGGAGCAAGGGAAGCTGCTAAGCTTCACTCGTGTACCTATCACGACCCAGTTTAGTCTCCCCAGCAGAGGGAATGAGGTGAGGGTTTATGCAGAAAATGAGAGCAGCAGTAACTTACAACAGTAGCTGTTCCCACAGCTGTAAAAGAAAATCTGACCCGGACTTTTGACAGCATTATTTTGAGAGAGTGGTAATCTTAATTACTCACATATCCCTGAGTTCTTATCCTGTTCTACTTATCTTTTTATTTCAATAGATACCTGTTTTCTCAAGTTTCTTTGTTTCCCATTTATCCACTCCTTACCACTGCCCCTCACAAACTGTTCCTGAAATTTCTGGCCGGGACATTGCACTAATGTTATTTCAGTGGTTTTAGTAAGAACCCTTATGAGTTCTTCAGACTCCTAATATTGCCACTTAGAAAATTGTGCTGGCTCTGTAGAACCTAATCACCAGACCTCTTCTTTTTTTAACTCCTGGGAGAAAATAGAAGAAAAAATGACTGATCCACTGAGTTTTTGTATACTTTGAGCCATATTCCAAGAAGCCCTCCTATCACAGCTCCTGCACAGACCATCTTGTCCATGAGTTGAGGGGAAGGTACTATCAAGGCTTGTATATAAATGAACATTCTTCATTCAAACATCCTTGAATATACATGTTTCTAAGGATATGACACAGGGTACCATGTGTATCCTCCAATCTGTTCCATGCAAAACTACCATAAACTCAAACTTACACATTTGTTATTTTGAAATGTACGATTATATGTGCAAAAGGACACCTGTTATAATATTCTATAACTATGACCTTAACATTTAGATACCCATCTATTGAAAGTGATACCCTTAAAGAATGAGATGAAAAAAAGCCTATCAAGTGGAAGTAATAGTAGAATAGAAGTAGCAGAGCTATTTAGAAGCTTCACCTTGCTGGAGTGTGAGGATAAATTTGTGTTGAATGAAATTTAAAATGGTCATTATCACAGATTTATAAAACGTAGAGGTAACATCACATGTTTCTTTTCAAAGCACGAAAGTGTTATCACTGGTCTTTCTTCTTAACGTAGCAAAAGGGGAAAGGGTAATGACAGTTTCAAAGATAAGCAACATGATTAAAAAACACTGACTAATGCTTTATACAAATGCAGAAATGGCAAATGGGCATTTTGACTGCAATGTACTGCCTGAATTATTAAATAGCTGAGGAATGAAAATGAGCAGAATTTTGGCAGGCTTCTTAAAAAGCTCATGCAGAGTTTGCCTTTTCCTTAATTGCTGCTCTTTCTAGGGGAAAAATACATAGATTTTATTAGTTTGTTTCATCTATTTAGGTTAACTCATTGATATTATTAGAACACAACATTTCAGGAATCCCAAAATCTGTAGAACAGTCTGCCCTCTGCTGCTTTTCTTAATAAACTAGAAATAAGGAAGGCCTGAATTCTCATGTCCTTTCTTCCTTTGACTTGTTCTTACAATTTTGTTATGCTTCACAGTCCTAATCTTTGTTGACCAAATTTAATTACCCTGTCTCAAAGGTAGGATTTTTTGGGCTTCAAATATCTGTCTATAATAGCGTTGTAGTGTGGAATCCTTTAGCACTCCAGCACCAGAAATGGGTTCATAGACAATGTTCCCACTTACATTTAGATATTCACATCACCATTGTGAATACACAGCAGATTCTCTCACCAATGCTAACAGTATACACTACACAAGTTGAATGCTGCAGAATCAGTGGGACAAAACAGGTAACTTACTGTTGGAGAAAAAGATGTAACACGGAAAAGGAAGATCCTTTCTAAGTTTCCAGAACCTTGAAACTCGAAAAATTATTCAGCTGCCACCTGAATAGTTCTTTTTCATTTCTTTACTGCTTCAGATGGATTAAAAAATGAAAAGTGAACCGATCTCCAAGGAAAATAAATGGCAGGAATTTATATTTTTTATCACTTAAAGGTTTAGTAAGTAGGTACTGTAAGGGTGTCAAAGAATTCCAGTTAATGATTTTTGGACAGCAGTTAGACAATTCACAATAAGAGGATGGACTAGATTGTTTATTTTAAATCTTTTGATCTGATAAACAGAACTCTTGTTTCTCAGAGTTCTACCCTTTTTATGTTACAGCAAATATCTTGGTTGCATACAATTTGAAAAATGACAAAATATATTATCCTACAACCTTGCATGTAAATACATACTACTTTTTTCCAATCTGTGTAGCCATTTCTAATAAAATTCTTACTTTATCTATGTGTATATTTTTTCTACTTTAATATGCTAATTAATTGATACATACTTTAATGAATTTTTCTCTCCTACCTGCATGGTATGTGCAACTAGACATTAGAAACTTACGCTTTTGTATAATCAGTGTTGTACACAATATCTTTGCTTGCCAAGTTAAAAAGGAAAAAAGCCCAAAATTCTATTTTGGTAGCTTTTGGACATTTCAGTTGAATAAGACTTTGACATATTTTTTCTCTGTGCAGCAATAGGATGACCAAATGATAAATATGTATTCCAGATATCATACATATGCTCATCTTTTTTTTTTTACTGCAAATGTTATAAGTGTGTCTCTTAGAGATGATTTGGTCTATAGATTATTATTGCTGCAAAAACTGAGTACACAGTTTCCAAATATAAGAATTCTTAGACTAGTAAGTAGACAAAGGAAACTGAGCTTGCTTAACTCTAAAAAACCCATATTTTAAATTGTCTATACAGATAACTTGAAAGTTATCATCTCGGGTTCATAATTTGAGAGTTGGGGTGATTCTTGCTTTCTTGGCTTAGCAAAGGATGGAAATGAAATAAATGCTTCAGCAAGGATTAGTTGGTGTTGATACAATTGATCTGGTTCCTCTTGGGACCAAAGGTCACACTGACTGCTAAAAAGAGAAGGTGACTGAGCAAAAGGCCACTGAATTAGAGCGAAGTTGTTATTAGAGGTGGCTCAGTAAATATTGTCCTTTCAGCTGAAAGCTGAGCTGGGACTTCTGCAGAAATTGTTGCTTCTTTTTTTATTTCACTTGGTTCAAGGGGGCAATTCTGAGTGCTGTATGGAATAATATGAGTAACATAAACTTTAGGAAAAGTAAAGCTTTCAGGTATAGCAGTCATATTCTGTCAGTTGATTTATTTATATATATATATACAAATATATAATATACATATATATTATATATAATACAATATACATATATTATATTTTTATATATATATAAATAAATGTCTGTATGACAGATATTTGTGTATATATAAGTACAGGTATGTAATTCCCAAGTTCTTTGTTTTACTGAAAGGATTTGGCAACAATTGAAAAGGGATTAAGGAGACAGAAAGTGAGATCACCTTCCTGCAAAGCTTGTGTTAGTTTATGGTCTGAAAACCAGATCCAGGATAGTATTTTTTTTTCTGTTTTCTCCAGGTTATCCGCACAGCTCAGGTTTTCATGGTTGTTGCCTAAGGTTAGTTTCTATCTCCACATGTTATAAGAGGAAAAAAAGATGAATAGCCAATGTTTGCTAGATTCTGATAAATGAACTATTGTGCATCCATGAATTCCTTAGAAGTCTTTTGACTTCCTTTGTCCTCCTTTATGATTTTCTAGTGTCTTCTCTTTTTATTTGCATCTTGTTTCCAAGGTCTCCAGGAGAAAAATTGAAGGATTTTCACTGTAAAATTCCCCTATATGCTGTGAACGTACATCAGTCCAACATGGAAGATCAGTATTACGGAAATAGAATTGCATAAACTGGGTATTGTTTGTTCTTGACTGTTCTCCAGATTGAAGTAGCTTCCTTTTCTAGGTTCTTTGTTCACCATTCTGGTCAATGTGCTTTTCACTCATTCAGGCAAATGCACGCTGACTACATAGAGTGCTGCATTCTGCTTTCATATTATCCCTAATCTTTCTGATTTTTGGCTTGTCTTTCTAAGGAATTTTCTTTCATTTTCTCAGTGTTTTGTGCAGTCCAACTTTTACCAGAATTTACATTATTGGTTTCCCAATCCATTATTGATTTAATAGTTTATAACAGGAGGTTATCATGTCACCATTGTAGGGTCACTTTCATTACATGGATTCTGATAGCTAAATAATGTGTCTCCAAAGCTTTGAAAGTGGTCTCTGAAAAATCCAGTGACTGCAGCCTCTGAAGGGTGGAGAAGCAGCACTGAAAGCTTACTGCAGGGTGAATCAGATGAAACACAATGAAAGAACATTTTAGGGAATTCTAGAGTTCCTTCAGACTTTGGGACTGACATTGACATTTTTCAAGGTAAACTTTGTGTCTCTGGAGATTGCCTATGCAAGTGTTATGTATCATGCAGCCTCACTTAAGGTCTTTGAAAGCTCTAAATGTTCCATGGTCTTCAATTTGTCCTCTACAAAAGAATAAATTTCACTGTGACTGAGGCAGTGTCTTGTTGAGCAGACATTGACTATGTGCCAAATGCAGAAGCGAACAAGTTGAGTTTGGTTTGCTTACCTAGAGATATTTTTTCCAGGCTGGATGACTTTTAGTTTTGTTTTCTGGAATAGTAGGAGAAGCATATTCCAAACAGCAGTCCATGAGAAAAATTAAATGGGGAGGTTCTAGGGTTCATGTTTTGGAGGGGCAAGTTAACATTGTCAGCTCTGCTTACATGTGACTCAGGGTGCATGACAGCATGTCTGACAAAACAGGATGGTCCTCTTACATAGAACAGGAACAAAAAGTGGAGAGTGTGCAGTGAGGCCTCTAATTTTGGTAGGAGGGTATGGGCTTATGGCTGAAGAATGGAACATGCAGGTGCTGTGGTACAGCCAATGGCGAGGAGAAATTAAGAGTGGTCTGGGGTGGTACCTTTCACGGTTAAATCAAGACTTTTTATATATGCCTCATAAAGGAAGTATTGTATATTTATCAAAGCTACATTCTTCAGGTTGGAGGCTGATGCTCAGACCAAACACATCCTTAAAAAGGATGAAGTGAGAGATATTCTCTCATTAACAATTCAAATATATCTGTGTAGTTCATGGACTGTAAAATTTTCAAAAATCATTTTATGTTTATATATAACACTGTTTTAACTCTTCTGAAAAAAATAACACCCTCATACACATTAGTACATGATTTTTGGAGCTGGGTTAAATGGTCACCATCATCATCATAATTGTCCCAGACTTTAGCCTAGAGCTGTGGGAAGATACAACAGATCGACTATTTCGACTTAGCAGGGCTCACGTCTTTAGGGAGGCCAGGCCTAAGGTGAAACTAGACTATTTTCTGTTCCTTCTCCCATTATATTACCTTACTTTGTTCTTGAGCTGTAAAAGTCTGAATACTCCATTTTCCTCTTCTCTCTGCTGCAGTCTTTCCATTTCCCATTTAGGGATCCATGGGAGTTTTCACACAGTGTAAGGATAACTTCAGTTTAATTATCACTTTTTCAAGCTGAAGAAGTAAACATAGTGAACTATTTTACTGAAACTCTGAAATAAAAAGGAATTACAAGTTGATAGTGAAGGATAAATTACTGCCTTTGGTATTTTAATAAGTAGTATTTATTCAGTTACAGAACCATATGACAATTTTCTGTGATTATATAAATTACAAGATAACCCATATTTTAAAGTACAAATAGCAATAATAAAACCCATGTAAAATTTATAACAAATTGTAAAATATTACTGTAGACTGATCAACTAGTACATAGCAATAACAACTGTATTTTCCTTTTATAGACTTATGAATCTTTTAGTAAAATTGTCATGAATTTTCAAAATATTGCTGCTTTTACTACCATGTTAATGTCACATACACTGTATAGATTTTGTGTGCCAGATCTTGTTCTACTGATTTTGAGCGCCTCATGGGTACCTTAAATGGGAATGAGAGTTTAGCCTTTCATAGGAATCTGATCACAAGTACTTTCTCACTGAAAATGGAAGGTTCTGATACATATACACATAATACACAAATATGTTTATGTATGTATTTTATTTATATGTGTGTACATATATAAGCTCTAATGTCTAATAGTGTTGTGCATATGGAGTAAGACAGATGATTTGTTAGATAAAAGGTGTATGTATTGGAGGCTGAGGGGAGACCTCATGGTGGTCTATGGCTTCCTGATGAGAGGGAGTGCAGGGGCAAGCACCAATCTCCTCTCTTGGGTGACCAGCAATAGAACCCAGGGACTGCCATGAAGCTGTGACAGGGGAGGTTTAGGTTGGATATTGGGAAGAGGTTCTTTACTGGGAGGGTGGTCGGGCACTGGAACAGGTTCCCCAGGGAAGTGGTCACAGCACCCAGCTTCACTAAGTTAAAGAAGTGTCTGGACAATGCTCTCAGTGACACGCTTTGACTTGGCTGGCCCTGTGTGTAGCCAGGAGTTGGACTTGATGGTCCTTATGGGTCCCTTCCAACTCAGGATATTCTATGAATGTACAGAGAGTTCAAATTTATAGTTTTCTGTAGAATTTAAGTCCCTTGTTTTGCCTCTGGATATATAATTTGGGCGAGGGGGGCAGGGGTAGAAGATACTTTTCTGGGAAAAATCTCAGCCAGTTTAAAACAAAAACTCAAAATATGGAGGTCAGAAAAAAATCGTCATGTTTAGTTACTTTATATTACTATCTGAAGTGTTCTTCAAGTATATTTAGTCGATCTGATATTTTTCTGAGTCTGTTAAATGAAATAAAGGTATCAAACCAGTATATTAGCAATGGTTTCACGCATATTAATATATCTGAAATATTGTAGTGATCAAACTATATACAGCTGTCTGAAGACCTGTACAGCATCACTTCTTGTTTAAGCAACCAAAAATACTGAATTGCTTTATAGCTGATGCATTTTTAAAAATAGTTTATTAATCATGGAAATAGTGTGATACTGTAAAAAAATCATGTGGCAACAGAAATGTCAGAAAGACATCTGAATATGCAAAACATAATCTCTATGCTTCCACAAGCTTTTTCCAGGTCCCAGATCACAGTTACTAATTTGTAAGGAGTCCTGTGCATGTTTTGAGTAACAGCAAGTGTGAAGACTCCCATAGGTACAGACACACGTAACGTGGGAGAAGTGTATTCTGCCAGCAGACATACCATGGGCATAGTATGGTCTTTCCCCCTTCCAAAGAGGGGACCATACCGGTGTCTACCTTGCAAGGGTACCGTGTGGAGGTTTCTTCTCATTGACTTGTGTCTGGAGCTACCTCGCTCCCAGTGGACCTGTTTTCTTCCTTTCCCTTTTTTTGGTCTGTGCCCTGAGAATGTCAGCAATTCTGAGCCCTCAGGGAGCTCTGGGGGTTGCCTGCTTGGATGGAAAAGAGTAGTCAGTTCTGCTGTGGTGAGGCCGAGGGGCAATGCTTCTCCTGGTTCTGGGTAGGAAGAAGAGAGTTGTGGTCTCTCACTCCACTCTGGAGAAATGTCCGAAGTTGTGCTTTGTGCTTTCCACTGATGTAATCCTTTCTTTCAGTCTTAGGGTGACTTTGCACAATTTAATAGATCTTCTCTTCCTACTTGGTGGCTACCTTCTTAAGTATCTTCTTACTTAAAGGCAAACGCAGCCTGAAGGACAGGAAGAATCACTGCTCTTCCTTATCCTTCATGATTACAAAATTGTCTTCATGCTTGTCCTTAGCTCCCCACAGTTTCAGACTTTTAAATGAATTAGTCTTTTAGTCTGGCAGTATTTGTCCCCAAGCAGATTATGTCAATTTCTGCTTCAGTGACCTTTTTATTATGCACACCTGGAACAGATTCCATATCAGGCTCTGTATCGCGCATCAGAGCTTGGTGAAGTAATTTCAAATGTACTTTTTCATAAGTACAAGGACTAGTTACTGGGTTAAGAATGTTTTCCTCTGAAATGGTGATTGTTTTTTTTTATTATAACCATGCTTCTTTTTTTTTTAAAAAACAAACCAAAACAACCGTTCACTCACTTCTGGAGGAGAATCAGACAGAATCTCTCTGGTTTGGGATAGGAACAGTTTACTGACAAAAGCAGTGTGAAAGGGGAACAATAACAGCCCATGGCAAATTTCAGTCATATCTGGTGATAACACAGTATTGCACTAACATGAGGATGGACCCACCACCCCCGCCACACTCAAACTGCCCTGGAGGCACCCAGGAGCACCACTCCTGGATCAGCCCCTTTTACAGGCTGAGTGGTGTCAAGTGGTATGAAAACAGCCTGAGCTAACTCAGCTCACCTGGGCTGGCTGTTTGGGGACGTTAACTCTGGCCTGGCGAGAACCAGGAGACTTTCATACTATATGAAGGGAGATGATAATTAGAAAGAACACAGAAAATACTCTAACTTCAAAATATCAGGCAGATGTTGTATGCTGTTGCTTACCTGACATAATCTATTACATTTTGTCCACCTGATATTTTCCTCAGATGCTTTTCTAAAATAATGCATTTTATATAGCTAAAAAAAATCATAAACATTTTCTCCGAAGTCCAAGAAATTATTTCTGTGATTTTATGTTATCTGTGTTAGTGAAAACCAAGGACTTAGCAGCAGTCAATGAGAGCTCTGTGGCTAATGAAAAATAAATTGCAGTTGAAGTGTCTGACTTTTGAAAAACCATGCTGCTGTGCTTGCAAGATTTATTTTTTAGTGTATAGCTAAATGTTTATTTTTAAAGGTCTAGGTGCTTTCATTGAAACAAAAGGAATAATTCTGGGATTTGTGTTTCTTTTTCAGTAGTAAGGAGAAAAAAGGAACTTCTGAACCACATTAATTAACTACAAAATATTAACCCTCAAAATGAGAGGTGCTAATAAAGGTGAGGAAGGCATTCCTCAACTTCTTTTGGTGCATCATTACACCGTAAGGCTAAAAATATGTTTTCACTAATGAGTTTTCACATTACCCAAGACTTTATATGTTGAATAGAATACCTTGAATGGTGCCATCAAACAATTTAGTAGAATTCTGTATCTAATAGCTAATTCTATAGCTAGTGACTATGCTCTGAGAATCTCCTTTAGGACTGGGTTAATGTTTTTCGTTAACTTGGGTCTGGAGATGACACTAGGATTCTTTAGTTAGAAATACAGTTTCGAATATGATAGACATTCAACAGGTGAGAACTTCCATTTTGAGCTGCAGAGTGCACAAGAGAGTCTATAATTTAGAAAAGTCTAGATGTCTTAAATCGCATGGTGTTTCAGAAGACAGGGTAGGCGAGAGGAGAACGAGACTGCAAAATAATTAACATTGAGAAATCTGTTACTTGGACAGAAATGTTCCCAAAGTGACCTAAAAATTTACCTGGCAGTCTCTCTCCTTATTGCACAGTAGCAGAGAATTTGTTTATACCAACTAGCTACAGACCATTACTTTTCTGGCAGCCTTCCTGGTTAGGAAGCACACAAGTCTGATACAGAAGCTCCAGCATATTTGTGAGTAGTAGCAGCTGCAGTTTACCTACTGAAGACTTCATACATGCCATACCACATCACAGCTCAACCTCATCTTTACCTGTAAAGAAGGTGCAAAGAGAAGGAGCTTGCATTTCCCTTTTCTGATCAGGGGCTAACCCTGGACTTAAAGATAACAATTTTAGATCTCTCTTAAGCATCTGCAAAAAAGGCTAATAGATTACTTCATCTTCAGAGGCAAGACTGTTTTCTTGTGAAACAGTTGGTAATTTAGATAAAATTAATAAATTATTTCAATGAAGAAGCAGAATGTGTGTTTAATTTTCTTTGAGGTGAATACTTGATGTCCCTCTCCATTTATGATTCTATATCTTACTATTTAGAGAATTGGTTGATTGCCTTACCAAGAGGAGTGTGTGTTATTGACACTGAAGTTTGACAGTTGACTGCTACATTACTAGCTTAATTCTGAACTAGTGGTTGAGGTAATACTTGTAGTAGAGATAGAAACGACCAGTCTGAAATAATAGAATCATAGAATGCTTTGGGTTGGAAGGGATCTCGAAGGTCACCTAGTTCCAACCCCACTGCCATGGTCAGGGACACCCTCACTAGAAGACTTTGCCCAAACCCCATCTAACCTGGCCTTAAATGCCTCCAGGGATGGGGCTTCCACAACCTCCCTGAGTTTAGGACTGGATAAATGTTTTTAGTGTGTAGCTAAATGTTTATTTTTGAAGATTTGAGTTTTAAGGAAAATCTAGGTATGACTATGTAATAAGAAGGCAGTGCCTGTTAGGGAAGCTTTCACGTTTTTTTCTCTTTTGCTTGCCCTTTTTTTTGTGAGTTTTTGTGAGTGTGAATGTAGAACTCTTGAGAGATTTACAAGACAGATATAAAAATTATCTGGCTGGAGAAAGTATGTTATAATGAGAGACCTGAGGATCTCAGTCTGATGTAGTTTATTAGAAAAAGGACTAAATGATGGTTTCACTAGTGTGTACATGTCCTTTCACAGGATGGCAGCTTTATAGGTTTTCTAAACCAACAGAAAAGCACGTTAGCAGCTTGAAATTAAAGTCTGACAAATTGCTTTAATATTTTTAGCAATATGTGTAGTTAGTTTTGAAATGAATTGTGAAGGAAAGCCGTAGTGTCTTCATTTTTAAAAAATCTTCAACATTACAAAAAACAGGCCTTTCCATAAGACAGGCATTTGTTAACCAGAATTGTCTTCATTGAGGTTATACAGGAGGTCAGACCAGACCTTGTCATGCTCCAACAACCAGGAAAATTTGCTGGTTTCTCCATTAACTATCAGAGAATTTTAGTTTTAAAAATTTAAAATTATTCAGAGTAATCTTTTCTTTAGTACCTTGTCTAGATTGAGTTTTGGTCGGGTTTTTTTTTCCCCACCTCCTGACTGTTTTAATGCTAATCCAGCAATTCTAGTATGATTTGTAAAACTGGAGCTGGCCACAGAAGAGAGCTAATGATGAAAGGACCTTATAGTAAGAGCTTCGGTTAGACAATCAATAACTGACTAGTAGTATCATTTATAATAATGTGATATATTACACAGCGATCTGAAATAAATTCAGTGCTAGAAAAAAGGGAGAATCTTGGAAAATTAAGTACAAATCTAGTTCAAGTTTCATAATATTTCTTGTAAAAAAACTACCAAAATATACCTAAATTAATGCAGGACACTGACATGCAAGGCACCTCATGGTATCTCACTCAAAGAAGGCTTAAAGCACAGGAGGAGTGGCCTTGATTTCTGCTTTGTTACCTGTATTTCTAACCAGGACTTTGCTAGTAAACAGCTACAGTAGCTTTGCTTTCCTTCATGTGAGGAATTTCTGATCTTCAGCAGGCTGCACAGCAGTGAAATCAGTGTCCAAGTATGGCACCTACCTTATGCTAGAGGAACAGTATTGCTGGGAATATCATGGTGGGACAAATACGGTCAGCATACAAGTATTTTATATACGCAAAGACAATGCCTGTTACAGGAAATACACCTCTTTCATGAAGACAGGCTAAGAGAGTTAGGCTTGTTCAGTCTCAAAAAGAAAAGCCTCTAGGGATATTACAGTCTGCCAGTACCTAAAGGTACGGGAAAGATGGAGAGGGACTCTATCAGGGACTGTAGTGGTAGGAGAAGAGGCAATGAGTTTAAACTAAAAGAGGGTTGATTTAGATTAGATATTAGAGAAAAATTCTTCACTGTGAGGGCAGTGAGGCTCTGGAGCAAGTTACCCAGAGAAGCTGTGGCTGCCCCCTCCCTGGGTTGGATGGGGCTTTGGGCAACCTGGTCTAGTGGAGGGTGTCAGTGCCCATAGTTGGAACTGCATGATCGTTACAGTCCCTTCCAACACAAACCAGTCTGTGATTCCATGATTCTAAGAAGTGCTGTTGAATGTTCTGCCTCTTTGGGCAAGATGGTGGTGGGTTGACAGTTGGACTTGATGATCTTAGAGGTCTTTTCCAACCTTCTATGATTCTGTGAAATAGGGTTTTAAAAATGTTGTAGTGGAGTGCATTAAAGCCGGTATCATTGTCCTGGACTCTGTTTGGTAAAGTAGAATGCATTGGTCATACACAAGAATGGACATCTTTAAATTGAAAGGAATTTAGAGTATTACCCATATTACTTAAAAACAATACCTTCTCAAAAAAAACAAGAAAGAACAAAAAAACCCCAAAACCCTTTCCCCATGAATTTCTAAGTATCTGCCATGGTTTCAGCTAGGATAGAGTTAATGTTCTGTCTAACACCATGTGGAATGCTGTGTTTGGGAGTCAGGGTGAGAGCAATGCTCGTAACAACCTGTTGGTTTAGTTGTTGCCAAGCAGTCAAGGACTGTTCAGCTGTTCATATTGCCCTGCTAAGGAGAAGGTGGGTGAGCACCTAGGAAGCTGGGAGGGGACACAGGTGACCCAAACTGACCAGAGAGGGCATTCTATACCAATGACATCATGCTCAGGGTCTGGGGAGAGGAGGAGTGTGTGGCTTCAGGACACGCAGTTTCTGGGGACAGTCCAGCTTTTTGGGATGTCTCTGAGCTGTACAGGCTGAGTTGTGTGGCTTTGTGAGAAACTGCATTGGCTATCGCCAGTTTTGTACATTTTGCTATAAAGTTGTGGTGTTGTTATATCTCTCTTTCTCTACTGTGCCAGTAAACAATCCTTATTCCAACCTGTGAGGTTTAGGAATTTTTTTTTTGGTTTCTTTTTTCCTCCCTTCCTTGCCCGCCTCCCCTCTGGCTTAATTCCACACACACACCTTCTTAGAGAGCAAGCAGCTGCATGCTCAGCTGGGGCAAAACCATGACAGTATCGAAAACTCTTTTTCACTCAGCCACCATAAGCTACTGTAGTAATGCAGAGGAATTGCAGTTGCCAGAATAGATAAGATATGAAATTTAGCATTGTAAATTAATTTCTTGTCACATTTTTATTCCCGTGTCTTATTCATTAACAAACAAATAGAGCAGGGAAATAATGTGCAATGTATATATTCAGTGAAATGAAGTGCTTGTACTTTACAGGTGACACAGATTCACTGTATCAGTTGGAAGCAGTAGGTGTATTGTATGTACCCACACTGCAGAGTTGTAATTTAGAAGAAATTAATGAAAATTCCAAATATTTACTGTACTGATGTAGTAAAGGAAAATAATAGCTTGACTTGTAACCCTTGATTCTAATGTGCTGTGGATTGCTAGCAAAAATTAATCCTCCTGAAGCTGGTAGGCAACCTTTTCCATTGTCCACAGTGAACTCAACTTGAAATTTAGAGACTTTAACCTCTTACTGAGTTGCAAAATAAAAATGCACAAAATCTATGGTGTTTGAGTTATTAGATAGATAAACCATTCAGATACTTTAATTGCTATTTGATAAATATTGTTGCATATATCCTTTTTTGATGTCAGAGGGGCCACTTAATTCTGATACTATCACTATCATTTTACAGTCCCATTAATAAGAAGTCTGTCAGATGATTAGTATGCAATGAATATGGATGCTGAAGATTAGAATAGGCTGTGGGAAATATAAATGTCTTCATTAATTGGATTTAATATCTGCTTTGATGTGCATGCCTTAATTTAAAAAATAGATAATTTTGTTATGGGATCATAGAAATCAGGCTGAGCAACCAATGCCATCTAACTCTTTGTAGTCTGGCAAATGCAGATCTTAGTCCCAGGAAAAGTTCTGGTGTGGTATATTTACAGTTATCTTATTCTTGACAGGATTGGCATGGGAAATGTTTGTTTATAGGCTAGAGTTAGGGCTCCTTTTCAACAGCTGATTGTTTCAAAGCAAACAATATTGAAATCAGGCTTTAAGAAAAATGAGACACTGACTCAGAGAGCAAAGGTCTGGTTTAGGAATTAACTTCCTTCGTGTACATAGAACCGAACTCATTAGCAAATCCAAATCTAGAAGAGAATATTTTACTAGAGGGTACAACAGCAGAGGACTTTTTGTGTAGTTTTCGTGTTCTTGTGGAAAAATGAGTACAGATATTGAATGTACATATTCTACATAATCATAGTTTAACTTGCTGGAACATAGCTGTTGTAGACACCTGTCAGTTTCAAGTTCTGATTCCTGTCTTTGGCAGAGAGGAGCAGAGACATCCACGTAGACGTTTCTTTTTTTTTCATTTTCTTACTAATTGGTTCAGGTTTTCATGCTACAAATTAGTGTTCTGATGTAAAAATAGGTAAAGTATGTAACTTTATCCAAGCCATGGCCTTAGATTTTTATCATGTATTAGGATGTGAGTTTATCTCATCTTTAAGAAATATCCATCAGCAAATTTGGACAAAAAAGCCTCCAACCATTGTCAATAGCTGTAAGTACATCTTGTCAAAGCTTGTTCTAATACATCAGTATTCTCACAAGACTATCTTGTACAGCTTCTGCCTTATCCATACAGATACTGGCATTTCCTTGTGCAAAATTAAACTCTGAATCTGTTTACCCACTGTTTGAAGGTTCTGAGTCCTTCTGAAGTATAAAAATCACATGAGAATTCTTTGTTGAAGAAACTGAGAGTTTTATATTGTTTATGGTTTTTTTGGGGTGGGTTATTTGGTTTTTTTTTCCTGGAGTATGTCTTCTACTGCCATACCATAATTTTAAAATTCCTTTTACATTATTAAGTTTTGATTTTCCTATGCTGAGTCAGTAACTTGCTGGATAGAATGATCTTATTTTTCTGCCTCTTGCAAGCACTGATCAGCTATATCCTGCTTTCCTTGCTATCTTCATATTCCCCTCACCCCGCTTCTAAACCTTTCTCTCCCACTGAGTTTGTGTGTGTATGTGTGTGTGCACTTGTATTTTATAATCTGATTAAGTTTTTTGAGCTGATTTAGAAAATATATTGTGGTCCTGTCCCACAAGGGCTTCTCTGATAAATCCATATTCCTTTGGGAAGTTGATAGATACTTATCTTCAAGTATTGGAAATCATCTGCTTGTTTTGGTAAACCATAAGGTGAGGGGTTACGACTGAAAGTGGGCGGTCCAGTTTCCAGAATCCCAATGTCTTCCTAGATACACATCCTAAATAATGTGATACTCATTCAAGTGGAATGAAGATAAACATCTCTCTTTCCCCAGGCTTTGCTCCATATCAATCCTTTGTATTTATATTCTTTTATTTACCTTAAAATTAATCTAGATGTTCATTTTTATGGTGTATTTGAAATAACAGTTCTAGGAAAAATAAAATATTTTCCCCATTTAGAGTAGTAAATTTGCATTAGTAAAAAAGTGAAACAGGGATGCAGAGGTGCAGAATCTGTGCAGAAGTGCTCTTTATATTTTAATATTTTTCAAGTCATAGAGACAATATAGGATTAAAGAAATGCAATTTTCGCTATTTATGTAATAGATATAGCCTTTACGTTCCTGAATGTTAGTAATGTTTATTAGGATTTTACATAATGAAAGCTAACTTCCCAAAGAAGGTTTCTGATTTGACTTCAACATTAGTGGCAGTCAAAGCCTTTAACTAGTCAAACCTTAGTCACCCTTCCCCATTCTACCTGCTGTTTAGGTACTAAAACTTCAATATAGGTATGCAAGTAATATCCCTGACTTCTGAAAATCAGTGCAGGGAGAAGCTCACACAGCGTGTACACTGTCAAGCTGGATTTCTCCCTGTTTTGCTTCAAGTTTCTCTTCGTCATTTGCTCATGTTACATCCTAAGATTGCCCTTAGGTTTCTGTATATGCTGTAAAAGCTGTCTCTCCCTACCTTAATAATTAAAATTAATATGGGGACTTCTTCAGTAGGCAGTATGGGTGGCCTACACCATGTCTTGCTTCCTCTGCCCAATTTGTTTCCCTGCACACTTTCTCCCTTGCATCACATTGCAGAAAAGCAAGTTAGATGGGTTTAAGGTATTTTACTCATTGTCTTGAGTAGAGGAGACCAGGGCCCTGGTGCTGTCTTATATTCTGCTGGGCTGGATCTGCAGCTGTTACTGCAGATCTACTTCCTGAAGTAGATAACAAAGCCTGTGGATCTTTGCCAAAGATGATAGCAGTGGTAAAACAGGGTTGGCTTGATAGCCAGGCAGCCTCAGCAGTTTCTGCTGGCTCTCTTCATCCTTACAGAGGGATTTGAATTATTGGAAGCTGCCACCCCCCAGCACCATCTTTCTGTCAGTTACCTGGCAGAGCCTCAGCATGAGAGCTATGCTTCAGTTACAGTAGTCCTTCAGTTCTCTCAGATTCTGTAAAGAATAATCCCTTGGAGGGAGGTAGAGCTCTCAGTCTTTTTAATTTGAAGTGCCAAGGAAGTGTAAAAGTAGCTTTGATCCCTTTTGATTCTTGTCCAACAAGATCTAGAATTGGGTTATTCTGAAACTAATACTGTATTAGTGTGGCATGCTCTGAAACCGTCCTGCTTCACTGAAACATTCAGGCTTTCAGTAATTGGCATGGAAAAACTGGGATCCTGAGAGATTTCTGCTACGTCCCGCTTTATTCCCAGAAGTAATCACACTTTTCTTAAAATGATAATGCTCTTTGGAAGTTATTCAGTATTCGCTAACTCTGCTTTCAAAACGTTACTCATGTTTTAACCCATGTTAACTAATGTGATTATAAATTTTAATGCAAATAAAACATAAATGCTTAATACGGCTGACATCAAACATGAACATAGTTTGTGTAACAAAATCTACAAGTGTCTGCTTCAAGTGGAAAGTGTACAGTTCATACTCAATTACACCAAAAGAGCTTATTGAAATACAGTTTAACTAGCTGCTTGTTACCTGTTTCATGTAATTTGAATGGAAAGGCTGATTAACAGCAGTCCATAGTGTATTTTACTTCAAAATCTTATGCAACCCAGAAGAATTATGATTGATGTAACGTAGATAACCTTTTACCTATATCTTGCTAGAAAGACAGAGAAAAAGGGTAATGCCTCTTCCATGTAATTTTCTGCTGAAAATTTTTCTTAAAACAATGTAGGTATACAATACTAGAAATCAAAACTTTTTAAGGTTGACTGTCAGACATTTGGAATGCATTTTAGCATATGTACATTTACAGTATCCTTTATATTGAACTAAGTCAAAGAAAAAAAACTTCACCTGATAGTTCAATAGAATTTTGTCAAACTCAATTTTCCTAAATTTTTAATTGTATTTCTTCAGACTTGAGTAACTTCCTTGCAAGTTTGGCATCTGTTGATAATATGTGGGTTCTTGTGTGTTTATATATCTATTTTTACTTAACAAATGAAATTCTAGATTAACATCTATCTCATTAAGTGTGAAAAATAAGTTTATAGATTTGTGAAAGTGCTGAGTATTAATACAGCTTAACTGAAATTTATGGAAATGTCACATACCTGCTTTTCTGGGGCAGGAATTACTGCCTAATTTAACAAATTGAATCTCCTTTTAATAAGTCTTGGAGTGTGAAGTATTTTTGTGTTATACCAGAAACCTCCTGAAAACATCCCATACTAAACACGATGATAGAATTGATGCAGTTGATGAATTTGGGGAATTGCTCATAAACTAAGAAGCTGTGAGCAGTTTCTGTTAAGCCATACAACTATTTAGTCTTCTAGGCAGCACTGCAATGTCTAAAAAGAATATCATGTATGACTTCAGCATCTATATTATCTTGTAGTTGGATAAACACTGAAATACCTGAATAAAAGTCTTTTAAAGTAAGTATTTCCTTTGGCATATTGATATTATAGAGCACATTCCTTGGAACAATGGAAACATTCTAACAATCAAGCAAACAAAACTTTAACTGAACACTTACAAAGCCTGAGTCAAGGTCAGGTACTGTTTTAATGCATTAACACCCGTGTATTAGTGCATTTTGGTCTGACTAAAGTGGTCTTGCGTAGTATGTCTCTAAGTATATGCATAATTATACTAAGATATCTCAGTTAAAATCAAGTGTTCTGTCATGTTAAACGTGGAAATTTTGTGGTTTATTATTGGATAAGGTTGACAATGTCTTTCAGGGACTAAATTTCTTTAAATTAATTCTGTGATTTTTTTTATTTAGGGGGTTAATTTATTAGGCTCTGCATATAATGGTGAATTTAACTTTGAAAGAAAACAGGTAGATTATAGAAAGCATTTATTTTATATTTTGTGCTTAAAGGACTTCTTAATCTTGTTGCTAAGATGCTCTTAACTCTTTTGAGAAGTATAGAATTATCTCCCCTTTTCAGTAGAAATTTTTCATTAATTGTTTTGGTTCTATGTTGAATTGATGATAAGTCTAAGCAAAGTAGGTTTGGGGTGATCTTAGCACCTGGTAAGAGTAAAAGCCAGGACATTTTCTTTGCGAGACTGAGCACAAAATGGCCTGTGTTAAGCAGTCACATATGTGCTCCTGATTGCTTCTACTTTGAACAACCTGGGAGTAAGACAACAGTGTGCACAGTAGAGCTCATCTTAAAACTCTGTAATTACTCATGAAACACAGAACTGTGGTTGTGAAGCACTCATTGCTGTGAAGTACCTGGCATGAAGAATTAGTCAGAATTAATCAGGGCAACTGTAAATTATTGTAAAACCAGTAAACAAAGAATTTTTTCATCCCCATATCTGTATTAGACAAGGTAAACAGTGAAACACTTTCAAGTGAGAAGAGAATATCATCTAATCATCTTTTCTCATCTCCTACAGACTACAGACTTGGTCATAGGACCTTCATCACTTTATTCCTAGTCCAGTGGTTGAGGCTGGGAAATACACTGCATTTAGGAAAACATGCAGTCTTCTTGTAAAAATTTCCAGTAATGGCTAATTGCTTCCTCTGTTTAAAAGATGTGTATTCTCATGCTCTGCCTTGACATGGATGAAGGATTATTATATTATTTTAGTTATATAAATTTCCATAGCAACTACAGGAGGAATTAGTATTTGGGGAAATGTCTTTTTACTTTTTGATATATTTAGTTTGACATGTCTTTTGACCTTTTTTTATAAAGACTCATTATGTGATCAGTTTTCATTCTATCTTCTGCTGTCACCAGTTGTTCTTCATAACTGGCAGCTATGAAGAACATCAGCACCTTGTGATTACTGTTACAAATTGCTAAAAACTCAGTGACCACTTAAATCAGTGCTGTAGGAAAATATTATGTAAATATTATACAGATAATCTTCCATTTTCTTCTTGAAAAGCACAAGCAAAACTTCCTCAAATCTTCTCTGAACCTGTCATCAAGCAATCTGATGATACAGTGTACAAGCAGGGGTAACACCAATACTAACATAACATTTGCATTTAACTTTTAAATGCAGTGGGCTTTAGTATAGAATCATTGTAGACGGTATTATTTGTTATCAGTAATCTGCATGTGTTATGTGTGTTTTAGATGTACGCATGGAGCAAATACTGTGTTAAATATTAATATCTGAAGGCTGAGAAGGGAAAAAATAAGGCTGAGTTAAAGCTACCTGTATGATTTCTTTTGTAAGAGAGTGTATGTTGTTAGACTACCATCTGTGTCCAGTGTGTACAGATGGCTAGCAAATGGTTTCATTTGCATAGTCCTCTTAAAAGGCAGTAAATTGAATAAAATGCAGTTCTGCTATCAATTTTTTATCTATATCTCTGTGTGTTTCTGTGCAGGCTCTTGGTGATGTTAAAGTGACTTTTGGATGTTAGAAAATACACAGCCCTCTAATTATGTCTCAGTTTAGTTTTCCATAGTGTCTAGTGCACATTAGGACAAGAGCATCATCCTCTGCCATCTTATGCTCTCTATAGCTTTTTACCAGGTGTGTTAGTAAACAAGATTTACAGATATGGACATTTCTCTGAAAGAAAAGCCCCTGTGAATATAATCAGTACACTCTTCACTCACTTCTGCAGGTTTCAGTTTTCACCCATCAACTGTCATCTTTTTATGTGTCATTGAGCTTATGGAGTTTTCTGACTACCTAGGAAAAAAAGAGGGAACCCATTGTAAATGCAGATTCTTAATGTTGTTTGTTCCTGCTACAAAAGTACAACCACGGATCTTTGAGGGTAGATGCCGGCCAATGTGGAGCTCTTACAGACTAGTAGCCAAATGGCTCCCTTGTTGGAGGTGAATTTAGAGCTAGGTCATTTCTGTTAATTTTTATATATATATATATATATGTGTGTGTGTGCGTGTGTGTATATATATATATGTGTGTGTATATATGTATGTGTGTGTGTGTATATGTGTGTGTGTGTGTATGTATATATATACACACACCCCAATGGAAATGAAAAAACATTTATATTCCACAGATTGAATATGAAATTATTCACCTACATGCTATTTGCAAAATATTGCTAGAATCTTTCAAAATTTTCACCATTTGCTATTTCAAGTTTAGGGTTGATTGAGTTCAATCATATAGTGATTGTATGTGTATTCAGTTTCTGGATCAGATGATTCCCAAAATGACAAAGATCTTGGAAGTTAGTCTCACAAAGAGGTGAAAATATGAGTGCTGTTAATGCTTGTGGGATCTGTAGATATTTTGGGAAATAAAATAGCTTCTAAATTCATAGGAATCAAAAAATTGTGAATAGTGTTGATGTGAGTTTGCGTTTTACTTGGCTAAATGGGCATATTTTTCGTAGTTATCATTCAGGTATCCTACTGTAGTCTGTATAGAGAGACTTGTCATTAAATACAAGCTGTCTATAAATGCTTCAACCTGGAAGAAATTAAAGTTGATGAAAATATTTTTGTCAGCCTTTATATATCATAATGGATATTTAACTGTTCCTGAGATCGACTCATACAATTTGTATGCATGAACAGAGAAATCTGTCGAGAAAAATAAACAAGACAAAGGTCACTGTAGACCTAAAGCTTACACCTACTGGTCCAGAAATGTTTGTCTGTATTTATAAAACACATCATGTTTAGCATCCTAAGAAATGTGCAAATGCAGCAATATTTCACCTTTTCATACTGGAGGGTAAATAAAAAGAAGGCTTTTTATTTAAATAGTGAATGAACTCAAGACATAATGAAGCTTATTGTAAAACTGACTCCTATGTTTAAAACAAAACCCACTAAAAGTTACTGTTTAACGAAGCAGTGTCTCATGAATTGGCAGCAAATATAGAAGACTGTAAAACTAAGATTCGGTTGCCTGTCCTTTTTAAGGAATTTGGTGAGCTGAACTACATGTAGTTAACAGAATTAAGCTTGGTAGGGAGGTGCTTAGTTTTTGCAAAGCAACGGAGGTATCAAAACCCACAAACAATACAATTTCCTGATTTGTTAAGGTAATTAAGAGGTGTTACACAGACACATTAAAAACTACATTGAATATAATAAATAATAAAATGTTATATACATTTCTACATTATATTAAAGAAGCCATTACCTAGATGATACCATAAAATTGTAGGGGTTGGAAGACTGAATCCAAAATATGTGGCTCTGGTTTTGATACTAGAAAGAAGTTGAGAACAAATTCTAAAACATATAGGAAAAAACACAGCAACTTTTCAAAAGCTAACAAAGCTGCTGTGTGATAGAAAATAAAGGATCTCAAGGCTTTTTGTTGTTATTTATACAGAAGGTTTATGCAGAAACAGCTTCATCACAGTTTTAAAGCAGGAAACTACTGCTAATATAAAGTTCCTTAATTTAGCATTGAAAGGCATAATGAAATCCAAAGACTTGAAACTGAAGCTAAATGTATTGATTCTAGCATTGATTCTATAGCATGACATCCTTAATAGTCAGGATAACTAAACACTGCAGCAATATACTTCAGAAATCAGGGATTCTCTGCTATTTTGAAATGTTTAAAATATCTCATGGAAAGAGAAAAACCCCGCAGTTTGAAGTCCATTTGAAGTGCAAAGCTGTGACATTTATTTGTACCAGAAGATGCACTTTCCTTCTTAGACAGAAAATTAATGTATGTAAGACTTACAGAAATTCCATGAAGGAGCTGTAAAACTATGTATTCCAGGAACTGAAAGTCGCTGTACTCAGAACTGCAAATCTAGATGAAGATGTTTTCATCATTGTTATCTTTTGACTAAATCCATCCAGTGACATAACTACAACTGATTAACGACCTGGTGGTTTTAGTTGGTTAATGGTATGGTTGAATCTTTTGACCGTTCTATCATTTCATTATTTAGTTGAATAAGTTGTTGCTTTTTAAACTGATAAATCACTCAACTCAGTGGAATAGGTCTTCTGCAAGAAAAAGCTGTCCTATATGCAAGTTACACACTAAATCAATTTTACAGTTCGTTTATATAATGGAGTAACACCAGCCCACATGCATCTGCTCTCAGGGTGCTGCATATTCCTACTCAAAGATGTACAAGTAAGTGTAGATCAGATGATGGGACTTCTTCAAGCAGCAAAGCTACTTCTACAGCACCCCACACTTCCCAAATGTTTTAAAGAAAACGCTATAAATGGGGGTTGCCTGGCTGGACATCCAGGCCCAGAGCCTTGTCAATGTAGCTAAATCCAGCTGATGGCAGGTCACAAGTGATGTTCCCCAGGGCTCGGTGCTGGGGCTGGTCCTGTTTAACATCTTCATTAATGATCTAGGCGAAGAGATTGACTACACCCTTAGTAAGTTTGCAGATGACACCAAATTGTGTGGGAGTGTCAATCTGCTGGAAGGTAGGATGGTTCTGCAGAGGGACATGGACAGGCTGGATTGATGGATGGAGTCCAGTTTTATGGGGTTCAACAAGGCCAAGGGCTGGGTCCTACACTTTGGTGACAATAACCCCAGGCAGTGTTACAGGTTGGGGGCAGAGTGCCTGGAGAGCTCCCTGGAGGAGAAGGACCTGGTGGTATTAGTCGACAGCCTTCTAAGCATGAGCTGGCAGCGTGCCCAGGCAGCCAAGAAAGCCAACCGCATCCTGGCTTGTATCAGGAATAGTGTAACCAGCAAGAGTAGGGAAGTGATAGCCCCATTATACTCAGCTCTGGTCAGGCCACATCTTGAGTACTGTGTTCAGTTTTGGGCCCCTCACTACAGGAAGGATGTTGAGATGCTGGAGCACGTCCAGAGGAGAGTGACAAAGCTGGTGAAGGGTCTGGAGCACAAGTCGTGTGAGGATCAGCTGAGGGAGCTGGGGCTTTTTAGTCTTGAGAAAAGGAGACTGAGGGGAGACCTTATCACTCCCTACAACTATCTGCAAGACAGTTGCAGAGATGTTGGGGTTGGTCTCTTCCCCCTAGTGACAAGCAATAGGATGAGAGGGAATGGGTTGAAATTGCACTAAGGGAGGTTTAGGTTAGATATCAGGAAGAACTTCTTTACTATAAGGTTTGTCAAACATTGGAATAGGCTGTCCAGGAACGTGGTGGACTCACCATCCTTGGAGATATTTAAAAGGCATATAGATATAATCCTTAAGGACACTGTATGGAGGTGGACTAGTCAGGGTTAGTCTACGTTTGAACTCAATGATCTAAAGGGTCTCTTCCAACCCAGGCGATTCTATAATTTTGATGTGTGTCTTTTAATAAAACAGTGGGTGTGAGATTATTGTTTCTGCTTAATAATTATTACTCCTTACGTTAGTGGTCATTTCTGTACATAAGATTGTTTTTAGTCACGGAAAAAGTTAGTTAAGTAGTAAAAGAGTTGCTTTTTTCCATAGCTTGGTGTCATATTCTTCTACAGAAGAGTTTTGGTTTTGAAAAAGGTGCTGTATGTAGGGGTTTTTTTGTTAATTTTTTTACTTGACAGGGGATATTTATTAGATGCTTGTCATGCCTTGGCATGAAATCTTTTTTAATACCATTTCTTTAGTTCCTCTGCCTTGCAAGGAGGATCAAAACAGACTACAGTCCTTGTTATTGCACAGAGATATAATCTGAAAACACGTGGATTTGACCCTACTAAAGAAGCACACATCCTAATGAAGAAAAACATGTCTTATCTTTGGACACCCCGGTCCTAAAAAGTTAATTAGCTGTTGCGGGTAACAGTGGTCTCAACTCCAGAAGGCAGCAATATTTGCACTTTTAGTTCTCAGCAAATAATCAAGACTTTCATGTCTTTGGATTCCATCAGTACTCACCTCTGAGAAGAATGAGACATCATATTTGAATATTTCATGGAATAAGAAAGGTGTGGCTGCTGTTGAAGGTTTGGTCATAGGTCATGCTTATGAGAAGCTTTGCCCATTGATACCACTCCTATGTATGTAGATACTCACTGGCAACTTTGGTTTGCAGTAAAACATACTCACATATGCATGTGCTCTGACATCAGGCACTCAAGGTACAGTAAGCTGGATATGACATGAAAATATCACATAAATATTTACTGATCCTTATATAAGTGACCAAAAAGATATAGAGGGAAAATCTGAACCAAATTATAATAATGGGAAATGGAAATTTTCTTCAACTTGTGATGGAATGGCCCAAGAATCAAAAGTGTAAATTCACTGTTAGTAATGTATTATGCTACCATGAAGTCTGCATCTTGGAAGTGGAATACAAGTAGATTAGACATCCTAACAACTGATTGGGTTGGGGCTTTTTTTCCTGAAATAATGCTAAACTTTCAAAGAACAAGCTGTTGAAGTGGTCTATGAAAAACTGTTGCTTACAAGTAAATACATACCAAAATATCTGATTTCACACACAGATCTTAAAACCAGGACTGAATGTTGTTCTCAGAAAGAACATTGCTCTGTTACAATGTTAACTACTGGCACACCTTCACTGCTTGATGTGCATAGTTCTGATTCTACTTATTTTGACCTGGATCCCAACAGACATCCAGACTTAGTTGTAATCTTTTCCCCTTTTATGTATAAAGTAAAATAATCTGTCTTATCTGTGAAGGCCCCTGGGAGATCCAACATTCTGATAAGAGAAAGAAGATAGAGACTGGCTTTTACCTTTGGAACCTATAGCATCTACTTTGAGGTATTCAGATGCTTAGATGTATTAGTCCTCCCTTTTCTTAGTATCTTCAGAGATATTTCAATCTCCTCAATAACAGAGTCATTATTTAATAAAAAAGCAGAAGTAAAATAGTTCAGTCCAAAGCCTGTACTATATCTGCTTTTGCTGCATGTCCTGGTGAAGTACACTGGTATGAAAAAATTTCATGAGATAAGGTTGTACTTCTCCATGCTTGGCAACAAAGTGCAGAATTTACTGAAGATGGGCTGAAGTGCCAAGAACATGAGCCAAGTCATCATATCTCTTCATCTCCTTCTGCTGGAAGGTCCTCACCATATTTGAAAACCACCAGCAATCAGTGATAATGCTGCTATTTCAGCATCAGTCTTTACTTCAGGGCAATTGGCCAGACTGAAGCAGACGGCACCATTTCTCTCTTATTTTAGTAATCTGTGAAGTATTTCAGGGTGAACACTTATGCAAATAAGTGTGAATTATTGGAGAGTGCTTTGTTTGTTTGGGATATGCTGAAATAAATAATCTACTTTGTTAGGATGCTTCATAGAAAACTGATTTAGTGTGATACTGATGCTGAAGGTGACAACAGCTTAATCAGGGGAATGCTAGTGTAATTTTCATTAAGGGCTCTCATTAGCTGGTGCCATGTATTTATACTGAATATAAAGTTCAAGTTAAAGGGAAAACACCTCTTAAAACTACCACTCAGTTTGAAATCCCGTGGGTTGGTTGATTGCTTGGTTTTGGCACAAATCTTGCTGCTTCTCACCTTACAAGAAGTAGTGGGAAACAGTACAGAGTGCCACAGAGCACTCCATTCAGAATGGACCGGAGGATTACCATCAACCCTTAAAAAGTATCCTAGACTACCATATATCTTTATTTCCCATTTTAAATAGTTTGTTTAAATGATGCACTGTTTTATATTACTCTGTGCATTATGACTGTGTTCAGGACTACAGTTTGGGAACAAGTGGCCAATAGAATTACTTACATTTTTTTCTCTACCTTGCTGTCCTGTGATGTAGTTATGATGTTTTATACACAGCTTTTCATCTGTAGATACCATTACATTGAGATGACTGTCAAAGAAGACACTGCATTCTTCCCTCTGTCTAGCTTTCAAATAGGGAAATGAGGCACAGGAAAGAAAATACACTTCTTTTTTCTCTAAGGTTATCCAGTAGACCAGTTGACAAAGTCAGGAGTAGAGCTGAGGTCTTTCAAGGCCAGTTGTCTCAATTAAACTACTCATTTAACTGGTAGAGAAGTAATTACTTAATATTTTAACCCTCAAATTTGCTAATCCATGGTCTTTACTTCCCTGAGGCCAATTTTAGAATGCTGCAAGTCTTTTTACTTATGAAAGGGGAAATAAAGATTTTGACATTTGCCTGCAGTATAGGAAGAGAGTTGGGATTTCTGTTCAGGATTTTCCAGTAGTATGACCATATGTAGCAAGTAGATAGGACTTTATGTTGTAAAGTCTTGTTCCTGATCATAATCTTTAATTTAGAGGTGTTTCACTTGTTTCATAAAACATAGTTGATAATAATATATTTCATATATATATATATAATCTTTCATTATAGTAATATACTTTTTTTTATTATTATTTTCAATAATTTTCTGGAGCAGCAGTTTCTTGTTAAACTCCTGTCTCTGAGTGAGATGGGAAAGGTCATCACGTAAGTTAGGGAGATGGCAATTTAGTGTGCAGAGGAAAAGACTGAAAGAGAACAGTGGGAAAGCTACATTCCTGATCTATGCAGACATCAAGATACTGCTGCAAAGCAGTGTGTCGATGTTGATTCCAAGTGCAGTAGATGGGTTGCCAGAAGCAGTGTAACTGTGGTTTCACTCGAAGTGGGGATTGGACCAGGAACGTGGTTGATAAATAGATTGAGATAACTCTGCGTAGCACTGCGTTGTGTTTCTCTTGATGATACGGACAGCAATAGCTACATGTGCACTTTTATGTAAGTGGTAAATGACTCACTCTAAAAAGCATTGTCTCAGATTTGAAAAAGAAAGTCTGCTACAGAACTGTGTTCCTGACCTCAGTCTTAAATTATTAATTTTACAATGTTTTGGTAAGTACAAAAATTAGATACATTCACATGTTGTATGAACCAATAATGGATAAAAAGAAATTTTAGGTGCATCCTGCTGAGTTTTTGTGTTAATTCATGTACTTTACTTCACAGGCAAAAAACCCCAGGCAAGAACAGATCATTCACAATTGCACGTGTTTCAGGCTGATGATGTTGGTACTTTAATTAGAACAGTAGAAAGTCAGCACGAATTCTTTTGTTTTACAGAAAGCAAGAAGAATTGAGGTTAATTAAAGGTTAATTAGAGTTTAATTGGTAGCTTGTGGGGTCCCCCCCTTTACTTCTGATGATAACAGGAATGTTAGAATCCTTGACTTTGATGGCAACAGATTGGGCAGGCCTGGTGTTGATTGCTACTGCCAACATGAAAGTGGTGCTGCAGTCCTGCAGCTTCAGTTCTTAATCAATGAGGTAAGGACATATTTATTCTGATTCTCCTGTATAAATTTAGTTGAGTAAGTCCATTAGTGTATTGTAACTGAGCGATACAACTTTCCACATTGACAAATTATGCCAACAAGTGAGTGATATGCACCTTCGTATACATCAATATAAAGTACCGTGCAAAAGGCAGTCAATATGAGTGGTAGATGTAAAGTCCATTAAATTATTACATATGCTGCACAGTCCTGTTTCAAATAAAAATTAATAAATGAGTTAAATCTTTCTATGGAAATACATTGACGGTTACTGGCTGAAAACTCAGTAGTTGGGGATATGCTACTACTTGAAGCAAGTAAAAGCAATTGCAAGGGTCATCAATCAAACCAGCATGCTTAGATTTGTAAATGCTTTGTGAAAATCAAGCTTAGACAACAGAAAGAAATGGTGGCAGGTTATAGTTTGCTCTGTGCAGAAGACCTGTGGAAATGGTAATAGATAATAAGACGTTCTGAACCATATAAATCTCAGGGTTTTTTCTAGAACCTCTTAACTAGGCTAAACTATAAACTAGTCATAGTTCAGTTTTAATTCATTTTCTCTGATGATATAAGGAAACTCCTGGTGGTTTCACATCCTCTTTCTAATCATGAAGATCTACTCATGAGGCCTTTTTAATGAAAGAGTTTAGGTTTGTGGGGTTTTTTAAACCTGGAAGGTAACTTTTTTTTTCCTCCACTTGTTGAGAGCAAGTACCCAAACCACAGAAACCAAGGAGGGAGGACTAAAATTTTAGTCCAGCAGAGTTCTTTAGAGGAAGGCAGAGATGAAAACAGGGAGTCCAAGATTTGAGTGAGTGTTTTCTTTTGATTATGTGACCAGCAGAACCCATAATACATAATTTGATTTCTGTGGTGGAGCTTCTCTCTGACAAACTCTCGGGGAGATGAGAATTAAAGCATGGATTACAAGTCCCGCCTTCATAAATTTTATTTATCTTGACATTGAAAAGAACAGTTGTCAGGATTGGGAAGGAAGTACAAGATGCAAAAAAGATAAATTTATCAGTCAGAGCTCATATGATTCAATCTTTCAGTTACTTTCTTGTCCTTTCTCAGAATTATGCATTGCCTTCTGTTTCGGCGACATCTAGTTCCTATCTGCCATAGTAATACACAGGGGTTGATCCTTTGTACTAGACCTGATCTGAGGTGTCAATGTGGTAAACCACCATAGCGGCAGTAGAGAGCTTCTCTGCAGTCCATTTTCACACAGGACAACTGTTTCATGGTTAGGAGAAAGATGGTAGGAAGGAAGTAGAGGAAGTTCACTTCAAGTTGTCCAGGCAGATAGAGGTCTGGACCTTGGAAGATGCCCATTTTTGGGGCATCAGAAGCAGTCTACAGAGTGTTTCTGAGTGTCATAAAGGCTCTGTCCTTTTGTCTACACCTCCTAGTTCTTCTTAAGTCCTCTCCCTCTGCTACCTGTCCCCACTCTCTTACCTGCATCTTCTTTTCACAGTTTTAGTTTTGAAATTCATGTTGTTTTGATACAACTATTAAACTGTTCTTACTGCTGTCACTTGTGTGTGTATACACTAACCCCTTTTTCCTTTAGATATATCCTTCACACCTGTTAAAGTGTTGTATGTCCTCCTTTTTGTTCGTCTCTATGCCTGTTTAGAAATGCGTGAGTTCATGTGTATAGCCTTGGTACAAAGCTTTATTTTGCATTTTAAATTGGAGGAATTTTAATTTAACTTTGTCTGATCTTGTGCTAAATTAAACTATTTGCGTTTAGCAGATCAATTTAAATTTACTTTTGTGATAGAATATATTTTTCTCAAAGAAAGCAACCATTTTTCATAAACTGTTATTGTTTTCTACACACAAATCATTAACAGTGAGGATCACTTAGGAATAAGAGAGAATCTGCCGACAAGTAATCTTTTGTGCTGCATTTTGTGTCTGCTCTAGGGTGCTTTGGTCAGTGCAAGTGCAGATGATGCGCTTCATTTGTGGAATCTCCGACAGAAACGGCCAGCTATTCTACATTCTCTGAAATTTAACAGGGAAAGGTAAGACTATATGACACAAAGTAGCAATCTCATAATAATATTAATGCTTTTCCGAATTCTAATAACAGCTTATTGGTTTGCCTTTCTAAAAAAAAGATACAGTTTTGTCTTGTAATTATTTCCTCTGTTATTCAAGTCTTGTTTACACAGGAAAAAATCTTCACTTTGTTTTTCTACAGCCTTCTCAGAATTAGAAAAATTTTGCCTCCTTTTTGTCAAGATGTTTTTCATTTCACCTTCTATTTGAATGAGCCGGTATGAACAGTAGTGTGTTTTTCTTAACACCAGACATCAGCACTGTAATTCTTTCAGTTGATCTGCTCTTCAGTACTAGCCAGAGTACCTCAGCTGGCTCTATCAGGGAAATAACACTTTTCTCTGTCTTTAAGGGGTTTTATTTTTGTAAAATACTCAAAATTTAGCAGAAATAAATGGTAAATCGCAGGAAACTAAATTTTAGTTTATCACTACTAAATTGTAGAAATTCTTACTAATAATAGATTGAATGAGTGGTTGTAATTTTCAAACTCAAACAGAAGACTAGCACTTTAATCTGTATTTAGTCACCCAAGTAAAACCTGCTACAATATTACGGAACTTGAATGCTGCATTTTTATTAAGAAAAAGTTCTGTATTTCTATAAAGGAATGAGGTCAGTAGTCAGAAGAACAAGGTTCAGCAGCTGGGTTTTTTTGTGAGTCCTTGAGCAATATAGTTATTCTGTACTTCATCTTTTGGATGGATTTTTTTTTTCCAGTTTGTAAGCATAGGTATAATACATAGTATGGGTTTTTTTGAGTTTAAGTAATGCTGTTATTTTCTTAGTGTATATATATTGTTTCTTGAGTTAGAGCAACTTCTAGATATTTTTATATATGCTTGTGCTGTGATGAAAGGTATTGGTACTTTGCTATACCTATGAAGTAAACAGGCTCATCAAAGGTTAGCTGCTGCAAATCTGGAAATTATTATCGAAATAGACTTTTTATTTGTTGATATATTTCTGAATAATAAACATGTCTGCACTTAACTCGCAACTTACTGACATTTGTGGGAAGTTGCACATAAAAATTTAGGAAATGTACATCTTAAGTCCACAGAGTTTAAAACCTGTAGCAAAAGTTTATCAAGTGGTTTGGGACTGCATGAGGGGAGATGAAAAAAGAAAAGCTTTATGTATCTTTGCTATCTGCTTTGGGACGGTAAGTCATCATTTTACATATGTTGAAATATTTGAATATTGGTATTCTCATCAGGTAGGTACATTATCCACAATCTGTCATAAACATCATTAGAAGCTATTCTAGTTCTCCCAGCCAGCAACTTTCCGTACAACATAAGGAATCAATGCTTATAAGAATGCAGTGTCTGTTTGCCTATCATTTCCCTTCAGAGGCACACATGGTATCCTGGTCAGAATGTTACCAGAATTTCTTGATAAACTCACAGCCATTTGGGCTTTGCTACAAGCAAAATGTTTGTCATGACATTACCTAAATTTTCTTTTGCTTCTGACAGCATAAAGCATTGAGCAAAATATTTGGAAGCATGTTGTTTGGAGTAATGGAAACCGTGGCATAAAACCAAATATCATATAATGACATTTTTGAACTGAAGTTTAAAAAGAATCTGAGGATGTAGCTATTAGTAACAAATGCATAGCTAGCTATACTGACTTTTGTGAAAGACTAGTATGTTGCAAGTTAAAAAAGAAAAGCTATTTTATGCATATTTTAGGTAACTGGTACAATCACTTCCATTTAAATAATTTTTATTAGTTTATCAAAGGCTATGAGGTAAATATCCTGATGCACTGCTATATAATACTGTCAAATAACTAACCCCATTTTAAAAATATTTAATAAAATTTTCAGTGAGGTTGAAGAAATAACTTTATAGGCAGTCCTTTTCTTCTCAGGGTTCTCTAGAACACCCTACATTTTTGGGGGTTTTGTATTTAAGCACTTGTTTCCAGAACAAAATCTCTTTAATTTTTATTTTATTTTCATTTCACATACATACCAATTAATTTCAAATAATCTAACTTTCATTTTTCTAAACATGATTAAACACTTAGTATGTAAAATTCAACATAAGCTCTAGCCAAGTAGCAAAGAAGTAACGCTAAACCCCTCATTAACCCTCTCATTAACATGGAACACTTCTCTGTATATACGTCTTACAGTTAAATCTGAAAGAGAGCTTTGAACTTTTTTCTGAATACATTTTTTTGTGTTTGAGCACAGAAGTTACAGATTCTGTGATGCTCAGAGAAAGAGCGAGTAATGGTTGCCTTAGCTATAAGAAATTTATGTTAAATTTATGTACGGGGAAATTGGGAGCATGATAAAGCAGTAAGATCATTTATTTTCTTCAAGAAATTCAAAGGTCCATCTTCACTGTTGGAAGAACTAAAAAATATTTTCACTCTCTAATCTTGCAGAGGGAGATTGAGGGAAAGGAAGAATCATAGTATAGAGAGAAAGGCTCTTTTGTCATGTTTAACATTTGTGCCCCAACAAATTAGCTGGCTTTCCTATTTCTTAAATGGGGAGAAGTGCTTGTTGACAAAGAACACGTTATAAAATACTGATGCATGTTTTCAGAAAGCAGGTATTAATAAAGCTTATACAGAGAAGTGTTTAAACAGGCAAACACTAGTTCTTACCACCACACCATTATAAAATTAAATTGAATTATAAATTACACAGCTTTTACAGAGCAAAACTAAAAATTATTCAGATCCAGTTTACCTTTGAAAATGGAGCATACTGTTGCTTCAAATTCCCTTATTTGCATGTCTCTCTTGAGGATTTAAAAAAAATTGAGATTTTATTCATACATTATATTTGTCTTCTTGATATGTGGTTTATTTCCAAATTATTTGCTCAACAATTGAGATATTTGCTTCATGAAGTGATGCAATAGGATGCACTTAATGACTTGAAATTCTAATATGTTATCTGCTTTTGATGAGGAAGATCATTGTGTTAGTCCAGATTCTTGATTAATTTGACTTCAGTTAATTAGCTTTCATGTAGAATCCATTTATTCTGAGTTTTTTAAATATCTGATGCATGAACCATACAGCTGTTGGATTCTGTTAGATGGATGAATGCTGCTTAACTCTTGGGCTATTACTCAGTGCAACAGTCTTCATGTAGTTAAACTGTTTAATTTGTACTTTACTTCTGTTTCTTGACATTTAAGATTGCAGGGTAATGGACTGAAATCTGCTCTTAGCAGTGTTTATGTATATGTTTATGCAACTACTTGAGTCAAATTTCCCCAGGCATATACATATACTCCCTCCCACAAAAATCAAAAACATGTTTGTTCTTTTCCTCGGGTGTCGGTGACAACATAGATGTAAAAAGCAAAGAACTCTTAAATACAAACACAAATCTAGTCTGTAAATAGGTTTGCAGCACACTGGCTATATTCCACTTATCATGTAGTGTTCAGTATTAAGGCGCTGAACAGTTCATAAATAATACTTCACTAAAAATACTTACTTTTGTAGCCATTAGGTCATAGTTTGCAACCTCTCCAGATTTGTCTTCTTCTATTGTTAAACTAATTTTCATTTTGTGAAGGATTTTATATGGTATGTTCTTAGTGACAAGCTTTCTTCTAGAATAGTGTTGTGCTGCTCAAATAATTTGGGGATATGTTGATGCAATATTAACAAAATTAACTTGTCTATAGTTCACTGCTCCTTTACTGTGTCTCTCAGGAGCAAGTGTAGAAGGAACACTGAAGAATGAGATAATGGCAAACTTATTTTTCTTCTATAGTCTTAATTCCATGGACTCTTTAGCAGATTATATGGTTTTGCCTTCTACCAAAATATAAGGTTATCATCTTAAATTTCTATTGCTATAATTTGAAGGTAATAGAATGCATTAAGAACCTTCAGGAAAATATGAATGTAAGTAATGTGTTGCAGTGGTCAGCTCCATACTAAGAGCTGTAATGGTAACACGGTTATTCAAAGCCATACTTGACAGTGGAATATGGTTGATAAAATATCAATTTCTGTTCCATTTACAAATATAAAACACAGGTAAAGCACTTTAACCTCTGGAAACACTCCATAAGAATCTCTCCAGTACTTTGTAAGGGAATGGTTATGTTCCTTATGTTAATATAATGTATTTTGATGTCATAGAGATGCCAGATTCATCTTTGGTAGACATTTCAGGCAAAATAAATAACTTGGCTACTGGAACTAGACGCTGTGTCTATCTGTTGCAAGAAACATAATGATTATTCTAAACCCCTGAAAACTCTTACAGGCCTTGTTTTTTTTAAATGCAGTCAGAGCAGGCTTCAGCCAAGAAGAGCTTTGAATATACAACAGCTTACATACTTCTGTTAAAAGCACAGTGCAACTGGGATAGGAAAAGCCAGCAAGGATTACAGTGTGAAATCCAGGTCATTGAGGCCTGCATTAATTATTTCACATTTGAACACGGTTCATGGCCTGTTATTCTGAAGCTGAGCTAATTCACTGTGTTGAGTGACATGTGGGTTAGCCCTTCTTTTCTTTTAGCCCGTGCTGATTGGCGTGTTACAAGTCAGTCAACAGCACTGCAAGAGTTTATCCACTGATACTCAGCATACCTGAACACAGCGTGCAAGTTCTGCTGGGTCTTTAAATCCATCTGCATGTACTCTGCACAAATGCCATACAGGTACTATAAATGTCCTTCTGCAGGGGAACCATCAGGTGACAAAATCTGTATTAACTGGCTTTGGGGCTTTGATCTGGAACACCTTCTTCTGTTAAGGGTATGCTGGCACAGAGAAAGAGGAGCCTTTTAAAGCAATGATCTCAGTCAGCTCTAACTTACTGCAAATTAGAAACTTGACTCTTACATCTGAAATTTTTCAGTATTTGAACAAGGTTCTTGAAAGTGTTACTGCAGTACTTGGAAGCAAGGAGAGAAAATGGATATTTTTTGATCTGGTGACTTTTCTTTCGTGTGTTGGTCTATATTCTTTCCTGAGACCAGCTGTATCTTTGTCTACCTGTCTTGCAGGATTTTGTATCCTGTGTTGTTAAGAGTTTACCTCATCTAAATGACACCAAGATGTTACTGAAGTAATACTGGTGACTGGCTGTGCAGTCTCAGCAGTACCTGTATCTGTTTATTTGTGTGTTAGGGATTTGTGAGTTGCTAAGATGATGTCTCATTGGCTGTTCAAGGAACTAAATTCCTGTGGCTGCCCACTCATAAGCAAGCCTCCTGGTTAATATTGTATAAATGCAAACTCTTTATATACTTTCAAACTAATCAGAGGTTCCTCATCGAGCACGAAAAGTAGTTCATAGGCCTAGTGCAGTTGCACAGTCATGCTGCAGTGCAAAATAGGTTCTGATTACATGGTGTGGTGCAGCATTTAGCTGTACAAAAGAACCACAGAATTCAGGTACAACATGATATTTCACCATATAATCCTGCCTGTCTTTTACCCTGAGAGACAGATTGTGGAAAGGATTTAAACGTTCTTAGGCTGATGGTGGAAAAAAATAAGATGCTGTTGATTGCCATTCACCTCCACATCTTGAAAAACTTTTCACAAAACTTCCTTGTGCAGATTCTTTTTTCTTTTTTTTTTTTTTTTAATGAAGACAGCACAGACCTCAAACATGCAAGGTAAATATTAAATGCGTGTGGGATGGTCTTGTCTCAGTGTTTCTCACTTTTTAAAGAATTATTCTCAGGTGTTTCAGTAACCAATTAATGTTGTTTGCATGCAGTTATTGAGCTTGGGAAGGTTTATGAAGCTCATAAAGAACTTCAGGTCTATAGGGCTGTGCATTAGTACTGCAGGGCAGGAAAGCGAATTTTGTCAGATGTCAGTTCAGATGGGCAAAAGACTGGATACCAAGTTGGGACCAACCCAAATTATGTTGATGTGATTACTACACACCTCTGCCTTCTCCATTTAAAAATAAAAGAAATTCGAAATCATAACATTACATTCTTTTTTCCAGTCTCATGTCATGTTATGGAAAATTTCTTAGTATGCTTGACCCGTAGGATTATTGAAAGCCACTCATGCTGGAAGGGTGGTATGCAACCTGGTTGAAATGGTGAATGTCTTTGTCATAAAAAGAAGTCTAGACAAGGATTTGGGGGTTTGGGATTTGTTTTTTTTTCTTCAGTATGCATTAGCTAAACAATAAAGAAAGAGCAAAAAATACAAAAGATAGATTAACTTGTTGCTACCAAGGGATCAGCAGTTTTAATTAGATTTATGACATTATGGAATTCCAGTAAAGTAGAATGAAAATTCATGTAATCCATATGATTTTCTTTTAAATACATCTTAAATATGCGGTTATGGATTGGAGCTGAAGGGAGCTTCTCAGTCTAGTTCCCTGCAGTTGCAGACCAGACAACTCCTGTACCTCCTTCTACATAATGAACGATCTGACTGTTTTGCATCAGGAAGTGCTGGTCCCTTATGATCCCATAAGAAAGACACTCAGACTCTGTAAGGTGTCATTCAAAATGTTATTTATTAGAGCTAGCACTATCAACTACTAGAGAATAGTACTCAAGATCATCTTACATCCTTATAGATGCTGCAAAAACCAAGTTGTGCAGCATCAAATAGGCTTCCAGCCAGCAGGCCGTGCAGAGCCCATCCATACTCAGGGGTATCCCATTTTTGTCCTTCAAGTTATTATAGGATTACTCTGATAAGTAAACAAATGCATTCCTTATTGCTAATGTAAAACAGAAAGGACATTCACACTAAAACTTCCTGCTGCACTGTCAGGTAAAGGCACCAGGAAGTCACCAAGTGGGACCTGCCTGCAGCTCTGCTGTTAGCAGGAGCTGAGCCCATACTGCGGCACGAGGCAGCCTGAAGGCCACCCTGTACACCAGCCAGCACAGGCTCAGGTTAACTGCTGTGCAGATCATTAATTCCTCTGCATGCAAAGGCCTTCTGGTCAGGATCATGACACTATCATATAACTATTCAAGCTTAAGGACATTGCTCTTCCTATTATGGAAAATTGCTCCATGCTAATTTTGTCCTGCTGATGTCAAGAAACCTTCTGGCTTCAAGATTAAATTTATTTTTATGGTGCTTTTATACCCATTTATTCTGATATTCTGGACTCTACATCGTCAGACATTTTAAATAATTTGTCTCTCTTCTTTGCAGCTAAACAGCTCGTTCATATCCATTCACAATCTGCTTTTTCCTTCTTTTTCACTACAAAAATCAAGATTCTCTGTTTTTCTTTGTAAATTTGTGTCTTCGTTCCCTTTTCTTTTCTTTGGCCTTTCTTCTCATACCAGTTCTTGTTGAGCTGATGATTACACAAGGAAACATATTCTATCTAGAGAGGGTCCCATCTGTTCTGGGAGCACAGGCATTACCATTTTCTTTTGTAATCTCTGCAGGAATGTGTTTACTGGCACATATCATAATAATGTCTTCCTTTTACATGGCTTCACCTTATCAGTGATAGTGGTCTTGCTGTGATTGACTAATAAACCCATTACACTTCTTCACTGGTGTATATCTAGCTAGCAGGGAATATGCTGCTTTGCAGCAAAATCCTTTAACAGTGGAAGCAAAATGAGACAAGCAAAATGGAAATTATCTCTTTCCATCGTTTCTGTATCATGAGTTCCAACGCTAAAGTGGAAGTTCTTATTCTTTGAAGTTTGAGGCCTTGCTCTTTGTATTTTGAGTTTCATTCTGTTTCTTGTACTCTATATTGTCCTTCCTCTATAATATTGTGTCCCTGAGAGGTTTCATTAGCATTAGAACCAGCATCAGCTGTAAAACTAATACTTGAGAATCCCTCAAATATCCAATGAAATATTTCCTTTTCAGTAAAATCAAGTGGAAAGCAGACATTAAAAACAGAATTTATTGTGATGTTTTTTATAAATGCTGCATTTAATTCTGACATACTCTAGATTTCCTGCAATTGGCTACCTTTTGCAAAACCTACCTTCCCTATTTTACCACAGCTTTTCAAAATTTGTTCTTTTCAAACTCCAAAACTTACAGTATTTTTTAAAGTATATTTGAGCAATTAGTATTAACATTGCAGTCACAGTAGCATAGAGGACAACATGTCTTTATATAACTTTTGATTATTTTTTTAATGCTTACATTCCTGGGTGGGATTTATAATGCAATCTGACATGTGCCACTGCAGAGAAAGTTTTTCAAGAACTTAAGCTGGCTAGTTTAAAACTAGGTTGGTTTCACCATGCTTAAATTACACCAGTGGGTATATTATTCTAAAATAACATCACCTTCCATTGATTCATTGACTGTTTATACGAGAAATCTCTCAGTTGTCATTTCCAGGAATATCTAGACCTACAATTATTAGCAATAACTGTTTTCTAATCTGAACATGATACAGTAATCACTCTTAAAATTGCAGAAGTCCTGGTCATATTTTTCATTCTAGAATATTAAAAAGATCTCTCTTTATATCCAAGTCCAACCTTGAATTTTAGAATCTGTGTTCTTTTTTTAATGGTCTTCCCCCAAAGTAGTTTTTAGTCTCCACAAGGAGTCTGCCAGTCTTGTTATTTTCCATTTCAATTAAAAATGTCCTTAAATGCATTATACCACAGTATCTGATTTTATACCTGCTAGCTAAATAACTTATCTGAAGGCAAATAGAGTTGTTTAAGATATTTAAGATCTATTTTTACACTGCTCTGTATGTAAAGCTTCTATGTGCATAATCAGACTTTAAAATATGCAATAATAACATTAGCACAGTATACATATTCTGAATTACTTACTTTTTTGACGTCACCTGGCCACTTCTGATGGTGTGCCTAACTTGTGCGTTGCTTGCTTTCTTCAGGAAAACATCCTTTAGCTCTCAGCAGCAGGCATAATGTTACTATACACTGCAGAACTTTAGTTCATAGGCTGAGAAGTGTGTTTGTTGTTTCTACTGATTCATAGAAAATAAAGCATGTTTGTCAGTAGATTTCTGCTTTTTTAAGAAAACACAGGGTAATGTGTTATATTGTATTGCCAAATTGCTTGAAGGCCAGGTTTGAATAGTATTGTAGTTTTGTATCGCTGGGTTCTGGTGGAGGAGGGGGCTGCAGGGGTGGCTTCTGCAAGCAGCAGCCAGAAGCTCTCTACAGGCCCCACAGAGCAAACGCCAGCCGGCTCAAGGCTGGAGTTGTTGCTGACCAAGGCTGAGCCGATCAGCAATGGTCACAGTGCTTCTGGGAATCACATTTAGGAGAAAAGGAACCCCACAAGCAGCCGCTCTTTGCCACCAGAGACGGGAGTGAGAAGATGTAAGGAACTGTGCAGGCAGCAAGGGCAGGGAAGGCAGGAGGAGGAGCCCCAGGTGCCACCAGAGAGAAAGATTCACCTGCAGCCCATGGAGAAGACCACTCTGGAGCAGTCTGTCCCCGTACAGCTCATGGGCGAGGATGGGGAGCAGAGACCCCACCTGCAGCCTGTGGAGAGGCCCAACGCTGGAGCAGGTGGAGACATACAGAAGATGCGGTGACCTGTGTTGGAGCAAGCCTCTGCCGGCACTTGCAGCCCATGGAGAGAGACAGACACAGAAATGAGAGCGATACATGCGGAAGCAGGTTTGCTGGTGGGGAGGCTAAGAAGGAAAACAACTCATGAGGAACTGACCAAAGCCCCCATTCCCCCATTCCCTGCCTCTCCTGGTACCACAATGTGGAGAGGAGAAGGGAGCAAAATCATGACTAAAGTGAAGTCTGCTAAGAAGGGAGGGGCAGGGGGAGGTGCTTTAAGATGTGGGCGCACTTCTCATTGTCCAACTTTGGTTTCACTATGTGTAAATTAGAGAGTTTTCTGTCCTTTATTCTGTGCTGAGTCTGTTTTGCCTGTGACGCTGATTGCGGAATGATGTCTTCCTGTCCTCATCTCGACTCCTGAGCCTCTTTCTCCCCTGTCCAGCCAAAAAGGGGAGTGATAGAGTGGTTTTGCTGGGCGTCTGGCCTCCAGCCAGGGCCAAACCACCACAGGTAGAAAAATTGAATATTTACAAAACAGCCACACTTTGAATATCCAGGATTTGCAGCCATAGTCATAATAAATGAGAAGTCCAATACTGTAATAGAACTATGCACCATCTATTTCATACCATACATACTCATATTAGACAAGAGCTAAAGAATATGTCTCTTAAAATTTCAACAAGTTCAGACAGCATAAACAGTCCACAATATCAGTGGGAATGTTGAGCTGGTTGCAGTATAGTTACAGGCATTCTGTGGGTTTATTTTTTGATGTTTTCAAATTTGAGTTTTGAGACGTAGATTTATAATCCTGTTCATATCTGTCCTTTAACTTTTGTCACATTAGATTTCCAGGCATATATTAAATCAGTGAAGAACATTCACCCATTCTGTTGCAGTAAGTCATTTGGTTCTTGGAAACCACAACACCCCTTTCCTGCCCAGGCACATGGCAGCTTCAATCAGAATCCAATGCAATGATTTAGGATACTTTTCCTTCTGTCACAATAAACTCTGGGCATTATTCCAGTAAATCAGAAATAGAGCTAGTAATGTCAGTGTTGAGATTATCTCATTAAACAGTACATGAGCAGGAAGAGGAGAGAGACTACAAATTGCAGAAAAACAAGGACCGTTAATGACAGAGTCCCTGTCTACTGAAGCATAACAAATGAGAACAGCTGGTCTCCAATAAGTCTACATGATTTTAATTGATGGAAGCTGTTAAGAAAAAAAACTGTATGCACAGTAAAAGTATACACGATAAAAATGGAAGTTTTTTTACTTTGAAATACATTTCAGTATTTCAATCTGAGTCATTCAAAATAACTTGATCAATACTGATATAAAATAGGTTTTAAATTTATTACAGTAAAAATGTATGATGAACACAGATCTGTATATGTTGCAGCAAGCAGGGTATAAAATACTATCTTTACTTTTCTACCAGCTATGTAAAGTCAAGCTGTTTAGCAAAAACTAAGTTTCAAAGTTCCATCTTCAACCTCAGTCCAAATTTACTGTTTTGAGACTGTAACACTGAGAAGCGAAACCTGCATTTTTGATTTATAGCTTCTGTGTTGGGTAAAAGGATGAGAGAAACCCTTAGGTATGGGTTGGGGTTTTTTTTTAATGCAGCTGCTACAAAATCAATGAAATAAATCAAAAACTTTCTCTTATGAGAACTTATCTCATTCTTCTGTCCTTTGTTTTTTGGCTTTCTTTATTGCTAAGAAACTCAGTGGCCCTTATTATGTTTGCCAACCTTGTTTCATTTCACTCCGCTAACTTTGTGGAACTTTTATTTTCATTTTTGGTGTCTAATGACCCTGAGTTCGCATCAGAAACAAATTGGAAGCCAATGAAAAGTATGCTGGTTTCTTCCAGGATCTTTTTCTATTTAAGGAAGCAAGTTTTCTTCTAATTTCCTTTTATTTTTTTCCATGGGTCCAACTCTAAACGTTCAACCTGTTCAATTCACTGTGATGCTGTTATGTAATACTAAAGATCTAGCCAGGGAGAGCGTGCCACTATCATTGTCAATGATCTTGCTCTCGCATGTAAGACATCCCAATGCATTTACAGTCAAAACTGTAACAGGGACTTGACAAAAGAGGGTGTCTTTTTGCTGTAAATCTGTACAAGAGGAAAGGAAGAAATTTTCTGCCATCCTGAAGATTAAACAAATTATTAGTTGCATAGGCTACAAACTTTGTCATCTCCCTGCACACTGGGGTTTCAAGAGTGACTTTTAAGTTGTTCAGTAGATCCAGTAATGCCAGTTAGCATAAAGCAGTGCTGCTGCTGAAGAAGATAGTCATTGAATTACCAAGAGTGAATTTAAATGCCTGCATCATGTTATAGTGTAGCTGTCTTTTCATATGTGTTATAGCATGTAGAACAGGCCAGGATGGTCTTCTGTGGAGTTGTAAGAAGGGATAGGTATAAGAAATACAGCTGTTAAAAAAGAGAGGACTTGTTGCATGCTCTATGCTTTAACTGTTGAAGTAGGATAAAGAAAAGAGAAGTAAACCCAAATATTAGAACACCTGCCATCCATCCCTCTCTTCTTCCCAGGCTCAATTTCAGTTCTCATATCTCTATCTCCTCCTCCCAGCAACACAGGGGGACAGAATGGGGGCTGTGGTCAGCCTTTGCCTCTACTACTTCTCTCTCCTCAGGGGAAGGACTCCTTACACTCTTCCCTTAGCCCAGCATGCTGTCCCTCCCAAGGGGACAGTCCTCCACCAACTTCTCTAGTGTGAGCCCTTCCCACAGGCTACAAACTGCTCTAGTGTGGGTTCCTTTCACAGGGTGCAGACTTACAGTAACAAACTGTTTCAGCATGGATCCCCCATGAGGCCACAAGTCCTGCCAGAAAACCTGCTCCAGCCTTGGCTGCTCTCTCTGTGGGGCTACAGGTCCTTGCAGAAGCCTGTTCCAGCACAGGCTTCCCACAGGGTCACAGCCTCCTTTAGGTGTCTCCACCTGCTTTGGTGTGGGGTCCTCCATGGGCTGCAGGTGGATAGCTGTGCCACTGTCATCTGCCATGGGCTGCAGGAGAACAGCCTGCTTCACCATGGTCTTCTCCATGGGCTGCAGGGAAATCTTTACTCCAGTGCCTGGAGTACCTTCTCCTCCTCTCTTCACTGACCTGGGTGTCTACTGGGCTGTTCCTCTCACATGTTCTCACTCCTTTCTCTGGCTGCAACTGCTTCTGGTGGTTAGGCACCCCCCCCACACACACACAACTACATTAACCCAGAGACTCTACTACTGTTGCTGATGGACTTGGCCCTGGCCAGCAGCAGATCCATCTTAGAGCCATCTCACATTGTCTCTACTGAACATGACAGAAGCTTCTAGCAGCTTCTCAAAGGCGGCACTCCTGTGGCCCCTCAAACTACCAAAACTTTGTCACACAAACCCAATAGGTAAATTGAGAATGGGCCTAACTTTGGGCTGATAAGGTTCTTTCACTTGTCCAAAAGTTTTTCACAGGAACTTCTATCTTTTGAAGAAACAGGAACAGCCTATTTTTACTCTAGATTGTTTTAATTGGAAACAAGGAAAATGAGTAGTTGAATATACAATTGATAGTTCTTTGTTTTGCACTTTTTACAATAGTTTTTAACACTTTGAAAGATTAATAATCATTCCTAATTTCTAAAATTCAGAATGCTTCAGAATGTGCCAATAGATCCAAAGAAAAGCGAAATCCAGCCATAGACAAAACCAAAATATATTGAGAAAGAAATAGTTTCTTGACAGCATTTCCTAAAATTCTACTTTTTTTTTCCCTGCTTCCTGAATTCCTCTTTTTTATTCTTGTAGTTTATGTGTATTTCAGGTAAGGGACGACATGAAAAATGCATGTATCTTAAACACTTTGAAAGCAGCAGTGGACAACCAGACAGGTGACATCTCTAAAGAATTTGCAGAACAGCTGCATATTTTGTCAAAGCAAAAAATGATATAAGGAATCTATCAGTGCTTTTTAAGCTTATTTGTCCAAAATGAATCTGTAAGGTCAGAATGCATTCGTAACATTTTTTCCAAGTAGAATTTATAGAAATGGGAAGGAGGGGTGTCTTAATTATACACAGCACATTCACAAGTAGCTATAAGAGTACTTTGCTTGGGATATATTTGTATTGAAATTCTACTCTAAAGATGGAATCTTGTACCTCAGCATTTGTAAGGAATCTACCATCATTTATATTCTTTAAATCAAGACAGGTATCTTTCAATATATGCTAGTATATACTTGTTCAGACGGTGATTAACTTGCAGAAATACTTTGGCCTGTGTTAAGCAGAAGAGAGGAACCCCAAATGTTTATTTCTTGTATTACAATCCACAGATTTTATTATTGATGTTGTACAAGTAGTGACTGTAGTGAATACTTGTAGCTAAAGCAATATAAAATAAAGACAAATAGAATTGTTTTGTGAACTGATTATTTAATCTGAATAATCTGAGATACAAATATTGAAAGGGACTTTGGCAAAGAGCTGTACAGCACTAGAAAGTTACCACTGCTTTGACTCCGTGTCTCGTTCATCTTCCTTCATAAGGAATATGTATTGAATTGCATCATGTAAAGCAATTAATTTTACCATCTCTTTCTTTAGAACACTGATTTCTACAGACTACTTTAAGAGAACTAAGATCAAGTAATGTGTTCAAGTGGTCATTGTATTGATAGTTCGGTCAGGAAACACACACAGTAGTATGTGAACTAAATGGTGAATTGTTTCACAGTGGTTGATTGTAAATAGTTTGTGTCTTTCATTATTAACCTAGAATTCCTTGCTACAGATGATTCACTGAGTAGTTATAAACAGACTAGTCACGTTATCTCCTGACTAATTCGATGGAAAAATAGAACTAAGTTCTAAATATTACATTCTTCATTAGATACTCTTCACCTACCCAGTCCTGTGATAAACTTTAATTGCAGTGTATGCACAATAGTCTTAAAACAACAATTTATATTTGAGGAGTCTGTGTAACACTCAACTGGAAGAAATCCAGACATGGAAATGTTTTTGCAGTATTTGGTGTTCTGATATCCCTAAATAACAATTCTCCAATACCTCTGTTATTGCTGTCACCAGAATCCAATGCAATTTATGAACAGTGAGTTTTCAGCTCCACTTCCTTATATAGAAGTAATGAAAACATAAAATAAGGGGGGTGTGTGTTCCTATTAAGTTTTTTTTAAATTCTCTTATGTGGTATGCAGAGAATCTAATTTGAATAGGAGAAAATTTCATATTGTGATATAGTATCACCAAATCCTGAAAGGAAAAACTGTCTGTATGTATGAGACTACTATATATTTCATTTGACTCTTAGTCATACTAGTTAATTAGTAATTTAACTATTTCCTGTACTCTTATGTCAGCCCATACACTTTAAGTAAATTAAACTTCTAGTTTAAGTAAAACATCAGAAATCCTAATAATGGAGTTCACCTTGGATTTTTGCCTTCCTAGGACTTCCTGGTTGCAGGGGAGACACTGTAGCCATTAACATGCACAGTTGCAGCTCACATCTATCTGGGGAACTGCACAGCCATCTGCTGCAAACACATCACCTGATATGGACAGCAGACTGGATAGATTGCTGCTGTTCTACATGGCTTCTACATGTCTTACAGAGCTGATGAGCTCCAAATTTATACTTACTTAAAATGTATTATTTTAATACATATATATAGTCCAGGGAGAAGAGTAAATGCCCCCAGAGGCCAAATACCTCATAATTTACATCCTTTGCTTGGTCTACTGGAGACAACCCCTTTTCTTCATTGTCTATAGCTTTAGCCTGTGCTTCTGTTTAGGAACTTCATGTCAAGAACAAATTACTTTTTTATCTGTCTAAACATTCTTACGTGTGTTTCATGACTTAAAGCAATAATCTCAGCTTCATTCCTCTTCCCCTGTAAATTTGTAAGATTTCCCTGTTTTCTGAAAGCCTGGATGGTTTAGGATTTTTGGTAGGATTCTTAGAGGGAGTTCAAGCTGATGTTTGTTTTCTGTAAGACCATAGAGAAACTGAACCCTTCTGCCAGTCAGTGCTGTTACACACGTTCTGGGCTTGTCCATATCTGTATAATGGGAAAAGGCATAGTATAAATTTAGTTGCAGTTTTGATGTTGAGCAATGAGTAATTAAATAATTAAATTGGAAAAACTGTTCATCATTTTGTCAAAAATCCATTTATTCTTCCCCCCTTTCGCAGCTCTCCCCACTCTCCACCAGGAATAGTGTTCCAGGAAAATTTTCAGTACTAACAGCAGAAAAACAAAAATAACAAAAATAACACAGCAGAGGCAGGAGGAAGTGCTCTCAAAATTATCTTTTGTTTTTCTTGGAGCAACATGATTAGTAACAAAGATGACTTTTCATTTGCTTGTGGGATATGTAACTAATCCACAATGAAAACTACAGTATGAGACTTCATTGTTTTCTTTTGAAGCAACCATGACATAATTTCAGCTCTTACTTACATGGAAGATGTTCATTAAAAATCTGAGGCTCATTTCAAAGCTTTCAAACCTCGAAATTGAGTTAATATTTTCTGTCAAAATGAGAAGTCAATAATATATAAAGCAGTTTGCATTTAATTTACATAATGTAAGAGAAAACTACTCCAGAGGAGTGCATACTTTTCTAGGAAAATCATGTGACTTTGGTGAAACAATGGACAAGGAGAAACAGTTTTAAACCAAAAGGAGGTAGATCTAGATTAAGGTAAAAGGAAGGAATTCTTCCCTGTGAGGGTGGTGAGGTGCTGTCCACAGAGAAGCTGTGGCTGCCCCCTCCCTGGCAGTGTTCAAGGCTGGGTTGGATGGGGCCATCGGCAGCCTGGTCTAGTGGAGGGTTTCCCTGCCCATAGTGCAGGGGGTGGTGAAACTAGATGATCTTTAAGGTCCCTTGCAACCCAAACCATTCTATGATTCTATGATTAGAGTACTGAAAATCACTATGGTCCTAGGTAGACTTGAACCTGCTTAGTCTGATGAGAGCTGCTAGAACTTGGATTAGCAGCATTCATGTCAACTAGGGGTCACTTTGTAACTTGTGAGTTGTTTGTCAGTCACTAGACAGATGCATTTTCAACGCCTCCAAGGTCACAAAAATTTTCTTTTCCTGCAATGTAATAGTTTGCTACAATAGGTGCTGAATGAACATCAGTGTGAAGTGGTTAAGAGGATTTATCAACCATAGGTGAGGGAGGTTTTTGCATGGGCTGGGACCTAACAGAGTATGTGTATATTTTGGAGTGCAAAATAAAATTTAGTTAAAAATTGAAAGAAATAAGAAGAAATTGGACTAAATGTGAATCTAACTGTAAGTTAGTTAGTAGAATTCTCTGTGTGTTTATGATATTATACTGAACTGTACTTGGTAATGTTGTTATTTATTGGCCTGTGCTCCCAGACAGCAAATAAAGGGAATGTTTTCTTGTGTGGATGATGGTGTTACACATCTGTTGTACAAAACATTAATCCTGCTGATGTCCATTAACTTCTGTTTGTTGAATTGGAAAAATTGCTTATTCTAAGAAAGAATATAAAAAAGCCTAACTCGATGGTCTTAGATACCATCATCCCGCAATTTACTTACTTGTGGAGCCTCTCCGTTTTCCTGCCTTTAACTTAGGCAGGCCAGATGGCTCTGTTTTGTTTCATGTTCTCTTTTATGATTTTTCAGGAGATGACCACCAAAACATGTACATTCTTCAAAATGCTGTGCCTGATTGTCAGGCTTTTCTGAAGTTATAAAATAGAAGGAACAATTATTTCACCTGTAAAAGTGTTTTAAAATATGGATACAGTATTCAGTTGCTTTTTTGTTTTTTCTTTCCAGGATTACTTACTGCCATCTACCTTTTCAGAGTAAATGGCTTTATGTTGGAACAGAGAGGGGAAATACACACATTGTAAATATTGAGTCCTTCATTCTCTCTGGATATGTTATCATGTGGAACAAGGCGATAGAACTGTAAGTACAGAATTTTTTGCATTTGTCTCTATGGTCATTTTTTTAGTTCTCTTAAGGTTAATTTTAAAGAATAATTTCTTTCTGAAAATACTAACAAATACTTTGAAAACCTTTTATTTAATTAATTCATGTGCTGTATTAACTGCTTTATTACTGGATATTATGAATTCAAATTTATGATAGAGACTATGTAATTATATTGTATATAGAAGAAATAGTTATTTGGCAATCTGTTTAACTATGAAGTTACATGAAATAGAAACACAGTTTGCAGATGACACCAAGCTGGGCTGAAGTGTTGTTCTGCTTAAGGGTAGGAAGACTCTAGAGAGGGGTCTAGATCAATGGGCCCAGGCCAGTTGTATGATGTTCCACAAAGCCAAGTGCCAAGTACTGCAGTTGGTTCATGACAACGCCATACAATGCTACAGGCTTGGAGAAGAGGGTCTGGAAAGCTGCCCAGTAAAAAAAGACCTGGAGTATTGCCCAATAGCTGGCTGAATATGAGCCAACAGTGTGCTCAGGTGACTGAGAAGGCCAAAAGCATCCTGATTTGTATCAGAAACAGTGTGGCCAGAAGTACAAGGGAAGTGACCCTGTGCTCTGTGCTGGTGAGGCTGCACCTTGAGTCCTATGTTCAGTTTTGGGCCCCTCACTACCAGAAAGACATTGAGGTGTTGGAGCATGTCCAGAGAAGGGCAACGAGGCTGGTGAAGGATCTAGAGCACAAGGAGCAGCTGAGGGAACTGGTGTTGTTCAGCCTGGAGAAAATGAGGCTGACAGGAGACCTTAGTGGTCTCTATTTTACTATTTTGATGAGAGGAGCTGGATCACCACCTCCTCTAAACATCCTACAAAGAGAATAATGGAGTATATCAGCCCTAAGGCTTTATGCAGAACTTTTTTTCATTGAACTGTAGAATCATTTAGATGAGAAGGGACTAGAGGTCTCTAGACCAAGCCTCCTGCTCAACACAGGGCTAATTTCAAAGTTAAAGCAAGATCATCCAAACCTAATGAAGTGATAGGAAAGGTAATGAGTGTCTCTTGAATGACATTGCTCTGACAGGCTAACACTGGTGCTTGTGTTATGCACTTGAAATGGAGAGAAACTTATATAAAAATCCGACTGGGATAAATGTATGCTTCCTGCAAGTAGAAGTGTTAACAGAAACTCTGCTGTTTCATCCACGAAGTTCCAGCAGAGGAACTGCTGCTGGCAAATTCATAGTATTTCATGTAGTTTTTGAGACATCTGCTTCATTGTGTAAGGAGCCTGTAATCTCTGGTAGTAAACTGAAAGTCACCAAGCTCAATGAACCAAGAGGACAGTATCTAAGAATAGGGCTACAGGCCTACAGTGTCTAATTCTCTGTACCTAGCAGAGATAACATTGAGAGCAACCACTTTTCTCCAAAATTGTCCCTTTTCCCCTTTTTTGCCCTGCATTATCATTACTGGCTTTCACTAATCACTGTGTCCCCTAGCTTGACAAAACTGACACCCCATTTTCTGCCTTCCCCTCTACCTCCACCAGACTTCATAGGCAGAGTCATAAAAATCTGCTTCTGTCTTTAAAGGAAATAAAAGCAGGGATTCAAATGGAATCATGATTCAGAAAATCTGCTGGTTAATCTTTTGTCCGGTTCTCAATTTTGGAATGTTTGTTTGTCCTGCCTTTGTCAGGGTCTGCTCAGTAGCTTTGGCTGAAAAATTATTGCTGGAAAATATGGTTTAATCATTATACATTCATTCTGATGAGTTCTTCAGGTGGGATGTATCTTAATTATTTTTACTTTCTCATATTTGCTTGGTGATGTTGACAAATTAGAGGAGTTTTTGATTCCTCTATTTTAAAATGTGTATATATACATTATATTGAGTTCATGACTCCTTTGAAGCAAAGAAACACATTTTTGTTCTTTGTGCATTCAGAATTTTCTTTCTTCCAGACAGTAGGATGTTTCTATTCTATGTGGAAATAAATCTGATTTTTTTAATGAAGTGGAAGCCACCAAGTTTCACTTCCTAATTCTTTCACAATTATTTTCGATAAATATTCTTTTAATGGCCACAACAGATACATTTTTTCATGGGAACAGAACAGAATGATGCCACTCTTCAATGAAAAGTATGTAGGAAATAAGGGCTGATTACTAACAAGTTTCAGTACTGAGTTGTTTTAGATAGGCTAGATGTTGTGCAAGAAGATGCCTCTCTAGAACTTTTAGTTAACAAGCAGCTTTCTCCTAACTATGTTCTTTGTATTGCCTAGGCAGGAGTATACCTAGATTTTTGCAATTTTTTTTTCCCCTAATCCTCTGTAAGCTGTGAAAGGTAATGACTATGTAATGCAGATAGGCCTTGTCATCTCAAGTGCGTGGAGGTGTTGGGTGGTTACCATAACAGTTTCTTCTCCTAAAAAGCTAGTTTGCCATGTACTGCTTTGGTGGCAGTTGAGCATGGGTGTTACTCATTCATTACTTTATCTAGTTCTATAAATTTTACAAGTATAACTCAGTCCCTCTAAGTGCTGTGCTAGTTAGTCTGAGAAGGCTGCATCCTCTCCACTCAATCTCATCAAGTATTTCTTGATACGGAATCAAAGTTTTTGTTGTCTGTGTTAAACAGGTACACAGGGAGTCCTGTATGTCTCCAGGTATATTTCCCTGTGTTAGGGTAAAAGGCTGGTGGGCATAATGGTGGTGTCTGCCATAGCTGCCACCCCTAACAGATGCTATAACAATGCTGAAGTTGAAGCTAGGTGACTTTTCTCAGTAATTTGAACTTTCTTCGGTACTATTACTTTCTTGTAGGAAAAAAATATAACTTAGATTAGCTTTCAAAGGGCATGTAAATGTACTTCATGAGGATGGGCTTATGGTAGTACACTTTTCTTTAGAATTGTACTGAGATATACTCTTCAGATAATTTGGGGGGGGCACGGACATGTTCTTATTTTATTTTTTAATCTTCACATTATTTTCACACAATCTTCATATAATTTTCCTATTTTAGTATTACAGAATCATACAATAATTCATGTTGGAAGGCCCCTTTGGAATTTTCTAAACCAACTTCCTACTCAGAGGAAGATCAGCTATGAGATCAGGTTGTTCAGAGTTTTATAGGCTCATAGGACCAGTTGTTATTAGGTACTTTAGAAGATGCAAGAAACAGGAACAGCTTCAGCCTTACCACAAACAATGCAAGAAGTAACAGTGCTCATAACATTATTTTTCATTCTGAGATAGATTCTGTTATTTCAGTTAGTCTGTAGATGTTGCTATTCTCTATAAAGTGTGGAAGGAGAGGGCTTGCCTTTGGTGCAAGCATATTTGTGTCAAACTTATTGGCAAGGAAATCCAGTAAACGGGATTGCTCTGCTGCTATATTCAAGTCCTCAGTTTAGATGGAGGGGCTATAAATGAAATTTTGAGTGTGTCCTATTTGTGTGTCATCTGCAAAACAAGCCTGAAGGAGAAAGTTCTTATCTCTTTGTGCAACTCTCATCCAGTTTCTAAAACTGCTGTACAAGTCCACCAAGATAACTTGACTTTCTTTCAAAATCCCTTCTCATTTTTTTTCACTGACTTGTACCTACTTATAGTGAAATCTCTGTGAATTTTCGTAATGCAGATTTAACTCAGTCATCCTCAAGATTTCATTTTGTCATCAAGGCTTTACAGAGAAAACTGACAGGGCATTGAACCAGTTAATTTTTTAAAAACCTGAAATGCTTCGACTTTGGAAGGTTAAACTATATATTACCATACCTAAGTCACTGTAAAGTTACACTGCGGCCTATTTTGTTAGAGTAGGAAAAAATAAAACCACAACAAACAAACAAGCTGAAATTCCAGTTCTCTTCGTTTTTCAGAAAGTGGTTGCAGAGGGCCTCTAAATACATTGCTGGTTGTTTCAATGGTCCTAGCCTTGTACTGAACTGAGAAAGAACATTCAAATACAAGGATTTTTAGAAGAATTTTCTGTAGCAATTCTTGTCTAGGCCATTTTCTACCATCTAATGCTTTGTCACTGCCTCAGACCACGGTGAAACATTTTTTCAGCTAAGAATGAATAACTAAAAATGTTTTCACTTGCCATTTCTGTCATGTAGCAGAGCTAGTCCTTTGCCAGAAATGTTTGGGGCTCATGATGCTGTTTGGCTTTCTACTCTTTAATAAGAAAACCGTTTCTCTCTTTTCTTTCAAAATGTGTAGAAACAGATCTGGCAGACAAAAATAGTCAATAAGCCTGTCTCCATTTAGTCCAACTACAGTGAGATTATATTTCTCAGCCTGCAGGATTTTGGAAGGTCATGTGGTGTTGAGAAGGGAATGAGGATCTTAATGTGAACTCCAAAAATGAGAAATCTGCATTTTAAACTTCCTTCCCAAGCATACAGATTCCAGTGTCTGAACACCCAACTAACTAATGAATGAATAACAAACTTGTCAAAATTTATGGGCAGATTGGAATGTCAAAGAATTGGGCAGATTGGAACTTAAATATGGCAGAGCTGTATAACATGATAGAGTCTTTCCTCTCTTTGCCCTTCCCTTGCCCAGCCCCATTTTCTGGATGTGTCTCTGTGCACTGCACCTCTGTGACAAGCAGAACTGTGGAAGATGTCTGACTGCTGGTGCTTATTGCACATGCATTTCTCAGCACTGTCACATTCAGTCATCTCCAACTCTGTAACAGTGAGTCATAGAGATGTTTTTTTCCCCTCTCCTGACTCCTTTTACCACTTTCTACCACCAGATCTTCATCCTTCTCAAAAATCATGACAGTGTTTCTGTAGTTGTGCAGGCTAATTTTTTTCAAGAGGAAAATTGTTTTCTCTTGATTTGATTCTATTTTGTCATACATTACTTTTACCTGTTTTAAATATTATCTTCATATTTTATCTTCATATTTTAACTTCTTAAAACAGTCATTGTTTCTTAGAGTGTATAAAACTTCCCAGAATGATGAATACATCATATATGTGTTTTCCACATTTTCATGGTCCAAATGATAACTTTGCTGAAGACTTCTTTTTGAGTTTTCTAATTTTAGAATAAAATAATTAAAAGCTTCCATCCTTACAAGTTTCTTGAAGACTCCTGCTTCACAGTGAATGGTTTCTTCATTTCAGTCCTGTTATTCTGAGCAAGAGTCAAGTCTTAGAGCATTTTAGCTCTCTCATCTCCCAAAATGAACATGTATTAAATAAATTAATGCCTGCTGCTGCTGACAGGAACAAATTCTGCTGAAGTGCAAAACATCTCAAACTACCACCAGTTTCTTAACAAACTCCAGTTCTGGACAGCTGTCGTGGGAACCCTTTGCTACATTTTTCAGTTCTTCTGCAGTCTGTTTTGTGGGCTTTAAAACCAACGAAGGCTATGAAATGTTGCAGTGTTTTGTATCATTAGTTTATACTTTCTTCTTGCTTTCTTGAAAGTAGCTTTTACTTCAGGAATTTCTAACTGCAAATCATTGCTGCTATTTTTCAGGACTTGACCTTTTTTTTCCTTTTCCCTTTCTGCTGTGTATGGACTTGGCTTTCTGTTTTATCTCTTTCACGGCTTTTCAAAGTTTTCATTCTATCAGTCATCCTGAGCTGTACCCCAGCCAATATTTGGGAATGAAGAATTCTCTGCTTAAATATTTCACTTGTGCCTTATTTTCACCTACTCTTTCTTCCTTATTTTCTCCCTTCTCAAGGGATAGGATGTCTTTAGTTTTTGCACAGTCTCCTAAAGCCAGCTCAAAGGAATGCCTATACACAAGTATCTGGCATCAGCACTAGTGTGTTTTATTCACAATAGCTTCCGATGTGGTTGGTTTCCCAGTACCTCTTTATCCCTTCCAGGAGCTGTTGGATCTCTGCTTTTGCTTTTAATGTAATTCAGCAGTATTTTTCTTTCTTTTTAGGCTGTTCTACAGTGGCAGCACACAACTTTTTAGTCTCCTTGGCAACTCTACTGTAACACTAGTGAAGGGAAACGAACCATTTTATATATAATAAAGCTACATGAGGCAAAATCTTTTTGTATGTAGACATTTTCACATGCAGTATGATTTCCTGTATGAAAGTAGTATTTACCGTATCTGTACCTCTGAGAGTGTTTCGTGAGTTCTGTAAACTAATATTATTGATATAATATAGTGTCCCGTTCCGGAATAGCCCGGTCAGGGGCATGATTCTTTATAATTCCCAGAGTGAGATTAAGACACAAACGAGGTCAAATGTCGCATCATAAGAAAGTTTAATTATTACAGCAAAGTTCGCGAAAGGTGTTAGAGAGAGAGAGAAGGAAGGAAAAGAGAAAGAAAGGTAAGAGTTTAAAGTTAAAGGTGTTAGAGAGAGAGAAAGAGAAGGAAAAGAGGAAGAAAGGTAAGAGTTTAAAGTTGAAGGTGTTAGAGAGAGAGAGAAAGAGGAGAGAAAGAAAAGTAAGAGTTTAAAGTTACAGGAAAGTCATAGCTACCACCACGGGTTCCCGCGACGTCTCGCGGGACCGGCTCGACTTCACTTCATGTCGGGTGGGGGAAAGTTCCAGTGAAATGCTGCTTTGCTCAACATTTTATAGAGGAGAGGTGTTAGGAATTCCTAACACCTATACATATGCATGACCTGTCCCGCTTCGCATTCAAATTAACTTCATCCATAAATTCCTCCTGATGGCGCAGGCGCAGTGATCTCTGGTGGTCGTGAGTTGGGGTCTTCAGGATGAAGGCCTGTAGTCTTCATCGGGCTAAACTTTTCACCTTTTGTCTTGACGCATGCGTAGTCATTGGCATCCCAGCTGGACACTGTCATGTTAATTGGTTGTCTTGTTAGCAGTCTCCAAGTGCCAAGTGATCCTTTGTAATTGGCATCAAAGTTTACTCAGTCCTTGTCCCTTGGTCTTAAATCTCCTGTCTGCAAAGCATCAGTCAGAGACAGGTAACTCCTTAAATCTCCTGTCCGCAAATCATCTTATTATCTATGGATGCTTATTAGTCAGAGGCAGATTCGGAGACTCTGGCTTGCACCAAGGAATTTCCTTACATATAGTTAACTAAATAATTGCTTTATTTAATCCTACTTGTAGTGCGATCACCATTTCTACCCTTAGGAGAAATTGTAGACCCCAATGCTGGACACTCCTTTTACAAGCAACACTTCTCTAAGGGCTCAAAAAAGCATTGCTATTATTTCTATTTATACATACTTTCCTTGAGGAAACAAGAAGATACAAGATGTAAGGCAATGATCTGCCTTTGGCAGACTATTTCTGGACTTAGCGTGGTGCACATGATTATCTTAGGGTAGTCCTGCACTACAAAGATGAAGAAAGCAAGCTGTATTGCCAGAGAAGATTTATCACATCTCTCCTTCTGTATCCAGCCATAGGGCAGGTTCAGAGCAACAAGCAGAAGACCATGCCAAATGGAGAAGGTTGTAACTCTTTCATTCACAGTTTTCTTCCCTGCTCTTTCTGAACTGGTGTTATTTGTATCAGTACATGCTCCCTCAAAACATCTACCCCAAGACAGGACCGTGCATGTCCCATCCCAATCCAAACAAAAAGCTTTGTGAGTATTCCTTATTGTTTAGTCCAAAGAGGAATCTGTTATGATGCAAATATTTTACTTGATATGTATAAAAAAAATAATTTATTGGAGCACCAGAAAGGCCATGCAAGAAAGCAGTCAGAGAATAGCATCTACAATTCCAAAATGCTTCATGAACATCTGATGTCATCACCCCAGAAACTGTGTGATCTTATCTACGATGGCATGTCTGAAATGAGTTTATGTTATACAACTATTTAGGACCCTTTCTCATTTCCTGGCAGAGTAGTTGTTATGACTGCCAAACTCAGTAGACTTTCTGTTTCCTCTTACCTATGTAGAATGAAAGTTGGCAGCTGTTAAGTGATCAAGGTATTTGTGGTGGATAGACCCTGGCTGGTTGCGAGACTCACACCTAGCTGCTCTTTCACTCCCCATCCTCAACTGGATAGGAAAGAAAATAAGATGGAGAATTTCATGGGTCAAGATAAAGACAGGGAGATCACATACCAATTACTGCCAACAGACAAAGCAGACTTGACTCAGAGAAGATTTAATTTCTTGCCAGTTAGAGTAGAATGGTGAGAGAAGGGAAAAATTAAACACCTTCCTCACAACTCTCAAATTCAGTCCTTCATTCCCACTCTACCTCCTCCCCCTCATCCCCTCTGAGCAGTGCAGGGAGATGAGGAATAGAAGTTGTGGTTGTTCCATTACAGCTTCTCTCTGCTGCTCTTTCCTCTTAATACTTTTCCTGTACTCTGTCATAGGTCATTCCACAGGCTGCAGTCCTTCAGGATCAACCTGCTCCAGTGTGGGCATCCACAGGCTGCAGGGGAAATACTGCTCTGACATGGTCTTCTCCATGAGCAGCAGAGGAATTTCTGCTCTGGTGCTTGGACGGCTTCCTCCCCTCCTCCTTTGCTGACACTGGTGCTCATAGGGATGTTTCTCACACTTTTTTGCTGTCTGCCTGTGCGTGGATTTTGCCCTTTCCTGCGTACAGTTTCCCAGTGGTGCCACTGTCTTGGCTGAGGGGCTGAGCCATGTGCTGCAGTGGGTCCATCAGAGCCATCTGGAGACAACTGTGTCCTGCACAGGGCAGCCCTGACCTCTCCTGACAGAGACACCACCCCACCTCCTCCCAATTCCCCACTGCCAACGCTTTGATATCTACATGAAGTATTTGACAACAAGAGTGGAACCAAAGACTAGTGGTATCCATGTGGAAGCAAAACAAGGGTTCATTGAGTCTTTTGATAGAGTGACATACCTGACAAGCAACTAAACTATTAAAATACTGAGGAGTAAGATAATATAAATATTAAAAGAATGCTTATATCACATATGGAGAAAAGAGAATGAGGAAAAAGTCTGTCAACCAAATCTCATATGTTTGATTGACAGACTGCTGTGTTTGGTATCAACTTTGCTGATAATGTATATGAAGCTCTTACTCAACCTAAAGAAATATCTAGGAACTTAATAATGGAAGCATAATACATCTAAAATAAACAAGAAGTGCCTAATATCCTGAAAAGCAAACAATAAATTTGTAAATCCCAGGATCCTGCAACTGTTGTTTACAATAGATTCAAGAGACAAATGGAGAAGGCAAAAAAATATTTTGTATTGGTGAAGGTTACTACTTTTAACTGAGGTCTTAGCATGGAAATCTGAGGCTACTCCCCTGAAAGAATATAAAGTAGCAGTAAGACTGGTAGTAAAAGACAATTTTTTATGGAACAGCTAGTTTTTGTGACAGTGAAAGTATAATTAGCCTAAGGTTAAATGTAATGTACTATGACTACAGATCATGTAAGAGTTTGCTTCTACCCAAAGACAAATGGATACATTCTGTGGTAAGCAATGACATATTTATCTTATCATCGTGGCAGAGTTTATCTAAATTGGCTTTGAGTTTTAAAATTGGTAGGTACAAAGAGCAGCCTAGATGGGATTAACCTGTAGCTTAGAAAGACAGTGTGCTTTTTCCCTTTCTCCCTCCATTTGCCCCAGTTTTGCCACTAGTCCTGGTCAAGTACCAGTATTGCTATGGCCCAGCAACCCAGCCTGGTTACTGGTTGGTTCAGTAGGCTGTGATAACCACTAAAACCTGTGTGCCTTGTCAGCCTGTGTGTGCCCCTTTCACTATTTTGTCTGTTGCCAGTTTAGTCATGCCTGATGTTTGCTTGGCTCTTCTCCCTCTTCTGTCGTGTGTCAGTGGTTCTTATCTGGCTAAAAAGTAAAGTTTCTTATGTTGCCTCTTCTCTTCATGGCTTTTTCTCTTAATCTTTTCCTTCCTTCTTTGCTCATCATGGCACAGGCAGCATGTACCCCAGACAGAACTAATTCTTTCCATCAACATACTCTGGACTGTTCAGAGATGAACCTATGTTGAGGTCAGCCTAGTGATTCACTGATTCCGAGGCATCACTAGAATGTCCCAAGATTTCATTTTCACTCCCTGAGGATAGATGTACAAGATGTGTGTGGGTCTGAGCACTGCTTTCAAATATCCCTGTCTCACTCCTCAGTTCCCCATCACTGCCTACCTACCCTGCCTGCTCCAAAGTCTGGTGTTGTGGAAATTATTATTTATTCCAGCACAGGTCACTCAGAAACTCAGCCAGAGGGGACCCTTCTGGGGAGTTATCCTATAAACTATCTGTCCACTGATTTCCTGCTAATCTCACTTCTGTGCTGGGCTGTGTTGCAGAAGCCATTGTCACCAAGAGCTCATGTAGAAAAGTAACATGCTGCAGGTATCTGTGGAAACATGATCTGTCAAAGCTGAAGATGATGGCATGGCATCATCTCATGATGATGAAAAAAATCATGAGAAAGCCCACTAAGAAAGCCCACTAAGGAAGGTGCTTGCCACATTGCTACTAGCATTCGTATGCAGCTAGGAGTTATGTTGAAATACATGTGAAGGGGTGGAGTATAGTCTAGGAAGGTTGTCTACTCTTCACGTCACTTGATGTTTTCTATCCCTTTGGCCTGGAATAAACTTAGTTTGGAAGGTCTAAGGATGTCTGAAACAATTTTTCATTGTCTTTAGCTGAGAGGTAAGTATCAGACAAGGTCTTTGCCGCTCTGCTTTGGCCCGGCTTTGGTGCATGACCAAACAGATTAAATATTTAAAACATTCTACTGGCAGAAAATAGAGGCCAGAGGAAAGTCGGTATGCTTTTAAGAGTGTTGGATTATAGTGGTTTGGGAAGGGGAAAACTATGAGGATATGGATTACTCCACAGTATTTTAATGTTTGAGCTGTCTGGGAATTTTTGCATAGCACTCTGATCTTTATTTGAAGTCTGAACTGGTAGAACAGGGGTCTGTTTTACTGTAGTACCATATTTGAGACAAAGGAAGAGAAATACTTTACATTTAGGAAAATCCTTTGAGCAATTTGGCTGGAGAACCTTGTTTTGCCTTGTTTCTTTAATTCTCTTGCAGATTTTTTTAAAAACTTGGAGCCTTGATAGTTTTAGATATGGCTTCCAGATAAATTTTTAGCTTTATGGTCCCTGCCAATCTCTGTCATATTTTTTGTTTCCTGGTGACCTATGGTGAACCAAGACCTGACATGCAAGTCTAGATCTTAAGGGGAACTCCAAGGGACACATGCTCTCATCCCAGAAACTAGATGGAAGAAGGGTCTTGTTCGGTATAGGCATTCAAATAGCCCAAAGCTTTATGAACTGATGCTTGTCTTCTTCCTCTGTACGACTGCCAGGGTCTAAAGGTCTGGTCAGAAAAGAGGACAGTTGAAAAGTCTTCATCTGTCTATTCAGGTTGCTATGATTTGTGTTTGCTGTCAGGTGCTGGACATCAGTGACTTAAGCAGCAGTCCGTCTATGAAGTTGCATGCTACGTTGTTGGTACATGTTACAAAAAGAGAGGGGACAGCAAGAACAAAAAGTAGTCTTTATAGAGGCTTATGAAGACTTTTGGGATGGGTCTCACTGAACATGCATTGTGAGTGCAATTGTATTGGTCTGAAGATGTTGTAGGGCGTTACAAAATAGACAAAGCCAAGATGCTGCTGCATTTCTGAAACCCCACTACAGAAGTGCTTAGAAGCTGCCTGATAGAGCAGTGTAGATGAGACTACTGAAGCTCTGTCATTAATGAGACTGGAACTTGGTGAGTCTGGCTATCAGTATTTTAAATTAATCCAGTGAAGACCTTGCAAATGCTTGATAGATTACCCTTGAAATCAAGCAAGTGAGGAGGTAAGGCAGAAGGAGAGAGAGTAGAGAATAGAAAAGGCAAAAAGCCTTTGAAATGAGAGAGAGGGAAATACAGTTATAGGAGGAATAGTGTTTGGGTTGGTTTTTTTTTAATAGAAGAACAGATTCATCAACAAAGGAGAATATTTGCCTCTAATGGCAAGAAGGAAATAGAGGAGAATATGAAAAGATATGGATAACTTTTAGATAGCTATCTTCCCCTGTAGGGCTTTTTAGAATTACTTCTAAATCATTGGAGGTACATGTTAACACACCTAGAACTTAAGGCAAGCACCTAGCTCTTCATACAAAAAACATTTACAGCTTTGAATTTATTTTTGTCTTGCAGGTCCACAAAGACTCACCCTGGGCCGGTTGTACATTTAAGTGACAGCCCAAGAGATGAGGGAAAAGTGAGTACAACTAATGGTATAAAATATTTCAACATTTCATAACCTTTATTTGCCTTGATAGCTCTTTCTTTTTGCTTACCCACTAATTCTATCATCTGTTTTCTTTAACTCTTACTATTTTACAGTGTTTAAGAAAAAAATGCTCTTTTTGCAGTTTTAATGAATAAAAAGCTGATACAGACAACATACTGTACTTTGAAACTTCATAACAAATCAAACTTTGACTTTGCTTAAGTAAGAATTGAGTAAAATTATTTCAGTACTTGGATAAACACGCTATTATGAAGGCATGATAGTAAGTTTTCATAAGATAATCAGTCTTTTCTTATACAGAAATACAAACTATAGTAACCCACATTTGGAACTTGCTGCTCTTTGTGAACAGAGTTAAGAACAGCAAAGAGCTGTCAAGTGGAAGTAAAATATTTAGTCAGCACATTAGGGTCATGATTGATATCATCAGGAGGCAAAATGGGAGGTGGCTTTACTTGTATGGTAGCTTGTCCAAAATTAAATTTGGTTGTGAGAGTACCAGTCTTATTAGACTTTTTTATTTATGTGTGGCTACTGAATTTTTGAACATTTGGCCTGTGTGGAAGGGACATTTAACTGTCTCATCTTTTCTGATCACTTTTGCCACTTGCATTTTAGTGTGTATTTATGACTGCATCTTACAAATAGTGTATCTATTTGACAGTGTGCCTCACGTAGCAGCTGATGGTTATTGAAAAGTAGCAGTAGTTTGAATTTCTGATGCTGGTATGGAGGATATTAAGCTGAAATGAATATGGGTACCAAGAAAAACACTGAGGACTACATCTGAATTTCATTTGCATTTTCCATTCTCGGACTTACCCATATTACAAGGTGATCTATATGCACTTGCCAGCCAGCCAGCCCTCCAACAAGCTAGAATGGAACTCTAAGCCTTCTTAGAAGAAACAAAATAGATTGAGCAACTTAGAATACATGAAATAAAGTAATTAAATGGTACGAAGCATAGTGTTTTAACCTCAAACCAGAAGCCATTAAGAGATTCTATTTAACTATCTGTGGCAAAATACCTGATAAAACTGAAGGTTTATTGATGAGGCATAACTCCTGTTCATTGGCCACAAACTGCTTATGACTTACCTAAAACACATGGTGTAGGGAAAAAGAATAAACTGCTAAAAGAAAAAAAAAAAAGTCTTGTGAGTGAACATCTTTTACATGAATGTCATGCCCTGTGTCCAAACAGAAACGTAAAATATTTTGACTTCAGCATATAGAAAGAAGATTAAAAGGTTCCTGGAAAGGGAGTTAGAGGAGAACTTACTTGAAAATACGATTGCTTGTTGCCCAGAGGGCACATTGGAGACATCTGGGTACTGATAAAGTATTAGCATGGTAACAGCAGTAACAGCAAAATCAGATGGATCCCTATGAAAAACAAACATTGGAAACTTACGGGGAGAAAGAGTAAAAAATGTAAGCTATACTGAAAACATCCAAGTGCAACTGCTTATATCATTGATAGAGGGTGATGTAAAGAACAAATTGGTGCTAACAAAATGCCTGCAGATTTGCTGAATGTGGAATTTATGGTGTTTGATGTATACAGGAAGATATCAGTAAAAGGCACAGACAGATACAAGAGAAGATCCAAGCACTAAATCAAAAGATATAGTCCTAGATCAAGAAAATCCAACAGTAGAAGGAAAAAAAAAAAGATTTAATTTTTCAATTAAGTCTCATTAAGCTTTGGTTGAAAGGATGAAGGATAAAACAATCTTTCTTCAGAATGGTGAAAAAATGGGGATAAAACAACTTCTTCTTTGGCAAAGTCATAAACAACCTATAAAAGAGAATAAGAAGATGTGATCAGATTTTCTGGACTTCAGGAGGCTAAGAAACTGAGCAGTAAAGTGGTAGGTGAAGTATTTTCTTTTGTAAGTATGCTGTGTAAATTATGTGAAGCGATATGTGTGCAGGAGAATATTTCTGACTTTACATGTAAAAAAATCGATTTGAGCTGATCATTGCTGCTCAGTATCTAGAGCTTAATGAACATTAAGAAAATTGAGAGTTGAATGAAAATGTCAGCTCAATGCTTGGTAGTGTCCAACAAAGAAAATCAAAATTAGGCATTACCTGGAGAAGAGTAAAGAACAAAACAGGGCTATTTCATAAATGCATGATTGACTTGCCTGCTGAATATTGAGTATAATATTTGACCTTCTACCTCAAAAAGAAGGTAATTGTGCTAAAATAAATTCAGAGAAGGTGCAGGATTTTCTGTGTGAGACAAAACTGAGACAGGACAATTCACTGTGGAAAAGAGCTGCTTGTGATTCCAAATCTGAAAACCATAATTGTTACAAAAAGGGTACAAACAGTTCATAATCCCTTTCAATGCAAAAACGAAACGGCTATCAAATGAAGCTGACAAAAGTCAGATTCCAAACAAGGCAATTAAGTTCCTCAAATGTGCAAATAACAGAAGCTATAAAGCCTTTTCCAAATGGTGTTGTGGGTGCTGAAAATGGATATTGGCCACAAGGGACACTAGAAAACTTAACACAAAGGAAATCAATTTGAGGGTTACTAGAGAGGTTTGCTGAATTTTCCTAAAAGGTTATTAAAGATGAGGTAAAACGGAATCATGTCTAGTTGAAGAGTTGGCTATCTTTGAATGAGAAAATTATGGTTTTAGGCTTAGAGAATATGTGAGAGTATGATAAAAGTACTTGCCCTCTTCATATTCTGCTTTGATATTTATTCTTGGCCATTGAAGTACAAGATACTGTGACACATAAACATTTTGTTTAATTCAGCAGAGTTGTTCTTAGATAATAGAGGTGTTTCAGGATAGTGTGTCAGACTTTGCTTTGCTCCTCAGCTTCAACTTAATGAAAGACCACCAAGAGGTGTTGGTGGAGGAAATCTCAGATTCCTCACATTACCTCATGGAGGGCAGCATAGGAAAGTGTTCTTTACCTATGCTCCAGGAATTAAATAGTAGGTACAAATCAGTCATTAACATTGCTCAAAATACAGATATTCTTGTACTCTACAAGTACAAGAGTATTGCACTCTGCAAAGGTCTAGTGGTATATCCATCTCTGGAGTATCACAAAGTTGTTTACAGATCTGGGCATGTTTCATTGGAATAAATAAGTAGCATTCTCCTATGGGGACTAAGTGGTTGAGAGTCCTAAATTTTCCAAAAAAAAATCATAAGATCTCTTTTTGAAAGCCAGGAAAATTTGTGTTCTGACTGTTTATTAATATTTTAAAAAATCTTTAGATATCTAAAAGTTCCAGTTTGTATCAGTAACTTATGACCAGTTTTTCTGTGCCAAGAGTGAATGTAATTCCAGAATATTTCTGCCATGCAAAATTTTTCCAGAGTGCCCTCCAGGCAAACTATCAAGACAGACTTTGGACACGGTCTTTTTTATGAATCTAGCAAGCTGTGACTGGAAGATAGACGACAAAGAGAATTTGTGTGTTTAATGTGTCACTTAAGAACAATTTGGGGACCTAGTGATTAAGTCCATGAAATATAACTGCCAAATCAATGAATAAGGGTACATTAGGAACAGACTGAAAGTGCACAGACATTTTTAAGTGGCAGATCCATAGCAAACATGATTTTTCTTGCTGACACAGGAGAAGACATTAACTGCAATGATCTGCAGTTTCCCAGCAACTGGAGAAAGCTTAATAGGAAAAGGTTTAATGTTATTAACTATTAGCTAGTGAACTAAACTTCTGATCTCTGAGTCTGTGTTCTGAGATCTAATAACACCTAAATACTGTGTGCATTTAACAGGCTTAGTTTTTTTCCTCACAGCTGTTTTGTGCTACCAGGATGAGTAAGGGGCTGGCTGGCATGTACCAGGATGCAATTAATTGATTGTAAAGGAGAAATCTCCCTAAAACACCACCATCAAAAGCTTCACATAAAGAAGGATTTGTTAAGTCACAATGTGGACCAACTCCACTAGACAAAGAATATCTTTGCAGGACTCCGGTTTCTCCTGCCTTCAAACTCTGCCCAGCCTTCTACATCATTCTTAACCTAATTAAGCATGAGTAATTAAACAAGGTGCCAGAAAACACAAGCTGAAGAGAAATTGGGTTTTTACTTCCTCGGCTCTTTTTACACGCATTTTTTTCTTTTTCTATGTTTTCTCCATCAGTTGCATTTATGGATGTTTTATTTTTTTACCTCATCAAATACTACAGACATAGAGCTTGTTCTATAGGTGTCCCAGGTGCTCACTGTGGCCAAGAGGAGTACAAATATTTGAGTTTCCTATGGTTCAGCCAGGTCAGAGTTCATCATAAATATGCCTAGACTAATCACATTCACCCAGTTGGAATTCTGACTTTATTGTCATACCATTAGGTTTAGCAGCCTGGCTACCAGGAGAGAGACAGGTTCCTGGCTGTACAGCAAATCTGTTTTCAACTTCTGTGAAATCCCAACACTTTGTATCTTGCAATTCAATAGTGCTGTTGTGCATTAATAATTTCAGCAATAGATCAGATGAAATGCTGTCTCTAATAGAAGGTATTTAACCTTTCAGTGATTACCTGGAGTGTGATATCTTTGCGAAAGAGAGTGATAAAAATCAAAAGACAAGCCTGCTTCACCAGGGAGAAAGGCTCATTATAAAACAGGGTCACAAACTAAATGCTTTTCTATTCCTTCAGTTTCCTGAATATATCTGTACAAAAACTGAGATGAAAAGAATATTGGTAGATATGAACTGAACTCCAGTGGTTTGGTACCCAGCTGTAATGCACTGTAGCAAGTCCTTGTTAGGATAACAGTAAGGAAGGCAGTCAAACTCATAACATACTGATTAAAATACCATGTATTTGAGTTAATATGAAAAAAAAAATTATCTTACATTCCTTCAGACAGTAGGAACCCCAACTTGTTCAGCTTTGGATGGACCTGCAATGAGGACACAGCACACTGTGCTGGCCCCCTCTGTGAAGAGGTTTGCCAGCATTTTGGTCTTTAGAAATCTCAGAATCACTAGGGTGGAAAAGACCTTTAAGATCATCAAGTCCAACCGTTCCTGTCCTATGCCAAACCATATCCCTAAGTACCTGACCTACCCCTCTACAGGGGTACAGTCACCTCCCCAAACCTACTGGCCACACTGTTTTGTTTGGTTGGTTGGTTTTTTCTATTCATTTCTACTGTCAAGCAAAAGGATATTCACATGAGCACATGCTACCTTACATTAAGATGAAGGCAAGGTCTCAGAAGTGCTGTAATGACTTTTACCAAGTGGGAACAGCCTGCAGGCTGCTTCTTTGCAATTAGACGGCAAAATTTACCTTGTGGCCATGGAATATGTGCAGCACAACACAGGCTTAGCAGCCAAGTGCTAGGTGCAGCACAAGCACACAGCAAAGGCCTGCACCTACCCAGGTTAACTGCTGTCTGGATCACTAACTCCTGAATATACATTTGTCTTCCATTTAGGGTCACTAAGCCAACAGCAAAACCAGTCGCAGTAAGACACTTCTTTGTGCATTCTCTCAATGGCAATCTATTATCCCAAAATACCATATGGCATCCTGACACAAATGCTATCTAGTTAGCCGCATGCTTTCTGAACAGGATGTCTTTACACTTTTACTCCGCCATGGAATCCCATATGGACCCGTCCAGAGAAAAAATAATAAATATTCTGGAGTTTCTCTGGGACACTTTGACTGTTTTTCAGAAGCAGGATTGTTAAATAATCAGGTACTGTTCATATTCAGGTATTAAATATACCAACTATAAATCATTCCTAGATTAGGTAATGCATCTCCACATAATGAATATTCTCCTGACAATATAAAGAATCATATCTAGTAGGACTGAGAGTATTCCCAGCCTCTTTTATAGCAGTATTGATGTATCAATTATATTCAACTTGGAAATCAAGTGATGTTTTGTTTAGCAGTCCAGCCAAGTTTCATTTTTATGGTTATGTAAGCTAAAGTGAGTGAGGGCAAAGATGCTGGTAAGGTCTCGCAGACTGAGACAGTCTCGCCATTCATCTGCTCAAATTCTTAATATAGAAACTGTAAATCCTTGCCTGCATTCTGTGATCCATGTGTTTATGGACAAAGAACAACTGCAGTTATCACTGCTAGTTGTATAAAATATTTCATAGCTAAAATGTGTAAGTCTGTCAGTTTGTTCTTTTCTGTCTTCATGTCCAGGACATATTCTTAGGAAGATAGGCGCTATAGAAAGCAATTTCCAGGACACCTAAGTAGGCCAGACTTCATCTTCCATAAGATCTGCAATTAATTGTGTTGAAATGAAGAGTACTCAATACAGTGCCAGAACAATAATTCAGTTCTTTTCAATAGAGACAAGGAGAAAGGATTATGTTCACTCTTATTTTTCTCCTCACTCTCCATTTTTCTTCTCTTTTATCTTTTGACAAATCTTCCTTGCTGGTATTTCCCAGGTGTGTATCATCATATGACATGCTAGCTCTAGAAGTAGTAAAAATTGGCGTGCCAGTTAATTTTCAATTTCTAGGAAAGCAAGCAATTTATTCTTTGCAAGAGGAGGAGTTAAAAATGCTTTAATGTAATAGAAAGCAGAAATTAAAGGAATATTTGTAGCTGAATGAGAGTTTAATCTGGTGATTCTTTGATTTGAAGTTTTTAAGTGATCTCTGAGGTGTCAGTTTCTCCTCCAACCAGGGGCAAGGAAGGGAAGAACTAAGAGGGAGATGCTACAATCTTCTTTTCTCAGCTGATACACAATTGTGAAGACTATCCAGGAACATAATCATGCAGGGGGAAAAAAAATCCACAAAAGCAACCAAAGAAACAAATAAACAAAGGAACATGAAGCATGTTTTTCCTTCCATATTAAAACTTTCATTGTCACTAATGAGAAGTAATTTATACTGAAAAGGTATTTGAGAGCTGTAGTGCAAACTGCAGTCCAATCTTGCACATAATTTTGGCACTTCTTTTTGTAGGGCTTGTTTATTTTTTAAAATATATCTTGAAACCACAAAGTTCTTCAATATATGTATATACCTTTTGACTCTGAAAGTATAATAGTGTTTGTTTCCCTTTTCCAGCTACTGATAGGCTATGAAAATGGGACTGTAGTACTCTGGGACTTACGATCTAAAAGAGCTGATCTGAGAGCTTATTATGACGAGGTAAGCAGTTTCCATTACTTCAGTAAAACTGTTATTCAGCAGTTTGTCCTATGTCTTGTTCTGCAAATACTGTTTGTGCTATGCTTTTCATCAAGTTATTGACAATAGAAATCAAAACCTGCAATCTGTAGTTCTAATGACTTACGCTCTCATGAATGTCCTACAAAGCAGTCTCTTCCCCTTGATTCTGACAAGTTCATCAGCTGCTGTGTGGGGATCTTTAGTTGAACGGAGTTTAGTAATGAGCTGGTATGAGATATAGCTACATTAGGAATTATATAGTTGTTTTTATTCTCTTAGTATTACTAGACCATTAATTAGAATATTAGACACATTATTTTATAGGGTTATTGATATTACCTAGTAATCAAGATCTGATTAAAAAGTTTTCAAAATTGTATTCTCATAGTTTTATCAGGCAATTATCTCTTGTCATCTGTAAACAGATTGTATCAAACACAGACACACTTCTTGTATCCATAAACAGGCTGTTTCAAAAATAGCTATATTCCTAGCTGCTATGTTTTTAGCACTAGGTGTAGGAAAAAAAATCCTTTGTTCTGCCAGCCCTTCTATAAAGTTCACCGGGAATGAATGTGAATGCAACTACAAGTGAAGGTAGAAAAGGTCATTTTCTTTAAAGTGATCCAGGTAGTAATTGGTTCCCTGTAGTTCTTTTTCTTTGTCTTGTCATCTTACTACATTTATGTAGCATACACCCTTATTTTCACTCTCAAAAGTAATTATGATATATCTGAATCCTGCACTCTTTCAGGCCTGTTTTCTCAGACACATTAATACTACATTGTGCTTCACATTTAAGAATCTGAGCATCTACATAGCAAATGTTCTAGAGGACAGGGTAGTTTGGAGCTTAAATAGGCTGGCAGTGAAGCCTCAAGACATGCCCACCAAACTGTCTCTAAATGACAGTCTATCTGTGTGAAACTGCATATGTTGTATTACTTAAGGCTGGACAACTTCTTCCTTTTACAAATCTCCTGGGGGTGAAGGTTGTTCACTTGCTGTCCTCTCTTGTTGTCAGAATGAGAGAACATAAACCAGGATCTTCATAATACTGTTCCCATTTTATTTTATATTTTTTGCTTTTTGAGACAAAGTGGATGGGTGTTGAAAATTTCTCATACAATTTAGTTGTTTCATATTTTCCAATATTGACCTCAGGAACCTTTCTTGGCCTTCTTATCAGCCATGTGCTTTCTTTCTCAGTGGTTACCTGCTTTGTCATTATTCCACTTTGTGGGACTTGTAATGAGTTGCTATCATCTACTGAAATTGTTACAAGATTCTTCTTTTGTCTTTAAAAGGGTTGTGTGACTAGCCATTGTTCCAGACTTTCACGCTCCAGACCATTAATGTTTCAGATCTGCTAGTATTCCTCTAGGGAGCCCATAGATCTGTCCTTTTTAAGTCCTGGGTTATATAGCTTTTGTGAGTCAAAAGTTATTGGTTCAGTATGTGCTACTTGGCATTTAGCAACAACCCAAGTTTTGAAACCTAAGCCTCTTCTTACAGATTGGTCACCTAAGATCACAGTCCAGAAGGCATTGCTCCTGCTCACCCTCACCACTTTGTCTGGACTTGATGTAAGGCCTCTGTGTCCCAACCCCTTGATATTGTCGTTCTGGTGCTGAGCCAGCCAGTTGCTATTGCAGGATATCTGTGGGGTCTCAAATAAGTTGCTGTAAATGTTCTGTATCTTCACTGAATACTGAAATTCCTCTTTGAATGGGGTCTGAATGAAATTAATCCAGCCTCATTATGCTTTCTTTAGCACCACTTTTGAAACTAATGTATTTACCTGATTTGATAGTGAAAAAAAATGGAAATCTCCTCTATCTCACCACTTCCTCTTCTGGCATCTTTAAGGATCATCAGATGGTATGGTCTTTTCTGGCTTATCAGTTGAGCAGATATTTCTGTTCCATATCAAAAATTCCCTTGGCACCACACTTCTCCATTAAGGGAGCACTTGGTGTGTACTGTAAGAAACAGCTCATTTTCTTGTCTTTGAATGGACTGTGAGCATTCATCATGAAGGCAATTTCCTTCTTTGTAATCTTCAGATAGCTGTCCAGCTTGGTAATCTCACTCAAAATAAATGTCGGCAACCTCAGGACTCCATCTGATTACTCATCCTTTCACATGATCAAACCTAAACTAGACTTCTCCTGTGTTACCATTGATGACATTGGATTTTAGTCTCCCCAGATCAGCTGTTGAGAAGGTGGCTCTTTCTTGTTATTCAGATCTGTAAAACCTGCATTGTGCAGTAGAGTAAGAAGTTAACAGCAGATATTTTTTAAAACAGAAGAGGAAAAGGCTAATGACTGATCGTCTATCTACAAGTCTAGATATTTTCCTCTTTAAGTTCAAGGTGGAGACTATATCTGCTGACATTCAATTGCTATAGTGAGGAATAGTTTCAGATCTCATGAACTTAAAGATATTTCTTTTCATACAGCCACAAGAAATGCTTTCATTTCACTGTTAGTGAGAACCACTATTAACAGGTCTCTTCAATTTTTCACTATATTGAATGCCACTTTTTAATGGAATCTTAGAATTACTGGACACGCAATTCAGAACAGGTCCCCTTTATTTGCACACTTGATCAGTTGGCTTACAAAATAATCATCAAGAAATAACAGTTCTCAGTCCACTAGGACATGATAGCTGTGAAATCTTGCCTATCTTTTCTAGGCTGCATGGCATTGTCATACCAGTGTGATGATTCACATCACATGAGACTTGCAGACATGGATATGAGACATGTTGTAGACATCTCAGAATATGTGTAATGTCATGACAGGGAGGTGAGTTTTTTCCTACAATATTAGTGAGATCTGTCCAGTACTTGAAGAAGTATGCCCTTTCGTTTTCCTTGGTGTCCAGATTAATGTTATGGTCATTTGGCTCTTAGAATAAACAGCTAACTGTTTAACACCCAATAGCTTGTCAATGGTGAAGCTGAAGACTCTGCCCACTCCTCACAGACCAGCAATTACAGCATTTACAGCTGGATTTCTTACTCCATTTTCATCATCCTTCATGTCTTGAAGACTGGAAACCTTTTACAGAATAAAACATGTCTCATTTCAAATGGGAGACGTTCACACCAAGGGTAGAAAAATCTGTACAAATTGTATCATCTGGAACTTCTCTGCTTGGTGTTCCTGTAAGCCTGCATCTTTCCTTTAAAGCTTCTCTGTGATACTTATGTTCTACTTACCAGAGATAGTAGTCCTGTGTCTCTCGTAGCCCCACTGATGACCAGGTAGAGGCTGCCTCAGATCATCAATTCCTGACACAAGGAGTTTTTATATGTTATTCTCTGCAATGTCAAAGCTTCTCAAGAGACTAAAATGTTCTCTCTTGTGAAACACCTGGTGCCAGAGCGGACCTTGAACCTGCAGCTAAAGAATCTTGTGCCTGCTCATCAAAATGTTAGCTGCAAAACTCTTTCTTTGTGTGATTATGATTTTCATCTTCTCAGTGGTGATATATATGAGATATTCAGGTCCTTTCAATTAATGCTCCTATATGATGCCCTCTATAAAAGACTTTCCTTGCAAGCCCTTCTATAAATGACTTCAAAAGTTTATTGCCATCAGCTGGTATAAAAGGAGAGCACATAAACAAGCCAGATACTTCAAAGGATGTGGAACTTACTGGTAGTTGTCAGACCCTAAAAACCATCCATCTGCATATGCAGACTGTTCAAAAGTTGGACAGGTTGTGTCAATGCACATGCAGAGATTCCTGAAGCAGGGTCATAATTTTTCATTAGAACACATCTCCAAAATGAAGCTGCATATTTCAGAGACATTTGCCAAATGACATCTTCGTACTTTTATCAAGAACTGTGCCATTGCAGAAGTATCAAATCTGATGTGGCCCTTGCTGTAATGGTTTCAAGCAGTGGTGTGAGATGAGTGTGGTGCTTGCTCCAAACAGGGTTAAAAGTGGTCCTAGAGTCCCCATGAGTTCTTCTCAGTGGAGGAGGTTTGTGGTTGGAAAGGAACTGAAGTGGTGTCAGGCATGCTTAATTTTAGAACATGCTGAGTATGAGAGAAGATGGAATATGTATGCAACCACTGTGGGTACCACAGAAGGAGAAACATACCCAATCTGGTGTGATATGCTTTATGTGCATACACTGTGTGAACATTCACATGAGTCACCCACCATGATGAACTCCTGTTCTAAGCAAATAACTGCTCCTTTTTTGTGTGTGGATGCTAAAGAGGTGGATCAAAATGTGAGACATACGCTAGCAGGGAGAAAATCAGGGAGTTCTTCAGCACCACCTTTCAGTATTAGTCATGACTCCCAGCTGAGACCCTCGAAAGCAATTCTAAGTATTTCTTGCCCATTTTGGGGCAAAGTCTGACAGGTGAATTTGAGTTGCTGCTATGCCAACTATCTGTGACAGAAGCGTTTTTCCTCAGCACCACTCAACAGGAGGCTTATGCTGGCAGGTGGCACCTAGCAGCTGAGAGGCAGTTAAGCCAGCAGCTTGGTATAATATTCAGCTGCTAGTTACTAGCTCCTGTTCAGCCACAGTTAGCAACTGTAACCATGTGAGATGTTTCTATGTGTGATAACATATCAAAAGCAGATTCAGATTTGACGTGATGGCAGGCATGAATGAGCTCATGTCAGAACTGCATGCGCAAGGGCTGGCATACCTTCAATGTAAGTGAAGCAATGTTCCCCACAAATCTAAGGTTCTCACTACTTGAGGGCAATGACATTGTCCATATGAAGCATTGTTCATACAGCAATGGCTGCATGAACCAGCTTTCGATGTTACCTTTTTCCGCCTCAGTTTTAGTTGTACCTTACAGGCCTTTAAGAGGAATTGTGTGCCAACACCCTCCTTCCCAGGAGGAAGAAGGTAGAGTGACACTCTTATCATTTGACGGCAGCTATCTAGAGTTCACTTTGTTCAGCTGTTTGTTGAGCCTTGGCATGACTAGTTACTGGTGTGGTAGCACAGCATTCATATACAAAGTATGTCAGATTCCCATTAAAACTCCTGAGTCATCTTAATGCAAAAGCTCATTTGTGGCTATGCTGTCCAGCCTCAGGAGCCAAATGAAGCATTGGGAAAAGGTCACAGCCCTTTCATTGGTTTCTACTGATACTTCCTCCAGACCTTGGGCCGTTACCAGCCATAACAATCAATACACTTATTAAAAGAGGAGAACCAACAGGGATTTTTGAGTAGTGACCAGCATCATTGAGGTTTATTTCTTGTCAGCTTAAGAAAAATTGATATGAACAACTTCAGTGCTGACTTATGAATACCCAGGCAGGATTTTAAAGTGATTTGAACACATCAGGTAAATAACCATATGCAGGTCTAAGTGTAATCAAGGTCTTAGCATTTCTGGGGTTGCAAAAACAGACATTTATTAAACTGGATTCAAAAATAGGTCTCACAGTTACATTTACGTAAAAATACATTGTGGTTTTGCTATTTGGCAACTAACATTTCTGTAAGGGAAATGGATTCAAGGGAAAATTCTGTGAGTTTGTGCTTCTGAGGGGAGTGTGTGGAAAACTGTGATATATAATTGTCCTGGTTTCAGTCAGGATAGAGTTAACTTCATTTGTAGCAGCTGATGGAGTGCTGTGTTTGGGAGTTAAAATGAAAGCAGTGCTGATAACACCCTGATGTTCTTAGTTGCAGTCAGACAGTCAAGGACTTTCTCAGCTTCTTCCTATTTCTCTATTCATGAGAAAGGAGGGGCGAAGCCAGGACAGGTGACCCAGATGGGCCAAAGAGAGTATTCCATGCCAATGACGTCCTGCCCAGGAGAACGGGGGGCTGAGGGGAGGAAGAAGAGGGGCGGTGGCGGGACGCGTGTTTCTTGGGGGGACGGTCGGGTTCCGGGACAGCTCTGGGTGATACGGCCTGAGTTGTGTGGTTCGGGGAGAAACTGCATTGGGGATCAAGAGTTTCATATTCTTTTGCTCTAAAGTCCTGTTAGCATTGTTATATTTTATCTTTCTGTTCTCTTAGTAAACTATCCTTATCCCAACCCACGGGCCTCTTAGTTTCTTGGTTTTGGAGTTATTTGCCCCTTCCTTTTCCCTTCCCTTGTTTCCCCCCTCTTTTTCCCTCTTCCCCTGCTCTTTTACTTTAAGAAGCAGGCAGCTGCATGGATCTCGGCCCACAGCCAGGCTGAAACCACCACAATAATGAAGCAATACTTTGTTTTGTCAGAAAATGGCTTTTGTTAGCTTGCAGCACATACCAGTGAAGATGAAGGATTTAACCATTATCTTTTCAACTTGTTTGATGTAATTATGTGTATTTTCAGTCAGTTACACTAATTATACAGAAAATACTAAGAATGGTCTATTAATTAAGTGTTGCTTTTTGGTATACATAACATTCATCACATGGTACGTGCATTGTGTATCCCTCTTCTCCAAAGCACAATCTGTTCCACAAGTATCTTGCATCATTGTTTTGTTGATTTCCTATATGAATGAAACAATCCTGGTCTCTTTAGTAGTCTTATTTTTATATAAACATTTCAGATTTCTTTGTTCTTGCTCTGAAACTTAAAATATACAGGGCAGGGGGAATAATTCAAGAACAGAGTACTATTTCTTCTTTTCCTAAATAGTCCTCTGAGAAAGGTGGCATGTGTTGTATGTTACCTGGAAAACTTGTCATACAGAACTCCCTGTACATTTGCAAGATTAAATACTTATAAGGAGAGCTATCGGACATTATAATTGCAGTGTATGTCTCTTGTTCTTTTATTGTAACATCCTGATCCTCCAATTTGGGCTTGATTCAGAACAGGCTTTCTTATATTATTGTGCTATGTTAGCATTTATAATGAATTGTTTTGCTTGACTAGCAGTAGATTGCAGCCACTGGTTACTAAAAAGTGCTTGTAATTGACTTTAGACAAACAAGTACCATCCAACTGCTGATATACCATTAGATTAATATAATCCAAATTAATCTATTCAAATATCATTAGTGTAAACACTGTATTCCATTTCAGTCTCAAGTTCTTTCATTTCTGTAGGCTATTCATTCTGTTGCTTGGCATCATGAAGGGAAACAGTTCATGTGCAGTCACTCTGATGGCAGCTTGACCCTCTGGAATCTGAAAAGTCCTAACAGGCCATTCCAGACCACAATTCCACATGGTAATTTTGATGTTTTAAATGTATAACTAAGAAACAATACAATAGTCTCCATGCTGTTTGCTAATATCTATGTTTATTTCATTTTTTATTGTCTCTTCTTGCATACAAATTTTAATTGAAAAATACTATGAAAATCAGAGAGCAATTTTGATCAAGCTGGGTTTTTTTAAATTCATGTCAAAAATACCTCTTCTTGGATATTATTGCTCTAATGTCCTTTTTTGTGCAATTCATCTTGATAGTCTAGTACTAGTCTTGACACCCTCAGGCTATGGGATTTCCACATTTCTTTCTTTTATATATTGTGCTTGTATATACAAGTTTTACAAGAAGTAATACATTTTGTACGACACTGTGTTGCTTGTTATGGAGATGGTTCAAGGTTTCCCAAGTCACAGCAATTAAGAATTTAAAGGAGACATATTAAAAAATGATTGTATATTTCATGGCTTGGACTTTAGATGTCATTGTTTCCTATAAATGAGGTTAAAATGTATTGATTCTATTGCAAATCAGTACGTCACCAAGAAGCCTGACTGGGGGAGAGGGAGGAAGAAGGGGAAGGCAAGATCTATTGTAGCCCAGAAAAGCTTTAGCATTTTCTTAAATGTCCTAATTCCTTTTATTTTATCATTTTTAGTGATAGAATTGTACTTTATGTTAGAAGGGACCTCTCAGAGGTCATCTAGTCTAATCCCCAGCTCGAAACAGGCCTGTTTAGATCAGTTAGCTCAGGGCAGTGTCCACCTGAACACTTGAACACTTCCAACAGCAAATTGCACAGCCTCTCTGGACAGCACCTTCCAGTATTTAATGACCCTCACGGTACAAACATTTTTTTGCTAATATCTAACCAGAATTTCCCATGTCCCAGCTTGAGTCCTTTGCCTCCTGTCTGCATTTCTGAGGACAGTCTGGCTCTACCTACACTGTATCCTCCACACAGGTTGTTGTCAAAAGCAAGCATAGGCTTTCTGAAGGAGAAAAAACAAAATTGGTTGGGTTTTTGGGTTTTTGTTTGGTTTACAAGTGACTTTTCTCTGATTGGAAGAAAGTACTGAGCCACAATTAAACAAGAAACCATTTCAATTGTATGCTTTGTTTGATTTTATCACTCAACTAATTATACTCCAGAGCATGCAACATTTTGTCAGCAAAAGGAATTGAGTCAATCTAAAAATGACTTAAGAAAAAAGTAAGCTGTTTATGGTCATAATGGTTCAGGCAAAAGGTATACATTTGGTCACATTCATTAATAATAGTTAGGTGTCATCCTTCTCAGTAATCTGCATGGTTTTTTAGATGTTTTTGAAGTGTGATCTGTGGTCCTTCAGATGTATGTGGCAGTAAAAACATAAACCTGTAATAAGTGTAATTCATTTAGGCAAATACATATTTTACAGAAATAGGAGCTAATACTCATAATCTTCTGTAGCTTTAAAGTTTGATCCTCCTACTGCCTATACAGCTGCTTCAATGTGCATGTGTTCCCTTATTATAATGTTTTAATACAGTTTTGATCTTCTTTCTTAGGAAAAATTCAGAGAGATGGAAAAAAACCTGAACCTTGTAAACCAATTCTTAAAGTAGAGTATAAGACCTGTAAAAACAGGTATATTTTTAATTCTGTATTTAATCCAATGTTATATTCCTGAGTTACAGTCCTTTTAGAAGCCTTCTTTTTTTCCAAACTATTTATTATGACTTTTTAAAGGTACTAAACCTATAATGGAAACTTGTATGTACTACGTAAACTAATAACTGCTGTGTGGGTTTTTTTTAATACAGTGAGCCATTTGTGATATTTTCTGGTGGACTGTCATACGACAAGGCTTGTCGAAGACCAAGCTTAACAATCATGCATGGGAAAGCAATTACAGTTCTTGAAATGGATCACCCTATAGTTGATTTTTTAACTCTTTGTGAAACCCCATATCCAAATGGTGAGTTTATCAGGCAAAACACAGTTACAGAAAATGTAAACAAAGAGATCTTCTCTCATACCTTAATTCCATTCCAGGGACTTTCACTTTCACAGTTGTCTCTAAAAGCTTGCTTCAGTATTGGATAGTCAGTGACATACATAAATGTCCATATATAAGCTTGAAACACATAGGCTAGTGTGAGGAAATATTGCTATTAATCAAACGTGTGTGCTTGTATTTCTGACATTTTTCACGAGCCTGAAAATCTACAGATTACTAAACTGTTGAACATTAAGCTGTCACTTATCTGTAAAAAAATTCTTACACTTCAGCCCAAATTGAACTGTTGAAAGTTTTTTCCTGCATGTTGTGGGGTTTGCCATATTCTGAAGTACATCCACTGAAAAGTCCGTAAATTAAATTAAGCTATAAGTCAAAAAGAAACTAATTTTAGCACTTCAAGCCTCAAGCAGAAAAGTGAGATAAATCTTACATACCTTGCTAAATCAAATGTATATTAGTAAAAAATAAAGTGCATATTTGTTTCAATGTCATGCAAAAAATTAATTTTCTGTTAATTAAAATGTTCAGTTAAGCAAAGTTAGTTTGAGCCTTCATTTAGCTGTGTGAAATACAGTGACACTTCCCAGTACTAAGTTTTTATTGCCCGTTCCCTTGCTCACACACTAATATTTGAAGATTTTGGTTTCACATGAGTAATTCCTAGCTACTAATAATGGGTATTCATAGCTGTCCTGAAAGGAAGGTAAATCAGTTGCTGTCAGTTTATTCAGCCTTTTGGCATCACTCATCTGAAAACTGTATTCTGAGATTGCGCATACTGGAGTAGTTTGCTGCCATTGAAAAGGCAGTTGTAATTCCACATTTGTGTTTCATAAAATAACTTCTATGCTATGTGAAGTAATGCACCATCTGCATCAAGGGAAGCATTTAATTGTAATTTTCATTGTTTATTTTTGATAAATGAGCATTAAATAAAAACCCAAATATTATTACCTAAAGAGTGTATGAGAGGAAGTAGTGTGTCAGTATATGAATTGGACACAGCAGATTTACAGGCTTCCTTTGAAATATTCCTTTGGAAATGTGGGTATTGTGTACCATCAGGTGGACTGGACCAGCTGTTCACAATCTGTTTTTGAAGAACAGTTGTACACAGTAGAAGACTTACTACCAAACAGAAAAAATACATTTTATGTATAATTGATTCAGCAATGAGTGATACACACAATTTATTCATACTCTGTTTCTTTATTTTCAATATGCCATCGTGCTGGCATGCTATAATATGCCAATTCTATTTCTGCTCTGTATGTTAATCAGCAATACTGCCCAAAAATCATTTCTCAGTTCCTGTTTAGCCCTAGTTTGCAGATACATCTAGTTTCTGAATATGTCTAGGGTTTGTACCTCGAAACTTTTATTTAATATACTGTGAATGTTTAGAGAACATAAGTAAGAATTCCTTGTTTAAAATGAGTAATAGGAGAACTCCATGTCTTTTATACTTGATTTCTCACTTACAGAATTTCAAGAACCATATGCTGTAGTTGTGCTTTTGGAAAAAGATCTCATAGTTGTTGACCTGACACAAAGCAAGTAAGTATGAAATCTTATATGAAGTTATTTTTATATCTTAACTGTCCAGCAAATTATAATAAAAATCCAGATGTTACGCAGTGTTCTCTTTAATATCTTTATTAATGAACTAGACAAAGGGGATTAAGTGTACCCTCATTAAGTTTGCAGATGACACTGTTAGATGGGAGTGTTGATCTGCTTGAAGGTAGGAAGGCCCTGCAGAGGGATCTGGACAGGCTGGATCAATGGACCCAGGCCAATGGCATGAGTTTCATCAAAGCCAAGTCCTGGGTCTTGCAATTGGGTCATAATCACTCCAAGCAGTGCTGCAGCCTTGGGGAGGAGTGGCTGGAAAGCTGCCTGGGGATTTTGATTGACAGCCAGATGAGTATGAGCTAGCAGTGTGCTCAGGTAGCCAAAGTGGCCAACAGCATTGTGGCCTATATTAAGAGTAGTGTGGTGAATAGGAGTAGGGTAATCATCCCCCTGTACTCAGACTGGTGAGGCCCCACCTTGAGTATTGAGTTCAGTTTTGGGCCCCTCACTACAGAAGACATTGATGTGCTGGTGCATGTCCAGAGAAGAGCAGCAAGGCTGGTGAGGGGACTAGAGAATAAATGTTATGAGGAGCGGCTGAGGGAACTGGAGTTGTTCAGTCTGGAGAGGTGGGAGCTGACCTTTTCTCCCTAGTGACAAACCGTAGCACAAGAGGAATGGTGTCAAGTTACACCAGGGAAGGTTTACATTGGATATTAGGAAAAAATTCTTCACAGAGAGGGTTGTTAGGCATTGGAATGGGCTGCCCAAGGAAGTGGTGGAGTCTCCATACCTGGAGGTATTTAAAAGATGGTTAGATGCGGTGCTGAGGGACATGGTTGAGTAGTGGATGGCAGGTTAGGGTGATGGTTGGACTTGAGGGTCTAAAGGGTCCCTTCCAACCAAGACAATTCTATGATTCTATGATTTTACCATCAAAAATCATTTATTCTTGGGAATAATTCACTCTCCATGGTTACCTCCACCTTAAGACTAAGATCAGTTGATCAACAGGAACTTAAGATAATATTTGCAAGAGCAAATATTTGGGAATAAATTTAAATCTGTGGTTCCTTCAGCACAGCTCATCATCAGAGTTAAGTAATACTTGGTCATATGCTGAATTATGACCTGAATGTGTTGTTTTGGAAACTGGATTCAGCTACTACTTATATGCATACCTAACTTCACTAGACTCCACAGGGACTTCCACTTAAGTATTTACTTAAGTATTTTAATAAATAATGGCATTGATTTATAGTGTATTTACAGGATTATTTCATGATGCAGTTGCTGGTTTAAATGACAGATAGTTCTTCCACAGCAGAATCAATGTTCATATCAAAGAGGAGCTATACATCCTGTAATGCAAAATCCAATTCTTACTTTTTTGTACTGCCTCCAACACTACCAGTAATGTACATGCAGATACATACTGGTATAACTAGCAACAGATTTTGCCCTTAATGTCTTGAAACATTTTAAGTGAATCATACCCTGATGTCACTTACTTCAAGAATAATTCAACTCATCCCAGCAATACAAAATGGATGTAACTGAAATCAGAATCAAAATTCCTACATTTTTGAATTGTGAATAACTTTGTATAATATGCCAGAAGTGAGGCCTTTCTTCTTATCAGACTGTCCAAACTGATGGAAGTGAGAAATAAACTGTGATCTACTTCATCTGTTACTGCAATTGTTCATTGTAGAATCAGTAGTCTACCAGCCCAATAAGTTAAGCTGCTCAATAAAATCCACAGTTGTGTAAGTGTCCTTAGGTCATACTATATATCATATCCATGAACCTGAATCATCTAGAAAATGTGTCACTTCTGTATAAATAAAATTTTTAGATGTTGGGAAAAATCAGTTCTTAATCCTCATTATCCTCAGTAATGATTCATGTGAATGGGTATTTATGTTACAGGAAGACTCTTGTCACAGCAGTGGAATTTTTATATTTTTGACTGACTACACATTGTTATTGACATTAAAAACAATACATTTGCTGAACAGATGAAGGAAAATATACTTTATAAGTAATGATTATACTTTGATTCTCTTATACACTTTAATGTAATACATTGTCTTTTATGGCTCAGTGCGTCACAGTGGTTCTAATAAACTGTCTTCCTTAACTAGTTTTCCAATCTTTGAAAATCCATATCCTATTGACATTCATGAGTCACCTGTTACCTGCACAGAATATTTTGCGGATTGTCCTCCAGACTTGATTCCTGTACTCTACTCTGTAGGAGCAAAACATAAAAAGCAAGGATACAGCAATAAGGTAAACAAAACTAATATTTTTTTTAGACAAAGAAAGTAGATTTACAATATATGTTTTTGAACATCTTACCAATTTTCCTTTTGCTTCATTAATAATCACGCTTAAATTGATCCAATCAGCAGCTTAGCAGCATGCTTATGGCCTGTTATTTGTCCCTTAGAAACATCATCACTTAATTACAACCATAAATGACTATTATATAGGACTTAATCATTAGGTTGATGGAGTTATGCCAGATCAGATTTAGTTAAGGGGAAGCCATAATTGTACAGTTCAAATTCCTATGGATAAGTTATCTCTATCAGAGAAAAAATGAAAGCATCATAACTGGAAGAGGTTAGCAGAAGAGCTTCAGTGAAAGTTGAGGATTGACAGCATGTCTGTGAGATTTATTCCAAATAGGGCTATTAGTAATTATTTTACGGAGCTACTGAAGTCTTAATGTTATGCTTTTAGAAATAGGACAAGCTGCAGAAATAAAAAGAGGCAATGCGATTATTTTATAAATTCCAAGCATTAATCTGGTTTATGTTTTAACTAGAACTAGTCCATCCTAATAAACAAATTACAAGTAATACCGGGTAAACAAATCTGACATCATCAGTTTTCCATTCACACTAACAGAAGTATTCTTGGAGGTGCCTTGTTTTCCATGCACTGAGAAACTGGGATCTATTTACTTCTTTTGGATCTTGTTTCAGCCAAGTACTTCAGAAACATTTTTTTCTTTTGTTTTAATTTGTCTGCTCTTCTATCCTTACCTCATATACCTAGTTTATCAAACTTTTCACCACCTACCTGTATTCACTGCACACTTTCTTGTCCCCTTGCTTTATTTGTGCACATACAAATATAAACTCTGAATGTAGGTAGCAACTCATTTGCCACCCACCCATTTCTGCACCCACAAGCATCTACTCCAAGTATCCACATAAGCAGTTTGTACTCCCAGGTTTTTTTCCCACCCTCTCATATTCTACACACATCCTCACCCATGTGTCCTGTATCTATATGAATAAACCTTGAGGCACAGACAAACATTTTGCTCTACCAGCCTCAACCAAGGAAGAAAACGGGAGTCTTACCATAAGTAAAGAAAAGGCAGAGAAGAATTGATGATTTCATTTCTGTAAAAGTAGCATAGCCTTATCTCATATCTAGAGGCATCATGCTTAGAAATTTGTTTCTTGGCCAGCTTCTTCAGTAGTCTTCATTCTCAAAACAGATTCTCAGTCTATTCAAACTCCAAGAGCCAAGCAATCTGAAAAGAGCAATAGAACTGTTTGGTAGTCCTTCCTCTAATTCCTGTGTTGGATTGTTCTAAAATATAGAACTGTAATTAATAATATTAAAATGTTATTATGTTTCAAAAGCCTTAATTGATAATATAAAAATGTTAATTGACTTTAAAAATTTTGAATGCTAGTTTGTTTTGATTTTTTTTTTTTAATTTCTTTTCCTTTTGTGACTTGTATTGCTTTTTGGAAGAATATGTTATCTAATCTGGAGTTTAAAAATTAACCAAGCAAGATTCCTCTCAATTAATTGTGATCTCTGTACTCTGGTTCCTTGTTTAGGAGTGGCCGATCAGTGGTGGAGCATGGAACCTTGGAGCTCAGACATATCCTGAAATCATTATTACAGGGTGAGAATGAAACTGAGGATTGGTACTTTAAAATTGTTAGTGTCTACAGCTTTTCATTGTGGGTATGTTAAGAGTTGAACCACCACAGATAACGCATAGCCTGGCTCCTTCATTTGAGGTACACAGGTCTTTCCCTTGTGCAGAATCACCACAGAAATTCCCATGTACTGTAGGAAAGAAAGTGTTGTACTTGGGAATGAATTACCCATTTAGAATTTACCATTTGAGGCCTCCATGTTAGAGAGCAAGTCTATGTATTTGTGAAGGTGGGGTCTTTGAAAAGGAGAGTCCATTGCAAGAGGATGTTTTGTCCATGAAGGGTATAGAGAATAGCATTAAAAAGGGGAGCAGACGTTGTGGTTTGACCTTCTGGGGTCTTTGTATTTGTGGACAGTTTGGGGATTTATTTTAATACCCCACCGTTAGTGAGGGGGTGGTACACTGGGATGAATTTCTCCTTGTGAATGGAGAGGCATTCCAATAGCAAAAAGGCATAGAAAGGCTCAGATTGCAGTAGAAGTTGCATGATCAATGCCTGATGGATTTTCAAGTGTCCATGCTGTAGAACAGAAGCTCTTCATCTTGTCTCCCTGTGATATCAGTCATGCTGATGATAGCAATATATTTGATAAATTTTTATTGAGATACTTAACATCTGTTTTTTAAAATCAAAAGGGAATATTCTCAGAAACAGAAATGTATCCCTTTCTCCAGCTTTACTTCAGGGATAATTTTATATTACTAAAAATAACAGCTGTAAGGTAATGTACAAAGTTAAGTTACCTCTGTCCTTTCAAAGTTTGCTACAAACAGCATTTCTGGAGTATGTAGGCTTGATGCTGGCCCACTGCAAAGCCAAAGTGCTGTAGCTGAAACTTCTCATTAGTATGGGACTAAATTTCTTCCTGTTGGACTTCTAAAACTGACTGGGGGTTTAGTTCTTTGTGGGAAGTGCATGGAATGTTTTATAAACCTAATCAAACTAATGACAAAAGATATTATTAGTTTATATATCATTATATATTGACAGTAATATAGAGTTACCACATGAGCAAAATACAGTTTTTCTGCTTATATCTATCATTCTCTGAAAGTAGAAGATGACCTAGAATTGCATCTTGGTTTAACACATTTAATTTTTATATTTTTTTAAGCCATGCAGATGGATCAGTAAAGTTTTGGGATGCTTCTGCCAGTAAGTTTCTAAAGTTCACTTTTGTATGATACTGACAAATCACACACACACATACATATATAAAAAACATGATATTTAACAATACGAGTAGTAATACATGGAATTAATTGTGAATAGTGAAGTGAAATTTCTCATTAAATTGTGGAGGGGAAATACCTATTGCTAATGAGTTATATTAGACAGGAAAGAGTGAACATGTTTCAGAGGAATAAAAGCTCTAAAACCAACTTACCAGAATTGATGAAGGCAAAAATCCTTAGGACATAATCTTCTTGTGTGTATAAAAGAGCGGGCTCAATTAGATCTAAAATTCAGTTCCAGTTGTCATGTCTCTTCTATTCTGAGTACAATATAGTCTTTTTTACAGCTAAGTAAAAATAAAATATTAAAATATGAGGGTGGAGATGACCTAAATCTTTTTCTCGTCTGGTCTCCAGTTCCAGAAAATAGTTGGGAAGTATTTTCATTCATCCTAGCAGGAAAAAGCTTCAGTAAATGCATGTTCCATTCTAGCAATAACTACACATATCAGAAAACAGCGTTTTCCCCTACAGAAGATAAATATGGTACTTTTTGGTAAAGCATATATATAAAAAATATACACACATTTTGGTTGAAAGCTCAAATATTCTGGTTCAAACAATCTGACTACTTCACAAAAGTTGCAGTAGAGTTGCCTCCTATTCTGTCCTTTCTGTGGTACAGGGATGTCTGGGTAGATTCTCTCTTTTGTGATGTATTAATCCCTTAAGAAAAGAGAGTATGAAATAAACTTCTTTATGAAACGTTAGAGAGAGATTTTATTTGACCCTAATAACCACTCTGTAATTGCCACCGATAACATGGAGTACACGCTACCTAAACTACATGCTAGTTCTACATCGTGCCACAGAATTGTAATGATTAATGGATAATCCATTTCCAGACAAATATGGGGAATGTTTACAAGATATTTTTATCTGCTAAACTTGATGACTTTGTCAGGCAGTTCTCTTTTTGTCTAATACCAGTTATTTTCACTCATTAGGACAGACAAGGAGAAAATGAAGATTTCCAAGGCCTCATTTCCCAAAGAAATTTTATGTAGGCATGTCAACCTAACATGTCTATGAGTTAGTTTTTTGTTACATAATTCATCTGCTTGGAAATGGAGGAAAAACAGATACATGCTGCTTGGAGTTCACTAAGTCCAATATTTGCAAGTTATAGTGAACACCAAAAATAAAAGATAAAATGAGATAAACGGGAATTTATCTGCAAAGACAGAGGCTTGAGAGCACTTTAATATGAACAAAAATAGGATAAAAACTTTACTGTAGATAAGTAGTATGGGGATTAGACCTTGTGTTACGCATATTTTGTTAAATACTTCTGCTTTGACAAGAATGTGCAAATGCAGGCCTTAAAGTTAGGATAAAACAATGCAGACTGTTGAAGACCCCAAGGCATTCCGCATATCCACTGAACAGGAACCAGCGTGCTGGTCATTTCTTCTGTAATTCTAGCAGGAACAGGGAAAGGAAAAAACTTTTGGTAGGGAATATAATCATAGCCCACTAAACAGTATGCACATGCTGCACTAGGAATTTTTCAAGAAGGTAGAAGCTTAGACAATCATGAATATTCACAATCTTTTCAACAGTAGTGACACTTTTAGTCCATCTCTGATGTCCTGGTCTTACTCCTGCTCTTTCTGATTTTCCCTTGTGCAGATGGTACCTAGTAATTCACAGAAGCCTAGAGGATCTTGCCTTGTATTTGTGCCCTGTGGTTCTGTAATTCTTCCAGTCCTAGTATGCATAGACCCATGATGTCCAATTTGAAGTGCCACTCTAGATTTGCCATTGGGACTAAGGGCATCCTGGGGGATCTTCCACCACCACAGAAGGCAGTAAAAATTATGTGTTCCTTACAGAAACACTTGCTGTAATTTGGGGAAAAATAGTGGCATTTTATATACTAAAACTTTTAAAAATACAAAAATTTTATATGCTAAAAATTCTGCAATTTATCTACACTGCAAATGTAATTTTGCTATGTTTGTCATCTGGTTAAGTAACTAAACCACTGCTTTTCTATCTTTTTGTTGCTATTGTTAAACCAGCTAGCTAGACTGTTCTGTCACAATGACACTATTATGTAATAGCTTTGCCTTTATGTAGATACACGCCTTTATAGGTGCTGGGTCTGAGTGGCTTTTTCTGACCTTATGCAGTTATTAATTAAGGCCACAGATAAACTAATGTACAAGTAGTAAAAACCAGGAAGGAATGTCAATAGACCAAAATGGAGTTAATTATAATCCTTCATTTACCTCCAGAATTCACTGCAGTGGAGCTCTAGTTTTGACAAAGGCTTCTGGATATTAAGCTTTTATATACAGGTATAGATAGAGATAAATGCATACTAGTCAAGAAATTCAAAAAATTTTAGAACTCCTGTTCGTTCAGAAAGTCTTTGTGTGTTGCCCAGGCCACCAGAATACTTTCATAATATTTTCTCTTGAAGTTCCATACAGTCTTTACATTCTAGAAAATAAGCTCAGACAAATAAAATTTTAATTTCACATCTTGTTAGGAAAATAGCAGCATTCTCAGAGCCTCTCTATTACATTGAATGTAAGCCTAATTTTGGACATAATCATTAACATACACATTTGACATCCTGTCACAGAAAATACTAAGAAGTATTTCAAAAACTTACACCCATTTTGGAAGTATTAAATACATATTGTGCCAGTACTAGGTACCAGAAGAATATCTGTATTGTATCATATGCATCTTCTTCTCCTCTTAGGCCTTCATAAGTTTCCTTGTTTTGCCATAACTGAAAAGAACCATGTGAACTGATGAATTTTATAACCGATTTGCTTTGTGCGGTTTAATATATTCCAGTTACACTGCAGATGTTGTATAAATTAAAAACATCAAAGGTCTTTGAAAAACAGAAACCGGGAGAAGGAAAAGCAACAGCTGAGATTGTGGAAGAAGATCCTTTTGCTGTTCAGATGATGTACTGGTGTCCCGAAAGCCGAATTTTCTGTGTGGCAGGAGTTTCTGCATATGTGATTGTTTACAGGTTCAGCAAACATGAAGTAAATACTGAAATTGCAGTAAGTTCTCCAGAATTTTACTCTTATGAAAGAACAGTTTCTGAATCAAATTGCCTTGCTGTGTCTGTGCTCATATACTTGAATAAAGTTACTATCAAGCTGTATAAATATAGGTTTAGGGACATTCCATTTTAAATCTTTTCAGTGAAATCTACTTAAGTGAGTGACAAGAATCTAACTGAGTTTGTGGTAGCTGACTCTCCAAAAACAAAACAAAAAAACAAAACAAAAAAAATATTTGCTTTTATAGTACCATACAGTACAGATTTAAGACATAGTTTCTTTAAAGGCTTTATGGTACAGTATATATGTTGTACTTACCTGTGCTAAAAATACTGGCTGCTACATGTTTTTATCAGATAATGCATATTGCATACATGCATAATACTCATGTTAACTCAAGTATTTGATCTCTTTACTTGATGTTCATACTGTTTGTACCACAAGGGGACTGAAAATTATCACTGGCTTTAACAAGAGTTGATTTTTTTTTCAGGCTTATGTTGGCTTCGTTTCCCTAAAAACAGACTCTATATGAAATGCCAGATTATTTTCTAGCTAAGCACTTGATATTTTCCTAAGCTTTCTGTTGCTTTATCCTGTTCAAATACTCCTCCTTCTGTCTTCACGTCTTAAGCAGTCAACTTACTTCAGGTAGAATCATGCAGTTCATGTTCTTATAGCTGCACTGCAGTCACCTTGTACTCATCATTGCTATACAGCAAGTCTGACCTTGGTTTAAGCTTTGCATATTTGCACAGGAGCTACAACCACTGCTAACAGTATAGCTGAACAGCATTTATAATGTAATTTTTTTTTCTTGAGTCAAAGTTGTTTAACAGGAAACTACACTTAAGGCAAAGCCAAATTAAACGTGACTACTGCTCCTTCAGGCTTATGATTCTTGGGTGCTGGAGAATAGTTTGCGATGCCAGACACTCTCTTGCCAAGAAGTGTTTCTTTGTATCTTCCAGCTCTCAGCAAACCCCAGGGGCTGACCCAAAAATTCCCTTTAATTTTTCACCTTCCCCAATCACAGGTCTCCTTTTCACACTATTTTAATATAATTTAGAAGTATATAGTTCTAGCTTGGCAAAAACGTGTCATTTTTGGCCTGTAGCCATGTGCCATCTGGTAAGGAAATTCATTACCTATAGCTGTTCTGTTGGTTTGCTCTCATTTTTTCCCCCAGAGGTAATTATTAAGGTAGCTGAATGTATCCTTTCAGGAAAGTTTTAAAACTAATGAACAGTAATTTCACCTTGCAGACCAGATCGAGTATAATGCTGCTAAAAATACTGCATTTCAGTATTCTTACATTGTTCCATAGCAAATGCACCTTATCTTTTACTACCTATAATTTAATTTCTTTATTTTTCCTGTCTTTTACTTTTGTGGATGAATTACATCAGAACTGGTATTTTCTAAAGTGCTATAATATGTGCAATTTAACAGTTTCTCAGGTTTCATCTGTAATTAAGGAGCATTCATATAAGGAATTGTTCTCTGAAGAGTTGCTTTAATATTGGCTGATCATGGTGGCACACTCACTGAGTTCCCCTGGGTTTTGTGCATCCCTGAGAGGGGACTCATCTCTTGGTTTCTGTATTCAGGCATTCAAGTCTTCATTTTTAAATTGTGGAGATTTGTAAAGTTTTTTTAGGTTACAGGAGACTTTGTTGGAATATGTACCTGACTTTAGACTGTCTGGCTTTGTCTATACTGAGACTGAGCTGATGAGTCTCAGGATTTCTTTGGTTCCTGAGGTAAACCCAAGATAGTATCCTCTCTTCAGCCAGCCTGAACTCACTTCAACTTCCATCTCCAAATCACAGCATTTTAAGACCTTGTGTTGGTTTGACTGCCTGACGTCTGGTTTGTTTGCCTGACGTCAGTCTTGTAAAGTTATTGCTGCAGTAAATGAGAACCATAGAGACTACTCAAAGGTTTCTCCATGTAGCAGGAAGTCTGCTGCTAAATATGCCTTAGAGGCATAGACTGTGCCTGAGATATCCCGAATAGAATTATTATTTGCATAATTCCAGATCAGATTCTGGAGGTAAGTAGTATGCATGAGACAAATTCTGCTTCATAACCAATCTTGGAGTCACTGCCATGCAGTTATGTAGAAAACATTTGCTGTTGTCGTTGCTTTCTCATCAGAATCTATTCCATCCTGTCTCAAAAAGTTATCTAGGTATCTGTTAAATGTGATCACTTTCTCGGTGTTCACTCTTTCCTCAGTGAAGCTCCTCTGCAAAGCTTTTGAGAAGAACCATAGGAAAAAAGTTTACATTAGTTTGAATGTAGAAAGGAGAATCAATGAACCTAGTGATGGGATGCTCCAAAAAGATAAAATAAAATAAAATGGTACAACAGGTCTGTATCCCTTCCAAGGTCCAATCAAAGCAAGGACCAAACATTAAAAAAAATTCAGTCATGGTATTAGGCTAATTTTTTCCTTCTCTCTGCAAATGGAAGATAGCTAGAACTTAACAAAATGGATTTTAGTAGAAAAAAGGAAGAAACAAAAAAACATTCAAAGAAGAATGATGCACTTCTAACATGGCAAGCAGAAGAACATTCTCTTCAATAGTTACTCCAGTCTGGCATGAAGATTAAACAGCATTATAAATTGTTTCGGTCAGCAGCAATTACTTCCAGGAGATTAGATTTTCCTGAACTTGATATTTCACTCATTAGTCTTCAAAGGAAAACATTGTCCATAGGTTTCTTAGCTGACTCAGGCAAAAAATAACCATGGATTTTGCAAGGAGAAAACAAAAGTGAAGTTTTGAGAAAGATCCTTTCTCTTCTGATTGAGCAGAATCACTTTTTCTGAAATCTTATTTTCCTTAACTCAGCGGTTAAGAAACAGAAGAGTCTTCAGGATTGGTCTTTATCTTTCAATTCTCATAAAACATAGGTATTTTCTTAATACTGTCATCTCCATTCTGGTACAGATGTTATCTCAGTGAGCCATCACTAACTAACATGGAGTTTGCAGTGTCTAAATCTGCAATTGCTTTTGTTCACTTTGAATTGCCACCACTGAAATTACTATGCAGACAGTAATCCCAAGACTTTAATCCCTTTGAGGACTGCATCTTGTTTTTTATTTTCAAAATAGGGATCTTCTTGGACAATTCATGAGGTAGGAAGAATTGCCCAATATTTACTGTGAGTCTTTGTGATGATTGCTCATACAGATTTGAACCCCTGATCCAGTTTCCCCCGGGTTTAGGAGTCCTTCAGTTAAAGTTTTCTGAATTAATGGAAAGAATAGAAGGGTGGTTGAGACTGGTTGGTTTCATTTTCCTTATCTAGACAACCCTGAAGGAAAAAAATGTAACTGACTTAAATTTTGCTTTCCAGAATTTGCCAAACTCATGTTCAGTCTAAGGAAAACGGAACTCCCTGTGCTTTTATCTCTGATTTCCTGACCCCCACCTATGGGCAAATTAAGTTGTGCATTAGAGCTACCCACAGTGTCAGGCTTCGGCGTACTGGCTAAAGCCTGTCTTAAAGAGACTTTTTTGTACTAGCAATAAGGAAGCAGGGTTGATGATCATCCCTTTAATGAACTTGCTTAGGAAAAAGTAACAGACAATAGGCAGAAAATTTCCATGACATTTGTCGTGGATGATACATTCTTAGCATTATGATGTCAAAATATTGTTTATTTGGAGGGTAATTAACTTGTCTTTTCATAATAAAGGCTAGACAGTTGTACTCTTGCCTTTCACTTTCAATAAAAGGCGCAAATCAAAGCCAGCACTGGAATAAGAATATACCTATATGTTTCTCCCTCAGCATAGGCTAGATCACCAGTTCCTGTCTGATGTTTCTGTTAGGCTGTGTAAATAACAAATGACACTATTCTTTGACTGTAAATGATGATGATAAATAGGGGGTGTATTTTTTTAAAAGGCTTGCTGATATTTATTTGAAGGTAACAGAACTTTCAGTAGCTTGCTTTATTAAATTATAACTTAGCCTCTTATTTATTTAAGTCATTAGAGGTACGACTTCAGTATGAAGTAGAAGATATCATTACTCCTGAGCCGGAAATAATTCCTCCATTTCCAGATGCCTCCTCCCAGCTTCCTTCTATAAAGAGCCTTTCAGGCAGTACCAACACTGTAGCATGTGAAGGAACAATGAAGGATAGTATCCCATGTCTTAGGTAAGTCTATTCAAAGATTTATCTTTCTAAAAAACTATCCTGTCTGTTGTATTAACAATCAGTTAACAATCAAGAAAAAGAGGTTAATCTTTTTAATATTCTTAATGTATGTAACGCAATATGAGAAGAAACCAGAATATGTAACAAGAAAAATAACTTATGCAAAACACTTACCAAGGGATTTTAAAAGGATGTGAGCATGGAGAAGATAAACTGTTCCAGTGAAGGTTTGACTGTGATTTTCCATTATGATCTAGGGGTAAATCTTCATCTCATACCCACAATTTTGAAAGGAATCAAGCACCACAGAATAAATTAAGGAATTTCTGAGGAACTTTGGGGAGGGGGGATCAGAAAGACACTTCCATAAAGAAGATGTGCAAAACTTATCCTCCTTGATTAATTCTTATAATACTAAATTTTTTCTTTGTGAAAGAAGTATATGCATTTTATGGTGTGTAAGGGATGGAAACTGTGTTCATACTAATGAAACAATATTTAAAACATAAAATTATTAAACAGCGGTACTGTGTGAAGCGTCTATCTGTTTAATCTCTAGAAAGAAACATGTTGTCTGCTAGAGTATAGATTGCCACTGGAGTAGATTAGTATGTTCTTGCTAATTACACAGATAAATTATGGTTTGAATAGTTTCAAAAGAGAATTCCTTAGAAAACTCCATAAAATGTAATGTCCCAACAGTGATAGTGCACAGCTGATAATATTTGCTCTTATTTTAGTGAATTTGTTGTTATTTGAGTCTGATTAGTAATAAATATCTCAACTATTTAAAAAACATTTTAAATGAGAATTGCTTGACTTTGCAGATACAGTGGGCTGGTGAGCTCTTGAAAATTGTAGATAGCATTTAAAAGCAGCATCATTACATTGTTCTCACAAAATTTAAAGTATATTTTGGCATCTTGTTCATTTGTCCACCTCAGGCAGTTGAACCTCTGACCTTAGCCATTAATATAATACATGAAAATCAATAGCGGAGACAGAAAGAAGTTATTTTAAAAAATCCCAATGTGAAATCTGCTTATGCCATTGGAATCAGTATGTATGTATGTATGTAACGGGTCATTTCAGTGGCTGTGATTTTCCTGTAAGGGATTCTTATTTGATTTCGTCTGGGGAGAAGAGAAATCATTGATCCTGGAGGCAGAAAAGCTGTAATGAACCAGTTAAGGTTCTGCTGGTTAGATTTTAGGAGTTTTCTTAATCTCATGTTAAACTGGCCAACTGATTTTTGTCCCATTTTACATAAAGTAAATATAAATTAATTTTGACAGAGAAGTGATTTTTGAAAGTCAAATTAATTATACTACTAGAACTGCTTGCATCCTCCCTTTACATCTAGATAAAAGTATACTGTGTACACTCTCATTCTTTTCAATAGGGGAAGGCATAGAAATACCCACATTTTTTCCTTGAACCCTAACTGGGTCCACATTTCTGTCAAAAAACTTCTGTTCTAAGCAGAATTATGATAATAAAAGTATATGCAGGTCATTCAGGTGGGCAACAGTACAGAGTTTAAGATACAGTCATGATAGCATAAAGCCACAGCCACCTACACATCAAGGGTGAATGCATAACTTGAACTATATTAGTAACCCAGATAAATATTTTTATATAGACCAGTTTTAATATTGGGTACCTTGTGTTTACTTTCATATCTGCTTCTCAACCTTATTGCAGCAAATGGATGGCACTCCACACTATGTATTTTTTGCTAGTCAGAATTCACGATGACTGAATGTGTCTGCAAATAGGTACTGGAAAGCAAGTGATTGAAGGGACTGAAATAATGAAAACCTGTCATTTTTCTGAAATCAGAAGTAAATGTTAGCAAGAGAGGCGAGCAGCAGTGTGGAATAAATATTGTTCTTGCTTGATTCAGAAGATTTTATAATCAAATATGCAGCTGTAATAATGTAAGAAACTGATATGTTTGTGATTATCCAGATAAATATTTTTGATGTAAATACTTTCATCAGAAAAACTGTACCCAGGATGTAAGTCTTTGTTCCTAGACTTTTAACATCATCCAAAAATTAGGTCAATCAAGGATTTTGACAGTAGCTCTGAAATGATAAAGAACTGTATGTGATTATCTCATGAAGAAAACAAGCAAATTCAGTGCAAAATACCAAGAACTTGTCAAGGAAATCACTGAGATATTTACATTCCTTCTGCATGTACTCCTGCAGTCTCTTTAGGCTTGTAACATAAACACTTCAAGAAAACCAATCCAAAACAAGGTGAAGAACTAAATGTCAATGTTAATGTCCAAGCAAGATGGTTAATGAAACCCGGGAAATAGTTCAGATATCCTTAAAGAGGAATGTGTCACAGGAACATGGGAATGACAAGCTAAAACAGGAAATCTGAAACTATTTTACTTCAGTCTTAAGGTCTTTTGCCAACTACAACTTATTCTATGCTTAGAGAAAATCCCTGTGTAATGACATCCATTTTACTGAAGATCCTCAAATTTGCAGTGAAAAAAGAAGGTGTTTGCTCAGGTAACAACAATCTGAAAGAAAACTTAGAAGGCACTTAAAGTTCTCATTTTTTTTCACTATGTTATTAAAAACACATTAGAAAAGCAATATAATAAAAACATGTTTTAGAAGATCAGAATTAATTCTGGAGTCATTGTCAGTCTCATTGTAGTTTGTTTAGAAAGAATAAAAACATTGCCTCAACAGGTAATTGTTGGAACTTATACAGCAGTGTGCTATGTGTTCTTGTGTTCTCCCACATTATCAGTTATCCGTTAGAAAACATGGATAGCAAGTATGTCTTGAGTTAGACTTAAGTCTTGCTTCTTCAATCTCATTTACCTTTTTTGTATTTTTTATGACACTTAAGGGCAGGAGCTGAAAACAGGGTGCAAGATGGAAACACCATTAGCGTGCCTTCTAAAGGTTTATCCACAAACATGTGAAGTGGAAGGGCCCCGTCACAAAAGATACTTTGGAGGAATATTTGTATAAAATACTCAGCTTCCACTTGCTGGGAAGTTTGTTTGAAAACAATACATCTTCATTATATACAACTTTTTATTTGTGGCTTCAGTTTCCCTCGGTCACAAAAGACCCCTTGCCCCTAACACCTTGGGTTCACAGGTGTTTGTCCCTTTGTCTTGGGTAATCCAGCTCTTCATTAAGCTTGTGAATAGTGTCACTTCAGAAACATATCCATTGTTCATTGATATGTATCTTATGAATAAAGGAAAGGGCCAAGCTTTAGTGACAGCAGAACAGGTTAAGATAGCGCAAAACTTTGAGCAGAGGTTTGCTGTTAATACAAAGATATTGCCAACTGTTGTCGGTTGATCTTGGGTGGCTGCCAGATGCCCGCCCAGCCTCTCTGTCACTCCCTCTCCTGAAATGGGCAAGGGGAAGAAAGTAAGATGACACAGCTCATGAGTAGAGATAAAGACAGGGAGATCACTTACCAATTACTGTCACAGGCAAAACAGACTCAACTTGGAGAGAAGTAATTTAATTTATTGCCAATGAGAAATTCTTGGAAAAGGCAAAACTAAAAACACCCATTCCCCACTCCATCCTTCTTTCCAGGCTCAATTTTACTCCTGACTCCTCTACCTCCTCCCCTTCCTTAAGCAGCACAGTGGGGATGGGAAATGGTGGTTGAAGTCAGTACATAACATTTTGTCTGCCACTCCTTCCTCATGCTTTTCCACTGCTCCAGTGTGGGGTACCTCACAGGCCAAAGTTTCTGCTAGAAAAAATGCTCCTGAGTGGGCTCCTCTCCACAGGTTGCAGCTCCTGCAAGGAGCTTGCTCTGATGTGGGATCTCTATGTGCTCAGTGTATGGGTATATGTACACCATTCTGCTCTGGAATTAAGGGAGGAATATAGGAGTGTAGCCAGAGTATGTAGGGATGCAATAAGGAAGACTAAGGCCCACTTGGAATTAAATCTGGCAAGGGATGTTAAGGACATCACCAGCAAAAAGATGGCCAGGGAAAATGTGGACCTACTGCTGATAGAAGTGGTTGCTCAGGTGGTGAAGGACACAGAGAAGGTGGAATTACTGAATACCTTCTTTGCTTCAGTCTTTATTGCTAAGGCTGGCCCTCAGGAATCCCAGACCATGGAGGTAGGAAAGAAATTCTGGAGAAAGGAAGACCTTCCCTTAGTTGAGGAGGATAGGATTAGAGATCTTTTAAGCAAACTTGACATCCACATCCCTGATGGCAGGCACCCACGAGTGCTTAGGGAGCTGGCAGATGTTACTGCTATGCCACTCTGTCACCTTTGAAAGATTATGGAGAACAGAAGAGGTGCCTGAGGAATAGAGGAAAGCTAATGTCACTCTGGTCTTCAAAAAAGGCAAGGAGGAGAACTACAGGCCAGTCAGCCTTACCTCCATCCATGGAAAGGTGATAGAACAGCTTATTCTGGGGGTCATCTCTAAGCATGTGGAGGAAAAGAAAGTTATCGGGAATGGTCAATATTGATTCACCAAGAGGGAAATCATGCCTGACCAATCTCATAGTCTTCTATGATGGCATGTGTGGATGAAGGGAGACCAGTAGATGTTGTATACCTTGACTTCAGCAAGAAGGAAAATGTCTTCCATAACATCCTGATACATGAGTTTAGGAAGTATGGGTTAGATAAATCGAGAGTGAGGTGAGTTTAGAACTGCCTGAATGACAGGGCTCAGAGTTTTGTGATAAGTGGCACAGTGTCAAGTTGGAGGCTTGTAGCTACTGGTGTGCCTCAGGGGTTAGTACTGGGTCCATCCTTGTTCAACATATTCATCAACGACCTGGACAAGGGGACAGAGTGTGCCCTCAGCAAATTTGCTGGCAATACTGAACCTATGAGGAGCAGCTGCTATACCAGAAGACTGCACTGTATTTCAATGAGACCTGGACAGGAACCAAATTAAACAGGGGCAAGTGTAGGGTCCTACACTTAGGGAGGAATAACCCCAGGCAACAGTACAGGTTAGGGACTGACCTGCTAGAAAGCAGCTCTGTGGAGAAGGACCTGGGAGTCCTGGTGGACAACAAGCTCTCCATGAGCCAGCAGTGCTCCCTTATGGCCAAGAAAGTCAGTGGTACCCTGGGGTACATTAAGAAGACTGTTACCAGCAGGTCGAGGGAGATTATTTTTCCCTCTGCTCTACCCTGGTGAGGCCACATCTGGAGTGCTGTGTCCAGTTCTGGGCTCCCCAGTTCAAGAAAGATGGGGAACCACTGAAGAGAGTCCAGCTGAGGGCTATGAGGATGATGAGGAGACTGGAGCATCTCTTGTATGAGGAAAGGCTGAGAGAGCTGGATCTGTTTAGCCTGGAGAAAAAAAGAGTCAGAGGGGATCTGATCAACACTTATAACACTTATATGTAAAAAGTGATGTCAAGAGGATGAGGCCAGACTCTTTTTAGTGGTGTCCAGTTGATAAAACAAGGGACAATGGGCACAAACTGGAACACAAGAAGTTCCATCTGAATACAAGGAAAAAAATTTTTACTGTGAGGGTGACAGACCACTGACACAGGCTGCCCAGAGAGTTTGTGGAATCTCATTCCCCTGAACACAATCCTGTGCAACTTACCCTGGGTGAACTTGCTTTCACAGGGTGGTTGGACTAGATCATCTTCAGACGTTCCTTCCAACCCCTGTTGTTCTGTGATTCTGTGATTGTGCTTCACTAGTATTTTCTCATGAGAAGCAGTTGTTATTTGTGGCCCAGACTGTTTGTTTGTTTGTTCTTATTTTGTACCTCCTCTTCTTAGTGTTAAGACTCGACCTGTGCGAATGCCTCCTGGATACCAAGCAGATCTTGTTATTCAGTTGGTGTGGGTGGATGGTGAACCTCCACAACAGATTACCAGTCTTGCTGTAAACTCTGCTTATGGACTGTAAGTAACTCAAAATTAAGGTTACATTGATTTAATGTTTATTGCATAAATCATGTGCTTTCCAATTATGTTCTGAATTTTCCTGCAGACAATTAAAGTCAGAGTAATAATAGTAGAAAAATGCTGCAACCCAGATTCTTGGGGGAAAGTATTTGAACTCACATAAAGATTGTCATACGAGATGTTAAGCTGCCATTCTTGCCCATATTTTTACTATTCTTATTTAAAGACTGAATCTTCTCACATTATCCTGTCTATCCTTTCAAATAAAACCTAATTACCTTTCAAATATGTAATTTTTAAAGTTACTTTGAAAGGATCACCAAGTTGAAATGCATTTCACAGAAAATGATGTGATTAAGTCTTAATTGCCATTTATCATGACATCATATCTTAGTTGGAAATTGTCTTCTGAGAACAGCATTTTTATGTCTGTGCTAATCTCTGTTTGCAAGAGAACCAGTGACCTGAAGTTGAAAATTGAATGAGAAACATTCATGCTAAATTCTGTATTGAAATGCAAGTGAGCATTTATTTGCCAATTTTTAATATTTTCTGTCACTGAGTCTCACCCAGATACATTAAAATAGTTTCCCCTGTAGAAGGTGTTACTCAAGTAAAAACTATAGGCTGCAATGGGTGTTAGATGTCTGACTCTACCTATTTACAGTAACTGGCTTGACTCTCTTCAGAGCTTTTTGAAATTTTAAGCAGGGATTTTAAATTTGTCACAAAACCTTGTTGTTTGGGGGCTGTTCTGTCAAGTGCTTTGCCTGAATTTCCAGCCAGTTTCCAATTCATGAACTGTAGAAGTTTCTTTTGTTTTACCATACCTAGATGCATTTGTGACTTGTGCAAATTGTTGGGTTTTGCCTAATTTTCTGCCTTGCAGGCTGCGAGCCTCAAGGCAGCATCTGACTTCAGGAATAATCACACCATTCCCTCACTTGTAAACTACTCTGACAGGTTGCAGTTCTCCTGGTAATCACAATGGTTTCTTCAAACAAATGCTTTAAATTATTTCCTTTGCTCGGAGCAGTAATAGTTTACAGGATAGCCTCCTTTAATGTATCATGTTTGAAGGACATGAGTGTTTCAGGAATAAATGTCTGTGCCAATAGAACAGCCCATTAACCTAAATTTAACGTTCCTACAAAAGCTACCCAAGGAGGACCTATTTCTTTAACTTTTTCTGCAGTCTCTTCTCTCTCCCTCTCTTTCAACTCTTTCCCTCTGCCTGCAACAAGGTACAATCCTATCTTTCATCAGAATTTTTGATTAATACTTTAGTTTTCTCCTGTTATCTAGCCTCACGATGTGGATAAATGGTGTCGCTTCAGTGTGAAGCTTCAGGGTGTGTAATTTTTGCCATGCTACTTGTAGGGTTATTTGCATCATCGTTTGCCTAAATTTTTAATTAGAAGGAAGGCATAGGATAGTGGGTGAGTTCTGGAGTGTCTTCACCCAGTATTCTAGAAAATAACAGGAACTCAATGTTTCTGATGCTACAGCAGCTGTGAAACAGCACTAAAGTGAGATATAAAGAAAAAAATTATCCCCAGCAAAGACAAAAGACCTCAGACATTGTGAAATTTTATTTAATGTATTTTGGTTACTTTTAACAGTACCAAGATACAAATTAGAAACATTAACACCTGTTTTATTTATGTTGAAGAAAATCATCAAAAAATTTCTTTATGCTATAAAAGTGGAAAAGAAAAATTTACAGAATGCTTCAATTGCCACTGAAGAGCTACAAGGATTTTATGAAATTTCTGTGAAAGACACCCATAGAATAGAGTATCTCTCAGAAATTAATTCTAGTCATCACTCAAAGTTGACAAATTCATTGTGATTATTTTCTATTTGATTTCATAAAGACTTGCATGTAAGAGATTTATCTTAAGCCTTGTTAATAGTAATGTCTGTTCAGATTTTCTTATAATTCCTCAGAAGTGTTACAGTATTAATGAGCAATTTCTAATTTTTCTTGGTAATTTTTTTTAGGTATAAGAAATACTACATCCACACTAGTGTGTGAACTTTGAGAAGTTTAGAAAAATGCAGGTCAGGAAGTCATCTGTTTTTATTTGCTGCCCACAGAGTGAATGATCACTAGCTCTTCTAGTGACTCATTTCCTCCAAAATTAATAAATTTCAGATCAATCATTTTCAAAAAGCAGATGGCTGTAATTTTTTTTCCTTAAAGTATTAACAAATGAGATGATTGGTATTTCTCATTTTTATTCCTTTATTTTCCTTCTCCACCTAGAACACAGGGACTTATGGACACAGGAGTTGCTGTCATACCTCACACTAGTAATATTTTGTTTACTTCAAAACTTTTCTCCCACAATGCCTATTAACATATGCTAAAGGAAAATACAAGAATGCCCAAAATAGCAAAATAAGTTTTCTCTTCTTTATCAGTCAAGTTGTGTCAAGAAACACAAAGACATATAAAACCTTGCACAGAATGGCCTTCTGGAAAATGTGACAGAGTTCCTTTTTGACCCAAGGAAACTTTTACAAATTATTTTCTTCCATTAACAAAATAGGCATTAGTAATTTCCAGAACAGATATTACTCTACATTTGTAAAACAAAAAGTTTATTCCTCAGTGCACCTTATGATCTTTCCACAGAAGCACAAAATATTGCCAAATAAAATTGTATTTGTACACACTTTAAGTTGGTATGTGTTAGTATGCTTAAGCTACAGATCGGTGTAGAGTCAATGGGGAAAAAATATGTTCATCGTTTTCCCATAGATGCTGTACTAGTCAGTGTTAAGTCAAGGGTAGAAAACATGGTAACCCATAGAATTTGAGCCACTGCTGCAGATGCTGCCTTTAATATGCCAGTCTTACAACTAAGAAAAACTCACCTTATCTTCACCCTTTACCTTTTCTATTTGCTATATGGAACCCTCTTTTTTGTAATGGAAGCAGAGGAAGCAATGGTACAATGGAGGAAACTGTTCTGTCTGGCCTGCTTCTCCTTCCTCCCTCTGTTACTCCTCTCCTTCCTTATTGTTTTCCCACAGATAAATTCATATATCTCCTTTAAGGTATTTTGGAGCTACAGTAAGAAGATTTAGGTGGAGGTGAATGTGCAGCTCACTCTAAGAGCTGAGTGCTTAAATAAGTTGCATCACTTTAAACTGACCACCTTAATCCCTTTTTACATAAAATGATGAAACTTGATCACAAATGATTCCTAATCTGATTGAGCATGGTTTGGGATTTTGAGTTTCGTTGCGGCTGTACCTGGAGTTCTTTCTATCTGGAAGTTACAATTGTATTCTGATAGAAAAGGAGAGACTTCTGTACAGTGATTGTCACTGTATAATATTTCTTCTTAAATCATGTCTCCAACAATGTAGTCTCTAGAGTATAGCATATGGATCCTTTCAGTAGTCATATGCTCTGTGAATTTATTTACCATTATTTAAATCAGAAATAAGTGAGTCAATTTGCTTGTCTATTTTAATATTAAATCTTAAATAGGTTTAATGCTTCAGTGAGAATATGAAGCAATAATCTTACCTGTTGAGATAAATAGGTTTCCATATGCTATAGTTAACTTCAGACTCGCTACCAGGTCTTACACATAGAAATATTTTGCATTTTATTGTTGTCTTCTTTCTCCCTTTTTTCTTCCTCTTCATTTGATAGATGCAATGTCTCCTTCTTCCCCACTCCCCACCCGATCTCTACCTCTCCCAAGATGAAAAAAGCAACACCAGGAAACATTTTTATGGGAGAGGAGGAGAAAGGGCTGTTGGTCCAATACCACTTCTTCCTTCTTTCTGAAACTGTTCAGAAGGAAATCAGTACATGTAATGGAAAAGAAATGAGGCAGAATGCTTCAAAAGGGCCTTTCTAGGCAGCAAAAGAAATAAATTGTTCCGTGTTTTTTTCCTTCTGACAAGACTGCAGTCCAGATCTTAGGTAATATTGTGCCAGTTGAGACATCTTTCCCATGAATCAAGCTACTATCAAAATGCCATTTGTAGAAGCATTTCAGAGGGGTCAAAACTGCTTGGGCAGGATTCTACTGTAGCCAAGGTGACAGAGTCAGAATGAAATTCTATAAATACCTTTCAGATTCAGGTACCTCCACAATACAGCTTAATATACCCTTTTATCATCTTTATTTATATTAAAATAATTAATTATACATATATTTGTATTGAATTAATAATAATATTCTATATATATGTCTAACCACTTTCAAAGATCTACGTCCAGATTTGTAGGCTTAATTTACATCATTATTCCTAGATTTATAGTGTTCAGTAAAGCAACAGTTAGACATTCTTGTGTTTTGACACAGTAAGTGTGAATAATTCATAATAGTAAATAATAATTATTGTTTGCTCCACTTAATTACGTATTATTAACCCCTTGAGGAACATTTCTTTTCTTAGAGTGGCATTTGGAAACTGCAATGGTTTGGCTGTTGTGGACTTTATGCAGAAGACAGTACTGCTGAGCATGGGAACCCTTGACCTATATGGATCAAGTGATCCATACCAGCGTCAACCCCGTTCACCTCGTAAAAGCAAGCAGTTTGCTGCAGGTAGGAAATAAATTATTGTGGTTATGAGCCTGATATGTTCTTTGGTTTTTTTGCCTGTGGCTTTTTATAGTGCTGTTGAAATGCATGACTATTTGCCAGGCAATGGAGTTTCTATAACTTGGCAAAAGAAACCTGACATGCTTTAGGTACTGATACTTTCTGAGAAACAAAATGTTTTATGAAATTTATTCTTTTGGGATGGAGGTCAGCAAGTAATTCCTTAGCTGAGTCTGTAAAAAAATCATAATGAGCAAAGCAGTAAATTGTTCCTCTGGCAGTCACTTGATGTGTAGTCTATTTTCTTTCTGGTTTCAGTAAGTCCATACTAATAGGTAAGACTCCAATTTAAACTTAATTGTATCTTCTGCCAAGTGCTATTCATCGGTATTTGAACAGTTCTGTTTGGAGAAGTGTAACGCCTGAGAGACATGTTATGTAGGCAGCACAAGTAGCTGGAATTAGCCACTTTGTTAGTGAATTGAAGCTCTTGCTGTAAACTTAAATCCAGCTGTACCCCATTTTTAAATTTTATGTCAAGAAGATCATGGTTATGAGTCATAGCTATTATTATGCATTGTGAGTTAGAAATACTAGTCCCTCAATGCAGCTAAATTTTACTGTATGATTTTGGCTATCTAAAAAAAAAAATCACTTGTATGAGAAAAATGTCAGAAGATCTTCTATGCTTCAAGTCTTCTTACTCTACATATTCCATAGTAACATACTAGACTCAGACACAATTATGAAATGTGTTTTACATAGCTGTGAAGTTTCAGAATTAGTTTAAAATCTGTTTGAAAATCTTGAGCTTCAAATCTAACCATAAAGTTATAAAAGCAGCAAATTATAGTGGGTTTATGACATCAGCATTTTCATCAGCAGACCCCGCACTAAATTTCTCCGTCGAGTCAATGGAAACTTGCTTATACTCCAAACAGAAAGTAAAAATTAGATAATAAAATCTAATTATTCAGGCCTACTCCTGTTCCTGAAAGACCATTTATTTGACTTTCTAGGCACTTAATCATAGCAAGAGTAGTTCTTATCTGTGCCAGGTCTTAAAGATGTAAATTTGGCACAGCTGAGGAGAGAAGAAGACACAAGCAGCTCTAAGCTACCTCCAGCTTTTCTGTCTGGTTCAGACAGTCTCCCAGCAGCTCCCAAAGTAATTTGAGTAGCTAGCCACAAGCAACGTTGTTGCAGAGCCCTGTGCAAAAGGTGGAGGGTAGATGATGTAGAAATAGCTTTTACCAGCCGTGTACCACATAAGACCAGTCAGTCCTGGCCAGTCCTCTGAGACAATGTTCCAGCTATGCAGCACCGCTAGAATGGAGCCTACTGAGGATGAGTAACCACTAAGAAGGAATATAGGAATATGCGCTTCTAGATCACTCATAGAAACGATGCATCTAAAAAAAGCCTCAGCTGCTTTCTCACCATCCATCCCACATCCTTTACTTTTTTGATTATTTTTCTTGTTATAACTCCCAATTGGAAGGTAAGCATCTGCTGAAATTTCTTCACCTTGGCTGTTCTAGATGCTGGTTATGATATCACTTCCTTTCACTTTAGACTGTTTTTTCTCTCTTTCCTCTGCCTGCTGCTGATGCTGGTGTACTGGCATGTTCCAAAGACAACTTTTGCATGCGTGGCCTGTCTAACTTTTATCCAGATTTAACGAAACGGATCCGTACTTCCTATCAGAGTAAGTTCTATAAAGGTTAGGCAAATAGCTTTATCATGATTAAACTATGCCTGACTTAAACCCATGTGTTTGCTTTGTAATGTGTTTTTTTAAACACATTCAGCATGCATGCAAACTTACTACATTTTGTGATGTCAACCATGCTTAACTTTGACAATTATCTTTATTGTACAGATATTTCAAATTTGTTTTCTTCTTTCAAAAGAGTCAATGAGAAACCCCCAGTGACTTCTATGGGGTAGATTGGGCCTTAGAAATTATTATTTCAAGGATGTTATGTTCTCAATGACAGTACCTTTCTTTGGTTTTGTATTCATTTCCATGTACATCTACTTAGATGAAGCATTTCTTGTTTTGCAGTGGCACTGGTAGTAGTTATTAATTAATTCTTCCCTATTTTCAGAAGACCAATCTGGCATAAAAGAGTACCAATTGGTGTGGGTGCTGTGAAATTTAAAATTTTAATCTTGGTTTGGTACTTGAATATTTGGCTTTGGGGAACCATCCCATGCTTCTGATCTTTAATGAGGAATGTAAAGTGTGTATAAAAATACATATATCAAAGTGAGCTATGAAAATTAATGTTTTTAACATCCTTAAATTTTGAGTTATAGTGATATGTAATTTAAATATTAGTATTCATCACTGCAGAATGTGATGAACAAAGCTATAATTAATATTGCAAAAATGACTGTTCAACAGATGAGCTGTATGTATGTTAATTAACTGCAGTACTTATATGTAATTAGGTCTCCAGGATGCCTCTTATTCATCTCTTTTTAAAGTAGTTTTCACAGAAAAACTGGATAGTCAATTTTACATTAAATACTCTGCATAGGCAAGATAAAGGGGTGGCATGTTTTAGAATAAAATACAGAGTTGTGTAGTTATTGAAATACATTTGTACAGTCACACCAGAAATTCTTTTCTGTCCCTCTAGACTGATTACTCAACAATTGTTTTCTATGACTATTTCTTCATAAAAGGTGGTGTGTTTAGGTAAAAGACTAGTCCAGTTGCAAATTCAGCAGTCCATAAAAAGGTTTGGTGTATAATGTCATAAAGTTTATTAGTTTGGTAGTGCTAATTTCAAGTCTATAACAGAGAACCTAAGGAACAAACAGCAGAAAAGACCTGGGGGTTTTCCCCAATAAAAAATGAATACATTCTAAGACCAAAAGTGGGCAACGTTTTCATTCAGAATGATAAATGCAGATGATAGTCTTTCATAGCTGAAAATATTTTATCTAGTTTCCAACTTCAACCCCAATATTGGAAGAGTCTTCAAAAATCTTTCTGGTATACATCACAACTGAAGAGTGTGAGTCTGGCTCTTGTGCAAGATCATTAACAGCTTCATTTCTTTCATCAAAAATTATTTGGTTGTTGCTTTTGCCATTCAGTACTTATGCAGGAACATGCACTGTATGATCTGAAAATGCAGCAGGCAATAAGATAAATAACAGAAGAAAAAAGGTATCATGGACTCTAAAATATCTTGCCAAGTCATTCTCAAATTATGCTTTATTATGTCTTCTCTGAGATACGAGTTTTAAAACGTCGTATCTCAGAGAATGGATTTAGGATTTTGCTTATAAGTTTCTCTCTTCTCATAAGGGATGATTATGGGAAAAGAAAAATAAATTATTTTTTGATATTGTGTAGTTGAAACTGATATTATTAAGGCAAAAGCAGGAGCAGTCATGTGATAACATAAGCATTAGGTCTAAAGTTTTGAGGGTTATATAAATGAAAATAGAAGATAATGGGAAGACGTAGCAGAAATTGATTCAATTAAGTAAGGAACCAGGAAGATAATTTAATGAGGATCAGTTTGAGAGAATAAGACTTGCAAGGACTGAAGCCAAAGAAGAGCTTATCAATGAGCAAGATTTTTGTCAGTCGTTTTGGAGAGGATTTGTCAGAAGAGAGAGTCTGAAGTATCCAGCCTGAATCTGAGGTTTAAAGTGTGATGTTCCAAGGATGAAACCAGTATTATGGATTGGAGTAGCAGGGAAGACATTGGTGCTGTTGGCTGTTAGCAAAGAGAAGATTAGACCACAAAAAAATGGATTTCAACTTGGCAAAGTTAAGTTTATATATGGACACTTGGGAGTAAAATTTAGAAAGGCAGGAGTCTTACTAGAGATGTGTATTTATGAATCATTAGGGGAAAAAAAAAATCATTGTCCTGTTTATAGGAGAGAATCTCCTCGAATGCTGGGACAGAGAGAGATAAAGGAGATGGTGATGTTTCAGACTGGAATGCCTTGCAACTGAGGGGGTGTGGGAGATTGCAGAAAAGAAGCAATAGGTTGGGGAAGAGAGGTTTCCCAAAGGAAAGACATAATTAGCAATGTCAAGGGCATCCAATATGCAAAGCACAGAGGTGGAATAATTTTTTTGAATTTTACCCAATAAATCTATAGAGACCTTGGTAAAAGCCATGTATACGTGCATAAGCTAGACTCAAGAGCATCTAGAGTCGACTTAGAGCATTGAGACAGCTCAGTCTGTGGTCTGGGAGGTGAAAGTGAGAAGGGGGAAGCAAGAAGGGAAGAAATTAGGAGAAATGTAATCAGTTCCAGGCATACATAATTGGAGAGACTGAAACATAATTGTCCTATTAAGAGAAGTAATTTGAGGAAAATAAGAGGCTAAGATGAGGGCAAGTGCAGAGCTAGAGCTAGCTTTCTGGTGTTGACGACCTGTTTCATTTGCTTCATCTTCTGGCAGCCACCTTCCTTTGTAGCAAGAATATGTGCTAAGTCAAATAAAGTAAACTCTTTCTACAGTGGTGTAGAATTATGTTGCTCTTTGTTTTGGGTTTTTTTCTTCAATTGAAATAAAATTGTACATGTTATTACACAGCGGTAGATAACATATCTTCAAATACTAAAACAAGTACATTTAGTGCATCAAGAGATATAGTGTTTGCAGCAAAACATAAAAAAATCCAACTTGCAAAAGCAATTTGCATCTTCTACAAGCAATTCATACCATCTGTTGGTAAAACAAGAAAATAAATAGTCTTTATGAGGCATCTGAAAAGTCAGCAAGTGTAAAAGTTGTTGATCCATTGGAAAATAATGTTCAGAATGTAGATTCTTCAGTGAGAACTCCTTGTTCCTCTTTCAGGTTGGTCCCTTGAGAGGATGTGAGAAGTAACCTTGGTCTGAAAGGAGGACACAGAAAACTCTATGTTATGAATCATTACGCACTAGTTATTGACACTTTAAATCACACCTGACAACACAGTAGAAGCTAATATAGCTTGAGTTTAAAGTTGGCAGCTATATCCCAAACTGTCATTTCCAAAGAATGCATCATATTTTAACATAAAGAATATATATGGTAATTCAGTGTGAAGATGATGGATTGAGATAACACTGGGCTTATTTACTGGCTTGTGAATATTTATTGTAATTTATTTATAATTTGTTTATTTATAAACCAAGATGTGTTGGCTTTGGGTGCTTTTAAGTAAATGTTTAATCTGACTCATTTAATCATAGGGATAGCAATTTAAAATTTAAAAAATAATTGTAAATTAAACTGTGAGTTCATAAAAGTTTTTACCCCATACTAGGCAGTACGTTTTTGATCCCTTAATGAAGAGGAAATGGCAATCACAGTAAACTTTTAAAAGTATCAATGGGTTATGTCTCTAAAAAAGTTTTAGTGCCTTATGTGATATACTTACATCTTACACTACTGTCACATGTTTATTCAAATCAAAGCCCATTTCTTTATAATGTCAGTGGGTACGTCTTCTCACAGGTAGTTGTTTACATTGCCAATCTGAGTTACTTGCCTTTAGTTTTGCTGCTATGTTCTTCTTGCTCTACCATGACTCAAAATTTGCTGGCATGGATTTGTTGGGGTATTTTCGCTAAATATAGCTAAAATATATCAGGACAAAGATTGGGCCTACACAACTTCAAAATGAAAAACGAAAATCTTTTTTCTTTTTAGTCTCTCAAACTTTTAAGGAAAGCTAACTGCATGGAAATACTTACACATGATAAAATGTTGAAAATATTTAGCTTGGTTTACTTAGAAAGGAAATAGCTGTAGAAAATAAGCAGTACTACAAAGAAAACTTGGTTGCTCAGTTTCTTATCTCAAAGGGAAACAAAAGACAACATCTAATGGAATCAAAGGTACACATAAAAATTGACAGATGTATGTTTATTACTTTAAGTGAGTGATGATTTTGCAATTCATTGCCAAATAACATCTTCAGGATTTATGACTTTTTAAGATTAAAAGAAGCTTTGGCTACATGGATGGATAATGAGAAGAACATAGTTTTTCTATACAAGCAGGATTTATGGCAGGAGAAAATCTGCAAGTGGCAGTGCTGAAGTGAACCTGAGTGTCAGAGATGAAGATGTGCAGGGCATATAGAAACTCTTAGGCTTAACGTGGGGCCCTACTGCAATTTTTTCTTTAAAAAGCATCTGTTAGTGATCATTGTTAAGAGCTGATAGTGGCTTGCCAGGAAGTCTAGATTTGTAGTTCACACGTTCACCATTTTTAAATACCATAATATGAAATGTATCTTTACTGTTGTAAGCTGTAAAAGTGTTGCCAAACATAAACCATTTATGGTATTCTCACCATGGTTGCTCTTGGGTTTTCAGGACAGTCTTGTGATTTGGTACATTTCCCACTTAAGTCAATGGTACTATCATTTACACTGAACTGTAATATTGTTTCTGTAAACTCAGGGGAGAGGAAAAAAAAAAAAAGAGAGAGAGAGAGCAAAAAAAAACCCCTCAAACAACAAACATCTATTTAGAAGCAAAAATCTGACCTGGCATTTCATATTATAACTATCACCAATAGTAATTATAAAAGGATTTGAGGAATTTCATTAATCAGAATATCATAACCATAGTGTTAAATTTTTAATCTCTCCAATACTGCATCTGCAGAAGAAACAGTTTAATATTTCATTTTATTTATCCAAGGCCTCTGATGCTGTGCAAATATACCAAATTCACTCCCGCTCTACCTGGCAGCAGGTATTTGTTCTGCAGCAAAAATCAATTAAGTCCCAAATCTGTAGGTACATGCTGAAACCCCACAGTCAGGTAGAGGTACAATTTGCTGTAAGAAAGTTATACATAAAGAGGCTCTGTAAAGGCTTGCAGCTCTTGAATTCTGTTGTAGCTTCAAAAGCAACTGCACTCAGAATTGATTGGAATATAAAATTTTCTTACAGATTCTAGGTTGAATCAAAGAAAGAATCAAAGAAAGATTCAAACATGTCTCAAAATATCTTTGGTTTTCAACACGGACCACATGGATTGTGGTCTTCTGTTGTTTAAAAGTCAGAGCAAGCATGTCATGACTACTGACTTAACCGGGCCATTCAATACTCCTGTTTTCCCAAACCACTCTCAGGGTTGTTCTTGCGCTTATGCAGCTTTATTAGTGGTAGGACCTTTTTATTCTGCTTGTTTGGGCTCTGGATTCTCAATTCAAAATTGCATTGTAATAAAAATATCAGTACCTACATTGAGATCCCACCATTTTTAGTACAAAGAGAACATCACTGGTGACAGAGTAGCAGCAGAACTGTTTGAATTTCAGAGATGAGGGTGTCTGAGCACGAGGGTCTAGAAGCTGTAAAAATGAAAACACATCAAGTTACAGGTAATTAAAGCATTTTGAAAGGTCATGATAGGATGTTGGACTTCCAGGATACAACATCAGCAGAGTCTGTGTAAGCACAGTACCGGTACTACAGTAATGCACATCTGAACGTGGGCTGGTGTTTGGTAGGCTCTATGGCCTGGGTGCTATGAGTACTCGTTGCTAGCAGATGGATGTATGGTGCTGGGCTGTCTGACAGTCCCAAGTAGCCTGTGGCATGAAGTGTCAGAGCTCCTTGTAACAAGTGTGAACCACTTGGTGGAGGTGATGTAGGGCACCATGGGATATATACAAGGGTATCCTTAAATAAGTATGGCAGTGTTCAGCTCAACAGTTAGCCCATGGTAAAGGATAGCATGAGCTCAGACTTTCCCTCCCTAACATGCCAAAAGGCATGTTTAAACTTGTGTATGCAGCCTGTGCCAAAGATGGGTCTTAGTTTGACCACAGAAACAAGCCCAAGCTTAAGGAGCATAAACTAAGATTACTATACTTGTTGCTGTCTTCCATAGTAAACTGCTAAAAATCATTTCTTCACAAACATGTATTAACAATATATAATGCATCTTGTCTGGAAATTCTGTTCTGTTCAGACAGCATTATCATTGCCTCTGTGTCCTTCAAAATCATGTGTGAATTCATTTAAAAGTTCATAGTAGTGGTGATATTTTTGTATTCATTTTCTTCTTTCACCATTATTATTGTCTTTTTTTTCTCTTTTCTTTTTTCCTCCCTGCATTCTGCAGCAGTTGAAAGCATGGAGTTGTTTCCACATCAGTTTAACAGGGATGGATGAGTTTGATTCGTATCACAGACATCTAAATTTTAAACTATATTTACTTGTTTTCTCTCATTAGATACAGTCACTTTTTGTCTTCCCTGAGGCACTCAGAACACAAACCTGAGTTAACAAGAGGTGTGATTTTTTTTTTTTAAACCAGACCTAAATTTCCTGCAGTGACAGCTTGATAATTGCACTTACCTGCAATAAATATTTCCCTCACATTTCACACTATTCCTTTCTCCAAACTGACTTTAAAGTGCAGAATATCATCAACCAAGAAAGTTGAAGCATGCCCTCTTAGATTGTAACTTAACTTTTCAACTCCATTTTTTCAGGCCTGACTGAACTCAGTGACAGTCCAGTTTCCCTGGAGCTAGAGCGTTGCAAGTCTCCCACTTCAGGTAAAGGTGATTGGCTTCTCTTCCTGTAGTCTGTATAAGCCATTCATGTCATGCATCACTGTGTTTCATTAAGCCCTAAGAAGTGAAGTGCATACTTACAGTTCCGAAGAGAAGAAATTGATGGAGAAGGGCCTATTACATAGCACAATGGAATCCTAAGTCTGTTTGCTTTAAGAAAAATTAAATGTGTGTTGTGCATCTTGAGGTGAAAAGTATGAAAACATTTAAATTAGTAACATCATGCAGATGTAGTCCTATGTCCTCCTATTAGAGGCTCCTTTATTTTCTTAAAAGGCTTTCTGACTTCCTTTTTTTCAGTAGGGAGTCCTTATAATTTTATATCTATATTATGTGTAAGTGCACATAGAGAATTTATTTGGAAAACAGCAATATTAATTTTCACCATTAGAACCCACCAGTGCCTAAGTTACATTATATACAGTGGAAGCATAGCCTCAAATAAAAACAATCGCTTACCAACCACACTTTGACCCAGCAGTGAAATCTTGGCCTTTTAAAAATTTATAAATGTTTCCCATTTTACCCATAGTCCTTCAGAAGGTGGAGTTCATCTCCTTCCTAGAGACTTTTTCTGCAAGTGCCTAGTCTGTATTGATCTCTTTAATGTGAGTTCTCTATCTTAAAGATCGTTGCTTAGAGCTGTTTTCTAGTAGTTTACTTTTAAATATGATAGAAAAAAGCTGGTGTGGCTGTAATAAATTCATTTTACTTGTGATATGCATATCACACTACTTTTCCTTGTAGTTTGGTAAGTATTGATAGATACTTTTTTCTTCTTCTCCTTAGTTATGGTAACAAATCCCCACAAATATGCTATTCAAATCCTCTGTTTTTATTTCACCTATTTTATTATAACAGGACACATTAATCTTGAATGGAGGCCGCTAATTAGTAGTTTACAAAAAGCTGGAACCGATAAAAGTGCTTTCCTTACACATCAAGAACTAAAAGAAAACAGCTGTTTTGAAAATGTATTTCCTCATACTATCTGCAACCCAAATTCTGTAGACATGGGAATATTAAAATGAAATAGGCTATAATAATAGCAGTATAACAATAGGAGCTCAAATTCTTGGGCTAGGCATCAGAAACACTGATACGGGCTTTAAAATCAAATATTTTATAACCTAGTACAATTTGTTTATTGTTTGTCTCACTGGGATCCATCTTCTCACTCTTTTGTCCAGAAGCAAGCTACACTTTTTGTTTTGGCTGAAAATCAAGAGATCACTAACTTGGTAAACACATGCTTAGTTTTATAATGAGTGACTCCTATGGTACCTTATTTTTTCTGCAGTTAATTGCAGAATATATCTTTCAGATAAATTTAACATAATTTGCTTGAAAAGAATTATTATTCTTTTCTGTTTTGAAGACCATTCAGCAGGGAAAACATGGCATTATTAATGTTTCCTACTTTAGCCCTTCCATGTTGTTTTCCAAGCTATATTTGAATCTTTTAAAAGTGAAATCAGGTGCAATTTTGCAGGCAGTAACTATTATTAGAATTAACTGCTGTTTAAAATAGAAGTTACTTTTACTGTGGCTGGTATTTTTTTTTAATTAATGCTTTGGCATACATGTTCTAAAATTGGGCAAAATCCAGCCTCATCATCTGGAGTGACCGACCTCCAAGAACTTAGGAGTGGAACTACCTTGTACTCATCAACATGGCTTCTCAGTTACACCAGCCTTTGCACTGGCTAACATTTCTTTCTCATACAACACAACTCATTGATCTGCAAGGTTACAGATTTATCAGGCAGGGTCCTTCTACTTTCAGTCTTGCCTTTGATCTTTTTACAGTTCATGGCACACAAGCTTCACAATGGAAGTGTGCTGTACTCCGTACAGTCCTATGATGCCTGTCTTTGTAAAACCAGTGGCCATATACCAAGGCTTTATCCTTCATAAATTTAGCAGAAACAGAAAGAACACTTAATTGCTGAATCAAATGATTTAAGTTGCTGCCCAACAAAAGTCCTATGGGTATGAATACTTCACCAGCTCATGAGGTTGCAAAGACAGAAGGAACAGAATTTGATTTTTTGCAGTTCATTATGGTTGCCAGACCACATCCACATCGCTGCTTCACCTGACAATGAAGTTCATGCAACACACAATGCATATACAATGAACAGAGGACACTAGTCTATGTGTCAAACATTTCACACATGATGGCACGGTGGGGAGCAACTTCATTCTTATGTGCTCAGATACATACTTTGAGACTCCAAGACAACGCTTAGGAAGAATCTTTCCAGCACACTAATTACCAATGTAGATGAAAACACTTTTCCATCTGAGAGAGCCACTAGTAACTTGCTCACATTTCAGTTCCTGCCAGGCCCATAAGAATAGTGTTGATAAAGGCTTCTTGGAGAACTTGAAAAAATCTCCTGTATCTGCATCTCCTGGTCTGATCCTAAAGATTGCTTAGCCTGCTTGAACCCTCTTGTTTTCCCTGAAAAAAGTATTTTGCCTGTAACATCCTATTGCTTGTCAATGTTTTAACCTCTGTCTAAGCTACTATGAAGCCAGCCTAGGTCTACACAACAATAGCTTTGTTGTTTCTCTTCTCCCCTGCCTCAAATCAAAGTTAGACATTTGTGTTCTATCACTGGTATGAGTGTTGGAGCACTGGGTAATAGACTCACTGCTGAAGAATACTCTTTATTTTATATCAGGGATGGTTTCTGATTCACTGCAAATTCAACTTCTTCAATTAAGCAATATTTTAAACATGTTTCACAAGACTGTCTTTTCAGATGTTTCTCCTGTACTATTTACTAAAGCATGACTTTACAGTATAAGTGAAAAATCATATTCCTGTTCTGAACACCTTCAGACTAGAACATGAAATTAAGCCATTTGATGAAAATTTCTCTGAAATTCACAGTGCCACACAGGAAGTAGCAGCAAGTGAAGAAATACCAACCTTGAATTTTAAGAATGGTAGGTAGATGTGCTTCCAGTACTGTACAGGAAGAGAAAAAGTTAATAAAGAAATTTGAAAGATTCTGTTTGTTTATGAGTAGCTGAGTGGTGGCAGTTTCCACTGTAAATAAAATGTATTCCAGATATAGTAATATATATGAAATGACATTGGTAAAAATTGTGGAACAAAAAACTTTAAAAATAAAACCCAAAACCACTTGTCTCTATAGAGCATATTTCATGATCCCAATGATGCAGTATGGCATGCCATATAATGGTATTTGATTGGCTTACAAAAATCCCCTCAGATCAGATCAAGAACAGTCGATTTTTCAATACCATCAGAATATCTTATTCCTACTCATGCATGGCAACTTCTTTCAATGGATAAATTCAAACATTTCGATTGTTGTTTGTGATTGGGAGGTAAAAAGTTAGGCCTTGAACTACTTTCACTCTACAACAACATGTGAGAGCTCAATAGCTCTAAAACAAAATAAAAACAGGTCTTGCAAGCACCCATAATGTAAATGGTGCTATATCTAATGCTGAAGTTAATTACTATGTAATGTATTACAGAACAGTTGCCATTCCAGTAAAGTTTATTTTTATCATCTCATTAGGAAAATTTATTCAGGGGCTCTTAGGAATATAATATATATAATGTACATCATTATATAACATATATGTCCCTTGTTGCTTTCACCATTTATATGCAGCTTAATATCGAAGCATGTAGTTGAGAATACATTGTAAGCACAAGAAAATGCATCTTTGAGAGGTCATTTAACTTGGTTGTGTAAGATGCAAAAAAACAGAAGGAAAGAATTTCATCAGTCCGTGTATAGGAGTGAATTCTCAAATGTGTGTTCTAAACTGAAAGTGCACTTGTGTTTTTTCTTAAAAATCACCTTCATACTGGGGGCTCGCATCCAAAATGCTTTTAAGACCATAGAGCTTAGAGAAGGCTATGTAAAGATTTCCACAATTGATACCCATGAGCTTTGGAACATGTCCGTGATGGCAAGATTACAAGTTTTTATACATCCTGTGATTCCTAAGTGCTGCTATCCTGATTCATTCCACTGGTTAAATCTGCTGGGATTAGTCCCATGCCATGCCAAACTCCCACTTTCCTACATGAAATGTTTTTAATCAGCTTTGTTTCAAGAAGAATATTATCAAGTTTTTTTAACAGCTGCTCCTTTTTCAACTTATGGGTAACTGTAAAGTAGCTGAAGAAATTTGACTCAGGTTGAAAATTATATTCTTATGGAAAACAAGCAAGCAACACTGTGCGTGTGAAACGTAGAATGTAATTTATTTTGAAACTTTATTATTGATAACACTGCCAGCATAACCATTTCTATTTATTTATATTAAATGAAAAAGAATGTTTACTAGTCAGAAGGCAAATTAATCATTGTAAAAGGGGTTAGCTCATGCACTGTGGACACAAGTTGCATTTTATGACTTTTTATCACTTTTTCCAATCTGTGAGGGCCTTTCTGATCAGGTGAATTCACGCTTGCTTAAGATCTTGAGAAGGGATGTGCATTTAGGGGTTAGGACGGAACAGGGAGCAGGATGAGGTGGCAGAGGGGAAGAAACGGGGACCTGGTTTTGGGCCATGGTGTTTGGATCAGGGGCAGCAATGGGGGTAGCCCCCATGCAGCCCATAGTGCATGGCTCATGGTTCCAGGGAGCCTGAGCTCACCAACAGGGCCCAGCAGCCAGGATGGACCAGGAAGACAGGAGCTAAGCAGGGCAGTTCTGGGGAGGGTCACCAGGGCCAAATGCAGCCTGGCGATCATCAGGCAGGTCCAGGGACAGGGAAGGATGTCTGTCCATGAATCCAGGTCTGCATGAGCAGGGCCCTAGCCAGGCACAGGCATTGCGGCAATGCAGCAAGGAGCTCTAGCTCAGGGGCAGGGTGAGAGTTTCACCCTGAGAGTTTCAGGGTGAGAGAAAGCAGCTCCAGTGAGAAAGGGCTGCCTGGGGTGCTCTGCCTTAGACCACTAAAGGACTGCTGTGTCTATGCTGGCTCTGAGCCCAGCAGACAAACCTCCAGGACATTACTGTGTACCTTGTCCAAGTGAGTATCTAAATATTAGGCTCTTAAATCCATGTTTTAGCAGAAGGAGACTGGGACTGATATACCAAAGTACTACGTAGGCAGAAGCTGCCTGATAGGAAAAGAGCTGTATGAATTCCCCTTCATTTTGAAAAATAATAAATTCTCTGACTACAGTCCTGCTATAACAGCTGAGGGAAACACACCACCGAATATCATAGCTGTGAGTGCACATTTGTTTGTTGGTTGTGCCTGGGTGTTTTCACAGGGAAGATATGTCTACAAGATAGGGTGTTGTCCAGACTGGAGACCTGGGTGCTCAGTTTAGTTAGCTTCCAGGCCATACCTATGAACTCTGACTGTGCCTTTTCACATCCCACAGTTGGGTAACTTGACTGTTTACTCTTTAAGCTGTTTAGGGCATTGGTTGTCTCGCCTTGTGTGGCATTGCAGTTTCTGGCTGGCTGGCTCCAGCATGAATGCAAGCAAATAATGGTAACAAACTCAGCTAGCTTCTTGAACCTTTATACTCTACTTCATTCTTAAATCTGGTTTTCAAAAGCTCTTTCTCAGCAACATTAAAATATCAATATTCTGATCAGTTTAATAGTAAAATCATGGGTTTACCAAAAAAAAAAAAGTAACATGCAGAGCTTTAATCACAGTAAAGCGACCAGCTCCTCTTTTGGTTTTGTCCTTAAAGATGTGGTCTATTGACAGTGGTCCATGCTGTGTTCTAGCACAACAATGTCTTACACCAAAAATTTCCAAATGTGGAGTAACTCTTGGCTTCTTCAACTGCACTTCCTTCATTTTATCATGCTGTGCATCTTCTTTGTCTTTTAGCCCTACTCATCATGTCACCTACTCTATCCCTGTACCCATAAACCAACTCATCAACTGTATACTCCTTTCTGATCCTCAGCCTGTTTGGCACCCTGTATTACTTAGCTCACAGCCTTCAACATGGTCTGTCTAATTTGTGTGTAAGCAGCTGCGGCAGCTCCTGAGTCAAGCCTGTTTAGAGCCCTTCAGAGGAAGCAGAAAGTGCATACTTTGCATGTCCTCTATGAGCCTTCACGCAAACAGTTGGGAGCTATTCCTGCTGCTTTGCAGTTCAGACATACATACAGCACAATTTGGAAGCAGCTGTGGCATATAACACAAGATGTGTAATTCCTGTTATACAGAAACACCTGTAACATAGAAATAGAAGAGGTTAAATCACCACTTTGCAAAGCTCAGAACCTCCATGATGACAGCACTAATGAAGCTCCTCAGTGTTAAATGCAGTTAGGTTTTTTAGCCCTGAAATATCTAGCTCCTTGTCTGTTAGTAAAGTGTCTCACAGTCTTTCTTAGGAATTGGTAATCCTTTTTCAGAGAGCTGGTTGGGCCAGATGTTGTCCTTTCCTTTAAAAGAGATTGTATCACAAGTGATGCTTCTTTCTCTTTCTCTACAGCAAAGCACTGATTTGCTGGAGCAGCATCCTCCATTCACAGTCTGAAAGAGTGCATGGCAGCTGCTCAGATAAATCGGATGCTTTTAAAAGGCTGTTCTGAAAATCAAACTGCCCTTTGTGTGAATGCCTAAAATGGATGTAGGAGGTTAATGCTTGTTATCCAGATTAGAGAATTTTCATGTAGTGGTGGTGTTAGTGGTGTATGTTCTGATGTTGGGTTGATCTGAAGAGATCTCTTCACCTTGTCCCAAAGCATGAGTCTGAAATAACAACTAGAAATGGGTTACTGGGAGGACTGTGCTGGTTCTATAGATACCAAATTGTTGCTCAAGAGCCTGAAGACCTCCCTTACGCTTCCCTAAAGAAAGAAAAACACTTACTGTAGGTGCCAGCTGATGTTTGCTTCTGCCACATTACAGGCTTTGTAGTATATGATACTTTGAAAAAAAACCCCAAAAAAAGCAATAGACTTTCTTTTTAGGGGCTCTGTGACTTGAAATGGTGTTTGTTTGAGGCATCCTTCTGACCTAAAAGCTTATTAAATATGAATTACAAACAATTTATCCTTATATTCATATTGTCCCAGTGTTCCTGTCACTGTGAAACTTACCATGTGGGACTTTCTTTAGAAGTAGACCAGTTAACTGACAAATGCTTAATTGTTTTATCTCTAGTAACAGACAGTATGAGTAAGGGGTAAAAGCCAGAAGACAATGTGAAAAATACTGAATGAATGCAAGATGAAAGAATCATATTGGAAATTAAGTCTTCTGAATTGTTAATAAAAGATTTCTTGAGGCGTTCTTTAAATTTAGCACTGTTTTGACTGCTGCAAGACATGCTTCATTTCAGTCCTCTGGTGTTCATTGTTTTAAAATGTGCTCGTGTGTAAGGAAATGAAAACATTTTTGAACAGAAGCAAAATCGTCGTTTTGTTGCATAACTGGAACACAACAGATAACTAAAACTTCACTAAATTAAGTGCAATATTTTGATATCTAGATAGCACCACATTGTATCCTGAAGCTGCTGTATTTAGTTTCTGTGCAATCTGTCTTCCTTTCCATAATACTACAATAGCGTGTTCTGTCTCCATTACCTGTACAATATGCCCTCTCTTTTTCAAATGCTTTCTTGAGGTATGATGTCATCAGAAGTCATAATTTCATTGCATTTCTTACTAAATTGGTTTCCAGGTGTTTAAATATTTCTGATATGCTGCAAAATCAGCATTTGCAATATTTGCCTTAATCTCTCTTTTTTTTTTTTTTAATCATTCCTGTCATCACAAGGTAAGATATTGCAGCACACAGCCAAAGCTGTGTAAAGCACCATTCACTTCTTGAGAGCTGGAGTAATGTTTTTCCAGTGCTGCTTTGTTCAGTTACGTTTATTTTGCTGAATGGTGTACATGAAAATATTTAAACCGTAATTCTGCCTTTATATGCTGATTCTTAAAAAGTGCTAAAAATTTGCAACATGGTATTAACCAGAAGATGGCATGTTGTTTTCCCTCGCTCCTTTTTTTCTTTCTTACTTATTAACAACTGCCTTTCTCCTTTTTCTGTTGTTTCAGTTAAAGGATCAAGAAAGTTAAGTCTGCCAACAGATCTTAAGACTGATCTTGGTACGGTAGGCGAAAGCCAGCAGCTTTAAACTTCCTTACATTCATTGGCAAAACATTTTACCAACTGATTCATGAGATAACACAATAACCTTGGAGGTTTCGTCTGAAAAGGCTTTCTAAAACCCACCTATTAACCCATACAGTTCTGTTGGCAGCTCTCAGCATTTTGCTTGTTTAATATTCATTTATATCATGTAGACACATTTTGCCAGTCATTACACACTCTGTGTGTAATATTCTATTATGAAAAGGCTCCAGAACTTTTGACACACTAGAGCCATTATAACTGGTCATCAGCGATGTTTATCTCTGCCTATGACACCCAATGCATGCACCAGTCTGTATTCTTTATTTGATGTACAGATTCTGTGCCACAACAGCAGTAAGATGGTTGGACATGTTTATTTTATGGTCTTGTTGAACTTCTGAGAAATCAGATCAGAAATCACTCATATGTGTCTCAGTTCTCTCCTTGAACCTAATCTCAGCCAACCGTTAAGTACACAGTTTGCTATAACAGTTTTTCTCAATTCTTTAATACTTCAGTGGAAATGCATAGTAAGGGAGAGCAGAAATTTCACCTCCAAAACCTAAAATGAAAATTCAACATCTTGCATCAACATCGTAAACCTAAAAATGTTTGGGGCAGATCATTCCCCATAAATACCCACATAAAGACGATTTCTCCTGGCATTTGGGTTGGAATATGTGGTTCACACAAAGATTTTTGTAATTGTCTTTGAATATTCTCAGTCTGAAGGAGTCCTTTCTAGTTTCGCTCTCCTGGGCAGTTTCTCATGTTAGATCACTGAAAAAGCCATGTAGCCATGCCTCATTATGTTGAGCGTCGTTTTGGAGATAGAAATTAAAGTTGGATCACATCCTTGCATAAAGCAGATAAACCTAATTTCTGCCACTAGGAATTGGGTGCCTGTATTAACCAACGTAGCACTGTTCCCCAAGGCAAAAGTCAGAGAAATAAATATGTCTTCCACATTATAAATGACTGAGGAAGTTAGAAAATCACTAATAGCTCCCAATAAAATAAATGTTGAAAAATTAATTGGGAAATTAAGCCCAGATTGTGCAGATTTCAGCATACAGAGTGATTTAGTTGAAATAACTTAAAAGCAATGTTTGAGAAATTAGGAATGTAGGAATACACCCAAAAAAAACCCCAACAACTGGAGTGGAAAATTGTAGTACTGATAATACTCCAGAAAGGTAAAATGAATGATGTAGAATGAATGTCTATCAACCTGCAAAATTAGTATTTATCACTAAATATTATTTCCCTCTTAATATCACAGCTATTAAGAGGGAAAGTGAATACATAGAGTATCAAAGGCTAAATGGTATCCTACAAATCAAACTTCTTTTTGTTACTCTTATTAAAAATATATAATCTTGAAGGACACATAGCATGAAATAGATTTAGATCATGATTCAAGAAAAAAAAATTATGTATAAAAGGCTGGATTTATATTTTTTTTTAGGAAAGGAAGAAACAAATCAGTGAACTAGAAGTGATAATGGCTTTATCAGAATCATAGGATCGCAGTATGATTTTGGTTGGAAAAGACCTTCAAGATCATCAAGTCCACCCATCTATCCAGCCCTACTAGGTCCAACACTACACCATGTCACCAAGCACAACATCTACTCTTCTTTTAAACACCCCCAGGGGTGGTGACTCAACCACCTCCCTGGGCAGCCTGTTCCAGTATCTGACAACCTTTTCAGTAAAGAAATTTTTCATAATATCCAATCTAAACTTACCCTGACACAACTTCAGACCATTTCCCCTTATCTTGCCACTGGCTACCAGGGAGAAGAGACAAACCCCCACCTCACTACAACCATCTTTTAGGTAGTTGTAGTGAGCAATGAGGTCTCCCCTCAGTCTCCTTTTCTCCAGACTAAACAATTCCATCTCCCTCAGCCACTCCTCATAAGATTTGCTTCTAAACCCTTCATCAGCTTTGTACCCATCATACGATACTATATTGTATAATATAGGAATCAGAATTAAGATTCAATTCTGTTCAGCATCTTGAGACAAACAACTTTTACAGTCACATACCAGAGAAAAAAGCTTCCTTCCTGTCAGCTTTCCTGTAATCATGCTGGGAGCCAGACAATATTTTATGCACTGCTTAGAATATACTGACTAATTGATGGCAGATTTATGTTTTAGAAAAACAAAACAAAACAAACAAACAAACAAAAACACCCACAAAAGCCTAAGGATTGGGGAGCAGGATAATTAAGGAAAGCTGTAAAAGTATGGCAGTTACTCCTGATAAATCAACTGCAGAGGAAAGGTTTTTAAAAAATCCCTAAACTAAAACTGAAACAAACCAAAAAGTTTAAATTCTCCTTCGTGATTCTTAGAAGGGCAAAAAATTCCTGTTGATTATTCTAGCCATTAAATCTGTGCTAAATTGTAGATAGCATAGTTTACAAAAGGCTGGCAAAAACCTTTTCTTTTTCTCCAAGGCACAAAATTTAAATGAAAGTTCCTGGAAACAGTGATGAATAATGCCTATATTTCATTTTCCTCTGCTCCAAAATGTCCCGGATACATTGTCAGAGCTCTTAAAGATTATTTATCTACTATCTGGCTGTTGCTTGAGATTGTACCCATAGCCTGATTATTAAGGGGATAACAATACTCTCAGTGAGCCCACAATTCTTGTAGATATTCAGGTCACTTTGAAACAGTAAGATACTGTACAACCATCCCATTGGCCCTGGCTCATGGCTTTTTACAGAGTGCTGCTACATTGACTGCTCTCAGCACTGAACGCAGTTAATTGGGAAATACATTAGTATTTGGCAGCTTACACAGTTCTGCTCCATTCATGGGATCTGGCTCGTGTGATGCCCTTGCTCTCACTTTGCTTTGAATTGTGATAGTAGAGGTTAAGTGGAAGTTAAATCTATTTCAGGTGGATGTGCTGCCAGTACTGAGAATTGCTTGGGGAGTAGTTTGCTAGCATTTAAGGGAATAATGTGTGAACTTAGGACTGAGGGTGTTCTAGTTAAAACTTTGTCAGTGTTTTCATAAAGGTACCTTGGGACTCCATTTTGACCCTTGTATAGCTGATAAAGTTGACCTCAACATCCTTCTATTTTGATGTAGTGATTATTATCTATCCTTGCTCAAGAACTTGTCACCTGTGGATGCCATATCTCTGCACACAAATGTGAGACCACGCCATATGTGGGGATACCTTGGGACTTCTTGATAGTTTTAGCTACTGCGGATCATAGCAACCCCATGTTTATTTGGGTTGGCCAGAAGGAGGATGTCACATTGCTGTTGCACATAGTGTACAGTTCCCCTGTTAATCCTCCAGAGGCAGCTGTGAATAATAATATCTTTAGTTTTGAACCTAGTATTGTCTCCCAAACTTTTCCAAAAGGAAAACTAGGTTTCCCTGCACTGTTGCAGTGAAATTAATTATGGGCCTAATCCTAATCTAATTTAATCAGATAATGTGGGATCTATCCAGACAGATAGAACTGGAGTTGCCTAAATTTGCTTCACTTGAAGCATAAACTTGTATTTTTCTTTTAGGAAGTATTTCTGCTCACTTCATTAAAAGCTTTCAGAGTTTTCAGATGATCACAGGAGCTAGACAGACATCTTAACTAAAGATGGAGATACTCAGTAACCACTAATTTTTATTTAATTGCTATGAACAGATGGTTTCACTGTAGAAGTGTATGCTATCACCTAGGCTTTATTAGCCAAAGAACAAAAGAAAATGCAAATGCAGACAGACATCTTTTGTTTCCTCATGCTAGGCTGTGATCTTCAAAAGATTAATATAATTTCCTATGCTTTCTGCAGATATTTGTAAGCAGTGACTGAATTCTGTAGCAGGTCAGAGTTAATGACAGCAGGGAAAAACTAGACAAACATCCAAATAAGCTCATTTTTTCCAAGGATTTGAGAAATGTCTTCTGATGCAAGGGCCCAAACCCTTTAATTCTCAAAATTGACTTCATAAAACACAATTCTAGGGGTCAGACAAAGGAGCTTTGATTGTCACGCTGTATTCCATTTTGTCCATTTTGCACAGTTTTGCGGCACGTGTTTTTTCTTCCCTTGAAGTTTCATGCATATCATCATAGAATTATAATGTGAAAACATCCACCATTCATTGCCCCTGTCTTTCATTGCAAGAGAAGTGTTGCTTCCTGGATGCCTCCAGGACTATGAAACAGGAGCTGGATATTGTAAAGATGACCTCATTTTTATTTTAAGGGTGAGCAGTGGAGTTACAGCAATTCTTGCTTTACCTTTTCAATGTATTTTACAGCAGATATTAGACACTGGCAAAGTTCTGTAGCTTTCAATCTGTTTTTGCTTAGTGCTGCATTGTACAAACTGATAGATTTTAAGTGGAGCATTCTGTACTAGTTTTCCTGGCTCTGAATCTGTAACTCTGTTTACAATGCCAAAGAATATTCCAGAATTTTTGAAATTATACAAGCTGCTTTCCTCCTTGGCCTGACATTTTTATAAAAGGCAATGCAGGCATCTAGCTGTAACAATGCTTTTCATTAATTACTTGGCAATATAAAATTGAAAATTGCGTGTATTTTTACATGCAAAGGATTTTGTGGACTGTCCAGTGTGTGCTTCCTTCCAGAAGTGTGGAATATTTTCTGTTCAATTTTTGGTCTGGAAAAAACAACTGAATTGAGGAATAATCTGAACTCTACTTGTAGTTAAAATTGTAGCATAATTAAGGTTGGAAGGGATATCTAGAGGCTGTCTAGACCATCATGGTGCTCAAAACATGTCTGGTTAGACCAGGTAGGTCAGGACAGTGTCCAGGTGAGCCTTGAATGCCTCCAGGGACAAGGAAACTTCTCCGGGCAACCTCTTCCAGTTTTTGATCATCTACACAGGAAAAAAGTTTTTCCCTCACATGAAACCAGAATTTCCCATGTCCCAGTTTGTGTTGTTTACCTCATCTGGTCACTGTGAGCCTTTGAGAAGTGTCTGGCTCTGTCTTCTCCATAGAAGTTCTTACTCAGATCAGGTAGTTGCAAACAGCAATAAGGTCTCCCCTCAGTCATCTCTTTCTAGGCTGAACCCTCTACCCCAATTCTCAGCTTCTCCTCCAACACCCTGTGTGCCAACTCCCTTACCAGCTTGGCGGACAGGGCCCTGCTGAACTCGGGCTTGTATGTCGATGTCTTTCTTGTGGCGGACAGCCCAAATCTGGGCACAGGACTGGAGATGCAGCCTGACAAGTGCCAGACAGAGGGAAGGATTACATCCCTCAAGCTACTGGCTGCGCTCTCACTGATTCACGGGAGGAAGCGGTTTGCATCTTTTGCTGCAGGTCTGATGGCTATTAAGATGAAAAGCATTGCGGGTTGGACTGAAGGCTCCCACTTTTACACAGATGGTTTCAACCATTTGACCTCCCTGCATTTCACATTTTCTGGTTTGGATTTGATATTCTGTAGCTATCACTCTGCTAGACAGAAGTCTCCTTTCATCTGCTGAAGGTCAGGTGTGTGATAGCAGCAGTTTCTTCCTTAATTAAATAAGAGAAGGTTTATGGTCAAGCATTTTTAAAAGAGAGCCAACATCAATAGATATATTAGCACTCTGCCAATCCAAATAACCAGAATAATAATTTTAAAAAGCAACAAGAGCTGATCAGCAGGTTAACTCTGCCAATTATTACAAGGGATTAGGCATGTGGTGTGTGGTTATATTTCAAATGCAGAAAGGGCCCGTGCTCTGACTTCTAATGCTTCCCAATTTAAAAGTAATTAAAAAAAAAAAAAATTATTTTTATGGGAGATTTAAGAAGCAAGTAGTTTTAAGGAAAGGTAAGTGCTTAAAATAATCAAAATGATACTGTAACTAAAATGTTTGTAACAGATACAGTTAAATACAGTCACCACAGAAAGGCAGTAGAATTTGCTAGCTGAAACAACAAAACAAGCAGTAAAGATCATCATACATGGAAGAGTTGATGATAACTGATAGGCAACTGTTAGGCTCACAATGTAATAGATATCACTGTTTCTAAGTTCTCTGTTTTTACTTAGAGAAGAGTTCCTTGCTTGACTCTCAAAGGTAAGTAATTTTCCACTCCTTTCAAGCAGCACAATCACATATGTAGTATTCTTCCATTCTGTGGTCTCTGTACAATTCTTGGGCTCTAATACCCTCCCACAGTCAAAATCTGGGGCTACACATAGATTTACCAGACCTGCCTGGACCCAGAGGTCCTCTGTAGCAAGTAACTTGGTTTGGGTTTGAGTTCTCACACAGCCTGTCACCTGTAAGCAGATATTCAGGCACTGGAGAGATGGTCCTATCACCTTGTTGGGATTTAGAGCAGCGTCCAAAGTCTCAGAAACTGATCTGTGTGTTCTAGCAGAAAAATGTTTAGACAGTTATTATTTTCCATGTATAATTACTTTGCCAGCAAGGTGATAACAAAAGAAGGATAAATAAGAGCTCTAAAGCAGAAGTTATCAACTATAAAATCTGGGTTTCCAACATTAAAATAAGAATAAACAGTTGTTACTAGTTTATTACAATCACCTGGTATGAAACCTGTCCAAAATTAGCAACGCATAATGTTAACAATTTGGGATCTTATTAACTTTGATTAATTTTTTTAGAATATTTTGATTGCTGCATAAAAATTAAGCTTAATTATATTTGGAATTACTTCTATGCCCATGTTTGTGCCTCTTTCTCTTGAGTATTTGCAAGCAAATTATTTACATGTTAGCATGTATGGAGTGGTGGTAGCTCAAATGAAAACAAGATTTTTTTGAAAAGTCAGCGGAAGAATCTCCTAAAGAATCTGGTTAGAATAGAGTACAAGCACATTTGTTGTAATTATCTTACATTTTGTTCATTAATTTCAGATGGAAAAATGGAGTTTTGTTTCAAAATTCTCCAGCTCATATGTGTCATTCTGTATTTGTCATGTTCAAATTGAGAAATGTTTCCAGTCCAACTTCTTTGAAAAATTTTTCATTTCCAGAAAGAGATGATTTTTTTCATCTTGAAAATGCAGGTGCAAAGTTACCAGTAAGGGATGCGCAGCACTAGTTGATGTCCTCAGGTGGTCATGTGGTTCCTCTTCTCTACCAACATATTTCAGTGTTGTGCTCTCTGGAGCTCAGGATGTATCATGCTTCATGCTTATGTTTCAGAATTAAATAAAGTTTTCCATCTGTGTTTTCCTGTTTATTGCACGAAGCACAGCAACAATTTATGTGACATTATTCTGTTGAGGCACACTGAGTGCTTGGTACTTTTTGAGATGATTCAGTCCAGTAGCATGGCGTTATATGATCGCTAGAAATTCAGCAGAGAAATCTGACAAGAAGCATTAGATCCAAGTGGTTCGAGCTTTTCCCCTGTTCTGAGGGAACAAAGCTAGATGTATTTTTAGAATTACACTGCCAGGTTTGGTTTCTCCGCTATGGTAACATAAAGGTGATGTTATGACATACGATAATATATTCCTAGTGTTCTTTATTTGCATAGTGTTTATTTTGCATTCTGTTTTCATTGTTCATAACTGCAGGCAGAAATGCTAGTTTTACAAGGGGCTCTTCCAGTGAAAGCGCAACGTTTTCAACCACTTCACAGTGTTTTATTTCTCTGAAACACAAATGTGTTCACCCTGCTTTCAGAAAACTGTCTAGGATCAAGCACATCGTAGGAATTTGTTACTGGAATAGGAATACTATTCTTTTACACAGGCAGTATATTACAATGGCAGTATGTTGTATGCTTAGTGTGGACCTAAATGTACTAGTGGTGTATCCGTAGGGCAGTTTGTTCTTCCTTCTCAAACTGAAGAAGTCATGAAAATATGCACATGTGTACTAACCTCTTCTGCCCAGGCTCACATCGCCTCTCCTGTCAGGGGGACAGAACTGCACTGAGAGAAAACTATGGTCCTGACACCCTGTAAGGGATTTTCTTTTAAGAATAATGTGTTAAAAGTTTAAGGTGTCGGTCTGTATTCTCACTAATGAATGATCATAGAATCATAGAATTTTAGGGGTTGGAAGGGACCTCGAGAGATCATCGGGTCCAACCCCCCTGCCAAAGCAGGTTCCCTACGACAGGTCTCACATGTAGGTGTCCAGACGGGTCTTGAATATCTCCAGAGAAGGAGACTCCACACCCCCCTGGGCAGCCTGTCCCAGGGCTCTGTCACCCTCACTGGGAAAAGTTTTTCCGCACGTTGGTGCGGAACTTCCTGTGCTCCAACTTGCAGCCATTAATCATGATTTTTTTACACCAACCTTGGTTATTTTACATGCAACCTTGAGACTGTTCCTCAGGCCATTTGTACAGTTATGAGATCTCTTTTTTCTTTATTTAAATGTGTATCTTTTTCCTGTGTAAAGAAAAAAGGTTAGTCACAACAATAATTATTACCCAAAATCTAATTTATTGATAATACATTAAAATCCCCCAGTGGAAAAAGATAGACTTTTTCTTCCTTTAACAGCAGAGACTGTATTTATTAACACTGGTTGAGGAGATTCTCTGGGACTAAATTTTCACATTCTTTCTACTTCATGTTAAAGCATCTCTCTCTTTTCCTCTCACCTGCTCTTTACAACTCAGGATGATATTATAATAATTCTAATTAGTTGTATTTAAATTCCTTTGTTCTCAACCTCTCAGATTAGTAAAACCATTAGTAAGAACTGATTTTCAGCTAGTTTTTCATGTGAAAACTTCTTCAGTTTGTTAGAACTGAAAAAAAAAAAATGGTTGGTCTTATGTTTTGGGTTTATTATGTCTAGTGTAACACAACTTTCTAGGCAGCAACTGCAAATGCATGTTCCTTTCTTACTGAAATTTTTAATAAATTTGGTTTTAATAAGGCTTCCATTTTTAACTGGTAAATCCTTCATTTCCTTTGCTTTTTGCAGAGGTCACCAAGTAGTTTAAAGCAGCTGTGTGACAAAGCAGGTTGTATAATATAGACACGTTACTCTGTGAAAACTAAAATCAACATGTGGATATGTAATCTGTTTCCTGTCTTTGTAATGGTCCTCAAAAATACTAGATCAATTTGAGGCTCTCCAGCAGGCTTGATGCTGTCCTGTTGCACGTTGCATCATCCCTCGTAAGGCATCTCTCAGTACTTCTATCAAGTTCACAGTAACGCTACTTCTTCATTTTTTTCTTCATCTCATCATCTCACTGGGAATTGGTAATTGGTGTGACACACTGGCCTCCCAACCAGTGCGGATATTTTCTTAAAGCAGTTTTTGGGGTGCACACTGCACTGAATGGTGCTACTGTTTAGCAACAGGGATAGCTAAAGCATTTTTAATTCATATGGTTTTACAACCATGAGCCCAGACAAAGGGAAACAATCAGGACCTGCACTGTAGAAGCACCATGTGGAGAACATTAGAGAATTTTATGTCATGAACTCCTCTTTTGTGTATTTTTAATACATCTTATAGTGCAATGTTACAATCATTTTTTAAATCAGTGGAGTTAAATATCTATAAATGGACTAATGTATTGTAGCATGGGGTAATCCACCATGATTACTTCCAGTGGCTTACATGAGCCATTAAATTAATGAACAAAATAGCTGCAAACTGAGCCCTGGCTATTTAGTTCGTTTCACATTCCATTTTTTAAGACAATGTGGTAAAGAATCTTTTCTTATATAATGCATAAGCTTTCTTTAGAAATATTTTGTGTTTCTGAGCTTACACCATAAAAACCGTGAGAATTTAATTTTTAAATACATTGGATTTTCTCATAGATTTGGGTGGTCTTTATCTGCTTGATTCTTACCAGCTTCTCAGCAAAGATATTGCAGTCATACATCCCATAATTACATTACTCTTTGTACAATTTTACTTGTATTTACTAAGGTTTGAAGTGCTGCATTGCTCCTAGTTGCATACATTTAAAAAATAATATACAATCAGAAGAACAGAGCAGTTTTAAAATATTGAAAAGTCTGTTGCTGATCACTGAAATTCCTCTTCCACTCATTGTAGCTCTCACTAATGTTTCACCAACTTCATGACTTGAAGGGATATCCCTGCAGCTTCTAGGATAAGACTTACTGTTTTTCTAGACAGGAACTGACTTTACATGTTCAGAAGGGCTTTGTCAAAATAACTAAATGGATCTAGGTGCCCAAATCCTAACAGTTTTCTTTAATTTGGGCCTTTGAAGGTAACTGAGACAAGCAATCATACTAAGAGAAACATAGCAGCATTTCTTTTACAATTTGGCATAGTGAATAGCAGTTTAGGTGAACTGTGCCCGTTCCATACAACGTTCAAGGAAAGGAACTCACAAATGTTGTTGATGTTCTATAGAATATGATTCTTTTTTACTCTGTTATGTTCCTCACCACTTCCTAGGATCCCCTGGAGATAATTAGATATCATCCTGAACCTGCTTCACACAAACTGAATTTTGAAGAAAGGAAGCAGCTGGATGAGGATGTGTCTGTTGCTGAGGTTGAACAGTCAGCCTGTGCCCTCGAACAAAGCCCCTGATCTCAAAGGAATTTCTACAGAAATACATGAATAGTTCCAGTGTATTTTCTAAAATTCCCTAACTCTAAGTTGAATGAATCACCCACGTCAGTTTTATTGCCACTGCTAGCTCAGTTAACAGCCATGTATTAAGAAACACGATAAGAAGCATGAGAGTTGTGTCTCCTACAGAGCCATCTCATTATGCAGCACAGATACTAAATTGCTTTCTAAACCTTAATTCTGAACAATTCTTTCCGATTTTGTTCATTAAGATTGAACTGCTTTCACATGGAAGGGATGTGACTTACACGTTGGAAGACTGCATGTAATAGCACAGTGTATGTTGTATTCACCCGAATACAGGAATCGCTTTTCGCCATGTGCAGTGGAGCTATCATGGCACTGTAACCGAGAAATAATTTATCTTGGTATATTTACATTCATATTTTCCATGGATGCAAAACAAATCAGAGTTAACCAAATACGATATACTTATATACAGAATCTTAAAGACTGATCTGATTCTGGGACAAAAATAACCTGACATTTAAAATGAAGGCAGAAGCTCCAAATGTGTCCTCCAGACCTATAGAACTCACCTTCCATTGTTTTAAATAGAAATATTTGGTGTGTTTTCATAAGTCTGGATTTATGTTGTGTTTATTAGCTGCTGTTTACTTAGATTGGAGAGTATGATTTACCTGCTGTCCAAAAACAATTTAATTATACCTGGGTGTGTATCCTTTCATATGTTTAGGGGAAAATTCTGTTCATGTTGCCTTAGCCAACACAAGAGGAAGAAAACTATCACATGAATGTTTTGTCGTCTGGTCCAACCCACTCAGAATTCAGGTCTAAGCCTTGACCAGCAGATCACTGTCGTTTAAAGACCTGTTGCAAGTGATGAAGAACAGGCGAGTGTTGGCAGAGTTTGAAAGCAGCCGTGTTTCTCGGCCCATGAGACAGCAGCACATGCCGTGCTGACTGACCACGGCCTCTAGCAGGGGTCCAAGCACTCAGCCTCGTATCGTTAGGTCTGTAACAGAGAAATAAATTGTTCAGCAGTCAGTTCCCTTAGCAGTAAAATATATCTGTGTGATACTTGGTGATATTATGGCTAGTTTTATGATTATTCCAAATAGCAGCAGTTAGATGCCTGTTTTGAGCACCTTTAAGTCAGGTAGGAAAGATGCCTTCCTCTGAATTCTGTCCTGTGGTAAATTACACTTGCAGTCTCTATGAGAGCAAAAAGGAAAGAGTTTTCAAATTTATTTGGTATCTGTTAGAAGATACAACTGTGTCTAACAGGGATGACAGCGTTACCAGCTTTATCTTGATGAACTGCCTGTGCAGATAGGTCAACAAAGTGCTGCTGTAAGAACGTGTAGCAGTTCTGTATCCCTTGGTTTTTTTCAAAGTATACCTTAAAGATTATGCTGAGTTATCCCTACATATACATGCTGGATTGATAAACAAGTAGTCATTCTCAGAAGATTTGATTTAACCCATTCTTAAATAGCAGAACGTACCATCTCTCCTCCATTCTGAGTTTTGGGAGCTGGTGCTCTATCTAGCCCTTTTGCGTTTGCTTTCCAGATCACGTGAACGGTCACTGTACGAGTCCAACATCCCAGAGCTGCAGTTCAGGAAAACGACTGTCCAGTGCAGACGTCTCGAAAGCAAACCGCCGAGGGCCTGGGAGGCCCCCTTCAGAAAAGCACAGTCTGCAGCCTGCATGGAGATTTCTCTCCCAGTCACCACAGAAGGTGGGTGGCAATGGATATTTCGCTAGGTATTTGTGAATTTCTCACCAGGTGTGAAAGCAAGTAAGTTTAGCATGTTCCTTGTCCCAGTCACTGCCCTGAATGGCTGTTGTCACCTGATTGTTTAGAATGAGAACAACTCCTGCTGTGTTAGTGGCGTTACTGACAAGCCTGGCCCTGAGCTCTGTGCTGCCCAGGTTCATGGGATGCCGAACCTCACCAAACCCTTACAGCCGTCTCCTCGCCTGTATGGCTCGGGTGCTTTGTTCCGGAAAAGCGATTGTTCATAGCTGCTTGTGTGCAGTTATTGTGACAGCTAGTAGTACTAATGTTTAAACCTCTCATTGTCTCTACTTACCAAGTCCGAAAATGAGTGAGATATTTTTAGAATGTGAGTTCAGGCTTTGCACATATTTATTTATTTATTTATTTATTTATTGGTACTAAAGGCTTTATAAAAATTCTGCAATTGCTGGTCACAGGGAATGTGCTGAGGGGCTACAATCCCCTAAGAAAAATTACAGCCTATAATCTAATATTTTTTTTATATTTATAATAGGTCTCTTTCTTTAATGGTTGCAAAAAGTCTTCAAATCTTGATCTTCCTGAGTGCAGAGTTTTTAATGAAACGGAGATACACAAAGTGAACTGTTCATAGCAATGCCTCATGCTTAAAATTTAGAATAAGCCCGTTTAAATTTCAGCAATGCCAGCTATTTCACTGCAGATCATTTAAGCAGAAGCATTCAGCTGATGTGTCCTTCTTCAATATTGAGAGTATTCCTAACTCTGCTCTTGGTGGCCTTGCCCCTGTTACCCAGGCTTCCAGCTCCCCCACATTCTTGCAATAGGACAATGCAGTAAAGCTTCAGTCTATGAAAGACTGAAAAAGCATAGCATCAAAATAAATGGTGTAGGACTGTGGTGTTGGCTGTATGCAATTTTAGTAATAGTAAAAATTTAATAACATTTAAACAATAGAAATTATAGGGGCTGCAATGTTAATAATAATTAATTTGAACAATTGACTCTTTCTAAAATCGGAAGTTTAGTTTTAGTGAAGTTGCAGAATTACATCCAAAGTACCTGAGAAAGTGATCTCCTATGGCTATTGTCTGGGCTGTAGTATGGCCTGAACCCCCAGGAGATGCTATAAGTGACAGGCAATGGACAACACCGTGACCCTAGCCCACTGTCTCACAAGGGTCATTTTTATTCCAACTTGCCCACCTTAAAAGTTTCTGCACCACTGAAGTTTTTTACAACTGCATTCAATACTCCTTAATTTTGCTGATCATTAATAGAGACAAAGCAAGAGGAATTACATCAGACAGTGTCTATTTTTGATTTTCAAATACAAATTAATGCAAGTATCTCTGTTTATAGTGGCAAATTGGTAGCATCTTTTGTTTTTTTTAAAAAAAATTTAATAACATAAAACAGAGAATTATTTTTCAGTCTCTGAAAAATAACTGACTAACTGTGGGGATCACACAACAGAAAAATAGTGTCTATATGTGTGAGACCCTATAAGAAAATATACTTCTGCATAGAGGATTCCAAGTTTATGTTCTTAACTGGAATGGAGCTGATATCCCAAAGTCTGTTGCAGTGCCATGTAGCAGCTTCTTCCATTTGATTAGAATAGCATTTACCTACATTCATCCTTGGGAAAGAGTAAAGCCTGGTCAGAGGCTCTCTGCAAAATGGTTGCACTCACTTCCAGCTATGTCATTAGATCTTTGGTAGAAGCTACCTCCCATCACCAGAAACTATCACACTAAAACAGATACTGGTAGAAGAGGGAACCTTTGAGTCGACCCTTTCTGCTTAAGTACAGAAACATTTGGTTTAAATAGCTTTCTAAACTGGGTTACTTTATCTAGCTCCCTTTGCTCGATAGCAAATAAGGAGTGCCCAAATGATCTATTTTTCTGACTCTACTAGACAAGTATTAACCTTCTGCAGGGGAGCAGTGTCAAAAACTTGGGAGTAGTGACATTTCAACCGTCACTATATCTTTGATGACCATCCAACCATCTCTCCTTTAAGAGAACGTTTCAACTTCATGGACTCTTCAAATATTGGCATAGGCTGAAGAGCAAGACTGTTAAATCACATTGTGGGCTTCATGTAACAATCAGTAATCAGCTATTAGAAGTAATCCTGTTTCAATACTAAACCTACTCTAAATTTCAGTTTTAACTTGGAGAAATTAATGGCTTCCATGTGAACATTGTACTAAAGCAGATTTACAGAACTCTGTGTTGTCCATAAACTCCTGTGCGTAAGGGCGGTTTTCATCTGCACAATCAGCATTCTTTCCTCCACGTTAGTTACTGCTGTTGATCATAACATAGACCTTTCATCCACCTCTTTATGCACCCCACAAATATGGTAAGTACCAGTGTCATATAAGAGCTCGTGGTGGAAAATATATCACTGCCACAGCAGTTTCTATTGCTGCATGGTTTTCTACATCCTATGTATTCCCAAACTCTTCTGGAATTCTTGTATGCAGGTCCTGCTGCACACTACTTGTATACCACTGGGCTAAGGTACTACCTGATCATTTTATGCCGCTTCTTTTCTTTTTCACTCCCATCCTCCCAAAGTGGCCACTGGCAGGCAGAACCTACAACCCCTAAGGTCCCACCTACCCTTTTGTACAAAACATTTAGTAATACAGTGATACTTTTGAGGGTGTGATGATGCTTTTGGTGTATCCATATCACAAAATACTCTATTATTCATCACAAATTATAATACCTGTCAAGTTTAAGATGAAAGTATTTCTCTTTCTGGAAATGGTTATCCAGCTTCCTTTCAGGGATGTAGAGTAAATTAAAGTAGGTGACAGAAACAGTCCCTATCAGTAATGTCACTTATATGCTATTACAACTCTCAGTAAGGTCAGAGAAATGATTGCTGAAGAAAGAGCCAGACAGACTTGAGAGTCATTTATATTAACATGTGATATGGTGGAGCATAGTTTGGGTTTGCCCTTGAGTGTGCACATTTGTGTACAAGTCACCTTTCAGCAGGTCTGTAGACTGAAATAATTTTCTCTATATTCTCTCATTAAAACAAAGCCATCTGTCCAACTTGTCTAACTTTTTTTTCAGATGCCTCTGGTGTTAATCTTCTAACCCCTAGCTCTGCTAAGGGATCTGTCTGGAATGACTGACATTTTGGCATTCCTCGTGCATCTCAAATTCCTAAGTGTACTGTTTTGGCAAGTGGTTTGATTTAGTTGTGAAGGTTTTTATACTAAATAATGTGGTGGAAGGTGGCACGATCCTTGAAAGATTCTTAGGCTGGGGTTAAGGAGGAGGGTGAGGGAGAAGGAAGGTGAGAAGTTAAAAAGTTTGAGAAGGAATATACTGAGAATAAACTTTCTCTCCAAAACGTGGAACTGGCTTTAATCAAAACCTTCTGGTTGAGCTGTTAGAAAATAAAGCAAAAAAAATCCTATCTGTGCTAAGAATTTATTGGCTTGTTAGGACTATAAGCCACAGTAAACAATAGATGCATTCACAAAGTATTTTTTTAATATGTATTTCATGTGGTGAAGGAAGATATATATTTTATGTCCTTGCAAGAGAGGTTGTATTTCAGCTCAGTATCTGGTGGTATTTTATTATTCTACCTGAGCAGAATTTTGATTAGAGGTTGCTATCTCAGCAGTGTTAAGTACTTTTATACATTTGGAAAAAAATCCTTTGTGTGTGGGAAGATGGTTCTTACCTTTTCTTAAGCCTGTCTCTGAGGCACTGATAACACTCGGATATTTTTTAATAATGCTTCCAGTTCCTGCTCTTTACAACCTCTTCTAATTGATGTTACTAAAAAGATAATACATTTATTTTGGTGACTACTCATAACATATCTATTAGAATAATTAATCAGTCTTCTCACATTGGATTTCAAAATCTACTTACTTAAATCCAGTCTTTTGGTACAAAAGGATCTGTATTTCCAGCATTTTCACCAAGTCTATTTGCAAGTAACTTTCATACAATAAATTCTTCTGACTTCATTCCTCTTAGGTGATTGTCAAGATTTTGCTGACTCTTACCTTTTTATATGTGCAGAAGTATTCCTGATAGAGACAAGCATCTTTGAAGAATATCTTTGCGATGATGAATCATAGGAAGAAAATGGAGGGGGAGGGATGTCTTTTTTTCTGCTGGTCAAAATATTGCAAGCTGTTCGGTTTCATAAAGTGCTGATATTTCTTCCCCACTCGGAGAAGAATATTTCAACAGCCAAGTAACTGTAGCTGAGAAGTGTAATCTGTACTTGTGTGGTTCTGTTAGTGCTTAAACCTATGTCTTTCACAGTATCCTCATCTAACATGGAAAAACTTGAAAAGCTATGAAGCTTTTTAAACTCAAGTAGATTTTTTTCCAAGTTAAAGATTACTGCTATTTCACTTTCAAAGCCTGTTTTTTTTGGTGGGTTGTTTTTTTTTTTCCCCAAAAAAACCCTCTAGTATCTAGATGAAATAGCTTGTTATATTTTTGTCAATAATTAGCCAGTCATTTAATACAGCACTACCATTTATGCTATTTAAAATGTTACATATTGTCCTACAGTATCTTCTGGTTTCATCAGTGCAGTATTCTCACAGCTATACTAATAAATTCTGTAGTCACTCAATATATCTATATCTAATTTTAGCAAGAAAATAGAATTTTACAAGTTCTTAACAGCATATTATTGATTCTAAACAATCTTATTTTCACATGCTTTTCAGTAAGATGTTTCTTCCTTGCAATAAGAATTTATTTGCATTATAAACTTGACTACAAATACAGGAAACTCCATTGTTTAATTTCTGAATTCTAAATTTCTTCTAATCCTTTTTGAACAGAAGTTTTTGAGATTTTTTTGGAGTTAGTAGTTACATTTCTTTAACTTTACTGAACAGGGTATAAGGTACATTGTTTATTATCAAGTCAACATTGTGCTTTTATATATCAGCAACAATAAAAATTTGAGTGCAAATTATTCTTACTCAACAAAATCCTTCAACAGATCTAGAACAGCCCATCTCAGTCTAAGAGCTGCATTCTTGCATAGCTGTTAAAGACCCCTTTCTGTCTAGAACAGCAGAGAGCCCAGCCTGGTCAGGAATTTCAGTGTAGAATAGGCCCAAAATGTCTTGCCTTTTTTTCTGCATAGGAAAACAAAAATCTGTATTTCAATCGAATTTTTAATTGTAATTTTGATGTTCTAGTGACATTCTAGAATAAAAATAAAATAGTTGTGGGAGGAAACTCAGTGCAGTTATACTTTTATCGCTGGTGGGTATATGGATGTGTGCAGAGATAGATAGGCTGGCATGCAGTCCTCTTCGCTTTGATAAATTACAACTAACTCTGAGAAGTTTTCCAGATTTTATGTTTCATGGTTATTGTTTTCTTCCCTAGTATTCTGCTTTTTAAAGTCAATTTGCATTCTCAAAATGGTTCCCTGCCATGACTTGCTAGTTGCCTTCAAGAGCTTCTGCTGCCAGACTCTGCCAGTTTTTTCCTCCTTGCCTGTATTCACACAGAAATTGGAGCATTCTGTGTATGTATGTCCACATGTGGTTATATGATATGTCTTGGGAAGAAAGTAAATGCAGAGAGTAGTTTTTCCTTTGAAATGTGTTTGGAAATCTTTTTTCTCGCACCAGGAGTGATTGAAAGCTGCCTTTCTTTAGTATTATTTTTATTTCCCATTATGTAGTTTTTGTCTGGCTTAATTACGCTTGACTAGAAAGGCCATTTAGATATTAGTTCTAGAAACATACCTCTGAACAAGGAATCCTAACATGGATTTGCTGTGCATTGTAATTTTTTAGGAATGCTAAGAGCAGAGTCATTGCATTTTCTTTAGCTTTTCTTTAAAATAATTCAGTTTCAGCATTTACCTCAGCTTTTGGATTAACTTTTTTGATTATATCTAGTTAAAATTTCATATAGAGCTCTTGAAACGTCACTGTGAGCTGGCAAATGAACCACTCAAGAATATTTAGGCATTATCTCTAATAACCTTATCAAAAATTCTATGGCAAGTACAATAAAATTTCCATTTTAGTAGATCCAGTATACTTTCATGCTTGAAGTTTTTCTGTTAATAGGCATATATAGGATGAGTAAAACTGTTTGGGGGATAAGTTGTTTTGTGTCTTGTGTGATTTTGTCCAATTTGTTATGGAAATGGGCACTATTTGGTATATGCTATGTTAAACTTCTTTTATTATTCAAAAGTACTTGTGAGGATCACCATAAGAAGCTCTGTAGACAGCCTGGCAGCTGCTTTAGGATTTTTTTCCTACTGGATTTTGGTTTAGATTTTGGGGTTCTTGGGAGATGATTTTTTTTTGAGGCTTTTGGTTTGTTTTTTTTTAATTGAGCAAATTTTACAATAATTTTCTGTGTATGCATGTCAGCCTGTTACTTTGGTCTGCTGCCTCTATAACAAGGTTTCCAAAGCCTTCGGACTGATCTGTACTTTAATGAGCCTGTAAATATGTGTGTGAGTGAAGCCACAGAGAAGGTCTAACATTTGCTCTCATAAGTCCAGTATGGTGTTGTCAGGGTCTTGGAAATATAATACAAGAGTGTTTTTTTTATAAAAAGCCCACAGCCTGAGGAACCATGCTCAGCTGATGTCGTGCTGTGTAATTGAAGTATTTCCTACATAACTTCTATACAACTTACATCATTTTTTTCTCTTAGTTATGGCTAAACTGTTATGCTCTCTGCAGCACTGCTATATGCATAGCACACATGTATTTTCAGGAATAGATAGGTCAATGTGACCATTTGGTTTCCTTCCCTCATGGTGAGGTGGGGGAAAAGAGAGATTCCTGTTCATATCATTGACTCCTTTTCTCATGGGTCTCTTGGGTCTGAAGCACATATATAGATGTGAAGTAAGTGATGATGGCCTAGATGATCACTGCATTTCCTAGGCCTCCGAGGAAAGAGAGAAACAACCTGATTGCTTGATCTAGAAAAATATTGAAGAAAAAGCACAAAATTATTCAAATGCATGACAGGGTACTGCAGAGAGAAGGGAACAACCTGCTGTCCGTGTCTGCTGAGAACAGGACAGGATGTAATGGACATAAATTGCTAAGGCAGAGCCAAGACGTCAGGGAGACAGTAGGGGATTCATTTCGATCACAAGGGTAGTTAACCACAAAAAATGGATTCTCTGAGAAGGCTATTGCATCTCTGGCAGGTTTTCAGAACAGCTCATACTCTCCCTTGCACTCCCTTTGCTGTGAATCTCCATATTGCAGAGTGGATGACTTCGGGTGAACTTCCGTGCCAAAGCAGCCAGCCAAACCGACACTTACCTGATCCATGGGGTATGCTACAGCAGTCATGGGATCACTGAGTGCTGTGACTTTTCACAGCTCGGCTTTCACAGCAGATGGAAAAACTTTTGGCTTGAATTTTTTTTTATTTATTTCTCAGTGAGAGGATGATGGTGTTGGTTCTGCTTGTGAATAATTTAAATTCTGTTAGCATTTTAAGTTACATCATTGTAACTAGTAGCACTAAGGATACCACCGCAATAGGAAATAACTTAGAGACAATATGGTAAGCCACACTCTCCATTAGCTTCTCAGTTTGTCACTACATTTCTCTATCTGTGCAAAGAAGGAGGTAAGAACGTTGCCTAAAGGACCTGTCCTGTATCTAGAAAGTCTGTTCTTTACTGCAGAAAACTCTATTCAAATAAAAAAGAAATTATTAGGACGTTGAAATTAGTCTTTCCTGTATTGAGAAAATCACTGCACTTCTGGTGTAATGGGCACTGCAAATTCAAAGATTGCTGAACATCAAGTTCTGCATAGCTGCAATAAAACGTTTAGCACCTAAAAAGCAAGTGTTCCAAGGAAGGAGATTCCAGCTCCTTATGTAAGGTTCTCATATCTGTTTCAAAGTATTCAGGTTGGACACTGAGCTATAAGATGCATAGGTTATTCCTGGGGGAATATTCTGCTTCCAGGGGAGACAGGAACAATGATACCTTGTGGCCACAGGGGCAGAAGGCATGGGTGGAGTCGGCCCTCTTAGACTGATTTGTGCTTACAGCTCCCCAGCTCAAATTTTCTCCTGAGTGCTACAGTCACTAAACCCTGAAAAGCTAGTGGAGCTGTCGTTATTTAGCCTGAATCATTGACTTTCTTGGTTCTAACCACTGGTTTCCCTCAGAGGTTTAAGTGGAGTTTAAGTGTGTATCTGCCTAAATCTGGTCACAACAGGACTCACAATGCCCTATGTCCCTGGAAAATACAGTGTAGGAACGTTGTATAATGACCAAGGCACCTTGTGAAAGAGCACGTCCAATGGCCCAGAAAGACCTGGGAAGAAATGGAGAAGAGCCTTGCATGGATGCATGTGAGCTGTTGGTGCCTAAATTCCAACTCTGTTGAGCTTGATCTTTTCTTGGAGTACATTTTCTGTCAGGTTCTACTAGGTTGTTAGGATCCACTCATTTTCTTACAAGAAAATTATCCTTGTTTTTAAAACATCCAACTAAATTAAAATGTTGCTCTCCTTGCATTCACTGAATATCTAGCCAGTTTTAATTTAACTGATGATTTGATTCCAAGTTAAGCTAAGTTCACACCATACTCCAGGCATGTTGAATTTGGAGGCTGTGTTTTGCACTGCATGTTCAACTTCAGCATTTTTCTGCTCGCTAGCAATCGCATCAGATCAATGTAAACACAAATAATTTTTGAAACGTTTTTGAAAGTGGAACACACCATGGTGTGGTTCCTGATACTTTTGTGGCAGAGTGGAATAGCTGGTGGGCTGTTATGTGTAGAGAACTAGGGAAGACTATGGGAATACTCTGAGATTGTTCAGTTACATGAAAATAGCTGTTCCAAGGGTTTTTTTTAAAGCAAAGTTTTTTCTAACTATACTTCAGTTACACAAGCAGAGGCTCTATCATGGTGGGGGGAGGGAGAGAAGAGAAAGAGTCCTTTAAAACACTTTCACTTGCTGTGTTAGAACATTAACTCTTTTCATGTATTATTGAATGTACACAAGGTTTTTATTCTATAAAATATGCCTTTTCACTCCACCTTATTCCTGGATACTTCCACATAAGAAAGTTATACAACATACTGTTCTTTCCCAAGCCATCAATATTACAAACAGCGCTTCAGCAGAATAGCTATTTTAGGTTGGGATTTGAGTTCTAGAGAATTGCAATGTCTTTGATTAAGAAACATATGTCCAAACTCATAGCCCATAACCAAACTGAGCTCTTAGTGATCTGAATGTGAAGACAGTTTGCTTGTGTAAGTCAAGGGAAGTGATTCATATAGTTGAAAATTGAAGCTTGGTAGATTACTTACTGTAATGATCCCTCACATTTTTTAGCTTTCTAAAGAAAGGCAGAGTTCTACTTCATTTTCGGTCTGAAGAATGTTCTGCCCTGAGAGTTCCCTCCTGTTTTTAAAATATGCTGAACTAAAACATAAGCCTGAACTTTACCTTATTCTGGAAATATCAAAATAAAGATCCAAGTCTGGTGGCTTGGATCTGTGTTCTCTTTCAGGCCTGTATTTGCCATCATTTACATCAATCTCGTATCAGTGTGATTCCATGAAGCCACTCAGGTTGCACTGCTAGAACCGTAGCAACTTGAGGGCAATACACTTCAGAAGGTTTTCCAGGGAGGGCCCAGCATCCCACGGCTGTGAGCTCCCTGTGAGTGCAAACAGAGCCACCCTGGTTTGAATGCTCAGCAAGCAGTATATTCACAGGCTTTTCACCATCATTTTAGGGAAACTAATTTGAGTTGATCCGGTAGGAAATCATTCACAGTAAAATTCCAGGTTATTACTGCACTGTTTGTACTTTAGGACAACTTCTGCTGCTTTCTGGTGGATTGCTTTGTGTAGAATGCAGCTTCAGAGCGGTGCTATTAAAATGTGTTTGAAGATGTTTTTAGCCACATAAACGTGCAGCGTTCCTAAATGTGTGAAAACCCTGCAGCGTTCATTCCTGCCCCTTTCTCCTCTGTGTTGCTGAAGCATTGCTGCCAGTAATACGGCTCCATCTCTGTGCCTCTCTGATGTCACCCGTGCACATCCCTGTTTGAAGCGCAGCGCCTTTGCTGTACGTTTACACGGGCGTTCAGAGCTTTGCATGCCTTCCTGACTATGTGATTTTGAAAGTGAGCAGATTTCTCTTTAAATTTTGAGATGATGATCCTTGAACTGGCAAATGCTTGAATAGTTTCGTTAGCTTCTATTAGGTCTGATATTTGGGATTAAAACGTCTAGAAAGCTCCAAGTGAGGAGAATATAGGCCGTTTAGCTTTTGTTTCCAGAATGTAATGATACCCACTTCAAAAAAAAGTCAATTTTTATATATGTTTCATAAGCAGATCAGTTACTCAGTGAGTTAAAATTAGGGAAGGACCTATAAATAGCATCCAAGGCATTGACAATCAATTTGTAAAACTCCCCAGTAAGGAATGTAAACATTTGCAGTGGAAATGTTGATCTTTGTAGCTGGCAGTTGTCTTTCATTCCTCATAACAAGCAATACTTCCACTTTCATGATCCCTAGCTTGAAGAAGAAAATTACGTTTCCATGTTAGTACTAAATCCATTATTTTAGAATAATCACAATGACATATTGGAAGAGATGTGAGGATGTGTTCCCCTTACAAAGCCTTTGCTGAGCTGAGAATAGAGAAGCCAGAACATTCCTGTGAAGATGCACAAGTCAGCAGCATAAATATGTTCATTAGTATCCTCCCTGTTCTTTTTTTTTTTGGTTGGTTGGGTTTTTTTAATTCCATGGGGGAAATTCCAGTTCTATTTCCACTGAACAAAAGGAAGTTAAAAAGAAAAAATCTCCTTAAGTGCTCCATTAATTGAATATAATTGACAATAATTGAAATACATGGAATCTTTCATTCAAATTCTCTTCTCAATTCTCACAAACCACCCAACCCCTAAATTAAATCTCCCCCCTAGACACCAGGGCCCTGCATCAGGACAGCTCTGTCGTGCGAGGAAAGAGCTGGGGAAGTACCTGCTCGGGGCTGCCTGTGTGTAAGTGTCACGATGGTGGCTGGCCCAGTTGTTCTTGTCCTTCTGCAACGCATGTGATCGTGTGGCAGTAGGTTGCATTTCCAGGCAGGCGATGCTTCAGCAATTGCATGGGATCAGTACATTCTCACATGACGAGCGTCACTGTACTGTACTGTGGATGAACAAAGGTAAGACTCAAAACCACCGGCTTCGTGTTTGTCCTGGCATGTGAGCTGAAGTGTCCTCTGTGTGTGTGTGTCTGTCAGGAGGGTAGCGGGTTGGAGGTTTTGCAGTTGCTTTAAATCCAAACTTTTCTATTTCTGTGCTGCTGCTCATAGCTGGAGTTTAACAGTCAGTCCAGTGCTAGGAAGGAAGTCGTTGCTGAATTTCCATCTGCATCTCCCTAACCCAAACTATGCATAGGTGAAACGTTTTGGAGAAAGCAGGAGTACAGTTAGGAGAGTAGTGCTGTTTATGTTTTGTGGTTTCTAACCCATGGAATACAGCTTTTTGAAGTGCACTGACTGCAGACAGTAACGCTTTTGCTCAGAGCTGCTCATAGTCTTAACAGCCTGAATAGAGCATCTCCCAAATGGCAGGCAGTCGTTAGCTCTGAGGGGACACTGGACCCCTCTGATGGTGCTCTCAGCAACTCTGCTGCTGACTTCAGGAACAGCTTGAAGACCTATTTGGAAAACACCAAAACCAACAATAAAAGCCAAGAAATGCAGGTCAGCAAGAGGAAGAAAAAGGACATTGTCATCTGAGAGATATGGCTGGGAAGGAGCAGAGGGATCCCAGGAGTTGGATAAATGCTTCTCAGAGAAAAGGGAATGCTGGACTCCATCAAAAATGGGAAAGAGACCTGAGGAGCAGAAAAGTATCTTTGATGTTGATGTATGATTGACCCATCCCCTTAATGAAGCAGGGAGTCCATTTAAACTTTGTCTGACCTAGGCTACAGGAAACTCCTGGAAGGGGTCCTGGTTCAGAGAGAAAGATGTTGTAGCTGACATTCTTCTTATATCCATCATGCGGCTAGAGACAGAAAAATGCAAGAGAAAACCCAGAATATGGCAGTTGGGTTAAGGATTACTACAGATGGGCAGTGTTCATAGAGGTCAACTTTTAGGAGATGGGTCATTGTTTTAAAACACAGCAGTCATGCTAGGAAAGGATATGGAGAGTTTTATAGAATTTCCCAACATGAGCTTATGTTTCTTTTGGGTACAGTGGAGTGGTTTCTACATAGATCATTTGTGGTATAATCTCTTTCAGAAAGGAGTCCAAGGGAATAGGTGTAAACTAAATTTTATCCCAAAATCTAGGAAGAGGAGAGATTTCTACCTTGCTTGAGAGCTAGAAAATAAAGTCACCTAGTGATTGCAGCCTTTCATAGGTTTTAGGTTGCTGTTCAGATATGTATAATGACATCACATTTTGACATGTGTCGTGCTGGTCTTTAGTATTTCAGTTTGAGTAGTGTATTTAATAGAAAATGGCACAGTATGTTCTCAAAAGTATCCCAAAGATTCTATCTGTTAGTGTCAGTTCTGCAAAGATGTATTAGTTAACTACACTGCACAGGAATGAGGAACATTTCTTGTTAATTTAGGGAGGGAGAAAGCTTGATGACACATGCAAATGGCACATCATCTATTTTAAGTTCAGTGTATGTCGCCTACACTAACTGCATTTGTCCTTTCAACATCTTTCTCAGTTTGAGCACCACCATATTTGAATTTTATGTGACTGTGATATTAATACACCTGTTAAAGATAAAATGAATTATATAATTTTTTTCCCCAAATTAGCTATCATAGAATCATGGATGGTTTGGGTTCAAAGGGATTTCACAGCCCATCTAGTTCCAACCCCCTGCCATGGGCAGGGGCACCCTCCACTAGACCAGGTTGTCCAAAGCCCCATCCAACCTGGCCTTGAACACTGCCAGGGAGGGGGCAGCCACAGCTTCTCTGGGAATCCTGTGCCAGCACCTCACCATCCTCACAGGGAAGAATTTGTTCCTAATGTCTAGTCTGAGTCTACCCTCTTTTAGTTTAAACACATTACCCCTTGTCCTACCACTCCATGCACTCGTAACCATCCCCCAGAGGAAAACAATAATATATATATCGAGCCCTGATGATTTCTGCCTTGAAATTACTGTCTTCTACTTCTTTACCTGGCAACTGTCACTGTGCTTAGGAAGGAGCTGGATCAACAAGTCCACTGCAGAAGTACAAAGTGCTTGAGGTTATGGGGGACACTAATTCTCAAGGTACTAGAAGCTGTGTTTGCACATGAATAAACAACCCCAGTTTTATGCAGATACATTTAGCAGCACTGAGACTGAGCCACAACTAGAGAGCTGCAACAGCGCCTACGTGAAGGTGAAAGAGGGTGAGGGCAATGAAGTTCAGGTAGACGAGAATTTCTCTTCTGTGGGGGTGGGACTGAAGTTCAAGGGACAGCTATCCACTGGAGCTCCTGTTTCACAAGATGTGGATGTCCTCAAAGAACAGAAGCTGCCTCCCAAGTGTGAAACAGTGGCAGGAGAATCTGCCCCCATCCCTGTGGGCCAACTTTTAAGGTTGTGTATGTAGTAATGCTTGGTGTGTGGTTCCTGTAGTGCTCTGCTGTGGTTCCCTCCAGTCTTTCCCAAGCAGCTGCTGTGAAGAAGATGATTCCAATGATTTGCACTGAATCATCTGGGTAGGGGCATACAGTGCTGCAGTGCTTCTGGTGGAGGATACCAGGTTTAGCCCAGTTTTAAGTCGGAGCATGTGAGAAAGTCCTTTTCTAATTTTATTCTTCAGCCATGGCAGAAAATAGTCCTCTTTTTAGACCTTTCTACTGGCTCTGAAGAGTCATACCAGATACAGATCTCCTTCATAGTGGTAAGTTCAGAAATGAGCCTTTTAGGTCCAGTAGCTTCAACTACCTCCAGAACCTCCTGGTGTTGCAGAAGTGCATGTGAGGTTTCAAATGGTCTGGCCTTACAGGTTGGCATACGGCAGCGTTGCCACAAATTGCTGTGCAAAGGCTGTGCTAGCAGCCAGTCCTACTCTCTTCTTCCTTCTGGCTCCTGCACTCTTCAGTAACTTTTTAGCCCTAGTGTGCTTTAGAGCCTCCAAGGTGTTGCCAGTGCCAGTTCCTGCCAGTGCCAGGAGCTCCCTCACATGGCTTTGTGCTTCTTGCCTGGCACTGGGCAACATGGAGATCCTGAGCCCTACAGCAGTCAGACCCTGTTGCTCCTCTCCAAAAGGCTCGCTACCTTTGTATTTGCAGCAAGGACAATACAGCTCTCTCTCCAGCTGGCTCTTGCTTTTGCCTGCTGAAGTTTAGGAAGAAAGAGGAACCAGTCAGTGCCAGCTCATGGTGCAGTTGTTGCCAGGGGTGCAGAGCAGGTTTCTCACTTTACTCCCTGGGAAGCCAGAGTTGCTTTGTAGCCTGAGACGCTTTGTACCCTGCTGTGGATGCTGGGATCAGTTTAGCAATGGGTGTCTTTTTTTCCCCAGAGAGCAGTTATTAATAGCTTGGCAATGAATGATGGCTGTGAACGTGGTGCGAGAACGTCCTAGTGATGGCAACAGGAGCAGAGCAAAGGACATATGCTCTGAAGTCGGTGATGGTGTCTCCCTTCATGTCCTGCAGCAGTGAGATACATGGATTAATTTTAAATGCATTGGTAACATATGGGTCTAAAATTATTTCATGCTATTTAGAACAAGTCCTTTGAGCTAAGGCTGTTGTAAATTCTAATTAGTCTGCGCTAATCTCCATAATAAGCAGCTATTTCTAATGCACATCTAACTGATGAGGTCTGACAGCATTTTCCACGCTTATTTATACACTGGCAGCAAGCTGGTATCGTGCTAGTGTCAGAATGTTTGCTCGGGTTGGTTACAAAAACTCTGCGTTTCCTGTGCTCGGCGGGGAGTTGGTATTTGCTGGAGGTTCATGCCTGTCCCTGGGCTGCCATTTTATGCCTCTTCCCTTCTTTATGCAGAAAACAGGGAAAACTCCTTCAGCCGTTCCCGAAGCTCCAGCGTGTCCAGCATTGACAGGGACTCAAAGGAGGCAATTACTGCTTTGTACTTCATGGAGTCCTTCGCCCGAAAGAATGACTCCGCCGTCTCCCCCTGCCTCTGGGTTGGAACGGGCCTCGGTATGGTCTTAATCCTCTCTCTTAACCTGCCTGCTAGTGACGACTTACGGCAGTCGGAGCCAGTCATGGTGTCGCCAAGCGGTAAGGGTGCAGCTCTCTTCCTCCTCGTTACCTGTCTCGGTACCACGGGGGGAACAATGGCATGGTTTTGTACGGCCCTCTGGGGAAGAAACGTCTCAATGCTAGCAGTGGTTGCCCACTACACAGCACGAGTGATGCACAAGCAATGGCTGCCCACTACACAGAGCACACACAGCTGAAGAAAGGTGCTTGTGAGAGAGACCTGTGGCTTCGTGAGCTTTAGTTGCGTTACTTCCAAAGATTACTTTGTGACGTGGGCAAAGTTGCCTGCTTCTCAATGAGGGTAGGGAAATTAGCAGCCTTCCTTCATGCTGTGGCATCGCAGTCGTGTACAGCTCTGATGTAATCCTATCTGGGCTGCTCTGAACAGTTTGGCTGCTTTGCTATCAGAAAGCTGCAGGGAAGCAGAAGGGACTTCAGGAAAGGAAACAAAAATGTTGGCAGGTTGAAGTACCAGGAGACATCCTTGGCTGAGTGAGTGACAGATGGCGCAGCAGAGAGAACAGAGGGCTGAGAGAGGTCAGGTCTGAGGAGAGGAAGCATGCACTTAGTGTGTTTAAAGTAAAATAATGACAAAAAACAGGGAATTTGCAGGGACAGAGGTTTCCCACCTGCAGTTTGTTCAGAAAAACAATGTTGGAAGGTCACCGGACAATGAAGAGCAGTTTTACTGCTGGTCAGTTAATACCTAGCTAGGTTATAAATGATAGCCTATCTTCATGGTATTCAATGGCATGTGTTCTGTACATTATGTGATATCGGCTGCCCAAGCCTTTTCCAGTACTGGCAACCTGTTCAGTCATCTTCTTGTGTGGTCAGGAAGAACCGAGCAAGCGAGACTCATTGCCTTCGGTAGGTTAAAGGGTTTGTTCTAGTTCCAAAAGCAGAACTCACAGTGCTGACAGCCAGCTGAATTGTGGTGCCAGTGCCCGTGAGAGGGAATTATATTTTGCAGGCACAGTTCTGACACTGAAAGGAGCCGTGCTGACCTTCGCATGCTTGGACTGCATGGGGACATTGACACATCCGCCGTATGAAGTATGGAGGGACCCACACAGTGCTGATGATGGTGAAAAAACAAGGAAAAGGAAGCTTGTCATGCATTCCCCTTCCTCCTCCCAGGATATGGGTGATCATCAATTTGCAGTCATTTGTTCAGAAAAACAAGCCAAAGTCTACTCATTGCCTTCCCAAACATGTCTTTATGTCCACAACATCACCGAAACGTCCTTTTTATTGCGAGCAGATGTGGTCACCCTCTGTAACAGCGTCTGTCTGGCGTGCTTTTGTGCCAATGGGCACATCATGACACTGAGGTACTTATCTAACTAATCTTGTGGCAAAACTAAGCAAAGAGTCGGCACAGTGCCATCTAGTTCCACTTGTGTTTGCTCTGCATTAACTCCTTGCTCAGAGTACTCAATGATTTAATGCCTTACCTTGCCTGCTGCCGTACCTGGTCCTTGACCTGTCTCCCCATGGGGAGCCAAGGCAGCTGTGCAGCAAAGAGAATTCTTTTTTTTTTTTCATAGTAATCCCTCACCCGTGGTAATTGATGGCTGATATAACTGTCATAAAAGAAAACCCAGGTAATTTGCTCAGTTACGGTAGATCAGGTATAGGGGAGTACAGAAAAACTCGTGCACAGAGAGAGTGCTGTTTATCTAGCGTGAAGTTGTGAGTCCCACTTGAGCCATTTCAGACTTTCTGCTCAGAGTACCTGGTTTCCTCCCCTGTCATCTCCAGCGCCAAGATGACTAGGCAGCAGCCCTGTAGTCATGACCTCACCTTGCCGCACCCCCTTTGCATGGCTGGGCTGTTTAAATTTTGGAAAGTGCCATACAAAATGGCAAACCAGGAGAAGCTGGAGGACAGCGAAGGTGATGCTGGAGCCTTTGACCACAGGGTGCAAACAGGGCTCTGCTATGCCATTTTCTGCGGATGGCAGTGCCCTGCGGCCCACCTAGTCTCGTGCGACACGCACATCCCAAATCCAGGCAGTGGCAGAAGCCTGAGGGTCACTGAGTCAAGACAGCTGAAACTTCTTCATGCAAGGAAGCAAAGGCAGCCTGGTTATGGCAGAACTTTTCAGCTTAGTGCTGCACTTGAGCTTTTCCAGCTACAAAAAGAATAAGCTCAAACTGTTGGTTTAAAATGCAGCCAGTTGGGGGTTCCATGTGCAGCAGCCAGGGAGTAACTGGGGTATCTGCTTCTCTTCAGCTTGCCCAGCCTTCGTCCTCTGCTGGACATCAACTATCTGCCTGTGACAGACATGAGGATAGCGCGGACCTTCTGTTTCACTAACGAAGGGCAAGCTTTGTATCTCAGCTCTCCCACTGAGATCCAGCGCCTGACATACAGCCAGGAGATGTGTGACAACCTGCAGGTAGGCCTCAACCCCTTGTTTTGTTGCCTTTGTGTTTGTGTGGAAAGGCCAGCAACCAGACTCATCAGGTGTAAATTGCCACGTGTTTGCTGCTGGGCTGCTCAAAAGAACATGTCATACCAGTCTGTGGTTTCTATTCAAAAGGCAAAGCTTTAAAGGGTTAAATAAGTAACACTGGCATTACCAGAGGTGGTGAAGTATTGTCAAGTAGCAAGCATAAGGGTTGGGAGGGAGGAAGTGTCTTAGTCTTTAATAATTTTGAAGCCAAGGCTGTGCTGCGGGAGCAGGACAGGCGTGTCCCTCCCCACTTGCCCTGGCTGTGTGATGCCAAAGCTGCAGAGAGATGTCAGCAGCTACGTCTCTGTTTGGACTTTTTCATGACAATGCCACCTTGCTCCTGTGCCCCAAAGGCTGGCCCAAGCCTAAAGCCTGCCCGCATGTAACGGCAATCTCTGCTGGCCCCGTACAGAGTCGGGTTTGTGCCCCCATGGGACTCCAGAGCCTGCTTCATTCAAAAGACCAGCTCTTAAAAATGACAGAGGGAGAAGAGGGGGAAGCTACAAAAGGAGAGCTGCTGCAGCAGTTGTACCAGCATGTATCCAATCACACAGCAACCACCTCGGTGAAAATGTGAACTCCTTCCCGCATTTTTGTCGTCATTTTTTATTTTAATACTAAAAATATCTTAATACCTGCAGCTTCCTGGAGATAGGTGGGAGCATCAGACAAAACAGCATGGTTATGCTCTATTTTAATGTATTTTTTTAATTATTTGCCTTTATTTTTACTCAAATAATTGGTAGTCCCCTTCTTCTAACATGAGGAAAGCATCTCCTGTTGTATGCTAAAATACCGGAGCTATAGAAATGGTCTAATTAAAATAATTTGTTTTGAGCAAAAGGTCTTTGCAATGTTAGATTTGGGTTGGGTTGGTTTGTTGTTTTTTTTACAATGAAAATGCAAATTACAATGTCATTTACTGAAGAGGAGGAATTGTGAGAGGTTGCAGGGAGAAACATGAGTAATAAAGGGGGAAAAAAGAGGAGGAATAAGAAGTTCTAGGATATATAATTAGCAGTGAGCTAGGGTAGAAATATAGATAGAACTATAAAAGAAACGGCCCTGCCAGAACTCGCTGTGCCCCAGGGAATAACGTGTGCTGCGCTGCTCAGCTCCCATCACAGCTCGGTCTGTCTCCTGTCTGAAGAACCACGGCGAAGGGCGAGCGCTGCGCACACACCTCTGCGCATTGGAGAAGGGATTTATTTTGCAGGGAACCAATTCTCAAATGATCAGAAGGCTCGATCCATATGTCTTAGAAGACAGACCTATAGAGAGAGAGGCTGTTGGAAGCCGGATTTTATTTTTCTTTTCGAACTAACCTTAAGCAGCTACAATGCGACAACCAACCAGAGGGGCAACCAGCCCTTGTTTCTCTGTACAGCCGGCCGTAGGCTGCCTGCGCAGGTCGTGGCCTGTTTGCAGGGAGGGCGGGAAGAAGCTGGTGCACTCGTTCTGTGGGCACAAAGAGCCGATGACCCAGCGCCACCTGCTACCCTGGAGAACACGCCAGGCTGCACGAAAGCCTCGGCTGAGGCTCAAAGGGCCGCAGCAATCTTGCTCCCCAGAGCAGGTGGCTGCGCAGTCACGGCGCTGTCCTGGCACGCAGCCTCCCGGGAGCCGAGTGCTTTGTGCGACACGACAGCCGTGTCTGCCTGCTGGGGCTTAGCGGAGCAAACACGGAGCTGGGCAGCAACTGCTCTCGCCACTCAGGCTCACTGGTTTCAAACAGTAACAGGGCTGCTCGCCTCCTTTACCAGCCTTATTCCGAAGAGCCCACTTCAAGTACAAACAAATCTGAGCCCAGGATTTGTTTAGGTTGACTCCTCCAGGATCTGGCCCCGTAACAGTGCCTTCAGTCAGGCTTAGTTAGCATTACTGATGGCACTGCCGAAATGCACAGTGACAGCAGGCATGGAAGTTGTATGAAAGGTGATGGGATTTTGTGGTGGCTTTTTTTGGGTTTAAAAAACAAAACAAAACAAAATTTAGAAAAAAATCCCCAAACCCACAAACAACAAACCACCATAATCTCTGACCTGCTGCGAGCACAGAACTCAGGTGTGCAACAAAGAGAAAACAGGAAGTGCCTGCCCTGCTTGCCTGCACAATCACTAAAGCCAAACACATAATTCACAGCAAATTGTTTATTCGATTACAGCGTCGCCTCTGCAAAATGTGACCTTATCACTGGTATTTTCACTCTGGAGTGCTTAGAAACGTTTTCCTCTGTGGTAATGAACATAAGTTTGGGCAGCGACAAACCAAGTCCCTTTGAAACCATGTGAGAGTCTGGTTAGCCCAAGTATTTGCCTGTCATGAAATACAAATACTCGATACTGTACACAAAACAGAATCTTTTAAAATTTGTTACATAGAGCCAAAGCATGTGGCTCATGAATGCAAATAAAAACCATGTCCAGAGCTGCATCCACCTCACTGATTTTTTTTCATGTGGACTTTTGTCTGACTTCTTTACTAGGACATGCTTGGGGATTTATTTACTCCGGTGGAAACACCAGAAGCCCAAAACAGAGGCTTTCTCAAAGGACTCTTTGGAGGGAGTGGACAAGCTTTTGACAGAGAGGAGCTTTGTAAGTAATGTACTGAGTTGGTTTTGCAAAAATTAATTAACGGGATCCCCCGCCCCTGTCAGCTATGCCTGGCTCAGTATACAAGCTTTAGAGCTTGATGACAAAATGAAGATGGCATCATGAAGAAAGGGCAGCTCCTTTTGCACAAATGGGGTTGGGGGGGTGGTGGTGGGGGAGGGATGGGGATGGTCCATGGCTGCACCCTGGTTGCGCCGGTGCAGAGAGCATTCCACAGGTGCCACCAGCACATCACACGCCATCACCACTGCAAGGCTGCAGCTCGAGGGCAAGAAGCACTGACACAGCCATGGCCAGGAACTCATTCCTGTCTGTCCATCTCACCGTTGCAGTTGGCGAGGCCACGGCAGGAAAAGCCTCTCGCAGCCTTGCCCAGCACATCCCTGGATCGGGTGGAATTGAAGGGGTGAGAGGAGCTGCAGGAGGAGTCATTGGGGACTTGACTCGTGCACGCATTGCCCTTGACGAGCGAGGACAGAAACTGGGAGAGCTGGATGAAAGGACTGCGAGCATGATGGCCAGCGCAGAGGCGTTTTCCAAACATGCACACGAGGTAGGGGCCCAGCCCCACACACCCAGAACTAGGAGCTGTCACCCCTGCAGCTGGGCCTTTGCTTCCCTTTGGGAACATTGCATGCAGTTCTCCCCGTGTCAGCCAGCCGTGTCAGGTTAGGTGCGCTCATGTTACCTGACACACTGTTCTTCCTGGTCCCAAACAGTGAGAATGCCAAAAATAAACTTCCCTTGCGCACCCCTTCCCTTCATGTTTCCATGAGCGAGCACCTGTTGCTAGCCTTGGGATTTCTCCTCTCTCGCCTTTCTCACTAATTCACTATAACTTATTTGTGTTTTTAAGCCACTTTGTGCAGCAGTTCTATATGCAGTAGGGCAGAAAACGGGTAGGTGGATGTGTGTGTGTAGGAACCTCTACAGATCTTGTTGAGAAGGAGAGGAGAGTGTTTCCAGTGCAACACTGCAGTGGAGTGATACAGAATAGTGCTTGCCTGGAATAGATGCTTCTTTGCTTAGGGCTGGAAATGGAAAGCTTTTCCATCCCACGCTCTTAAGGCTGGCAAACAACTAAAGTGATTTTCTTTGAAGATAAAACAACATTAAAGAATATTTCCCCTCAAAAATTGCACATCTTTCATTTAAAAATGCATCACATCTCCAGACAAGACCTTTACAATTTTATTGGCTTTTGTAAGTGGGAGGAAAAAATACCCCACGCAGAAAGAACGTGCTCTGAAGTGCACAGAGTTTGTATATACAGGATGTACCTGCTCTGCTCTTATAGAAAAGCTTGTTTCTGTAAGCGTAAAAAGTGGGTTCCTTGTTATTCCCACACCTCAGGAAATAATCTCGTGATGTACAGCAACAGCAGGTAACTTCTTTGGGTTGGTTTTATTTTAAAATGCTGCAGTTACAGAATTAAATACATGGGCCCAGTGGAATCAGGGCCCAGGGACACTGGTAGTGCCGCACTGCATTGCTCTTCCTCTTGCTTTACTTACCAAGTCCGTGACAGGTAGTAGGCCCAGGCCAGGCGCGATACCTCGTACGCGGAGCAGTGGTTTATACCTGTTCGTTTGTTTCCCGTTTCTGTAGGTGATGCTGAAATACAAGGACAAGAAGTGGTACCAGTTTTAGACTTCGAAAGAAGCTGCTCGTGGCTTTATCATGAACACTGTTCAGGGAAGCGACATTCATTCCCAAATCTACCAGTCACTGGCCAGAGACAGTGTTTTTTTTCTCCTAGAAGATGTTTTCCTGTTCCAGTTACTGGATTCATCGCAGTGGGAGACAAGGAGAAATCATAGAGACCACGAGACGGAAGCTAGAGTCACATGGGCCTTGCTCCAGCAGCTGGCTCAGGCAGCAGCCAGGTCTTTTTCCAAAAGGAACTCAACCATCACTGTGGCATGTAGTTTTTCAGAAGCCGTAGGTATGAACTGCAGGGAGTGTGTCTGGTTAAAAATACTCTGTACAAATTCGAATGTTAATGCACTTATAAATCTTTGCATGACTAATTGACATCTTAAAAAAAAAAAAAAAAAGAGAAAAAGAAAGCATGTCGTGACCGAAGAAAAACAGAATTTGTTTCTATTTCGAGGGGAAAAAAAAAAGCAAAAGGTCAAATGGCAAAAATCTTTATTTTTTAAAAGTGACATTACAGAAAGCCAGTCTGTTTCAAGCATGTTTGCCCCCATTCTCCACATAAAAATGAGTTTAGCTGCATTTTTCTTACCTGCTATTTATTTCCCTTGGAAAAAACCTCGCTTGAAATCAGCTCTCCAACTCCTACCGGAAGAATAAATAACATCAAAAATCCCATGCCCCAAATTTACCGATTCTTCAAGTAGCTAGACAGGCACTATCTGCAGTGTCATTAAAACACAAGTGCAAATGGTTCATTTGCAATTCTGAGCACAGGCCAGGTCATCCTTATCTGTACTTTTTAAAATGCGCTCGAGATTGATCTGTTCCCCCTGACGGGGGGCTGCGGCATTTTTCATCCCCGTGGTGTCAGTAGCGCTTGGTTGCCTTATTTCTCAGTGGCAGGAACAGAAAACCAGCTCAGGAGATCGCTTCTTCAGGTTAGGAAGGGCAAGATGGGAAACCACAGGGCTACAAGCTGGAGAGTCCTGTCATGTTCTGCTCATAGGAGCTCCAGAGCGGTGTTTTTTCTGCGGTGGGCAGATGAAATTATGCTAAGGACACAGTACAGTAAACCCTCCCCCCACACACACACACCGTCCCCCTCCCAAAACAGAGGGAGAGAGATCATGGCAGCAAGACTAAACAATGGGCATGGGGAAGAGCATTACAAACAACTGTTAACATTGTCACACGTATAGAATGACACTGTGGGTGAGTGGCAGTTGAGTCTCTGCTCATGTTGCTGAAGCCAATTTGCTTCTGCTCCAGCATGGCCAGTGAATTCCGCAGAAAACACTCCCACATGCAGCTACGGAAGGGAACAGGACGTAGAGTCTAGTGTACCAGTCTGCACAGAGTCCAGGTCCATGGGTGTGCTGCAGCCAGGGCAGCCTACGGGAGCCATGCTGCCACGCAGGTCTCCAGTTAAGGTAGAAATTCTTCCAGGACTGACTTGGAAACAAGGCACTAAAGGCTTATTTACTTTCACATGCCTGGACCTAAGTTTCATGTTAGATAAGGAAGTGAGGAATAGGTGGAAAAGCAGCACTTAAAAATTTTTGATGTGAGGAGTGACATCTGTCTCTTCAAGGAGCCCTGATGGACACTGATGCAGGCAGGCAGCATCCCGCTCCTAACTGAACTGTAACTTTACTGGTGTTTATAGCATTCCAGTGTTCATGTGACCTCTCAAAGATCCCTTTCCCATACCCTTCCTTTTCTTACAACAAATTGGAGCCCAGGAAAATGTACAGTCCAACAGTCCGGCCTCACTGGCAGCCCACCCAGCTGCGCAAGTTGAAGGGCTGGAACAGATCTGGTGGTAAGTTTTAAATTCACAGCGTAGCACAGTGGGAATTTCATCCTTTACAGGATGTAAACACTTCTCTGCGGGCAAAATCAAAATGATGGTCCTGACAGGTCTCACTCAACTGGGAATGAGACTCAACAAGTCCCTCTCTGTCATAGGAGAACCTGCTCTGGTTATGGGAACTGTGGAAACTATGGAAACTTGTTGGGAAAAGGGTCCAAGCCCAAGCTTTGCCTAGGTTTCTGCTGAGAGGTAAGGAACTGGAGCTGTCCAGGAGCAGAGAGGATGCCTGTGTGCCTGCATGTGAGGGAACAGCAAACTTGCCTCTCTGGTGCCAACAACTGGGTTGGGAATCTCCTTTCAGCAGCCACGTCACCAAACCAGCGACTAGTGCGTGTGAGGAAGCCCCAGTGTAAGAAGGCACCTTGAATGAGAAGGTTCTGGCTAAATGTACGTTCACTCTGCCTGTGCTCTGCCCTGAACTCTAATGTAGTTCCTGGGCAACAAAATCATTTGGGGCAGTATTCAAACCCTCCAGCCAGCTTAACAGGCCCTGTTCTTCCCCCGCTCTGCTTTTGGGAAGCTAAGCATCTTCATTAGCACCAAGCCGAGGCCGCACTGCCAGCGTTTGCTCCATACCCATCTCTGGGCTCACTTCTGACCCAAGCCCGTGGTGCAGATGGAAAGGCCGCTGCCAGTTCCAGTGTGACACCAGTTGCCACTACAAACTGGTGTAGCACAGCCGGCCTGTAAGAACGCAACCCCGGGTGAGCGGCAGCACGTGGTGCAGGGCAGCGGCAGGAGTCAGTTTGCTTCCATGGCATGGGAACTACCAGTTCTGAGTAAGTTTTTGGCTGTACCTCAGTGGGTGGCTAATGCTGCAGAGATGTCCGGTCCCTTGATGTCAGTGGAAACAGAGCCCGCTCACTCATTTAACAATCAAATGTAAAAATTTAAGAGCAACTTTTAATCACTAATCTTTACAGCACACCCAGAGAGAGAAGTGTCTTCAGCAAGTCACTCACACACCTGACTGACTGGCTGCCAACAGTCCTTAGCTTAACACTGGTGGGAGGGCGGCAGGGGGGAACCTGCCAGTAAATTCCGTCTGCATTTTTATGCAACAGAGAAACGAGAAGCTAGCATCTCACAAACTTCTAATTTCTAATACTCAACTTTCAAGCGACTATTCTCAAGTGCTCCTCATCAGGTCACAGCTGTATCTGGCTTTCCACTCTTACATCTTTTACATATTTCCAGACAGTTACAAATGACTATTTCTGTTCAGTTCACCACTTGTGACTATAATTATCAATTTTCTTGTAGTCTGTAGAGATCTAAAAAGTTGTACATGTTTGTATATAGAACATAATATATATAAAAATATATATATGTAATGTATATGTTGTATAAGTTTGTTAGTGCACACTGTTAAATGCTTTCTATCAAGATTTATCATGTATGTGGAGGAAAAAAACCAACCCCAACAACTTCACTTTAAAACTTCAATGAGGGAGGAAAATCTCTTGCCTGGTTGATTGATTGTGAAATGAGGGGGAGTGTGGGATTTTTGAAAGGCCTGACCTGACCACTACTAAAGGCTGTTGGTGAAAGGAGTAATGCCACAGCATTCTGAGCAACAAGCACAGCAGCTGTCCTGGCCTGCTCTAAGAAAACTGAGGACAGCGCCTGTGGCTGGGTGTTGAAATCATCGTGCTTTCACCTTTCCCAGTAAGGCACCACCACCACAAGCGAAATCCTAAGCTTAGAGACATTAAGTTAGAACAGCCCGGATTGAGCAAGTATTTCCAACCAATTTAAAATGCTTTTTGTTCCTCTGGATACCCTGTTCCCTCACATTCTTCTTTATAGGAGCTCACTCTCACAAGCACATTGACTAGACACATGGAACGCCCAGCGGCACTCACGCACACCCCTCTGGGTCTCACCAGATGTGTCGCAACTTATTGGCAGAGCTGTGGATAGAGTACACAGAGAAAAAACATGGAGTTAGATTGTTTTTTTTTCATTTTTCACATTTGGCAAGTCTTCGATGAATTACAAGCTATTTTTCTTTAAGGAAAAAAATAATTCCATTCCTAGAGTTTTAACGTCAGCTTCAGATCTTGAACTGAAAGACAAAGGAAAATTGGAGAATCGGGTTTTGTTTTGCATAACGACCCCACCCATTCTCCAAGGCTTTTTTACCATTCTACAGTGCCACTACAACCGTCAGTTTGGTTTTTCCCTGTATTACCAGAGCATAGCTTCTAACAGCAACATTTAACAGAAACACCCTATTTGCTACACGTGCTGTACAGAACTGTCTCACGTGGAGATTCTCTGACAGCGCTTACGTAGCCCTTCCACGGCACAGTGCGTGCACGCTGAGGGTGATGTGCATGCAGCAATTCCATTTCAGCCCACAGTTTCAGAAGTGAAGCAAACACTGCAGCTTAATGAAGAGCTGTGTGCAACCTCAGGGCTCCTCCGTTTGTAAGCTCCGTGTTTTGCAACGCAGGCAGAAAGCCAGATTTTGGTTAATTGCGCCTCTTGAATACCCTGCCCTCCCATATATCCTTTTCCAGAACCTAAAGGTGAATTCAAGCACAGCGTGTTTCACTCTTGAATGAGTTTTTTGCCTTGGTATGGTCTTAGTAAGAACACACTCTCTCTCATTAAGGAACTCTGCGTGGCCATTTGTAGTCAGCTCTTCATCTTAGGTGTATAAGCAATAGTCACGTAACTGAGTGTTTCCATTCATGTGTTTTGTTTTGTGATTAAATCAACAGATCAAACCTTGTACTTTTTTAAATAGCAGCCGGTACTCGGACTGAGTGTCAAGGATCTGCGGACAGAATACGTGTGGGGTTTGCTAACGATAACCTGTACGACAGACTGAAGGCTCCTCGGGGGTGAGCCGCACGCTCCCGCGCTAACCGTGTCCTGTTTCCACAGGTGTCCTAAATCAGCATCACAAAAGGAAAACTAAGGCATCTTTAACTGAGGCTGTTTCAAGTCCCCAGTAACAACCAAAAAAAAAAAAAAAAAAAGAGGGAAAGAAAATAAAGGAAAGAATTGATATTGGTTGCTGTAGATCTCTTTTTTTCACCCTCTACACTCCCAGATTCTCCACAGTGTTTGAAAGGTGCGTGGTTTACGTAAAGTCTTTGGATGGAGATCACAAGACTTGCTCACTCAGAAGCTGGGAAAACGCAGCCATGGTTGTTGCTGGGGGGAGGTGGCCACCTCCCATCCTCCAGCAGCTCGCACAGGGCCAAAACCTGGACCCCAGCAACCGTCCCTGTGCTTTACTGAGGGAGCGTTGGGTGCTCATAATCCCAACGCCAGGCCCAAGAATATTATCCTTGGTACCCAGGCCTCCTTCTCTGCTGACCGAGCGCGCCCTTCGTGCCATTTCCACTTCAGGGTACAGGCAGCCGCCCACAAGCCGCCGTCTCAGAAGGGCGGAACTGAGCTTGCTGAAGGGCACTTTCCAACAACGCCACTGAGCTGCTCTGCCAGGAGAGGCTCAAAACCACCGCCCAAAGCTACCGAGCTTCCAGCTCCCGCTGCCCAGCTACAGATTGATAAGGAAAAGAAACAGCAGGAAAAACTCTACAACTTTCTTCTTAATGCGATGCGAATAGCGCTGGAGGAAGGCAAAGGATCAAACCAGATCAGATTGTGTGTGTGTGACACCTTTTGTCACCTGCCTCTCTCCTACCCCTGCCCAGCTACAAGCAAGCATACAAAGCACTCCCAGCAGGCGGGAAGAGAAGGAATGCTGCAGCAGAAAGACCAAAGCAAAGCAAGCTTGTGGTCTGAGTGTGAGGAAAAGGACCAAGTAGCGGTGTCAAACATCAGCAGCAGGGGTTCTGCCCAGTAGCAGTAGCAGGCTGGATCCAAATTTGAGTCATTTTTTGACAAGAAAGCAGGTATGAACCAAGCAGAACAAGGCTGCTCAGCAGCCGAAGGGAATGGGCTCTTCCCTGCAAGGAGCTGGGTCACACAGGTTCACTCAGTGTGAAGACAAAGGTGTTCCTGGTGACCACAGCTATTTGCCAGGACTGCATCCCAACCCAATTTCTTTTGGCAGCCAGACAGCCACCTGCTGGCGCAGCAGCCAGACAAGAGTGGCACAGGGCACAAGGCAGCACTGGGCTGCAGTAGCAGTTCTGCCTACACCGAGTGACAAGGCTGCCATAACAAACAGTTCCTACCCCTTTGGCAGTGTTCATCCATTGCCTTCTTGGGCTGAGGGGCCACACGTATTGCTACATGTGCTGCTCAGCACCAGCTAATAAGAGGCAGGTGTGGACTGCAAAAGAGACACACACACAAACCAGCTGAGGAGCAGAGAGAAAACAATTAGATGCATCCCATCCTGTCTACAAAAAGAGAGTAACCTGCACTCTGGTTATCAGGTCCTGAACTAGAAAAAAAATCAGAGTCATAAAATGTGTTAGGTTGGAAGAGACCTTAAAGGTCATCTAGTCTAACCCCTCTGCAGTAAGCAGGGACATCTTCACTCAATCAGGTTGCTCAGAGCTTCACCAAGCCTGACCTTGAATGTCTCCAGGGATGGGGCCTCCACCACCTCTCTAAGCAACCTGTTCCAGTGTCTCGCTACCCTCATAGTGAAGAGCTTCTTCCTAATGTCTAATCTAAACCTTCCCTGCTCTAGTTTAAAACCATTGCCCTTTGTCCTGTTGCAACGTGACCTCACAGACAGTCCCTCCCCAGCTTTCCTGTAGGCCCCCTCAGGCATTGGAAGGCCACTATAAGGTCTCCCCAGACCCTTCTCTTCTCCAGACTGAACAACCCCCAACTCTCTCAGCCTGTCTTTGTAGGAGAGGTGCTTCAGCCCTCTGATCATCTGATCAGCCCTCCTCTGGATACGCTCCAAAGGGCCCATGTCCTTCTTGCGCTGAGGGCTCCAGAGCTGGATGCAGCCCAGTTTCCAACTAAGCAGAGGCCTCACCCCATCAAAGGTGGGGGGAGAGGGGTCTACAGGCAAAAAAAAAGTCAGTAACGCGAGCAGCCAACTTCCCTCTATCAGAAAATAGCAGGTACCCTCTTCGGCACAGTTCTGTGCAGTGCCTCTGCTTACCTGACCTCTCTCTGCTTCCCTCGCTTAGCCTCATGAACAGTTAAAGCCTCCACAGAATTAAGGAATGTAAATAGCAGGAATCAGGCAACAGCTCAGAGCCAGTTCTACTACCAAATGCTGCAGCCACCTCGCTTGCAGAGCGGTGGCCACCTTTTATCTTCTCATTTGCTCCAAATTACTACGTAATTAAAATGAACTCACAGAGATTATTTAGCAAAACACGTTTAGTTCCGTGTCAGTCCCCCGATCGATTAGCATCACCCCTGTCTAGAGAGCCGGTTGGGAAATACGCACGAGACCCGTCCTTCTGAAACGCCGCAGACAGCATGTGGGAGGGGAACCGCGCAGTGTGCCAAAGAACAAGCAACTCCAATTACAGCAGCTCCGGCGAGGCCTGAAACACAGCACAGGTGTGTCACTGCACGACACCCGGGGACAGGAAATCATTAGGCCATGCGAACCGCTAATGAGTCCAACCCAGCATCTTCACAAGGCAGAGCACACAAATGGCCAGACACCAGGGTGCCGGGGCTCGGATCTGCTAATAACAAAAGCTTTAATAAGCTAAGAAAGGAAACAACTGTCTGTCAGGTGAGCGCTGCAGATAAAGAGCTCAGCCACGAGGTGACAGAGGTGGCAGAAAATGACAGCACAGAGCAGGCAGGAAAGAAACAAAAAATCTCCACATAAAGTGAAACACGGAACAGGCAAGAGGCCGAGTCAGCACTGAGAAGGGCAGTCAAGGCAACCTCACCTGGGGCTTTGACTCGACACCACCTGTCTGTTTTGCGGCACGACAGGCAGGCAGTGGATCAGAGCCCAGGATGCAGCCTTTTGTACGCAGGCCCATTAACATCTTTTTAAAACTCACCGTGTTCCTGAAACCGGGGTGCCAGGTGCTTCTGATGTCAGGATACTGGCCACGCCAAAAGCACAGCATTTGAAGTTAACAAGCTCAAGCGGGTTATCAGGCTGCCGAAAGCCAAGCGTGCATCCTCTCAGATCAGGCTACCAAGGCAGCTTCAAATGCAGGCCTCTTAAAAAGGATCCGGCAGCAGTTCAGAAATGAGAAGATAATTAGGGGCTTGAAGATTTCTCACGGGAGGCAAGAATGGAAAGATGGAGATCCCTTACATTAGGGAGGGACTGCGGAAGGTGTGACAGAGTAGAGGTACAAAGATGATAACGGGAGGCACCTGTCCTCCCTTTCTAGTATCACACAAAAGCTACGTGATCAAAATAGCACAATTCCAGGTCAGGCATTGTATGAAGTTAGCCAAAACAGCTGGACTTGTAGAACCACCGCAACCATCTGGAAGGGAAACAAAACCATGTGATGTGAGGTTTAGCCAGATCAGAAGGTCTCCGTGAGGAAAGCAACGCCAAATAGTGAGAAGTTAATGCCCCGCGAGCTCTTTCCTTGCTTGCCTTTTTGAAGCATCTGATCCTGGTGGTTGACCCGAATCAGTCTTGGGACCAGCCCAGCTTGGTGAGCCCAAGCTCCCAGAAGACTTTTCTGCCTGATCACAGGGATGGAGTCAAAGACACTGAGGCAAAGCACAGGGGAAATCTCTGAGGACTTTAGCAAGGCTATCCACAAGCAGGGAGTGAGGCTTCCCTAGGAGACAGGTCTCTGAATGAAGACTCACAGGTCACCCACCGCCGTGCAGTGACATGTCTCTAATGCACCAAGACTGCTAAAACCAGCAAGGCTGTCACTACAGCTGGCCAGACTGAGAGGGGTATTTTTTTCTTCACAAAAATACAAATTGCTGTTAACTTTATTAAGCAACAAATTGAGTTTCTTTCTTGGTGTTGGTGACGTTGGAATGGTGTTGATGGCGATTTTGTGTTAACTGTAATAGAGTCCAAACAACATCCCCCTCGAGACCAGTTTGCAAGGCAGCAGTAGGACAAAATATGTCAGTCACCAAAATGCTTTCCTAAAGTCCAGAGGCCATCCCAGCCCCACTTGCACTCACGGTGAACGCTGTGCAGCTGCTCCATGGCAAACCCAGCCAGCTGTAAAGCCATCTGAGTATCATGCGAATTCAGTACAAAATGATCCTAGCAGAAGCCTGTAAAATTCAACATTAAGTGCAAACACCGTGACTTTATTTTTGTTCTAGACACAACTGCACACAAGAACTGCCAAATTGTCTTTGCACCTTGTTTTAATAAAATAATCCAGCTCATTTCATATGCAATAAATTCATTAGCCCTCGGGGGTTTGTTTTAAATTACAATTTTAAGCTTATTTTAACAGAATTCATTTAAATATCGTGCTTTTAGCAGTTAATAATTTCACAGTTTTGTAAACATACTTCACTGCACCATCTGACCTTCCAAGGGTCTGTCTTGGTGAATTCATACCAGCTTCCACCACTCGTTTCAGAAGGCAGCTTGCAACGACGTCTGGAGAAAAACCACAGGAGAGATCACACTGCGCGCGGGCCCGTCGGGAGCCCTTGCCCTGCCCAGCCCATGGTGCCTTCCACCTCACCACGCATGAGAAAACTGCACTTCATGTCAAAGCTCCAGGTCCTGCAGGTCTCCCCAGCTAGGTCCAATTTTCACCTTAACGTCCAGCTTTACTGAGAGTTTGATGGCGTTTTCCATCTCATGCTTGACAATCTGAGCCACCTACAAGAGGAGGCAAGAGAAGACATTAGCTGTGCACATGACTTCGGTGCTCTGGTTTTCTCTCAATAGCTGGGGGGCTACACGGCCAGAGTCCTCTCCTGGGTTTATTTGCACTGATGGGTACGCACCCGAACACTTCCATCCTGCTCGGGCTTGAGGAACGGAGAAACCCTGTAAAGCCAGTAACATTTTGTGCAGCGCAGAGCTGTGACAGGTTCTGCACTGTTGAAGACCACTTAGAAAGCGAGGCAAGATTAAGGTTCCATTAAACACTGGAGAGTCCTGCAGAGCCTCCTCTTTCTCACAGCTGCATAGTTCTAAGTGTTCTGTGGAGCCTGTTCTGAACACTTCAGGGTACCGAAAGCAAGACACAAATCAAACACACCAGGTGACAACTCCTCCTTGTGTCAGCGCAACAGGCACGCTGTCAAATACAAACTACAAACCTCTGGGAAAGTAGATCACATTCCACGTGGGTGCTAGAAATACCACCCAGGTTCCCCCTTGCTATTTTGTTGAGGTAACTCCAGCATTCGCTGCCCTCCAGAAGTGCTCAGAGAAAAACACTCTTCTCAGAACAGAGTTAGGGGACCAGAAGATACTTTTGTCACTGATTTTTCCAATTGTAAGAGACTGGGTTGTTTTTCCTTGACTGTAAATACCTGTCCTGGATCAAAGGACTCTCCTTCCCACTCCAAGCCTCACATGGAGTCCAGCCTGTCCTGGATTGCTTATTTGAACGAACCTTTCAGTCCATGCCCCTCCCATGAACCTGTCCACAGCGGAATGAAAAGAGGCTTTGAAATTGCTGTGACTCCTCTCTCAGCCAGAGGCCGTGGTGTCAGCATAGGGACTATTTTGGCTTTCTGATGCTTCCCTGTGTCTGTGTAATTCCCTCTCAGGTATCCATAGCAGAAATTTCTCCACAGTTTTTACTGGGGAACAGAGGAGGGATTTGAGGAGATCAGAGCCACAAGGGTTTCCAACAGCGTTAAGAACTAAGGGGAGATTTGTCTTCCTAAACCCCACGCCCTTACAAACCACATTTCAAAATGATCTTGATCACCCAGAAAAATGCTTTGAAATAGGATGCAGTTCAGCACAGCAGAGTAGAAAGGAGCAGCGTAAAGAAGCAGGACAGCGATAATCAGCTGTTCAAAGATAGGATGAAAAATAACTGCCCAGGCAGGGAAAGAATAGGGTTGTATCAGAGATTACAAACTGAGCAGGGCTTCAGCAAGGCACACTGGGGTGAGAAAGCAAGCACGTGCAATTCTGGAAGGTAGAAAGTGTTTGCTTGTGTGACACACAAATCGATTTTCCACTCTGTTCAAACCACTCCAGCCAGAATCAAGCCTGGGGCCCAGCGTTTCGCAAGATACACGAACCACGCAGAGGGAGATTCTCTGAGAATGGTCACAGGTCCAGCACATAGTGAGTTCCACACCCGTGAGGAAGACCAAATTAGGGCCACTGCACCCAGAACAAGCAACGGCAGCTGCAGGGGAGACACAAAAACCTGCGTGAGGTTCCTGGGGATGGTGATGGGATGAGAGACGACATGTAGCAATGTCCTGGCCTGGGGGTCTTTGGGCTTTAAATTCCCTGTACATCAAGCAAACAGCACCATTTCCAGGGTTCTCAATGGTCAGCTAAAACATGCTTGGAGGAATACTGCTCACCTTAAAAACGTAAGTGCAATGATGCTGGGAGCAAGCAAGCAGTTTAAAAGCATCCATCCTTTGATCCCTAATCTAGTCCATATCTTTATATTCCTGCCCAAGTCCTTATTGCCAGGATCAGCTCAACAGGTAGAAGGTCAACCCTCCTTCTAGTATCTGGCAATATCATCACAGTCTGTAATAAGCTCTGAAGGCTCCCTAGCTTCACTTTGACTTTCAGAGACACGTGACTTGGGAAAGCCTGGATGCCCCTGGCATTTCCCACCTTTACCACTAGAAAAAAACCCAGATATTACCCCAAGTGGTCTTTTAAAAGAGGCAAGCTAGCTCACTAGCAGACTGCAAATAACGACAGAACTACCACTAGCACTGTGTCTCTTACAAACCCTTTGTAAGGTTACTTAGCCTGGAACACAAATTCCTAGATGTTACAGAAAGATATTTTTAGTTTTCTTTTGTGCACTTTAGCTGCTGAGAAGAAGCCAGAGGCAGCATCAAGCATGCGACCAAACTAACTTGTCTGAATAAAAATTACTGTTAGAGCACAGAAATACATGACTTACAGTATAGTAAAGCTTTTGTGTCAGCAAGATGAAAAAAAAACCCTCACCAAAACAGAAACCAAGAAATGCTCATTTCTTTTTTACTGAAAGTTATATTGTAGTTCAAAAGGATTTGGGATTTGATTAATTCAGGCCCTACTTTGAGGCGGGGCTTTAGAAGTCGAGACTTCAAGAGATTCTTTCCAACCCAAATCTTTCCACTGTAGGACAATTCTAACAGTGCATCTGCAAGGACAGCAGGCAATGTTATCACAAAAAAAAAAATTCTTTTTCACCCTAAAAACAATTAAAGGGGTAAGAAGTACCCCGTGGTCTCTGTTAGACAGAAGTCCTTGACAAATAAGAAAATCTGGCACACACAAGGCAAGCCTGAGCCTAGGAAACATGCCTTGTGTACATAAGCTGTTGTAAATGACTGCCCATAAGGTCTGTGGTCAGAAACATATCTGAAGGCAGTTAGAAAAGTCAGTAATAATTTCCTTTAAAGTTGAGGCTGTTAATGAAAAAAAAATATATAATACAATAAATAATAAGCAATTCCAGTACTTGGCCCCAGTTCTTCTGGAGAGACCATGACAACTTGGAGTCATTATCTAAAAATGTAAAAGCCCATACTCGGGACATTTCTGTTTTCTGCAGAAAGAAAATGAGAAGCTTTTTCATCACTAGAACAGCCGGCCTGGATTGAAGCAGCAGATGTCTGAAGAGAGCTGGCAAGACGAACAGAAGTTTGAGCTGAGATTCAAGAGAAAAATATTAAGCCTTTTGTTCTTAATGAAATATTTTTAAAAAAGAAAATGCTCAGGCCACTGAGTCACTCCTGCTGAAGGCTTGCTCACGCTAGGAGTTACTGCTTGCCATCAGGAAATGGCATTTTATCATTATAGCTGTGCACGCACAGGGCAGAAGAGGGAGAAAGCCATCCCCAAGCTATGGAAACATGCCCTGGAAGCCTTTCTGCCTTTGTGCTCAGGGCTTGGGAAGGCGGCGACTGCCGACATCAGGCCAAAACACTTGCTGCTGAAAGCTGCTGCACAGACATCACAGCGCCCAAGCACAGGGGCACCTCCGCGGTGGAAGAGCGCACATGGATACACATATGCACGAGAGGTACCTTAAGTCCACACAGCACATTTCTTACAGACTTGTGTCCTATAAACGTGTCTCAGGCATGTTTCTTATGCACAGCACTTTCTACCATGCTGCAAACCGGCACTGTAAGGCTCCTACCAGAAAGATAGGCAGGCAGGGAGTTAGGGAACAAGTACCAAAAGCAAGGTAATCCTTCCCCTGCCCAGAGCGCACAGACCACAGTCTTAACAATACATGTTCCAAGTGAGGTATCAGAAGGCACAGTTAGAAACAGGGAGGCAAAACCACCTCCTAATGAGAAAAAATTTCCCTACACCTGTCAACAGTATAAAGCTACTTCACTCATCCAGTCTTGCAGAGAAGTTGTACCAACAGCTGCTATAAGCAGCACAGTACACACTGGAAAAATGAACCCAAGTTTGAAAATAAAGGAGTCAAGAACATAAACATCATTCTTCATCCAATTTAGCATTGTCTTCACAGACCAAGAGAGGATCCTGGGAAGAAAACCTGAGCCCCTAAGAAGGAAGGCATGCTTGAAACATCATCATGCAGTAGACAGCTGAAAAAGTAACTGCTCGGCTGTACCTGGATGACATCGTCCTCTGCAACTTCATAGAGGAGCTCGTCATGGAGTTGGAGGATGAAGAAACCTCCGCTGATGGGACGTAACATCCCTCTGCTGCTCTTCCTCGACAGCCTTCCTGCAGAGGTGAAGACCACAGTTTGTTGGACACACACACGTAAAGGCCTGTTTTCTGTAACTGAAAAACCCTCACACGTTCTGAGTGTTGAGGAGAAGAACACGAGGAACTTTCAAATGAGACAACCCATGCCTACAGATAAAACCACAAAACATTGCTATTCTATCAATATTTGTACAGCTACTGAGGGAAAAATGTTAATGAAAAGCATGTTAGATATAAACATTTCAGCCTTACATTATAAAGATATGAATCAGAACAGAAACAAGAGACAGTCGCGTCTCCTGAACCATCTGTTTTAAAAGTAAATTTTAAACAAAATCATGTCAAGTTTAATCAGAAGTTGGTTGAGTGTTCTCTCTGGCAGTGAATTAGGATTCTGCTTTTCTTCCAAAAGCATTTTAATGGCTACTCTAAAAAGGCAGCAGGCCTCCTCCCAAATGCACTTATCTGAAACTGGAGCTACTACTTCTGATTAGGGAAAAAAAAAAAAAAAGGGGGGGGCGGGGCGTAGGAAAAAAGAGCAGTTTGTGAATAAACAAGCAAGCAGCTGACAAAACCGGGATCCTGGCAGGCCTTGCCTGACAACAATATAACAGAACAAACCGTTCCCTGGTAAAAGCTTTTTTAAAAAAGCCAAACAAACACAACCTCACACACAGAGACTGAAAAGTTATTTATTTCTCAGGTTAGCTAACAGGAGGGCTCCCGCTCACATCTACAGGGAGGGTTTCTCAGCATCATCAGCTCTTCACACAAGCCTCACACTGAAGCGGCGATGTTGGCGCCACGTGAGGCGGGATGCCTCTCTGACAGCACTGGCATTTAGAACTTGCTGAGAGATAATTCCTGCTAGTTCTTGAAACAGGCAGTATCAGAGGAGGAAAAACTGTCACAGACGCATCCACTTGCCTTCCTACAATTACACTGGCCAAAGGCCAGTAGCTGCAGCTCCTGGAAGGGCTGGGAAGTTCTGCTGCACACATGCCTTCTACTCTTAGCAGACCTCTGAGCCTTGTCTCTCTGAAATAAAATCCCCTGACGTATTTTTAGAGGTTCGGCAATTAATTATTTAGTTTTCCTTCTCAGTCCTACAAATCAGACTCTTCATATTAAGAGAGCTTCATGCTTCACAGTTTGAAGCATAAGAACTGTCAGAGAAATGTAGCACTCCATCCCTTAAGTTGTCTTTCTAAAAATATATGAGCGATGAACAAAACACCGTCTACATGATGCTAAAAAAAAGTCTTCGTAGCACTCCTCTGGGAATGAGTATCCCAGCACAGCCTTGCTATCTGCAGCCAGAAGAAATTTATGCTGCTAAGTGCTTCATATAATGCTCTCGTGGAGCTTCTGTACATCCAATTCCAGTCAACAGATTCCAGACTTTATTCTAACACACACCAAAAAAAAGAAAGAGTATTTTTGTAACTAGAAGTTGCTCCCCTCTTATCTTTTCACTGCCTGTGAAGCCAGAGTACCTGCTGCTCAGTTTCTCCTTCCTACTGTCAAGCAATTCTGTGGTGGCATCACAGGCCATAGCACATATTAACTCCCACTGCTGGCCTTTGTGAAGTCTGCTTTGAGGAAATTGGGAATTCTGATCTGATGACAACATTTGCTTTAGGTTCTGCATTGAGCAGACACCCTTCCTCAGGACTTTTTTGCCCATTAAACACAGACTTACTGCTGTCAGGAAACAAAATGTCTCCCAGCCCTAGCAGCAAGGGCCCTAACTTTTTTTGGATGCAATTCTTTTCTTTTTTAAATTAGTAGCACTCAAAGTTTTGCTCTAGTGTACAAGGACAAGGTGAGCATACGAGCATACCTGTGCTATCTCTCTGGAAGGAGCTCTCCAGGTGTCCATGGGACTTGACCACCGAGGAGAAAGCTTCCAGGCGCCTCTGAATGTTCACAGTGGCTGTTTTGACAATGTCTGCAGCAGATCCCTGAACAGTTGTATTCACAGCCTGTCGCTCTGCCTAAACAGAGATAGTTGTTCTCAAAACCTGCTCCAAAAAATTAATCCAGCATGCAACATGTACTTCATTAAAAGTAATAAATACATGGCCAAATACAGGCATAGTAAAATCTCCAGATAGAAAGTTCATTATATCTGCCTGAAAGAGACCTTCTATACTGGCTTCAGACACAAAGTTTCTCCAGGTGACTGAGAAAAGCAGGATTTCCACAAATTTAAAATTAATTAATATCAAGGGCAATAAGCTGCAAGAATCACAAGAGGAAGATGCATATCCACTTGGTAACAGTTTTACAGGGAGAAAAAAGTCTCACAGTTCTGCCTGTCTTCAAAACCATCAGGAATGGATTAACAAAGGCAAGAAGCCAGGCTTCATGGGATAATAATCTGGTCTTCTGCAGTGAGCGCTGACTGCAAGAGCATTACAGCTGTGCAAAAAACACACCAGACCTCTCTGTAATCCCCTCGTCAGCTGAGAAAACTGTATTCAAAGGTTCTCTCTCTGATTAGAGCTGAAACATGTGCAAAAAGTTGTAAGGAAGTTGAAATGAAAGTTAAGATAATTCAGTAACTGGTCTTTAATATGATTTTAAAGGATAAATCAAAGTTGAACAGAAGGTGCATCTGCAAAGCTTCATGCTGAAATATCCTTCAGATTCAGCAGTCAAAGAAAGACTCCCTTGTTTCCTTTCCCACTCCCTGGAGTACAAACTCCCCCAATTCCTCCCTCTTCCACTCCAGCCTTTAATTCCACACAACCTGATCCAGCTTCCTACTGAGACACAGAATGCTTCCTCCCCAGAGAAATGCACCAACATGCCCCCAGGGAGTCAATTCACTCTTACTGAAGTAGAAACTATGACACATCTGTCCAGAATGACCTTGGAAAAAAAAGATTATGCCAGTGCAAAGGTGTGTATAAAGTAAAATATTTATCTAACAAGTTAGAACAATTTTGGGGAAATAAGAAAAGGAACAAATACTCAAAAATATAGGACTTATATGTTCTTTCTTGTTCAAGCGCTGACAGCATATAACATACAAAGACTGCTGAGTGGGAGCAACTCAGCCCGAAGAGTTAAAGCAGATCACTGTGTGGAGGCTTTTTAAAATCATGTCCACTTATTTCAATAAATTACTCACTCCAGTTCCAATGTGGGAGTTCTGAAGTGAGGTTAGCACAGTGATGACAGCTGCACACCCAGTCATACAAGACTTACGTCAAGCAGACCATGGCAAAAGCTCTGTTATTCAGAGAACAGCGAGGAAATGACGAACTAAGCAGGGAGTGGAAGGTCATGACCAAGATGGCTCATAGACCCTGTAGAATTGCAGGTATGGATATGCAAAGAAATGCAATACTTTAAAAAGAAATTTATGAAAAACATAAAGGTACTGCACTCAACATACGTGAGCTTTACTGTAGGGGTTTGCATCTTTGATAGCTGGCAGGTATCTCCGTCTTCCCAGGATGGTCTGCACAAACCCATCTCTCCTGCAGCTGCTCACTGTTTCCCTCAAGAATTTCTGAATCCCTGTGAAAGGAAAGAGAAAGTTTTCCCTAATAGAGCTGACATTCCATGTTGACCTCTCACTGGGGTCACTGAGAGCAGTCTGCGACAGCCTAGCAGCACAGAGATAATCCTTTACAATTCCCTGAGCCGGTCAGGGGACAAGGGCACAGGATCGCTCCTTCAGCCTGTTTGCAGCTCTGCTGGGAAGCCCATCAAGGCTTTTGAGGCGGAAGAGGGGGCAGAGTGTCAGGATATCTGACTGTGCTGACAGAGGGGGAAGTCCATTCTGCACAGCGCCCAGGCACAGAGATCATACATGCATTATTGATAACGGAGGGGTCAGGACCTGGACCAGCACTGTAAAGAGAAGTAGTAGGCAGGGAGTAAGTTGAAAGCTGAAGCCTGAGCCCTTGATGCCTCAGGATGCCTGATTTCAGACTGTGTCACTTCAGATACTAGGATGAAAGAAACTTAGCCATCTGCACTTTGCAAGGGAAGGAGTGAATCCACCAAGAGTGTTAAGAAGAAACTTAGGTCAAAGAAAAGTGAGACAGGGCAGAATCCTTTTCACTGAAAGTTCAGGTAACAACTGCACTGAGGTGGGAAAAGTTAACTTTGGGCAGTTTCTCTCCAAGGTTTACAAAACATAAAATGAGCCCTTCAAGATCAAGAGTGACAGCATTAGCTGATCCATTAGGTATGTCATTTACCATATCAGCCTGGCAATACATATGAGTGAAAATTTGTAAGAAGTGCAGTTGCACTACAAGGTACATCACAGAGTTTGTGTGCATGCCTGTGTACTGAGAGGGAGTAAGCCAGAAGTAATTTCTAATGGTAGCAAAGGAGAGATCATCCAGAAATTACTTGAGACTAAACAGATTCTTAAAGGACACCGTTCCTCAGCATCTGTCTCCTAAAGAAAGAAGCCCTGAATTTTTAGAATGCAATTTTCCAGCTCATTTCCAAGTTTTATGATTAGAGCTAGCCGTCTCCCATCCCATTTGCCCTCCATTCATTTTCTGATTGCAGCTCTACTCTCTCTATAGCTTTCCTAAAAATTAACATGCTGCTTAGAAATGCAACGTCTCCTTGCAAAACATGGGAGAGCTGCTCTGAGGAGCTAGATAAAAATGTAAAGGTTATATGCAAACCAGTTTAAAACTCCATGAAAGAAGCAGAGAAAAGAGAAAAATGATTATATTTAAAAATTACATTTAGTATGGTCTGAAGTTGTATTGCATATTCTTTGAAGCTGTATGTTTTTATAAGGAAAAGAGTATTTCTTATTCAGAAAGTTAAGAACTTTAAAATTAATCTCTAGGGTTTATTAATTAATTAAAAAACCCCAAAAAATAATTAATGTAATAAGCTAATGACAAGATCCTATAGATGAATAAAACCAGAGTATAAAGTAAAATATTTTGAACTATCAAACTGTTGTGTTCATGCACTGGACTTTTAAAAAAATTAAATACTTTTCCAAAGGAGACAGCAGTGGTATAGGACTGAGACAAATTTAGGATTTGAGAAGACACAGAGAGAAGGGACTAAAAATACCACCACCACACAGCTCCCAAACAGCCTTATCCAAACCTGTGTATCTTGATTTGAAGGAGTCAATGTAACTGGTAGCTTCGTTTTCATCAATCCCCATCTGCTCGCCTAAAGACTTTGCTCCTATTCCATAGATGATTCCATAGCAAATCTGCCAGAGGACAGTGTGAAGACCCACAGCCGTATGGTGAACCATGCAGAGAAAGCAGAGCCAAAACAGAATATGATTCACTGAAGTGTACAGGAGCAAGGGCAAGCATTTAAGGAGAGACTGGCCCTGAGTCCAAGCCATTCATGCTGCTTTTCTCCACCCTCATCCCACAAAACCCAGGCAGCTCCAATTGACAGGCGCTGAGAGTGGGAAGACACACAAAGCAACTACTGAACAATCATGGTCAAACCCAAAGAGAAGCGAAACTATTGTGATTTCCTAATGTTTTGAGCACTGACCCCTTCTGACAGAAAGCTGCTGCTGAATCTTTCTCCTAAAAATTACCTGTTTAGCTTGCTGTCTGGTCCTGTCTCCAACAGCTTGGGGATCAATCATTTTCCATTCTGCTGCGATGCTCTTAAAGACATCAGTACCCCCATTCAAGGCTTGAATGAGCCGACAGTCACAAGACAAATGAGCAAGGATCCTCAGTTCAAGCTGAGAGTAATCAGCAGCCAAGATTAAGCCACCTGAAGTCAAGACGGCAGCAGAAATCGTTATTTCATCAATTACTCCAAGAACATTCCAGCCACATGACCCTCCATCCCCTGAGAATTTGAAGGCCTGAGTCACCTGCACTTAACACTTACAGCTGGGTGGTACCAGTGCAAAGAGGATACAGCACATGCTACTAAACCAGAGAACTTCCCCCTCATTCACCTGGGGTAGCTTGAGAGAGGAATAACCTCAGCAGTAAGGACTGCAGCTGTCTGTCCTTGCACCTTCTGCTCTAAAAGCTTTCTCAATGCCATTTCTATGCAACTAGCCACCGTTTTCTTGCAAATAACCTTTAGGGGTTACTTCTGCCTTCCACTGCTAGAAGTTGTGCCAATAAACAGTAGAATTTAAATCAGACAATTTTTTGCCCGTTTCCCCAATGCCCAGGCTTGCCTGCTTTCCACACAGCCACTACCTCTAAAAATCCACCAAAAACACAGAGAGAAGAATCTGTCCAGCTGTCTGTGTAAAAGTCTAGCACCTCGTAGGGATGATCGGCACAGAGATAGGAGCAGCACACTTGTGCTGAGCAGGGCAGGCAATGTGAGAACTGATACTTGGCTAGGAAAAACACAAGATAGAGTACAATTTGTGTATTAAGAGCTGCCTAAGTATAGCTCTTTTAAAAAAAAAAATGTATTCCTAAAGAGGAAATGAAGGTGTGAACATCTGAATACTTTCCCCAGTTGAAACACTCTTCTTTTGCAGTCCTGTGAATAATTTTGAGGGCATGTTAACTACTGCATTAGTTTTCCAAGTAGGCTGCTCGCTCTGATCTATACTCTCATCAGTTCTTAATTCCATTAGCGTTGAAATATTTTGTTCTTATATAATTCTTAACAATTCTGTTCTAATATAGTTAGCTGGCAGAGAGCGGGATCTGGGCATTACCTGGGAAAGGAACAAAAGCATGCCTCATGCTAACAGAAAATGGTATTCCTCTTTCTTCAGGTCTGTCTTCAGCCTGAGGGTTTACACCATTAGGCAAAATTCTGGAACGCCTTTTACATCTGTAGAGACAAAGAATGAATGTTCTTCACCAATTTCTAAAACACTTAAAGATGCATAATCATTTTTGCCACAAAGAGTCAGTGAAAACAAGTGAGCCAATTCCATTCTTCTGGACAATGCATACCTCAATTTGACCATGGGGGAATTGGACAGAGGCCACATGTACAGCTGAAGGCATTTACAGATTTAGGGATAAATCTGCCTAGAACATTCAGGATTTAGTCCAGAAATTGGATAATTCCACTTCAAAACAGGTAAGATGAAAGGCTCCAGATCTGTGATGGGTGTATTCCAGGAAGATAGCAAAGAAATCCTATAGGAATCCTAGAAATCCAACACCCCACCTTAAACACCAAGTCTTCTGTCAACATCATTCTTACATGCAGAACGCCTACACCAGGCCTTGCCTAGCAGAGACAGAAAAGAGTTTTCCCCACAACATCAGCCTCATGACTGTGCATGCCTGCACACACACACACACACACAAGTAAGCCTGCAAAAGCAGAGCAGAAGTTGCAGAAGACGTGCTCAGAAATCACTGCACATTTCCTCTCTACAGGCTGAGCAAAAAATTGCCTCAAAGAAAACATTTATTTTTCCAGAAGGCTGGAAGTTTATAGGAGCACCAGGTGCTCTGCAGTCTCTCAGGGTTTGCTTAGCTCTCTTGTCCTACCAAGTACCTTGAAGCTGTGGGTGGAATAGCATCCGTGAGCAGTGCACAGCTGTGACACCATTCACACCTGCAATTCCCACCAGCACCAGTCTACCAGTCACTCTGTCAGGTTCTTCATTGGGAGTTAAGAGGCCTTTATAAAGTCCTTGACGTTTGGGTCAGGGATCTGAGCGACATCTTTATCAGAACGACAAGGCATCTCTGAGATCAAGACCAGTTTCAGCAAAGCAAAGGCACAGAAGAGACATCATGCTCTCTTCCCCTGTGCATGCTCTGTTCTTATACCCTGTCATTTCAGGGATGGTAGGGATCAAGGAGATGAACAATAGCACACAGATCACAGCAATAAATTTTCATAAGGAATAAAGGTGAGGGGCAGTGTATGAAAATGTAGAGAATCATGCTGTCCAGCAGAACTCCCCAATTTAATCAAATGAGCAAGGGCTTTATAACAAGGGCTTTATAATTCAACTATGCTCCTTCAGTCAGAAGCTTCTTACAATAGGAAAAAGGAATAGTAAAAGCAATTACTAAAAGACAGTTTTGACCAAAGTTTGGAAGACCTACCAGCCCACCTGACAGTTTGTTTTGTGCCAGCAGTCATTTCTGTGCCTTTAGGACTGCCCATCTTCCCATCACAGTGGCTGTGTAACTGAGGAATGTAGTCTTAAAGATTAGCCTGAGGAGCTGACCTCTCTCCAAATTCAGCAAGCACTCTGTTTCTTTCATGGGCTTCTTCTCTACAGGGAAGACTCTAAAAGCACAGCCCACTCTCTAGTCAACCTGCAAAGCTGCTGCAAGCCTGAGCACTGCCAGAGGTATTTCTCAGAATGACATTTTTGCCTCCATGGCTAGGCCTGGTTCTTTTCCTGAACAGAGATGGACACAATCCTGCTATTCCTGGGCTCTCTTTCCCATGGCATACTTGGTGCACAAGGTTGTTAAATACATGGTGGTATGGAAAAGACAGATAGAAGGCCCAAAAAACTTCTGAAAGTTCTTACATCATGCTATGGGAAAAAAGATTATGAAAGTCACTTAGGTGACACATGTGGGACAAGAGCCTGAATGGAAAGAGAAACTGAAAGGACAGAAAACCACCACCAAGTTAAGGTCTCCCCACGCTCACGAGCTAGCTGCTAAAAGATCCACCTTGATATTTCACTAGACTTCCACACAACTGTTAGGTACTGGCATGTAACACTGTCAAAATAGGACATTTGGTTAGCAGAAGCCAGAATTGTAAATCTTTTTCTGCTACCTGGCAGCGTTTGCAGGATCATTTCCTGATCTTCTTCTGTGACAGGGTGACCTGCGTATCGGATGAGGGAAGGGCTGTGGATGTTGTCTACCTTGACTCTAGCAGGGCCTTTGAGACAGTTTCCCACAGCATTCTCTTAGAGAAGCTGGCTGCTCGTGGCTTGGATGTGCATACACTTTGCTGGATAAAAAACTGGCTGGATAATTGGGTCCAAAGAGTTGTGTTAAGTGAAGTTAAATCCAGTCACGAGTGGTGTTTCCCGGGGCTCAGTGCTGGGGCCACTCCTGTTTAACATCTTTACTGATGATCTGGACGAGGGGATAGAGGGCACTCTTAGTAACGGATCTGCTTGAGGGTAGGGAGGCTCTGCAGAGGGACCCAGACAGGCTCAATCAGTGAGCCCAAGCCAATGTTACGAGTTTCAACAAGGTCAAGTGCCAGGTCCTGCACTTCAGCCACAACAACCGCCGGCAGTGCTACAGGCTTGGAGAAGTGTGGCTGGAAAGCTGCCCAGCAGAGAGGGACCTGGGGGTGTTGATTGACATCCGGCTGAACATGAGCCATTGGTGTGCCCAAGAAGGCTAAACAGCATCCTGGCCTGTATCAGGAACAGTGTGACCAGCAAGGCCAGGGAGGTGATCTTGTATTCACAGAATTGTAGGGGTTTGAAGGGAAGTCCAGAGATCACCAAGTCCAACCCCCCTGCCAAAGCAGGTTCCCTAGGACAGGTCACACAGGTAGCCTCCCTGGTATTCAGCACTGGTGAGACCACATCTCAAGTACTGTGTGCAGCTTTGAGTGCCACAATATAGGAAGGACATTGGGGTGCTGGAGAGGGTGCAGAGAGGGGCAGCTAGGCTGATTAGGGGTCTGGAGAACAGGTCTTATGAGGAGAAGCTGAGGGAGCTGGGGCTGTTCAGCCTGGAGAAGAAGAGGCTGAGGGGAGACCTTATCCTGCTCTACAGCTACCTGAAAGGAGGTTGTAGAGAGGTTGGCCTCTTCTCTCTATCGACTAGCAATAGGACAAGAGGAAATGGTCTCAAGTTGCAGCAGGGGGGTTCAGATTGGATGTTAGGGACAATTTCTTCACCAAAAGAGTGCTAAAGCATTGAAACAGGCTGCCCAGAGAGGTGCTGGAGTCACTGTCCCTGGGGGTGTTTAAAAACCAGGTCCACGAGGCACAACATAAAACAGGTGAACTTTCTTCTACTTCTTCCACGATATACTGTCCTCTTTCAGAACAGGTGTTAGAAAGTTAAACCAGATCCTAACTTCAGTTCAGTTACTTTTCATACTCAGGCTTTTCAGTTACTTTTCATCATCGGATTTTTCAGTTGGAAGCATCATGCTCATCTTTCTGTAGGGTTTCATAAAGAATTTCAAAAAGGAAGTGGCTACATGGAGCCACATGCTGTTAGTTACTATTAGGTCTTTCATGTGTCACTGATTTTTAGGTATGTATTCCCCTGAAGCTGTAAGAGAAACACTGAGTAACAAGTCACACTGATGTGACAGCAGCCACAGGTGAAATCAGAAAAGAGAAATTTACAGCTCAACTGTGTTAAGATCAGAAGAGTGGGTAGCAGCTTTATCAAGATCCCCCTACCTGCCCCCAGAAGCAGCACGAGAATTAATATTTCCACGGGCTTGGGAGGGTGGGCTCTCTTCAACCACAGTTGGCATTTCAATCTCAAAATCTCTTGGCACATTCTGGATATTTGGATCTGTGAAGGTTACTCGACCTGAGAAGGAAAGCAATGCAGAACTAAGTAAGGGCACAAAAGGAGTCTCTCTTGCATGCTAATAAGTGCAAGAAATGAAAAATACTGCTCTGTGAACACAAAAAGCTATTTTAACACATCTAGACTTTTAGGGCAGATTCAGGTGAAAAAAGTATTTCAGTATTTTCGTTTGGTTGAATTAGAGCATGGGATTGATTTCCTACCTTTTCCCTACAGACAAGGTGTGTGCCCACACACACACACACACAAACAAAATCAGTTAAGAAGTGAGGATTTCACACACATTTCTTTACCTGTAGCTGTGTGAGTTTGTGACACTGGATGTATCCTTTCCATTGCCAGTGCTGAATTAAATCGCTTTTCCCTCTGTAGTGGGAACACCACTTTAGTAATGGCATTGTTGATCCTCCTCCATTCCAGTATCAGCCCTGGCAACGGGTGAAGTGTCTTTAATTTCTCCAAAACATCCTTGTGAGGAGAAAAGGGCACAATTATAATTAACTGCCTTAATAGCTTTGTAAGTAAAGTTTTTGCAGTTCTGCAGGAAGAAGTGTCTCCTTCACCCACAGTGAGTTTCCAGTGTCACTGCCTTAAAATAGAATGGATAGCCCCTCCACTTATACCACCTACACCTGGGCAATGAAAGCTCCAGGAGACACAGCAGCAGTTTTATGACATGCAAAAAAGAAAATCACTTTTCTGGACTTTTGCATCCTTATCACCACTCTTGATCTGCACCAATCAATAAACCACCTGAAATGATCAAATAAAGCAAAACTTGCCATAGGTCCCCTACGCCGTCTCCTCTTGCCCAGCGTTAATGTTCTTCCTCCATCTTCTCACACATTTTTTCTCCCTGCTCTCTCCTATCCATCCTCTAGGAACACATAAAATGAAGCCCTTGACCATGCTCCGTGAAGGACAAAGCTGATGACTAGCAATCAAATCCTTTCAGTTAAATCAGAAATATGATGAAGGGAACAAGAATTTCCAAAAACAGTGGCATGCAAACATTTCTCAAAACATTTTTTGTTGTATGCAGCAGGCAGCTGCAGCCTCATCCCTCCTCAACACAAAGGGAGGAAATCCTCACTTTGCTTCTCACTCTCTGCTCTGCCATCGGCACGGCACTCACTTCTTCACTGCCACCTGAGTTTTGGAAATCAATACTTATCTTCCAAGCACTGTCTACACTGAACAAGGGAAAACTAAGAAAACAACACAGATTAATGAGTCCTGAAAACAAGGAACATATATATCTGCTAATATCGCTTGTCTGGCAAGAGCACCCATTAGCCTGCAGCAGTTGGTATTAATGCAGCTCCACAATATTTATCAACTGGCAAGAATGTCAATAGCCTACAAGCTTTTGATATGCTAAATTTGATAAGCCATCAGATGGGCCATTCTGAAGACAAATTCCCCTCAAGCACAAAATACAGATACGGTAGTACCAGGCAGGGAAAATATTGTCTTTAATCACCATGTTATTTAAGTATCTTTCAAGCTGATGTTGAAAGATTCTTCTGCTACTTGCTTTACAAAATTACTGTGATATTTTGGTCTTGCACGTGGTTTGGGAAATCAAATTCTGCCCAATTTATTCTTATTGAAGCCCGCTATTTATAGCCGTGCCCTCACCACACTCAGGCCTTAGGAGCGTAGGAGGAGTTAATAACTCCATTAACAGAAAAGGCAGAATCCAGTTTGAATTTCCAGTGACAACTGGAGAAGCAGAAAGGCAGGTAAAATTCACTTTTGTTTAGGTCAGCATATGTAACTCCAATGTATCCAAGCAGCAGATGTGTGAAGTAAGAGGAGTTATTTGTACAGTCGCTTTCAGACTAGAAACATTCCCATTATACTAGAAACACAGACTTTAACGTACCTTGGTCGTACTGAACTGCTTGCTCAGCCTCACCCGGTTTCCTCTAGCAGTTGTTCTTCTGGTGTAACCCAGAGTCTTCTTGTTCCCTTGAACTTTCACATCTCCATATTGTGGCAACTTCAGCTCCAGGAACAAAACCTGGAAGAGGCCAGCATTTCAAATTAGTTTCTGCACGCTACTCCCGGGAGAAAACATAAAGCAACTGAGCACTTAAACAGCTTGTTCCAACCAAACGATAGTAGGAATGCTTCAGGTAATTAAAAAGCTGATTAAAGATCTCTGCTATCAAAGTCATTCCTCCTCATTTTAATTAACTACAAATTGCAATCTAAAAATCTCATTTTCTGAGCACTGTAAGTTTGAGTTCAGAGGTGTGTTTTTAGAAAAGGTAATTAACTCCATCCAATAAGTGAGGTTACTGCTGACAGTCAACTGTAATAAAACGTGGAGTTAAGATGCCTAAAAGTGGGAAGAACATTGATGAGGGGGAAAAAAATGTGTTAGCAGGAAGCAGGTTTCAGAGCAACATGAACGGCACAGGGGGAGGTCACAGATACCTTTTCCAGAACAGCCAGAATATTCGTTTTTCTAAAAATATGTCAAGAACTGAAAAATTCAGTATATGCCCATGTGTTGACAGTCAGAGCACAGCTCTTCATTTTTCATTCTATGTTTCTGTGTAGCATTATACACCATTTAGCAGCTATTGTGTTTCACTTCACAGCTGGCAGAAGGGAACAGAAGCTTTTTTCCTCACAGATTTTTGTGGTACAAGTTTTACTAACACAAAATTAGAAAGCTAAAGCTTTACAGACTTATACAGGATACTTTACATGATTTCTAACAAAATTTCCACACAGGAAACAAGCCTCTCTAATTCAGAGAACAGCATTTCAGACAAAAAAAAACCCAACCCACTTTCCTTCCCCTTTTCCATGAAGCAGGATGAAATTGGAGCTAAATCAGGAGTTCTCAGACTACTGTAACTAAGAAAAACTTCTGCACTTGCAACAAAGGAGGAATCTTTCTGTGGAACTTCTTTTTAGTGAGGCTGCTTGCAAATTTCAACTATTTCCATATAAAGTATAGCCCCTCTGCAAGAAATTATTATATAGAAAAGAAATAAAAGGGGAAGAAAGCATGCACAATTATAATCTATTCCTGTGATTGTGAGTAACGTACATTAAAAATATGTATAGCAAAGTTCTTCAGGAATAAAAGTACTTCTAATTTACAGAGACATCTGTTTCTTAGGCTTTACAGCCTAGCAGTTCCATACACTTAAAAAAAAGAGAGTCTTGATTCAAAACTTTCAAAGCAGTCTTCCCTCATCTTGCATGTCTGTACAGGGACACTGGTAACAATGCAACTTACTCAGTACAGCTCTTCTTAGATTCAGACTGCATGATACCACACCACATCTTAGGTGGAGAATACTGGTATTGCAAACAAGTTTCTCTAGTCTGGCACCATTAATCGAAAATATCCCAAAAGCCACTTGATGCTCTTGCACACCATGAGCAGCCAAGGTCCCTTACAAACCTCATGTTTATTACCACTTCTACCTCCTCTGTTTCTACTAAAGGTGGCAGAAACCAGTAACAAGCAGGAGGCGTGCACACCTCACAGGCAGCAAGGTCGTGATGAGCATAAAGCCAAACCAACACTGAGCAGAGTTCAGTTTGTATTTTGTCTTTCCTTCACACACAGACTGCCCATGGTTTGGGTTTTTTAAGTCTAACAAAAGCCTCTTGGGGGTAACTTGTGAGAAAGTTCTCCCCCTCCCACCCCGACCCTCACATACCTCTGCAATGTCATCAGGGCTGGTCAAGGAGAAGCTGTGGCCTGCCAGCTGATAGGCCTTGGTTTCAATCTCACTCAGCTTAGCTTGCATGACCTGTTTCTGGGTTTCGTAGGCTGTTGTGCTAAATCCAATGCCATTCAGCTCCAGCAGAGCCAAGCAATAATGGGTGGGCATTTCCACTTTAGAAAATACATCTGTAGTAAGTACAAACCCCAAGAAGAAGTTTTGTAACATCAAAAACAGGTCAACTGCAGATCAACAGATTCATTAAAAAAAAGAGGAATTCTCAGTGTTTTAAAATCCTCAATGCCCAGATACACTGAAGTCTTTTAATATAGATTTAATTTAAATAATTTTGATTCCGGAATATTTCATAGTAAGAAAAATTTCATAATGAGTATTCCAGAACTTAACACAAAAGTATTTCAGAGAATAACCATTTCTGTCAAAAATTATTTTTCTGAGAGATACACATTTCTTTGGATATGGGTGTTTTACAAACCACAGACATGCTTAACATAAAGCTTTCTAACTTGATACATTTTCATTCCACCACCTTTAAAAGCGTTCTAAGTTGTCACGGTCTTAAATGTTGTGGTAAAATTGCAATAAGACTTCAGTGAGACTGGACCCTAAACTTAGGGGCTTTGGATAAGTAGTGTTTCCCTTAAACTGTAAGCTCACCAGTAGGTATGTGCTTTTGGAGAGTGTGTTGTTTTTAAACACAGAGAAGCATTCGGCAAATACTAGTGCAAACATCCTGGATCATTCACTATGAGATCACAAGAGTTTCATGGACACAACATATACATGGCAAAGAAATGCTATATGGGCAGGCCAAAGACCAAGAAATCTTCTTCAGAAAACATTTGAGGTTTTTTAGGAATTGCTTCTGACAAAGAAATGCAAAAGCTTCTGAAAATGTTCACAAGAAACCACAGAAAGGCCCACCAGTGCCCTCAGAATGGCCAGGGTACTTGTCTAGGAGATAGAGACCTGCTTATTTCAGAGACTTACAATAGACTCTGATATTACCTTAACCTGGAACTGGTGGATATTTGGGATATAAAAAATACATTTGCATTTAAAATTTAATTTTTCCAACAAAATAGATGCTTTTCTGAGGGAAGTGCCCTCACTCCTTTTAACAAATGACATTTTGCCACAGAATATACTTAGATAAGAACTTCCAAATCTCCTCTCTTCTCCACTGATCATTCAGCCTGCGGTAGCACAGCCACCTTTACCCTCCCTATTTGCCCTCAAGTGGAGCAGCTCTCCTCACCTGTGAGATTTTCCTTCTGTAGTTCACTATGGAGCTGGTTCATGACGTTGAAGATGAGCACAGACTCTATTGCTGCTCTGTACCGCCCAGAACGATCTCCGCTGGCACTCAGTCCCAGGCTCTGCACCCCTTGGCCAGTGCCCACCCCTTCCAGGAGAGGCAGCTCGTTGGGGAGAAAGTTAGTCACCATGTTGTGAAGTGTACGTTCCTTAGAGCCAGAATCAAGCAGCCAACACGCGACCTTAAAAAGGGAGAGCTCCATGAGACCTCTTTTTTTTTCTCCTTTTTGCTCATAAAACAATGTAAACATTTAACTGGGGGGCTAATGAAGGTTGCAGTGCAGATTATTTTTCTTGATTTGGTAGGCAGACTGGAATATTTGTGGAAAATTTACATGATTTCAGATAAAACCTTCAAGAGGGCACAAGTCACTGGCAGGCTTCATTCTCAAAGTTAATTCTGCACATTTGAAAACCTTATCCTGTGTCAACTAAACACACCTAGAGCTGCTGCCCTCTGGTGTGGGTTTTTTTGTTTATTAAAACCTAACACCAAGGGGATTAAATATGAAAATCAGGATCAAAACATGTTTAATAAGAAAACTGACTTCAAAACTCAGAACTCGCTATTGATCTAGAATATTAGTCTAGCTGAGCTCTCCTATTTTTTGGTACCATCAGCACTGGTACCAAGAATTATGCAAGGCAAATTTTATTCACAGCAAGCCTCATACCTCCCACTGTCTTCAAAGCAATTTTGCTTATAGCTATATTTCAATTTCTCATGTCAAAATAGGATGAAACACAGGTTTCTGCATTGTCTTGCCATACAAGCAGAAGGCAAAAACCACATGTATACATACGGGGGCGTGTGGGGGTGTGAATGTGTGTGTGCATATGTATATATTCACTGCATTGCAAAAGTGAACAAATATGAGTATGACTCCATTTAATACACATAAAAGTGCAGGGAAAGGTGGTACTTTTATCACTCTTTAATCTTATCCTGAAACAATTTATCAGTATGAAAAGTTAACTTTTTCGTTGTGTTGAACACCTCAGCTGCTTAACTGCAGACATTAAGACTGCCATGATGGTATTCAGCCCAGGTGTGACAGCAGCTTTAGAAATCAACACCAAACATTTCTACACACCAAAAATTTCTATACACCTAGAGCTTTTCCTAACAAGGACAAGAAGGTGCTTTTATCTATTGTTTCTAGTGTTTCGTTTGAGCTACAAATGGTACCCAACCTCTTGAAGTTACATGTAAACTTTGTTTCATTTTGAGGAAATAGTGGTGGCAAGGTGGCCCTGTACACAGAGGGTAAATCTTTTGCTTGCAAAGTCTTCTGCTCTCAGAACCAAACATCAGACCAGAAGCAGTTCAGCCATTTCAGTCCCAGGTTTCTTATTGCAACAAAATAAGAGTTCAGCACTGTCCGCTCAGACAGGGGAGAGATTCAACCTCATCCCCCCACTTCCCCAAGCAATCAGGTGCAAAAGATGAACGTGTTAACCTCTCAGTGGACCTGCTCAGTTTCTCTTGCAGGCACCACAAACACAGCAAGCAAAAGAAGCCTCCTCTAAATACTGTTCTAGACTTCAACCTGGAAGAAAACGCATGTACATATTCAAATCTAAATAACAGAAGGGAAGTACCAGAAGGCACTCCTGTCTTTCCACTGGTGTGTTTAAGCTAGGAGTTTTACCCAAGCCCAATTTCTTAATCCTGCAAACCTTTGGGTCCTCAAAGCTTCCTTCCAAGGAGATGCCACAAGCCATCACCAGAGTCTTGTAGTGCTGAATGAAGTTATACATGACAAGCGAGCGCTCCTGACTGGGCTTCTTCTGCAGGTACAGCTGTAGATGATACAACCTCTCCTTTACAGATAGGCTTTTGTCCAAAGGTGGTGGTGCCAGACTCATACTGATTTCTGAGGCAGGACATACAAACAAAAATCACCTTTTTACCCACTGCATGATAAGAAAGGCAGGAGAAAAATCTTGAATGTAATCACCTAAAGCACAAAAAGTACAGTTGGACTGTGAACAATTAACAATAAATCTATATTGATATTGCTTATTTTATCAAACCAGAGAAAGCTCCCAAAAGCAATATGCTGTGTCTGTACTACTAAACAAAGGACAGCCAGGAATCAAACCCTAGTGACAAGCCCACGCAGCACAGATTGGGTTCTGTTTGGTATTCAAGTGTTACATTTGTTCTGGAGAGCAAAAATTGGAAGAAGTTGAAAGAGAAAAGCAGGTAAGCTACAGAGAACACAGGTGTCAGCTACTGTTTTAGCCATATGCCTGCTCAGCAGTTCAGTGCTTGAGCCCAATCCCTGGTTTAATTATATAGCAGCATAGATGTATCAACAACAACCTGTCCAAGGGTGTTCAACACTTAAGACTGCTGAATAACATGGCTAAATTATGCCATAACACAACAGAGCTAGGTTTGGGACAATCAAAACACTTTCAGCAATTTATGTGCCAAAGGCACTTTCTTGCAATGCAGCGTCATTTAACACAGCACAGCCTGACTGCTCACTTACCAGTCTGGTCTTGTATCTGCTGTAAAGAGATATAGTAGGCATCTTTTCCACCCCAACATACTGCCAGTCCAACTACCAAGATGTCTTCGCAGCCTCGGACAGGAAATCCGTCATCTTTAACTTGCATCCACTGAGGAGAACTTACTAAAAAAAATAATTTTAAAGTTACAGTTATATATCTGTAAGCACAGAAGAGTTTGGATCCTGGAAATGTAAATACATATGATTGAGCTGAAGTGCCTTAGAAGTGAATATATACCTTCATTTTTATCTACAGGGAGAAAAATCGGTGTTTCTTTGGCAAAGAAAAAAAAAAAAAGAAAAAAACCCAAACCTCACCCACCATAGAATACCAAAACATGCTTTGGTATTCTACAGTGTGTGAGAAACAACTACCCATACCGTGTCCCTGCAAAACTCTGGCCTTCCTTAGCAATCTCTTCAAGAGTTAAGACAGAAATGTATTCCCTCCTTTCACTCTGAAAAATGTCTGTCAAAAATCTGTTTTGATAGTTAACAAATTTTGGTTTTGTTGCTGTTATGGCATTATGACAGCAAAAAATCTAACTCTGCTTAATATGGTTATTTTAAAGGAAGGGTGTGTTTATACAGCAACAAACTGCAGTATGTGAATGCTTCTGTGGAAAAGAAATGAAGCAATGTTACAACGATTCAGAAACTGACCCAAATTCCACACGTGCCTATACTGAACCAAGTTTACATTCTACAAACTCAAAAATATTTAACCTTGGTTCAGAGGCAACCCTGCAATAACACTGCTCTGTGGAGACCCTGAACAATCTGTATGGTTATTGTTTGTCCTGGTTTCAGTCAGGATAGAGTTAACTTCATTTGTAGCAGCTGATGGGATGCTGTGTTTGGGAGTTACAATGAAAGCAGTGCTGAGAACACCCTGATGTTCTTAGTTGCAGTCAGACAGTCAAGGACTTTCTCAGCTTCTTCGTATTGCTCTATTCATGAGAAAGGAGGGGCGAAGCCAGGACAGGTGACTCAGATGGGCCAAAGAGAGTATTCCATGCCAATGACGTCCTGCCCAGGAGAACGGGGGGCTGAGGGGAGGAAGAAGAGGGGCGGTGGCGGGACGCGTGCTTCTTGGGGGGACGGTCGGGTTCCGGGACAGCTCTGGGTGGTCCGGCCTGAGTTGTGTGGTTCGGGGAGAAACTGCATTGGGGATCAAGAGTTTCATATTCTTTTGCTCTAAAGTCCTGTTAGCGTTGTTATATTTTATCTTTATGTTCTCTTAGTAAACTATCCTTATCCCAACCCACGGGCCTCTTAGTTTCTTGGTTTTGGAGTTATTTGCCCCTTCCTTTTCCCTTCCCTTGTTTCCCCCCTTTTTCCCTCTTCCCCTGCTCTTTTACTTTAAGAAGCAGGCAGCTGCCTGGATCTCGGCCCACAGCCGGGGTGAAACCATGACATTGTTAAACATACTATTCATTTTACTATATGAATAATACTGAAACTTGTTTAAAACATGCAAAGATACGTGATAAAGGGACTGCACAACACAGATGCATTTCAAAATTAGATATATAATGAAACATTACTATTTAAATGCTCTCAAATACAAACAAGCTGCTAACACTTCATTGCTGTCACCAGAGACCTACCAATGAAACGCTTAACACCAGTTCTTCATTTGTACTAACACACAGCTCCTTTGCTTTGCTGAGACTGACAATATTAAATCATCAGTAATTTTCTTCCTTTTGTTTTTGCAAACCCATTCCTTCTCCTGCTTTAAGCTGAAGGTGCCACCTTGCTGTTCACAAAATAACATGCTGGAACAAGGAACTGACCTTTTTTGAATTTGCCACCAATCGTTGATTTGGGAGACAAAAGGCATTTTGTTCTTTCACATGCCACTGAGATGGAGAATCTGCTTTTCTCCTTCCATTCTGCAACAAAAGTCTGGAAGAGTGTCTTGTCACTTGCTACATCGATGATAGTGAAACTTTCAGCATTTAAGGGACTGAGTGGAAAAACATCTTGAGATAGCTGCAGCGAAAAGCCTTGGTCTATAGTGGAATCATCATCTCTTATCTCATCGGTCTCAATTAGGTCTACAGTCCCAGGACTGTCCTGGAGTGTTTTTACCTGCTGCTCTGCATTGCCCTTGTCATTCCGCTCTGGCTCAATCAGATGCCCTTCAGTCACACAGGCATCTTGTCTCTTCCTTGCAGATTTTGCAGAGAGAGAAACAGAACCCTTTGGCAAAGGCTCTTTGGGGGGTGTTGGAGGAATAAACGCATTATTACTATCTGGCGGAGGACAGGATGTTCTGCTGCTTCCCTTGAGCAGCAGTGTCATGCAGTCAGTTTTCTGAAGACCCAAGTCTTCAGTTTTGTTTTCTTTAACCTTGAAATATCTTTTTAAATCCTGGCAAGTGGGCAAAGGCTGTGGCTGACCACAGTCAGATTCAAAGACTGCATCTGGCTCTGGGTTAGTAATAGGAGCAGCCAACTTCTCCTTCAAACAGGAGCTTACTGAAACTGGTTCAACACCTGAGGGACTAAACCATTTGTCTAACGCATCCTGCAACCCTGGGCTTAGTTCAAATGAGTGACTGTTCCAGGCAACTGGCTGAGTTTTCTTGTCTAAAGCTTGCTGGCTTCTCTGAAGCTTTTCACCTTGATCTCCAACTAAATCCTTTGGTTTGGGGTCATTGTTACATATCACTGCATTTCTTAGTCCTGACTGACCATGAAATGTAGAAGACATATCTTCCAGAAAAGATGGGGAATTTGCATGATCTAAAACTCTGCCTATTAGATCAGAGGATACTAGAGACACATTGTTAAGCTTCACAGGGTCCTCATGCTCTTTCCCATTGCAATTGGTGTCAAACTCATTCTGAACAGGCCTTATGTTCTCCAAAAGTCCTTCTGAAGGAAGTAAAGTCTCTTCCTTCTCCACGGGTTTCTTTCTGTCAGCTTCCACAATGTGAACAGTTGAAAGGTCACTGATATTACTGAAGCTGTCATCAAAGAGCAAGCTATCACTCATATTCAGGCTTGTTTCAGGGGCAGGGTGGCATTCTACTTGTAGGTGCTCCCTACCAAAAGGAGAAGTTGCTTTATTAAGGTCTTTAGCTGCGGCCTCCCCTTTTGCTGAATTTTGGCTCTGATAATCTTGTAGAAAACTTTGTAGCTGGGAGTCAGTCACTGAGAAATCATTTTCTTTAAGGTAAAGTGCAGATTCTATTTTTTTTGTTATGGGCTCTAAATTAAGGCCTCCAGACTTCAAGTCTTTATTACTGTAGTGCTGAACTGTGTTTTTTGTAATGTTATTTGTTGTGTTAAGACTCAATAAGTCCCGTTTCCTAACTGTTGCAGCCAGCCTTTCATCAGTAGCATTCTCAGTCTGTGCAGTGCTTAGTTTCTTGGAGATTTCCTGCTGTGGTATCGCTGCCAGCTCTGAACTTTGTATTCCCTGTTGTCCTGTGATTCCAGCTGCTCCCTCCTGTTTTATTATCATCTCAGTTTGAGTATCCAACTGGAAGCTGTCTTCAAAGTCTTGAGAGATAGAAAACAGATCAGAGGTTGCACGGTTCTGAACATCACCTGCATTGCAGACACCTCTGGATTTTGCTAGAGAGCCTTTCGGAAAATCCTTCGGGTGAGTGTTAGCTTTCTGCAGTGCTCCATCTTGTAACGATATTCCACTGGGCTTTTCGCCCCCAGTTTTGCCACCATTCTCAATCTGGATACGGCAGGATTTATCCTCAGCAGGACAAAAATGCACAGGCTTCTGTATCCTGTTGCCACTATGGATGCATCCATTTCCAGAGCAGCTAGCAGTTACATTAGGGTGATCTGTATCTATAGCCATCTGCTGCTTACCAATTGTCACCTCAGCACAGCTCACATCTGTCCGTATCTTATTAATTTTATTCTGCTTATCGTCAATATTTTTATTTCTCTCTGTCCCAGCACTAGCAGGTATCACTATACTTTCTATGATATTATCTGTCTCCATATGGATACATGGAGTACCCTGCATTGTAACAGGTGCCCGAAAACATGCTCTGCCCATTGGCGTGCCTTCATTAGTGGTGGTAGGCTCTGGAAATGATTCTTCCATTTTATCTTTCCTCCTCAGATGAAGTTCTCCCATCTGTACAGAATTTGAGACTTTATGAGTTACAGACCCTATTTCCATAAATTCCTTATTATTTTGGTCTGAAAAAAAAGTATCTTTAGAGATGTTGGGGTGGAAAGCAGGCAGCTTTTGAATGTCAATGCTAAGCATATTTGAATCTTCAAGAAGTGACCTCTGCAGTTTTGAAGCAGCATTTTTGTTCCTCATCCACTTTAAATGCACGTCCGCACTTTTTATCAATCTCGAGGCTGACGACTTTGTTCTCAGTGTTGGTGTTTTTCCTTGTTCAGCAGGGAGTTCTGGAGTTGCTCTTCTGGAATCCATCTTGGTTTTGACCAGAAAAATTCCTTTGACATTTTCATCATCTCTGCACATATTTGCCCGTTTCCTAGCACTGCACACAACGTCATCACTGCCTTCCTCTGCCCGAGTCTGTCTCCTGCCTGGGACTTCATTCTCAAATCCGGAGTTTTTGGTACTAGCACTTAGTCGTCTTTTATATCCCTTTTTAATATTTGATAAGTTTCCAGTCTGAGAACCAATGCCATTATGCTGCTGAACTCTGCACCTTTGTTTGTTTAACACCCTAGAAGACTCAGAAGACTGCTCCCCGTTTGATCTATGCAGTCTGTCTTCCAGTTCTGACTCGCTGCTGATCATAGAGGATGTATCAGACTGGAGAAAAGACTCTGGGTTCCACTGCACACCCATCAGTGCCAAATCCTGCTGGAGAAGCCCCTGGCTTCGTCCACAATGAGGGAAGCTGCTTCTCTTTCCGTTAAGCCTTTCATTCCAGCCATCCAGATGCTGCGCACAGCCCGACGCTCCTCTGCTGATTCTTCATCTTCATCCACCGCCCTGCGAACACTACAGGAAAGGGGACAGAGAGATGTAAGCACTCATGCAGAAAATAACAAACACCACAAGGAACTGGCACTATTCTGCTCTACTCCCATTTCAGTGATCTTCACAGCTTCCTAGCATCACAGAAGCACTATATCTGAACTATAATGCACTTAATAGGAAGTAATTATTTCAGTTTTCTATGTGAATTGATGTTGATGAAGGATATTACTGGCTGCATATCCCAGAAGCATTCCCAGGTTTCTGTGTCCAAACATGTACCCCAGATGAGTCTCAACTCCCTACTAGGGCAAGATCCAGATCTAAATCATCCTCCATGCACTGTTTTCCAAAGAAAGGAAACCTCAGGAGTCATGGCACAGGTCACCAAAGAAGCTGGTCTTCGCACTAACATAAAAATCACAGGAAAATCTCAGATCACATAACAGTATAAATCATTAACTCATTTGATTATGTGGTGGAGTTGCCTTTTAGAGGCAGCAAAAGATCTCCAGAACTAGTCCACGCAGGACTAAACAGTGTATTGAAAGGAACAACAAGAAGAAAATCTAGGTCTCACTAACTTATGCTGCAAACAAAAGATGCTTCTAATAATTTCAAAATAATCAAGGAATGACTGTGATCAGTTACAGAGACCTAAAAGTTGTTTCTAACTAATAATTGGCACCAAGTCCCAAAAAGGTGTCATATTTAATTACAGTTTTCATCCTGTAATCCTTCACCTTACAAACTCCTTTACTTGACATCTAGACTTACTGATTTCTCACCTTTTGAAAGGTACCGAATTCTTCAGAGCAGTTGCCACCTCATCAGGACTGGCTTTAGCAAGATCAGCCACTGTGACAAAGCCAGCATTGTAAAGTGCCCTAGCACGCTGTGCATTCAGCAGAGACACTCGAACCAGGTCACAAAGCTCCCTGTGAACCCCGAAAGTGAGGCGGCTCTGGAACTGAGAGAGCAACAGCTCCATGTTGTGCCAACCCAGTCGATTACAGAAAACCGTCACCATTCCTGCAACACAGAAGATACATCGGTGTCTTACACTCCAGCTCCAGTTTTACTAAGCTGGATTCACACACACACACAGATGTAACTGAACAGGCATTCACTTTACATTTCTCACCTTTCCATTAATGAACTGACTCGTGTGTATTGTAACTATGTGTCCTGGTTTCAGTCAGGGTAGAGTTAACTTCATTTGTAGCAGCTGATGGAATGCTGTGTTTGGGAGTTAAAATGAAAGCAGTGCTGATAACACCCTGATGTTCTTAGTTGCAGTCAGACAGTCAAGGACTTTCTCAGCTTCTTCGTATTGCTCTATTCATGAGAAAGGAGGGGCGAAGCCAGGACAGGTGACCCAGATGGGCCAAAGAGAGTATTCCATGCCAATGACGTCCTGCCCAGGAGAACGGGGGGCTGAGGGGAGGAAGAAGAGGGGCGGTGGCAGGACGCGTGCTTCTTGGGGGGACGGTCGGGTTCCGGGACAGCTCTGGGTGGTACGGCCTGAGTTGTGTGGGTCGGGGAGAAACTGCATTGGGGATCAAGAGTTTCATATTCTTTTGCTCTAAAGTCCTGTTAGCATTGGTATATTTTATCTTTCTGTTCTCTTAGTAAACTATCCTTATCCCAACCCACGGGCCTCTTAGTTTCTTGGTTTTGGAGTTATTTGCCCCTTCCTTTTCCCTTCCCTTGTTTCCCCCTCTTTTCCCTTTTCCCTGCTCTTTTACTTTAAGAAGCAGGCAGCTGCCTGGATCTCAGCCCACAGCCGGGCTGAAACCACGACACTATGACTAGGAGCTGATCTCGCAGAACTGTCATTATTCTGCAACGAACCAGTTTATCAGTGAGGTAGAAATTTTGAAGGAGATTGCTTTTTCAAAGGTGCCCATCTTGGCACATGCAAACACTGTAAAAGGATTCCTACGAGCCAAGCAGGCTGATGTAAAGAAGGCAGGAGAAGCAGTGATGAGTGGCAGTAAGAGAAGCCACAGATCTTTGAGGAAAGCCCGCGCTGATTTTCCTAACAGCCGAACTTGGCCTGCTGAATTGCAGATACTGAGAGCATCACAGGAGGTAGCAAAGCCTATGACAAAGGTTACAACTGCAGTCCCCAGCACATGGGAGGAGGAAAAGAGTAGGGAAAGAACAGTTTCTTATTCGCAGACTGCATCTAGAGAATATGAAAAAATCTGAAAGACACAGCATCCATTACTATTTTTATAGTGATTACAGAATACAACTTTTATCTTATCTCCTAACTATATATGTCATGTCAATAGTTCATTTGACTTCCCAAATTACTTTGGCAAAAATTATTAACACTGGGAACAGAGAATTATGAAACTGCTACCACAAAAAGTTATTTATACTACCAGAATTAATTTAAACTACTCTGCATCAGCTGGCGTGACCTTTTCATTTTGGGGTTTTGACTCATGCTGCAACCCACACATGGGGTTTGGCATGTTGAGCTAAAATTGCTTTAAAAATTGAAGACCCACTTACAGAGTAAGGGAGGGCTTAGGCAATAGGAAAAAAACGCCTCAGTCACAAGGTAGATGGTTATTTCTACTCCTACACAGACCTAAGAAAGGTTAAAGGGGACAGCTATCTGACCTCTTGTTATCTATTGATAAGTGACCCAGAAACTACTCACTGTTTTGAAAACTATAAGCTTATGCTTCCTGGTCAACTGATTTGCAACTAAGAGACAGCCATGCTAAGTCTCAGAGGCCTCAAGCTTCACCCATGCTGAAAGGTACTCTTTCCTGGTAGAGCAAAGCATTCTTCAGAATGGAGTCGTACTTAATTTCCATACTTAGCATTGAACAAGCTCCATTCCTGCACAGTACAGAGATGATTTCAACAGATCTCAGCATGCTACAGAACTGCTTGATTCCACTCAGCTGGCCTCCTTCCCACATCGCACTCTGTGGTTCCATCTCAAAGCAGGGGCAACCACAGATTAAGCTATAAAGCTGGAAGTGGTTTTGCAAGACTGATTGCTGTTAGTACCACACTGTGGCTATCTTATCCCCTTATCTGAAAGGAAGGAAAGAAAACAGACTAGCCTGGGACTCCTGGGGTATTTTGCCCAGACAACTCACCTGCATATGTGGCAGCAGATTGCTGCAAGGATTGAAGCTGGCCACGACTACACCCATATTTCTTGGTCATATCCTTTAAGGGTACCTCACTGATTAAATCCAGAAGGGCAAGACTGGTGAAAAACCTGTAGAAGTACACATGGAAATAAAATCATCATCTAGAGCACTGGATGACAATGCACCATGGTAGCATAGGACAGAATGGTACTATAGCATAGCACACAAAAGAAACAGAGAAGATGGCTTCCAAAAACATCTTGTGACACAGCAGAAACCTCTTGTGCCACCAGTATTCTCAATCCAGGTCCAGGTTCTCTGAGGTATCAACTCACTCAGAGTGGGATCAAGTTCCTAAAAACAGGCAGAGAGCCCGTCCATTCCATGTGTTATAGCCTCTAGTCTTTGTGTGTTCACACCCATTTGTAACTAACTACCTTTTGTGGATGGCCATTTGTCTGTGCTGTTTCTCTGTTTTAGCTGTAATTTTGCCCTTTACAGAGCGAGCCAGAAAGCCTTCTTCAATCCCCACCAGCTCAGCCACACGTTTCATTGAGGCAGGCAGCTTCTCCCACAAGCAGAAAAACTGGTACCAATCAATTGTGGTCCATTCCTCATACACTGGGGTGACCTGAAGAAAATGAGACAATGCAAAAAACAATTTTGTTCAGAGCAGAGCTTTGGGTAAACAAAAATAGAGCTTAGGGAATGTGGTTAGAGCATCCTACGCGCTACTCAGAGGCACTGACTCATAACCATGTACCTTGAAGAAAGAAAAAGCTCTTCTAACCTACTGATGAGAGCTGACTCACATGGGTACTCTAATGATTAAACAATTTGGAATCTTTGTCAGATTTCTCCCTAAATCCAAGTGACTAGAAGATTTCTGAGCTGCATCTTTATTCTCCTTTGACAAAACAAAACTTCATACTTTTTTTTAAACAAACTGACAGATATCTGTCATTCTCTGAAAACCACACTAACCACTGCCATAACATCTGATAAGGCAGGAAGGAACATAGAGTTTGCCAGAACTCACTGAAGCTTTCATTTACCCAGAGTACAGGAAATCTCAGCTTTTATTAAAACTAACAAAAAAGGCATCCAGAGGCATCCTAAAACACTCTTTTATGCACAGAAAACCAATTCTCTTATCCTTCAGTCAGCACAGTGTCAGTATGAGGAGACAAAAAATCTTATCTGTATTGATATACTGCAAGGTTAATTACTTTGAAATAGCTAATACTTGTTGGGAAGCAGTTAACCTAACACAGAATGACAGATGCCTACGTAGTTGCAAATCATCCATGCCACCACAGCTGCTGAAAAGAACAAGAGCTCTTAAGGTAGGGGACCACCTTTTGCTGACTAGGGTTTTTGAGGGAGGAGGAGCGAGGGTATTGGGGAATTTTTGTTGGGGTTTTTTGTCCAGTTTTGGTTGATTTTTTTCTTTAAAGAAAACTGTTTTCCTAGCCTAGATTTGTTCGAATCAACCTTCCTAAAATACAAGGTCTTGGAATTGTCTCATATTCCTACTAGTAAAACATTCAAGACCAAACAGAATTAAAAGGTATTAGAGCAGATATTTTCCCTATAGCCAAAAGGAACACATGGAGAACAGTTCTTTTAAGGGGAAAAAAAAAAAACAAACCAAAAAGAGACACACCAAAACTGAACAAACCTTCAGCCTTGAAAACAAAAGGACTTACAAGGAAGTGTCTTACGCTACCTTAATTGAAGGGAGTCTCAAGAACATTTTGCTCAAAAGCTTATAGGGTTTAAAATAACATTAGACAAGCTGCTACCATTAAAAAATACAAGGTAAAAAAATATACTGCCACTGTCTCTACCCCAGAATATGAACAAAATTAATCCTTTTATTTTATGTTTTATAGATGCAAACGGGGGAAAAAAATCTCTAGTGCAAAACATGAAACAGTCCACTAGTAGAAACAGAACAAATGTAACATGGTCCTCTAAAACAAAGATATAGGTACATATGGGACACACTGGTAGATGAAAAAAATATAAATCTATTGGTATCATCCAATACCCAAGAAAGCAGAGACAGGCACCCTCCGACACTCATCTCCCCATCCCCTAGCTCCACAAAAACTGTCATGCAAGTGCATTCTCCTTGGAGTGAACTTTTTTTCAGGCAAGATGCCCAAATTTTGCCTTTGATTTATCAGCCTGGTAAAGATAATACACTTTATACTTAAGGAGGTTAAAGTCGACTCTCAAATTTTGGATGGTGATTGCAGGACGAACCTCTGCAGCCACGAATGCTAAGATGTTCACTGCAACTCCATCTTATTTCCTCACTAACCTTCACAGGTTCATGCCTTCCTCTCCAAAGGTCTAGTTTTTTGCCTAGTTTTTAAAATGTACATGCACACACACAAATCTTGACAAACTTTGGGACACTTTCCCCTCGAGCAATTATCACGCTCCTTCTTTAGCCCTGGCAGCATCACCAGGCAAGTAAACTAAATCAGAGGTGAATTTCACTGTTAATGAACCAAAGAAAGCCTCCTCCGCCCCGCAGAAGAAAGCAGTGTAGTTCTCTGAGGCTTTTCATAGATAAAATAGATGTTAAAACCTCCAAAAGTAGCCTGAGACAAAACCTGCTGATCTCAGACACACAAGAAAACCAATTTGTTTCATCAAATGTCTCAGAAAAATTACCATTATCCGATATCCAAAACTTTAAAAGTTCTGAAATCTTTCAAAGTCAGGAATGACAACAGTGCTCTTAGATGTTGCACCTGCCTACACAATAGGCACTAAGAGAACAGGCAGTTTTGAAGAACGTTTGGTTTATGAACTTCATGAAGAATGAGCTAAGGAAAGCACAAAACAAACCTCTACATTCACAGAGTCCTCAAGAACTCTGCATTGTGCTTTCTCTCTTTTCCTTAGTTTTGGCAGTACAAAACAAACAAACACAGAATGAGGAACCTACCAAATAGACAATATGCAGATCATTCTCCAGAACGAAGCTTTTCATAGCTCGCTGTAGGTCAGCAAAGATTTCCATGGCTTCAGTTGGTGAAAGAGAAGAGGAAAGCGTAGCTGAGCCAAGATGTGTTGGATGATAAACTTTCGCTGTTAAAAAAGAAAAACAACAACAACAACAACAAAACACATTTCAGTGCAAGTTTATAGCTCATTTTCAGGTTGCAAAATATTTTATAATTTTAGAGTTGCTTAAGTCCAAATTAGCCTCTTTCAGAGTCCAGATCACAAGTCTCAAACCCTCTAACTGCTCAGACTAGCAGCTGTGGCAGCTATTTGAACAAAAAACACTGGAATCCCATCTGCCATTTTGCCTAGAGTTATCATGTTGAGTATTTCTTTCTTAGGAACACCAAATATCTCCTATAATGCCTTCTTTAAAAAAAGACATGGAAATTAGTGCGTAATTGGCTTCTTACTATTACTGTAAGTCTCATCCTTAGCCATTTTAAGAAAATAGACAGAACTAGGAAAAAGGGCAACCATGTACACCAAACAACTCTAGAAGAGATTTGCAGTCTCTTAGAAAGTACTGGTTCTTCAGAAAGACAAAAATCATAAGCTATAGTTAATGTGCACAAATCCTGCAGTAAAAGTATGCCTTGTTTAAGTTATTTGGGGAATTTGCAGACTGGGATGCATCAGTCTTAGAGGTGACGTGCAGAGGCCTTCCAAGAACAGATGATGCGATGATGCAGAGGCCTTCCAAAAACACATGAATGCCAAGAATGCTGTCACCCTCCAGAAAGCTAAAAAAGTCTTCATACACATGACTCATCAAAAAACAAACAAAACTGCACAAAAGTCCTCATTGCAAAGTTGCAGCACCTATCCAGCGGCAGAAGATTTACTGATTCAAAACTGGTTAACAGTAATCGCTGGGAAGAACACCAGTGTTACCTTCCACATCATTGCTAGAGTCCAGCATCTGAATGAATTCATTTTCCAACAGCCATGCCACACAAGCCTCAATAGGTCCAGTCTGCACTTTGTCTTGTGCTTTCTCATTTTCCCACTTGCTTTCTTTCAAGCTGGATGCGAGAAGGGTGCAAGAAGCATAGGTCTGCACATCATCTGGAGTGCTGGCCACTCCTCCCACTATGATCTGTTGAAGAAAACTACTGTTCATATTGCCAGAGAAGCAGTAGGATGGAGGATCGTATTGGAGAATCAAAGAGACTGATCCATCAGATAGCTAAATTTTAAAGGAACACGAGGCAAGGCAACTGCCAACCTTGAAGTACTTTTCTTGGCAAGAAGTTAGACAGCTTAGGTAGAAGTAAGAGTACTCAGCTAGGGAAAGAATGAATTACAAAGTCTTATTTTGATAGTGGACATACATATAGTAGCAATTTAGATTTGTGACTAGCCCCAGGCATTTTGCTTAGCCAACATCATGAAATACTTTTAAAAGGTTAGAACACCAACTGCAATTTTCTGAAGACAAAAAGCAAACCCCACAGAAGGGGCATGTTGGGTACCACACCTGTTTGGTCAACAAAAATGTATTTTAAAAAGTTCCATTATTTCTGTGCAAAAGAGGTAGATAAGTTTAGGGGGAAAATAAGGGACCCTACAAGGTTCTATAAATGTCATTAGGGCCTGATTCATCCTAAAAAGCCTCTGGGATCAGTAATGTACAAGCATCTCCCAGTCAAGACTGTCAGGTCCCACATGAAGTTTAAGAATTACACTTATTTCTGCCTGCAGTTTGAGTGTATCTAAATGCAGAAGCAAAGTTTAGTAACCCTTGTTTGAGCGCTCACATCCTAATCTGCAGCAAGCAGAGAGTGAAAGATACCAAACAGACTCTAGAGTACTGAAGCGAGCTGGCAGACCCAAGTGATTTTCTTCTGAAGCAGTTTGAGTTGATAGGGGAGGAAACAGAAGAAAAAGAAAGTGCACAGAAAACATTTGATGGTGCCACAAAAGAAACCATCCCACAATTACGGGACTGGAATAACAGTTCTAATCCCTTTCCACACATCCTGTACCTCAAGTATGGCTCTTTTCATGCTGGAAGCAACACCTTCCCCTTCTCTTCTATGCAAACAACTGCAAACAGGCTTGAGAGATCCCTGAAGTAGAGCAGTTCCTTTTGATCTTTCTGAGGGCTTGCAAACCAAAATGCTTTCACCTACAGGAAGAGAAACAAACAAAAAATTATTAAAAAAAACCCCACAATTACAAACAAACAAGTAAATTTAATGACCTTATATTGCATCTTAGCAACATAGAGTTTGTATGGACATATTGCAATGGAAAACCGTAGGCATTTTTGAACAAGCTGGGAAAAAAAAATCATAAAACAAGAAGAGAAAAAAGACTTTGCATCTTTGAGCAGTGTCTATCCATTGCTATGTAAGAACTCCACAGACGCATAATACTTAAAAACTAAAAGCAGAGCAAACTTTAAAGTTACATTAAGCTGGTCAGGGCCTTGGCAAATCAGCTAAGGAGGTTCCATAGCCTGTGCATCTGCTTGCTTTGTGTTCTGGAATTGACTGGAACTATAACATACAGAGATAGCAATTTTTCTTCTGCCCTACATTACTAAACTGAAAAGATTCTCAAAAGCAAATGTAAAAGATTCTCAAAAGAAAATGTAAAAGCTTCACAGCACTTCAACTGTGTGTAAGTCAACCAGCTTTCACTTCTGAAATGAAGTAACACAGATACCAAAGTAATTCAGAAATCCAGTTATTAACCTAAGTAACTATGCACTCCCTGAACTTCCATATATGCACACACCCATAGACACATAAAATCTTATGTTTCCTGAATGTTTACCACTGAAAGTACATCTAGATATACTTTACCCTAAGATTCTCTATCAGACACTGTTAACTTGATCCTTAACTACTGAAATACTGTCGGAGACAAAAAAAGTCCCAGAGCCATGAAAAGAAAACCAAAAATAATGGGCCAATTCCTTAAATGAGATAATAGTACAGACTACCCATGGCAAATGCAGTAGTCACATAAAGGAGATTTTTTTCAACAATGACATTACAGAGAAACCAAGTCCCTGGGAGACCCAGCTAGTTAGAAGCTTTGCTAATTGTCACAGGATAAATGAATTATGGGTAGGACAAGCTTGTCTTTCACCAAGAAAAGAGCACTAGATTTGGATTAGCTGTACAGTAAATATCATATATGGTTTATGATAACTTGTTAAAATTTAGACACCAAGGTAACTGTGGTGCTGGGCATCTTAGTAAGGTCCTAGGAATGTTAATTTATGATAAAACCATAGATGTGATAATGCTACATTAATTAGAAAATCCAGAGAGAATGAAAGCATAACTGCATTTAAATTTAATGAACAGAAGAAATACCAAATATAGCTTTAAAATTAATTGCAGGATGAAAGACAACCTCAGAGGATGTGTCTTTGGGAATTTTTTATCCTGCCAGGTGAAACTTTTGACATCTGTTGACCATGTGTGTTTGCCAGAGCTGAGAATACAGAAGATAAACTGCCTGTAAGCATTTTGTGAAAGCAAAGCTTGTTTTGATTTTAGTAATAAAGAAGGTTCTCTCACTTTATCTTTGAGTTCTGATGTGACCTGCAATTCTCTCATAAAACTTTGACTCTTCAATGTGATAAATCTAACTGAAGATGGGAATTCATTTGGCTCTACATTATCTGTCAGTTATTCAAGACAGAGAGGAAACCCTTTCCCAAGTTGCCACTGAGAACTGAGACAGTAATCAGTAATTGCAACTTAGTAAACAGTAAAAACAAAAAACCAAAACAAAAAAGGAACCAAGCTGTTCTACGATCCCTTACTGAATATTTCAGATGAGAGGGGAAGTCTAGGTTAGCATTAGACTAGCCAAAGACCAGAAGACTCCTGCTATGTAGGCATAAAACTCCATCAAAAGCAAAAATGGCCCTGTTATGTTTCTAGGTTTTGTTCAGTGACATCAAACAGCTTTATCTATTTCACCGTGGGAACGTGGCAGTTTTGATGAATGCAAAAATCATCACATTTAATTTTCTAACATTATTTTTTTAAATTCCCATCAAATCAGAAAAAAAAAATGAAATCAAAACCTAAGACAATCCAAAACTACAGTGTCGAGAGGGTAGGAGGAAATCAACTCAACAACGTTTATCTCGTATCTGTCAGCTGAATTTCATATCCACATAAGGCATTTTTCCAGCTGAAGCTGCTGTCCTCCAGTCTCCCTCCTCTGTGAAAGTGTAGCAGCTGGTAATGTAGCTTTGTGTTCTCATCCAAAAGACTCCGCGGAGTGGAAAAAAGTGGTACATTCATGAAGCTCATCAGCATAAAACCAACTGCTTACTGTGCAAAACACAGTCACATCAGAACTGTCAAAAAAGGGTACTAATTATTGCAACTTGAAGGGGGTAAAAAAAAAAAAGAGGAGACTTCAAGGAATAGTGTAATTTTACACCTGCCAGCTACACTAAATGACAAAGTCTGGAAAATTTCAAAATACAGCATGCAGCTGCCCTTTTCTTCAACACGTAGGGATAGCTCACAGAGATATAGGTCGCAAAATGCTCTGTTGCTATGCTACTCCAGCAAAAATAGAAAGTTAAATGTAAGAACAGTCTGCTTACACAGGGTTGCAGCAAGCACCAGTCAAACCATCAGTAGGGCAAATCCCACTTCCCGCTCCTGTCGAACTTCTTGTTTTCTACTGTGGTTATAACTGTGTAATATTTTTTTTTGCCAAATACCATCCATGAAGATAAATTTCCATTGCAAATTAAAATAACCAGCAGGATTATTTTGTTGACCAATCATCAGTGACACAGTATGCCTGAAGACACCATATTATCTATGAACTGTTCGTATTCCCCTGTACATCACATTACTACTTTCAAGATCCATAAAAGTTATGGTTAAGTTTAGTGGAAGTTTAATAAATCCAAATCAGAACTTCAGACAACAGAAGAAGTTTGTCAAATTATTGTAGACTTTAAATGCATTTCTTACATTTTAGGCCTGCTCAATGAGATTTTACTGTAAATTTACTGTAAACTGACCATGGATCACACAACTAAGGCAAAGGAACAGCACAGCCTTAGAAGCTAACAAGAATGCAAAGCAGAAAATAGCCCGTTCCTGAAGTAACTGACATGTAAATACCAAAGTAAGAGTCGTGCAGTGAAAAGAATCCCCTGGGAATTATGATTTTTACTCCATTAATACCAAACAAATTCATCTTGATTAACTTAATCATACTGAATATCAAAGGAATTCATCATGATTAGTCACTAATTGTGAAGCACTGCCCTGGATTTAATCAGGTTACCACCGCTCTTAGAGAATGTTAATAAAGCCTCTGCTTACCCTCTGTGTCTACTCCTTTCCTGCCAGCCCTTCCAGCCATCTGCTTGTAAGTGAGAACGTCCAGCAGTTTGCCACCAAACATGGGAGTCCGTATAATTACTCGGCGTGCAGGCAAATTCACTCCAGAGGAGAGCGTAGAGGTTGCTGCTAAGACTCTAATCAAGCCCTGGCGAAAGGCTCCTTCAATTATGTCCCGCTCATCAAAAGTCAGGCCTGAGGAGAGATGACTTTCAGCAAACCTGGTAGCGGTGAGATCGCACCTGAGAGCTAATAACATTATTGTCAAGCAAGGGGAAGAACAACCAAGTAAATGACTGTTCGCCTCTCAGTGGTAGGAGCCAGACTCACAGCACCAACTCACAGTTAACTTCTTTCAAACCATAAGGGAAGGAAAATTTCACAATTAAGTTTTCACTATAAAATTGAGGGTTATAACCTAGCTTTTCTAAGTGGCTTGTACACACTGTAGCAAGAGGAACAACTATTTACTAGGCACCTTCAAGCACTGCACATAAATAAATACATAAAGGAAGAAAACTGGATATAACAAACACAGGAGGGAACCATGATTTAGTCCTTCGCTGGTCTGACCCTGTTCTCCTTCATTATTTCTATTCTAGGCTACAGGTCTAGAATGTATCTTTCTACATTTCCTTGAGGGCTTCGTGCAAATATTATTCTTGAGAAAGAAATTCACACTCTATAAGCATTTGGAATTATTCCCCCTACGTATTCAATGCCATAGCTACTGTTGTCTCTTCCAGTATCAGTCCTTTCTCTCAGTGGACTAACAGGTGTCATACACTATTCCCTACTTAAGTATGAAAGAAAAGATCTAGCCAGAAGAGTTCGTGGCATATACTCCTTTTACTTTTGTTTTCATTGTTGTACTACTTCTATTTACTCATCTACTTCAGTATTCCACCAAGGAAAATTGCTCTGAAATATTCTGGCAGCTTTAGGGACAACTTGAAAATGCTTGTGCTGCAAATCAGCTAATTGTTCAGGCATTTCACCAAAAAAATTGTGTTTTAAAAGTTGCTGTTATCCAACATAACACAGAGATGATTTATCATACAATTAATTAAAGTCTTTGGCCACAATAAAAGAATTTGAAGTTTACCTCTAACTGTGAGATCCTCAAAGCATGTTAATTTGGTTATAAGCTACAGATGGCTTCATAAAGCAATTTCAAAAAGTAAATTTCTGGTAACTACAATGAAACACACCCACATGGCTTGATCGTTACAGAATCCAAAATCAAGACCGGGAATACCTGCATGATGAAATGCCACTCCCCATGGCAAAGTACGTTGGAGCACAGAGTCCAGGCCTGAGACAGAACGCTTTAGCTGATCCAGAACCTCATCAATCCCTTCTCTATCCACGACAATTGGGGAAAGGGCTGAGTTTTTTGCAGAACCTTGAGGAAAAAGAAAAAAGCATATATATATAGTTTCCACTAACATTGATTTACATAAAAAGCACTGTGTATATTACAGTCTTCTACTAACTATTTTTCTCTTACTTTCAGCCCGTTGCAAGCTGTAGAATTCCTTGGCAATGATGTCTGCCAGCTTCTCACACCAGTTCTTGGACGGGCAGAAAAGCAGGACTGAATGGCCGTCACAAACAGTCTCATAACACAGGCTCACAACCTGATCTTCATCTCCCTGAATTGAGACAAAATATTTTCAGTACATGTTTAGCACTGTGTTTGTAAATGCTGCCACTCTTCTGTGTCACACTTACGTGTCTTCTACTTCAAATCAGAAAGAAGAGCAAACAACTAAGATGAAGTGCTGTTACCTTAGTTTCCGTCTTGCTTTAGGAGGGCCAGGCACTAGTATGACCACATTGCTGTGGACAGCCCTAGACCTACCTGTGAATAAACCTAAGGTTTTACATCTTGCTTTCATAATTCAGTTTCTGAATGAAAGCTACACAGTGCACAAAAAGAAAATATCACTGCAACCTCCATGTCACAGCTAACAGTAGTGGAGAAGAACTAGGAAGACCCTTGAGGGAAAACATCCGTCCTGCAGTAACTAAGGAAGAAGACTTACCAGCTAGGATGTCTGAACTCAAAGCATGAGATGTAGTAGTCTAAGCACTCCTAGTAAGATGCAACCAGCAAGCATTGCTGACTAAAGACTGGAAGTGCTAGGAGCACAGTGAAAGACTTTTATAGATCGTTATATGGATGTGCATGCAAAACCACACTGTTCAGAGCTTGCCTTTCTAGTTTTAAGATTCTAAGAAAGTCCCTGCAACTGATCAGTTTTGCTTGGTTAAGCCAAATTCCCTTCCAGCCAGCAGGCCAAAGGAGGAAAAGGAAAAAGGTAGGCATACAGAAAGAAATAAAAAGCACTGAAATGCAAATGAAAACAGGGCAGGAATGGCAGGAACTGCATATACACATCAAAAGCTCAGTAAGGATTCAGACAAATTCAGCAAAGGTTGTGAGGTCACCAGGTTCCTTTTCTTGGTTCAGGCTGAGGCACAGAACATGACAGTCTGAAGGTCCAGTGATAGATTTCAAGCCCAAGAGGACCACTTGGTCTTACAAAATCAGCCAGCTCCCTTACACTGTTGAGTCATAAGCCTGGTTTAGTTCTTTCTCTCATTTTAGTACCTATCCAAAACGATTATTTCAAAAAGTACCCAGAAAAAGAGATGCTACATCACCTTCTCAATATGACCACACAAAACCATCTCCTCTGTCTCTAGGATCCCTTTGCTTTGCTTTGCCAGCTGCCGACAACAGAATGTTTGCACACAATAAGAACTGGGTGTAAAACATTCCAAAATATTGCTGGCACTCAGCCCATATTGTCCAGCTGCTACGCTAGAGTTACACAGAGCAGTTGAAAGGACTGGGGAGAGAATTCACTCCTCAAAGACTTCACAGAAAAGGAACCAACAAGCAGGAACTACAGACTTCCCATTTCTACCCATTTGCTTCTTCCCAATTGTTATAGTACGCTACCCTTCACTTTTCATACCCTTGCCAACTGTGCAAAAGGACTAAATACAGAAAGCAGATTCAGAAGAATAAGGATGGACATCTAAAATTTAGATCATTTAGTAGTTCAGCATAAGCAGGTCCAATAACAGATTTTAATGCAAATATATTCTCCCAATGATTAATGAAAATTCCTTAGCATAACCAGGAAATATTTACCTTCATTTATGAAAGTGAAATAAATTCCAGGACACAGGAGAAGGTGGTGGGTAAGGGGAGAATCAAACTCTTTATACCTGTCAAGTGCTCAGAGACAAGATCATCAAAGTCAACTTTGTCTTCAAGTCAGATTAAAGAAATTTCAAGAACTTCATGAGGGTGAGTGTGGGTTGGAGTTTTTTTTTGTTCAAATTAGTAGAAGACGAAGAAAAAAAAAGTCCTTAGTTTAGGCATACAATCTACGACATGAACAATAAAGAGGGACCTGGACAGGCTGCAAGAGAAGTGGGCCCAGGTGAACCTCAGGAGGTTCAACAAAGCCAAGTGCAGGGTCCTCCACCTGGGTCAGGACAATCCCCATTATCAGGGGGATTACAGGTTAGGAGATGATGAGCTTGAAAGCAGCTCTGAGGAAAAGGACTTGGGCATACTGGTGGATGAAAAGCTGGGCATGAGCCACCAATGTGCATCTGCAGCCTAAAAGGCCAACTGCATCCTGGGCTGCATCAAAAGAAGCATGGCCAGAATACCAAAGGAGGTGATTCCGTCCCTCTGCTCTGGTGAGACCTCGCCTGGAGTACTGCATCCAGCTTTGGAGCCCTCAACACAAGGACATAGACCTTTTGGAGCATGTCCAGAAGAGTGCCACAAGGATGATCAGAGAGCTGGAGCTCCTCTCCTATGAAGACAGGCAGAGAGAGTTGGGCTTGTTCAGCCTGGAGAAGTCTCGGGGGGACCCTATAGCAGCCTTCCAGTACCTGAAAGGTGCCTATAAGAAATCTGAGGAAGAACTGTTCACGAAGGCATGTAGCAATAGGATGAAGGGCAGTGGTTTTAAACTAGAGCAGGACAGGTTTAGGTTAGGCATTAGGAAGTTGTTCTTCACTACAAGGGTAGTGAGACACTGGAAGAGGTTGCCCAGAGAGGTAGTGGAGGCCCCATCCCTGGAGATATTCAAGGTACTGGGGCTCTGAACAACCTGATTTAGTGAAGAAATCCCTGCTTACTGTAGGGGGTTGGACTAGATGACCTTTAAAGGTCTCTTCCAACCCAATACATTCTATGATTCTATGAATATAATCTATTAAAAAAAGAAAAAAGAAAAAAGGAAAAAGAAAAAAGGAAAAAGAAAAAAGGAAAAAGGAAAAAGGAAAAAGGAAAAAGGAAAAAGGAAAAAGGAAAAAGGAAAAAGGAAAAAGGAAAAAGGAAAAAGGAAAAAGGAAAAAGGAAAAAGGAAAAAGGAAAAAGGAAAAAGGAAAAAGGAAAAAGGAAAAAGGAAAAAGGAAAAAGGAAAAAGGAAAAAGGAAAAAGGAAAAAGGAAAAAGGAAAAAGGAAAAAGGAAAAAGAAAAAAGGAAAAAGAAAAAAGGAAAAAGAAAAAAGGAAAAAGCAAAAAAGGAAAAACAAAAAAGGAAAAACATTTAAAACATAACAGTAACTGTCTTTCTAACTTTAGCTGTACCACAGACTGCTCAGTTTTATTACCTTCAGTTGAAGCTTGGGCTGGAATTCTCGCACTAAATTCATGGAGGAGTCATAAATGTTGCTACCAATTTTCACCCACTCCTTGAGGGGCACAGGGCGGAAATCTGTACAGTACAATTCTGCATCTAACCAGGAGGCTAGGAGTCCCAAGTTAGGGAGGGTAGCACTCATGCCTACTATCTGTATGCCACTAAAACAGGGGCTGGTCTTCTCCACCTGTCTGGAAGTGGTTAAAAGAAAATGAGTTAGTAACAACACAGGCTAACACGTTCTGGAAACAAGCAACCTATCTCCTTCCAGAGTTTAAAGTACAAAGCTATTTTTTTCAACATCTTGAAAAAAGAAACAAGCCATAATCTACTCTTAGCACACACAGTATCAGGCTATGAATTGATAACAAGGTAGTTCAATTTTTTATCATTTTGAACCTAAACTTTAAGCTTCTTTAGGTAACAACAGCCACAAACTGATCACATATTTGGAGAAATTGAAAACAAATAAATCAATCAACTATTTTCTTGCTTTTAACAAAACCATGGAAATAAATGGTTCAGCCTCCACTGCAGTTTTTCTAAGCTTAAATGCCTTAATTAAAACACTTCCATTTGTTTCAATTTCAAGGAAAATAATACCAGACTAAGGTTTTCCTAGAGCTGGGAACCAAAGCCCTTAGTTCAGCAAAGAGGAAAGCAGCCTCAAAGCGCTGAACAGCAGCTTCCACTAAAGGCAGTGAGAAGTAATGGACTCTTAACAGACCTGAAAAAGCAAACCATTAATTTAGATATCCAAATGTATATTTTAATTCAGGGTTTTACATCCACACAATACTGGGAGGGGGTGGGAAGAGTATGCTGCTAAGCCTACATTTAGAAACTACTCATTTGCATTGCACTGAGCCACAAACTGAGACATTTTTTTAAAAAACCACCCCAATAAAAAAAAAAAAACCACCCCAACAAAACACAGGTCTGACAAATCAATGTGAGCAAAAAACCACCTTGAACCTCCTTAGATCTGATAACCCTGGCAAAGGCAAGATAGAGGAAAAAGACTCCCCAGAAGCTAAAGTATAAAAAGGAGAGTCACTGACAAGACAGAAAGAGGGAAGATGCAGAGAGGCAGACTCTCATATCCAAGCTCTTCAAGCATTTCCTAGTGCAGCTCCATCTACCTTGCAGATTTTTTCCGCCTACAGCAACTTTCAACCTTTCCCCCCATAAAAGAACTTTTGACTTTCAAGGATTAAAAATGTTCCAGCTATACAAGACACACTTTGGGGAGGAGAAAAATCTGCTGCAGAATTTTGGCTGGGTCTGCAAAAGCCTCTTGAAGAAGCAAGGGCACCCACGCTGGCAACAGCCATCAGGGAACGTTTTCTTGGTGCAAAGACACAGCCTTACACTTCAGTGCGACATCCAGCTAACCACTTAAAAAGCTCTTAAAAGTGCTGATCGTTCTGATAATCAGTCAGGTTTGACCATGTTTAAAGCATCTGGATTATGGGGCTCCTATTACATAACAGGAAAAAAAGCACCATAGACTTGGGAGGACATTTGAAAGAAAATGTGGTCTTCAACTCCAGGAACCTCAAGTGGATTCCAGAACAAAAATAGCAGCCACCTCCTTCATGTCAGTAAGTGGTACAGGGAACCACCACTTGACCATGACAGAAGGACAGAGGACCTGTGCCCTGGTGCCTACACGGTGAAGACTGAAGCATTCAGTCTTCCCAGGAAGATTTCTTGATGTATCCATCCCTTTTTTCCTGACAAGTATTTTCTCCTTCCTCCTTCTTCAATGCAAGGGAGGAAAGCAGAGAGCAAACCTGCACCTGTGCTGTAGCTACTCATGCTGCTCGGAAGTATACCGTCTTCCAGGACTTGTGGGGAGAACATGAGAAAGTCAGAGGTGATTAGACCCAGAACACTCCTGGATCCTAGAAATTAGGATGGGAAAGACAGGCCAGTGGAGAGGTAATGTAGAAATGTCAGTTCCTCCAGAACTATGTAGGTAGTCTGTGTGTAGCCCAGCATTGGCATGACTTGCAAGGCAGAAAGCAGTGAGAAAACTGGCAAAATCTGGCTTTTGGTGCTAAGGGAACCATTTATTTTGACTCCTGTCAGCACCAACAGTAAAGCTAAAGAAGACCGACACTTCTTGCATTTGCCTTTGTTTGTGTTAGGACACTACAAAACAGCTGGACAGTTTGGTGCTGGGGAACTAGATACTGAATCCTTAAAGCTCTTCTGAAACATTTAATCTGTTCCTCAGTGTCCAATCAATTGCTCTAAAGGCAAGAAAATAGGAAACCACTCAGCTACCACGTTAAAGGCAGGATGACCCTGAGCAGTGTTTAGTAAGCAGACTACTGGCACATCCTTTTAAGTCTTCTGATCCATTCACCATTGTCAAGTTCACAGAACACCCACTCTTCCACAGTACCCAAACATTTCAGTAGGATAAATGCCCCATGCCATGAAACACTGAAAAATTAGGCAGGGCAAGTCCACTAGCAAAGCCATTAAAAGAAATACAAAGTTAGGTTTGTTGAAATTAAGTAAGCTAAAAAGCAAATGCAAGCTTCAACCTTATTTCCTTTCCTGCGGGAATGAATCCTGTGGTAGCACACAGGTTGAAAAAAAGGAAAAGAGGTTTTTACTACAATAGCAGACCCCTGAGAGGTGGTACAATGAGACCTTAATAACCAAAATAGTCTAGGTCATCGGTCTCGTAAAAACCCTAGAGCTAACCCAAATTTCTGATAACGCAGAGAACGAAATATTTAGAGCCATCTATAATTTAGCATTAAAAGACAAACATCCTGAACTACCCACCGTTTTGCAACCTTCTCCGTAACGTATCTAACTTTGGTCAGAAGGAGTTCCAGCAGGTATCCTCGATGAGAGTCCCCCAGCATGTGCAACTCATCCACAACCACCACTCCTGATAAAGAGAAGCACTATGGTTATATCTGACAAAGCTCCAAACTAAGAACAGATAGCCTCGATCGTTTCATATTGCACGTGATTAACTGAAATTTATATTCACAAATCCAGCTATGCTTACCTACACCGCTATGGCTTCCTTCTGTCACTGATTTTTCTGAGAGGGATAAATCATAACCAATGTCATGACATATCAGAGCCCCCTCTCCAACCTCATGCACACACACAATCAGCTTTTTTAAAAATGAGAATGAATAGGGTGAGTTGTTAGTCTGGCCACCACGCAAAACAGTACTGCAGCAGCTGTACTGTAACCTCTCTGCAGGTAAAAAAGCACCAGTCTTCAAAGTATCTGCAAAGGAATATTACAGCATCCAAGTGAGCTAGTCAAAAGCTTTGATGACATCACTGTCTTAGTGAAAAACATTCCTCTTTACTAATACAGTAATGTCAAAAAATAAACCTAGAAGAGATGTAATTACATTGGCATAGCCTGCTTCCTAATGCATCTTTTTTCACTAAGCGACCCTGAGTGAGCTCTACTATTCCATGTGGGCATAAGAAAAAACTTTGTCACTGTGAGGGTTGCAGAGCACTGGCACAGGCTGCCCAGAGAGGTTGTGGGGTCTCCTTCTCTGGAGATACTCAAAACCCACTGGACACATCCTGTGTGACCTAATCTAGGTGATCCTGCTCTGACGGGGTTGGGGGTGGGGGGAACACGACTAGACAATTTCCAGGGGTCCCTTCCAACCCCTAACATTCTGTGACTCTGCCTGTGAATCCCATGCTTTGGCTTTAAAAAAAAAAAAAAAGAAAAAAAAATCCTTAAACGACTGCTCTGTCTGAAGCCTCTATTGGGCTTCATTAGTTCTGCTGCTGTGGATTATTTTTTCCCCCTCTTTGGTAGAGCTATGTAACATCTTCCTGGTACTGCTAAAATAGCGGGAGTTTAATGGCAAATGTGACCTTGTATTATCTATTTCAATGCTATTTTTCATTCTCTTTTTTTCTCCTTCCTACGTATGTTCCTTCTCTCTCCGTCTGTTCGCCCCCCCCCCATTCTCTTTCAAGCCACGTAAGTTAGACGAGTGCTGCACTGCTTTATCAGACTCTTCTACAAACTCCCACCCATCCAGCTCCTCTGCCTTATTGTGCTTCCTCTCTTCTGTGCTTCCTTGTAAAAAATGGCAATTTGTTGGTCACCAAATAAGATTCAGCTACCAGAAAAGGCTTCCCCATACAACAGATGTCTGAATTCTTCCAGCAGCTGAGACAGGACAGTGCAAAGAGATATCTACCAAAGTAAGATTGATATGAGTTCCCTTTCCAGCCTTTGTGCCGAGCAGCAGCACATTTTGCTTCCCAAAATGCAGCGTGGAACACTAGTGGTGCCTACAGGCCAAAGCAGAGGCAATGCCACTATCCGTCGTGCGGGCCACTTGCTCTATACCTTCTGCTGTTACACAGCTATAATAAATACTCTGGCCCACTCTAGACCTGTGTGGTGCTACCCTGTCAGCCTGCGAGCTGCTGAGACCCGACTGTCAGACACACACAGTGCTTCCTCTATTCAGGCAGTGCTCAGGAACACGCAGGCTGCCTCTGTCTCTCCAGGCAGCGCTCAGAACGTACCCACTGGGGTAACACAGAAGGAGTAATCAGGCAACCAGGACTGTTTACAAAGCTATCCTCATCTTAAAACAGAATTGCAGCCAAAGAGATCCCAGCATGCAGTGGTATTTCCTACTCAACAGCAAGCTCAGGCGTGCAAGTGGGACCAGAATTTCATCATACTGCATTGCTGCTGAAAATGAGGCTAGTCTCAGTCTCCTCCTTCTCTCTGCAAATCAGGTGTGCCCCTAGAAGACTGCTGGGGAAAAAAAAAAAAAAAAGACTAAAAAGTACCTGAGAGCTATCATACATGTTTACTGTAGAATAACTAAGCCGCTCCAAGTCCACACGCTGTTTAAAACTAAAAAATTCTGACAGTCAGGGAAGATTTGATTATCAATTTTTAAATTACAAGTTTAAATAAGAAAAAAACAAGTGGTATCAAAACAGCACATTACACATCCATTCCCATCTAACAGGCTGAGATGGCAGCAGATTCTTCCCTAATCTGCTTTCTTAAAAACATCTTTAACATCAGAGCCAGGAGGCTGAACAAGGGGAGTACCATCGCCTGTGTACCTCAATGTTCAAGACTGACACGTATTATATAATAATTAGCAACACAAAAATGCCTTTAACTGCTTCATACAGCAAAGAGAGCCCTGCCAGGCAGAGAATTTGAGTTTCTTTCAACAATTTCCAAAGGAAACGTGAGCTCTCAGCAGGCAGTTGACATCAACAAAAAGGAACAGCTCAAGCTCGAGGTGGGATCCAGCCAAAATTACAGTCATCTACCAATAACTCATCTCTAAAGATAAAACACTCCTATTCCAAGGTGATCTAAAATTAGAATTAATTAGAAGACAAGGTACAGTCTTGCTGTTTCAAACAAGCTTGCTTTAAACTGGCATTTTCAGCTCATGACTATTATTTTGCAGGTTTTTCAAACATTTATCTTCAAATAGAAAATTTGTCAATTTCTTTAAAGACTATTTATAAACTCAAATTTCATTTTAAAAAATAATTTCAAATAAGCATATAAAGAAAAAAAACCCCAACATTCTTACATTTATTTTATCTATACGGTCTTATTGTGGCACAAGACAAACAGAAGGTTGCAGCAGAGGTGTTTTCAAACAGTGAGGGAAAAACATCATTCTTTAAGAAAGTATTGGCATTAAGGGCACACATTCAAACTTAAATCTTAATCACTTGGCTAGTTAGACTGTATGATTCTTCTCAGGTACATTCATCTGCAAAACAAAATGTAGGGATGGAATAGAGGTACCAACCAACAGAATTTGACATATCTTTAGTTTCTGAAAGATCTGAAAACAACACATTTTAGTATAACAGGTATGCTTCTGAGGCACACAAGCTGATATAAATGTGGACATCATGACCCTACTCTCTGCCTTATGCTGGCAGTACAGCATGTACAGTGTGGTGACCTAGGATCAAACTAACCTAAATTTAAATAAAAAAAACCCCAAACCCTAAACTAAGTAATATCTATTGAAATAATCAACTGGATGATCATCAGTTCTCTTCCAAGGAAAAGGATGAAGACATACATTCACCAGTCAGGCTGGACTGTAGGAGCCTTAATTCAAATGAGCTTAAAATACTGCACAATGACAGTCATACGCTCCTCTTCCAGCCCACTGGCTTAAGCATGCACTGTGATCCAGCCCTGTAGATCCAGGTGTGAATGTGCTATCCTGTGTCTCACACTCTGAAAAAAACCCTTGCCTTATTCTCTCTTGCATTTAAAAAACCCCTGTTCTGGTATCCAATGCTGCAGAATATTATGAGACCAGATGCACATGGAACAGCAGCTTCGTAGGTGGGGGTCTCACAGCAGTTCGATGCTCACCTAGTGGTCCAATTTTTGGTTTATTAAAATAGCAACCAGGTATGTTACAGGCCAGAGTGAAGATGGGAGGGATTTTACTGTATAAAATATAACTGGGCACAGCTTTACTAAGTGGGGAAACAAAAGAGAAAAACAAACTTCTGACCATACTAGGAAAACACAACTCTCCAAATGTGCATTGGAAGCATAGGGCTTCTTCAGCTATTAGATCTCCTCCCAACCCTAAATAAATACCACCATTATCTAGTGGCCATCAGGGCCACAGTGACCCAGACATCTATTTTAGGGTCTACAAGGACAGAGGCCTTTTGAGAAAGTGACAAGAGAGAAATTAATGTCACAGCCCTCCTAAGTCACCATGCTTATCCAGGGGAGCTCTGGGCAGTCATTCCGCTTACCTGGACCCAGGTAAGCACCAAGCACAATTTCTCCTCTTTCTTGAGCTAAGTGAAGATAAACCATGGATGCCACAATCTCTGTCCAAAGCAAATGAACGTACGTATATTCTTGAATTCAAACATATCCCAGACCTTTAATTAAATTCCACTAATTAGAAGACATTTCCTAGCTATGGGAATCGTTGCTTATTGCAGCTAATCACTGTCTGTGGATTGTCAAACATGTCAGACAAACTAAAACCTGCAGCTTCTACCTACTCATCCCAGCAACTGAGCTACATAGAAGAGTCCTGACTGCCTTCCTAAAGCCAAAGTTGAGGTGCTCTGGAAGAAGAAAATTTGTTATTTTCCTATATGGCCTGTCACCTACAGAAGGGAGCAAATACAAAGTATCCCATGATCTCACACCTACTGGGAGCATGTAATAAACCTCATCCTCACAAAGGTCAAGCCATAGTTTACCCAGTGAATCCATTTTGTTTTCTTCTATTAGTCTGTTGATTAGACCGTTGGCTTTCTCAATGGTGCAGACAGCAACATCCAGGGCAGAGAAACGTCCAGCAGGAGACATGCTTCCCATGTAGCCTTCAACTCTCACATCTACCTCCTGAAACAGGGTCTGTTTTCCAAAGATACAGAAGGTCATGCCAAGGTTATAGCTCTAAATTCTGACCAGTGCCTGCTGGAATCACATAAAAGCCTGCATCCTACAACCACAATTTTTAGTACTTGTAATGCCAACTAATCCGATTAAAGCCAGAGCTCAGCCAGTTACTGCTACTTTTTTTTCCCCCTCCCACTGTCATTTTTTTATTTCCAAAGCAGAAACCACACAGTACACATTGCAGGGTTAAGTGCACCTAACTGATTAAGAGACGGTAACTGCTGTTTACTAAGAAAACATTTGCTGTTAAGAAAGCTTGAGAACACAGAGTGCAACAGTTTGTAACACCAGTGGCCTGGAACACACTGCATTAAGGAAAGGTGCAAATGACTGAGCCAAATGGGCAGGATACCATACCATTTCAAGTACGCACACCCACGGCCAGGCCTTGGGGCAGGAGTAGTAGAACTCAGCATCAAAAATCCTCCGTCTTTAAAGACTGAAGCAGAAAACCCATCTCCATTATCAAATCACTGGGTTCCCTGGCAATTTGCAAGGTTAAGTTACCCTCTCAGTTTACTAACAGGCAAAATGCCTTAAATGTCAGAAACCATAAGGAAAATATGCCTGATGGCTTTGTATTATTTTTTGGTGATCGCTGGTACTTTGACATATCAGCTAATGGAAACAATATTTGATCTGAAAGTCTTTCAATAAAAATGGTCTTCTTTTTAGAAGACTGGTTCCACTGTAACTTTGTTTCTTAAGTAGTGGGGGGTGAGGCAGCTCTGCCAGAACTGAGTATCAAAAAGAAACCCAAGGAACAGTTGTCATATGCTCTGTCAGAACGTATTTTTATCAACTCAAAGTGAAGTCAGAGGCACAAAATTCTGGTGAAACACCCCAGAGAAAGCTAAAATACCCCTCTATCCTTTTAGATAATATTGCCACCTTCCCTTCAGACATAATCTGAAATACTTTATATATTATAAAAATCTGTGAATAAATGCAAGTAATGATGCTTGAAAAATGTCCTGGTTTCAGTCAGGACAGAGTTAACTTCATTTGTAGCAGCTGATGGGATGCTGTGTTTGGGAGTTAAAATGAAAGCAGTGCTGATAACACCCTGATGTTCTCAGTTGCAGTCAGACAGTCAAGGACTTTCTCAGCTTCTTCGTATTTCTCTATTCATGAGAAAGGAGGGGCGAAGCCAGGACAGGTGACCCAGATGGGCCAAAGAGAGTATTCCATGCCAATGACGTCCTGCCCAGGATAACGGGGGCTGAGGGGAGGAAGAAGAGGGGCGGTGGCGGGACGCGTGCTGCTTGGGGGGACGGTCGGGTTCCGGGACAGCTCTGGGTGGTCCGGCCTGAGTTGTGTGGGTCGGGGAGAAACTGCATTGGGGATCAAGAGTTTCATATTCTTTTGCTCTAAAGTCCTGTTAGCATTGGTATATTTTATCTTTCTGTTCTCTTAGTAAACTATCCTTATCCCAATCCACGGGCCTCTTAGTTTCTTGGTTTTGGAGTTATTTGCCCCTTCCTTTTCCCTTCCCTTGTTCCCCCCTTTTTCCCTTTCCCCTGCTCTTTTACTTTAAGAAGCAGGCAGCTGCCTGGATCTCAGCCCACAGCCGGGCTGAAACCACAACAAAAAGTCAAAGCCAAAATAAAACATTTTAATCAACTCCTTAAGATTTTTCAAATTTCCCTTTTTGGCTAAAGCTTTCTCTTTTTATCTCCAACTTAGAACAAGAGCAAATTTAAAATTATCTACAAATACCCTTTAAAACAACTCTGCTAATACCTTCCCCCCACCCTCAAATTCATGCAAAGACTCACAACTGTTTAAAAAATGCAATCCAAAAACTACAACCCACAGATTTCCCCTCCTTGAATACTACTTACCTGCAGATAGCATTTTTTCTCCTTGGCCACCGAGACAAAGGGGAGGATGAGAAGAGCTTTCTTACGAGTCTCCAGGACTCGCTTCAGAATAAGCAATTCTGCAACAAGAGTCTTCCCAGCACTGGTGGGAGCTGGGGGGGGAGGGGGGAAAGAAAAAAAAAAAAACAAAAACAAAAACAAACAAAAGAGGTTGGTTTGAGTTTTAATTAATTTTTAAATTTAAAATAAATAAAAGAAACCTCAGGGAACAGTTAGCATAAAGCTAGCATAGAAAGCTGGAGAAGTTGGGGCAGGACTCTTCAACTGATGCCCCTCTCCCCCAGCCACATTTGCAGTTAGGTCCATAGAAGTTCAAAAGTATTTCTTTTGTAGCCTCTCCCATCCTGCTACTAAGATTTGTGTTCTCATCTCTGCTCCAGAAACCACAGTAGCTCAGGGATAAGCAAAGGAGAAACAAAACAACCAAAAACCAAAACCCAAAGCCACTACAGTCTCTCAGTTGGACAGAAGACCTCAGCCACCACCTCACTGACCTGGCCCATAACTGTATTAACCCCTCTTGGTTGGTGAGCATTGTTGTTTCCCACCTATCAACACAAAAAAACTGTGGAGGAGATACCACGTATCAGGGGACAGCCACTGCCCAACAATCAGGCCTAAAATCTTTTAGAACCAAGCAAATAAAATTTCAAAGTAAAAATCCAAGCCTAAGAAAATCCCCTGCCCCTCTTCTAAGTTCTTCATCCTCAGAGTGCTGCTCTGGGATCTTCTTCCCATGGAGAGTAGACACCCAAGCTAGCATTTCCCACAGATTTCTAGTTTACTGGTCCTACTTCTTCTACACATACATTCCCCTCCCCCGGCAAAAGAAACAATAAAGGGACTGAAAAAATTAGATAGCAAATAACATATTCAAAATTATTTATATTTAACATTGCAGTTATCATTCGGTTCTTGGTTGACAGAGTCTAATAATACAGTGAATCTCATCAGTAACTGACTCCTAATTATCAGTTTCTAAAGGAACATTAACAGAGAAAATGGAGGAAAAGGTGTCTCCTCACATCTGGAAAGGGGTCCATCAAGCCAGTTCTGAGGTATAGCAACAGATCATAAGGGGATCTCTCCAGAAAAACAGAGGATTGTGACCTTTTTATCTGTTAGATCAGAACCCTGCAGCACCAGTATGTTGCTGGCACTGGGTAAGTTAGTGGGGACTGGTTTGTCAGAAGTTTGCATACCTGAGTAAACTAGGTTCCTCCCTTCCAGAACTTGCCCAAGCGTCAGGCATTCTGCTTGCCATTCAAACATCTGTACTACTCCCAGGCTGTGGTATTTCTCCAGAACCGCTCTGGGAAGACCCCAGCTTGCCAGAAGCAACTTGTCTGCTTGGTCTTCAGGAACATTTACCTGCTGATACTGCCCTTTGGGAACAGAAAATAAAAATGCAAGTCAGTCAAGTATCATCCTTGAATCTCAGGTCACTTAGATTATATACCTAAAGGTCAAACTTCTCCACAAGCTCCTGTATTATGAGAAAAGGTAACAAGGAACTATCTTCCCTGTATTTTTCAATATTTCCTATGGGTGTTTCACCGTTGTTCTTCTCTCCTGACATGGTTTTTTCAATTTCTCCTCCTAGAAGGTTTTCCACATTCAAATAATTTCTTCACCAAACACTTGCTCTGATATTTGCTTTTAAGACCGAGTAGCCATTACTAAATACATACTCAAACAGAGAGCTTCAGCACTGATGAATATAACAGCATTACAACGTATTTGCCATCTCATCCTTATCCATACTGTTTCCTTTTTAAATTACTGCCACAGAGACTTCAGCAATCCTCACAGGCTACAGAACTGCACAGTCTTTTTTCTTGCTTTGCAGAAGAATTGAAAAAACAACGTAAACCTATCAGCTCAAGCTACTCTGTACAAAGCATGTTACTTCAGTTTATCAACACTGACTGATACCTTCACTGCATTGCCAGTTCCTCTAGCTTAATTAAGTTCCCCACTGCTTATTTCTTGCTGTTAAAAGCCTGGATAGTTTCGTGCTGGTTACACATACTGCCTCTCCCTCCCTCCCCCTACCTTTTCCCAAATCATTAAGAAAATGCAACCTTTTTTTCCCCCTTTCTTCATCCAAGATAGAAAACAGTTCCAAAAAAGAGTCCCCATTTTCTGAAAGACCTTGTCAAATCAAGATGAAAAACAAGTAATTGTGGATACTGACTCTACTTTACCCATTCTTCTACTGTCACATTCAAAATATTCTAAAATTCATGGTTGACAGCATAAGGGCAGGCTAGATCAGGAATACTAGCCTGCAGAAGCAGCCAGTATTTTTACTTGCAACATCTCTTATGGTTAACCCAAACTGAGCTGTCACTGGCACCCGATCATTCTCACACACACAAATAAATGAAAACTCTGATAGAGCTTAGCTCTGAAAGTTTTGTTTCACTTCGTGTAATCAAAATACTGTACAAACACCAAATAAGAAGCTGAGCATCATCAGGAGAGAACAGCAGTATGCAATGAAGCAGAACAGGCTTCCCAAGGGGATTTTAGAAAAGATCAGGTCGTCTATCCAAAAAAGTAACTAACTTGGCAGAATTAGGATTCAAAACCAAACGAAGAAGAATTTAAAAAAAAAAGAAAAAAAGAAAAAAGCCAACTACATGATGGGATCTCAAGCTTCTTTTCTAATGTTAAAACCAATGAACTTCATGTAAAAGACAGGATGAGTAAAAGATTACATGATTCTGCTGTTTGAAGAATATCTGTAGATTAGCACTGAACACAAGTTTGAAAACTTGTGCCTTAGGCGTTCTTAAAGATCTGTCTTCAGAAGTACACCACTACACTAACTTATCTTTTTGCCTATTAGAAAAACACTAATAAATAGTCAAAAGGAGGAAGATACACGCTGGTGCATTAGATTTCTTGGAAAGAAAACACTTCCAGAATGGGGGGCTGGTTGGGCACAGCAGTGCTGCTCACCAAATCACCTTTGAGTTGTTGTTCTATGGAAATACATAAATTACCTCGCTCCCCTCCATTTGTGGGAGCCAGCTAAATCGTATTTGCAGCACATAATCACATCAGGGAGAAGATGCAGCATGACTGGAGAAGAGGCCAAGAGACGCACGTATTTTAGTCACCAAAATTGGCAGATGAGATAAAATTACAAGATGTTATACAAGAATCTCCATTTCAATTGTTAATACGCATCTTCACAGAATCACAAGGTTGGAAAAGACCTCTAAGATTACAGAGTCCAGCCATTCCCAACCTATGCTAAACCATATCCCCAAGTACCTCATCGACCCATTTTTTAAATGCATCCAGGGATGGTGACTCAACCCTCTCCCTGGGCAGCCTGTTCCAGGCCCTGACAACATTTTCAGTGAAAAATTTTTTCCAAACATCTGACCCTGCCCTGGCACAGCTTTGTGCCATTTCCCCTTGTCCTATCTCCTGTCACCTGGCTGAAGAGACCATCTCCCACCTCTCTACAACCTCCTATCAGGTAGGCAGTGATAGGGTCTCCCCTCAGCCTCTTCTCCAGGCTAGGCTAAACATCCCCAGCTCCCTCAGCCGCTCCTCATATGATTTGCCCTCCAGCCCCTTCACCAGCCTGGCTGCCCTTCTCTGGACTCGCTCCAGGACCTCAATGTCCTTCTTATGGTGAGGAGCCCAGAACTGGACACAGCACTCGAGGTGAGACCTCACCAATGCCGAGTACAGGGGCACAGTCACCTCCATCTTGATGCTGTATACGTCTTCACTTGATTCAAGAGTACAGTAAGCTGGAAAAATATATTGCGCCCAGAAGCATCAGCTTAAGCGGTGCCGGCTGGTGGCAGGGCCACTTGATGTGACACCTTGCGGTGAGATGTTTCTCTGAAACACGATCTTTGCGTAATGCCTCGCACACATAGGTAAGGTGTCATGTAAAAAGCCTGCTATGTTTCTGGACGCTTGCAGGTGCCAGAGTACCAACCGGGACCACTTCAAGCGCTGCCCTTAGGCGCGATGCGTTTTGTCGACTTACGGTGCTCCCGAAGCAGTTCGACGCGCAGGCACCGCTGGCCCCGAGTGCCGCACACGGGCCGCGGTGATCCCTGTGCTGTGCTGTGGCAGCACCTAGAGGCCAAGCGGGGAAGCAGGCCGCCCGCTGCCGAACGGCACACAGCGCAACAAGCCCCACTGCAGGAGCGCGCGTAGGGCGCAACGCTTCCCACCTTTCCCCGGCGAAGCAGCGGGCGGAGCAGGAAGATCCTTCCGCTGGCGCTTGCAGGCTCCCGCCCCGCCTTGTTAACACACGCACCGGGCGCCACCACCGCCGCTGCCCGCAAGGGAGAGTGCTTCTGCCGCAGCGCGGCGAGCGCTCCTCCGGTAAAAGGCCCCGCACCGTGCGCCGGCAGAGAGGCTCAGGGGGTTCCCGACCCCCTCCAGCACCGCCCCGGGCCCACCGCCATGCTGCCGAGCGGGACAGCGCTGCTTCCTCTCGCCCAGTGCGTCCCGACCGCCGACTCCCCCGCGCTACGTTACGGGACCGAGGAAAAGGCCGTGCTCTCCTGCTAGAGTACCTGCCGAGCCGGCGCTGGGGCTCCCGCTGCCACGCAAGGAGAGGTCGAGACCGGGCGGCGGGCTCAGCACGACCCGGTGGGGAGCGGCGGGGCCGAGCGAAGCAGCCTTCCCTGCGCCGCGGGAGGCGGCTGGGACGCCCAAGCTGCTGCCGCCGCGGAGCCCCGCGGCCGTGGCGGCGCCGTCAGGGGTGACGCCGCCATCTTCCCGCCGCGCCATTCAAACCCCAGCACCGCCCGCCCCGCGGGGCGGAGTACGCGCTGCCCGAGCAGGGGCGGCTCCGCCCCCTCGCGGCTGCCGGCAGGCTGCGCACTGCGAGGCCGCTGCCCGCAGGCGGCCGCGTTGCCTCCGCCTGCTCGAGTCCTGCACGCCCGTTTAACTTAAAACGCTTCCTGGATTGCTACTTCTGAAAGCCGTAGGAGGAGAGACTTGAGTCCCTCGGTTTGTTCAGCCTGGAGACCTCTTCGTGGTCTGTGGCTTCCTGACAAGGGAGAGTGAAGGAGCAGGCACTGATCTCCTCTGGGGTGACCAGTAAGAGAACCCGAGGAAACAGCATTAAGCTATGAAAAGGCAGTTTTAGGTTGCGTATCAGGAAGAGGTGGGGTGTTGGGGGTTGGTTACAAGAACAAGGGCACAGGTCTATGGAACAATTGTTCAGTGTTTCATCAGCCTAACAGGCCAAGTGCTACGTGCAGTATAGCAAGGCTACAGAGTCCTGGGGACAGATGTCTTCCAGTAACTGGAAACATAGCAAGATACAAAACATGCTGTTCTAGCAGAGGTATGAAGAACTTTGCTACAGTTGTAACTGCAAGTAGAAGAAAGATTTGAATGGAACCTTTAGTTAGCAGCCAATAGAAAAGAAACAAACGTGTATGATACAAATGCGTATGCTAAGCTTACAGGCTATATAAACCAGAACATAGCTGCAATAAAGTGAAGCTTGCTTATCAATCACACTGATTGTTGCTTGTCTTCCCTCACTGTCTTTCGGCAGTGGGGGGTGGTCAGGCACTGGCACAGGCTCCCCAAGAAACCGGTCGCAGCACTGAGCTTGGCTGATTCTGTGACTGAGTTCAAGCAGCGTCTGGACAACGCTCTCAGTCACACGCTCTGACTTGGCTGGCCCTGTGTGGAGCCAGGAGTTGGCCTCAGTGATGCTTATAGGTCCCTTCCAACCCAGTATATTCTGATTCTGTGACAACATGGGATTAGCTTTCCTTTGTCAACACATTTCAAATAAGTGGCTAAGACAACATTTTAACTTATAAACAGTCATCCAAACCACACACTGGTTTCTTTGTAAAAAGACCTAGCTCGGTTGAGGCAACCCTCACAAGCGTAGGCTATTCCTGTCATACAGCAGGCAGGCAACGAGCAAAGCAACATGCCCGCTTCAGCAAAATACTTGTCACAAGCACACAGACTCACCTCATGGAGCTTCTTCACCCTTGCCAAAAGACAGTCTGAAACAAAAAGGCAACAGCACAAACAGCCTTGCTTTCTGTTTTTAATGGCTCATCTAGCCAAAAAATCTCCTCAGATACTAGAAGCACAGGGATAGTTTCATCTTTCCCCAGGGACATGAATATCAGAAGCAGCTCTGTGAAAATTCTGCAGTACCAAAAAAAGGCAAGTCTTTGTCACCTGAAGAAGTGCCAAGTAGCAGAATATATAGCAGCCAACAACAGGGGAGAGAAAGTAAGGCTTTTCTAAATTGCTTTTAATTTCAACTTAAGAAAACAGAGTCATCTTTCCAGAAATACTGACAACCAAGGGTGAAAAAACATTCATAGTCCCGGTAGTAAAAATATACACTGTCCATCAGGAGTGTCTCTCTTATTTTGGGTAACATGCACACACAGTACTCTCAAACACTTTCTCTCCATGTTCTGCAAACCTCTACAGAAAACTGGATCACAGCTTAGGAGGCTGACCATGCAAAGCAGTGCCAGTGCTCAAACACATACATACACACACTCTCCAAGGCACCCAAGACCCATGTCCCACAGCCTCTCCTCACAGGAAGAGGACATTGTCCCTGAAACACTGGGAAAGCAGCTGGTGATAAAAAGGACTAGAGAGGCAGAAGCAATAACCTCCTTCCCAGTTGTCTTTCTTCACAACACCTTGTAGCTTCTGTACCCGTCATTGTCCCACATAAGGGATGTCTGACCCATGGATATGAGCACGTTTTCATTCTTGTCTATTAAAGCAATATCCTTTAAAAATACTGCTGTATCTTCAGACAGTTATATTTGAATCGGTGTAATGAATGGTCTAATGAACAGTTGACAGTGTTAAATCCTCTTTTAACCCAAGCAGCTCAGAGCTGATTTAGTTGTTAAAACTTACAAAACCAGATGTTAACAGCAGGCTCTTCAGTGTTTCCAGGCCCAAGCACCAGAAAAATACAATACATGCTTTTTCTAAAGGCATTCCTTTAATGAATTGACACTTAAGAGGATGCATCCATCTTGCCACTCTGCAGACCAAAGGTTAAATGCATTAAAGGGAAGAGAGGCACACAAAGCCATAGTTGAAGACTCCCCACAGCAGAAAAACATTCCCACAGCAGACTAATCAGTTCCTGCATTAGTACTGAAAAAATATTGAAGAAAATATCTCAGTAAAGATTTCTTAGCAATATATAATTCTACTACCCCAGAAAAAAATACTAGAATAAGCACTGCTGACATATGAAACAGTCACAGCATAGACATGTTCCGCTTTAACATGTAGTTTTATAAATGCAGCACAAAATCTGTTATTTCCCCATCACTTCATGGACAATAAAGCATACTTCATATATTCCTCCAGCTTAGAAAAAATCTATTTACAAAATTAAAAAATTAATCTCTATTTTACTATTTTAAGGGGGAAAAGCAGGTTTTGCTAACTGAAAATTTTAATCCATTAAAAATAGTTTACAAAATTTTGAGAACTAACTTCAAAGTAGGAAAAAGGGCTAACTGGCAACCAGTCTAAGAATTTGGTTCCGTAAGTACGTACACAGCTGGTTCATCAAGTCTCTGTTCTGTCCTTCAACCCAGTGCATTTCTACTAAGACATCATTTCCTTCTTTCTTCACATTCATTAAACACTTAAAGAGAAAGCATCTACTAGTTTCTTTGGGATTTTGTTCTTTTTCAGCTGTGAGATTGCTAGCTTCCTCTGAAGGGCAAGGTTCCTCCTGTGTGTTACCAGAACCTTTGTCAAGTGATGTTTCTGGCTGCTTTGTTTCCATCTCCTCCTCCACAGGTTCACTGTGTTCTTGTTTGGCAGCAGATTCTTCTGTTTGCTTGTCACCTGCGGTCAAGTGGACATCCTCATCAGGTACCATAAACCCCACTTCAGAGTCTTCAGCCTTGGGGTTTTCACAGTCTGAATTGTTGCTCACGCTCTTCTGGCTGGTTTTTTCCTCTTCCATTGCTTGCAGAATTCCTTCGGAAGCTCGAGGGAGTTCTCGTAACTGCCTTACTCTCTCCCGCTTCTTTCTCCTCAGATGAATCCAGGAGTTTTCAATGGCAGTCACAAACAGGCTGACTTCATCCGTCCCACAGGGAACACGTTTATGCTGAACCTATTGCAGAAGACAGCAGAACTTCACACTAGCCTCTCAGAGTTACACTTTCAAGTAGGACATTGTTTTAACATGCAGTAATACTGTACCTTCAGATCAGTAAGGATCTTCTCTACCCAGGCTCTAACCACAGCAATAGCTTCTACAGCATCCCAGCCCATAGCTGCAGCTTTGTTGGATAATTCTTTGACTGTAGAAGCCAAGACCATAAATGTAATTGGTTTTCGGGGCTTTTCTAATTTTCTTCTTTTAGAGGGAGGTGACTAGAATAAAAAAGAAAAAATAATTTACAATGCCATGCAGTGGGAGGACTTTTCTACTCGGAAGAGATGGGGACTAAAGAGTATATAATGTGAGTCACTAAACAGTCATTGACATGGCTGGTGTTTCACTTCACTCCAAAGAGTTTTAGATTAAAAAAAGCTAACAGGATCGTGCACTTTTTGCTAGCCTGATGGATAGAGAAGTTCATTTTCAGACATTAGGCAAAAAGCTTCAATGGTTCCCTCAAACTATTAGTTCTCCATGAGAAGAGATAATGCAGCTGTTCTTGGGAATAGAGGTCAAGTGCTAATATCCACATTTTAAGACAAGTTCATGGAAGGCTTACTTGCATCTTCTACAAGGTTGGTTATTGTCTATACCTATCTTGCAGTACATGTACATCTAGATCCAAAAAAGCACCATCTACGTTCATATTAGAAAGCCTGCACTAGCCATGTTCAGATCTACTTAATTTATCATATAGATTCTAACCAAGTTCTCAAAGGGAAGTTTCAAGTACAAATTTAGTCCCAAACTGACCAAATTTTTAATATTACTAAATTGCTAGTTAAAGTATGTTACAAGCAACCCTTACCTTCACAGAAACCCAGAGGAAGTTCCTGCACAGGCTTCTTTTTCCTCCCTAAATATACAATCACACATAACGACTGCTAACAGACTGGCAGCCAGTTAGGAATCCCACTGCCTGTACAGACCACCCCATCCAGTGTGAAAGAGAACACTGTTTCTTTCACAACAGTCACAGCCCGTTAACCCCTTCCTCAAATCAGAGGCACAATCACAAGCCATCTACAATTAGACTACTTACAGGTACTTGCACATCATCATAGAAACTCCATGCCAGTGCCCATCTCATGGTGCGACCTTGACAGAATTCAGTATGAGTAACTTTAGGAACCTATGTGAAGAAACACTACAAAACGTCATTTCATATTTATAAACAACACTGCTTTACTGCACACATTTTCAGTTTTAAAAGAAAACACAAAGTTAGTATAGAGTTGTTTTCTCACAACAGAAACAGACATTCTTTCTGATACAGCTCATGATGTCAGTGCCACTTGGGCAGGGATATCAGGCTGGGCACTGGTCAGCTTCAAGATTCCCCATCTCCACCCCATCATGTCTTTGCCTTTTCAGAGCTTCGAGTTCAGCAGCATCCAACACGACCCCTTTGGTGCAGTGATCCAGCATGCACCTGCAATCTGACCCTGCAAAAAGCACACCCTCTCTCCTTGTTCAGAACCAGCTCCTGTTCCTCATTCAAATACCAAACCCAAATCGCAGTAGCAAAGCGCCACAGAACAAAAGCAAAAAAGGGCAGGGAAACCAAGCCACTCACCTCTCTGCAGATGGCAGAAACATGCCCCCCAAAAATCTAGTTTGAACTTACATTGCTTTTAAATAGAAAACTCAGTTCTAGTGTTAAATAGTTTTTCCACACATAGATGCTGTAAGGAATGTATGTATGGTATGCAGAATGTACTAAATTTTAGCAAGGGTAACTATCAGCCATCCCACCTCATTCTGAACGATCAGCTCCAGAGCATAAACCCCAGGTCTGCACAGAAAAAATTCATATTCTTACTTTTGAGAAATGCCTTCAAGAGAACAGAAAATGTGTTTCTACCCTAGAACTTTTCCTGCCTTTGGATTCCTTGCTCTATAAAGTTTCCAATAAATACAGTCCAAAGAGTGGACTTCTTGGGACATTTATGCTGCATCCTAACCTGAACCAAAACAAAGTCTGTGTTTGGTTACAATAAGCAGCCCTATTGTAACCTACTGGGTTACAATTCCCCAGCCCTATTATTTCCCCCCTCCCCCAAAAAAATTAAAACCTGGACAAAATGAAATTGGTAATTTCAAGAAGAAATTACAAAAGTAAAATTCAGCTTTTCTACAGAAGGTTCACAAGGTTTGCTCTCACTTTGCTAAGACTGATGTGCAACAGTTCAAGGATAGGGAATCAAAAGTCAGATACTTGAAATTTGGTGCCTAGCTCAGTATCTGCTACTGGTATGGCCTGTAGTTCATCTTCCTGAGATTTGATTTCACCACGTATTCTCTTTCCTTCACCCCTCCACCACACACAAGGACAGATCTCTCAAACAATCACTTTCTTTGTATAGAAGTTACAGAAGACTACACTTCCTCCAGAAAGCTGTAAAAGTTCTTTGCACAGCTTTCCTGCATGAGAATAGGTGTTAATTTTACTTGGTGCCAGAACTGAACATAAACAAAAAAATGCTGCCAATTATTCACCAAACCAATAGATTTCATGTCAGCTAAGAGGAAAGAGTGCTAGAATGTTTTCAGTTTTACAACAGCCTTGATAAGGCTACATTAAAGCAGAAACTCTTTATGTTCCAGAATGGACAAAGACCTGCTTCTTCACATGATAAAGCCAAAAATCTCAGGACAATATGTGCTATTTAGCTTTGAATATGTAATAATTACATCTCAACTGCTTTGATTGCTTCCCTAACAAAGAAGCACAGTTTCTTCCTGTAAATAGAAACTCAGTAAAATAATTCAATAATTATTACCCTTATGCATCATAACACAGTATATATTCTATAAGATATACAGGATATACACGGACTACATTCAAACTCACCCCCTGTATTTGAAGTTCCTCTTTCAATGGTGCTAAACTGCATTTCTTCCCCAACATGCAACTGTACCATCTGCAAACAACACATTACACAGCTTTACAAATACAGATCAACTGAATATGGCAACTACCAGAAAGAACAACTTGAATTTGCAAGAACAAGACAAGATTTAAAAACAAAACAACAAAATACTCCCACTCTCAGAGACTAGGACATCATGTCACAGAATCACTGGGGTTGGAACGGACCTCAAGAGATCATTGGGTCCAACCCCCTGCCAAAGCAGCTCCCTAGCTCATATTGCACAGAGAGGCATCCAGACGGGTCTTGAATATCTCCAGAGAAGGAGACTCCACACCCCCCTGGGCAGCCTGTCCCAGGGCTCTGTCACCCTCACTGGGAAAAAGTTCTTCCCCATATTAGTGTGGAACTTCCTGTGCTCCAACTTGCAGCCATTGCCCCTTGTCCTGTCTCCACAGACCACTGAAAAGGGGCTGGCTGATTCCCCTGCATCCCCTGCTTAAGATAATTATAAACATTAATTAGGTCCCCCCTTGGTCTTCTCAAGGCTGAACAGTCCTAGCTTATTCAGCCTCTCCTCAAAGGGGAGATGCTCCAGGCCCTTAATCATCTTTGTAGCCCTCCTCTGGGCTCTCTCTGGGAGATCCCTGTCCTTTTTATACCAGGGAGCCCAGAACTGGACACAAAACTCCAGGTGGAGCCTGACCAGGGCAGAGTAGAGGGGGAGGATCACCTCCTTTGACCTGCTGGCCACACTCCTCCGGATGCACCCCAGGATCCCATTGGCTCTCTCAGCCACTAGGGCACACTGCTGGCTCATGGCCAACCTGTCATCCCCCAGGACCCCCAGGTCCTTCTCCACAGAGCTCTTCTCCAGCAGGTCATCCCCCAGCCTGTACTGAAACGAACAGTTGTTCCTTCCCAGGTGCAAGACTCTACACTTGCTTTTGTTGAACCTCATTTGGTTTCTCCCTGCCCAGCTCTCCAGCCTGTCCAGGTCTCGCTGGATGGCAGCGCAGTGTTCCTGCCTGTCAGCCACTCCTCCCAGCTTTGTATCATCAGCACTTGCTGAGGCTGGATGCTATTCCCTCATCAAGGTCATCAATGAAGATGTTAAACAGGACTGGACCCAACACTGAGCCCTGGGGAACACCGCTAGTCACAGGTCTCCAGCCAGACTCTGCTCCATATGACATGAACTGGAACAGAAGGCCCAAAGCCAGGCTGGATAGCAGAAATTTTTTTAGAGTTTTTAGGAAATACATTAAGTCTATTACTGAAACGGTGCCTAAACAACCAAGAATCTGTTTCAAAGAGCAACTTTAGTTAAGTGGAAGATGTTACCCCTTACGATACTCTTTTTCAGTTTCCCCGCTTTGAGGAATGAATCAGAATAAAAAGAATATTCAACTACTGAGAAGCATTTGTGACTCAGAAGCAGAACTGACTACCACACCAGCTCATTCATAACTTGTTGCAATCCAGGTTTCCATCACCTAATCCATATTCAATGAGGAAATGGGAGGGAGGAAGGAAAAAGACTTATTTTCCCACTTCTGGTAGGGCGCATCCTTCCACCCAGTTCCACATCTTCAGCATCTCCCAACATTACACCTCTTTTCTTTATCTAAATCACTACCCAAGTTCTACAACCCCTTCTTCTGTGTTTTTTTTCATGGCTGGATTCTAAAAGGTTACCCATAAATATAACATATTGAAGTATGAAAACTGGAGTTCCCAGTTATCAAGGGAGCATTTCAAGACTAAATTGAAAGCAAGAACTTAAAATTGTTTACATATACAAAATAAAACAAAAAAAGCATTAGTATTAAGGGACAATTAATTAAATTTACTTCCTGCATAACGCCATATGCAGAATTTCACACAGCAATACTAAAATTTGGCTCTTAAGTTTTCAACAAAAGCTAAACCATACATCTTTCCAAAAATTATAAAGTACTGAACCAGCAACTCCTAGCTGAAGTGGGGATGGGGGTAAATATGTCAAGATTATCTCCTGGCCCAAGGCAGTTGCTATCTACCTACAGTTTATTACTCATGCCTGTCAGTAGAGTTGCCAAACAAAATAGGAAATGTTATTTTAAGTAAACTGTTTCTTCTGTAACAGGTTCTAAACAGGCAGTTTATTCAAAAACATGAACCAAACAATTCCTATCCTCTAAACTCAGAGCTTATCTTCCTGAATATGATTCACAGTTAGCATGTGGGTATGTTCTAAGCCTTGCCCATTTATCACATCAAGAGACAGTCTCATCTTTCCTAGATGAACAGTATTGCCAAAAAGAGCATTAAAAGGAAACATTCCTCCTAATTCCACATCACCTTTTCAAGGGAAAGGCTTCTTGCCTTGAAAGTAACATCAGCCAATTCCCTACTGTATTTGCCACTCCTTTCAGGTCAAACAGCAACTTACCAAAAAGCAAGTTTCCCTGGATACACACACACACACCACGTGGAACTAAGAACCATGCTGCTAGGGCATTTCCAGAAATCACCAGAGATGTATCCCCTGCCCCACCTTACAGAACCAGTTAAGCCCTCAACTGTATAGATATGCTTTCTGGATCACAGTATTTTACACAGTACACCACATGCTCCAGTAGAAAGCCATGCTGGTGGAATAAGCCTGCTACATGCAAGAACACACACAAAATATAGAAACCATACAGCTGTAAGTTGAAGAACATTTAAAATATATACATATATACCATCTCTTCTCTGACTTGCATCCCCCTCATCCACTGCATCACTGACTAAATTCAGAACAACCATTTCAGCATATATTTGGATTTGAAAAATCACTACCTTTTAGAGCATACACAGCTAAAAGCTTCTCTGCATCAAGTAGGCAGAATATTATTTTAGGCTATGAACTTTAACAGGAACACCAGTCACTTTCCCATGTCCTCACTGGCATAAACAAGATTGCTAAGAAGTCTCAGAAGTTTGATTCTTCTGGCTTGCAACCACTTTTGAACACTGTCTATCCCCTTTTTGTAAAATTTGGGGGGTGACGAAAAAAAGGGCATCAAAAAACAACAAAAAAGATCCCAAAACATTACAACATCTCAAGTTTGCAAAACTGCAACATCTGCAAACCTTCTCAACTTTTATTTCACCACAAGATAGTAGCAATTCTAACAGAGCCAAATGCAGTTTTGCTTTGCCTTGACTTTTTCCAAAAATCTGAACATATTCCTCCTTTTTTTCAAGCCAATCACTAGAAAACAAACATTCTGAAGAAAAATTGTGCTAATACACACGTGAAGATGAGGTTCTAATGCAGTGCTTTGCCTAGAAGGGTCTAAACAGAACAAAAGCAAAACATTTCTTGCATGTACAAGAAGCAGACCGTATTTTCTTTTCTTACAGCATTGCTGAAATTGAGGTAATACACACATAAAATTTTGGGAAGTATATTTTAGAAGAACATTTAAAAAAGGAATCTTCCAGAAGAGCTAAAGTAATCACGAATGCCACTGAGGAGCCAAAGTCTGATAGTCAGAAAACAGAAGATGTGCCACCTGCTTATCTTGCTCAAAAGATGCCCTTGCTATGTTTTTTAATTGCAGCTTAGACTCACCCAAGACAGGATTCAGTACACCAGAGTCCTTCAGCAGCCAAAGCTGCAAGTTACCAAAATTCTGCCAGGAAAGGACAGGAACTTTGAAGTAATGAACAGATAAGTAGGCAGTGTCATAGATCTTCCCCCATACCTGAAGCCCTTAAGAAATCAACCCTGACAGTCTTTAACAAGTACGTGTGCTCACATAGCTGTAAGCTAACAAGTGACATTTCTGCAGGCTTTTTTTTGCCTTCTGCCTTTAAATACCTCTAGTGCTGAGGAACAACTAATTTCACATCATCTGAGACGAACTGCTGTGTACATATCATTAAACAAACCAAACAGATACCACTGGACCACAGCTACGTTCTTTACTTAAGATAGAATTTTCAAATCATATCTGCCAAAGCAGCAGGTAAAAAGTATGTCTGTGTGTGTGTGTGTGTTAACTGGAACAAAGCACTTACCGTAACCTCTTTTTAAGTTGTAGACTATCATGAATGATTCTCTTCACAAATTCTAGTTCTCCCCCTTCAGCCATGATTTCTGTGATTCCTCCTGTATTTACAGAACTGGGTGGGGGGCGCCGCGGATTTCGAGAATTTACTCCCTGGGTTAAAAAAACAAAAAGAACATTTAAGATGAATAGCTAATGGAATGTTAGGCTGCTTTCTACACTGCTTCCTGCCTCAACCTTTAGTGGGTAGCAAGCATCACCACCCCTAGTTATCCTCCCCCATCAGTACCATGGATAACAGATAGACATACGTTCAAAAGAAGCGTAACCAAGTGAATTTACTACACTCTAAATCTGTAACAACATAAGTTAATCACACATCAGAATCCTGCTAAAATGAAATCTGTGATTCCAATACATGTAAAGTCATGCTAGTTACATGCATCTACACAATTGAAATCTATAGTGTTTAATTCTAACATTTATATATTTTTTGCTACTTCCCTATATTACAGAGTTAAGTTTTCGACTATATTTGGTGGGCATTGCAAGAACTGTTCTGAGCTGTATGATACTGCCTAAATGACTAAGGAAACAAGAAACAGACAGGCATAATGCCAGAAACTAATTCCCTGTACCACTGTTATGCAATGGACAGCTAATTTCAGATTTACCAGCTGTCTAAAGACAGCAAGAACTTGTGAAAAAAATCCTACAGGTCATCCTCCACTTTAGGAAGGACAACTGTTAAGTTTTTCAAAACTCCTTTAGGATGGGGTGGGGGGGGCAGGGGGAGGAGGGGGAGGTGGAGAAGACTTAACTGCTGTTTCATAACAATTTGGGATTTTCCACTCAGCTTTCCCCAAGGGAAGGTGTTAAATCGTTGCTAACACCTCGCCCTCCCCCCGCAACTCACTGAACACTGAAGTGCATGAAACACTTTGCTTATTAACTTACCTTCGCTTCCAACTGGTTGGCAAAAAAAGGGGGTTGCACATGCAGAAATCATAAATGATTTCAGATTCTTCTTTCAGTGCATCCATTAGAAGAGTCTTCTGTGGTACCTTAACCACTAATAGAAAAAAGGAATTTGGTCAGTAAGGAATTTCATATTTTATCTAGTATGCAATTTACAGTTTGGGGTTTCTCCAAACCATGTATTGTGTAGAAACTGTACTTTCAAAAAAAAAAAAAACACAGTAACAAATACCAGCATGCAAATAAAGACTTCAGGTTAAGGATTACCCTACAAACAGCTGGTATGTTTAGAGATAGCAGCAGAATTTTAAGTCTGTTCAAAACAACAGTAACTGCTTGAGCCAATACAGAGTTCTCCGATGCAACTACAAATACGCTTTAAGCTCTTCCAAAAATTAAGACAAGTATCCATTAATTACTCCATAGGCTTCTCAGAGATAGAGAGGCTCAGTCTAAACTCTTCCCCCCACCCACCCAAAATAGGGAATTCTAGAATGGTACTCAAGAACTGTTTGTCCTTCTAGAGTAAAAACCTAAGAAAGAGAAAGGCTGCAGTAAAGCCATCTTCTCTGAAGTTACACAGCACCAAGATTAGCTTTAGATCTAGCAATACCACTCATCCTGCCCAGGAGCCATAGTCTTACACAATTTAGAATCACAACAACAAAAGAAAAAGATTAGAGTCCTTTTCTGAGCAAACCATGGGCTTGTTAAGGTCCACCAACTTCTTATCACTCATCACAAGGCTGAAGGCAAATGTCCCACCTGATCTCCACTGTCTTTCCCCAAAGGCTATATATAATTCTCTTGTAAATTGTGGTCAAATGCTGTCGAATATATGATTAAGACAGCAGAAAACTGCATTCATATTTAAATTCCTGCTCCTTGGGACAAAGTTCCCTTAAAGCACATATAAACATTATTACAAGCAGGACTTCTTCTAGACTTTACCAGTCCTGCAACTTATGGATAATGCACACAGAACAAAGATACTGAGAAAGGAGGCAGAAGGCATGCCTCTTCCTAACATTTACTACTACAGTTGATCGTTATCCCAGGAACACAAAATTGTTAGGGCAGTGGGCAATAACCAAAGTTCAGGTTACACAGCAAGAATAATACCTACAACACCCACTAACTTTTAAGCTGCAGTTCTGTAAGTCACAAGCATTTCAAATTACAGAAATTTACAGCCAAGAAACAAATGTATTTTAAATCCTATGGGCATAAAAGGATAGTTTATCTTAAAAATATATTAACACTTTTTTTACCCTGTTTTACAATCTTGAATTTAAACACTTAACATTTATTTCACTTAATATTAAGTAGCTGACATTTAAAATTGTTCACATTAAAATGCGATGTTTTCTTATCTTTGTAGATATCTGTACCCCTGCTTCCCTCATAACATTAAAAAACGGTAAGCTAATAAAATTAACTATTACTAATTACAAAATACTAATTAAAATTACACATCACAGGCAAAGTCAAAAGCTCTTCAGCCAGGCATTACATCAGTTGGACTGATGGTTTTCAGGTTACAGTCTTCCAAGAAATCACTACATGTCTCCAGAAGCTGCACAGAGCATGTTTTTGGCACTGAGGTGTAATGAAGCAGCTGCTGTTGCACACCAAGGAGACATTTTCTTCTATAAACTCTTTGAAATACCCAGCCCACAGAGTAATTCACTGCCTTTCTTCTTAGCAATACCCTTCTCAATTCTATGGTGGAGAGGAAAGAAAGAAAGGAAAAAAAGAGGAATAGAGAAAGCAGACAACAGGGCTCAAATGAGCAGAACTCTACAAAAGGACTGTGCTAATCTGAGCAGTAACACACGGGCTATTTTGCATACTTTCTAAAATTATTGTAGAGTTACTCAGAAAATGACAGGAAGGAATACCATATGCCACCTGCATAGCTAGCTTGACCGACATAGCTTCAGTTGATAGGATGTGATTTCATTTGGAAAAAACAAGCAAATGAACAGGAAGGAAACAGTGTAATAACCATGTAAGCGAATTTAGGCTTGCTTTGTGACAAGTAGTTTGAACACTTCCAGAGTCCAAGTTGTTGAATATCCCTTAATCTGATTTTTACTTTTTTTTAAATACCAGCAGACAAATTCTGGCCATCATTCCCTTCCAGTAAAACAGACACGCAACTCAAAAACCATGTCATTTTTTTAGCATTTGCAATCAATCAATCCCCAGATTTACCAGTTTCTGTTTTGCAGATATAGGAGAGATTTCCTTTGGAAGAATGTTACTCAAACCAGTGTTTCACTTTCAGCCAAGAAAGACAGACTTTTTTTCCTCTGGGGAAAGAAAGAAGTTATGATGCAATTCATGAACCATTGCTGTGTTAATGCTGTTTCTACTATCACTGATTTTTTTTCATTCAAGTTAGAAAAACAAAGACTGTAAGTATTCCAACCTGATCTCCAAATGAAACTATTGGGCAAGAATTTCAAGACAGACTCACTGACTTTTTTTGTGGGTTTTAAAATAAAACAACCCCAAACAAAAATAAGAGGTATAGAAACATTTCTAATCCGACTCCAAAATGTCTTGCTAAGCAGGTTATTAGGTAGTCAGGCTCCCAAGTTAAAAACTGGCAGAGTGGGTCATTCCCAGGCAGCGTCTGGGTGGAACCTGTAGCACTCCCTTGCCTGTGGCTCTGCCCACCCACAATTTGTCATTTACTCCAGCTTATCCCCTTTGGCACTACAGCCTCACATGAGGCGATTTACTTTGCCAGAGGTTCTTCCAGTACAGTGAAACACCACCACACCACTAAAAATCCTATGATGTCAACAGTAAGATAGAAGAGTCAGTGTTCTCCACATCAATTTCTGGATCTTCACGACTGACATGCAGGACAGACCAAGACAAGAACATTTTGGTAAAAAACATTCTTCCAAACTCCAGCAGAAGTAAAATTTTTCTTTCAGAGCTGAAAATGGGCCTGCATTTTAGTATACCAAGCTCCCATACAAAACTTTCCAGGCTCATCCACAGACCAAGTCTGACATACTGCTACTACCACAGTCACCGTTAGGACCTAATTCAGAAATGAGGACTAAGGACTCCTCCTGTACAGGACACACATGTCTCTGTCATGCAAATTATCTGAGAGAGGCACTCCAGGTCACCTAGCACCAGGAACAGCACTAACTCTAAGAAATACTTCAGTAACTGAGAAGAAAAAAAAATACAGAGAGGGGAAACCAGTGAAGTTTAACTTTCAGGTGTTTGGAAGTGTGAATGGGACACGTGCACGGAGAACTACTTGAGACAATCTGAGACTTCCTGGCTTCAGCATATACAGGCCTTAGTAAACATCCTGCTTCGGAGCAAACATCTGAGTACGTATGTGGCAGGTACAGAGATTCTGATATTCCACATGGCAAAACCACATCCCAACATTCCTTTGCTATTAAATATCTGATTACATCACACCTTTTATGAGTTCAGACAAGTTATTCTGCTCCACGTTCTTCTTGGCATAATTGAAGCACATATCATCCACCTCTGTTGCCAGAAAATACCAGCCATTCAAAGTTGCTCCAAGTAACGGGTATATGCAGGATGCCCCTGTCCCTGCAGAAGGGAAAAGCCATGAGAACAAGTCTTTGGTGCTATACACAGTGTGGCTCTTCACTGTGTGTTTTCTCCCACAGAAAGAAACAATTCAAAGAAAAGACTGATTACTGATCAGAAATACTGTGATACTACTTAGTCCTTTAGTGCACTTTGTTTTCTTAATTTGAAACACAGCATGGTCAAATACACACTTTTAACAAAATGAAAAATTTAATAATCTGGAATAATTTGTCTAGTAAATTATAAACTTCTTTTTAAGCTTTTTTCCTACATGACAGTGGTTAATTTAAACAGTGAGAGCAAAATATATTCTGGTTTTCCTAAAATAAATAACTGAATGGTAAATGTACTTTTTATTTTCCTGATTGTCTACAAACAGCTTCCTTCCATGCATACAGCAACCATGAAAAAAGTTTGTTCCATCAGACAGTCTTTCCCTAATGTCCAAAACAATAAAGAAGAAAAGAATCAGAGGTGCCAATTAAGATATCTAAAGAGATAGCCTGACCTAAAAACTTGGTAACACAGAGAAATATATGATAGCACAAAATAATTTCTTCTCATAATTATGGCATATATAGGTGATTAAATTACAAACGACAGTTGAAATTTAGGATTAAAGGGAATCAGTAGATACAAGAAAAGGGAAAGATAGCTCACCACCACAAAACTTGAGCTCAGAGATATATCAAGAGTATACTGTTAAAATTTGAGCTCAGAGATATATCAAGAGTATACTGTTATACCAACTTACTGAAACACAGATAACAATGTCTGTCAGTATGCAAAGCATGCGGTTATTTCCAGTGTTCCTATAAGATTCCTCTTGGATGAGTTACAGCTCTCCCAGAGTTAGAACATGAACGCTCACTGTAACCTCAAAGGGAAATTTTTTCAGTATTTGAAGACTTAAAGGATCTGTCACTTCTACCAAGCCACCTGCCGTGATGAAGCTCACAGAAATTGCTTTCAAAAATGCAACCTAGTATCAGATATGTATAAGTTGCTAAAAAGTTTAAGATTTATGACAGGAAAGCAGCTGTACAGACACCAGATGATCACATAAACTTTGTATGCATCACAAATCCTGCTAAAAATGCAAGTCAATGCATTTCAGGAGATCAAAAATTCCTTAAAAAAAAAAATCATGCTGGCAAACACCAAGAAAAAGTAATGAAAAAACTGTCATGGCAACCGAGACTACTGAACCCAAGCTTTAGAGTCAGTAACTTTAAAGTTTTCATGCCAGGCATTAAATCACAACTTAGAGAGGAAATTCCAGCTTCTCTCAATTTCATTATGAGTTCGCTTCACCCAAAACAATCTTCAAAACCAAGCCTCTGAAATACTACAAGGATACCCTGTTGACAAAAATAAAAAATGCATACTAAATTCCAATGTAACACAGCAGGTACCTTTTAAATAATTTTCCTTTTAAATAATTTTCCCAAAATTGTGGAATCCAAATACCAATTTTATTACCTGTACATGGAACACAAGTTTCTCGTTCTTACAGAGCTTGTCTTTCTTTTTATTTCTAATGAAAACCAAATTATGTGCAGTGTACATCTTACAAATTCTCATCTCTACTTAATAACTGTCTCCTTTGATCTACTGCTTGACCCAGGTATCATCCAATAATGTGGATAAGGAAACTGGGCTAGCTGCAATGCTCCTAAACTCATGCACTGGCCAGTAACATCCATCTATGGATGTTCAGTCCAGTTAAAAAAGTATTTTGTTTTCAACAAGATAGGGGAAATCTTTGACCATCTACAACCAAAACACAGCTTTGCAAATATTCACCTCGGTTTCTAATTACACTTCTTTTACAATTTAGCTGCATTGAAAAGAATGAAGTTTAACACAGACAGATCATTCATCTGCCAAATACATGTGAAACCACAGAAGAAATTTTATGAAAAGGAATGCCAGGAAACATAACTAGGCAACTCACAGACTCTTTTGCAGATGTCCAAAAGGAAAATTAACATGACTGAATGTATTAGTTAGAAGACTGAGAAGAAATCCCTTTTTTAATTTCCTTTACAACGACTTTTCACCACGCTAGTAGCAGCATAATTTTGTATACCACACAAAGCTAGACTTAATTGAAGTTCAAGGGCACCAAAATCCAAATAACCACCTGCTACAGTCATCCCCATGCTTATGCTGAGAAATCCCACCCACCAAGACACCCAAAGAAGTACCAGCTGAGCCAGATTACCCATACCACCATTACAAACACAGTTCAGATATATTTTTTTTTGCTTCTCGAACTCCACACTCCTCTATGGAACCGTAACAGAATTTATCTGCCAGCTTCCCCGACAGCAAATAATGCACTGAACTTCCCAAGTTACCTATGTCAATGCCTCGCCTCAGGACTTGTTTGTCGGCATCCTGGTGTCCGATGAGATCCTCCACCCAGTGGATGTAGTTCAGCCTCAAGGGCACGGTAGGAATAAGCCTTTCCACGGGGATGTCAATCGTAAGCCCAAAATCCTCCTTCAGGAGGGTACACGTCAGAGCTCTCACCGCCTCAGGGTCCTTGAAATTCAGGCTGAAAGGTACAAACAGCACCCATGGGTGCCAGCGCCCTCTCGCTCCTCGCACCGCGGGGGACGGAAGCGACCACACGGATGGACACGGGGCCACACACGGCGCTCGGGAGGCGGTGGGAACCGCTCCACAGCCTCCGGAGGCGGCCCAACCCAGCCCGTCCCACCTGGCCAGCCCGGCCCGGCCCGGCCCACCTCTCCCCTCCCCGCCGCGCGGGCCCTACCTCACCCTGCCGGTGAGGGTGGTATGCACGTGCTGCTGGAACTCGGGGTACTTGGCGGCCAGGTAGGCGAAGTCGGGCGGCTTGTCCTTGTAGCGGTTGCGTGCGTGCATGGACTTGTTAAGGGCCATGGCGGCGGAGCGGGCAGAACGCGGGCGAGAAGGAAAAGGCCGGCGGCACCGCGCTGGCTAACAACCCGGCCTTCCCTTTCTCGCCCCGCTCCCGGCCGACCAGCGGCCCTCTTCACCCGCCCCGCCCCGCCCCGCTCCGCTCCCGGCGCGCACCGCGGCACCCCCTTGGGACGTACCAAGGTGCAGCAGGCGGCGGGGGGAAACCCCGCTCAGACCATCGCCGAGCGCGGTGACAGGGGGGAAGCGGCTCCCAGCTGCTGAGTCGGGCAGGGGAGGGGCCGGCGCGTTTTACAGCCGACCCGGGCGGGATTTGTAAGAACTTGCCCGCTTTAGACGCAGCTCCGCACCTGGAATGCGTATTGCGGGCAGTTACCGTGCTGCTGCTGCGCCAGTGGAACGTACATTACGGAAGGGTAAAGCGTATCGCAGCGAGCTTCGTGCTGCCCCCTCTGATTAAAGAAACCAAATAGCCAACTTCAGTTAAAGCAGGCAAACAAAACCCCCAAACAGGGAAAGAAAACTGGCTTTGGTTCCCGGCTTTCTCACTGCCGAGCTTGGACTCGGTTCGAGTCCCGAGTTCTCCCAGCAGCGGAGCAGGAAGGGTCCTCGCGGCGTTAGGGACAGCCATGGGTTCCTTGGATGGAAACATGCCCAAGATTAGTGTTGAAGTATAATCTATTACTCTTATTTAAAGGGATTTCCCTCTTTTAAAAGCCAAATAGAAATCAAAATTACTCATTTTGTGACGTTTAAAGACTCACTTTGAGCATGGTAGCATCCCCCTTTGGCTCTTGAATAGGGGTCAACCTGCAAACAAATCTAATTCTGGTCCTCCTTCCTGACCTCAGCCAGCTTCCTGCCACCTGAGGGCAGCTAAGCTTTACATACCAAGGTTCATAAAACTCGTTTTTAAAAAAAAAAACCTTAATCAAACCACCAACCCACCCACTGCTGCAGCCTGCTCTTGCCACTTGGAAGTTATCCCCCTTTCTTTGCTCCCACCTGCAGTCACAGAAGAGAAGTGGGTAACAGACAACACCAAAACAGAGACAGAAGTAAAAATAGGAATTTTAATTCAGAGCATTTAGTGTATTTACAATAGAAAGTATCTCCCTGGTCAAGGGACAAGAGACTTTAAAAAAAAAAAATCCACGTTTATAAATGTGTGGATAAACCTGCACCTGATGCAGGCTAATTGATCTCTGGTACTTTTGCTTCACCCAGGGTGGTAATACCCATGAGAAAGCAATGGTGAGAGCCTAGAGATGGTAGCAAACATCTCTGACACCCAAGTAGCAATCACAGAATGCAGTCCAGGAAGTAGTGTGAAGTTATTCAACAGTTGCTTAAAAAACCTAAATAAATGAACAAAACCAAAAAGTGCATGTATATATATATGTACACACACACAGTCCCATCTGCAGTTAGATCAGATTCAGCACATCATTCAGAGAGAGATAGCAAGCAGAGACTTGCAGAGGCACTCGCGCTCTCAGGTACATAGGTACCCTCTCACCCAGACACACGCATGCTTTCCTTCCCACTCTGCAACTGGACAAACACAGAAGCAGGTGTTTTGTTAATGCTACCTTACATGGTTTCCAGGTACAGGGGGAAAAACAAACAAACAAACAAACAAACAAACCCACTCCCCCCCCCCAAAAAAAAAACCCAAACCTTAAAAAAAATACCCCTACAAACCTTGAACCTTGAGAGAAAAGCACCGACCCGCTCATCTGACTCACTAGCTTGGGATCCTTATTCCTCTTGAGCCTGAAGGAAACGGGGGAGGTGGAAAGGATAACATCCTCCCATTTCTTGTGAAGCCACGGCTTCCGAACCTCCACGACCCTCACCACTCTGACACCGAGAGGGGGCGATCAATCCTCTCAAGCTCCCAGAAATAGGCCCAGCCTCCCACCACTTCCCTTGAGTCAGATTTCACAATCAAAGGGCTGCAATGTGAGCCAGTTCAACTGTCTGATCTTGCAAACAGATCTGCAAAAAGTGAGCGCATACTTTGCCATCTGAACAGGCAGCACAACCCAGTCACCCTACACGCTCACCCACCACACGGTGGGGTGGAGCACCTGATTCTGCAACAGCTCCTTGGTTGACTAGCTGAGCTATCAAGTCACTCTGAGCTCCTGTTCCTATCTCGGTCAGAGTCCACACACCACTTCCTACACGAAGTGCTCTCCCCAAGGAGCTGTTGCAGACGTCTGTCTTGGCTTAAAGGTGCTGAACTACATGGTAACAAACTTCAGCCTTCCTCCAGCATCCTGTGCTGCTGCCTCCAACAAACCCAATTCAGGAGGGTTAGAAAGAGAAGGAGGTACGGGAAAAGGAAGACGGGAAAGGGAGTTACGGTCCTCTCTTAACAAGTCATAGCAAGGGCAACTAAAGCAAAAATTGATTAAAGATGGCTGTGGAGGCTGCAAGGTTGAGGAGAGTTCTGGTTTAGCAAAGCCTCCTGAATAGCTTCGCTGCAGCCACTCAGCTCCATCTGGTTGAGAACACAGCTGATGTTCTCCACAGTTGCAGCACGGCCCATTTGCAGTTTCCACAGTCTCAGCATTTCATACTGGGCGTCTCGTAAACGCCGATGCTCCATCTCAATTCGCTCTAGATCATGGTCACTCAGACCCAGGCGCCTCACAAACTCCTTCCACCGAGATGGCGGTACGTGATCTACCACAGTGTAGAGAATAGCAGGGTCTGTGAAAAGAGAAGAAACAAAATGTGAGAACAAGGATTGTGCAGCCTCAAGGAGAACATGAATAATTCAGGGCTGGATGGTGTCTTGCAATGCTGCATTGGCCCCTTCTGTTCAGGTCTTGTATAGGGTAGTCACACAGACTCATGCTTAGGGCCTCGCTTCCAAACGTTCCTGCCAAAAGAACGCTTTGGGTCACCCTCCCAGAGGCACTGAGAGTGACAGCATCTCACCACACTATGACAATCTCTTTTGCTAGTAGGGAAAAGGGACCACAGACAGGCCTTGTGTAAATGTTTAGTATACAGAGACGCACAGGCTGTGGGTGTGCTTCTGCTTCTGTACTGTGCCATGCATGAAGTATGCACACAGGTCATGTACACCAGGTAAGGTCTGTCCAACATCCTTCTACCCAGATCTGCACAATCAGGTCCTCGTTTGCCAGGGGAAGGAGGGAAGGGTGGAGGCATTTCACTTACTGTCTGGAAGCTGTGTCTTCCTGGCAGGTCTGACACAGTCTGGCAACTCATGTGAACTTTGCGGTAGAGGTGCACTGGGTGTTGCATTCACTATCAATTCTGTTTCCTTCCTCTGGGACTCAGGAAGAAGGATGGAAATTTCATTTCTTTTTATCTCAACCTGAAAGACACATGTTCATATTCAGAATCACCTCTAGCATCACAATACACCTGTCTCCTGCAAGGAACCACTAGCTTTATACACTAAAATTTAAACAAGATGGGTGGGGAGCAGGTGCAGAGGTTTTAATTCTTCCTATCTGCCTTGTTTGAGCAGAAGGCACCAAGCATTTATTTCCAGCAAAACCCAAGGTGTTTAACTCTCTTTTGGCATCAAAAGAGGATTGTCTGGAAAAAAGTATTTCTTTACAAAATCAAGTTAAGGCTGGGACCTGAAATCACTGCCATTCTAGCAGCTCCACATGCCAACTTTCCCATCTGCCTTCTCTGTAAGGCTGTGGAAACCCCTTCTCAACTACTGCTTGGGACCTCTTAATTACAGAGCAACACCGGACCTGAGAGAACACTGTCAACACTGAGAAGCTTGTGGGGTCACTCTCTGAAGTCAAATTAGTTAAATCCTCCAAGCCTGGGGTATATAGGGAGATAAAGGGATTAAAGTCCAGGCATCTGGGGAAAAAAATAAAGGCCAGATCTGTTTTATTGTCAGGTTGTTGTAGTAAGGTGGGGGTTGGTCTCTTCTCCCTGGTAGCCAATGACAGGACAAAGGGAAATGGTCTGAATTTGCATCAGGGAAAGTTCAGGTTGGATATTATGAAAAATTTCTTTACTGAAAGGGTTGTCAGATACTGGAACAGGCTGCCCAGGGGGGTGGTTGAGTCACCACCGCTGGAGATGTTTAAAAGAAGAATAGATGCTATGCTTGGTGACATGGTCTAGTGTTGGACCTAGTAGGGCTGGATATATGGTTGGACTCAATGATCTTGAAGGTCTTTCCAACCAAAACCATTCTAGGATTCTAACAAAAAAACTTCTGAATTGAACAGGCCTATTACACAGCTCATTTTGAAATACAAGGCCTGAAAACAGCTCATGGGGAAAAATATTACAGCAGATCCCAGGCTAACATAGTTGAAAGGGGAAGGAAAACTTACACCCATCATCTTGCTCACCTCAGACACTGGGTCCTTGGTTGTCTGTGGCAAAGAAACTTCAAAGAAAAAAAAAGAGAAAAAAAGAAAGCAGAAATTATTTTCACTTCCTCTCATCCCAGAGAAAACAGGAAAGCAGCTATTCACAATCCTGCCCTCAGAAAGCTTTTATAGCAAAATGCACATGTCCCAGCAATGCGCTGACACACACACCCCCAGTCACAGCTATGGGTATGGGTGCTGAGGGGTAAGAACTGCACCAGGAAGTTTAGGTATCAAATCTTCCTGTTCTTCCAGCTTTGCAGCAAAGCAGGGTAACGGGATCCCATTTTTTCCCTCAAAGGTGCCCACATACACAAACACACAGAGTAATGTCTATCCCAATTCCTATCACTGCATATGCTGCTGTACTCACCACAGGAAGAGAAAGATGATGGTATCCCATTTTTCTGGACCAGCTTCACTACTTTATTTACAATGTAGAAGACAGAGATAACTCCAAATATGGCAACAATGATGCCAAGGACAAGGTTCCCATCTGGACAAGAAGGAGAGGGCAGATAAGTGAGTGACTGAGAAAGGAAGAGGGAAGTGCTGGAGGAAAAATAGCCAGTGAAGACATGCAAATAGCAGGAGAAAAAATAGTAATGGTTTGAGAGAGTGGAGAAAATGACACTCTACAAAAGGTACTAACTAGCAGAGCAAAATCCCACACTGAAAAGATTCCGCCATTCCTCAGCTCCCCCAGTACTCACTCAGCCCAGATGAAGTTGGGGAGGTAGTCACTGGGCTATGACACTGCAAACAATCTTCTCCAGTGCAGCTGGAAGAGCAAGTCAGAGAGGTAAGCGTGCATGAAAGGCAACACCAGCTATTTGCACCAATCCTAAGTAACAGACAAGATGAGCCTGCAAAGCAGAGTGATGCAGTGTGGCTTGGGACTCTTGGGTTCTTAGTGGGCTGATGCCTACATGAAGACCAGAGGTGGCAAAGGGGAAGACCCAATTGCCCTAGAAAGGCAGAATGTTATAAAATTATGTCAAGATGGACAGAGCCTTGAGAAAAAATTCCTCCCACTGCAGGCCTTGTGTCCTGTCTCTCAGTGGAGAGAAAAAAAGCTCACCTGTTGCAAGACTTGCAAACATTATTAACTGTCAGGAAGAATCCAGGATTACACCTGCAAATTGCATTTCTGTTCTTTGAACCTGTAGAGGGAAAAAAAAAAAGAAACCATTGCCATAATCCAGACAGAGAATAAAACAAATCACTCCAAGATGGGTGGGAGGTTATCCCTTAATAAGCCTGGAGAACTGCTACTGAAAAAGAGAAAGAGGATTCAATCTACATTTGAGGACAGGGTTGCAGAAGGGTAAAAATAAAAAGCAAAGAGTACCACTGTCCTGGTAGGTCAAGGAGCTCTGAGGGATCATGGCAGTTCCAGTGCAAAAGCAGGGAAAGTCACTCAAGTTCAAGTGTGACAGGAAGGGGAAATCACATTAGTCAGGCAAAGATGAGAGAGAAGTGGTCCCTGAGCAGCTGGAACTGGTGAGGAAGTCAATTCAGGGCAGGGAGAAATCACTTCAAGCTATAGGACATATATCCACTCTTGTGATTTGTTATGCTGTGAGTGGAAGGGGTAAGGAATGAACTATTCCTTCTAAGCAAGTCACAGCATGGAGACAGAGTAAAACAGGTGTGGGGAGAATAGTGCTGGAACAACAAAGGTGCATGAAAGGAGGGGAAAAGGTACTAGAATGAGCAGCATGCATTCTGTGGCAAACAAGGGGCAGGACTAAAACAGTTCTGCATCAGCCAAGAGAGAAGGAAATTGCTCAAGGCCAGCATACGATACTGTCCTGGTTTTGGCTGGGATAATTTTCTCCCTAATAGCAGGTACAGTGCTGTGGTTTGTATTTAGGGTGAGAAGAATGTTGATACCACACTGATGATGTAGTCATTGCCAGACAGTGCTTACACCAAGTAAGCCACCCTGCCAGTGAGTAGGCTGGATGTGCACAAGAAGCTGGCAGGGGGCACAGCCAGAGCAGCTGACCCCAGTCGGCTAAAGGGATATGCCTTACCATATGAGGTCATACTTAGAGATGGCTGGGGGTCAGCAATCACCACCCAGGGACCAGCTAGGCATCAGCCAGCAAATGGTGAGCAACTGTTTTTCATTTGCATCCTTTATTTTTTTTAATTTAATAATAATTATGATATTTTAATTATTAAACTGTTCTTATCTCAACCTACAAGTTTGCTCCCTTCTACCCTGCCAATTCTCTCCCTCATCCCTCCTGAGGGCAGGTGGAGTGAGCGAACGGCTGTGAGGTGCTTAGTTGCCTGCTGAGGCTACACCCTAACATACAGTGGCCCTCGAGGACAGACCTAAGTGTGGAAACTGACAGAGAAAGATTATTGAGCACCAGAGGGAATGCAGTCACCAGTGAGATAGCAAACCTCACACTTGGCAGAGTAAGAGATGACAAACGCATCAGGAGAAACAGAATTTGCAAAGAAGAGGGGACAGCTTTAGGACAAGGTAAGGAGCATTTAAGGGACATGAACAGAATTAGGTTTACAGCACGCAGTGGAGGATGGAAAGCAGCATTTGGTTAAGATCTCAGATTCCTAACTGGAGATGAGGCAGCATGGGGCAGCTAGCCTGGATACTTCTCCCAGACACCTGCACTAAATGCCACTGGGTACAAGCCAGCACTACCTGAGAAGCTCTTTAAAACACTGCACAGCACAGGGTGATGGTTCAGCAACTGACTGGATTGCACCGGGAGCAGCAGTATTTCCAGCCATTGTACTCAAAGTGCTTTCAGCAGTTGCTGAGGGAAATGCAATGAGCATCAGGAAAAACATCCACACAAAGACAATAAAGGAAGGTAAGGGGGCAAGCTGCTCTAGAGCATAAAGACCTTGATTGAGTACATCCAAGGCATAAGTAGAAAAGTTAATTCTACCAAAATTAAATAGAAGATATATCCTCAAAACAGTCAAAACAGAGAAACTATTCGAGGACAAAAGGCAGGTAGGAACTGTGATAGCAAATGGGGATTGATGCCAAGGTGGGCAAAAAATGGCAGTCTTTCTGGGGAATGAGGGCAGACATGGACAAGTGTTGTTCCAAAATTACAGTCACTTCAGGGCAAGGTGCTGGGGTGTTTCAGAAAGCAAACAGAGGGCTGTTAATGTCTACCCTAGTACACTGTCTGTACTGGAGCCATATCCATGCCATACTCACAGTTGGCAATAATAATCCCGTTGATGCATGAGCTGCAGTTCCTGCACTGGAAGAGATCAGGCTCACCAGACTGATATTGATTCTTCCGACAGCCACATACGGTATCTTGCTTTGGGGTGCAGGGGCTCTCTACTATCTGATGGAATTCTGAGAAAAGAGAAGTGATTATTCCAGCTGCTTCCTTCACCTCCAGCTGAAAGCACTGTTACCATCGCAGGTACATTACATCCCCTAATCTTCCCAGAAAAAGGCCAAAAAAGGCCTGCAAACTGTGTGTCAGACTGTAGCAATGCATCTTGAGAGGAGTAGGTTTTATGGCCCACCCAGATTTATTGCTGACCCCCATATAATCAGGCCTGGGGAAGCTAGCAGAGACATGTTGGTATGCAGATGTCTGTGAGAACAGGAGCTTGTAAGAAACAATCCATGAGATAACAAACTGCAAGAACGTTAACAACTGGCTTAAAAAGGAACAATGTGACTGTGTAGCCTTTACCAATTATTAGCAATAGTGAGACACACGTAAGGTGTGTGAACAGAACACCTAACCAATAGCAATGTAATGTAACTCATGTACAGATATAGAAACCTATATAAGCTCTGTGTGTGTCTCAATAAACGAGCTCAGCATTGATCACATTGATCCAAGTTGAGTCCACAAAACTTCAGCTCTGGCATCAGACTACAGCAGTTTGGTAACCCTTATTCCTGCTGTCCCCAATCCCTTCCCATCCACTGTCCTTCCGCCCATTCAACTGCTAACTTTAATAAGCCGCCTCACTCACTTTGCCATCCCCTCCAGCCTCCTACCTGCCATCTTCCTCAAGTGCTGAAGGTAACTCACCTGTACGACAATGTGTACACGGGAAGCATTTTGACATGGTGTTATCCACAGCTGTGAATGTGCCATTAGCACATGGGAGACAAATAGTTGCCTGGCCAGGCCGATCACAGTCTTCTGCCTTGTAGGTACCTGCAAGAAAAATCACTCAACAGAGTTCTGGCAGAAAGGCAAATACGTTGTTTTAGGGAGGATGGGATTCATCGATTCCTCAGAGAAACCCTGGAGCTGATGGTGTAAAGACTGAGCATGCTTTCTCTCACCAGTGTGAAGGACACTGACAGGGATAGGTACGAAGGAAAGAGAGCACTGATGTAGCTGTAGGACAGCCTGAGAGAGCAGGACAGGGAAATGCCTCTAAGGTGAAGGTCACTATTACTGTACTTATTTGATGTACCTGCGTGGCACCTCATGCAGCAGTGGGTCTCATGGGGATGTAGGTATTGTCCTAGTTGACACTGCACCAGCCTCTTTTCTCTCCTTAAGGGGTTAGAGGGGTCCCTTCCATCCAAAGCTATTTGACGAATTTGCAGTGTATATGGCACTGGAGTAATTTCTACAGATTCCTTTGTCAACACGCAGACAAATGTTAGGAGAACCTGTAAATACAGAGGGAGAGAAACAAAGTGAGTAAACATCATATCTCCTTTGCAGACTGCACAGCTGACTTCAGCTCTTACAACTAAATCTTACTCTATCGGTGAGTTCAGTTTGACTTGACTGATCCTGGTATCAGAAAACTCCACCAAAAAAGCATTGGGGGAGATTGTTTACCGAAAAAAAACCCACCCCAACCAACCCATGCCTGTCTTCTGTGTTATTAATATGCCATACAATGGTTCCTGTGGCAAACTGGTTGTATATAAAGCAAATACTTTTCATGATATGCAATTTATAGACAGAATGCCTTGAAAATGCTGCAGCTTGCAGGGAAGTTACTCAAGAGCAAAGGAATGTTTTTATTAGGAAGGCGGTAAGACTGCCCATCCAGAAACAGTTCCAGAGAGAAGAATGCATCCAGTACTCACAGTACTACTGAATAAATAAACCATATGGAAAGTTTGGAATAAGAATGAAGAGGGGGACCTCACTGCATGCAAAGTACAGAAAAGCTTCCAAAACTTCTCCTGAGCAAGCCATCCCTAGAAGCATGGGAAAGTTAGGTTTTCCTCTTCTCGCCCTGTCAAACATACATTCTTCCTTTTAAACTGCAGCTGTTAACATTCAGTCTGAACAGTCCACCACAAAAATGTGCACTTTATTAATTCCTGTAAGACTTGTTACTTTTAATTTCAAAAATGACTGTTGTCAAGAATTTTAACAGAAATATTAAGATTGGCATGACTGCAGTATGACTGTGAAAGAGTCCCAGTGCACGTGCAGGGACACGCAGGAACAGCAGAACCAAGGGTTAAAAGAACTGCCTGTGCCTGCAGATTGCAAAGGACACCATCCCCCAGACATTATTTTCAGGACAGTATTCCCAGCAGTGAAATTGAGAAATGTGCTGTTTATGTCACGGCCAAAAGGTCTGCACCCTGGTAAGGCCACAGCATAGATGACTCACCATCAGAAGAACCAGGAGGATGGTAACAAGATTGCACCATACCACAAATAACTATTCCTTTGCCTGTTGGCCCCAGGGAAAACCAGACCCCAGACATGTGTTTCGAACACACATTCAGACAAGGAAAAAACATACAATAGCAAAAAGGTTGGAAGAAAACAAAAAAAACAAAACTGGGAAAGAATTCAACCCAAGATTGATGGAACCTTAAGTCACCAAGTTTCTATGGCAAAGGCCCATCCCAAACCAGCTGATGACTCCCAAAAGGTATGAGGGACTTATCCAAAAGCCAGTTTGTAGTGCCATGAAGAACCCCAGCAGTGCAATGAAGACTTCGACAGCCAGTGTCCCTCATCGTCTGCTTTGCACACATGTGATCCTGGCTGCACGACCTGGACATACTTGCTGCTTCTGAGTATGTCACAGAGAGTGGGTGCCAACGTAGCCCATGCATCGGATTGTACAAACACATGAAAATCAGGTCTTCTTTCTTTTACAAATAAGCACCACCCCATCCATCCAGTCTCACACTGAGATTGACTGCACTGCCTCCCCTACGCTGGTTTCCCAGCTTGCTTTTCTGAAACTGGTAAGATGCCTAGCTGTACAGGCACAGCTCCAGAGTTCCGTTTCTTTTTGCTTTTTCAGCTAAAAGAGTTATAGCAAAAGCAAAGTAAACCAATAAAGGTAAACCACAACGCTGATACCAGTTTTGTGGTTGAGAGCTTAAGAAAGGATACGCAACATGAGATGACTGTGACAGCCTCACGCTGTCCCATTTCTCTTGTCAAAATTCAAGCCTTGGGAGAGAAAGGTACATGCACGAAAGCAAGCTAAAACCTCAAGAAGGATGGACTTTGCAACTGTGACAAAGCAAAAACCCCATTTTTCAAAGAGCTCTGTCATACAAAGCCATACTCAGTAGACCAGATGCTAAAATGCTGAAGAGGAAAAAGAGAACCACGTATTTAAATAGCTTTTCTTTCAGATTTAAAATAGCTGACCATAAGATAAATGTAAGCACTCCAACAGCAACAACACCTCAGTAAGAAATAAAACTTACAAGATTGATTGCTTGCAGGAAAGTGGGTAAAAGATCACTCACATAGATGGTCTGACAGCAACGATAAAAAAATCCTGATTCTCTAGCCAGTGATTAATCCCCTGACGTGGGAATATATACAGCTGGCCTGGAAGTCAGGCAAGTCAGCAACAGAAACAACAGAGGAAAGCATCAAAGATCAACCCAAAACCACAGATAAAATTAATCAGAAACACTCTGAAAAATAGAAGTAAACAGTAAAGGTGTTAAGTTTTTCAGATTAAGTGAAAGTATGTCTCTAAGCATAACCAAACCAGAGGTTTTAACACATTATTAGTGATCAAAATCTGAGTAATGGAGAGTCACAGACCACAAGTGACTAACAAACCAGTGACTCGGCCTTCCAGAAAAAAATCATTACATGGAAGAAAAAAAATCCCAACACTGCCATCTTAAGCAGCTCCCCAAGCCATTCAGTAGTATACTGTTTTTTACCAATGACAGCATTCATAACATTCAGGAAATATATTTAATTAGAACAGACCAGACTATTGCAGATGGAAGGGTCCTGCAACCACCATCTAGTCCAACTGCCCAACCACTCCAGGGCTGACCAAGTTAGCATGGCACTAATAGCACTGTCCAACAGCCTCTTAAACACTGACAGCCTTGGGGCACTGACCACCTCTCCAGGAAGCCTGTTCCAGGGTCTGACTGCCTTCTCCATAAAGAAATGCTTCCTCGTGTCCAGCCTGACCCTCCCCTGGCACAGCCTTGATCCATTCCCATGTGTCCTGTCACTGGGCCCCAGGGAGAAGAGCTCAGCACCTCCCTCCCCACTGCCCCTCCTCAGGAAGCTGCAGAGAGACCCGAGGTCACCCCTCAGCCTCCTTCTTTCCAAGCTCAACAAGCCCAAAGTCCTCAGCTGCTCTTCACAGGATGTGCCTGACAGCACTTCCAACTGGCTTTGTTGTCCACTGGTTGCATTCAAGGACCTTCACATCCTTCTTACACTGTGGGGCCCAGACCTGGACCCAGTACTCCAGGTGAGGCCACACCATGGCTGAACACAGCAGGACAGTCACTGGCTGGCCATGCTGTGCTCGGTGCACCCCAGGATGTGGTTTGCCCTCCTGCTGCCAGGCCACGCTGCTGGCTCACGCTGAGCTGCTGCCAGCCAGCACCCCCAGGTCCCTTCCCACAGGGCTGCTCTCCAGCCGCTCCCCTCCCAATTCACACCCGTGCCCAGCATTACCCCTGCCCGGGAGCAGAACCCGGCATTTGCAGCTGTTAAATTCCACCCCATTCTCACAGCCCAACGCTCCGGCCTGCCTCCTGTCCATCCAGGTCCCTCTGCAAGGCCTCTTGTCCCTCAGGAGAGTCAACAGCCCCTCCCGGTTTGGTATGGTCAGCAAACCTGCTCCTGGTGCCTTCAGCTCCCGCACCCAGACCGCTGGTGGATGTGTTGAACAGAACTGGCCCTGGAACTGAGCCCTGAGGAGCAGCACTGGTGACTGACTGCCAGTCAGATGTAGCACCATTTAACAAGCACTGAAGCCTCAAATCGTTGATAACAGCTCACCAAGGCAACGTTTAGAGGTCTTCTACAACTGAAGGAAGATGATCTTCCATCCTTAGATTTACAACATGACCTGATTCCATTCACTAGGAGAAAGAATGAGTACTTACTAACCAATGCTGCAAAGAAAAGTAGGCAACATCTATTACCTAAGCTGAATGATAATTCAAACCACCAAACCACATCATGCACAGTGGTGATTCACATTTTTACTGAGCAGGGACTGCCCAGCAGGAAATAAATAAATAAATGAATCAGCAGAAGCTCTAGGTTTTAGTTCTGAAACTGCTGCAGAAATAAACAAGATAAAACCAGACTGCTGCTTCCTTAAATTATTTAACCTCTCTGAGTGACAGCTACGTGCCCCACATGTTGTCCTCATCTGTGAGGACTCCTCATGTCTCATGACTTCACATACTGCCTGATGATGGAAAACAAACAAAACCCCCCAAAAGGGCACAAGCCCTAAAGCTCTTGCATGCAAAGTGCTGGCAGACAAGACTGCAACCTCAAATATTCTTAAATTACTGCCATCACAATTCACACTTTCTGCTGCTTCCACCTCACCAGGCCATGCAAGAGAGAACTGCAAGCAAGACATCTCTGCAAGAGAAGTGACATCTCTGCATGGGTAAGTCAAAGAACAAAATGGCAAAGGTAAAAGTGAAGAGCACAAGACATGAGAAAGATGTGGGTGGAGATGAGGTGTGGAAAAAAGAAGGGACATTGGAGAGCACTGCCCTCAGGTCAAGGAGAAAGATGGCACAGTACCTGAAGCAGAGGGACAACACAGGGAAGCGTGTGTATTAGGACTACTGTGTGATCACACAAGGCCAGGAAATACCAAATTATTCAGTATGGACATGGCAGCTCCATACCAAGCCCTCTGCCCTCCCTATGCAGAGCTGTGACCCTGCTGCTACCTGAAAGGCTCCTCACCCTCAGCGAGGAGGGTGGAGGAAGCAGGTACAGTAGCACGCAGATATGACAGCATGATGGGAAAGAGAGAATGGAGAAGTCTCCCCTCTCCTAGAAAGCCAGCGGATGCCTGGAGGTGTCTGGAACAGACAAGGCCAGTCACTGAAAGCAAACTGAGCAGGAAGGAAGATATCGGACGGGTGAGAAGTGACTCCTGCCCCCACAGGCAGCGCCTTGAGACACCACGCCTGCTTACATGAACTTGCAGGAAGGCAATACTTGTTGGAGCAGACACTCAGGTATTACTACTTTAAAAAATGCAAATAGTATTACCCATCCCTAGGTTAATGCTTAAAGTAGTTCCAAATTACTAATTTCCAGAGTGTTTATATCCTTAATACGAAAGTATAACATTGCAAATTTCAGCATAAAGCCATTATATAAATCCAAATGTGCTGTTAAAATCCAGAGATTAGGAGGCTCACTCCATTTTCTTTTTTTTTTTTGTACACACCTAACATAGTCATCACATAATAAAGTGTTTCCCCACCAACTGGCTCAACTGCTTCTCTCAAAAACAGGCAACAATTTTGCAAATTCCATTTTTAAACTGAAAGGCATTCCATGTCATTAGAGTTTCTTAAGTATTTCTTAATAGAAGCTTCCCTTTAAGTATTCGAGATGACACACACACCAATGCACAAGTAATCTACGTATCAGTCATCTGTTAAGCCTTTTTAATGAGTCATAAAAACATTAGCCAGCTTGGAAGTTCAGAAGAAAAGAGAGATCCTGCTCTGAGTAATGAGCTACCAAAGAAATCAGGTTATAAGTTTACCTTTATGTTCTTTGATTGCTTCTGCCATTTCCAAAAGGCATTTCTTTGAGGGTTGTTTTGGTTTGGGGTTTTTTTGCTTGTTTGCTATACACAGAAGCCTGGGAAACTAGCACTTCTGCTTTACACGTTGAGAAATGTATAGTAAAGCAACATTTACAGGAAGCTTTTCTCATCGCTCACTAAAACCTGGAAAGGTTAAAAGAAGGATGCAAGAGCTATTATTAAAAATACTCCTCCATTTTAAGATGATCAGATGGAGGAATGCCACATTTTAGGCCTTGTCTGAAACCACGAGAAAGATAATGCCTTTCACACAATGAAGTAAGGCCTTAGAAATCTTGATTTTTAAAAAAGTGCTTTATCTATAAGCATCATGAACTTCACATCATAAAATGTGTGCATAAAAACAATATAGACCTGCAAATAGAAGCTTTTATTTCATATTAGCAGAGACAAAGAAAAGAGTGGGAAAGTCAGTAGATGGTCACAACCATCAGAAAATAACTTTTTTGATTGCTTTTTTCTTAGAAAACACAGTGGTGATCACTGTGTCAGAGTCCTGAGTCACAGACATACAACACCCCAGTAGTTCACCTTTTTTACCTGTGTTGAGGACTGACTTTGAGAGCAGAGCTGCACAGCCTCACATCAGAGCGGCGTCGGACCAAGAGCTGCAGGAAGGCTCAGCAGGGGCTTCCCCCTTCCAATCCCTAGCTGATTTTCGGCTGGGCACGAGCCCTTGGCCCCTGACCGCGCTGTGTCACAGCCGCGCTTACACCCCTTCTTGGTGATTCACTAGGTGCCCTTTTATAACAGTTAGACAACTGTCATGTGCCGAGTCCTGTTCATCGGAACTGATAAATTCCTGCTTGTTTTAACAGGGAAATGGAGCAACACCGCCGTGAGATGCGCTTTCTACTGTCAGGTTCCCAGGACTGCAGTAGGAAGGCCTGGGTTACCACGGGGTTCAAAGGAAGCACTCGGCTATCCAGGGATGAGGCCAAGACTAATAGACACCTGGCCCAAACAAAAGCAAAGCCCCTCTGTGATGACAAAAGAAAATAGATAAGAGAGAGCTAAACAACAAAATGGTTTCTACCCCCAAATGATACTGCTAATGCAGAAGCTGGATCACTTAACAAAAAGCCATGGGGAGAGGCGTCTGAACTGATAGCGATTACTTGTGAGAACTCAAATTACCATGTAACTGAAATTGGCACAGCTCCAAGAGTTCCACTTGGCTATAACTCAACAGTCATCAAAAATAGAAATTAAAATTCAATTAAAAAGCAGATAAAAAGTGGAACAAACTTCTTTGGACAATGCAATCAGAAATGCAATCAAATGCTATGAATTATTAAGAAAATATTCGAGGATAAAATGGAAAGCAGTATACCAATGTAGGTATACCATGAGGCTTGAATCCAGACTGTAGTTCTGGTCCCCAATCCAGAGAACATAAGTTAGCCCAGATACAATACAGAGAAAGGCAACAAGAATGATCAGCGGTACAGAATGGCTGCCACAAGGGACATGGTGAAGAATGCTGGTCTGTAAAAGAGACAGCTGAGCAGAGGGTGCTCTAGCAGGCTCTAAAGTCATGAATGCTACGGAGAAAGTGAAGGGGGATGGCTGTACTGTCTGTCTCTGACAATGCAAGAACTAAGAGGCATCACATAAAATAAAGCAGAAGACAGGTTCAGGACAAATATAGGGAGGTATTTCTTTAGCCAAGACATAGCTGAGGTGTGGGACTCCCTGCCAGAGGATTGGAGGTGCCAGGAATGTGCTTGTGTTCCAGGAGCGATCACCCCACCCATCAGCAGAAATAAAAACACACTCAGAGGTCCAAAACATGAAGACACTCTCTCAACTTGAGAATTCCTACAGTCACAGATCACAGGATGCCAGGAAAATATATTTCATTGTTGTACACTTGCCCTGCTCCAAACCCCTTGGTTGACTTGTTGGCCACTACTGGCCACGGGATGATAGGCCCAACAGTTCTTTCCTACACTGCTCTTGCTGGCTTCGTTTTCAGGTTTTATATAATGTAGATTCTAACCTTGAAATTGCAATTCCCCCTTTTACCTTCAAAAGGAATCAGTGCCTGAAGTGCCCGTGCAGCTCTTTTGTCTTTTTTTCTTCATAAAACTGATATGCCTTTAATAAATGAAACTGTCATTTTTTCTATTTTTTAATGAGACAGAAAACACACTGGCTTCAGCAAAGACAACTGCCAATTTTTTCCACTGCGAAAGTCAGGAGTGCATGGGGAAAACCACAGAGGACCTGGAAATGAGGTTAAAGACATGCAAAGAGAGAAAATGCATGGAAACAAGCTACAGGAAATTCTGAAGAATGAGAGGAAACATGAAAGAATTAGAAATCTGGAAGGGGGGACATCAAGAAAGTAAGAAAGGCCATGAGGGCATAGGACAATGTGGACAATAAATAGGAGATGGCAGGGCATGAGACAGAGTAAGAACTGTAACACAGAAAAAAATATTTTATGGGAAAGATAATGCTTATCTGTGGTGAACAAGTGTGGTGTTATCGAGAACTTGAAATTACATGCAGCTTGGAGGAGGAAAATGTCTTCAAAAAGAAAATCAAATCACCCTGAACAACACTATTCCTCCAGCGTATTATTTAACTGAAGACAACATGACGAATTTGGGGAATCAAATGATTTTGGTTTAGTGCATATTATTGCCAGTAATATGAATCATATCACATCTGGTATCTGAATTTAGGAAAGTATGTGCCCCACTATACTTAAGTCAGAAATACACTTTTCCAGGTTTGCTGACTGTTTGGAAATCTATATACAGGTCATCTCGACATTTGGTGTACCCTGCCTAGCTCCTGGGATGGTAAGTGGTCCACAGCCAGTCAAGCTGCAGAGTGCTTCTACTGCAGAGTTTTAGTTGCGTGGTCTTGCCAGTGCCAGCTGTAACTCGTACTGCCTGGTTTCCAAAAGTTTCCCAGCATAGAAAATAAAACTTCTGGAAGAAGGCACCTGTAAGCAGGGCACTTCACAACTTTTTGACAACAAATTAACAACTAACCCAAAATTACCATTCCAGCGCAGACAAGGGCAAGTGTTTATTACTAGGAGGCTCGGGTATTTAGAGATAAACAGTATGACTCTGCAAATTCTACACCAGAATGTATAGCTTTGTCATGATGCACAGTGACATCACCCCTCCTGTCGCAGCGTTACCACACACCTGTTGATACAGGATGGTCATTCACCTCCAGCAGTCGGGTTATTCGCTAAGCTCTCGCGTTTCTTCCACAAGCAACTTTTCCACCCGCAAAAATTACAATGAACAGCTTAAAAACCTTGCCCTAGGAGTCCCGGGAAGGCTAAAGAAGCTTTGCCGGCAAAGGTAAACTTGCTTGTAAGCGAATTCCATGATCTGGGGGCGCCGGTACAGCCTGCTAATCTCCCTTTAAGCGCCCGCAGAGAGACATTAAGAGCCCGAGGCGGCTTGTGCTCCCGCGCCGGCAGCTGGAGCGGAGCCCAGCCCAGGCGGTTCCGTGCCCCCCGACGGGCCGCGCCGAGAGCTCCAGGAAACTCTCTGCCATTCCTGTAAATCCCGCCGCCTTGTCACTCACTCGGGAATAAATCCCGGAAACGGCGGCGGCGAACGCAGCCCCCGGCGGTGGGCGGGAGGGCAGGAGAGGGCGCAGGCACCGCCGACCTCGCCTCAGCGGCCCCGCAGCGCCGCTGCCCGGTCGCATCGCTGTCGGCCGGCGGGCGAGCAGCGACTCCGCTTCGCTACCGGCTCTCGCCGCTCTTGTCGGTCTAAGCTCCCCCCTTTCCACCATGACGGCCCAACCTCGCCCCTCGGCATGACAAAACGGCTTCTCCCGCGGCCACCGGCCCCCGCGCCGGCACGGGGCTGCTGCGATGGAAGTCGAAGTCCCCGGAGAGCGGGAGCGGAAAGCGGCTGTTCGCAGACCGGGAGCGATGGGTCCGCGATGGGGAGCGCCGAGGCAGGAGGGAGTGAAGGGAGCCCGGGTCCGAAAGGTGGGCGGCGGGCATCGCGCTGCAGCCCTGCGACCGGCTGCAACTCCGGGAGAGAGGCCCGCAAACCGCCGGGGTATGGTCCCGTCCCGTGGGGAGACGCGAAGCCCCCGCCGTGACTTACCGTCCCCAGCGAGCTGCAGGGCAGCTCCGAGCCCCGCATGGCTCCGCGGCCCGCTACGTCCCCATGGCAGGGTCTCCCGGCGTCCAGAAGAAGCCAGCCCAGCCCTGCCCTGCCCTGCCCTGCCTAGCCTAGCCCAGCTCTGCACCAGCCAGAGCAGCGCCGAGCGAAACTAACTCATCTCCAACTTCCTGCCAGCGGCGACAGAGGCAGGAAAGAAGGCGGCGAGCGGGAGGCGGCCCGGCCCGGCGCCGCGCCCCGCCCGCCCTCCGCAGCCACTGGCACAAGCCCGCTGCCGGCGGCAGTTTTCCTTAGACACTGAGCTGAGCAGGCTGAGGGGGTAACAACCGGGGGCGTATGGCGTTTAGGCATTTCCTACCTAAATCCGGTAGGAAACGCAGGGAAAAGGAGTCAGAGGGCTTTCACCGAAACCTGCCCATTTCCTGACGTCTAAGCGCTTTCCTTCCAGCCACGCTTCTAACATGCAGTTCTAGGAGACTTAACCCCGCGGCTGTAAGAAAATAAAACCTTGCCCCTTAGCTGCCTTATCAACACCCAAACAACGTTAAGGAAAGGTATTTACCAGCTGAAACTAGCGTATTTATACATGCCTATCCCGCAATTTTTATTTAAAACATGCATTTTCTTGTATACCTCGGCGAGCTTAGGGATATGGTTTAGCACGGGACAGGAACAGTTGGACTTGATGATCTTAAAGGTCTTTTCCAACCTTGTGATTCTGTGATTACGTGATTCTGTCAACCAGCTGCACTGGCAGTGCAAATATAACAGCAAACCACGCGTAACATGCTGCATGAGCCCTGCTTTATTTAACATGTGCTCTTAAGCAGTCTATTAAGACCTTGCCCCTGTGCTGTTTCAGAGTTGTTTCCACTCTTGAGGTAACAAGCTGTGTGGGCTACCTGGCCTTGACGCCTGCTAGGGGTGATAGCAGTTGGTGTCTCGGTACTGCGAGAAAGGAGTGTGAATGGAAACTGCTGCAGCACCTGCCTTCCAGCTATCAGTTTGTGACGGGGAACGCTCCCCCCGTTTTCTGCAATTCTCTCCATACTAAAGTTAAAGTCATTAAATTGAGCTACTAAGCGTTGTTTTGGAAGGAATATACCCATTTCATGTATGCAGAACTCAACTCTGCGTGCTGCCTGAACTGCTTGCAGACAAAGCCGAACACCTCCACAGGTGGGTCTGCTACAGAATTGCTTATCTGCTGTATGGGAGCCAGCAATGGTGCACGCACAGGACAAAAGGATGAGGGCCATGCAGCTGCATAGTTCTCTTCAGCACTTTGGACTTGGAAGGGCTCTGACTTTCCAGCAGCAAGTTCCACGAAGGAAGGAAATAGCAAACAACCTGCTACCAGGCAGCAGTCCTCTCCAGATAGAAATGGAAAAGATTTACCAAGTCTTTGTCTGGTTCATTTCCTTGCCTTCAACAGGGACAAAACAAAATTAGTCCCCAAAGGAGAAATTCTCGTGCACGAGTGAGTACCTTCTGTGGGGGAGGAAATCACGTATTTAATTGGTTGTTTCAGCTTTATCTCATACTGCCATGTGTGTGTGTAAGCCTTCAATCCTAAGGCAGCTTCAGCCTTCCAACAAAAGTAAACGCATTTCTGTAGAACTGCACGAATGCCAGAGAAATCCCCGCAACCCTTCACCTTTGCCTCTCCCCTCAGCTCGGCGAGCGAGGAGAGCTCTCACCACCCACCGCCACACGTTTGACATTTACGTTAATGTCACACGCATCAGCCCACATCCACTTCCCGGTTTTTTTTTTTGGTCTTTTTTTTTTTTTTTTTTTTTTGCCAGAACTGGCAAACCCACGCCGTCCTGCGGCCCCTCAGGCCTTCAGGGCTTCCCGAGGCTCCAAGGCTATAATGCCGCCATGGGGAGGGAGCCCGCCTTTGCCACCCTCCCGTCACACAGCCGCTTGGGCTTCGGCTTGTCTGCCAGCTCGGCCGCTTCACTCCCGGCCTGCAGGTCCGCCCCGGGTTCCTGTTCTACGCCAGCCCTTTGCGTGGGGAACGACGCTGCGAGACTTTTTACCTCCGGGGCGGCTGCAGCTCATCCGCTGGTCGCCCTCAGAGCCGCGACCACCCCCACGCACGGCCCGGGACCTGGGGCCGCGGGGAGGAAGAGAGGAAAGCGCCGAGCGGGGGCGCCGATTGGTCGGAGGGGAAGGGAGGGGAGGGAAAGGGAAGCGGACTGGAGGGTTGCAGGCGCTCCCGATAGGCTCTGCGCCTTTCTCGCCGCCCCGTTGCTGTGGCAACGCTGTGAGCCGCACGGCGCGGTCTTGCGCCGTCATGGCGGAGCCCAGCACGGCGGTGAGTGACCTGGGTCGGGGGTGTTCCCGGGCCTTCCGCACCACGCGGCGCTGAAGCCCCGTTTCTCTGCCTCTCCCTAGGAGCAGCGCTGGCTGCAGGCGGCTCGGGACTTCGCCCATCGAGTGCTCTCGGCCCCCGAGGGGCCCAGTGAGCCGGAGCCGCCACCGCTGCTGGACGCTGTGCTGCGGTGCCTGCGGAGCGCGGTCGGTGGAGACCTGCCGCTCGGCTACAGGTGACAGCGGGGAGGGGAGTGGAGGGGAGGGGCGGCGAGGGATGAGAGCGCGGAGCAGGGTGGGTGCCTTTGGGCCCCGCTCTCGTCCCTCGCGCATGCGTGAGGCGTTCCGGTGAGGGAGGCGTCCCCCTCGCTTCCCCCTCTCCGCGCAGGGTCGGGCTGCAGCCGCGGGCCCGTGGAGCGGAGCTCCTGGGAGCTCAGCACGGCGGCTGTAGCAGCAAGAATGGCGTCGGCAGCCGCCGGCGCCGGGCGAGCGCTGCTGGTTCGTGTGCAGTGCCCGCCCCGGATGCTGGGTGTGGGAGGGATGTTGACAGGGACGGGTAACCACATGCGTTTTGTTGGCTTCGATGCACCCCGGATTGCTTTTGCGGTATGATTAAACGCCGTATCCACCAGTCTGCGGTAGGTAGGGTGTGTAACCAAAGTAGGGCATCTGGCTGAGAGCAGGCTGCTGTACTGCACGGCAGTTGCACGTTACCTTCCTACCTGGATGCTGGTAGCACGCTCAGGAGGCCGTTCCTGGGCCTGTTGCAGGCTGGCTGAGGTCTGCCTTCCAGTGTGCACTCTCACAAAGGGGGAATCTGGGATAGCGTGGCCCATGGTTTAGTTGGTAAAAGGTGCTTAACCTTTGTGAAAACCATACTACGTGCTGAGAGAGATCCTGACTGAAAGGTTTGGCTTATCTGGATCTATTTCTCTCTTACTCCAAATTATCTTGGGAGAATGTCAATTAAAAGCCCTGGCACAGAAGGTCTTGGGACAGAGGTCAACTGGAATTATTAGGGACTTCTGGCCCTTCATTTTATACTAACAGTTTATGAATGTAGATGATAGGTCTTTCACACCATCTAGTGTTCTCATCTAAGTCAGTTTTTTTTTATATATATGGACTGTTTTATGTTTCAATCAGAGTTTGGTTTATATTCAGGGGAGTTCATAGAGAAGAATCGAAGGTAGATGCTGTTTGTCTTGTATGAGGCCAGTGGTTTGTGTGCAGTGTACTACATCCACAGCTAACCATCAAGCTTTGGAGCATCAGAAAAAGGTCCAGTTAGCTCTCTGTATGTGATAACCAGGATCATGCTGTAGTTTTGAATTCTCTCAAAAAACAGTCAGCACACGTGATGAAAACATGAGCAGCATTGCATTCTCCTTGTAGATCATAGATACCAGTGTTATTCTCAGTGCTGTGTCTGCTGTGTGTCTGTGAATGGAGCAGTTTGCTTATGTCCTTTTTAGCTAATCTTTCTCCTGTTCAAATTCCTGCCAAATACACAAGTACCCATGTAAATTTATCTTCTGATTTTTTTTATAAATACTATTTTAGCTGATTCAGATTCATCTAGTCTGGTTTCAGACTTTGAACCTTTGATACATGACTAATCATACAGAAACTCTTCAAATTCATACTCTCTGAATGTGATTATGCCCTGCTACTGAGCGAGTGGGTGTTTTGAACAGAGCTCCAGTTTCACAACCTAAAATTGTCAGCTGACCTCACTGGAAACAAGTACTAAAATCACTAGCTGGAGACCAGTTCATATTTGCTCTTCCAGCGTTGATATTAACGTGGACAGAGCATAGAGAGCCAGGATGTAAACAGTGGTGATGAATCGTATAAACACTGAAAAGGCTTAGAATCAATTCAGGGGGCTGCCTTGTTGTCCTATATACAGTACCATGGTCAGTCTAAGCATGATAGATGCTAAACTGTTGATGGCTTCACATGTGGCTAGTTTAATGTCCTTCTCCCCAAAGCCAGGAGTATAGGTGAAATGATTCAGGGCTAGCTTGGCTGTGAAGTGAGGCCTCTTAGAAGTGAAGGCCTAATCTTGACGTTACTGGCTGGCTGACTTCCAGCTCTGTATTGTGTAAGCTATCCACAGGACATTTCTTCCAAAACACTCAGGATCTTTATCTAGGAGCCTTGCTTTTACTGCAGTTCAGCCTTGCTTTTACTGCAGTTCAGCAATTTTTAGTAGCGAGTGATGTAATTAGTCTGTATTTACCTGCTTTCGTTACGGATATGTAAACTCCTCTGAGCAGTGTTTGGGGTTTTCTCACAGAGTTCCCCCATTCAAGCTAAAAATGGCTGAACTACTATGTCCTGGTTCCAGTTAGGATAGAGTTAATTTTCTGTCTAACAGCAGGTGGAATGCCAAGTTTGGGAGTTACTGTGAGAGCAGTGCTGGTAACGCCCTGATGGTTTAGTTGTACCAAGCAGTCAAGGACTTTTCAGTTGTTCATGTTGTCCTGCTAATGAGAAGGTTGGGGGCACCCAGGAAGCTGGGAGGGGACACAGCCAGCACAGGTAACCCAAACTGGCCAAAGAGGGTATTCCATGACAATTATGTCATGCTTAGCATAAAGGGGGCTGGTGGGGGGAGGAGCACTCAGCTCCAGGACATTTTCAGGATGGCTTTTTGCTGTACAGCCCGAGTTGTGCAGTTTGGTGAGAAACCACGCTGTGTATCACCAGTTTTGTATGTTTTGCTATAAAGTCCTGTCATAGTTATATTTCTCTCTGCTATCCCAGTAACCTGTCCTTATTCCTACCCACAAGATTTATTTGTCTTGGTTTTCTTTTCTCTTCCTGCCCTGTGTGCTGCCCCTCCCCACCCCCAATTATCCCACCTACACCCGCTTAGAGAGAGCAGCTGCTTGGTGCTTGGCACTCATCTGGGGTGAAACCACGACATGCGCTCTGTTCTCCCTCTCACCTCCCTGTACACGTACTTGAAAGCATGTTCCATTTTATCAACTCTCAGTTACTATTTTTTCCCCCAAGTCTTCTGTATGCTTTTCTCAGGTGACCATAGTAGCAAAGCACCCGGTTTCAGAAAGGATGCTCAAGCAGAACATGCTGACTGAGCTGAGAGAGATCCTTAATGAATGCCAGTGAATGGATTGATTCTTCCCATGTGGTGTTACCAGAGCATGCCAACAGCTGAGGCTTCTTTAACTTAGCCAAGCTTTGCACCTGCAGTGGTTGCTGTAATTCCCAGGCATTGCAGACTGAGTTTTTTACACAGTCTTGCTTTTCTTTCCAGTTTCATCTCCATCTCTGACTTGCAGTGTCAGCAGCGTGTGCCATGCTGCAGCCACCTGAACTGGAGCACTAATGAATTTAACGAATGGTCTCATCAAGGACAAGATGTTTTACCCACACAGAGCGCTTTGCCAAGGGCTTACCTGATCTTGGTTGGCTATTTAACAGATGGAAGGCAAGAGGACAAAGTGAAGTTGGTAGATGGTTGCCTATATGTGAAAGACAATACTGGGATAATTCCATGTGAGGTATGTCCTCAGTTTGAGGGATTCTGTGTTTCTTTCCACTGCTGGGGCAGTGTCACAGACCACTAGGGCCTTCAGATGGTCTGCCAAAGTCTATAGCAAAGGAAATAACACATCAGTGTAACAGTTGGGAAAACTGCCATCTCAGACCCTGGGAAGAGGATAGATGTTAAATTTGTAATTGCTAGGAGAAAAAATGTTGAATGCACTGGCCTGGAAAAAGGAGATGGTCTAATGTACAGTTCTTTTAATTTCTCAACAGTACAGGGTGGCCTGGGAGATCTGGAGGTTATAGTACTCCCCTCTATTTGTTGAATTCCAACTAGTGGAGCAGAAATAACTTTCTGGAGAGTCGTACTGGTGTTCAGTGATGCATTGATAATGTACTTTCATGAAATAATAGCAGCCATGGCAGTGGTATTGAATTAAAAGCCTTCTGAGGGTCATAGTAAGGGGAATGTAGATATGAAGTAACCACTGGAGTGGTGGTGCCTTCCAAGGAAGTGAAGACTAGGAAAAAGTTATACTGGTATGAACTTCTAACTGAATACCTAGGGGAGAAGAAAACAGGCAAGAATTTTAGAAAAATAGTATGAGGATAACTAAGCCTTGCAATGAGTTAATTATGACCTTGCCAGGAGGGTGTAACTGTTACTTAGGAAATGTTAACTGTAGAGCTTGACCAGTCTGCCCCAGCTTTGTGTCTGGAAGGATGTAAGTTCTCCATGTAAGATAGGAAAATGGGCAGAAAAAGCTGTTCTTGTTTTGTAATGAAGCCCATCAGTAGAACAAGAGTTTGTGATGTGCATACAGGGGCAAATTACTAACAAACATTTTAAGTAATGCTGAGAAAAGATACTGTAAGTCATCTCGAGCTCTTATCTCATTATCTTTTGTCTTAGCTCCTGCATTTTGAACTTAAGTGGCTGGAGTCACTGTTCCTTTTCCCAAGCTGGTCATATATACCACAGACAGACCAGAGGGCAGCAGGGTACATAGAAATCCTGGCTGATCCAGTGCCAGTAAATCTTCTGAAGGAAGTACCTGACAGCATTCCAGTTGCCTACCCGACATCAGCAGAGCCACTGCTTACCTCCAGGTAAACACCTAGCATGCTCAACTCCATCGTAGCACTGTTGCTGTGGTTTGGTAAGTACCAGGAAGAGCACTTGGCGTAGGAAGATCCAAATTCTCTTTCTGCTAGAGGTGGAAGCGTAATAGTGAGTGGTTAAAGTAGAAGTTGTACAATAACTTTTCATTAATTGTCTGTTTTCCAGGAATTCCCTGAAAGTTTTAATTCTGTACTTTGGCAAAATAAAACAAATTTCAATCATTTCTGAATGTATTCTGATGCTACAAAAAAGACATAATAAAGTGGTGATTCACTGAAGTTAAAATTCATTCTTTTGACTAGCAGATTTTTAATTTTTTTTTAACCTAAGTGAGCCAAAAGTATCATTGAAAGTAATTCTAGATTCTAATAGGAATTTAATATACACCTGTCATGGGTTTTGGCTGGAATAGAGCTAATAGAATAGAGTTTCGTCAGGAAGGGGACACAGCAGGGACAGCTGACCCAAACTAGCCAAAGGGGTATTCCATCCCATGTGATGTCATGCTCAGCATGTAAGAGGAAGCTGGCCACAGAGCAGCCACTGCTTGGGGACAGGCTGAGCACACCGCATTGCACATCCCCTGCTTTTCATAGTATTGCGTAAATAGTGGTGTTACTTTCCTCTCCCTTTTCTGTCACAGTAAACTGTCCTTATCCCAACCCACAAGGTTTCTTTTCAGCTGCCATCCAGGTGAGCACATTGTCACCTGTCTGTCTCAGTGCTGGGATAACAGGGCCAGTAGCCTGGAATTAGAAGGCAGGGAGGCCAAGCAGCTGGGATCCCTGTCTAGATGTTGTAGTTTTGCATGGCTGGGTTCTGGTGGAGGAGGGGGTTGCAGAAGTGGTTTCTGCAGGCAGCAGCCAGAAGCTCTCTGCAGGCCCCACAGAGCAAACACCAGCCGGCTCAAGGCCGGAGCCATTGCTGACCAAGGCCAAGTCTATCAGTGACGGTCACAGCACCTCTGGGAATCACAGTTAGGAGAAAAAATGCAAGCAGCCACTTTTTGCCACCAGAGAAGGAAGTGAGAAGATGTAAGGAACTGTGCAGTCACCAAGGCCAGTGAAGAAGGTGAGGGAGGAGGTGCCCCAGGTGCTGGAGAGGAAGATTCCCTTGCAGCTGATGGAGAAGATCATGGTGGTATGGGTTGTCTTGCCACAGCCCATGGAAGAGAACAGGGAGCAGAGACCCCACTTTCGGCTTGTGGAGACACCCCACACTGGAGCAGGTGGAGACATACAGAAGATGCTGTGACCCGAGTTGAAGCAAGCCCCTGCTATCACTTGCAGCCTTGGGAGAGGGAGAGAGAGAGAGAGAGAGACCCACACTGGAGCAGGTTTGCTGGGTTGGGGCTTGTGACTCCATGGGGGACCAGGCTGGAGCAGTCTGGGCCTAAGAGACTGAGAGACATTCTATGACTGCACCCCATAGAGGTGACCCAGTTGGTGAAGAGCTGAAGCCCTGTAGGAAAGGATTCACGTTGGAGAAGTTTGTGAAGGACTGTCTCCTGTGGGTGGGACCCCATGATGGAGCAGGGGAAGAGTGTGAGGAATGCCCCCTCCTTCTCCCCTCCTCCCCCTCCGCTAAGACGGAAAACAACTCATAAGGAACTGACCAAAACCTCCGTTCCCCCAGTCCCTGCCCCTCCTTGCATGAGGAAAAATCCTGACTAAAGTGCAGTCTGCTAAGAAGGGAGGGGTGGGGGTAGGTGCTTTAAGCTCTGGCCACACTTCTCATTACCGGACTCTGGTGTCACCGGGTGTGCAGGGCAGTGTCATCAATTAGACCTTTGTTCTGTTTTGCCCGTGATGCTGATTGTGGAATGATCTCTCCCTGCCCTCTTCTTGACTCCTGAGCCTCTCAATATCTATTTTCTCCCCTGTTCAGCAGAAAAAGGGTGTGATAGAGTGCACATCTGGCCTCCAACCAGGGTCAAACCACCGCACTAGGGAAGAGGGGGCACTGAGAGGGCAATTGGGAGAAAGACACAAGCCCTCAGCCTCTGGAGGTGATTGTTATGCATGAGAGAAAGGTACCCCTTCAGTGAAGATATTGTACGTCAACCAGGGAAGTGGACCACCATGGAGAGAGGTATCGAGTACCTGAAGGAATTAGCTGTGTGGGAGATGGTTTATTATAACCTGGAGAATGCACAGTTGCACTCAGATCCAGGTGGAGTTCAATGTACACAAGCCATGTGACAGAAATTTACAGAGCACACCATCATTCTATGCCAACTCATTGGGAGTAATGGACTGGGAAGGTGAAGAGGCACTAATGGTGGATGAAGTGGCTGGCCATCTGCAGCAATATGAAGAAAGTCACTCTTCCTCCCTTGTCTCAGCTGTGGAGAAACTGTCCTGGAAGGTTCAGCAAGTTTAAGAGAATATGTCCTATTCCCCAGCCGTACAGACCAGTATCTCAGCTATTAGGAGTTCCTCTGCTCAAGAGAGAGGATATAGAGGGCACACACCCTGTGGTTTTACTTGCATGACCACAGGGAGGACATGAGGAAGTGAGATGGAAAACCTACCTCAGCCCTAGATGCACGTGAGTTGCAAGGAAAAACAGTCACAAAAGGGAAAAATGTTGTTCCGATTTCCTGCAGGCAGTTCCTCAGACTGAGTGGGAGGCCTGATTGTACTTAGGAGCCTCTTGAAGTGCTTTCTAAGTAATTTTTACAAAAAAGTGGGTAATAGATAGGATGAGCAGGATCAGATATGATGAGGAGGAAAGGGACAACCAGGTTTATTGTACTGTGTAGATCCAATGGTCTGGGACATCAGACCCCTAGGAGTATAAGGCACCAGTGGACATGGGTGCACAGTGTACTCTAATGCCATCAAGTCACAAAGGGGGAGAACCCATCTGTACTTCTGGAGCGATGTGGGATCCCAACAGCTGACTCTACTGAAGGCTGAAAAGAGTCCAACAGAGAATGGGTGGCGAAAGCCCCTGGTTGTGACTAGCTCAGAGGCTCTATGCATCCTTATCCTTGGCATAGGCTGCCTCAGGAGAGGGTATTTCAAGGGCCCAGAAGAGTACCAATGGGAGGAAATCGAACAGCTGTCTACCTTGCCTGCTCTTTTCAAGGACCTTTCTGTTGGGGGATTGCTGAGGGTTCAAGAACAATGGGTGCCAATTGCTACCACAGCAGCACACGGGTGGCAATATTGCACCAACACTCCCTGACTCCTATCCATAAGCTGATTTGTTGAACTGGATAGCCAGTTCTCACCCACTAACAATCCTGAATGGCCAGTGTAGAAGTCCAGTGGAGAGCAGAAGCTGATGGTAGACTATTGGGGCCTGAATGAAGTCACATGGCCTGTGAGTGCTGCTGTGCTGGACATGCTGGAAATTCAACATGGAGTCAAAGGCAGCTAAGTGATACATCATAACCAATACCATCAGTCCATTTTTCTCAATCCCTTTGTTATCAGAGTGCAGGCCACGGTTTGCTTACACTTGGAGGGGTGTCCAACACACCTGGAATCAACTGCCCTAGGGGGAGGAAACACAGCCCCACCACTTGCTGTGGGCTGACCCAGAGTGCATTAGAACAGGGTGAAGCCCCAGAGCACCTGCAGTGTATTGGTGATGTCATTGTATGGGGCAACAGAGCAGAAGGGGTTTCTGAGAGAGGGAAGAAAATAGTCCGAATCCTTCTGAAAGACGGTTTTGCCATAAAAAGTAGGGCTAAGGGACCTGCACAGGAGATGCAGCTTTTAGGAATAAAATGGCAAGACGGGCATTGTCAGATCCCAATGAATATGATCAATAAAATAGCAGCTATGTCTCCACCAGCTAGCAAAAAGGAAACACAAGCTTTCTTAGGCATCATGTTTTTTTAGAGACTGCATATTCCAAATTATATCCAGATTGTAAGCTCTCTCAATCACATCACCCAGAAGAAGAGCTATTTCCAATGGGGCCCTGAGCAGCAGTAACAGGCCTTTGAACAAATCAAACAGGAGATAGTTCACACAGCAGCCCTTGGGTCAGCCAGGCAGGACCAGGTGTAAAAAACTGGCTGTATGCCACAGCTGGGGAGAATGGCATCTGGCATTCTGGAGTCTCTGGCAGAAAGCATTAGGAGGGACCCAAGATCGATCCAAGGCCGAGAGGGTTGGCTAAAGAGGATCCAAGGTGCGCTATACTCCAACTGAAAAAGAGATATGGCACCCTAATGAAGGGGTTTGAGCTGCTTTGGAGGTGGTTGGACCTGGCACCCTGACTGGTGCTGGGCTGGATGTTCAAAGGGAGGGTCCCCTTCTACCCACCATGCAACTGATGCTACATGGAGTAAGTGGGTTGCATTGATCACACAGCAGGCTTGAATGGGAAAACAGTTGACTGGGAATTCTGGTAGTGATCATGGAAGAAATGTCACCAGAAGAGGAGGTGAGGCATGCTGAAGAAGCCCCACTGTATGATAAACTTCCAGAAAATGAGAAGCAATATGCCCAGCTCACTGATGGGTCCTGCTGCATTGTGGGAGGCTGCTGTATGGAGTCCTACACGACAAGTTGCAGAAGCTGCTGAAGGAGAAGGTGAATTGAGCCAGCTAGCTCTAGATATTGCTGGTCAAGACAAGTGGCCGATGCTCTGCCTCTGGACTGACTCATGGATGGTGACAAATGCCCTGTGGGGTGGTTACAGCAGTGGCAGCAGAGCAGCTGGCAGCGCAGAGGCTAAACCCATCCAGGCAGCCCCACTGTGGCAAGATACTGCTGCCCATCTAGAGAAGCTGGTTATGAAAGTCTGTCGTGTAGATGCCCACCTACCCAAGAGTTGGGTCACTGAAGGTCACCAAAACAACCCTGCCCAATCAAAACTTCTACGTATACCCTTTGTAGAAGGGGATAAAGTCCCTGTTGTGCACCTGCTGGGGAAGACAGTCTGGGTTAGCCCTGCCACAGGCAAAGGCAGAAGGATGGGGCAGTCTGATGCATACCTCAGGTGATTTGATGTTGGGTGAGAGTAGCCAATAAATTAAATTGTATTATGTTAATTGCTGAATAACCCTGCCACTGTATGTCATCACCACTACAATTGCTATGTGGTCTATCAATGGTATTACAGTAAGAGTCACCCAAATTAATGATGAGCATTAAAGTTGCTGCAATGATGTAACCAGAACTGGCTTCAGCATGCAGCAGCTTCCTCAAAATTGGCATCTTCAGCCCACAGAGCATGGGAAGTGCTGGGTCAGCTGCACCAGCCACAGGCTCCAGATGCAGTGTCCAACAGTCCCACAGCACACACCATCACTCCTGCACTGAGAGGCTATTATGACAGGTGGATTAAATGAACTCAATGGACTTATATATATATATAAATAATCAATATATCCAATAATATATTAAATTAATCACCACCACAGGAAAAGTGGTGGTGATTCATTGGAAAGTGTAAAGTCTGGGCATATCATAAATGCTACGTCCTTGTTTTTAGCTGGAATACAGTTAATATTCACAAGAAGCCAGGAGGGGACACAGTGAGGACAGCTGACCCAAAATAGCCAAAGGAATATTCCATACCATGTAGTCCTGCTCAGGACCTGGCGGGGGGACGCACAACATGACATAAAACAAGTTGCCGTTCTGTAATAAGCATCAGGTTCTGGGTGGTAAGCCCATTGCACTGTGTATCAACCACTTTATTTATTCTTTTATAAGTGTTATTGTCATTTTCATCTTCCTTTGTTGTCCCAGTAAACTGTCATTATCCCAACCCAGTTGGGTTTTACGTTTTTCTTCTATTCCTCCTCCCCATTCCACCAGGGGTGTGGGGAGGAGCGAGTGGCCTGGTGGTGCTGAACTGCTGACTGGGGGTAAACCAGGACACCACGTGAGTCAAGTTCTTAGCAGATTGTTAAGATAATGGTGCCAGTTAAATGTCAGCTGGTAAGACTGTTATCTTTAGTGGAAGTAATACTTAGCAGTATGTGAAAATACAGCGAATGAAATTGCAAATCTTGCTGAAGTTGATGATTCCAGGTTTTCCTAAGTCATGTTTTATCTTCTTTGGTAGAGGATTATTGGTATAATTTAATAACAATAAAATGTCACTAATCAGGCTGCTTTAGTTTCATTTTATTTTGTTTTAATTTGTGTTTTTTTCTGCTTGTGAGAAACTTACTTTACACTTAAGTGTTTGATTTAGCTCAATGGACCTTTCTAAACAAGAAAACTATTTCCATATTTCAGTGTACACTTACACTCTTGGGCTTTTAACATAAAGCTCCTCTGCTGTTTCCTGATATCTGACCAATTTTCCATGTTCTTTCTTTAAAAATGTTACCAAAAAAGTGCTGGTACTGGTGTGTGTGGATATTCTGGCATTTCTTTTTTTAAAGATACAAAGTTGAATTATTGTTTATATATTTTAGAATCAAGAATGTGTTTGTTTAGAGTAACTGGGATGGTTATATTCCAGCCCAGTCGGAGTCAAAATGAAAACGGGAAACATTTGTTTTAAATAACTTCTTTTTTTTCATGTTTTGAAATGAAAATTTGAAATGACAAACAGAAATGTCACCAGTGCTTTCAATCTTGCTGCTCTGTGCCAAGTTTGTTAGGAAGGTTCTTGTTGCTTTCAGGCCTCTTTTGTTTATAGGCTTAGAGCTTCCACAGTGTCATATTCCAGGGACCTACAGAGAGTTCAGTTTTCTGCTGAAGAATTGCTTGTGGCCATGGTTATTTTTTTTTCCTTTTGACCTATAATTAGCTTCTTGTTTGAGGTAAAGCTTTTTATGATCTGATTGTTGTTATGGAACATGTGAGTTTGTTCAGTACAACTCTGCTCTCTACAGTTATTGAAGCTCTTTAAAATGTCACAAGAATTTAGTATGTAAAAGTTAAAGTAAGAATTCATAGCCAATTATTCTTTAGAAAACCTCTTTGAGAGATGGTCCATGTTACCTTTTTGGATCCTTTATTATGAGAAGGTGGATGCTGCCTATTTGTTTATTTTGTTTTTGAGATACTTTCAAGTTTTTCTTTCATCACTCATTTCCTTTGCTCTCTAGGATTCTATGTAAGAAAAGATCAAAACTCAATGTGGCAGGTGAATTGGTCAGACTTGGGCCTCTCCTTTGTATGCACCACAAGACATTCTTCTTTCTGTTTCTGAAGTGCTTCATTTCAGCTGTTTGGGTCCCTGTGCTGGTGCAGGTAAGTCCTTGGAATTTTGCTCACAGATTCACCATCTGTATCAGTGTATGTGCTAAATTTTTTGGGTGGGGTTATTTGGGTTGGGAAGAAACTGGAAGATGCTAGTTTTGGTTTTTCTCTTCTAGCAGCCCAACCAGGTGGCATGGCATCACATCCTCCAGTTGGGTCACATGTACACAATAACAGACCTGAGTATGTCCAGCCTGAAGAAATCTGGACAAAGGCTGTTTGTCACTGGTGTCTCTTCCTGCCTTCTGCCCTACTGTGAAGAGCAGGTGAGGGAACAACCACTGGACAGTGCTTCAGAAGGAGAATACACTCAATCTTTTTCCCTTGAGGCTGCTGAGCAGCTCAGTGGTTCCTTGGAGCTGAGAACTGAAGAGGAGAGGCCAGGATCAACCAAAGAGTCCAAGATAATCTCATATGTGGTAAGGATTTGTAGGGTTAGCCTTCACCCACTTGTGCTCTAGGGCTTCATCTCCTGGCCTGCAAGGTCTTATTTTCATCGTTCATGTATCTCCTTATTGCTTGAGCCTATGACTCTCTCATGTTCTCAGATGCTCTTACATTCCTGTAACTTTGTTTGCTTTCTGTTCAGGGAACTGTCACCAAAATACTCAATGTCCAAGCTGGTCTCTTTTTGCTGGATAACAAAGTCTGCTTGTGCCTTGCTTACCAGCAGCTGTTGAACGCTGCACGTGGACTCCGACCAGGAGCATGCGTGGAAGTAAGTTGTGAGACTTGCAAAGCATAAAGCATTCAGTGGTGAAAGACTCAGGAACTGGGAATGGCTCGTGACTGTGGGGGTCAAGAGAAGACTCTAGGAACATTGGTATTATTTTAGCAAGTATCTGGAACACAACTGGGGATCTTGCTGTCTTGGCTTGGTCATGAGAATCAAAATTATATGATTCCTTCCTAAGCAGTGCCAGGTGCTTGGGCCCATTTGATTTATAGACCGCCCAGTAGACAATGGGTGATGGTTTGCAGGAATGGTGGCAGACTAGCCATCTATCTGAAGTATATGTCTCTGTATCTCAGCTCATTGATGTGCACCTCCTGCAGAAGCCTCTGGTATCTTTCCCTTTCATTGTACTGGGAGCTTGCCTGAGCAGTACTGTCGTGCTGAAGAGTTTTTCAAGGCTTAGCAGCGACTACCAGCCACCAGCCTCTTCAGGAAATCTCTACTTACAGCTGCTACTCCGCTACAACCTTGGTATGCCACTCTACCTCTGGCTGGTGAGCCTCCTGGAGACGTTTGAGGAAAGGTGAGGACAGTCCTTCTGAGGTCAGGCTATGCACAAATGTTCTATGTAGGCTACGTGGGCATCTTCTAGACCAAAGGTTCACAGAATGACTGTGCTTGGATGCCAATAGCAGCAGCAATTGCTTCTGGGGTTTACTGGCCCAAGTAAGCCTTTCATTTAGATTTCACATCGTGTGAGTTGCTTGTACTCAAAAGTACATTTTTCAAGTGTGTGTGCAGTAAGCCCACTGTCCTCAGAAAGCTGCAGCCCTCCAGAGCATGTGCTCACGTACCTTTGCCTAGGAAGTTGTGTCCTGAACTATGGAAGCACTGTAGGGGTGTGTGCTGCAGTTTGCTTGGCAAATCAAGGTGAGCAAAGAGGCTGGAGCTGGAAACTCTTGCTACAGCCAGATCACAGCTGATATAAAGGCTCCTGTGTCCTCGCTCCTCACACTTTCAGATATCCTGACCATTGCCAGTAGTGTGAGCATTCGTTTGAGAGCCTCTAGCAGATTTTTCCCACACATGCTTATCTCCAGGTCTTCCAGATGGCTTCCTGCTCTCCCTGTTCACTTGACAGCTGTGGGCCAGTTTCTGCATTTACTGCTAGAATTCTGCTGGCAAAAACATTTGTGTTTATTCTGGAATAGTTATGGTTGATCGCTGCAACTGCTGCCTTGGACTTTAAAATGTATGTATTTCATCTCAGGCAGCCAGGTGGCTGTTCACAGAATGCTCAGTCTTCCCATGCTTTACTGGCACTGTGGAATTTTTGCCACATTTTCCAATAAAGCAGCTTCAGTTTTGCCCTGGGAATGATGCTAGCTGTAAGTTTCAGTTTTTATTCACTTTTTTACTTCCTTTAAATGTGATTGCTAAGTCACTAAGCCCTGCTACTGCTTGAAAGTCGCTCCAGTGAATTAGATCCTACTAATTTGGGTTCCCTTTTTGTTACCAAGTCTTTTTTTGACTGGCAGTGTGATCACTTCCAGGCACACAAAAGCAGTGAGCTATACTTCTGAAAAGCACACAGCACAAGGAAAATATTGGAACAAGAGCAATCTGTGATGGTTTCTGTCCTGAGACTTTTGCATTCTGTAAAAGAAAGCCAAGTATGTCTAACATGAGTAATCATATAAAGCTTAGCCAAAGTGCATGGAGGTCCATTTGTGTGACTTAGAGGGAAGTTATATTTTTTGGGTGTGGTTTTTTGTCTGCTTGAGGCTTGAGATTTTGCCAGTCCGTCCATTTCTGGATATTTTTGTGTTCCTTGTCTACTTGACTGACAGAAATCTGCATCACCCTTAAATGTTCCTTTTTTTTTAATTACCTTGGGTTCTTTTTTGCACTCTGCTTAGTTCTTGCCCTACACAGCACGTTCACTCATAAGAAGCAGAACACATCCCAGATGTACATACAAAGCATACTGTCCTGGTTTCAGTCAGGATAGAGTTAACTTCATTTGTAGCAGCTGATGGGATGCTGTGTTTGGGAGTTAAAATGAAAGCAGTGCTGATAACACCCTGATGTTCTCAGTTGCAGTCAGACAGTCAAGGACTTTCTCAGCTTCTTCGTATTGCTCTATTCATGAGAAAGGAGGGGCGAAGCCAGGACAGGTGACCCAGATGGGCCAAAGAGAGTATTCCATGCCAATGACGTCCTGCCCAGGAGAACGGGGGGCTGAGGGGAGGAAGAAGAGGGGCGGTGGCGGGACGCGTGCTTCTTGGGGGGACGGTCGGGTTCCGGGACAGCTCTGGGTGGTACGGCCTGAGTTGTGTGGTTCGGGGAGAAACTGCATTGGGGATCAAGAGTTCCATATTCTTTTGCTCTAAAGTCCCGTTAGCGTTGTTATATTTTATCTTTCTGTTCTCTTAGTAAACTCTCCTTATCCCAACCCACGGGCCTCTTAGTTTCTTGGTTTTGGAGTTATTTGCCCCTTCCTTTTCCCTTCCCTTGTTTCCCCCTTTTTCCCTCTTCCCCTGCTCTTTTACTTTAAGGAGCAGGCAGCTGCGTGGATCTCGGCCCACAGCCGGGGTGAAACCACGACACATACAGAACTCACTAAGAAGCGAGGGCTGCCAGTGCTTACAACTCTCTTAATTTCTTTTGTTCAGGTTTTCTTGCTTCTTTGGGCGCAGTCGACGGTTACTTAGGTCTACGCACCGAAACCCTGGAGCTGCTGAGAAGTTCGTTGTCCCCCTTCTGCAAGCTGTGGACCCACACAGAGAGGAAGCAAGAGATATTTATAATGAAATTCTGTCAAAGATACACCGGTGTCCCCTGCAGAAGGTAAATGCTCTGTGAGCTGTTTCCTGTTTGTCTGATGGGAAGAATCTCAGCTTGATCATTCATTCTTTCTTTTTTTTTCTTAGTATTTGACCCTGAACCCCCCGTGCCAGGCCCCTTCTTTGTCTACAGTTTGCCGTGTGGCAGAACAGAAGAGCTGGGAAGGCTTCAGTCCATCACAGCTGCTTTCTCCATTGGAGGCACAGCACATGGGCACCCAGGAGCTGAACCGCAGGCTGGCCTGGTCCTATTGCACACTCTCAGCAGGAAGTTTTCAGCCCCGACTGGTAAGTGCTTAGTTCCCTATGCTGCCCGTGCCTTGGGAATTCCTGGTTCTCCCCATGCTTTCCGGCACCCTGTCTGATGCCTGCCTGGTCCTCCTAGTAGGGAATGACACTGCTCTTCTCACCTGTGGTGTATTGAACACAGGCTGAATTCAGGTGCTGGTATGCACACTTTGATTTATGGCCTTCAAATACAAGAAGTATTTGATAGTCTTTGCAGCTTCTCTTCTGTTGTAGATACTACTGGGTGTGTTGAGAGTCTCCTCCAGGAGAAGCTCCCTCCAGCTTCAGGACAGAAGCAGCGCTCTTCCCTGTGTGATATCCCACAAGGATGGTAGCCCCTTTGCCAATACAGATCTCCTAGGTATGTCTCACTATGCTAAACTTAACGTGCTGGGCTCTTGCTGTTCTGCCATCTATCTCCAAAACAAGGGAGAGTAGACATGGTATGGAGTTGCTGAACTGTCACTTCCAGGCCTCATTACTTTAAAATGAGGAAACTGAACTTACAGGTTTTATGTTCTCTTTTTATTAGCTCAGCTCCTTTCTCTGATGTGTTTCCAGGATCACTCCTGCAGGTGGAAAACTACCAGCTCGTAGTGGAGAGATTCCTTCAGACTGATTTTCCCTCCTGGGAGCAGCTGGCAAATCTGGAGCATGTGAGGGAGAAAAAAACAAGGTGAGTCGTCCCTTTATTCAGCGCCCAAGTAAAATCATCACTCTCCAGTTCCACAGCTATTTTGGACTATGGTAAAGCTGCTTATCAGCACAGCATTTCAGTGCCAAAGCAACTCTTTGCTATTTGTAGGAAAGGAGATCTTTATCAGCAACAAACCCATTTTGTTTCAAATGCAACTAGACTGGTAGCTGCCCTCTGCTTCAGCCTTTCCTGCTGCTGCTGCTGAATACTTGGAGAACACTCACCAGAAGTGCTTTTCCCAGACAGGCACCTGTCAAGAACAGGGAGTTTCACTGCTGCCGTTTGTCGTTTCAGTGTCTATGCACAGTTCTACTTTGAGGATATTCAGGTTCTCCGTGCTGCTGAAGGACAAATGCAGAAAGGCCTTATGAGGGGAAACGACTCCTCTTTGAAGAAAAAGGATGATGGCAGCTTATCATCTGAGCTGGAAACCCCAGAGGCAAAAATGCCAAAATTAGAGGATCCCAAGACAGATACTCCTAGGAATGAGAGCTGTCAGAAGAGCTGCAGCAGCATTAGAACAACCAGCTGTGTGTCTCACCTGTTCTTGGTTACCCAGAAAGAGGGTCTTATGTTACGGAATTACCAGCTACATGGAGAAGAAGATGGAGAAGGACAGGAGCGGCAGTGCAGTTTCCAAGCCACAGTGCTGTGGCTGGGCAGACCTCAGCTCTGGAACGACCCCAGAGAAATTGGGAATCGACTGGAGCTGGAGGAGACCAGCTGTGATGGAGAAGAGGGTGCGACACAGCAAGAAGTGAGCCAGGAGGCAGCTTCAGGGGGTGGTTGGATAAAGCAGAGAGCTGGCTCCTCAGGGAGCCTCTGCTGGGCTTGCACTCTTCTTGCTTTATTTTTTGTTTTCAACCTTTTTTCCTAACATTTTTCATCACCTTTCTCTCTGTCTCTCTCTCCCCTCCCCTGCCAGGCACTACTGCTCTTCATGGGGAAGTCTCTACGATGGTTTCCATTTTTGCACCTGGATGGGCTGTATCGCCTCATTGTGCCCCACTGCTCGGTAAGAGAGAGGTTGTTTTCCTGTTTCCTGTGGGAGACTTTTTACTGAACTGCGTGTGGGAGTTGAGGAGTCAGAGGGTGACTAAGCTCTTTTTGAGGCGTGGAATTCCCATCTGTCTTGCCAAGTAATTTCTTCAGTTCTGTGTTTGGTTAAAATTCTCAGAGATCTGAGTTCAGTGTATTATTTTTTTCTTTAAACCATAGTCCTTCAGTGGTCTGTTTCTCCTATACAGCTTTCATTTCCTTCCTTTAATAGTTGTCTTTCTCGCCTTTCCGCTCTTCCCTCAGGACTTGGAAGTGTTTGACAAGCTCTGTTTTCCACCTGTGCCAATGAAGCTCCTGAGCAGGTCATCCTGCCCCCTGTGCCTGTCTGTCCAAGAAACCTGGCACTTACAACACAAGGCATGGATCTCCTCTCTGACTGAGCACCAGGTACGTGGTGCTTTATTGCTCTCAGCTTTCACAGGTGACTTACAATTCTCTCCAGAACTAGCTCAGAAAATTATTGATACAGAATGTCTTCTCGATGAGACCGTTCCGCTCTAAGCTCCATCAGAGGCTGTCGCTGGGCTTCGCGTGTTTCTACCTCAGAATTAATCTGAGGAGGAAGCATCAGTTGCTTGGCATAGCTCTAAGCATGCAGAGCTTGTCCTTACCGCTCTGGCTGCGCACAGCCATAAGCTACAATCCCTCTGAGTCCCTATCTCCCCCCACTTCTAGCTGGCTGCCAGGTTGGTGCTGACAGGCACAGACCAGAAAGTTTCCTCCATTCCGGAAATACTGAGCAACAGGTATGTTGGTCTGCCTCGGATCGGATGTGAACCTGCCTCGGGGAATGGATCTGCATTCGCCTTTGTTGGAGACAGATTAATTATCTGCTCTAGGAACCTGGTTTGGAAATCTTCCTGTCTGAAAGTAGTCAGGACTGCCCCCTTCCTGTTTGTGCTGAAGGGAGTGCAGGCAGCAAGGCTGCAAAATGGTGTCCAGAAAAAGTTTGGGCTGCTACTGGCATAGATTAAGTCCCAAAGGCCTCTGCTAAATTCCTGCCCGAAGTGGAAACAGGCACAGCGGGGAAAAAGAGGCTGAACGCCTGAGGGGGTTTGATTGTTTCAGTGTAACTTGCTCAAATGAGTACTGGGGTTAGAAGCTTGTCTGTTAAAAGCATATTTAACCTGGGGTGATAGGCTTGCACACCGGCACTTTCACCAGTGCCTTACGATTAATGGAGTTGTCCTTTGCTTGGCTGCTTCTTCTAATTAAGAAATACAGGAGTTAAGGAGGAAGGAAGGCTGTAATGCCTCGCCCTTTTTCTTCTTCACTGCTGAGCTTGGAGAACAGAAAGCAAGTTAAAGGGGCCCTGGGTGGGGTGCACCGCAGCAGGCTGCCCTTGATCCAGCAGCTCAGGTGCTCAGTGGGCAGGCTCCCCTGAAAGCAGGCTCAAGCAACAGTGCTCTGCTTCACCCTGTCTTCTGTGGCAATCCTGAGGTCAGGCCGCCTTCCACTCCCTTAGTCTTCGGGCTGCACAGAAACCCTGGTCTGCTCTCAGTTTCACAGGTTCCCTTGTTTCTTTCTCCGGGGATATAGTGGAGAGGACCTTGTGTGCCTCTCTCAAGAATGAGAAGCCGTCTGTGACTGTTGGCCTTCAGAAGCAGGAAGGTAGGATTGGGACAGGCTGTCGGGTAACAACAGATTGATTCCTGCTGCTTTCTGTTTCAGAGAGCCAGTGCACTGTGCTCCTCTCTCTGAGAATAGCAGAAGTATCCCATTACATGTCAGAGGGCTGGGGAACAGTACGGTGCATTTGAAGATGGGAATGGGAATGCTGTACCTGAAAAACATATGAGGTGGAACAGTGATAGCCTCCCTGTGTCAGGAGGGAAAACACCTCTAGCAGGTCCATCTCAGTGACAGGCTGTTAGCTGTGTGTGAGCTCATGGTGCGTGTGGTTCTGTGCTTTCTCAGGGAGTCTGCTATCCAGTGATCACAGTGTGAAGCTCAGTGTCTCGGTTGCTCCCAGCTCACCTGTTGTTGTGGACATTTACATTGTTGCCACCTATCTGCAGCATCTCTGGGGTTTGCTACCTGGAGCCAAGATCTTCTTCCAGAACTTGGAACGCAAAATATCCAGGTACTCCTGCTTTCAGAGCCATGATCTAGGCCACTGCTCTGACCCCTCTTACTGTCTTTGAAACCACTTCTTAACCTGTCCTCTTGTGTGGGCTTTCCTCATCCCTTGTCCATACCTTCACATCTTCCAATCCCTTGCTACAAATGATGTCCCGCCACATTACAGATGAAGACCAGACCAGCTGTGCCAAGGAAACCGGGCAGTTTGGTTTCCAAGAGCTCTTTCTGACAGCTGCTCTTTCACGTTACAGATTCCATAATGTTTATTGCACATACATTGCCTCCAGCTGTGTGAGAATCATATCTCTGCCAGCGTCTCACCTACCTGTTCCTCCAGGGTGAGTCCAGCGTCTCTTCCCATTTTACAGTGCCCCAAGAAAGGTATCTGTGTTCCAAGCTTCTCACACTCCTATATCTTCTAGTTCTGCAGGAGAAGCCTCACCCCCTCACTAGTGTTTCTATCCAACTTGCAACCTCACCTGCAACACCAGCCCCAGGCACGGATTTTATGCCACTTGACCTGTGTTCTGACTCTGTCCCTGCAATGGATTTGCTCACTCTGCAGCAGCCTCTTCAAAGAGGTATTCAAGCTTCTACAGAAATAACTGAGTTCCCATTTCCAAAACCTCTTTTTCCAGCGTCTGAGAAGGACTTGCTTATTAGAAAGGAACTGAAGTGACAACTGATTAGAAGGCAGGCTGGCAGCTAGGGCTGGGGGTGAAGTGAAGACATAGAGGGGGAGAATCCTACTCTGTTAATGATCTGCCTTTCCATGTTCACTGCTGGTGGGGTTCAGCACCTTGCAGCAGGTGATTTTTCTCCTCATACAAACTCTTCGCACAAGACTGATCTGAAACGCAGTGAAGTTCTTTAATGCTTTGCATACTTAATTAGAGGAGGGTTAAAAGAAGCAGTGGCCCCTCCCCTTCTCTCTCTTATACCCACCCATACCTAGCTGCAGCTTTACTTTTCCTTCAGGGGAGGTGCACCCGACACAATCCACCATGTCCATCGCACATAGGAGTGAGGCAAGCCAGTGCACGGTAAGCGCTGTAGAGATCGGGTATGGGAAGAGGTGGGTAGGAGGGAACAAATGATACCACGGAGAGGAGGGGAAAATCAGATCAAGGATGGCATGTGGACGGTGTAGCAAAAGCAGAAGTTAGAGTTGTCTTGTCTTCCCAGATGTGAAGAAACCTCGCTTTCTCTTTACTGAGATCTGTTGTCAGGAACAGGAACCTTTTGGGGGCAGGGGAGTGTGGGGCTGGGCATTGTCCTGGCTTCCCTCTGCATCTTAGTCTGCCTGCTCTCTCTGCAGGGTGCTGGTGGAGGATGGAACGGGTGAGGCTTTGGTGCTGTGCAGGAACCAGCACGTGGCAGCAATGCTGGGCCAGAGCCTTCTTGATTGGGAAGCTCTGCAGAACTGTGTGCAGAGCAGGGGTAGAGTGTCCATTCAACATGGGGAAGCTACTGGCACAGGGGTGAGTGGCTAATTTTGGTGGTGATGGCAGGTGCTGAGCTGGGACTTCAGTTGGACTGGATTACCCTTTGCTGTGGGTGTTCCAGTGGCTCCCTGCTTCCCTCTGCACGTTCACTGGCACCATGTTCTTTCCTTCCTCAGTGCGTAGAGGAACCTGAGGATTTAATTGCTTGCTATCTAAGGAGCCTGTGCAGGAGTCCTCTCATCTGTCGCCCTATCCTGCTGGATTTTACCCTGGACAGGAAGCCCTCCAGGATCCTGCAGCCTGGTAAGCAAACACTGTGGGCTGTTGTAATATCTGGTGTGGGAAGGAGGAGAGGAGCCGTCTCATGAGGCCAGGGCAGGAGAGCTGCTTTCACTGCCCACAGAGCAAGATCTTTGGAGGATTTCCATGGAATTGTTAATGCCATAGTATAGAGCTAGGATATGTCTTAGAGGAACCATGATTACAAAAATGTAGAAACAGTATTTATGAAAATCACTATGCAGATGTTTTATTAGCATCCTGTCCCTGATATTAATAGACAGCCTCTCACATGCAAAATTTTGTCTGTTTCAGAGCAAGGTTCCCAGTCCTTGGCTGGAATGGGAATCTGGCCAGCCACAGCTACTGTGCAAACCTCTCAAATCAAGTGGGTTTTGACTTTAGACAAGACAGCAGGTAGAGTCGAGATTAGGCGTGGAAATTCTTGACCATGGCCGCAGAGTTTAAAGCACTGAAGAGTTTTGAGTTCATGGGTGCTGATGTCTGAGCACATGCTGCTGCAACTGTGCAGCTGTGACATTCTTCTTCTCTGCTTGTGCTAACATTAGCACTTGAGTACAAGTCCAGGTACTGCAGGGGTTGATTTGCCAGGGTCACCAAAGGATGCTCTGCTATGGAGATATTATCTTTTGACTGGCATGTGACACTGCCTGTAAGGCCAGGTTGCTTATAGTGATAGAAAATGAGAAGCTGGGTGATTCAGCTATGTGAGCAGCACATAGTTCACAGTGTTTCTAAGTGTAAAATGTCTGTTTCCTCCAAGATGGAGGGATGCTGGCCAAACGCCTTCATCTGCTTACATCCTGGATTCATTATTCATGCTGTCCTTTGAGGTTTAGCAGATGTCAAGCAGCTGCAGCAAGGCCTTCCCTCCCCCAGCAACTTCTAAAGCTGAGTGTGAGGCTCCAGCTGTGTGTAAGAACAGAGCAAGAGCTCTGCACTGAGCTGTTAACAGGTTGTATCTTTCTCCTTCAGCTCCCCTGCAGCTGAGAAATTTTCGTTGTGGTGAAGTGGAGTTTGTGTCACGAGTGGGACCTCGGCCGAGCCTGCTGTGCCTGAATGTGGAGGAGGTGGAACAAGACGCCTTAAGCTACCTGAGCAGCGAGAGGCTCAGGAGGACATGTAGTCACTGCTGAGTGGGAGCTGCTGCTTAACATCTCTCCCAGTGGGAGAATAATTATGGACATACCTACTGGGACTGGGAGCTTTTTTAAATCTCCTCTCCAGTTGGGGCACAGGCCTCTTAGCACAGGGTGAAGGGTGCCGTCAAGAAGCTGCTGTGACTTGTGGAATCCCCAAACGGTCATTTGTTATACGTGTGTATCATCCATTGCCACCAGCGATACTGGGCTACGTTTTGGAAGACAGATGCTCAACACTTCCTACATGATAGCTGTTGCTTTGGGCCTAGGGCACACAATGGGTGTATCACTGTGGTAGCATCTACCAAACAAAGCGATTAAAGTACAGTCTAAATAATCTCACTGTTTATTTCAGTACTGAGGTTTACATGGGGTGTTGGGGATGAGGCAGAATGTAGGTCCTTGGGTTCTGACACAGAGCCAGGCATTTTGCAGATCGCTCGTTGCCTTCATGCGAAGCGGCACAGTTGGCACCAGGGTTGGTCTTCTTAACCCAACTGAAATTATTAAAATGTTTTCAAAGTGCTTCCTTCCTCCAAAAGAGAAGGGAAGTGAGTAAGTTGCTATTTGGAGACTAAGTCACGGTACTAAATCACAGGATTCTACGGGCATCGTTTTGCAGCTTAAACAGTGGCCTGCACGTTACCTGGGGGTGGTAACAGAAGGCAGGCAGTGGGCTGTGATACAAATTCACAGTGTGCTACAGGCTTGCCTGCCTGTTCCTGGTTCAGAAGGGGGTGGCCACACTGGCACGTGCCAGTATCCACGTTGGAGATCACCATTTGAAGACATTCCTCTCCCTTCTGCTTGCAGCAATGGCCAAGTGTTCTGCACTTGCTTTTGGCAAAACAACATCCAGACCCTTCATCTTGTGCTACAGGCTAGTAAATTACACACAAAATTAATTCCCCCACCTTACTCCACGCGTAGCGCTGGCAGTGTATTTGAACAGCTACTGTGGCCTGGGTTTTGTTTGGTTTGGTGCTACTTCCCCTACCCCTGCCCTTCCCCCTTAGCTTGAGTTTGATACCAAACTGGAGGCGGTGGGTTTAGTGAGCATGTGTAAACTGGCCTCGAGGACTGCTGACCACTTCTAAGACTAAAGCATCAGTGACACAAGACCTGAGGGATGCCACCATTCAACAGAGCTTTGCTGACTTTAAAGAGGAGGTTGCTGAGACAGTTTGTCACAGCAAAGCTTGTGGAGACCTTTGTTTAATCTTTTTTTTTTTTCTGTAGGTGCTTTCTGTGAAATGGTAAAGATTTTGCTGAAGCTTGCCCCTCACCCTCCTCGAAAGAAAACAAAACCAAAAACCTCCAAAATAAACTCTCCCAGCCTAAGGAAAATGTGGGTCACAGGTGATGTGAGGTGAAGAGATCAACATCTGATAAAGAAGCAAAACTGAAAGTATTCCTGTACTATGGTAGCAGGCAGCGCTACAGAAACAGATAGGAAGTGCCAGAGAGCACATTTAAATATAGAGGCAAATTTGTCTCTATAGATGTAACTATGTTTAATAGCTCTATTCTGGATTGGAACTTAGTAGCCTGCCTCTCTTCCTCCTTATCACCTGTGAGGCTTCCCCTCTCATCGCGCATTGCACGTGCAGTCACCAGCCCTTGTGCAGGACTGAGGTACAGCGTTTGCCTTTGCTGGGCTGAAGGCCTAACATTCCCAGGCTGGTGGCTGTTGCCTAATCCATCCACATTTTGCCATTCACAGCATCTTTTTCAGCAGGGGAGTTTAATTATAGTCTTCTGAGAAGACCCCGTAGATTAACTGTCCCTCTTATTTACAGTTTTATGAGGGCAGTGAGAGACCTGCAGGAATTGAGACGGGTGAATCAGATCTCTTTTGTGGGTAATTAAAATTTGCTTGCTTTTATTACTCTGAGACTGAAGGAGCAGTTCTCAGAGGTACTGCAGGAACCCCTTTTCCTGTTTGTCTCTGAGCTTCTGCCCATGATCGGAGTTCTGGTCGCTGAGTTATTTTGGAAGAGAGAACATGTCTTGTTCCAGGGCTCAGAGTTTTTCTTTTATTTACACAACTCTCTTATCATGTACCTCGCTCTCTCTCTGAAGTCAAACCAAGTATCCTGTTGTTGACATGGGTAAGAAATAACAATGCAAGAGAGAAATCAGCTGGCTTCATGTTTGCGCTACTAAATGCTCTGGAACTAGGAAGAGCTTTTAGAGGTCTCCGTGGATGAGGGAGGAAACTGTGTCCTGCCAGTGGGTAACTGTAACTCTTCTGCAGGGGAAGACAGAGGTGTTCCTTTTCACTGATTTTTTGTAGCTCTCCTTCACCAGTTTAGCTCTAGAGCCTACCACCTAAAACCAGAGCTGATGAATGCTGAAGGCAGGTGTCCTGCACTTTGGTTGTCTACAGCCCTCCAGGTCTAGGTGGGATGGCTCAGGCTGGCAGCTCCCTCTAGCCATCTGCAAGATATCCCTAGTAGATACTATTTACCGCAGGTGCCACGCTGTGGCATGCAGTTGTCTGAGTGAAGTGGGTACAAGCAAGGCTTGTACTGCTGCAGGCCTCATGGGGAGGGAAGAAGAGAAAGTCCACAGTGCCTTGCAGCCAGGAACTGTACTCAACGTTCAGAGGATGTGCAGAGGAGCAAGCAAGGTGTGTGTCTTTGGCGTCAGAGACAAGGTTGAGGAGGGAAGGAAAAGAGACTGAGGGCACAAGAGATGACAGCCAGTGGTGTAAGAGAAGAATCTCTGAAGTTGCAGACAGTGATGGAAGAAGCCATCAGGAAGCCCATAGGAAAGACAAGCCATGTGTCCCACCTAAAATGGGAGATAGGGATGGAGGAAAGACGTGTCCTCTCATTCTGGGAGGCTTGAGATATGTCTGCCACTGTAATAAAACTGAGAAAGAGGGTGTACATCCACTGAGCATATATGCCTATCAGCTTCCCTTTCCAAGCTTACCTCCAGGTCCAGCCGTGTTTCTGAGGCTCTATATTGATAGCAGATGCAGAGAAAGCAGAAGCATCCAGTGACAAGCTGAAAGGGAGGAGCACACCGACTCCACATTCAGGTCCACCAGCTGCAAGTTGGTCCCCCTTGTAATGCTGAAATCTGTAGCAGAAGTACAGTGAGAGGCTACCAAAGTGGGGGACACACCAGGGAAGGCGAAATGTGTATATTTATTCCTCCCCATTTTTCTGAATATTGATAATGATAGACTCTGCCTCTTGTGCTGGAGGTGTGCTTCTATGAAGCTGTTGCTGTGGAAGAGATGACCCTTCTCAGGTAGAACAGGAATAGATACCCAGCCTTTCTGGAAAGTTTGCTTTCCTGTGAATAAGGTGGCCTTTTAAATAAAGGGAGGAGGCTGGGGTCAGAGAGGTTGTCATTAGGAAGGCCTCCTGGTCTGGTACACAAAAGAGCTCTAGCTGAACTGTCTGAACAGTCTGAAGTTGTGGGTTTTGACTGCTTGGTTTATTTTTGTTTAATGTTCAAAGGAATACATTCTTTTGAAGTGTCTCCTTACTCTCCTCCTTTGCAGGCAGTTCTGTGGCCATGCCAAAGGAGCAATTGTTCCCCTGAAAAACACCTGAAATAGCAGGACCAGACACAAACCTTTTCCTTCATCCCAGGGACAGACAGAGGTGCTTGGATTAACCACAGATTTCAGTTCCCTCCTCGCCCCAGGTGCTGCAGGACCCCTCCCCACCCTCAACGCACACAAGCACAACCTGCAAAGTCTTCTCCCCAGTGCCTGTGCTCTCTGGGTGGTGTTAAACTCTACCTGTCACTTTGATGTTGCCAGTAGCCTTGGCAATGTTGTTCTCAATCACGCAGGTGTAGGTGGCATTATCAGTAATGTTGTGCAGAAAGGAAATCACTTTCAGAGTGATGTTTTCTGCATTCAGCTTGTAGCTGGTGTTGGCAGCATGAGGTAAGTACTCCCCAGCCTCGCTGTAGGCTGTCCAGTGCACAGTGGGTCGAGGGAACCAGCGTGGTGCTTCACACTGCAACGTGTCCCCCTGGCTGCTGTTGTCCACATGGACCTTGGGGGTGCTGAAGGCTTTGGGAGGGAAAAGAGGGAGAGAGTGAGAAAACCACAAATGTCTAGGAATGGGGAGGAAAACACCCACATGCATCTGCTGGTCAGCCCCAAGTATCTCTAGGGTACTTACTGCTCAGCCCTGCATGTAGACAAACCAAGCACACGGGCCTAGGCAGAGGTCTGTACCTGTTGGGCTACAGCGACCCTAAGACTCCTAGGACAAGGCAGTCCAGTTTGACAAGATTTGCTGAGGTCATGGCTCAGCTTTAGTGTCTTTAACTAACTATGCTTAGCAGCTACAAGCTGTGTCCTGTGTTCTTAAAGTGTTTCCCAAGAGATCCCGGACATCCAAGCTCCCAGAGGAGGCTGAGCTCAGGACCTGACAGGCCTGAGACTGGTCATGTCTGCCGAACATCCAGCCTCCCTGGGCCAGAGATGGGTGAGCAAAAGGAGGCACCTACTATTCTCAGTAGGGAGACACATGCCAAAAATTGCTGTTATCAGAGACTGGGGGAAAGAGAAGTTGACTCAGCCTCTCCACTGACTGGGAAGGGAACCTGACCAACACCTACAGCTTCGAGATGCGACTCTCGCACTGAATGGGGCTGCAGCCAAGGGAAACTCCTGTGCCTCTTAGGACTGAGGGCAGACTAAGGCATGGCCTGAGCTGCAGGATTTACACCAACATCCCTGGATTCAATGACACATTTAAAGCCCATGGCAAACTCAGCTGTGTTTTGAAGCAAAAGGCTGCCTCAAACAAAACTTGATTAGTCTTGGTCTCCTAGAAAAAACAGAGCTCTGTATGTTCAGTTTTCCAGGAAAGCAGAGTTCACCAATTTCAGCAAAAATAAAACCTAATGCAGCATTTCACATGTTCTGTCCAATGCCTTTTCTGTGTGGGTTCCCTTAACTATCAAATCAAACAACACAGAAGCAGGGAGATTCGTAAGGTTTCAAGAAGGAGTAGGAGACCAAATCCCACAGGAACTTAGCACACCTCAGGCAAGAGCCAAAGCTCTCTAGCCTTGCTGTTACCTCCCGTAGTCCCAAGCAGTTCTTCCATCCTTGCCACTATAGGATAAGGGGCCTTTGAGTCCAGCACGCTTCTTTTCACTGCCTGGAGAAGTGCTTTACATGGCAGCAGGGCAGAAAACATGCTTTCAGTAAGCAGCGGGGGGCTGTGAAACAACTCTCCAGACATTCCTGTGATACTTACTCTCATGATGCCTTTCTGTCCCAGGACAGGCTCCCTGTGAGTGACATGGGGAAGTGGCTGTGTCTCTAAGACATCTATCACAAGCTCCTGCAGAGAAGCTGGTGCCCACCTCCTGGTGTTTTGGCTCTGCCAAGAAGCCCGTCTCATTCAAGAGCTATGATGGCTACTACTGGCCTGCCATGACTGGCCTGAAGCACAGAGGAGCCCTGGCCTCACACCACTGGTATGGCTGGCCTCACCACATAAGCAGTCACCCATCCTAGAACTCCATTTCCTTGACTTGGAGAGGTCTAACAGTTTCTCCTCTCCCAGCTTGAGCTGTTGAGATCAAGGGATATGCTGGGACCTCAGGGATGCCAGCAAAGGCCAGCCAGAGAAACACAAAGACTACCTTCCTGTGCAGGCTTGCGTTGCCCATATTGTACAGTCAGTGCAACTCACCACACTTTCAGTAGAAAGACCCAGAGTGAAACGCTGTGGAGCTCAGTGGGAGTGTATTGCTTTGTGCCAGCTGTGAACATGATGACCAAGCCCAGCGGGTTCAGAAGAATTAAACACCCACGAGTGAAAATTCAGCAGCATCTGTGTGTGTTTTAAGCTTGACTCATAACAAGGCAAGCAATTACTTTAGCAAATATGTAATACTTCAGATGACTATGATAATATGAGTGGTTTGTGGCTTTTTTTTGACAGTTGTTTCTAAAAGCTGAATGTTTAGGCTACAATTATTACTAGGCAGTACTTCTCCTGGCTGCAGATATATCATAATTTAGAGAGGAAAAAGCTATCATTTTATCTTTAACAGGTATAAAATCTGACTATACCATCTAAGACAAATTGGCTACTCCCATTCATACGGGCTCTTTATAGTCAGGTAGGTAGGTTCTGGAAGACAACCAAGAGCATTAATATAATAATCTCCCCTGGAACAAGGATCTGAGAAGTGCAGGTAAGGCCATAAACATCTCTGGAAAAGTGGGGAAAAAAACCCCAAATCCCAATGCCATTCAGGGCTGCAGGGCCTGATGGTGGCTGCTTGGAGGAGCAGAGTCCCCTCAAAGCCTCTAGCACTGGCGTAACCATGGGTAGGCCTGGCCAAACCAGGTTAGCCTGCATTTTGCAGCAGGATTTTCTTCCCTGTAGCCCTCACCTCCCGTCCTGTACCGCAGCACTGCCGCCCCGCTCCCTCTGGCCGTGGTGACAGAGCACTGGTAGGTGCCGGCATCGGAGAGCTGCACGTCCCTCAGCTCCAGGGAAGCATTGCCACCGATCACCTGGTCCACAAACACTGCCGTGCGGCCTTGAAACAACGCGTCTTGCTCTTGCAGCTGGTCCTTCCCACCTTTAAACTCGTGAACCAGCCCGGCTACTCCTGCCTTAGCCCAGCGGATTGCTATGCTGCCCAGGCGGATGTCAGGCTCAAAAGTGCAGCCCAGGATGCCGTGCTGGCCGATATTCCCAGGAGACGTCAGCGCCGTCACTCTGATGGATCGTTTTCCTGCAAGGAGAGAGCAAGGCAGCATGAGAAAGGTGAAGCAGCAAGCACCAAGAAAGGCTGGACAGCCCTGCAGAGAGATGCCAGCCCCAGCTGGCTGGCATGCACCAGCCCCAAGGCTGAGCAGGCAATGGCACATTGCAAGGGCACCAGTAGCAGCTACCAGTGCTGCTAGCAGGGGGCAACTCCCATGGCTTACACACCAAGATAAAGCACAGAAATATTTCTTCAGCAGGCAGCCTGCTTCAAAAAGTAGTTCCTTGTATTTATTCCAGAAGAATTAGCATGGTGTTTTCTTGTTTACTTATATGTATCAGGGATTCTTCTCTCTGCAGCTTCCAGAAGAGTGTGACTTTAATGTCTATTCTTAGTCAGGACTTCCCTTTATGAAATATAAATGTGATCACAAGGCATAATGCTGGAAGGGAAATTAAGAGGTTGATCTTTCACCCTTACGAGAACTCAAACTGTTTTCTTACATTTAAAAAAAGTTGGCATTTCCTCTCCCTGGAGACACAGATCGTGTCTCAAGTCGAATCCTAAGCAGCGAGCTTGAAAATTAACTCCTTCCTGGAGCTGAGTCCTCTTTCCTGTGCAGCCCTTGGCTGTGTTTTTGGCCAAGACCAAAGCAGCACAGTTTCAGTTTTGCCATCTCTGAGGAAGCAGAGGAATGCTTCCCATCCCAGCAGATGCTGCCCAACTTCTTGATAAATGCCATCACCTCCTCCCATCTGGGAGGAGGAGTATGGGACATTCAGGACTTTCTGTACACGGAGATTTATGGTTCCAGGCCCAAGGACATATCAGCTAACACAGCCCTCTCCCTCCAGCAGCACAGGCTGCTCGATGTATCAACCCCTTGCCTCAGCTGGATTCCATGGAGCAACAGATGGGAGTCAAATGTTTCAGTCACTAACACACCAGATAACTAAAACCAAACAAACCAACTAACAAATGCCTTAATTTCCGGTGTGAAAGCAGTGGGGCTCACATGCACAGCCACTGCCTGGGGCCAGTCCATGGACAAGTCTTTGTGGAAATTGAGATTCGATATGGATTTCCTCACTCAGCTCTGAGTGCCAAGTGCTGGTATCTTCTAACCCACTCTGAGCACGTGTGTGTGTATGAACCTCTGCATTATTTAAAACCTACAACAGCTCACAGTGTCCAAGGAGAGCACAGCTCCCTGGGGTCTAATCCTGCAGAGAGGTATCTTGTAGAGAAAGGCAGGACTGAGGCCACCTATGCAGTCTTAATGCAGCCATCTGGCATGTAAGCACCACAAAGCGAGCCTTTGTCAAAAGGTCATAGGTGGCACTTCCAGCCCAGATCACACCTCAGTCCATGCAAAGGATGAAGATGACAGCAGTGGTGGTTCATAACCCCACCAATACAGCAAGAAACCCAAGTAGTCACTTACCTGAGACACCAAAACCGATGATCAGGGCAATCACTGCAGCCAGGATGATAATGACAGTAGTCATGCTATTAGGGGAAAAAAGAAAGGACAGCATTACCCTGCAGCTCACCACCTTTCACACCCTGCACTTACAGTGCATCTCTGCAGAGCCAGTGGTAGGAAAGAGGGTGAGGCAAGGCAGGTAGGCTGCAGACCTTGAGCAAGGTGGACCAGTGAAGTGCATGACCGTGATAGTGGCAAACATCTGGGTGAGCACTCATCATTACAGATGGGGGACCATGTGGCAGGAGAAGAGGAGACCTGGGCTTTGTCTTTGGGAGGAGGCAGTGGGTCCCAGTGGAGGATGCTCCATTCTGCATCCCCTGATGCATAATTGAGCCAGGCAGTCTCTGCTGGCACTTGGGAGAGACCAGTTGCCCAGGGAGGTGAGAAGAGCACTGAGACAAGCTCTGACCCCAGGAGACACCTAGTACAAGCAAGGGAGTGGGCAGGAAGGAGCTGGAACTACAGCCATGTTTGTGGGGTGGTCAGATTTGGGATACCTCATCAGCCAATGGATGAGGGGGTGCTGAATGGGAGACCAAGGACAGGACCATCACTTGCTAAGCCACACAGAAAGAGCAGCTCCAGCAAAGGAGGAGGTGACAGGCAGCATGACATGGAGCAGCACAGCTTTACTCTTTCTGAGCACAACCCAACTGGCACAGCCGCAGCTTGGACAGACCCAGAAGCATGACTGGCTGCAGCTTGTGGAGCTGTCACACGTGGTCCTGGGTTCATTTCCATGTGGACTGGCAGGCTGTGGTAGTGACCTCAGCTCCCCACCAGAACGAGTCCTGAAGCAGCCCCCACAAAAAAACCCCACAGGTACACCCCAGGGCAAGCAGCTCATGTGCACATGCCTGACAGTCTCACAGGTGTGCTGGGCTCAGCTTGGCTCAGGGTTGTAAGAGAAGCCCAGGGAGCTGCAGTAGGTCCTCACAGGGGACTTTATCCAATTCCCAAGTCTGGCAGGGCACTGGAGGGAGCTGTGCTGCAGGAGGCACGGGTGCCAACAGTGGCCATTCCACACCACCGTCCAGAGCTGCCAGCCCAGGGCTTGTTTTGCCCCATTTCATGCAGAAACTCTTGAGCTGCTCCTTGCCGTTCCATCCCCAGACACGACCAGGCTGCAAGATGTCACGGGCAGCCCTTCCGCCCACACAGAAATAGCTGTTCTGCTTCAGCAGCCTTTGCCAGCTTGCAGCACACTCTTTCCCAACACATCGGGCAGCCTTCCGCACGAGAGCTCCTTGATGTCCATGCAGCTGCAAGCTCCTCCTGCCGTTCATGTGGGCCTGCCTCAGCTGCTTGCACAACCACGCCTCACTCACTGCAGATGCTGGCATCACAGGGCTGACAGGGAGCTTCAGGGAGCTGCACCATGTGAACAAGCCGCTCCTGCAGGGAGCAGCAGAGAAGGGAGAAAGGGAAGATGGGTTGAAAAAGAGGGGATGAGGAGGAAGCCAGATGTTGCAGAAGGCTTGCTTGCCCTTCTCTTCCATCTTCATCCTTAAAGCCAATGGCAAGTTGCCTGAGAAGATCATGTCTGCACATGCCAGCGTGCTCAGGAGACGGAACAGAACTGTGTATTCTGCCACAAGTATGCAGTAAGTTGATATAAAGGTTCATCTGAGTCCATATTTGCATTCACATCTGTACCAAGCCCTCCCTGCCTAGATGCCCTCAGAGGTGGAGTGCATCACATGTTTGACTTTCTCCAACCTGGGGACCCATTAGCAGCCACTGCCTCCCCTGGGGACCTGTGGGACGGGGACTTTGTTAGTTGGCTCATATGGATCCTGCAGCGTGACAGCTCCCAGCAAAAACTTGTCATATCCCACGGAGCTTAACACTGATTCAGCTGAGATCTCAGCCAGGATCACCGTGGGACAATCCTGTGCTTCCCTATGCCAGGGCCAAGCCTCTTGTGTATGCTGAGTAATATCTACCTACTTGAGGAGCTCCATGAGTTTCAAAGGAGCTGATCCCAGGGCGAGATAGTTGCTATAAACTCAGCCAAAGTTGCCATGACCAGCCTCTGCTCTCATGCCTGGGAAGCATGGAGTAAGCAGCAGCCACACCATGCTGTTGCACAGCAACTGTGACTCACCTTCTCCCTCATGAGTAAAATCCTCCTTCCCAAGAGCGGGCAGAGAAGAAATTGCTGGGAGCCAGAGGATGCTGCTGCCTGTGAGATTTCATTGGTAAACGCCAGAGGGGGTATGGTAGGGTACAAGCAGCCCAGACACCCTCCTGTGCAATTCCTGAATGCTTCAGGTTCCACCACACCTGCCTCCAGTCTTTGAAAGGACCCTGTGGCCTCAACACCCCGCTGGGCAAAACTCTCCTCAGCTCACTCACAGGCAAACACAAACCAGCACAGGTAGGCCAGCACGGATGCTTTTGTCCCCTGCAGCACCACCTGCCCCCATAGCTGCAAAGCCTTGCTAGCTTTGAATCCAGAGGGGTGCTTCCCACCCCTGACTCGAGGCAGCAGCAGGGCTGATGGGAAAAGCCACTTGCTTGTTACAGTGGAGATGGCAATTTTGGGTATGTGGATGTCACTGCCCACTTCAACACCCTTTGCCAGGGTCAAGGAGAAACCAGGCCCTCTGGAGTTTCCTCTGCAGAAACGGCAAGACCTGAGGATCACAAGGGCCTTAAAAATCTGCCCACGAGCCTCCCGTGCATGTTGAGTAGGACGAATGCAGGACAAACAAGAGGAAGCTGGCAACCCAGCCACATGCTGACGGTAGCTGTGTTTCAAAATGGCCCAGCAGTTCAAGTGAAAAGCAGTTTTCCTCTGCATCAGCACGGCTCATATATCCAGCGTGTCAAAGGCACGGTAACAGACGGACGCAGATGGCTGGGGCCGCACAAGCCAGGGCCCTGACACCACCCTCAGCTCCTGGCACCACTTTGGCAGCTCGCTCTGTGCATCCTACCCTCTTTTCCATGGTCCTTTTCCTGACCAGTCGAAGGAGTCTGGCATGAGATTAATTCATTCCCCACCTGAATGCTGCTGAGCCCCACGCCAGGACAGAGAGAGGCTTGCAGCCCTGCTGTGACAGGCAGCAGGGGCTTCATCCTCCTGATCTCTAGCTCTGCTCAGAGTAAGCTTCCCCTCGGCAATGGAGTTAGAGGTGTGGGGGCCAAAAAACCTGGAAGATTAAAAGATTTAAGGTCCTCTGCTCTTCTTCTTGCTGATGTAAGCTCACAAGCTTACTGTGGAAAAGAAATAGCATGGCAGGGGTAACCCAAAAGGCAGGGTTTCCATTCCAACGAGTGGTTAATATGGCTCAACTTTTCTCAGCACATCAGTTGGGGTTTTTTTAGTGGTTTTTTTTACTTTGTTTTGTTTTCCTAAAATCAATAAAAACCTCCCACTGCTCCTCTGAGGCTTCCTGGAAAGCTCACCCCTCCCTCTGGGCTATTTCTGCATTTCAAGATCAGTCTGAAGAAGCCAATGTCCTTGAAGAAGCCTGCTTCTTCCAGTGACCTGCTGCTGGCTGGCTGCACACAGCTGCCTGGGGCAGGCTGAGGTGCTGACAGAGCCCCAGTTCTCAGAGCAGCAAGGGCCAGACGTGCATTTTTTCACACAGTTCTTGTGTTTCCCCAGTGAAAGCCAGCTGGGCTGCCCCTTGAGAATAACTGAGCTGGTTACTACATCCACTCCAGATGCAGGAGGAATATGATGCCCAGTGGACATTTACACTGTGTTACATTATGTCTACTAGCAACCTCACTTTGGTCAGTGAGAAGGTACAGATAACACTACATTTTAGCACTTCACTGGTGCCCCATGTGAGAAAGCTGGAGCACAGCTCATGTGTGAGGGGTCTCTTCTGTTCACGTGTGGACTGTCCTCTTCCACGCTGCCATTCAGCTCAGGTAGGACAGACGCTCGTAACAGCTGAAACCTTTTTGACAGAATAAATGCAAGCAGGGATGTCTTCCAACCTGGAAGAACCCACACTTGGGATGAAGAGACATGGCCCCGGTGGTGGGTCTGTTCAAGCAGTCAGATTTAGATGTAAGCCCAGTCCACGTTGCTCAGAGGCTGAAGCGAGTTTGCCAACTAATTTAGCAAACTAACAAGGACATAAGGAGGTAGAAATTTTTCTGACCTTCCCTGCAATACTTCTTTTTCTGATTGTAGTTTACCACGACTTGGTCAGTAGCTCCAAAGCAAAGAGGATCATTGAAACAAGAGGCACAAACCAGCTTGCACATCTCCCCAGCTCTTACTCCTGGCCCACACAGCAAGGAAACCTTGTAGGACAGCTTCTGCCTTTCTCCCCACAGCATGCTGTGGAGGCACAAGCGGCTGCCTGAGGGCCAGCAACAGGAATACAGGACATCACTCATGCCATTGACGCCCAAACCTAACACAGCAGGAACACAGAGCCTTTCTCAAGCCATCAATACCCTGACCTGCAACAGCATTTAAACCTGAAGTGGCATATTCTGGCCATGCAGAGTTTCTAGGACACATATCTCCATCCTGGCTGCAGGTGATAACCTGCATGTGGGTGTCTGACAGCTACATGACCTTACTGATTGCATAAAATAAGCTGTACTGGTATTTAAGTAGCTCAGGTGAGTTCAATACAGAGTCCAGCTGCAAAGAACTGGTGTCACAAAAGCTCCTGGCAGCAGGGTGATACAGCTGAGGAGTCTGGAAAAGGCAATTCCCTCCCTCCTCTGTCCCAAAGCAGATGCAGATAATACCATACCTCCAGAAAATGACCTGGCCTTGGGAAGCCATGGTCACGGCACCTACGAAGACAAGCCAAACACCAGGTGCCCAAAGGTCCCACACTGTTCAGCACAGCCACTGTCCTTCATATGAAACATTCTCTGAGGCTGTCCTGCTTAAATAACTCCACTAAGGAGTGGTGAACCCAAGCAAAGAACTCTCAGGAATGAGGAAGCAGCAGTCATCTCAGCTCCCCCCACCAGACTAATCAAAGGCAGGACTGCCTGGTTAGTCACTGGGCAACAGGAGAGACCTCCTACACTATCCATTAAATCAACATGTCTGATCTAAACCAAAAAAACCCCACAGTGTCACTTGGTAGTCAGCTAATCCTGGGGTCAGTCTATCAGCCTCCCACGAAGATCCACAGCCCATCACTGACGGGCTGCATTATATCCAGGACTAGCTCAGATCCCCCTGCTAAAGTCTCCAGTCATGCTGTTGGCAGTGGACACCTGCAGGTCCCCTTCTCAGACCCATTTGCAATATGCATCAGTCCCTGCTTCTCTGCGGTGTGCTAAGAGGCTCCTCCCGGATCAGGAGTGCTGTCAGAGCCAGACGGGTACAGCAGTGACCTCCTCTCCTGCTGTTGTTTCCTTCCTCTGAAGTCCTCCAGACCAAACTACTTCTACTCCTTAAGGACAGCTACTGCTGCTCTCAGATGTGCCATTAGAACGGACATCAGGACATGTAAAGGAAAAGAAAGTGGCATAGGCCTTGGAAGCCTTTCCCTCTGTGCTTGGTCTCACTTGAGGCTGAGAGCAGGAACAGCTTGTGGGCACAAGGCAGAGAGAGTGTGAAAGAGCAGAAAAGGGAAAGCAGTTTGCATGGTCACCTTCAGTTTTCTGAAGGGGAACCCGTGTATCCTGTCAGCTATGTCTGAATTAATACTGGTCAGTGATGACCAAACTATCTGCAAAGGCTGAATAGGCTTCAGAAGGGCTTATGATGCTTTGGGGGCACGGTAGCCTTCTAACTGCTTACGCAAGGTTTCATAAGTGTGCATTTGTCTTTTGGATCACAGTTCAACTCCAAACCAGCCTGTTCTCCTCTACAAGGAATGAACATAGCCAGATGTGATGCACAACACATGAAAGATTTTTCTAGACAGAAGAGGAGGCGATGGGAGGGCCAGTCATTCTGGCACCAAAGTCAGTGAACTGTATTCCAAGGCATTTATCACCCAGACTCGCCACGTCCAGCCTCCTCATGCCAGGATGAAATTACATGTCACGACTTGTGTTGAACCTCCTCCCACATCCCACTACCTCGCACTGAGGAGAGCACAGGTCTGAACCTCCACTGAGCCTAGTAACAGAGTCAAGTTAGAAAGCAAATGGTTTCCTGCTGGGTTAGGGAGTCGCATTGGCTCCCAAGTGGTCAGAGGAGTGTCACACCTAGTGATACTTCTGCCCTGCGGCAAGGACAGAGGAGACAGGGTAGGACCTTTCTGCTTTCAAGAGTGAGTAGGCATTAGGTTTACTCAGCTGTTCATGTGCTACTTCAGTGTGAGTGCTTGACCGCAAAGCTAGCCACTCTCCAGGTAGAGGAGCTACCTGAAAGCCCTGTGCAAGGTCTCTGTCAGTGTGAACAGGACCTAGTGCTCCAACCTTGGCTGTTACTGGAAGCATGTCCTTCATCTTCTGGCCTCTAAATCAAACTTCAGTGGAAATTTTTCACCTCAGAATTACTGTTGCTCTTTGGTTGTTGTGATGCTTTAAACTTATAAAGCAGACCTTATATGGTTTTCACTCCCCCTCTCCTCTAGCATGGAATAGCCCTTCTTAATCTGGAAAAAAAAAAAAGAGTTCTTATTTATTTTGTAGTATTCTACTGATTATCAAACCTCTCATAATTTAGCAGACCATTACTAGAAAGCTAAGAATAGCTCTGGGCCATAATGGCCTGGTGGGAAATGCACACTAATACATACCCTGTTGCCCTCAGTGATACCCAATTTACAGCTGCCTTCAGCACAGTGCACAAATGAGGTGTCCCCTTTGAGCACCAGTTAACTCTGGGTCATAGCTGCAGCACATCTCACCACACAGTCAACAACCAGGTTCCTTCCATGTTGGGAAAACAAGTCTGCTTCTCAGGCAAACACAGTAGAACCAGGGCAAGTCCCACTCATCAGGGCAACATCACACTAATTACTGAGCAACTCTCATGCTTGAGAGGTAAAAACAAGAGGCAATCAGGATATTCCCCAAAGAAATAAAAGGTCTGTGGCCACATGGTCTGCTCAGCTCTTACCACTTTTGAATTTGATCTGTGGAAGCTGGTGAGCATCTGGAGAAGACAGGCATCAGCTGCCCTGAGGAGAAGACTACAAAGCATTGCCAGTTTTGCTGGGCCCACCAAGTGGTGGACTAGAGCTGGCCACGGCACATGCTGCCTTTTGCCTGCATGAGGGAACAGTGGGACAAGGAGAACTGAAGGTTGGTCAGGGCCCAAGAAGATGTTCAGTGGTCTGGGGGAGGCACAGTCACAAGAACTAGAGCAGTTGCTCTGCCCTTCATGAGTTGTTTCTTTCTTCACAAATAAGAATCCTGAGAGAAGAGTTCCCTTGCCCACAGGAAGTCCATGCCTTATTTCAGCATCACTGGAAAGGTGAAGGAGCTATCACTGAAGGAGAAGAACCAGAGGAAGGTAGAGCTGTGATAAGCTGAAAAGCAACCAAGTTTGATAGAGTGAGTGCTCGAGAGAGGTGAAAGCAGCCACCAGGCTGAAAAATATGAAAGCTACCTTTGGGATTTGTCAAAAAATGTTGGACCCCTTTCCAGCCTTCTGCTCCCACGTCTGTAACAATGGTGTCAAGAGGTGCTTGAGAAGCACTGGAGATGGAAACACGGTCCCATCCTGAAGGCTGGAAGGAGGAGAAGCTGACGCTGCCTTTTAGTTCAGACTGCCCTCAGCCTTGCCTGCCCTTGAAGAAGTCTGGAAACAGCAGCACTCAGAACAAGCCCTCATCTCTGAAGTCTTGGCTGGAAATAGGCATATGCTGTCCATGGGCCACAGTCTTGACATGACAGCCCAGATGGTCAGTGAACCCTTGTGAATCCCCTTCTGCCATGGGAAGGCCAAGAAGCCCCACCAAGCGATCTTCTCCTGCCTCCCAAAGCCACTCCTCATGTCCATCCCTATTTTTGAATTTTTTTTTCCCCCAAACTTTGGAGACAGTCAATTTAATCAACAAGAACTTTTCTCCTGGGAAAAATATCAATATTTACCAGTGCAGTTCTGTCAGCACTCCATGTATCTGCCTTGAAAACACCTTTGTTATCTCAAGGACCAGCTGGTCAGAAATAACATCGTGCAGCCCAACGCACTAACAGCACCTCCTGATCCACCACCTGCCCAAGGCTGCTTACCAACAGAGCTCTGGAAGCCATTCCTGGGAAGGGCTGTTGGGGGCCAGTGTGAGACTCCAGCAGATCAGCAGGATGTGTTATCTTGGCAGAGCATTCGGAATGATGAACACTGAGGGCAAAGCCTGCTTGCAAATAATGGAAAGACACGAGGACCTAACCCCCAAAAAGCAACTAAGGTCATTAAATGTCTTTTCTGCACATGATTCTTCAAGCTATCCTCATGCACAGCCCTCTTTGCCCAAGCACAGAGAGGCAACCGCTCAATATATAACCTGTGGGACTGACTAAGCCTTCAAATCTTAAAAAAAAAAAAAGAAAGATTTTAAACAAAATCAATCCAAGGGCCTGACCCTGGCAGGATTAGTACCCCCATGCCACATGAAAACTGCTCTCCCCATGCCAAACAGAGCTCAGCCCAGGCTGACTGTGGTTCCCTGAAGTTCACCAGTGTAATTCTCACCAACAGCTTCTTGGAAAATGTCCGCGACAGGGTGTGTAAGGGAGGCCTCACACAAAGAGAAAACACATTCTTCTGTCTGAGAGGACTAAGATGTTTTTAGACAGAAATTGTGTCCCTTAGAAGGTAGTGCTGTCCTTATGCATTCCCTCTGCAACACAGCATGGAAGTTCTGAGAAAAAGCAATGCAAGAGGTGGGCAAGAAACAGAAAAACACTGAAAATTAGGTATTTCATTTTACATCAGATTCTGTACTGAGCACTGACTCTGCACACAGCAAGGACAAGAATGAGTTACTGTTTGTTCCATTAAAGGTTAACTCAAATTAAACTTTCACTTTGAAATTTCAGAGTCAGCAACTCGGAGACTTAAATTGCCTAACTTGGAGATTTAAACTGCCTAACCTTTCCTCATTTGCTTGACAGCCCTTTCTGGGTGATTAATGGAAAGCTATAAACAGCACTTGCAGAAGGATATCTATCTTCTTTGCTGGGAAGAAGAGGCTCCAAAACTGGCTTTGTAAGAGGAATGAACAACACATGAGTCTCCTGGGTCTGAGCAAGCAAAGAGACAGCACAGGTTTCTACTATTTACAAGCCAATTTTCATCAGCCAGAAAGCAAGAACCAGCCCTTACTGTTGACACTGGAGCAGCATTCCTCTCCCCAAATGACCAACAGTCAGACCTTTGTCCCCAGCTCCCCAGGCAGCAACACACACCCACTAGCAAGGTTACCCCCGGGGCAGTAGCGTTCCCAGTCTCAGTGGCACGAAGGTGTTTTGTTCAGGAAGGTATCCAGGGTGTCTGCTGCACCCAGGCAAGCAGCAGGCAGCAATCTGCAGGTCAGCAGTTGTCCTTCCAGGAAAGTGCTTCTTCCTCCTCACTGCAGGTGCCATCTCCTCAAAACTACGGGTAAAAGCCCAGGAGATACATCCCCCTGTCCCCTGTGGAAAATGGGATGAGCTCTCCTAAAAACAGTGTCTTGCCAAGACTGCACAAGTCAAATCCAGGAGTTTTGCTGTATTCCCTCTCCTTCTGGCCCTCTTACCTAGTTGCCCAGTTTGGGTCAGACACCAGCAAACTTATGCCTATGGCTCTTACCGGTGCTCAGACTGTCCCCAAATCTTCTCTGGGTGAGCTAGGCGCTCTCCTGGCCCCTGCATCACGCACAGTAGCACTATGTCCTTCACCATCTCCATGAAGAACATACAGGCTGGGTGAATGACATTCTATTTCCCGTTCCCATCAGCACCATGGCTTTTCCTTGGATTTCCTTGAGAAATATTCCTAATCTGCCTTGCTCCTACTTTGCAGGGAGGGTGTAATGTAGCTGCAGCTTGCATGGAGAAAACAGAAGAATAGCAAATACAGCAGCAGCTACCAGGAGTGTGACTGTGCTTCATGCACTGCACATCTAACAGGGAGGCAGAAGGCATATTCAGGCTGCCAAGCCTTTCTAAGGCACAAATGCAAACCCTTTGGAATGTGCCCCAACGAGCAGCTTGGGCCTCTTCAAGGACAGTGGAGGCTGTCCATCCTGTAGAATGAGACACATCATGACCCTCCTTTGAGGTAACTGCTCAGGTTGAGTGTCCCCTTAGAGCCTGCCTGACCCCACAGGCCTCGAGGCCTTGAAAGTGTAAGCACCCAGTGTTGGCTCCTGTTCAGGCACAAAACAACTTTGCGTACACAGCCCCGGGTGGAATATAAGGCACAATTTTATTTTCCCTCAGTCCTCTTTCCCAGTTCACACTGATGAGGATGATGTTTTCTGGCAGTGAGGCTCTGCAGTGATTGCAGGATCCTCGTGATCTGTGCTGGGGCAGCAGCCAGCAGCAATGCCCTGAGCTTGCGGGGCCTCTCCTGGCTGCTCAAAGCACCACCATCCTCAACGAACTCCTCTGCGAGTTGTCACTGGGTGGCCCTCCCAAACACTCTGAGCTCTCCTTCACTTGTCCACAGCATGACCAGTGTGGGCAGCCAGGGTGACCTTTGTGTCCATGGCCACAGCCTTGGTACCCACCTGCAAGAGAAGATGCAACCAAAAATTGGCCAGAAATCATAGAATCATAGACTAGTCTGGGTTGGAAGGGACCCCAAGGATCATAGAGTTCCAGCCTCCCTGCCACAGGCAGGGCCACCAACCTCCAGGCCTCCAGAGCTACACAAGGTTGCCCAGGCCCCATCCAACCTGGCCTTGAACACCTCCAGGGACAGGGCATCCACCACCTCTCTGGGCAGCCTGTTCCAGCACCTTACCACTTTGTTACCAGAAAATCCCAGTGTGTCAGAGGCTTTCAGAGAGTTCTTCAGACCCAATTTTTCTCTAAGACAGGGAGTCATGTGCTGATGAGAGCATGGCCTATTCAATGCCAAAAATTACCAGTGCTCCTTAAAGAAAGGAGAACAACAGAAGGGGACCTCCCTGTTCTTGTCACTGGGGAAAGCTGAAGACTTCCGTCCCCTTTCCTGTTGAGTAATAGAAGACATGGGCCTGCAGAACCCTGTGCCAGTCACTGGTGACTGTGGCCAGAGCTAGATACAGGTCAAGCACAGCAAAAGGAAGAGGATGGTTCTATGTGAAAACGTGCAAAACAAACAATGACACATGCAGGCCAAGGACAGGGAAGCTGGTTGGGATCAAAAAAACAAGGTAACTGAACGCTCATCCTAGCCGAGGAGTGAGGCTTCTTTCCATAGGACAGCACTGGGCACTTCATGACACAGCCCAGAACCTCCCAACACGCCAGCGCTGGAACAGGAACAGCACAGGCACAGTGCTGCTCGGCCTTGCTGAGAGGTGTGGGGAAGGCTGAGCACCCACCTGGCATGGTCCCCCCACAGGCACAGCGAGCAGCTTTCTGCCCTCCGCTCGAGCAGAAGGCGCAGCAGTGAAACACGCCTCGGTGCTCACGGAACTTGCTTTTCACCATCAGAGTGAACGGAGAGCCCTGCAGAGGACAGGCAAGCAGAGAGGCAGCTGCAGTGGATGCTGTCAGATGCCATGACTGCGTTTTCAGAAACCAGCTGGGTGATCCTGTCAGGTACAGGCTCACTAAGCCCAGTATTAAACTGCCAAGTGGTAGAGGCAATCCTTAGGAAGACTTAGAGCAAACACTTAGAAAAGCAGGTAAGAAAGAAGCAGAGCAAAAGAAACAAGAAATGCTACCTGTACATGCTGCCCTTTCACATAGACGCAGACAGCATACAAGCCTGGCTCCTCGGGGCTGTAGGAAACATGGTAGGTCCCATCACCATTATCACACACTGTTGGCTTGACTGAACTATGAAGAGAGAGAAGTCAAAGAGATCAGACTGGCAGAAAATTGCTCTACATGTGAACTACTGTTTGGTCTGTATTTGTGGTCAGCTCCTTATCCTCAGCCTTGCTCAGCAGCTGTGGGTCTAAGCGAGCTTAACAGGATGCCACAAGCAGTGCTCAAGCACCGAGTAGCTTTCACACACACACACCTGCTGCTGCTGGAAGCTGCAGTAACCATACAAAGGAAGTCACACAAAGCTAGCTGCACAGCAAGGATTCGTAGCAACCCGGAGCGCTGAAAGTGCGGAAGATGACAGACAGCACACTTGCAGGCCAGATGATCCTGTCAGATAAGAGCCCTCAGAAATGGGGTAAATTCACAGCTTCAGGGAACAGTTGCCTCCAGAAGAACCCACAAATAAGGCAGGACACAAACAGGGCAGGTTTGAATCACCTGAACCACTGTCACAAACGCATTGACCCCATCTCTTCAACACAACACTCTAAGGAGTTCTAGGTCTCCACCGGTGAACTCTCCCTTTCTAAAGTGACACTCACTGGGTTCCACAAGGAACCCTCCTGGACACAGTGTCAGGGAGAAAGCATCAGCTAGTTTCTTGGGGACTGACTGCCTGCTTTATGGAGAGATGAAAAGAGCTTCCCACAGACAATATCAGGCAGCTCAGCATAGAGAAAAGTGTTCTTCCTACTCCCCACTACATGGCAATTTATAATCTCCCAGATTTGCAGGCTGTATTCCCCACCCCACACCCATTTCACATCAATACAGCTGCCTAGATCATTTCCTGCCATGAACTGCGTGGTGACACATCACCCTCTTCTGTTGCTGCTGTGCCTCAAGCCAGAGCCAGACGGCCTTCAGCAACTGATGTAGCAACGGCGTATGAACAAGAGGGAGAAATTGAGTCCATGTGGCCACAGCGACCTCTACCCTGCAAGCAAAATCCACATAATCCTCCTGCATGCACCCTTTCCTGTGTCATATGTGCACCTAATGAAGGAAGGTCGCTGGAGCAATATGCTTGATCAGAGATGCTCTACTGATAATCATCTGCGCAGCTGTCACTGTTTCTGTACCCCATGTCAAAGCTTCCCCATAGCAAGGAGTTTTAGCATCTTGTCTTCTTTTTCATGAGGCCATCCCACATACAGCACACCCTGGAACAAGTTACACTGACATCTTGCTCCAGCTTCATTGTATATACCGAACAGGTATTTTTCTTAAGAACTGAGCTCCCCTTGGTTCTGCATTTGTGCCTGGTGGCTTTATAGCAGTGAAACATTTCCCAGGCTTTATAGCCTGGTAACAGTTAGAAAATAGTTTTTCTGGTTGGTCATTTTCTTTGTGGAAACACTTAGGTGCTTTCTGCTCAAACACCTCTGAACACATTTAAGTGCTTGACACTTTCAACTACCAGAGCAAACACAATGAAGTCCTGACACAGATTCTTTCTCCAGAACGTGAGCTAGGTATTTTCATGAACTGTCAGAGGTTCCTGGGCTCAGTGGTCTGTCTGTCTGACTCAGTACAGTCATTCTGGGGTTGCTATGTTTTACAGTCCTTAGATGTTAACAAGACCAGGAGCCCTGAGTGTCTACTGGTATGGATGGGAAGCAGCAACAGCTCACTCTACCATCCACTGAGAGGTGAACTCTTTAAGAAGTCTCAATTGACTGAAAGACTCCATATGAATCTGAGCCAACACTGTCAAGCTCCATACGACCAGATACAACCAGTAGGAAGCATTGCTGTACCAGTTGGAAGAACACTAGTGCCTTTTCCCCTACAGATTCTGACCCACATGCTGAAGCACATTCTTCCACCTGCCTAAACAAATAGAGAACCAGGGTAAAGGGGGCAGAAAGGTGAACCCAGTGACTGGGGAGTTCTCAGGTGAAAATACCCACCAGTCCCTCTTCTCCTTGTGGGTGATGATGATCTGCACGGCCTCTCCTCCTCTCCCCATCTGCTCCCCTGTGGTGTCATTGCAGAGCAGGGTAAAGCCAGTCAGTTGGTTCTGGCGTGCGCTGTGGAGATCTGTAAGGCAGAGAAACAGGACCAGAAAGGATGCACAGCAGCCATGACTGACACCTCCCACCTATTTTGCGGTACTGCAGTCCCACCAGAGCACAGTCATGGCTGCTGGGGTGTAAAGCTCTGTCCTCTCACGGGGAAAAGTAACTATATGACTGGGGATCAGGAGAGAGTGCACAGCCATAGGTGCTGAGAGATATCAGACAGGCTTAGCCCGAGGTCTCTATGGACCAGGGTAGTCTTTCTGCCTACCCTTCTGAGCTCAGCTGGCACCTTCTCAGAAGACCTCGAGGTGCACCATGCAACCAGCCCCACTGTGCAGTGTGGAGCCCCAGAGACCTGTTTGGCATGGGGTCCTGGGTCCATCCAATCTGTTCTGTGCAGGCCATTACTGATCAGAGCTCACTGTACTCTGTGGGCTAGTCTGAACATTATCTCTTTGCTGGCCCTACTCCTTAGTAAGCAAATACCCAATTTGCTTAAAATGCTAAACCATTGGTGCCAGTTATTCCCATGGCAATCTCAGCAGAGCTGTAAGAGGAATGAACCCACTTGCTCAGCCACAGAGGGGATCTGCCTGAGCCCGTGCACCACTGCTGTAGCCACCAGAAGAGCACTGTGTGCCACTGCAGGCACCATTCCCATCCCAAATAAGCTAGTCTTTGGCCTATGAGTTGCTCTTTTCACACCTCAGCCCCATGCTGAGGTTAGTGGTGTTGCAGACACCAGCTCCAGTATGCTCTGTACATCTGGACAAGGATAGCTCTCTGGTTCCCTGCCCATCACAGCTCCCATAGACTCTCAGCACACAACACAGACACTACGCCTAGTCAATGCCTGGAGAGCAGGGAGCCAACAGTGCCTTAACTGACAACACTGTGCCTTAAGCACAGACAACAGAGAGGTCACTTCAGGGAGCAGTGTGTTCCCTTTCAGCTGCTGTATAGCACCCCAATACCTTCCCCATGCAGGGTACATCTGGCTGGATCAATCACTTTATTGAGAATGGCCCCAAAAACTTCATAGCCGCAACACTGCCCTGCCCTCTCCTGAGGAGAGAACTGGATCCTGTCGTCCACTGTGGGGTGGGTGTTGTAAGCAATGCTGTTCAGCTTTGCCAGCCGGCTCGCCACCACCCCTTTGGTGATGAGGATCTCCAGGTCTGAGCCACTTGTCAGCAAGCGCTCTGTGAACTCCACGCCTGTCCTCATGTCCAGCAGCAGCTGCTGCACCTGGGCCTTCTGCAAGTGCAGCAGGTTTTCCTTCTGCACCTTCAGGTCCCTCAGCTGCTTCAGCAGACGGTCCCGGTGCTCTTCAATTGCTTTGACATATCCACTGGCAAACAGAGAGATCTCTGTGGCCACGGCCTCTGCCCGACTGCGGACAGCACTGCCCATGTCATCAATCTGGCTCATGACGGTCTCTAGGGCGCCCGTGTGCTGCTGGGTGGTTTTCAGCAGCTCCCGCAGGGCGTCCCCATGTCTGTGGATAACATTGCTGGTGAAGTCATAAGGGTGCTGCTGGTGCCTGTCCAGAACGCAATCCTGGCACACAGGCTGGTCACACTGCTCACAGAACAACCTTAGCTCCTCTGTGGGATGAGTAGGGCAGAAGAGAGGCTTCCCGGCCTGGCTGCAGTCCTTGATGTTCTCCAGCTCAGACACAGTCATGGGACGCTGTCTTCTTCTGCCTCCTAGAAGGGAGCAACCACATACCACTTTATGCATGTGAGATGTGAAATGCAAACATCTAAGATCCCTTGTGAGTGCCAGTCTGTACAGACTGCTAATCACAATGCGTGCTGCTCCCTCCTGTCTCCACCGAAATCCACTCTGGATTAAGGGACTTGTGGTCTCCTGAGGACAAGGCTCCACACAAAAGAGGACAGCATCTGCAAGCGGCTCATTAGAGGCTGCTCTCGGGCTCCTTTGCATGCGGTCAGCACTATTTTCAGACACAAGAATCATGTGCCCCACCATGAACACGCACAGGCTGGGGAACACAGGCTGTCAGGCTGCTACTGCCAGCAGCCCCTTCATGGAGCGTGACAGAAGTGGGATAGTTGCAATTACCCCCAGAGCCCACTGTGACAAAGGCAGCAGGAGGGCAGCGAGCACTGCAAAGTGAGAGCTGGGAGGAGGTGGCTCAACACAGACTTACTCACTGACAGTCACTTCTGGAAAGGAACGGGAGGTGCCAGGCTCCTCAGCCATCAGCCCAACGATTTTCACCAGCTTTAAATTTATGGAGCAAATGAGCTCTAATATTCCTTAGGAGGAAATCTAGTTGAGGCCAGTGACAAAAGACAGTCTGTGATAAAACATTTAATATTCTAAAAATTGAACTCCATTTCCTTCTTTCCACCAGGTTAGGACCTGCTCAGAGGAGACTAAGGATGGGACACAAAGAACCTGTTATGACCCAGACATCCACCACGTCACAGGGCAGCACTCGAATGGGCCTATTTCATCCTATTTTGGACACTGGGAGCTCGAAATCGGGCAGGACATAAAAGGCTTCTCTCCTGCACTAATGACTTCTGGCAGTTGCAATGGGAGCTCCAAGCCATAAGCAAAGAAATACTCCAAGGACCAAGCTCTGTAGAGTTGCTCTGGCAACACAAAGCAACCTCATCACAGGGCAGGACATGGCCCTTACACTATTCCTTTTGCTTCCTGCTAACCTCCCTTGGGTCCAGCACATTTTCAAAGCCTTCCAGCATTACCTGCATAAGACCCTTCAAACTCACATTTCCCTGAGTCCGACCTAAGATTTTTCTCACTTAATTCCCAGAGCACTACAGTGGCACTCAGTTCCTTAGAAATATCCCCTACATGCCAGGAAATAATTTCAGAACAGTTTTCCTTGACCCTTGTTCTGCTCTGCCATCGACTAAAACAGGTGCAAGTCTGCAGATGCTAGTGCATTTCACCCCTGCTGACTAGGGGTGAAAAGATATCGGTAAATACTATAGGAAGTGGGTCATCAGGACAAATTTTCTACTGCTTTATACCTTCTGCAGTTATTTCTGTCAATGCAGCTGACTGCTATTCCGGGTCTTGTTTTATCACTCTTCAGCAGCTTGCATGGGGTATGAAGCATTAGCTAATCAGAATGGTATGCTGAAAATTACAGCCCGGAGTGGAAAGGTAACTAAAAGCCTAAGCTGTTTTACCACAGGCACCAGTATCTGCAGGGGGCTGGGCAGCAAAGAATATGCCTCAGTTCTTTCTGGAGAAAGAATTTGCTAATCAAGTGGAAAGCAGCAGCAAACATGGAAAGAATAGGCTGAGCTGATTAACTCTGGCTAGTCTTACCAGCTGTTTTTCTGACCCTGCCCCTCACCTCCTTGCTTCATAAGGCCATTCAGATTTCCTATCACTTTTCTTTCATGGTGCTGCCTGTTCTTTGACCTGTTCATTAACTACTGTAGCCAACTCCTCTTCAGCTCCTACCTCTGTTGCAGTCACATCTTTTTTCTGCCTTACTGACATGACCCTCTCCGAGGTACACAGCACTCTTCTGCTCTCACTTCTTCACTATTTCCCGTATTCCAACAGAAAAAAAACCTTGCAACACCAGGCACACTGCGAAGTGATAGTGTGACTGCTGCAACAGTGTAACAGCTGTATGCTCCCAGCCCCACAGAAATGCTGAAAACGCACACAAGATACACGGACACAGCAGGTAAGGGTCAGTCATCAGAAGGCAGCGACCACAGTAGTTCAGGCTTGATGGCTTTGAAGTCAGGACTTCCACTTATATTTCACTTCATGTAAGCGTGCCTTTGCGCGTACACATCATAAACATTTTTCGAGGTGGAGAGAGGCAGACCAGCAGCTTAACTTTCCCATTTTCCCGTGAGTGACATGCCCTCTCCAAAGTGGGACAGCATGAAACAGCGGGGCTCTTGCCCTGTTAGGACCCTGCCTGCACTCACACCTGTTGCAGCACTGTCACTGTCAGTCCCCCTGCCAAGCGACGCTAAACCGAGACGCAAACCAGCGACACGGGCAAAGGATGGCCCGATTTTGGGCTTAATGGCTACTCCTGAACAGGGCTGACCGACCCACGCTAGCAGCTTGCCGGTCCCCACCTGAGGATAAAAACCCACAAGGGATTGAACATAGACATGCCGGTTCACTGCTTTGTCTGGCTCTGCACGGGCCCCTGCCTGTCCACTTAGCAGCCCGAAAGAAGGAGACCGCCCCGCACGCCCCGGGCCGGGCCGGGCCTCGCCGCCCCCTCACCTGTGAGCCTGGCAGCAGAAGAGGCAGAGGTCGGCCCCGCAGGTCAGGCACCGCCTCGCAGCCGCCCCATCGGCGCAGAGGTCGCATCCCGCCGCCGCTGCCGCCGCCCCGCCGCGGCTCAGCGCCAGGTAGTCAGGGGTGAGCTGACCGACGCCGCCGGGCGGCAGCGCCACTTCGGCGTCGCACACCGGGCAGAGGACGCTGCGGGCGGCCGCCCGGCCCGGCTGCCCCAACGGCCCGAGCCGCCGTAGGCAGGGCGCGCACAGCGAGTGCAGGCAGGGCAGCAGCCGCGGCGAGACCCAGGGCTCATCGCACACCGGGCAGCGCGGCCCGGACGACATGCCGGGAGGGAGCCCGGCAGCGCGGCCCCGCTCGGCGGCAACGCTCGGCCGGGCATCCCGCCGGGACCGCCGCGCGCCGCCCCCGCGCGCCGCCCCCGGCCGTTGGGCGCGGGCTGCCCCGTTGCTAGGGGCGACGGCGGTTTGAGGAGGGGGGAGAGAAGGGTCGTACGCGAACCGGCTCCTCCCTCAGCCGCCGGCCCCTGTCAGAGGGGTCGGGGCTGCGGTGTGAGCGGCGACGGGTGGCGGTGCGGCAGGGGGACGCCCCAGCCACCTTCCCCGGGACGGGACAGGCAAAGGCGGGCAGAGAGAAACCGACAGCCCGCTTCGTCCTCGTCCGCCTCGCCGAGGCACCGGAGTGCCTTGCCAGCCGCCTCTCGCAGCTCCTATCTTTCCCGTGCCCGCTGTCTGGGAAGCCGCCCCCTTCCCCACGCTGCCGCGGGAGAAGGTGCGTTTCCAGTTCTTCTAGCTCACAACTTCGCCACCGGCCGGAGCCAGCTCTGCAGGCGGCCTCTCAGCGGCCTTTGCAGGCTCTTGGCCTGCCTGGGTTTTCTTTCTGGTCACCTCTGCTGAACAACCGAGGAGCAATCTGAGTGAAACTTGAACAGAAATAGCGCGGGGCTGCCAGGCTTCCCCGTGGCTGCCCAGAGACTGGCTGATGACTCTACTGATTCACGTTGCCTGGGAATTACAGATGGCGTAGAAGGCAGGCTTTGAGATCAGAACGCCTGAGGTACTCAGCTCCTTCTTTGCCTCAACCTTTAATAGTAAGGTCGGATGTTCCTTGGGCTGATAGGGAGGGGAAGCAGAACAAAGCTCCCATGGTCAGTGTGGAAATGGTTATTGATCTACTTGGCCAGTTTAGACATCCACAAGTCAATGGGGATGGATGTGATCCACCCAAGGGTATCAAGGGAGCTGGCAGATGTGCTAGCCAAATCCCTCTCCATGATCTACCAGCAATCCTGGCAGACTGGGGCAGTTCCACCCGACTGGAGGCTGGCAGATGTTACACCCGTATATAAGAAGGGTCTGAGGGAGGATCCAGGGGAATACAGGCCTGTCAGTCTGACCTCAGTGCTGGGGAAGATCACAGAGAGGGTCATCTTGGGTGCTATTGTGCAGTACATGTGTGATGGCCAGGGGATCAGGCCTAGCCAACATGGGTTTACAAAAGGGAGATCCAGTCAAACTAACCTGATCTCCTTCTATGACAAGGTGACCTGCTTAATGGACAAGGGGAAGGCTGTGGATGTGGTCTACTTGGACTTCAGTAAAGCCTTTGACACCGTTTCTCACGGCATTTCGATGGAGAAACTGGCTGCCACTGGCCTGGACAGGTGGAACCTCAGCTGGGTTAGAAACTGGCTGGATGGCCGGGCCCAAAGGGGGTGGTAAATGGAACAAAATCCAGCTGGAGGCCGGTCATGAGTGGCGTCCCCCAGGGCTCAGTCCTGGGTCCAGTTTTGTTCAACATCTTTATCAATTACCTGGATGAAGGGATTCATCACTCAGTAAGTTTGCAGATGACACTAAGCTGGGAGGAAGTGTTGATCTGCTTGAGGGTAAGGAAGCTCTTCAAAGACACCTGAACAGACTGGACTGATGGGCCAACAGGATGTGGTTCAACAACGCCAATACAGAGTGCTGCACATGGGACATAACAACCCCATGCAGTGCTAGAGGCTCGGGGGAGACTGTCTGGAGAGCTGTCAGGCAGAGAAGGACCTGGGGGTGTTGGTTGACTGCTGACTGAATATGAGTCAACAGTGTGCCTAGGTAGCCAAGAAGGCCAACGACATCCTGGCTTGTATCAGAAACAGCATGGCCAGTAGGTCTGGGGAGGTGACTGTGCCCCTGTACTCGGCATTGCCAAGGCTGCACCTGGAGTGCTGTGTCCAGTTCTGGGCTCCTCACCATAAGAAGGACATTGAGGTCCTTGAGCAAGTCCGGAGAAGGGCAGCCAGGCTGGTGAAGGGGCTGGAGGGCAAATCATATGAGGAGCAGCTGGGGGAGCTGGGGGTGTTCAGCCTTGAAATGCAGAGGCTGAGGGGAGACCCTATCACTGCCTACAACTACCTGACAGGAGGTTGTAGAGAGGGGGAGATGGTCTCTTCAGCCAGGTGACAGGAGATAGGACAAGGAGAAATGGCACAAAGCTGTGCCAGGGCAGGGTCAGATTAGTTGTTAGGAAAAATTTTTTACTGAAAGAGTTGTTAGGGCCTGGAACAGGCTGCCCAGGGAGGGGGTTGAGTCATCTTCCCTGGATGCATTTAAAAAAAGGGTAGATGAGGTACTTAAGGATATGGTTTAGCATAGGCCAGGAACAGTTGGATGCCATGACCTTAAAGGTCTTTTCCAACCTTGTGATTCCGTGATTCTGTCATTGAAGTCCTGCCTGAAGCTCCTTGGACTTTGACAGTATCTCTACAATTGCTTGTATAGATCAGACTATACAATCAGTCTGATTTGTAAGCTCCTCAAAGAATGAAATAAATTTTGTTTTGGTTTAGTTGTGGGTTGTTTGGGTTTTTTTCCCAAAAACGTTTTTTTCTATAAAAAACCACGTTAACAAGCACTAATGATACTCATGTAAGTTGCTGCGTTCAGCACCCTTATGACTGAACTCTGTTCCAGCTTCTCCCTTAGTGTCTGTTGTACCATGGCTATCTTACCTGACCTATTCTGCTGACCCTTTTGGATGCCAACATGACATGAACGCAATTTGAGACTTCTGGATTTTAAGCTCCTTAAGTTGTATTAAAAATCAATAAGCAAAAAAGATCTCTGGCCAGGTTTTTTGAGGACTGCTGAATCCAAAATATCTAAACCTACTACCTGTAAATACTTAATCTGTAACAGATGTCAGCACCACCCTATCACAGAATCACAATGTTGGAAAAGACCTTTAAGGTCATCACATCCAACCATTCCTGTCCTGTGTTAAACCATATCCCTAAGTACCTCATCTACCCTTTTTTAAAACACATCCAGGGATGGTGACTCAACCCCCTCCCTGGGCAGCCTGTTCCAGGCCCTAACAACTCTTTCAGTAAAAAATTTTTCCTAACATCTAACCTGACCCTGCCCTGGCACAGCTTTGTGCCATTTCCCCTTGTCCTATCTCCTGTCACCTGGCTGAAGAGACCATCACCCACCTCTCTACAACCTTCTGTCAGGTAGTTGTAGGCAGTGATAAGGTCTCCCCTCAGCCTCCTCTTCTCCAGGCTGAACACCCCCAGCTCCCTCAGCCACTCCTCATATGATTTGCCCTCCAGCCCCTTCACCAGCCTGGCTGCCCTTCTCTGGACTTGCTCAAGGACCTCAATGTCCTTCTTATGGTGAGGAGCCCAGAACTGGACACAGCACTCGAGGTGCAGCCCCGGATGCATACTGGTTTGGCACAGGCATTGTCTTCTTCATGCAGTGCACCCAAACATGGCTGTGCCTTTTACGCTGTATTATGAGACCAAGGTTTTAGTCCACAATCAAACATTCACAACCTTGGAGCTGATGAGAGAAGAAAGATGTTCCAGCAGCTAATCTACTTCAGGTTACTGCTAGGGAGGGAAGTGGTTGCTGTGGAGGTTACAGAGGACAGCAGTTGCAGCAATTGTGGTATGAGATGGCTTGATAACAGTATTAGATATTGTGGCAGAGAGGAATGACTGGTTCTCTTAATCGTGGTGGTGGAAGGAATAGCAAGTGACACTGTAAGCAGGGGTGTGGGAAGAAAGCAGTGGAAAAATTACAGTACTGCTCTTGCACAGAAAAGGCAAGCTGCCCAGAGAACAGCAGCGTCTTCCATTGCCCCAGAGAAATGGTGACATAGGCTGTGGCTGGCAATTGCCGGGAAAATCTGAGCTTCCACCCCACCTGATCTGATCTGAGCATTTGCCCTAAGGCTCATCAGTTTAAACACCGGACAGATCACTGCTGAGTGATGTCTCCACGAGTCATTAGCACGAACATTAGAACTCTAGAGGAAGTGACAGTGAGATGGGCTGGAGAGAGTGGCATGAGAGCCCCATGAGACTGTCCTGGTTTCACCCCGGCTGTGGGCTGAGATCCACGCAGCTGCCTGCTCCTTAAAGTTTACTAAGATAACAGAAAGATAAAATATAACAATGCTAACAGGACTTTAGAGCAAAAGAATATGGAACTCTTGATCCCCAATGCAGTTTCTCCCCGAACCACACAACTCAGGCCGGACCACCCAGAGCTGTCCCGGAACCCGACCGTCCCCCCAAGCAGCACGCGTCCCGCCACCGCCCCTCTTCTTCCTCCCCTCAGCCCCCCCGTTATCCTGGGCAGGACGTCATTGGCATGGAATACTCTCTTTGGCCCATCTGGGTCACCTGTCCTGGCTTCGCCCCTCCTTTCTCATGAATAGAGAAATAGAAGAAGCTGAGAAAGTCCTTGACTGTCTGACTGCAACTAAGAACATCAGGGTGTTATCAGCACTGCTTTCATTTTAACTCCCAAACACAGCATTCCATCAGCTGCTACAAATGAAGTTAACTCTATCCTGACTGAAACCAGGACAGAGACTCAGAGAAAGAAAAGAGAAGCAAAAATACGCTGTGGAGACTAACCCAGTGGCCTGCGACAGAGGAGCTGCATTAGTACAAAAACTCACCCTTTGGTTTTGGCTACTTTCCCTATAATACTGCTTTCTTGGCAACTGCCAGTTTAGCAGAGGAAGCCCATATGCCACCAGGTCCTAACTTGTGGAAGGCAACTCAGCAGACATGTACACTGGCACCCTGTGAGTATCTTCCAGAAACACTGGGCTGCAAAGCACTGCAGGAATTGGATGGGGAAGCCCTCCCCCGTCTGAGGTTATTCAGAGTTTGCCTCCTAACTGGACAGGACAAACCAGAAGTAAGAAAAATGAACGTGTTAACTTGAAAACACCCACGGCCATAGAGGAGCGGGGTTACAAAAATAAAACCATGAAAATGTGCCATTAAAATGACACTGAGTGATAATGTTTTCCTTTTCCCACCTTTCACAACAGTGGAATGATGGCTAATTACCCTCATTTGACCCACGATTTACTTTACTTCACACTCACTCTCCTGCTCCCATACAAAGAAGTCTGTCAGAGCCCTCTCAGGACACTTGCCCTGGGTGACCTGTTTAGCACACTTTCCCTGGCAGCTCTTTCCTCTTTTTCCTGTTTATCTGCTTCTCCTCACTTCCTACCATTAAGCACTGGATCATCACACAGGGATGTGGAAGATTCGATGGTTTCCTTCCCCCTCCCTTCAAGAACTCCTGATTAATGCTTCTATTGTATTTGCTGATTAGCCCATTCTGGGAAAAGCTTTATTCTGCCTTCCTGTTTATATATTTTTTAAATAAATATTAATAAAACCTTTTATATGGCATACTGTCGTGGTTTCACCCCGGCTGTGGGCTGAGATCCACGCAGCTGCCTGCTTCTTAAAGTAAAAGAGCAGGGGAAAAGGAAAAAGGGAGGAAAACAAGGGAAGGGAAAAGGAAGGGGCAAATAACTCCAAAACCAAGAAACTAAGAGGCCCGTGGGTTGGGATAAGGATAGTTTACTAAGAGAACAGAAAGATAAAATATAACAATGCTAACAGGACTTTAGAGCAAAAGAATATGAAACTCTTGATCCCCAATGCAGTTTCTCCCCGAACCACACAACTCAGGCCGGACCACCCAGAGCTGTCCCGGAACCCGACCGTCCCCCCAAGAAGCACGCGTCCTGCCACCGCCCCTCTTCTCCCTCCCCTCAGCCCCCCGTTATCCTGGGCAGGACGTCATTGGCATGGAATACTCTCTTTGGCCCATCTGGGTCACCTGTCCTGGCTTCGCCCCTCCTTTCTCATGAATAGAGAAATACGAAGAAGCTGAGAAAGTCCTTGACTGTCTGACTGCAACTAAGAACATCAGGGTGTTATCAGCACTGCTTTCATTTTAACTCCCAAACACAGCATGCCATCAGCTGCTACAAATGAAGTTAACTCTATCCTGACTGAAACCAGGACACATACCCAAAATCTTTAACGCATTATTTTCTGTCCTCTTTGTGATTAGTGTGGGTATAAACCACTCATTACATTTGGGATGGGACGCCTCATGCTTCCCTGGGCCTACCTACTCTGTTAATTTTAGGGAGCTGTTTCTGCTGCGACTGAGAAGGTGGTGACACCAAAGTCATTAGTGAACAGCACCTCGAGGAGCAGGCGTGCAATCCCTGGGCTTGCAGAAAAGTCCAAGGTGCCTAAGGATGACAAAGCAGCTCTGACAGTTACGGAGACAGAAATGGTGAGAAATCTTGCTGACAGGAAACAGAGAACCTGTCAAAGTGCCACGGCCTGGGTTAGCGGCAGCCAGAGTAAGGTGGAAAATGGCTGATCTGGGGAGTCTGCAAAGAAAACAGAAGTGGAACAGACAGTTGGCTGCTCTCCAGTTGATCAGCAAGTCGAGTTTTACTGTGGATTTGACAGCCCTGGGAGCTACTCTGTTCTAGACACTTCTCTGAAATAGGCACAGCCGCCAGGCTGGTCTTCCAGGCATACTTGACACACCGTTACTTGTTTCCGTGTTGTCTGTTCCCCAGCCACTCAGCACACCCCTCTTCCAGTTTATTACAACCTCACCTTCAAAATCCAACAAAAGTTTTACTAATGTCCCCAAGCTGGGCAGAATCTCTTCATTTTTTAGCTCAACATGCATTTAAATTTATGTGGCACTTGACTTGTGGGAGGAGCATTTCCATCCTGTTCTTTCACCTACTGGTCCGAGAGTCTAATATTATCAGCCAGCTTACCAAGGCACTGGTTTACCAAGACTGGTGTCTTCTCAAGGACTCTCAGAGTGTGAGCACCCATATTTAGCCCACTTGAGGCCAGCCAGAGCTTGGGCATCCTTCACCTTCTGGGGAGCCTGGGCTGCCCACAGTGCCAAGGTCCATCTGAGAAGGATGCCGTGCCCAGCTCACCTGTCTTTGTTAGCCCTGTGGTATGCTTGTGAAGATGGTGGGACCGGAGGGTTGCAATCTCAGACATGCCTATGGACATGGAAGACAAATGTATGAAGCTGCCTCTTTCTCCTTACACCAGAGCACATCCAAGCTTGCCCCTCAGCAAAAAGTGTGAAGCAGGTTTAGACCTGGTAACGGGCCTGTGGTTGGGTATAATATATATGGCATTAATGTGAATGAGGCCATCCCAACTCCAGGTTTTGTGTGTTTGATGTCATAGATTCATAGACTGGTCTGGGTTGGAAGGAACCCCACGGATCATAGAGTTCCAACCCCCTGCCACAGGCAGGGCCACCAACCTCCAGGCCTGGAGCTACACAAGGTTGCCCAGGGCCCCAGCCAACCTGGCCTTGAGCACCTCTAGGAACGGGGCATCCACCACCTCTCTGGGCAGCCTGTTCCAGCACCTCACCACTCTGTGTCCCAGACACAGGTTTTTGTGTGTGCCTACTTCTAAAGAAAATGCCTTCGGTTTGGTTCATGTGTCCCTATCTCAGCCCAAACTTCAGGGCTGGGTTTGCACCCCCTTTGACTCCTGCAGCAGCCTAGCTGGATGGTGCCTTATTTGTGGTGCCCTGCAACTGTCGCTTTTTCTTCCTTCTCTGCCAGGTGGTGAAGGTCACTCCCATCAGAGATGATGGAGTAGGACCGCTCTCCAACGTGTGGGGATCAAACTGCAATGAGTGAGTCTGCTCTCAGAAAAGGAGACACCATCTGTCTGGGCCCAGAGGGCACACGAGCACATTGCCCCAGGCCAAGGCTCACATGACACCATTTCTGCAAGCTGACAGCATGGAGGAATGTGACAGCTGTTGCAGAAAGACAGCACTGATGTCCTGCTTGGGAACACTGCCTGGGGTGGAGAGGGAGGATGTCTGCCCTGGGATCTCTCACAGACTTTCTACAAGGCATTTCTGGGGGTACTTGCTCTTTGGAGAAACTCCTTCACTACCAAACATCTCCCTTCACACATAGACGCATCCACTCTTTTTAAGATTTGGTAGTAGCTTTTTCCTTTCCAGTCTGGTGTTGAGTTTAAGGGATTAAACTAAACTGAAATTCAAGACATGTAAGCCCAAGACTCTTCATTTCCATGCCAGACTCTGAGTACATTTCCCTAAGCTGCTGTGACACATCAAACCCACGCTCCAGCAGAAGGACATAAGCCATTGCAGTGTGACCTGAGAGAAGTGAAAGAAGCTGGCAAGAAAACAGCACACCTGGCAGACTAAACCTGTGTCACTCACTGACTACTGGAAGAGACACAAAAACCACACACTGATGCTTGGCATAACCCCGAAATAAGCAAACTGGAAGCTGACAGGGTACAGAGACCTGCTAACACATGAAACACAGAAAACAAGCAGCAAAACAGATGGTTGGATCTCTCCTGTCATCTACATGTGCATCAGGAAACACAGAGTTCAAGGTGGTCAAGCAGCATCTCTTTTGGCTGGCAGTGGTTCTCTGAAGACAAAAGCAGCCACGGCTAAAACACCTGGTGATGCTGCCTTTGTGCGGATTTGTTCTCGCTGTGGCTCCCGACCAGGCATTCTTTTCAATTCTCCCTGCAGCTTTCCAGCCACCTGCTGCCACTTTCAGCTTTCTGCCTGATATATATATATCTATATATATCTATATCTATATCTATATCTATATCTATATCTATATCTATATCTATATCTATATCTCCTTTTTAATCACTCCAGAATCCTGCCTGCATTTTTTAAAGGAAGATGAAGCAGGATTTTTTTCAAGATTGGCTTTCAAAGGAAGCAAGTTTTATGTGATCTGCCAGGCCAGTTATCTGTTTAACTGAGGTAAAACTTGAGCCATGCTTAAGACAGGGGAGATGAGCTGAATTATGTTCCTACATACAAATAAAGATTGATAATTAAGACACTAAATGCTCACACTGAGAAGACAAAAGAGCCATTCTTCTGTCCCTTCACTGCTGGGACCATGAGGGACATGAGGCTATTACAGTAGGATATTACGGGGAGTACAGCTATTGTGGTGGTGAGGGGTAGCTAGAAAAATGGGGCAGAACTGAATGAGTTCAGCTCATTCGGGGGTGGGTGGGGACGGTGTGGAACAGATCCTGCAGCAGAGACTGTCTGCAGGGGGAGCACTTAGTGTCAGTGCGCCTTCTGCTGGGGTCACTAAAGGAGCATCCCCACCTGCAGCCCCCTGCCATGGCCTTCTGCCTGCGCTATGGCCCCACAGGCTAAGTACAGCTTCTGTGTGTGCACAAGCAGAACCGTGTCAGAACAGGACTTTTTCTATACCACAGGAAACAAAAACCTGCCCTCGCTGCGGGGCAGTGAGAGCAGGGACCTCACTTAGATGAGGTTTGGGGACAGCGTGAGACCTGGCAAAGCAGTGATTTCATGCATACATATACGTGTGTGTGTGTGTGTGTGTGTGTGTGTATATATATATGTGTAAACGACAACCTGACTGCCCAAAGGAAACCGCAGCAGGTTCACAGGAGGACTACCGCCCTGCAGGAGCGGCTATCAGCCTAACGACAGTCATTGTTTTATTTCAGATGGGTACAGGCCAGCCGCAGTTGTGCAGAGCAGGCCAGCCTGCCTACCCTATTTGTTCCCAGGCAGGAAAGCTTGAGTTGAAGCTTGAGTTGGTGAGCACTCATCTGCATTCAGCACAGCTCTCCTGCTTCCTTTATTTGCTTGACTTGCCCCAGGCTCCTCTTCCCTAATTCACCCAGGTCCTTTCTTGTGCACAGCACCCAGTCCTGCTTGGACTGCTGCCTGGAAAGCAGACTGCTCGTGCAGGGGCAACCCAAACTCTATTTTCCTAAGTCGGCTGCTGTTGAGACCTTCTGTTGTGGGGCAGGGGGAAGACAAGGGAAGGAATACAAGCAGTGTGTTTTTCACTCAGGTGTCCCAGCAAGGATTTAGGCTGCCCTGGATCACCTCTTAACTCCAAGATGGCTCTTCTTAAGCACCTCACTGCCTACCTCAGAAACTCAGGTGCCGTGCAAAAGAATACAGAGGAGGGACAGACCAGCTCTCACGGAGAGGGAGAAGCTTTTTGCTTTTGTTAAGCTTCTGCTGAAACTATGCCTTGCAAGCCCACCACCCCCCCGCCCTTTCCTTCTTGGTTACATCTCAGTTGCACCCAGCAGTTCTCAAGAAGACAGGGCTAGGCGGCAGATTGTGACTAATTCTTTAGGGTGAAGTAACTGTACTCTTCAGCCCGGGGCAGGGGAGAAGCCCTGGCAGCTCTTCAGCTCACCTCCACCCTACCCAGAGAAGAGTCCACTTCTTTGCAGCAAACAGAGGCTGCTATCTGCAATCTGCAGTCATGCAGTCTGTTGGGCTGTGCCTTTCCCTGCCTTGAAGGGATGGGTGAGAATCACCTCTGTTTTCTGGGCTCAGGAGAGGCTCTCCTGAGGCATTTCACTCACTTAGATGTCCAAGAAGTGAAATACAAGGAATATATAGTGATACCCCTACCTGCCTGCTATTAGCTCAGGAAAGAGATTCTCTTCTGAGATTTGTAGGTTTCTCTTCTGCATTAAGCAAAGCACACTCCTCCCCACACACACACCATTAGTACCGCTGTGTTCAAGGGCCACAGAAGGGAAGACACAAAGGCTTGGGACGGGACCATGCAGAAGACAGGTAAAGTCAGGTAAAGGCAGCTGCCAGGATGGGGTGTGCTCCCCTCAACAGCGGAAACATATATATCATGACAATTTCCTTGATCAAAACTTGTGCTGCCACTCAAGGTGCACCCCTTTCTATGGTGCTGGGGTACCACATCTCTGAGACCAGGCCACAGGCGAGACAGTGTTACGCTGGGACTAGGAAACATGGAATTTTCCACAGTTTTCCTAGTTAAAAAATTGGATAAGAAAGCCTTAAGAGACCCATGGATTTCTCAGGTACTTTAGATAACAAACACTATGTAGAACTGTGATGGTTTGAGCCCTGGCCAAAGGCCAGACGCCCACCAAAATCAGTCTGTTACTCCCCTTCTTAGTTGGATAGGGGAGAAAAAAAAAACATAACTGGGCGGCTCAAGAGACAAACTCGTTAATGACGCGGGCAAAACAGACTCAACATAGAGAGCAGAAGAGAAAAGTTATCTAATTTATTACACCACGCTAAAGAGAAAACAGTGAAAAAAAAACCAGAGTCAGGAGTGCAACCAACAATCTTGAAACAAATGCAAACCAGGCAAACACTTTTCCCCCCCACTCCCTCCTTAGCAGGCTTTAGTTAGAAGTTTGCTCCCTTCTTCCCTCCCGGTCGCAGCCCAGGAGGGGCAGGGACTGGGGAAAATGGGGGTCTTGGTAACACCTTCCCCCCACCCCTCCATTCTAAAGCAGACTTCCCTTTCAGCCATGATTTTGCTCCCTTCTTCCCCTCTCCTGCTCGCAGCACAGGACAGGGGGGCAGGGACTAGGAGATGGGGGCTTCAGTCAGTCCCTTGCAAGATGGTTTCCTTCTCGGCCGGGATGGGGGCATCCATTCCACACAGCCTCCCCCTGCTGCACCGTAGGATCTCACCCACAAGAGCCAGTCCTCCAGGAACTTTCTCCAAGGTAAATCTCTTCCCACCGGGCTTCATCTCTGCTCTGGCAGGCAGCAACAAATCACAGTGTCTCTCAGTCCCAGTCCTCCACGGGGCTATAGGCCTCCTCCAGCAAACCTGTTTCATTCATCTCTGTAGGTCGCTTGTGCTGGTAGGGGCTCATCCCAACGTCAGTCACGGCATCTTCTCTATGTCTCCTCCGGCTCCATCCAGCGTGGAGCCGAGCCTCTCCACCGGGCAGGTCGGGTCTCTGCCTCCTCCATGGCTCCTTTCCTCCGGCTACTCCAGGTGCTTCTGCTCGGGCTGCAGGGGCAAACTCGCCTGGGTACCTGGGCGCGCCTACTCCTCCCCCAGCCTTCCCGGCCTTTTGTGTCTGTCAACTGATTACATTCACATGCAAATATACATCACAATTCCCTTAATGGGCCAAACTTTGCGGTCTTCCTGGCACTCCAAGTTCTGGTTGGAGTCTTTGTCTCCCATATGTGATTCCCACAGGCGCTATAAGCAGGCCTGCAGAAGATTCCAGCAGCCATTTTCTGCCGGACCTGGCCCTCTCAGTAGAACTGCAACAAGAACTCTAAACATCATTTATGTGTGAAGAATTATTCTCATGCCTCTTCCCACAGAGACTGTTCTGGCCCCTGACCGCAGTCCCAAAGCAGCAAAGCTGGCACTGCGGCAGCTGCATGCCTCCCTGCCAACCTGCATGTCCTTGTTCTCTGTATCCAGATTTGTTCTGTTTATCTCATCCCACATTTAGGGTTTTACAAACCCAGAAAGAGCCTGTGGAATGGGCAGCCACATGTGTGTCTGCATTTTCATCGTGTGTAAGGAGAAAAGGCATTCATAGAGCTGTAGGTGCTGGCCCCAACAGGCAGCCCTTGGTCTTCCCTAAGGGGAAGTGACCCTGAGGGAAGCTTTCCCTTAGGGAAGTGAGCTAGGTGCCATGCACAGAACAGCAGAGAAGTTCCAGCTTCCAGGCACTTCTGAGCTCTGCTTATCAGAAGCAACACTGCTGGCTCAACTGAAAAAGGCCCAACAACAAATAGCTTAAGAATCATTTTAATGAGACAGCATAATCTTATGTCCCTCCAGATGCTGTGAGCCCCAGATTCATGCAGCATCAGATAGACCCGGGATGGATTTCTCCCATGGCACACTCCACAGATCCCATCCCTAGAGAGACTCCTTTTTGGTCAGTGAAGCTATTAATATTTCTTACAAGAAAAAAAAATACAAAGAGATGTTTATGTAGAAACTTCCTGCTGCACTGTCAGGTAAAGGCAGCAGGCAGATGGTGCACTCACCAAGTGGGACCTGCCTGCAGCTCTGCTGTTTGCAGGAGCTGAGCCTGTCCTGCGTCTTGAGACAGCCTGAAGGCCGCCCTGTACACCAGCCAGCACAGCACACAGCAGCAGCCTAGCACAGGCTTGCTTCTGCTCAGGTTAACCACTACATGGACACATTATGAGAAATATTTTTCTATCCAGTAGATCTGTTTCTTTAAACTTTGTCTGTCCCTCTGTCCATGTCCCTAGAGGCACAGCTCTATCTCCATGGCAGGCTAAAAGCGCAAGCCTGAATGCTCAAGCAGAAAGTCTTGTTTGTTGAACACTGGGTTCAGTATGGGCTGTGCATCTAGCCTCAGCAGTGTACAGCATTTCCTTTCAAAGGCACAAAGTAAGTCGTGCCTGCAGAACTTAGAATCATAGAATGATTAGGGCTAGGAGGGACCTTAAAGACCATGGGCAGGAACACCTCTCACTAGACTATGCTGCTCAAGGTTCCATCTAACCTGGCCTTGAACACCTCCAGGGAGGGGGCAGCCACAGCTTCTCTGGGAAACCTGTGCCAGCACCTCACCCCCCTCATAGTGAAGAATTTCTTCCTAATAGCCAGTCTAAACCTACCCCCTTCCTATTTAAAACCATCCTCCCTTGTCCAGTCACTCCATGCCCTTCAAAAAAGTCCCTCCCCAGCTATCCTGTACCCTTCAGGTACTAGAAGGCCACTGTAAGATCCCCCTGCAGCCTTCTCTTCTCCAGACCCAACAACCGCCCTCTCTCTTCCCTCTAGAAACTGGAACAAGTGGGTGTAAACTTAAAAACAAAAAGCAAGATCTTGATTGGGACTTCATCTCTTTGCTCCTCACCCTCAGCTATTTATCAACTATTTAATATTTCAGAACCAAAATAAAACTCAAACAAGGTGACACATTGCACAGTCTCCTTCATGTAACTGCAGAAGAATTAGTGACTATGAAAGAGGAAACAAGCAAAAACCCACAAAAAACAAGTTTTCCCATTTCCAAAAATAAGATGAAACCACTATTTAGAGTGAAGTTTTTAGTTTAGAATTTTGCAGTCAAAACATGTATTGGAAACTTCCCCGTGCTAACCCAGAGAAACATTTCCAAAGGGAAACCAATTCCTATGTGCAACACCTGATAAAAGAGGAGGGCAAAAGAAAACAAAGGCTGCAGCCCTTCCCCCGTGCCTGCTCTTTACTATTGTGCTTACCCTGGTCTGTGGCCAAATGTCCTTCTGCTGACACTCAACACAAAAAGAAGGAACACGAAAGGCCTGCAAAAAAAGGAAGCAAGGCAGTAAAATGTTTATCATGCAGAGTCAGAAAGTCATTGGCAATAAAACACAGATAACAAATGCCCTGGAACTAGATACCAGCCTTCCTGTGATTTATCATAATTGAAAAATAAAGATCCAATGAAGACCTAGAACTTTCTCCTTCATCTGATATGAAGAAAGAGATGTGTTACTGGTAGTGAGAGCTGCAGTTTGTTGTTAGCTCTAGAACATGCCAACACAAAAAACCTGAAACAAACACCTCAGCAAGCAACAACTCAACTCAACTCAACTCAACTCAACTCAACTCAACTCAACTCAACTCAACTCAACTCAACTCAACTCAACTCAACTCAACTCAACTCAACTCAACTCAACTCCCCTTCCCCCATCAGTAACATGGCTTCTGAGCAACAGGCTTTATAGAAGCCTGTGGAGCTCAACTCCACCTCAGCTGCAGCAGCTCTTTTAGCCAGGCTAACCACATCACTGCAGAGTGGCACCTGGGCTGGTTTGCTGGGCAGAGAGGAGAGTCACTCCCCTGCTAACGTGGCTACATGGCTTTTGGGAGCCAGGCTGGAGCTCTGCACTGCATGGTCCTACTGCTTCAGGTGGCCACAGGCTGGGGGCTTTGCACCACAGATGCTGTTTGATGGGGCAGTGGTTTTAGGGAGTTGCTAGTCCTGACTTTGAAGCCAGACCTGCTGTCAAGTCCTGAACCTGGGTTCTGTTGATCTCAAAGAGACTCGTATTTCATTAACAACACAAAGGAAATCCAGCAGTATTTCTCATCTTAGGGAGTTTTTAGACTGGAATACAGCTAGATGACTCAACTTACAGTTATTTGGTAACAATTCCACATTAAGGAAACCAAAATAACTCAAAAGATAAATTCCAATCTGTATTCCAAAAGGAGATGTCAGACCAAGTGGTTATGGAGCATTTGTAGCAGCTGTTGGCTTGGAGGAATTCAGAAGCAACAGGATTAAATGTTGGGCGCTATGGGAGTGCAAGTCTATGGCAGCCTTGGCATTCCTGCTGAATCAGTGATATCAGACATGATGTATCAGGGCCTCACTGCCTCTGTATAAGTCAGGGGACTGCTGCCAAGCAATTTTAACTGTTACTTCATAAAATACAGGACTGTAAGCCTTCTTCATTTCCCAGAGTTAACACTGGAAAAACAAATCACAGAAGATTTGAACAGGTCCTGTTCTGAATTCCTCATTTTTTAGGGTCCACCCTTAAGCCAGCTGACATTTGCTCTGCCCAGGCCTAGGGGAAGCTTCCAGTAGCTTCCCACAGAAGCCACCCCTGCAGCCCCCTTCTCCACTGGAACCCGTGTCCATGCAAACCCACAAGACTCCATTATGCTTCTGCCCAGGTTTACTACAATGTAAGGAACAGACACGTAAGCATTTCCTCACAGATTTTATTGTCAATTGTTAATAATAAAATGACTACTTTAAAAAGTCAAATAAAAACAATTTAAAAATGGTCATTTGAGTATTATACACACACATACACGCCCCCAAACCCAGCACAATACAATTGCCTTTGTGTCAGTTTTCTATTGTATCAAAGAGAGCTTACTTTAGTACATAGCAAATAGAGATTCTGATTTCAATGTCAAAATAGTCACTTTATATTCACTATAAATATATTAAATGAGTTTTTTAAAAAGCAATCCTCATGTCCAGGTGTAAACCCTGGTATCTTAACTGCAGAGAAGACACAGCTTTTGGGAGCAACTGTAAGCCACAGACAGAATAAATCCTTTCTGATGCAAGTTCTTATCCAGCAGGAATAGACTGGCTTCCAAATCTCCAGGCTGCTTTTGAACATAGGTACATTCCCTCACCTGAGTTTTTCTTGGGTTTTTTCATTCCCCTATCTTGCACAAGTCCATGTTCCTGAAAGTCACACGTGCGTTTTCAAAACCTTCATGTCTTCAGCTTATCTAAGACAGGTACCAGATGCTCATCTGTATTGCTACAGCAGCCTGAGTTTACAATCTTGTGAGGGATTTAAGTCAGTGAAAAGGTGTGACGTCACCACAGCATGTCCAGTTCAGAAACTCATTTCCAGGACTTCCTGTGTGTATGGCAGAAACACACCAGCCATATGGACCTTTTTGAACTAATGGCACTGACATGAAAACAGAGTTAAACTGTATATCCAGAGAGGGGGACACCTGGGATCTAACTGTGGTTCATTTAAAAACAACAAAGAGATTTGGGTGATAATTCCTTTACATAATGTGCATTGACAATGCAAACCAGCCTTCTTCTTTTTGCTTTTCCACCTGCAAAAGAAGAGACCAGTTAAAATTCACACATGATAAAGTTCCCATGGACTTGCTAGTCAGTGCTGGCTTGCGTAGGATCAGTACTGTATCACTTCAATGATAGGCAGCAACTGCCTGCCATCAGCACCATGGAGGGGGTCTACTACCGACCTTAGGCACCTAGTGTAACCCACATCTTCCGTAAGTGTTCCAAATTTCCCCTCTGGGGATGTATACTACACCATCAGGATAGGGAGCCTTGGACCCTCACTTGGTTTCTCTTTATCGCTCCTAATTGATTTTGGACATCGGGAAAAGACAGTATTAGCATCTCCTCATGGTTGTTTTCAAGCATATAAACAGATCTGTGACTGGTTTACCAGACTGCACTGCTGCCTGAAGTTCCCCGTGAAGCCATCTTACTCTAGTCTAGTCTCCTCTGCGCATCAGGCATTGAAATCTAGATTAGGGATTTTTTTTTCTTCACATTCAGATTTATTTACCCTTCCCCAAATGACTTGTGCAGTGGGCAGGGAAGGATTTGCCTGCCTGTGGCTCTACCAGTACACCACCAAGACTACGTGAAATTCTCTGGCGGCACCGTGGGCGACGGGCAGAGGTTTGGATTTCTAACACATGAAGATGCCACAGCAGAAAGCAGAGTCACAGGATTATTCACCTGTAACAGCTCTGTGACAGCAAACCACTCCTGTCACTAGCACCTGGGTCTCCCCTTAGTAGTTGTCCAGAGTCCAACCTGCCGTGAATCAATTGCTATTAGCCCCAGAAGATTTAAGGTAGGACAGAGCTCTCTCCCCTTCTTTACCTGTCATTATAGGACATCGCAGTCAAGCTCTGGCTGAAGATTTTTCAGTCTTACCTTTGGCCTTTGGCTGACAGGAGTTAATTTCACGCTTTCTGACGCTGCACTTAGGGGCGAACAAGGTTTGCTAGAGTCTCCCACAGACCTGGAGGCATTCAAAATGAGGTTGGAGAAGTGAAAAAATGGAAGTGACTTTAGACATCTCAGACCCTGAGTTAGGACCCCTCATCATTACTCTTCGACAGCCCACATCACCCGTCTTACATCACATTACAAGTATTTTAAATACAAACAACTGAAGGTGTGAAAAAGCTCTTGGACCTCTGTCCCGTTTGCACAGAGCTGACTGTAAAGAAGTCTGGGAAAGCCCATGAAGACAAAGAAAACCATGGTAATTTTGCTGCACGGGTAGTCAAAACACTACAAAAATGAAATAGTTAAGGGTTAACTTTTACCTTCTTGTACTGGTCACACTGGCAGGGGAAACGCTACCTTCTTTGGAGCTGTTGGTAGCCACAGGAATAGACACTTCAACTGTCCTCCTTGGATTTTCTAGGCAATAAATAACAACTTGATTCTGATGAGAACATAGCAACATCGCACATTCATTTAGTTCTCTCATTTTTTGAGGGGCATCACGTAACTCTTCACAACTGCACAGAGTATACAGATCAGACTTAAAACATCAGGATAAACACTGAGCCTCTGCCCACTCTGAAAAGGCCAGATATTGAAAGCAGATACTCAGAGCAAATATCCACAACATGCATAGATATAGAACAATTATTCATGGATAAACCTTCTGGGTTTTGGCAACCAGAGGCTTAGAGATTTCTGATTTATCTACTTTGTTCCTTTATGGCTTTACTTTTTGTGCTGAATTTATGTTACAACTGCTATCAAAGTGTTCAAAGTGTTCTGATCTCGCTGCGTGTCATTGCATATGCACCTGCACGCATAAGTGCACACACGTGGTCTCTCCCACCCCTCAAGTCCTTCTCTTTATACATGCTGGTGGCTTAGGATAGGGGGAAAGGGCAGGTGCCCTAGACAGAGCACGTGTACATGCTCACGTGCAGCTCGGCCTGTAATTACAATGACTCCTTGGAAAGATAAAGCAGCTCTCGCCCAGTATAAAGTTTTTTCTTTATCGTTACACATGGCAGCTAATCTAGGAATCTTGCATCAGCAAGAATATTCCCTTCACTAATCCACCTTCTCAGATGACGGGAAGCTCCAGTTCTTTCTTTTTATTAGCACTGGCAGTAACTCAGCAGGGCAGTCTGATGGAAAGAACACCCAAAAGACCAAAAACTAAAAAGTGGTTGAGAATCAGATAACCACTCTGCTGTGATTTTTCAAGGCCTGATGTAACTCCTTAGTCTCTTCACAAAGACTGTCTAGCAGAGAGAACTGATTACAAAGCCTTGTTCCGCCCATCAGTGACTAGTACAGTAGCAGAACTCTTGTGCAGATAAGGACACAGCATATCTGTGGCAGAATAATTACTAAGAAACTACCTGTAGAAGTTTAGCTGATATGTTTTTAGCTGTCTGAAGTAAGGAGCGTTTGTACCACACAGTCGGTAACACCAGCGTAGCGCTGACTACAACCACTGATCCAACCAGATAAGGACTGTCTAATGACAGTCCTTATGACTCTCTAAAGGAGAAGAAACACTGTCTTACCAGTTTCTGTTTCTCCTGAAGCCGGGTACTTACCAGTATAATTTACAGATGGGAGTGGAACAGGAGATGTCATCGGAGAGACCGTGTCGGCAGCAGCTGATTTCTGCTGGTCTATCAGCTGCAGCAGTTTATCACGCGCCTCTGCACTCTGACGATTCAGCTCTGCTATTCTCTCCTCCAAGCCCTTTGATGCCACAAGACCACCCTACTTGGACAAATGCTTCCAATTAAAAACTTAAAGGAGGGCATGTAATGTATTTCAAGTATTTCTATGCAATTAATTTTCAAGCTGAAAGTAAAGGTAATTGTATACTACCTCCTGTGAAAAATCTGATGTTGTCTAGTACTGCCCTGTATCTAAGTCCTCAATTGACTAAACACAACAGTATTTTAAACTGCTCTTCCTACAGATAGGAAAAAAAGCAGCTATTGTCTTTATGGTTTAAGAAAAAAACATCCAGCTACCCAGCAATTAACCATAATTAAGAACATATTTAATCAGAGACATGCGTATTCAGGAGGGTGGGGGAAGCAAAAGCAGATTTCTGGCAGAAGTATGCTGGAACTCATATTTAAACCAGATTTTCACCCACTTTGACCTTTTCCCCTCCTCTCTCCAGTAACTGGTTCCACAAAACCACCACTTTAAAAAGTTTGCATCATCTCACACAAGTAAATGACAAATAGTGCAGAACATGATACGGTATGGGAAGGGACAACACTCGCAGCCTACGTTTACAGGAGGAAATTGAAAATCTTTAGGACCTGTAATTCAGACGTGATGATGGAACAGAAGCCTTGACAGGGGCAAGGACAGGGATTAGGCATTTCTGTGATGGTAACTCCTCTCTGTGGGGTGCCACTGAATGGCTGCTTATTTGCAGATTGAAGATTTTCTGTGTGAACTGAAGCCTTGAAGTTCTCTCCTACCCAAAGATTTGGGGGTTTCACTACAGAGCAGGGCTGACAAGACGACCCAACTAGTACATCCACTACAATCAAGTATTTGCAAGAGTTGTACCTGCACTAACTTTAATCTCACGGGATTTGGGTCACACTGTCAGAAGAGTTGTACAGCATGGATTTAACTACATATTTTGTAAGCTTGACAAGAACCTGTGGGTTGGTGTAATGCTTTCACTCTTAAAAGTATCCAAGCTGCCAAAGGTATACATGATCATGATGCAGTCACCCCTCTTTTTGCAGCATCCTAAACTTAGAATCCTAAACTTAGAATCCCATACAACTGAGGCCCAACATGAGAAACTACTGTTAGGCTCTTTAGCAAATTATAAAAAACACAAGTCTCCAAGCAAATGAATTACAAGAATATTTGTTTTGTTATTCTTTTCCCTAAAACAACTGGGAACAGGGAAGAAACAGTCTTGAAGCATCAGCCAGCTATGGGAAAGCAGATCAGCAGAAAGCAGAATCCAGCCTTCCTTTTCTGTCCAACTCTCACCTGCCCTTGTGAAGAGTCTGGATTACTTGCGTTATGTATTGGGTCTGGCTGGTGAAGGCAGTCACTTGTGTCTCCAGACAAGCCTCTGAATTTGCTCAGTTGAGCTTTAATTAGGGAGTTCTGCCGTGTGAGCTCAGCTATCTGACCCAGCAGATCACTGTTTTGAAATGACTCTTCAGCTGGGCTGTTTTTTCTAGTGTCACCTGGGCAGGACAGGCTGATTTTCTGGTGGGAACTCTCCAAGTCTTTGTCTGCAGAAGGAATTGGTTGCCTTTGAGAGATAAGGCAGCTTTCCTCAACTGTGGACTGTGTTCTCAGGGAGGAAGGTGAGCTCCTTTCCCTGCCCGGTTCTCTTCCCATGTTTGCAGGAGGCTGGGAAGTCACTGGAAACTCTACAAACAAGACATTAAAGAACAGTAAGGACAGAGACTTATGATCCTCATCAAGGAAACCATCAGTGACTTTATTGCATCAGGCTGGTAATAATCAAGCAGGAACATGAATTGTAAGCCTAGCCTGAATGGTGTTATGTTACTGATCAAAATCACTCTATGCAAGATCCTGCTGTAAGTACTCATCAGGCTTCATTTCCTATTGCATCCTACATTTAAATGGCTTAATGTGGGATTGAAAAAGAACTGAGAGAGAAGAAGAAAAACAGTTCTGAATTTCTTAGCTGACAGAGCAGATGCTACTTCTTTCTTAGCTGTCCATTTTCCAAAACCCTAGTAAGGTGTAAATTTGCATTTGAGCTCTGATATTTATACTGGGCTAGTAACAAAAGTTCTGCAATAATAAAATAACCCAAGACTTTTGGCATAATAACAGACTAGCCGTTTACTCAGCCCCTAGGAAAGGGGAAGCACTCTGGCCAAGAAAAGTAGGTATTTTTTGTCGTCATCATTAGCAAACAGATTACACACAGTACACACAACCAAGTATATTTCAGTACTGGCAGCTGCTGTGTGTTGATTCCAAGTTGGATTTTGTGATCAAACCCAGATTTTCTATGCTTTATAGGCCAAAGAGTGCATTTCTTTCCCAGCTTTATGTTCTACCTCTTGAGCAGAGTGTGACATTTAAAAATTTAGACAAAAATCTGCTTTAGGAATCATTTTTCATAAAGAAACAGTGAAGAAGTTAAGCCATTTAGCATACTTAATAGTCTTAAGAAGTAACAATACTGTATTTATTTCTCACATAGCTAAACTGTAGTGAAGCCTAGGAACACCTGACAGCTCTCAATGGGACTGAAACCAGATGTTGCTCTTTGTAGACCAGTACCTTTAGTTCATCCCCTCTGGATTTATTACATGCCTCCTCACAGCACAGCAGCCCACTAAAAGGTTAAACTAGGTATAAACTTCCAATTGCCGTGCCAACTCCTTCAAAATCAAGATTGGCTCAAAGCAGGAGTGTGCAGCCTACAGACATTCTGTTGCATCTGGAGCATGGGCTGCAGAAGCACTGAATTTCCAGTCTGCGGTGGAAATGAAAGGTGATGGAGGCTAGATTACAACATCAGTAGATGAATATCTCAAGTGACATGCTGTATGTCACAGACAAATTGCTACAGCACATCACACACAAGTGTAAATCAAAATCAGCACAAGGTAAAAACCAGCCAATTTGCTGACAGGACTACTGACAGTAACTGGAGAGCTGCAGGGGACAGGAAGTCTAAAGGCAAACTAACAACGAAACACATACCTGGGTGCAGAAGCAGGATATCCCAGCTATAGGGCCACGGTGTGTGGGCATGCAAATTAAATGTTTTCACAGAAAATACATCTCCAGAGGTAATGTGAGTCTGGGACACTGAAACAGTTAATACACTACATGGGCTCCCAAGTCTACTAGAACCAGAAAGTTCTCACCATTCTGGAAAGGAGACAATTCCTGATTGCTCTTCTGCCGGGGGGTGACAACAGCACAGCTGGCTGGAAGATGTGAGCTGGCAAATTCCTACCAGCTCCCACACCACCTGAGGCACCTGGCCTCACAGGAAGCTTGAAAGGAAGTTCTTCTTGTGGGAATTTCAGCATATTTTCCCTGTTGGCTGCATCAGTCCTGGACTCAAAATTGCTCAGATCAGGTTTTTCTAAAGAAAGAGACAAAGCAGGGATATAATTAAATAAATAGATAGATAAGAAAATTTATTTAATTAATTAATTAATTAGAGATGCAATACCAAAGTAGAGAAAAATCTCAAGTATCTGAAAAGACAGAGTATGTTCCCCACACACTCCTAACTTCCATCTGATCCACAGGTACAGAATTCTTTCACTCAAGCAGAACACAAATCTTCGCTGGCCTTAAGAGCAAGAAGAGCTATTGCATATAGCCTCACAGCTTCAGGATACTAGCAGATCTGTTTGTATTTGGTAGCATTCCCCTGAGAAAAGCAGACCTACAGGCTTGTCCTAATGCCCCCAGATTATAAATTCAATGGGTACATGGTGGAACAGAAAGCAATTTGAAGTTTTTTTCTGAGCTCTCCAATGATCTTTTTCTGACTTAATTCAACTCAGACATCTGTATTTAAGTACAACTAGTCTGTGGTTCTATTTTGAACATACCAGGGAGGCAAAAAGAAAAGCATTAACCCAAAGCTGTAGCTAGTTTGGTGACCACAGTAATTCCACATTGCTTCACTGTGCAAACCAGCATTTCCATGCTATCCTACTCATGCTATTTGTCACCACACTATCCTCCCCACTCCTCGCTCAGCCACTCTGCCTCTCTCCAGAGGAGTCTTCTGTTAACTCAGAGAGCTTTAGCACAGAAACCACGCTCATCTCAGATGTCTTGAAACTAGTCAGAGATCTTAATGATAGAAGAGAGCTCCTTCTGAAGGAGGAAGAAGTATTTTTCTACGTTCGGGAAGCTTTCCTCTCAGGAAGATGCCTTTTCCTGAGAAGGGAGACCAATAAGGAGAGAATGTTTGGAAATTCTAGTGCTGCAGAACTATTGAATAGGCAGGTTGGGAGGGGTGTGTGGTTTTTAGGTTGGGGTGTTTGGGGTTTTTGTTTTGTTTTGTTTTTAGGAGCACTTGTTTGGGTGTCATGTTTTGGGGCGGGTTTTTTTATTTTACAAAGCCCAGAGAAATCAGAAAAAAAAGGTGGCTTCTTCTTGAGAACCTCACAGGGACAGTCAGTAAGCAAGTTTCCAACCACAAAAATGCCCACAAAAGCAATGTTTAACTAAGGAATACAAATAGCTCCAAGGAATATTGGGATTCATGAGAAGCCTTAAGAGGCTGAGGGAGCTGGGGCTGTTCAGCCTGGACAAGAGGAGGCTGGACGTTTGGACTTGATGGTCTTGAAGGTCTTTTCCAACCTTGATGATGCCATGATTCTATGAGTTACTGACCCCAACACCAAAACTCGTGCATTTGAACAACCCATGGAGAAAGAGGGTTGGGAGAAAACGCCATGGTGCAAGAACGTTAAAAGTACAAGGTGGATGATGTTTGGTTAGTTTGCCTGTCAATGCTACTCCATTAACTAAGCCTGCGTCTGTTACAATCACTCAGCTGGTCACTCCCCTCTGACAGAAAGTCACAAATACCAAGCAACACTTGTACCAGGTTAACAGGCCTCAGCCTCTGCTGTTTCTGGTCAGCAGCGACCTCCAGTGTCTTAAGGAAGAAACAATCTCAGTCTGCCTCAGCAACAGAAAGGTGGATGCCGATTCCGTTGGCGTTTGGGATTTTATAGGACCCTCAAAATTAACCTGACTTTGGTCATCAAGCCATCTTAATGGGGGAATGCTACTCCCTTCCCCCTGTTGTGGTTTTTTTTTTTTTGTTTCTTTTTTTTATTTGCTAACATAATATATTAGGCATCACTTAAAGGACTTGCCTAAAAGGTTAATCTTGAAGTCCTGATCCATACAGAAAGATGCCAGTGGGGATGGAACACAACCTATAACATTGTTGGAAAATCTGTAGTGAACTCAGCAGAACTCACAGCAAATGAATTTCCAGAATTGATATTCATGCTCACACAAAAGGCATGTACTCAAGTAGACATCTATCAAATACCAAATTATCCACTATGGGGATAAACTAGCCAACTCCCATTTTACCCTTCACACAGGCATGCACACACCTTGGCCAATTGCTGGACTCTTGCTTGCAATTCCAAAATGGTTTGGACTTTGTTCTCTTCTAGATTCTACCAAAGGGAGGCTTTTAAATGCTTCTGTGAGAGAGATCAGCTGTTCATCTGTTACTGTCATGTACTGCTGAAGCTTATTCTAAAGATGAAGGAAAAACAAGAGACAAACACAGAAACCCATACTGTAGCAACAGGAGTTAGATTATACACCACAGGCAGCTCTGAGAAGACGTTTGGTCTCTTAATACCACTACATGGATTTCACAGAACCACAGAACGTTAGGAGTTGGAAGGGTCCTCGAGAGATCATCTAGTCCAACCCCCTGACAGGGCAGGGTCACCTAGACTAAATCACACAGGAACACATCCAGGTGGGTTTTGAATGTCTCCAGAGAAGGAGACTCCACAACCTCTCTGGGCAGCCTGTGCCAGTGCTCCGCCACCCTAATTTGTGATTTGTGGGATCCCAGTGAGGCATTAAATATTGGTGTCTGGATGTTCCTCGTTTGTTTTCTTTCCTGTCTCAAAGAAATTCTTTGGTTTTCCCTTTTCCTATCTCATGACCCCACTTCCTCTCCAGTGCAGCCTTACTGCTTCATTCCCAGATGTAGCCACTGAACAAATCTACCTCCGTTGCAAACTTAAAAAAAAAAAAAAAGTAGTATTGTATCTAGTAGTGTTAATAGAACAGAAGCAAAAAGGCAGATGCTTAAAACTTTTGATTGATAAATTAAAGCTCAGTTTAATAGAACTATACTTTTCTCAGGCTTTAAAGTTAAATATTGTATAAAAAGATAACATGTTGACTTTCCAAACATTCCTTCCCCTGACACCCTCCCTCCATGACTGCTATTATCTTTCTCAGACTCCTCATTCAATTTTATCATTTCCTTCCTGTTTATTGTTAGTCTCCTAAACACATGACAACGCATCTCAGCACACATTTGTAACACAACTCAGTATTCTACCAAGTCATCCTGAGGAGGATGGGAGTTCAGTACCTGTATAGCACTGTTTTCTTCCCTCACTAGGAGTATTTCTGCAGTCAGAGCATCAATCAGTTCTCTGTGTTCATTCAACATCTCCTCATACTTGTGCCTCATCTCCTCTTTTTCACACAGTTGCATTTCACTCTAAAGAAGGAGAAAAAGTTAAAAACCTACTATAACCAATACAGATTCACATCTGGACACAGGAATGGGTCCATACCACATCATAACATAACAGCTCTTCCCCCTTCTGCTAAATGAACTTCATCCCTTTCGTGACAATATCCAATTTTCAGGGGTTAAGAACTATTGGAGAGCTTACTGTTCCTGCTTGGTTACTACAGAACACCGTGGGGGCTCCTGTACACCCTGCTGCTTCTGCCTTTACAGCTTTCACAGGCTGTGACTACAAGCATTGTCTTGCTGCATAGATACTGTTTTGTAAGTCCCCGACTCTTCATGCGGTATTGAAGTAACTCCAGGTGTGCTGATGCTTGTCAGTATCCTGTGCTATGTTTGCCTGTTCTTCACCTTTCTTAATTCATTAATGAAGACAAATAAAGGAGAAAGTAGTTGCTTTCTAATGTTTTCCCCTAGAAAGAGAAAAAGTTCTAGAAGGTTTCATTTATTTTATTTTTTTGTTAATGCCAAAAAGTTCTATTTGTTAAGAAATCTACTTGAGCAATCCTGTGCAGTATGCTGTAGGTAATCCTGGTCTAGCAGGGGGTTGGACTAGATGATTTCCAGAGGTCCCTTCCAACCCCTACAAAACTGTGAATAAGGCAAAAAACCTTACTGTAAAGAACCTCTTGCCCTCAAAAGATATTATCAATATATTATATTGAGATAGACCACTGCAGTGGTCAGGCTTGTTCTACAAGGCACAGAAGAGTCTCTTCCCTATCTAATGGGTAAAGGGAGTACATACACAGCTGCCACTTTTTGGACCATCCTAGCTAAAAGAGTGGAAGCTACAAAGTCACATAAACACATCAGAATTAGCAGATGGAGCCCTTCCCCAAACAGTTGCCTACACTCAGAGGAACCTCTGAGTAAGAAAAAAACCCTCCTATCTCCAAAACACAAGAGCTCCTGAAAAGCAACTGGGGCATTCTTTTCTGAGAGGGAGAGCTGCCCATAACCTGACATAGATTATTTTCTGCTGGCATTGGGACCAGAAGTGAAAAGCTATCAAGGAAGAAGTATTAAGACACAACAGCTCTGCAGCCACATAAAGTGAATAAGTACCTAATTTTAAGAATAAAGCGCAGATACTCTCACTAGATGGAGACAGACAGACAAATCTCCTTTCAGCATATCAGAGACAAGCCATCTGTTTTCTGGTTCTCATCCACCAAGAGAGAACAGCTTTTCTGCCTGTATTGATCCATGTGAAGGAAACTGGCACAGAAAATGGAAAAACTGCAGACAGTCCTATCATCTTAGAAACTAAAGATGGGAGAAAATGAGAATGTTAACACTGGTAGCAGTGATGAAGCCTACTGATGCCTTAGACCACCTAGATGAGCTATTGTATCTTTCCATCCTATACAGCATTAACCTAGCCTTGGAGGAAAAACCTCCAAGCAGTTATGTGCCTTACATTTATGCATGGAGAGAGCATCAGGGTTTAGGGCTGTACACATCCATTCCTACCACTGTGTAGCATTTGTGCCTGGCATACCCTGAAAGAAGTATCTTCCCTTCAGCCCATTGCCAAGCATACCTCTAGTCTCCTAAGCTTTGTTTTAACACTGCATCAGGAGCAGAGAACATAGCAACACAGATTAATTCAGTAAGTGTGCACTCTTAATAGCATTCTTAGTAGAGTGGGGGGAAAAAATTCTAACATTTGGCAGATTACATAGAAATTCATTTAGGAACCAAGTCAGGTTCATCCACTTCCCTTTATGAATTTCGTTTAGCTTGGCAAGCATTTCAGAAGTTTCTTTTTCCCTTTCTCTCCAGCCTCTTCTATATTCACTAGCTGCTTCTTGTAAGAGTTGATTTTTAATCATTTCTTAGTACAGCATTCATGAAAGATTCAGTACTTGCAAGTTTCTCTTCCTACTTCTTATACATAACTTTGAGAATAAATTAAGCAACATCCTTGATCATAATTCTCCTACATTCAGCTCTTCTGCAACAAAGATGGAAAATATTTTTCCTCCCCAGAAGAGGAAGGAAATCTTTCTAGAAGCTTCAAAACCTCTTGAAGAGTAGTTGCTTACATGAAACCAGAGGCTTTTTAAATACCTGCTGCACAGTCACTTTACTGAAATGCACTGCTGCTATAGTTCAGGCATCAGAACTTTGCTAACTCTTCTGGCTAGGCAAGACAGATGGTGCTCAAGGGCACTTGATTTATTCCCAGTATCACAGGGACCAGGTTTTAGGAAACACTCAATTCAGATGTGCTTCTTCCCAGAGAATTCTCAAATTGTAACTGTAATTAAGCTTCCTTGAAAAGGGGAAAACTCAGAGATTATGGATGCACGCTGTCTATCTTGATCAACTCTGAATATGGCACAATTTGTAGCTTATGTATTTCTACTCATGAATTTAGGTAACAAATCTGAAAAAGTTGCAGACAACTCTGCAAGCAACAATCAAGTCCTAAAAGGAAGGAATGAGAACACATCTATTAAAGCAGAAACAACATCACAGAGGTGCTCAGTAAAAAGTTGGAACACAAGAGCAAGCATACTTCTTCCAAAATCAATAGTATCATTAAACACTGAGACTTTTTGTCCCTCTGAATAGGATAAAAAGCTCTTAAGATACACTGAATGTTACTTTCATGAAGAGAAAGTAGCAATTAAGAAAGAAAAAGTATAACAAAGAAACTCTGGAATAGGGAAGTCTGAGGGCAAACAGTAACTCATTTCTGTGAAACACAAATTAAAGACAATCTAAATAGGGTTATAACAGCAATTATATTTATAATATTAATTTGATGTTATTAAATGTATGCTTTCTAATAAATAAAAACCATTCTATTAGAAGTCCAGAAGATCCTTCTGCATAATTGCAAAAGAACAAAATGTAATATCCAGCTTAGGTATTACAACTAACAGAGAAAAAACATTCTTAACTTCTTTTAAAACATAAGATCTCCTCAGCCATTGTCCATCTTGTGTTGGTAGTTGTTTTTCACTCATAAAGGGATTATGTAACATTTGTTCCTGAGGCAGGTCTTAATCAAAGTAAATTCCTCCATAGAGATTGAACGCAGGACAATACAAGGAATAAATAGTTATACAACCAGACAGAAAAAAAAAATTAAAATCAAAGTTTAAAGTAAGGTGGTTTGGGCTTCCCCCCCAACTATTAAACACACTGAAAAGGAACCAAAATAGGACAGTTCCACATTTATAAGGAGCATTGGGATTTAGACAACATATTCTGCTGCATCATTAACAACTGCCATAATCTGGTTTAAAATTTCACATGGCCCCAATGAATGACCTGCATTTGGAGTAGCTCTAGGTTACAGATGAAATAAGCCCCACTCTTTTTCTTTTTAAAAAGGACTTCTACATAGTTTACAGGCAGCCTTCTTTATGGAATTCCATCGATCCCCAGCTGCACACTGGTATAGTGAGCACTTAGGGTCATGCTTGCTTAAGGTGAAGGTGCTGCTACAGATAGAAAAAGAGAGCTAAGGAATCCCGCAAAGAAAACTGGGGATTTGGGTCCACTGCTCTAGTGCCTTTGGAAGGCAAAGGAAGAAAAGGAATTTGTTAGCAAGGCTGTAGTTAATACTCTGCTAGAACTCCAAATATATTTAAATAAATTTATAAAAAAATGGTATTTTCTGCTAATAGTTACTGAAAAGCTTTAATTACAGTCAACTCCTAGGTATTTGGGTTTCTAGAGAACAAAAAGTTTCAACTCCTGCTTGCATGCAATCCAAATGATAAGCAATGATAATCAGAATTCAGAGTAAACTGACTGGGAGTGAGGAAAGGCCAAAGTTCAGATCTGTAAAGTAACTTTATATCCTTTTCCATTCCTTCTAGAGAAGCAATTCAAACTCTTCTCACCTCTCTGAGGTAGCGCATCAAACGACAGAGAGCCTTCACCAGCGACAAGGTGAACCCGGCGAGGCCCTCACTTCTCTCAGTTTTCTGAACTTCACGACCTGTGCACAGCTCATACTCCTCCAATTCACGCTCCACTTCAAGTATCATGCGGTTCAGAACATCGAGGCTAGACTCCTTGCTCCTCTGAAGGTCAATGGGAACTGAATTAGCTGGAGGATCATCCCTCCTCTGTCTCGCAGAGTTCTGTGCAGTTTGTTTTCTTTTCACTGGGAGGGGGGAAAAAAAGCATCATTGGAACTTCAACCTGTATAGAAAGCTTTATCCTACCAATGAAAAGGCATTGATTCCTGACATAAATAAAAGGAGAGGCCCTGTTCTGCCCTGAACTGAAATGGACCATCAAAGAAAGTCCCCAGTCCTCCCCGTTCTTTTCAGATCATCAAAACACACATATTCTGCCACATTAGTACCTCTCAAGTATGGTTGTTTGGTGCTTTTATCTTAGATACCTGTTTCTTCCTTCTCAGTTAAAAGCATAGAAAGTTTGCTAGTGAACAGCCAGTGAAAAAATACCAGCTGGCTGCAGGTCTCATATTTAGTGGGCAAATACAAGACCTCTTAAATAAAAACAATCCTTTCATGTCACAGTCAGTCCCCACCTACAAACGTGTGTAGAATACGGGAACTGAAATGTACCAGAAGTCTGTGCAGCACAGAATAAAACAGAGAGCTGTATGAGAAACACAGAAGCCCTGCACGAGAGACAACTCCCCAGTCAGCAAAGGAGCATCAAAGGGCCATATTTACGGTTCCCAGATTCCTACAGACTTTTCTTCACCAATGAATGGGGGCTGTGGAACATCCATCCTTACTGATGCTCAAGACTGGCTGGGTAAGGCCCTCCCACCCCGGCCAACTTTGGAGTTAGCCATGCGATGACTTCTAAAGATCCCTTTCAACCCACGGTTTCTTATGATACAATATGAAGGACCTTAGTCAAAGGGAGGTATGTTACTTTTAGAAGTACTAAACTTTTTGCTGCAATTTGCTTTTGTTTCCTTGAGTTTGGGTTCAGCACTTGTCTCACAGTGTAAGTGGAGTCTAGTGTCTCTTCTTCGCCTTCATTTTGAAGTCTTGAATAGATTCTCTTGACTACACTGGTAGCATTGAGAGCTGATTTAAACACAAAACGAAAAGTACACACATGATACATTTCAGGTATGTTCTTAATAGCAATGTGTTAGAAAATAATTTCATTAGAAGAGCCTGGACATTGAACTGAGCCAAATTAGCGTGTCACTGCCTCCCAGCCCCACCCAGAAAAGGAAACCCAGACAGGATGCTATGAACAGCCTAGCAGCCCTTGAGAGGTTGTGATATGGTAAACCCAACCTGATTGATCCAATGATGGAGAAACAGTTGTTGGAGTCAAGGGCACGTTTGATTCCTTTGATATGGTAGTTTTTCTCATACCCTTTTCAGCCCACAACTGAGAATTCACCAAGGAATTTTCTTCTCTCAGTAACCGAAGCAGCCTGCCATGAAAACAAATGGAAGAGTGAGTTGTAACAGGATAAGAGCAGGATTCTGGACTACCTGTACAGTCTAGAAAGAGCTTTTTAAAATATCTTTAACTGTTCAGGTGAGTTCCCAGCTCACATTCATTCCCAGTCTAAATGTTACAAGAAAGAGTTGCCCTAGAATTCTGAGATCAGAAGGGGCAAGGGGAACAGAAAAACTTAACTAGGCCCATGCCACATCCTTTTAACTCCATCTCTTTCCAGTGTTAAGAAGGTAGAAAGCTGAATGGATTTATTTGTACTGACCTGTCATAACTGACACTGGATTTGAAATCCAGAGAGTCATGGTGTCCGTCTTCTGACTGACAGATTGATGAGGCTTCCTCTTCCACTTCATTAAGAGCCTTTTTAGGACACAAGAAAGAAATCAAAAGGGACTTTTCAATTTATCTTTAGGATGAAGTTAGTGATCAATTTTCTGACTTCTTTCAAGAAAAATCCAAAAACATTTGTTTCAGTCTCTACCTTCAAAACAAAACCAAAAAACCACCAAAACACCACACTGAAATATATGACAAAGCAGTTCTGCAACTCAAACTGCAGATATTTGTGCAAGACAGCAGGAAACAGAGAACCATGAGAATATGACATCACCACTTTTACTCCCACAACCCTTCTGGTCTTCAGTGAGCTGCTTTCTGGGAGTGTCACACAGCTGCTCCCAGACCACAGTGAACATTCCTGGCACAACTCATGTTATGAGAAGACAACAAAACACAAAGGCAATCTAAATGAAATTTTTACCAAATCTGAACAATTTAAACACTTTTAAAACACATCTAATTGTAAAATAATGTCATTGTTAAAAGCTAAACTTGTAGAACTAATCAGGGCTGTGGAGTTAACTAGGGTACACTTACATTTGTTATCAGAAATAAATTGGAGGCCAACTGGCTATATCCCCATACATAAACACCATTACAAAATCAGAGGCATATTTTGATACCTAGCAATTAGTTAAGTGACATAAGAGTTGTTTTCTTAGTCTGTAATTACTTCCTTCTCTTGCTGATTATTCCAGAATTTGAAAGAGACAGGATGATAATACGAGAGAGCTTCTATGAGACATTAAAATGTCTGTTGCTCATATTCAAAGGTTAAGCAATCAAAAAATCATGTTTCCCAGAGCCTCACAAAATAAACTCACCACCATTTACCACCATTTTCGATGTATGTTATCAACATGGTATACAGTACAAAAAAGATGAATTTAGGTCTGCTTGAAAACTCTACCTTTTAATATTCTTATTGTGTGCAAACAAGAAAGCCACAGGACCTGCATGGAACAGAACATACTTTACCTGGGAATCCACGACAGATTCACTAAGGATGGAAAGCTGAGTGGGAGGATCACATTTTTGTATGAGTCCTTGAGATGATTCTAGGTCACAGTTAGGAGCCATTGTTACATTAGGGAAACCTAGAGGAATCAGACAGAAGAGGGAAGGACACAGAGGACTGGGTCTGTAGAACATCACAGGACTTTGCACTGAAAAGTAAGTTCCCATACTTTGCACGAAAAGGGTCACTGGGGTGTATGTCACTTTAAACAAGTGCCAAAGGCCAACCATAGTTACCTTAATACATTTGGCCATGTAACAGGCTTTTGCCCTTCTCACCTGAGAACAGACACTTGTGCAGAAGCAGCACGTAGGATGAAACAGTCTTACAAGCAGAAGAGAATAGCAGCCTACAGAGAAAAGAACCTAAGCTTAGGATTTTGCATGCAAAGCCAACCCTGCCTTTCAGCAGCATAAGGACCAGCAAACCAGAAAATGAAAAGCCTTGCTCACAAACTGCTGACAAATCTTCAACGATATCCAAGAGCAAGCACTCAACCCTTGCAGCAGTGCGAATCAGAACTAGTGAGGTGGCTTGAACTGGTGCTCTGTGTAGGCCAGGAGCTTGGCTGTGGAAATGGTGAGAGTGAGGCATCTCCCAGTAAGCGACCCCAAAATTCCACAATGGACCGACACAGTAGAACACTCGGCCATGGGTCACTCTCCCTGCCATGGGAGGTGTTTCATCCAGCATGAACAGGACCAGTCATGCTACGCCAAATGACGAGATGAAAACAGTTTAAAAGAAGCAAGACTATTTATGAAGAGCAAGGAGATAACCCTAAATGTACTACCATATACAAATGAGATGGCCTACCTGTTCGCGTGCGAGGAGCATCCTCAAACATGTCTTTTGCCACAGCCATAACCTGATCAGATTGTTCCAATACATCTTGCAAATGGTATTGATCAGACAGAATCTGAAATTACAGCATATGAGGAAATATTTCACACTGAGCAGACAGATTTGTCCTTTGGATTTTTGGTATTGCTCTTCCTTTAGCAAGAGAACAGCGAACAAGGCAATGCTTGCCAAGTTGGTACTGTGCAATTAGATCTTAAGTAAGATAGATCAGAAAACCATGCTTCCTTCTGAGTGACAAGAATTAACCTTGTTTTTCTGAAATATCAGACAGCTCTTACACCTGGGGCCTCCATCAGCGCTGACTCTTTCTCTGTAGAGCCAATCCTCTCATTCCCTCTTCCTCCTCCCAGCCTGACACAAACAAGACGGTGGGTGTTTATGACATGCTCATCAAAATGAAGACATATCTAACAATTAAAAAAATCAGTATGCATCCTCAAATAATTTGACCTGTTGCCAAGTTGAAGAACACTTACCTACATCTGACAGACACTCAAAACCCACACTATTTGATTACATCCAAACCAATTCAGACTGACTTGTTTCCTTCAGCCTCGACATCCTGTCTAAAAATTAAGCCACCTACCACCACAAAAGGTTCAACAGGCATAAACACAGCACACTGCATCTGGATTCAGAAGCTGTTTTGTGAATCTCCACACATTTCTCACAAGACACAGTTTCTGTATTCAGGGTCTCTCCTTGCTGGCATTTGAAGTCCATCACTGGCACCACAACAGGTGACTCCTAAGGAGGAGTATTTGAGCGCAAAGCAAGAGGCATTCAAAGGTACTGTGAGCCACACAGAGCTGCCTGGGGATGTGGCTTCATGGGCAGAATGCAATTCAAAACTCCTCACTGACTTGTAGCTTCACTCACAAAGATGGAAATGGCAATCTAGTAAAGTCATACCCCACAATTTGGGAAGGAGGTAGTTATTCTCAAACACCTGAGAGGAGACCAGGTATGGTCTCCTTCATTGTGGCTAATCAAATTTAGCCCAAGAGATTGCAAGTATTTAGAAGATCCCACAGAAGAGACAGGTTCACCTATATGCTCCTACACCAAATCTGAGAACAGAGGGACCATTTCTGCTCTCCCATAAATCATAAGAGGGACTGGTTTGCAGCAGCTTCACAGCTTTATATACTGCTACCTCCACATGCTTTCTTCTAGTGCCTGCTGCTAAGTTTGCTGTTTTATATTCAGCCTCATTCAAAAAATTCTAGACAGTAGCATTTCACTTGTTTTTCCCCCTTCATTTCACTATGCTTTGTTACATCAAGAAGTTTCCCCATATACCTAGCTTCCATGTCTGTGTAGTCTTTTCAGCCTGGTTTACATCACAATATATCTCCTTATAATTAATTCAGCACATCAGCAAATATCCATCTCTCAATCATCTCACATATCCAGTTTTCCACATCAAAATTCAGTTTTTACACTTGCTACTAACTAAATCTAGTCTATTTTAGCCACCTGATGTCAGAACAATGCAGGCTTTTAGATGACATCATGCCAGATCTGCAGAAGAAAAAAAAAATTTTACTTGTTCTAAAATATGATTGCTTTGCACAAGGCAATTAAAACTAAGATGATGTGTTTAATGAGACAAAAAAATTCCTGATTAATTTGTTTTCATCCTCCTTTCCAGCATTAGCAGGCTCCTAAGCTTCGCTGAACATGTTATGAATATTTTTAGAACATTGTTCCCAAGGTAGACTAGCTGATGTTTGCTTGTGATCAGCAGAAAACAAAGTGGTATCAGCCTCTAACCCTGCTAGGCCCATTTACACGCCCTCAACAAATTCAGAGTGCTGTGCCTTGTCCCAGTTTAGTATCACCTATGAATTTCATTAAAATTCATCCCTCCTCTTTCAGATTGTTAGTAAAGAAAATGAAACAGGACTAATCCTAAAACCTTCCCACTATGACAACCTTCCCACTCACCACCTACCCTTCAGTGCAATACTATTTTAACAATAAGTTGTTACAGGGCCGTTCAGTGCAGTACCTACACATTCACAATCCACAGTAGAGACAAACTTACATTCTTTTTTCATTCATATTTTTAGGCAGACAGACCTTTTATTCTCTCTCTCATTAAGAAATGACATACTAGTAGCAGCATCTTTCTAGTTCTTGTCACTGAGTCTTTTGCAGTCGATTCAAGGGGCTTAGGAAGGTATATTCACACCAACAAGGAAGGAAAATAAAAAGATCACCAAGCTAACAGAGCCAAGGAGACAATTCACACTGGTGTCGCTCTGCTGGGAGACACAGAATGAAGAGTCTCTCCAGTTACTCTGAACAACAGGACTCAGCCACTAAAAATATTTAAGAGAGGAGCAGGCAAAAATGGTGACTCTCCTCCATCTATTTTTCTCTAAACACAAGAAAACACCAGTGTTTCAAACAGCAACCTTCAGATGAGTTTTGTCTTGGCTGGTATCACCTTCTCTTGTCTTCCTATCTGGAAGCAATTTTTTTCTGATTCAGAAGTAGACACAGGGTACGTTGAATAAAGCAATTTCTTAAAATATGAAGGGGAAAGCCACTCAGGAGGGGTTTGAAATTTGTGCATTGCCATTAGAAATGGCAACAAATAACAGAAGACCATGAGTTTCACATCTGTGAAATAACAAAGTCACATAATAGACAGTCCAGCCCAATGTGAGTGGGTGGTCTGATCTACCTTTGAGATACATAATTTGCTTCTGGATAGAAGTTTGCTGAAACTAGCCTGCTATTACATGAGGCCCATTTGTATTAAAGTCCACGGCTTTTTACGCTTGGTCAAAATTGAAGTGGGAGGCTTGATTGGCACAATATCCTTAGCAAATATTCTACTGGGATTGCAGTGAAACAGGTGTGTCAAATAGGAAACTAGTTGTTTCTGTCTATGCCTGAATGAATGCTCTCAGATTTCACAGGAAGACTTACAAACATTTACAAAAGATGAAAGAGGGAAGAGATCTGTGGGGATTAACCCACTGCACATTTACAGGATGACTAAATCATGTTTATATTAACTGCTAGGTGAACATTGTTCATCCTTGACCAACAGGAACAACTCCCAGTTTCACCAAGTGCTGATACAATCTGAAAGCTAATCAGTATGTTTTGAGATTAGTTTTTATAACATACAGCGAGGAGCTGCCTGCGATGTGAAACAGAAGGATGCTGTCTACCATGGAAATCCCTTTTCAGGCATTAAAAGCTACAGTCTCTGTTAGCTAAGCTGAGGTTTGCTGCTAAGTTCTAAACTAAAAGCAAATTAAACAACATTAATCTTTTCAGTCACAGTGCTTCAGAATGCCTGGAGAACAAGCATTTCAACTCCCAGGTGACAAGCTTGTCTGGTAGCAGCCACAGCCCCTCTACCTTTGCTGCCAATTTTCCTTCCAGACAAGCTCTTACTTACCAGTTTCTTGCCTCACCATTTCTTGCCCCTGACTCTACATTTTCTCTGCTTAAATAAGAAATGGCAGATAAGATACACCTCCCAGAAAGAGAATGTTCATGTTTCCATCAAAGAAAAATACTAGACAGGAGGAGGAGAAGACAAGATAGCAGTACAAACACAAAGAACCCCCATCCTTTCACAACACACAGTTGTCAAGTCTGCAAACAGTTCCTGCTCAGACACACAGAGGCCTGCAGAATTACAGAGGGCATAGCCAGGCAACAAGGATCAAATGTGAAACACTACAGATCAGCTGATATGACAGACAGACTATTCCAATCATGTAGAGGAGGAAAAGCGTAACCAAAGTCAAATTATCCCAAAGATAGGAGCAAATATTGAGGAGCAAATATTGACCTATATGCAAGAGCAGTTTTCCACTACTGCTGCAAATCATCTGCAGGAGGCTGAAAGTGCAGATTTAGCTCTCACCTCACGCATAAAAGTCAATTTCCTTTTCTCCAAGGAATCAGCAGCCAGCTGTTTTTGCTTCTTCCATTTTCTCTTCAGTGCTTTGTCTTGCAGTTCCAGATGTGCCAGTACTTTGTTTTTTGATTTGTGTATTTCATGGCGACGCAGCTACATAAACATGAAAGATATTATTTTAAAATCAAGAGGCAATCAGAAGGATAATTTGCAGGTTAATGCTAACAAGTTCTTCTTGATTTTATCATTCATGTGCTGAATACTATTTATGATAACTTCACGGTAGTACCAGTGCCAGCCTCACAAACATCCTGAAGTTTAAAATGCCATCAAGACCAGACAAATTTAAAATGTCTCCAAAGGTGAATGAGGAAAGTCTCACAGTTTCCATCTGTCCCACACCACAGTAAAAGTCTTCTCAGCTATCAAGGGGGGAAAACCCAAGCACTATGACGTATAATATGCATAAAATGGCATAATGCATTTTCCTGATTTAACACTGTCAGTCCCCAGAGAGATTCTCTCTCTCTTCGACAAACTACATATATGTAAAATATACATATTTAGTTGAAATGCAAATCTATTCAACCATCAATTTATAGAATCAAGTCTCTCTGTGCTATTGTGCCCATTTGTCCTGACTAACCTGTCAAAATATATAAACAACATTAGCTCATACTGCCTATTCCATCCTTGTAATCAGTGCTACCAAGGAAAATTAAACAGAATTTATGTACTTTGCAATGAACACATTGTTCAGTATAAAGGAATGATGTGAAACTCCTTAAATGAAAATTAAGTATTGTCACAATTAGAGACATTCCTAAAATAAAGCACGTCTCAGTCCTTCCAGCAGAGATGAGACTTAACTTCAACTACTCCACTGAGGTTTCATGTATATATGTTTTTATGCTTTTAAAATGGTCCACACTTTATTGAAATTAAAACTATGGCTACTGCTACCTAATAGAAACAGAGAAGCATCAACTGTAGAGCTGGGGATGCATGATACCATAAACAAAGAACTAACAGTAAAGCAATGGTGTTTTCGGAAGCTTAAAAAGCACTGTGAACACTGATGCTAAGAAACCAGCTAAATCTCCTGGCTACACGGAAAGCACGGTGCCTGATACTACACTTACTATGTCCTCAGGAGTCGCATGGTGGACCGTCAAATCCTGGACAGTGCTCTGCAAACAGGAACCAGAGAACCACACATCAGAAGCCAGAACTAAGGATGAACTGGTCTTAAAGTTTAATTAAAAAAAACCCCAAACAAACCCAAAACAAACCAACCAGTACTCTAAATTACAACTGCAGCAGCATCAAACTGCTACACCATGCTGCACGTTTATGGCACTGGAAAGCGCTGCTCCTTCAGTGAGGTAGGCAGCGGCAGAAATACCCCTGCCAAGGCTGAGCGCGCTCTTCGGCCTCGGGAGCGGGCAGCCAGCGGGAAGGCCTACCTGGAGCAGCGCCACGGAAGCGGGAAGGGGTCATGTCCGCACCGCGCACACGCAGCTCCTTGTCACGGAGCCCCCTCCCCGCACGAACACACACTCGGTACCTCCAAACGCGGGCCCCCACGGAGGACAGTGACACACCCACCAACCCACCGCCTGCAGCCGGCAAGCCCGTGGGCACGGAGGCTGCCCGGCCTTTCTTCCCTCAGCCAGCCAAAGGCCACGGCGCGATCTGCGTGTGCCCAGCAGAAACGACCCCGCCGCCACGGCCGTACTGCTGCCCGCCAGCCGGAGGAGGAGCGGGAATGGCCGCCGAGGCCCGAGCCCCCGGGACGGGGCAGCACTTACGTCCCAGTCCCGCTTAACCACCGCCGCCGGCTTCCTGGGGCCCTTCCTGCCGAGGGCCCGGGGCCGCGGCCCGCGAAGCAGCGACATCGCCGGCCCCGCCGCGGGAGGGGGCGGAAGCGGCCCCGCGCGGCAGGCTCGAGCGGGACGCGAGTGCCTCCACCCGCCCGCCGTTGCCGTGGGGACGGGGCCTCCCCCTCCCGCCGCTTCCCTCTTCTCTCCGCCCTAACGGGAGGAAGGCGGCAACGGCTCTGCCTGCTCTCCCCGCCCCGTTACTTCCACCGGCCGCGGCTCTCCTGGGGGCACGCCAAACCACCGCTCCCTGCGGTGCGTCCGAACGCCAGTCCCGTACGCCGGCCCACCCCCCGCCGCCCTCGTTCACCCGCACCTCAACGCCGCGCTCCCGCCGCCGGCCCCCGTACGCGTGTGTAGGTGTTGTCGGTGCCCGCCGCTCCCTCTGCTCTTCGGTTTTCGGTGAGAAAGCAGCCCTGCCCGCCCCCGGGCGACACCTCAGGGGTGCAGAGGAGCCCTCGACGGACGGCAGCGAGTAGCAGCTCCGCCTTTGTGCGAAGCGTCTCTGTCAGCGCCACAGAGGAAGTCCGCGGAAGCTGCCCCTGGCACTGTCACTCCTCCAGGTCTTCCAGCTCTCGCCTCTATTTTCCCACTCATTTCTTTACTTTAGGAGCCCTTCTCGCTGCAGATACGCTCCCAAGCCATCCCTCGATGCTCCTCCGAGGAAACCTTGGGAATTCACCCACGTCATCATTTATTTCAGGTCCTCTTATGGGAGATTAAGAGCCGAATGTCACACAAACTATTCAACTAAGGTGACATCAAGTTTTAAGAATGGCCCTTGACTGTGCTTTAAGAAGCAGCTGTGCCACTGAGGAAAGGGTGTACGCCCCTGCCTGCCCACGAGGAATTGCCACCTTCTGGCTGTTCATCGAGTCACTTAGCTTACACACAAGTGTGATGTCTTTCCTATAGACTGCCCATGGATGTGCCACGGATCCTCCCCTTCCCTGCCACGTATGTGGTAAATGACTTTGGAGGGTTAGAGTTAACGTTTTGTATTACAGTGTGAGCCTAATACTTTGTTTGTTGGAGGTGGAAAGTGAAGACGTAGGGTTTAACAGCCTTTCATTCAAAACTCCTTTCTTGCTTAAAGAGAGAAATTCCCTGTCACCAGGGTTTCCTGGTGGTTCAGGTCCTTGTCAATCTAATTCTGACTTTACCAACATCACTGAAAAGATTAATGGAACATGCAGATAGAATGGTTAATGTGCTGAGGGAAGGAATTGCATGCCATACAAAAAGAAAAAGCAGATTGAAATTATAAGGGGAGAAGAAAAGTGGCAGAGAAATACTATCAGCAATTGCCTCTGCTGAAGTGCTGCAAATGCTTTTTTACACTGAAGATTACACCTGAACTTCAGTTTCCATCTAGGCACTAAACATTGATACTACACACAATGTGAAACTAAACATCAGAGTTCAACCTGTGGTAAACCAGATCCTTGATTCTAGGCACATGTGCAAGGCAGCTCACTGATTCATTGCTCTCTGTTTATTTGGAACCCAAAAGCAGAAATTAAGGGTGCATCTGGAATTCACTCCTGACGTGGCTGTAAATTGTCTTGAAGAACCAGGTCTATTGAAAAGAGAAGAAAGAGATAAGGGCACAATTAAATCAACACACCACCCCCTCTGAAACCTCTTAAACCTCTCTGCTATTATTAGTTACAATCAAATATAAATATTAAATGCCAAATACAAGCAAATATAATAAAAGCCAGAGACACTTCTCAGTCAACCAGACTATTCTCAAACATTTCGGCCACCTAGAAGAAAAGGGGGAGCAGGTTCTATCAGACATCTTGAAAGCTGTCTACCTTTTGGTTCTTTTTTGTTCTTCACACTGCATTTACAGCAGAGTCTGAAAATGTTATCTCTGCAGAAGCCAGCTGAACATCTACAGCATCTATTAACTCGCAGTAGAGCTTACATAAGATGGAGACAGCATATCCAAACAGCAATTTAAAACCACCAGTTTTCCAACCAATTTCATTTGTTATACCTTTATACTCCTTTTCTTTCCTCTTCCAACCTAGTATGATTAAGAGAATTCCTTTGTAATTAAGATCATTCCTCTATCCTGGATGATTTTGCAGCACTGGTTACCGGGAGAAATGTAATTTCTTTACTGTGATTTTTTTCCCCAGTAGCAATGAGATTTTCTATTTTTGTGCTATAGCACAAAACCATTCCCCCAAAACACCAAAAAAGGGCCCCTGAAACAAAACCGCCCCCCAAAAATCCCCAGACACACATTTCTATGAGCCTCTGGTTCAGCACAGTTCCTCCTTCCCCTGAGACACTCACAACCCCGGGCTTTGCTTATACTGGAAAAAGGGACCATGTTAGGAAAAATGTGCCCCCCACACAGTCAGAGGTAAAGGCCCTGAGAACATCATCCCCCTTTCCTGGAGGTCTGGCACCCCAGGCTCACTGCCAGCCTGGAGATAGTGCAGCTGAGGGCTGCCCCCTTCTTCCTAGTGACCTTGGAGGCAGGGCTGTGGTGAGATCCCAGAGAGGGCTGGCCTCCCCCTTCCCATGGGAGTTGCATTTCAGCTTGGACCTGCCTGAGCTGCAGCTTTGTGGCAGCCATGCCTGTATCACATCAACCCAAACCTGTCGAACAACTTGCTGGCCAAACCTCAGACTTGCATCATCGCTGTGGACTTTCCTGCTGACCACAGGACTGTGTCCTTCCCTGATTGCTGTCACTGAACCTGACTTGCTAACTTATGTTCCTGGCAGGACCTCAGACCCTGTCTAGCAATCTGGCCCTTTTGTTGACCTCAGCAGCTACCTCCAGGCCTGCCGTGCTTCCCCTTGCTCAGATCCTGTGTGATGGGGCCCTGCGCAGTTGCCCCTGTTACGACACTTGGTTCCCTGTCCCTTAGGGAGCAGCTGACCCTTGCTGTCCTGACACCAGAGTTCTGTGGCACATACAAGAACACCAGGCCACTTTCACTGACCCAGACCCATGGTCTGTCTAAATCAACATTTTGTCTCTTACAGGGGCCAGTGCTTTCTTCCAAAATACATGCTGCTGTTCAAGAGCAAGATCCAGGTGGAAATGGGAATGCAAACCAGGCTACTCATCTTCTTCATCCAGGTGGAAATGGGAATGCAAACCAGGCTACTCATCTTTTTCAAAGGGGCAAGTGAAGAGCTGTTAAGTCAGCCAACCTCCATTTATTACCTGGAAAGATAATGAAACAAGCTGATGGGCAATCTGTGTTCAAGCAACTAATTAACAATGAAGTGATGAGAAACAGGCAGTGTGCATTTGTCCAGAACAAATCATTACATAATAACCTAATGTATTTCTTTGCCAATATAACTGACTTAATAGGTGCTGAAAGGAATAGATGAAACCTATTTGAACTTCAGTAGGACTTCTGACATTGCCTTGAACATCACTAAAGGTGTTTGCTCAGGGGGCATTACCATGAGAGGGGAGTGTGATTGAAAAGCAACTCCCAAGCTGTAGTAGTGGGTATTTTCTTGTCAATAGGAAGGTATATCAAATTAAGATCTGTCTTCTAGGATTGAAGATTCCACTAAATGGTGGAACTGACCACTGACTTCAAGTTTCTGCAAATAACACTGAGTTGGGCAGTACTGCATTTTGCAGGCAAAGACTTGAACAAAGGTTTAACGCTGCTACATTGCTTAAAGAGCCTCAAAACTGCCTGAAGAAGCTCAATAAAGACAAGAACAAAGTATAAGACTTTGAAAAGAAATCTTGAATTTTCCTATTCAAAAAGAGGAAAAAATGTGTGGCCTTGTGTAGAATACCAAAACATACCACCACTCAGGGCAAGGACTTTAAGAAATCGATAATTTTGCATTGGTAAGTGTGGACTACATGGAGAGCCACTTCTTTGTTGTGAAGACAACATGGCTAGGGAGGAACAACGTGCTGACACCTCACCAAATCTCATGATTTGAACTTGAAATATGCGTGGCCCAAGTGGCACAAAAATTAATTTGCTGCCAGAACTACCTTGGTTTGCAGAATACCGGCCTTATGCCACCTGTCACATGGCTCTGAGCAATGTGGCATGCCCCTGACATGCTTTTGCTTTGCCAGACCTCCTCCTATTGCCTGAAGCTTGTTCTCTCTGGGAGAAGATGTGGTCCCCGGTCTCCTCCCTCCAGCCCTGCCAGAGGGACCTTGAGGTTCTGCAGATAGCAGTGTGTGAGAAGGGAGCTGTAGGGTTTAGGAGCACTGGGCTCTACAGGGTGCAGAGGGGAAGCCACAAGTCTCTCAGTGCGACTGAAGTTCTCTAAGACATCATGTCCCAGCAAGGGGCAAGACTGGGTCATAAGTGCTCAGAGGTGACACTACACAGGTGTCCTGGTCTGCACAGCATGACATTTCAGGCTGAAAAGCAAATTCTTCATGTTGAGGCGTCCAGCAGATCTGAAATGGGCTTTTGCCACTTCCTGGGTCTCTGACCCAGGACTTGGAGTGCAGGCTGCTTCAAGGCAAACACTGAAAACATGGATAAATGTCTTGTTCTTTTCTCTTGGCAGGGATCACGCAAAGGCCTGAAGATCAACATGACAGCATTATGCACACTGAGTTGTTTTGCTGAGCTTTGCAGCTCTTCCTCTAAAGACAACAAATGACCCCTAGGAAATCTCTGAGCCTTGAAAACAAAGCCCACCACTTGGAAAGCTTCTGTGGCCAGAGTCACTGCAGCTGGACACTGTTGGAGGCTGGCTTTATAGAACTCTGGTTCCTACAAGTTCATCCTCAACCTGAAAAACCTTTCAGGTTGCTTTCCAGCAATGGAAATCTTCTCTGAGTTAAAGGTGCATCCCTCCACCACAGGATCTGATCCATTTCCCAGGTGTGTTTTCAACAGAAGACCACAGGAGTGGTAAATTGGGAGACTGATACCCCCTGGCCCTTTTACAGCCCAAAAGGATTGCCCTCATCTTGCTCCAAAGATTTAGGAGTATCACAGTAGCAGTTTCATGAATGGCTTGAAAAACATAAGATGCACCAAGCCATGACTGAATCAGTGAAATGACATTTTGCTGCAGCCTTTCAGACTTTTGGGCTGGACTACAGGTCATTTACCCCAAAGTTATGAGCAGCAAAACCAGAAAGGTGGGGGATGGCGCTACAAAAGATCCATTGCAGGTGCAAGCCACTGCTCCAGCAAGCCAGCAGATCGCGGGGCAAGACTGCCCTGACTCGGTGGGCCGGGGGTGTTGAAGCCCCACGGATGCTTCAGCCTGGCCCAGCCCCCATGTGCCTGGCGACGCCGGCTCGCCCTTCAGCTCACTGCACAGCTCCCCAAGGGGAGAAGCTCCCTGATAACCGTCTGCAAAAGCCACCACAGAATTTGGGGCCGGGCACAAGGAGGAGACCCTCCTCCTCGGGGCCGGCCAGCCAGCCCGCCGACCAGCCTCCCTTCCCTTCTCCTCCCCGCTGGCCGGCCGGCGGAGAGTCCTTCCCGGGGGAAAGTTGCTCGGCGCCCCCCACTCGAGGGGCGGGAGGTGTCCGGGGCTGCTTCCACCGGCGCCCGTGCGCGTCGCCGAGCCATTTATTTAAATTGCAAATAAAGCGCCTGGGCGCCCGCCCCGCCGGGCAGAGTCAGTCCGGGTGCCGCACCGGCCGGCCGGCGTGAGGCCGCCCCGTGAGCCCCGCTGCGGCAGGGACGAGCCCATGGCCGGGGTGGCGGCGGACCCGGCTACCGGGGCTCTGCTTTGCGCCCTGCTCTGGGCGGCGGCGGCCGCGATCGGCTCAGGGGGCAGCCCGGCGCCCGGCGCCTTTGGCCGCGTCTACCGGGGCGCCGTGAACATCAGCTCGGAGCGGGTCTACGCCTTCGCCTACAGCAGAGAGCCCGGGCAGGTAAGAGCCGTCCCCCGCAGTGCCGGCTTCCCCGTGGCGAGCAAATGCGCCGTGTCCCCCTCGTCCTCCCTCCGCCAGTGTGGTCGGGGAGTGAGGGAGGGGGCGCCGGCGGCGCTGCGGCTCCGCCACCGCGCGGGAGCGGGCCGGGTTCTCCCTTCGCGCCCGCGGTCCTGCTCGTATCCTCCCGCCGCTGCGGAGGCCGGGAGCCGCGGTACACCTGCGGGCTCCCCTCGCCCTCCCACGGGCTTTCCCGGCACGGCCAGGGCACCCTGGGGATGCGACGCGGGAGGCTGGTGGCGTCGTCTCGGAGCGCAGAGGGTCGGCAGGTGGTTTGGTGCATCCCCCGGACGGGGGTTTGGCGAGCAGCAAAATAGGCTTAAAGTCTAGAAGGGAATTATGAGGATAATAATCTTACCTTCAAAAAGGCGGGGGGGGGGGGGGCGAGGGATGCACTTAACGAGCCTTTTAAGATATCGCTGCTCACACCTAAGTGCTTCAGTAGGATCAGGGTGCTCTCCCCTGGGAGCCAGAGAGGTTAAGCCTCTCTGCGGGTGAGGTGTGATGTGAGGAGGCTGCGGGGCAGCGCTACTAAAGTCACGGCTTTCTGTGATGGGGAAGCAAGTCTGTCATTTATGTATGCCTAGCTATGGTGGGTTCCCTCTCCTTACCTTCTTTTAATGTGTTTATCTTAAATAGCTAAGTGGTACCTTGGAAACTCTGTGTCGTGTGTGTGTCCATCTTCAACCTCCCCCTCCCGCCCCCTGTTGTTTGGATTGAGTGTTATTTGCTGGGTAAGATGTTCTGATGTACCAAAAGATGGTGAAACATGCAAATGAATCTTCCCTTCTGTCCTTGATCTCACAGGACAACAGAAAATGGAAAACATAATTTTTCCACTCTTTATTTCTAATGCTTCAGTGCAAAGGGAGTTGGTAAACAGTATGATAGAAGAGGTGACATTAATCATCCCTTGGTTTGCTTTACTCTGAAATTCCAAAAGATCCAGACCTTTAAAGACTTCTATTTCTTCTGTTATGCCTGTTACTGTGTAATAAAATGCACCTGGTATTTATGGGGCAGGAGTTGTGTGTTTGGGCTATGATGCAACTGAGCCCAGCATTATTTAACTGTTGGGTGTCACTGCTGAACCCAGGACAAAAGCAGGTTTTAGGCGTGAGCCTTCTTGTAGAAGCTGGTGGTGATGTAAGTTAGGCTTCTTCAGGTGTTACAGGTATTGGGTGCTCTGATGAGGGCCTACTGGCTGATCAGATGTGGTCTGGTGCTTGTTAGCTGAGACTGTGGGTACTGACTTCAGTTAAAGCAAATCTAGGTTCTTCAGTTTATTTGCTCTTTGAAGCTGTGTGCTTTGACAGATACTTTCCATGAAGTTTTCTCTCCTGGAGAACTAGGGTCATAGTGGAATAGGAAGAGGCAGGGAGGAACTACATGGGTGCTTGGTGGTGTTCATGGGTATCTAAATGCATCTTCTGCTCAACGGCTACTTTCAGGTAGTAGGCCATTCCCATGGCTACAAAGAGCCACCCAGTCAAGGCAACTGTTGCATTTAAGCAGGAACTTTAGTGGATTAATTTGTGCAGAGATAGTGAGCTGGTGAAGAGAGTATTTAAGTGGAGGGACTTCAGGTTTGATGACTATTTTTTTAATGCAGAACTCTCCAAGCAGTGCCATGAAAGCTCCTAAAGAGGACCATGCAACCAGCTCCTACTATGAAAATGTATTTAGAAGAGGGGAAAAAAAATTAAATAAAGATGGAAGGGCCTAGGAGGCTTTCTGTCTGGCAAGGTTCTGAGGATACCAAAGGTTCTAGAGAAGAGAATGCTCTAAGAATACATTAATTTTGGCCTCTCAGTATATAAAGAGGGAAGGATCAGGGGCAACAATTTTAAACTGAAAGAGCGTAAATTTGGGTTGGACATAAGGAAGACTTTCTATGATGAGGATGGTGAAGCACTGGAACAGGTTGCCCAGAGAAGCTGTGGACGCCCCATCACCGGGAATGTTCAAAATCAGGCTGGACAGGACTTTGAGCAACCTGATACAGGGAAGACTTCTCCCTGCCATGGACGGGGGGGCTTGGACTAGATCTTTAAAGGTCCCTTCCAACTCAAACCATTCTATGAGAAATCCTACAGATGCTATTCCCTAGCTGAACCTGCAGAAGCCTACAAGGAGATAATTTGCTCTGGATGCGTGCAGCTTCCTCCCCAGCTGCAGCCCTGAACCGATGAGAGGCAAACATGGCTGGATCGCTTCTTGCCAGCCTGGTGAGAAGCAGAGGTTGATCTGGTTTTGTGGTCCTGTTCACGACGAAGCTTGGTAGTGGAAATACTGGCTTTAATCTAGTACCATGCTCGTGTTGGCAGGTTTTTCTTATGTGAGAGTTATAAAGATACTTAGGGGCATGCCGTTCTCTGGGTACTTGTTGGATCATCTGAAGGGATGCAAGCTCTGCAGAAACTCAGTGTACTGGTCCTTATCTTTCATTGCAGTCCTTAGCCTTGAACATAAAGTGAGTGGAACATCAGCCAGTGTTTGCCAGTTGCCTACTACTTGTGCACTCTCTGCTCTTACTGGTTTTTTCAGTCTCCTCCTGTCTCTCTGTGCTGATGGCAGGTCAGCCAGAAGCCTTTGATACCTTGAGGCAGATACTGCATAGACCATTAACCTTAGTTACAGGAAATTTAATTAATAAGAAGAGTGATTTCCATGTGGAAGGACTGCAGTGGGTGAGTTTAATTGCTTTCCCTCTGAAACAAAGCCAGGTCTGGAGCGGTCTGGTTCTGAAATGGATTTGTTTTTCTCATGCTGTCAATTCTGCTGTTTTCATCTCTTTCCTGCTTTTTCTTGTGAGGGAGGCCTACAAAGCAAGGGACAACTCTGAGCCAAGCAAAAGGTGTGAGTGCTGGCTTATGACCCATCAGTGCTCTCTAAATGTTCTGGTTGCTCTCAGGCTATGGCTGCCAGGGCTTATCTGAAAATGCAGGTGAATGACCAATGCTTGGACGATGTATGAGAGAAAGAAGGGAACAAGACTGTTAGTCCTGTTTGTTGCTTTAGAGACTCATTGGTTTCTGAAGTGTGCTTGCCTGATCTCAGATGATGTTCTTTATCCAACTGATCTTCCTTACTCCTTGGAATGCAGGTATGCATGCACGATCAAAGAGGGGGAAAGCAAGTCTTATGAGATTACTCATGAGCAGGTAAAGAAAGTACAACTCATGGCTCTGGAGCAGAGCTGGTTTGAGACAGGCAAGTGACTTCCCAGCTGTGCCAACTCCTGTGTGTGTAAAATGAAAATAAGGGTACTTAACGCTGACTGATACACTTAACTGAAACTTATGTGTGTATGTATTGCCAGGTCTCTTCCCTCTGTGTGTGGACAAAAGCCCTCCTATGGGCTGTGCAAAACACTTCACCTTATGTCTTGAGGTAGGAGAGCTGTCAGGATTTTTTTGTAGTTGGCACCTAGGATTTAGGCCTCAGTTTCTGAGGTGGAGCTCTAAAAGTAAAGCTGCGCTGAGTTGAAGCACAGCCACCTCTGCTGCAAGGGTCTTCTACAGTTGGCCTGTGAACAAAGGGATGTGTCAAACTCTTTCCTTGTGCTGTAGAAAGTCTCCATTTGTTATGGGTCATCTTACTGCTTTTCTAGTTCCCTTTTCCTCCTCCAAGCTGCACTTGATTTTCCCTTCTGCACAGCCATTTAATGTTTAACCCAGTGTAAAAAAAAAAAAACCCAACAGTAATAAAGCCAGCTGTTGCTCCTGTCACTAATACACCCATGCTCTAACAGCAAAGGCAGATGTGCCCTATTAGAGGTCTGGTGAACAGTTAGCTAGGCAAACAGGATTATCTTATTTTAGGATGGTTTTAATTGGAGACATCCAGGATGGGGGAAAAAATATGACCACACTTGTGAGCATCTCCATTTCCACGCTTTCAACATGTCTCTACTTGAGAGGGAGGGAGGAAGAAAGGAAAGCAAGCTAGTTTGTTGGAGCTGCCTGCGTAGTGTGTTCCTATTCTGAAGACTGAACAAGGATTTCAAAATTTCTGCTGGATTTACAGCTAACTGGAGAAGGATTTATATGACAACTGAAGGAACGTAATTAGTTCTGTGATTGCAACAACACAAGGATTTCTAAAAAGAAGAAAAGGGGATGTGTGTAGAAGTATTGGGGGGATTCAGAGCCAACAACTCTCTACCACTGTAAGCTCTGGCAATTGCTAATGGTTAATTTGTTGAAAACCAAACGCTACTAATATTGTGCTTCTGGGTATTTCCTGTACCGAGTCCTGAGTGGTGTAGGAAAGCATCAGGAAGACAACTGTTGGGGACAACAAAAAAGAATCTTCCCACTTAAGAGCTCAGGTCAGCTGAATGATTTGGAAGATTTGTCTGGCTTCATAAATACAGTCGGTATATCTCAGGAGAACAAGTTTTCAACTTTCCATTTGTAGGCAAAGCTGCTGCAATCCAGACATCATCCTTGGACATTGATGCACTGTATTTTGGTTATGATGAGCTCAAGAGCTGAGCAGTGGGCTGCTCCTATATCATGAGCTCAAAAGCTGAGCAGTGGGCTGCACCTATTTTGGGAGAAATAGTGGGTGATGCTTTCCTCCTCCTCCTCCCTTGCCAGGACTAGGAACAGAGCCCCACTCTCAGTTCCCATACAGTCCAGCCTTACTGCAAGCTGTGATTGGCAGTAGTTTAAGCTGTGGCTTCTCTGCTGAGTGGTTGTGCCATGTGATGTGAAGATGTGTAGCCCTGGAGTGACTGTTTCCTATGTGGAGCCTATCAGAGGGGTGATGTGTAAAAAAAAAAAAAAAAAAAAAAAAAAAAAACCAATTACCCTCAGTGGATGGGCAAGAGAGATTGTTTACCACCATAGAGGCTTGCTACAATTATCCTGCCTTCTTTCATGACTGCACATGGGGAAAAAGCTCACTGACCTAAGGGAAGAGAGGAATTATCACTAGCAAGAAGAACAACAGTCTTTCAATTAGATGCCTTAAACTTTGTGACCCTCTAGTAGAGACTAAGGGCCTTTTCCAGCCCAAGGAGCGTGATGTGTTTGAGTCCCTTTGTCCCCTAGTGGATGACTCTCTTGTAGCCTAGGTGTGGATGGCAGTTGCACTTGCTTTGCAACTAGGAGCCAGAACTGGAGTTCACCCATATGTTCCTCTGGGATTGTGTGATGAGTCACTTGCTCAGACCAAAGCCATCTGTTAGAGCTGCAGGGAAACCACTTGATCTGCTACGTAGGACAACCTGGTTCAATAAGTGGCAGTGATCAAATGTATTTACTTTTCTCTGCTGTTTCACATGCAAATGTAGGTCCTGCTCCAGCAGCACCGATGTCTCTTATAACTAGGAGCAAATTCTTTCACTGTTTGCTTCTGAGCTGGTTTTACGCTGTATGTGTAGGATTCTTCAGGCTGGAACTAAACTTCCCTGACTCTCCTGCATGTCTTCTCCACAAAGTTAGTCTTGGCTCTAGTCCAAGTTTCTGCCCACAGCTATACCATGTATGCAGTAAAACTTTAGTCTGTTTGGGCATGGCTGAAATCTGAGCTATAATGGGGGGAACAGGTTAGGCTCTGTCTTTGGTGTATGCTGAGTGGAACCTACTGTTTTAGCCACAGATGTGGGTGAAAACCAAACACATTGGGAAGACTACAACTGTTTGAACTCCTAAGGTCAGTAGAGCTCCTGTTATTGCAGGACATCCAGTATTTGAACACTGTTGCTTTTTGGTTGCTAGTGCTAGTCTGTTCACCACAAGACACTGTAAGGGCCTTGATGTGCCATTTCTGGGGCCTAGTGTTAAATGCCTCATGAGGTACAGATGTATGCACGATGTCAAATCCAGGAAAATCAAAGCAAGTTATAGCATATGTCTGAAGCCTGGCAAGGCTCAACAGAATCCCTTTGGACTAACTTTTGTGTATGTAATTTCTCTCTTTAAAAGAAAACAACCATCCCTAGGAGGTGACAGTGCAGGCGGTGTAGAGCACACAGCACTTGGAATGCTCTTGCTGCTTCTCAGTGGGGGTCTCTTGGCCACTTCTAACCCCTACGCAGAGTCACACCAAAAGCTCTTGCTTACAGGAGAAAGCAAAAATAAACTGATAGAGAAATGATGCAGGAATCTGCAGAAAACACGAGCTTGACCATTGTTGGAGGTTTTTTTCAGCAGAAAATACAGTCCTGAAGGCCTTGAGTTTGGCAACAAAGGGGTATCGTAAATGAAAGATCGGTGTGGGAGGTGGCTCTGCTTTGAGCTAGGGATGGGCTCACGTGTCCAACTAAGGTCCTTCAAACTTACATTATTCTTTGGCTTTCTGAGATTTTGTTCTTTGGGGGTTTCCCTACCTAGAGGGGCAAAAGAGAGTATATCTTGAAGGAAGCTCTCAGTTTGCAGGCTTTATGAAAAAAGCTCAAGAGGTCTGCTGTGGTTTGTTGCAGGGTGGCCCACATAACTTCAGATAGAAACTTTAGTGCTGACAATTTTATTTTCATTTCTAATGTGTAAGCTAATGCTATCAAGCCAAATAACTTGTAATTGAGCAAAAGCGTCTCCTTTGAATCTGGATGTCATTCTAAACCTTAAAATTACACTCTTCTTGTTGGGCTGTCCTGTTTAAAAGCAAAGCTGATCAGGTTTTGTTGTTTTGTTGTTCTCCCTGCCACCCCTCTTCACCCCCCCACCTCCGATGTTTAGATTAAAAAATAAAAAATATTCTGAATAAGAGTAACTTCATGAAATGTCTCCCCTCAAAGATTTTGAACTCTTTCCAAGAGCAGTGCCACATTTTAGAATACAAACATTTACATTGTTAGTGGAGGCTGAAATGTCCTTAAATAACTTGTGCAGGAGTTGTTGGGTGGGAAGGTATGTTTTTCCTCTACAGACCTCATCGGCTATTTCAGGGGATGTTGAGGGAATGAAAGCGTAGTCTGTAAAAGCTATGTTGCAAGGGTGTGCCATCTGCTCAGTTTGAGAGTATAGTTTAGTACATTTGCATAAGCAAACATTATTTCCTGCTGGGTATACTTAAAGAACCATAGAGGATTTCAGGAACACCCAGCCTTATTTTTCTTTATGCTGATGTTTTTCTTTGGGCATAGATTCGATGAACTCAAAGGTCTTTTCCAACCTAGTGATTCTGTAAATAGCTACTTCAGTGGGCTTTAAAACAAACAATTTCAAAAAAAAATAGAAAAGGGGAAAGTGTTTAGCAAATGTAATTCAGTCCACATCCTAAGTGTCACTGAGCTGAGGAGCTTGGGAGCCAAGAAAGAACCAGATGCTTGTGTGGTGGCAGTAATCCCTGTAGCTATTGCTGTAAACTTGGGGTGGCGGCAAACTTGGAAAGGTTATAAGCCCTTTTGTTTCAAGGGTTACCATAGCCCAGAGTTCCAGCTGCTGTGGGTTAGGAAGATGCTATTTGTTACCTTAACTGGCTGTTCAAAAAAGGATTTATTTGTTTATTTTGAAAGTCTTCCTGAAGTCTGAGGGTGGTCAGAAACAGGTACCTGCTTCATCCAGCATGGCAACCCCTAGTTCTTTCTGGCTGTCTTGGAGACTCCCTAGTGACATTGGTTAGAGGACAAAATTAAGTAAAAGGAAAAAGATAAATATTAACACGCTTTGTATTTGTTTTACTCCCATTTACACTACACAGATACTGTTGCAAACAAGTGAACTCATAGGAATGTCCATGGCAGACTCTTAAGTCCACGCAGCTTATTTGCACAAAGTGGAACTTTTAAAATGAAAAATATTAATCCTGGAACAATTACATTAATGTGACTGAGGCTGTGCTTGACATACCCAGACTCTGTCACTTAGTTTATACTGCTTTGGGTATTTAATGCTCCTGTAACAAAACTGTGGGCCAAAGTTATTTGACAGATTGCTTTTGGCAGCTGAGATTTATTGACACTAGGACACAAAGTCAGACAGAAAGGCTGAAAGGGAATGCTCCCTTGAGCTCCCCTTGTTTTGTTGCCATACAGGAGTGGTGCTTAAACCTCATAAGAAGGCAGGAAAGAGATTCTGTAATGCCTGTTGCTGTCTCGTAACTATTTTCTTTCGGGATCTCAGCTTCCCCCTGTTGTGTTGTCAGTGTGAAGTGTGGCCAGGCACTGACAGGTATGTATTTCTTTCACTGCCTCAACTGCTGTGGCCCATCTGGCTGAATCCTACTTCGCTTCATTTCAGGTTTTATGTAAAGATGAAGCACCCCTGTCTTGCGCAACAGCAGACAGCAGCAATACAGTGGCTTTTGTAGGTGTATCCTGCTCTGAGACCTTCCATTGTAGCAAGCAGCCTGTGTGTTTGCTTGCCGGATGTGTTCCCTGCCTGCTGCCTTGGCTTGGTGCCTTGTCAGGCCCAGGCCCAAGTGCTGTCGCAGTGTGGACTGATAATCCCCAACGGTCTTGTGAGGAGTAGCTTGTGTGTGGGTGAGGTGGGGAACGTGGAGGAGCCCTGGTGTGATCTGATGGTTTTACTTTGCATGAGGTGGTGGAAAGGAATCCATAGTAAAGCTCTTCAAAAACCCTTGCTTGCAGCAGAGACTGTTGTTGCAACCTCCTGCCTGCCCTTAAATTCGCATCCCTGCAGTCTTAACCTGATGTGTAATCTCTGTGGGAAATGCAGGCTTAATCAGTCCAAGGACTCCTGCGTGTCAACAAGAGCCTGGTTTATTTTGGTTAATGTTTGCAGCCATGTTGGTCCTGTTCAGCTGTGTGGATTGAGTGCTGGCTCCTTCTGCCTGTCCCGATCTAGAGAGCAGATCTAAAATACAGACACACTTTTTAAGTGTCTGACTTTTTTTTTTTTCTTTTTTTCCTCCTCCCTCTATCTCCAGGGTGGTGATAGAACTCAAGTACAAATATTTGTTTTTACTGGTCTAACACGTTTTTATACAGTGCTGAGAGATCTCTCTTTATTCAGCTGTCTAACTGCTCTGTCCACCTTGAAATACAGAGAAAAGCTCAAGGTTGGTCACCTGAGAAACAAAACCATCGTGAGCATGGCACATGGCAGAGGCTTGGCAGTGGGAAGGAATGTGCAGAGCAGAAGTCTGACCCTACCTCAGCCCCCCAGTGTTAGCAGTATGGTTATTACCAACAGATGTTAGAGCAGGGCCTGGCTATCAAGAGGAGCATTTGGAATGTGAGGTTGTTTCCTAAGATCCCCCTGGACTGTCCCACTGCAGGTATCTGCAGGAGGTGAGGATTTCAGCTTGGAAGCTGTGTTTGAAATCTAGCACTGTATTGTAGTACCAATATAGACAGCCTGCTTCTGTGTGTCTAGGGAGGGGGAAGAGAAAAGTATGACCTTTTTTTTTTTTTTGTGGTACTGGCAGCAGTTTGCTCACAACTGAAGTCTATCAGTGGTGGTGGGGCTACAGGAGTGATGGGAGTCTGGTTGACCCTCTTAATCCCCAGGGAAACCTTACTCCTCACCTTACCAATGCTAAGTGAGTTGGGGTAGATACAGAAGAGGCTTGCAGACCTTGGTTCTATTGTGGGGATTTATTATTATTTTAAATAAAAACTTTTTTTGTTTGTTTTTAATCTGGAATTCCTCTTGACTTGATGTGTAACATTGGTAGGATTCTTACTTCATCATCAGGGATGGAGGGGGTATACGTGATGGGAGCAGTGGTTCTGTAACAGGGAGGTGTTCTCATGTCAGAACTGCTTGCTTTTAAAATGAAATAATCTTTGGAAGGGTATGGAGGAAGAATGATGTTTGAACTAAATAAGTCATATTTTTTTGCTTCACCTCTTGCTTTTTTTTCCAACTCTTCTAAAAATATATTGGTGGAGATGATGCCCTTGAGGTAAATGCCAAATGCTGACTTTCAAAGGGAAAGATGGGACTACTAGCACTGGCTCAGTGGTAATTTCATTAAATCTGTTGCACGAAAATGTGTATATTGTCTAAATCAAGACAACAGAGTCTAGAAGCAAAACATGGATTAAAAGTTTAAGGTAGGTTAATTGGAACAGGGCCTGAAAAAGCACAAACATCAGTTCATAGGTGTTACATTGTTATCCCTGTCTCTTGTGATGCCTCTGCTGGAGGGTTCACCGTGCCAGTCAAAATGTCTTTCTCCAAGGCACTAATTAGGACTCCTTTCACTCTGCAGCACAAAATCAGAGTGATTGACAGCAAATGGGAAGCCCTGCTTGCAGTTAAATGTTAATCCTTTCTCCACTTTCCCAGACTTCCTCATAATTGCACCTGGATTCTGCTGAACTCCTTTGCTCTGATATCCCCAAACTCATTTGCGAGTGGGGGAAATTATTGGGAGGGACCATTACTTTGGAGCTTCTTGTGCAGGTTTGGCCCACAGGCAGACCCTACCTGTTCTATTGCTGGGTTTTGGAGGAACAGCTATTCTGTCAGTCAGAGACTCATCAACCAAAGCTTTGTGCTGCTGGGTGTTGCTACTGTATCCCCTGAGACCTGTTAGTGGGAGAGTGAAGCTGCATCCTGGGGCTGGGATCTGGACCTTCCATAGAAAGTGCAGGGTTTGCTGACAGGTCCTGTGTTACTGTGGTGATGGTGGCAGGGTAAATAAGTAGATGGACTGGAACATTAATTGCCATCTGTCCAATTTATCACTGTCTTATTTCTAGGCTTTTATGATAAAGATTTTGATGGGGTTAGGTTCTGTGATGCTCATAATTAGGCTATGTGCAAAGGTAGGAAGAGCAGAAGTATTCACTGCCAACTGAGTTAATATACTGAGGCAGTTAATATACTGAGGTGAAATTTAAAGTACACTGGGATCTTCCTAATGAGCTGTTCTGTAAATGTTGCTTGTGATTTTTTTGATGTTCTCCTCTGCCTAAAGCATCCTATTTGACTGTGGCTTGGAAAGCAGCTTTGCCTGTGGAGAGCACAGAGAAAAAGGTGAGAGGCATGAAAGAAGTGTAATGGGATCATGCCTGTGAGCTCATACTTAGGCCAGAGGTGGTCCTGCATTAATGCAGCTGGATACTGCCTCAGGTGTTATCTGACCTAAGGGAGCTCAAGGTGCCTCAATGCTGCTTTTATGGGAACAGGGCAAAGGAGCTCTAACCAGCTGTTACAGGGAGCAAATGCAGAGTGCTGTACACAAGGAACCAGGGGGAAGTCATGTGTAGTGGTAGTATAGCATATACCAGTTTTCACGTGGGGAAGAAATGAAAGTGCTTAGATTTTTGAATCTATATGAAGTCTTGAGAATATTGCCTTCCTCCTCCTGGTAATCCTATTTCTTACTGGTATAACACTAGCATTGTAAGATAATGGAAATGGCAGCAAAGCTGACTAAATGTTGTAGGTGGTGAATGCTCAGTTAGTTTTGTGGAGAGAGTGAAACCAAATGAGTGGTATATATCAAAGTTCCACTTTCCCTTCCCTTGCCCTCCTATGGAACTGGATTTTCATTTCCTACTGCAAGGGTATTCAAACACTGTAACAGGCTTCCCAGAATGGTTATGGAGTCCCCATTCATGGAGATATCCAAAACCCAACTGGGAACTGGCTCTGACCCTGCTTTAGCAGTGGTGTTGGATTAGATGATCTTCAGAGGTCTCTTCCAACCTCAACCATTCTGGGATTTATAGCAATGCCCTTTTGAAGGGCGCTGTATGGTTGAGCCTTATACATGTAAGTAGCCTGTACCTTTGCCTTTGTGGTGAAGAGGTGTCATGGGGCAGTGATTAAACCTTTCTTGTGGTAGGGTGTGAGCTGCAGGATTTACTTCTTGATACTGGTTTAGATGCAGAGCAGAAATCTTAGTCCTGCTCTGCAGCAGCTGTTGCTCTTGATACTGCTGGGGAAATGCTGCAGCCTGTCTCTGGCACAAGGGTACAATAGGCACAGGTAAATCATGTGCTTAGTATCCTCCAGCATTCGTCTTGCATAAGCTTTGGTCATTGGGATCAAATATTAGGCTAGATGAAGGTATCAGCTTGGAGAGGTCAGTTCCACTAATTTTGTAACAACCTTGGGATCAGAGTTCATGTAATTGCATGAAACAAAATGGCTTTGAGGTCTGTTTGTAAAGACTGAAGCTTTGAGGACTGCCAGAGTTGGTAAACAGGGTCTCCAGGTGAGGAGATATCAGTAAAGTATCAAAGAGGAGGACAGTGGGATGTTTGAGTGCTGCCCAGAAGAGAGAATACAGATCTGTCATCTGGGGAGCAGAGGCATTGTTGAGTAACTTCTTGAAAGAGTTGGAGCGATGTGGTTTGAGAGGGGGTAAGGGGAATGCACCCCAGCTACGGCAGATAGCTTCATGACCATTCAGTACTGCAGCCAGAGGATGACAGCTGTGAGCTGCAGGCTTCATAAACTGTCCCCTCCTAACCTGATGGCTCTGAGGGTTATGCAGTAGAAAATGTGTGTGGAGCCAATATCAGCATTGACAGCCACAGGAGACAATTTGTAACCCTGTGCACATAAGGGCAGTAGCTCTTCTTTCTCAGGGACATTCCAGACACTCTGGGTGAGGAGCAGCAGGAGCTCAGTGGGAAGTGGGGTGGCAGCAGGAGACCTGTGCTGAATAGGGCCTTGACTGGGTCTGGCTTGCAAAACATGCAAGCCATCCACATTACTGCACCTGCAGCTATGGTCTTAATTAGCTTTTCTGTCTTGGAAATGAAAACTGCTGAATCTTTTGGCTAGATGTAGCAATGGGCATTAAGGCTACCAGGAGGGTGTCAGGGTAAAAACATGTGTGAATGGAGCTCTAAGGAGTCACCCTGTGAGAAGCTTTACTGTTGGGCTTGTCCAGGAAGTTTTTACATAGGTGCCTTTGTCTTGTAAAAGAAAGGAGAGTTATGCTCTGCAGAGTTGCCCTAGGCAGTTACAAAGCTGCAGAGCTTTCACACCTGGAGTACTGTGTCTAGTCCTGGTCTCTCCAGTACCCCTGCAAGAAATGTAGGGGTTTACTGGAATGACTCCAGTGCAGGTCCATAAAATTGATTAAGGGACTGGAGTGTGTTTCATATGAGAAGAGGCTGAGAGAGCTGGGACTGTTCATCCTGGAACAGAGAAGACTCCGGGGGATCTTGTCAATGTGTATAAACCTGGTGAGAGGAGGGAATAAAGAAAAGGCAGCCAGGTTCTTTTCAGTGATGCCCATTGACAGGACAACAGGCAGTGAGCATAAACTAAAACACAAGACATTCCTTCTGAACACAGAAAAATACTTTGGTTGGATGTTTTTTACTGTGAAGACAGTCAAAGACTGGAACAGGTTACCTGATTCACCCCTGAGCAACCAGCTCCAGCTGACCCTGCTTGAGCAGAGGGCTTGGACTAGGACAAGGGGTCACTTCCAACCACAACAATTTTGTGAGTCTGAAATCAAACCTATTTTGGGGCTTTCCAGAATGGGAGATGAAGAAATACATAGCACAATGAAAGTAAGAGCTAATTGCTGTAGGAAATGCAGTCAGAGAAATTCAGCTGCTTCATGAGAGGTTTGTTTGGCAGTGACTCCTTGCTTAGAGTTATAACTTGTCTCCCTTCTGCCCAAGTCCTGCTCTCTGTCCTGCTGGTCCCACACAAGTTCTCCCACGCTGCTGTGTAAAATGGGACTTAACAGGGTGTAAAATTCACCAGCATGAAACAGGGTATCTTCAGAAATTGTCCTGGAGGGCAGTAGTAGTGGAAGCAGCCAAGTCTGTGTCCACAGAAGTGGGTCTTCCATTATCTGATGGTAAATTCCTTTGTCAGCAAAGATTTGAAAGGATTTCAGCCTTTACATGTTCCTTAGAAATCGTCATCTGAGGGGGAGGAGTAGAGGTGCCAAGAAGTGAATGAATGGGACATGTCAAGTGAATCTAGGAAATATGAGAGCCCTGTGAACTGGGGGTGGAGTATTTATTCTCCTCGTGGAGATGAATCAGTAGTTGGCTTTCTGGAGATCTCACTTGCCATCACTGTCACCTATTGGGTTAGTTGAAATATGGCGTGCCAGATGATTGCCAAAACCTTGACAGCTTATCAAATTGTGTGGGTAGGAAGCCAAGCAGTGCTGGAGTTGAAAGTATCATTTGCTGCCTCCCAGAGCAAGTCCAGTTTCTTATACATAAGTAAGATGTGTCTTGGTCTCCCCTTCCTTATCCCCACCTGCCTGGGACTCTCCAGAGAGCTAAAGTAGAATATAGATGCACGTGTGAGCTTTGAGAGGTGTGGGCTTTATAAGGCCACTGAGGCTGCTCTGGTTATGACTGATTATTTGTTCCACCCAATATCTGTAGCGTTCCGTTTCCTGAACTGTCTTGTAGTGCTGTTCTAGAAGATGATGACACAGCTTAAATGACCTTTTTTTGAAACCAAACCCTTTTTTGAAAAAAAAAACCCCAAACTTGTTGTGTATCTTTTCTCCTCCTCTTCAGTACAGCAGGTCAGTTGTCCTGAGTCAGTTATCTTGATTCAAATGATTTTAAAAATCACAAGGGGGAGAACACTTTAATTTCTGTAACTTTTTGGAAAAAAAGATGTGATAGTGTTGACCTTAGTACTTGCTGCTTCTAAGTAGACATAACACCTTCTGTGGCATTGTTGCCTGCATGCCTTGACCTCTAGGAGAGGATATTACTTTTAGTTATAGACTAAGGCAGTTGTCCAGTTGTCCCTTTATAGCCCTGCTACAGTGAATGGTGTCTGAGCTAGAGCAGCCTGAAAGGAAGCCATCAGCTCAACTGGTAGGGTATGGTAGTGTTACGAAGGGCAAGGATGGGATGCTTATGTCCTGTTAGGCATTGTGAGCTGCTATCTCCTGCAAGGGCAGGAACTGCCATTTCACACTGGATTCTTAATAGAGGTTCCTAAGGGAAGCAGGCTGCAAGACTTTCTTGACCTCTTCAGATTTACATCCCTGCCCTGTCTGGCGATGGGTGGCACAGGCATTTACTGCTCCCAGATTCTGGGTTGTGTTGTCAGGACACAATGTAGGAGTCCAGACTGAGATGTTGGCACAGCACAGTTATGAAATCTTGTCCTCTGCTGGGGTTTTCAGTGTGTGAGGTGAACTCTGTGTGTAAATGATTAAGATGTTGCCCTGCTTCACTTCTCCAGTCAAGTTCATAGCACTGCAGCATTTGCAGCATAGATACGTCTGCAAAAGATAGAGCCTAATTCCAGCCACAAGCTCTCAGCTGCTGTCCCCAAGAGCAGCCTCACTGGCTGGGTGATCTTGTTCACACAAAGGCACGCTTGGGATTACATCTCCATAAGGCTCCAGCCCCATCTGCTGTGTACTTCTGAAGTAGGTGAGGGCTGCTTTCTCAACTTTCCATTTGGGTATGAGCTGGATGAAAGAGGTAAGCAGCAGTCCTTCTCCATGCTCATGCAATACTTCTCTTGTTTGTGAAGCGCATCTGATGCAGGGCTCTACAAGGTAGGCAAGGGTCTTGAAAGTCTGCTTTAGTAGTAAGGATGCAATGGCTGACCTCATTAACCTTGCAAACTTCACTGGGGAGAAAAGCCGTCGCTTTTTGGACACAACTCTTGAGAGCTCTGCTTTGCCTTGTGAATATTAGAGGTCTCGGTGCAGTATTCCTCTTTCTTCTTATTAAAGTCTAGGAATTCCACAAATTGTTCCAACAGATGCTTAAATTCACATAAAATGTCTAGTGGAGGCCTCAGACTGTGATATACTGGTATTAAAAATAGTTCTTCTGTCTTGTTGGCAGTGTTTTACTTGTCAGCTTATGAAACAGTATTTGATTGCATGGCCATGGCTTCCTGGAGAATATACTATGGAATGCAGGTAGTAAGTATTCTTACTGGTGTCAGCCAAATGGCACAAGAAAATAGTAAGCTGGAAAATACCCTGTGCCACTGGAGATAAATGACCTGCTGCATATGCACTCTAATGCAACAGTGGGAAAAGCTGGGATTTCCAAGGTGTTTAAGATTAAATCGTAGAATTATTCTTACTGTACTTGAATAGATGTCACAAGCTGTACTTTTTTTAGGATGGAAAGATACAGTGCTGTTCTGTGACTTGCAGGATACCTCAGAGCTGGCTGTTTGGTGTTGGTTTGCCTGACTTTTCTAAACAGCCTGTGAATTTCTGTTTTTCTTTCTGGAATCAATATTCAAAATACTTGGTTTTCTGAAAGGGAAGATCCAAGGTAGGAAGAAGCAGCCTTCTCTCTTGTTATGCAACTTTCACTTCTGTGTCCAAAGCATGGGCAAAATATGTAAGTAGCACTTTTTTCTTTTTTTAATAATATCACTCAGCATTAGCATATACTTCAAACAGTCCTTACACTTCTTAAATTGAGAATTTAGAAGAGGTAGAGGTGCAACTAAAGTCTTCCAATGAATATAAATTAATTGTACATATTTAAAGTAAACCTGAGTATATGCAATGTATGCATGACCCATGTAGTTTCTGTATTTGTGAAGTCAGTGCAGCTTGCATTTGAGTAGTTGAGGATACGTAACCCAGTAGTACTATTTGCTGTGAGTCTGAGGCGAATCCATGTTGCAGTGTGCTGATGCATCTAGCCCTGGAGGGTTCACAGGCTGATGTCCAACCAGACTCCATGTACATGACTGCCACATGGGGAGGTTCTTTTAGACTTAAAATTGCAAATGCAAGACCTCTATCTGAACCTGTTGTCCTCAGTGCAAGCATAAGCTACCATCTCAGCTGCTCTTCTGCTACCTTGATAACTCTGTGGGTTTAGTTTGTTTGGTTGGTATTTTACCTTTGCTCTTGGAGGATGTACAGTTGAGCTATCTGTGAAAAGTGTTTCAGTGAGAGTCCAATCTAATTTTTCAAGATGTCATAGGCTTAGAATTTATATACCTTACCTAGCTAGTACGTTTTCATCAATTAAAGACTTCTAATTCAGATGTGCTGTCTCTTCTGATGAGTTTTGCATTCTCATACCCTGCTTTCTTGAGCAATAGATGCAGTTCTGGAGGGGGAGATGAAGAGATGTTCTTTTTGAACGGAAATGGTGCCATTTCTGTTTGGTGCAGACAAACTGCTTGCTTACAAATAGTGAACTTGTACTCCACAGCTGTTCTACCTCTGCAACTGTGTGGTGGCTAGATATTGTAAGGACAAATTTCAGTTGCTGGTGCAGTGGGGTGCATTGAAAAATCCCTTTCTCACAAACAATAGCAGCCTTCTGTGGCAGGTTGAGGGCTGTCAGCAGTGTATTCTTGCTTCATTAGGTGGGATATGCGTGGGTTATAGTCATCTCAGTCTCATTTACAACAGCTAACACCAGCTAACTGCTGACCTGCTTTTTCATTCCTAACTAATAATGACGTCTTTAGTCATCTTTGTGACATTCCCAGTAATGTTGATTGAGTTTGGTACATACACCCAAGACCACACTTGAGCATTTTCTTGTTTGGACCTGTGTGTGGGATGAGTGTGTGTGTATCTGTTCAACTTTGCAACAGAAGTTATTCAGGTTGCTTCCAATTGGATAAATGGTACTGTTGGATAAATTGGATAAATGAACTGTTTCTCTTATGTCTGCTGTGTTTGTCCACTGAGTCTTGTCTGACAGTCACCTCTGACCTGGGGATAGGGGCTGTGATTCTGGATTAGAGCAGCAGCAAGGAGACACTTCTGTAAATGACCTCTGGGTCTGAATAGCCACTCTATAGTGACAAACACTACTGACTTTCCTGTGGATATTGCCAGCATCTAGGTCAAACTGAGGAAGGAGACAGGCTTCTCCCACATAGATTTGGAGCTGTGTTGTTCTGTGCCTTTGGCTCCCACCTATCTGTGTTGTCCTTTCTCTCCCCACAGGTAGATGCAGTGCGGGTGTACGTGAACAGCAGCTCTGAGAATCTCCAATATCCTGTGCTGTTTGTAGTTCGCCAGCAGAAAGGAGTGTTGTCATGGCAGGTTCCACTAATTTTTCGAGGCCTGTAAGTACCAGACTCTCTTCCTTGTAACATGCTGGTCTGCCAGCATCAGCCTCCCTCAAGTGCTAGACCTTGTTACCCAAGTAGTCTGCAGGGCTGTTTTGCAAAGCGAGCTTGCTCACTGTCAGCTAAATGTAGGAAGACCGGGATTTGATAGGTGACTTCTAATCTGGCAGCCTGCTCTCTCCTCTTAGTTTCTCAAATATGTATGTGGAAACCAGGAGGCTTGTCTGCTGGGGGATCTGCCTGTCTCACTAGTCAGTGAAGCCACCAAATGGCTGTGGTATCAATTCTACTGTTGCTTTACAATGTGTGCAAATTGGGCTCCATTCTGGAGCAAGAATTGAACAAACTCTCATATGAACACGCTAATTGCTGTGTTACAGTGCATTTGGGCAATTTGGGCTCTCCTCTGTTTATCCCCCCAGGTACACCTAAGTTGATAGTCTGTTCTGGGGGGTTGTTCTTGTTTTGGGGGTGTTATCTTTGTGAAAGTGATGCTGCTGTGTAGCTTCAGCAACCTCAGAGCTAGTTAGGCTGCAAGTACCGAGACTTTTCATTCTGTGACTGAAATCTGGGCACCAGGCAGCAGACAGCCTGCAGTGTCTTGCCTGATGCAGGGGATGGTTACAGCAGCGGCTGTGTGGGGCTGTCAGTGCTCTCCCTGCCTCCAGCAAATGGCAGATGTGATAGATCTGCAGATGGCACAGGTAGCCTCAAGGGAAGTGAAGTGCTGGGGGTGTCCAGTCCCTTGTGCAAACCGTAAGAGGTAACAGAGGTGGACTTTGGGCTCTGAATAAATGACTGAATGGTCTCGGCCTTTTAGATGTGTATTTCAGTTATGCAAGCAGGGGAAAAAATATGTCATTCTTAAGAGATGAACAACTCTTTAACTGTGATCTCTCTCTCTCTCTCTCTCTCCTATTCAACTTTACCTTCCTTTCTTCCTCTGGCTGTTTTAGCTATCAGAGGACCTATAATTACCAAGAAGTGAGTCGGACCCTCTGTCCCTCTGAGCCAACACCTGAGACAGCACCCTCTGACCAGATTATATTTGTGGATGTTGCTTCCATGGCACCATTTAATATTGCGTATGAGCTGCTAGTCACCAGGCTCAAGAACTTCCAACTTGAGTAAGCTGTGATGTGAGAATGCATATGTGACTTCTTCATGTATCTGTTATACAGGGATTTGATCCATCTGCCTACCATTCCTTTTTTGGAGTGAGGAGGTGGGGTGGCAATATATTATTTTTTTTTCCTTTTGCTTAGTCTGAAGGTACTCTGTGTGCATTCCAGCTCCAAAAGTTTTAGACTTCAACATGCTGGCATTTCTTTTCTAGGACCAACAAAGCATTTAACTTCACTGCCAGCCCTTCTCAGCCCCAGGTAAGGAGGAGTCCTGTGTGATGTTGCTTTTATGTCTTACCACATCTAAATGGTTGATGTCATCCTTTGTTAGAGATGGCAAAAGCCTTATATGACTAGGCTGTTTCCCTCTTAGGATGCAGGGAAACCTCCTTACTGTTGAATTTTCTGTGTATATAGTGAAGAGGTTGCAGTGCCTAACCCCTTTTAGTGGCATGTTTGAGTTCTCTTGCAGAGCATTTAACTGAACCAAAAACCATGACCAGAGAGAGCGAATGGTCTCTGTAGTTCAGAAAATTCCAGAAATATACAGAAGTCCAGGAGGCCATTGGACTGCTACGCTTCATGGGAAGTGAAGTGGTGTGCACCAGTGTCTTGTTCCAGACAGTGCTAGTTCAGTTTCCCTATTGTGACTAGCCACAATGCAGTCTTCACTGGAGGAAGATAAATGTGTAAATAAATGAGCTGTAAAGGTACAGTAGAACTCAGACTGCTATTCCTTGCTCAGGGCAGCAAGTCAAGTTGAGAGATGATAAATGAAATGCCTGATAAGTCTGGTTATTAGCTCAGAAGAGAACCCATGTGCACAGCACATCCAGCTGAGCAGCCTTGTTTAGAGCCCTGCAGATACTACAAGGCCTCTCTGGAATGAAAATGCTGTTTGCAGTAACTATAGTGATACAGAAGCTTGTAGTGCTGGGAAAATGTGTAATTTACTCAGGCTGTCCGGTACTCCATTTTTGTTATTGCTGTCGCTGTTAGTAACACCACTTAATTTTAGGTTTCCTATTACCAGACATCCCAGCTAATATTTTTTGTTGTCAAATGTCTTAAGCTGATTTGCAGATACGTGCAGTGTTTTATACTATGGAAGGGTAAGGGTAAGGAGTGGTGGTAGCTCTTTATAAACCCTGATTGCTTACAGTCTTTGTAACTTGAATGTAGAGCATTTAGGATCTAGCCTGGAATGAATCTTGTGACTGTGCTTTGTTATATGTTACAATTCAATAATATGAGGTTGGTGACTTTTAACTATAGGCCAGACGTAGAGAGTAGAAGATGAGTGCTTTGTAATTGGCATAATGCTGGGGGTTTTGTAAATCAAAGTACTAAGTAGTTTTAACAGGGGAAGAAAAAAAGGCAATTCAAAATCTAGGTGAGTAGCCCAAAGACAAACATAACAGAAGGAGTTGTTGTCCAGAATGTGGCTCGTGCCCGAGGGCAGAAGGAGAAAGTAGATATGCTCACACATTTCAGGACAGTTTCCTGGATGTGTTCATATCACTCACTGTGTAGGAGGGAACTGTAGGTCTTAATATGCCTGATGCTAATTCTGTGCTCTGGTGTAAGTGTGGCTTAAAAAGAAAATGATAGGAGGGTACTCATGGGTGACTTCAAGAACCTAAGGCTTTCCCTAAAGAGGGAAATGAAGGAGCTCAGACCGGCATGGGCCCGGCTTGGCGGGGACAAAGCATGCTCTGCTGAAGAAACCGGCCTGGTGAGTTTTCAGTTTGTAAGGGCCTGTGATTTGAGCCAGCGCTCCCTCAGCAGGGACGGGACTCTGCTTGGAGTGGGGTGGTGGGAATAAATGCTTTAGGCAAACTTGGAAAAAGCCTGGATGATTCCTGACTGGTGGAAATAGGCAAACTTGGAAAAAGCCTGGATGATTCCTGACTTATCCCTGCCTCTCCAGCTGGGGCCTCTACTTCCTGGGAAGGGGATGGGGGAAGGGAAATCAGAAGTGGCTGGCCCTTGCTTAGCACTAAGGGTTATGTGACATAAAGGGACCTTGCCAGTTGGAAGTATTTCTGGTTACAGTTTCCAAGGGGAAATTGTAGGTCTGTCCGGTGGGCTATGTCTGCCCCAGGGCAGCAGCACCACTGCCAGGTGGCCATAAGGAAGGAAAGAATGTGGCTGGTGGCTGTCCTCAGCCTTTCCTTGCTTCTGAGGTGGGCTGAGGTGCTCATCAGCCCCTCGTGATAGTTCTGCCTGTGGGTCTGGGCTCCAAGCAGGGTGATGGGAGCCTTTGCAACAAGCCTTTCTGCTGCAGTGGGCTCAGAAACCCTAACTTCTCCAGCTGCTGGCTGGTGTATATCATGCCCTTGCTGCAAGAATATGCAGATAATGATGTTGCCTGGGATATCTTTTGCCTAAACATGAAAAGGTCCCTCTGGAACAGGGAAGGGCATCTCCTGGCCCTACAGACTGTCCTGTGGGCCTGCTCAAAGCATGGAAGCACAAGAAACGCCATTCCTTCCCTACAGCGGAAAAGCAGGAATATTGGTGGATGCTAGTCTCTCACAGGGTTTTTTCAGAGCTATAGCTGAATTATTTTCAAAGGTGAAGTCAGAAGAGAAACCTCCGTTACCCCGTGCCCTCAAGACAAAATAAAACCAAAACACCTAAATGATACAATTAATATCAGGCATTTATTTATGAAACTATTGACAGAGTTCAACTGTTTTACCCAGTACTTTCCAAAGCCTTTGAGGCATTCCATCTGAGATAAACTCCATTATATATTCCATATATGAAGTACAGCCAGCAGTATGGAAACATCTGAGAATAGCTCATAGCAACATAAAATGGAGTAGACTATAAAATAGTCATTTAAATTTGATCAAGTGGAAAAAACCTTAAGGGGAGTAGAAGCGATGCTGTACCTTGCATCTTGAAGTTGCCTGTGTTTAACAGCATGCTGTGCAAGGAGGAGAGTTGTCTGTACATATTTAATCTGCTCTTCTGTTGTATAAAGTCCTAATATTTGAAATCTGATTATCTGATTTTTTTTTTTTTTTTTTTGTGAAAGCCCTCCGACTCCAAAGCCTGGCTTGGGCTGTGGAAGTACATTGGGGAGGCTCTGAAGCTACTGTGAGGGATGATTTCTGGACCATAATTCTCAGTACTCTGCTTTCTTCTCAGTATTTTCTGTACAAGTTTCCTCAGGATGTCGATTCAGTCATTATTAAAGTGGTCTCTGATGTGGTCTACCCATGCTCAGTTGTCTCCGTCCAGGATATTGTGGTAAGTCTGAGGAGAGGAGGGGAAGGAGTTGCCTGCTGGAGCTCTCTGTCCTGCTGTGAGGGGGTCTGTGTCCCAGTAGTGAGAAAAGCTCCAGGAAGGCCTTCGCCCTAGTGTGGTGTCAAAGGGGGCCCCTGAAAGAGAGATGAAAGTCCTGGGAAGGAGGCAAAGACAGAGATGCTGAGTTCAAGCAGCTCATATAAAGACTTTTAGTGCAAATAAATAAAAAAGCTGTTACTCTCTAGGCTGTCCATAGGGCATTTCTTATGCTCCCCTTATAAGGCTTAACACCCTGCTGCTTCTTGTCATGGTTCTATCTCTGTGGAGTGTTGGATTGGATGCTGGTGGCTGAGGGAGGAGACAGTGCTGTTGCCTTGACTCTCCCCTGGCTCAAGGCAACATGGGAGCTTCTAATTTCCAAACATGAGGTTTCTCCCCCTTTCCAGTTTGATTTCTCTCTCCACAATTACTCATCCCCTTTCATGGGAAGGGAAGAAAAACTGATCCTTGCTATGGAGGTTGGCTGTTGCTTGCAGCTGGGAAATGGCCCCATATTGCTCTTCCTTTCCCACATTTCTGAATGATACAAGGACCTGCAGAGTGTGGGAACAGCAAGATGATGACAGAGGTACAAGATGTCTTGGCTGTTGGCTCTGAAGACCTGGAAGTTGGCTTTAATAAGCCGGAGTGAGGAGAGAAATAGGTAACATCACCTCCTGCTGACATCCCCATGTTTGAATGGCAGAAGGACAGGAGGGGAGATTGTGACAGATGATCAGCAACCTGACAGGTTATAGAGTAGTCAAGAGTACAACATAAGCAAGTGCTTGGCACAGACTGCAAGGTGTGTGATGACCAGCATACAGCTGAGTGTATGCACTGCCCTCTGGGAACTGTGGAGTGGTCAGTCTGGCTGACCCCTCTTTATGGGTTAAACTGCAGCTCTCTTGTGATAATGCTGAGATCAGTGAGTGCAGTTGCAACTGGTGTCTTATGAGCAGCTTTTCTAACTTCTGAATGGGTCCTGGTTGTTCCGTTCCCTTTGCCACTTCATGTGGGGCCTTTCTCTGCTGTGCTGTTCTGTCTGTTCTCCTCCTGGCTCCCTGAGATGACAGTTTGGCTTTTGCCCCTGGTTTAACCCTTCGTTGTATCTGCTTTAGTGCCCAGTGTATGACCTGGACCATAACGTGGAGTTCAACGGTGTTTACCAGTCCATGACAAAGCAGGCAGCCATAACGGTGCAGGTGAGATGCTGATTATTTTGTTTGCCCTGGTGTAGTTTGCTTCTTTCAGTAGCCTGTCCTGTGCACATCTAGTTTTATTTTGCTGATTCTGGTATGGCTGTGATCCTTTGTTTCTATTAGACCAGCTGGTACCACCAGAAGAAGAGATGTTACCTTTTACAACCCCCGTTTATGCTTGTTTAGGTAGATGTGTTATGTCCTGGGTACTGACGCTCTCGATGGGAGTAGCTGCAGCCAGGTGTCTTCTGTTCACACCTTGGCTCTTCTTCCAGAGAGTGGTGATAGTAGGGCTTTATAATGAGCAAAGCTTAGGTAGATGATTTGCACTGATTAAATGCATTAGTGTTGGTTTGTTTGTACTAGGGCATTGCTGTACTGTGTACTGATGAACTTGCTTTGTCAGCAAGGATGAGGGGAGCATCCCCAGAAACCAAGCTCTGTCCAGAAAAAGCAGGTCTCCATAAGGCTTGTGCCTCTGTAGCAACTAAAACTTGATCTCTGGTCCAGTGGGCATCATCACCTCTGCTATGCATTGGAGGGAGAGGCAGCTTCACTTCTCATGGATTGTCTTCTGTCTTCCCACGCAGAGAAAGGATTTCCCAGGTGATCAGTTCTTCGTTGTGTTTGTCATCAAGCCAGAGGATTATGCCTGTGGGGGTTCTGTGCCTTCTTCCATTCATGGTAAGTGGTGCTGGGATGCAGATTTGGTTGCTGCATATAGATGCTGGAACAGCAGGGAGTCCTTGGGGACCTTCCTGTGGGATGACAGGATGGTCATACAGCTCTACCTTATCCATGTAGCTGCTAGGAAGAGTAAAGTATAAACTTAATATTGTTGGGTAGGTTAAAAGTCTTGATCAACCCTGGAAGTGGCTGGCAAGTACAGCACCTGGCTTGTTTGGTTATGTTGTCTTCTGAGGAGTCACCGGTGTCTTGGAGGTACTGGAGACACCCAAGCACTGCTGCTTAGAGCTTCTGTGTGTGGTCTTCCTGCTGTATTATCCTCCTGCCTGCATGGAGGCCCAGATGGCAGTTTCTGCAGAGAGTGCTTTCTCCAGCTATTTTGGTATCTATGACAGCCTCCCTGCATGGCGGGGAGCAGGAAAAATAGTAATTTTTGAGGTAATAATCTTATGAGAGGCTTGTTCTAGTACCTTTCCCAGCCAGAAAACAATTTGCTTCTCTTCTGGGCAATGGTAAAAAGCAAAGCCTCTCCCACTCGTGTGGTGGGTGAAACTGGAGCTGTCCTCATGACAAGCTGGAGCCCACTTCAGGCCAGGGACGTTCCTATCCTGGGCTCCCCCAATTCCCATCCTAAAAAGGAATTGTCACCTTCCAGATGTCTTTCTCTTATTCTAAAGCTGTCAGCAGAGCAGCACTGGCAGGGTGTGATAAGCCATGCTGAAACGTAACAAGATGCTAGCACAGCATCCTGCACAGAGGTGTTTTGCCAGCAGAGATTTGGCCAAAGGCAGAAGTGGTGTCCCAGTATTTGTAGTGACAGAAACTGCCCTTTGGGGACTTAATAGGAAACAAGATTCCTGTGGCATTCGGGCATCCATACTTGAGCAACGTTTGAAAGAGTCAAGCAGGGTTTTCTGGCCTGAAAACCAGACTGTGGAGAGAGGGAAGGTGGGGGAAACGTATGGAAAAGGTTCTACATTAACAATTGGGGAAGGTTTAGAGCAAAACCACTCGCAGATTTTAGTGAGAAGCCAGACTCTGGTGGTTTTGCAAGTGCAGAGAACTGAGATAATGGCCAGAGATCACAACTGTCTGATTGTTTTTGCATTTGCTGTACACTTTGCATCTCACAGGGAATGTCAACCGTACCTGGAACCTGCAGCGGACGAAGAACCTTCAAGTGACAATCGTGCCCTCTATTAAAAGTCAGTATCTTTGTGCAGAGCAATGCAGCTTTATGGGGGCACTTAGCAGTTCTGCTCAGGAGGGTATGGCTCAGCCATGGGGAGAGGTTGCATATGAGAGGGTACAGAAAGCATCAGCAGAGGAGTCAAAATCATTGCGGCCCTGGTACCTTCCAGGAGGTGGTGTGTGGCACAGTGTGGTTGCATGGGTACACAAGCCAGCACTGGGGGTGAAGAAGTGGGGGAGACCTTGCAGCAGGTTCTGGCAATTCCTCTTGAAGAAAGGAAATGGGTCTTGAAGGACTGAGGCTGGACACTGTCACCAAGTGGCATTAGGAAGAGCAGGACAGGAGGACTGTCTCTGAAAGGTGTTGTCCCTACTCTGTGAGCTGACTGATGCCTTTTCTTTCTTTAGAGTCTGTTTATGTCCAGGCCATGTTCTTCAGCTTCCTGGGTTTCCTCTCATTTTACCTGGGCTCAGTGGTGGTTGCTTTTGTGCACTATATTAGGTAAGTTGAGGGTTTTTACAAAAATGGCTTTTCTGTTTCTCTTCTTCCTCAGAGATGCTTCACCCTGAAGTGATTTCAGGGCAAGTGGGGTAGCAAACATCTGAACAGGCTAGCCAAACAGATCTGTGACTATTCAATGGGCTCCTACTGACCATCAGCCAGAACTCTTCTTCCCCTACTGTGGATGTGGTGATGATGAAAACATAAGGCTTTACCTAATTGCTTTTGTAGGGCTCCTACCCCATGTTTCCTGACACTGGGTGGCAGGTGGGAATTGTGGTTGAGACGGTCTGGGATATGGGGTGCCAGACCATTAGGCAACCAAGGCACTTTCCAGAGTGCTAGACCAAGTACTGCAATAATTATAGGGCCTTGAAGTCCTGAGACTGCTGGTTTCCTTCCTGCCCTGCCTCCCTTTGCCCCAGACTTTGGTGTTGTGGCTTGTGTTGAAGGGATATCTGCATCTGATGTTGGGCACAGCTACCATGACAGGTTGCTCTTGGAAGGGGCAGGGGGATATCAAAACACTTCCTAGTTTCCCCAGGGTCCCCTGTTGCTGACTGGAAGTGATCTTGAAGTCCTCTTGAATGAGAGCAGGACTGGAGGAACAGAAAGGGGACAGCAGCCTAAAAGGAAGATAAGATTTGCTCCTGTCAGGTGGATAACTGCTGCACAAGGTGAGAGCCTTGGTGGGGCAGTGGACAGGTGCTGTGCACAGTGGCATTTGTTGGGATCCATCACTGCTGCCTGTGTTGGCAGTGACAATGGTTAAGAAAATCCTTTTTCCAAACCATAGAGGTTTGAGAGTCTTATGAGGAGCAGATAAGGGAACTGGGGTTGTTTATTCTGGGGAAGAGGAACCTCAGGGGAGAAGTTCTTGTTCTCTACAGCTACGTGTTGCTAGCTCCTGCTGTCCTTTCAGTAGAGTCTTATGTGCTTGGTCCCCTGAGCAGGGGAGTTTTGTTTGGGAAGGTGGTCAGAGAGTCTCTCCCAATGTGCAATGCAGGATGGGATGGTCCATAACTTGTTCTCTCTCTAGTGGATGATTGAGGGGTAAAAACACCCCACCTCTGTTACTCTGGAAATCTGAGAGGTGAACAGCAAGCAGTCATGGCTGAACCGTGCCCACTCCAGACAATATTTTGGGTTTTTCTTTTCTTTGCCATTCTGTTGGGGTTTGGGTTTTGGGGGTAGGTTTTTTTGTGTGTGTGTCTGTGTTTTTGTTGTCTGGGTTGTTGGGTTGGTTTTTTTTTTAGGGCTTGCACCATGTGCCTGTTGATGTCCTAGATAGATCCTGCAATGGCTGGCAGGTGATGGAGTTTGTCTGCTGGCTGATGAGTACCGCTGTTCTTTTTCAGGGTTCGGAGGAAGGCTTCGGCTGGGAGACTGAGTCCTGAGGATGGTAAGGTGTCTCTTCTGTTGTGTGACAGCTTTAAGTGAACAGCATAGGTCCCAGGCCAGGCAAAGGACAGGCTGTCAGTTAAGAACCTTCTTTCCCTTCAGGCCTCCTTCCCTGTACATGTACCACATAGTTTCTGGTGCTGATGAAAGATGTTAGAGCTTCCTGACTTGTGAGGGTAGAGAGGGTGTTTGAAGCAGGCTTTTCTGAACCTGGTCCTGACCCCTGCCCCGAGGAGCTGGCCTCGAGGGGTGGAGAGGTCAAGCCTTGGCTAGACCTGACTATAGGCTAAGGATACTGCAGGTCTCTTCATCACTAAACAAGGAACTTTGAGCTTGTCAGCTGTTATGCCTTAAGATTTCTTCTGTCTGGTTTAAGCATGAGGTCTATAATTTTCTTTAAAAAAATTAAATTAAAATTTTAATTTGTTTTTAACTGGGAACTGCAGACAACCAAGCAAATGAATGACTAATACAGTTAGGTAGTGGGGTTTGTGTTATTTACTTTGGTATTGGATTCAGTTTACTTTGTGCTCCACCCACATTTCAACATACTGCAGATTTCTGCATTATAAAACCAGCTGCATCTAAGAGGCTACCAGTGAAAGGTGGGAATTTTTGTCATGTAGATGGGGGGGGGCGGGGCACTAGGAGTTTCTGCTTTCTGGAGAAGTGTGGGAGTTCCATTTTGATTTAACATTTAGTGCTTGCAAAGTAGTTCACAACACTGGTCTGGGAATAAAGGTGGCATCATTTGTACCCCTCTCCCTGGGAAAGGGAGTGTGTTCTGTTTTGGCAGCACTGAAAGGTTCTTGGTGTGTTGCCTTTTTTCAATCCCCAGCTTCTTCAGTGGTCTTAGTCTGCTACATACCACCAGATAAGCATCAGTTTAACTGAGCTGTGCTTAAAGGATCAGTCGTGGAACTTCACCTGGACCTGGCATTACTTGGGTTTATATTTCTGCCAAGGATTTGGGGGCATTTGTCTTCTCAGGAGCAACTTCTTCAGCCACTGAGATCCACGTAGGCATCCCTGTGTGTGGAATGTGTGTGAAAGGTTTTCTTCACAATCAAATGTGAGACAGCAGCAGACCTTGGGGCACTGGAGAAATGGGAAGAGCCTTGTGTGTGTGTGTTTGGGGAATCTGAAGGGACCTGCCTGAGGCCCTGCAAAAGCCCCAGGGTGGTGACAAGGGATCGCTAAGGCAAGGAAACACAGTCTTAACTGGGTGACACTGGAAGTCCTAGGGAGTGCTGCTGGTGCTGTAGCTGAGGGTTTAAGTGCTGAAGACAGCTTAGAAGCTGCTTTCCAAGTTGCCCTGGTGGGAGGTGGAAGCTAAATTCTGATGCTTGGGAAGTTCTCAAAGAAGCTGCAGGACACAGATGCTGTGCTTAGCATGGACCCAGAGGGTAGAGAATGGAGTTCCTGGACAGGGAGGATTGTTGAACAGAATCCCTGTGAAAGGAAGGAAGAGTGCAGTTCCTTCAGATTTTAGAGTTCCTCCCAGAGACACATATTCCTTCTGTGACCTGTCTTCTCCCTTGTACTCTGTCACCTTTGTAGAGTTCTTTCCTCTCAGGAGGAACAATGTCCTACATTCATGTTGTTTGTTTCTTTATTGTGTCTCTTCAGGGTGTGTGTCTGGCTGCCTAGAAAATGGTAACTAGCATCTTCCCTGTCATAGAATCATAGGATGGTTTGGCTTGGAAGGGACCTTCAGAGATCATCTAGTGCAACCAATCTGTCATGGATAAGGATAGCTTTAGCTAAATCAGGTTGCTCAGAGCCCTGTCCAATCTGACCTTGAATGTTTCCAGGGATTTGGGACATCTGTTACCTCTGGGAAACTGGAAGTGGTGTTCTACAACCCTCATTGTGTAAAAAAAAAAAAAACCAAACCAAAACAACCAACCCCCCTCCAAAAACAATAACAACAAAAAACCCCCACCCAAAACAAGACCCAAAGAAACAAAAAACCCAAACACCCTCTCCCCCCAATAAACCTGACTCTACCTTCTTTTAACTTGAAGCCGTTACTCCTTGTCCTATTGCAATAGGCCCTACTTAAAAAAAATCTGTCCCCATTTTTCTTATAAGTGCCCTTTATGCATTGAAAGGCCACAATAAGATCTCCCTGGAGCTTTCTCTTCCCCAGGCTGAACAACTCTAACTCTCTCAGCTTTTCTTTGTAGGACAGATGTTTCATCTGTCCTCCAGATCACCCAGGGCACACTAGCTTTCTCTCAATTTTTTTAGCCCCTGGAATTTCTCTTCCTCCAAACTACCTCTGGGTCTTGCCTTCTCCATCACTCCCTCTTCCTTTTCCCTTCCCCACAAAGAAACAGTGTGGATGAAGGTGCTGAGCGATCTGTCTCTGCCTGTTGTCTCGGAGTATCCTAAATTCTGTGAGCCTTCTTGTTCCTGCCACATGTATTACACCCAGCTTCTATGGTTAATGTGGGTTGTTTTTTAAATCCTGAGGAACACTTCCCATTCCACATCATCACTCTCTGGTGGAGGCAATAGCTGCAGGAACCACACCTAGTGTGGGACATTTACTTAGCTGACTCACGCACTGGAAAGTGGGACTGAAATCGGTGGGTGAGCTAAGCCAGTGAGTAGGCCCGATGCAGCTGCCAGAGACAGGGCAGAGTGCCTCTTCTCCTCAGCCTCTCTGCTTTGTCCAGATTTAGATCTTTACTTAAGTGACTTGTCAACCCTCTCTCCCAAGTAACTGAGAGCATAAAGCTTGGCCTAAAATAGGGAGGAAGCCTCCCTGTGGGACAGGACTGATAGGAGAAGGAAGCGTGCATGTGCCTTGGTGCTATAAACATCTCTTGCCCTCTTCCCAATCACCTGGATTTCCAAATGACTTTAAAGCATCAGAAAAAAAAAGCTGCCACAAGAGAAGGATGGTTGCACAGCAGGTGAAGAGTAGAAGGTGCATCTTGACTGCTCTGACTTGGCTCGTCCTGTGTGGAGCCAGGAGCTGGACTCGGTGATCCTTATGGGTCCCTTCCAACTTGGTATATTCTGTGATCCTACAGCAACAAACAAAAATACCCTGCTAATCCCAGCTCAGGTCTGAAGCAGTGTTGTGTGGGGGGCTGCAGTGAGCCAGAGCCTTCCCTCTGGTACTCAGTCCGTGTTGTGTTGTCTGCTTCAGATGCTCCTCCAAGCTGTTCATTGCCCTGTCAGAGGGATGCGGCAGGAGGATAGAGAAGCTGAAATATGAACCAGGTCTTAACCCAAAGCCAAACAAGCACAGTGATTGTGTCAAAGGAGGCAATAATTTGGACTTGAAACATCAAGCATTGCTGTTGTATGGGTGCTCCTCTGCCCAGGAATTGGGCTCTGGCAGGGAAAATTTTTGAGGTTCTTTACATAAGTGGTTAATGGAAATGGTATAAAGACCTACACAGAGGGTTACAGAAGTGGCTGGAATTGCTGCCTGGAAAAGGAGTCTGCCTGTGCCTGTCAGTTTGGGACAGATCAGGTACTGGGAAGCCAGAGATGCAGGTTGGGAAGCCAGGGCATTGCCAGGCTGCAGTAAGGTCGCTTGTCCTTAAACACTGTTCCATGTTCTGCATCTCTTTGCTGCTGACTGACCACACGATGTTGTTATGAGGATGAAGCTTTGTAAGCAGCTGGACCCGTCTTCCAGTTTCTCACCACTGGCAGATGTAGTCCTGCTCCTCCTGCTCCCTCCCTTTTGGGGAAATGGGCGTTTGATCCCTCTGTGAGGAGGGTTCAGCTGCTGTGTTTCCTGATGTGTTTGTCAGCTGCCAGCTCAGCAGCTGAGCCCAACCACAGAGGAATCAAATACTAGACAAAAAAGAGAGAATGTGAAGCGGGGTGGAGAAAGTCCCAGAGCAGCCAGACTGGGAAGAGTAGCCCTCCTTGCTTCAGATGTGTGGGTGGGAGACTGGGACTTCCCAGCTCTCAAAGGCTTGCCCCTCTTGTCATTGGATCTTGACTGCTTTTTTGCATGGGGCACTTTTGCTTTCTCCTTGCCTTGTTAAAACTATGTAGCAGCTGCCTTGCCAAGGGTTATCTGTGATTCTCTTCCAGGGGTAAGTGAAGGTAGCAATATTTTAATAGATCGATTTGGGAGGAGGGGAAGGAGAAGAACTAGAGATTCATCAGGGTGGACTGAATATAGTGAGACCTGCTCTATAATTAGCCAAGTCTTGCAGCCCCATGGTGTGATCCCTACAGGGTGCTGGCAGGAGGCTCCTGCTCTTCTGAGTCACCCTGGCAGCCTGTGTGGGGAAGCTGATGGATTTGCCTCATGTTGCAAAGCGAGGGTTTCCCTTTTGCATGGTATGCTCCAGAGGGAGACTACCATCTGTTTGGAGAGAATGCAGCTTTTCCCAAGCCCCTCCAGAACTTCAATCTGTTTACATTCACCTTGGAGGTGTATTTTCAAGCACTGACCTAAAACTAACTGTCCCTTTTGGGTCTGTTTCAATTGCAGGATCTGGGATTATGACGTCTTCGCACCCCATCTCGGCCAGCACCCCTGAGGGAAGCAGCTATGGTGCTATTGGTACAGTATCTCCCAGAACTGGGGGCACGGGGAGGATTCTACCTAGGGCAGGGGAAGGCACTGCAGAGTGACGTGGTGCAGGTCCAGGGCAGCGTAAGGCAGCTGCTCAAGTGAGAGGGGAAAGCAGCCCTGTGTAACTTCTGCTCCCATCTGAGGATGCACTGGGTCATTGTGGTGTGAAGACAGCCCTGACACTTCAGATGTCCTCCAGTTGTTGGGCTGTGGAAGTGTGATATTTCTGAATGCCTGACAAAGAAACACAGAGCTGATATTTCATGAGGTTTAGGGAAAATTCAGGAAGATTTAAGTCCTGGAGTACAGTTGAGGGCTTCAGCACCACCCTAGCCCTAATTCCCAAGGAAATGCTTAAAAGTGGTCGGGATATGAGAGAAACTTGTGTTCTGCTTGTGCTGGTATGCGCAGCGGGCTGGCTGGGATCTTGGCCAGCCTGTGGGAAGCGATGGCAGGTTCTGCTGACCAATACTGTGCATGCAAAGGGAACACAGCAGATGCTCTGCCTGCTTTGAAAATTTTACTTTCTTCTTCTCTGTCTTCAGTCTTACAATAGTTTTAGAAATGCTTACATATGAAGCTTTTGTAAAGTCTGGAGACTAACTAGGTCAGCCTGTTTCTGACCCCTGAACAGCCTGCTGCTCGCTGGCTTGTCTCAGGCTTCCAAATTTGAGAGCCCAGGCTAGTAAAGAGTAGAAAATGCTAGAGAGTTAAAGCAGGGGGAAAACCAAAATGCTGCTGAGGGGTCCTTGAAAGTGCTCTTGGCTGATATCTGAAACTTTTAGGAAGGCCTGGAAAAACTTATTCCCTGAAACGACCGCACCAACTTGGCCCAGCACATTGCAGTAGATACCTGGGGCTGCACACAGAAGGATTTTGCTTTGCCCGGCCTGTTTCCTTCTCCCTGCTCTGTTCCAGATGAGTCAAGCTCCAGTGGTGGGCATCAGTTGTCTTCCCCTGACCGTGGGCTGCCAGCTGGTTCTGACACAGACAGCTCTGTGGAGGAGGAGAGCGACTTCGACACCATGCCGGAAATTGAAAGCGATAAGAATGTCATCCGCACGAAGGTACAGCTGTGGTGCTGGGCCACGGGCACATCAGGGCCAGGACCAGCACTAGTCACTTGCCACAGTTTTTAAATTCATTAGATTAAATGCAGCTAGAAGGGAAGTGGAAATTTAATCTAATCTGTTTCTTAGTGTTTATTTGGAGTCTAGGAAACTTTCGTACTCTGTGAAGTGTGCTGCTGACATGTGTGTTTTAATATGGAAAATCAGTGTGTATTGGGACTCTTGAGAAAGGAGGAAGAAGCCCAGAGTGTCCCAGGAAGTTCACGGAGGTGGGACAGCATAGGGAGAAAAAAACATGTGATAGTAGGTAGCTATCTGGTAGGAGTAGTGTGACTGCAGTGGATGTCCAGAGGGGCCTTAAGCTCAGAGCTGTTAAACTGCCTTCTTTTGTTCCCCTGTACTGCTCTGTGTGGTCAGAGCCATTCATGGAGGTCAGAGGTTTTTGCAGAACTCATTCCCCACAGAATCAAGGGACACAGCAAGGGTGACTCAGAAGAGCAGGAGCGTCCTGCCAGCACCCTGTAGAGATCACACTATGGGGCTGCAAGACTTGGCTAATTATAGAGCAGGTCTCACTTTTTTTTTTTAAAAAAAAAAAACAAACCAAAACCAGTCCAAATAGCACCAAGTTGCCTACTGTCCAAATATGTCAAGATAATCTACTGGCTTCTCTAGTCTTCACCAGTTCTTCTTGTTTTCTTCCCTCTTTCCCCATCCGGTAATGTTTTAGGTGTTCCTCTATCTATCAGACTTGTCCAGAAAGGACCGAAGGATTGTCAGCAAAAAATACAAAATCTATTTCTGGTAAGGAGAAGGCAAACTGGTAAGCCCCAAGGTTCTGGATTTGGTCTGTGGTGGTGGTGTCTGTCCATATGACAGTATTCCAAACCACGCTTCAGACCTGAGGATATACTTTGAACTATCCTTTCATACATGGTGACCCTGTTCCAACCAGTTAACTGCAGATCCCACAAACCTCAAATAAGGATATTTGTGGACAAGTGCCCACATGGTCCTGGTTTGCATGATTGCTTTAAAGTGTGATAATGAGTGTGCTGGAACGTACTGGGGAAGGGGAGAAACTGGCACTCAAACACATGAGTTTGTGGTCCATATCCTGGCTTTTCTTGTGCCCTTAGCATTTGTATTTGCACATTGTTCTCCTCTGCTTCAGGAGATCATAACCAGGCGTATGAAACTCTGGGAGAGATGCATCTGTGCCCTTAGGCACTGAGGTGTATGCATTCCTCCAGAAGTACTTGGGGCTCTGTCCTGGGTGTGCAGCAGTTATGGTGTGTGTAACTGCTGCTACTGTCTCCTTTCTGCAGGAACATTATCACCATTGCAGTGTTCTATGCCTTGCCGGTCATCCAGCTCGTCATCACTTACCAGACGGTGCGTTGGGCTCTGTGTGGCTGTCCCCTGTGCTTGGGTACACTCACCTTTAAACTTGCTTTGTCGTTGCCTAGTGTAAGGATGATACTTGCGGTGAAACTGGGATCACCCTGGAATCCTGCTCTGTCTGAGGGGCAGCACACTGTAGCTGCTTTCTCTGCACCGTGTGTTGAGCGTTGCTACTGGCTTGGCTCATTGAGCTTGCAGTTCTGCTATTTTTGCTTGGGAAGGAGGAGTGTAGCTGCTGTTCTGCTCCTCTGATGGCTCATTTGGGACCTGTTTTGTTTTAGAGGCAGGAGGAATCTGCTGTTATCTCTAAAAGATAACTGAAAATAAGTAGGATTTGCTGTGATACGGGTGACTGTTCCTCTGTTCTTCCCTCCCTGCCCATGCTCTCCTGCTATTATTGAATACCTGCAAGCAGATCTAGTCATGATGAGGTTGAGAGCATACAGTGTGTTTCCTCTGAAGACTCTTGTCAGATTTGTGGCCTGTGGCAACATCTTGTCCCTTCCCAAAAGCTTTACTTGCAGATGTCGGTGCTGCCCTGTGCCAGAGCCAGGCTGTGTCCCGGTACACCCTGCGTACACGCAGTGTTTGCACAAAGTGAACACCCCACCCCCCAACAGGGAGGATTTACTGACAGCAGGTCTCTCACCTTCTCTCTTTCCAGGTAGTGAATGTGACAGGCAATCAGGACATCTGCTACTACAACTTCCTGTGTGCTCATCCCCTCGGGGTGTTGAGGTGAGTGACCCCTGTGGTCAGCACCTTATTGTCTCATGCCTACTGAGTGTTTGAGCTGTGTCTGGGTTAGGATTTTATCCTTGCTGGATCACAGTAACTGTGTTAGGACCGCTGAGGGTTTAGGACTCTGAGTTTTCTGCTCTGCTCAGCAGTGGTTTTCTGCTGCACTGAGGAACACATGGCACTGGGGCTCCTCTAGCAAACCAACAGAACAGCAGTGAAGTGTTCCTGTGTTCTTTTGGACACTTCAGCTTGTATCTAAGGAGCAGCAGCTCTGCAAAGAAGTTCAGATCAGTCTTTTCAGAGCAGTATTTCTCTGAACTGATGTAGGAGTGTAAAAAGGCCCAGCTTTGGGAATCTTGCAGTGTTAGAACTGCTGTGGCAGCTGAACCTTAAATTGTCATCCAGGATGTAAAACAGGGTGGTGTTTGACAGCTACCTAAGGTGGAGGATGGGGGTTGGGGAATTGAAATAGATTCAACTTATCATGGCCCAGGCCTCACCTTCCTGCTGCTGTGCTCCTTTTGTCTCAAACCTTATCTGTCCCTGCAGTGCCTTCAACAACATTCTCAGCAACGTGGGCCACATGCTGCTGGGCTTTCTCTTCCTCCTCATCGTGTTGCGCAGGGATATTCTCCACCGTCGGGCCATGGAGATGAAAGATGTCTATACCCTGGTAGGAAGTGTGGCTGCATGGGTCTGAGTGGAGGGAGGAAGGACAGGGACAACTTAAACCAGTGGGATATACAGTGGGTTTCCATTTGCTTCCCTTGCTGGAGGATTGAATCTTCCTCTTCTCACCCACCCCAAAAAAGGGTCTAGGTGGGATGCTTATGTTCTTGTACACACCAATGCTTTTCTGCTTACTGAATGTTCATACTGCTGTGGTGGCCCAGCCTGGGCTTGGAAAGACAAGGGGATGAGCAGAGGAATGACTCCCGTGGCTGTGGCTCTTTCTCTGGCACTAACTTTGGAGGAACTGGGACAGTAGGAATGTTCCAAGATGCTTTTATTTTTGGATTTTTCTTATATTTTCAAGAGTTCCTTTCTTGGCACGCTTATTAGCAAAAGGGAATGGAGCTGCCTGCAATAACCCAGAGGATTTGGCTGTCTCTAGCTCTGAAGCAGAGCTGCTTGTAGTCAGAGCTTCTGCAGTATCTTCTGGGCAAGAATGGAGAAAACTGCAGCCCTGTGGGCAGTGGTGCTGGTGGTTTCTGGAGACAAATGGCTCTGTTTTCACTGGCTCGGTAGCAATTAAAGGCTTTAGCAGCCTTAAGGGTTTTCAGCACAATTATGATGGAAATGCTTTCTCGATGGGCTGATGGGCTCTGCTGCTCAGGTGCTTTTAACCCTTCTGACCACAAGAGCAAGGATGATATTCTGGCTCCCCAGTGCTCTCAGTTGTGGGCAGCGCACGCTGCTGCGCTGCTGACTAAAGGACAAATGTAGGGGTTAGGAGGGATGAAGTGACAGCAGAAGCTCGTTTGTCATCAGCAGTGAAGGTACTTACTATGCATCTCTGCTTTCTTCCAGGACTATGGGATCCCAAAGCATTTTGGTCTCTTTTATGCTATGGGTATTGCCCTGATGATGGAAGGGGTGCTCAGTGCCTGTTATCACGTCTGCCCTAATTACTCCAATTTCCAGTTTGGTAAGCTGAATTTCCTTTCTCCTTTTGAACTGGAGGTAGGATTTGCCGTGTTCTGTCTCCTGCTGAGTTGCTGGCATTTCCCAGCCAGCAAACGTCGCTGGAGTCTGCCTGTTCCAAGGGCTCAGTCAGGAGACAGTGAGGCTATGGATGTCAGGGACTAACACATTTCAGCCTCTTCACCAGACCTTGGGACTCTGGTGTTGCATGGCTGGCAAGATCCTCCTTGCTTTTGCAGTTCAGTGTTTGCAGACAAGAAGTGCATGGCCTGAGTGGCAAAGCACTGATGTCTACAAAATCTGTCTGCCATCTCTGTGGAAAATTTTCCACTCTGGGTTCCTTCACCTTTTTGGGGAAGGGAAAACTCAGGTGGAGCGTTATATATGTGCATAAATTCCTAATGAGAGGGAAGGAAGATGAGTCTTCTCAGTGGTGCCCAGTGATAGAAAAAGAGGCAATGGGCACAAATTAAAACTCAGGATTTTAATTTTTTTTTCCTCATTTGAGGGTGCTCAGAGACTGAACAGATTGCCCAAAGAGGTTGTGAAGTCTCCTGCCGAACTTGGACATAGTCCTGGACAACCCTCTTATAGCTGACCTTGCTTGAGCTGGGGGTGTTGGATCAGACAACCTCCAGAGATTCCTTCTAACATCAACCACTCTATGATTCTCTGCCCATTTCTGTGCTGTGAGCACTTATTTTCTGAGCCCCTCCAGTGTTTGTTGCCCCAGAGCATGGTAGATGTGTTGCAAGATGGCCAAGCACCAAGTGCTGTACAACACGGCGCCGCATCGAGGGGCCGTGCCTGCCAGCCTTGGGTTTAGCTCTGCTGCTGCATTTCATATGCACTGGCAGCAGTTTCTGCTGCCAGCCTACTTGGCAGTACCTGTTCTCACTGTTTCTGTTGTGCTCCCTCCACAGACACCTCCTTCATGTACATGATCGCAGGGCTGTGTATGCTCAAGCTCTACCAGACCCGCCACCCAGATATCAATGCCAGTGCCTACTCTGCCTATGCCTCGTTTGCTGTGGTCATCTGTCTGGCTGTCCTCGGAGTGGTACGGCTCCTTTTAACTACCTGATGCTCTGGGGGGGATAGTTGGCATGGTTGGGAAAAGACCTTAAGCTGGCAAATGACTGAGGAGAGCAGTAAGGTAGGATAAAAGTGTGTTAAGCAGCTGCTAGCATTTAAATTCCCAGTGCTCTTGGGTCTTCCTCTTCCCTTCCCCTTGGCCTGCAAGGATGGGAAGGGTGCAGCAGTTTTCTTTAGGTGTATCCCTTTTTGGGCTTTGCCCACCACATGCCCTCAAGAGGAGAAATTCATGCATCCAGGTGTCTGTGACCAAGCTTATTTCCTGTGGGGTGGTTCAACATGGAGTAGGGTGGTGAGGCTGGCTGAGCTTCCAAGATAAGTGTCCTCTGCCTAATTGCTTCTGCCTCTTTCTCCCCTTTGGAAAGCTCTGTGTTGCTGGGCACAGCTCCTGCAGTTGAGCTTGCTGTCTTTGGGGAGGTGCAGGGCTAGAAGAAGGGCTTCAGGGGCTTGTGGGTGAGTTTCTGGAGTACCAGTCTATACAAGGGCAGCAGAGCAGAAGGAGTTGCAAGGGTCACTCTTGTTCACCAGTAGTGAGTTACTGGTCAGGGTGGTACTGGTCTCTTCCTGTTTGCTCACAGCATTGCAGGTATTGGCTGAGCTGGGCTTGTCCAAATCTGACATGTGCTTTAGCTTGGAGGTCTTTGCTTCTCTTCTTCTGGAGGACTCAGTTTCATTTGGGAATAACCAGGCAAGTGGGCCACCAGTCCCTCTGTTCATGCATAATGCAGAATACCAGTTGATTCTCTGAAGGTCTCTGGGTAGGAGACTGTCTCTGTAGACTGTCTTTGGGCAAGCGGGTCTAGTGAGGGTGTCCCTGCCCATGGCAGGGGAGTTGGAACTAGGTGATCTTTGAGGTCCCTTACAACCCAAAGCATTCTGTGATTCCATGAGTAAGGCATGCAGAAGCAGCTGGTAAACTTGGGATTTTCCAAGAATCTCTTAGATCTGTACACCCAGGTTCAAAACACCAGGGTAATCTTCCGGGATGCTTTGAAGCTGTTGAGGGGAGCTTATAAGCTGCATGTCTGTCTTGCTCCATTCATGTAGAGGTGGCTTTTCTATTTGCTTTTTGTTTGGCTTTGTTTGTTTCAGTTTTTTTCCTTCACACAAAAGGAAAAGTTCAGGCAAGTGCTGTGCCCCAGAGGAGGGGAGTGCATGCTCACAGCCTGACAGCAGGCCAGAGTTTCTAGGCTCCTTAATGTATAACTGAAAAACTAAGGCTTTGATATCGCATTCACCTGCATTTGTAGGTCACTTCCAGTCCTTAAAGTGAAAGTGCACAATAGGAGCAATTACCTGCAGAGCAGCTTTGCCCTTTTTGGTGTACTGCAGTGTGCTTGTTAAAGTAATCTTGGGTTTCCTCCTGACTGCCTTTGTAACAGATCCAGCTCCTAGACAGGGAGCTGCTGCCCCCTCAGTAGGGAGAGCTTGCCTAGCCTAGGAGTCCCTGTTTCTGCTCCCTGGGCCAGCTGCAGTTCTCCCGTACTGTCATCCTTGTCTGAAGGGATCTTCAGAAAGAACGGGCTCCTCTCCAGAAATGCTGAGCTCCCCTTGCTTCTCTGCATTGTTGTTTGGATTTATAAGTCTGGTTTTGAGTTGAAAGGTTTAGGGGTTTCTCTTCCATGCTCAATGAGGTTGCTTAATGCCCCATGGTGACATAGGAGAGAAAAGGATCGGCCTGCTGATACCAGGGCTCAGTTTGCTTTTAATATGTCTGCTTTCAGGTGTTTGGGAAAAATGACGTGTGGTTTTGGGTCGTTTTCTCAATGATCCATGTGGTGGCCTCCCTGGCTCTCAGCACCCAGATCTACTACATGGGCCGCTTCAAGATGGGTAAGTGCCGTGACTGAGGCGCCTGGCCCCAGGGTGCGCCAGGGCCTCTTCCTCGCCCCTGTGCTGCCTACACAGTCCCGTCGCCTGGGCTTGCGTTACGGGTTATCCTGTCCTGTCATCTGTCTGATGCTCTTCCAAACTTCTGAAGGCTTTGTGCTGCTGCTTCACAGACCTGTGGGAGTCAGCAGGACCTGGCTGCTCTGTGGTGGCACCTGAGCTGTGTTCTGAGGGAGCCTGCCTGTCAGCTACAGCTCTCCCTAGCACTATAAAACCCTTATGGTGTGGGTGGGGAGAGGGTCTGGTGGGGAACCTTGTGCTCCACTGACAAACGTATTTCTCCTTCCTCTCCTGCTTCTGTCTGCTTCAGATGGTCCTGACTCAGGTAACTCTGCAGCTCTCGTTTTTCTCTGTTGACCTGTGTGAGCAGTGGCTGGGCACGGCAGCCAGGGTGCGTGGATGTGTGTGGGGAGTGTGCCACCTGCGGCTGGCTCTTGAGAAGTGAAGTCAGCTTGTCGGCAGAACTGCCAGTCCCCTTCCTTGGCAGGAAGGGAGTGATGGAGCACAGGAGAGCTCTGATCCTGGTGCTGGAGCAGTTTCAAGCTCTTCGTTTCATGCTGAAGAGGGATGTGTGTGTGTGTGCATGTGGTTCCATCTGTCCCCACTGCTTACTGAAGGGAAGCTTTGGCAATGATTTTGAGAGCGAAGGTGTCTCAAGTGTGCTGTGGTCCTCAAAGGCCTCATGGATGAGTTTCCACTGTTTCCTTGCTCTGGCAGCTTGTTCTATGGATGGGGCTTTCCTCCTTCCTGCACACACATCTCTTCCAGAGATGAGGTTGCAAAGCTGGCTGTTTATGCCTGCAGACTGGGCCTTTTTGGCTTCTGAGCAGTGCTAGTGTTGGGGAACTTTTTTCTTTTAACCTGTCATTCTGGCCAAATGCCATCTACATCTCGTGGGGGCTGCCCTTCTGCTCAGCACAGACTGCTCCCAAAGGGCAAAACTTAAATCTGGCTGACACCCTGACCAGGCAGGGGCTGGGTCCTCCCTTGTCAGCTGGTGGGTGTCTGCATCTTGCCTCTGTAGGTGTTTTGGTGTTTGCTCTGCTGGCTGTTCTGACTCTTCATCCTCTTTGACAGACTTGGGGGTATTTCGCCGGGCGGCCATGGTGCTGTACACGGACTGTATCCAGCAGTGCAGCCGACCGATGTACATGGTGGGTGATTCCTCATCTCAGCGCCTCTCTGGCAATGTGCAGAGGCAAGAGGTGTGGCTGTACAAAAAAAGTGATGTTCTCTGCTCCCCTCCTTCCCCCAAAATGTTTCAGTAAGGGTACATACCTGCTGAAGAGGTTCCCTCCCCCTCCCCCCAGGCATCCCCTGATCTAGGTAAATTAAAACAACAGAGTGAGGGTGATATTTCTTTGCTCTGGCTCTGTGGGGCCACCTGTGTAAAGGAGTGGGTGTAAGGGTCTCTGAAACACAGCCTGTCCAGGGAAACGGCCACTATTCTGACTCTGGTTTAAGCAAGGGTTATTGGGATTTCTACGCCACCTCAAGGCCGGCAGCAGCAAAGTAAGAGAGAGTAGGTGTTACCTTGTGGTCCACTGATTACTCCCTTTGGCACAGAGCGCTAATTAGGGTTTGAAGCCACATTAAGGTTTTATCCACGAACATTTCCCCACCACCGCCCTCCATATCTGAGTAAGTGTCAGGCTGAGTTTTGCAAGCACCCTCAGTGCTCTCAGCCATGAGGTAACTGCGGCCAGCCTGGCAGAGCTGCATCGTGGAAGCGGCTGTGAGTAAACACAGGTACCCCGCAGACGCGCCCCTCCTGCCTGCCGCAGTTACAGCGCTTCCCTGGCTGGTGGCGATAAAGCTTCTCTGGCTATGTGTGGGATGCTGTCCGAAGCGTCCCCTGCTGCCTCGTTCCAGCATGTCCTTTCTCTGTGCAGTTTTCTTCTGTAAAAGGGTGGGAAGGCAGGAATCTAACTGGAAAAACAGTAGAACTTGCCAAATTATTTGCAGAATATCCCGAGGATGATCCTTAAGTGTTGGGCTTGTCCTTCTTCAGATGTTTAGTCTCCTTTTCCAATGCTCTCTTCAAACTTGTGAGGACCAGAGCGGTTTCCATCTGCCAAAAGCTCTCTCTGAGTGAACTTCAGAGCAGCTGCATGTGTGTTTGCAGGAACCAGACTCTAACTTGTCACACAATGATATCCTGAATTTTGGAGGCAGAGGCCTCTTTTTGCATTCCCTTCTGCTTTCATGTGATCATCGGTATCTTCTCTTCAGGACAGGATGGTGCTGCTCATTGTTGGAAACCTGGTCAACTGGTCCTTGTGAGTAGTGGGGCATGGGTATCTTGCATACTGGTGCACGTGGGGGGCAGCGGGATTTGGAGTTGACACACAGGTGGCCTGAAATGACAGGGAAGTGCAGCAGTGGCTGTGCGATAGGCCCATGCCTGGGGCCTTTGACCTGTTTGGGCAAGCAGCTGCACCTGACGAGAGCTGGATGGTCGGCAGACCCACAGCATGTAGTGCAGTGCCACCGAGCTCCGCAAGGCGCCCCTAAGCATTTCAGCTGGGGGTGTCTCTCTCGCGGTTTGCATCCGAGTGAGCTTCTCGGGCTGGCTTGGTACCTGTGCTTCCCAGGTAGCTGGGAGGTCTCTGGCTCAGGTGAAGTGCAGAAGACTTGACAGACCCTTGTTAGTCACAGGGCCTGGCCCAGCTGTAGCTGCATGGGTGGGGGGATCAGCCCTTGGATGAGACTTAAAGTTGATGCCTCGGGCTCTTGCTTTTCACTGAAGCTGCTTCTCAGGGATATGCCTTCTGCTAAACATACTGATCTGGGGCAGCTTCTACAGGCCCTTGCCTGCCCTCTGGGGTCTTTGGTTGCTCTCAGTGGCTGGCCGTGGCTGAGTTTGCTCTCCTTTGCCTCTCAACAGTGAGCAGAGGTGAATGATGCGTTTGCTCTAGGGAACTGGGAGGCTGTGTCCTGTGGTCTGGGGGGACAGTGGGTGGCAGTCAGTTTGGGGACATACCCTGTCTTCAGTGACAGCAGGTGTCTAATGTCCTTTCTTCCCCCTCTCTCAGTGCTATCTTTGGGCTGGTGTATCGGCCCAGAGACTTTGCCTCCTACATACTGGGGATCTTTATCTGTAACCTGTTGCTGTATCTGGCTTTCTACATCATCATGAAGGTAAGAGGCAGCTGTAGCTTTTCTCTGGGTTGTCTGCCTCCAAAAGGGAAGGGAGTGGCTTTTTTTGGCTGCAGTCTGGGTTCCTGTGGTGCTGCAGAGGGACGTGGAGGGGCATTGTGAGGCTCTGGGTGGGACAAGGTGTTGGATGCTGTGTTGCCATCTTGGGGGCCCAACTGGCTGGGCCATGCTTGGGTGGGCAGCCCTTTGCAGATGCAGATGGTGCAGGCTGGTATGTCAGCCCTATGAGTGGCTCTGGCCCCTGGGAAGAACCTGGGACATGTTGTGAGGTTCTGTCCCTGTTTGCAGCTCCGCAGCTCTGAGAAGCTCCTGCCCATCCCCCTGTTCTGCATCGTGGCCACAGCAGTGGTGTGGGCATCTGCTCTCTACTTCTTCTTCCAGACCCTCAGCAGCTGGGAGGTAAAGTTCACTTTTCACAGTCTTTCTGTCTGTCTCCTTCTATTGTCATCTTCCCTTCCTGTTGTTTGTTTAGACACACACAAAAGTACTCTGGGGAGAGCCTTGGGCTGCTCGTGGAGAGCTGAAAGAGTTTAATTCAGCAGACGAGGAAGGGAGCAAGGGAAGCTGTGCTGAGCCAAAAATGAGTGTATGTATGAAGCTGTGGAGAGACTATTTGTGCCCCAAATGATCTGGAGGTAACTGGTCCTTGCCAGGGACAGGAAGAGCTGGGAATCCTGAGAGCAAAACTGGGCAAATCCTGACTAGTGCTGGATGCCTTCAAACAAGGTACTGTGTCCATCTCCATGGAAATGAGGGGCCTCCTGTAGGGTGGTCTGGTGTAGGCTGTGCAGCTTCTGCTATTCAGGACCTCAGATCTGAAGACCAGAGGGGTCCCCCCAGCTGTGGGTTTTGGCCCCAGATCCATCTCCAGGTCTATGTAGGACACTGCATTCCTGCCCTGCTCTCACCATGACTCTGGCCAGCACAGCCCTTTCTCCTGGCTTCTGTATGGAGAGTTAGGACAAGATGATCTCCAGAGGGTTTGGCGTGGCCAGCCAGGACCCTGTGTGAGTGACTATTGGGTCCTCCTGACACCCTGCCTGCTCCCCCAGGAGACACCAGCAGAGTCACGGGAAAAGAACCGGCCGTGCATCCTGCTGGGATTCTTTGATGACCATGATGTCTGGCACTTCCTCTCTGCAGCTGCCTTGTTCTTCTCCTTTCTGGTGAGTCCTACTGAGCCCACCACTTTGCTGTATGGCATCACCCTCTCCTCTTCCCCCTTGTTGTGCTCTATCCTAATGGACCTGAGGCTGCCCCAGGACCTCACAAAATGCCTCAACTCCTCTGCTTGGCTCTGCCTCCAGACATCCTACACCCTGGGATCAGGCTTGTTGCTCCCTGTTCCTCCTGGCCTCAAAATCCCTCTGGGACTGTGGGTCACACAGATGTGTAGGAAAGCTGAGGGGCTGCTGGTGTGACCAACCCTTTCACAGGTGTGCAAGCAGCTCCTGGAAAGGGACTCCCTTTGACCAAGGCAGTAAGGTCACTCTTGTGGAGTTTAGCTCCTTCATGGTCTTTCCCTCTGCTTCCATAGTTGACTCCTGTGCTCCTCTCCTTGGGACCTCTTTTCAGGCCTGATGGTCTGTGTGGTGGCAAAGGTGGAGGTGTCCCCTGCAATGGGGTCACAGCACAGTGTTTTGGGGACATGGAGAAGGAGACTTTAGCTGTGCAAGGCGCAAGCTGTTAGTGAAGGAGCTGCCTGGCTGCCTGCAATGACCTGAGCTGTGGTCAAGCAATTACCTGCTGCTTCCTGGGTGACTCTTCAGAGGCTAGTGACAAGGGCCCAGTTTATCAGCAAACTCTCCTTTGCAGTTGGGGTGGGATGAGCTGCAGGCAGTTACCTGCCAGTTGTGTTGCCAGAGGGACTTGCTGGAAGTAGTAAAGAAACCAAGTGAGTCTGACTGGGTTACTCTTGTGGTTGCTCTGTGTGCTGGAGACGTGGCCCAGGTGAAGCTTCCTGTGATGAGATGCCATCTGGAGCTGGTCATTCTCTCCAGCTGTGGGCTGGCCAACGAGACCTAAAGCTGCCTCACGCTTCCCTCCTCAGGTCCTGCTGACCCTGGATGATGACCTGGACACGGTGCGCAGGGACAAGATCCCAGTGTTCTGAGCCCCCGGGGCACAGGGGCGCAGGGACGTCCCAAACTGCTCAGCCAAAAGCACCGGGCCACCAGCATCTGTGGGGAATGAGCCTGCTTCCCTGGCCAACAACGCCGTGGGAGCAGGGGAGCCAGATCTCACAGCAAGCATGAAGGGGTGCTGCAGTGACTGAGGCCGGACTGGGAGGGAAGATGTTTGCTCCTTTCCCACTGCACCCTCTGGGGCAGGCATGGCCTGAGGCCAGAGTGCAGCCCTCTGCTCTGTGCAGTGGGTGCTGGAGCCAGTGAAGAGGGAGGAAACAAGAGAGTGTTAGAGCCCTTTGCTTGCCTTCCTCCCTGCTGATCTGCTCCACTTCCTCTCCAGTGAGCTTGAGAAGTGTAATGCAGCTTCTCCTGTGTAGGCAGCTGGTGCTTGTACCCGGTGAGCTGCTGCCCTCGGAGAGTCCATCCAGCAGCAGGGGGAGACTCTCAGCTGCCCGGTGAGCAAAGGACTCCAAGCTGAGGTGGCAGTGGGGGACTGTGCTGTGGGGTTTTTTGCTGGAGAGGCTCCTCCTGTCGCTGGTGGGGAGCTGTGGTAACAAGAGAAACAAGTCCAAGTGTTGGAGGGAGATGGCAGACTAGAGTTGCTCAGGAGTGCTGTGGCAGAGGCGGAACCTCCCCCTTGCTCTTGCAGCCTCTCTCACTTCCATGTAATACCGAACAGCCTCACTTCTCACCGTGGCTCCTACACAGGTCCTGTCAGTGTGATGTCTTCACAGCACCAGGAGCCCTGTCCTCAAGCGATCCTAAGAGATGGTGAGGTGAAGCTGCAGCCTTGCGGGCTGGGTAGCTCCTTGGCAGCTCCTTGGTGGGGTGGCCTTGCAGGGTGGAATGGGGAGGCTGTCCAGCAGCCTCTTGACTTTCTCCTCCCACAAACCTGCTTTGGGCAAAGTCAGCAAAGCAGGTTCCCTTAAGGGCTGGGGGTGTGGAGGAGGTTTTGGGGCAGTTGAAGTTGAGCTGTTGGCTAAAGATCTGGACCAAATTTTCTACTCCAACTTTTCTGCATCTAAAATTGGTTTTAAGAGTTGGCTTCCACTTCTTCATGAATTCTCAGTTATTTAAAAAACAAGACTAAGGTGTGAGGTGTTGCAGGCCTGGTGTCTAAAATGTGATTTGATCTGATAATTTTGGATTAAAAAGTATTCTTTGAGGCCTGCTGTCCTTACCCTTGTCACTGAGCATTTTTCCATTGGTGTATATGCATGTAACCAGTGAGGGGAAGGCTGCATTCCACTTGTGCTTACCAAAGCAGGCTATGGTAAATTTCTACTCCAGTAAGTCTGTGTCTCCTACAAAGGTTCTGCACCAGCTTGGTTTTAAATTATTATTTTTTTTTTCCTAAGCTGGAGTTTGTCAAGATGGTCAATAAAGTGAATGTTCTTAGCTCCCTGCTCCACAGGTTGATCTGAATTCTTCCTGCTCTGGTTCTCAGCAGCAGCAAAGAGCACTCGGGACAGAGGGGTGCCAGCACTCTCACACAGCTGCTGCCACCCTTACGACCCTCACAAACTGTTTCCTGCATATAGGTGCAGCTGACCTGCTGTTCTCTTAGCCAGATTGCCTTTGTGAGGCTAAATAAAGAGCAGATGCTCTTGTTTGTTGCTGTAGCTCCTTTGGCAGACAGGAGAGAGGGCCAGGAGAGGAATGACACAAGAGGCTGGCAGCAGGTATCTTCCTGAGCAGAGGCGCACTCCTATGGAGAGGTAGCCATGTTTCAGTCAGGGTGTGCCAGAACATGCAGAAGGTGCCTGTGGTCCCTGTGTGCTGTGTTTTATTACAGTGCTTTGGGCTTGACTTGCAGGTTTGCCATGCAGAGTTGTGAATGTTTGGTGATGCTAGAAATAGGGGTAAGTTTCTCAAGCTTGTTGTGAAGCGTGAGCTTCTCTTCCTCCCTTACCAGCGTCGGCATGGGGTGCTGGAAAGGAGATGGCATTTGCTTTTGTCTGAGCAGCACCAGCAGAGGAGCATCGGGCTGAGGACAGTCCATGTTTTCCATTCAGCCACCCTGCAGACTTCCCATATGTTCCCTGTCTGCCTAAAACGGCAGAATCCAGCAGTAGCTACCCAGGCTCACCTGCAGCTGCCTTTTCCTTCCCATATGAGGAGAGACTGACAGGGAGGCCAAGGTGCAAAAAGCCCCCAGACCCTTACTGCCAAATGCAGCAAGATTGAGCTGCCATGGTCAGGGGTTCCTGGTGGGGCTGTAGTCTCCTGTCTTTCCCAGCGTGGTTATAAACCTGCTGTGCAGCTGGGGAAGGGGGGGGGCTGGGGAGAGGGCTGGGGAGAAGAGGGGCACCAACTCAAAAACCTGTTGCCCCCTGGAAGTTGTCAGAACTGGTGTAGGTATTCTAGGGGGAGTGACACTTGGAGGTTCCTTGTTGTGAGTCTGACCTCAACTCCTGTGCGCTCACTATTTGGCCTTCACCTCTCTGCCCGCTTTTCAGTCAGGTGCAGGGTGGGCTCTTGCCTTGTGGGACTGCCCTCACTCTGTCCAGGTGTGCATAAAGAAGAGTGGCTTTTTCTCTTGTACAAGTAAGTTCTGCCTTCTGTGTACTTCACTGCCTGCAAGTAAAGGATACAGGACGAGGCATGGGGCTGCTGGGAATATCGCTTCTGTGCCAGACTGAGGGAGGGTGTCTGGTTTTGGAGAACTGTTTTAATAAAAGATACTCCTCCTCTGTCTCTCTTCACAGTCTGTAGTCTCAGACCTTGTTTCAAACTTGTATTTGTTCCTTCTCTAAATGGGAATGTGAGGGGAAAAACCCCACTGTGAACAGCAGGTGCAAGGCTCTCTGTAGGAGGTGAAGCGTGCCATATGGGCTCACTGAGCTCCACAGAGATGAGCCGGTATGTGAGTGGCAAGGTGGGGTAGCAGCAGGGAAAGGGTACAGGATGGCACAGAACAAACAGAAAAAGGTGAGAGAAGTAAATTAAATACAAGGAAAGGCCCCTCAAGCTGAATCCATGTGAAGAAATGTTGGGGTTGTCTCCCCACTGCTTCTGTGCCTCCTATTGGTGCATCAGTTTTTAGAATTTGGGTTTAGCTTTGCCCTGCTTGCCAGTTTCTGCTGGTACTTCCCTTTTCCCACCCAGGAGCTGCAGGGCTGGCTCTGTCTGGGCACTGAGGTAGCTCCGTGTCTCCTAGCCCCCCAAGTTGAGCTCAGCTAACACGGGGCTTTGCTGCCCTTCATGGGGTCACTGCCCTCAGGGAAGGAAGAATGGCTGCCTGGGTAAGTGGGGGTCCCATACTCCCTGATTTGCAGGCATCAAGTTGCTTCACCTTTGATCACTGATAGATAGCATTATGCAGAGGTGTGGGGGGAGACAAGCAGAGCTGCTGATACAGATGGAGGGTGGGTCCTTTCAGCTACCCTGTGCTCAGCACAAACAGCTTCAGCAACTCCTGAAATCGAAGGAAATGCTTCATTTTTCTGGTGAAGGGCAGAGGCTGGTGAGGGGTAAACCTGCTCGTCCTCAGTGCGTTTAAGTGACTTGCTGTAGGGGCTGAGGAACTCACAGGCAGCAGGAGCTGGCCTGGGTGGAAGTGGCAGCTGCCACACATACCTCACAGAAGCTGTACCTGCCCTAAGCTTAAATACTCAAGCTTGTTTGCCAAATGATGACATGTTTGGTGGTTTTATAAACAGAAGTGCTAGTAACACTCAGCATTGTGTAACCTTTGTTAAACCTCCTGCACCACCTTCCCCAGGCTGACCCCTGCCTAGGCCTTTAACACTTTGCCAAGCAAAAGACTCTGCTGTGGTTGGGTCAAGTGCTTTTGGGTGGTGTGGGGCAGGTGCTGGTGCTGAGCAGGCTCTGCTCTACCTGCCCCAGTAGCAGGGTACCCACCTCTTCCCCTATCCGTGCTCTTCTCATTCCATAGCTCCTGGGCACCTGAAGGTGTCTCCTCTTCCCCACAGAGGTGCTGACCTAAGCCAGGGGGAGGAGGTGGATACAATTGCATAGTCCCTGTTTTCTCAGGAAATAAAGGTGTTCTGCCTGGTACGAGTCGAGGGAGACACAGACAGCTTTCTGAATAATAATGATCATGAAAATAAACCCCTCACAGTTTAGGAAGGCAGTTAGGATCATGTGAGCAGGGACTGTAACAACTGGTCCCCAGAACCCCCAGGACAGTCCAAGAGCCAAGGCACAGGCAGCACGCTGTGTTTTGAAACATGAAGGCAGAGTTTTAGGAGAAGTGTTAACTAGTAGAGTTCTGTGCCTGCTAAGAGCAAAATGGGTCTTGGAGAAGTTTAGCAGTGACAAGGAGACACCCAGTTTATCCAAATTGCTGTCACCTGCCCAGGGACAGCATCTACCATGCATTACTTCATTATCAGCATATGTTGCTCCTAGATGATGCACTTCTGTATATCCCAACAAAGTCGTGCATAACCCTGGTACGCGCAGAGAATATATGTCAATGGACATATACACCTAACTCTAAATTCCCAGCCTCAGAAGTTTTATTTTTACTTACCTTGAAGAGTGAAGTACCTGGCTTTCCTGAGGGAAAGAAGATGTACTGACAAGAACACAGAATGCAAAGAGCATCTTTTGGGGTTTTTTTTAATAAAATACTATCAATCATGTTCATATCTATACAAATAATTATTACAACTATTAAACAAAGTATTACAATTAACAATAGAAATCTCAGAACTCTGAACAAGATCATGGTTTGAGATATTTACACCTGAATGCAAGACATTTGTAAAAAGATGTCAAAATAAACAGAGCAAGATCTTATTTACAAGTGGAAGATGATGTTCCTGTTCATCCATTATAGATTTCTACTGCACGGTTCCTTTTTTCCCCATTACAAAATAGCAAGGACTTTCCCCTGGGGCTGTATCCGAGTAATTTACAGCTGTATAAAACAGAAGCACAGCAGAAAACTCCAGACTGAATATAAATACTTTACATCATGGAGGGCAACAGCATCTTCGATTAATCTCCTGTGGCAAGAAAAAGATCCAGGTTTGCTTCCCTTCTCACAGTGAGCGGGCGGGAAGGCGGGTGGAACCCACCGCAGGCTTGGCTGGGTAACATCTGTGGGTGCTGCCCCCCCCGCCCCAGCACGTATTGCAGCCTTGGGAACCCTCTTGCAAAAATACTTTTGGTGAGGCAGAAATGCTTTTTTTTTTTTTTTCTTTTTCCTTCCTTTTAATTTCTCTCATAAAAACTGGTATCAGTGAACAATAAATGGCTTCTGTGTAACTAAGCAGGGCTTGGAGAGAAGAGGGGTTTGTCTCTGCTAACTCTTTAAGCAGCTGACAGAGTAACTTGCTTTCAGTGTAACCAGTGGGAATAAAGTGTTGGTGCTCTGAGGTTTCAGATTCTCTCTAAGGAACGCCGAGGAGCCGGGGGCTGCACACCCCCTCGCACGCAAACCTGTGCCTGTGGGGGCACCTCCTGTCCATGCACGCTGCATCAGTGGCAGAAGGGTGCAGCAGGGAGTGGAGAGGCGATGACAAAGAACAGCGCTCCTGAGATCACTGTATCAGGAAACACAAATTTGACTGATTTGGTATAAATAGCTTCACTGCTACTCTTGTCTTCCCAGTCAAAGCGAGATCATTCATGAAGCGATGAACATGAAACTTACTGAGGGAGTAGCAAAAGATCAAGGCTGTTGGCACAGCTTGTGACACCCAGTCATCCAGAAACAGGCCTCAGTGTGAGTTTGCAACCCAGCCCTTGTGCCAGAACAGTGTGAGCACCTTTCAATCAAGACAAAAAGGCAACAGAAGGGCAGAAACAACAATGTGACCCCTTTGCTCCAGCAATGCCCTCTGCAAGTGCCCTGCCACAGGGTTTGGTTCCTGAAATGGCACAACAGTGACCGACCGCAGCAGCGCCACTTTAAAGTGCAGTAGAAAATCTGTGCAAGATTCTGGAGGCTCCATCCTAGCACAGCGTTCTGTTTTCTTTTCAGAGAGGCACCCTGCTGCCTGGGCAGCGGGGTAGTGACTGGAGCAGGGGCCGGAAGATAGAAAACACATTCCAGTAAGGCTCAGCTCAACTCCAGTTCTGGGTTGCTGTAGCTGCTGGTAAATGAGGCCCTTTCTCCCAGTGGAAAGGAATATAAATGTTAATAGGTTACTACTTTAGTGCCTGTTCTCGACTTGGTCTGGCTCTGCTCTTCTTCTCCTAGGCCGAGCATGACACTGACAGGCACACGATCTAGCCCTACACGGTTTGCTACTGTAGGCCAAGCCGGAGGCCGCAGATACACAACACGTGTCAGCAGTGGTGTTCCCACCCCAGGGCTAGTGCCTAACCTTCCCTTTCTCCTGCTTATTTTGCTGCATTAAGAGTCCTGGGTAGTTTTCCTTTCTTCATAAACCTGTAAGTAATTTTTCAGAAGGGCATTATGGAGGAGAAAAATGCTGTTCTCAGGCTGACAAAACCTTAAAAATCTTTTCCAAACATATCCTGAAAAACCAAAGGGGCTTCTAATTAATTGCCTGGGTAATTCTTAGGAGAAAAAGACAAATTGTTGCTGCCATAGATGTTTGCTGAAGAGAACATATTTGCTGGTTGAATTGTTAACGATGACAAGATTATTTGAGCTGTAAAACTTCCTTGCCCTGGCCCCTGCCTGTATCGAGGCAGGGTGAGCCTGCTTTAACGTCTTAACAACCTCACACCTGAACATAACAGCTTCAAAAGTAGGGGAAAGGAAAACTAAAGGAAAATCAAAAGAAAGAATTAGTTTCCTCTCGGTGGCAAAGGTGATGGAATTGCTGTTCTTCCTGAGGGCAGAGCCCAAAGCCCTGGGAAAGGGCCAGCACCGGGAAGCTGAAATGCTGACCTGTCCCTGGCACCATATGACCTGCAACACTAAACACAAGCAGCCTGGTCAGCGTGGAACGGCAGGGGTGAGTAGTTTATGGTGAAGAGGAAAACTAGAACAACTTCCTAAGTAAAAACTAACAAAATTTACTTCAAGTCTAATTTCCTCTCATTTCATGTGATAACATCCAGTCCATCCATTGTTTTTCCTAAAAACTTACAACTGTGAATGCATAGAAGCTGAAATCTGTGGCAAACCTACAAGCTGCATTTCAGCCAGAGGACCTGGCCAGAGTCAGCATTCAAAACCACCTTGAACAGTCAATCAGACCAAAAGACTGCACAACAGAGCCCGTTTTTCCTTAATTAAACTGATCTAAAAGCCAGTCAGCAGCATAACAGACTTTGGACAGATGCATTTATACAAAGCTCTTGCAGCTAGGTCTGCCTGCCTTTCTTTTTATAGCAGTCTTCCTGACCCCACACCATCCCTGCAGGAGCATTCAGCATGGCTTATGGCACGTGAGAAGACTCACACCGGTACGGGGGTGAGCTTCAGCAGAAACTGCCGCGATTGAGGAGGGAAGCGAAATGGTATTTGTCCATCCCTCACCCACCCAAGAGAATGATGACCCCATGGCAAGGGCATTATGCTGGAATCGCCATGCCCTGTCCCAACACCACCAGGTTCGGTCCTTTAGTGAAGGTTGGGGGCAACAGGCACAGGGGGTTACCTCCTAATTACTTTCAAGCCACACATCGCAAAACTGTGCGGTTCCTACAAAATCCCAATAGTCTTTATGTCACTGAAATGCCTGTGTTGTGCTTGCCTGCACCACAGGTGTCCTGTGAGCATCCCAAACCACTATGTTTGGTCTTCGTAAACGGAAAAAGGGCACATGGGAGCCACTGGCAGAGCTACTGCCTCATCAGAAAATGATACACAGCATTAAAAAGTACCCACACCGGTATCATGGCTGCCCCTGTGAGCACTGGGGATCACATTTAACCTCAGTGTAACACAGGGAAATGAACAGTGAAATCAGCACAAGGGAATAAATATATAGAAAGAAACAGACCAGACCAGACTATTGCAGTTGTAAGGGACCTGCAACCACCATCTAGTCCCACTGCCTGACCACTCCAGGGCTGACCAAGTTAAACCACGGCAGTAAGGGCACTGTCCAACAGCCTCTTAAACACTGACAGCCTTGGGACACCGACCACCTCTCCAGGAAACCTGTTCCAGGGTCTGACAGCCTTCTCCATAAAGAAATGCTTCCTCATGTCCAGCCTAACCCTCCCCTAGTGCAGCTTTTATCCATTCCCATGTGTCCTATCACTGGGCCCCAGGGAGAAGAGCTCAGCACCTCCCTCCCCATTACCCCCCATCAGGAAGCTGCAGAGAGCCCCGAGGTCACCCTTCAGCCTCCTCTCCAAGCCAGACAAGCTCAAAATCCTCAGCCGCTCCTCGCAGGACATGCCTGACAGGCCTTCCACTGACTTTGTTGCCCTCTGGAGGCATTCAAGGACCTTCACATCCTTCTTACACTGTGGGGCCCAGACCTGGACCCAGTACTCCAGGTGAGGCCACACCATGGCTGAACACAGCAGGACAGTCACTGGCTGGCCATGCTGTGCTCGGTGCACCCCAGGATGTGGTTTGCCCTCCTGCTGCCAGGCCACGCTGCTGGCTCACGCTGAGCTGCTGCCAGCCAGCACCCCCAGGTCCCTTCCCACAGGGCTGCTCTCCAGCCGCTCCTCTCCCAATTCACACCCGTGCCCAGCATTACCCCTGCCCGGGAGCAGAACCCGGCATTTGGAGCTGTTAAATTCCACCCCATTCTCACAGCCCAACGCTCCGGCCTGCCTCCTGTCCATCCAGGTCCCTCTGCAAGGCCTCTTGTCCCTCAGGAGAGTCAACAGCCCCTCCCAGTTTGGTCCGGTCAGCAAACCTGCTCCTGGTGCCTTCAGCTCCTGCACCCAGACCGCTGGTGGATGTGTTGAACAGAACTGGCCCTAGAACTGAGCCCTGAGGAGCAGCACTGGTGACTGACTGCCAGTTAGATGTAGCCACTGCAACCCTCTGAGCTCTGCCCTTGAGCCTGTTCTTCACCCGTTTTACTGTGAACCTGTTTATTCCACCGCTGGACAACTTGTCCACAGGGATGCTGTGAGGGTCAGTCCCAAAAGCCTTATTGGATCAAAATCCAGAAAAAGCCTACACCCACTGGCTGGTCGGGTGACCTTATCATAGACAGGAATCAGATCAGTTCATCAGGATTCTCCTTTGGTGAGCCCATGCTGACTGTGCCTGATGACTGCATTGTTCTTTAATACAGGATACCAGTGGAAGGCATTTATCTTTATAATTTTACCAGGAATTGAGGTTAGACTGACAGGACTGCAGTTTCCCTGGCTCTTCCTTCACACCCTTTTGTAGATGGGACTAATACCAGATAGCTTCCAGTCATCAGGGATGTCCCTAGGCTGCTGCCATAACATCTGCCAGCTCCTTCAGCGCTCTGGGATGATCCCATTGGGACCTGTGGATTTGTGAACTTGCAGGTGGTCCATGTAAGTCTACAAGCTGGCTCCAGTCTTCAAACACATCATGAATGAGTGTAGTTTTCCCAGCAAAGGAGACTAACGTGGCATTATGGAAATGCCTGGAACAATGAGCAGGATTAGTAACTTTATCTATAGTCCTGGAAGCCAGGGATTAATTTTTCACTAATTTGTCTTGAAAGCCCAATACACCACTGCACACACAATGCCATCTGACACGAGCGAGACTGGCGGTCTTGCTTCCCTCCTAACGGTCCAGACACGGCCCTAACAGCGCAGCTGCTGACACAATGCCCCGTCTTTATCATCCACAACCCACAGAGCCGCTCAGTTGTTATGGGACTCATCTCACCACCTGCTGTGGCCCCTTCGGGACTGGGGAAATTCGTTTGGTTAGTTACCACCCCACTGTGCAGCACGCTCAGTCAGAGCTGAGGACTGACCATCATTCCAACACCTCCTGCTCGGCGCGGGCCGGTCGCCACCAAGCCAGGAACTGCACCTTGGCAGCCCGGTTCCCAAACTCTGACAAGCCCCCTTTCTTTGAAGGGAAATAAATATTAAATCTGTTATTTTTCATAAACACAGAGAACTGAAGCACTGCTTAGATTTAGCCTCCTAAGGTATACCAAATTAAACATCAATTCCCAATTTGAATCAGAACCATTTTACTTAACTTTGCAGGAACACATCAGACCCTTGGTTACATGAGTGGAGACTGACTACAGACACCGCCTGACTACAGACATTCTTTATGTTGAAGCCCCTCTACTTCCCTGGATCAGGGTAAGAGAACTTAGCAAAAGTGAGACCTGGGCAGTCACGCTGTGAAAAAACTTTCAGGTCCCTCTTTTGTGGGGCCTGTTGTTGGAGATGGACGAACGTCTTCTTTTTTTGCTTTTTAAGGAAAAAAAAATCCAACACCAAACTTTAAAAGACCTCAGGAAGTTTGCTCTCCCTCAACCTCCTCACTAGGAGAGGCACTGGGGAAGAACCTGCATCAGGTCAGGGAAGCAGCAAGATGGTGGGCAACACACGAGTGTTTCAAGTTTACCCCACCCAGAGAGGAGGCCCCAGGACAGTTTCTGCCACTCCCCAGCCGGCAAAGAGAGGACAAGGAGACCTGAAGTTACTGTTATTTGAAGAATCAAAGCCAGAATAATTGTTTCCAAGCACATAAAAATAAAAGAAAAATATTTCTGCCTTGTTTTAAGACGACAAAAAAAAATAAAGCACACTGCAGAGCTGCTAAATAAATAAAACTTACCTAGTTCTTCCCTTTCCTTTGGAAGAAATGGGACCAAACTTTGTGAGGATGCTGGAGAGAGACAGCCAGCGTGCACGCTCACTCCACCTCTCACACACATACAAACGCGCCCCACTTCCTCGTGCTGCTCGGATCACAGCGTCGTCCTGGTCTGCAGCGTTCGTGCTCCTCCAGCCACAGGAACACACGCTCGGGCACAAGGTGCGTTCCAGTGCAGAGGACTGATGTTTGCTCAGGCCTGGTCCTGTCAGCAGCGCCAAGCAAAACCTGTGCCTGCGGGGAAGCCCGTGGGCTGCCACAGGCTCGGTACTCCTCCCCTGCGCCGCCACTCACAGGAACCAGAAAGCTGGTGTTGGAGCATGGGCCAAAGAAAAAGGGGGGGACGGACACCAAACCAAATGAAAACAAGACATTAAGAAGGTGCTAAACAAGGTACAAAACCCACCCTGAGGTAACTTGCAGCATACAAACAATGAAATGGCAATAAATACAACTGCTGTCTCCACTGACTACACCAGAAGGACTTGTAAGCTACTTTAAGATGCTAATTCCAGCAGTAACTGAAGCCGTGGCTAAACCAGATCCAAACAAAATTCCTCCTAGAAACAGAAAGCCATGGGCTAAAGAAATCTGAATTTTCTAAACCAGTATTTTTAATTGCTGACCAGGGAAACGCAGTTATTTCTGCCAGGTAAAGTCAGCCTTCAGTCAAGTGCATGTGACAAGCGCTGCACAACAAGTGTCTTTATCAGTTAACGCTGGGTTAACAGGGACTTGACTTCTGTTGAGGCTCCTGAAGGTATTTCACAAAGGAAACAAAGAAACCCAAACCCCTTCAGGTTTGCCTGTGGTTTCAGGTAAGCGCATCAGAGACACAAAATGAAACCTTTACCATTTGTTTCCCGTCTCCTGTACAGATCCTCTCCCTCCTTCCTTTACATCCACGTATTACTGAGGGCGGCCCTTACTCTGGAACCATCGGACAAACTGGATTGTTGGAAAATCAACAACCGAGGTTTGCGCAGCTCTCAATGTTGCATCCTTACTGTTTACTAGTAAGTAAGCATTGCTATAGGCACTGGTGCTTTAAAGTTCATAAGGTGGATGGAAATACAGCGTGTATATAAATAGGGAAAGGACCCACGTACATACATTTAGGCAAACAAACAGTGATGCTATGAATGGTCTCTTCAGGGATGCCGGCAAGATCCACTCTCCTCCTTAAATATATCACAACGCGTCAGACTGCAGTTAGTCTATCAGTTTTCACACCGCTGAGCTGCAGTCGTGACCGAGAATATGGCTTATATTGTGGGCAGGTCGGTTTGAGGACTGCTTGGAAGAATCTGAAGCAGATGTGTTGGCAATGGAAAGCAAAGGTGACATTGCTGAACCATCTGGAGGAAGAGCTGTGGCTATTTCGGGGAACAAAGACGTCAGGTTGAAGTTGGATAAGTGCGACGTGTTGGTCATGTGCATCGGTGGCATATCCGGGAGCAGAGGAAAACTCGGCTGAGCAAAACCAACGGGCCTGGGAGGAGACAAAATGGACCCGAATCGATTGTTCAGACTTCCACTACTCGGCTTCTCCGCGCTGGGGTTCGGAAACATTTGATTGGGAAAGTAAGGGATAGAAATGTCGTTGGAAAGGGTAGGATGGGCCGGAGAGTAAGGAGGATAGAAGGATGGCAGGGTGTTCTGAGGGTCGACCGGGATTAGAGCTGGTGTTCGAGTGGCACTAGGCTGCGTGACTGGTGGGATGAAAGAGGTATTGGCGTTTATCGGTGGATTCATGCCACCTTCCGGAATAAAGGGGAATCCAAAATTCTGAGAGAGAGTATGTTGGTCAGGGGCCGCGTTATCATTAGAGACTTGAGGGCCATCAGACATGAACCGGACAATGCTTCCTCTCTTTTCGATGGCAGACTGCTGCCGCCCAAGGATCATGCTGCCGCTGGTGGACAGAGGAAGATGAGGAAGACTAGGGTCGAAGACATTTCCGTGCCTTTGATTCCCAGATCGATTCCTTTCGGGCTGACGTATTTTGGAACCTCCAGTATCTTGCAGAGGATGCCTCGACCGCTGAGTAACTGAAGAATTTGGCTGACGAACAGAAGGCTGCCCTGGCTCGCCGTTTCCATGAGAAACTGCCGGGTGAGGGTGAGTTGGCCTCACGACTGCATGCATGTTGCTAGAAACAGGTGTATTCATGTGGCTCTTGGTTCCATGGCTGTCCGTCATCCTCATGGGATTGGACTTCTGCACAGAGATGTTTGGGCTCGTATTGCGACCCTGAATGTCTCCCGATGAAGAAGAACTTGAAAAAGGAATATTCAAAGAACTGTTCCTTGTGTTAATTGCACCAATAGACATGTCACAGCTCTCCCTACTCTGGCCGTCGCCATCTCTCCGGATGTGGACGCTCTCCCGTGCTGGGGGACAGCTGTACTCAATTGTGGAGGAGGCACCGCACTGCGTGTTCCTTTGATGTTCTGGGATTGATCTTTGGCTTCCACTAACTTGATCTCCAAGGTGAGGGGCAAGTAAACTCTGCATAAAACTTTGGTGGCACGTGTTTTCACTTTCCCGGGATGGCAGGGCATTCCCTGTTGGGATACCCTGCACTGGCTGGTAGGGCAATCTTTTCTGCCTTTCTATGGATGACGGCCCAGTATTTTGACCGATTCGAAAAGCTTGTGACTGCATGCCCCTGAGGGATGACACAGAATTACCAATTTCGCTGCTTCTTGAAGCCTGTACGTCAAAATTGCCTGTTGGCTGTTGGTTGGGTCCAGCTGGCTTAAATGTTTGACAATCAGAAAGCCGTTGCACATCTGAGCTGACTGTATGGTCAACAGATAAGCGGCCCTGCATATTATGAATGACCAACCCTTTATTTCTAGAAACATCAAGATAGCTTCTCATTTCAAGCTGGTCAGAAACCCTTGGGCCTTGAAGAGATATTCCTATTCTTTGCTCTGAATTAGAGGGCGTCTTCCCAATCAAGGCCTCAGCAGAGTAGCTGGAAACTCTATTTCTTTCCTGCCTATGAGGGGTGCACGTCATCTCTGATGGTCTGGTGACGATACTTGCCTGGGACACCATTTGCTGGTCCAAGCCCCTTGAGGTCATAAGTCTCTGCATCTGATTGTGCCCTGGCACATGTTCAGAAGCTGAACCTTGCTGTCTGCTGCTAACTTCTTGCTGCTGTTGATGCATGATGTCCTGGTTTATATGGCTCTGAGGGTGGTTGTGATGGTTTCTGCTTGTTGCGGGATTTTCACAGTTCTTTTCAGGCTGGGAAGTTCCAAAGTGCTGTTGCATCTGCTGCTGCATTTGCTGGTGGTGGGGATGAGGCTGACCACCTTTTTGCCGTGTTTGATCGCTTCCGTGGTGTTTTTGCTGTAGAGAAAGTTGCGTGGGTTGCGTTCCCTGGATGAGGTTTCGTTTCTTTTGCATCTGCACCTCCTGCTGTATTGTTCGCTGTTGGTGGACGCTATGGGGTTGAGAGTGGACTGAGTTTTCCCCGTGAGTGACATGGTGCTGCAGCTGATACAAGTGATGCCTTTCTCTTAACTGGCCAGCCTGCTGCTGCTTTAAGTACGGGTGATTACTGTGAAGATGAGAGATGCCTTGAGCAGAAACATGTTGGATTGGCTGCAAGTGCTGCCCTTGCTGCTCTGGAAGCGATGGCTGAGAACCACACTGAACTTCGGTTTGCCTCAAGGCCGGTGTAATGAAGTTGCTGTTCGATGGGAATAACCTGTTGAGGCTGTCCGCGTGCCCCTGATTGCTCACCGGTGCCACTGAATTGGATGAATTCGGAGGAATCTGACTGACTAGCATCTGTGTTTGGTCAGCAATGCTCTCCGGCGGTCGGTTCATCAACGCCATCCCTTCCAGCCTGATGGGCGCTGTCTGGCACTGCTTTTGCCTCTTGGCCGTAGAAAGCAGGAGGTCATCTTGAACAGCCCGCTTGGCAGAGTCTTTGCGGCCTTCATGATTCTGCTGCTTCAAGTGTGATTCCTGCAGCTGGGGAGCCTGCATGGTGCTGGCTCTAATGGCATTGAGCTGTTCCTGAGCGTACTCACTCATCATAGTGGGTCCTGAAGACTGGTTCACGTAGGTGCTGGGTGGGAGGGGAGGCTCACAGTTGCAGGGATGCTTGCTGGCTCTGAAGGTTGGGGTAAACTTGAGCAGCTCACGAGGGGATGGACAATGCGACTCTGGTGTATTAGATTATTCACACTTAAACTGGTTATGCTTGGTGACTGAGAAGCAGGAATCTGCAAAGTGTTAGATGTTTCCACACCTCCTACAGAGCAGCTCGGCTTTTCAACCTGCCTATCGACACTTGTCTGTACTGTATCCTGAGTACTGAATTTGCTTGGTGCTGCTTCCCGCTGCCCTGTGTTGTTCTCTTTCACTGGCTGAGGTTTAAAAGGCTGCTGCTCTCTCTCCAAAGGTGCAACCTCAGTTGACTTAGAGATGGCATCCCTCATGTTAACCTGCATTCCTCCTCCACCTTTCTCAAGGTTTTCCTGGTCAAAAATAGCTCTTGCTGCAAGAGCTACGATGTCAGTCTGCTCTGAAAATGTGCAGCTGTTACACGTACTGGTTGAGGTGCTGCTAGTAATGTCTTCTCTGGTGGTATCTGGCAGCATGGATGCAACTGAGAAGCCTCTACTGCTGCCAGAGCTAGTTGACATCGGTGAATCTGCCTGCCTGCTAGTGATAAGGGAAGCGCTGACTACTTCCTGATCAGCAATACAGGAGTGATGCTGGGAGAGGGTATCGCTTTCCGTGTTCATCAGCAAGAGCTCCTGCTTCTCAGGCAAATCAACACTCGATTCTGCTGACTTAGCATTTTCCATGGGAAAATTAGAATGCTCCCCCTGAACGGTAAATGAAGAGGGTTTTTCCCCAGCTGTTCTTTCTTTCGTGAGATCAGACAGCATTTTGGTTAGACCCTGTCCCTCTAACAAGTCTGCATCTTGCATCACCACTGAGGAATCCTCTGCAATGTTGCAGGACTCCGAAACTGTTCCTGCCTTGGCAGTATGACCCGCTGTGCTGCTCTGTGCTGCGGATGTCCCCGCAACCTGAGAATGTGTCACGTGTGCTTCGGGGCAAGAGGGCGTTAAGGTGCTGGGGGGTTCACAGGGTTTGGGAGACTCTGACAAGGCAGAGCTGTTTGGCAGATGGTTCTGAGCCCCACCGGCCTGCTGACGAGGAGCAGCATCTTTGGCAGTTGGTGGGACGAGTGCCAGATGCTCTGACACCACGGGCGCCAGTGGCGAGGAAGCTGGTGCTGCCTCTGCCGAGCTCTGCTCAGGGACAGCTGCCTGTTCAGAGCCTGTGCCCTCTTTGGAATGACAGTCAGAATCGCTGACGCCACTCGATGCTGCCGCAGCACTTGCCTGCGACATGGTTAAAGCTTGTGATCCTGCCTGAGCGCTTTCAGGTGGCAGCCCCTCGCCATTTGAATGCTTTGCTGCTGGTTCTGGGGGAGCAGAGTCCACCCTCCCTGCATCTTTGCAAGGAGCTGCTGGACAGGACGCTTTGCTGTTGGCTGCCTGGTGCTTCTTTGTACTTGGCTTTTTGCTTGTCCTTTTTGATTTGGCACTGGTTGGCAAGCCAGCAGCCGCTTTTTTGGGGGAAGCATTTATTGAATTAGATGTGTTCGTCAGTACTGAAACCTCTGCAGGTACTGAAGATGCCACAGAAGTTGGTAGTGACACGCAGTTAACTGTGGCAATCTGGTTGTTGACAGTTGTGGGGTTGGTAGGGTGGCTGAGAGACAACTGCAAGCAGCTCTGACCAGCCATCTGCGATATGCTTTGATTGAGGTTAGCTAAAGCACCGAACGTATTGAGGGCAACGTTGGTATTTGGATCTTCACTGGTGGTGGGTTGAATAATTTGCATAGGGGCTTGATTTGAAGCTCCGGATGAAGACATCACAGGCTGCAACGCAAAAAGCTGCCCATTTAATGAGATAGTTTGAGGATGCTGCTGACTTGACATTGTAACGGAGAACGTCTGCGTAGAGCTAGAAGATGGCAGAGAGGACGGCCTTGGTAATATATGGACAAGGTGTTTCCCTCCGAAGGTCTGTGGCAGAGCAGCATTTTGTACAGAGCTGCTGGAGTTGGCAATTGCAGCCGGCCCGTTCACGGGAACCCTTACAGAAGCAGAAGGCTGAGCGGAGAGCAGGGGAAGAGGATTCTGGTTAGCAGCTTGTATAATTACAATCTGCTGACTAACATTTTGGCTGGGAACTTCCGCTCTCACAATTGGAGGGCACGGAGCGGGGTTTGGAGGCTGGAGGATGATGACATTCTGGTTAGCTGGTGCTCCTGTAACAGCTGACGCGACCGGCTGAGCCATCTGAATCACCTGCATAGCTGAATTCAATGGAAGGATACTTCCCGCAGCCTGCGTTTTAACCTGCGTCTGGCTGATGAGCGGCTGCATAGGTAAGGGTGGGCATGAGGGCAAGGTAACTACAATCTGTTCAGCTGCCTGGCCATCCCCAGGCAGGGAAGTATTCAAACTGATACTTGCAGTCAAAGGCCTGCTGTGTGCAGAAGGTCCAGCCCCGGCGCCGTTAACCGGCTCGTTTAACAGCGCGGTCATTATCCCGGATGGTGTTTGGCTTAGTGGCTGAACAGTATTTCCTGCTAGCTGCAGAGTTGTCCATGTGGTCTGTGTGTTGCCCGCTGAAGGCATCCGTGTAAGGCTACTCATGTTTTTCAAGTCTGAAGTGCCAACACCTGAAGAGCCTGAAAAAGACCAGCAGTTCTCCAGGGGAGTGGCAGGCAGAGTGCTTATTGCTGTCACAGCCTTAGCTCCTTCTGTCGCAGAAGTCACAGGCGTTCCTGCACTACTTACCGAGTCTGTGCTTTTGGGGACATTTACAGAGGAGGAAAAACTATCTGCAGTAGACAGCCTCACAGATGACACGCAAGCTGTGTCTGTGGCTGAAGTGGTGCAGCTCTCCTGAACGTCACTCCTACTTGAGCAAGTTTCATTCGCCTGTTGGACCTGGGAAGCTTCTGTGGAAGCAGTAGAAGGAAGGACGGCTCCCTGCAGAGGCGTGTTCTTTGTTGATTTAGCGCCCTCATCATCGTTTTTACTTTTGGGGAGATTTTGATCATTCGGTGGCACATTACTTGAAGAACTCTGCAGCTCCTGTTCTGTGCCGGAGCGAGAGGCGCTCTGTGAGCTGGCAGTAGCAGCGGTGAGCACACCTCGCTCCTTTTCCGTGGTGGGAAGCTCAAGAACATTCCCTGCTGGAACTTGCTGAGTGGGTGCCAGAGGAGTTTGCGACCAGGGCTTGTTTTCTGTGGGGTAAATACCAGATATCGTCACAGGAGTCACTAGGTTGCAAGTTCTCTGGACTGGCACGACATTGGCTGTTTGCTTTTGTAAATTATGACCCACATTAAACGTTATTCCCTGGACCGATGCTCCCTGGGTATTTCCATTGGGCTGACTCCCATTCGAATAGACAATGATGTTCTTTTGAACCTGATCACTGGGAATGACAACCGAGACCTTCGCGCTTTTGAGATTTCCCTTCCAGTGGATGGTGGGGTCATCATACAGGCAGATATCATTAGCTTTCAGCAGTTCGATGTATCTCCCGTTTTCCTTTTGCAGTTCATCCAGCTGTTTCCGGAGCTTTTTTATCTCTTCAGCTACAAAACAACGAGAACACCCGGTCACATCAGCACCACACAGCACAGTACCTGGTAATGTTCCCACATGACCTGGAGATAATCTGCAGTACCGAAGTGAATTGTTAGAAAGAAATTGTTAGTAATATATGTGCTCTTACGTTACGTGTTAACCATTTGAAATGAAGGCTCTTATCCTCGTACACCTCTCTACTGCGCAGGAAAAGGAATGAACTTCACAGGCTATTTTGTACCAGCACCAGGATATGTCAAATTACTTAGGCAGAAAAAAGCATCAGGACTAACGTAGATGAAGCTGAGCGCTAATCAAAATGTTAAATTATGGAAGGGAAGATGAACACATTAATATTTCCTTTTCCCTGCTCCTTTGTGAACACTAAACCTCTCCTTATTTAATATTTAATTGATCATCTCATGGCTTTCGATGAAATTACATTTCATTACATCCAAAAATGACAGGCCAAGTTAAATACCACGCACTTGTGTAAAGCCACAAAAACTAGCAATACACTTGGAGACAGCTCATCTAGCTAGGAAAAATCACTTAAGTTTTTCAAACCCAACTGCACCGACAAGATAAAAATAAACTATTTACAATTCCATTTCTACGGGCAGAAATAAAAACCACAAACTGCAACATTAGCTCTGAGACTATTTCTGCCATACCTCCATCACTGTATTTTTATGCATCTGTTCAAGATATTATATGATGGATTATATTTTTAAAAAATAGGCTGTTATCACTTTTACAGCATTTCAAAGGAAAAAACCCCGTAGCTCTATGCGTGAAGAAACTCCACGTTTTCAATGAAAAAAATCTAACTCAAGTTCATTAGAAATCATTCTGGCCACTACAGTTGAATAAATCGGGTCAGAATCTACTAGATGCTGCTGCATCATGTGTAAGCTTTGTAATTACTGGCCATCACAATGTGATTGCTTTGTGATTTGCTCCTGGCTACATGCACTTGGGTGTTCTGCTGGCTTTCTTGTTTCAAGATGGTTTAAACAGAGGCATTTTTCCTGCAAGTGCACAGTGACTCGGGGATCCAGGCTTTGCTGTTGGTCAGCAGACAGACCCACTGGTAGAGAGCAAGAGAAATTCTATAGCCTCCAGCAGCACCTGGTACTTACCCTGTTCGTTGTTCCCTCCATTTAAGAGTAGCTCATCATTCTGTCTTTTCATTTCTGTTATATACTTAAAGGCCTGATCCAGGATCATGTTCTTGCTCTTTAAAAGAAAACATGTATATATAATTAGGAGAAAGGTCTGTCATTGGTAGATTCATTAGTGATGAGGTTGCAGTTGCTCCAAGAGGCTTTAACTTTAAAAATGTGCTAACCTGAATGATTCTCTGGACATTGTTGGGTGGGTTTCATAGAATCATAGAATTGTAGGGGTTGGAAGGGATCTCGAGAGATCATCGGGTCCAACCCCCTGCCAAAGCAGCTCCCTAGCTCATATTGCACAGATAGGCATCCAGACGGGTCTTGAATATCTCCAGAGAAGGAGACTCCACACCCCCTGGGCAGCCTGTCCCAGTGCTCTGTCACCCTCAACTGGGAAAAGTTTTTCCGCATGTTGGTGCGGAACTTCCTGTGCTCCAACTTGCAGCCATTGCCCCTTGTCCTGTCTCCACAGACCACTGAAAAGGGGCTGGCTGATTCCCCCTGCATCCCCTGCTTAAGATAATTATAAACATTAATTAGGTCCCCCCTTAGTCTTCTCTTCTCAAGGCTGAACAGTCCCAATCTTCTCAGCCTTTCCTCATAGGGGAGATGCTCCAGGCCCTTTATCATCTTCGTAGCCCTTCTTTGGACTGTTTCCAGGAGATCCCTGTCCTTTTTATACCAGAGAGCCCAGAACTGGACACAATACTCCAGGTGGGGCCTGACCAGGGCGTTTGTTTTGCTTTGGGTTTTCTTTTGGTGTGGGTTATGGGGTTTTTTTGTTGGTTTTCTTTTCCTTGATGAGCCACAGATTTCACAAGTGATACTGACCCTGTAACACCACGAGATTTTACAGAATAACATTTTCAATGCTGGAGCTGACATTTTCCTATGCCAAAAGCCAGACATCAGGGTCACAGAACCCAAACAGCAGGCATCACTTCTTGCTGAGCGGCCTAAAATTTGTGTTCACTAATAAACATATACAGCACATGAAAACTCCAGGATACTGCCTTGTAAATATTTTATTAGGAAATAAACAAACAGGGAGGTGCATGCATAATTTTGAAGCTAACATACTGGAGAATATGGGAAGAGAAGATATGCCATCACCCCTCCATCATCTTCTTTTTCCAAAACTATGACATTCTGTCTGCAAAATCCCTCATTCATTTCTCAAATTCTTTCTTGTTGTACAGTTCCCTAGGAACAGCCCTGGCTGTAGATGGCTCTGTCTTGAAAAAGACATTTCTGTGCATCAACCTCTAAGCAATTTGTCTCACTTCATCTCTCACAAGGACACAGTCTTTACTATTATATCACTCTCTGAATCACTTGCTTTCACCCCATTTTATGAAAGATGAGAAAAGCAAGCATGCACACAGTTGCATTTACATCTTAGGACACAAAGTGATTGCCAGCAAAAGGTGGAGAAGGGGTTGGAGAGTGACCCAAAAAAATTATCTCACTTAACTCATAGCTATCATGACTCAAGTGTCACACAGGCTATGTTCAATGGCCTCACTAGAAAGTGACTCTGACAGAGAGGAGCTGCCCAATGTAACCAGCAGCCCACTGTCCAGATCCAAACCTACTTCTGCCTAGCCTGCCACCCCTACCTAGGGAGAAAAGGATGAGCAGGCAGCCAGCTGCACCGTGCTCAATGCAACAGGGCAGGTGGCAGCCCAGATACAGCATTTTGTCCTTCTGCTGTTACTAAGGTCCAGGCACCCAAAGCGAGGACTTTGGCAAGCTGTGAACCCAACGCACAGGCTGACATCAGCAAGGCGACCGAATCGCTACGGGCAAATTAGTCAGGCTTACACCAACCTACTGCAAGGGAGCAATGAGGAGAAGAGCAGGCACGCGTCCAACTCGTACCATTTCGTTCCTTCGGCAGCGATCCGCAACGCCTTCAGACAAAGGGCACAACATCTGCCTAATTACATTCACGTGTCCCTGCACTTCCACAAAGGACTTCTATTGCAAACAATTTCAAAAATAGTAATAACTACTTCAGACTGTTGAGCATGTTAATTCAGACAGTTTTGCCTTCTTCCTAAGACCAACAGCAAAAGAAGGTGTTTGCACTTCTGCAGATGAGGAAATACGCAAGCATTTTACAGGGCGCTTGTACGCACCTCTGAACAGGCACTCACCTGCTTAAGTGCTGGAGAGCAGGGAATGAGTTCTCCAATTCTGTTTATCCCAGCATTAATCTTCTTCTTTCGATGTCTTTCCACTGAGGAGAGAGAATATGCACTGTGTCAGATGGCCGGGCAATTCAGCACAGCAGGGGCACAGCCCGTAGCAATGTAAAGGCTCATAAACACAGGATTTCATGAGGTGCTGGAACTCTCAGTAACTTGAGAGATGGGAAAAAAACCTTGAAAATAAACCTCAGTTATTGAATTAACACTCAGCAGAATTAAGAGCTGTAAGATAAGAAGTAATATCTTTAAAATGTTGTGGACTTCTGTGTGGAAAAGAGGAGTTCCTGCAACCCAAAGTTCAGGTTTTGATAATGCTTTCTACCAAGTTTCAGGAAACCCTTTCCAAGAGGCAGATGGATTAACTTCAGCCATACAGAAAGCAAATGAACCAAGGTCACGGAAAGAATCAATTTCAGATTTAGAAAGGAAATCTGGGTCTCTAATGTCACATTTAGCATCAAAAGAGAAGTAATTTATATTTTACCAGTTTTCAATTGTAATTTGAAAACTGCTCCAATATGGTGGAGCAATTTGCACCAATATGGTGGAGCATCCAGCACTGACTACAGCGGAAGCTCTAGATTTTTTTTATGTTCAAAAGTGTAACTGTTCTGCAAGGTCTGATGATGATTTGGAATGAGGCAAATATTTAATGAGCAGTACTTCCAGTGAATTACTTATTTTCAAAAAGGCCAGAAAATGCTTCATTTATAATTCTCTAGTGACATTCACTTACCTCTGTGCAAGGCCTAAACACTGACACAAAGTGTCTACACTACAAGTCTGGCAGTGTAAATACTTCTGGGCACGTTTTTTTCAGTGTTAATCTCTCTGTTGTCCACCCACTAGCATCAGCTTCTTTCAGATATAGATCAGTCTCATGGAGCTATGCTTTGCCTTTTTTTGGGTGGTTTTTTTTGGTTTTAATTTTATTTTGAGTTAATTGCTTTGGTGTTCGATGCAGACTAAGACTATCAGATGCCTTTTCCCCAAAGAGCCTGAAAAAAAGGTTCTGTCAGGGCTCTGTCAAGATTCAAATCGGCGTCTCGTTTCTCCGCTGTGCTGAGTGTCGCCTCATGGTTGGCGCAGCCAGGCAGCTTTTGGTGGCACACAGAAACCCACCGTGATCTGCAGGTAAGTATATTTTATTGTGCTCCTTTACAAAGGACATACTGATTTAATTTTAACAATTCAATTTAAAGTTTCAGAATTTAATTTAAAATTTCGGGTGCCCGTCGCTTCGATTTACCTTTTCCAAACGACTGAATTATTTTTTGTATTTCAGGACAGACTGGGAGTGTTGACAGAGACAGGCCTAAAAACACTAAACACAGATAGACAAAGTCTCTTCTGCAAGAAACTTGGCATATCAATCAGAGCAGCTGTATAAAGATTAAAACACATGATCCTTGGGTCTTAACTTTCATATATCTAATTCGTACAGCTATCACAGCAGTTGTGAAGTGCTATTCCTTCGTTCTAATTATATTTTCCATGCTCTACTCAGCTTGTCCAGATGTTAATGACTAAGCAAGCTACAGGGTCAATGGGAGCTGGTACCCACATCTTGCAGAGTTCAGCATAGTAGATGAAGACTTTGTAAAGCTATCAATGAGTAAAACAGGAACTGAGAATTAGAACGAGGTCATCAGTCTTACAAGTAAACTCAATAAGCTATTTCCCAATACTTCTTAAGAAACTAGCCAGTCCTTAGGCACAGCCTGACAGACACTATTTTCCACAGCCTTCACATGGACACTACTCTGTGGGTTGTGGAGGGTTTTTTTGTGTGAAGACCATGCAATAGTGCCACTTAGTAAAAGAAGAACTGGGAAAAAAATTATTAGGAAACACCAGGCCAAAACGTGTCAGACCCTTCCCCAGTCCATCTTTCTGCTGCTATTTGTAGCAGATGCCATTGGAGCTAGACACTGACTAGTCGTTGCTCGAGAGATGTGACCTCTGCAAGATACAGCCAGTATTGGCACAGAATTTCTGGGATGCCAACACCCAAGTGAGTGCTTTGGGAACAGACTACAGGAGTATTTCTAATTCAGGGAACCTCTAAATCTCTCAGATTGGATATCCATGTCTGTTTTAAGGGAGGTGGGTATCATCTGTGCATGAACGCCTGTGTATTTATTTTGCTTTAGAACTGAACACAACTGGAATTGTTTACTTGTTGGTTTACTCACAAGGAAAAGCCAGGAGCATGGTCCTACTTTCATACCTGGGCTGCTACCGTAACCTTGTGCTGTGGAAAAGAGCAAACTAGACACCAACCAAGAAAGCCTTCTGTGCAGATATTCTAGGCAAGAGCACAAGAAGGGGTTTAGTAGGGTGGGATTTTTTACTACGATAAACTCCTACAGAGGAACCCTCTCCATGCAAAGTACGTTCTAATAGTTCAAAGTGTTCTGTGCTTATTTACAGACCAAACAACAAAGCACAATGGTCTTACCTGCATTGTGTGTCTCACGGTTTTTCTTTCTGTGAAACATGAAGGGAAAACAGTGATGTGAAACAGAAGATGAAAAAATCTGCACACAAATGTTTCTTTTACTATTTCCATTACACCTAAAAATACTAAATATTCTGCTCTGTGAACAAGAAAGTAGTAGAAGTCACACTTACAAGACTGGCTTTAGACATCGGTATTAGTTTCCAACAGAAATTAGTTCCTGTAAATCAATTTCAGTAGAGCAAGGCACAGCATAACACTCCATTTGATTGTTGTTACCTATTTATAGGGCAGGACTGGATTTTTATGTTTTTGTTCAGCAACAACTATTGTGCTATCCAGTGTTCAATAAGGCAAAATATTAAAAAAAAAACACAACTAATTTCTGAGTAAGAAGATAGTTAAGCATTTATTTGAAATGTTGCTTTTATATTCACTGGATAAATGAAAGAGAATACGTTACCGTGCAAATTGTTTTTCAGACATGTTATGTTCAAGCATCATACCTCCTAGTATCAAGCATGCTTCCTTTGTTTGAGAAACCAGAACTACAGGCTGCCCTGAGGTTGTGGAGCCTCTTTCATTGGAGACATTCAAAACCCACTTGTACGTGTTCCTGTGTGACCTAATCTAGGTGACCCTGCTCTGTCAGGCGGGTTGGACTACATGATCTTTCGAGGTTCCTTTCAGCCCTTAACAGTCTGTGTGATTCCTCCGCAGCTGTGGTTCTTTACTTCCTCAAAATTCTGTCTAAACATAATTTGGGCATGTAAGCATTATCTTTGTTTTCAGATAACCACCTGGGGTTTCTGGACTGATGGCAACCAGGTCAGAATCATTCTGCACTGCCTCACGTATTCACAGAATCATAGAATGGTCTGGGTTGGAAGGGACCCCAAGGATCACAGAGTTCCAACCCCCTGCCACAGGCAGGGACACCAATCTCCAGGCCTGGATCTACACAAGGTTGCCTAGGGCCTCATCCAACCTGGCCTTGAACACTTCCAGGGACTGGGCATCCACCACCTCTCTGGGCAGCCTGTTCCAGCACCTCACCACTCTCTTTGTAAAAAACTTCCCCCTAATATCTAATCTAAACCTTCCCTCCTTTAGCTTTAATCCATTCCCCCTTGTCCTGCCATTGTTTAGCCTTTTATAAAGTTGATTCCCCTCCTGTTTATATGCTCCCTTAAGGTACTGGAAGGCTGCAATGAGGTCCCCCCACAGCCTTCTCTTCTCTAGACTGAACAAGCCCTAGTTGATATATCCCAAATGTGTACTCCAGTTATATAAATCACATGTACTGTATACATACAGAAAGACAAATGCTTTGCTTTACTATACTTCATGAAAGTATGTGTTTTCTGGAAAAGAAATGTGCCAGAAAAATAAAGATCTTTCAGGAGATTTCTGTCAGCAGCTCACTCTCAGTCTAAATACTTGGCTAGAGTCTGCGAAAAGCAGAGTAGGATGTTTTGCTCTCCTTTTCCACTGTTGGAGCACAGTCCGGGTAACAAGGAATCTGAAGTGAGAACACAAGATACCTGTGGATGACACGTGTGATCACTATGGCAGCGCACAGCCTTTACGCTTTGATACACATTTATTTATGGTAACTCACCAAAAGGAGTGTGCATCTAGACTAACTTGGATAACCATGACTAGACTCTACTGCTAACACAGGTGGTCAGACCTGGAGACATTTGCTAAGATATAATGCCTAAAGATGAACACTTTCAAGTCACATAACTGCCAGCTGAAGTCTACGGATCTGTTCTACAATGATTCAAGAAGTGGTGAACCTTCTGTTCATTGAAAACTTGCACTGCCAGAAGAGGAATGCACATAAACTATAATTTTAAGCAGTTTCATCTTTTACTGTAACCTACAGTTCTCCCACTTACATCCAAAACAATCATCTGCCAGTCAGAATTGATCATATATCCTAAATACATACAGGAATGCAAATGCTGAAGAGTCCCAGACGCACTTTGATTCCCATTACTGATACAGATTCCAAAATACATCATTAGTGGGGTAAGAAACAGTCACAAAACCCACGACTGAAAAAAATCTCTGTAGGAAAAAAAAATCAGTGCTCTTTCTGAGCTGTTCTTATGAATCGTATCCTACATGGCCACCTAGCATAGGATGGATGCTCTGTTTAACTATGGTCTGAAAGATTCTCCCACCAATTGGGTGTCAGATCAAGATGTTGCTATAAAGGAATGAAAACATGGAAGTTGTGATGAGCCCCAAGGCACTTTGTTACAAATTTTGGTCATAGTGTTGCCGTTCAATCTCAAGATGTATTCTGAGAGTAAGATCCAAATTCCACAGGGACCAGAGGAAAGGATCTAAATTATTTTGTCAAAATGAGTACAGTTCCCCCTCCAATACCTACAAGGAGTCTCTGCAGTAAGACAGGCTGCACTCTAACTGAAGTGGCGACACAGTTTTATACATGTCTGAGCAGTTAGCATAATAGTACAAAAAAATCTCTGTTGCCAAGGTAGGCATGTCTTTGACAAACAATTTAGCATAGGTGGGAGAAAAAAGAAAGGGAATTTTGCAGCCATAGCGCCCAAACTTTTAGATCAACTCTGGTCAACACTCTGAACTTCTTGTCAAAACCCTAATTGCCAAACTTTTAGCTAGAAACTTCGTAATTGTGACGTGACATGGCCACAGACTTGAGAACTACAAAGCAGTCATTTTCCCACAGAAACTCACCGATGCTGCTTCTTTGTAGGTGTCTCATTCTCTGTCATCTCTGGCATGGTTTCGGAGAAGGGAGCCTGAAGAAAATGGTGGAAGGAATTAACAACCCCTGCAGTCTTCCGAATTCGTAGCACACAGCATTTGTCACATCGTTTTGCCTTTGACCACTATGTACGCTCAAGTCCATCACCCTGATGTACAACACCTTGTCAAGTGAGCATTGAACATGAAGTACATCACCTAGCTGGGTGCAGTGTGAACTCCCATTGTCTATGATGAACTGGTTTCCACTTCCTCAATTACTTTAAATATAAACCCAACTATAATCCAAACTACTTCAAGGAAGCAAGAAGGAAAATTAGCGTATGATTGCTTTTTGAATGGGAGGAGGTACAGCTCCTCCTATCCAAACATGCATTCAATTCCCAGTTCCAAATAAAGCCTGAATGTTAAGCAAACTGAGGTTATGATGAGGACATTTTATTAAAGACAAATTTAGAGTGCTACTGATGTAGCAAATTATAAAACTTGTTATTAACATACTTAAAATGGCCCCAAATGATGCCCTATGTTCTCTCATACTATATAAATCAGTTAAAATAAAGTTATGAAATAAAGGGGCTTAACGAATTGCACCTCACTTGTCCTCACCTTGAGCCTGTACTTAGACAAAAAAAGAATGAAAAAACTAAAGGAAAGAATGATTAAGTCAGTGACAGTTGAATACACAGCTACAAGGGAATGACTTTTGGAGACCGAGTTACATGAAGTATGCTGTAGGGAACTACAAGAGGGAAAAAAAAAATCTGGGTTTTTTTATAAGGCTGAGATCTGTACTTGTTCCTGTTTCTGCTGATTCTCTCCCCAATCAACCTGTTATTCCAACTCTTCCCATGGGCCCTCAGCCTCCTCCAGCCTTCACCTCTCCCTGGCTCCTCCTGGAAAGCTCGTGGGCTTCTTTTAAGAGACTTTGTATCTTTAAGGTAATTTGTACTGTAAGGAAGTTGGGGTGGATTTAATACAGCTTTCAACACCAAGCAGCTCTTAACATAAACTCAGCTTACTGGCATCAAAATCAAGAAAAAAAATCTCACTTCAGGAACCAGAAAGCCATCCATCCATAGAGCTCCCAAAGCACTGAGGCAGACACTTTGGAAAGGGCTGTGTGTACGTGTGCACAACGTTAACAGAAACAACCTTGACTGTGCCAGAACAGAACTCGGGTGTTGTTCTCCAGCCTTTATACTCTAAAAGGTAAGATGAACGTTGTGCTCTTGTTCAGTAAAGATTAACTTGGGAGAGACACAAGAGCTGATGCAGTTTATCACTTCACCCCTTCAAGAACCTTCTCTGTTCCTGTGAAGACCCAGGAAACGTTGGCAAACCACAAAGTAAAGCAAACAAGCAACATCCTACTAATTGATCCAACTCTGGGAACTCAAAAGTGCCTGAAGTTTTCAGGAACCTAATTGAACCCCTTCACCTACTCAGTGGTGTTCATACCACTGCAAAATTAGACACAATCCCCCAAGACGAGTTACAGCATTACACTGCTCCAGTGGGCATTACCTGCAGCCTGCCTGAAACACGATCACCAAAGACTTCCCCAGCCCATCAGTGGGAGCACACCACATTATAGTTATTTATCTGAACAGGCTTTGTTTTCTCCTTTCTCACTGATCATGCTCTGCATAAATTACAAATAAAGTCAATGAAGTTAACACAGTCTTTTACTGTGGGGAAAAAGTAGCAGCACAACTTCAGCACTTTCATTCACTGTCTTAAAAATTACTTTGGTGTCACTTCATCTTAAAAACATATTTACTCTCCTTTAAATCCATTTAGCTTAATTCACTAACAACTTTAGTTTTGTTTATGGGTAGTAAGACTAGTCCCAGTTGGTATCTCAGGTTACAGAATCACAGAATCGTAGGGATTGGAAGGGACCTCAAGAGGCTTTGGGTCAAGCCCCCTGCCAAAGCAGGGTCCCTAGGACATATCACACAGGTAGGCATCCAGACGGATCTTGAGTATCTCCAGAGAAGGAGACTCCACCACCCCCCTGGGCAGCCTGTCCCAGGGCTCTGTCACCCTCACTGTGAAAAAGTTCTTCCACATATTGGTGTGGAACTTCCTGTGCTCCAGCTTGAGGCCATTGCCCCTTGTCCTGTCTCCAGAGACAACTGAAAAGAGGCTGGCTATTTCCCTGTGTCCCACACTTAAGGTATTTATAAACATTAATAAGATCCCCTCTTAGCCTTCTTTTCTCAAAGCTGCCCAGCCCCAGTTCTTTCAGCCTATCCTCGTAGGGGAGACACTCCAGTCCTTTAATCATCTTCCTAGCCCTCCTCTGGACTCTCTCCAGGAGATCCCTGTCCTTTTTATACCAGGGAGCCCAGAACTGGACACAAAACTCCAGGTGGGGCCTGACCAGGGCAGAGTAGAGCGGGAGGATCACCTCCTTTGACCTGCTGGCCACACTCCTCCTGATACACCCCAGGATCCCATTGGCTCTCTCAGCCACCAGGGCACACTGCTGGCTCATGGCCAACCTGTCATCCACCAGGACCCCCAGGTCCTTCTCCATAGAGCTCTTCTCCAGCAGATCATCCCCCAGCCTGTACTGATTACAGGTGGCTATTCCTTCCCAGGTACAAGACTCTACACTTGCTTTTGTTGAACCTCATTTGGTTTCTCCCTGCCCAGCTCTCCAGCCTGTCCAGGTCTCGCTGGATGGCAGCGCAGTGTTCCTGCCTGTCAGCCACTCCTCCCAGCTTTGTATCATCAGCACTTGCTGAGAGTGGATGCTATTCCCTCATCAAGGTCATCAATGAAGATGTTAAACAAGACCGGACCCAACACTGATCCCTGGGGAACACCGCTAGTCACAGGTCCTCAAAGTTAGTGAAAATTCACAACTCTGAAGGCCCATTTCCCACCTATGGTATCCCATAACTTATTCTACCTGCACTTGTCATATTCAGGGTGGCTGCACTGAATGGTGAAAGGGTTACTTAGGAGAGCTGAGCAGGCATACAGTTCTGATTATCAAAAAAAGTACACCTGGTTAGAGCCCAGACATCTTTTATACTGCTAGCAACCAGAATGATGTTTGCATGTACATTGAGAGACTGAGGTCAGCACACCTTGATTCACTGGGTTGTTTGTTGTTGGGTTTTTCTTCCAGTTGTGCCAAACCAGTCCAGCAGAACTGACACCCATTAAGGCTACCACCAGTAAAGACACTAGAAGCAGAGTACATGGCTGGCCATGTTACACTCTTGTATATTTATCATTAAGACAATGCCTTGTGCTTCAGGTAAAAATAGCTACTCAAGAGGACAAAGGGGTCATTTAATTTGGTGTATGCAGTACTGTATATTGTGTGGGGTTAGGGTGTGAACACAAGTGTGTCTGAACACAGCTCTGGTACAGCAAAGCTCACAAATGTTACACTTAGATAAAGGAACATGCTGGACTGCACAATGTGGCAGTCACATACCCTGTTCCTCGACTTTTCTGCACCAACTGCAAGGACAGATTTGATGTACCTGTTACTGGGCACTACTAAACCACAGAAAGTACACTGTAAATCAGAGCAAAAATATGAAAGATGTCTTAGTTTTGGTGAACCTAACATTTCTAAAAGACTAATATAGCCACCAAGCAACCTTTAAAAAAAAATAATCCAAATTTATACAACCTCAGAACCAAAGGAATATTTCTGTTACAGTGTATTTGACTTAAAAAGCATTAACCTGAACTTAGGTGGCCAGAGATAGGGCTCCAGACAAAGCACAACCGTGTGAAGATAAAGGGTGTAAAAAAGCACCCACCTACCCCTAGAAAAGACACAGCCCTTCTGACTGCACCTGCTTCTCCCTCCACACAGGCCAGATCACATCCACAACCCCACCCTCCCCTTGCCCCAGGTCAGAGCACTCGCTTCCCCCTCTCCATACTTCTGTATTCTTCTGCCCAGGGTCTGTGTCCCCACAGCTCAATGCTTATCCCTAAAAGCACCACCCCTACTTCTCAAAGTCAGGATCTACAGTTTTCTGATCGCCTGATATTCCTTCCTCCTGAGCAGATTGCCTTAAATGACTCAGCAATACATTGCATATAATATTTGGGGAGACAGGCAAGGCCTTAGGGGAGATAGGCAAGGCCTTAGTGGAAGTCTGCACTGAAATTTAGTAATACAGCTTGTAGCCAGTTTTTGGTGCTGGGAGCATGTAAAGCCCTTATCATAAAACTGTTCAATACTCCCTGTTTCATTCTTCCTCCCCTACATGTTTTTTAAAAATTATGTCCAAATGATGCCATTCCCCGCACATTTCAAGCCAGATGTCACTCAATATACACAGAGCATATAGAACTCAAACTATCAAACAGAAATAACTTTGAATTTGTATTTGATATAATTCAGTTCTGCTGGGATCTACAGCCCATTTCACACAGAAGACAGCGCAGGGGAACATCATTCTAACTTTACTTAGCTGTGGAATTGCTTGAAGTCCAGTTTATTAAAGTTTACCATTCAAACAATGTTTCTCAAAAAAGTTTCAAAGCAGTTCTGTGGGAGTGATATGAAAAAAACAAGGCTGTACACATTATCTCATTAACCTGTTGGTTTATTTCAAGTTCTGATGTTCTACCTGAAGAGCTGGTTAAGTTTGTTAAAGAGCAACTGCATGCACCTCTGGGGTTTCTATTGCTAAATTGTACTGTAAGAAACACAGTGGCCTCAAGTTTTCTCCTATTCTGACTCGGTAAGGTCAAAAGCCTTTGCGTTTTCCTTGATTCACCTCAGAACAGTGAGAGCTGGCAACACCAGAGGGGTGTGGAAAATATGGGCTCTGCAGAATAAACAAAAAAAAAAAATAGAAAAATTGCCTATGTGGAGACTTCTGCAGGTCAATGAATAACATTCATCCTGTCTCCAACTCTTCCTTGCAGCTATCACCAGAGCTTTGACAGTGGGTTTTCTCTTTACTTCTTCCATCATAAGTAACACTTCTTCACAGAGAGAATCCTTCACTGATTGTCTAAAGCAGAAAACGTGTTATTTGCTTTGTAAGCTCTAGGGCAGTTGTACTTTAAGTTCACTTATAAAACATGCTCACTTGACTCAGCTGAATGCCTTCTGCAGCGAGAAGGTAGCATATTCTACATTCTTTAGCCAGATGAATAAGCAATGCAATTCAACATTTATATTTATTTAGTAGCAGAGTTCCCTCAAGCTTTATGGACTTTATATCTCTTGTAATAGTTCAGGTTGATATTGTCTTTAATGTGAATGCAACGCCATTCCCAGAAGTGAGAAGATAATTTGTTTTCTGGAGATTGAACTTTGATGTAATTTAATCTCTTCTAGAGTTCTAAAAAAAGGACGGAAAACTCAAAACCAAATTGTCATATTTGGCAACTTTAGGAAATCTCTTCTTCATAACATACGCACTTGTCAGATTTAGCTTTTCAAGAAAAAAGTTAGTCTAGATTATTTTATTTTACATTAACTTTTCTCTTGTTATTTAGGAAGCATTTCCAACCTTAATTTCTAGAAGAAAATAATTCTTCAAATCTGTTGTCTTTGGCTCTACAAATCAAATTAGTAAAGCTACTCCATTCTTCTGTATAAGACAGAAAAAAGTATCTTTTTAATGTGAAACTAGACATACTCTGTAAAGCTATGAGCAGTCCAAATCTTCCCTCCTCTTAGGGTACTTCAGCAAGCTTATGCTGTTACCCTGCTACAATCTCACAGTTGTTACTAGTTTTGTACACCTCACACAGTCAGCCATGATTTACAGCTGAGAAATTCTAATACATAGATAATAACTACTCAAATGCTGTTTTCTTCCCTGCAAGCCAGTGTCCTCCTCACTTAAGTGACTGCTGGAGCTTTCTTCTGATCGTTCACGTGTGTTTTAAAACAAGGCGAGCTTCAAACAGGGGCTTAATCCAAGCTTTTAATCACAAGCAAGGTGCCCTTAAGACAAAAAGACACCACTTACTGCTGTTCCTTTATTCCCCTGAATTCTAATTTTGCACTTGCCTAATAAAATGATTGCAGGAAATTAAACTCAAAAGCTTACCTTTGTGGTTGTTACCTGCATGTACCATCTGCCTTTGCCAGTAAAAGTAGCCTGTTGAGACTAGTGTGCAGGAAATTGAAGAGGACTGTTTTTTCCTAGTAAGAGCCAAAAAAACCCCACCAAAACCCAACCCCAAAACCTTTGATATATTTCAGCTTGGTTTCTGCAGAAACGTCCTGCATTGTGTCTCTTCATCCCCCCGCTCACAAAAAGAGCCAGGCCCACAAACCAACCTAAATGAAACCTCTCAAAGATAGGAAGTTGCCAGATGTTTACAAAAACCTGAGGCCAAGCAGAGGAGGAGTGAGGTCGAGGCTGACACTACAAGTAAGTGACTGGATACTGCTTGGGTCTATGATCAGCTCTGTTGCACAGATGTGCTGGCTGACCATCTGGTGTCAGACTGGTCACAACACACACCAACTTTTTCTGAGGGATGTATGAGGGATTAAAGGACAGGAGAAGGATACCTGGACTTCTCACAGAAAGCACATTCCTGATGCAAACCAGCTGACAGTTTCCTAGGGCAACCAGACTGTTCCCAGAGCTTCTGCTACAGTTAAAAAAAGAAAACCAGTGCCAATAAGCTAAAATTTGTCATACAATCTGCTTATTTTCCTTTTTTTTTTTTAAAGTTGTCTGAAAAAAACCGCAACAAAACAGATGGAAAAACACTTCACTGCGTTTAGAGGTTTTTTTCTTTGCCTCTTTTTGTTTGTACACTCTAAACTCAAATACATTGGTATTCTCCCTACAGATGACTTAAAGCAGTAAAGTTTCAGTAAGGCTACTCTATAAGAACAGCAAGAGAACTGGAGAGTAAACTTCCTCTTTTCAATAACAACATTGGAGGAAAAAGCAGGGTTATCATCCAAGTGACATTCCCTAATAGCTACATTAATTTTTGGGTTTATTTATAGTTTTTGTAATACTAAAGTCATTATTGCTCATGACCCTTTACTAACACGCAGTTTCAGGACAGCATAGTTGTAGGGCCATTCCTCTAGGAAATCCCCAGCAGATGTGGTTCAGAAAATATGAACTTTCCTATTCATCACCTGAAGATCCACCTCTTCAGTTTATTCTTTTTGTTATACAACTGCTGTCCCTCAAGTCTTCCTAGGCTAGTACAACCTTATTTATTTTTAAATCATAGGGTAGGGGCAGAGACAAAAATATCATGGCTACTCAACCAATCCTCTTAATTGCTGATGATGTTACAAAAACTATTTAAGGAGAGGTATCTCTGGATATTTTGCATCCAGGTGTGAGCTGCTGCTCCTCTCACATGTTGCATGGCCAACCCTGGTACTACAGAATAAAGTGGCACACAGTGGTAATAAAGGAAGATGCCTACTCAAACTATTGCTCATGGTCTGGATAAACTGTTATATGGCAGCAGGTACTTGGGAGGTAAAGAGCTGTAAATAGATAATGCATAAGCTCGACTCACAAAGACCAGAGCTGTCACCTTAAAGAACATCTTCAGCTACTTCAGATCAAAGGGTCCTCTGGGAAATCAGAAAGCCATGTCGAGGAGAATCCTCATGATCTCCATGCTCTTTATGCATTAAACTATACATGCCACTACTTTGCCACATACCAGTTTCATGAAGGAAGTGAGAAAGATACGAGGACTGTCACTACACTGCAAGAGAGCGCTCATCTCCTTGGCGTTCAGTGCCCAGCGATCTGCAATACCCTTCGAAACAGAAAACTCTTTTCAAGCAGAAGATACCTAATTAAGCTACACCTGACAGAGCCAGGAAGGCTGTTTGGATGGCGAAGGCTAAGTGGATACAAAACGGATTGCAGATAACTTCCTTCCGTAACAGGTGAGCAATCTCCACGCCGATAAGGTTACCTGTATTAGATGACAGAGGTTGCCTGTACCATGGCTCAGGCTGAGTAGGAGCACACTCGGGATCTGCTGGGAAGCCAAACCTTGCTGGCAATGCGTTGCTTAAAGAACAAATAATTCCCTTTCCTGAAGGGAGAAGAAAAAAAGCCCAAAAAGCTGCACCATGCAAGTCATCATGGGCTCTGAACCAAGACGATTACTTAGAATTGAGGAAGCCATGTGCTTATGAAAGCTCTATTTGAAACACCAACGACCAACTGGACAAATGCAGAAACTACAGCTTCAGCAAGAGCCAGTCTAATTCTGCTTTCTGATGTCATCTTATCTCCAGATGAAATCTCTATTCAAAGAACTGTGCTTTGTCATGGGGCTTGATGACCAATTTAAAACCAAAACAAAAACTTCCATTTTGGTCACACTGATATAATCAGAATATTATTCTCTGCTTCATTTTTCTGTTTTAACCTGAGCTCATTTACGTTATGTGACTCCATAGGCTCCTCACCTCATCTGTTCATAAAACTCTGTAAGGTCTGGAGGAGGTATCAAGTGATTCTCTAGTAGCTACACCAGACACACACTAAACCAACTTGCTGCTCTTGAGGACCCTAATTAACAAGCAGTGCAAAATATAGAACTGAAATGCGCAGGACAACCAGATAGTTATCGTGTAATTTTTTTTTTTAATTTATTTTTTTTTGTAATTAAGTACAAAGCATTACACAGTCAAGTTCTTGGAATGTTTTATAAGCTTCAGGTTTGAGAAATCTGGCATAAAAAAAACTTGTCAAGGGTTCACTATAGCGGAAGCAATATGGTATGAGTTTTCACTACAAAACTCCTTTACAATGTGCAGAGGGGATCCACCCTGAGATTTGGTTACAAACATGGGCCTTCCGGAGCAAAGGATTTCCCTGTGAATCTTAATGGGGCTAAAGGCACAAATGGCCAAGGTAATAGCTACTATAAAACACTACTTCAGTTTTAATATATAAGCTGACCAAATTTACTCACCGACTCCACTGTTAAGACACAGACTTCTAACCATATTGATATTTGAAAAATTAATGAAACTTGCCTTCAACTTTCAGAAGCATCAAAACTTGCAAAACATATGAAAACGGTTCCATAGCACCTGTCCAGACAGCGCATTACCACATCCTTCAGGAAAGGCCAGCGCATTATTCCAGAAGTGCTTTCGTTATTACCAGCTGTAATGAGCTTTAAAAGCCAGCCACGCATGCACTCTGCCCCCAAACCCACCAAAACAAAACCAAAAACACCCACAGCCTTGCACTGGTCATTTCATTCCAGGCTACTCACAAAAGGTTTTGGCAGACAGAAGATGGCTCACTCTCCTTCACAACCTCAATGCTATCTTGCACCTTTGCTCTTCAGAGCTTTTTCTAGATAGAAAGTGGCTCCACTGGACAGTTGCTTCAGTCCCAGGAATAAAGGGCTCATCTTGAGATCTGGATGTCTGACAGACAAATTTCAATAGTACCGGTGGGGATAAAGCTGCAAACTATTTCCATTAGATTTAACAGAGAGGTCCAGACTGAACTTATCTGAGTCCAGGTGACCAGGGAAAGCAGATGCACTTTGTTAGCAACCACTTACAAAGAGGAAATTTAAAAGCAACATCAATGCATGTTAGACACCAGAAAATGGAACCACTAAGTGCAAATCCACAGGAAACCTGGATTTATTAATTCCACTGCTTTGGGAACTCTTTACATAGGAGAATTACTATACATGAACTATCAAGGGGTAAATAAGTATTTCTGAAAGCGCTAAAAAAACCCAAATAAGCCTACTGTAGAAGTGTGGCACTGACAATTGTGCAGAAATTAAACCAAAATTTCCAAATTATTAATTCGCAGAGTTCTGAAAGGAATGGGCTAGGCTGATATCATGATCCTGCAAGTTTTGCCTCTTAGAAAGTAATTATATAAAACTGAAATGCCTTACCCTCCATCTTCTTTTTCTATCACTGTCTAAAACCACCTCCCTATTGTCACCTGAGATTGACTTGGCAAAAATATTTCGAAGTGAAACTAGAAGTGGGAGATCTCCATTTTCTTTAGCAAGAGATAGTTCAAACACATACTGTTTCTAAGCTAAGAAACATAAGGTCTTCTCATCCCTGCCCAGAATTGAACAGAAAAAAACCACAAAGTGGGTATGGACTGTATGTAACGCCTCTTGAGACAATTTACAGGTGGGACTCTCCATAACTTGCCAACCACAGCAAGTATAAAACACGACTGTGACAGACAACCCTGCTTCAGATAAAGACAATACTTAATAATCCAAATGATCAGCTGTTTAGACTGAGCATCACCTTTGGTCACAGACTTAAACAGAAACAAGCCCAAGAAGTCTGCGGCTCTGCCTCACTTTCATTTCAATGACCACAGACACCAGCCTCCAAGGGAAAAGGTTTTCACCTTGAGCCGTGGAGAGAGCAAGACAGAAGAAAGGGTATGCAAGTGTTCGGTGCACAACTGGTCCAAGGCAGAGCTGAAGCCCCCAGCTAATACCGCACCACAAGGAAACTGCACCTTGAAAGTAGAGAGCTCACAGGTGCCAACTAAATACAGGTGACTACTTTACCAAATAGAAATTGTAACAGTTTGCGGTTTTTTATAGTTTGGATGCAAAAGCCAACTGCTGCAGCTGTAAGTAAACACAGCAAGGACAGGTCACACAGGCAAGATGTGACTACAGCACTATAAATACTGACTTTTTTGGTATGCGCTCTTCTGCAGGCTTCTTAGATTCTGAAGCAGGTTAGAGTATTACAGAATCACACAACAGATGAGGTTGGAAGGACTTCCAGAGGTCACCTGGTCCAACCCATCTGCTCAAGGAGGGCCACCTAGAGCCTGCTGCCCCAGACCATGTACAGACGGCTTTTGAGTATCTCCAGGGATAAAGACTCCCTCACAGTAAAAAAGTGTTTCCTGATGTTCAGATGGAGTCTCCTGCATTCCAGTTTGTGTCCACCACTTCTTGCCACTGGACACTACTAGAAAAACACCTGCCTCCATCCTATTTGCACCTTCCCTTTAGATATTTGTGTATCTTAATGAGATTCCCCCTGAGCCCTCTCTGCTCCAGGCCAAACAGTCCCAGCTCCCTCAGCCTTTCCTCAGCTGAGATGCTGCAGTTCCTGCATTGCTTTTGTGGCCCTTCATTGGAGTCTCTCCAGTATGTGCATGTCTCTCTTGTACTGGTGAGCCCAGAACTGGACACAGGACTCCAGGTTTGGCCTCACCAGTGCAGAACAGAGGGGAGGGATCATGTCCCCTTGACCTCTTGGCAATACTCTGCTTAATGCAGCCCAGGATACCATTCATCTTCTTTGCACCGAGGGCACACTATGGGCTCATGTTCAACTTGGTGTTCACTAACTTGCTCAGGTTTTCTTCTGCCAAGCTGCTTTGCATCTGTGTGGCCTCAGCATGGGGTTGTTCCTCCTCAGGTACATAATTTTGCATTTCCCCTTGTTGAACTTCATGAGGCTCCTGTCAGCCCACTTCTCCAGCTTGGTGAGGACCCTCTTGATGCCAGCACAACCCTCTGGTGTATCAGCCACTCCTCCCAATCTGGTATCACCAGCAAACCTGATGAGGGTACGCCCTGCCCCATCATGCAGATCACTGATGAAGATGTTGAACAGGACTGGACCCAGAATCTACCACTGGAATAGGTCACTAGTCACTGTTCTCCAAATAGACATTTTGCTGCCGATCACCACTCTCCAGGCCCAGTCACTCAGCCCAGTTTCAACACAACTGAAATTAGGCAGAGATCTAAGTTACACAAAGCTCTGCAAGGCAACCTACAGTTGAAACTCCATGCACTGTAAAATAACAATTTTTGTGTGTATATCAGAACCTGAATGCTAATGAAGTCAACGACTTATGGCTAAACCAGACACTTAACTTTCCTTAGTTAGCAAACTGCCTTTACAGCTGCAATAGGAAAAATCAGTAAGATGGTTACCATCCCTGCTCCAAAATAATGCCAAGAGGTGCAGCCTCTGCCTGGCTCCAGTGGCACTCACGCAAGAACCTTTGTTCAACTTAAAATTCAGTCTGCAAAAAGACCACAAAGAAACTCCCCACTCCCAAAAAAAACCACTGGAACAGCTTAAGATCTAGCTTAATGTTTGTAGAACTATGACACAAGATGATGCCAAAACTAGTTAAACTTCTCCAATTACACAGGAATCCTCAGAATTTACAACAAGCGAGAGACATGTAGAACCACCAAGCATTTTCTACTATAGATAAATAATATTTAAACATGATCTCTGAATATTATGGATTCTCCAGTGGTGGAAAAAATGAAATGGTGTTCCTTATTTTGCTGATTTGGGGTTACTTGGTGTTGGGCCAGCACCATTTTATTATTGTAGCAAGTGAACAAGAACTGTAGTAGGGAGCAAAAGGCAATTTCCAACCAGTGCAATATTTGCATTCAATTTCTAGCTAACACCTTCACTGATGCATGAAAGCAATGCAGAGTCCAACTTCAAAGGTTGAAGGCTAGCATGAATTAATTGCCCTGTTTCATTACAGACTACAAAAGCAGGCAGATGCCCCAAATGGACAACTTTTTTCCCCTGCTTAAAACTTCAGCTACTTAAATGTAAAAAAAATCTGATTCCTCTTCAAGATCTTTTCTTCCCAGAATGCCTTTACATTTCCTTTAATAATGTCATCAATGTAAAGAACAATGCCTTCAATAGTCTTTTCAGTGCACTGCACATGACACCCATGACTTCCAGATCACAAGATAGGAGAAAACCACACCTGGACCTTAAAGTCTGTAGATCCACACTCTGATCATTCCAGTCTCAGTAGAGATGGACCACAAAGAACTTATTTTGATGTCAGGACTACTGGTATGACTGAGATGCGCTTTCAGATCGTATTGATCTCATTTCACGGTCTTCCTTGTGGTCAATTAACCTGACAGAAGTTCAGATAACTGGGTGAACAAGGCACTTGTTAACGTGAAGCACGAAACATTTTTATCAGCCTGCTACTTTTCTTCTTATCTGTATCACAACAGCACAGTCAATGTAAAGGACTGCTATCATATGCCACGGTTGTAAAAGTAACTCATTCACCTTAAAGGACTAACACAATGGCTTTTCACGCAGGTGACAGACTTAGTTTACACACAAGCTGTCAGTCCTGTGCACACTCACTCAGAAGTGCAGAATCACTCCTGTGCTTTCTCGGAGCACGGCAGCAGCGCTGTGCTGGTAAGGTCAAACCAAAGTACACTGGGGACACATGATATGGCACATGTAAAACCTGGAATTGCATTTTAACCAGCGAGTCAGGCTAGCATTACACGAAGTGGGCGCTGCATGACGTTTCTTAGTCAGGGAGTAGTGACTTCTATGGTTTACTACAGCCTGAAAGAGAGGAAGCCCGACCACTCAATCTGTTTTCACTTGACTTTCCAGAACACACACGCAGAGAACTCGCGCTATGACTGATACCCTTTGGAACAGGCAAACGCGTTCCCGAGGGACTCGGCTCAAATAAAGGAGTCACAAACACGACGGAGATGAAGAATGCCAGCACAGGAAGTGACTGGCAATGCTCAGGGTAAGCAGGCTGGAGACAAGTACAAGGCTTCTTCAGAAGCCTGAGGATTACAACTAGCCCCATCATGAAACATTTAGGACCTCTGAAGCTGTCAGATGCCACGCACGCACAGGTTTTGTATACCCATATTCATTTAAACACCTGGTTTGTACACACAGCGAGGCACACACTGGCTTTTTTGGGGCCACGTTCAAGATTTTCATTTAATTGAAAGCTGCCTCAGCTGAAGCACTGAGCTGTGATACTTACTGCCCTTTGAAGTGGCACCGACTTCAGCACAGTTTTTAGAAGTTCTTACGAGGCAAACAACTATGATTCACTGAGAATACCTTCACATCAAATGCTATGCTACTTATCCCTCACCCCAGCCACGTGTCATTTACAAAGTTATTTTTAAGGCCATCTTGGATGCAAAAGCTTATTACAAAAACACAAGCACCAATGTACGAAACTTAAATTGCTGAATGGTGCTTGTCAAATACGGCACGTTCCGGCTTCTGTCCCAATGTATTTCTCCTACCCTACGTAGTATCCTCAACCCATACATTGTATTCATTCACATCCCAGCTGGATATGATCAGTTATAATGTCACACACCCTATGCCAAAGCACTTCGCAAACTGAAAGGATACTTGAATAGAGCACTGTTCCAAACTGTTGCTTATTTGTTATGCTTCAGTACCTTGAAGCCATAGGTGTTCTGATTTCCACATATGGAGAGAAAAAAAAAATACCAAAAGAAAAAAACCCAACCAAAACGCACTACAAAGAGTAACTCTGTAATTCCTCCCTTAAAAAAAAAAAAAAAAAAAAGTCAGAAACCTTCAGAAACCTTCTCAATATTCACCCGAGAAGAGACAAGGTGAAAAGCAGCTGGAGCTGCTCAGCCAGCAGAACACATTCACTGATTTTTTACTGCCTTGTTCACAAAATGCCTTTGGAATTTCAGACTAAAACTAAACTTCAGCTACACACATCAAGTCTGCAATGTGCTCAGCAGACAGGTGTCAGGCACACATCACAGTGCCACTTGAGTGACAGTCTCTCCAGTCTATCCCTGGTCAGCTCTTTGAAACACTACTTGGAAAACCAGGAATCAGAGTAGCAAAGACACGATCAAGCACTTACAGCCTAATGATCTCTTTGCAGCTGTCAGACCCCTCCAGGATCCACCACCATTGTTCACCTTACTCTTAAACCTTCCCATGTTTCTACAACCCAAGGGGATAAGTAAGTCTCTGAGGGTATAAGTGATATCCAAATACTTCAAAGTTTGCACCTATTCTCTTACAGCTTACACACCTGATAGGTTATTTTTAATACATGCCCTTTAAAATCATGGTCACACAAGCATTTAAAAAAACCTTATTTCCCATTCAGTGACAAATGTTATTTTCAGTTGTCAAATCTATTTCACCTCAAGAGATGCCTATGGATCATTATCACAGCACTGACTAAAAGTCAGAACTAAAAATTCTAAACCCTTATAATAATAACAACCATTTCCTCATTAGAAATGTCTTTCCTCCTATTTGTCTCATTACTGCACAGCACTGATGACTGAGAAACTACAAGCTGCAGTTTGTTAAAGTACTGTGCAATGTAATCACATAATTAAGATTGTCCCTGTGCCATGTGTATGCAAAAGCAAAGTTAAAATTGTTCTTCAGACCAAGCAATTACGTTACCTGACTTCCAAATGCTAACCGTGCAGCCATTAACTTATCTTTACCTAAAGTATTTAGTAATCATATGCCTGGGTGGAGTCTAATAGAAGGCCAAGCTATTACGTGAAAAGTAAAAATAAAGACATGTGATTTTCCATGTACTCACGGCCAGTGACTCAACACATCACTATCCCCTTCTTCTACTCCTCCTGACTTCTACCTTTTTCCTACAAACTCCCCTGGACACACAGCATCACGTGCTACAGCTGTGTTCAGCCTCGCGCATGTGGACGGACTCACTTCACCTGCGCTGTCCCTCACAAGGAGCTGGGTTCCAGGTGCCCTGTTCTTAGCATGAGAAATGACCGCGACCTTCCGATGTCTGTCAGATGTCCATCCCCACGAACCGAAGGGCTGCAAGCTCCTTAAAGACCTCTGCCACTGGCAAATTTGATGGAAGTTGGCCAGAGAGCTACAATTACCAGGTGAAGGAGGAGCAGGCAGGGCCTGTGGTGCCTTACCTGAGGAGGCCAAGCTGAAAATGCAACCAACAGGGAAAATTTCCGGGGACCAAGTTCAGAGTAAAAACAGCCTAACTGTCACTCCGCACTCTGGAGCTGACAAACTTCCAGGTGGAGATGTCATGACAAGGGAAGCGCGCAGAGGCAACGCACAGCACGTTCTCTATCCCAGGCTATTCCAAAAAGATGCTATGGTTGAGAAACGGTGCCTGTGCTTCGCTCTGCGAAGAAGAGGGCATTTCTGAACAGCAGCTAAGTGCAGCCAACTGTCTCGGGTCACCGAGGTTTCAAGGCAACGAAAGCTCCAAGCGCTTCCCTCTCCAAACCCCGTGAGCAGGCGCCGTTATCCTTTCCCCGGCTACACGCACCAGCGCCGGGAGACCCCCACGGGCGCGGGGCAGGGAGCCGGCCAACTCTGGCAGCCGAAGCAAGAGAACTTCTCCCGGAGCAAAGCCCGGCCGCCGCCACGGTGCCTGCCGGAGCGCCCACGGGGCGGCAACCGGTCGCACCACAAAGAGCCGCCCGCACTCTCCGGCTGGTTCCCCGCCGGGGGGCTGCACAGCCCCGGCCTGCTCCGGCCCCGCAGCCCCTACCCGAGCCGTGCCCGCGGGCAGGCCGTGCCGGGCACACCCGGGGACTCCGAGCGGCACCGGCAGACAAAGAGGCGCCGGCCGCCCCCACGGCGGTGCCGCCACCGGCGTCCCGGGGAGAGAAGGGCGGGGAGCGGCCCCCGACCCAGCCCAGAGCCCCGTTCTCCCCGCCCGGGGAGGCCCGAGGCGGCTGTCGGGGATGGCGGAGAGGGCCCGCGGCCCCGCCGTCGCCACGGCGACAGGGCCGAAGCCCCGCGCGCGCGGAGGGCGCGCCCTTCGCCAACCGCCTCGTCACGGCGGCGGTCGCCTCGGGGGAGGGGCGAGCGGCGGCCACCGGCAGCCCCGTCCCGCACCCCCTGAGCCCCGTCTCCGCTGCCGCGGCCGCTTCCCCGTCCCGCCCCTCCTCCTCCTCCTCGTCCTCGTCCTCCTTCGCCCCCTCCCGCTCACCAGGCTCCGCTCTGAGCGCAGGCAGCGGGCCCACCCCCGCGGCAGCGCCCGGCACTCACAGGGGGGCTGGGCGGGCTGAGCAGCGGCAGCCCCACCGCGGGGACCATCCTCCGAGTGGACACCCCGTGTCAGCGCGCTGCCGCTGCCTCCACTCCAATCCCCTCCCGCGCAGCGCACCCTGCTACTTACACGCGCAACCGGAACAGCCAGTCAGAGCGTATGGGTTGAGCCACCTAGGCCAATCAAGAAGGCTCGGACGAGGAAGGCGTTGCCCACCTCAATGGGGCGGGGCGGAGCGGGCTCAGGCCAATCGGCGCTACAAACACTGTCGAGGTAACCCAATCAAAACCCGGAGAGGTTAAGATTGGCGTGCGAGCCGTCAACAAGTTAAGGTGGCCGAAACAGGAACTGTAGGAGACCGGCATCCCAGCCGACCAACGACAGGGGAGGCAAGGGGGCGCCGGAAGAGGCGGGCGGAAAGCCTTAAAGGGGAAGCTTAACCGCTCCCTCAGCGTCGGTTTAAACCTCCTCGTCCCCGGCCGGTTTAGAACCCGCCCGCTCCCTCTCCCCACCGGCTGGTAGCCGTCGCTCGCTCCTCCGCCGGGGCCGCAGCCCGACCCGCCGGCGGCTGTTGGAAGCCCCGCGGCTGCCGCTGAAGAGCTCGAAGAGGGAACGGCCGCGGCGTCGGGGCAGCTCCGTCCGTGCGGCAACAGGTAACCGCGGCCGCAGGGCGTTTCTCCAGGCGCCTCACGGTCGCTTTCCGCCGGAGCGGCAGCGCCACGGCGCTTCGGGAGAGCGCCCCGCGCAGCCGCGCTTGGTACAGGCTGAGCGCTGGGCCCGGCTGCCCCGACGCGCCCCAGCGAAGCTCCGTCTCTGCTTTAGCTGCGCCAGCAGTAACGCTTAGGCAGTGGGGGGCCGTCCCGCTGCCCCTGCCAGCAGAGCTCGGGAAAGGAGGCGGGGTGGGGTTTTTGTTTAAAAATAATAATAAAAAAGCAGCTGCCTGGTTAACGGTTGCCCAGATCGCAAATAGGGGCTAGCTGCTCACGAGGAGCCCACCCTCCGTAACTCATTCCTTTGCTGTCACTCGTTTAACAGAAGGAGCCGTCTCGGTATGAGCATGATGCCACACTGTGCGCTCGCCTAGCTGTAGGGTAAGGCTTCCACCCATCTCCCTCAGGAACGAAATCAGCTTTAAAAAAAATAAACAATACTGTTTCTTCTGCTAAATTAGGGATGCTGAATCATTTAGCAAGTCCCCAATACCTTGGTTTGTACTTCCCAACACCTCTCTTACTCACTTACTAGTCATAGTGAGGGAGTTCCAATTCCCGGCCTCAGTTGTTTCCTTCCACAGGTGTTCTGCAGCAGGTACTTCCTAGAACTCTTTTCAAATGTATTTTAAATGTATGAACTGCCGTTTACAAGTATGTTGTATTTCTCTGTTCACCTGTAGTTGATAACTGGAGCCACAAAGCTGCTTCTGCCTTTTTAGGTTGCTTAAGAACGAACTGTGATGTTTAGGCTTTATGGAAAACGTAGATGCCATTTTCCCAGAAATCCTCTTTTATCCGCATACCATCCTAAAATATAATACAGAGCAGGGACAAACTTCTGAAGCAGTGTCCAAGGACTTTTCTGCTGCTAAAGAGAGACACAGTAGCAATTACATGTGGAAAAATTAAAAAACCACCAAACCCATTTAAGATTACTTTGCAAGCAGCAGCTACTCAAAGCTGACACTAAGTGGAAGATTCATTTGCCAGATGTGAAGAAATGTAAAGCCCTAGCTGGTTTTGCAGAGAAATTTGAAAGTTACCGTAAATGGCAACTTCACAGTGTAAATACTTCTTCGGTTTTCATATTTTTTTTTTTAGTTCTGACATGACACAGCCAAAGTAGAAATGAAATATGAGATAGCAGTGCTCCATCAATTTATTCCAGTACAAACTGAGTTACATACACCGCTCCCCTTTTAAAGGGTAGCATGCTTTTTCAGTGAAGATTTTTGCTATAAAGGTACACCCTGTCCAAAGCAGCAAACCAAAGTTTACCTTCTGCCACCCTTTTGTGTCCTGGAGTGTTTCAGCTCATAAATCTTTAGACTACCAGTGCAGTGTTAGATAACTGAAACACAGTATCAGAAGCCCAGCAGCAGGAAAAACTCCGCTGGGGAAATGATATGTAAGAGGAAATCAGCGAACAGCAGCATCAATAATAAGGCAATATAGCTTAAAAAAACCCCACCCTGAACAAAATGGGTTTTGCACAAATATTTAGAAGAGCTTTATGTTCGGCAGATGAGAAGTTCTGCCATTCATGTGACAGGTGAAGAGGTGCTGCAGCTTTATTTTAAATAGTCTTAACCAAGAACAACTTGAATGCATTTTTTGGAATGAAGGTGTTAATACTTGGCTGCTAGTGCAGGTTTGGATTCAATGACCTAGTGAACAGTAGTGGTCTGAGTCTGCATGATGTGTTACAGCAGCTGATAGAAAGGCAATCAGAAGACCTCTTTCCCCAAGCGCTAGTGCTTCTTTGACTACCGGCCATATAAATGCAAGTGGAGTGACAGAGAAAGCTGGCAGCTCACTGAACAGCTTAGGAAGCTTGAGATGGTGTTGCCACAAAGCCTCTAGGCAAAATGGTAGTAAAACTGAATGCTTTCACAGTACTGAAGCAGCAGGGAGAAGGAGTGAAGACAAGATAAAGAGGGATATAGGGTAACCTTTCCATCGTCTGGTTTAACTGATGCCTCTTTGGGGGCAAGTGAAAGGGATGTAAGGCAACAGCCACGCGTTCCATACACAGCATCTGGACTAGAAGGGTTGAATAGATTTGCAGAACCCCAAAGTACTATTGCCAGAAACAAATTGCAGCACTCAGCTGACAGAGTTGGTAGACATTTTAAAGGAATTCAAATAAAAGATTTGTGGCCCAAAGCTCTTAGCTTTAGGATCCTCACAGGGATAGAGGTCCTGTGAAGTGAGTGACTTGACTTGCCACTCTCACTTACTGAATCCTGGCATTGTAACTGCTCTTTAAATGTATCCTCTTAGTAACAGGAAAAAAAAAAAAGCAGACTGCTACAACTAAGAGATAATAGCACATCAAAAGTTATTACAATAACCCCATAAATACCCACGGTTTTGAATAGAGTGAGTGGAACAGAACTGCTTTGGGGAAGGGCAGCACAAACTACCAGGCCTATCAGCTGGTTTCGCTGTAGAGAGTAACCAAACTGTCTAAAACCAAACAGGCTGTTAGAGAGGTGACTGAGGGCAGAGGAGGAAACAAACATGACAGAGACCACCAAAGGCTAAACAGTTTGGAGAACAGTTGCAACAGTTGCAGTACAGGAAAACTTTTCCAGCCTCTGCCACTGTTGATGAGACCAGTGATGAAAGTTGCACTCCTGGCAGCAGTTCATCCCCAGCTGTGACTTCCAGGACCTCCAGCAGAGGTCAGGGAAGACAGCTGGTAGCAGCAGCTCAAGACCACAACAGTCAAGTTTCAGAGCCTGAGCTTTGCTTTTGCAAGCTATCCTAAGGAATGCAGCAACTCCATCTACTGACAAAGCCGTTTCCAGAGGAACTTAAATAAGCAGGTAGAATAATTTATATGAATGGAGTATTGAACATGCTACAGCATTTTTGGTATGTCTTTTTCTCCAGAAACTGTACCACAGTACAACTTTACCACTTTGTAAATGGCACTTCCAAGCAGGAGAGGAACAGAAATGGCGTTAACATAATGGGACGGTTAAGAGGAGAGATGAGTTTTACTTAAATACCTTTCTGAGAAAAGTCAGTATTAAAGAGTGCTCACTACATCTTAAGACCTGTTCCTTTTACAGGTACAAACCATAGTTTTCCAAAAACTGTTGTCAAGATTTGCAATAGCTAGCAATTAATTTGACTACTTCAAAATATTTAACCTTTGAAGCCCAAAACACACCTTTTGATGCCTGCTGCATTTATTTCAAGACCACTCACTATTCAACACAAAAATATTCCAGGATCACTCCCCTTCCTCTCCCCCCCTAACTGAGAAGGCAGAGGATTTCTGAGAAAAGGCTCGTAACTTCAAGGAAAACAAACAGAGCCCACTGTTAGACACCCAGGGCATTCATCATAGCAGCCCAACTCACACTTCATTTTAGAGATCTTCCAAGTTCCACAGTTTATGAAACATCTTTACCTCATTTCAGAGGGAAACAGCCAGACCGCTAAAAAATGCGCATGACAAGTGGTAAATGACATAACTCAAATAGTGCACGTTTATTTTGAACGGTATTTCTAAAGAGTTTGAGAAAAAAAACAAACCCAAAAACATGCTCCTGATGTACAACAAGGGCAATGATATAAGATTAAAAATGGACCGTCTCATTGCAAAGAATTTGCTCCCCCTGCAACTGAACTTGTAACGTTGAGAATGTGCCTGTAAGTTACACACGGCATACTTTCGACTAAACCTTAAGAGACCAGGGGTGGTCTTAGCCAGATCAATCAGGAAGCAGTTGCAGATTCAAAAGAAAGATCCAAGTCAGCAAACACTTTACAAAAACACAGACTTTGTGCATAGCAGCTGACCCTGGATTACAACATCAGGGAGGATAAAACAATTTGGGGGATCAAATTTTTACTGGACACAGGGCACCATCAAGATTTAATGAAATATCACGTAAGTTTGTTTCAATTGTAACAGTATTTAATATTTAGTTGGCAGGTTTAACCATTAGCTGCATCATGTAAACTCAGCCAGTTTCTGTATACACAAAATAAAATCTCTCCCTTCCCCCTCCCAAAAATGAGGGATCTCTCTCCTGGATGATTCTTTCCCCCCACCCCGTACCGTGGTTTCCCCTAGTAGGAATCTTCTTGTTGGTGTCTTCATGCTTCAACCGATACATGACAAAACCAGTTGCAGAGATTCAGGAATAACTCATATATACAGAATTTCCACTCTAAAACTGTTAGTGGCGTGTATTTTTCTTGCTAGATCTTCATGTGTACATTTTTCTTGCAAGATCTTCATCCAGAAGAGGAAGCGCTGGCACTTCCCCCTCTCCCCCCACCGAAACTCCCAACTTTTTAAAAACAGTTAGTTTGAAAACAACAGCCTATAAGCAACGAAGAGGAAGTTCTACTGCAGCAACAACCAAATTAAGTGAAGTTCTCTGCAGTGAATTCACACTTCACAGAATTTCGCTGTCTCTGGGTAACAGCACCAGCACTCTCCACCCACACTCAACACCGCTGGTACACTAATAAAATGCAACTGTTTGTCATATGCAGCTACTGACCCTTATCCACGTACAGGGATCACAGCTCGCTCCCAGGTTCAGATTAAACCTTACACTCAAGATTCAACAACCGTCTTCCAGGATTAATAGCCTGGGAAAAGGAGTCTTAGATTTGTGGTTACTCTCTCTCCCACATCCTACAAAACATTTTATCACAAGTTACAATGAGGCAGGTTTGCTGTGGAATAGGAGCTTTAAGAATTGTTTTCAGGGATACATTCATAGAATGATGGCAGCCCAAAGCAAAGAGAGACAGAAACAAAGGTTAATCCAAGTAAGTTCAGACATCAGACTCGTACTTTTAAACCTGAAGGAAAACTGTCCGTGAAACACACTGATTTGTGGAAGCCTACAACAACAGCAAATCCTAAAAGTTCGTATCCCCACACCCATCTACCCAACCCAAACACTTACCACTTAGTTCTAGAAGAATGAAGAGCACTTTGCTTGGCACCAGAGGCAGCTATGGTCTGAGTTACAGCTGTGCTGCACAAACATCCTCACATACAATACTATCTCTCTCCCTCCACATACTTCTCTTGGCTTGGTCTAAGTATGGCCAGGGAAACTATGTTGGCGTATGACAAGCTAATTGTGCTTCAATACATCCCCCTTCTAGAGAGATGTTGGAACTACCAACATAGCCAGCGTGAGCAGGTCCTAGCAGTACTGAAAATAGCATTTTGTCCCAACTAGGCTGCCTCTGGCCAAGGAAACCGTTTATGTCGTTTCAGCCAGAGCCCGCCACCGAGCGTCGCAAACACAGGTGGCTCAGGCCACGCAGAGGGGCTTGTGTTGTTAGCAATCTCCCAAAGACTCAACTAGTGCAAACCCAGCAAACAGAGTAGCCATTTTCCAGCATAGGTCTGTCAAGATGCACTCCAACAAGCACTACACACCTCTGGGAAAGGAGGAGTAATTCCAGAGCAGTTTGTACTATCAGCCCTTCAGTATCAAAGCTGTGCAATGAGGCGTGCTGTCCCTCACCTCACCACAACTCCCCCTTGAAACCCTTGGTTCCCAAGTCACCCTTGAATGACCGGACAGCATCTATTAGCCAGATATATGCTGCAATGCACACTATAGGTTGGAGGCTTTTCAAAGGGGGTGAATTCAAGATAGGAATTTAAACTTTAAAAAACAAACAGGAAAGGAATGCAGCTCAGTATCTACTTGGGGGATGGGGCAGGTTGGTGTTGTCTCAGCTCAGTGCACTTTCCCAGGTGCTTGGAGAAGAGTCCAAGCTCAAGTTGGTATTTGTATTGGCATACATGAAATCGCTGGCAGCAGTGCATAGAAAGGAGCACTGATATTCAGGCAAACACAGCATGAAAGGATGCAAAGCAGAGCTTGCTCGAGTTTACTGTAGCTTTGAGATTACAGTACTAGAAAGAAGCCAGTCAGCCTATTTTCCAAACCCATAAAATGCTCTAATATATGCTGCTTTCTCTGGTGCTCCATGAACACCTTCTCACAAGAGAACTGCATTATTACCACTCAATGGGGAAAGAGGAAAAGAACCTTCAACGGAGCAAACTGTGCAGTTCTTAAAACACCTCCTCCCAGAGGAGCACAGAAACACAGCAAGCCAAGCCAATCCCAAGCAAATCCAGGAGACCCCTGCAAAGCTATGTGAAACAGGTCAGATTTGTGTTTCCCTTCTCAGCCTTGCTGCCTGGTTTTCTCAACCCTTGCCTCATCTCAGATTTGTCACCGGGGCTTTAGAAGCTGAAACAAATTCATCTGGAGACAAGTGCTTGCCTTATGTGACCAGAGCTGCTTAAAGTGGCCACAGTCGTTTTTCCCATCCCAATAACACAGATAAAACTAACTCTCAATAGACCCTACAACATTTCACCCATTTCTAAAGCAAGGGTCTTGTTTCAAGATTGATATTTTTACAAGGTTACTCTTGCCAACACCAGATCTAGCTTACTCTAGCAGAAGTCTCCTGGGAGCTGGGTAAATGAAAATATGAAAAAAACAAAGACCACTCTAAACCCTCCTCTCAGTGAGTTAAGAAGTGTAGCACCAGCTTGGGTGAGGAGTATTTAAAGAAAGCATTCAAAAAGATCAGCCCAGGCAGAGTGAAAAGGTATGGTAAAGGAGCCTGCCCTTCTCAGCAAAAGATGGAGGAAAAAAGCCACACTCAAAAATACTGGGAAGAACTAAACATACTTTTTGAGGCGAAGGAATTAAGAGGAAGAGTGGGAAGTAATGAAGTAACATTCAAAGGTTTGGGGGGGGGGGCGGGGGGAAGTAAAGTACCCTGTAGGTTATTAAAAAAACACAATAATGTAGGAGTCAAAGGACAAGATATTGCTTTTCCTTTTTTCCCCCCATTGGATTTACATTCTGCTTACTGAAAGAGAAAATTCTGAAGGAAACTTGTCATCAGGATAACCTGCTCAAGCCCTCCACACCTCAAACTTAAAAGATCTGCACACCTTTTCCCACCCCCCGCCCCCCCCAAAAAAAAAAAGCCAAACGAAAAACCCCACCCCCCTTCAAAAAAAAAAACCAAAAAAGCCCTCAAAAAAAAGCCCCCAAAATCCAAACACAACCCCAAACATGATTGGACAATCCTTGGAAGAAGCATTACATTTTGTTGGAGAGAGGTCAAGAAAAAAAAAAAAATTTTAAAAAAAAGGACGAAGGGGTGGAGTGGGAAAAAAAAAACCCAACCCAAAGAACTGAAGAGGCCTCTCTTTTCTTATTTGGCGACAAGCAAGTGCAAGAAAGTGTTCGTTGGGGGGTTTGTTCAGTTGTCGGTCTTTTGCACGTCTGCATTCTGGCCAAGACAAGGGGCTTTGAGGTTCTTCTGCAGCACGTGAGCATCCGCGGGCTCTATCCTCTTGTAGTAGTTCTTCTTCGTCTCAATGATCTCAAAGCCAAACTTCCTGTAGAAGTCGATGGCGGACTCGTTGCTGATCTGGACATGCCTGGGGCAGAAAGGAGGACAGAGAGACTGGTATCACAGCTTTCTGCGGTACAGTACTCTACCTACACACTCTGAATGGTCAAAGACAAGGCAAGAAAAGGAGCTACAGACACAGGAACAATGGTGAGAGTTCAGGACTGGGAACTTTCATCTTCCCTAATTAACCCTGAGCAAACACACAGCTCCTGCACTGCCTGTGGCAGTCGTTCTGAGAAGTGGCAAATGTTTCCCCTCAGCAAAGGAACACAAATAGCAGAGAGACTCTGAAGCTTTACTAACTCAGTAATTTCAATTCTTCTTAGTCTGTGACAGATAGTCTGTGGAAATACATAGCAAAGCTTCACTGTAGATCCAATTTTAACTTCCTATCTCAGATGACCAAAACAGTCGTCAGAGTGATGACCCCTACACACTCCAACACAAAACTGGCCATGGTGTTTGATAAGATTTTAACTCCTTGCTCACTACCGTTCTCTCATCACAAAAAGCTATGGTGGCACAAAGAAGCCCTATGGACTTACAAAGCCCTTTCTCCTCTTATTTATCTCCAAAGCCCCCCCACCCCTCCTCCAGTTCAACAGATCATGCTAACATATTCCACAAGTTTCAAGGCCTCCAAAAGAAGCAGCCACCAGTCCTTCCTTCTAAGTGACTAGAAGTCTAGTGACTAGGATCACTATTTGCACAAGTTCTGTTAATAAATAAATAACTGATGTTTGGCTCAGCAAAAGGCATTCATTAAACCCTCCCCAAATTTAGTGGACATCGCACAAAGACACTGTCATGACAACATGCTGCATAACCACAGAACCAAAGCAACTCTGGAAGCAACAGCACAACAAAACAAAAATGTTCACATTAAGCCCCATAAATGCCAAATAGCTAAAACAAAACATCGTAATTATGACAAATTTAGCCATTGAGATCAAAGTGGGTGCTAAGCTGCATAAGATGTGCAGATAGAAGATGCACAAGCAACACGCAGTAATAAAATCAGTAGGCCACTAGAAGAATTTTGTTATGCCCAACTTTGGGGACTATTTCTTGACATCTCAGAACTCTCCTGTGGTAAGAAGATTATGAAGGAATTGTTTTTTTGCATTAAAACCAGCAAGCAGTTTTTTCAATGTGCACACAATAACATGCAAAAAGGAGAGCCTGTGCCAACTAGCAGGCATCTTGGAGAGACTTAATTACTTCTGAGGCGGGACAGCAGGAATACAAGCCACAGGCAGCTTTGTTCAGACTCCTCTTTAAAACCCCTGTTCCTTGTACATGGATCAAACAAAGCTGCAACAGTAAAGAACCTGGAAGACTTTGCTTCTCCTTGGCAAACGTGGGCCAAGCTTGAGGAGAAAGCCTCTCCGTTTGTACTGAGTGATACCAGTGTATGAAACACTCCTCACTAAGCATCTTCAGTGTTCAGAGTTCTTCAGTGTTCAGGGTGCAGTTCTGAGGTGGTGTTAAGCCCCCCCAAGCGGTACCTGGGTCCCACCAGTGCACTGTACTTGTACAGGTATAAGCAGGCAGCGATGGACAAGGAAGAAGCTGGCTCAGAGAAGCAATCTGGCCAGAACTGGCATCAGTTCACTGTGTATTTACAGACACCAATGCAGAGGAAGAAGCAGAAGCGTGCAGCCAGCAGCATAGGGGAAGCAAAGCTTTGGCATCTCTGGATTTCAGGCTCTAATTCCATGGGAATCCATTAAGATGGGGGTGCTCTTTTAAGCAGCCTCATCTTCTACCCCAGTGCCTGTTCTCATGCCTGCATTATGCCAAGTCCTTGTGTAGACATGCAGTTGGTTTAAAAAAAACTCCACCAAACAACACAACAACAAACTAAACACAAAACACCCCACAAAAAACCCAAACAAACCCCAAAAACCCCCACTACCACACACAGAACCACCACCCCCAACCCAAAACAAACACCCAGGACAAAAACCCAGAACACAGTTTCCCCAGCTGGGTCAGGTCATTGATCTACTTTACTGCATTGCTGCACAAATATCTGACCTGGTAGACTGCAAGAATGGGAGTAAGTAGTTGGGCCTTGCTATTGAATGTTAACATAGAGTGCTTGCAGCACCTCTCATCTGATATTCTAACCCATATGGTACTGTCATAAAAGGCAGACAGCAAATGCATCAAATTGCAAGACTTGCAGTATTTTCCATTCTGAGGATGACACTGTATGGTAAAAAAAAAAACCCTCTCAAAAATGTTCAGTCATGCACTCTAAGTCTGCAATATAACTTGATTTTGCAATGAAACTACTTTCAAACTCAGCAAATTTGCAGAAGTCTCTCTAAAACAAGCAAGTTCTTGGTTTTCTCAGCATCACTCAACAAGCCCAGCATATGACCCATGGATTTCTTCCTACTTCTCCCAAGATCTCCCAATGGCCCCACTGAAATACACTAAAAATGCTCTTGGGTCCCACTCCCTTTGATCCCATATATGTCTCCGTCATCCCTCCAAAAACTCATGAGTGCAACTCATTTACTTACAGATAGATGTTGTCAAAAGTGCCATCTTTTTCACAGATGTTTAAGACATGATTCAACATTTTAGTTCCTGCCAAAAGGTAAAGAGATACTTAAGAAAAATCGAAGTGCACAAGTTAAAGTCTGTACTAAGGCTAAGGGCTTTCTTGAGGAGAGGCAGCTTAACTGAAGGTAGGCTAAAATGACAGAGCTGATGAGAACTAGGAAAGGCAAATAAAATGTGGTGTATAAGTATCTCCCTATCTTTCTGACTACTCACAAAGTTTAATTAATTGCTTCTTTGGATCAAAAAAAAACCCACAAACCAAAACAACCACCTACCCAGAAGCATATATGCACACAACAGCTTATTTAAATACTAGCTTCAAGGTCTCAAACACACCTCAAAATATGGTCAAAACAACGTATAAAGCAGTGAAAGCATTGATTAATTTTTTCCAGTAAAGGCCTAGTAAAATAAAGTTATCTTTTCATTCCAATTTGTCAAAGCCAATGGGTTACTCTAAGGTCTTGATTAATCTGATCAACCAATTTGCAACATGGAGAAAAGAACTAATTGCAGGCAGAAAGCTGATACTACCCGTGAGCAGCAACAATCAGTAGTGAAAAAGACAAAATAAACAGACAAAACCCCTTCATTTAGAAGGGGGAAGAGAGAAACCAACGAAGGAACACTGAGTTCTTGCATACTGGCTGCATAACTCTGTGCATCAATTTTCACATCTGTAGAAGCACAGTGTTTACATCACACTGTGGTAACATAATTAAGATTAAAATAATCTGAAACACTGAATTAGAAAGTTCTACAAAAAGTCAATTTCTGAAAGGCAGGAAAAAAGAGCACATCACAAATCATACTCATGGACTGGAAGCGCACGATCTTGATTGAAAATCTGAAGAGAGCATTTAGGAGGTTGCACAGCAACCTGGCTTCTTTGAGGACTCAGATACAAAAGAAGATCCTCCTTACCTATTCCTAGCCTTCGGTAGGGTGCCAGGCATCCAAGCGTCATGATGTACAGTCTCTTCTGGTTCTGGGAGTGATCCACCCTACAGCACACTGCTCCCACTGCAATATCATTGAAATAGGCTGCCAGGGAGGGAAATAAGCTGTTGTCAGTCTCAAGTCTCAAACTGTACATGCAGCTCCCTCATTTACACCCTGTGTCTTCCTTCCTTCCCTCCTGCTAATTCTCCCAACCTGATAAAATACCATACAACATGGCTTAACACTTGGAGTGAAGTTACCAATGGTGCTCTGACACAGCGTGGGGCTTATTATAGTTCAAGCCCACTAGCACTGACATCAGGAGGTAAGCTGGCAGCACATGTATCACAAGTATTCTGCTGTAACAGAAAATACGCCTATTCACAGGAAAATGGAATCTCCTAAGAACACAAACCCTCTGAGGTTGGGAACGTGGCCTTTTGAGCTACACAAACAGTTATTTTTCATTATGTAAAACAACAAAATATACGGATCTGCTATTCAAAACCATTACGGATAGCAATGATGAGCACTTCTGCCACCATAGCCCACAATTACTGGCAAGAGCATTTATACCTAATTTGGCTAGTTCGCCAACCTCCAGTACATCCTTGTAGAACTTGTCATTGTAGCTGACAGGAAAAATGACCTGGTTTAGCCTCTTCAGCTGCTTAATGTTGTGTGGCGTCACGTCTCCCAGCTCGATCCGGCTACTGGAACAAATCAAAACATGCTTAACATCTGACACAGTGCAGAATTTCTAAGGACACTGAAAATAAATTATTTTATTTATGCTTACAAGACTGTCCCATGTAATCATCGGTTCAAATGCTGCAATGTTCAGCCCATGCAATTAAGTCTTCTGTTGGTGACTGACTTAACTCCCAAACCCAATTTCAGCCCGTACCATACAGTCAGAAGTTTCTCACGCCACACTTAACACTGATGGATCATGGTATGTGTGGTCTTATTGGGTGGAAGACAGGAGAAAACTAATCTCTGTAGAATTATTAGCTTTAACTTCTTCCCATTAATTTCCTCACTGATCATCAAGATTATTAAAGAGAAAAAAAAAAGAAACCAAGAGAATGAAGTCCTTACCCGTGCTTCAAAGACAGCATTAATTTTACCATCTATCAACATAAAGCTTATGCTTAGACAAAGACAAAGTTATTATGAGACATCTGTCTCTAAAGTGCAACAGTACTATGTGCAGCAAACTCATATTAAGGCCACGCACCACTCTCAAGGTGATACACGCCTCTATTATGATCACCACTGAAGTCATTCCTCCTGCTGACCAAGAGCAGATTTACCACCTTGGAGCACTAGTACTGCACTGAATTATCCTGAAAAGAGACAGACCAGGCTTCTCCCTTTTTTAAGACTGACTTCCTGACAGAAACACTATGCATACTAAACTAATAAATACTAAAATAATATAATTAGGTGCTCATGTTCCCCAAGCCAATTTCTTGGGTGCTGGTAGAGAGTTTTAATGAGGACTACAGGAATAAAAAAATAAAACCCCAAGATAATACAAATCTCTTCCCACATGGTCACCAGAATACCTAGGCAGGTACAAAGCCAACGCATGCCAAATTAGAAACACAATTCCAGGTTCATCTCAGACTTGTTTTACTGAATGCAGGCCACCAGACTGCATTCTGTCCAAACATTAGTAAAGACACTGTTTGACTTAAAAAGCAAAAAAAAAAAAAAAAAGAAAAGGTCAAATTCTGTTTTCAAAAGGGATCCAAGATCCTTGTATGCCAGGATTCAAAGTTCATCCTAGTAGCTGCTTTCCACCCCACCTCCCACCACCTTCTTTTTTCCCCCATGCAACTTGTTTTTTTTCACATAGGTTGATGCCTAGGACACAACAGCCCAGATAAACTTAAATAATACAGTGAAACAAATAAGAGGCAATAACCAACAGCTTTTTTTATTCAAGCACTGCACCAAACAATGTGGAGTATTGTCTGGTTTATTAACTGACATTGATTATACATCAAAGTCCCTTAAACTATCATTATTCCAGATATCATATTAATTGTCTTTACCAATGATGGGTGATAAATTTACAATGCTTTCTAGGCATTGTACTACAGCCTGAAAAGCTATCAGAAAAAGCTAGAGGAATGGAGCCTTGAAGAGAGCAGAATCAAGAAGCATCACTTTCCCTCACACCCACTTTTTCCTTTTCTTTGCAGCAAAGAATGTAGCCTTCATTCTGCAAAGCTATTTCAGCCTTACGTATCAAGATCACCACTGCCCACACTCTGGTATGACAAAGATCAGACAGAAGCTAAACAGTTTGTAAGCAGGGCCTACTTCTTACAGAACCATCTAGCATTAACTAATGGATTGTTGATGATTTTGTAGTTCTCCATCAGATTAATATCCTTCCCTTAATTATTCTAACTACTCAGAATTAATGGATGGTATTTACTTATTGAACTTTACTGACTCTGAAGTCTAACATTTCATCACACAGTTGCCAAAGAGGTTAAAAAAGCCCTATGATGTTGAGCATCCTGTGCTAGTGCGGGTGCCTCCAAATTCCTCCAGGCAGCCCTTCCTCTTCCCCCTACCACACTGAACATGTCCATCTGCAGTTTGCCCCTGAGCTCTGCCCAACTGTACAGCAGACTCCTGAGACACGTCCCATGGTGTGTTCTCCAGCTGCGGTCTCAAGAATGGCAGAAGCAGCAACAGTCTCCATATTCTTGCATCTCATCCATGTCAAAATGCCAAGGCATGCTGCAAGCAAGCAACAGCAATGGAATATGTTTCTAAAGTTTCTAGTTATAAACCACTACGTTGTGCTGAAAGAGTCTGCAGTATCTGCTCTTCATGACTATTGAATGACAGTAAAATTATTAGATGGTGGGGTAACTGTAACACTTGTTTTATGACCACCTGTGAACAGCTGTTCATAGCACAGCACAGCAAGGCTTCTTCAGGCACACAGAAGGGAAGTTCTTCTCTCACCCCAGCTAGCAGTGCTGCTACCTTTTCTCACAAAGGGTAAGAATAAAAAACTCTGGCATGCGGGTTCCCAGCCGTGTTTGTGTCTGGAAGAGAATCTTGCTGGAACAGAGGACATCAACAATCTCACACTAGGAATGAAGACCCAGCAGCCTCTTTTGCTGCAGTCTGCATCAGCGTGGAAACCAAAGGGAGCGGGTTTCAACTGCCCTGTTAGATCAGATTAGCTGCAGAGCAGGCGGTCAGTAAGAGAAGAACCTCACATTCACACTTGGTCCCCTTGAAAGCCTAGAACTCTTGTCCAAAAGATATAATAGTATATTCACTCTGGTGATAGTTTTAGTATCAGTAGATCTAAGCTTCAATACATCCGTACTGCCAGAATAAGCTCTTATGATGAGCTGACAGCAAAGCCGTTAATGAGCAAGTCTCCCTTTATATTTGAGCAAAAATCTCTGACAGGGTATTCTCTTAGTCTGTGCCTTTTAGCAGTGGATTTTCTAAATTAAAAAAAAACCCCAAAACTAATGAAGCAAGAAATCAGGCATTAGAAGACAGCCACTATGGGATATTTCTGATGACAGCGCAAGAGGACAAAGATATACTGTTGGGGCAGCCAGGATAAGATGGCCAATAAAGAGACCATGGCCAGAAGACGGACCTTCACCAGGAAGGTTTCAGATAGGGAATAAAGAAGTGCAGAAGCTGAGTCTAAGGCTGCTCATGGCTGTTGAACCAAGACATCATCTCTGAGGTTGGCATCAGGCCAGAGAAACAAGTTCCAGTACCAGGTGGCTAAAAGGTGCTACTGACAGATCTACTAGAGCCCTTGGGCTGCTCCCCCTATCTCTCACCACTTGCCACATTTGTGCTGCCTCCTGCCATCTCTTCTGCCTGCCTCCTGTGCTCTGTCACCAGCTGTTTCCTTGTTGGTTGACAGCTGCACCAGGGCCAGTAATTTATCCTGGAGGATATCATGAAAAAGAGTTTGAGAAACACTGCAGGAAGTGTAAATCAATATGCTAAATACGTCTGTTTAAATAGTATGTTCTTAAACCATAAACTGCTTCCATATATAGCATTAGTTGATTAAATGAGCACCACATCTATTACACACAAAAACATTTAATAATTAAACTAGATGAGGACATGGAAAGAAGTTCTACATCATGGGAGGTCATCACTTTACCTGAGGACCACATGGCAGAAGTGCCACTGGGGCCTTGAGTTAAAACATGGGAAGGCTGGCACTGCCGCTGGAAGCAGCAGCCTTGCTGCCCCCAAGCCATTCATTCCCATACTCTTGCTGGCACAGACGTGTGCAGCAATGGGTAACCAACCTCAGTTAAAACTAACCTAACCAAAAGAAGGAAAATTTAGTTTTAACCTACCTCAGTCCCCTGACCAGGTTCACTACACAAGTCTTCTGCCAGCATAAAATAGAGAGGAGAAAAAGATTGCCAGAGGCAGAACTGGTTGGTTCTCGAACAGAAGTGCCACCCCTACCCCAGTTTAAAGTGGAAACACTGTGCAAGAAGAGCACAGGGTTCATTCAGTGTCTAAGTGATTTTGTACCACACCTTACCACTTACTGAACAACATGCACTTTGAACCCAAAGACTTAAAACTACCCCAGCCTCAAAAGATCCAAGGCAAAGCACCTGCAACAAGGACACAATAAGGCCACTCCTCCCCAGATAGCTTTGGGTTTGGTTGGTTTGTTGTTTGGTGGGGTTTTAATAGCTATTCACAAGTAGACCTACTTCAAGTTACCTCTTGTTTACTGAGTAAGCTATGGTTCGATTATAGAAAACAAAGATGTGCAAAGGGCCTGGGGCCCCCCAGAAGGTACATGCATTAACAGATTATTTTATTCTGTTATCCCAGTAATATTCCTAAGGAGATACACAGCTATCTCTGCCACCCTACATCTCAAATAGCACTCCACAGAGCAGGCAACAGACAACTACACTTACCTCATGTGTCAAATCTTCTGGACCAAAGTCAGTCACCCCATCCCATGCAACCATTTTTTATATGAAGGAATGATGGACACTTAGCTCATCACATCAGGCCTCTTATTACTACAGTGCTCCTCAAATCCATACCCTTTCCTAGATGGAATATCTGCTCTCTGATGCCACTTAACATCCTCTGTTGCAAGGCTGTTCCCAAGCTGTCATTATTTTTACAATTAGGCTTTCTTCTGATTCCCATTCAAAATGTTCTTTAAATGTACCCATACGCTGTTAGGCTTAGTAGTTGATGGGTATCAATACACCCTATCCCACATGCCTTTCCAGAGAGCCACCATAACCTCTTTATGCTTTTATTCTTGTAACTAAAGCAAATGTCTTGGCCTCTGCTTTTAAGACTGACTCTTAATTCCTTCTATTGTCATACTAGCTCTGCTTTCCATTCTTTCAGATTAAAGTTAATTTTCCTCAAACTTGGCTAACCAAAATGGCTTACAGCACCCCAAATACTTACTATTGCCTTACACAACAGCAGCGCTTCCCATTTCTACCAGAAGCATTTTCCTGAGGTATCTTAGGATTATGCTTGCATTTCTCACAACTGTGGTATACCGTGACTTGATTACTGAGGCTTCACTAGTGAAGGGAACAGTTTTTAGTGCATAAGGCTGCTGTTCCTTAAAAGCACACAGCGATGCCGCCCAGTGATGTAAGAATAGAAGTGAAGAGCTATCCAAAAATCCCAAAGGAAGTGGGACTTCAGTGAGGTGACATGGAGCAGTTACTGAAACTGGATGCACACCCAGAACACCAGCATTAATGCTCCTGCATGCCAGAGCCCTAAGGTTCTTGAAGCACTTGCTAGAAAAAAGCCTCACGCTTTTTGTGGGACCAAATGCAACCCAATTAGTCCTACTGCAGCTACTCCTCCATCTGCAGCCTACCATGGGGCTGTGATTTGAACACCTTTCCCTATGACGTCTTAAAATTCAGAATGGAAGTAACACAGGCTGAGAAGTTGGTGTTTGTTTATGCTAAGGCTGCCTTTTGTTTCGTGATGTATAATGAAGGAGAACTGCTATACAGAATGATAGCTCAAGACGAAGCGGATTTCCAGAGTTAGAGTTCAAGAGGAAACACAGATTCAGTCTCAGGGAATAGCAAGTGCTGAACACTGGTTTAGAACCAGTATCAGGGAGAAAAAGGGGGAATTCCAAGTTTCTTAATGCTGTAAGAATCTCAGTCTCATTCAACTTTAAATAGTGCAAGCCTCTCCCCAGAGGGATGTGCCTGACTGAAACCGATCTCGGTGTAACTGATAGCTGGGCTCAGGCTTATTGAAGGCATCTGGCATGCTAAATTTAGCAGAGCTGCATCTGCAACTCACAAAACTTACTGAGGTATCATCAGTCAGGAGAGGGAGCACAGGGGAGAAAAGGGCCCTAACAAATTAGAGGACTTCAGGAAGGTTTGTCACCCTCTAAGCGGCCAACTAGCTTTATTGCTTCTATTTTGGCTTCCAAGTCAAAGCAGGAGTCTAGACAGGATAATCCACTCATAAAATAAAACCAAACCAGAGCTATGAAAGCTATAGACCTGAAGGGTGTGTCTTTGCTTAGATTCAACTCCAGCACCAATTGGGCCTCTCTAGTGTTCTACGTGGGTTTTGGTTTGGGGTTTCTTTTTGTTGGTTCTTGGCAGGCGTAGTCATGGTTTTTGCTTTTTGGTTTGGGAGGTGTGTGTATATTTTTATCTTTTTTTTTAAACAATATGAGTTCTATTGCTAGGCACACAAGTTACTCTAGTTCTTGTAAGCTGACAGGTATGTTTTAAATTATCTAGATCTGTGGACTGTAAATCTACTCTGCTTCACTTGTCAGAAAATCTGAAGGATAAGTACAAACCTAGCATGCAAGAAGTCTTACTGATTTGCTTCTGAGCTACCCTGATCTTTAGCCACACTTACTACTGAAAACATGTATTTGCACGACACTTGATATGCTGCTGGAAGTTACCCCTAGCTGTGTGCTGGACTGTAGAAGGGCACATTGATATACTGGAGAAAGCTAAGCAATTTTAGAATCAGAATTAACAGAAGACATCACTCACGACTTGAGATTCAAATGGATCTCAGTGCAAACAGGTTTCACTGGCATGTATTGCAATTTCCCAAGACACCTTTCAGACCCTCCTCACCTCTCTCCTTTATAACAACAACAACAAACCCACAACACAGCATGCTACAGTCAAGGTTTCTTCATGTTATTTGGAGACTTCAGTCTGCTTCAACAGAGAAAATCTGACCACTGGCTGGACTTCACATACAAGAAACAGTTATATTACAATAGCGTCATAGTTCTCCCAGCTGAAACATGTTCTTTGAGAGTTGCATTAGACCTCTGATCTCTCAAAACAAACAAACAAAAAACCCCCACCCAACCCTAAAGCTAAAGCAGCAGTACAATCCAGAAGCATCGTGGCCGTCTGATTAGGCAAGTGCAAGGGGGAGATGGTGAGGTAATTTCCACACGTGTCAAATGAAAATAAACTTTCCCAAGAAAATGGAAAGCTATCTCATTGCTGCAGCTGGATACAAAGAGCAGGAGTCACCATGCCCAGCTGACAGGATTTTCAAACTCCAAAATATCAGAAATGCATGTAATTGGTCTAGAAGAGAAAAGCAGCCACACATGCATCACTCAGTAGCCTGTAACACTTTGCTGCTCCAGAGCACCTCCTGAGGTAAAAGGTTCAGTATTTTATCTGGCAATCCCAGGTGCATCAGAGTCAGGTAAAAAGAGGAAACAACTTGCCTGCAATCATACAGCAGATAAAGAGCTGCCAGAAATACTAACTCTCTATTGCTGGTCTAATCACTTTTCCTTATTACTCAAGTAAACTCACAAGAACACTCAGATTTTGAACCTTGATTGCAAAGCAGAAGTACTTTACCAGTTTGAAACAACTTGGCTCAAAATTATCTTTATGTCTCCATTACCAATACTCAGAGACATCTCACAAGTTACTGCTCCTTTTCATACCCTCAGTGTTCTGGATGTAGTAATTATAACCCTTACTTGCCTCCCAGGAGATCATGATCCTTCGCTAATTAATGCTCATGAAGTACCTGAGAATTCTCAGGTGAGAACAGAGGCTTACCTTCAAATTCAAACAGAAGCATGCTGGGTGCACAAAGCACCTTATTTACATAGATCTGTATAGCTTAAAGGTACTTCTTGTACTTCTACTAGGTAAGAAACTACAGAATTGACGTATTAGGAGAAAGGTGTTTTCTGCTTCACACCAACTATTCCTCTAAGTCACTGAAACACCTTTCCTTACAAATGCCTGTGTCCATTAGATTAATAAAGAAACAAATGGAGGGTTATTATGGGTCTCCTGCATATACTTTGGATTTCAGTTCCAGGGTTGGTGTTTTTGAGGTGTTCAAATCATGCATTATATAAAGAATATACAGTTAATAATTAATAAAAGGTGCTATTAGTTTTATGCACCTACCTTCAAATACTTCCAATGCAACAATCATGGCAATCCCCTAATTTAGCAAGCACAGCAATCTATTCTCCCACCTTTACTTTTCCAAGTTTTGCATATGGATGGTTTTCAAATGAAAATTTGTGATGGAGACCTATTTATTAAAAATAAGCAACCTCTTTTAATTGCAAGTTCCAACCTAATTTGTGATCTTTACTGACAAGAAATCCAAGTGCCATGTAGAGAAAACTTTCACAGGCCTTAAAAATTGCTGCCCTGGGTCTCACCCCATACTCTCAAGAGAAGATAAACACAGTGGACAGATGGTAGAAATGTGGAGTTTTTTCAGAGTTCAATATTCTCATCTGCTAAAGGCCAACAATCACACGGAGCCTGGAAAAGAATGAGGAAAGGGAGGAGGAAGGCAGGAAAGATCTTACCATACAGCACAGTATTTTCAATTCATTTAAAAAAAATAAGAAGTTACCCTGCCCCCAGGAAAATTCAAATATCTTACTCTTAGTCACCTAGTGACAGTGTTGTGGAAATAGTTTTGGCTCTACTCTCTATAAAGCCTCATTTCATTTCCTTCCCATAATGAATTAAATCAATATGCTTTGACACAAACACAGAGTTACCCCATTTCAGTGCCGTGCTTCTCTGCTCTCAGGTCTTCAGGTCCAAAAGTCTCCAAATAACCAGCAATTCTTCTATGCACAGACTGCTTCTCTCTTCCACTCACCTGGCTTCCTCACCTCAAATCTCCCTTCTGACAAACTTTTGCTGCTCTAAAGCTACCGCATAGGTCACTTCTTCCTTTTCCCTTTTAGCACGAAGCAGAAAACAACCCTGACATTGCCTGCCTCAGAGCAGATGGGATGCAAGGAGTTGCTGCACTTCGCTCTTATCAGTTCCCAAACAAATATAAAGATCCGACTTCTCCTGCCCTTTCCTCCTCTTTCGGGTAAAAATATCTAGCGCCTTCTCAGATTATTGGTCTGAACACTTGTAATGGTTGCCAGATGGGCAGACTCTGAATCATTTCCACTTGGATAAAAGTATTTTTCTGGCTCAACCATCACCCATTATTCCCCATTTTAGAAGAGATTTAGTGTGGCAAAGGAGGACGCATCATTTCTCTTGTCCTCAGGAGATGGCAGCAGAGTCTATGGCATTTGCTGATTAACTAAAGGTACTACATTTTTCACAGAAGAAATGCCCCAACCTAGCAAGCAAATCCATACACTAACAAGCCACGTATGCATGTAAAAAGAAGAGAATGGTCAGCAGCACTCAAAAGCCAAGGCCAGGTTCTAAAGTGCTTTGATAACGGCTACAATCCCTACGCTACTTTCCTATCCTCCCAATCCTTACTACTTCATGGACTGTCTTAAACCGGTTATCGAATTAAAACAAAGTGTAAGAGTTATAAATTGGTTAAACTGCATCGAGTTTTTATAAACTTAGCTTAGAAGACACTAAGCTATCTGTAAGCACGTACATAGGCGAAGTCTAAATTTACCATCCATGAAATTAAATGCAGAAAGTATAGCTCACACGTTGACATTTCCAGGCTCAGAAAAATCCTAAAGCCAAACAATGATTTACAAGCTCGATTACCTTCTTTTTTGTCCTGCCTCCAGTGCATATGACAATTCAGCAGTTCTTTCATAAACATATATGGAAGGAAGTTCCAGGTTAACTTTAGCACTGGGCCTTGCAAGTGGAAACAAACCAATAGTTCTGCACGAACTCTGGAATACTAACTCAGAAGAGCAAAGAAAAATATACACCTCCCTGTTCTCATGAGAAACACACACACAGCTTCAGGACCTTGAAGGGTTTACTTTGTGAATCCAGGCAAACTAAGCAGAGATATCAGAGCTTACCCATAACTACTCACCACACTTTAAATACACATATTGTTGTTATTCTGTTAGGGTCAGTATCCCCCAGCTGCAATGTCTCTTTTACAAAGGCAGCACAAATAGTGCTGGCCTGCAGAGCCTCTCAGTTACCAATCTCTCTGTGGCAGCAGACACCTTTTGTGTCTCATCTAGTGCAAAGCACTCCTCTGCAGCAGGGCAGGACCCTCGGGGACTACAAAGCCCAAGGCTTAACTGCAACACATACAAGTTTAGAGGCAGTCTCCTAGAAGTTTGGGAGGTTTTTTTTACAGATAAGTAATGCATGTTGTGGCTGTCCCCTCCCTGGCAGCGCTCAAGGCCAGGCTGGATGGGGCTTTGGGCAACCCAGTCTAGCAGAGTGTGTCCTTGCCCAAGGCAGGGGGATTGGAACTAGATGGGCTTTGAGGTCTATTCTAACCCAAACCATCCTGTGATTCTATATTACCTCCCAAGACAGCAGCACAACACACAGCACTCTGTTCCCTGTTTCGATCAGTTTTGCATCACATGGCTAAACAGATTCTGCCAAATTACAGTCCCAAAGGCGTTTCCCTTCAAAACCAGAAAGCAGTTTGGCCAGCGTGACACAATAACCCACACACACAGGAGCACAGGCATCAACCTGGCCCCGCTCGTAGTGTGCATGCTACATGCTCCACACGAGCTGACACTGACCACACATCAGGTACAAGCACAAAAGGGAGGGTGCATGTCCTGCACTGCACCCCTTGCATAATGTGGCTCTTCAGTAAGGGCAGCAGGGAAAGGCTGGATGACTTATTCTCACAAGCTTCATCTGAGCCAGTTCGGGGAAGCACCCTTATTGTAAGGCACCAAAAGGCCACAAACAGCGACCAGCAAATGCAAGATTTTCTGTTTTCATTCCTCAAAACCAGCAGCATAACAACTGAAATGAAAATACAAAAACACTGAGCAGCAAGTGAATCAACAACTGCTAAAGCAGTAAAGTGCAGGGAGTATTATTTACATCTGCTCTACAAAACCTGGCCAAATGACTACAGTCAGTAGAATACATGTCCCTCCCCACTGGTATTTTTCCTTGTACAAATCCAGTTCTAAAATAGATTTTCAAATTCCAGAACTAACAATAAAAACATTTAGGAATACAATAAATGAAAAAATAAATGAATCTCTGGAGAATCACGAAGGTCACTGACGGAACAGTGAATAAATTCAGTTTTTCAACTGATGTTAAAAAAAAAAAAGGCCAAAAAAGAAACATAAGAAGTCTCTAAACTATTAAAATAATTCAGAAGATGATGGTAGAGTGAATATAAAACCAAGCGGGAAGTAAGAGTAATAGCTATATGAGCTCAACAGTCAGTATTTAACTCCTCAAATAAGAGAAAACACACAAAATTTTAAGCAGCTCAGGAAAAAAAAAACCAAAAAATCTTTCACAATCTCTGAAACTAGACGCCCTCTGTAAAAGAAGTCATCTAATCTCAAGTGTCCTGATGACAGGGACACTACAAGTGCCCATGCATTATTAACACACTGCTACATGCTATTTTGAATTCGGAGAGCTAAGAAAGAGGGCTGCATGCAACACATGCTGACTACACAATCTCTTTTAGATCTGAAATTTCAAAACGTCAGTGAACTTGCTAGTTTCTTTTTTCAGTGCTTTCTCTGCCAAAGCAGACTGTTCATAATTACAGCTGATTTTATGGGTCTTTGTGGTGTGGGTTACTATGCAACACACACACACACTCCTAGGAAAAGTTCTCAGATGGAGTCAGTATGTCCAGAAGAACTGATCCACAATTTTGGATTCAATACTGAAGACAGATCAGATCCCTTCAAACACCACATTAGTTTCTGTACGTTGGAAGTTGAAGCTTTAGATCTATTTTTGGATCCGTCTTCTGACAGCACTTGCTTTTTAGGGACCTGCTCTGATCTTTGTAACTGGACTAAGAATTTGGTTTTGTCCAGAGTATTCTTATACAATTTAGTATATTCCTTCAGAACTCTTGGTCTGATGAAAATACAACGATTATCTCACTGTACTTAAATTGAGTTTTGGTGGGTTTTTTTCACTTTGAATTCCACTGTCCTATTTGCCTTATTCTGAATTTTTAGAGAACACCTGGATTCAATATGAAGATTTTTGATTCTACACAAGAACTTGCTGCGTGCTGCTAACAGTGTTTTAACAAGACAGGAATATGTTGCTCTTTGGTGAGATGGAGAACCAGAAATATGCAAGTATAGAACCCAAAATGTAAGTTCTGAAGTTGAATCAGTGACAAAGCCACCTGTAAGTGAAAGTAAAGTAACAGAAGTTTGGTGCTCTGGAAGCAGAAGAGGAGGGTGTGTGGTTGTGTTCTGTACGGCTTTTTTATTTAAAAAAAAAAAGAAGTTACAAAAAGTACAAAGCTCCCCAAAATGAGAACTATTGAGCAGCACAAGCAAAGCCAGGCATCAAGTCCATGGGGAGCGCCACAGCATGGTGGACAGCTCTGGCTTACAACCTGCCAGAAGACCTCCACAGCTCTGGCCTGACATGCCTGGATCACTATCCACCTCACACATCCAGGCCTTGGTAACCCTGCCCCTCAACTCACAAATGATGTACAGACCAAGCATGGCTAAGCTGGAAAAAAACAGCAGAACAGTCAATGGATGATAAAAGCAAACCCAGTTTTGTCAGGAGTGCTGCTGAACAATGACTGCATCAACTGTCGATTCAACTTGGCTGATCAGTGCTGTTGCTCTTCTCATATTCTCTGTCATCCTCATTATAAGATGACTAAGAAGCAGGATGCCCCGTTTCATACAGGGTGGTGCAGGTGAATAAACGATTTCCTGACATCCCAAACACACCTCTTTAATGTCAGATGAGAGTCAGTTTATTTGAAATCATTGCTGAACTCCTTTCTACAGATACCTGCCAGCCCCTCACGACGTTTGAAGCTGCTTATATGCTGTAAGAAGTAGCTAAGTATCTGTTATCAAGCAGTCTTGTTGTGTGACCTCACCCCAATTGGTAATAAGCTAAACCCCTTACCATTTCTTAGTAAAAGCTTAAGCACTTCAGCTTCCATTCACCCTGCCTTAAGCTGCCAAACTGGAATAATAATACCCAGCATTGCATAACACCAGTTTCAAGGGGATGGGTTTAATACTCCTTAGAGAAACAGCTGTGGAAAACTTCCCTCGTGCCTATGAGGAAACTGAGGTACAGCGTGGAAGGATCGTGTTTTGTGGAGCACAGGTGATGCTGAAATCAATAAACATTAGGTGACTTAACCAACTCAGAAAACCCTGTCCCAAAGTGACCTGTGCAAGGTCAGGTAGGTCATCTGCCTCCAGAGCATAAGGGTGAGTCTGAAGGCCTCCAACCTCACGACCAAGCAGTGCACCACCGCACCTCGCTGCCTCCACCGAGCAGGAATCGGAGCGTTTCAGCCAACCGCATCTGAAATCACGAAGTTCTTCAGAGCTGCTGAGAAGCGAGGCCAGGCCCCGAGCAGCGCGCTACACGGCTCGGACACCGTACACAGCTCGCTTTCATCCATCCATCCATCCGCGCTGCGCAGCCTCGTGCTAGAAGTACGTTACAAACGACAGCGCCGCAAAAACTACATGTCCGAGGCCGACAGCTTTCTCTCACAGACCCAACAGCGGTACTTCGCTGCCGCCGGACGAGCAGGAGAGACCAGCCACCTTCCCGCGGCTGGCTGGCTCCTTCCTCCCATCGCTCTGCAGGCAGGTAGCGCCCAGGAACCGAAAACGCTCGGGAGCGGGATGAGCCGCTGCACTCCCCCGGCTCGGCAGAGCAGGGCTGAACGCCGAGAGTTTTCACTCCGGCAGCAGAATGCAGCTTAAAGCGAGGGGGCTCCCGCAGAGAGCTCTGCCTCAGCAGCGGGGGTACCGCCGGCTTGGCTGCCTCAAAAGGGTCTCCCCTGACACCAGCCCCCCTGGCCCCTCTCCCAGAGGGCAGGGGAGACACCGCCAGCGACCTCCTCACCCCTCCCCGAGGCGACGGCGGCTGCCGGGAGCAGCGGGGGCGGCAGCGACGGCGGTACCGCTCAGCCCTCTCCGCCTCCCGCCGAGGCGCGGCGCCGCCCGCCCCGCGCTCAGCCCGCCGCGCCTGGGCCGCGCCGCCCGGGCCCGCCCCGCTCCGCTCCCCGCGCCACCCGGCGGCGGGCGAGGCGGCGCGGCCGAGACGGGCCCAGGCGGGCTCCGCCGCCCTGTCACGGCCGCGCCGAACCCCGCGGGACGCGCCGGGCCCGCACTCACCCCTTCATGGTGCGGCCGCGGCCTGGCCGGCACCGGCGTCCGTGCTGGCTGCGTGCAGGTGCGGGTGCGGCTCCGGCCTCTCCCTCCTCGGCCCGGGCAGCGCGGGCGGCTCAGCCTCCTCCTGCTCCCGCGCCCGCTCCACATGGGCCTCCGTCCGTCCGTCCGACTGCCCGCCCGCTTGCCGCCCCGCCCTCGTGACCCCTCACCTCACGCCGCGCGCGCCCCCGCCCGCCGCCTCGCCGGCATGACCCCGCACCCTCTCCTTCCCGCCGCGCACGCGCCGCACCCGCCCCTCGCCTGCCAGGGAAAGAGGGCGGGAGGAAAGGGAGGGGGTGGGGCGCCGCCGCCGCGCGGCACTCCCCGCGTGACTTGGAGGGGGGAGGTGGCGAGGTACGCAATAGTTACGCAGCGCCACGTGGTGCGGAGAGGCCAATCGCGCCGCTCGCTTTTCCTTGCTCGCGCGGGAGGCAGGAAGCAGCCTGGAAGGTGGGACGTAGGAGTAGGGTGAAGCTCTGCCCGGAACTGGGCGTGGAGACGCCGGTTTACGCCGGGCGCTTCCGGCGTGCCTCGCGGCGCATGCGCAAGGGGGCCGGCATCAGCTGATCCAGCGCTGGTGCCGCCGGACGGAGTGGGGTGTCGGGCGCAGCGGCCGCAGGTGAGGTGTCTCGGCTCCTTCACCCCTGCCCCTTTTGCTCCTTTCTCTCCCGAGGCGAGTCCGGCAGCTGCTCTTCCCTCTGCGCCGGGATGCGCGGGGGTGGGCGGGGGAATGTCGCCTCGCCCCGGCCGCTACCTGCCCGGGAGGGGTGGTGGTCTCCCCGCGGAGCCGCCCCTTGAGAGGGGGCGCGCGGGCCCCAGCAGTCGCCCCTCCTCCTCCTCCCCCATCGCGGAGTGGCTCGGCTTTGGGGGAGGGAGCGGTCGGGCCCGCAGAGCGCCCCGCGGAGCGGGTGTCCCCTGGGCGGCCGACCTTCACCTGCCGCCACGCCTGCCCGGGGCGCGGGAAGGGCAGAAGGCCGAGTCTGCCGCCTCTTGGGCTCCGGCCCACGCGCGTAGCGCCGCGTGTGCGTTGCCCGCACGGCGCCGTTCCCCGGCGGGAGAGCCAGCTGCCGGGGGCTGTGCTTTTCCAGCTCCCCTTTCTTAGGGGGAAAAGGCCCGGAGAGCAGAGCAGCCCCCTGAGTAGGGTTTCCCTGACTAAGAAACCTCCTGAGCGCCCTGACAGGAAGGTATCCCGGGCGTGTGCCGGCACCCGCTGTAAAGAGAAGTTGTGGCAGCGGCTGGTTCCCGAGCTGGGTCGCCCCACCATCTTGGATGGAACCGAATCTTTCCGTGCCTTGACCGTGGCCCTGCGGTGAGCGAGCCCGCAGCAAGATTATGGAACAGGAACGATGCTCCTGGCTTCTGGCTGCAGTAATCTTGTACAAGGGCCCCCCTGTTGTTTCACAGCTGAAAATACTGATGGCAAATCAAATGGTCCTCTTCCTATAGCCAGTGACAAAATCCTGATGAGGTGTGCCCAGCGCCACGCTTAGAATTCACTGAAAGGCAAGAAAGAAGTTTTACATGACTGGGTTCTGGATGGTACTGCACATGTTACATACAGCTGTGACTTTGAGGAATATGACATGTATCAAGTTCTACTCATTCAATGCCGTTACCTGAAATGATTTTTTTTCCTAAGATATTACTGGTTTCCCTCTTAGAATTTGCACTTCAGTTGAGAATAAAAGCAATTCGGTGATGGTTTTATTCATTGTAAGGGAATACTTCAGCAAAGTACACTGGCTACTTGATCTGGCATGGTATTTCAAATGCTAATATCACTTGGAGAGGTGGAAAAGGAGGAAACTGATGAAAGCGTGTTTGAGGTGGTTTATTAGCCCACCCTTTTGTAGCGCTTCAATGAGAATGTGCAGAGAGTAGGCTGGCATTTGCAAGTGAAAGTTTGGATAATTGAGGCAGGTCCTCAGTGTATCGGAAGCTGCTGTGTTTGTGCTGACTTTGACACTCTGCAGGTCTGCAACGACTCAATGTTGGCTTCTCAATACAGTACTTTTAAAGGCCTTTTCAATGCATAGCAAGCATACGTAATTAAGAGCAGCTACATTTTATTTTTCTGCTCAAGAATACATGAAGTGATATTGGTGTCTACAGGTCTTTGAACTACCAAAAAGTTTGCAGAATATTTTTGCTGTGCTTGTAGGTTTATTATGTCAAGTCTTGAAAACAGTTTTCATTACTTACGTGGTGGAAAAAACTCCCTCATATTCTGCAATTAGGGACAAAGCATGGCATTCAAAAATTATATATCACAATGGGCATTAACTTGAGAGGATGAGGAAGGAGAAATTAAGGCAATGCTGGAAAATGACTGCTGGTGTCTGCTGACTGTTCAAGTGGGGGTTGAAGTCTTGTGTTGCAATAGGAAACAGAGATCTTGTGTTACTGTAAACGCAGCCTTTCCATTTTCTAAATCAAGAACTATTTTCTACATATAGCACTAATATTAAAGTTCAACCTCAATTAGAGTTACATTACTTCAATACGTTAGCTTAAATTTAGATTTTATCTGGATCTAAGTATAGAGTAACTGCTGTATACTTCATTAATCCTGAGTCAAAGTTTGCAGCCTTCAGTGTGCTTCTGTTTAAATTTTTCCCCCAGTATGACTTTGTGCATTTATCTTCCAGGCACACATGGGTGCTGGTGTTAAACGTTGTCATCCAAAGTTGCTATAGACCAGCAGATCGCTAGATGATCTTGCTGGAGATAAGTTTAGAGGCACTGTGCTTCACCCTTTCAGTTTAGATCTAATACTGTATCTTTGAGTTCCTGAGCCCTGAAGATTCCTACCAATGTTTTCCCCTCGTGCTTTTGAGCTGCTTGTTTATGAACAAAATTTTTGTTCCTAAATGCACATATCTGTCCATTTAAAAACAGTAAGAGGATTACAGAATAGCCTAATTGATATCTTTGGTTACTCTGACACTAACCAAAAAGTGTTGCGTGCTATTGCTGGCCAAGTAGTAGTCACTCTTTCTTCTGGTCTCCATTTTATTTATTTATTAAACCTCCATTTCCTGGAACTTTCCTCCATGCTTTTATCCTTGGTTACAAAGAAAATTGGGGGATTTTAGACTTGGAAATTTTGAGGTATTGTTGAACAGTGGTATCCACATGATTTTTTTTTTTTTTTTTTGGAATGGAACAGTACCAAGGAAAACAGAGACTATCAACTGGAATATCATGCTTGTTCACTCTTACTCACCATCTTAAAGCATGTGACTTCTTTAGCCATCTAGCTGGACAGAGAGAAATAGGGACCTGCTCCAGGAGAGGAAGTGGAATGAATCTAAACTTCTCAATCTTTTTCCTGTACCAATTAAGCCAGTAATCACCTAAAGGTTCAGTGTGCAAAACTTGCTTAGACTGGATCGTCTGGTTGTCACTCTTATACTTTCTTTTATGTTCTGAAAAGGGTTTTTTGTTCTTTTTGTTGTGTTTGCTCCTTCCTCACCTTTGAAAGTGGACAGCTAAGCTTGTGCTAAATTTTTGGCTTAGGTCATATCTCCTGTGGATGAATTCTACAATCCCATAAATATTTTTTGTTTCGTTACTTTATTTTATCAATGCATTTATTTTTTCTGTGTTTGTCAAATTATCCCAAAGCTAAACACTCACACACACACACCCCTCCCCTTAGAAAGACTGACCATTTTGCTCCTAGTGCTTTCGACTTCTATTGTACAATGGCTATAACAACCTTTGCCTTAAAATTCTTTACTGAAAGAATTCACTTACTTGGAAAACCAGTCAGATGTACAAGGATAGATCCTGAAAGGCCTAGTCTAACTTACTTGGTGCTATCACTTCAGCAAATGGCAGATGAAGTTCAGTTTTGGCTGCTGAATTTGTTTTCCTGGTTCATCAGCCTGATTACTCTTCTGAGCACGTGTAACACTAACTTTCATTGTCACTGCTCACTCTCTTCAGAAATGTCTTGTCTGATGGGGACCTGATGCATGCGGTTCTGTAACACTGCCGCAGTTTACAGCATTTTGGAGAGTCTCTCCTGGGTGTCTTAAAATGTTCAAATCAGAAGTAATAAGGAAGTACTGAAACTAGTAAGGCAAGCGGCCACCATGGCCATGTTTTTATAGCACTGGGCTTTGAATTAGCTGCCTGACATCTAATTAATTATGAGAAAAATAATTTTGAAGACCTTTGCTACCCTGGTGGGCCAAGACTCACCCTGAACAGGTAAATGAACGAAAATGTCTGCCGAATACAGACTCGTTGCAGATGCAAATGTTTGAGAGAAGCAGAGTTTCTAGAAGGTGTCTCTGTAATGGAGTAGTCTTATCTTTGTCCTTCTTAATCAGTTGAAGAGGGTTCATATTGTAAGGATTGTTATGGCCAAGTTGAAATGCTGGCGTGCTGCAGAATTTCAGCTGACTAGCCTATCCAACTAACTCCTCCTGCCAGATACCATCCCAAGAAAAATGCCAAAATCTACGCTATGAAGATGCCATGTTCCCCCTTGCTGTGTCCTGTCTTTAGGGTGCTGTAAGCTGTGCTCACTTAATGATGTAGTTGTTGCTTAAGACTATGTAAAAGCTGGGAGGTCTGAATGTCTATAATGAGGGTCTGCATTCTGTGCCCTAAGCATGAAGAGCAGTCCTGTTGGGGGTTGTGATGGGAGAAGGCATTAGTTTTACAGAGAGAAAACTGTGCCTCTATTAGAATCATTGATTATAGCTGGACAAAAGATTTCAGGTACGCAGGCTTCCTTTAACAGCCTAAAGGATGATGTGGCTGGGTTTTTTTAATATTCTATCAAAGAAACGGCATCTTCCAGGTTCATTTAGTGGGACAGTCAATTGGTCCTTCTTAGTATTGCACTGTGCCATTATTTTGTTTATAACTATGAAAGTAATACCTTAAAAAGCATCTCTTCAGAAAAAAAATTAAAATGGTATTTCTGGCAAAATGCAGATAACATTAAAGCCTTCTAAAAAGGCAATTCTATTATGTGAATTTCCTCTAGATCATTGAAATCTTGAGGGTTTTGTTATTGTGAGATAAATTTTAATACTGTGCAATAAATTGCCTGCTATATACTCAGACAACTACCACACTATGTAGTTTAATCAATGTTTAAATTTAATGTTTGAGAGGCTCAGGCCATTCTAAACAAGCTGTAAATACTTCAGGTAATTGAACATAAAAATCTCCAAATGTGGCTTAACTTGCTTTAAAACATAAAGATGAAGTTTTCCATTACAGGAAAAATCAACCTCAACTTAATTTCCTTTTACTGGAATCCAATGCCAGTATGTATGTTCTGATACCAAGCTGGTGTTTCATTATACTGAAGTGTTCTAAAAATGTACTCCTATCTGCTGGGGTTATTAGATCTTTCTCAAAGACTTTAAAGCAAGCTTACTCCTGGTTCAGCTCTTCAAGCTAGTTGTGAAATACCTCACATAGTAAACTGAAAATTCCATAATATCCCAACTTTAAAGGCTGCTCTGAAAGTTAAATGAATAGATACTGAGCACAAGTTTGGAATAAGCATTTCATTTTAGCTGTCACATTTAGGGACAAGAGGTTAGGCAGCGGTGAGGCTGGTGGAGGAGCCAATGTGTTTTAATGAGCCCAAAATACTACTGTGTTTTTGCATGTAAAAGTGAGCCTGACCTACACATCTAGTGATAGGTGGGTTATGAAATGGCACACCTGGTGTCTGTTGAGGTAAGAATCTTCAGCTGTTCAGAAGTGGCTCTACTGAGCTGTTGTAAAGTTTGCTGCTCACAGCTTTGCATTCATCTCATCTTGATGCTTGTCATCTTAAAGGTTACAGCAACAAGAAGTATATCGAGTAACAATGCCAAATACCACAAAGAGTAGAGAGACTTTGATTCACTAACAGCAAGCCAGGGTGGATTTTAACTTTCCTGTAATATTAGCACGGTTAATGAAAAAGTTGCTCATCCGGAGGAAATGACTGAGCATTGCCCGGAGCAGATGGCTGCAGAACTGTTCAGCTGTGGCAGTTAGGTGACAGGATCAGGGTAAGAAAAGCAGGCCACTGTGGAACACAGAAATTAATATGGTATCAATGTTCTGTGTTACAGTCTGGACCTTGGTTGCATTAGATCCTTCTTTCGTGCAAAAGTCTGTAAAGCCAAAGAAAAGGGGTAGGCTGAAAGCCATGTCTCTCTTTGCAGTAGGACGCTTGCGAAGAACTCTTGCAAATAAGAAGTAAGGGGAAGGCTCCTCCATTTCCACCTCTAGACAGCCTGTGGAGAAGCCTGCCCAGAGGAAAAAAATAGTGTAGAAAACCCTATTATGGAAAACTCTGTAGCATATAACCAGTCAGCTGATAAAGACTCTTTTTATCATGTGAACAGTGTGGTTTTTCTCTAGTAACAGGAGTATTTTAGTTGATGGAACTAGCATCTTAGTAATTCTGGATAGAGCATGACAAGTGTGTTTGAAGTCAGGAGACCAGTTATCTACTGAGCTGATCAAATCTTCAGTGGGTCAAACCACTTACGCAGTGAATGCCTTGCCAGCCTTTCTATCCAGTTGCATTGCTGCTGCAAACTTCTTGGTCATGTTCAAACACAGCTTTTTTTCTAGCCCTCTTCTGGGGTAACTGAAGTAATCTCCCAAGCTTCTGAATAAAAGCTCAGGTGCTTGAACAGCAGTTTGTGGTGTTGGTACTTTTTGCATGAGTGGACTTCACACGCCATCTTTGTGGTAGAGAAGAGTCTGTTTAAATATTAAATATAAATATTTATAACTATATAAATAGCTATAAATATAGATATCTAGTGCTGGTTGCTTGAAGTAGCAGGCTTGTAGGTATTGGCATGCCTACAGTGTGTTTTGAGTAAGAAGGCAGAAGATGCTTGTGACAGACTTCAGAATTACCATGTTGTATTTTGCAGCCATTGTGTGCTGTGCTGACAGTGGCAACACAATTCTGTTTCCTACCTTCTTGAATGCACCTGGATTTACCTGTACATGTGCCGAGTAGCAAGCCTCATGTGAGAGGAATGGGCTTTATAGTACCCAAGAAAGAAGTTCCGTGAAAGATGAGTTGTCTTGTTATGGTTGCAGATGGATCCACAGTGTTCAGCTGAGCATCACTTAAGCAAGATTCACAGAATGACAAGGTTGGAAAAGACCTTTAAGATCAGAGTCCAACCGTTCCTGTCCTGTGCTAAACCATATCTCTGAGTACCTGATCTGCCCTTTTTTTAAACACATCCAGGGATGGTGACTCAACCCCCTCCCTGGGCAGCCTGTTCCAGGTCCTGACAACTCTTTCAGTGAAGAACTTTCTCCTAACATGTAACCTGACCCTGCCCTGGCACAGCTTTGTGCCATTTCCCCTTGTCCTATCTCCTGTCACCTGGCTGAAGAGACCATCTCCCACCTCTCTACAACCTCCTTTCAGGTAGTTGTAGGCAGTGATAGAGTCTCCCCTCAGCCTCCTCTTCTCCAGACTAAACATCCCCAGCTCCCTCAGCTGCTCCTCATGTGATTCACCCTCCAGCCACTTCACCAGCCTGGCTGCCCTTCTCTGGACGATTCCTGACCCATTGAGAGCAGAGGTGGCCACAAAGTGCCCTGTGGCAACCGAAATTGTATGAATAATTAAACAGAAGAATGAGTTTAAGAAACAATGATACTTCTAGCTCAGAACTTATGGTAAAAAGATTGGTATTATTAAATTCTCAATGCCTGTGTGAAGAGAAGACTAAGCCACATCATGGTGTTGAGCACAGAGGTGACTCCTGCCTTGTTTCTTTAGAGTCCAGATGATTCAAAATTGACAGGTGATACAGTAGAGAGCTGTGCTGCTGTACAGTCGCATCAACAGACTGGAAATACAGTCTGACAGGAGACTACAGTCTGACATGGAGACTGGCAAAGGGAAATGCCAAGTCCTGCACCTGGGAAGGAATAACCATACGCCCTGCTACAGACTGGGGGCTGACTGGCTGTGAAGTAGCTTTTGCAGAAAAGGACTAGAGGTCCAGGTGGATGCCAAGTTGAACACGAGCTGGTGATGCCCTTCTGGCAAGGCTGGTTAGCACTGTCCTGGGCTGCATTAGGAAGAATGCTGCCAGCAGGGTGAGGAAGGTGATTTTTTCTTTGCAGTAAGCACTGGGGAAACCGAATCTGGAGTGCTGTGTCTGGTTATGGGCCCTTCAGTAGAAGGAAGATGTGGACTTAATGGAGCAAGTCACACAGACTGTTAAAGGTTTGGAGCATCTTTCATGCAAGGAGAGTCCAAGAGAGCTGGCATTTGGAGTATGTAGCCTTGGGAAGAGAAGGCTCTGAGAATTCTTTTCTGAAGTATATAAATACCTAGTGGGAGGGAGCGAAGTAGATGGAGACAGACTCTTTCAGTGGAATCTGCTGAAATAACAGGATGCTTTGGGCATAAACTGAAATACAGGGAATTCCCTTTAAACATATGAAAATGCTTTTTACTGTAAGGGGGACTGAACATTGGAACAAGTTTGCCAGAGAGTTGTGGAGATCCTTGGAGGCAATCAAAACCTATCTGGACACAGCTCTGAGCAGCCTGCTCTAGCTTGCTTTGAGCAGGGGTTTGGAACTGGATTATTTCCAGAGGTGCCTTCCAGTCTCAGTGATTCTGCTGTTCAGTGACTGAGAAATCTAGTGTAACTTTCCCTGCTGTATTACGGTAAAACTATAATTCTCTGTAGTATAAGGGAGCAGATTTTCTGACAATACTACTTGGCTTCCCTTCCAAGTGGCCTGTGTAGATCGATAGGTGTGCTGTTCCTTCTGGGACAGTATCTCAGATTCTATATGTAGCAATGCTGGGTAACTTCTGCATTTTTCTAGTAACAGGCACCATCTTTTTTTTTTAATACTTCCTCTTAAAACTATCATCTGCTGGAAGGGGAAGTATAAACTGTCCAAGTTGCAGGAAGCATATGGCAGGGATTATCCTTTGAGGTTTTTGCACCATATCCTCATGTAGCCGGACGGTGGGACTTGTCACTGTATCGAAGTCTGCTCAGGTGAACTCAGTGAATGTTAGTAGTTTTGATTCTAAAGTAAGGCTTAAAATGCGTGTGGGTTTAAAGTAAGGTTTAAAATGTGTCCAGTGTGGGTTGTGGCCTTTGCTATCCTGTAATGTCTAGGTTTTTACTAAGAAGTGGAGGAGGGATTTTCTTTGGAAAACTCTGTATGCCTGTTAAGCTTTCCTGGACATTGAATGTAGGGGCTTATATTTTTACTCCATTTTTCTGCCTTAGGAAGTCAAAACACGTTAGTCTGTTTCAGTTATAGTAAAATCTATGACTTTGAACTGAAGTTACTTCAACAGTATGAATCCTAGCACTGGTGACTTATGAATGTAATGCTGCTGCTTCTGATTTGCTTTTCTTGCGCTACGTATTACAATTTCGGTTAGGGTATTTAGGCTTTTGTGCCAATTTGATGTGTTTCTAATCCTAGAACTTGCAGAAGTAGTCTTGAGAAGTTGTGAAGGCTGCAGGGAACTCGACTCACGTGGCTTCTTGAGGGAGGACCCACATAGCTGCTTGTCTTGCATACAACATACGGGACAAATGATTCTAGCAGCTGTCACTCAAGGTGGTCCATCAGCCTGCTTCTCAGAGGTGTTGGATGTTGTGCAGTTGCACTCCCCATCAGTGAAGGGATTCTCAAGTAGCAGAAGTGAGCCCATAAAACTCTGCTCTGACAAGAATCAATACCTGTTCTACACAGGCGAGCAATTAGTATTGCGGTGTCTTCAGTGTGGTCCCTGTGCAGCCTGCTGTTAAACGGTTGTTCTGTTAAGCTCTTCTCAAACAGAGTAGGCACTGACATCCATGTGTTACACTGGTATGTAAACTGATTCCAGCAGAAAGCAGGCATCTCTGGAGGATTTTTGTGTAGTAGCATGTACCACTTGGGACATGATGATTATTGGCTTTGTAGTATGTCCTTAATACGCATGCCAAAGGCTTCTTTTAATTTATCCTGCTCGGCCCCGTGCAGTAAGGAGGGCACAGATGGGAGTTCAGCTGGGCTCTAGGTAGCTTGCTTTGCTATTGCGGCATTCCTCGGTGCTGGTGGGAGAGAGAGAGAGAGACTGATGACTCATCAAGTCAGGTGGTTATGCCTCTGCTGTGTGTCAGAAATTTCTTTCCCCTCTGCAGCAGGCTTTCTCATCCCTCTGTGTAGGGGCACTAGAAGGACAATTATTTTATAAGTGGTGGTGCCTAACTGCTGAATTCTGGCTTTGCTTCATTGGGCCTGTGGATTTTTGGTCCTCCCTGTTTCTGCAAAATAAGGTAAGAATCTGTATTTATGTGATAAAATAGCTGTGGATTTTCTTCCTTGCTCTAAGAAGGCTTCTTCTAAACATCTCAGTTTTTAATAGATGTTTGTGGTAAGGCAGTTCATAGTCTAAGTTCTGTGACTGATAAAAATGTTTGAAGTAAAAACAAGGAACTATAATAGAAAACAGGTTTCTCCGGCATTGAGAGCAGGATAGTTATGTTTTTTGGGGGTACTGTGTAGCCAAATTGCTGTGCTGGGGAGAAATAAAGATAGAAAACTCAGGTCATTGGCTCTTCCTTGTTTAATTATGACTATAAAATTACGCTAATAAATCACCTTTCACTCAGAGGTGGTTCTGCAGCAAGTAATACTTTGATTTCTGGCACTGTTAGGCAGAGTATGACCATGTTGGAGCTTAAAAGCATGTTAAACAGTTCGACAATTGGTTGTAAAAATGAGGAAGATTCCTGATTATATGTTGTGAAGGATAAAAGATGCATCTTTGCTCATAAGGGAATTAAAATTAAGCTAATAACCTGTGTAGGTGTTCTAATGGATTTTTGGAGGAGCAGATTGCATGTAGTGCCTGTACTGGCAAGAGGCCTGTGAAAGGCAGTAGGAACTCAGTAGATTTCTAAATGGCTAGCCACCATGGCTTCTGGGGTAAGTACGTACCCTCTGCACCCATGCGATGCCGTGTTTAGCAAATCCTGATGTGCTTTAGGGAATTTCATTCTATCCAAGTACTAAAAATGGAGGTGTTTAACAATGTAGGTAGGTAAATCAACATTTCTGCCCTCAAGGGCTTTTCCATCTAAAATGAAAATCTGAAGTGCTAATATGAAAGCATAAGGAAACTATGCAGAGGTAAATAATAGCTTCCCCCCCATAATTTGTGTTCAGTGTTAATGGATATGCAACCCTTTGTTCAGGCATTGGAATAGGCTGCCTGGAGAGGTGGTGGAGTCACCATCCTTGGAGGTGTTCTAAAAACATTTAGATGTGGCCCTCCAGGACATGGTTTAGTTGACGTGGTATTGGACACATGGTTGGACTTGATGATCCTAGTGGTCTTTTCCAACCTCAAAGATTTGATGATTCTATGCAAAAAAGTCAGTTTGGCTGGGTGAGCACTGGCTTTTTAGACTGTACTTTGTTGAGAGATGTATAGGAGTTGGAACAAAGAATGGTGAGAAAGAGTTCATCGCATCTTTTACACTTGAAATAGTTATTAGGTGTGTGTCTAAAAGCAGGTGGTGCAGATGCTGAAGATCAGGACAAAGACAGGGCTTATTGGCATCATACCTAGGTGGGCTAGCAGAGGAATCCCATTCTGTCCTAGTTGGCTTGGCCAGTAGGTGGGGAAGGTGACTGGGAAGAGAGGGAGTAGAGCAGCCACAGGAACAAGAGGGACAGGTGCTAGGCATCAAGATGTTTGAGTTTTAATTGCAGAATGACTGAGGTTATTTGCCTCCCTGAATAACAGAAAGTTGCTTCAAGTGGCAGTCAGCTGACCTGTAGGTTTTGGATATGTAGAAAAATTAATTTGAATTGAAAGTGACCGGTGTTCTCCCCTGCCTTCATAAATTGACCCTTTCGTACAGGGCCCTGTACTAATTGCCAAGCAGCATCATTAATTCAGCTGTGATAATTTAGTTTAGCTTGCTCTTTCTTGTGCTTCTATGGAAGACTTTGACAGCAGGTCTCTAGAGTGAGATTTATGTGACCAGCTGTTTTTTTTTAAATTTGAACAATAATTGTGCTTGCGTTTTGCAATGGTTTAATTGTTAAAAGCAAAAAAAAAAAAAAAAGGTAGTTATGTTAGTCTGATTAGAACCAGCTCTTACCAGCTGCTCAGGAACTGCAGCTTGCCTTGCAAGGGCCTCCTCCCCAGTGCCATTTGTCAGAGGAGACTTTAAGAGATAAGCAGTGAAATTAAAATTCTCTTCTGGGCCTCAACAACAAGCTGGTTAAAGGATAAGCTATTGTTATGGAGAATAGAGGGATCTAGCTGATACCTGACTTAACTGCTCTCAGGCTGGAAGGCTAGCAGTTCCACTCCAGGCTGGTGGTGACTGAGTCATGATCAACTGTTGGGGTGGCTGGTGTGAAATGAATCAGTGGTAGCCATGTTACACAATCCACTCCAGCGAGACAGGGAGCCTGGAAGACACTATTCATTCAAGATGGATAGCGGATTGGAATCACTCGAGATCCTCTTCATACAGAACAGAAACACAGATTTAAAACATTTCAATTGTTAAAGAGACTGGGGGGAGGGGAGGGGGAGTGAAGGATTTATAGTATAGTATTAGAAAGCTGGGAAACAGTCACAAGGTTTTTAAGAACAGCAAATGTCAGCTACCTACTGCTCCTGAACAAGAGGCAGGAAAGAGTCCTGTAACAGCCGCCAGAGGGTTGGCAGTGTAGTTGTTGTCTCCCTCCTTGTACAGGGGGCAGCTTTTCATGCCTGAGTACGTGTCTGTGTTTGCTGCCTTTCAGAATGTGCTGGGTTACATGAAGCTGCTTCGAAGGACTGTGGGTGTCAACAGGTGCCTCACAGGGTCCGTGTCACTGAACCATAGGCCTCAGCAGGATAGGCCCCCTTGGTATGCAGGGAGCGTTGTATGCTGGGGCTGCCATACCGCTCCTTTCACCAGTGCTGTGTCATAAGTATGTCAATACAGTAGAAATGGGTAGCGAGTTGCCTTACAGTTCTCTAACACTGATTGGTTTCCAAGGTAACGTGAAGCATGGTAAGGGCTGACAATGCAAAACCATTAAATACTCGTATAGGTAGCAGGACAGCCCAGCTGTCAGATTACAGGTCAAATGGGGATCAAGGAGGTGTGTTTCTAAAACAGCTTTTCCCATGTCTGTTTATATTCTCTAACACTTACTGACAAGGTATGTCAGTGTTGCAGGTTGGATTTTTTTGGCCATTATTCAGCACAATTCTATAATGCCTCACAGGTTTCATTCACAGGTCTCAGGTTTTAGGCAGCAAAGCCTGCATAATATCTAGCTGTGAAGCTTACAGAGAGGACTTGGGTGTTTGTTTCCTGTTTGTGAAAATGTATGTTTCTTCTGAATGCTCTGCTTCAGCAGCTTGATATATCAAAAATAGAATGTTCACCATTAGTGTATGTAGTGTTGCATTTTGGAAACTGGTGGCAGTAAAGCAGCCCCAGAACATTCTCTTCATCTGACTTGTAGCCTGCACATCACTCAGAATCGTGGAAAACTCCATGTTTTGATGGAAGGTAGGCAAAATGTGGGAGACAGAAGAGATTCTTCATAACTGAAGTATTCTGTTATTTTGACTGGAATTAGTCCAGTTGTGTTATGGCTTGTTTGGAGTGTAACTGTTGTATTAAGCGGTGTTCTGTGGCTGTATTAGGGAGTGATGTTCCACCCCTGTGTTTCTGCAGTAGGGGATGTTAGCTCTTTGGTTTCTTTAAATGAGTTACTACCTAACTTTTTGTAGCTTTAAAAGTCAGTGTGGTTAAGGTGCTTCAGGCTATATGAGTTCAGAATTCTTCAGAATTCTAACTGGAAAGAAGTAGAGAGCAGAGGGGAGGAAGAGAGGTATTTATTAAATGTGTGTATTCTTCAAAACTTTTTTCTTCATTCTCTACAGGTGAACAGGCAAAATGGACTTCTCCAAGCTACCCAAAATTCGTGATGAAGACAGAGAAGCTTTTGTTGGCTATGTCCATGGAGTCTCAGGACCTGGTAAGTATTCTCTTGTAAAGTAAATAATAGGTTCTGTTTCATCTACTGTCTTGTTAATCATGTTCACTTGGAAGTGAAGCAGAGAGGTACACTAGAGCTCTGGGTGGGGCTTTTTCTCTTTTTTTGCAGGGAAGGCTTTAAGAAGGATCACTGACTTGGTCTGATAAATGTTAAGAAATACACAAATGGTGTTTCTGCTAATTAACCTTATTTAAAGATGCAGTGAGCAGAAGTAGCCTGACTTAAAAAAAAAAAAAAGGTAGTAAACTTTCTGGAAAGGTGCTTGGTCAGAAAGCTGTAGGCCCACACCTTCTCTAAAAGGGTGTGAGATGCGTAGTCTGTTCTTGCTGAGATGCAATTTAGCCCTGTGCTCCCCAGAATACTCATTCCCTGGCCAGTGTCAGTCCGTTCTGTGTTACTGCACCGTGGGCTGGAAGAATTGAGCAAGGAGCTGTAAGGAAGGTGGCAGTGTGAGGAGGGTTCTTCCACCTTCATCATCAGCTTCAATAGTTTCTTTAGGCTCTAACAGCTTTTGAATGCGTGCGGACTGTACTGCCTTTTCTGTCCTGACCTGTTTCCCCCCATTCTCTTCAAGAGACAAGGAGAGGATGGGAATGTGAGAACAGAAGAATAGCACGTGTTTTTGTTAGCGCTGCTTATCTGATGAATAAGAATCTCCCTTGGCTCATGTCTACCTAAATAAATGCCTGTTCTTTAACTGCCGATTCCTTCACTCCAGAAGTGATGCTTAAAAACAATTTTAAACTGATAACAGCTTTCTTTCATAAGAAGCAGAAAATTATTCTTGGGGTGTAAATACACCAACTCTGTGTGCAAGATTTGATATTAGAACGTGAAACATGATACATTTTGTCCTAAAGCAGCTAAGTCTCTTGTGTGTCCTGCTGAAATCTAACTCTGAACATGCTATAGAACAGCCTTCATCTGCTGAAGGGTAATTTAAGTGCCCTAAAATATACATCACTTTTCTACAAAGCATAACATCAAAATAATGTTTCCTTAAAGGCTTGGTAAGCATCTGCTACTATAGATACAAGGGTATATATTGCCTTCAGCAGACCCCTTGGCTCGATCTATACATGGGAATAGTTTATTAGCTTAGCTTGGATGCCTCCAAGGTAAACTGAAGCCAGAGCAGCTTGAAAATGCTGGTCCACAACCACAGGTTTATGTAACTGCCAGGTGAGCTTTTGCTATTTTCTCATATGTTTTTAATATAATCCTGTGGGAATGTGGCCAAGCCAACTGAAAGGGATAAGTCCCTATGTAAGATGTCTGTCAAAGTTCCCTGTGTCTCTAAAACACAAAACATTCACCATATGTCAAGATAGATAAGAGAAATTAGGGTGTGAATTGTCTGAACAAGTGCATTCTGATAGTGTCCCCTTACTGACCATAAATGAGCAGTGTGAAAAAGTATAGGGAAACCTTTGGCTTTTAAACTGGGAACGTCAGGATTTGTGGCGGCCGAGTCAGGCCTTTTGTGAAATCAGCAGCGTGTTTCTGATGTGGGTGAATACCAGGCTTGTGCTGTGCAAGTCCTTACAACTTCTGATGAGTGAATCTTCTGAGCTGCAGGCAAAATACTCACCCACGTGTCTGTTTTCTGCAGTGGTCACGGCGTGCAACATGGCAGGTGCCGCTATGTACGAGCTGGTACGAGTAGGCCACAGCGAACTGGTGGGGGAGATTATCCGACTGGAAGGTGATTTGGCAACTGTCCAGGTGTATGAAGAAACCTGTATCCTTTTTGTTGATCCCTCTGGGCCTGCCAGACTGCGAGGTCCAGAAAATGGTGGTGATTAGGGTGGAGGAAATGAACAAAGCTGATTGGGACTGGTGCTTGGTGCAGAACAGATGTTTCTGCCTGCCAGCATCGGAGGTACATCTTCTGTGAATTCTGGTGGTTTTGAGGTGAATCTTGCTTGGCTCTGTACTGAGCAGAACTTATTTTCTGTGGAAATAAAATAATTAGTATCTTAGAATTTTAGTTAACTTAAAATATTGACAAATGTCAACTACTGAGCAGTATTTGTCTTTTTTTTTTCTTTATTTTCCCCTTTGCTTTTGAAAACTATGTTGGTATAATAGGGCATAGACTGGGCAACTTTATATTGGAGAGGAGGGAAATAATGCTGGTCTTAGGCAAACTCCCTTTAATATTAGACTGCTGTCATAAAGGCTGTGCAAGGCTCAAGGTCAGAACAGTCCTGCACTGTAGCAAATTCTGAAGTAAAAAATTTTATGTTTCATAGCATTGACTGATTTTAACGGTCAAGCCTGTTTTCTAGGTTTGAAGATTTACCAGTAAACTCAGCCACACAGTTGACTTACTCTGCTTTATAATCATTAGTTTATTTACCACTACTTAGCCTCTGGAGGATGAGTAACTTTGTTGCTTTAGCAGTTTGGGCTTGAGTTTAGTGTAAAGTCTACCTGCTTCTTAAACAATTATGTGTAACATAGTAATAAAAATATTACCTTAAAGTCAGAAATGTGGTTTAAGGCTACCATGTTATGAATGAGATGCCTGCTGCCCTGTTTCTTTCCCTTTCTCTGAATAAACATTTCCTCAGCAAATCTTCAGCTGGTGTCTCTGTAGGAGATCCTGTGCTCCGTACCGGCAAACCCCTGTCAGTGGAACTGGGGCCTGGCATTATGGGGGCTATTTTTGACGGTATCCAGAGGCCCCTCTCAGACATCAGTACTCTGACCAAAAGTATCTATATTCCTAGAGGTGTCAATGTGTCAGCTCTAAGCAGAGATGTGAAATGGGACTTCACACCTTCTAAAAATCTGCGGGTAGGTTCTGACAAACCTGTCCTCCCCTCTTGCTCTTCAACCCCCGGATCTTGGAGCTGCAGCAGAATGCCAGGGCTGTAACTGCTGGGACCAATGGTTAATCCTGTATTAAGTTTGTGAAAAGGGGTGCTAGGAAGCAGTAGTGATGTATGAGACAGGCTAGAGATCACCAAAACTTACTTGATGTGACTTACTATGTGTTGCTGCATATGAGAAACTTGCAAAGCTTTAATGTATTTACAAAACTGTAAAGAGCTTAGTGGAATTGAACTAAGCATTAGCAGGTGTCACCTGAGCAAAAAGAATAGCTGCAGCACACATTTTGCTAATGGTGAAGATAGCTGGAAAATGTCACTGCTTTAGCCCTTGGCATCACCTCTTTTTCCAGCCCTGCAGGTTTGAATATATGCTGTTCTTTCTACTTAGCATGTTAAGCTGAGATGCATAAAAGAAATGAGGAAAATTCCCTGCATCAGTCAGTAATTGCTACTGTCTGTCCTCTGAAAGGCGTCTGAACCCAGATAGTGTTGCTAGAGATGTGCTCTTAGTGTAATGATTTATGTAAATGGGCTAGTGTGCTGTAACCACGCATTTAGAAAGGGAATTATCACATTGCTAGACTTAATAGCTATTGTTATTTTACACTGCTCTTTGTCGAGGTGCTTTTTAAAAACTGGAGTTCTCACTTATGACTAATAGGTGTGCTCTGATTTTAGGTTGGGAGCCACATCACTGGTGGAGATATTTATGGTGTGGTGAATGAAAACTCTCTTATCAAACACAAAATCATGCTGCCTCCACGGAACAGGGGTACAGTTACATACGTTGCTCCGCCGGGAAACTATGACACTTCAGTAAGTCCCCCAAAGAGTCCATGCCTGTGTCATGAGGCTGATGTACTCTTTCTCTTCTGCATGGTGCCAGCTAAAAGGTTTTGCTAGTAACAGTTTGAGGAAATGGTGACTTCTGCTACCCTGCCTGCAGGGTTTACATGATTATCTTGTGCAGTTACTTTCTAAGTATATGGCTTCCCAATGGCACTTCAGTGTGGCATGTTTGCTGACTTCTGTGATGATTCACAGTATCTTATGACTATGTAAAATTCAGTTGCTCTTCAAAAGCATATTTTTACTTGAAGCTTCACCTTACACTTTTTTCCCCAGTAGTGTAGTAAGTATGGGAAAGAGCCTTCCCTTGACAGGGGTTGATAGCGTGTTGAGGTACTGAGAAATCTCTGGTGGTATGAAGACATACCCGTGCAAAGCAGTTGAGATGAGAATGTGCATGCTGGTCCAGCGTGCAGCTGTTTGCTTACTTCAGTTGTGCTCTCTGTTAGGATGTTGTCTTGGAGCTGGAGTTTGAAGGTGTGAAGGAGAAGTTCACGATGGTTCAGGTTTGGCCTGTGCGTCAAGTCCGTCCTGTTACCGAGAAGCTACCAGCCAATCATCCTCTACTAACTGGCCAGCGGGTCCTGGATGCCCTCTTCCCGTAAGTGCTACCTCTTATTTTCTAGTATGTAAAAGTCTCTCTCTTTGGAGGGAAGTGGAAGGATGAGGCCTTAATTATTACAATATTTTTTTAAAATAAGGGCAAAACAAAAAGACTCCATCCATCCACTATGTATCACAGTGTAATCTCCAAAAATATTTAGTTGAATTCCTCGTATTTCTGTACTTGGCTGGAGTAGAAAAAGGAGGATTGGTTTAATAAGATAGCTTTTGTGCATTAATCTAGAAGAGAATGGACAAGCATAAATTTAACATAATTATGCCAAATCTGAAGAAAGGCTAGAATATTCCCACTTGATACCTCCATTTCAACACAAGTGGAATATCATTCCACGTTCTTGAGGATATATGGTTCCAAATGATTTTGGGGTCACCACTTACAAAAACTGTTGCACCTACCTATAAAGCAAAGTGCTTATTTAAGGAGTTAACTTCTAAGGCACTGAATTAGTAACATTGGCCCTAAAATATTCTGCTGCTTATTCTTACAATGCATAGCTAAGTACAGTTGTTCTTCTCTAAGCATTTGCATTCCATTGGTACTTCCAGGTGTGAAAATTGCTGTCTTTAAAGACTGAAAGTCTAGCTGTTGTACAAGCATAACTCATGTACTTCAGGGGCAGTAGAAGAAAAGGATAGTTTATTCCCTCAGTCTTTTGGTTTCATGAAATAGCTTCTCATCCAGAGCTGAATGTGACTCTTGCTGCTCTGCATTTAATTGAGAAGTTTTATTGGAAAACATATTCTAAGATGGGAAAGAGCTGGTTTTGAATTCCTTGCAAATCAGAGTCCTTTTTCTTTACTCAGGTGTGTACAAGGGGGTACAACAGCGATTCCTGGGGCATTCGGTTGTGGGAAGACGGTGATCTCGCAGTCTCTCTCAAAATACTCCAATAGTGATGTCATCATTTATGTAGGCTGTGGAGAACGAGGAAATGAAATGTCTGAAGTACTGAGAGACTTCCCTGAGGTTAGTATGGAGAAATCCTGGAGAATAAACCTTCTTGAGAAGCCTTGCTACTGTACTGGTGGTGTAACTGAATAAAATACCATGTTGGTAGAGCGACCTGATATCTTCTTGCTTCCCTGCTGTAAGTTCTGGCTGTAGTAGCACAAATCCCTTTTTGGCTCATTCAAGAATAATTTCAGTGGCCCCTCAATAGCCATTTGGACTAGTTTTTGGGTGTGCCTTCTAACCTGTTTAAAACAGAAATGAATGCCAGAGCGTGTATTCAGTACAGTTATAATCACCTTACCTTTCACTGGTAACATCTCTAACTTTTCTAACTTAATGGCAAAACTATATTTGCAGGGTGCTGATACTAACAGTTACCAGACATTAATTTGCCAAGTTAGACATTGTGATACCCTCTGAAGGAATGAAAAAATGCCTGTATAAAAAACCACAAACAACAAAGTGCAACAGGTTTACTAATCCTTCTACCTGATGTTATATGTTAGTGGTTTGGTTGTGGCACAGTCTCTGTAAAATATGGAAAAGAAGCCAGATAGTCTGGCCTGTTAAGTTGAAACTCTTCTGTCAAAAATAAGGGGTAGTAAAAGGCTTGGGTGTGTTGATTGGTCACAAGATGAGAAGAATCAAGCTGAGGTGGCCATGAAAATGGTGAACCCCAGGGTATTTGTAAAGAGAGTTCTGCACAAATGTCAGGATTGAAGTTCTGTTGTTCAGGTGCTTGTGTGGCTTCATTGGGGTTATGTATGTGGCTTTATGTCCAGTTGTCAAAAATGAACTTGGATTGATGTAGACGGGGGGCAGGGGTGGAGCTCTTTTTGATTCCTGATGGATGTATGACAGGATGCTAAGGTTTTTGGCTCTTCCAGCCTATTAAGCTGAGAAAGGATAATGTACTTCTTGGCGCAGTGGATTTATTCTTACTCATTTGGATGGAATTAGCAGGGAATTGCCAGTTGCAGATGATGAGATGGGGCTGAGACACGTATGTTAGAGTTAAGCTGTATGCAGTCTGGAAGGCAAACCAGCATGTATCCTGAGATCTCAGATTGACTCTCTGCTCTTGGTACAGTAGCTGTGAGAGTATCCTGATACAAGGCAAATAATACAATAAACAAAAACAACAAAAAAGCACCCCTTGCTAGTTACCTTTTTTTCTTTTCTTGCTTTTTAGTTAACAATGGAAGTTGATGGCAAGGTAGAAAGTATCATGAAGAGAACAGCTCTGGTAGCAAATACCTCCAACATGCCTGTGGCTGCCAGAGAAGCCTCTATCTACACCGGTAAGATTTCTAGGAGGCTGGGAAAGGCTATGTGTGTAGATCAAGCCATCATGCTCCAGTACTTTCAGTTCCTGAGATGGTCAGTACCAATAAACTTGTGCAGTTTCGGAAGCCAACCCTTTCGGGCCTTGCCTGCATGAAGTCCTAGTATTTTAAGTGAATTTGGCTTGCTTGTATATAATAACAATTTCTGAATATTGAATAAATTTTCCTTGCAAGGTGAACTTGCTGTAGCAGCTCTCATGTAGTTTTTCTCAGTGTGTTGATTATGTATGCTTCTGTTTGTGAATAGATTTTTGCTGACAAGCACAGGCACTTAATTGGCAGTGATAGTACTCTCTAAGTTGGCAGACTGGTCGTCTTACCTTTGCAGTCTTTTAGAGGTTGGTTTGGGGGTTTTTTTTAATTCTCTTTTATGAAAAGCTGTCAAGTAATTAAGATAAAATATGACCTTTTCTCACTTATATTCTGTTGGAAAGGGTAGGAGATGTTTTACAGTAAGAGGAGGCATGGCTCATGGCTTCAGTGAGGGAGAGAGTAGCATCAGTGATATTGCTGTGCCTCTTTAAAGAATTACATGGGAATGTAAAATGAGTTAGTGCTTCATAAGCAAAAATGGGGAGAATGAGAAGAAATTTTACAGGAAGACAGCAAGGACATTTCCATCAAAATGTAAGCTTAATTAATTTGGCTTCTTTGCATCTTAGTGACAAGATACAAGTGTAGAATTCCTTTCTGAACTGTACCCTGCAGCACACTGTTGTCTTTGTTCTAGGAATCACCCTGTCGGAGTATTTCCGGGACATGGGCTACCACGTCAGCATGATGGCAGACTCTACTTCCCGGTGGGCTGAGGCCCTCAGAGAAATCTCAGGGCGACTGGCTGAAATGCCAGCCGGTGAGTAGCCTTTTCTCAGTCTAGTCCTGTAAATGCATCCTTTAAGCTCCAAGCCTTTGACTGGATTTCTGTGTGTTGGTGCTTGCAGACAGTGGTTACCCAGCCTACCTTGGTGCCCGCCTGGCCTCTTTCTACGAGCGAGCTGGCAGAGTGAAGTGTCTGGGAAATCCTGAAAGGGAAGGCAGCGTCAGCATTGTTGGAGCGTGAGTGTTGCATTTCTCTGCTTTGTGTTGGCTGCAGTTCTTCCTCTGTTCTTGTCTATCAAAGTACCTGTTTTTCAGACAAAAAGAAGGTCTTGTTGCTCTGCACAGCTGCAGAACTAAAACTATGTGAATGAGTAGGTAGATATTTAATCTCTGTTCACACAGAGCTGCTGTGAAATTGTGTGTGGGGGCAGAAAGAATGAATGTGGACAGGTAGTTCTATGAGAGGGGGAATCACAGTCACTTGCAACAGAGCAAATGGCTCAAGGAAGAATGCTAAGAGCTGTCACTGGGAAGTATGCCAACCCATGCTCAGCAGAAAAGAAAGAGCAGTTAGAGCAGCAGTGTGTGTGCTTGGGGGCATAATGAATAGTGATTCCCTTGCTTTGATAGACGTACAGCATATCTCGAGCTGAAATGGGCTGTGCAGAGCATGTTGTGCTCCCTAGATGTTCTTCTAGGCTATATTGATTTGTATATCATACTGTGGGCAAAGTGAATTTCCCCTCTCCCCACCGTGTCTTCAGGAGAACCTCTAGCATCTGCAAGAACACCTAGAGTCCATTCTTGGCACATGCATACACAAATGCATTGTGCTTTTGAGGTTGGGAGATTATTATTTTTTTTTTTAGTTTCTGAGAAAGCATGTGTTATGGTGTCAGCCCCAAATGAAGTTAGTGGTTATTGTATAGGTGAGTATCTGCAATAATTTCAAATTGAGATAGTGTTTTCTGTAAAATAATCACGGCACCATCTTTTGTGGTGTCCTAGCAGCACACTTGCACAATCTGTTCTGGTTGAGATAGGCTTGATAATCCAAGCTGGGCTGAAATCATACCTTCCTACTGTCAGTCAGTCATAGCTATAACTACTTCATGGTTATGCTTGATACTACACCTGTGTGGGTATGCATCAAATGCTGCCTGCAGTAGGAACTTGCAATCTGTTACTTCAAGTTGTGTTATTTTTCAGGTTTCTTTGATCACAGAGCTGTGCAGTCATACGGTCACTACTTCAGTTAAAACTGTGAAAGCAATTCTGATAACTTCTCCTTATCTCTTCCTGCACAGTGTCTCTCCCCCAGGTGGTGACTTCTCTGATCCTGTCACATCTGCTACTCTGGGCATTGTTCAGGTACGTCCCACAACGCTGCTGTCCCCTTTGGTAGACCTGAAATGATTGTGCTTCAGCACACTTGTGTTGGTGGTTGAGGGTGTGAGAGCTTTGACACAGGCAGCTTTCTAGGGTGCTCTGGAAAACGTTCCAGTGTTGCAAAAGGTGACCTTATGAGATGGTCTCTGAACTGATGTGTTTGAGATCTCTTTGGAAGAGAGAGCAAAGGTAGCAATTCCTTCCACTGCTGACTTTTCAGGAATATCCATGTACTTCCTAATTGCTGCCCTTTAGCTGTGTTTCGAATAGGGCCTCTCTCAGCTCAGTGAACTGCCCTTAATGGGTGCAGTAAAACCACAGAATAATCCCTAGGGCAGCTGATTAGAAAAAGAACGTCTTGCAACTGGTTGTAGCCCTGGTTTGGGTAAAGGAATTACATCATTCTCCTAAGAGAAACTGGCTGTGCATGGCTTGGACTGGTGTATGCTTTTCTTGGTAAAAAACCTGTCTGGATGGCTGGGCCTAAAGGGTTATGGGGAATGGAGTTAATTCTAGTTGGTGGCTGGTCACAAGTGGTGTTCCCCAGGGCTCATTGCTGGGGCCAGTTCTCCTTAATATCTTCATCAGTGATCTGCATGAGAGGATCAAGTGCACTCTCAGTCAGTTTGCAGACAATGAAGGAGTTGTTGATCTGCTTGAGGATGGGAAGGGTCTACAGAGGTGTCTGGACCGACTGGATTGATGTGATGGGCCAACTGTATGAGGTTCATCAAGGCCAGGTCACGGCAACCCCGTGCAACACTACAGGCCTGGGGAAGGGTGGCTGGAAAGCTGCCCAGCAGAAAGGACCTGGGGGTGTTGGTCAGCAGCCAGATGAATGAGCCAGCAGTGTGGCCAGGAAGGCCAACAGCACCCTGGCCTGTATCAGCAATAGTGTGGCCAGCGGGACTAGGGAAGTGATCATGACTCTGTGCTCGGCACTGGTGAGGCTGCACCTTGAGTGTTCTGTTCAGTTTTGAGCCCCTCACTATCAGAAGGACATTGAGGTGCTGGAGTGTGTCCAAAAAAGGGCAATAAAGCTGGTGAAGGGTCTAGAGCACAGGTCTTATGAGGAGCAGCTGAGGGAACTGGGGTGGTTCAGCCTGAAGAAAAGGACTCTGAGGGGGAGACCTTATTGCTCTCTACCACTACTTGAAAGGAGGTTGTAGTCAGGTGTTTGTGGGTCTCTTCTCCCAAATAACAAACAATAGGACAAGAGGGAATGGCCTCAAATAGCACCAGGAGAGGTTTAGACTGGGTATTGGGAAACAATGTCTTCACTGACAGGGTTGTCAAACCCTGGAACAGGCTGCCCAGCGAAGTGGTTGAGTCACCATCCCTGGAGGTGTGTAAAAGACGTGTTGATCGCAGAATTGTAGGGGCTGGAAGGGACCTTGGGAGTTCATCAGGTCCAACCCCCGATGTGGTGCTTAAGGACAGGGTTTAATGGTGGACCTGGCAGTGCAATGTTAAGGGTTGGACTTCATGGTCTTAAGGGTTTTCTTCAACCTAAACAGTTGTATGATTCTATCTTAGGTCAACACTTAATTAGACTTCAGCTGACTTCTCCCTCATGAGGAGTCTCAAGCTGAGTAAGTCTGAACTCATCTTAAGTTGCATCACTTGTTGAGAAATGTATCTGTGAGAGTCACTGCTATTGTTAAATTAACATAAGGAAGGGTTTCTCTTTCTTGTCTAGGCTTTGGTTTGTGATGGCCGTTGCCTTATTCTGTTTGCTCAAACTTGCTTTCAGTATCAGTGGTGGTGTGGGGTTTTTTTAATTGCCTTCAATTATTTTGGTTCTGCTTTGGTTTGGAGCAATGATTGACCTTTCTGGCTTCTGACAGGTTTTCTGGGGTCTGGATAAGAAGCTGGCACAGCGCAAGCACTTCCCCTCTGTCAACTGGCTGATCAGCTACAGCAAATACACGCGTGCTCTGGATGAGTACTACGATAAGCATTTCACAGAGTTTGTCCCTCTAAGGACAAAGGCCAAAGAGATCCTGCAGGAGGAGGAGGACCTTGCAGAGATTGTGCAGCTTGTGGGGAAGGTGAGTGACCAGCTGTGAGGAAGCGGGGTGCCATCTTCTCTTTCCTCCCTTCTGGTGCCGTAGAACAGACTCGACGGATGCTGCATTGTGCAAAAAACATTTTAAAAAGGCAAATGGTCACTGGGAGACATGAGACTTTCCTGCACCCAGCTCTTCCTTACTTCAACTTTCTTGCACGTTGTTTAACTTCTAATAACAAATACATTCTTAGTATTTTCCAACCCTGGCTTGATGCTACTGTTCTCATGCAAACTAGATTGCCGGGCATCTAGTGCTGGAGTTAAGAGACTTCACTTGCTTCGGTGTTCTAGTTCTGCTGAAAGTGCCCTTTGTTGCAGCTTACAGTAGGATTCCTTTAGGTGTAATCTTTGTAAGGGAAAAGATGCAAACTGATCTTTGCCCTTGAAGTGATCTGAAGGGTTGCAGGTTATTAGAAATGGTGCTGCCAGCTGCAGAACAGAATTGTTGCGTTTACAGGCTGCCTGGTAGAAACAGGAATTATGTCTGCTTTTCCTAAAGACTTAGGATTGCACAGTTTTTCTGTGGAACTCTGTGAATGACACACAGCTCCATTTGACAGGTGTTCTTTCATTTCATTCCTTCATTCACTTCACTGTTTCAGAGAGAAGGCTGAACCTGGACAGGAAAATTTCCCCAGAGAGCTCTGAAAAGGGACCTGTGTTTCAGCTTAGCAGATACGATAATTGACAAGTGCCTTGCACATACTGGAGAGTAACTTAATCCCATGATGTTCAGATGAGCTGTGCTAATTTACCTGGTGGTGGTGTGTGGTGACATATATTAACTACAGCTATTTGGAGAAAGTTTGGTTCTGGTGCTCTGCCAATTCACTGCTGTCCTAGCTCAGCTGAGATGGGGCCTGTCACCAGATCTTGCCTAGCAGAGCTCTCCTCTCTAGATATGCCTTCAAAGAAAAGGGTCCTCTGCAGGTTTGTCTTTGCAAGAATGTTCTAAAAGACTACTTTACAGAGCAGGGTAGGCTTGGTTACGTAGTGTGGAAGGGATTTTGGTAACCCAGTTGTGAACTTGTTCTCAGAGATGTTAAGTTTCTTTCAGTCTGGGCTTGGCTAACAAGTTCAGCAAACCTTTAGAAAAGGGGAATTGTGGAAAACCAACTAGTTGGGTCGAATTCAGTTTGTCGTCTTGAGAGAAGGTCCAACTGAACTTCCCGTCTAGAAAGCAAGTGGGAGTACCTAAAACTCAGTCTGCCCCCTTTAGCAAAAGGACAGCAAAGGTAGAACTGTGGTGCCAACAGCAGCAGTGTGCAACAGGGTTGTTTGTAGCTGTCCTATATAGTAGGACTGGCATTGCCATCAACTCCTTTACCTTTCTTGAATGCCAAACAGGGAAGGCCTACATGTAGCTGTGGAGGCTGGTAGCAAATCCTTAAGATCAATCTACCATGCTGACATCTAGTCTTTCTTCCATGGACATAAGGATTGAGGAAGGTAAAAATGAGCTTACCTCTTTATGTAGGAAGGCAATGGTTCAGTGTACCTCATAGCAGAGCTACATGTTTTTTCTGTTATCTTAAAGGGAGTTTCCTTTCCATGTTTATCACCAGCTGAACGTAAAGGAGACTTACTGACTGTTTGAACCACCTTAATTTGGCTATGGATTAAATTGGTTACTCTATAGCAGGTAGTGGAAAATACCCAAAAGACAGAATTCTGTTGGAAGCCATCTTAAGAGGGTGGGAAGGAAAGAGGTACTCAAAGGTAACAGTTGTTGGCCAGGGCATACAGTGTTCTCATGGGCTTGAGTACTAAACTAACAGTGTACCCTATTTTTTCTAGGCATCCTTGGCAGAAACAGATAAAATTACCTTGGAGGTTGCCAAGCTGATAAAAGATGACTTCTTGCAACAGAATGGTTATACACCTTATGACAGGTGAGCTCTGACTGGCCACTGCCGTCTTGGTGCTGTGTAATCTGGATTTAGAAAGCTATTTTACCTGGAAACCCATCAGTGCAGAAGTTAGTTTTACTCACCATGAAGAACTGGGAGAACTGTGCTTAGACCATCAAACTGTGTATTCACATTGTCTTGCCCAAGGTGTGCAGGCCTCTTCCAAACACAGTTTACACCCTTTGAGTTTCTTAGGCCTCATCTATTGCTCAGTCACTATTTCTGCAGTACTATGTCCAGTTGTCCTCCTGAGAAGGAGAGGACCACTGTATTGTGGTCCAAAATCTTCCTGCTTATTGTTCCTGCAATGTGTTGGGGACTGAAGAGTCTGCTTTCAGTTACTGGTGCTTAATTCTTAATTAAGTGCATTTGATCCCCCCAAAAAAACCAAGACCTTTCTGGATCTTTTCCTTAGTGCAATGCTTATTATACCCATCTGCTTTGCTTCGTTCCGTGCCATCCTTGTGTTTATCAGCCTGACCAGGGCCTTTTGTACTTCACCCCCTCCCCAACCCAGATAGATTAAGTGGTCTTGAAATACTTCATCACCAGAAGCTTAGGCATACATCATTCTGTAATGGTGTGCCCTTGATGAGGTTATGAGGTCAGGTATGATTGTGTGCAGTAGGAAAGCACAGGAAGTAGAATAATGTTGTGCATAAATAATAATGAGGTACCTTCCCTGGCATTTATCCTCCAGTGAAAAGTGAAGCTTTTTGTGTGTGGGGTGGCCTTGTCATTGTAATGCTCCCTTTGCTGTGAGCAAAGGAACTCACAGAGCTGTCAGGTCATCCCAGGCTGCTTGGAGGAAGCCTGCTCCCATGATGGACAAAACAGGAAGGAGGAATTCTGTTGGCTGCTCTTGGTGTTTTCCCTTTGTCATTAATTTCCCTTTGTCAATCTGGCACAGATCGAAATGTGAGACTTGCACAGCAGTGGTTCCTGTTCTCTCCTGTTCTGCCCAGAGCTTAGGTGCTGATTCAGAAACCTCACTTCAGGAGGATTGTCTTAGCCTATGATTCACCTATTTAGAATTGTGAGACCTGTTAGAGGTAGTCTCTCTCCTTTGGCAGCATGTATCAGAAATACTCAGAGTAAAGCAGGTACTCTTTCTGGTGAGCATTCAGAGTTGTCGTGATGTCAGGAGCAAAGGCTTGCCTCTTCCAAAATGTCTGACAGATCCTCTTCTGTTCCCTCAGGTTCTGCCCTTTCTATAAGACAGTGGGGATGCTTTCCAATATGATAGCGTTCTACGACATGGCACGCCGCGCTGTAGAAACCACAGCCCAGAGCGATAATAAGATCACGTGGGCCATCATCCGAGAGAACATGAGCGAAATACTCTACAGACTTACCTCCATGAAATTCAAGGTATGCTTGTAAGGAGCTTTCTGTGAGCTTCCAGTGAGGCTGGAAGGCTTGTTACTCAGAGGTGGCCATCAGTTGCCCTAGATAAAGATCTATGAGCAGAGACTTTTTATAACTGTTTTTGAATATGCTTAAGAGCTGGTTTTATTCTGAGCACAGGAATGGTCAATACAGAAATCTAATTGGGTGATACTGGCTGCAGAGCCTTGGTAGCCCCACCTTCAATAACCTCTTATGTTTGGGGTTTGTTTGCTTTGATATTTTTGTAATAAAATTCTGTAGCCAAAAAAAAAAAAAAATTATAATGCATTCTAATGAGAGTATTTTAGCAGATAAAAGCAGCCCGAAGTTTAGATTCAGCAATGTGCTAAACACCAAACAGTAGAAAAGTTGATCAAGCTATTTAAATAGAAGTTAAGGAAAGAAATGAGTCTTCTGCGGTAATGTGGGATGTCCTCTGTGGTTGGCATTATGACCTAGAGCAGGTAAGCTGGAGGGGGAGGGAGGAGTAACTTCAGCATGGGCTAAAGGGGGAAAACAAGTGGCTTGGAGCACCTACTCTGGGTAACTTCAGTAGCCATCTTTTAGAGTACAGCTTTCCTAAAACTCATCCGAAGCATGCTAGTGTAGAAGTTACTGGTAGGATAGTAATGTGTGGTGTTGGCTGATTGTTAAAGTAGCTAAGGAATATTCTCCTAAGTATGCTTGTCCTGTTACAACTCTTATAAGCCAATACTGCAAATTTTTCAAGAACAAGAACCGTAAGATGAAATTACACTTAAAATTGTGTTCTGGTGTGAAAGGATATTCTGCTCCTGCAGGGTACTGGCTTGTTTCTGCAGCAAGCATATCCCTGGTTTATAGTCCCAAAGCATCACAAACAAGAGGAGACTTGGAGACATGAGCGTCTCTGAGAGCTGGTTATGTAGAGATAAGGGAAGTAGCATACTTCTTACAGACCCCGGCCTCCAGAAGACATCTGGCATACAGCACAGTGGTGGGCAGTATGGCTGAGAAGGGGAATGCAGAGGGATGTTAAGTGGAGCCAGCCCTCTAATAAAGTAATAGTTATGAAAGGAAAATCTTGTTTCCTGGGTAGCAGTCTAAAAGGCATGAGAATTTACATGTCCTGCACCCTGCGGTCTGTGTACGTTGGAGAGACAACAAAGTAGTAGTGCATCCGCACGTGTTGCACACTCTGTGTTTCCCCAGAGCCACAGTGATCCAGAGGAACGTGGTGCCAAGGGCAATGGGGAAGATGCAAAACAGATTTCACAGCCTGGCACTTAATGCTGCTTGGAGGGAATGCCATGCAGCTTCACAGCAAAGCTGGTTGTTCCTTTTTTGTTTGTTTTTTTCTCCTGTCTTCTATGAAAAGTATACTGAGAAAATGAAGCTGTGCAAAGATGTCCTTGAGCTTGTATAATTTTAATTGGAATGAACAACTTCCGAGTGATGGCAGAGTAACTCTTGCATTTATAGGAGTTGCACCCCAAGAAGTACAGCAGAGCATTTCTGAGTCAAAGATCCCTACTCCATTTGATGTGGGGATAGGAGCTGGTATTAATTGCTGCAGCTGTGCCTTCACAAAGCATTAATTAAGGCCCTCAGTATTACTGAATCCTCTCCACATCAGTTGCTTTTCAATAAAGTAACCACTGCTCATGGGGGAGGGGGAGAGAACACGACACATGGGACAGGGGACACACACACACACAAAACTTCTCTGTCCAGAATCCATTCTCCCTGCTCCTGAGTGTGGAAGGAGGATGAGAGTTAAATCTTGTGGCTGTTGGCAAGATGGAAAGGAAGTGGGGAGGGAGCTATGATGCTCTGCAGTAAGAAAGTGCTAACCCTGAGGTCAAAAAATTACAGCACTGGCAAAGCAGGGCTGTCTGAAGTGCCTGGGGCTTTTCCCAAGGGATCCACTCATCTGCTGTGTTATCTTTCAGGACCCTGTCAAAGATGGTGAAACAAAAATCAAGGCGGACTATGCTCAGCTGTTTGAGGATATGCAGAATGCATTTCGCAGTCTGGAAGACTAGACTCAACCTCTGTGACCACTCCAGTTTGTCCTCTCAATTCCTCATCTCAACTCCTCTGCTTCCCTACCTTACAAGAATGATGCAACAGTACTTGAGTTGATAAATAGCCCCATGTTTCCTTGTTCATACTCGGAGAGTGTCCTTAAAAAACATTCCTCTTAGTTTGTGTTTGGCATCGCTTTGTGTGTCTGAAATGGTGTGTGGCGTGTGAATGGGCCTGGCTGAGTGAGGAAATGCTGTTGTACACTTCTAGGGTGGGAAGAATGTCACCTTGCCTCTCCCAGCTCTCTTGGTAACCTGTCTTTCACCTGGGAGTGTAACCTGTTGAGCTGTCCCGGCAGAGGAGGTGCAGACCTTAATGCAGTCACATGGTACGTTCTGAGCTGGCAGTGATAAGGGCATTTAGATCTGGCACTCTGCTAAGTGACTATCACACGTAGAGCTCCCTAATCTCAAACAGGATGTTTGACCATATTCTGATGACATGTTGATACAACCAAAAATTCTTCACTACTCTCCCTTCCGCAACCCTCAGCTGAGTTTGTTGGTATAGAAATGTGGTAGTTCTGGATCTCCCCAAGAAGGGACTAACTAGAAGATGAGCACGTACAAGCAGCCAGTATGCTTTTGTACACTGGAGAAACAGAATTTTATTTTCCTACTTAATACAGATGGGACTGTTGGACTTGGCATCAGCTAAAATCAAAGCCATAGGTGCTCAGCTTCCAGCAGCTTTACCTTCTTTGCCTCCCACTCACCCCATAAAATCCCATGACGCTTAGCTGCTTTTGTTTGTGAAGCTTGTGACAACTGCTGCTGTGACACCACTGTTACAGTGATACTACTTGTGTGGACCAGGAACTGTCCTTCCTTGGTGGTGCTCTGTCTGCCAGTGCAATGCCCGGGTCACGCTAAGGAAAGGAAAGCGTGTGCTTAACCTTCCTTCCCCCTACCTGTGTGCACGTGGCCTGTTTGGCGGCGGCACAGAAGGTCCCCAGCTCTCACATAAGAGGAATGTACGATGCTACACTTCTGGGGGTGGGGGATGAACAGGGGGAGGCTGATGAGTACAGCGTCTATTTAATCCTGCCTTCTTGATTATGATGCAAGAGAAAACAGTGGCTCTGGTCTTGTCCTCTGGAAGCACTCTTGTCAAGCAGCCGAAACTGCTGTGTCTTGGGCTTGTGTGTTGGCAAAGCTAGCATGAGATAAGCATGGAGCAGCCTTTCTGTCAAAGCCCCAGAGCCCAGCGCTGCAGAGGGAGAGAGGGGAAGTGCTGGCATCCTCTCCAAACTCTCACTTGTGGCAGGTGGCGCCCAGAGCTGCCTTGTCTTGCAGCACTGGTGCCCGGCTGCGTTCGGGCTGCACCTGCGGCTTTCCTGTGGTGATGAAACAGTAGCCATTGTAGTGACACTGTGGCAGCAGCATGGCTACGTACGCCACCTAATTGTGCTTGAGTCTTTCCACCGGCTGCCGGCCTCCAGCAGTAGTGATGCAAAGGGATCTCGTGCTATGGACCAAACGCTGCCACCTGCTATGGTATCAACTTGCTGTCGGTCAGGGAGAAACTTAAAGGGATTGACTATTGGTGGCTCTCCCAAAAGGAGCTGCTCCTCTAGCTGATGTTCTCGTAGTGATGGTTAAGTTTACAGCTCTCTCCAGTTCTGGTGTATGCTGCTTGTTTTACCAATGAGCACGTGTGAATGAGTAGTCACTATCTAAGCCCCTGCTGGATTCCTCATCGTTCGTACCCTTCACCACTGTACTATGTAGCATTTCATGCTAGAAACCAGATGTTCTTATCTCTTTAAATAGAGGATGTTATAAACTTTACAGAAGATGTCTAAGATAATGCAGTTCTAATATTTATTGTGCTGTACCTGGCCCTGAAGTGTGACCAGTTCAAACAGTTTCATATATATTTTTGTCTTTTTGTTTTGTGTCTGTTTTCAGTGTTGAGATTCTGATGTTCACTGTGTCCTTCAAGTCTTCCCTCCACAGCTGTGGGAGGAATTACAAGATGGGCAGAACCCCACCACCTACTTTATCTTGTATATTTCATAATGTATGTTGCTGGAAATTGTGTAAAAGAAAATTTAAAAAAAAAAAGTTGAAGTCAATGAGAATAAAATGGGTTTAAAGTAGGTCTGTCTGTCCTGTTCTCTGGTGCCAGGATACCATGCTTCTCTAAAATCTTACTTTATTTGTAAGCAGCAATGGGGCAGAGACTTCTACCTCAGTTCTCCCATTCCAGTAGAGCTTGCATCATCTCCTCAGTTATTACATGAATGGGCTTGTGCAAAGCATTTGACCTGGCACAAGCACAGCATCCTCTGCAGTTTGGAGAGGCATGGATTTGATAGATGGACTGCCTGGTCTATAAGGAATTGGTTAGTGCACATTTAAGTGGAGACCAATGACATGTGGTGTTCCTCAGTTGTTAGTGTTGGGACTGGTGCTTAAAATCTTTGACAGCAACATGGACAGTGGTATCAACTGCACCCTCAGCATGTTTGCGGACACCACCAAACTGTGCCGCAAGTTGACATGCTGGAGCACCAGGGATTGCCACCCAGAGGGACCATGACAGCCTTGAGAGGTAGGCCTGCATGAACAGCATGGCGTTCAAGAAGGCCAAGTGCAAGGTCCTGCCCAGGGGTCAGCACATTCCCAAGCACAACCATAGGTTGGGCAGAGAATTGATTGAGAGAAGCCCTGAGAAGGACTTGAGGGTGTTGGTGAATCAGGAGCTCAATGTGAGCTGGCAACGTGTGCTTGCAGCTCAAAAAGCCAACTCAGTACATCAAAAGCTGTGTGACCAGCAGGCCAAGGGAGGTGATTCTGTCCCTTTGCTCTGGCAAGACCTCACCTGGAGTGCTGCGTCCAGCTCAGGAGTCCCCATTGCAAGAAAGACATGGCGCTGGTTGAGTGAGTGTAGAGGAGGGCCACAAAGATGTTCAGAGGGCTGGAGCACCTCTCCTGTGAAGACAGGCTGAGGACTGGGTTCATTCAGCCTCGAAAGGAAGTGAGATCTTACTGCAGCTTTCAACTACCTAAAAGGGTCTACAGGAAAGCTGGAGAGAGACATTTTGTTAGGGAGTGTGGTGGTAGGACATGGGGTAATAGGTTTAAACTGAAAGAGGGTAGATTCAGACTAGACATTAGGAAGAAATTCTTCCCTGTGAGGGTTGTGAGGCCCTGGCAAGGCTGCCCCGAGAAGCTGTTGCTGGCCCCTCACCAGCACTGTCTAAGGCCAGGTTGGATGGAGCTTTAGGCAACCTAATATAAAGGAGGGTGTCCCTGCCCATGGCCGGGGAGGGGAGGGTGTGGAAGTTCTTTAAGTTCTTTCCAACTGAACCAGTTCTGTGATGCTATGAAGAGTTACTGCAGCAAATATTCTCAGGGTAGAGATTTTTAGGACTACTTTTATTGTAATTTAAGTGTGGACTTGGTTTTCACCGCTAGTAGCTGCCATGCATAGTAATGCAATGATTTTAATTGTACTGTATCACGTCACTTTGCTAAGCCTTGAAATATTTCCCTGTCACATACCTTATGTTATGGAACATACCTCCTAAAATCTGAGCTGCATGTTTCAAACAAACTTCTGGATCAGGAGACAAGCAGCACTGCTGGCCATAACTTGTCAGCAATCTTTTTAAATAAGGAGTTGAGACCACCTGTACATAGCAAGATATACAAAGCCCCTCACATCAGGCGCTTTGTACAGATTTGGCCACTCTGTAACACCTCTTTTGAAGGAAGTGGTTGCTACTTTATATATTAAAGATACAGAAACTGCAAATAGGGCAAATGTTCAAGTAATTCCACTGCCTTCCAAAGGGGCAAGCATCACAAGCTCACCCCTTACAACCACAGACTAGCCAGCAGTTCTCTCTGGATGTTAAGAAACCCATCGAGGGAAAGGGACGAGTTCACGTTTTGGCAGCTTGGAAGTTACCAACATTCAGCGTCCTCACTTCATCCACTCGACTTTTGTGGATCTGGAAGGCAGGCGTCACCCAGCGGCCACAGGAACATTGCTCACCCCGCCAGCTGAAGGAGCCCAGCTTCGATGTGCATTTGGGACACAGCAGCTGCAAGAAAGCGCACATGGACCACTCTGAGTTGCAGTAGGATGTAGCCCTATTCAAAATGTACCTCTACGGTACATCACATTACACAGCCTGTGCTGAGCCAGCTCCTTCCCATCTAACAATTCACAGAAGGGGCTGAAAAAACAGCAACAAAGGCCAAATTGCCATGGCTGGTATCTGCTGTACCCCGAGGGGTAGTAGGCACTGCTCGGACCTGCTGTGGTTCCAGGACAGTTTTCCTTACACCAGAAAGCCTCGATCAGCCTGAGACCACAACAGGTTTTGTAAGTTGCACAATCTCTTTCTCATTCTTAAAACAGATTAACTCTGTCCAACATCCTGGCTGTTGCTCTCTCCAGAAAGTTCACCAGCTTGTCTCTTTATAAAAGGGTATTTAGTGTTTAAGAGTCTGTTCATAAGCTGCAAAATCCACACAGGAGATAAAAAAAAAAAACCAACCCAAAACCTAAAGCTCATGTTCCCCTTCACCTGTCCTTCCATCACTCCCAGCAGCGAGGGCTCCATCCACTGCACAGGCTCGGTGAAGTAAGAGGTACACTTCTCCCGGCTGTCGCCAGCAAGCTGAGCAGAGTCCGTTATCCTCTTGTGGGCAAAGGCTGCCGGTCCGCTTCCTTCCGTGTGGGACAGGATGCTGGAGCTACGGAACAGAGCGCGCCTGCCGGGAAAGAAGCTTAGTGGTTTTTACTGTTCCCTCCAGGGAAGACCAGGGAAACCTACAGACACTAGAAGATAGCTGCCTTGGAGAGGTATGCTCTTACATAGATCTATTTTTAAACCACTTCTGCCAACTGAAACTTTAGAACTCACTACACGCATGTACCAGACGAAACCTACACCTAGGAAACTGCAGGACTATTCAACTTCACGTTAAGCAAGCCAGAAAAGGCAGTTAAAAATGCAGTAGTCCCCAAAATCGACAAGTTTCTGCTGGAAAAACTGATTGTCAAAACCAAATAGTTTCAGAGCAAGCAGCTTCACAGAGCAAAGTGCAACTACAGTTAGGCCGCACAAGTGCTGCACAACTTCAAGGAACAAAGAAGTTGTATTTCATAAGGTAACACCTTTATCTGTCTCATTTTTTTTTGTGGTGTACACTGTATGGGAACTTAGGCAAGAGTTCATCCCTGTCCTGGAAATAATGACGTGCCCGTTGATTTACACAGGCCATTTTTGTCTCGAGTTGATTTCAAGATGACATTTTATGGAGAAATAGAAAAGTTTCAGTACCTGCATTTCCTGCACTTGTAGAGAACCTCTGCGCTCTGAGCTTGACTTATATGGGTTGGGTCGACAGCGAAAACTTCTCGGGGCAAGTCCTCAAGTTCTGCAGAGGGATCAGTATGAAGCTGTCAATCAGACCAATGCAGCAAACGCTGGATTTCCGTTGGACAAGACAACACCGTGTCTCCACCCCAGTCACAGCATGCAGAAGACACCTTCTTCGCATTCCTTTGTCCACTCACCAGTTCCACTGAATAAGCTGAAAATGAAAGAGCCTCACCCCACCACCTAAGACTGGGATTCCCTTAATGCAAGGAACAGGGCCATGGTAAAACAGTCGCATTTTGCTTTATGCTCTTACTTAAACAGAAAGGCAGAGGAGGAGTTAGAACAGGTCTGCCAATCTTCTAGTGCATGTACATGAAGTCAGCTTACAAATGGGAGCTGCTAAGGAGAACGGCACATAAAGGGAGAGAGTGCCATCGTGCTGAATATGCAACACTGAGGCCCTGCAAAACAGCAATGGGTTATTATTATAAAACTTCACATATGCACACACAGTCCCCTTTTTGCAAGTTAAGGTATGAAAGTTAACTCCATACCTTGATTTCAACTTTCATTTCAGTTTTGCATGTAGTGTCTTTGCTTGTTTCATTGAATTCCTTTTAGAGGATAGGTTTGCTTAGCCAGGTACATAAAAACCAGGAACCATACCAAATCGACTTCTACCATTTCTGCATTTTGCTAAAGATGACAGCTCCTTATAGGTCTTATTTCTCAAAGCCATTTTTCTTTTCCTCACTGATGAGCTACAACACTCTCAAGCCATTCGATGTGAATGCTCGCCTGAGCAACTCAGGGCCCCACTACATTTGGGGCAAGTCAAACGCGTCTTCTGCGCTAATTTCAAGCCAGGCTGGTCCCACCCTCCCCAGGAGACTGCCGCAGGCTTTACTCCAAGCATCGACCGCAGCCCGGCCGCCCCGCCGCCGGTCCCGCCACTCACCGGGATACCTCTCCGTGAGCATCTGCAGCCGGTACCTCTTGTAGAGGGCGCTGCTGCTGTCCACGGCGCAGCCCATAGCCTCGTAGAGCTTCAGCTGCCCCTGGAAACCCGGGTTCACCCTGCGGGGAGAGTGGGCGAGAGGAGAGCGGGGTGAGGAGGCGTCCCGTGGGAGGGGGCGGAGGGGGGCGGACGGGGGACGGGGACCCACTCGGCATCGGGTTTGGCGGCCCTGACGGTGGCGTAGGCCTTCTCCCAGGGGAGTCCCTCTGTCTTCATGAGGTAGGCGGTCACCACGGCCACGCTGCGGCTCACCCCGGCATGGCTGCAAGGCAAGGACAAGACGGCTGGGCCGTGAGGAGCGCCGCCCGAACGCCCCGGCCCCCCGCCGCCCCTGCCGCCCCGGCCCTCACCAGCGGACCAGGGCCGCCCCGCCGCCCGCCCGGGCCGCGTCAATGAAGGTGGCGCAGTCGTCCAGGCGGCTCAGCAGGTCGGCGCCGGGCTCGTCCCGCGCCGGGACGTGCAGGGCCCGCACCCCCGGCACCGCCGGCGGCTCCTCCGCGTCCACTGTCAGCACCGCCACCACCCCCGCCGCCGCCAGCGACTCCGGGGACGAGCACGACTCCGCGCCGCCCACATAGAGCCCCGGCACCACCAACACCATCCCACCACCCCTACAGCCCGAAGCCACCGACATGGCGACGGACACGCCGCGACCGAGCGGGGCACCGCCCCCAACATGGCGCCGAGGGCCCGGCGGCGGGGGGCGTGTTGCCATGGAGACGGCTGGGGCCGCGTCATCGCCGGGCGGCGACGCGCTGGGCCCGGCCTCTCCGGCCCCCGGCGGGTACGCGCGCGGCCCCGGCCCCGGTCCTGGTCCTGCCGGCAGGGGCCACCCGGGAGCCGCCTGGGGAGGGCGCAGGGAGGGGGCCGCGCTGCAAGGCCGCGCTGGAACAAGCCTTGGCAGGCACTGGGCACCGGGGAAACGATGCCGAGTGACGTGGTTACTGCCGTCAGGGCGCTGCTTTTTCTTCCCTCCACAACAGTCGTTAAGGAATAATTTCCGTCACAGCCGTCTCACATCTGAGAACGCCGCTGCAGTTCTCCCGGCACCCATGAGTGTCTGCCTCCCCTCACCCTTCTTAAAATCGAGGGGTCTCGCCGCTCCCTGTCCTGCCTCCTTACAGATGCCACCCGGCAAACAAACCCGTGTTAAAGGATCCCAACGAGCTGCTACTAAAACCCCGCTGCTTTTTAAAAATGAGACAGGTGGGCTTGAGGCCCCTGTTTGCTACTGCACGTGTATTTGGCATTGACAGTTGTTTTAACTTCAGAGCTGAGGTAGGAACCACTCTCCAGCAGTCCCAGAACAGTTTACATTAGTAACTGTTTTCTGCTGCATGGAGTTGGCCAGCTGCTCTTTTGAGCGTCTGGAGTTTGCCTGGGTACAACCTTCAGTGGGGGTAAGGGTACCAATAGATCAGAGGTGAGCACAGTGACCCAACGTCTGGACTCCGATTCCTGCTGTGCTGCCTCAGAGCAGTCCGTGCCAGTGGCGAGTGGGGTACAGAAAGGAGGCCTAGAGGAGTAGTTATCTGGGAAGCTTGGAGAAGCCACACCGGGATCCAGAGTTGTGGTTCTGAATCGCTAGCTTGGAGATTAAAACCAAAGAGCGGGGAGATCCCTGTCTGCTTTGTAGGATGGTCACCATGGGCAGGAGTCTGTCTGAGCCACATTTGTCTACAGGAAGCCATCCACATGGCAAGTCTGCTGGGAATCACATCAGGTTGCTGTGAAGGTCTGTCACACAGCCACATTCACCTCAGTGGGAGTGCAGTTGGCATGCAGAATAAAGCTGCCAGCAGTTAGCTGTAGCTCTTTCTGGATTGAAGCTGCTCATTTGGGACTCAAACTGCAAGCACCTTTCTAATGTCACAGGTTTGCATCCCTGTGAACCTTTCGTGTTACACATGTTATGAACCAGTTAGCTTCTCACTGTAAACTAGACTAGAAACCAGACCAAATAATTCCTTACTGGCCTCATTTGAAACATCTGAATAGGCTCTCACCACTGAAAATCAAATGTCTGGCCCAGCTTGAAAGCTGCCCTGCTTCTCTGTTTTGTAGTAGCTCTCATGCAACAAGTAGATTTTGAACTGTAGACAATGAATTGTAAATGCAGATTTTTATTCTTACGGTTTATTAGCTGAGCTGTGATTTGCATTCAGCACTGAAATCTGATGCAGTGTAGATAAGAGGCATCATATCTTGTGCTAATCTTCCTTGGGTCCCAGGTTGGTTACGTGTGACACCACTGAAGACTGTGGACAACACAGAAATCTTGGTGCAACCACTTTTTTTCTGCCCATCATAAAGTTCAGGTCTTGTCAATGGCAAAAGGAGACAGCACGTGCACTTTTCCTCCTGTAGGTAAGGATGTTCTCCCTTAGCTCGTAGCAGGACCCTTGTGAAGGACAAACACATCACCAGCCTTAGCTTTTCCTCCTTATCTCCAGAGACCCCAACACTTTTCTTCTTCCTCAAGCCTTTTTCTCCAAAGGGATCTCTACCATGTAGCCACAAGTTTTCCCCAGCATGGACCAGACTTCGCAAGTTTCTGAGCAGAGGTAAAATGGCAGATTTCATTAGAAAGATCTATGGTAAAGCTATTTCCTCATGTGGGATGGATAACCCTATCTCTTGTGGGATGCATAACCCTATCTCTTTTGTATCAGAGAGCCTGAAAGCCTTGACGATCTGTCACTGAACGACTGTTCTAGTGTAGCTTGATGCAAAACCATCACAAAAACTGTCTGTGAGGGCCTCTTGGATTCTTGCAGGATGCTGGCTGGCCACAGAGCAGGCTAGACCGGTGGCCACCTCAGATCTAACAGTGTGAGACTGAAACCTGGTGGGAAAGGAGATTTTTATTCCCTTCCCACAGGAGAGGCAGATGGAGCAGCAGTCACGCTGCAGAAGGGATGGGCCACCACAGATGTCCTGCTAGGAATGCTACTTGTGTGCTCCTCAAGGACTCCCTTATCAGTGCCAGCAGGGAGCATGCTCCAGTTGTCAGCGTTGTGCTGGGAGAAGGACAATATGTAGCAGGACAAGATGTAGCATTTCCATGCAGTGCTGGTGGCCCAACGAGACCAGGACAGGTGTTTGTAGTTGTGATGAGCCCCAAGGCTTCTGAGAGTGACAGCCCACCAAAGCTTAAAATTTACTTTCATCCTGCCTTGCCTCCTGTGCTTGCCCTAGTGCCTGTGTGGTTGTGTGGTGGCCCAGCTGCAAGCTGCTCCAGCAAAGACAAATCCCCTCTTTGGATGGATTAGTTTTAAATCACATAAACATGTCTCAAAGCAGAGGATGTGACTCTGTACCTGAGGATTTAGATTAGATACAAGGAAAAACTTCTTCACTCTGAGGGTAGTGAGGCACTGGCACAGGTTGCCCAGACAAGCTATTGCTAGTGTCCAAGAACAGGTTGGATGGGAATTTGGGCAACCTGCTCTAGTGGAGGGTGTCCGGGCCCGTGGCAAGGGGTTGGAACTAGGTGGGCTTTGAAGTCCCAGACAACCCAAACCATTCCATGAATCTATGATTCTGTGATTCTAGGATGGGGAGTCTCTGACACTTCTCATTTAGATTATTTTAAGGTACAACAGTGCATCGCCTGTGCAAAAATCTCCTTTCTGGTTGCCATTGCCTACTGAAAAAGCTTAAAAGATTGCAGACAGTTTTCCATTAGAAGTCCCTGTAATCAAGCAAAACAAAAGGGCATAATGAAAAGAAAGACAGGTGGAAATTAAAACCAGAACAAACTGCTTATTGACCTTTAGTCATGAAAGCAGCTACAAACTGTGGCAAACTACCCTGGGGAAACACTGGATTATCCATCTCTTGAGCAATTTGAAGAAAGGCTGCAGGCAAGTGCAAGTTATTGAAGGGGCTGTGGGTTTTACGATGGGATTATATTACCAGGGATTCTATGAGTGCTAAGAGATGGTTAAGTATCTCTGTTAGCATTAAGAATCTGTGAATTCGTGAGGGAAAACAGTACCATCTGCAGCTAAAACCAGTGACAGATGAAAGAGGAAAGGCTCACAAATGTGGAGACAGGACAAGGGGCAATGGCTGCAAGTTGGAGCACAGGAAGTTCCACACCAACATGCGGAAAAACTTTTTCCCAGTGAGGGTGACAGAGCCCTGGGACAGGCTGCCCAGGGGGTGTGGAGTCTCCTTCTCTGGAGATATTCAAGACCCGTCTGGATGCCTACCTGTGCAATATGAGCTAGGGAGCTGCTTTGGCAGGGGGGTTGGACTCAATGATCTCTGGAGGTCCCTTCCAACCCCTACGATTCTATGATTCTATGATTCAGACTCACGGGGAGGTTGATCCAGTCGTGCTGTGACCACTCCACTCCCTTGCACTGGCTCCCAGGGCTGTGGATGACTAGGGAGCGTGAAAAAGATGGGATTTCAAAGTGAAAACCTGTAGTGGGGGAAAGTACAAAATCCGAAGGGCAGAGTATCTTGGCATGTAAAAGCTTCACACAATTGAGGCAGTACTCCCTAAACAACCTCACTCTTTCTCTGTATCCCCTTTTGCTGTGTTTGCCACCTGCAGCCTGAGGTGGTGTGTCTCAGGTTTGCCCACAACTCTCAGAATAAATATTGTTTGCAGTCTGATTTGCAAACCCTTATTCACCCCCTACCTCTGCCTCCCCCCTTCAGCTTTTCTCTTCTCCTGCACCACTGAAATTTTTGACGGTTCGTTCTCCCCTGGGGTTCCAGGAAACTGTGTGACTAATTAAGCAGTTGGGGCAAGCTCAGGTGCAAGGAAAAAACAAGTCAGATGACAGGCTGCTGCCCGCTCACTCCAGCAAGCGCATTCCATCTCAGCGTGTGTCTGCCCTGAAACTTCATCAGGGAAAAGAAAATGCTGGGCTTCCCTGGGCAGCCTGCTCCAGAGCCTCACGGCACAACCAGGTGGGCAAAACTGAGTCTCCTGATACGGAAGCAAAAAGCCTCTTTGCTACTGGAAGAATTTGGCCTGCGTACTTTGTCACGCATTCGAGTGTCTCCTTTCTTTCAGGCTTTTAAGCAGTTTTGGGCATGTACATCAAATGGTTGATGAGAAGAGTCTGCAACTACAACCTGGGTTGGCAGAGGTGGCACGCAGCAAAGCGGTAGAAGGGCTAATGGGTGGGGTCATTTTCAACAGGACATTTGTGAGAGACAGTGACCCTGGGTTTTTGTGTCCTCCCAGGTCTAAATGCAACAGGTGCTTGGAGCTCCCACTACGCACAGGTCCTGGTGGTAAAGGGGCCTGGTGGTGTGTCTTGCCCCTTGGGAGAAGGAGCATCTCTTGCCTTTTGCTGAGCTCAGAACTAGGAGCAGGAACTTCCCAGCTGTGACTGTGCTTCTAGCGGAAAATTTAACCTCAGTTTTTTGAAAGACCGCTGTTCTCTGCATTGGCACACTCTGCACGTCTATACTGCACTTCACATGTCTACTTTTATCCACATACTGGGAGGAAGGATTGCTGCATCTTCCCTCAGGAAACCTCAAAGACTTGGAAAGACAGCTGGAACGGAGAAAAGGGCTCGCTCTTGATACACTGCAGAAGGATTTCACCATAGCCCCGCGTGGGTGGGATGTTCCTACCTGTCTCTACACTCCCAGCATCTGCAGACATGCTGTTACTCCACATGTCAGACAAAAAAGAAGAGTTTCCCAACTGCAGATCTGATGCTCAGTTACAGAATGGAGCATGACAGCTACTAGTGCTGGGTATTAATAACTCTGCTTCACTTTATGGCTTTAGCAGCTGTAGCAACCAAGATTTATAATGACACACTGTGTTCAGCAATGCATCATGTAAGGAAACTAAACTGACAGTGCCAGGTCATTGAGCTGACTTACAAATTTTTAAGTGCATTTTTTCTGCCAAATTTGCTGCCCTATTTACTGGGTTTAAATGAACAATTTGTGTTCATAAAATTCTGTACTTGCCTCTGTTTTGACAGCTCCCAGAACCTCTTTCTCCCTTGTCACACTGCCATCCCAGGAACCATTTGGTCTTTCTTCCTTCCCCATCTTCTCTTTTGAAAACTTTCTGAAACAGGTCCTGTGGTGTGTATCCAAAAGGGGAGAGAACCACAGAAGAGGAGAGGAAGCACTGCATCTGGGAGAAGGCACTGGGGACACAGGCAAAGATGGAGGATGGAGGACTGTTGGGAAGAGGGCAAGATGGCGGTTGTTGAGGGGCAGAGAGGGACCATGGCTGCCACCACTCACTGCCTTTCAGCAGGAATTTGTCTGTATCCCATTTGCTCTCAGAGAAAGGGTGGCTTGCAAAGATTGGGATCACCCATTGCTTCACCCTAGACTTGGAGTTAGAGCTGAAAGCAGGAAAGCAAGTCCTAAATAAAGGTTATATGTCAGGACTGTACCCTGGGCCTGGGTCTGGGCCTCTGTCAGAGCCACCTCAGCAGACACAGCACCTGAGCAGTACCCACGGCTTTTAATCTCTTTTCTTGCCAGCAGGATGTATGCCTTCACGTTTTCCATCCTCATGGCACAGTAATCCACTGTACAGACACAGGCAGATGGATAGCAGAAGGCTGGCTCCCATCTTGTTCTCCTAGACATTCATTACTCATTATTCCTGCAATTGACCCAGGAGTCTGGCCCAGCAGACTTTAAACAGCATTTCAAAATCCCATTCCCCTGGGGCCCTTCTGTGGGACCAGTGCAAAGCGATTAAAAAGAACAAGTGTTATAGTCAGGAGGTTTAAATTTGCTGCAGAGAGTGCTGTACTTCCATGCACAAATACGCAAGGTCTGCAAATCAGATGAGGCAGAATACATCTCAGGTATCCAGTCCTTCAGATACAGTTGAGATACCTCTTTGTTTTTACAAACAGTTTTGTGAAGAAAGATTATGTAAACAAATAATGCAAAGTGTGAACCTTTCATTAATACTTCAACATCTGTAATATCAGCATGTGCTGTAGTTTATCTTTGCCTCTATTGGTATCTAATTAATATTACAAATAGAAAATATTTTTCAACATATAATTTAATTACTGTTTAAGGAAAATGTACTGTCCAAAATAATCAGTTATTGTCATGAAACAATCATTTTTGAGGCAGAAATGTTGCTGAAGATATATTCTTAAATGGGTAGACCATTCACTATTTTAACCTCCAAGTGAGACTTTCAGCTACTGGTGGTTATGCCTCCGTCACTTCTGCTACTACTTCTTTTTGAGTTCCCTGTTTCTCTTTCTTGTTTTAGAAACATGTGAAGAAAATGTTGAGAAAGATCTGGATCCTCATGTCCAACTTGGTACCACCACAGACAATCGTAATACACTTACTTTTCTAGCTCCATCTTGAAATGTGGCAGTTTTATTTCCTTCCTTCCCTCTGTCCCTCCTGCAATGCTCTGAATTCATGATTATGTTATTGGGCAAAAAAAAGATGGTAACTTGCCTTGAACCTGATTCTTGTGTCAGTTATCTTTTAAATTAAACAGCTCTTTGTTTTCTGTTATTTATCCCAATGGTGAGCTATTGGAGAAAAATAAACACATAAATAGAGCAACCCACCCATATTCCTGCTCAGCTTTGGCTTTGTTGGTGAAACAAGGCAAATCTGTTTGTGTTTGCTTGGCAAAGAGGAGCTTTACAGTTTCCTCTTACAAGGTCAGCTCTTCTCCATACGCATGCAGGTTTTAATTCATCTTTCTTGACTCTGTAAGACCAAACTGTGTAACAGATGTGCTGGGTGGGGGTTTTTTTTGTTTTGTTTTGGGTTTTTTGGGTGTTTTTTTTTTCCCGATGCTTTGTGAATATTTTTTTAGCTCTACTAGAAATATCTCACTAGCTTGTCCTAGAATAAATTGGGGATTTTTTCCCCCAATTCTGATTCCTGTTTATCCTGTGAAAGGTAAAAACCCTGGGTCCTTTCTCTCCTCTTTTGCTTAAACATTGAGTGTTTACAGAAGAAATTGGAGCTTTTATCCCCCAGCCTATGGTCATGTGCTATGTACTATTAAACACCAGCCGATTCTGATCACTCTGTATTTCCCAAGTTATTACAGTTTCATCCTCCTACACGTCTCCAGTGCCTCCCACAGCTGTGGTTTTCGGTAGCACACTGTTTCAACACTTTTTGCCCTGTCCTTGCTAGCGCATCCGTGGCAGCTTCTACTTCGTCTGTTTCTGATGTGACACCATAGGAAACTTCAGGGAAGCCTGGAAACCTCTGATCCATGCTGACAGCTGTTCTGTCCCAGACAAGGTACACCGAGGAAAGCCACGCTGTACTTCAGCTTGCTTTTCGTCGTAGTCCACTTCCCTCTCTCTTCTCAGCCCCCTGAAGTCTTCGGGCCGTTGCTCTTCCTTCCGTGTGCGCTCGCACATAGGTGAGGGGGAGGCAGAAAGCGACCCTCGGGGGCCCACCCGCCGCCACCTGAGGGAGTGCGGGTGCTGCGGGGCGGCGAGCCCTTTGGGGGGGCGGTGAGGGCTCCGTGGCGGGGGGTGTGTCACACCATCCCCGTCCTCTCCCCACCCCGATCCCCGCCGGGCTCCCGGGCGGAGCGCCCAGCGGCCCGAACGGCGGCCAAGCCCGCCCCCGCTCCCCTCGGAGGGAAGGCCGGGACGGCGGGGGGTTGAGGAGGTGGGGTAGCCCGGCCGCAACGGCCGTTACTAGGGTGGCCGTTACCGGTGCCGCCGGCTCGGGCCCCGCCCTCCCGTTACCTCACGGCAGAAGGGGGCGGGGCAGGCTGGCGGCGCGGCGATAAAGGGCCGGGGCTGGAGACGGGCGGTCGCGCGTGTGAGGCTGGCGCGGTCGCTCGGAGTGCGCGGCGCTGCTGAGCTGACCGGTGAGCACCGGGGCGGCGGCGGGGGAGGCTCAGGTCTCGGCTCCGAAGCAGGGCCGGCGCGGCAGGCGGGCGGGGCGAGTTGAGTTAGGTGAGGCAAGCGCTTCGTTAACGCTTTAAAAATTACCGTTGTCGTTAAAAGCGGCTTAACGGCAAGTGGCCCAGGTGAGCGCGGGCCCTGCGTGCCCGGAGCTGAGGCAGCGGTGCGGTGCGTGAGCCGGCTCCTCGCAAGGGAAGCTGAGTCTCCCTGCCTGCAAGTGCCACTCGGGTTTTTGGGGCTGGGGTGCGGCGAGTTGTGGTGCCGCAGGGGCACTGCTTGGGGCGGCTGTCTAGGGTTTCCTATTGTTGGTGTCAAGCTATAAGCCTTACAGGGCAATCTGCGGAGCCGTATGGCAAAGGCTGTCCTTGCCTCTCATCTGGGGCTTGCATCTGAGTGAAGCTACAGTGCTCTTTACTCCTGACATTAAAAGTAGGTGGTACCTCTCTTGTCTTTGGAGTTGTTTTCTTCTCAGTGAGTGAGTATCTTCAGGTAACTGATCTTGTGATGATAATGAAACAGGGTGTGTGAACTGCTGGCATCCCAAGTACATTGGAGTCACTAAGGTCCTGTTGTTGCTAGCGTAAATCTTGCACAGTCAGCAAGTGTGAGTGATTTGAGGGTGGGAAGCTTTATAGGTTGCCAGCCTGAGAATTAAACTCTCCACTGAACTGGAAATGAAATGCTTCCCTTCTCAACAAGGGCAGCAACGTGTCTGACCCTCCTAGGTGTGGATCACCAAGCAGAACCAAGTGTGTGTGTGCTTGTGTGGGAAGCACTGCAGCAGACAGGTCCCTGGGTAGGCTGCATGTGTTTCAGGTGCTGAGAAGCCTACAAATGGGAAGGAAGAAAGGGAATGCTTTCAGGCTTAGTAGTAGCTGAAAGCACTTGGAGCTGAACCTAGAAGTTACTGAAGACTCTTGTGTTCTTTACTGATCTGAAGGATTTCATGAATATATAGTGGGGTTAAGATGAAAATGTACTTGAATGTGTTTGAAGTGCCTGAGGGCAACTGTGTGTAACCTAGGTGCCTCTGAGTTTATGCTGCATTGCAGCCTAAAGGATTGAGTTTTTGAATAACCTCTTAATTTTTCCTGGACACTTCATCTTACAAGTCACAGGTTTGTTTCATGTCTGGAGCTGATGTGACCTGCAGCAGCTCATGCTCAAGGGCAGAAGAAAAAAGAAAAAGCTGGAGGAGGCCAGGCATGAAATGACATTAGCTGCTCTTTGAATCTTGCTTAGAAAGTGTGCTGTGCATTACGTTGATGCATGTTAGGAAGCTGTAAGGGTTGGTTTAAAAAAAAAATCCTGGCAGGCGATAGTTAACTACCTTAAGTCTGACTAGTCTGACCTTGGTGGCTGCAGTCTTCATCAGTACTTGGGGCAGAAGAAGGTGAGGCCTCAATTAGACTGTAGCTGTCAGGAAGCACCTGGCCACAACAGAAACCTGGAACACTATAAAAAGAAGTGTATTGATACCAGTTGGTGTTGCACGGCTGTTGAGCATGTAAATACCTGCATGCTTCAAAACACAGGCCACTTAATCACGAGAGGGTGATCTGGTCAACTGTTACAAGGCTCATTAAAAAGCTCAAAAGTTCAGATGAGGCTGTCCAGGAAGTTCTCAAGTCCTGTTAGAGTAACCCTGATGTGATAACACATGATCTGAATATATGAGTTTGGTGTGAGTATTACCCAAAAAGTAGTTTGATTCTGAAATGTACTTAAAAGAGTAAGGAGTTGCTTCCAAAGACTCGAGTGCAAACTGACTTTGCAGCTGAAATTCTGTCTAGGAGGCTGAAGTGCTGTAGCTCTCTTGTAGGAGCAAGGTGTACTTGGCCTTTGTCATGAGGGGTAGATGATTGAGAAAGGAAATGCTTCCATGAAAAGGGAAAAAATCTTGTATCTCCATTGTAATCAAAGCTTGCTCAGTGGACTGGATGTCTCAGCCCTGAAACTAACACTTGAGTGTCTTCCACTATTGAATCAGTTGGACAGAGCAGTTTGCACCTGTTTCACTATACATTATGCTCAAAGCTTCACTTTCAGAAGTGCTTTGTGCTTACAGCTCATTTGGCTTCAGCTGGTACTGCAGATGATTGTAAACTTAGGTAAAGTGTATGTGTCATCTTTGTTATGATACACATGGCTTTGCTGAAGTACTTATCTTTTTTTTTTGTGAGGTAGAGCTGACAACTACATTTTTTTGCCTGTACCAATAGAGAACCTGTGTATCACTTCAAGTGGGAGGCTTACTGATAACCATTATTACATAGAATTATTTCTTCCTATTATGTGTCTGTGAGTGTAGACAGAAAAGCAGAGTGTAGGATACATCTAGGAGGTGTAAATGTAAGTCTAACTTATCTTTTCTTTTTAATTCCACCTTGCTGCAGTTTCTTTGGAGAAGAAAAACTGTAAGATGGCAGGCAAAGCAAGTAACACAGACTGCATGTCACGCAGTGTACTGAACTGGGAGCAGGTCGGTCGTCTGCATGAGGTTCTTACAGAGGTGGTTCTGATCCATGGCAGAGGTAACTTCCCGACACTGAAGATAACTCTGAAGGACATCGTTCAGACTGTTCGGAGTAGGCTGACTGAAGCAGGCATCGTGGTACATGATGTTCGTCTGAATGGCTCTGCAGCTGGTCATGTCCTGGTCAAGGATAATGGGCTGGGATGTAAAGACCTGGATCTCATTTTTCAGGTTTCTCTTCCAAGTGAGGCAGAGTTTCAGTTGGTTCGAGATGTGGTGTTGCGATCCCTCTTGAATTTCTTGCCAGAAGGAGTAAGCAAGTTGAAAATCAGTCCAGTGACACTGAAGGAAGCCTACATCCAGAAGCTAGTCAAAGTATACACAGAGTCTGACCGTTGGAGCTTGATATCACTGTCCAACAAACATGGTAGGAATGTGGAGCTGAAGTTTGTAGACTGTATAAGGCGGCAGTTTGAGTTCAGTGTGGACTCTTTCCAAATCATACTGGACTCCCTGCTCTTCTACTACGACTACTCAGAAACCCCCATGTCAGAGCACTTCCATCCAACTGTGATTGGGGAGAGCATGTATGGAGACTTTGAAGCAGCTTTTGATCACCTCCAGAACAAGCTGATAGCTACCAAAAATCCCGAAGAGATCCGAGGTGGTGGGCTTCTAAAGTATAGTAACCTCTTAGTACGAGACTTCAGGCCCATGGATAAGGATGAGATCAAAACACTGGAGCGCTACATGTGCTCCCGATTCTTCATAGACTTCCCAGACATCCTGGATCAACAGCGCAAGCTAGAGACTTACCTCCAGAACCACTTCTCCAAAGAAGAAAGGAGCAAGTACGACTACCTCATGATTCTGCGCAGGGTGGTGAATGAGAGTACAGTCTGCCTCATGGGACACGAGAGAAGGCAGACTCTCAACTTGATATCACTGCTAGCACTCAGAGTACTGGTAGAACAAAACATCATCCCTAATGCCACTAACGTTACCTGTTACTACCAGCCAGCACCTTATGTTAGTGATGTAAACTTCAGGAACTACTACCTGGCAAGTGCTCCTGTGCCGTACAGCCAGTCCTATGCCACTTGGTTGCCTTGCAATTGATTGCTTCACTTGATTGTTCTTGACTGGAGGCTACTGAAGGCCAAGAAGTTCAGTGTGTGTAGATAAGAAATAACTGTTGGAGGTTTTCTAATGGAAACATGACTACATTGGACTGTCCATTTCCTGGTGTGTAGGAGAAATATGCAACCAGGTGACCTGCTATGAACCTTTCAGTATATATCTATAAGTGCCAAGAAGCCTTATTACCTCTTCATTAGAAGAGAAACAGCAGCCAAATGCTAATAGTAGCTACAAAGCTCTACTAGTTCTGGAAGTGGCTATTAATATGTGATCTAACTGGAGTATCCAGTAAACTGGGGTTATTTAATAGAGGAAAGACTGTAAAATTTCTTGAGCAGAGCAGAAACCACTCCTGAAATAGCAGCAAAACTGCTTTCTATTGCCTAACCTCACTACAATTCCTGAGTTCAAGTTCTGGCCAACTTCCTACTGAACTAATTGTACAAGAGTGGGCTCATGTCATACTTGGGCTGCTTCTGCTCTCTGGCTGTGTAGAACTGGTAATGGTATGGATACTGTCTTGAGGGCCTGAATGTTATTTCCTGTAGTACCTGGAGATATATTGTCCTGTCCCAGTGCAAGATTAATTTCTTGGAAGCTGCAGGTGGAATAGTAAAGTCAATCTCTAAGGCATAAGATGGCAGATACTTTCTTAAATTACAGAAACTTGGAAGATGACATCTTTAACGTGCACAAAAATACAGTCTAAAATTTGATAATGTGTGAAGCCCTTGAAATGAGGAATTGAAGCCTTACATCAAATTGGAATCACAGTTTGGATAGTTAGGATGGAAAAATACTGTTTAGTCCAGGCACAAGGTAAAGCCTTTCTAAATGCATCTTTCAAAGCAATTTTTGTCACGGGCGGGAAGTAGCACAGCTCTTACATGGGGGTTTAGCCTGACTCTTCCTCACAGGTCCACAGCAAGCAAAACACCAAAACCAAACCACTATAAACTGCAAGAATATGTGCACTCCTGACACAGTATAAATTCCTAAAGTGCCTCCTAGAATGAATTGCTTCCTGTACGGTTTGTCTTTCTCTTGCCACTTAAGGGCTGAGCTTACAGGCTTACTGCTATCACATGGTCACTGTATGAGATGGTATTTGGAATGGTTAGAGTCAAATTCTTCCTCTTTACTGGCCTTAACCTACACTTGAAGAGGTTTGTAAACCCTGAACAGAGCTCTCTACAGAGGCTGTATGTGGTGAAAATCTGTCCTTGTTTTCAGAATAGCCTCTGGAAGAGTATGTAGTCCCTTGGAGGTGTAGGGGACTGACCTTCCTAATGGGTATGTGCTGAACTTGCTGCTTTAAAACTCCAGTGCTTTATAAGAAAGGTTAAGATTTCCCCAGTTATGTGTATATAGTGGTATTAGAAACTGGTATATTAACTGGATGATTTTTCACTGAATTGCAATAGTAAGATACATATAGGAAAGGAATTTACTTAACCAGAGAAGTAGACTAGAAAGACAAATCTTAGAGCTACTTACTATGTACTGATGCAATGTTCAAGAATACTTGTTTACTAAGCCTTTTTTATTACTTCTAGCTGTCTCTGCAAGCTTGTGAGACCAAATACAAAGCTTGTGTCTGATCAAACAAATGTCTTAACCTCAGAAGGTAAAGCACAGAGCAGATGAAACACCAATGTAAGGTTGCTGTTCAAGGCCAAAAAAGAAGTGTAGCACTTCAGTGGCAATAAAAGTACTGCCTGTTCCTCACAAGACCAAAAACTTCTGGTTATGTTGCTCTCACTTTTCCTAACTGCTTCAGAAAGACTGCCTCAGGAAAGCAGTAAGGCTATCCTTTTTCTCACACCCCTTCATTTCACTTAGGAAGACAGGGAGGGATACAATCTGGAAAGCAGGCTGTAGCCAAGCATGCTTTAGCTTAATTTTTTTGTAAGCATCTTCAGTAGCAGGTAGACAAATACTTTGCTATCTTTTGTTGGGTGTGGGGTGTTTTTTTTTCTTCAAAGGCTTCCTGAATAGTCCAAGTAGCTAAACTTGAAAGTGAACCCAGCACTTTTCATTAACTGTGGCTTGGACTTTATACAGCTTATGGACAAGGCACCTCTCACCAAGACTTTGACAACTTGGAAGGCTTTTTAAAAAAAACAACATGACACCAGTGTTGTAATGGGTGTTAAGCTTACAGTAAGCGTATTGCTGAAATGCAAACCTAGATGTGAATAACTGACATGCAAGGCAATACTTGGCTTAGCATAGGGTGTTACTAGAAACAGAGCTTGCTTAGGAGTTTGTAATTGCTGCCATCTTTCAAATAGATGATTTTAAAGCCAACCTAAGCTATTCCTGTTGTGGAAGTAAACCATGGCCTAAAGGGACATGTTTCATTTGCATATCAAATAGCTTAGACTCCTGTGTCTGTCTTGTTTGATCTCTTGGCTGATCTTTAGAAACTGTTCCTGTGCAATAGCTCCTGCTGAATAAGTGGCCAAGTGCTTGGGAGTCGTCCCTCATATGTGTGAAACAACTTAGACTTAACTAGTCTTTGAATGCTTTGGCTGCTTAACATCATGCCAAGTGCATCCATTGGAAAAGGAGGTGCTAGGAAAAAAGGCTCTAATGGAGTCATACTGACATAACGCTATGGAGAATTTAAACTTTCTGCCAGAAATAGTGTGCTTTTGCTAATGTCACTTGTTGCAGAGGCCTCTTTATGTTGAATGGCTGTACACTGACTTCCTGGGTTTATGTGATGCAGGACTTGTGTTCCCTGCCTGGCTCTTAGGTCGCTCTGTCATATCAGAAATAGTGATGCTTTGCAGCCTGGTTGTTAAACTCTTGAGTAGCCAAACTGTACTCTGAAGCTGCACGCTACCTACTGCATTGCCCTGTTATATAAGGGATTGCTGAGACTCTGCCTTCAAAATCATCCTGGCTTGGCAGGTAAAGCTGGAACACTTGGTAGCTTTTCATCACTGTGCTGCCACCCTTTTCTGTTTTAAAGTTGTAGCAGCCTGATGTTGCTTGCGGCAGTGGCTTAATTTGGTGTATAGTAGTTGGTTTGAGCTTGGATTTATGGTGATCTCTGTAGCAAGGGGTAATGTGAGAATGAGTGCTAGGTAAAAGTTAAAAATCAGAACCCTAGGACAAGTCTGAGCTGCCTGCCTGATTCAGTTGCCTGTTAGTACATAATGATGCATCTGCAAACCTGCTCTATGTTCTGTTGCTCATTTGTGTGTCAAGTGGAGGTTAGAGAAAGACTACTTCAGACTTACTACCCAAACTCTGCTCAGCCAGTCTGAGGTGAAGCATCTATTGTCAATATTTATTGCCAGGTCTCCCTTGACTTACAAGTTTATTGTTTTCTTTCCCTGTTGTAAAATAATTATTTTTTTAATTTGATAAAGATGCTACCAAAGAGACCTAGTAGTAGACTGTTTTAGCCACTTGGTAAGATCCCTGTGTTGATCTGTAGTCACTCTGAAAGTTTTAAGGTAAAGCATACTTCATGCTCCCTCAGCTCAAGATTTAACTGTTGCTGGAGGCTGAAGACTAGTGCATTTCCCAAAAGGTTATCATACTTTGTAGACAAGATATTGATGTTAAAATAAAGCAGTGTGTAGTATTGAAACAAACCCATGTTTTTGGAATTGAGTTCTGGGGTTAAGCATTTGGTATGTTTTATGCCTGGGCTTTGTGGGGTTTTGATCACAAGAATAACTAATGTTGATAGTGATCTTTGCTTACCACTTTACAAGTGCTTGGGAAAAGGCCTCTTAGAGAATTTGAACAAATTGCTTCAGTTCTAAGCTATTAGTGTACTGATAGTACTTGTTTTACTATCCCTCTCACTCAGCTTGTTTAATCAGGGTACTGTAATTATTAGGCACAGGAATAAGCTGACCATAGTCACTGGCAACTTGGCCTAATTTTGGCATTGGGAGAGCCAAAGGGATAGCAATGCTTCTAGCCTTTGCATCTAAGTCTTATGCAGCCATCTGTTTGGTGAAATGTGTTTCAGGCATGTTCTTTAATTTCACTGAAACTGGTTAAAAGGTGGGATGCTGGGCTATAGTTTTAGAAGCTTTTAGGGGAATAGTTGGAGCACTCTGTTTTTTCTCACTTGTATTGGAAGAGAAGGCCACTCACTGGAGTATCTGCCTTGGGCTTGTCTCTTTCTGATAAAAATTGCACTTTCTGTTGAAATTTAGAAGGTCTTTTTTCCATGTTTATCTCTTATATTTTTTTTTTACTATTAAAAGAAGTCAGCTCTTGGAAGAGCTTTCTCTAACCTCTTTGGAAGAAATGAGTAATTTTTTTTTTAAGCTGGCAAAACAAGGTACTAGAAATATTTGGATTTGTGATAAGCCCAAATGTGAGATTGGTCACAGTAACAGTCTACTGTTCTGCACTGTGGTGTTCACTTGTTACGCTTGGGTTTTGGACCTTAATGACTCTGAAGTTCTTGTGCAAATAAAATTATGCTAAATATTGTTTGTCTCCAGTAATTCTTCAATGTAAATAGTGCTGAAAAGTATCTGTAGAGCTTATTGGCCAGAGTGTGTGTAGATACACTGAGGGGGAAGAAGTAGTGGTGGGGTACACATCAATGCTGGGTTTTGGATGTTACTCGAAGCTCTTTTTTATCTGTGAATGGATAAATCTGCTTACACATTTGCCTCCACTTACTGAAGATGAATCAGTTAAGTGAGACATAATTGAGCTTTCAACATGTTGACAGTTTCTAGAGAATCATTTTTGCCCTTTGCCCATTATTTGGTTTCAACTTTAAAGCATGTTAAGGTACAGTCCCAGGCTTGTTAGGCACGAGTGTCTGGTCTGAGCAAGAGCCTGCTGGTCTGTTGAGATGCACTTCAGTTCATATGTTACTCCAAAACAGAGGCACCTGCATATCTCCATTTGTGATAAAGTCAGTAATTTCACTTCAAGTTATTTACAGGTTAAAAGCCTTTGTACTTTGTTTCTGTCTCCTAGGAGCTGATACTCCAGTGGTCAAGGGGGTTGAGCAAAGCTCAATAAAAGCTGGGGGCATGTTGTGGTCTACTTGCTGCTGCTGCTTCTACTCTAGGATCAAAAATAAATGGAATGTAAAAAGTGTACTTGCTTCTAACCCCCTCCAGAGCTGAGACAAGAGCTAGCATATCAGTTAAGTAATGCTGGAGAAGTTCCAGTCTTCAGGACCTTGTCACACCTGCAGTGGAAACTTCTGTGGAGATAAGCAGAGGTTGTGTGATACTATGGAAGTAATTGTGAAACTTGTGTAGTCCCTTTTCAAGGTGTAATACTTCTCTCTGAACTTAAATGGAGAACTGATAATGCAGCTGGACAACATGAACCATCTGCTTGTCACCTGAAACTCCCTTACCTCAACTCCTCAGTTTATATCACCATAAAAGCTTCAGAGTTATTTTGGGTAATGCCCTTAAGTTTCTAGAATACCAAACTTAAATTTGCAGGGCCTGATACTGAAAAGGCAAAATAGTGGTGCTGAAGCAAGTGGCAGTATGTATGCTTTCAGTTCCATAAGGAGCTTGTATAATGGTCAAAATTGAGAGGAGCTGAAGAAGAAAGAAGTTCTTGCTCTACTGCTGTTGTATACCTTCCAGTGTTCTGTTGTGCTGCTTGAACCTGGCCTTTCTCATGCTGTGTGAGATGAGCTTAGTTGTGTGATGAGGGGGTGAGAGGCATAGACAAATGTCACTAAGTAGCTGCCGCTGCTCTGGCAGATGCATCTATTTCCCTGTTTCCCTTCATGAGTACTTGGTATTTCTGACATCAGAGTACTCAAATGTGCCCTTACAGAGTAGATACTCCTGAGGGAGAGATTTTATTTGCATGTCTGCTCATTTTGAACATTGCTCACTATGTATTTAGTGTACTAATATGCTAAATACCTGAAGTTGCTATTTTCAGTAATAAGATAGGGTTTGGTTTTTTCCAGTGAATTATAAGGGAGATAATTAAAGGCTGTGATATTAATATGCTCCTGGAGTGTGTTAGACCTGGTTGTGTTTTGCTGCAGTAACAGTGATGTAATCTGTTCTGCTTCATCTCAGTGAGATAAAGACGAGCTCTGTATCCTATAGGCAAGGCTGACCAACAAGGAGCAGCTAATCTGCCAAACCTTAGTAATTTTCCTAGTAGGAAAGAGTTGAGTAGTCATGCTGGACAGAGCCTTGCTAAGAGCTGTGTGCAAAGCAACTACTAGATCCTAAACTGGTATTTCACCTGTCCGTGAAGGAAAGCTCTACTGCCCTCTCCAGTGTTATCACATTGGCTCTCAGCTGGATGGTTTAGTAAACCAGCAGGAACTAGCAGCCTAGGCTGGCTGATCCTGTGAAGTGCTGTGCTGAGTATTCATCACTGATAAACTAGGCAGGGCACAATCCATGCCAGCTCACTGCTTAGGGACTGGAGAAGTGAAAACTCTTGGAGGGGTCTGGCCAAGACGGAGCACAAGGAAGCTGTCCAGTCTAATCTGTAGTGATAACCTCTTGTCACTGAGAAACCCCTGTAGCTAGCCTGTGTGCTTCAGGAGACTTCCAACAAACGTCCAAGGCCTGAACTGCTCTGGGGAAATAATCTGTCCCTGTGTATTCCCAGCAGGCAAGTGATGATTTGGTGCTGTAGGGGCCGTCTTGCTCTCAAAGCTGGAAAACTTCCCTTCTGAAGTTACGTGGTTTATTGTGGTCTGTCTTTCAGCATGTGAATAGCATAACCACGCAGTTCATGTGCTCTCACACCCCTGAAATGTATGTTAACTTTCTTCTATCTGTTCATATAGCAAAATCTGTGTTAGAAACCAGTGAAACTTGTGCCACCCAGGGATTGTATGGATTGTACCTCAAGCAAAGGGGAAGTTGTTTCCCCTGTGAGAGAGCAGTTGAAGTGTGAGACTTCTGATTCAGTCACACTCCTCATGCAGCAAGGCAAGTCTTCTGACAGTGTCAGATATGTGGCATAAAAATGACACCCACAGGCTGGTGCCTTTGTGGATGCCCTTCTTGCTTCAGAATTGACCATCTACCTGCAACAATTTCCTTCTCCACCCCATCTCTGACAATGATCTGAATAACTTAATCTGAAAGCTGTATCTCAGTGTGCATCCCAGAAAGTTATTCAATCTTGCCCTGAAGGTACTCAGCAGTGGTGATTCACCATGCATGTGCAGAACCTGTTCTAATGTTTGGTTGTGGTCATTACTGAGTTTATTTTGCATCTCCACATTGGTCTTTGAACTTCATTTTTTGAACTCTGGATGGCTGCATCCTTACCAGCAAGGCTGAAAAGCCTCATACTGATCTGTGCTATCCACTACTCTCTTCAGCTCTTGGATGAACTGTGGAAAATGAGCATTTGAAACTGTTGTATATATTGGATTCAGAAGCTGGTGCTCCTTTTTTTTTCCCTGGAACTTTGTGGTTCCTAGCATTTCATGAGCCAGAAACAGTGCTCTATATACCATGAAGAAAAAAAAAAGTGCTAAGATTGCTTCTCAGCCTCTTGATATTTGTATCTACAAATTGTACCTGCCATTTTGATCATGGCATTACGGCATGGCGAGTGCTGATGCTGAGTCAATTATTTTCAGTGATTTCAAAGTCCATCTGCTGCTTCTCAAGGCAGCCTCTCCCATCTGGTATTAGCAACATCTGTGCTCCTGTTTTCCAGATGTAGTATTTTGCATTTGGTGGTATTAGAGAAACATTTTGTCCGAATCCTGTGGGCAAATAGTCAGAATGTGGATGGGACAGAGTAACTTGTCTTCTTTGCTATTTACTACCTTACTGACTTAGATGCTGTGCAGTGCTCATGAAGTGCTCACAGTTCTTTCAGTATGCAAGAGCAACACAAAATACATGAGGCTGTTGTGGGCACTTTGAAACCTGCAGGTGATTTAAAATGAGTGCTAGCACAAAATCCCCGGAGGTACCGGACAGAGGCTATTTTTGGATTATTCTTTTACCCCTGCCAACACAGGGTAGAGACAGCAGAGAAAGCTTAACAGCAGTTCCTCAGTCCTTTCCTTTGTACCCCCATATCTAAAACACCGTGGTGACAAGTATCCCTGGGGCGTGAGTTCACAGGTTTGAAGAGCTCTGTTTCTGCTCTTGCCATCACATCTGTTAGGCATCACAATCATCTGCCTGTCTGCTTTACTGCTCATGTGGGACTCCCGAAATACTGCGTAACCCTGACTAATTGCCAGGGCTGATGTAGCTCTCTAGACCTCATGAGCTTCTTTCCACTTTCTCCTCCTGGGCAGCTTTTCTTAAGACAGGGGGAAAGTAAGTTATTTTGGGAAAGAGAGAGCCTGCCGGCAATCTCACTGCCCAAATTCCCTGCAACACCAGTGGGAATTCGTCAGATGCTCGGAGGGATTTGCTAATGGCCTGGCAGCCCTGAGTGATTAGGGCTCTTGTGTTATGGCTATCCTGCTGCCCAGCTGTATGTTTCCACAGCTCTTTTTCATCAATGGGAGCAACACGTGAGGATGGGGCTCAGCCTCTGACAGCAAGTTCATGGAGTTACTCCAGAGAAATGCTGCTCATAAAAAAACCAAACCAAGACATCTGTTTTGGAGCAAACTTTGAATGTGTAGTAATATTCCAGCTAAGTATCTGCATGCTTCAGATTGGTGGTTAGCCTCCTTCCTTGCAGCACTTCAGTGATAGAAGGAGAATTCCCATTTACTCCCATTTCCCAGACCAAAAATGGGCCCTGGGCAGGGGAAGCAACACTCTTAGGTAACACAGGAACTTGCTGACAGACCAAGAGTAAATATTTTGGAAGCCCTGCCTATTGATGAGGTGGGAAGGGTAGGGTAGATGGCAATAGGACATTTCAGAAACCAAATAGAAGGATACAGGTGTTTAAGAGAACCCACAGATGAACTAGAGGAACAACAGTTTTAAAGTAAAGGTGTACCATCTTCTCACAGGCAGCTCTGACTTAAAGCTACTGCAGCAGCATGTCAGCAGGACTTGTGAGGGGGGCTGTGTTATGCCCATGTGTAGGATGCTCTACACATAATTCATAACTCCTTGCAGTACTCAAAAGGAATATAAAATCATGGGGTAAACATGCTATTCTGTTATTGTGTGTTACACGTGTGGCTCTCCTCATGGGTTATGGTGTGAACTCCGTCCCTCGCAGCTGACTTTTTGCTGTCTGGTTAGAAATAAGAGATTGCTGTATGGCTGCAATTGCAAAGACAGTCAGGAGTTTCAGTTAATCAGAATGTGAATTGAAGTACCAGTTGAAAACATGGATTTAGTTTAAAAAAGGACATTTCTTTCATAAATAAGGGTTCATGAAATAGCAACATGTTATTGGACAGAAGCGGTCTTGCCTTTAACTGTAAAACTGATTGTGAAGTTGTGACACTTAATTCTAGAACAGCAGCTTTTACTTTAGTCATGGTTTTCAGCTGGGATAGAGCGAATTGTTACAAGAAGCTGGGAGGGGACACAGCCAGGACAGCTGACCCAAACTGGGCAAAAGGGGTATTAGATATCATATGGTGTCATGCTCACCGTGGGGTGGAACTGACTTGCGATATTGTAACACCAGGTCATGGTCAGTGAGCATATATATATATATATATCCATTGCTGACAGTGCCTCCAGATCCCAAACCTCATAGAAAAGTAGTATAGTGCTGCTATAACACATTATGCTCATCTGTACTTGCACAGAGGAAAACAATTTAAACTCAGTTTCTTTATGACGTCTCTTCCCGAGGCTATTCCGGTAGATTACAAACGCTGCTTATTATGTAAGAAGGACGATCTCAGAGGAAGCTGTTCATTGCTCTATATATATATACTGCATTGTAATAGATCACAAGTAGACTGCAGTGTAATAGCACTGGCTCATGGAACTGTTTGAAACAGTCTGACCTAAATGGCTAAATTTTATAGCCATGGAAGCGACGCTGCTTTTAAAAGTTACATCAGAGGATGACGCTGCTTTTAAAAATGGCACCAGAGGACTGAGAAACCTGTAGAAAGACATTTAAGGTTCGAGCAGCCAGAGCTGTCCAGAAGCTGGCGGCGCCTGCTCTGCATCTTGAGGAGTTCTGTGCATGGGCCATTTCAGAAAAGGACCCTGGGGCGCAACCCAGCTCTGGGGCCCTTCACTCTCCTGCCACATTCGCCGCGTAACGATCAGGATTCAGCGTCAGGTTAAATCTTGCCTCCAAATGATGTGAATTAAGCAGCAAGTTAAGTCTTGCCTCCAAATGTAATCAAGCTCCACAGTAACCCCACATACTTTTTTTATTTTTCCAGTGGTTTAATTTCCTTTTTATTTCCGCAGTGAGGGATTCTTGGGAATCCAGACATGCCGGCGTGCTGGCATGTTAGCTAGACTTCAACCAAACCTTCATTCTCACAGCATAGTTGGCAGAAAACTGCAACACTGAGAAAATAAGGCACAAATATTGTATAAATGTTGTAAACAAACATTTAAAGAGCTGTGTTTAAAGCTCAAAGGACTCATTACTGAATAATTTTTTTAAAGAACTAACTTCTTTCATTACATAGTTGCCATTTTAATTTTTATTTGTGTAGGTTCCAGTTCTAGCCTGGCTTCCTGACATCACCCAGAGATTCCCATCGTTGGTGATAAAAGCAGAAAAATATAACTGTTGCTCAGGTTGATGTTTTGCTTCTTATGCTCCACTGTGAAGACAATTTTTTTCTTTCCAAAATCACAGTGATATATTGCACAGGCTCACAACAATATTTCTCTTTCGTAAAAGATCATTTACACAAACCCTTCTCTGTAAAAAGATGCATTGGAGCAAGCCCAGGGGTTTATTTTGGCTGAGGGTTTCTGACATATGGCCACCTAAAATATGTTGCTTATAGTGTTTCACGCAGCATTGTGTCCTGTGCCTGTGAGATGAGGCAGCCTGTGGTGCTGGTGCCCAGCTGCAAGTACTGTCTGGTGATTTTTTTGCTCGTTGACGTTTTGGGTTTGGGTTAGTCTGGGTCCAAAGCCTTTGGTCAATATTTACAATATTGCTTCACCTTGTAGGACTGGTGCATCAGACATCGGCTGAGGTCAGTGCAGCATAGAGGGCATGAGGTTCAGGGAAGAGAAAGTTGTTGTTTTTCAAGTCAGGCATACCAGGACAAGCTGAGAATGTGATGGTTTCTTTGCACGTGCTGTTTGCTGGAGGTATAGTTTAGAACCCTTTGTTGAATGCTGTCCTCTATTCTGACAAACCATGCTGTATGATGACATCACTGGACTGTGAAAACATCCGTGTCTCTCCAACAACTATGAAGAAATCCTGGAGCAACTGGCTCAGATACCTACACCACAAACAACTAAGAAGGGTCAAGAAGAGTCTTATACCAAGATGCTGGAAATCAGGCAAAAATATCAGAAATTTTCCTCCAAGCCCAGGGGAGCCATTTCTTCCTTTTTGTGACTCTCTGTTTTTGTGATGATAATGTGGGTCTGTTCTTGCAGGTTGCTCAAGTCTCCTCCTCTGCTCCATTTCAAGGCAGGTGTTAGCAAGTCTTCCAGCCAAAGGTCTCCAGGAAGCAAGCTGGAAATGTCTCTTGCAGGGAAGAGAAGTCATTGCACCATCAGTCTTCTGCTTTCCCCTAAAGCTGAGTGAACCACTTGTCTTGGCTTTTGATTTTTTTTTTCAGCTCTGTGGATGTTCCAGGAAGTCCTGCTGCAATGGCAGGAGCAGCTTGTTTGGGGCAAAGTCTAACCCAGAGGCCAGAGCTTTATTGGAGGAAAACAATTCATGTCTTTTGAGCAGTTATACCCATGCTCTTAACCATTTTTCTCCAATTATCTTTGGTCCACAACTGGGTGAAGTCATTGTCAGTCCTGTAGACTTCAAGGTCTAAATAAAAATGACTCAAAGTTATTCCAAAACATTTAGGAGCCAACAGGAGAAAAACAGTTGGTTCTGAGAAGCAGCTGGTGACCATACAGATGAGACTGGTTCAGCCATGAGAGGTTCAGGAGTCTGGAAGCTGACCTTGGACTATCCAGGTAATAACCTTTAGGATGTGAAGCAGGGGGACCCTACTAGTGGTTTGATATGTTGTCACACATCTCTAAAAGCCTAATAGCCCAACAGGAGGAAATTCTGAGTAAAACAGATTGGAAGAAAACTTAGTGGAGGAAAAACTGTTTCCAAGTGGAGAAAATACTTTAGGAATAATATATTAGATAGCCAACAAGCTATATTTCCACATTCAAGAGAGATGATAGGTTTGGCTAAAGGCAATTGTACTGAACTATGATGAAGGCAGCAAGTAGAAGCAGATATGCAGGATATCAAATATGGGGGGGAAGCAGTAATAGGTGGCATTTGATGAAAGTTAGGCTTCTGAAATACAAAAACCTGTGTGTGCGGTGGGAGAGGGAATGCTGAAAACTAATTAGATACATTTTCCTTAAATATAATGGGAAGGTGTTTCAGTTTTAGAACAAAACTTACTGTGCTGAGGGCACGCACCCTTTTATTTTTATTTTTATTTTTTGGAAGCCTGTTAATGAAGATTCAAAAATATTGGAAGTGTTTAATAATATTTTTCTGGTGAATGTTTGGAAGGGAGAGCATTCTGCTTAAATGGAAAACTACTCTTGAACCCATTAGCAATAGGGGGAAATCATTGGCAAACAGCAACTTGGAAGAGAAGTTGGCTGACAAGTATTCTCATCTGATATTAACATTAGGTCTTGCAATACTGGGTAAAATCCAGAAGAATGAGAACATGCAGCCTCTATTCCAGTATTGTAAGAGGTGATCCAGGAACTATGTAAATACTCATCACTGACTTCAGTATTAAAGGTTAGTGCAAGAAATGCCTTGTACATGTCAAGGAGCAATAATGTTTTGTGAAGTGAATAAGGGAGTCTTTCCCATAAGCTTTTAAAGATAGTATGAAGTGAGATACAAGGGGAAGCATCATACTGACTTTAGAAGGTAAGAATTTGAAAGATTGGGGGTTGTGGGGTTTGGGTTTTTTTTTCCCCCTCAGCCATGGGCTTCTTGAGGGTGTTGTTTTGGCTGTGAGCAGGGGGAGTTAATACCCTGCAGTGCAGCAGAGCAGAACACACTTGCTACAGCCACAAAAGAGGATCTGTAACTGTGTTAAGGAGGATGATACAAGATAGGCCATTTCATCTCTACGCACCAGCCTAAAGGCTCTGGTAGCTATGACCGGCCTTCTCCCGTCTTGACTAGCAAATGCATAAGCTCTCATCCATTCCCAGTTAGCACTCAGGAACAGCCCTGTAAGCCCATCCAAATTTGAGAACACAAGCTCCATGTGGCTGACAACAGGAAGACTGGTGTCAGCTCTGAGAACCCTTCTGTTGCCTTGCTTAGTAGTAGGGATTCACCCCTTGTACCTCACTCTCATTTACTCCCGTCCCATTTAGTAGCAGCAATTAGGGTGCATCCAGCAGCAGGTCTGGCTCACCAGTCCCAGGGGCATGGCACTCCTGATGACTATAAGGCACCTTTTTTCCTTCTCTAAAGCCACCCCAAGGGGAACAGACCTTCATGGAGAGTATCCCTTCTCCCCCTTTTCCAACAAGTCTTTAACAAGAGTGCAGCCACTCTGCCCTTATGGAAAGACAGGGTCATTCTGTGGGTGTCTTCACCCTACTCACCAGAAGGAATCCTGACAGCCACTACTGAATGAACGTCTTTCAGAGACTCACAAGTGTCTCGATGGAGGCCAGGCTTTCACATGTGAATGGTGATGGTGTGGCTTTCACTGCCCAGTATGGACATTCCAGTTTTGAATGTGGCTTGTACCGCTGGAGATATTTAAAAGCCATCTAGGATGTGGTCCTGGGGAACTGACTATAGGGAGCCCTGCTTGAACAGGCAGGTTGGCCTGGATGAACTCAGGAGGTCTCTTCCAACCTCAACTATTCTGCGATCTGTGAGTCTGGACAGCTTGACCAAGTCACATGGCTAGATAAGAAGTCTTCCTTTATGGTAATAAAAAGGTGATTGTGTATACATTCTGGTTTTTATGTGGTATTTAAGAAACAAGGAGAAATGCTCCTTAGAACAGCTTTATGTGGGCAGCTTTAAATAATTACAACTTTACAGAAGACCCTTCTAGGACCATCTTTAAGATTGTTTTGTTTGGTTGGGTTTTTTCCCTTTTGTTCCTACAGCAAGGTTTTTGTGCTTGGAGTGGGGAAGATGAGGCATGATGCACATTGGGAGGGAGAATGTGTTACTGCAGTTCCTTGAATTTCAGCCACTTCAGCCTCAAAGCTTAAAACTGTGGTGGATGGCTTGAACCTTTTGTTTCTGATGTCATCTCTCATCCTCTTTTCACTTCCTGCGTTCCCTGTGCCACACAGAAGAAAGGGGATGTAGCAGATCACTGCACTGAGCAACGAGGTTGGTACAAGAGAGAAACTTTGCTTTACACACTCAGCATTCCCTGCTTGCTTGGGAAATAAAATGGAGCATAGAGAACCTTGTTCTGAAGTTTTGTAAGCCAAGAGTCTTTGAAAATGCTTCAGGTACATGTCACCTGTGTTTTGGACTGGCACAGAGTGTAACTCAAGGCTGTAAGGGTGGTGTTCCCATATAGGAAATATACATGACATAATTTGTCCCTGAACTTTTGTCTTCAGAGAGTACTGAAACGATTTATTCCTACGTGTTTAGTGCTGTGGGTACTAAGCATCACTAGTGATTCAGGCTTTTTTAAAGAGGAAGCAAACCAAGGTTACTGACTGTTGTTGTTCAGACCCCTGATCCTGTTTGCAAAAGTGGAAATGTACGTCCTGAGATTTAACTCCTGCCCAACTTAGCCAATAAATTTTATCCCCTGAAGTTTCTAAAACTATTCCTGTTACAGAATCATAGACTGGTCTGGGTTGGAAGGGACCCCAAGGATCATAGAGTTCCAACCCCCTGCCACAGGCAGGGACACTAACCTCCAGGCCTGGATGTACACAAGGTTGCCCAGGGCCCCAGCCAACCTGGCCTTGAGCAGTCTTCAAACCCAGTTCAATTCACCATAAAGAAATATTGCTAACAAGGAAAACTTCTGGGTTTAATTTCTGTTTAGAGAGACATGGGCTCTGCAAATAAGAGAGTGAAGAGGGGCAGCCATTTCAATTCCCATTTTTAGGCTCAGATAAGTCATTCCCTTGGATTAATTGCTTCAGTGGATGACCAGTGACTCATTCTACTTGTGCACACCTGCTGTGCTTTTTGGGTGAATCTCTGAGTCATTTTCTTTTTCTCCTTTCCACCTTTTATACGTCACACACCTGTTGAGCAGCAGTGTGTGTCTGTTTGGCCCAGTCCACCCCTGTCACGGGTTTCATGTTATGCTGATTTCGTTCCAGGTCAGGGAGATGCCTGGAAGGGCTGTGATGTAAAGAGGCTTGGATGTGAAAAGCTGCAGGGCCAATTCACTGTGTGTCCTTACAGAAGCAGTTTGCTGAAATTCCTCAGTCTCTATGCTTCCCCCAGCTTTTCAGGCTGCTGCAAAGTTCAGCATGGCGCTGTCTCCTCCAATGGCTAGGGAATTTGGGTCGGGGTACGGATCGACCACGTTGTGAGGTACACAGAGGGCCATCTCATAAGGACTTTGTACCTCCAGGGTTGGAACATGTTGATGGCCCCGAGCTGGTACGAGGTGGAGAAAGTCATGCTTTAAAGTCATTTTCCAATGTTAAATGCCAACTTGGGTGTTGGCTTTTTTGTTTGGGGCTTGTGGGTTGTTTTGGTTGGGTTTTTTTGGGTTTGGGTGTTGTGAGGTTTGTTTTGAGGGTACTTTTAGGTGGAGGGAGGGGAGGAGTGGCTTCACCCAGGACGCAGACCCTTCAGACACTTCCCTTTTGGCCCGCGGTGCCCCCTCCCCCGCCCCCAGCGCGCCCCGGGGAGCGGCGGCGTTGGCGCGCTCAGCACCGCGGACAGCGCCCGGGCCGCCCCCGCGGCGCGGAGGGACCCAGCAGCTCCGGGACCCAGCAGCTCCCGTCCCCGCACACCCGGTCACCGCGCTGCTCGCGGTAGGGGTGAGACCGCCGCCCCCCCGACCTCCCCCGCCGGCGGCACCTCCCGGAGACCGGGGAGGACCCCGCGAAAGTTGTCGTTGTCGGACGGGGTGGGTTCTGGAAGCGGGGGCGAGGAGGGGGCGGGAAGTTTTGGCGCTGCACACGTCCTCAGCGCGGAATGGGCTCTCTGCAGAGATGCTTCTGGTGATGGAGTGACCTCGGATAAAGGAGGCAGGGGCCCCGCGGGGATTGTTGGCTGGGGAGAAGACGGGGAGTCCAGCAAGCGGAGCTGCCGTGTTCCACGTGATCCCAGTCTGAATGGGTGCCTCCAGGGAGTGCTTATTCTCCAAGACCTCTTCCCACCAGTCTTTCTGGAGACAGCCTCCTTCATGAGCACAGGGAGGGCACTGATCAGCCTACAAGTGGTGGGATATAAATATCTAATGGGCAGATGTCCAGAGGATGGATGCCAGGCCCTTCGCAATGGTGCCCAGCGGCAGGACAAGAGGCAGTGGGCACAAAATGCAACACACAAAGTTCCAACTCAGTAGGAGGAAAATCTTCACGGTGAGGGTGATGGAGCACTGGCACAGGCTGCCCAGAGAGGCTGTGGAGTCTCCTTCTTTGGAGATATTCAAAACCTGCCTGGATGCTGTCCTGTGCAGCCTGCTCTACATGATCCTGCTCTGGCAGAGGGGTTGGACTTCATGATGTCCAGAGGTGTCTTGTAACTCCTACTATTCTGTGATTCTGTGAAACTGGACCTTTGTTTGCTGAGCAAGTACCAGCCTACAGCCATTGGAAGGACTGAAGTTGGAGACTTTAATTCAAAGCGTATCTATAAAGAAGTCATCCTCACATTCTCCTGTGATGAGCAGTGTGAAGAGAAAATGAAGGCTCATTTCCATGTATCTCAGGGCCTTTCTTGTACCTGTCACCTACACAAATACCGAACATCGAGTATTCACAGCTATGGCACATGTATACTAGTCTCTGAGCCTCAAGTGGTTAATACCATTTCATGTGGATCCTTTCACTGTGAGCATCTAATAAGGATCGATCAGCTTGCCTTTTGGTACGAGAGCAGAAATATTTTTAATCCCAGTTTTATCACTGGAGACCTGAAAAGAGAAGGGAAGAGTAGAAAATCGGTATAGTGACACGGTAAAGTCCCTTTCTTTGGGACCTCACTATTTCCTACCTCTTCAGACTCACCTCAGCATTTCCTGTGAGAGACTTGTGGGTTTGCCAGGATTCCTTTGCTGCCTCCTCAAAAAGCACACACAAGCAAAGTCCCAAGGCAGAGCCTATTTAGTAGTCAGCTGCACAAAAAGGATAATTTGGGACTAGGGCTATAGTAGAAGAAACAGGAGAACAAAAGCTCTCCCACCTCAGCCCCTGCCTGAGGCTCAGTGTCTGCTCATCAGGAATTTCCAGGGACTTGTTTCCAGCTGGCTGAGGATGTTTAAAGGCGACGCTTACCTGGATGCTGGTTGTGAATAGCACATTCCCCTGTCTCCTCAGGTGTTACAGCGTGAGCTTCCTGCCCTGTTTTAGTCTGCCTGCTCTTTGGGGCCAGAAACCACACATTAGCTCACAGCAGTGTTTGAAGAGCGCTCCGTGTGCCTAACCCCCCGGCGTGCAGTGGAAGAACAAGGCGTAAGCCGCACTGAATAGGTGCCTGGCTGGGCCTGTGTGTGGCACAGTGTGATGATACCAGTGGGTAAAAGAAAACATCAGCAGGGAGAAGATGTAACTACGGATAGAGAGTCCAGGAGTGGGTCAGCCTGACCATGGAAATGTCAATGGGAGGAAGGAGCTGGATACACAGATGACCCTTCTTCTACTGCCCTTAAAAGCTGTGTGAGGTATGTGCTCTGCAGTGCCGGTACACTCAGTCAAAGAGGATTCAGCTACCCACCTCAGCTGCCTCCCTCCAGTGTGCCCCCTCCCCATGGGGAGAAAAAGGGTGAGGGGACTTGGTTGGTGTGGGTTTGAGTGCCCTTTGACTCCTAGGAGAACTAAAGGTCCACAAAGTAGATGAAGAAGAAATTTTACTGGTGAGATAGGATAGAAGAGAAGAGGGGTCCTGCTGTGCAACAGCCCTCCCCAGGCTGTTGGGTCTCATAGAGTGGAAGAATATTATCATCCTTAGGAACAAGAAGATGCTGCTCATGAGGGACAACAGGGAATTCAGGAGCCCAGTCACCAAGGATGGCCTGGGGCCAAGTGGTCTTCTTTACTTCTCTTGCCCCTCCTACAGACCCTCTTCTTGCTCCCCCATGCTATCCCCCTCTGCATTAGCCTTCCCTTCACACCCTTTTGCAGGGGTTGCTCTCCCTCTGGGCTGACTTTAGCCCTGTCTTCTCCCTCTTCAATTACAAATCCCCACTGCAACTTTCACCCATTTTCTGTAGGGGTATTTTCCTCTGCAAGATAAGGCCTGATACCCATCTCTGAGCACCTCTTGCCATGCAGTGTGTGATCTTGTCAGCATGTGTGATCGTGTGTCTGTGCCTGACCTGGACTGTCAGCAGCTTCTCTCCAGTTTCACGTGTGCCTGCAGGCCAGTGTTGCAGAAAACCTGGGGACAGCATCTGCACGGTGTCCCTGTGGTGTGGTGGTTTCCTGGCCAGCTGTGAGCGCTCCCTGGCAGCCGGAGGGTGGCACGTTGTGTACACAGCAGTGTGTGAACTCAGTCAAACTTCACAAACAAGGATAAGAGCAGAGCCAGGGCATAATCTGTGCTCAAATATAGCAACTCAAGGTTTCCTGAGAGAGACAAGTGGAACGGCGAAGCAGAGCAGGTGTTGCGGTCCCTGCAGCTTCCACTTCCCCTTCTCAGCAGCGAAGAGGTGGTGCTGGCCACAGGGCCTGATTTAGGCTACAAGCAGCAAACCAACCTGTCACTGGCGGCCTTGTTGCTATGCAGGACAGGATTCTCACCATGCCCTGCATGGTGGCATGTCCCAGTGCCACACAAGTCCCCTGCCTTTGCCAGGGTCACTGCAGCCAGACCCAACCTCGGTTGCTAGTGATGGTGCTGCTGCTGTTGCAACAGCTGAGCATGATGCCAGCTGGTGGTTTGGAGCAGCCTCATGGATGTGCTGTGGACCAAGAGTTAAGGGGCTGTGTCCCTCTCCTGCACAAGCCCTCTTTGGGGTCTACAGAAGGAGCCAGCAGAGACGGAGCTCCAGCAGAGGAGCCAGTTTCCCATAACACTGGAAACTGGTGCCGGAGAAAGCTGAGGGTGGATTGAAATAAAGCTCTGGAGCCTGGAGGTTCCCCCTCACCTCCAGAACCAGAAGCTAGGCAGCTGGAGGTCTTATAAACACTGGCATCTGAGTTTCATTCAGCCCATTGCTCCTTCAGTGAGGGACGAGTTGAGCTTGCAACACAGCTACCGACCAGATTCAGCCTGGCTTGGCCTCTCTGATGGTTTAGCCACTCCTTTCAGATGGTGGAAAGACTAGCTTGGTGAAGCATACTGTGGCCCGAGGTGGCTCCAGCCACCTGGAAGACATTATGGGGAGGGTTGTAGCCATCCTGCGTCCCCTCCCTGGCACTGCTTGGCTTGCTGAATACCCACCAGTCCTAACAGGGGTTGTGCTTATGATTGCAACCCATAAATTGCTGCCCTTCCAAACCCAAAGGAAGTTGACAGGCTGAGAGTGTTGGGCTTGTTCAGCCTGGAGAAGAGAAGGCTCAGGGGAGATCTTATAGTGGCCTTTCAGTGCCTGAAGGGGCCTACAGGAAAGCTGGGGAGGGACTGTCTGTGAGGGCATGGAGTGATAGGACAAGGGGCAATGGTTTTCAACTAGAGCAGGGTAGGTTTAGATTAGACACTAGGAAGAAGTTCTTCACTATGAGGGTGGTGAGACACTGGAACAGGTGGCCCAGAGGTGGTGGAGCCCCCATCCCTGGAAATATTCAAGGTCAGGTTTGATGGGGCTCTGAGCAACCTGATCCAGTTAAAGGTGTCCCTGCTTACTGCAGCGGGAGGGGGTTGGACTAAATGACCTTTAAAGGTCCCTTCCAACCTAACACATTCTGTGATTCTATGCTGAACTGGTGATCCCTGACCATCCTGGGCAGGCTGCATGAGGAAAGCGACTTGTAGGTGGCAGGCTTGGGCACAGCTTGGGATGAGGTAGCTATGTGTAGGTCACAGCATGAGAAAATACAAAGGGGCATTCCGAGCCTAGAGCCATGCTTAGAGCTTTCATAGGTCTGGATCTAGGCAAAACTGGCTTGTGCTCATGTAGGAACCACCAGAACAACATCAGCCTCAGAATAAGACATTACTTTTTGGAGACATCACGCATGCTTGGTTTTCCCATTGGAAAAACAACAGTGTGGGCAGCAGGTACCATGGCCATCATGGCTATACTGTGGCCCTGGAGGAGAGGCCAAGTTTCCTGGGGAGCCAGAGCCAAAAGACAAAGCAGTCAGAAACGTGCCTCCTGGTTACACTAAAGCACGGACACTCGGGGGCTGTCAGCATCCTGTGAAGCACATCCCTCTTCTGACCTACTTCACTGGCTTTGATGCCAGACAGTGCTACAGCAGGGCTTGTGGCTGGAAATAGCCACTCTCTCAGTGCCTTTTTCTGACTGAAACAGCAGACCTCTGAGAGGACACAGCAGCTAAAATGGGATGAAGTTGGAGGTCCAGGTGCACTCTGCACAAAAGGTTTTGTAGCATCCCAGGTGCTGATAATGTACTGAACAGGGAAGGGAGAAAAGGAGAGAGAAACCAGTTGCATCCTCCTGGACATGCACAGAAGCCTCAACCAGGTGTTTCCTGCTGTGTGCAATCGGGGGGAGTTTGGGGGGGTGTGGGGGAGTAGGGGGGGGGGGGGGCGGGGGGGGGCTGTGGCCACTGCCTTTCTTTCGTACCCATCCTTCTCTTCCTCTCCCTTCAGGCCTGTAGTCAGCATGGGAAGTGGAGCCACCTCTACCCCTGAGAATTTGTATACCCCCAAAAACCATTCCTGGCACAGAGTTTGTGCTCTGACCTGAGCACTGGCAGGTAGATCTGACCTGAGCACTGGCAGGTAGATGGGGGCTGTGGTCAGCATGGAGTCTGTGGCAGTGGGGGTCTGCTCCAGCTCCACCCATCACCATAACGGTGTGGTCACTTGCAGCCACAGGGGTTGGTGCAGGAAGGTGGAGAAGACCTGCACCCAGGTGGCTGGCTGAATTGGGTGAGTTTCTCTAAGCAGAGGTGTCATACAATGCCTCCAACCCCCCCACCCCTCTCCATGGGGATGGTGGTTGACTCGGAAGTAAAACACCACACACCAGGAAAATCCCATGTGTGCTGCTGTATCCCTGGTTCAGCCTGGTGATGGACTGAGCCACCATCCCAGTGGACACCCGCTGCCAGAGTGGTGTCCTGCCACGGGGCCTGTGGCTCATGTTTCCTAAATCTGAATTCAGTCCTCTGTGTGCCCAGTGCTGCCCACAACCTGCTCTGCTTGTGCTCATCCCCATTTCACCCTGGGGAGTCTGCGGCTGGTGGGTGGTTGTCTGGAGATGTTCCCATCCACTCTGAAGGAGTGATGTGTGCGTGTTGGTGGACCTAGTTACCAGATTAGGAAGTTTCTGAGCTGTTCATAGTCCATCCCAGTAACTGATCTGAAAAAAATGGTTTGTGTGGTCCCTGGAGGCACTTGTTCCTTTGGGAAGGCAGAACAGCCCAATGTGTGGTCCTGCCAGAAGATCACTCTGCTGCCGGGGGAATTGTGCCCCTGTGTCTGGGTGGCAAAGTGCAGTGGACAGAGCAAGTAATGTGCTCAGTTGACCAACCTGTCTGTTTTGTAACGGGAAGGGACTCTTTGCAGAGAAGTCAGAGTTTTTCAGAGAGTTTGGCAGCTGTGGATGGCAGCAGCACGCTGGAGACACAGCAGCGAGGTCAGACTAAACATCAGCTGTGCATAAGGTTATTGAAGTTTTGTTCTGGAGGAAAAGATCCTGAAAAGACCTTGAGGAGGCAGTGCGGCGAAGCTTTGTGCCAGGATGGGACCCTTTTCCCAGTGGCAGTGTTTTTGGAGGGACCCTTGGAGCATGCATCTGACTGCTGACAGTGCTTGCTGTCCCGGCACACATCCCCAGGCTTGCATGACTTGGGCATTTAACCCAGAAAGGGAAGGCAAAATGAGCCCTGAGCTTGTGCCCTAGCTCAAGAGTCCTGTCATGTTTTGGAATGCTGCAGAAGCTGTGTCCCAAGGGAGGCAGGAACTGTAGCAAGCCGTCTTCTGAGCACTAGCATCCCAGGTTGCACCAGCCCAGTGGCACCAGCCGGGCAACAAGCAGCCATCAAACGTGCCAGCTCCGCTGGTCACTGCCAGCATTGCTCCTGTGGCAGAGGCTGCCAGGGAGGTTTTGCTGGGGCAGGTGCGCAGCCATGCAGCTGCACATAAACCAGGAGCAATGGGTCATCCCGCAGCCTGCAGCATCTACCTGTTGCACAGAAGCACTGGCCCAGACAATTAAGAATGTTAGTTAAAGCGGGCCAAAAATAATTTAAAAAGGGGTCTACTGAGCTGCTGGAAGAGAATGATCCAGTCACAGCAGCAGAGAGGATGCTGGGGTGTCAAAGAGAAACTGCATGCAGTGCTTTCATAAAAGCTCTATGGGTGTCCCTCCACCTATGCTTGAGACTGCTCATTACCAGCCTAAACCCGAATCAACCCAATCTTTAGGGTCACTAATCTTAGTCCCTGCCCTGGAAACCTGAACTAATATTCCTGTCTGTGTTGGTACCACTTTGCCAGGTCCTGCACCACAGCAGGGCTTCTCCCTTTGTACCACAGGAGGCAGGACTTTGCTTGTCTTTAATATACGGGTCATAGAATCATAGGAAGGTTTGAGTTGGAAGGGACCTTAAAGATTATTCAGTTCTGACCCTCTTCCATGGGCAGGGACAGTCCTCACTAGACCACTGGCTGCCCAAGGCCCCATCCAACCTGGCCTTGAACACTGCCAGGGAGGGGACAGCCACAGCTTCTCTGGGCAACAGGTGACAAGGCCTCACCATCCTCACAGGGAAAAATTTCTTCCTAATGTCTAAACTAAACATGCCCTCTTTCAGTTTAAACCCATTGCACCTTGTTCTACCACCACACTCCCTGACAAACAGTCCCTCTCCTGCTTTCCTGTACCTTTAGGTGCTGGCAGGCTGCAGTAAGGTCTCCCCAGGGCCTTCTCTTCTCCAGGCTGAACAAGCCCAGCTCTCTCAGTCTGCCTTGTCAGGAACCAACAAGTAAAATCCATACAGCCTTGTACTAGCAAAAAAGGTTTTAATATCTATTTTAATAAGCTTTAAGTTAAACACCATGAAGCAGAATGGCTAGAGAAAAAAAAAACCCACCAAAAAAACCCCACCACAAAATGTGCGACCATATATTCATACACAGATTATATGACTGCAGATTACTTCATATAAAACTTTATTAAAAGTCTTTGAGAGTCCAAATAAATGTCATTTCCCCCCTTTAGTCACTTTTGGGCTGATTCAGCTGAATATCCCCTCAAGACTGTGAGATGTTAGTATTTGCTCCGCATCCCCTGTAAGGGGACTTAGGGTTTTGCCAATGTGTCTTTGCTTCTCCTTTACTTACTGCCTCAGGTGATTTGCCAGATATAAACCCTATGGGTCTGTGCTTCCCTAAAATGGTGGGTTAAAGCTTTTCGGAACTCTCAACACAAATTGCTGGCAGAGATGATCCCATTTCATTCTGTCTCCAACTTGAAAACTTCCTTTTTCTTTGAAAAAGAGCATTAAAACAAAAAGGAGAGTTGGCTTTCTAGCCTGTCTTGTGAGGGGGGAGGAGGGAAGACAGTTGCTTTGTTAGGGGAATGTGGGGTTGTTGTTTGTTTCTTTATAAGCAGACACAAATATCTGCAACATTGGCAGACTTGGGTTTCTTCTTCTTGTTTTTGTTTTTTAATACTTTATTTAGGAAATTAGGGCTTGATTTTTCTCTTTTTCCTGGAAGACATTGCCTGGCCATGTAGCAGATGGATTTGATACAACCCAAGCAATGGGGGAAAAAAAAGACCCCAAGAGCAACCAAGAGGGTCCAGAAATATTTTAGTCAAGGAAACAATTCAAAACACACGTCTTTTATGTTGGTTCTTTTTAGCAGCCATTTGTCTCCAGATGTCTGGCAAATGGTTGGAAGAAGCTTTTTATGTGAGGAGTCAAGGAGCGGTTGCTTGTTCAGCTAGCAATGGAGGAGGTTCCCATCTCTGTTTACTCTTACCTAACATCTTCCTGTGGCAAACAGGAGGGAGAAAGGGAACCTTTGGGAAAGCAGCTCAAGCAAAGAGAACCCAATTCAGGATTAAAAAGTCAATCTATGACTGAAAAACCTAACCCAGAGCCAACTCAAACCCCTTCTTGGCCACTTCGGGTTTTTCTAGCCTGGAAAGCAAAAGCCCTGCAACAAATCAAATTCACACAAAGCCACAAATTGCCTGTCCCCTTTTGGAGACTGTAAGTGACTGTCATTGCTGTGCCTTTGCCCTGGGAGTGAGGTTGTGAAGGGCTGAGTCACTCCACAGCATGAGCCTTTTTTTCTACCCTGGGAGCACACTCTGGCATGGCCGGTACCTCTTGTATCTCAGGAAATATTGAACCTCGATCTGAAACACCTTCTGTAGGTTTGACCACTGGCTTTGCTCGGGGGAGGAGCCTTTTCAAAATGTCAATGGAGCTTTTGCTACTACAGCTTTGGGGGGTAAAAAGGGGATGGCTGCATTGCTTTGGAAAAAGAGAGGTAATTGCCTTTGCAAGCCACATATGGAACAGCTGGAGCAGAAACGTGTGAAAAGCCTGGCCCATTCCCACCGCCCAGCTCAGGGCCGCCCCTATCAGCACTGCCCCCACAAGAGCAGCCCTGTGGCATCAGCTGCTCACCTTCCCTCTGCCTCAGCCCTGAGGTTGCCCGGCCCCAGGCTCAGCTGCACCAAAGCCCGGCCCTGGTGGGTACCACAGCTCCCCATGCCTGGACAGCTTAGTGCTGGGAGCGGGGGTGAAGGACTGAATTCAGGACTGGTGTAGACTTAGACATAGCTCCTCATTCAGTGTGTTGCTGCTCCTGGCATCTGGTGTCCTTGGGTAAACAATCTGTCCTGTGACAATTTTTTAAAGTTATTTTTTTATTTCTTTAAAATAGAAGACCAAATCCACCTGCCTTGGCTCAGAAAGCATCAAGAACAGGCTGGGAAGATGCTGAAAGGATGTGACCTTTCTAAAAGGTGTCTGCCAGCAGGAAAGTAAATGCTAAAGAAAAATTAATAAGGTTTAAAAAAGTTAAATATTTTATATTTAAGGGGGAGGGGGCAGGGAAAAGATATTGCATGAGTATCACAGTTCGGGCCATCAAATAACATCCTCAAAGTTCATCCTTTGGTTGAAGAAGACCCTGTGCTTTCTGGGTTATTTTCTGGGCAGTCCCAAGAAGCTGCCCAGGACCTGGCTGGCTGTGCCAAGCAGTGCTGCTGGTGCCGTGCCTGCCTGCGCTGCAGACAGGTGGGTGTCTGTCCTGGGACACATCAGAACATGACAGCCCACATAGGAGCTAGTTTAAAAATTAAAAAAAATAAATAAAAACCCCAGCCTTTGGGGCTCTGGGAAGCAGAACACACCCTCGTCCTGCCCTTGCCCCCTTCTCACGTCTTCCCAAAGGGACTGAGAGACTTTCTGCAGGGACTAGCAAGCTCCCTGTTGCACTGCCTGGTCCTGGGGGAGCTGAACATCGCCCCTGTCCTCTCTGACAGTCCTCCCAATGTGAGGTTACTCAACTGCGTCTATGAAAATAACTTGTATGTCCCAGTTTATTATTTCTCCTAAGCAGATGAGAGGGTTGGAGGCCGATCAGAGCAGAGTCATCTCCTGGTGAGTTCATTCTTCAAAAGCTTGGGTGGGCTGCTTCTCATTAGGGCTTGCTGTAATGCCAAGAGAAAAGAATATTCCTCCCTGGATTCATGTCCCTGTACTGCTGTCCTGGAGCTGCTGCAGCTGCTTCTCTCTTGGGATTTGCCCAACACAGTAAACTCTGCTCTGTTTAGACTGCATGGGGTGCTGGCAGCTGGAGGGCTGAGAGCCGTGGGCATGGCAGCCACCCCTCCTGCAGTGCCTAGGTGCAGGCACATGCTCCATTCATGGACCTTGTGATACATCAAAGTATGACTGAAGGGTCCAGGGGGCTTCTAAATAGCTTTGGTCCTCCTTACCTCCCCTCCCTCCCAAAAAACCCCCCACCAAGCCAAAACCCCCAAACCTCAAGAAGTGTCTGGTGTCAATATGCTTAATTCAGTGCTGATGGTTTAAACCTGCTCTGAGCTGTGAGACAGGATGGGATGCCGCTGGAGCTGCTCATTGCCCTGTTGCTCTTCCTGGTTGCTTCCAGGGTATCTCCTCAGACAGGGGTGTGTTAAAGACCAGGCTAATGGAGTGTCCTCCAGAAAATCTTCCTAGCAATTGGAATGTATTTTCCAGAGGTGTAAAGGCTGGTCCTAGTTCCACTGCTTCCTGCCCAGCCAAACCAATAAAATAACTTGTGTCCAACAGCAAACGTGGCCATGCACCAACCTGGGTGGTGTTCTGTTGCTCTTGGAGCACCTTGGAAACACACCACAGGAGGAAGGGGGCAGGGGGAGCGATGGGCTGTGCAGGGACAGCCCTGGTGACTCACTTTGAAGGCTGGATGCTAATTGTGAAGTATTTCTGCACTCTTCCATTTATCCAGCTTTGCTCGCTAACGGTAACAGTGATGATCGCAGGGCACAGACTGAAACGGTTTAAATGTGAGGGGGCAGAGCAGAATTAACTCAATCAAGAGCTCTGAAAACATCTAAAAGGACATCTTGCTCACAGCCCCTCCCTCTGCACAAACTTCCTGGGGGCTGGGTACACTCTGTAGTGCCCCTCCCGTGGCCTTAGGCGCTGCTGCCCCAGGCTGGCACACCAGCAAGTCCCACCGCTGGCTGCTACTGGGCCAGGCAGGCTGCAGAACATCTGTACGTGTTGTGCTTTAGCTGCATCAGGGGGGCTTAAAATTTAAGTTAAAACAAAAAAATAAATTCCTGGATCAGCCCCTTGAAAGTGCTTTGGTACACTGCTGTAGCAGAGTGAAGCTCCAAGACTGAAGCTCAAGCGCAACCAAAGCTACTGAGATAGGACATGGAGTGTCTCCTTTAAGATAACCACTTAAGCAGGGTCCAGCAAAAGAAACCTTCCTAACATTGCTGTAAAACATGTCCGCATTTTTGGAACGTGGGTATCTGATGCCCTTGCCTGGTCTCATAACAGAACAGCTCTTCTGCTTAGTGGTCTGTTTTCATGGCTCTGGAATTGGAGGAACTCGTTTCACATTACTGTTCTGGCTACGCCGCTGACCACCAGCCAGTCTCTGCTCAGTAACACCTTAACATTTCATACTGACCAGGTGTACAAGCTTCTGGATACGTTTCCACAACAGATCAGAGAGGTTCCTGTTCCTGAAACGTCATACTGTCCAGCCACATTTGGAAGTGCCCTCTGAAGTCCACTGGGACCGGAAAAGGGGGATTGCCCCCGTGTGCAACACGGAGTACTGCCAGGGAGACTTTTCTGCTACACCCAGCGGTTTTGTGTCAGTTCCTCCCAGGCTCAAAGGGTTTGTTGGGCTGATCTGATTCAGCTTTGCTTACCAATGGTGGCAGATTCAGGTGACCTCAGTACCCAAGGTTTCTTTCTCTGCTCTTCTGTGTTTGGGCGACCACTGCCTGGTTCAGTGACTCTCTTTTGGGAATTCCTGTTGCTGGCTTATCTCTGAGTCCTCGCAGCTTGCTGAGGAGGTGGCCCAAAAACTTTTAGGAGCCCCTGAATCCACAAAGCATGTACCTGACTCTGAGGGTAGAGTTTGGTTACACTTGACTTCTTATTGCTCCCAGCTGCTACTGAGAACAGGCTCATTTGTATGGAGCCACCTGCCCCAACCTGCACGCTCTCTCTTGCACGATTTCGCTGTTCCCCTCGTGTTGGGTCCAGCAGGCACGTGGCAGGTCACTGCTCCAGGAGAAACCCTGCTCAGCAAGATCCCACGAAGAGGACACTGATAGATCAGTGAGTCAGAGAACTAGCAGAGCTAAAAGGTGCCAGCCAGTCAAGGGGCCATGCTGCTCCGTCCCTGTTCTTGTGATGATGTTCCTAGCCCTGGTCCTTGATATGCAAAGGCACCTCTGAAATGCCCTTTTGGGTAAGATGGGGCAACATCTTGCACACAAATAAGCAAACCTCTTCAGACTGTGTAAATACAACTTCTCCTGCCAAACTATTAGCCATGCCCCAGTGTAACCAAGTTGTGACACCAAACAGCTGCTGTTACTAACCATTTAAACCATGCATGTCAAGGGCTCCTTATTGCACAAACATTCCAGTGGGAGTAAGCATGGTAAACTGTGTAGACAGCACCATGAGTGTTCTGTGGGATGGGCACCTAACCCAGCACAGGACACTTGCCTACAGGTACATCTGCTTGGTTTTGTGTGGTGTTACCTTATAGGGCAGTTTGTCACGGTGCCACACTAGAAACCAAACCAGTCCTACAAACAAGACTCAGTTATGAATGGCCCTGATAGACTGGTTTGGGCTGGAAGGGACCTTAAAAAAAACCATCTAGTTCCAACCCCCCACCATGGGCAGGGCCACCCTGCCTATGGGTTGCCCAAAGCCCCGTCCAACCTGGCCTTGAACACTGCCAGGAATGGGGCAGCCATAGCTTCTCTGGGCAGCCTGTGCCAGTGCCTCACCACCCTCACAGGGAAGGATTTCTTCCAAACATCTAATTTAAATCTACTCTCTTTCAGTTTAAACCCATTGCCCCATGTCCTACCACTACAGGCCCTGGTAAAAAAAAAAAACCAAACAACATTTTTCCACCTTTTTTATAAGCCCCCTTTAGGTTCTGGCAGGCTGCAATAAGGTCTCCCAGGAGCCTTCTCTTCTCTAGACTGAACAAACCCAGCTCTCTCAGCCTGTCTTCACAGGAGAGGTGCTCCATCCCTCTGATCGGTGTTCCTCCTCTGGACTCACTCCAACAGCGCCATGTCTTTCTTGAACTGGGGACCCCAGAGCTGGACACAATACTCAAGGTGGGGTCTGGACACAATACTCAAGGTGGGGTCTCATAAGAATGGAGCAGAGAGGCAGAATCATCTCCCTCAACCTGCTGGTCAGGCTGCCCAGGATGCACTTGGATGAAGTAGCTCTACCAGGCACTCAGCCCCTCCTGAAAATTCACCTCCGCCCCCTTTTTCCCTGAGTCCAGATTACAGCCCAGTGGCACTAACTACTCAGGAGATGGTGTATCCATGTGCCAGCTAAGAACTGCAGCCTGGGCAGCAGCTCAGGTTTATGGTAACCATGAAGACCCTCCCACCCAAATTGTTCCCCAATCCTCCCCAGGAAACACCTGTCATGAAGGTACCAGGCACAGGCATTTTTATGGGGAAAAGCTGTGCAATATAGGCTATCTAGTGCTCTGTGATGGGCCACACAGGCCCAGCAGAAGTGGTGAGCACATAACCCCAGGGCTTCATTAAAAGCTCAACAATGAAATCAGGCATTCTCATTATCAATCCCTTAAAAGTTATTTCCAGTTGCTTTCTGAAAAAAAAAAACCAACCCAAAACCAAACCCACCCCCAAATCCACTCCAAGAGCTGTGCCAAGCCTTTCTCCTGAGTGTTTGCTGCTCATATCAATTCTCAGAGAGTTACAGGACCTTTTCAAAGGACTGAGTTTAAACCCATCAGATTTTTCCTCAGCTTCCTTAATGAGCAATCTGAAAACCACATATACAGACACCAATTACCAGGCAGAGATGAGTCAGGATCACATCAATACAATGCAGGCTTTGTGGGCATGCTGGCTTAGGTCTCTAGTCCAGGTACAATCTCTCCAGGACCTGGTTTAGGCTACTCATGCCATTGCTAACTCCCTGGCTACAAAGCCAAATCTCACTCCTCAAACCAATCCCACCCAGAGGCATCAGTATTAGAGGATTCTTGCTTGATGCCTTGGGTAGCCTTCCCTCCACAGCACAGGGGTGAACATTTAATAACCTTCCTCTTTCTCCTCAATCTCCAAAAAAGGGAGATTAAGACTCCTCTGGTGGACAGGAGGAATGAAGGATAAGAGGCTCTGCTGCCTAGAAGGTGTTTCATGTAACACTTTGGTGAGAGCGCTGGGCAGGCACTACACTGAGCTCTCCTGCTCTTGTGCTAATCACACTGCAGCCACCATAAGCCCAGCCTCATCTGGATGAGGAGCCTGGTTTTCAAGGGAAGCACAGCTGAGAAAGCCTTTGAACAGGATCTGATGAGCCAATTAAAACCAGATGCTGTGCTGGCAGACAAGCTGCTGTAGATTATCTGATACAATCCCCTTCCCCTCATTTTTGTACATAATGTCCTTCCAAGCAAAGCCACCTCCCCCACAGCTATGTCTAAATTACATTAGGAATCTTGGCATTTTTTTCAGTTGTACATGTTGTGAATGGTTTTGCCAATTAAAATATTTTAGAGGGACTGTAGTGTCAAGCAGTTGACTGCTTATCATAAGTCCCACTGGTATGAGGAGGCGGCAGAGGCAATGCTGCAGAGGGTCCAGAGCTGTAGTGTTTTATCTCTGCAGTCCCTAACCTTTACACAGCACTTTTTCCCCTTCTCCTGGAGCAAAGAGCTCCATCCACCCTGGGACCAGAGGAGGAACACCCTCTCCATCACCCCACATGTTAAGCGTGTGAGCTTACGAGGGCTCTGCATCCCAGTGCCAAGACATAAAACATCTTTCTGTCCTTCAGCTTCAGAAGGAAACAGCACCTTGCAGCAGCGGGTTCACTCACCTATCACTGCTCCAGTGCAGCTCAGGGCAGCTTCAGCTCATCCACATCCTCAACCCAGTGCAGAGGCTGCATGTTGCTGGTCTATGTACTCAGCCATTTATCCCTCTAACTTGGACTGATCCTTTTCCCTGGGAAACTGAAGAAAATCCAGTGGACCAGTTGCCTTAGTACATGCAACATTAAACATCAAAGTTTGCCCTCCTCAGCACTGGAGGATCACAAATTGAGTTGTTTAAAGTAGACAACTTCTTACCCTCATCACCAAGCGAAGCTGAAACACCTCACTCACTTTCCCATTACTGCACTTGCTGACAGAAGTCACTGGGATCAGTTCCTGTTCAGCCAGAATCAACACACACAGGAATCTCTGTAATATGCTGAAAGGTGCAAATAAGCTCCAGATTGGGACTACTCCCTCCATTGCTTGGTCACAGATGTACCAGGAGATTCATCCCAGAGGGGCCAAGGAAAGGGGATAACTCCTTTTGCCCTTGTTTTTCAGTTTGACAAAGAAGGGTTGATATCAGCTTGTTCAATAGCAGAACCATCTAAATTAATTTCACATGGCCTGTTTGGTCTCAGCAGTGGGATGCTAATCCTTTGCAGCACTACAGCCACTGAAGTGCTCAGGGAGACACCAGGGAGAAGGCCTCACACAATGCAAAGCTGGGGCAACACAGGCACACTTGGTAAGAAAATACCCAGAGTTTTAGGCTACTGCTGGGGAAGACAAGATGCCAGAGAAACACAGCGGCTCTGTTTTCATTCTAGAAAGCAGGAGAGCACAGGAAGATTGCATCTCAACTTCAAGTGTACACGGCAAATTCAGACTGGATCAAGGGGCTGTAGAAAGCTGATGTTCTGACTTAGCTACTTCCTACCCCCAGCAGCATCTGGTTAAGAAACAAGGCAAAGCTTGGAGAAGGAGAAGCAGCCACCAGATTCTTTGCCTTTCGTTGCCTTGGCTTGCCCATATGCCAACAGGTAAGCCAAGACACTGAGTCACCTGTCCGTGTCAGCTTGACAGACGCTTATGGCATCTAACTGCAGTGTCAGCAAGGGAACAGAGGATCCTTTCAGCAGAGGTGTGGCAAAGGAGTGCCTAGGCACCACCTCTGAGTTTTACTGACTACAGCCATGTCACTCTACTGTCAATATCCCACAGGGTGTTGCAGTGATACAAACATTCATAATTACACTTCTCTACAGAGACTCCCCTTTGAAGTCTGCAGATGGTGTGGAACAGCTTTAAGTGAGGCAATAAAACCTTCATCAGAACTTACAGTTCTGCAGCGACAGCCCTGTGCAGGGGTGTTGAAATGCACACAGAGTTCCTGCACACCACCAGCTTCTTCAGGAGGAAAGGGCTGAATCCACCCTTCCCCAGGGCACACTGGTGTTTCAGCCTAAACCAAATTGCATAAAATCACTCTTTTTTTTCCCCCTCCCTTTTTTTCCTTTTGCATATTAGAATCAACCCAGTCATTGCTATTAAAATGTTTACTATCTGGAGCACTTTTTCTTTTAATCACTGGCATGTGTTTTTTTATCACTGGCATGTTACATTTCAAAGTCTGAGTGGAAAAAAACCCACAACCAACCCCAAAAAGGTAAATTGCCACCGGTCCAGGCTCACTGGAAAAGGCAGGGTGGTTGCAGCACAGCCCAGGCCTGCCTTGCCACTGAGGTTTGCATGACTTGGGTTAAAAGAAAAGAATTCAAGTCAAAGTCTTTCAAGGGAAAAACATCCACAAGCAGCTGCACGGCGCCAAGACCTGCTTTTGCTTTGCAAATGCTCTGGAGGCCCATCCGCACTTCCCCGAGCCAAGCCGTTTCTTACAACCGCTGGACCAGGGTTTGAGAAACGTGCGGACAGAGTCCCAGGCAGAACTGTTTGGGTTTCACGACTCTCAGCCATCTGTGAGCTGCAGACACAGAGACCGTCCGAGAGCCAGGGAGCGCAGAGCTGGGCTCCCGCAGCACGCTCCCGGATCGCCTTTAAGCCGCCTGCTAAGCGGAGGCGGGCTGCTCTGCACCAGCCCCCCCGCAGACGCCAGCGGTGTGAAAAGCAGCAGATGGTTCCCGGGGGTGGGAAGCTGTACAGATCGCTAGAGCGGCACGGAAAAGCCATCGCGGGCCCTAAGCGTCACCGGGCGGGCAGCTGTAAACAGCGAGATGAAAAGAGGAGGCAGGGACACGGGGTAGCTGCCCTGTATAGACTGCTATTTCCTTCCCCAAAACCACCAGGAAAGCGCTGAAAGAACCACGTGTGAACCAGCCGTAAGGTGCAACACTCCCACCCAAAGGTGGTTTTCTGCTGTGCCCAGCCTTCCCAGCACCTCGGATCTGCTAACCACACAAAGACCCGGGGGGGCCCTTAAAAAGCCAAAGCACTTGCTTTTCATGTGTTGTATGTGCATGGCTGTTAAACCCCAGCCAAGTGATTAACTCAATCTGTAGCTGACATACCAACATGCTGAGGATATGTGGAGTATAAACACAAAACATTAAGTCAGGAGGCCAAGGTAAGAAAGGAAACTCAGTATGGCCCATCTTTCTCTGGCCTTAACTCTCAGGCTGCAAACACAACCTGTGACATGCAATTAGATCACCAAGGGAGATTTTTTTTTTCTTTTACCTGTTTGTCCCAACAATGTGCAGTGCCTTTAAACAGGAGAGCAATATCTGTTTCCCATCAACTTGATGGGTGTGAATAACCACCTCCTAAGATATCTCACAACTTTTGCTTATGCTTAAAAGAGAAAAAAAAAAAAAGCAGTTACTGCAGAAGTGGCAGAAGAAGGAAACCTGAAGATGGGTCAAGAGAGAGGAGCACACACAGGTCTGGGCAGGAAGGCAGCTAGAAGGAAAACCATACCACTGTTTTCACATTCAGTACTGTTGTGACATTCTTCCTACCAGGGATTCTGTCCTTCTGTATTTGGGACTGCCATCCCTCACTATGTTTTACAAGGGAAACATCACCCTCCTCTTTTAGATCCCCAATGGCAGGCTGAAACACTTTTCACTTCCAGTTTCACAAGTACCCTGTGGCTGAGCTCCCTTACATGTACCATGTCTGTCAAAATCAGCCTAACAGGAAATAAAAGGGACACAGACAGCTCTTAGAAACAATCTCTGCCACTAGAGACTGGGGTTGGAGTCAGTGCTTCCCCTTCCCCCCAGGCATATGGCATTCATTTATCATGCAAACACATCTGGCCATGTCAGAGGAGAACATAAACAACTACAGTTAGAGAAAAGAAACCACAAATGCTTTTCAATTTTATTCTTACTGGGAGGGTAGTGGCATCCTGACATGTCACATCATCCAATGAAAACTGACAGGGACTTTATCAGGGCTCCTAGCTCACCTAGCACTGACAGAACGGAAGCCTTGCAGTACCCTGGGCTTGGCTGTGGCGCTCTGTTCAGCCTGCAGACACAGCATTCCCAACTCCAGACACCTTTGCTGGGTCAAGACCAAAAGGAATCAGCACAAACGGAAAGGGAAAGGAATCAGATGTGAAACACAGACCACACGATGAGCAGCGTGTCAGCCTGGTAGGGCACCGGGTTTGTACAGCCCAGGCAGAAATGGGTGTTGCAAACAGAGCTGAAAATGGCAACAGTTAAAAAACATGATCGAGTGCTTTTGATGGATTTCCCAGAACAGAGAAAGCCTGTTCAGGAATAAATGTAACAGCTTCAAAAAAACCAACCCAAAACCCAAAACAAAACGCACCTAGTGATCTTCAAATCAACTTTTCCATTGGATAAATATAAATCAACTTTTCCATTGGATAAATATATTTGAAATAGTTGTACAGTTCACAGTGGCATAAAGTTCTCTGATTGCTTGAGTGCTTGAAAATAATCTCATCAGTAAAAAAATACCAGAGCTGGGGGAGGAAAACCCTCTCTCTGAATTCTGTACATGGGCAAATGCTCAGGTTTTGGCAGGCATCAGGTCATTGGATCCACGGGAAACCAGCAGCATCACAGGACTGCAGATCACAAGTCAGGGGATGGAGGGTAAGAACAATAGTAAGGCCCATTTTCCTGCAAAGAGAACAGAATGAGAATTGAACAAAACTCTTCTCCAATACAGCCTGCTGCAGTGGCAGGGGCAGAAATAAACAGGTACTCCTGGCTTCGTCTTCCATGAGTACAGCGACTGCCACAATTCACCCAGAGGAGGACTGTGCTGGTAATCAGGCAAAACCAGGCCTTGGTTTTGCCTCTGTTTTAAGGTTAAAGCGCAGGCCAAAGCTGTGATGCCAGGAAACCAGAGATGCAGCACAGCCAGACACTCAAGACTAAGTGGCTTATGCAGGCACACAGCCCTGGCCATTGCTCTGTAGTTACAGCACGTTCTCTTTGGAAGGATTTGGCCAATGCAAGCCATACTCATTTCATCATGTGGTTAGAGACCTGGGATGAAGAAGAGGAGGAAGAGACCAACAGGAAGGCAAGGCACCCTTCTACAGTTCCATTTTTCCCTCCCTGCTTTCATCCTGGCCCTTCCTGCATGCTCGATGATAACGTGGGAGATGAAGCACAGACAATATTTCTTTTTGCAGCCAGTGTAAGGTAAAGTGAAAAAAAAAATTAATTTTATCTTGTCCACAGGATCTCAACATGTTATGTCACAGTTCTTGGCTGAGGAAAAGTAGTCTGCCATTTATGCACACAGGAGACTGCTGTACTGGGAAAGGAGCCTGCTTGTTAGCCAAGCTCTCTACTCGGACTCATGTAAAAAAAAAATAAAGTCTTACTCACAGAAGAGCAACTAGACTCTCCAGAAAAACCTCCCTTTCTTCTCCCCATTCTTAAGACATGGCAGTCAATCCCTTCAAAGCTCTTGCAGAGCAGAACAGGACAGGCACAGGAGCTACACTTAGGAGCAACGACTCACGCTTGGCACATGCAGTCACTTACCCTGGCATCATACTCAACGACGAAAGGAGGGAGATCAATCTGCTCTGGGGGTATGGCTGTGAATAACTGCTGAAGGCTCTCCACATAGTGGATTTTGTCCTTTAGCCCTGAGACTGTGAAGGTTGTGAAAAACCACACTGAGACCTGAAAACAAAACCAACCAATTAAAAGAAAGAAAAAAAAAAACAACAAAGGATGGTGCTGCTGCTTTTCAAAACCTTCAAGGTCAACACAGCACTTAAACAGGCTGGAGTTAAACTTGAAACACTAATATGATAGCAGCAAGGCAACAGGGTCAGGAAGTACACACCACTGACTGCTAGCAAGGACTGTCCTGAGAACTTCCAAGCTCATGTTTCCTGACTCCACACTCACTCCTCCCCCAGCTGCCCGTTTAAGGGCCTGCTGTACTGTACAAGACTGACAGCTGTTCTGCTAGCTGTCTTCAGAAAGCCACTGGTACCGTGGCACATCTTCACTTCCAGTTTAGCCAGCTCAGAAGATGACCTGTTTAACTTTATACCCAACAGAAGCATTTTCAACCCTTTGCCTTCAAGTTTTCACAGAAGTGGCAACTTGAGGGAGGGAAAGAGAGAGCCTTTCAGCTGTTCAAGGGTCCTACTGAAATATTCTCTCTGCTTTGGGCTGGCTGGCTGCGCCCTCCTGTTTTACCACATTTCTTAGCAAAACCTTATCAACTTACTCTAAAAGATTTCACTTGAAGTATTCACTCCTGGATATAAACAGGATAAGGAATTTTTGTTTTGCAAAGGCCAGTAAGACACCACTGATGCTTCTGCCAGTTATTAAAATATTCCTGTTTAAAGTCACTGCACAAGCTTTGCCTTTTCAACCCAAGGTCTCCAAAATGAGAAGCCTGTTACTCTTTGTTTGTTTCTTATCTAGTCTTTTCCTGGCAGACTGAAAGGAAAGAAGAAAACCTGTTCTACAGGTCACAAGTGTTCATGTTAGGGACCACTCATATGGTCCTGGGCAACCAGCTGTTGTTTACCCTGCTTGACGTAAATGATTGTGACCATACTGTCACAAAAAAAGCCCTGAGGAAAGTAGGGGTTTTATCTAAAACTGAAATGTTAGAGCAATAAAAGTGGTCTGCTTGAATACAACATTGAAAGAAAAAGTCAATGCCTAAAACATGTCCTGGAATAGCAATGATGCCTACTCAAAAGAGCATACTCTCATGAGAAAGGAACGTGAAAGAGGGAAAAGGACATTAAGAGTAGGACAGAACATTTAAGATCAGTTCAGTGTTTTAATGACAGAATTAGAGATTTGTTAGCAGAAAGCAAGGGGACAGATTATTACTGGGAGCCATTATTTAATGTATTTTTTCTAACAAGACCTCTCACAAGTGACACTGGATGACAGTTCAATGAGTAAAAAATCCTGTACCAAAGTAGGATGCATACCAAGGCGTATTAGGAAAAACAATCATTAAACATGCCAGCTATGGATGTTTGATGCATAAGAGCTCTTCTGCAGCCATCACAAAAACTGGTACTAGGAAAAGCTCTTTTCCCCTCCTCCCCACAGAAGCTACTGCAGTTTGACAAATCATACCCAGCAATTTAGAAAAAAGCAAGAGGAACAAAAACATTTCTAGATATTTTTTTCTATTATCTCCATTCTCAACAACCACAGGCCATAGAAACAATAACATGAGAGCAGCCATTTCCTTATTGGTAAGAAGACATAGAACTTTTAATTTAATCCCTGTTAACAGACAGAAAGGTCTACCAGAGCAGTCAAAAGAGTAAAAAATCTAGTCATCTGCTTAAGTTTTCCTTAATTTTTTTTGTCCTACAGTTCTGAACTGGAATAAAAGGCTATCAAAGTCACTGCCAAACTAGGAAACCACAGGGTTAAAGTATCAGATGTCTTCCCCTCAACCCCCCGCCCCCCCAAAGCACAGATAGAGCGTGTCACCAATCTCTTAATTGGGTGATACCCCAAAGACAAACTCACTGAAGTCTGGGAAATTTTATTATAATTGGAAGGATCTTGTGCAGAAAAAGCTGCAAGTGATTTGCAACAACCTTTATACTGGCATTCAGAAACTGCTTTCATGACTGTTACAGAAGAACAAGACAACCACTGTTCATGAAAAATACAAAGATTATGATAATTATGAGTACCTAATTTGAGTATTCAGGTATGTTTCAGTTTTGAAACTTTCTTGATCGTCAGCCAAGGCACTAAATTTATGAAAACAGCATTTCCCTGGGTGAGATAGTTTCAGATCCAGCCACTGATGCTTTCTCAGAACATAAGCTCTAAACCTGCTTCATTTGGAGAGCTCTCAGAAGATGGGAACAGAGAGGGTTCATACAAAAGTACCCCAAGGAGCTATTTATTTGTCTTTCAGCAGCTATAGCAATGACAAGCAGAACCCAAACATGGGGGAGGAACCTCCTTACTGTGAGGGTGGTGGAGCCCTGGCACAGGCTGCCCAGCGGGGTTCTGGAGTCTCCTTCTCTGGAGATACTCAAAACCTGCCGGGATGCTGTCCTGTGCAGCCTGCTCTCGGTGACCCTGCTCTGGCTGGGAGGGAGTTGGACTACTCAATCTCCAGAGGTCCCTTCCAAACTCCTTCCACCCTGAGATTCCCTGAAGAACATTTCCAAGCAACAGTGCAAAGGAGCAAAGTGTGACAGCCCTTCAAGGGTATCAGTCTCAGGGCTGGTGGGGAAGCATTCAAGAGCTGCTGCCAGCTCCAGAAGACCTGCTGTTGCCTATGCTGCCATTTCGTCAGCACAAGAGCATCCAGCTCTTCAGCCATCACACGAGCGCTCACATCGAAGCGCCAGTAAGGCAGGATCAGGGCACGAAAATGGACTGTGCAGGGACACACCCTGCTCCAGCTACACAGCGTTGAACCTTCCTCCCTGCGTACCAACCCCCCCAGGCAATTATCCTCACAATATACATAATCTGAAACAGTTTTATACCTAGAAACCAAAGAGTCATGGTTGGCACCACAAACTACATTGAGAACTCTTGCTTGTTTTCTAGGGGGACATGAGATTCCAAGAGACACGATTAAAAGTCTCTCCACCTCTTTTATGCCAGAAATAAGCAACACAACTCTAACAGATGGCAGCCACCCGCTGTGCCAGGATCCCACGCTGCTCTAAAACAATTTATAGCAGAGAGTTAAGAATGAGATACATGTGCAAGGGTGGTGTGTTTGGGCAGCTGCAGGAACACACAAACCTTCCTCCTGTGTTTGAGACACGGGGCATTTTCCACTACTTCTAGGGAAGGAAGTCAGCGCTCCAAATAGGACGAACAAATGTACCAAACATTTTTGAAGACAGTCAAGGCTTCTGAACTAGCAGTCTTCCTTGGGAACAACAGCCCAGAAGTAACCCAAAAAGCAGGGGAGTGAAAAATCACTCCCTCTTAGGTGCTACCTTCCCCAGCATGACTTTTTATTGCATATTCTCTATCGTGTTTCATAAGTGGATGGTCTCTGTGTCAGCCAGTAGCAATCCCACTTGCCTTTTGGCCAGAGAAAAGGCTTTGCAGAAAGACATGGACACACATCCTCTTTTGCCTCCAGCTGTGCTGCTGGGATAGGATGCAAACCAATTCAGTTTCCAGCAAGTCAGAGAACATCTCTCACCCTTCCTGCTTCCCGCCAACTATCTGTTTGTCCCAATGCAGTTCCCAAAGGGATAGAGAACGTGACAATAGGCTGGTGAACATCAAGCTAGATGATGACTTTGATGTCTTTGAGGTCCCTTCCAACCCAAAGCATTCTATAATTCCACGATCCCCCAACACACAAACATTTCTCAACCAAGTTGATAGAAACGGATGGGAAAAGTGGATGGGGATAAAGTGCTGCTGAGAATCTAAACCACTAGTACTTTCTAGCTCCACCTTTTCCACTCGACTTTATGACCTTAGTAATGTTCTATGCCAGCTCCTCCATTTTCAGGAACATCAGAGCTGACAGTTTTGTTTCTAGCACTCAGACCTCAGATCTGTATCTCGTGGAAGTAATTAATATCCAGACAGAAAATGGCAGATATGCTGTAGGGAAGCCTCCATCTCATCTACATATAAACAAGGAAGCGCTGAGCCTCACAGTGTACTGCCATGCACATGCAAAGAAAGGACACCCTGGAAATTTACTTAGCAAAGAAGTTCTTGCTGAACACGTGCAAACAGATGTTTCTTCCAGGCGTATAATTTTCTCAAATTTAATCAACGTCAGCAAAAAGCAGAATAAACAGGATAATCTGATGTGAACGTGGAGGATCATATTTCTAACTGCTTTAAAAGAACAAAAAAGGTTAGGAGAGGCTGCTGCTGCCACTCAGTTCATCTGAAGTACTCATACTGCTGCAATATGAGCAGCACAGAAGTGAGTGAGCTCCATCTTCTGTTGCCTCATGTAGGTCACAGTAGGTTTACTGCTTGACAAGTTCAGTTTCCTGAAGGATTTCTCTGCACTCCGACACAAAGGCTTTCTTCCCACCCTTCTTTTGCTACTCTACACTCCCTAACCCTGAGTAATCTCAGTGCTGCCTGACACACGCCCTCTGCCCTTACGGGTGCAGCTCTACCATAGGGGCAGCACACCTGCAGTCCCTCCTGGTGAAGAGAAGGTGAAACTTTCAAGAAATGAACTGCATAAAAAAAGGAAGTCCTCGTGTTTGTGGGCACAGTCTGTCACCCTGCCAGACAGACAGCAGGGAAAAGAACAAAATGTTTTTCTTTAAAAGAAGCAAGATCCAAATCCTCTACCTCCCTCTGTCAGGAGCAAAACAGGACACAGAGCTGCACTGCATCGGGTTATCCCTACAGCTGGAAGGCTGCAGCTAGATTAAGGGCAGGGATGAATTTCATGTTCCAACTGTGGATACAGAAGATACTGCCTAGTTTTGGAAGTCTTTTACATACCTCCACATTCCTCACACTACATACAGTCTTACATGCTACTCTGCCAACACCCAAAATACACTTCCATACAGTTTACTTCACCTTTGAACGAAATGTTGGGTGGACAAAATACAGTGCCTTCAAGTTCCTCTTGTACCTGGTTTAGAGAATGAGAAAAAAAAATAAACCAAAAATCACTTCACTGACTTCAAGTTGAGCTCACCTACACAGCATGACTGTCAAAACATGGATGGCTTCCTGGAAGCACCCGTGATATCGCGGATGTAACTTCTGTAAAGATGCAACAGAAGTAAATGCAAAGGGAGAGAGGGTAAGAAAAACCAGAATGATTATTTTTCAGCTGAAAACATCACAGCCTGCAGTCTTACGTGGAGAATGAAAGTTACAGACAAATTCTGACTGCCAAGGTTGCGTGAGCCTCTTCCCTCAGAGCCAGTAACACACTTTCTACCAAAGCCAGGCTCCAGAAGCTCCACCGCTGGATAGAGACAGACAGTACACACAGTTCGCCTCTCCAACAGCTCTAGAAGGAGGATTGTAGGGGACAGAACTTCTTAGTTAAATAGATGTTTTTGAGAAGGAAAAAACCCCAAACCAAACCACCAACCCCCCCCCCCATCTTGTCTTCCTTCCTCTTGCCTTTGTTATTTATTTAGGTCTTTATCCCAGCAAAACCCTCTCCAATAAATGGGAAGACAGACACAGGAGAAGACAAACATTTGCACAGGATGTGAACACAACCCAAAGGGCTTCTTTTCCTATTGATACTCACTTGGCATCAACAACATCATAAAGTTTCTTCAAGAAGTTAGAGTCTAGCTGATTGTAATCGTTTGTGAGGGTATGAAAGTACACCAGGACGTATTCCTTTGCTGCAATATGATCCATGACGTGAATGAAATACAGAAGAGCCTGAGACAGAAATAAGTTAAATTTATATTTGCAAAGAACTCTTTCACAGTTGCATCACACCTTAATATGCTTCCTTTAATTCATTCATAAATCATGAGGATGAGTTGCATTATGTTTTAGCTACAGAAGCAAGGTGAACATTCCAAGCCTTCAACTTGACTGTAATAACTTAATTTTTTTTTTGTCTAGTACAACCTCACAGATGGAGATCAATTCCTACTGTTTATGAAAAACTAATTTGACTCTTTACATTTCACTCTTCATGTCTTAGCAGCTATAGAAGCAAGGCAAGTCTCTTCTTCAGAGGAAAAATAAGTCCATGTTAGGGCTGTTTTTGAAAAACAGTCCAGTTCCTTGAAAAAAACTACCCCAACGCACAGGAAGCTTTATAAAGGAATACAGCTATAAAAATAGTTTCTATTTAATCTCTTTTAAGTCTTCTACAGATAATGTTTCAAGTACTAACAGTGAGTTACCCTTCTAATCAGACTTTTACATCCTGAACATTCATGATGAAACCTTGACCTGGTTATCAGCTGGATAGAGCTCATTTTCACAAGAAGCTGGGAGAGGAAGCAGCCAGGACAGCTGACCCAAACTAGCCAAAGGGATAGTCCATACCAATATTCCATACCAATAAGGTAGGGTGGGGCTGGCCAGGGAGGAGGGATCACCACTCTGTGACATGCTGGGCATCGGGTTGCAGGCAGTGAGCAAACTGCATTATATATTACCCACTTTGTATACCCTTACATTAGTATTGTTGCAGTTATTTCCCTCTTTCTTTGCTGTCCCAGCAAACTGTCCTTATCCCAACCCACACAAGTTTTACCTCTTTCTTCCGAGCCTCCTCCCCATCCCACTGGAAGGGGTGGGGGAGTGAGTGAGCAGCCACGTGGTACTTAGCTGCCAGCTGGGGCTAAACCACGATGAACCTACACAGCTCCAGCTTTACAAAGCCTTACCTTTTCCATGTCTATCAGTGTTACGGGGATATTCCTTCCAACCACCACCATCACCGTGCGGCCACAGTTATCTACACCTACAAAGGAAAGGAAAAAAATGTGTCTTTCAACTTCTCTCAGAAGGTGGTCTTGGAGTTGGTCCTTTTCAAATGACAGAGAACCATCCACAGCTCAGAATCTTCACAATGCAACTAGTTTCCATCTTAACAGCACAGGAAAAACGCTACTCTTCTCATGATACCAGTAGCTCTTCTCATCCCAAACCATGTACATCACACCTGAGAAACTTAAGACTTAAGGACTGCAATTTTATGTTGCCTGCATATGCCACATTTACCCAAATCTCAAGTAATAACACAGGGGTTTTATTTAACAAAAACACAACACCAAAACCCTCACTTGCCGTTCTACCACCAAAGCAAACATCCTCCTAGAAACCAAGCTCTGAAATCTAATGCATGGATTCCCAGAACACACCTTATGGATCTCCTGCAGCCCACAGAGCTCATCTATGGCAAATACAAGGATTTAAAGTTGCAGCTACTGAGTAGAAAGCATCACACAGCCTTGGTGCTCACACAAGGATCAAGTGCCTGGATTTTTAGGAGGTCAGTGATACCAGTCACAGTGCTGAACAGATTTTCCCTGCAGAAACACAGCTGTTTTGTCTGTTTCTCCCTGTCATGGTACAAAGCAGCAATAAGCCACTGGGACTACAGCAAGTTTTTACATCCAGAAGAGTACAAATGAACCAAGGAGTACAGGTTTCCCATCTCTGCTTCCCAGGCTGCAAGGACCTGGCAGCTATTTTCTTCCACTGAACTCTCAACTGGGTCCTTTTGAATCTCTCCCTCATCTCCCCAGCCACTGAACTCAAGGCTGCAAGACGCTCTGCCCATGGTACTCAGCCATTGCTACTATGGGACACATCCAAGGGACAGCATCAGGTACCTATTCTAAAAGAAATAAAGCAAGCCATTTTTTTAAGGAAAACTGTTACCAAGTTGGTTTGGTAACTGCTGAGTTACTACACTAATCACCTGAAAGCAATTTGTTACAAAGAAATGAATGTTATCTCACACAGAGCACCATACCCATAGGTTTAACTTACCAGTTACTGATTTACATCTAAAGCTACAGATAATGCAGAATACACATGTAGCCTCAGATTGTTAAGGCAAATCAGTTTGCAAGTTTACCACACAGTCTTTCAAAGCCAAGAGAGAATTCCTGCTTTACTGCAAAGATGTTGCCTACTTCTTGACCAGGCTTCTAGCTTAACAACGTGGCTTATTCTGTACTCAAGTCCAAAGAAAATAAACTTCCTTTTTTGTTTTGCTTTTTTACTTTAAAACAATATACATTAGTACCTCAAACTTACCTGTCTGGTACAAAGCTTTAAGAGAAGCAATATCAGAAAGGTCTTCAGCTCTTGCCTGACACAGCCAGCGATTATAACTAGAAAGTTAAAAACATCTGGTCAGATCAAATCCCCCTCTGGATAAGCATTAGAAGCCTAAAGAGGTATACGTGAAGGGAAGGACAAAACAATTGTGACTAAGCCCCCTCCCTAATGTGGTTTTCTGACCTATGGAGCAACTATCAAGTTGTTAAAGAAAGAAGTTTTGGGGGGGGAAAAAAAAAAGATTTGAGTGTCTTAGTTATGTGCCTAAAAATTTTCCCTAGGGCAGTGAATGTGCACCAACTAGTAACTATAGTGGCACTGCACTTGGGCTGAAAGGACCTCAATAAGTTTTTTTCCATTTAAATAGCTGTGTCAGTGTTTCAAAAATATGAAAAATATAAAGATAACATCTTTTAAAAGTCTACACAGCAACCAGTGTCACATATAGATATTCTTTTCTCCTCTGAATGATGAATAATATAGTGCCTCATCTGACAAAACACACCAAGGGGACTCTGGCATGGAACTGGTTCTGTGAAAGTGGCCATGCACATGGGGTTAGCAGAGCGGGGAGTAAGGAAAACCACCTCAGTGTTCATGTATTTGTCTTTGAAAGATGGAAGAAAAATGTTTTGCTATCTGACCAGAGGCTCCAGAGCAAGTGGGCTGTGTTGAAAGCAGGTGACCCCACTACAAAAAGCAGTGACAAACCAATGGCATCTTGTGGCAAAGAGGTAAGGCAGCTGGTCAGATGCAGCGGGTATGGTAGTGGGTTTGTCACAAGCTTCCCTTTCCCTCCTACTGCTCCTTCCCTTCTCCCTTCAGCCCAAAGAGGCTACCACAGTGACACCAGGCTTTATCTGTATTTCCTTGCCAGAAGATGAGGTGTTAGAGATAACAAAAGCATCATAAGGGTTGGTCCTCTGACCAGCAAACTAACGCAAAACATTTACAGACACAAGGAAATTCTCACTTCCTCTGATGCTGTTTTTGCAGTGCTGCCTCTGACAACTGTCCCTGAAGGATGAGGCGTCTCTGCTTATCAACATCTCCCTCCATGCGGGCAAAAGCATGGGAGCCAATGAAAGACAAATCTGCCTCCAGACCCTCTTCATCTGAAGCATCTGCAGTAGAAACAGAGGTAGCGTGAAACGTTCAAGCTGCGGACAAGACAGCGACACCGCTGGCGAACTGCTCCGTATCTCGGTGCCACAACCCGGCCGTCGTGCTACAAACTAACGCAAAACCCCAGGGCGTTCCGCGATCTGGCTCAGGTATCTCAACAGCGCCTCCGGCAGGTTACAGCACGCCACCGGTAACCACAGGCTCCCCAAATGCCGGTGTGCCTGGAAACTAACTGGGCGAGCCTGAAGTCATCAGCTCCTAACAAGGGATAATGGTTAATTCCCTCAGAACAAAGTCTGGAGAGAAAGACTCAGGCTTTACGGTTGCCTTGTTTGTCATAGGGGGAAAAAATAAGTAGGCAGAAGGACAGATGCTGCAGCTTTATTCAGTTTAGAGGCAGTACCGTAGGAAGGGCTCGCTTTGGTATCTTTTCATAGCTCACTGCTTGAGCAGATACCACAGAGCTGGTGGTAACCTGACTTTGGGTATTTTTAGTATTGTTTACAACATGACTGTGTGATGAAGAGCACATGTTTGCTTGCTGGTGACAATATCAGAACGCTCCACTGAACTTGGTGTCATAAAGGAATATTGCTGAGCCTTCTAGCATCGTTTCTCTGGGAAATGAACTTGCCAGTTTCAGGGTGACATACTACAGAAGAAATGGGATAAGAGTGCAGGATTCTGCTGTACCTATTGGGTCCTACATATGCAAAGCCAGACAGAGCTTCAAATACCACTCTAACAATCAGACTGGGGAGGGGGCAGGGAGGTAGATTGGACTCTGATAAGCAGGTACAGCAGATACCAAACTGTGAACAGGAAAATTATCTGAATCCTTACTGCATATCTGGTCATGTAAAAACAGAAAATCCTTGAAACCCATTCCAAGTTATCTATTTTTGAGGTTTAAGGTGTAAAGCTTCAATAGCACTGCTTAATAAATAAGGCAGAATGTGACAGGTATGCTCTTCTAAATATTTAATTGTTTTGCCTTACATATTTCACCTCCTTAACCCTGACATCTAGGCAGCCTGTTAAAAATGTTTTTGTCCCCTGAGAAAAATACTGATCTTTGGATTGTTCAAGTTCCTCTACCATTTAGGGAGTTTCCCCAGTTTTCATTTACTATCTACGGTTTTGATGCACATGCTGCATGAACAGAATCTTATCATTTGAGACAAGACTTGCTAGTATATAAGCAATATTTTGCTAATATATAAGCAACCTTTTGCTAACGTTCCTTGCTAAGTTAGGGACTGCACAAGATTCTGCAAAGAAAAGCCTACCAAGTTGCTAATCACCTCGGGAAAAAAATTTGCAGAGAGACCCACTTCTTCCTCAACAAGAGAAAGGCAGAGCAGCTCTACCACATCCTCTGACCACACCACTCTGCACAGTGGGGCAGAAAGCAGAAGTTGCTTGCTGTGGCACACAGGGAGCCCATGAGGCAGCTTGGCATCTGTCTTCATTACAGCCTGCCTTAGGTGAGGTGGAGTAGCGAGCCTGCCTTAGGTGAGGTGGGGTAGCGAGCCTGCCTTAGGTGAGGTGGGGTAGCGAGCCTGCCTTCTCTGGTTGTCCATCGCCTTTCACACGGCGGGACCCATCCCAAAGTTCAGGTAGGGACTCACCATCCGGAACGCCCGGCTTTTCAGTTATCCTGATCTGCCGCTCAGGTACTACGGGCTCCCCTTCCGCATTGCCAATATCTGCAGGGAGGTAAGGCAAGGATTGGATCTCTTCTTCCAGCGATCTTGGAAAATACAGAGGCAGCAACTTCTGGTAAGTGGCCTACAAATGAGAAAAATGCGTGAAGGTCTATCACGCATCCTCGTTACTCAGTCAAGTCACACCTGCCCTGGCAGCAGGGACCTTCTCAGAGGTTTGGAGGCAGAGTACCACTTCCCTCAATGGCTTGTGTCAGGCTGCTACCCAGCAACAAAGCAGATAACCTCGATAAAAGGTTTGTGTGTTTTCGTTTAGTGGGTTTTTTTTTCCCCTCCATGCTGGAAAATGACTTTGAGAGGACTCTGCTTTAATCTGCATGAACTCAGGTAGACTGCTGAGGGTTTAGCTCTGTAACAAAGTTCCAATATGCCCTGATGACAGAGGTCAGGGAAGGCTGCTTACATTAAAACGCACCACTACACAGATCACCTTTAGCCATCTTACAGGGGAAAAAAGAAGCAACTACCAGCCAAGAGAAGCCCTCTCAACACTGAGGAAAATAGTAAAAAAACCTCCTGAATATTGTAATACTTCATCTGTTATGTCCAACCCATGAGCAGTTCTAGAGCCCTCAAGAAGTTAGTTCTTTCCTCAGCCAGATGCAACAGGACCTAAACACCGTGGGTGGTCTGCCCAGGCAAGTCCAATATACGAGAGAAATCAATGTTCATACCACTAGCATGTGTCTGAACACAGATCATTACGTGTCCAGCTTGTTATTTCAACAAGCAACGTTTAAGATGCTTGTAGGTGATCTGTGGGCATGCTAATCACAGAACATGAGGAGTGGGAAAGGACCTCAATTGATCATCTAGTCCAACCCCTCTGCCAGAGCAGGATCACCTAGACTAAAGGCTAAACTGGCCTTTTGAAAGCACAAGAGAAGCAGCACTGCTTAAGGAGGAAATCTTGTATGAGGAATTTCCCTTCCAGCTGGCAGATCCCATCTGGCACAACTGCGTGCTACTACCTCTAGTACCAGCTCCTGCTCATGGCTCAGGAACCCTGAAGTACACACATTCTGAATATGCCCATAGTGCTGCTACAGGCATAAACAGCACTGGGAAAGACACTGTGCTACTAGGAGACAGAGGATGCTGTGGGACCAGAAGTTCAGTGTGATTAGATGGGGAAATCTGACTCCAGCTCTGCAATGCAGGAGTTAATACTGCTGCAGTAGTGACGAAACATGCCCGTAAATTTTAGTGGAAGGAACATCAAGGAGATACCTCTTCAAGCTCAGAGACTGCAAACACCACCTTCTCCAGAGTCTCTCCATGTATCTCTAGGAACCTTCTAACTGTGCCTGCAAGGAAGAAGATAAAATATAGTTAGTAAAACTGGAGGAGAAATTGCTATGAGTTAGGACGTCAGAGTGCAGAGTAGAGAGACATATGTCTCCTCATACAACACAGCTCCACAGGCTCTATGTAAGTGCAGATTATGTGTAATTTAACACACCAAATGGGTTGTTTCTCATGTTAGAAGGTCCATCTTCACTCTTTCCTGCTTCTCACTTTAGAGATTGATACAAAAAGAGAAAAAGTGTCTGATTTTAGTTTATTAGCTCAGTCTGTGAAAAGTGATTCTATGGCCCTGCAGAATCAAGGCAAATCTTTCTTTTACAGACCCCTGTGCAAACTGCCAAAACCAGATATCCCTGGAACAAGTCACTGTGCCCTACGTTATCAGGAAAGCAAGATAAGGAAGCCATAGCAGAAGCTGGTGCAAGAGAGAGTCAAACACAGAAAGCCTCTGGGGTAAGCTATGACAAAGAGGTGGGTAAAAATATTTATAAATCATGAGAGAATTTACTTCCTCTATTACTTTTTTGGACTCTCACAAAGCTTTAGCATAATCCAGGGACACAGTCAAGTCCCTAAGCATCTGCAGCTGAGGGGAAAAAGGTTTCAGAACCAAGCTCCCAGTCAAACACATCCTTGTACAGATGAGGTCCTTGAGCTGCAATAATCTTGGCACATAAGGATTTTCAAGAGCTTTTCTGTCAGACTGCCAAGAGAGAAAGCATCCAAACAATTAGGTTTGTCTAGCAGTATTTTAACAAGTAGTGTATAGCCCTACAGAAGAGAGCAATAAAGGAAAGAAGTCTAGTCTACAGAGAATACATGAGTTCTTCAAGAAACAGAGGTAATAAAAAGAGCTATACTCAAATACTTCCTGTACAGGGATTCTTTAGTAATTGGTTTGACCTGCAACATACTTTTACAGGACAACGCAGCTGTGCAGTTCCACAGCAGTCTTCTGAACCCATATGGACAGTTTTCAGATGTCTCACTCAACAGGCAGACAGCAGAGAATACAACAGAAACTGTTTCTCCAGCATCTGCACCTCAGCTAAACAGAGGGTGAGAAAGATTTCTCCATTCAGCTTTCACAGCAGGAGGAAAAACCCCTCCTTCCATCTGCAGTAACTTTCCCATAGTGCAGGAGTACCATGCAAGAAGGACCAGGGAGTGGGTGGTGGTGGAAAGCAGACAGGAACAGGCCAGTGGAGATGAAAAAGCAAAAGAGAAAGGGAAAACAAAGAAACAGACAAGCATGTAATATTCTTCTCTGAGCACTTATGTATTCTTGAAGTATCATCAGCCTAGCCTTCCTTTTTCCCCCCTCTTGAAAACAAACTATTTTGAAAACTTTTAGCTTCTATAATACTTTAAGTTAAGTGGTTCCATAAAAAAGGGTGTAAGCATAAGAACCATTTCCCCTTGGTTTGTTCTGAACCTGATTCACAGTAGCACTTTAGGAGACAGTTAATAGCCAGTTCCTATTAACCATTTTCAGGCTACTCACGAGTTTATAGACATCTATCTCCCCCCTTCAAGTTCAGTGTATTCCAGCTGGAAAATGACTTTATCTTATGAAGCTACTTCTTGCCTTTCCCTGTTCTTGTTGACCTCCTCAGCCTCTAGTTCCACTCTATTCTATTTGAAAATGCAGCTTTGAAGAATGGACATAGCACAGATTTACAGCGTAACACTGCTGATTTGCTTGCTGTTTTCAACTCCAGTGATTTGTTGTTTTCATGGAACTGTTAATCTCAATATTTGGCTTCCTAGGATTAGCTCATCATTTTGCATGTGAAGGCAGAAGCATAGATGGGTGGGTCAGTGGGGGAAGAGTATCACTTTACATTTGGATACTACAAGGGCAGATGAAATTCACTGTTGCTCAAGGTCCACAGCTGTGTAACAGTAAGGCTGCATCTTTGCTGTTCTGAACAATTTTCTATTCCCAGCAAACTCTTTCACTTCACTGTTCAGCACCTTTTTTATTAATAAATATATTGAAGACTGCAAGTCCCAGCAAAGACTCCCATTGATCTTAACTGAAAATCCCTCAAGAAAGGAAGGATCATCGGTTTTTATCCTCCACTTCCTGATCAAACATGGAAGGCCTTCCCTTTCTATGGGGTCTAACAAACTACAGCCCCCCAAAACAAAGCTTTCCCTCATCAACAGCAGTTTGTCAGAGGTATGTGATCTGCTGAATGCTACCATCCAGCTTACATGACTTCCCAGACAACTTACGCAGCGCTATGTGGGTTGCATCCTCCAAGGGGTAGCATCTTTTCAGAGAGTTAATGACACAGAATCCTACAGAGCACATTGCCTGTTCCCTGAAATCCAGAAAAGGAAAAACAAATGAACACCAGGCTAACAGATGAGAACAAATGTCTGTCAGTACAGTAGGTAACACCAGTACTTTTTTTCCTGCCTCTATGCAGCAGCAATCCTCTTTCAGGTTTGTGCAGAAGGATTCCTTCTGGCAAGATGCACACATATCACCAGTAAGCAGAGAAAGAGGGAACCATTAATGATTCCAAACTGTTCCTTCTTGTGCATGTTCTCAGATTTCTGCTTTTACCTCAGCTATGCTGCTCCTGCATACGAGATATACATGAAATTTCTCATATCCTGAATGAGGTTCTTCCCTCAAGCTCCCTGCAATCCTTTCCAAAATACTGCCAATCCTACACACCAAGTAAAGTAAGGTGGAGGGGAAAAGAAGGTGCTCTTTATTTGAAATATTATTCTGTTCCTCCACCTGACTCATCATGTTTTTTTAGAGGTCTGGACACAGACCAAGGTGGCTTATGCAATCCTAGGTATGATTAGACAATCATTGGCCTGAAGTGACACAAAATGAAGATCAGTAAGATGCTTTAAGCAGACAGATGCATTTTGAGAAAAGTAAAGCAGAGGTTTTGCCAACAGTCATCAGAGGAGTTTGAATAAGCTCAGAGCTGGTAGACAGTTTTACAAATGTCAAAAGTTACTCTAGACAACAGACTGACTGAAAGGCACTCAGAATTCAATAAGCAGAACTATCAAAATTTGTAATTGTTTTTAAGGTGTTACAATCCAGACCTGACTTTGCTTGTGAGTTCTGAGGCAGAATGAAACTGGCATATGATAGAAACAGTTATTACTGCACTGCAACATAGAATGCAGACTTGCAAGAACTATCTTCCTAACACTAAGAAATTAAGTGTATTTTCTCACACTGCTCTTGTTCAGGTTATTTTTGTGACTGCTACCATTACAGCAGCAATTGAAGGAGAACAGAGTACAAGACCAAACAAAGAAAAATAGAAAGCAAAAAGTTTAAAAAAAAAAAAATCTGTTAGCTAAGAGGACGTAGAAAACACCACTGATGAAAGAGGAAAAATGATAAACCCATCTGAAGCAACTGTAGGGTTCAAGTAACCTTGAACCCTAACTGAGAATTCAGGTGTCTATTGTATGAAGGCAGAGAGGCCACATACATGAACTGACACAGCAGTCGATCTGCCTGTGGACACATCCACATGGCTGCAGACACACATGAAGTCAGTGCCTGAACTTTTGGCAGCATGGAACTTGAACTTTTGTTTAAAACTTTTGGCAGCAGGGAGCCCACCACAGTTATTAATGCTGCCTCTCCTCAAAGTCTCTGAAGGCTGTACAGCTCTAAGTACATTGTCCCAGGACTCGAACCAGCTCAGATCTCCCTGCACATTGAATCCCTGCTGCAGCACAGATAACAACAGGCCGGAAGCGTACCGCCAAGCCATGGATGTTCTTACATCCTTCACCAAATCCAGTATAGGTGAGAAGACATTCACAGCCATTTGGCCTCTGGGCAGAACCAAGTGCCTAAACCAGATGTGCCAAGGCAGGCAACCCCCCTCCACCAGCTGCATGCTTACTTTGCGAGCTGCAGAACGTTGCGGTAGCAGCTGTACAGAGAGCTCTCGGCCGCTGTGCGGTACCGGCTTTTGTATTTGGGTCCCACGGTGTGAATGATGAAGCGTGCAGCCAAGTTAAATCCTTTGGTGAGTTTAGCTTCACCTGTCCTGCACCCTGAAGAAAATAAACACCAAGGATAAACACCAATGTCATGGTAAGAAAGCTGGAAGCATTCAAGTGCTTGATTTCCTCCAGAGCCAGACAACTCCACTTTGATATATGAAGTCTTAAATATTTAATAACCTAATAATCTCCAAGTCATTAAATATTAAGGATAGTGTTCTATCTCATAATAGCTGCTTAGTAGCACCTAGTCAGGTTGAAGAAGTGAGACCTGTGCTCATTCCTCTGAATTTTAAAACTATGCAGACAATGACAAACAAGGCAGCATTTCCTGCAATTTCTGAACTGCACTGCTTACTACGCTACATGCAAAGCCAAAAGAAGAAATGACTTAACAAGGTGCAGAGAACTGATGTACAAGTATGCTATACAACCAGCAATAAAAAGCCCTTATGACTTTAACAACTTGGTTTGGGGAGATTTGGATAAAAGGACTGTAAACCTCCTTAATCAAACCCCCCAGCTGTTGGCAAAGCTATTAAAAAAAAAATAAATCAATGGATCAAGGATGTGTCTCACCTATGCTCCCAGAACAAGCTGGTCCTCTTTGTTTTGCAAGTTTCTTTGGGTCCACAAGACAGGAGTAGGATTCTCATGGAGATCACTGCTTTCCTAATTCCTGACAGATTAGATGTCAGGACTTCTGAAGTTTCATTGTACAATTCCCAGCACCTTCCAGTTACCTACTTTAGGATCATTCACTGCACTCTACTATCCTTTGCATCTTTACCTCTTTTTGGGTTTGACTGCTCTTTGGCTATCTCCTGCAAGCTACTCAAATTTTACTCACGTAGTTTTTTTTCCAAGGGAAATCAGTTTGTCAGAACCTCAAATGACACACAGAGACCCCTCCATTCCCTTCAGTTTGTCAATACGTTTCTGATAACAAAAAATCCCAAACAGCTACCGTGTTTGAAGCCTGTTTTTTCTTTGGCACCTAGAAGAAAAGTCTGCTAGGTCTCCCCTTCTTCACCCAAATCTAGTCCACTCCAGTTCTGGACATCTGAAGAAGCGCTTCTAGCGTTTCTCTTTCCCTCCCCTGAAGGACAAGCATTTTCCACCTTCTTCTTTCTGCTTGTACAGGCTGCACTTCAGCTTTCTGACCTGGATGAAAACGAGTATTTTCAATGAGTATTTCAACCTTATTAGCTTTCCAACCTTTCTTGTATCTTGCTAGCATCCACGAAAAGGACGGAGACGTGAACCAGTGGCTGCAGCCACCCTTCTGGCAGCAGAATCGTGGTAGACTGGCTTAAGTCAATTGTGAAGCTGCCCACTGAGCAGCAGCATTCACCTCTCCCTCTCTGCTCCGTTCCTTGCGGTGCATGAAAGCACGTTTGATAGCAAGAGACCTCCCAGGTTGAGAATCTCCCTTATCCAAGACTTTAAGCATGTCTTTTTAATGGCAACAACACGTGGCCTTTAAGCCAACCTCTTGCAAACTTTTTGATCCAATATACCACAGTGTTACCTTCCATAGGCTTCCACCTTGTTGCTTCTGGGCTAATCAGAAGGAACACAACAGCATAATAAAACCAAGCACCCTGCTCCGAATTACTGCACACCCTCGTAAGACACCTCAGCTCAAAAGAGCAACTAAAGCAGCACAATATGGAGAAGGTAGAAGCTAATGCTGAAAGGCTTAATGTATCAGCTGTCGAGTCACTATTCTTTCTCCATGGTCCATCCAAGTCACACAACAACAAAAGAACAAGCAAAGGCTTGTCCTTGGAAAATAAACTGTCTTGTGAAAAAGAATGAAGCAAGGTACAGTTGTGACTTTGTTGGGGAAACGAATACATTCAGACAGCCAGATGTGGCATCAATACTCTCTAACTACACTTCAACCACAGTACCTCCCAATGCCTTCTGCCCGGAGAACTCTACAAAATTTATAAAACTAAAAAAAAAAGAAGCAAGCATTACTGCTATTTGAAGATACAGAGTAAGGTGGGCTAGTAGAGTGAGCTGCAACACATCAACATCTGTGGCAAAGCTGGAAACGAAGTCAAGATCTTATTTTTTTAACTGGTGAGATTTCACCCATTGGAACACCTTTCTCTACAAATTTAAAATGGAAAGTCTGAATCCTTCATATAAAGTGTGCAGGAGAGAAAAAGCTTCAGTAGTGTTTGAAGACCACTATGGATTTCCTCTACAGAAAGTCTTTATGAGACTGCAACAAGTATATTTTGACAAACAAGCATACATCAACGGCCCTTCATTTACAAGCCTGGACCCTGGCTGCAGTATTGGTGTTAAACCAAAACACTGCTCCCAGGAAGGCACAAGTTAGCTGAACCTTACAGAACCCCAAGGCCTTTGAAAGGGCAGCATGTCACATGCTTTAAAACTATGATTGTTTTTCCTTGGAGTCTGTGAAACGTGAATATGTACCAAGCAGTAGGAATAAAGCAAGAGAGAACTCAAAGTCTCCACTGCACCCGTTTTACAGCTTTAAAGCCACAGCCATGCATTTTCACTTTCCCAGAGAACATTCTCCTATGAAAACAGTTCAAGGTTAAATGGGAGAGAGTGTAAAAAAGGAGGCAGAGGTGACAAAATGATAAGCCACTTCAACTAATCTCTCTGCTGCTTCTGCTACCATGATCAACACGCTCACAGCGCACAAATGCTGAAGCTGTAACCCAGTGTCTCTTTCCTCCCCCACACAACACGCCAGCAGTGTCACAGGAAAACTGATTTCTGGAGAGCTCTGGTCACAGAGTTAAAGAGAACCCACAGAATACATCAGAGAGAAGACATCAGCCTCATCACAGGGGTGAGGGATGCAAACCTACACGTATCCCAGTATGGTAAAAGGGAATTTAAGAAGCTAAGCCTGACTTTTACAAATAGCTCCCTACAGAGCTGACAGATGTAAAATTTTGAGGATTCCTTGAGTGTTGTCCCTCTCTTCTCACCTCACAGTGCATGTAAGAAACTCAAGTTTATTTCAGAAGAGTTCTGGTGTACCTCTCAGGGTCCTAATTATTCTGTAACGCCTGCTGCATTTTAACAGTTGCTTCCACCCAAAACATGACTTTTTCATCTCCTATGAAACTGTTACTCCTCCTCCTGTTTCACTTCTAGGTTACTCTCAAAATGCAAGCTGCATCAGCAAAACATGATTTTATTGAAAGAGAGGATGGCTATTCTATGGTAGTTTAAGCTACTGAAAGTTTGCCTTCAAGATTCTACGGCTCTTCTACCCATCTAGTTACTGCTACCCAAGAAAGTATTAATTGGGAATCAGTTGGGTCTCAAAATTCTGCTCAGAACCACAGTTACTAGAAACGTGAACTTTTAGCTCAAAACTATATTAAACTTCTGTATGACCTTGGATAACCATAAACTCTTTGTTCCTCACACACAAAACAAGGAAGCTCTCCATCTAGCAGGCACTGGCAATAAAGCCAAGTACTTCTAAATCTCACTATCAGTCATAAATTCTGTTAATAAAGAATCTAGGTAAAGCAACCTTCATCCATTTCCAGAATAGCCTTCCGTTAGCCCCACAACTTTCTAATAAAGTAATTTATTTTGTGGAATAAACAAACTGAACCAATTAAGTAGTCACTAAGACTTTATTTAGATATGTAGCGTTTTATCACCCCATCTATTATTGCCAGAGTTTCCTGACACTCTGGGTGTGCATGAGTTAGGCTCAAAGAGGATACAAAAAACCATATACTAGAACCCACTTAATTCCTGCAATAGTGAACTTCAGTTCCTGCCATTCACAGTGTACACACACTGAAGAGGAGCAGAGCAAAACCTGAAGATGCATGACACTGGCCCCTCAAGTAAAACCTCTGATGACTACTCTAAGTGGGAATTAATTGCATCACAAAATAAGGGCTCAGCAACTCAAATATCTGCCACAGATTTTCTGTGATCTGTAACCTGAATGGCAAAAAGAGATGAGACTAAATTAGCAAGTGTTTCCTCCACTATCTCGTATCCTCACATATTATCACCAGACTCTGGGAGGGTAGAGCAGGGAGAAGTTGTTATATCCTGATTTTAGTTTATGCCCAAATCCTGATGCTTTGTATGATGAAAAGACAGTAGATTTCAGTGATACGAAAATGTCTCCACCCACTTACCTTTGAGCTTCTGGAGTTCATCCCTCAGATCAGGCCCAGCATGCATGAATATGCTTTCAGATACCGGATTCTTATCAGTGAGAGACTCATTGCTGGTATTTACTATGGCTGTGCAGTTCAATAACGCTACATTTCCTTTCCTAAGGAAACAGGGAAACGGTTTATTGCAGGCTAAATGTAAGAGCAGGTAGGATATTCTCAAAAAAGTGCTGACAAGCAAGGAAATGCCACGGTAAAGGAAAAGCATCAACAGTACTCCAGTGCCCACACAGCGCAGCTACCCTGACATGCTCACCGTGCAGAATCATCCGTTGCCTCTGATGAAGAAAGACTGCATGCAACCCATCATTTCCTTAAAAAACCCTGGCCTCAACAGTAACTTAGTGGTGTTTGCATAAAAGTCAGTGCCGTGGGCAGTTTAGCTAGCAGAATATCTGAAGCAGTGTATTAAACTGACAGAACATAGCACATTCCAAAAGCACAGGTATTTTCTCTTAGAAAGGACAGTCGACCCTTGTGGTGTATTACTGTCAAAACTTCAATTTTTTTTTTCTTGAAGTGCTTTTTTTCAGTTTGGGTGTGCACCACCCAGGGCACCTCACTGCTGTGCTGCTCTTCCTCAGACCACTTCGGATCTCAGAGGGACACTGCAGCTAGAAAAGTTTTCATTGGTGTTGATCCAAAATTGTGACCCCTGCAATTCAATCATGTTCATCCTGCTGTTCAAGGATCAGACGTGCAGAAGATAAACAAAGCAGAGATGCACCCGAGGCAATTACCAAAGCTTTGGCCTGCTTTCTGTCACAGCAGCAGCCATTAGAGATTTTAGGACCAAGAGCATAGGAAAGGAATGAGAAACTCCCCCTCCACCCAGGGAGAGATTCAAACAACAGCTGAAATTGCACACGTTTATTATACCCAAGCCCAAGTTTTAAGAGATGTTTAACCTTTTACTACTTTTCTTTACATAATGAAGTTCAGGAAATCCATGAACAGTCCCATTTCCTGCATGTGTTAACCAGAAAGAAGTTCAGGCTGATCCCTGAATCTGTGTCCCTGAGAAATCCTTCTCTCTTCACATTAACAGTTACTCATCTAGACAGCAGGTTCAAGGATCTAAGTTGCAGGAAAGAAAAACTGATGGAGTCATCTTGGCACACTGTACTTTATCATAAATAGGGTTTTGGTAGAAAAACATGTAGACAGAACACAGAAGGGCAGGGGGAGGGAAGCCCAAAGCAAGCCACAAGAACCACATGAAAGAAAGAAATGCTGATCCAAACGGGAAAGGCAAAATAAAGCCACCGAAGAAAAAAAGCTAGTAGGCTGCAAGTATATTCTTAAAGTTTGAAAAAAAATTATATCAGGAGTGCCTAATTAGGCTTTGATATCAAGCATACAGCATGACAGAGGAAGCACGGCTTCAGTCTTCTGCATGGAATGCCTATGAACATGCAAGTTATAGCTGATAGTGTAGTAAAATCTCAGACTTTCAGATTTACAATTTTCTTCCCAGATCTGTAATATCTGACACCAGAAAAGAGGGTTTAAAGGCTTTTTTTCTACAACAGTGATCTGTATATGAGGCAGTCAGATCCTGCAGTAAATGGAGAAGTGATGATAAAACACACGGAAGCTGCATGGAACTTACCATAAGATTATTTTTGCATTGATGTCTTTCCTGTATGGAAAAGGTGATCTGACATCGCTGTGAGCTTTTTCAACAGGATTTGGGTGGCAGTCCAGCTGCTTAGCCTCATAGGCATCAGTCCAGCCTGGCAGACTGTCAACATCCACAAACTGGGAAGGAGCACCCAGGGGATCCATGGAATGGAAACAACTCCTCTCTGCTAACTCGCCACACTACAATTTCTCACTGGAGTTTTCCAGGTGCTTGAAAGGAAGAAAAATCAAACCAGGTCACCAGCTGTTCACTAAAAGCAATTCCTGTGGAGCCAGACCTTTCACAAGGCTGCAGTGGAATTACAGCTAGCAGAAAACAGAAAAGCGGATTTCCCACTCCACTGCTCCCCCTTTCTGTTCTGTTATCTGTATGCAAAAAGGCAATGCAAATACTTGCAGTGTAACAACCCCTTTCAAACGCTGCAAGATGATAGCACCTTCTCTATTAAATCGGTCCAGCTGGCTTATGATCTTGTGTTTTGCAAATGCCAAAGGCAGATTCTCAAATGTAGAAAGGACATTAGCCTTTCTGAAAATTAGTATTTCTTTATCTAAGTACAGCAAGCAATTTCTGGCAGGGTGTGTATAATCTGTCCCTTCAGAGATTTTTTGCTCTAGCCCTGGGTCAAACAAAAGCCAAACAAACAAACACAAAACCTCCCCAAAACCCCAACCAACCTCCTAAACAACCAAAATGCTCAAACCCCCTTCACTGAAGAAAACACTTGCAAGCTAACCAACAAAAGCATCCTTCCTCCCCGAAAATTGCATAAGCCTCGCTGTTCACTAAGCTCTGAAAGACCACAAAGGCGACTTAACAGTAGTTCTTACAGCCCATCCCTGGGACACGAAACCCCTCCGACTCAAGGCAGGTTTTGGGGAAAAGAAAGCAAAGCTGTAACCGCGAGCGCTGGCCTTGCAGCCCGAACTCTGCCGCCTGACAAGGGCTGAGAAGACGCGGGCTGCTGGAGCAAGGCTCGGACTCTGCACAACGCACGTTTCAATGGCCAGCGCGTACCGCCTAGGCGGTACCCTTTCCGGGCAGGTACCCAACGAGCGCAGCGGGCTGGCTCAAATGCGCCCGCCTAAGTAACTTCCCTGCCGCACACCCCCCTGCTCGGCGCTCTTCGCCGGAGGCCCGTGACCACCGCTGGCTCGGGAGAGCTCGCACCCACAAGCGGCGGCACAACAAAACGCCGCGAGCGGCAGCCGAAGCCCCCAAAGCCCCCGGGCAGGGCGCCGTGCTCCTTCCCGGGAGGAAGGCCCTGTCTCTCCCGCCTCCCGCGGCCCACCGTCAGGGGCGAGGCCGGCAGCCTGGGGAGCGGGCAGCGGCACCTCCCCCTGCCTCCGCCCGGACCCTATGGGTACGGAACCAAAACCGCCGCCCACGGCGGCCTCTTTCGCAGAGGGGCCGCGCCACAACTCACGGGCAAACCGCCGCGCCGCTGCCAGCCCCGCCCGCCCTGAGGGTCCCGGCCGGCGCCGGCTTGGCGACATCACCCAGAAAAGCGGGGCGGCTGCCGCACGCTTCCGCTTCCGGGAGTAGCGCCGCCCCTCCCGCCGCTGCCGCCCGGCCACGGGCAGCCCGGCCGACGGCTTCATCGCCTCGCTTCCGGCCGGGGCTGTCCCCGCTCGATCCCAGGCGCTTCCGGCCCGAGGGGGAAGCACGTGTGGCAGCCGGGGCAGCGGCCGGGGGCTCACTCGGCGCTTTCCTCCGCTTCTCCCGGTAGCCCCTCAGCGCTGCCATGGGCCTCACTCGGCAGTACCTCCGCTACGGGCCGGCCGCGCTCTTCGGGCTGGTGGCCAGCGCCAGGGGCAACGCGGCGTTCGTGGCTTTGCGCGGAGAGCGGGGTCGCTACGTGGCCGCCCCGGCCTGCGAGCACGTCTTCGTGTGGGACGCGCGGAAAGGAGAGAAGGTGCGAGCGGGGTCTTCATGGGCAGCTCCCGCGGGGGCTGCGATGGGCGGGGTGGCGCGGTGCGTAGCGTGCGGCTATCTTTGAGCACCCGGGGGCAAAGCTGCATTAGCGACAGCGAGCTACGGCTGAGGGCGAGTGCCGCCTCCACGGCTCCCCCTCCCCGCCTCCCTTTTCGGCAGTCTGAGCCCACCTTTGAGGTGCGGGGTGAGCCTGCAAGGCTGGGCGCGCCCTGCTTGAACCCAACAGCTGGTCCTTTGGTGCCCCGGTTAGGGGGAGCCAGTGCGGCCATGGGGGCTGGAAAGCGGTTCCCTGTGTACCTGGGGTGTCTGCGAGCTGTAGCTCCAAGGGCTTCGCCGCGTGTGCCCGTCTGTCAGAGTCTGAAGTCATCATGAGTAGTGCTGCCCACTGCTAGCCAAACTCAGGATTTACTCTGCAGGCCCCAGAGTTCCTTGCCCTGTGGCATTTAAAACACGGGGGCAGAAATTCGGGCTTCTGAGTTCCAGGCCTTATTCTGCACCAGTTTCCTCTGTGATCATAAGAAATTCCCTTCTAGCTGCTGTCTGCATTGTAGAACAGGTCTGATGATGCTATATTCAGTGCAGGAAGCTGAAAAACGAATTTCTAAAGTGGTAGAAGTGCTCAGTTGGAAGTTTGGTAGAAGAGTGGAGTATGTCCTTTCTGCTGTGTAACTATCTGGTTCTGACATGCCATTTATCAGCATCACATGTATTTTGTCTCCTAAAAATCTGCAGGTTCTTATCCTTAAGGGTCTCAAGCAGGAGGTCAGCTGCCTCTGCCCCGCTCCAGATGGGTTGCACTTGGCCGTTGGTTATGAAGATGGATCGATCCGTGTCTTCAGCCTTCTAAGTGGAGAAGCGAGCATCACTTTCAATGGACACAAGGCTGCGGTTACAGCCCTGCAGTACGACCACCTGGGTGGCCGACTGGTATCTGGCTCAAAGGTGAGGGTTGCACACCTGGAGGATAGCCCTTTCATAGAGACGCTCTGTGGAGAAGGTTGACCTGCACTAAAACGTTTGTCATGTTAAATCGCTTACATGGACTCTGCCTATAAACAGAGGATGGTGGTAAGAGGAACTAAGGCTGCAAGACAGTGATCGGAGTTGGGGAACTCAGGGCTGGGAGAGCAGCAGCGGGGGCTGCAGAGCAGGAGTGGGGTGCTAGCAGAGCTGCTGAAGGTGCAGAAGCTGGTGAGGTCAGGAATAGCAAAAGCAACTAGAGTCAGGGGTGCATTTATTGATCTGAACACACCCCTGGGGGAAGGAAAGTAATTTGTGTTAATCACTCCTGACATTCAAATTCAGAGTGAGAAAGCATGTTCTGGGGCAATGGGTAATCTTTCCAGTCCCGTAGCACAGGTGGACATTTTGCAGAGACAAATCCCAGTCCCTTTGAGACACTCTGTCTGTTCCAGGATACAGATGTCATCGTGTGGGATGTCATCAATGAGAGTGGTCTGTACCGGCTGAAAGGACACAAGGATGCTGTCACTCAAGTCCTTTTCTTGAAGGAGAAGAACCTGTTGGTCACCAGGTGAGCCAGGCTAACTGCAGCAGTTGATCAGGAAAGCAGCTATCATTTTACTTGCAACTTAGACATCCTAGGTGCTACAGCCGTTTCCTTCTCCTCTCAGATCCACCAGCAGCTTAGCATGTGGTTTTGTCGTAGCTGCGTATTTCAGAAGGGCGGTGCCTCAAGCCTGATACCTTAAACAGAATGGAAACAGCCATCCAGAAAATTGGGGTTTGGGAAATGGTTTACCTTGCTGGTAATATAGCAATTTAGAGTTACTGTAACAAGCAGTAGTGATAATGTTTTCACTAAGTATGTAACCTTTTTGCTCTTGATCTTGAGGAATTAGAGAGACCTGCCTTCTGTAGGTGTAATCCACACAGCAACGTGGCAGAAAAATTGCTTCTTAGTATGCCATAATTATAGGAATTAATTTAAGGTGATACGTGGGGTTATTTCGGGTTGGTTTGTTGTTCGACGTGAGCTGCAAGTTGACTGTATCCCTTCAGTAATAAATGGTTGACAGAAGAAGGCTGCAGCTGGTTAGCCTTTCAAAATTAGTTTTCACAATAGTGGGTAAGTGCTGTGTGAGGAGGCACATATTAATAACAATGGTAACAGGATTAACGTTAGCTTACCCTTAAAGAACTTCTAAAGACTTTCTGACAATCTTGAGAAAGTTTCCCACAAATTTGGCTGCATGGCTCCAGGTGTACACCTTGTTTATCCATTTACATATTTCTTGAGACCCGTAGCTCACCCAACCCTTTCAGATTTTTGCCCAAATTGCCCTGGTGCTTCAAGTTTTGTGTGTGACAAACACAAAATCGTGCATAAAAAGCGATATTTAAATTGGAAGTTTTTGCACGTCAGGGGAGGTTTAGATTCTATATTAGGAAAAATTTTGTCACTGAAAGAGTAGTCAGGCATTGGAACAGGCTGCCCAGAGAGGTGGCGGGGTCACTATCCCTGGGGGTGTTCAAAGAACATGTAGACATGGCACGCCAGGGAAAATATAACCAAAGGCTCATGGGTCAAGATAAGGGCCAATGCACCAGGCTACAAAAGCAGATTACTATTGTGCACCTGCACAATACAGGTTCAGAATGTGGAGGGGGAGTTTAAGGGCAGCTTTAGAGTTGACTAGCACTTTGCACTTATTGTTCTCGTCCTCAGTAAAGAGTATTGTTCTCACCCTAAATAATTGAAGAAGGAGGTTGTGTGACACTGGGGCTTTCAGCTGAATGCAGAGGAGGAAGCAGTTTTCGGTGTCTTGCAGATAGCTTTTTGCAGCACCTCTGTGTTGCTGTACTTTGTCCTGTCATAGCTTGCAGAATTCAGTGCCTGAGCAGCTGCTCTGTGATATCTGTGCCATGTTTTAGATTCTTTTTGTATTTCTACTTTTCTAAGCACGTGGGCTCTGGCAATCTTTCCTCATGTCTTGAGTTGTTCTTTGTTCCAGTGGCAAAGACACGTTGGTGAAATGGTGGGATTTGGACACCCAGCACTGCTTCAAAACTCTGGTTGGACACCGTACTGAGGTAAGGAGGTTGTGCAGGAGCTGTTGGTGTGTGGGGACTTTGGATTATATGTCATGGCTCAGTTTGTGCTTTCCCTGCTCTCTGGAGTTGTAAACTGGCACCGGTATTTTGCTTGTCATTAGGCTTTAGGGGTGAGCAAATGAGAAACTTCCAAACGTTCCAGGAGCTGGCATCAACATGCAGTGGGTGACAGTTCCAGTACAGGTGTTCCTGGACGAGGTCCTGGCTAGATCCAGTCTCCTCTTGCTTGAAGTTTAAATAAATGAATTAAAGATACTCTGCTGCTGTTACGATCGTTAAAGGAGCCAGTTCCTCACATTGTGCCTCTGGACAGGTTTGGGGGATGGCCTTGATATCTGAAGAGAAGCGGCTGATCACTGGGAGCGCTGACAGCGAGCTACGGGTGTGGGATATCACTTACATCGAGGAGGTAACCCCTTGCAGTCTTGCCAGTCTGCTTGTCTTTGGGCTAAGGTGGGACTGGAATGTGTAAAATCTCATTGACATCCTGGGAAACAGAGCCAAAGCAATGTCTTTGCTGCCTGAGGGGTCCAGAAGCTGCTCTTGGGGCAGACTTTGGTATTTTCTGTGTTTTGAGCTTTCAAATGAAGCTGTGAGGACTTCCAGAGCAAGGCTTCCAGAGTGTGTCAGATATTCCTGCCTTCTGTTTGGGTGGATGATAAGCAGGGGAGGAGTGTTTAAGGCCTACAGGCTGCTGTGAGCCACTCCTTTGTTGTGGTGTACACTAACCACTTTCTTCAGGGACATTGAGTGTAAATGAGATGGGAACTGGAACGCTGGAGCTCTTGTGGTTTAAGGTATTCCTTGTGGGCTTTTGTCCATGAACAGGCAAAAGACCCCGATGAGCCAGAATCCAAGAAAAGCAAGGGTGCTTCACCTGGAGCAGAAGAAAACACCGAAGAGGATGAGACCCTAGAGTTGGATGAGCATCCTGAGGAAGTAAGCTCAGTTTTCCGTGCTGCCTGGGCTGGTGTATCAAACCCCTTTTGCATGGTGCTGCTTGCAGAGTCAGCAAGGTTCTGAGTTGCACGTGTTGCTCCTCTGTATTGTGTTTATACCCCAACTGTCATATTTTGGCTGTTAGGGAAATGTGGTAATTCGTGTCTTGCTTCATAACATCTTCCTCAGCAGCAGTTGCATCCCATCTACCTGTAGAACATCAGCCAAAACATGTACACTTGTTATTCTCCACTGAAAACTTTTTCTTTGCCTTCTCTTTGTAAAAAAGAAAGGAATAAGAGTAGCAAAGAAAGGAGAAAGGAGTAGCAAAGTCTGACAGCTGTTCCCCATTTGTGCTGCTGGGGGATACTCTACTGAGCCTGTCTGTCCAGTGGAACTTATCTGGGCTCCTGTTCAGGTTTCAGGTTGCTTGTAGTGGTGATAGTAGATACCTGACCTTGTTAAATACTCTTCCAACTTCAACCACCCATTTAAGACTCTCTGTTCTCATTTTCTCTGCCTGTTCTGACAGAGGAACTGAGCTCTGCTGCCTTTGTAGCATAAAAATTCATCTCTGTCTCTTAAACAATGATGGTTTGCCATTAAAGTTGTTATTTTTCCACTGAGATAGTCAGTGATGATTTTCAGCTAAAATGCACCAAAACATAAGGAGATAAGCCTGTAGCTGACACAAATGCTAGTTTTGTCCCTAGATTGTCCTTGCTGGCTGTTCTACCAGAACCCTGTATGTTCATTCCTCCCTCTCCTCCTCACTTGCCAGTAGTTTCTGAGCTTGCTTAGAGAAGATCACTTGACTTTCCAGACCAAAGTTCTCCTCCTCCTTTCCCTGCAGCGCCTTGTAAAATGCAGCAAAGTTGGATCCATCATGCGGGAAGGGAGAGACCGAGTTGTTACTCTTGCCACAGACCGAACGGGCAAGATTTTGGCCTGCCATGTAAGTAACGGGGGGCTTTGCTGTTGAGCTGTACAGGAGGCTATTTAAGACATTGGGTAATTTCTATAAGGGCCGGCCAGGGCTTTGAGTGCCTTTGATTTGCTCTGTCTCTAGGGAACAGATGCCGTTCTGGAAGTGTTCTCTGTCCTTTCTGAAGAGGAACTTCAAAAGAAATTGGAAAAGAAAACGAAGAAAGCAAAGAAAAAAGCCAAGTAAGCAGTCTTTTGGGTGCTGCCTGTGTCCAGAGAACTGTTAGAAAAACTCTTCAGCAACATGATGCAGTGGTTGGACCTAAGTCTACTGGTCATTGTGGCTGTGCTAGCTGCTTTATTTTGGGGGCACTGTTCTGTGTGTGCTTGGTGCTGGTCTAAACAGATCTACTCACAAAGGCTGAGGAAATACTTCTCCTTCCGAGTCTTCCCCTCGGAAAAACCCAAAGCAATAGGCATATAATGTTTTTTCAAAGCTGCTCACTTCTACCTGACATTGATATTTACACTAGTTGGTGCATCAAATAATGTCCTTGAAGCTCTCATTCCTGTAAGTCATCTGAGGAGTCAGAGTGACACTGATACCTCATCTCGTGTTTTACAGCAGGCGGAGATACAGGCGAGAGCTCTATTAAAGTTTGTTCTGCCTTAAGTGTCTCTCTGGGTATCCTGGCACTTAACGGGTGCCTCACAACAGCCCTAAGGGGGAGGGGTCTGGCTCCAGGATAAAAACTGAAGCACAGGGCAAGTAAATCTGGAGGTGCATTTTGCAATGGCTAGGGTCTTTTGGTGAGTTGAAGGAGATGAGCAGAAACTGGTTTCTCACTCAAATAGAGCTTTTTTTTTTTTGTATCTGTCTGTCTGATGTGCCTTGTTGTGAAGTGCTTTGGCTCCAGAGGAGCTTGCATATTTTTAGTACAATTTCTAGTTTTTGTAGTCTGCATGTCAGCATGAACTTTGCTGTCTCACCCCATTCATAAACGTACTTAGCACTGCTGGATAGGAGGGTGGTTGTTTTCAGTGGGTTAAGTGGGTTTCTTATGTTTCTCTGTCCCTGTGCTGGTTTGTGTTGGCTGTGCTGCATTTTGAGTCTCCTCCGTTACTTGACATTTCCAGACAGAACTCTGAAGAGGAGCCTGAGAGGAGGAGCGTGGAGCTGAGCCTGCAGGAGGAGATTCAGCGGGTCACAAACATCAAAGCTTCTTCTAAAATCAAGTGAGTGGAAAGCCTGTTGTAGAGGCTGAGCTACTTGGGGACAGTGCTGCACAGCTCAATATGAGGAGAGGTGAAAAAAGTTTCCTCTGCAGAATCTGTTTGGTTTGGAGCTGAGGAGAGGCCTGGCATGATCTCCAGGCCATTCACACCTTCTCCACAAGTGAACCCCTCTGTGCATACCTTGTGCCTCAGCATGTACTTGCTTGTGGGATGCCTTTGTCTGTATTCCTCTTTCTCAGCTGTTCAGGATATTTGATCTCTTGTATGTTTTATCTTACTGCTTCTGTATACAGCTCTGATTTTGTCTCATCAAACAGGTCATTTGACTTGATTCTCTCTCCAAAAGGAGAGCTGAAGATCACATTGCTGCTCCAGAACAACATCATTGAGTCGTACAACCTGAACCTGTCAGCACAAGTCCCACAGGCTGTCCGTGCATCCAGGATAACCATTGGAGGCCACCGCAGTGATGTCAGAACGTTGGCTTTTAGCTCTGACAACATTGCTATTCTCTCAGCAGCTGCAGAGTCTGTAAAGATTTGGAACAGGTACAGAGTCTGGTTGTGTTGGTCTTCCAGAACTGTTCAGAGAGGCAGCCATAAAAGGGGACGCTGGAGAAATACAGAACAGGGAATGAAGTAAAGGAGTTCAATAGTCTTCTATTGACTTTCTTTCCTTATTAGTGCAACTGAGAAGCTATGCAGCTAAAGCTGCGTAATTAACTCGTGTGGTTTGATGCTGTAAAGCAGCACTGAGACTAAGTTTAGGGGCTGTTACGGACAAACCAAATCTGAACACAAAGGTCATGCATAGTGGTTCAGTGTAGACTTTGTTTTGTTGGGGTGTTTTTTTTTTCCTTCTCAATAAGACGCACCAACTGTTAGCCTGTTTTTTAGGGAACATGTGGATTTCTTGGCATCTTATCTGAAGGATTTAATATTAGACTGAGCAGGCTGCTGTTTTAATCAAGAGCATTGTCCTAGCATTTCCTGAGAAGTCCCAGTTTCGTGCTCTGTTTCCTTTGAGCAAGCTATCTTATGTTCCTTCCTCCTCTCCTGAATGACAGTGTTGTTTGACAACAGGAACTCTTGTCCTTGTTTATAACAGCAATAAGTCCTGATGGTGGACATCTTACTGCTAAGAACATTTTCTATAAAAACTGCATGTAGGCTGGGTAGCATTTAGGTCATAGGATGGTGGTGATGTACCTTCTGGCTCCAGCTGAAAAGACAGCTGTGGGCAGAGATCACTCTGGAGCATATCTCACTGTGTGGGACAGATGTTTTGTTTGATAAGAGGTTATGGGCTCTGCCTTTGTCCACAGATCAACCTTGCAGTGCATCCGGACTATGGATTGTGAGTATGCACTCTGCTCGCTCTTTGTCCCGGGAGATCGGCAGGTCATCGTTGGCACCAAGGTAAACAGTGTCCCGAGCTCCGGGCTGCCTGGGTTTGGAAGCGTGTCCTGAAAGTGTCACTGAAGCTGCCTTGCAGGACATGTGTTGTATCTCCTGATCTGGAGCACTCTGGCTTAGGTGTAAAAACCTCTTCTGACAGTCAGGTTCTGCTCTGTTCCCAGACTCTATGTAGCTCCTAGCTCTCCTAGCTGAACAGCCTGTGAGAGCTCTGGGAAATGACTGATGGAAATCAGGAGTTTGGCCATCTGTGTGTGACAGGCATCTAATGAAGCTGGCTGTTCAGGAGATGGGTGTCAGGGTGCTCTTCTGCTAGCTGTCGAGGGCTGGCAGGGCTGAGCTAGTACTGTCCATAAATGAGTGTCCAGCCCAGAGCCCACAAACAGAGCAAGGGCTCCTCTTGGCTGTCAGCAAGACCTGGTCACTGCTGGGGTTTTGCCTCTGGCAGCTTCAGACCTTTTGTCTCTGGGCTCTGCTATGAGATACTTTTCTCTTTGCTATTTCTGGGATGCCTTGCCAGCACCTCAGGCTCAGGTCTGTTTGCAGATGGGATGAGTGCTCCATAAGGTGTTCTGGAGCATGTTGTGAAGGTAGAGGGGCTGATTTGACCTCTGTGATGTATCTTTCTCCCCAGACAGGGAAGCTGCAGCTTTATGACCTGGCTTCTGGCAGTCTGATGGAGACACTTAATGCTCATGACGGGGCGGTGTGGTCCATTGCTCTTTCACCAGACCAGGTAACTTGGACACCTTTTAGAGTGTTATCTCTTGCTTATCTTTTTGTGTTGCTCCTTCCTATAGAGCTGTGTTTGCACTACTGATGTGGGCATGGGTACCTGTCATCCTGAGAGGTAGAGGATGCAGCTGGTAGTATAAAAGAACATCAGCTGTGGATTCATGGATAGCTTAATGAAATCCCTCTAGTGCTGTGTCAGGTGGCAATGACTGTTTAGGCAGAGTGGGGTCATCCTGATTGCCTCATCTGCTTCTGCATGATTGAGAACACTTGGACGTCCATGGTAGAGTCCATGTGTGATGTAGTACATATCCTATGGTTGTGCTCCAGCTGTGGAGAGCTTCAGCCCCTCATAACCTGCCACAGTGGGTGATTATCCTCCTTCTTAAATTTACTACTGCTTTGTCTGCGGGATCAAAGATCTCATTAACATTGTGATTTTTTTTTCTTTGTGTTGCACTCTTGTTGAGTGACCAAATTACTCTCCCCATCTATCTGATGGGGATAACTTTAAACTATGTTACCTACTAGGCTTAACTTCTGTCCCTGCAGGATGTGTTTTCCAGGCTCTTTATTGACAGTACTCTTGAGGTACTTTTTAAGTGACTGTTGTCTTTTTTTGCTGGTGGCTCCAGACTCAGATAAATCTCCAGAGGTCCCTTCCAACCCTGGTCATTCTGTGATACATGTGGGCTTAGATCTTTGCTGCCTAACATTTAAATTAATGCTTTGGTTCTGTTTGGGCGCTCTTTCAGATAGATTATATAGTTAGTTATATAGTTACTTGTAATTGGTTATTTTTCTAGTAATCCATAAAATCTCTAAGCGGCATGGTGTCAGGGTATTAGGTACTTCTCATTTAAAATTAAGCTTTGAAACCTCATAGCTGGTCCTAAATCCATAGGGTATGTGCTCTATTAAACTATGTTATCCTAGTTTTGTGATGAAAATATAACACAAGACCAAGAGGTATGTCTTGCTTGAGCACCACCATTACTACTATCATGTACAGCTTTATCTTAGGGAAAGGGATAACCTACATCAAATTAATTTTCCATAAGCTCATTTCTCCATATTCAGTTTCACTTTGATGGAAACTGCAGTTACCTGTTAGTTCTGGTGACCATGCTCGGTTACCAGGCCTGCCTGTTTACTCTGAGTTACGGTGTTACCTTAGTTTTGCCCCGAATCTCGCCAGTATTTCTGAGGTTGCTGAGAGTGGGCATTGATAGTTGAGAAAGTACCTCATTCTGCTCTGTAAAAGTCTTCAGTTTGGGGGATCTGAACTATTGGTTTATAAATGTTTGCTGTTGGTGGCTGTTCTCTGACAGACTTGTTAGCTTTTGAAGCAGGTTTTCATCACTGTCTTTTAATGCAATCATGGTGCATGGCATTTTCCTGCACACAACAAATGTGAAATGTTTACTGAACTGATGTTTACTGAGCGTTGCTGTTCAGTAGTTCTCATACTTTCCTCTAGAAATGCCTTGGTACTATTGATTTATTTTTTTTTTAATGTTCCCATTTTACATGCACATACTTGTTTGACTTAACTCCCCTGGGAGTAGAAATCTGCTTGTGTCTTAAAACTTGTGTCAGTTTTTCTCCATTACCACAGTTTAGGTTCATACTGGTTTCTATCAACTTCCACTCTGTTCTGTGCTGTGTACACCCTTCTTATTTTTCTTAAAAAGTCCTGTTGTGCTGGTGGAGTGAAAACCATAGCAAGTAATAACCTGCCTGCCATTCATTTCCTTGGCAGATTAAAACCAAGCAGGACAGATTTTACCCTTGTTCTTAATTTAAAAGGGCTTAGTTAGACTGTTCTTCTTTGAAAAGGCTGTGCTTGTGGAGTGGTGGTAGGGAGTGTGCCACGTGCAGCCCGGTAGCAGGGAGAGTGTCAGCTTGCCTATAAAACGCATATGCTTCATTACCTACAGCTTTCAGTCCCAAAGTTTCAGCCCATGCTTTGATTTACATTTGGCACCTTTGGCTTAGGCCAGCCTGCCAGAGCTTTTGAAAGTGTTTTTGCTCCTGGTGGTGTGCTCTTCATCATTAATGCTGTGGGAATGGGGCACATTTCAAAAACCTCCTTGTGTGTTGACAATTCTTTGCCTGTAGAATTTTGCTGTAACTCTGGGTTATAGCAAAACTGGTTCTGCTATCATTTTATGTTTTTCTCCTGCAGCGTGGCTTTGTGACAGGTGGTGCTGATAAATGTGTCAAGTTCTGGGAGTTTGAGCTTGTGAAGGACGAGAGCAGCATTCAGAAAAGGTGAGGAGACAAACCTCTTTAGGTTGCGTTCAGCCGCAGCCCATCTCATCGAAGGGTGCTTTGGCCTTTGTTGTGTGCTGTGAGAAGTGCCCATGGCGTGTATGTGGAACACGTGGAGAAGAGTGTGAGCTCGGCGCTGTTTTGCAAAGGTCTGAACATAGCTGAGCAAGGGGACTAGCCACCTTCTAGTCCCTTCCCTGTGGGTAGGTTTAACCTCTAGTCACAGGATGGGCCTTCAGATCATTCAGCAGTAAATTCAGCAGTGGCATGTGTCAGCCCTCAGTACCGTGCTCATTTCCCGCCCTGTCTTGCTAGAGTCCTAGTAAGGCATGAAATGGTGCCTGTTAGAACTAACTTCCTTTCCCCGGGGTGAGGTGTGGGAGTGGTACTCATGCCTCTTCCCAGCTTGTTTGTTTGGCCTGACAGTTGGGTTTTTTCTTCTTGTGGCCAGGCTCTCCATGAAACACGTGCGCATCTTGCAGCTGGACGAAGACGTCCTGTGCGTGCGGTACAGCCCTAACCAGAAACTGCTGGCTGTCTCCTTGCTGGATTGCACTGTGAAGATTTTCTACGTTGACACACTCAAGGTGCGTGACCAGATGGGCTGTGAGGCTGTGCAGGGAGCGATGTAATTGTAGCAGGAAAGGTCAGGAGTATATAGGAACAGTGCCTGTGTACAGGACACTAGTAAGAATCGGAGAGAGACCGTGTGTCCCACTTCAGGTGCCTGGCAGAACCATGGCTGGCCCACACTGGGCAGAAGAACCATTTTTCACCCGAAAAGTGTTGTGAACCTGCATGGTGTCAAGGCTCGCTCTAAACCCTGCGAGTGTGGTGGTACTCCAGAGCTGCGTGTCACTGTAAGGGGAGGGGTGAATGTGTCACACACAGCATTAAATGGGGTATAGCATAGGCAAAGTTTGGGGTGGGAGAATCTTCTTTGTTGTGTACTAACAGCTCATGTTAGGGAGTGACACATCACAGACTGGCATTGACAGATAGGTGAAGAGAAACAGAGATACTGGTAGGGCAGTAGATGTGGTCTACTTTGACCTCAGTAAGGCATTTGGCACCATCTACCACAGCATCCTTGTGGCTAAACTGAGGCAGTGTGGAACGTTGAGTAGTGAGGTGGATTGAGAGTTGGTTGCAGGGAAGAAGCCAGTGAGTTTTGATCATTGGGACAGAGTCTGGCTGGAGGCCTGTATCTTGTGGAGTCCCTCAGGGGTCGGTACTGGGACCTGTACTGTTCAATATATTCATTGATGACCTGGATGAGGGAATAGAGTGTACAATTAGCAAGCTGCTGATGACACAAAACTGGGAGGGGTGACTGACACACCAGAGGGCTGTGCTGCCATTCAGCAAGACTCAGACAGACTGGAGAGTTGGACAGGGAGAAGCTCAATGAGATTTAACAAGGGCAAGTGTAGGGTCTTGCATCTGGGGAAGAACAACCCCAGGTACCAGTATAGGTTGGGACTGGCCTGTTGGAGAGCAGTGTAAGGTGAGAAGGACTTGGGGTCCTGGTGGACAGCAGGATGACCATGAGCCAGCAATGTGCCCTTGTGGCTGAGAAGGCCAATGGCATCCTGGGGTGTATTAGAAGAGGTGTGGTTAGTAGGTGGAGAGAGGGCCTTCTCCTCTTCTACTCTGCCCTGGTGAGACCGCACCTGGAGTATTGTGTCCAGTTCTGGGCCCCTCAGTTCAAGGACAGGGAACTACTTGAAAGAGTCCAGCACAGTGCCACCAAGACGATGAAGGGAGTGGAACACCTTCCTTATCAGGAAATGCTGAGGGAGCCGGGTTTCTTTAGCCTGGAGAAGAGGAGACTGAGGGGTGACTTTATTAATGTCTATAAATATTTAAAGGATGAGAGTCAGGAGGATAGAGCCAGGCTTTTCTCAGTGATGTACAATGACAGGACAAGGGGCAATGGGTGCAAGCTGGAGCATAGGCAGTTCCATGTGAATATAAGGAAAAACCTTTTCACTGTGAGGGTGACAGAGCACTGGCACAGGCTGCCCAGAGAGGTTGTGGAGTTTCCTTCTCTGGAGACATTCAGACCCTGCCTGGATGTGTTCCTGTGTGATTTCATCTAGGTGATCCTGCTCTGGCAGGGAGTTTGGACTAGATGATCTTTCAAGGTCCCTTCCAACTCCTAATGTTCTGTGATTCTGCGATAAATTCCATGGGCAGTGGTCATCAGCGCCGGAGTTAGCACAGCTTGCTTGGGTGCTTCCCCCTCATCTCACTTCTGCCACTGTGGCCCTGCTGCTAGCTGTGTTCAGGGCAAGAATGAAAGAGTGGCAATGCTAGAAAGATCTCCTGAGGCAGAGCAGGAGGACGGATCCAGGCTTTTCTCAGGGATGGCCAGTGATAGGCCAGCTATGGCCAACAGGACTGGCCTGGAGCATGAGATTTTTGCACATTTTGACTCAGCATGTCTAACTGAGACACCTTTCTTCTGCTTCAGTTTTTCCTCTCTCTGTATGGACACAAGCTGCCGGTGCTGTGTATGGACATCTCCTATGTAAGTATCATAAAGACTCTGTGCTGCAGGTGGGCTGTGGTCATGTTGATGTCTCTGCCAGCAGCAAGGCCTCTAGGATGATGCTTTTTTGTCACCTACTTGCTCCTGACTTGATCAGCAGTTCCTTGGTGGGACACAGGGAGGCCCTCCTGATCCTGCAGTCTGTGCTCACTGTGGGGGGTTCATGGGGTAGCAATCATGGCAGAACTGACCAGGGCATTTTGTGAGTGAGTGGCAACCAAAATGCCATGGGTGGGAGTTCCCTACACTCAGGAGGTACAGCCTGCTCTCTGCTGAAGATGGGCAAATAGAGTCTGAATTCTTCAGTAATGGGAATAGAGAGCAGGTGCTCAGGTGGAGCAACCTCTTCATACTTGTTTGTCCTTAAGCTGCGTCTTGCTCTGGGATATCCTGGAATGAGGCTCATTGGAAGCCACAAAGGTCAAGGCTTAGCTAAGGTCTTAAATGCCTGAAAAGGTTCAGAAAAGAGCCAGGGTGCTGTGCTGGTACCACAAGCATTGGCCACCGTGGTGGGGGGTGGGGGAGGATCTGGAGGGGCTGTTTCAGTAGCCAGGTGTCTGCTCACTTGACACGGGTAGTCACTGGTTCAGCAGTGGTTCCTTTTGGGGCTGCCAGCCAGCTTACTCACACCCTCCCATCTTTTCATGGCTGTCTAGGATGGGACTCTAATTGCCACTGGCTCTGCTGACAGGAATGTCAAGATTTGGGGCTTGGATTTTGGGGACTGTCACCGCTCACTCTTTGCTCATGATGACAGGTCAGTCATATCACACAGCATCTTTGGGGTGTGGGTTACCTTATCCCCAGGGAGTTGTGATCCAGCAGCAACCCTTGTGTCCAGCATAGAGTGGGAAGAAGTGGGAAGAAGTGCAGTGGGTGACTTTAACCCAAGTGGGTGACTTTAACCCTTTTTCCCTTCCAGCGTGATGTATCTGCAGTTTGTGGCGAAATCCCATCTGTTCTTCACAGCTGGGAAGGACAGCAAGATTAAGCAGTGGGATGCAGATAAATTTGAGCACATCCAGACGCTGGAGGTAGGATGTTTTGGAGACTGTTGAAAGGCAGCATTATCCCTGCACAAGCAGCACTTCCCTCAGGGCGTGGGAGTTGGGTGGTGACCATGTCTTACCTCTTTTGTCTGTCATGCAGGGCCACCACAAGGAGGTGTGGTGTTTGGCGCTCAGTCCCAATGGAGACTACCTGGTGTCAGCGTCCCATGACAAATCCCTTCGTCTCTGGGAAAGGACGAGGGAGCCACTTGTTTTGGAAGAGGAGAGGGAGATGGTAAGAGTTGCATCCTTCCTGCCAGACACAACTTCTAGGTCTGTTCTCTCCCCAGCAGGCAGATGGCTCATTTTTCACTGTGAAGGGGTGTGGCTCTGCATTTGGATGACTTGCTTATTAATAACCACAGCCTGGCTTTAAGGTGCCCAGGATTGACTGGTGTCTTTTTCATGATGGGATTGTTGCCCTGAACTGTCTGGAGAAGGCACCACAGATTTCCTGATGCCTGGCTAACTTGATTTCCTGTCTTTTCACTGTATCCCAAAGAGGAGTCTGGTTCTGTTTCCCCTTCCTAAAGCAGTTTTCAAACCACAGTGGGGAAAGGATGTAGCAGGATTTGCAGAAGCAGGAGTGGATGAGAAACCTGAGATAAATGTTGATGTGTTTTTCTTGGCCTGTTAGCAGAGAGCTGAGGTGTCCCGTAGGCAGCATCTTGGTGCCCAGTAGTTGGTGTCCCAGGAATGATGGTGGCAGAAGGACAGAGAGAGACAGCTTTTCTCCAGATACCAGAAAAGTGTTTTGCGTCATGTTTGAGCAACAAGGTGGACATGACCACATCAATAGTGAATTAGACACTGATGGGGAGATGAGAGAGATGCCAGGCAGGAGGCTTTTTCCTCTTGCAGGCCAGGGCAACCCTGGGATTTTTCTTGGGCTGGGTGGAAGGTGCGGTGCTGAATTGCTGTTGTCTCTGTCTCACCTTGGTGGGCTATCTAGGGGCTGTTCTTGTGTCCAGAGCAGAGACCTTGATTTCTTTCTGCCTGTGAGATTCCAGAGTTCTTGTGGGTTTGGGACCAGGGACATTCTCTCTGGCATTGTTGATACCTGCTTGATTTGTCCTGGTTTTGCAACAGGCTGCACAAAGCTGCAGGCTCTCCTGCTCAACCAGTCTAGAAAGGACTTAGACCCTTATTTGCTCCCTGCTCACCTGTATTAACCTGTTGTCTTCTCACCCACTGTAGCAACAAGAAGCTGAATATGAAGAGAGTGTGGCGAAGGAAGAGCAGCCTGTGGTGAGTTGCACCATCAGAGAGTATGTGTCTGACTGCAAGGTCTAGAATGACGGCTTCTGTAAGAGGCATGAAAGAGGTCAGAGAGGACTGGCAGTTTTCTTGCTTTGAGGAGGTGCAGAGAAACAGGTGCTGCTGAAGCTGTGGTCGTCCCATGATGCAGCTAATTCTGCCTGGTGCTTCCTGCAGACAACTTCAGGAGAGTGTGCGGAGCTGGCCAGACTGCTACATGGTAGCTGTGGATGCCAAAACTTTGGTGTACCACTGCCCATCCTGTCTCCCCAGCTCACATCCACACCAGCTCTGCATCAAGGCTGGGCTGCCTTCTGGTAGCTGCTTCCACATCCGTGTAATGCATGATGGGCAGGGAAGCCTCATCCCTCTTGCTCAGGTGCTTGGATTGTGTCTCCAGTTGTTCTGACACTGATGGGATCTCTCAGCTGCTGTTGGTGTGTTTGCCTTCCAGAGCTCACTGCTAGTGTGGTGCCTCCCTTCCTGAGGAGGAGCTGTGCGCTTGAGAAATTCTGTATTTCCTCTGATAAGTGACCAGTTTAGGGAATGGGAGTGATGTTTTTTTCTTGGTATGGAACATGGTGGGATAAAGGGGTGTGTTGTATTTTGTAGGTGGCTGGAGAGGTGCAAGGAGAGACGGGGCTGGCAGGAAAGAAGACTATCGAGACCATCAAAGCGGTAAGATTGTGTGGGTCTGCCAGCACTGCTTTGTGCCTCACCAGTCTCTCAAGGGAGAGTGCTACTGGAGCATCCGTTTGAAGAGCAGTAACCTGTGCTCTTGTAAATATAGCAGTAAGACAAAGGAGAATGGTTTTAAACTCAAAAAGGGGAGATTTAAGTTGGTTATTAGGAAAACGTTCCTCAATACGAGGGTTCCAGGGATCACTGGAACAGGTTGCCCAGAGACATAGTGGAGGTCCCATCCCTGGAGATATTCAAGGTCAGGCTTGATGGGGCTCTGAGCAACCTGATCTAGTGAAGATGTCCCTGCTTACTGCAGGGGGTTGGACTAGATGACCTCTAAAGGTCCCTTCCAACCTAATGCATTCTGTGAAATACAGAGGAAATCCTCAGTCTGAATACTGAAAATGGCCTGACCTGGGGCTTGTGCCTTGAAAGGTTACTGCTTGCTTGGGGTGTAGTTCAGTGTCAAGGCAACAACTGAAGCTTTGGAAGAGAGAGCACTTGGGCAGTGTGGGGAGTGTGGATGGCGTTTGACATCTTCAGGACATGATCGACATGCTCAGAGTAGCAGTGTGGTCTGGAGTAGAGGTTACCTTTCTGAGCGAGATGTCCTATGATGCTCCATATCGGCCTATGATGTCCTATGATGCTCCATATCGGCTCTCCTGCTTCCCCCTTCACTCATCCAGGTGGACTTGAGCTTTGTTTTGGCTTGCTTGGTGTTGCTGATGTTGCATAGACTTGTGTTCTTGTGTGGCGTAGGCTGAGCAGATCATGGAGGCTATCGAGCTGTATCGAGAAGAGACGGCGAAACTAAAGGAACACAAGGCCATATGCAAAGCTGCAGGAAAAGAGGTAGGAGGCTGAGGAGTGCACCAGTCCCAGGGAGTGTTGGGTGTATCCTTCCAGCTCTGTCACCTGGATGGAAAGGCTCAGCATGCTGGTAAAGTCAGGGCAGCTGGAAATAGCAGAGACTTGCCAAAATCATTTAGAGAACAAGATGGGATTGCACTCTGGGCAGGGTTAGTGGTGTGTTCTTTACATCTAAAGTCACAGTGGGGTGCAAGTTTTGTTCCTGGGAGAGTGCTGCTGCAAGTTCATCCCGAAGCCTGTTACTTGTCTTCACCTCAACGCCCCTTGCTAAATAAGGGGCTGTGAGATACGTGGGGACAGTGAGGAGGAGTGGAAGAAAATTCATACGTATTTGAGTCCGTGGTATGCACGGACGAGATTGTCTGGCAGCTGCAAACGAGGTCTTCAGCGAGGTCTGAGGAGGGTGGAGGTGTGGGAATTGCAGGAAGTCACTTTTCTTCTGTGGGTTAAAGTTTTCTCTGCATTTGTACACACACACCTGACCCACTCTAACCCATTCTGTGCCTCCAGGTTCCCTTTCCTGCCAATCCTATCCTCCGTGCCTATGGAAACATTACAGTAAGTGGAATGCCCAGGCCAAAGGTTGTGGGCCATTCTCAACCAGAGTGGGGCTGTTTGGTCTGCTGGCTGAGCCAGAAACACTGTGGGGGTTGCTCTGGGGGCAGAGGACTACTTGATTCAACTTGAAATGAAAGCTCAGCATTTTTGCTTGTGCAAAGTGAAGACAATCTGGGGGTTTTGTAGTGTTTTTTTGTTGTGTGGCATTGGTTGGTTGATTTTGTCTGAGTTTTTTTAATATCTTGCACATGTGTTAGAAAAGTTTAACCCCATCAGGGTTGACTATAACTGCTGGTGGCCATTACCTTACGTATCTTATCACACAGCAGTGGTTTACAGCTTTCACCCCGTTAGGCTAAGCTGTTTCAGACCTTTCCTGTGCCAAAGGGCATATCTTCCTGCTGCCAGGAAGGTTCAGTTTCCACTATAGCATATTCCTCAGGAGCTGTGCTGTCTTATACACAGTGCCTGAGCATCCACTAGAACAGGTAATTGGGAACTCGTGTCGGTGTGCCCTCCTCTGTGTGACATCAGTTAGAGAGCCATTCCCTCCCTCCCTCTGAGGATCTTGGTGTGTTTAATTGCAACTTGAACTGATTGAATGGGGAGAGGGTGTGTGTGAGTGAAATCCTGTGATGTAACAGTTAGGCACTTGGCGCTTCCCAGCTGTGCTCTGCATCTGCCAAACACTCTCAGCAGATGAACAGGAGTAGCAGGAATGAAGTCTTTGGGAGATGAGTTTGTGTAAGGTTTCCTATGTCTGATTTGGCTGTTTCAACTAGTTATTTTTGTCTGGTTTGTACAAGATTCACTGAATTGGATATGAGATAATTTAGCTCTTGAATATAAATTAGATTTTTCACAATACCCTTCACCAGTTTAGAGTATCCTGAGAAGTCTGGGTTGATGTTTCGTGGCAGGAGAACTTCCTAGACTGACAGCTGATTGAAGCTGAAGGAGTTTCCTCTCTGTTATATTCAGTTTCATCTGTCCATTTCATGAGACTCAGTTGTGAGTTTTTAACTGTGTGAAGCAGACCTTAGGGCATACGTGTGTCTTGGAATGTTTCTTGATATGCAGAGCTGGTGTCTTTCCTCTGTTACAGCCTTCTGCGTACGTTCTAGAAGTTTTCAAGAAGGTCAAGTCGAGGTGAGTTCCAAGACCCTTATTGCTGAACATGATTTGTGACCAAGTATTGAGCCCAGGGCTCACTGGTGTCCTGAGATGGTCTCGTGTTGGGTATGGGCAGTGCTGAAGAGTCTCGAGCTCCTGTCCCTGGCAGCCTCTTGTGGAGCGTGCACAGGATTGGGGAATGGCAATTGTTCCTTCCGTGGGGAATGTTAGATGGAGCTTGTGTATGTGGGTTAGCTGCTTGGAGTGTGAACAGCAGCTTGGGGATGGTGAGGAGGCATGGTTGTGTGCCTGCAACCTGTGCTAGATGTCTGCTTGGCCTGGGCTCTGTGCAGCTGCACTGTGCATTGTGGGCAGTCACAGCCCAGCAGTGATGAACACTTAGCACAGCTTTGGTACCAGAGCCTTCCTATGCAGATGTGTGTTTCCTGCTCACCTGTAGCAGGGCAGTGGCTGAGACTGATGGTTCTGTCCCTTTGCTTTCTCCTCAGTGAGCTGGAAGAGTCTCTCCTGGTGCTACCTTTCTCCTACGTCCCTGACCTGCTCAGACTCTTCAATGAATATATCCACATGGGTTCGGAAGTTGAACTCCTGTGCCGAGCTCTCCTCTTCCTGCTCAAGTGAGTCTTCCCTCTGCCCAGACAGATCTGCTAGTCTTTGTTCAGTTGCTGTCCAGAATCTGGACCTGAGGAAGACCTAACCGGGCCCTCTTCAGTAGTGGGCCTGATGGTTCCTCTGGGCTCCTTGTGCTGGTGCCTGTCACGAACTTGGTTTGTGCCAGTTACACAAACAGAGAGGTTCCCCTCGCTGCTGCGCTGTGAGACTGCCTGGGGACAGCTCACAGCTGGGCAATGTACCCTGTCTCCTGGAGCTGCAAAGGTGACATCGCTTGCTGTGAGCACATGTAACAGTGCATGGGGAAAATTTGGGCTCTTTCATGTGTGTCTGGCTGTGAAGCTCTTGAGAAGCATCCTTGGGGACGTGGTCTCTGCAGGGGATGAGGAAACACTGCAGCCCACAATGAATGTCATGTGGGAATGAACTGATCAGATGCTGAGATGGGGTTGCTGGTCTTAGTCCCCTGAGTCTCACTGGTATGAAGTGTCCTGCATGAAGGGTGAAATAGCAGTATTGACTGGCATGGAGTCTTTGCAGAACCCTTGCCCTCAGAGACCTTCCCCTTGAACACATTAGAGAGAAGCTTCAGAGAGTGGCTTTTCCAAACAGATCTGCCTATACCTGTTACGTAAGGCTGGTCTGGGGAGGCCTAATTTAAGAAAAATCCTATGTCCAGAGCATACAGACAGAGGCTCAGGGTGGTGGTGGACTTTCTGGTGGTTTGAAGAGCAACACTGCAATATGTCACTGCCTGCTTTTTCACAGGATACATTTTGGGCAAATCACAAGCAACCACATGCTGGTTACTGTGATAGAGAATCTGAAGAAAACGACCATTTCCAGAGTCAGTCAAGCCCGGGTGAGTGTTGCAGCCTTCCCTTTTCCAGGATTTGGAGTAAGAGGATGTGCCATTGTCTGGGAGACTGTGTTGTCTGTGGTCTCCGGTGGGAAAGTTTGTTGGGAGTCAGCCTGTTTCACCTTCCTCCACTACAAACAGGCAACCTGTTCCTCACATTCTTCCTGGTGAGAGCCCGCCCTTGTGTTCCCACCCTCATTTGCCCTTGGTTTTCTTTGATATGTATATGTGGGCTTTGGCTCACCAGTTTCTAGATATGTAGGAGGTAAATAAACTCTCTGTTTCTCTTGGGCTTTTCTGTGGGCTGCCTGTGTTTCAAATAAGGCAGACACTGCATCTTCCCAGAGGCAACTGCAGGTGCCTGCCAGCAATGTGTCTTTCAGAAAATACAGAGGATTATAGTGAGAAGTTCTTTCTTTTAAGAGAGAACTGTGGGGAACAGAGTGCAGGACAGATTGTTCTCCTACTCGGTTGAAGTTTACATTTAAATAATGTTGTTTATTTAAATCTGTGGATTGTCTTGCTTTCATTGTTTCTTAGTAGAGGTTGGCCAGTGCAGGATGCACTGGTCCCCAACAAGCTTGAGATGTGTCCAACAGTGTGGTGCTGGTCTGTCTTTCCAGGATGTGCTGGGATTCAACATGGCAGGGCTCCAGTACCTGAAGAGGGAGATTGAGGCCAAGGATGAGGTGATGTTTTTTGCTGATGCTACTGACCGTTTTGAGGAGAAGAGGAGGAAAAGGAAGAAGAAAGAGAAGATGGTTCTTGCAGTGCTCTAGTATTTGCTTTTCAAGACCCAGAGCACGTGGATGGGGTCATGTAACCTCAATGCTGGTCACGGAAGTGGTCTTGTGGCTGAACATCTGTGATGTTGACTGGTGACTGGGCAAAGTGTGTCCCCTCCCCATGTGGTATAACCCAGCATATAACCCCAACTCAGAATGGTTGTCTCTGAGATGAACTCTGTCTTCTGCTGCATGTGTCTGCATTTGAACTGTTTCTGAGTTGGCAGTCAGATAGCTGCTTTTCCTCCAGTGGAATGCCTGTTAGAAACGGAGTTGATTTCTCCTGCGAAAGAGGTCGGCTCTTTTCTCCTGTTGTTTAGCTGAATGGAGTGAATCCAGCACGTGGATTGCCCATGGGACCATGCCCTTTGCAGGGAAGGGACTCTGCAAGGTTTTATCCTGTTTGATACCAGCTGGTGGCTTGTGGCAGTGCTTAGAGACTGTGGGCAGGGCTGGGTGACTTCTACCAAGTGTGAGAACTTGGTCTTATAGCCACTTACTTTTCAGTGGGACCGGGAGAAACCCAGCTGCACTCTAGTAAAGGCATATTTATATATGCTTTATGAGACAGCTTTGTTCATGGAGTTTTGTCCTAATATTTCTCTAGTAAAGTCTCAACTGCCTTGCCCCGTGTGCCAGTTCTCAAAGGATTTGTTTTTCCAGGGAGTAAAATCTGTGGGAGCAAACAAAGCAGCCACCATCCAGGATTGTGCTGCTCTGCGGCCTTGGCAGACGCAGCCCGAGCAGCGCGGGTGGTTTGTGTTGTACTTGCTCTGGTTTTCAGAAAGTGCCCTCAGTTGTTGCAGTGTTGCACTTGTGTCAGATCAAAGGATTTAATTTTGCAGCAGGGCAGGACAAACCGAGCACGTCTCTGCTGGTGTTGGTAGGTTACTACTTTGTAGTATGTGCTGGTTTTACCACCATCCATGACAGGTTTGGTGGGTGCAGTGGGGGCTTTGCTGAGTAAGTATACTGTTAGACCTACAGGTCTGACTCAGGTATTTAAAGCTGGACTCCTTTCTAACTTAAACTTCATCTGGATTTTTAATTGCATCCTGGTTGCTAGCAAATGCTGCCTTTGTCTTAGGGTCTCTGCAGTGATGCACGAGGTGAACAGTTCAGTTGGTTAATGCTTGGTAGCACCTCTGGTGTAATAACCATACCTTCTAGAATAAATGTTGTTAGTAAGTAACTTTGTCAGGGGGTTGATGGTTCACTTCCTTCTTTGGAATCTGGGTAATTTACCACAGCCCTTCATACTCCAGTTGCAGGAGGTGGGTCTCCGACACTCCAGGGAAATGGCACTCTTCAATTCAGCTCTGTCTGTTGCTTCTGTGTGCCTCTGTAATTCTGTATTTCTCCAGATGTGGTTGAAACTTGTGATCATCAGTTGTGCTCAAACATGTCTCCATCCCAAAACATTCCATTCCTCTTCCTAAAGGAGACCCTTATAAGAGGGATTACTGCAGTGGGAGGGAGGGGAGGCACTGTAGGATGATTAAGTGTGTTGGTCACCTCAGCTGACATCTTGGCTGTCCCACTGAAGAAAACAAAGGATGAAAAGTGTTACAAATGGAGAGGTGGCTTGTGACACCACAGTGTACCTTCAGCAGTGATGACTGAGGAGGGAGATACCTAAAGGGGAAGGCCAGTCAACGCCTCTGCATGATTTGCTCTGTTTACTTAGGTTCCATAACACACATCTCCTTGGCATTAAGGTAATGAGCTGCTGTTTGATGATCCTCTGGGAGGCTTGTGAGAAGAGTCATGGCTGCACATGCACATGAACTCAGGAACTGATGGACAACGGTGTAGAAAAATGGCTTGGGATGCAGAGTCATCTTTTGATGATGATGACAGGTGTCTGATCTTAGTTGGAGGAGCTGGGACTCCTTCATTTTTTGTGTCTCTGCTGTCGCTGTGATTTGTGAAGAATCCTGGGAAGAAAAAACCTTTGAGGTGGTAGGAAGTGGTTGTCCTCTCTCCATAGGTGCTGACATAGGCTTCACTGTTGAACTTTCTGATTCTCTGATTTGCACCACTTGTGACCAGTCTATACTGGCAGTGGCTTGCCTCAGTGCTCAACACTGCACTGCCACGGGGACTGATGTAGGACTGTGGGCTGTGTCTGCAGCAAACTGAAAAGCATCAGGGTGTGAATCAGCACAGTCTGTAAAATCATTGGTGCTGGAGAATCCCCAATGAAGTTTGGTACTGCTACTTGTGGGTAGGGCTTAAACAGTGTGGGTAGGGCTTAAACAGTGCCCACTGCTGGGTATCTGTTTTGGCACCTTCCAGAGCTGGCTTTCAGCCTTGGTTAACAGGTCAAACCTGACTCAAAGAGTTGATGGGCAACTGGTTGTGGCTTGTGGGGCTGTGGAAACCACCTGTGCAGTACTTAAACGGCTACCGTGGGACCTCAGCATGTGCTTTTAAATCAAAGAGCTCTGTCCTGTGTGATCAGTCCACTCAGATACCAGAATTTTGATATTCTTGGATACCTCAGCTTGCCCTTTCTTTGGGTTTACAAACCCGAGCAGGAAAGCACTTGCAAATACAGGGACTACTTAAAATATATATCGTTAGAAGACGTGTCTTGCTTAACAGCACATCTGTTGGGAGAGCCCAAAACTGGCATTCGTTACTTCTCACTGGTGAATGTGTATTTAATCCCCAATCGTGGGGTTCTCAGTCGCTGTGAAGTGTTGAGAGAACAAATCTTCTGCATGGAAAATTCCTTATCTTTCAGGATGTCACTTGCTGGAAAAAGTATGAAGCACAGGCAAGCACCTCCTTGGAAATTAACTCATAAAAAGAAAGCCAAACTGCACTTGGATAAATATATGTGGTGTCTCACAGAGTGACTTGAGATGTTTCTTTTGGTCACTACTGCGTGAGTAGGAACAAAGTTGGAGGGAAGGCCATCTCTGAGTGGCTCAGTCTGCTGCTACAGAGAGATGTGCTGATGAGCATTCAAAGATGATCATGTTTGATAGTGAACAAGAGGATATGTAACCAGAGTCTGCCCTGTCAGGTGTAATTTTGTGTACTCAATCCCCACCTGGTGCCTGCACCTAATTAAATGTAGGTGAACGCACAGACAGGTAAGCCTATGAGTATGAAAGGGATTAGAAGACTGGAGTAGCAGCTCCTTCTCAAAGAATCACAGTTGACTCCAGTGAAAGCTCCTGCATAGGCAGTACTTGAAAAAGATTTCAGGTGCCTCAGCGCAGGTTATAGAAATCCAACCCTGAGAACCTTTCAGCACTCTTCTGAAGTGCAGAGTATCAAACAATGGGGTTGAAATACAGTAATGTTTCCACTGTTAGCATTTCAGAGAGCCATGTTGGAAGGCTGTGTGACTTCTGAATCACCTTTCCCATTATATAGGGGACACTCAAAATATTTATTCATATTAATCTGATTAAAGAGATTAATTCTACACTGGGATGTTTCCATAATGTTGGATTAAAATGTGCCTATTTCAAGTATTGCTGATCTTCGTGCTATTCTTCTAGGACCCTGACCTATAGTGAAAGAGGAAATAAAACTACCATGAAAGGAAAAAACCAAAACTCCAACTCTACTTTTCTCCAAACCCAGTAATTAATGTCCAGATTCTTTCCAAATATTATGTGAGAATTGTGATTGTGACAAACTGGCCTCTACCCTTGCTGTTGGATGGGAACTACATGAGAAAGGGTTCACAAATTGAGTGGCATAAAAATCATGACCAGGGTGGTTCAAGTTGGGCAGCCAGCTTAGGAATACTGAGGCAGCTTCCTGTGCAGTATTTAATCTTGAGTGTATTAGAGAGTCTTTGTGAAATGTTTCAAATATAAATGCGAACACACTAAGAAAATGCGAGTGAGATATGACATATGTCAGGTGATGCTTTATCAGGTTTTTTTTTGCTTGTTGGTTTCTTCTGGGAGGTGTGGCATATTTGTGATCAAGTCTGATATTGCAGGGAAGTTTCTAGGTCTGGATGGAGAGAATCAGTTGCTTTGGTGAGAACCACCTGGGAAATGTGGTATGAACTTAAAAGAGTTGTCAGTGCCTCTGCAAAGACCTATTTCTATTCCAGGTGGTTGAATGAAAATACCAGGACTTAACCCAGGAGTGTTGTGTTTCATGTTTTGTGAGACTAAACAAGTCCAGAGTTCCTTGACATGTTTGGGAAGGATATGGTTTTGACTGGGAGCTCTTGTGGGGATGGATGTTTGAAGAGGTGCTTGGTACAGCTGCTTGGGTAGCATGGGGTAGCTGTAGCCAGCTTCAGTAGGAATTATCAATCAACAGAAAGATTTTTGTCAGAACAGAAGGGCGATCTGGCGATGGCTACTGTGTTTATCTGGATTAGCCACGTGGGAGGACAATGCTATGTAGTTCATCCCTTTCCACTTGGAGCTTTCAGTGGGAGATGGCACTGATGAGAATTTCTGTTGGGACAGGGGACATCTCACTGAAATGAGAACTGAGTGGGTGAGTACTGCTCTTCCACTTCAACACAAAGTGAGAGAAGCTTGTCTAAATCGCCCTCACTGACAAGTTCCAGGTTGTAAGCCTCTAAGCTGGAAAGCATTAAATTTGTTGTTCTAGACTATAATTGCATGTTGATCTGAGGTTAAAATTCCACACTGGAAAAGGTAAGAAGATATTTAAACGGGGAGGGGCAGGGGGAAGCAGCTATGTTTGATGTACTCTGGGCAGCCACAGAGCAGATGCAGCAGTCAGAGGTGCACACGTCTCTGAAGTTTCTTTTGAGAACTGACTGATGTGGTTGCTTTTCTTTTTCTTCAGAGGAGAGGAAATGACATACAGCTGGGATTTCTTTACTGACTTGCTAGATAACATGGCAGACTTACAGATGTTAAAGTTGAATGAAAAAAGATGCTGTCGGTGTTACACACACGAGGCAAACAAGGAGTCTTGAGCTGAAGAAAACAGCCATAGGATTCCTGTTTATGAACTGTCCCTGTTGATGGCACTGTAGCGTGCCTGAGTTGATATAGGTGAGGTGAAGCACTGGCCTAATGTTAAATACATTGGCTGGTGCTTTGTGGAGAAATTCCCAGTAAGGTTTTCTTGGTGGCGGGGAAGAACTCTCCATTCTCTGTATAGTCTGATTCTCTTACGGTTACAGAAAAGTGCAGTATGAAGGAGTGTGTGCAGAGGGTTGTGTGTGCTTGAACTTGTCATGTTAAGGTTGCCCTGCTGAGGTGCAAGACTCCTGTCCCTTATTAGAGTTCCCTGTCAGCAAGGATAAGCAGTAAGACTTAAAAAGTGAATAGTGTTAAAGAGAGGATGATTTATTAGAGCTTAACTGCAATAAATCCAGCCAGGAGGCTCAATGACTTGTTTAATGTGGAGACAGATATGTGAAGGATTTGGGACAGGATGGGGGGACGCTCCAGTCCTTCCCTTGTTTCAGGTCATTGTGTCTGTGTGATGTGTGCATTAGGGTTTTGTTGTCAGTTGTGTGAGGTTTATTGATGATGTGGATCAGAAGCCAAGAGAAGGTAAACCGGCTGTACGTTATTTTCAGCTGGTGTCACTGCATCCAGCCCTTATGGAAGTTTTCGGGGTAGTGTAACCCGGAACCGTGGCTCGGGGCTTGTGGGAACCGCCCGGACTGTTGCTGCCATCCCACCCTGGGGGAATCCTTGTGGGCGGCACTCGTAAAGGTCACTGGTTAGCACAGGTGGAACATCATGTTAAGGATCTAACAGTTTCCATATACTTACATAACACAGTATGTGTGGGAGCTGGAATGAATTCTGGATTTAAGGCTGTGAAATTACTTGAATCTGGAGTATGACCCTCAGCTCAAAGATTAAAGATCTGGTAAAATATTGGGGAAGGGCACGTGTTCTGCAGGCTGGTCTGCAGCTGTGTGTCTGAGGACTGGGTACGGAGCAGGAGCTAGTTTTGCTGCTATGCTACCAGTCCTGGTTAGCTCAGCTCTACAATGATGGGCATGAAAGACTGTTTTGGGTCACTATGAAGTACATTTGGGGAGTTTCAATGTCACTTCCAGGGCATATAAAGCCTCGATGAAATTGCTATTAGCTAGGGCTCTGGTCAGTTGCAGAAGACCCTGAAGTTCTTTCTTTTCAGGAGAACTGAAATTTTTCTGGTGTGTTTGGATGCACCTCTTGCCTTGCTATTTCTTCTGTATGTTTCCAGAAGACCTCTTCTCCCAGGCTTTTAACTGTAAGTTTGATTTAAAAGTGAAACAGTTTAAAGAAAAATAAGGCTGTAATTTTATCTAAAAAAATAATTATAGAGTTTCTGGAGCACAAGGGTGCATATAATACTAGTTTTTGACTTTGCTGTTTTCTCTTACTCTACTTCTGTCCTCAATTAAAGAACTGAAAAGCCCAGTGAACCCAGACTGGGCTGACTTCTGATGGCATTTATGCAACTTCTTGTTTGCAACTCTGCTGACACAGGGATTGTCTCGTTTGTCTGTTTGGTGTCCAGGATGATAAGTTATTTTCTTGCTCATGAGGCTGTACCATCAGATGCTACCATAAGCTAAAAAAATCGTATTTTTAAAAAGCCACATCTTTCTTACCTTTTAGGATCAGTATCTTAAACTGCTTATTTCTTGTGCTCTTTAAAATACCCATTTGTGTGTTTCTGAGGACAGCAAAGCCTGCTACCTTCAGCAGCCTGCTGTGGAAACAATGCTTAAGGCTCCTGCCAGGTGGGTAGTCCCCAGGGTTGACGCCAGAAGGTGTGTGGGGGACGTAAGACAACAAAGGATATTTGCTCTTGCAGGCAGGAGAAGAGTCTCTGTTTCTGTCAGTATTTCAATATCGTGGGAAACTTCTTCAATGCCACCAGTATCTTCCCCTCCAATCACCATGGCAAAAATCTCTATCTCCAGTTCCACTTGCAAGCCTGCTGCCACCTAAGAGAGACAGATTGCTCACAGGTAAGGTGCATGTTTCATACACAGTCCCCTCCAGCAGTGTTTACAGGTGGTTCTTGTTCTGTGTTGTCTGATAAGACATAATGCCCAGTGCACATGATTGAGCTTGCCACTTACTGTGCTCTGTTGCACTACAGAGGTCTGTACACAACCGTGTCTCTTCACATTGCTGTTTGAAAGAAAACTGCCAGGTGTTTGCATTTTCCCTCCTTAAATTTCCAGAGGGGAAAAGGGAATTGGGACACTTGGGAGTGAATCAAGAGGTGGTCGATGCCCCAAGGCTGTCAGTGTTTAAGAGGCTGTTGGACAGTGCCATTAGTGCCATGCTAACTTGGTCAGCCCTGGAGTGGTCGGGCAGTTGGACTAGATGATGGCTGTGGGTCCCTTACAACTGCAATAGTCTGGTCTGTTCTGTCCTAAAATAGACAAACGTAGAGGTAGAGAGAAAAGATAGGTACAAAAGGGATGGATGTGTGGAGAGGAAAAGAAAATAGAAATTATTCCAGCCATTTTAAGTAGTCAGTAGTGGCTGGAGAGCTGGACTTGGAGGTGTAACTTGCATTCTGGCACTGAATCCTTGCACGAGTCATTGCTTCTTAATTCTATGCCTGTAAAAGCACTGACAAGGATGTTGCCTGGTATTAGCTGGATGCTGTGGGGATGCTGGCCGGCATAATATTCAGATACAACATGCAGGTGAAGAGACTGAACGGAAGCAGAAAGTATGAGTGCTTCCTACTCAATGGGACAACTTCGTGTGCTGTGGTACTTTGCTAGATAAAAAACTTAAGGTGGAGAGTACAAGAAGGAGAAGAAATGGCTGTGGCAAGTGCTTAATGGGTTCAACTCTTGAAGGTATCAGGACAGGACATGAAGTCTACGCGTAAGAGCAGATATAACAAGTACCCTAAACCACAGGAAAAGTCAGATAGTGGCAGGGTATCCCAAAAAAGCTGTCTTTAACCTTGGTGCTTGACCTGAACTTAACAGGTTTATCCCTCTGCATTCTGGTACAAACTTTGAGACTCAGAGTATGTGGAGTGCTTGAAGGCAGCAGAGGGATGGCAGAAGGCAGCATCACTTCAAATAACTAAACAAATCATGTACTCTGCCAGCTCTATTCATGGACAGCTGGTGTAAGAGAACCCCCAGATGCCCTGAGGGCCAGCTGAGTCTAGGAAAAAACCAAAAGCTCTGTGTAACCTACAGGTCCTGGTGCATACATCACTCTCAGTCCTGTGTGCGGTGGTGGTTGCTTCACCCGAAACCTGTCAGAAAGAGAACAGAATCAGTTTGATAGGAACAGTTTCAAGCAGGCAGAAGCAATGCAGACTACAGCAGAATTTTTTAGCTCATCCTTCCCATCACAACATACAGCTTGGACTATGGCAGTATTCCTGGGCTTCTCACCAAGGCTCAGGTTTCTAACAAAAAACCCCAAAGGAGCAGGGCCACAGTAAGTCTCCAAAGAGCTCTTCACACTGACGGGCCCTTACAACAGGCCAAACCATCAGCATTCTAAGCTTGCATACACAAAGGAAGCTGAAGTACAAATTGTACTTTCTTGGCAAATACCTGTGAGCTGCATGCCCAGAAATCCTCCTTAGCAGTCTTTTTTTCAATGTCTTCTGGTGTGATTCCATTGCAGAAGGCATGATACAGGTATATGTTTTGTGTAAATAATCCCCTTTAATTTTAGGGTACCCACAGAAGCACTAGCTTAATTTCACTTCTCAGTGATTGTTTCACATCTGTGCAGTGCTTTTGTGTATACAGCTTCCACTGTTAAGATCTCTAAAGATCACTAGAGCAGATGTGACCTCTAGTTTTGCATAGGTCTGGACTTGTTCCTGTGATTTTTCATTTCTGCTTGAAGAACAGTTACCAGCATGCACTTGCACCAGAAGCTGTTAAAGGACAGGCAGTAGAAGAGTCATTCCTAGGACATGGCTCCATCTCATGGAAAGCTCTGGGAGAATTAACTGTCTGCGAGAATTCCTGTGCTTTCTCCAGAGTGCTGGCTGTTATAAGAAACTGGACTGCAGGACACCCCAACAAGTTCAGGTTATGGTATGGACAGTCTGGAAGGCACATAGTTAACCACTGACCCTATCAGACAAAAAATCTGACTTCAGCATGAGGCAGTCATGTCTCAGAATTGCCCACCATCAAGTTCTGCTGTCATTCAGCAGCTAGTCACTTAGCTCTTAAAGCATCTAGGAAAAGGCTTAAAAGATGAGCTGAATTTATCAGAATCATGATGGTATCTTCCTTGACTGTCTACAGATAGTGCCCTAGCATGGAAAAAAAAATAACATGCACATCAGGAGCTCTAAGATGTTGCTATCTGATCTGCTGATGTATCCTGGCATGTAGCATGATGCTTAAATGTGCATTAAAGGGAAAAAAAATATCTTTGAGGTGATACTTAACTAGGCTGACTTGAAAAAAAAAATCTCTGCTGTCTATCCTGATGGAAGTTGTCTCTCAGCTGGTCTTGAACAGATTTCTAAAGTGCCTAGTCAGCTGAGTAGCCACAAGGTGATGATCCCACCAGGGTAAGTCTATGAGGTCCTCTGATGTGGTTTTTTTTTCCCCAGCTGAGAGGCAGACACCATACAGCCACTTGTTCTTTAAGGAGGAGGGAGGGGCAAAGGAACGGAGAAGAAAACCCAAGAAACTGAAACCTCACAGGTTGGGTTAAGGATAGTTTACTGGGATAGCAGAGAGAGAACAACAATAGGACTTTTATAGCAAAATATACAAAACTGGTGATAATGCAGTTTCTCACCGAACCACACAACTCAGGCCATACAGCTCAGAGCCATCTCAAAACTGGGCCATCCCCAAAACCAGTGTCCTGGAGCTGCCTGCTCTTCCCCCCACCAGTTCCCCTTTTATGCTGAGCGTGACATAATTGTCATGGAATACCCTCTTTGGCCAGTTTGGGTGACCGGTCCTGATTGTGTCCCCTCCTCATTAGCAGGGCAACATGAACAACTGAAAAGTTCCTGACTGCTTGGCAACAACTAAACCATCTGTCTGTTATCAGCACTGCTCTCACCCTGACTCCCAAATTCCATCCGCTGCTAGAAAAAAATTAACTCTGTCATAGCCAAACCCAAAACATCCTCCTTTGATGTTCATTTGCTGCCAAAGGAGGAACAATAACCAGTGTCAGACATAAATGTCTATGTTTCATTCCAGCACTATGACACCATAGTAAAAGGATGCTGTGACTGCTGAGATAGTGTTACTGTGATATCTCTTTACTTTCTTTATAAAAGAGGACATCAGGCTGCAGGTCACCTGCATCCAGAAAGGGGAAGTTTGGCAGGTGTTTGCTCATGTGAGGAGTGCTCCAAAGAAATAGCATCCAAGAAAGGTGCAGCACACTGAGGTCATGAGACTTTCATACTCAAGCCCAAGAATGTTTAATGCCCTCATTACTGTTTACCTTAACCAGTGCCAATGTTGTAGCAAAACCCAAAGACTATCCGCAGTGTTAGGAAGAGAAACCACCTTTTGAATGACCTAGACCAACATGACAGTAGGATGTTTATTTCCATGGTTTCAGTTAGCCTCCGTTCTCCGGGGACCTGTGGGCCTAGCAGAAAAAGGTCCATGTTACAGGAGAGGTCCAAGCCTGACTTACTCTGAAGTTTCTGAAAGAACAGTATGTAACTCTCTATTAGGATAAGTGCATGAGCAGCTTTCAGTTAACTAGTAAATTAACTAAGAACCTCTCCAGCTGCAGGAAGTAATTGAGGATAAGTGGGAGTGGAATTTGGTGGGAATAACTATCTTTGAACAGAGGAATTTATAAAGCTTGGGCCTGGCTTTGGGGCTTTTCAGCCATCTGAAATGAAAATTCTCACCAGGTACTGCAATTCTTGAAAGCATCTGGTAGGATTATAACCTTCACATAAAGCTATTTTGAAGTGAAAAAACTTCAGTGGAAGCCCATAAGTCTATGGACTTGGAGACCTTTGTTATAGGTTCTCCTCTGAGCTAAAAACCAAGGTACATATAGTAAAGGCAAATGGAGTGGAAAGAATACGCTTTGCCCTCTTTTTTGTATGGCACCTGGGAGGACAGGGGTGTACTGTTTTTGACTGGGATAGAGTTAATTTTCTTCATAGTAGATAGTGTGGGGCTGCTTTGGATTTGTGCTGAAAACAGCGTTAATAATAATAATAATAATAATAATAATAATATAGGGATGTTCTGGCTACTGTTGAGCAAGGGTCACACAGAGCCAAGGCTTTTTCTGCTTCTCACCCCATCCCACCAGCAGGTGGGCTGGGGATGCACAATGAGTTAAGAGGGGACACAGCCAGGACAGCTGATCCGGATTGACCTAAAGGGATATTCCATACCATATGATGTCATTCCCAGTATATACAGCCAGGGAAAGAAGAAGGAATGGAGGGACATTTGGAGTGATGGCATTTGTCTTTCCAAGTAACCATTATGTGTGATGCAGCCCTGCTCTCCTGGGGATGTCTGAACACCTGCCTGCCCATAGGAAGTGCGAGTGAATTCCTTGTTCTGCTGTGCTTGTGTATGTGGCTTTTGCTTTGCCTATTAAACCATCTTTATTTCAACACATGAGTTTTCTCACTTTTACTCTTATGACTCTCTCCCACATCCCACCAGAAGGGGAATGAGCAAGTGGGTGCATAGGGCTTAGCTGCTCTCTAGGGTTAAACCATGACAGTGGCTCACAAGCACACCTGCCTAAATCCTGCTACAGTAAAACCACTGGAACAGTGCTGGTGCAGGAGGGATTGAATGAACATATGTGCAGTTACACAGCAGCAGCATTCTAGCACAGAAGAAAGACCAGGCAGAAGAATCTTCTTACTGCATTTATATATTCTCTAAACTGCACCTGGATAATCTGGTAATTTGCTGGGATTTCTCATGCAGTGCAAGAAACAATCTACTGGACCACTACAAATTGCCTTCTGCTCACTGCACTGGAACCGTGTGGTGCTGTGTTGTCCCACACACAGACTGGGGTGATGCTGTGTAAGGGAAATGTGTGCATAAATAACTGCTTTATTCCTCCTTCTCTGTTTCCAGTGTCATTGCTGCAGCTGTTTTTCAGTGCAGCTAAAGACACGTAGCTACCTGCATACAGCTGTCCCCACTAAGATTGTCTAGCCACATCTAGTGGTGTTTCCCAAAGCCAAATGTAACGCTGGTTGCCATGAAAGAGTTCAACAAGAACCGGTAAATAATCCGTGACGGGCCAGGACTATGCACACAGGATCTACTGTTCCTTACTCCTTTCCATCTTCCTAACAACGCTAACCTGCAAATAATACTGAAGCACCAGATAATACTGGAGCACCTCTCCTCTATCCAGTCATTGTTAAATGGTTCCAAATATAAAAATGCCATTTGTTATCTCATGCTAATCAGATGCAAAGGTTGACAATTAACAAGCAATGTGTATTTTGACAGTTAAAAACCCAAGGTACTAAGAATTTAAACGAACCTTGAGAAGTTCACACCAACGTTCTTCAGGATCACAGCAGCTGTGTAGGTGCAGCCTTCCTTTAGCACTCCAAATGTCACTTTGGGTGGAATGAGATGGAAGCTACCAAGATGCTGTCTTGTTGCAATAGAAGATGTGTTGACCCTTCCTGTGACAGGATCTTCTATCTTTGCAAACAATTAAAATATTAGACAATTGAGAAAGTTGGTAGCCATCAAATCAGAACCTATCAGTTCCTTCAGTTACATTTGACCTCTGTCCACTCATCCTGAAAAATTACGGAAAGACACCCTAATCTGAGAAGAAACTTAAAAGGCACTTTGAATATTGTCCAGAATTCAAATGGTTTGAGTTTTCAGACATACTAAGCCATTAAGATCTCCCAGGAGGAATGGGGGAAGCTCTGCTCCTCTGGAACTCAGATATTTCATTTGGGTGTCTGGTGCAGCCCTATGCTTTTGGCATATAAATTTGTCCTAGCAGTTGAGAGTAAAAGTACTTTTACAATTGCCAGTAAACATACGTAAACTGCAACTGCCCTTGCTTCAGTAACTAGATTCAAGATATATATTGTATTCACATAGAATGAGCATTTCATGCAAAAAAGATGATGGAGAAGGTATTAATATCAATAAAAAAGAAGTTATTTTACCTTTTTATTTGGTATGGAGTTTGGTTTTCTGCCCTGAAGTGATGCTGGTAATTTCACTTTTTCTTTCCTTGGCTGTCCTGCAGCATTCACCACGAGACTCTGAACTTTATGTTGAAAGGGTGTCTTTTGTGATACTGCAGCCTTGTTTAGGTCTGGGAAGAAGATGTCCAAAAACATAAAAAAGAAAGCATCTTATTTGGTCTAATCATGAAATTCTTATTTAGATAAGAATTTTGATTTCTATGAAAAGTATTTGATTAGCACAAGAATGGAAGAATTGTTCTCATTTTTATTTAGGAAGTCAAGCAAGGCATTAAGAGCCCCCCTAATAGTAGCAAGTAACAAGTGAAGTTGAGCTATTTGACCTTATTAGTTGGAAGCATCTCAGTGGAAAAGTGCAATGAAGATAGAAACACTGGTGAACACTAAAAATCAAAATCGAGAACATTGCTGTTCCAAAGGCATGCCTGCACTGCACAAGATCAGTTGTGTAGAAGCACCCAGACTGATCAAATCAAATCTTTATGTCCATATAACAATGAATTCCAGTCCAGGCCCCAAAGCAATACAGCTCTGCCAGCACAGCCAACTAGGACAGCCCTGTCTCCACGCAGGATTTATTGTCATATGTCATATTTAGTCATTCATATGCATGACTTGTATGCTTCTGATTCTGGGCGTAAGATGGTTTTAGCTACCTTGACATCTTTGAAAGGTACTCCACTGTATAATGTAGTTAGACATAGGGATGGCCACTTGGATCTTAGATCAAGCTTCTTTTGCTTGACAGGTTAAGACACATTTAGCTTATTGTAAAGTCTGGTAACTTCTGAAGGGAAAACAAAGGGCAATTATGGTGGCTGTCTTCTCACCAGAGGTTAAGCTCTAGATCAATATTTTGTACTGAAGATAATTGGGTTTTTTCTCAGTTTGGACTGCAGGCACTGTCTAGGTGGAACGCTCGGTCTCCTCAGTTAGTTATCATGAGAATGCAGAAAGGTTATTTGAGAACAGCCTCTTCTCTAGATTCCCCTTTTATTTCCAGATGACAGAACTGCAGATGGTAAGAGTGGGGCTTCCCCCTATACTGAGAATGGCCCAGACCTTATAACAAAAAACTAAACATGCACATTATGGAAAAAATCACTAACATTACTTGTTTTGCCTAAAGGTAAGCAAAAGGTATGTGATTTAACATTAGAAGTTATTGTACTTTTGGCATCTCTCTCTCCAAACCCCTTCTCAGTCCCCCAGGTTCCTTTTGTCACCTGCCCTGTGGCTCTGAAGTACAGATTAGTATGTCTGCCCTGAGGTATATGGATTATGCACTAAAAAGAGAGGAACCTTAGCAAGTTTGAGGGCAAAAACTCATGCAGAGCCTCACTACTAAGAAAAGGTACTCGTATTGTGTAGAAAAGAAAGGAAGGGGATAAGGGAAGCTGTAACAAGGATAGGTTTTGGAAGCAGGGACTGCCAAAGCTCAGCTGGTGTGGCATTACATGGCAGCCAAAAGTTGGGGCTAATTAAAGCACACTGGTGGCTCTCCAGTGGTGATCACCCAAGCCTGTTGCCACAAGCAGATGTATAAACATTGTGAATGACAGTAGACATAGCAAGGAAAGCAAATCTGAATGGGGATGTTTAAATGGTTCTAGAGTCTTCTGCTAAAAGCCTTAATAAGCAGGAAAAATTGACTTGTACAATTTTTTTTAGTAGAGAAGTTACTTCTTGGCTTTGCAATTCTACAATCCCCATCAACTCCATGTTGTTTCAGCAGCCTCCTAGGGTGAAGGAGGGAATGTCTCCCATTAGTTTTATACCTCTCTCCCTTTCTGCCAGTGTTGTATTCAGATGTATTTGTAATGCTGAACAAAGACAGGTGGATTTAAATTTCTATTGTAAGTATTTTGTCATTCTTACATTCTGTAAGGCAGCTTTACCTGTTGTGCTGCTGGAACCTTCATTTTGTTCTGAATGTGCCTGCAGTTCAGGTGAAGGTGAGGAATCATTCATGGTATTGAGACATTCAGATGCTAAAGGGAAATTAATGGAATACTGTAACAAGTGTTTGTCATGATCATCATTTTCATAAACACATTAACAAAATCACAGCCTTTGGCATTTTAATTTAGACACCCTTTGAAAGCTGTCTACATAACCATTAAAGGCTAGGTAAATTCTGAATGTGACATTTTGCTCCACTGGGCAACAGTGATCAAAAATGTCTCTCTTGTCATTAGTCACTTCTTGTTCTCCGGCTAACTGAGCAATAAGCCATAAAGGCCTAATGGACAATCCAACACAGCTCTTCTGGTGACTGCAGTATGGTGATTGCAAAATGAGGACATTCAGGAATCAGTGGCGGTCTGATAAAGCCCCATGGAAAACTGCTTTCCTGCTGTGCCTGTGCTGTGTGTGACTTCTAACCTTGTTATGTGATTTCAGTAACTTGTGGTGCTGCTTTTCAGACATTAATGAATTACTCTGCTCAATGCTGTAAAGCTCAAACCTAAGATGAGCTTTCCTCCTATATCCTACAAACTAACCTTAGCCTGCTTGCTTCCTATTCCACATTGCTTTTGGCCTCATCCCCAAGCTACTTTTCTCACCACTGGACTACAGAATTTCATCTCCCACTTTATTCTCACAGTCATATGAGTCTTTTTCTAAACTTGTCCTCCTTAGTTCTTGCTCATCCACCCCAACTACTGTTTATTTAGGTTTCTCTTGAGCATTTTGCATCCATCCACCCCTCATTTGGCCCCACCTGGAGTATTGTGTCCAGTTCTGGGCTCCCTGTTATAAAAAGGACAGGGATCTCCTGGAGAGAGTCCAAAGAAGGGCTACGAAGATGATTAAGGGCCTGGAGCATCTCCCCTATGAGGAAAGGCTGAGAAGATTGGGACTGTTCAGCCTGGAGAAGAGAAGGCCTAAGGGGGGACCTAATTAATGTTTATAATTATCTTAAGCAGAGGATGCAGGGGGAATCAGCCAGCCCCTTTTCAGTGGTCTGTGGGGACAGGACAAGGGGCAATGGCTGCAAGTTGGAGCACAGGAAGTTCCACACCAACATGCGGAAAAACTTTTTCCCAGTGAGGGTGACAGAGCCCTGGGACAGGCTGCCCAGGGGGGTGTGGAGTCTCCTTCTCTGGAGATATTCAAGACCCGTCTGGACGCCTATCTGAGTGAAATGTCCTAGGGAGCTGCTTTGGCAGGGGGTTGGACCCGATGATCTCTCGAGGTCCCTTCCAACCCCTACAATTCTATGATTCTATGATTTGTAGCACAATTCTTCACCTTCAATCCAAAGCCTATTGTGCTTCCACATTCAATGATGCCTACAAAGGCTGCTTTAACACAAATCACTTTTATATTAGTGGATTAAACAGGAACATTCACCAGAATATAATAATTGACACTGTTGAACTGTTAGAATGCTGGCATGGTTTTGACTGTGCCACCTAACAGCCTACCTAAAAAACAATCTCAGGTACACAAGGTTTGGCCTGGAAAAAAAGCCATCTTGCATTGGAAGACTGAATTTACACAGCCCACTCCGTCTTGGTGGACCCCAATGTCAGGGAATGCTGCTGGGTATGTTTCACATACCAGAATAGGTATTGCCATTATAGTCAAGTAGTTTGTCAAAATGACTGTGAATACATGACAGTTAGATAATGTAACCTTAAATTTAACTGCAATATGAAATGAGACAACTGGATTAAATAACGAAGAATATACTAAACTATTACAGATAGAAGAGCTCAAGTTACCTCTGCTAGGTTTTTTGAACATCTCCAGAGGGAAATTCCCACTTTCTTTATTTTGAACTGGAGGAAGTTCCATACACAGTGCTTCCACGTCAGGAAACTAGAGAAGAGAAAAAAGAGGCCCTAGGTCACTCAACTAAAGTCTTAGGACAAAACAGCAGACACCCTCCATTCCCCCACTCTATCTCTCCTCCTCCTCCACCCCCCACCCCTCAAAAAACCCAGAGGTGTAGAAAGAAAAAAAAAAGAATCAAAGTGGTAACTATAAAAAATAAGCATAAGTATCCCTCAAATTCTAAAGAATATTTTTGAGTATGCTTTATGTGCTTACAGCATTTAACAGGAAAGTTCCAAAGGAAGGTTAGTCTTACTTAGTTCTCTCTTTAATTGGCAGAGAGAGGTTTTTGAGGGGTAAGTGAGAAGACCCAAGTTCCAGCTTCCGCCCTAAATCAGACTCTGCAGACTTTGTACAGAGTTGGTACTCAATAAGGACATACCACTTCCAAGATGGTTCCTTTGACAATAGCACATATTTCCTAGTATTAATTCTGCCACAACTGGCTTCTGTAATGGTTTCTTCAGATAAATTGAGGCTGAGGTGTAAACCCACAACTGTCTTTGTGGGAGTATGACAGAAATTACTCAGCCTAACAAACCCATCCAGTTTTCAGCCATATTACCTTTTTCAGGCAAAACCCCTTGCCGAATTCTGATTCAAAATATGGAGGAATTATTTTGTTCCTTATTGCCATTAAGGACTTCTTCTCTTCATCAAGTTCTTTCCTAAGTCAGTTTTAACATTGTTGATAAGGAAAAGAAAGAAAAAACATTGTAACTTGAGTTCACCCTGTTTTTCACTATTCTGATTAAAACATTGAGGAAAGGCAAGTGGCATTTATTTTTTCCCCCCTGGTTAAACACATTAAGCAATATTCTTGTAATTGGGAGTTTTCTCAGCAATGAAGAACAGGCTGGCCTGGCATGCATAGACAGATATGGAGGATCTGATATATGGAGAGGCTAATCAAAATGCATAGGGAGAGTGGGTTGGCTGCTACGAGGAGCTCCTTCTCAAAACATGCTCATTCTTTAAATCTTGTGGATCATGTCTGAGACTGCCAGTAGTGTCTTTCCAACCTCCCAACAATCATTTAAATCTGAGAACTGGTACTTCAGATGCATTCCTAAAATTTATAACACATACAAAAATCTAATTTCCTTATTTTATCACATATAATTTTGATGGCTCTGTGAATATGCAAAAAAATGTTTAAACTTCTGAAGGTAAGATTCACTAAAGACCAGCTTTGATTTCAGCTTGACTTAGTCCAGTTTGACACTACTATAATTTCACTGGCTTGCAGGGTCTAGTATCAATTATGAAAATATTACTCTTAATCATATTGAGAGTTTTGATCCTGGTTTTACAGATGGAATTGCACATTTGGGTGCTGGCTATTTGTGTATATATATAACGAGCACGAACACAAACACACAGCCCCTCCACTGCAAAATTCTACATTAAATTAGAGATCTAAAATTATAAATTAATCTCATGCAAGTCAGGCTGTAGTATGGAAGAGAACTTAGTTTTCAATTGCTATTTAACATTTCACAAAATTATGAAAGAAAAAGCAAGTTATTGATCATAATATTAGTTCATCACCACTTCAAGTTATTTTGTTTAATCTAAGAAATAGTGAATGACCTAAATAGCTGTCAATATCATTATTTTAATTCCACTGTGAATGAATATATGTAACTGATAGCTTTCTCCATGGTTATACATCAGGTTTTCTATGTCAACATAAATTAAACGTGTATTTTTATTTCTTTAAATTTAAACAGTTATGCTTGGATTATACTGAGGAATTTGACATTCTATCAGATTCACAAAGCCCTTTCCTCTAGAACTGAAAATAATGTGCCAGGAAGGCAAGAAGAGGAAGTTGCTCTGTATGTAAGAGAGCAGCTGGAAAGCATGAACCTCTGCCTGGGGATGGGTGCTGAGGCCCCCAAGAATTTACAGGTTGGGATTAGTGGGCACACCAGAAAAATTGATGACATTTTTGTGGGTGTCTGCTATAAACCAGCTGATCAGGAAGAAGAGGTTGGATGTGGCTTTCTCCAGGCTGGAAAAACCCTCATATTCCCAATACCTGGTCCTCATGTGACTTAAGCCACCCTGCCCACTGCTGGAAACTCTGCAGAGAAGGACCTAGGAGTCCTAGAGGACATCAGATTGAACATAAACTAATAATGCACCCTTGTGTCAAGGAAGATCAGCAGAATCCTGGGCTGCATAAGGAGGAGTGTTGTCAGCATATCCAAGGTGGCAGGGAGGTGAACCTTCTCCACTACTCAGCACTAGTGAAGCCACATGTGGAGTAGTGTTTGGTACTGGGTTCTCTAATACATTGAAAGACACAGACTTAAAGAAAAGAGTCCAGAGAAGGGACACAAAGATGATTAAGGGCTTGGAGAATCTTACACATGAGCAGAGGCCGAGAGAGCTGGGACTATTTGCCTTGAGAAGCTTCAAAGTACCACCATGTTGTAGACATGGGTCTGGGGTTCTATTTGAAAAATAAGCTGGTATTTGTGGAATACCTGAATCTTAACCTAAAGCATCAACATTTGAAAATACTTATATAAATTGTATTCCACGCTGGTGGAAATACAACTTCAGAAATCTGTTCAGAAAACAAACACAGAACTTCTGACTTCAGAGTTTTGAATAGCATAAGATTAGCAGCAATACCTTTTGGAGAAATAAAAAAAAAGTGAGACACAGTTAAACCACTCAGCATTTCTGTTGCAGAAAAGATACCATTATTTTCTAGGAAACTATTGCACCATTACCCATGTCCTGTTGAAATCAGAGATAGTCTTCCCAAAAGCAGGTTTAAATTTCTATCTAAAGTTTCTATCCTACTAATACCTGTGTTGTTCTTGTCTGCTCTGCCATCTGGACACTGCTGTTAGTCCTTCTGGGCTGAATGACCAGCGAAAAAAAATGGATAAAATGAGAAAACTAGCATAATTTTCTATAAGCACAAAATTATTTACAAGATAACCTTGGAATAAAAAATGAATATATTCTTATGAGAGTATGTTATCATCTCAGGTGACTCCTGCACCTACACAGTTTGCACAAATTGTTCGCTCATATCTGCATTTTTATTACATTATTCGAAGAAAACTTCTAACAAACTTTAAAGTATCTTTGAAATAAGGAGAGGTATAGAGGGACAAAATGACCATAGGAAAAGCTAGTAAAACATGATATATGTATCTAGAGATCTAGGTCCCAGTCCATAATGACAGTCAGTAAAGTACATTGCCTTGCCTGTGTACTTGGTTCTATCCTTTCTGTTATTTACAACTGCAACAGATCTCATTGGTTTGTCCTACCTGAACCTCTGCTGTTGGTCCTCTCTTTGGGTACCGACTGCCTTCTCTGTGTGACTGTGGTGATGAGAAGCCATTGCCTGTTCATACAGCTCAGTTATGTGAGCTGTAAGGTCAAGAGTATTATTGAATGTGAACGTTCTGTTAAGCACTAAGTGTAACGAACAACAAAGAATGATATATTTTTAATGCATTTTTCTGTCACTTGATGAAAATCTAGATTCTTTATTAGTGTGAGAGAGAGAGAACTTAATTCCAAAATGAAGTTAAGAACATTAACATATAGGAAATGAATTCAATTCAAGGTGGAAAGATCCAGAAGCAGATAAAGCTTATAGCCCTACCCCATATTTCCCAAAATGTCTTTATGTGTTTTCAAGATACAAATCAAATACCTGTGAATAGTGAAAGTTGATGATACTCAGCTAATTTCTGACTGGGGAACAATATTTCATGTCTCTATCTCCAGCTGAAGAAAATAATATGGGCTTTCAGGGACCTTTATTACTTTAAGCTTATTTAGTCAGTACTCAATTGGCTATGAAGGAGCCCTACTCATTCTCACAGGAGAAACTACTAGCTCAATATGCATAATGGAGAAAAGCCAATCTTTCCGTATTGAAGACTGTGACAAGATTTGAGGCTTTACTAAAGACTTTCACTGTCCTCTGACATCCTTACTTCATGCCTCACATCTAAATGGTTAGTCCAAAGACATTTCCTTGGTTGAAAAGAAATTTCTGTGGTAAAGCTTCGGAGATCTGAGTATTTGAGAGATATGATCCTATTTGATTATCACATCTTTTAGTGTTTAGGAATTCCATAATTGCAAACTTCAAACCTAGGGTGGTTTGTTGGGTTTTTTTGTTAGCGTTTTCACCATAAATACACTTTTTTCCCCACTTTTTCTATTTTTGCTTCTCTTAAACAGCTTCTCATTCACACTGTCTTATTAATAATGGTATCCTACAAGTACACCTTCATTTTAAATACGCGTGCAAGCATTTGTTGCAGTAGTTTCCATTTTCATTTAATTTTTTTTAAAGCAGAAATAGTCTGAAAATGTAGGAAGGGCATTGAAAACATTAATAAATATTAATAAGTATCTTATGAAAACTTTAACAGAAATTCACAAGGGAAAACTAACACACTGTTCCATCTTTTCCCTAAGGCAGGGTTGATGTAACCAAAACACATGACCATTTGAGATCAAGATCAGATTTTTAAAATGTAATAAACAACTAGGGTTTAGCCAGTTCCTTTGAAAACTTGTCTGAAATGTTGATACTTGTCTAAAACTGAGCGGTGTCATAGTTCTTATTCTTGAAAAAAATCTGTACGTGTAGAAATGTGGATCAAAATAACAAATGCACATGCCTAAACACAGGAGGTGTTTTTTAGAGATACTTAATCATTGACGCTAACAAGTTCTAATTATTTTTGAAAATCATACTCAGAATAGAAGAGACAAAAGAGGTGAATTCACCTTTATGTTTGTTCCTTCTTTAAAAATAATCTTACATTACTTTATAACTTACTATAGTATTTTACAAATTTAAAAGATAGATATTCAATTTTTGTTACCTCTAGCACCGAGATCTTCAGATGACTTCTCCCAGTTAGGGAAGGACTGCAAAGATGATTGGAAAACTGTGATCATGTGAGAAACAGACCTCACAACAACAGCATCAGGCTCAAAGGACCTCTATCCTAAACAAGTGTTATCTTGTTACCTCAAAATGCACTTAAGAATGGAGGTATTTCAGTGTCACATGAGCTGGTGAAAAAGGGAATGAAGTATGATTTCCCTGGTCTAAACAGGTATTTGTTTCCTTCTTGATGACCCACTTCACAGATGACTTTGTGTTTTATGAGTCTGATGTTTATTAAATCAACTAAGCCAGTTCATATTCAAACGCAAATCCTTCTACAAAGGATTTGAACTTCACGGTCTCAAGAAGTAGTCAAACAGGAAATGTGTGCAGGAATGTTCAGGCTTTGTTATGGAGGAACGCTCTTGTGGTTGGCTTACATGAAAGTGTTTGAGGGATAAGAGATTCTAAACTAAGCTGTTTCCTTTATTTTTATGCTATCCCTGAGGCAGTTAACTGGAAACCAGAGTTCCCGTGACCAGGCAGTCCAAGTTGTAATACAGCTGGGGAACAGTGGAGACATTGATTCCTTCGTCACAGCAGGTCTACAATGAGACAGTACTACTTAAAAAATAACAGTCCCATGTGAAAACTGTACATGGAAAGGTACTCTTGGTAGCTGAGACAACCAATAATAGTCACCAGACAAGTCCATTGGAACTCAGCAGAATTTGAGATTCAGCATGAATCACAGAACATGCCTGCCTAGAGGATACAGGCAGATGGAGTTACTATTAGGACACTTTTCTACATTCATCTTTCCAGAAAATTTGTAAGCCCCTTCCTGTTTTTTTTTGCTTGATACTTCTTTTCTCTACTCTTTTTTTATTACATGTAGGTCACTTGAAAGTACGAGGCAACAAATATATATGAAAGCTTGTAATAATACCAAAAAATAGGCTTTTGTTTCAGCAAATGGAAATGCTAACTTGACTAAAAAGTTCAGAGACAGATTCTAGAATTACCTGGTTTTTTTTTTTAAGTTTGTATGAAAAAAAGTTATAAATCTATCTAGAAAGCTCAGAAAAGAAAATTAACAGCATTTAAACCTGGAAAGACCTCATTCCCAATGTTTCTGTGTGTTGAGACAAGATGTAAAAGATAGACTTAACAGCCACAATGTTTGTTTGCTGTAACACACTCACTTTTAAAAGGCTGATAGATCATCAGGAAGTGAATATTTAAACTAACACAGCTACCTAGCTCTTATTTTTCGGATGCCAGATTTTTTCCTTCAGTACGTTTGAATTCACTATATGCAAGTCATTTGATTAAATGGAAATAAAAGTATTTCCTAAACGAGACTAAAAGAGTCTCATTTATCTTAGGCTACTAGAAGTCTAGTGTGTGAATTCACACCATATGCAAGGTACCAAATTTAAAGGAAGCTGTAGGAAACAAATTATTTAGAGAACTGAAATAGAGTGAACTGATCACTCTTCACATGCAGTTTCTATCATTTGTCCTAATTCATTACACTCACTTCTGCTACTTCAACTTTTCTCATTTTTTTTAACCACTTGTCTCCCACCAACGTCACTGTTTCCTGATTGCTATCCCAAGTCCCTCTTCCTCTATTTACTCTCCTTTCCCAGTACCTATTCTTCTCCCTTTTCTTTTCATGGTCTAATTAGCTGAGCACATTTTCCAAACATATAAATGTAGGTCAGCAGTAATAACAATATTCCTCCAGACTGCTTTTGGGTTATCCCAGGGGCAGAGTTTAAATTCTCAGCATGCAGGTGGCTGTGGTTGAAACAGAAGTCTCCCAGCTGCAATGACAACAGACTGGAAACATTCTCATCCCAGTGTTGGGGGATATACACAGCTCAGTATTTCTTGCCTGTGTGTTTGGTAATCTATCAAGCCAAAGAGCCAAACTCTTAAAATGTTTTTTGCATTTCTTTCCCACAATGGCAGCAGTGCCATTCAGTATACCATCTGGATGCCGAATGTGGCTCTGCTTTACCATTAAATTCAGTAGAGATGGCATTTTCTGCTTTACTAGAGGACAATGATGCATTTTAAAGCTGACACTTCCAATGAAACACAAGAGATTTGTTGGGAAAAGTAGTTAAAAATGGTATTTTTCTTACTGTAACCAGTTTAAGGAGACTTGCAGCATTCTCCTTCTCCTCTTCTGTTCTTGGTTCTTTTACATTCATCTCTTCAAGCTCATTTTCCTGCTTTAAAATGTCATCCAGATATTCCTGGTGGAACAATGGAAAAGAATAAAAAAGATGCAGATGTTTTCTTTGCAGAGGTAGACTAAAGGGGCACATATATAGAAAAAAGAGTTTGTAGAACTAATGGACATATATGCTTCTTCTCAGTGTCATAAAGGGCCCTTCCATGAATTTATGTAGGTGGGTTATGTAGATATCTAAAGGTTTGCATAGAGAAATAGTTTTTTTAAAAAACCCAACAGGTCAAAGAGAGGAGTACATGCTGAGAAGGTAGCAGGCAAAAGCTTACTAAGGGTTAAGCAACTCTGAAGACTAGTCAAGGCCATTGCAGGAACTCCTGTACTAAGGACACCAAGAATCTATTCCATCTCTACCAAGCCACTTGGACACATGGGCATCCAGACTGAACTGTGTGACTCAGATGAAATCCAACAGCCATCCAGACACCCCCGTGTGACACTGTGACTACCTGCTTCTTAGCAGGCAGGTGGGTTTGGCCTCCTCACAGTGCGCCAGCCAGGTAAGGACGAGCGAGCATTCAAGTGTTTGAGTAAATTATGTGAGTGAATGATGGAATGTACTGAGTAAATAGCTGCTATTAATAATAATCAATTATATTATTAAGATAAGCTTAATGAATAAAAGGTGTTCTAACAAGCACTGTGATGTGTATCTCCATCCTGTTTGATATCCTATCAGGGAAAAAGAAATCTACAACATCATAATTGAAAAATTGGGTTCAGAAAAAGATCTGAAGCTCTGTTTTCAGACAGAAGTTTACTTTGCCAGAATCACACTAAGTGCTGCAGAAAAGAACACTTTTCCCACAGTTCTTTAGGCTTTAGAAGATCACTAGGATGAAAAAAAATGGTCCTTACAGATGGTTATCCAAACACACCACTCTGCTAGGAAGCTATATGCAATACCAAACTTTATGAATAGATAAAGTTGGCAGAAGCAATCTGTTTTCAGTTCAAGTTCTTTTTCATTCCTTCACACCTCTTAAGTCTTAAAGGAAACGGAGAAAGGAAGAATACCCTTTTCTTTACATCTTGATCTAGTTCTGAAAAAGCGAGTATTTCACAAAAGGTTTAAGAGTCCTCTTTCTTGGCAAATCCATTAATTAAATATTGATATATAAGCAATGGGGATATTTTCATTGCAGATTAATGCAATTACTATGAATATCTTCTCAGTGCCAGCAACTGTAGTTCTTCCTTCCTAATGTAACAGTCTTCTTGCACTAAAAGCCAGCTGATCCAGTTAATGTAGAGACCTACTTTGGGATTTTTGTGGGGAACTTTTTTTAAAAGCATTGCCTTTGAAAGAAAACTATGCAAATAAAAGAATAGTTTTTTTTATATTTATAGCCTGTTAAAGGGTAAAATTTAACTCTAGTAGACTGGCATGTCCCAAGCATGTCAGGGCTGAACAGCTGTCAATATTTTTCAATGGCAAGCATATCTTCTTTGAAATGTAATGTGAAAAAAAAATCTAACTGGCTATAAGAAGCTGCTGGTTCACAAATTTCACATGCTGTTCACTTTCAAATTCAGTTTGCAATGCCATCACCAGAATATGTTAAATGAATAAATTATAAAACATATATATTTTTGTTACTCTCAAATTGGTAAATAATAACAAGTTTTTAACTCTAAAATCTCTTTTAAAAGCATCTTCACAATGTGAATTAAATGAATCAATGTTTTATACCAAAACTGTGAAGCTGCTGACGAGGATCAACTGCAGAACTTTCAAATTCCATCTCAGAACACTTACATGTGAAGTACAGTGTGCACCTTGTTATGAACCAGTCACTGATGAGGGTATGTACTTTGTCAAAAGGCTACATAGCTATTTGCTAGGCATGGACAAAGTGACAGAACTCAGACTTGGACCTGGAAATGTTCTATACTATTTTATGAAAACTACATAACCAAGTCTACAGTGTGTCTCAGTGACCTGGTCACCAAGTAGAATTACAGTGGGTCAGAAATTCTTGTACAACTTTATAGATGTAAGCTTTTTAAGGCTTTGTGAAGCAAAACAAACCCTAAGCAAAGTAAAAGGAAAGTAATTGATACTGTCAGAAAGGAAACAACTTGAGTCTAATTGGAAGTCTGTAGCTAGTGGTGTGCCCCAAGGGTCAGTACTGGGCCGAGTCTTAAATTTAACACATTCACCAATGACCTTGATGAGGGGACAGAGTGTAACCTCAGCAAGTTTGCTGATGATACAAAACTGAGAGGAGAGGTCAACACACCAGAAGGCTGTGCTGCCATTCAGCAAGATCTGGACGGGCTGGAGAGTTGGGCAGAGATGAACCAAATTAAATTAAACACAGGCAAGTGTAGGGCCTGCACCTAGGGAGGAATAACCACAGGCACCAGTGCAGGTTAGGGGTTGACCAGCTTGGAAGCATCTCTGCAGAGAAAGACATAGGCGTCTCAGTGGACAGAAGCTCTCCATGAGCCAGCAGCGCGCCCTCATGGCTAGGAAGGAAAATGGTATCCTGGGGTGCATTAAGAAGAGCATGGCCAGCAGATTAAGAGAGGTTATCCTCCCCCTCTACTATGTCTTGGTGAGGCCGCATCTGGAGTGCTGTGTCCAGTTCTGGGCTCCCCAGTTCAAGAAAAACTGGAAACAACTGAAATGCTGTGTCCAGGTTAAGGCTATGAGCATGATGAGGGGACTGGAGCATCTCTTCTATGTGGAAAGACTGAGAGCTGGGGCTGGTTAGTCTGGGGAAGAGAAGACTGAGAGGGGATCTATCGGTATCTAAATATCTAAAGAGCAGATGTCAAGAGGGTGGGGCCAGACTCTAGTCAGTGGAATCCAGAGACAGGACAAGGGGCAAGAGGCACAAGCTGGAACACAGGAAGTTCCATCTGAACATAAGGAAAAACTTCACTTTGTGGGTGTCAAAGCACTGGCACAGGCTGCCCAGAGAGGCTGTAGAGTATCCTTTGCTGGAGATATTCAAAACCCATCTGGACACAATCCTGTGCAACCTGCTTTAGGTAATTCTGCTTTAGTAGGGAATTTGGACTAGGTGATCTCCAGAGGTCCCTTCCAACCCCTACCATTCCATGATTTTGTGATTGTGTGACCTGTCTACATAGGAAATGCTGGTTTCTCTTTTTTTTTTTCTTTTTTTTTTTTGTCTCAGGTATATACTCCAAGTTTGTGTCATGCAATTTGTGTGCTTTCTATTGCCTACTGGAAGAATGAATAAATATGATGGTACTACCTTGAGGGAAAGCTGCAGTTTTTCTCTTAGTCCCTCACTGAGTGGCTCATACTGGAATAGCTGACGGATTTGCAGTTTCTTTGGACACTTTCGCGCAGGTAACGGCAAGTGCAGCTGCTCTTTGGATCCAATGCAGAGACCCCTCCAAATATGTGTTCTGACTGAGGAACCTGTGATCTTCCCCTGAACACAGAAAATAACAAACAAAAGGAGCAAGAGGCTAGTTACATTACTGACTAAATGTAGATATTGGCCATGTGTGTCTCAGCTGAGAAGCACACGCTTTCCTGATAGCATCATAGATCTAGGCAATAAAATCAGTAGATTCTTGGGCACAATTTACCTATTCTGAAGCCTCTCCCCTTAAAACCGCTGTATGACTTTCCTGAAAGTAAATGAAACCCAAGGTGACCATGTTTTCTGTGACACAGCCTACCTCTTGCTTTGCCAGCTAAATAAACTGAACTTAACAGTGTTATTGTTTAAAGCTCCCTTGCCCCCCTGTGACAAACACCTATTGCTTAAGCAGGAAGAAATATTTTTGAAAAAAATTATACCTCAAGAGGAGAAAATGTGTCCTGGGGTCTTGACTGAAGATTTGGAGGAACAATACTCTCTGGTTCTTTCTTCATTACCCAGGGGGAGGCTTCAGCCAAAGGGTGGAGGATAGTAATACTGAAAACACCTGGTTCAAAGACACATTTTTCTAATAAACAACTCAAATATATATTAAAAAAAAAAAAAGAAAAAAGAAAATATGTAGAGGTGTCACAGACCTCCAGAAAAACACACCTACCTAAGTATAAAAAACCTTATTATCAAGTGGTAAAACTCCACGTGAAAATGTGGTACTCATGGCTAGAGATAGTATCAGATCACTGAGGTAATTAGAGAACAGTTGGACAATTTTGGATTAATCAAACCATGTTTAACAAGAGAGTTTCTATGCTACTTCTTTTGAGTCTTGGGTAAGAGCGCAGTTGTACAGCATGTGGAGTATCCAAAACAAGGAAGAAGAGACAATTGACACATGTTCATTGCATATTCATCTCAGAAGTAGTATATCATATTCAGAACATGCATAATTCTTCACTGTATTTTATACTTCACAATCTGTTCACTGGATGGATTTCATTAGAGGTGATTTACTATCTCTTTTTATTGTTCTGATTAATTTTAATATTCTTTAAATATTTTTCCAATCCAATCCACAAATCTACTTAAGTTACTATTTTCTGTCCCATAGATGGCCTTAAAAATTGATATTGCCACTGAGGTACTTTGTCAAAATGATATAAAATAGTAAAGCCTTTTTGTCAAGGCAAATAAAGCCAGTATTGACTAAGGTAGAGTATGAAGTCTGGAAAAGCAGATGTGCTAATATTACAAATTACTGCTGTCTGTGAGCAAGTTTTCTTGACTAGTATATTCACCGGGTATGTATCTTCTCCACCTCCCTGATCTTTCCACCTTCCCAATCTTTCTGACTCCCTCAGTACCCTATCTTTTCCTTTTCCCATGGCAAAATAATTCTATTCACTGTATACAAAGGGGAACTGATCATTATTGTGACTAGAAGCGACATTTAAAAATGTGAAAAACCTGGTAACATTAGCTGTTCCCCACAGTTTTGATAACACTCTTTGAAAAGAGTATCTTAGTACTTCATGGCTTGAAGCAAGCTCTCATACCCAGGGGAACCATATGTTCCTGTCTTTTTAACGATATGTTCATTTTTGCAGGATACACCACAGTGTATTTTACAGAAATACAGTATCTCCAACTAACTTCACACTGATAGTCAACCATTACAGGACGTAACTTCTTCCATTGCTACTACAAGGTGGTCAGTGCCACATGCTATTGGCATCTCCTATTTCAGGCATATTTTTCCAGCTTCTTAATAACAGTGAGGCCAAGGGTCAAAATCAGAGTATCATTGTCTTAATTGATAGAGATGTATCATTAACGAGGGCTGTGTTTTTTCATAGTAAATAAACAATCTATGCATTTGGCAATCGCTTTTCTTTGCGTGTCTAAGAGTGGATAAAGATAATGCCAGTTGTTTGTAGCCCTTCACCATGTCATTCAGTTAATCCTCAACTTCCCAGGGTTTTCCCACAAGCTCTTTCTCCATGCTTTGCTGCTAGAAGTGTGTGTGCCAGTCTACATGGAGAAAAACATTTTCCAATTTCCTGTCTAAATAAGAGTTTTGAAACTCCTAACTTCACCTTTGCAATTATTTCTGTTAATTTGTCAGAAAAAAAAAGTTTCCTACCTGGACATTCTTGTAGTGGATCCTGCAAGACAACAATGTTAGGATCACTATAGGTCTCAGCAAGATACTCATGTACATCCCTGCTCCGCAGGAGCTCGGTTCCAGAACCATCCTCATAGATGACGAAGAACCTACACAGCCAGCCACACACAACAGACTGTATGAAGAAAATGGAACTCTAACATGACAACATCAAATGTGCAAATACAAAGTACCAAACAAAGGAAGTGCAGACCTACAAACCCTGTACAAATAGAGTGTAGTGAAGAAAGAAAGTCTAAGCCTTGAATCCAATTAAATTTACCTGGGGACATGCTCATCATAAGTGATAGGCTTGTTAATTTCTTGGAGTACTGGTGCTGAACTGTCCACGTCATCAGAGCCAGTCCTAGGACCACATACACATGTGCTGCCATCAGCCATGACCTGTGTAATAAAAATTATACAAAATTACTCAGGTTACATGATATTTTAACACACTAACATGCTGCTGAAGTTTAATATGACTTAGCCCAGTGAAAGACACAGAAAAAGTGTATTTCACATTGAGCAACCTGAAATTCTCAGGAAAAAGAAATTAAAAAGAAAGCTGAAAAGACAGTGAAAAAAAGTTAACTAAACATTCCTAGAAAGACATGCTATATCATCACTACCAGTATCATACACTGGTATTTAATAAATGCTTAAAGACTGTTAGTTGTCAAACAGGGCCATCCATGTTTAAATTTTGTCTTTAACATATATGTATTTACTGGCTTCAATAGGCAGCTTCACACAAAAATACTCACTTGCTGGTCAAGTGAGGTAAAGGAATACTCAGACAGGTACTGATGCACCTCTGTGAGGTACAAATGTATTTGTGTGTATACACCTACACACACAGAGACACAAACAAATACATGCATACTTACATGTATGTTTATATGCTAACATTGTAGTTAATAATCACCAAGTACATACAAAATACTTCTATATAGGTTTATATATAAATATACAGCAATGGCAAGTATAGGAGAAGAACAAGCCCAGGTACCAGTATAAGTTGGGGATGGGCCTGTTGGAGAGCAGCATAGGTAAGAGGGACTTGGGTGTCCTGGTGGACAGCAGGATGACCATGAGCCAGCAATGTGCCCTTGTGGCTAAGAAGGCCAATGGCATCCTGGGGTGTATTAGAAGGGGTGTAGTTAGTAGGTGGAGAGAGGTTCTTCTCCCCCTCTACTCTGCTCTGGTGAGACAGCATCTGGAATATTGTGTCCAGTTCTGGACCCCTCAGTTCAGGAAGGACAGGGAACTACTTGAAAGAGTCTAGCACAAGACCACCAAGATGATTAAGGGAATGGAACACCTTCCTTATGAGGAAAATCAGAGGGAGCTGGGTTTCTTTAGCCTGGAGAAGAGGAGACTGAGGGGTGTCCTCATTAATGTCTATAAATATGTAAAGGGTGAGAGTCAGGAGGATAGAGCCAGGCTCTTCTCAGTGATGTGTAATGATAGGACAAGGGGCAACAGGTGCAAACTGGAGCATAGGAAGTTCCATGTGAACATAAGGAAAAACCTTTTGACTGTGAGGGTGACAGAGCACTGACATAGGCTGCCCAGAGAGGTTGTGGAGTCTCCTCTGGAGACATTCAGACCCTGCCTGGATGTGTTCCTGTGTGATTTCATCTAGCTGATCCTAGCTCTGGCAGAGCCATTGGACTAGATGATCTTTTGAGGTCACTTCCAATCCCATACCTTCTGCGATTCTGTGATTGTGTGATTCTATGAAATACAAATATATATATGTATATACATACAACTTACAGGCATATGAATAGATATATAGGTAAATGTGAACAAATATATACACCCCCCCCCCATATACATGTTGGTATATGAAGAGATAGAGATGATACATATATATATATTAATTTATATCTATCTACTTATAGATATACATAAGTATTATTAATAGAAGGGCCTTTTTAAAGCATTCATTTGATTTAAAAACATGGTCTCTGATAACATTTGATAATACTGAGTGAATTTCTACAGAACTTTCCTTCTTGAAAATACCATGCGGTTGTTACATAACACGCCATTGACACATACACACCTATGGATAATTATTTCACAAAGAATAACGATGCCTCTAATAGTCATTTGCCTTTGGAAGATACAGTTTAAACCAGAGTGATTGAACTTGGAACTAAATCTGACACAACCAGTCCATGCCCTTTTCGCTGTAGTCTCAGGTGTGACTAGGACAGAGGAAGAACCAATCCTATCACCAGTCCTGTGCCTGGTTGCCATCCCTACCAACCAGATGCGAATAGGGCTGGAGGAACTGGGTAATAGCTGATTGTAACAGTGGGCAGGACCCAAAAGCTGGATGCCTCCTGTTGTGTCTGTATGTCCTGGTTTCAGTCAGGATAGAGTTAACTTCATTTGTAGCAGCTGATGGAATGCTGTGTTTGGGAGTTAAAATGAAAGCAGTGCTGATTACACCCTGATGTTCTTAGTTGCAGTCAGACAGTCAAGGACTTTCTCAGCTTCTTCGTATTTCTCTGTTCATGAGAAAGGAGGGGCGAAGCCAGGACAGGTGACCCAGATGGGCCAAAGAGAGTATTCCATGCCAATGACGTCCTGCCCAGGATAACGGGGGGCTGAGGGGAGGAAGAAGAGGGGCGGTGGCGGGACGCGTGCTTCCTGGGGGGACGGTCGGTTCCGGGACAGCTCTGGGTGGTACGGCCTGAGTTGTGTGGTTCGGGGAGAAACTGCATTGGGGATCAAGAGTTTCATATTCTTTTGCTCTAAAGTCCTGTTAGCATTGTTGTATTTTATCTTTCTGTTCTCTTAGTAAACTATCCTTATCCCAACCCACGGGCCTCTTAGTTTCTTGGTTTTGGAGTTATTTGCCCCTTCCTTTTCCCTTCCCTTGTTTCCCCCTTTTTCCCTCTTCCCCTGCTCTTTTACTTTAAGAAGCAGGCAGCTGTGTGGATCTCGGCCCACAGCCGGGCTGAAACCACGACACTGCACATGATAAGAACCTTAGATCCATGAGCTGTTAACTGGTATTGTACCCATATGGTCACCTGCTCCATCACATATGCACATATTCAATGATAATGAGGTCTTGAGCATAAAGTGCTGTGGGGTGATGTAAATAAAAGATACTCCACTAATGGCAAAACCAATGAGACCTGTTTTCCCTAGTTATTCTTCATGTCTGCATCCTCACATACTGCATTAACATCATATTTCTTACTTCAACACATACCCTCTGTGATGACTGCTCCCACAATACCTTCAATGACCCACAGCCTCCTCAATCATCTTTTGTTCCCTAAGTGTAAACTGAGAAAAAGCAGAATGTCCACATGCTAATGCCCAGCAACCTCTGTGCTGATTCAAACTGCACTGATGTTGAAGGAATTTCATTATCTTTGAAATTGCTATCCCTCTGGTTGATTAGTTCAAATTTTTAAAGGAAAGATTGACACAGTATAGATTATATAAGTACTATTTTTTCAGCTAAGTTAAAAACTCTTACAAAATGATAGAATCAGAAAATGTTTTGGGCGGGTTGGAAGGGACCTCAAAGATCATCTAGTTACAACCCACTGGCCATGGGCAGGGACACCCTCACTAGACCAGGCTTCCCAAAGCCCCATCTAACCTGGCCTTAAATGTCTCCAGGGACGGAGCTTCCACAACGTCTCTGGGCAACCTGTGCCAGTGCCTCACCACCCTCATGGTAAAGAATTTCTTCCTAAAGTCTAACTTAAACCTACCCTCTTTCAGCTTAAAGCCATTGCCCCTTGTCCTATCACTACAGTCCCTGATGAAAGTACCTCTCCCACTTTCCTGTATTTCACCCTCTAAGTACTGGTAGGCTGCAATTAGGTCTCATAACACATATGTCCTGGGGAATATCAGTGCTGTTTCACAGAAATCTGGGAAAATGGTAATGATTACAATTGCAACAATAGAAAGGATACTCTAAGGATGTCACATTTTGAATCTTTAATTAGACTCTTGATTAGAAAACAGCATGCAGGTCACAGACACCTAGGTGATGCTTCTGGAACTCAAAACTAAGCACTAACCTACCTCAAGAGTATCTTTTTGGTGTGGAAGGATCACAGCACAAACAGTCAGACTTTAAAGACCAAATCTTTTTTGAGCAATATTTGCCTTACCAGGCAGATTACAGTGTTTCTATGATCCATCTGAGAAGCCACTATCCTCATCTGTAGACCTGATTTTTTGTTATAAACAAAATATATTTTTTTTTGCTAATTAAAGTTAAGTTACAGGTGAGGTAAACTGTAGATTTTATTTCAGTCTCTAAAAAAGGAGAAACATAAAAAAAAAGGGAAAACCATCATAGGCTATTTTAAGAGTATTAAAAGGCTACAAGCTGGCTTTGAGAGATACTTATAAAATAAAATATATACTTATAAGATACTTCAGAGATACTTATAAGACAAAATTACTTAAAATGCAGAAACTTGTTCCTCATATTTTACCTTGAAAAGATTTCCTTCAGTATCCACCACCTCACAAATAGTGCTGGAATTATGTTTCATTATGTATCTCCCTGCCTGTTTCTCTTCTTTCTTGCTGATGAAATTGTAAGCTTCATGGGTATAAACTGCTGAGCAATCTTCATCAATGAAAAGAGAGCCTCTCTTGATGGGTAAAACCTACGGCAGTAAAAAGGGAAGAGGTTCAGTCCTGAAAGGTGAAATCATCAGTTTAGAGGTTCTGTGATAATGAAGAACAGATGTAAGTCATAGAATCACAGAATGGTTTTGGTTGGAAAAAACTTTCAAGATCATTAAGTCCAACCATTTATCCAGCCCTACTAGATTGGAAACTAGACCATGTCACCAACGAGGACAGCTTTCAGAACTTTATAACTAAATGATCCAGTTTTGAGGGACTGATGTGAGACAAAGAAGGAAGATGAGATCCAGGAGGTAGGCTGATGTTAGTAGCTATATCTTCTTTAACCTCAGGAAATTTAAGATTGTAATTTAAATATATCATATAGTTGTGAGTAAGCATTTAAATACTGGCAGAGTATAAGAGAGATGGAATCGCACCATTTGTGAAGGCTCTAGAGAAGGAAGCTAAAAATAGTCAAGATCAGAGATGCTGGTGGCAGGAAACTTGAAACACAAAGACAAATTTCACTGTCATGAACTAAAAATAATTCTCACCTGATATGTTCCTGTTGGTTTTGCTATAATAGATGTTCTGTCTCCAAAGATGGTACAACAGGTACCATCCTCACAGTTTGTTATAACAGTAGCAAACTCAGGATTCTCTACTTGCACACATTTCACCTTCCTTACGGTGGCTTCTGAGGGTTGATCTAAGAATCATTACAGAAAAAGAAGACAGGAGCACATAAACCATGGAAAGGTCTTTTGCTTTTTCTCTCATAGAGGTAGATCTTTATCTCCTCGGTTAAAGAGCCTCATAAACTTCACAGCATCTTTATTCTGCAGTTTTATGTTATGTAAACAACATGTAACCCTCGAATTTCTGGACCGTTGACTCAATGTAGGGAAATCCAACAGCAAAAAATGTCTGTAACAATCTGTGGCTGGCTTGCAGAGTAGACTCCAATTTATCATATACAGTAATGATCTGGATATTTGCAACATACAATTTGTAGCACTGAAATTATTTATGTATGTAATAAAAGCTCCAGGGTGCAAAGAAACACAGATCTTGGAAAAAACCTCAAGCCAGTATATTAATGTAGCCATTGCCTTCCCATTGAACAGACAGTCCAGATCAAGGTGACTGTTTTGATTTTCAAAATCCCACAGATGTTCCTGAATATTTCTTGTGAAGTGAATAACTACCTTTTCCTACAAAACCAGAACCTGTGTTGGAACACAGTCCAGACAACCACACAGTAAACACACGCTTCATGTTAATTTCAGAAGACAGGACTTGCCCAGCAACTGAACCAAGCATACAGAATACACTGCCAAGCAGAAGAAACACAGACAACCATTAGCCCTCACTCATTTCAGGCAAATATAAGTTTCATTTCTGTAGGTGTGGAATTTTCCATAGCTATATTTAATCAAATTTTCACTACCTCCATGGCTTCTCTGGGGAATATGAGGATGCCCTGGTCCTTACACACTTTTTCAGTTAAGACTTAAAATATTTTGCTTCCTAATATTAGGGTAGGTGAAGAAAGGGCAATGAACAATCTAAGTGTGTACGTGGAAAGAGGAACACTGCTTGTTTGCTACAATGTAGCAAGCAAATTTTAGCACTGAATCCTGAGGAGAAAAAGGCCAAGGAGACAAACTAGCATTAATGGATTTGTTATATAGACTACAGGTGTGAACATTCTTTAATATATACCTTGACAATCATCTGCTTCACAAGGTACAGCAGAGATAAGTGCTCCCCTTTTGATGCTACCTGTTTCCTTGCTATGTTCAGGTACGAAAAGTTCTTCACAGTTTTGATAAAAAGTTGTGATCCTAGTACCATCAGCATGATCTACGACTCTGCTACCATCCAGCTTCTCAACAATTATCACTTTATCATCTCGTACAGTCATAACCTGAAAGAATGAAGGAAAACTCATTTATGTTAGCACTGTGATACTTGTAATGGAAACAACAGTAATAGAATCATATAATTGTTTTGGTTGGAAAAGACCTTTAAGATCATTAAGTCCAACCCCTAACCTAACACTTCCAGGCCCACCACTTAAACGTGGTGCTTAGGGACAGGGTTAAGTGTCTTTTACATACCTACAGGGATAACAACTCAATCACTCCTCTGGGCAGCCTGTTCCAATGCTTGGTAAACCTTTTGGTGAAGAAATTTTTTCTAATATCCAATCTAAACCTCCCCTAGTGCCACTTGAGGCCATTTCCTCTTGTCCTATCACTTGGTACTTGGGAGAAGAGACCAACACCCACCTGGCTACAACCTCCTTTCAGGGAGCTGTAGAGAGTGGCATACAGGTCATTATGTACTGAAGCTCTAACAAAGCTAGTCTACTGAAGCTTTATATACTTCAGAGAAGAAGGAATCACATTTTATTCAGAATCTAAAGCTTTTGTGTTAGTAACAGTGTAATAACCTGTAGGATGTGTTCAAAGAACAAATCCAACTCACATGATGGCAGTCTTGTCTCTTAGCTTAGTAGACAGTGTTATAATAACATAAAAATAGTAATACCGTTCCATCGGCTGGGTCAGTTGCCTGGAAAAAAAGATTGGCTTCAGATCCATTCTCTTTGCTCCCTCAGTGCCCACTTGAATCCCTGATGGAGTTGTTGTTATCCAGGTTCCTGCTTGGTTCTCCTTAGGTTGCTCAGAATTAACTAGATCTTGAACAGTATTTTCAAACAACTCATCCTTGGTTGGGTGTGATATACTATTTCTGTTACTGTCTTTTCCTGCAGAAACAAAAAATTCTGTGTTGCACTCCATATTCTCTAAGATAAAAGACAAAAATCGATGAAGTGCTGAGTTCCTGTGAATATTGGTTTTGACAGAATTGAAAGAACTATTTATCAGGCTGGAAGGAAATGACAAGTGCTGCTACTCAAAGCTGTGCCCTTGAACTAATTTTATTTAATATATTCATTAATGACAAAGAAAAAGTAAACAGCACGCTAATGACATCTGATTATGACATGACTTTGTAGTGACTAGCAATGCAGAAAAAAAAAAAAAGCATTCAAAACTGTTCCATGAGCTTGAAGATTAAAGTAACAGGAATTCAATACAGTCCATTAGAATGAAATTTAATGCAAAAAGGACCGAAACCAATTTCTCCTTCAGACAAGTTTGCAACAGTAGCATAAAAGAAAGACCTGGAGATATTATCTGTACAAAATGACTACAGGTTATCAGTGCAAAAATAGAGTGACAAAAAGGGCAAACACAATCCCATGGTGCATCAGAAGAAAAGGGATGGAGATTCAATTATGAAAGGTAATAGAGAGATCTTATCAAGAGTGTGATAGAGAACTCTAGTCTCCCATATTCAAGAAAAGGAACTTAGACTAAGTGTATGCAAATGGCAACTGTGTGGTTCAGAGAGGAGTCTGAAAGGCTTATAGCCTTTGGAAAAAGAAAAAAGTACCCAAAAGGAGGAAACTGTTCACTATAAATTTGTCAAGACTATGCAGTGGAGAGGAAAGGTGGAAGGAAAAGATATAGTAAATAAAGAATAAGGAATAAAGGATGAACACTGGCCACAGATACAGAGACTGAAAATTTGAAGGAATATCCTCAGAATAAGGACTGGACTTGAATTGAAAGGCTGTTTTTGAGGGACTCTTCTCTTTGGCAGCAATTTTTATTCACTTACTTCTAACAATTTATAAGTTAATATGAGAAGTAATAATTATTCTTTGCACTGAAGCAGCACTAACAATGATGTTGGACTACACTCTGAAGTATGAATTAAACTTCTATTTGTTTGGGGTTTTTTTCCTAGTCAAATAAAATAATCCAGGAATGGTTATACTGGGTCAGACCACAAGTCCATACAACCAATTGATAACCACCCGTTGTAGTTGCTTTGGAATACATATAATGAGAAATAAAACCACACTAAGTTCTCTGCAAGATAAGCATTTCTCAATAGAATAAAACCCCTAATACATAAATAAGGATCTGACACTACTGTAGTTACAAGGATTTCTTTAAAGACTTTGTATTGAATAACTATGATTTAAAGACTTTGTATTGAATAACTATGATTGATGTAGTTCTTACATACCCCTTTACATGCTACAAGAAAAAGAAATCTGGAGCAGGACAGAAATTATCTGCTATGAAGATAACAAATTAGCAGGGTGAAGCAGCTGAGTACAGATAAAATAGCATTTTCACACTAGCAGAATTTTCAGACTAAAGAAATATACCCTTTATAAATTATCATCAGACCTGCTAACTTTAAGTTTGTCCAAAACGCCAGAAATGTTACCTTTCTTAGTGCTGGTGTCAGGTAAAGGCTCCACCAATTCTGGCTGCATGTTATCTGGAATTGTAGGTGGTGGTAGGACAGGGCCGGAATCAGGACTCCTACTCACTGTGCCGTCAGCAAACAGAATCTACAGAAATTAAGGACACAATAGAGATTAAAATAACTTCAATCACCAATAAAAGGTCTCAAAGGAAAGTGTTGCAAATGCAACAGTCACTAGATTACTGTGGGTGATGGGGTGAAAAAAGTACAAGATTCAACGTGAATGCAATAAATCAGGAAGCTATCTCAGAAAGAAAGGACTATTAACTGCTGCAATTCACGTATAGTTAATGTGGACTCTGTTTATTAACAAATAGACATTATAAAAGCAAACAGTAAAGATTATTCTTTGAGTAAGTTGTCAAATGTTGATTTTTTTGTTTGTTGTTTGTGTTTTTTGTAGCAGTGATAATGCATCTATATCACCATATTGATCTGTATTAATGTATTCCACATCTCAGATTGTTGTTAATTTTACCCATCCAGTCAGCTAACAAAAAGAAGTCATGGTTATTTATGTTATTATAGCTGGTTTCTGAGATAAATTGTGCATCACACTAAATTCTTCCTATGTGTGTCCCTTTGTGCGGCAGGGAGCAATCGTCCCTGAATTAATTTACAAATACAGTACAGACGCTCTAAACCACACTTCAGATGTTCAAGTCCAGGAATGTAGTTCTCAAAACCATATTTTGTAATCCTAAAGTTGCCTACAATCTTCACATGCATAAAATTTTCATCATTAAAGCTCCGATGTGCCTTGAATTCTGTTTCTGAATAAAGACAAGAGCATGGTAGTCTTGACACGGCTGCGTAACTCACTGGTTACTTAACTCCACCTATAAATTGGACACTTCTCTATCTCAGTTGACAAGCACAAGTTCAAAGGTAACGATACAATGATACATGCAGGCTGCTTTCAAGGAATTCTACTAAACATACCTGGGTAGATCCATCCATCATGCACTTTATGACAGTTCCTTGACTGGTGATGACTCTTGACAGCTCTTGTTCTGCTTGCCTTGCCACAGATGTATATAGACGAGCATCCTTTACCTTTTGAGGATAACTCTGTCTAACCAGAATTTCCACAGTCGGCTGCCTGGCCTGTTGTTCTCTTTCAGTGTCTTCATGCTTTGTTTCTTCTTCTGTAGCCTCATGCTCCTTCCATCTATTTTCCATAACCTCCTCCTCCTTTGCTTCATCAGCTTTGGCTTCATGCTTCTCAACTTCCTCTTCCTTGTCTTCATCAGCTTTGGCATCACTTTTCTCTACAAGCTCTTTTTCATCTTCAGCAGTAGTGGCTTCACCTTTCAAACCTGAAAACAATTTGTCAATTACTTACTGCTGTGTAGTACACATTCTAAACAGTGCTAAACAACCAGCATTATGGTGTCTACTGAAGCTATGCAACTTCAGGTGAGTAAGGCTAACTCTCCTTGACTTCCTCTGTAATCCACAGAGTAAGGGACAGCCTTTTTCAGAGAAGAGTTAGGTTAGGGTTAGGGTTAGTCATTTACTCAGAAACTCTGAATTCTCCTGTGGAGGTGTCTGTCTTTCAAAATGATAAAAAAAAAAAACCGAAGATGGATTTATTATGGATGCTGAACTTTTGGAAGACTGACATTAGGTAAGAGGAATTTCCAAACTGTCCATAAAGGTGATAAAATTACAGAGTTTCACTGATTCTGAGTTTGTATAGAAACTGGAGTTAGATAGTTTGTCTACTAGAACAAATAAGGTTTTTAGATTAAATTATGGCAGTGTGTTGTGTACTAATGAATATAATAGTGGTAGCTGTGTCGAGAGACTACATGTGTCTATAACTGCTCATTTCACCTCAACAATTCAGCATTTCAACTTATGCTCCTTGCCAAACCAGGTATGCTTGAAAACCCTCAACATTCTCTTCATTCCAGATTGATCAGAGCACATTTACCCGAAACTGGCAAAATCTGCCAAGCTGGCTGCATCCAAACTAGGCTATACACAAAACTAGAAGAGACAGAGATGTGATCATCCCGCTCTACTCAGGAGTTCTCAAGCTGCACTTGGAGTATTGTGTTCAGTTCTTGTGCTCGCAATTCAAGAATGATGTGGACAGACTGGAGAGGGTCCAAAGAAAGGCCACTGAGATGACCAGAGAATCTGTCTGTGAGGAAAGACTGAAGGAGTTACAGGCTCCTCTCCTGGACAGGGGAACCTCATAACAATATTTTGGTACTTAAAGGGCAGCTACAGAGAGGACAAGGAGCCACATGGAGAACACAAGGAACAATGGGTACAAGTTTCATTTCAATATAAGAAAAATATTTTACAGGGAGAACAATCATTCTCTGGAACAACCTCCCCAGGGATTTGTTAGAGACTCCATTGTTGTAGTTTTGCAAGATGCAATTTGACAGGGTGCTAGATAATCTCATCTAGGCTGTCCTTCCCACAAAGGACTGGACCAGATGATCTCCTGATGTCCCTTCCAACCTGTTCAATGTCGCTATGATTTTGATATTAAAATGAAAGTGATGTCTGAGAAGAAAAATGAAGGAAGCTTCAGCAATTCACATCTATGTGGACAAGAAAAAAACCCCACAAAGACTCAATTTATTATAAATTTTTGTTGGATCCTTGTGTACCATACTACATTTATTCATGCTATTTAATGCAAATTTCTTATTTTTTATTACTTCATATACACTAGACTTCCTGACTTGTCTGGTTTCTAAGATGTGTGCTGTTTCAACTGTTTCCAAGGAGACAAATGATTCTACTGGTTTTTATGCAACAGCTCATGCATAGGAAGTTTTGGAATTACTGCTAGCGTGTACTTGGTGTGCATGATAATTCTGGTTTATTCCTTCATATGGGCACCTCTGCAGTTGTGCTGATCTATTTTCACATCCTCAATAGCTCAAATGCAGCCTGATCTGTACAGATTTGTTATGCACAGGCATGTGCATAAGAAATTACATCTGATGGGGCTGTTTTTAAAATTGACCAGATGACAACAGTAAAATTCACATTTGTCTGCTTCAAAACCTAATGGCATGACTACAAAACTCCAAGGTTTACTGCAGTTTACAGTACGCAGAGATGAACCTCATGCTGGTTTTCAAAAACACTGGTAAATGGATTCATTGCAGAACGATCTGTCAAACACAGAAGCTTCTATGTATCAATACACCCTATCAGTCTTCAAAAAGAAATTCAACAATAAGGGCAGAAAGGTTTATTTATGATCATCTTTTTTGTTTGCACTGGATGGCATAAACCAAAGGACTTAGCTGAATTAATTCCTGTTTGAATCTGATAATATATTTTAGAAAAGCAACAATACCTGTTTGTAAAATATCCAGTAGCAGAGAGTTCATCACAGCCTGGGTTAGTTTTGTTAATCATTCTTACCACTAAAACAATAGTTTAACTTAAATCAATTATAAAGTACTGTTTTTCAGTTTCAACCCCCCTAAAATTTCTAATATCTTTGTACATTTGATTTTAAAGGAAGTGCAGATATAGGTAATATAACAATCTTCCTGTTATCACTCAAGTTTCCTAAATATATATGCATTTATTAATTCAATTTGCTAATTTTTCTTTAGTATTCCAATATACATACACATTCAACTGATTCTTCAACATGACTACAAAGTGCTTTTCAGGGTTACTGCTTCCGACCCCCAATTTATTATGACTAACAGCTTGCAATTCTAGATTTTACATCTGTTTGAATTAAAACACATTATTTATATTGCAAATACTATTAAATAGACCCTTAGCAATCTGAGGCATTAAAAAGTCATAATGCTGCATCTAAACCCATCAAGGATGAAATAATTTTCTTCTAATTTCTTTACAAAATCCTTACTTTTCAGAGGCTCTGAAAACTAACCTCCAAAAGTTTCACCAAGGAAAGTTAATACTAGTCCACTGGGACATGAGACATTCAAACTTGGGAAAGCAAGAGCATCCAATATCACTTGTGTTTGGGAAGCCAATTCTTCCATTTCCACCTACAAAATGAAACATGAATTAGTTTTAAAAGAATTAAGAAAAAAAAAAAAAGACTATAACGACAGTTGTAACAAAGCATTAAAAAAAAAAGTTCTTCCTACCACTCATTTTAAACATTTAAAAATTATACGGATTCTGAAACAGAAACATTATTTTCTTTGATTATGCTATCTTCTTTTATTTCTCTTTATCAACCCTTGAAGAAAACTCTGCCTAACTATTCATTTTGCTGAGTCATCATGCTACCTTCACAGAATCACAACATCACAGAATGTTAGGTGTTGGAAAGATTATATAGACCAACCCCCCTGCCAGAACAGGATCACTTAGATTAGGTCACAACCTTGTTCACAGTGTCAGGATGACAAAAATGTATAATGTGAAGCAGAACCATTTGAAAAAGGTACATCAGCTATTTTACTTATAATCATTAAAAGAACACAAAGACAAGTAAAGCAGTGCTTCCAGTCTGCTGCAAATACAGCCTCAAGTTGAGAAAGGGACATGAAGGAACGCTTGACAAAGCTTGCAATCCTGTTTGCACTGGTCTGTAGTGGAAACTGTTCTGATTACTGAAAAAGATGATGACCTAAGAAGTGTCAGATGACCCTGGAACATTTAGAAAAAAATACAGTGGACCCTTTGATGTCATCCTTCAACCTATGTGACAATGAACTATGCCAGCAGCGGCAGATGAAAAGTTTTCGGTTGCAGACACAGGTACCAAAGAGAAACAGGGCTGGTATTAACCCATATTTTTTATTTTGAGGAATGGAAATATGGGGAAAAGTAGGGGAAATTCGGCAGATGTTTTGCTAACTGTTTTCCAACATAAACAATGCTGTACATTTTATGGTTACTTTACACAGTATTACTGGGTAATTAAGGCTACCCTAAGATCGTAGTCACAGGATCATGAGGTAGAATCACAGAACCCTTAGTTGCCATTTACTCTTGGTCTAATGGTAAAAAAAAAAATAAATCATCTAGTATACCTATATTGTTAAGAGAAAACCATTGACCTATTCTACGTATTTTCAGGACTGAAGGTTTCCTAGCAAGTTATTCCAGTGCTTTACCTTGATTAACCTTACTGACATTTTTTCTATCAGTTAGCCTGAATGTCTCTAGCTGAAAATTAGTTAACTTCTGATTATTTCACTTGATTATATAGTCTGGCGTAAGAGATGATGGCGTCCCTTTACCTCCTTACAGAAGGCTATTCTGTCTCTCAGGTCTGGATCAGAGAAGGCCAAACCAAGTCTTTTAATCTTGGTGCTTTTCTTAGAACTCTCTATTGTGGCATATATTTTTCTTACAGTGTCCATAAATGGACACAGTATTTCAACTGAGGCCCTTCCAGCTCTGAATGGAAAACAGCTACATATTTAGCAGGCTACACTCCTGTTTATTCACCTCAATGTGGTCTTTGCCCTTCTCACAGCAAGATGGCATTGTTGACTTCTGTATAGTTTGTTATCCACTGAAACTCTCAGACCTTTCTCTGTAGAACTGTTACTGAGAACTGTTACCCATTCTGTCTATATACATACACTATTTGTTTGTAATTGTAGAGCCTAGCACTTATTTTTACCAAATTGCATCCTATTTTCCAGATTGTGTCCATGTAAATTGGTCAAGTTCACTTCAGATTCTATTCCTGTCCTCCCAAATACTTGCAGATTTATACACAGACATACAGTTTTGTGCTGTATGCACTAGTATCACAGAACCATAGAATGTTTTAGGTTGGAAGGGACCTTTAAAGGTCATCTGGTCCAACTCCCCTGCAGTAAGGAGGGACATCTTCACTAGATCAGGTTGTTGAAAGCCCCATCAAACCTGACTTTGAATGTCTCCAGGGATGGGGCCTCCACTACCTCTCTGGGCAACCCGTTCCAGTGACCTACCACCCTCATAGTGAAGAACTTTTTCCTAATATCCAACCTAAATCTCCCCTTTTCTAGTTTAAAACCATTCCACCTCGTCCTATTGCTACATGCCCTTGTGAACAGTTCTTCCCCAGATTTCTTATAGGTACCTTTCAGGTATTGGAAAGCCACTATAATACAAGAATGTAAGGTCCCCCTGGAGTCTTCTTTTATCTAGGCTGAAAAACTCCAACTCACTCAGCCTGCCTTCATAGGATAGGTGCTCCGTTCCTTTGATCATTTTTGTGGTGCTCCTCTGGATGTGCTCCAACAGGTCAGCAACAACTCCGGCCTTGAGACCGCTGCTGTTTGCTCTGTCGGGCCTGCAGAGAGCTTCTGGCTGCTGCCTGCAGAAGCCACCCCTGCAGGCCCCTCCTCCACCAGAACCCAGCCACGCAAAACCACAACAGCTACATTTAACAAACACATATCTAGAAATGCTTCTCTTCTGTAACTTGAAAGGGATAGCTTTTTTATCATAACTACCAATAAATAATTTTACCAGACAGTATATTTTAGAACACTAGTGTTACATGAAACTTTTTATGGATTACATTGGTTTGTGTTCTGATTATGCCAATACGCAGGACTGTTCTTTCCTAAACTGAAAGTGGTAACTAAATTGGTTCTCAATACTGTTCATGTTAATTTCTGTCCTTTTCTCAGTATGTTTTATATTTTAAGACTCCACACCACCCTGGGCAGCCTATGCCAGTGCTCTGTCACCTCTCTTCCACCATCCTGAAAGCATCTTCTCACATATTTATTTGAGAATTTTTTATGTAACTCATATTCTGGCTGATCTGTGAGATGAAACAAACTTCCTGTGGTTGTCTACAATAGAATCATAGAGTCGTTTTGGTTGGAAAAGACCTTTGAACATGAAGTCCATCCCTTAACCTAGCACTGCCAAGTCCACTGCTAACACGTCCTTAAGCACCACATTTATGCATGTTTTAAATACCTCAAGGGATGGAGAGTCAACCACTTCCCTGGGTAATGCTTGGTAACCCTTTTGCTGGATAATTTTTTCGTAATATAATATTCTGCCAATATTTACCTAATCCAATATTCCGACAATAGTTAGTTAATGACCTGAGATAATCTAGATAGTAATTTTGCAGAGGGGAACTGTCACCCCCTTTTGAACTGATATGGTGTCCCCCACTCACACTTTTTAATGCCAAAAAGATTCTCATACAGCTCTGTGGAAGATGGTCAAGATTAAATGCTGTGTATTTCTGATGTACACGGTCCTGTAATTCCTGTATCACTCTGCTAAGTATCCCATAGTGGAAATTCAGAATCTGCTTTTGAAATCTCATCCATCCTTTCCCCTGTGTCAGAAGCACTTCAGACACAGACAAAAGTAACTTCCTCAAGTTGCTGGTCCCCCACTTGTGATCAGCTGGAAAGACCAAATTCCAGAAGGAGCTTTTGTAAAACGGTCTCAAATAATTTACCAGTTGTTTAGACTTTCCAACACAGGCTTCGGAAAACAGAGAGAAGTTCTCCTACTTGGTTTAACTAAAAATTAATTTCCAGAGCAGTTCTAGTCACTGAGGTTAATAATATAACAGGTATAACTGTAAAGTCAAAATTGACAGAAATATGTGTATCGTGGAGAACATGCTGCTCTTCACCATGTTAAGGCTGGCTTCATTGACTGCTGCAATGTGTACTTCTGCAAACAACTGGGAAGACTGAAACGTATCCTTAAAAGCACCAATAATGGTTAGGAATTTGTTAAGGCACAGTTCAAAGCCCTCTGAGAAGAGTATGTGTTTCTATTATATACGTTCATGTATATGAATTTTTGTTCATTTGCTTTCTGTGTTCACTGGATGATATCTGTTCTCTCACCTTTCCTTCTTCTTGCTTTACCAGGTCATCAGGTGGTGGAGGGCCTATTTTGCTATGGCTTCCTTTTTTAGATGGCAGAGATTTTCCTGATTTTTGTTTGATAGACTTATCTTTTTTTCCTGAAGCTGATGTAACGGGAGAAATTACGGTTGGAGTATGAACAGAAGGGATGTTCAGAATTCTTTCTAAGACAGGATCTGTTTCATCATCTAAGGAAAGCAAAAGCAGTATTTTTAATGCAATTAAGTTTCATAAATATGGATGGCCACACTTTATTTTTTAACAAGAATCTGTACACTAAAGTTTACCTTTGAAATAATAACTTTGAGGGGGAGGGGAAGCAGAGTTTATTATTTCAGATAGAGAGACTGAATATATGAATTATTTAGAAAATCTCTCTATCTCTCTATAGACTGACTCATCAGCCTAAAAGCCATCTTACAACTATTATTTCTCACAGTTCATCACTTTCCTCTCAAAAATACAATTTTAAAAAAATTCTCTTCTACCTCCAGAATACTTAGATAGGTGGAGACATTTTGACTTCAAAAATGCTTTTCTTTTCAAAATGACATTTTATTTCTCCTTCTTCCAATGAAAAAAGTTATTTAATGTGAAAACTGAAAAATCAGGCAAAGAAAAGTTAAATAGCTCATTGACTAATTGCAAGCCAAATCACATTCAAAAAAGGAAAGAATTGCATCTGCTAATACATTATGCTAATAAAAACATTCTGGTCTGAGATCATATATTTTCTGCAATGCAGATGAAGTGTTAGTATATTTTTGGCTGAAAAGATAAAAGGTAAGCCTAAGTGCTACTACGTCCATTGTTTCCAGACAGGTTTTGTCATAGATGGTTTTAGCTCTGCAGGTAAGAAAATGCAGAAGCCACCTTAAAAATAAAGTTCTCAACTACTAGAAAGATTGTCCATACAGTCATTTACTTTATGGATGATTCTGGGTTTACAGAAACTGCAAAGGTGAACCAAAAGTTAAGAATCCAAGTCTAAAAGAAGCTATTAGATCATATGGTGATAAAGTCCTATTTAGGACTCCATGGAAAACAAGCCTTCCATCTCATTTTTTAAGCCTTCACTCTCAGTTTTTTGTCTTGGTGCCAGCAATAGGGAAATGCACAGATATCTGAGTATGTCCATGACCTTTAGCCTGAAAGGGAAATTTCAATAACCACAAAGATTTCTGAAATCTCCATTTTCATTTGCAGATGCATACCTGATAAATGAGAATCACATGCTTTCTTAGGTGGCTTTGCTTTCATGTACTGAAATTTATGCTGTGTAGCTTTTACAGCTTATTTGGAGTCTGAGAAAAGGTGAACAGATCTGTTTTATTTGTGATATGGTAGAGACAAATTCTCAGCTAATTATATATGATAGGAAATTTAAAAATTCTACATGGGGTCCATTCTGGTACAAATTTATGAGACAGCATGGCTATAGAATAAAAAAGTAATACTACCCATCTCCAAGGGGATAGCGAGAAGAAACAGGTTACCAATAAACTTTGATAGAGCTGGTGCTCCATGGAGATGTAGGATAGCCAAAATGAAGGATTCTGAGGCAACTGCCCAATAAAATCATTAGTGAATGTAATCCATCTTGTGAATCATGTGAACACTGCAAACTAGGTATAAGCAAGTTCTTATATATAGTGAGGAGTTCTATCCTTCACAGCTACCCATGCTGTGGAGCATGCTCAGTTTCAGATGGCACTACTTTGCAGATGTTTTTAAATCTGCTGAATTTAGGAATAGAAGCAATAATAGGCTCTTGACCCCTAAGGAAATTTCACCTACCCTTGCATTGCCCTAAAAAAATGACAATATATTATCTGAGGGTAACAGTGAAAAAAGAGTAGATTATTGAGACTAAGGGAAAATGTCTTTAGAAATCTTGAGAGATGTTAAATTCCAGAGGATTGTCAGATAAAGGAAGGTTTCCTTCCTCCTGCACACACATACAGAACTCCAACACTTGGAATTGTACTTTCATGATTTCATCAAGGCAGAAAGAGCAAGTGCCAGAGCAAACATTCTGTTATAACACCCAGAGGCAAAAGCCTCATAGGTGCTCAAGTAGTGCCAGATTCACAGTGAAGTCTACTTATCAAGTGGTCTGAAGTTTGATTTTGGTCATGCTAGAGAAAACATCTATTATCTCAAAGCTTAAATTAATGCTAATTTTTAACCAAGAAATTAAAACATACATAAAGCTGGAAAACAACCTGAGTGAGGCCTTTTGTCATCTTAGGGAAGAGTTAAAATGAAAAAACCATAAAAATGAGAAAAGCAATAAGCAAAATAATGTGGAAAATGAGAATCACAGAGGTTTCAGAAAATTATTGCAGTAATGCAAAGAAAATGAGTAATCTGCAGCAAAATGAACCAAGCAGTGGAGAGAAATGGCAGGTTATATAGCATAGCATATAAAATTATGGATGGATGGCGTACGAGAATGGCCAAAGCCTGAATATTTCTAGTTAGAATTTTTCTGAGCACTTATGATACAAACGTCACAAGGGGAATTAGCCATAAATAAGTGATTATGAAAAAACTGCAAACAAAGAATGCCAGTCAGTAGTGCTGCACTAAATTCAACGTGGCAAGCGTTATTCCAATGTGGAATAGGATGTGAAAAAGCCTGGAAATCACAGCTGACATATAGGTGTTTAATTACAGATGTCTCTCATGCCAAGTTTTCACAGTCCACTACATTGTGGATGCTCTCTTGTTCCAAGTTTAAAAAGTCCTTTTTTAGTAATTCATTTGTAAAATATAGTTGAATTTGAATAATAATACTGAGTGTATAGTTGAATGGTTTACCACAGTCCACACAAAGATGCATTCAATTAAATGTTTTCATATTTTAAGAGCTGAAAAATGCTGGGATTATCTTCTGATCAGAGAAGGGTTTCACTTTTATCCATATGATGGTTTCAGTGGCCTTTTAAATGTAATGGAAACAAAAAGCTCTTAGTAAAAGCAGACACTATTTTCACTGTGGTTTTGTGAAGTGATTGCTTCCAGTTGGTGAATACATTTATTTGAAAGGCGGAGAGAAATCCCTCGCTATGTCTGCACAACTGTAACCTGAAGTCCAACTCTTAATATAAAGTAGAAGTTCCATAATCACCTATATAAATTTACAAAAATATTATTTCTTGGAAAACCAAGAAGACTCCTCAGTAAATCACATTTTCTTTGGCTCCTATTAATTGGCTGATTTTGCTGGGCTACTTAATAACAATACTTGCAAGCTTTCCCCCTGCACTCTTCTGTTTTCACAGTAAGTAAAAAGGCATGGAGACCTTCCTCCATTTTGAAATTTGAATCATAGAATATTCTTGACAATGTAATCTCATCTCATGCCTTGCTGAAAATTCCCCACTGTGTAGTAACAGCTGCTGAGAAAGACAGAATTGCATGCAACAAATTATTGGGTTAAGAAGTATATGAAAGGGAAAAAAAAAGAAAAAAGAAAAAAAACCTCCCTGAATTCCCCCTATGGTTCTCAAATATCCTCTTCTATTTGCTTACTTTACCTGCTGTCTTCCCTGTAGGTCCATAATAGCTCAGGGACAGCTGGATTCCATTTTCCAAAGTGGCTGAAAAAGATCCAAACTTGCTCACAGCTTTCTTTTGATTTTTCAATTGTCCTTAAACAAAAAAAAAGAAACAAATTTTAAAGATAGCAACAGATACGAGAACCACCTGACCTGCAAACCAATATCTGGTGTGATCAGTGGCACCTCAACGTGGATGACTAGACTGTAAGATAAATTAAGATAGGATTAGGAAAATTTTAGCATTCCACTTACAGGGTTTTATATAATAATCCATTTTGTGTAATAAAGCTGTGATTTTTCATGTGGAAATCGCAGTCTAATTAGTTAGGTTAAGGTTAAGGCAAGCACCTAACACCTAGTCATGTTCCAATTCCTTCATCAAGAAGGCACAGCTCCTGAGATCTTGTGGGCTGCTGCTTACTGTCTGTCATGGCAATGTTCATTGCTGACCACCTGCAGGATGTGGTTTTGCCATTTGGACTGGATTAAAAGCTTACCATTGTAGCATTCAGCCACTGCCAAGTATCAGATGGATCAATTCTTCTCTTCCCTACTGCCTTCTTGCAAGGTACTCCTGTTTACACAGGAGGAAAGCCTCTCGCTCATGACAACCAAATACAACTTGCCCCAGATGTTAGCACTGGTGATTGAAAGTAACATTTGGCAGAGCCCCGAATGATACAGAACTTGTTTCAGAAAGTAGTGCTTTGTGAAAGCAATTCCACAGTGCTTTGGGCAAATGTACACAAATATTGGTGTACAAGCCAGTGTAACAGACTGCTTTCCTTCTAGGAAACTCTCTCAACCGGGTTCAGAACACATTACGATTCAAAGCTTTCCAAGTGTTAGCAACATGTCAACTAGATGTAGAAGTTTCTGAACAACAGAAAGATCTGATTAGACAGCAAAGGTCTTGAAGAGGCATTAATGCTATGGTCATTTGACTCAGAAAAGAGGGTCCAGTTCAAAGGGGGTAATCTTCCCTTTCAAGGGCAGGCATTTATTCTTATCATAACGGACATGATTCAGTGTGCATCTTCTTAGGCTTTCCTATGCCACGTTAGGATCTGAAGGATTCCTCTACTAAAGAAGAAAACTCTACTTCAAGACTGATGACTGTTTTCATTGATTTCCTTGCTTTGGAAAAGATACTGGTTTGCACCTGTTGACCTATACTGTGCTTTTACATCTTGTTAAGATCTCTCTACATAGTGCCTAAGTTGGCCAGCTGGATTCCTACTTCTATTTACAGAACACTGATCTTATTTGCCATCTACTGTTGGTAAGAATTTATTTTCTGTTAGTTGTTAAAGTTTGCATCCAAATATTAAAAAAGTCAAACTCTTAATTCTCTATATCAGTGATATCAGACCACTAACCTGGTCTAATTTTCTGTTCTTCATTAATTTCTTGCACTTCGGTTTCTTTTAGGTTTTTCTTGGGGTCTGTGATATGAATGAAGAAATTGTGGTTGTCTTTTATCACTTTCATCTTTACCAAAGTTGGACCTACGAAGCAACAGAATATCAGTATTTCTCCCACCAGGCTTCAGAACTGCCCTGCACCCAAAAACCCTATAAAGCACACAAAAAATGAAAATTGCTCAGAAGTGGACTGAATAGCTTAGTAGTAGACCAAGACAATAACATTAAGGTTAGATGAGTTTGTAATAAATGATCAAAAACTTCCTGGTGATTAGATCTGAGAGGCTGCAGAATAATAGTAACCCTGTTGCTTAGATATATTGCATTTGACTGTACAAATTTTTGGAACATGCATTCTTGGAATACCATACATTGGTTGCTATGAAAGAGATAAATATGAAATTATTTTTCTCTGTTTCTAATTTTCTGGTACTTCATTTATCTATCAATTGTTAACATACTGGAGGAAAATGTAAACATTAGTAGTGATAGAGGCTAAATAGGGAATTACATGGTACTCTCACAATGTCTTTAACTGAGTTTCTACTACTAAAACATTTATGAAGTAAGAAACTATGATATCAGTTAGTAACTGAGTCAAAACAAAGTATACAGAATTAGACAATTACCTTTCACAAACTCTATCTTCTCTACTTGAATCTGTCCTCCATCAGAAGGGAAAAGATATTGATTGGTTCCTGATACCTGAATGACATCCTCCCCTGTATTATAGCCAATAAACTGGAAAACCAAGTTTTAGATTATGTGTAGTAAGAAAGGCAGAGGCCATGAAACAGGACAAATAAAGGACAAATCCTCAGGACCCCACTGTTCTGATCAACTTTTTTTTTTTTGCTTAGGTATTTAACTACTCTAAACAACTTTAGCAAATACATAGTATGTTAATCTCATATTAAATAATTTCTCAGTTTTTAATTGAAGTAAATTGTTACACATGAGAACAGAATCTGGAGCTGTCATGGAAACCAGAGAGTAGCAAGTAGACCAGAGACTTAACATATAAAGGAAAGGAAAATCCTGTCCAAGTGCAATGCTGTGGGATCAGATAAAGGGCAGGTAAAGGTTTAGCTTTCCACCCTCTCAATTTTGGAGTTCAGACACTGTAAATCTGATTCTTAGATTGTTGTGTTTTCCAAAGAGGCATAAATTGGCAAAAATCAGGTGAGCGTACAACTAAGTTCAAACTGAAATGTTACACATCTCTGAGCCTGAAGTCTGTACTCAGGCAAGTTTAAAGTAAAATATATTGACCTACACAAGTTTTGGATGTAAGGCTTGGACTCTCCAAATACAAAACAGTGCAAACTGCCTAAAAACTGTTTGGACACAACTGCTGACGAGTTCCCTGTGTAAGAAATAACCCTTTGTTAGTATAAAAGGCACAATAGCTTGTATTAGGGCACTCCAAGACCATGAATTCTGAAGCAGGAAATTTAAGAAACGGTGAACTCCTTTTACATGATGTCCAATGTAGACAGCCAAAACTTCAGCTAGGTTTAGCAGTCCCTAAATATGGGAGTTGGAACAGGTCTTTTTTTCCCTATTCTCTCCCATGAAAATGACGTTTTAGGCAAAATCCATCCCACAAATATATTTTCTATGGGCACAAAAACATGATCGACTTATCTTTATGTTCATATGATATACACTAAAAACATCCAAGTTTATGAAATAGTTTTGTGTAGGATGATCTTACACATCAGAAACTGCTTTCCAAAACTTTTAGGAAAGGATCTGCTACTAAAATGAAGACATTTAATGAGACCTAGTTAGGCTTAATTTACCCTGAACTCCAATTTCACAGTGGATAATAGCTTTGCTATATTCTTGACTCTCTATGAATAGTTAGCACTTTCCTTACATGATGCAATAAAGTGACTCCTTACTTTATAAACTTTTTCAGAATGTATTTCTGAGATGCTGGGCTCCTCCTTGAGTTCAGGGGCTTTTGCTGGCTCATCTTTAAACTTCTCTTTGGAAGATTGCTTGTTGGTCTCTTTACTTTCTTTGTGTATTATTATCTCCTGTGCTTTCTTTTTGCCTTCAGAATTTTGTTTTTTTCCTTTATTTTTTTCCTTAAGTTGTTCTTCCTCTAGTAATCTCTCCCGCTCCTGCTTCCAAGCCTACATCAAGTATTAGAAATTCAAATTACTGTAGTTCTCTTTGTACTACAAGTTATTTCATATGTTCATGCTGAAAAGAGTACAAGAGAATAAACTCAAAGGAACCAATCTTTAAGTCTCTCATGTTTTCCAAAAGTGCCTACAATTTTACAATATTACATGCTGTATTTTGCATAAAAGTACCGACTCATTCAATACACAGGATCATTCATTCTTGACAACAGGAGACAAATCAGATGATTATTTGTATCTTACAGATTAATTTTAAAAAGAATTTTGTTATACACTTTTCTGCAATGTTTATCACCAAATCAGAATGCATCGTTTTTGTTAGTTTATTCCCAAAAAGCAAATGAGATCATTTCTTTACATTCTTTTACAGAAAGATGAATGAGCTATCAATGCCAGAATTATCGATTCGTATCAGGAAGACACCCAAGATTTTCCAGAATATTTAGGGCTCTGCAGCATTTTATATTCTAGGCACACCAAAGCACAAACATTTCTGTGGAAGAAATGGTAAGTACTCACAGTTTCAAGTTAGGCATTTGCCTAACCTGAACCACGGCAGCTCAAGTTGAAAACCCAAGAATTAACACCATTTCTTATCCACATTCCAGTATCAGTACAGATTCCCTGTCATAGGAGAACTCAGAGGTACCATCTTTACATTCCTTAATTTCAAAGATATGTAGATAGTAAAAGTCGGGATCTGGATCTTATGTTTTCATAGCTTTATAAGCAGACAATTTCAGTGGGTAGGATATTATCCGTAACTCATTTCCTAGTACTACAATTGTGAATTGCTTTTGGAATGTCTAGCCTTACTCCAAACAGCCTTCCCATAGAAAATAATATAACTGAATCAATAAGGAATAAGTGAAAGAAAACAAAAAATACAATATACAAAAAATAGCTAAGAGCAGAAAAACTAAGAGGACTGAGTGAAGCCTATGCAGCAATGAAGGCTTACCTTCATGAGAAAGCTGTGCTATTTAGTGAATTTTAGAAACACATGTATTTTTGCCTCACCTTCAGAGAACCTTCTCTGATAAAAGCACTTTTTCCATTGTTGGACTGAGATTCTGCAATGGTCTTCATTATATTGTCAGGTCCTGATATTCTGCCTTTGAGAAATGAAAAGGGAATCAATGAAGTTATAAATATATTAAAAATTAATACAAATTTAAAAAATGGAAAAATAAAATAGGTGCAAATAAATTAAAAATATATATTTGAAAATTTTAAATATTTTTAAAGATAAAATAGAAAGTCTTTTCAGGTTAGAAGACACTTATCTGATTAGTATTACTTGATAGTCATAACTGGGGACCAAATATACTACATATTAATGCATTAAAAGACTGACACTCTGCTTCTTGGTGTTGAATGCTTTGCTCCTGCAACACGTTGTTTGTTTGTTTGTTTGTTTTAAATGTAGGTGAGCAATGCTGAATAAATAATAAGTGGTATTTATTTTTGCTACTAAGCTGTTCCAGAATTAATTCCCAGTGCTTTAACACCAGAACAAGCTCAATAACAGTCAGATATTACAAACTTTCAAGACAAAAAAGTGAATAAACACTGTCTGAACCTTCAAGCCTTCACTAAAGAACCATCCTATCTCTTGTTTACTAGAAGGGCTAAGGGTATTTATCTATGTGTGTGGTTTTATATCATGCTTGTATACCCAATATTTACCTACAGAAAAGATAACTTAAAGTACAGTATCAGAAACTTCCAATTAATTGACTGTGTATTAAAAAGTAAAAATTGCAGTGTGGGTTACAACAGTGCCAGTGAAATTGAAATCACCTAAAGACACTGTTGCTCATCTGCACTTGCCAGGTAGGGGTGATTATTTTCCTTCAGCAAATGAGCTTCTCTATGAATTATACCTGTCATGAGTCACAAGATGGGCAAGTCTCAATCTAGCTCCTGTGACAACTAGATAGGTACAAATTATGATTTAGAAGTCATAACTGTCCTTTTAGTTCCAAACTATAATCAGACATTTTAATAGGGTTAAGTTTTGTAAATGCTAACTGCTAGTACCAGAAGGTTTCAAGGTACATTCTCAAAGAAGGTGAACAAACAAAAAGGCTAAATGTCAACAAATCATTGTTAATACCATTTAAATACACAAATAGACAGTTTGGACAAAAGCTCACTTTTGTCAAAAGGGGTTTTCAAATTTTGCTGCTGCTCAGTAGTTATTGTATGAACTGCTTACAATTTTCACTATCCAAACATTGCTTGCAATTAAAGACTTCTCTGCAGTCTCACTGATTCCAATTTCCAGTTTTAGCTTCTAGCCCAAAGCTTCTAATTTCCAGCTTACATCCTGCCCTTTTAAAAAGGGATTTTTCTGAGCCGTGTTGCCAGCTTTAACTGCTGCTCATCTCTTCAGATGTTCAGTCATCTAAATAGATATTCATATTTGCATGTGATCCTTAGAGTAATTCCCTTAAACAAACACAGCTATCATACATGCAAACTTACATTAAAGGTTTCAGTTTTCAGAACAGAGGATGATGTAAAATATTTAAATATGTATATTTAATGAATTTCAAAACATATTTATATCTATATAGATGACAAAGCAAGGTTACACTATGAAAAAATATATTCAATTGTACTCTGAAGGGTCTCAGCACTTAACATGAAAAACCAAAAAGATGCACACTTTCACTTTTCTTAGGGAAGCCTTTTTACTGAAAGCACAGGCAAACAATTCAAAAGGCCCTTCTGCTACACCTTTTTCCAGTTCAAGAGACTCTATTTCCTGAGCCGACATCTTCTCTTGGTATTTGACTTCTTCCTCTTTCACCCAGTCTTCAATGGACTTGGCCACCAGCTCAAGGTAGTTCCTGAAAAGCACAACATTCTTCTATTTACCATAATAAAGTTTTCACTAATATGATTTCATGTCAGGCACGATCACTTGGCTTCTCAGTTTCTTATAAAAATATTATTTTATAACCTTTGACAGAAGGTTAGGGGGATGGTACTTTTGCCTGGCTTGTATTTGCTTAATACATCTTACATTTGGGATTTTGGTCCTCCTTCCTGCAGTGATATTGGAAAGTTTTCTTCCAAAGAATGCCTGTCCTCAAAGAAAATCCAGAAAGTTAGAAAACAGAGAAATTCAGTTTAAGAAGCATTGAGACTAATTCTCCTCCTCTCTGTCTTACCGCGAGGATAACTTATTTTCTTAGTTGCTCTTGATTTGTATTGTTTTTTAGAATACACTGCATTTGTTTGTTCAGCAACAGATGAGGTGTTATTTTATTTCTAGCTCTTTTTCATTGGTGTGACAAGGAAGGTGGTTGGAAATTGCCATCCAAATCCAGATTAGAGAATCAGTGCATGTAAACCTGGCATACATGAAGAATATTCACAACTAACAACTGAAGCAAGCACTGAATGACAAACTGATCCAGATTTTACAGCTGGTATCAGTAGTTGCATTGTCTCATCTCCTAAAGGTGTCTGAAATGACTGGCAAAATAGTTTATTGTGAATAACTGCTTCTAAGGTAGGATGAACCTTGGAGGTTTTATATGTAGTTACCACTCAACACCTTGCTTGGAGTATCACAATAATTCTCTAAAGTAAAATTCTTCACATGTGCAAGACTAAAAGGGGCTTTTAAAGAACGCATAGCAACCAACTGTTATGTCCTCATATGTTTTTATATTTATAAATTCAAGATGTATTCAAAAGCTCTGTACGCATTACAGTTTTCAGTTGTGAACATGTAGGTAGCACAACCAATTCTCTTCCTCATGCCAGTTTAAAAGTTCTTATTGCAGCATTACATTGTACGTCCAAGATAATTAATGTGTAGGCTATCTACACAGACTGAAGATGTTCATGTACAGTTCATGTATACAGCTTAAAGATGCACAAGTTTCTCCCAGCTTCAGCAAGGTAGACGGAACTTGCTTTGGGAAACTTGCATGGAGAAACTGTTGATCGTATACTCAGTAGGGACAAGGTGACTCTGCTTGTTTCTTAAGAAAAGCGTACAAGCTATAAAAACAAAGGTGTTGAAAACAAAAGGCAGAACCAGTCTGGAAGCTAGAGTTGCCAGTCCTGGAATAACTTGAAGATGAATATATGTTATAAATAAAAAGGAGGTTATTCGTGTGGAAAATATTTTAAAGCAATCAAACAGTCATTCAAAGTCAAAAATACACATTCTATTAATATGTATTCTGATGTCACTACTGCCAATGTCTGACTCAGAATCATTTCTCAGAAAGGATTAATCTTTTCCAGTAACTTGTGTAATATGTTTACTATGAAACAGTAAACAAATGTCATTAAGATTAACTTTGAGCAAAAGTATAGTTTTGATAATGTCTAAATTCATTTGGCTTCCTGATAGAGTGGCCGCTTTCCCTAACAAGAATTTAAATGTTTTATACACATGTATAACTGCAGGTACATGCGTCGATGCCTTTGGATCCCCTTAGCAGCACCCATTGGATTTCACACTCAGCTTCCTGCTGCTACCCTTTGAACAGCACAATTCCTGTATTTTCAGATGTTTTACATGAATTATAGGACCTGAAATCCATAAAGAAGGAGGTGTAACTGGGATCTCCATAAGCAAAAGCTACTGGAACATAAGAAATTTAATTTCTCCCTTGCATGAGAATTCGCTGTAACAGGACCCACTGTAACCAACTGAAGAGCAAGTAACAGAATTTTATGCCAGACAGCAAATATGGGAAAACCCTGCAGAGAGGATCTTTAGTCTGTAAGATGTCACAATACAGAAGTAAACAAGTAAACAGACAGACAACTCCTAACAGAGATAGTCAAGCACACCATCTGTGGTGTATTTGTAACTCTCCTGTGTGAAAGCATAACTCTTAAGTTTATCTCCCAAATTAGAATGGAAGTAGTTTTAATAAAGGGAAAATTAATAAATTGTTACTAAACACATAAGGAGACAGTTCTTTCATATAAAGGTAAAAACTAGTAATACTATTGCTTAATTAATAAGCAGGGTTTGTGTCTGTTTCTGGTGACTCAGCAGGATCTGGGAGCTAATGCAGGCAATAGTTTGAAGCACTTCAGGTATTTGAAGACTGTCTTCCACAGAAGTGTTATGTTGCTTAGAAACATACACTAGCAAATATTTATGATGCTTGTCTGGACATCTGACATGATATTTAGCAAAGCTGAATAAAGTCAGAAATTGTCCTGATTATTTTGTAAAGAAAAAGTCACAGAACAAAATGAGAACCCACAGCTCTTCAAAGACACTAAGCAGCATACATAGCAGTGATGTTGAATACTTCTATGAAACAGGAGCAAAGCATGTTAGCTTTCATGACGGTTTCTTTAGGAACTCCTTGCTGCTTTGAAACAGAACCAGATTAAATGTTTCTGAGCAAAGATGGCAAGCCCAATTTAAGCTATCTTTCATGTCTAAGACTTGTTTCTAGTGTATGTGGAAGAGTAAGAAGGAGGAAGGATATAGCTATTCCATCCTCAACAGATCTATAACACATCTACCAGAGAACATGCTTCATTCCTCCTTTGGATGCAAAATTAGCAACTTTTGTTTTGCAGGTATCACGAGCTCTTTGTATTTTTCAACTGGCCTTGAATTGACTACTTCAGTGCCCTTTCAAGACGATGAGTCAAATTGTTCTAGGACCCCATAGGTGAAGAGTTGTTGTTTCAAGGAGAAATGCTTCTTGAGGGGGTCTGGTTCCTCACTGTCTGCTCTATAGTCAGGACAACAACAATATGCCATTGGGATGAGGTGTTAGTGTATGTAAACACCAAGTGACATGTTAGAGGTACTAGGGTATGTGATCTGGTCTACAGTGTCTGTTGCAGAAGGGTGTATGTGTCCTTTAGGTCCCACTGAATATGTGTCAGCCCTGTGCAGCTTTCTTTGAGCACACCATCTGCCACTGTCTTTTGGACAAGAATTTTTGTTGTTGCAACATCAAAAAAAGACTAACCAGACATTTATTGGATTTGCCTAACAACAACAAAACAGAGAGTATTTTCTCCAAGAAACTTTGTGTTTCTGCTAGTAAATCTCATGGCTCTGGTCTGAGTCACTGCTAATCACAATAGCCTCTTTTCATGGCAAATAATTTAAGTAGAAGTGCCTGAAAGAGCTGAGATGGACTCATACAGTGTTCCTTGACTGAGACCAAAAATATGAAATACAAAATATGTCTTCAGGAAGGTATACAAAAGGTGTGGTTTCTTTAGTCTCTTCAGCCAAGTGACAGGTGATAGGACAAGAGGAAATGGTCTTAAACTGTGCCAGGGCAGGTTCAGATCAGATGTTAGGAAAAAGTTCTTCACTGAAAGAATTGTCAGGGCCTGGAACAGGCTGCCCAGGGAGGTGGATGTGTTTAAAAGACGGGTAGATGAGGTACTTAGAGATATGGTTTAGTAGAGGATGGGTATGGTTGGCCTCGATGATCTTAAAGGTCTTTTCCAACCTAGTGATTCTGTGATTATATATTTTTATAGGAGTCACATACAATTACTGCATGGTTGTCTTCACTTGGAAAAGCTTTGTCTCAAAATAATTCTTTTGATACAGCACTGTTTTCCACCAATATGACTTGCTTTCTTATAAGTGTATCATCATGTTATCTTTTCATTTCAAAGCTTTGCCATGCAGGCTTTAATTGAAAATTACAGTGAAAGAGATATGAAAGATAGAATTGATTACCTGAATCCAACATTAGAGTGCAATGCAATATCCCAAGTCTCTTGGCACAAACGATGGTGATTCATGGGATTGTGAAGAACCATTAGCAAAGAATTATCTAGAGTATGATAAAACGAATCAATGCATCTATATTCTTGGGATGCAGTGTGAAGAACCTGAAAAAGAAAGAAATAAAGGAACATCCATCCTGCAGACAGTAGCATATATACAGATGCTGCACAGCACAGTTTTTAGCAAAAGGTGCTTCTGAACTTCACTCTCCTACAGATGTATGCAAAGCATCTGTATTCCAGGAATTTGGTGTTAGGGAAAGTGGAAACTGAAACTCCAATGCTATTCATATTGAGAATATGCACTGCCTTCTGAGAATGACCATGAATTTAAAAGTTCTGCTAAGTAATAAACAAATAAATTTAAATACTAAATAAATACACTGAAATAAACTTAAATAGTAAAGAGAAGTAGAACTATCATATACTAGGTAAAAAGAAAGCAAATATACTTTTTTTAAGCTCAATGAAGTTTATTTGGTATTCGATTTGCTACACTATGGCCTACACATCTCTGAGGCTTACTGTATTCTATATTACTCTGCTCTGATTTGTACTCCCCCATCATTTTAAACGTTTAAACTGTCTACCAGCTGAAATTAATTTTCTAGTTATAACTAGAAAAAAGACGAGTATTTTTACCGAACTATGCAACTGAAGTAAAACTGACAGAATTTCATATCCACACATACTCTCTTGAAACATGAAAACCTTGATATCAGTTGGTGTAAAAATTATGTTATGTGACATGTAGTATAAGGAATAGTTTGACAAAATGTTATTTTCTTTTGCAGTTATTTTCCATCAGTATCTTTTGACTAGATTCACTAATTAACGACACAGCCATTTATGCTGCATAAAAAGGAATTCCCCATGTACTGAAACATGTAGTCAGACTTTCAAGTGTGATGCTAAAGTGGTGCTGAAAAAGCAGTCGTTTCTTTACCCACACAGAGCATGTCACGACCAAGTAAGAACTGCAGCATATGAAGTTCAAGGCAGCACAAGAACTAATAATCCACTCCTCCCATGAGAATAACTAGCAATTGAAACAATCCATGCTTGAACTTATCTTTCACGTCTGTTACTCTGTCTTTCTGCAAGATGAGATTTAGTTTTCAGCCTCCAAGGTTTCTATAAATTAAGCTTTTAGCCTTCAAAGGGTGAAGTATCATTACAAGAAAATTTTCTATTTGCCCATAAAATACTGCAAAGTATGCTTTCACATACACTGGACTAATGAAACCCTTAACTGCCAGGGAGGATCACCACTAAGGGTAAGATAATTTTGCATTCATTACACGTTTAGTTGGAGGATTTACTACCATCTGCAATGTGGCCAAACCAGGAAATAAAAACCCATTACAAACTGAATTTCATACACAAAACTGAAAAACAGCTAAAGAACAATAGCTGTTGGTAAAATATAAACCGGATAGAACTGAGTCTGTTATCTAGCAAGAAAATACCCTATACCCTGCTAGTTCTTTGTACAGAATTCTGAGGGGTGACAGTATACATAAGATTGTCAGTTCACAGATACCTGAGGAAGAACATGGGGCCGAAAATGCTCAGTGAAACTCCAGTCTGTCAAACAACGCCTCTGTGTCTTTTTTAATTCTTCTAAGTTTGGTCCTAGGCCACAGTTTTCCAGACTCACCTCAAAATACACCAAAACAAAGTAATGAATATCAACATTTCGGTGTCAGTTGTATTAAATTAAGTATAATCTTGTTGACTTAATAGACAGCATCCCATGTTGCATCACAGTTAATTGCATAATGCTGCACATGTGTAGACCCGTATGGCAGTATTTAATAAAAAACACAGTTACTCCCAAAGGCTTTTGGTCTTGGCCGTTTTATGGCAAACATAATCTAAATATTTTTATTATTAGGTTATATGTTTTTGAGTTCTGTAAGCAATTATGAATATTTAAACATGTCGTATGAAGTAATTTTAAGTTTGCTACATTTATCCAGCACTGTATGGCAGGCAGGTGTTCCTGAAGATGCCAAACTACACAGCTTATTAGTGTGACACAGTTTGGCAATTTCTCTCAAAATCTCATGCTAGTATTTGGACCCTGGCGTTCAGTGAAACCAGCACACAATTGTCATTAATAGCTTTACCAAGACCCACCGTCTTAGAATTCAAAGAAAGTGATTTCATAGTGCTTAAAAGTTACGGCATTATTTGCCAAACATCACAAAATTAATTTTTGCATGCAGCATTGCAAAGGAATCCCCAGTAACATGTCCTGGCATTGAACAGCATCTTCTATTGTCTCGTGCTATAGAGCATAGTTTATTCCATTCTTCACACTTGCCATATCAGAAATAAGATGATCTAATTCTTCCTTCAAAACAGGATCAGCCAGACCATCTCTTCCATCTTTGCCATTCATTTCTATACATCCTGGAAATTGAAAGCAGAACTTTTAAGAAATGTTCCAGAAATTTCATCCATAAACACTAAGGTTGGAGTGATGCAATATCCTTAGCCTCCCTGATGAGATTGCCATCAAGTTGAACTTACACTTTTATGATTTTAGTCCAATTAATACAGGATCAGGTCTACCACACTTCTTTCCTAAAAGGGCACTTTAAAATGCAGGGACAACAAGTGCAAGACAGTTAATTAAAAAGAAAAACCCAAAACCAAACCCGCAAAAAACTTTTTGTAAGACCCACTCAAATCACCCTCTTTATCTGTCCTATGGTGGCTTTGCATAGTCAAAACCATTCAAAATACTCTATCAAGTATCCTCCGGATTTATCTGTGAGGACAGATCCAGAACCATTTATCTGTGTACTGAAAAGCAGCAACAAACATTCCTTTGCACAAATGACACAAAAAAAGAGAAGGAAACCCAATTTAATTCTATATTTTAATATATTTTTGGAAAATGAAAATTATAAAATTTAAATTAATTGGATTTATAGAATTCTGTAAGCTATTGACGTAATATGACTTCTGAATATCTGACCAGTCATTCCATCGTTACAGTGGGCACCTGATAGAAACAGGATCACATGGAGACTTTATCTTCTATATTCTCATAATTCTTTAAAAAGTATTAACAGAATTATTTATGCCCTGAGTCAGGCCAGAGTTCACTAATACTTGATCAAAATTAACACATAAAAGAAAAATACTCTTCCTGGAATAAGATATTTCAGAAAGCATTTGTTCGTAAGTTGCTCATAAGCAGCTCAACTTCCAGACATATATTTTTAGGCTCTGCTTCTGAAGGAAATTAGACCTGTTTACTGGCTGTCTTTAAAAGACTTCAGACATCTGAAAGCAAATATTTTCTCTTCCTGGTATTTGCTTTTGTGCTGCAGAAGTGTAGAAATGCTGGAGGTTATGTTTGTAACTGCAATATTTGGTAGAGTGACTAACATAAAAATAGAAGAAACTAACAACCAAAAAAGATTTCCAAAATTCAGAAGACAGGCAGATAACCAGATAACTAATTTTTTTCTGCTCCAACCTTCTAAGGAAAGGATCCCATCTAAGCTGGTTACCTAGACATCTATATTAGGAAGCCACAGGCAATATCATGAGCCTAAAGGTAAAGCAACTTTAACTGACCTAATTTCTATTTTTCTTGCATTCCAGAAAAATAATGACTTGTTTTCAATGTCGCTTCTTGGGCAACACTGTTTCTAACTTTTCATTATGTTGGGATCTGCAGGAGCAAATGTAGAGCTTCTGGAAAATTCACTCTGCATTGTCCACAAAGAGGTCTTCTATACCTCTGTTCCTGCTGTCTAATATGTTCCTATTCTAATATGAATGAGATAGTTATAGTGGCTCAGATGGCACACAGTAACCTGCTAAAGATACACTAATTGCAGAGACTGCTGATGAAACATGGCTCAGACATTCTTCATGATTTTAACTTGCCAGTTTTCACATATTTCTGGCCAAATGCAGAGTCTAATGTGACATGAAAACTCGGTGTTTAAACTATGTGAAAGAACAGGGAAGCGTAGAAGATAAAAACTTCAAAAGAAGAGGTATGTATGCATGCAGAATTACAACATATAGCACACCTTTTTTAATTTCCAACTTTTACACGAGGACTCTAGAAGTTGGAAATAAAATTATATACTCTGCGTTTCCTAACATTCATTCACTAGTAATCATAGAATCATGGAATGGTTTGGGTTGGAAGGGACCTTAAAGATCCTCTAGTTCCAACCCCGTTGCCATGGGCTGGGATACCCTCTGCTAGACCAGGTTGCCCAAAGCCCCATCCAACCTGGCCTTGAACACTGCCAGGGAGGGGGCAGCCACAGCTTCTCCGGGCAACTTGTTCCAGTGCCTCAACACCCTCACAGGGAAGAATTTCTTCCCACTATCTAATCTAAATCTACCCTCTTTCTGTTTAAAGCCAGTAAACAGTCCCTCTTTATCTTTCCTGTAGGTCCCCTTTAAGTACTGGAAGGCTGCAATAAGTTCTCCTTAGAGGTTTCTTTTCTTGAGGCTGAAAAGCCATCTAATTAACCTCATACATCACTTTTGATTTCACTCTGTGGTTGCTACTGTCTTTGCAAAGACTCAGATGACATTATAATTCAGGTAAGTATGTATTCAGAAAGGTATTTATATATCCAGTATTTTTTATCTCTAAAGTATACTTGATGTCACACGGAATAAAATTTTTCTAGCCCATACTTTTCTACAGATAATGTTTTAAAGTGTTGCTTAAATAAACTGCTAATGTTGTCATACAAAGTAGCTAGCTTTTGCTTATATCTAGTATTCCTACATAACCAGTGGGCAGTCTATACCATACTTAAAAATTCAGTGATTTGTGCAAGGAAGAAAAATCACAACCCTGTAATAGCAAATGCTATGGTAAAATACACAGTGGAGCCAAATTCTTCAGGAGTAATGTAAACAGAGAGGTTTTTACCAGAGCCTCTTGGAGATTTGCCGTTAAGCTTCTTTTCCATAAGGAAGAGTTGTCTCATCTGTCTTGCAAACCTGGCTGGATTATCCCAAGGGATACAAGACACTTCAGAATCACCTCCAATCATAGATCCAGAGCTCTCCAGGACACCAGATTCACTCAGCCCAGTCAGCCTCAAGCTTTCAAAAGTAAATACTCTGAAGGCTCTTTCTACTTCAGCCCAACTCAGACCGTCTATAAAAGAATTAGAATCATTAACTGAAAACATCCTTATGGCTCAGCAGAAGACTATGTAAGTATATTGCTCTTGGCAACTCTGCAAAAGCCAACAATAATTTCCTTAATGGTATTGGATCAAATTATGTGAGCTAATTTTTACACTGCATTCAAAGTTGAATGCTTCCAAATTGCAAAATGATATGCATAACTATTAATCCACCTTCCTACATCTGAATACCTCCTGGCTCATTAACTTTAAATAAATGATGTTGATTTTAAAATACTGAGTAGACTTTATCAAACCAGTTAACAACTAGCTATTTTCAGTTCATGAAAAGACTTCCATTATCATAAACTTTTAAAATTATCTGTAGCTTCTCAAACCAACTATCAAGTGTCTCTTCAGACAAAATTTTACACATTACTTACACAGAAGTATGCAAGGTGCAAAGGCAATAAAAAATCCTATTTATGGCTGTATGCATGGGTGTCTATATAATGATGGTAATTGTTATATATATAACTATATATATATTAAAAATATATATATATGAATTAGTTAATTTCAAGACAGGTAGCTCACTGCCCAAACCATACAAAGAGTATCTTCAGTTTGATACATTCAGTTTGAATGTTTTCTTTTTATGATAGTTAAACACCCAAGTATGTCACACATTGTGAAAATGTTGGATATCTCATCTCCTGTTCAAATCAATCACCTTCTTGATAAAAGTGAAGACATTGCTATCTAAGTTAACAGTTGGGAGAATTTGCAATATAGTATAGTCCAGCGAAGACCATCAAGTTTGATACCCATCAGCTGGAATGCTACAGTAATACAGAATACCTTAATAACTTAATGTCCAAAACGGGCATACTAACAACTAGAAACAAGCCAGTGAGTGTAAATCAATCCAACACAAGGGATTTCAGGACTGAATATCTGAGAAAGTACCTTCAAATCCTGTGCCATATTTGATGGCATAAATATAACTAAAGGGATTTGGGTGTTTATATTTCCTAGTACTCTAGAGTAAAGTTTCAAAACTACCTAAGGGTACTTATATGCAATCTTTGGGATTGTTTCACAGAATACGTCATGGTGGTATGCACACTCCAAAAAAGGTAACTGCAGAAGGCATTATGGTTGTAGAAGTGAATGTATTCTTGGTTGGATGAAGCTATACAAATCAATTTATTATTAATACCTACAGCTTACATAGAAATCCATTTATTGTCCAAAAAAAAATCTTCTACCTGAGATACATGTGCTTCTCAGCCAAAGAGATGTTGGTAAATAAACATACAGTTTATATCAGTATCTCCCAAAATGCATTCTACACCCTAGGATCAAAATAGGAAAAAAAAAATGCATATACTGCCTTCTCAGATTTACTGTTTGTGCATTTGGGGATATAAATAAATAAATTCTTCTTAACATAATTCCAGCTCTTATTCATGCAATATTTAATACTAGCATGGACATTAACCATGCAACTGAGGTCTAAAGTTAGCCCTAACTCGTACAGTAGGCTAAAATATAAGAAAGAATGTGAAAACAGGAAATTCTGCAAAGGTTTTAGGCACCTGACTTGTCCCAAAATTCCTGCTATTTAATAGGATCATCAAACATAAGAAAAAGTGGAAGCTATATCAATGAAAAAGAAAAACAGTTTACCACTGGTACAATAATGCATGAGCTCGTGAACTCTGGCCAAGCGTTTTGTCTTGTTTTCAGTTGAAGGAAGGGTGAAATGGATAAGTTCTGTAAGAGGCAGTTTATCCATCATTTCATTTTCAATCTTTTCTGGATTTAAGTTCCCCTGGACCTGCAACAAAAACCAAAGTACCAGAGCTAACGTTTACTTTGTTTGAATAAAGCAGTCTTTTTACAGCAAAAGATATAAGTAACTGCTTGAGCCAGCTGAACATAAACTTAAATTTGAGCATGTGCTTACAGTGTGTCATTGAACCATGTTGCCAGATATTTTAGGCAGAAAAAATGAGATACATAAGAGAATAACTGATGGTATAAAACCAGACATCTGGTAGAAGATATTTGCCTGTGCTAACTAGACTCAAAAGTTCTGGAATACAGAAATACGTACTGATCTATTCAGACAGAAGGCACCTTCCATGTATCTTTCAGTTGGTCTGTGCCACTTCTCACAGTAATGGTCTGCAAATTCATTGATTGGTTTGTGACGTCAGCATCCCCATACATTTAAGGATTTATCTTTTCAGACTTACTGCTATCTTTCAGCTTTGCTTTTTTTAGTATTATGCACTTACAGTACCTCTTTCCTGGACTGTTGCTTCTGATCTTCCAAATAATTTTCTTCTATCCACTCCCCAAGCATTGTGCTATATCCTGAATTTCCTCTGCAGCAAGTACATCATATTCATCAAGCATATGCCTGCTAAGAGCATCTCCCTCAGCGATTACTCAGTTCTGCCTTCTGCTTGAGTACCTCAAATGTGTCAAGCTCAATTTGTTTCTGAATACTGTTTTAAAGGTAAAACTATATTCTGGCTTTGGAAAAACTTTAGGAATTCACTGTGGTTTTTTGGTTCAGAAATTCTGGGAACTGTTACTTCTAAATAATCCCAAACCTTGTTGCCTGTGAACCTTTCTGCCTTTGTTAGAATTTGGCAATGTCTTGGATATACACCATGCTCTAACTATTTAGCCAAGCTGAACAAACTTCTTGTGATCACTAATAAACTCTTTTCTTATACATCTTAGTATTTAATCCAGTCTACATGGTAAATCACTGTTATCAAGTTAGTAACCCATTTTCCACAGTTTCACAATTGTTTGACCATAGTAAATCAACAGAGTACTGTAATATCTCTCATCTAAGCTAAAGGCTAAATATGATTATTAATAATGCAAACAGATTACTGAAATCAATATATTGCTCTATGTTAATGATATGTCTTCTGTCAGGAGCTGTAAGCTATTGCTTCTTAAGCAGACTAAACATGTTAGTTTGTCTATCTCAGCAGGAAAAATCTAGGCTATACTGTTCTGCTTTGAAAAAACATCACTCCATCCTTTCTAGTGCATTGAGTATTCTGTGCCTGTGGACTTTAAAACTGTATATATATGATAGGTAATGCTATACCTTCAGCAGGTGCAACCGCTGGGCCAGCATATCATGGTAGTTAAACAAGAGAGGGTACTTGGGTGTGGCGGTCTTTTTTTCACTGTATTTTGGAGAAAAGTAGTCATATAAATTCTGTTAAGAAAGAAAAAATGTATTAAACCCCAATAATCAGATTTGTCAATTTAGGAAATGAACAAAAACCAACACAAACCTTTTTTTCACTCTCAGAAAGTGGAAGAGAAGGAAGGACAGATTCTATATGATCTGCAATGTCATGATGTAGCCCATCTGCCCGGGGCTCTGGCACTGCCAGACTAGGTGGTGTAAGGTCTTCTTCACTTGCAATAACCTGGAAAACATAATATATGTTAGCATTCATTACAGCATGACTGCTGCTTAACTTCATTAAAACTACCAAGCAGATCCTGCTATAAGATAAACACATATCCATAAAACCTGCATTTTTTTTCTTCAAGTAACAGAAATACAATTATTGGTATTAGCTTCTGCCCACAACAAAGATCACAGGAAATAGAATTAAATGGTTTTTCCTAGTACTCACTTTCAGGAGGATGAGAAGAAAAATATTCTCAACTTGCAATGTTAAGAATTGTTAATGAACAGAGAACAGAGATAAATAAAACTGGGTCTATATCCAATCCCAGACCTCATTTTGAATATTTTTGCTCAAGTCTATTTTCACATTAAACAACAAAAAGGTAAAAATATAAGATTGTGTTACAAAATTCTTTCTAAAAGAAGGAAAATCCAAACCATACTGTGGGTCTTTGCTAACTCATAGATTATGCTTGAACACAATGAAGTCTCATCTGTATGGTTGATATATGCCACTGATATTTGCCATTTCTATAAGTATGGCGTAAACTGGTAAAAGTTCAGTATCAATAACATTGTTGCAAGACATGAAAACTTCTTATTGACTTTGCTAAGAAATTATACCTTTTTCTTCATTTGATTATAGTGGATCTGTAGTCTTGAAAAACTAATTTTGGAACATCACTGTATATACAGGGCAAGTACACAATACAAAAGAGGACCTAATGACACTTTTGAGTTGCGTTCCCTTCAGTGCCTCCATGCACATTCGGATTTTAGGCTGAAACAGATGTATTTACTGATCTTTGACAGATTCATTATACCAGGTCTAAGCCATATTAGCCACAGGAATTATATAGAGAATGTTCTCACCTGTTCCAACATGCAGTTCAGCATTAAGGGTACAGAAAAGCATTCCTCGGGAATCTGACTCAGCAAGTCATTGTAATACCTCATGTCTACAGAGGGAGTAAAAACACAGCTTCTTCCTCTGTTATAATAAAGAAAAAACATGAAGATAATTTTTTTCAGAAACATGAAATTATATCACCAACCAGTTACACCTTCAGACATTTTTTCTTAAAAGAGACTAACAATGGTCATGACTGTAAAGCTTTTCAATCTGACTGTGACTGGGAACAGTCTGAAAAAGTGGTTTTCTAAAGACCTTAGTTATCACCACTGCAGTGTCCAGAGACTTTCACAATATATCCACCAAGAAAAGAGTCTGACAATATTGAATTACATCTTCAGTTTACTGTGCAAATAATTTCAAGGATTTGTGCTGTTAGATGAATGAATGGCATGACAGAATGAACAGCCACAGACCAATGTTTTAATCCTTTAGACATACATACCCTGTGACAAAATTACTGTTGGCAGAATTTCTTCTTCTTGTCCTTTATTTTTTAAAGATGCAAACTGTGATGCTGGTTGTACCTAAAGGATCAAAAACAAAGATAAAAAGCCTCAGAAACAGTGAATAAATGAGGAATGCATGTATAAGCGGGAGAGATTAATTATATTTGAACTTTGGTAACTTAACCTAGACTAGATGTTAATCTTGTAAATGATTGGTATTAGGGGAGTCAAATCTTGCCCACCTCTGAATGGAACAATATAGTAAGAATGTAGTCTTATGAATGCTTTAAATGAGCATGCAGTAGTTCTGCTAGATGGAGTAATCCCATTTTTTCCCTTCACTAGTACATGCCAAATAAACCACTTTCTTCTCCTCACTTAAGCTTTTGTCTATGATGAACAACAAAAAAAAACCAAACAGAGTTTTCATCATAATTTTTTTTTTATAGTTCACAGATCTGTCACAAGACACAGTAGCTCTGTGCAGGCAAACTGTTTTCAAACACAACTAAGTGTCATTAGAAGCTATTTAAAGAATTTTTACACCTGTGATACTTTATGCCTTCTAATGCTTGAAATTTTCCTTTTTACTCTTTAATGCTCAGTTATTATTTTTTTTTCTGTTTTGAATGCTGAAGAAAAAAATCCCAATTTAATTCACAGAAAATTAATCATGGAGTGATGGTCAAAAGTGAATTTTGGAGAGCAGAATTACAGACAGGCAATTTTAGCCTGTAACTAATTATTCTCCACAGGAAGAACAAAGGATCCTTGCCTCAGTTGCAGGTGGTTGTGTTGATTTGCTCTCTGACAGTGCAGACACTTTAATAAACTTTGTGTTTTCCAAGTAGTTAAAATGCTGTCTTCTCCAGTCCAGGCAGTCATACATTAAACAAGCAATACTTTCAAAGAGTGCAGTGCCAAATGCAAGCTAGGACAAAAAAATCAAAGGGTGAAGTTTGCATACAAAAGTGTCATGTAACTTAGCCATATGTCATTAGCTCTCTAACCAGCAGATAGACAACTGTTTAAAAAATTTCCAAGGGATTATTTTTCTCCACTAATTCAAAAATTTTTATAGAGTTATTCCAAGAAAACAAAGCCTTCTAACATTTTATTTGCCTACCACCCCACATAGACTTCCAAACTCAATACGGACTGAGTATTGCCCAGCCACTTCAGTTGCTATAAAGCCTAACTGATCTTAACAGTAACTGCTCAAGGTCTGCTCTCTGGCAACTGGAATTTAGGTTTGATGGTGGGGTGGTTTTGGTTTTTTTTTTTATAGGAAGGAAGAAGAGAGGTAACTTAAAATGATTCTTTTATATCATATGTGCATGTTTCTGCTGGTGATCAACCTGCAGCAGATTTGCACAGTCAATCATTCTCCTGCCCTAAATAATAAGTAAATACTCCCTGCCCCTCAACTAGCAATGTCATCTCATATTATTTTCTTTCTTTCTGTTGCCTTTTTAAAACAAAGGAAGTCTCAAGAACTGAACTCTGTATTCTACAGTTATGCAAGGAAAGGAAAGTCAGGGCACCAGCTGAAAGCATAAAGGGAGAGAGTGGTATCTGCAAATGTCTGACAAGGAAGAGTCAAGGTTCTTGAGGTGGTGTACTGAGGTTTTCACCAAAGCTTGGGAGGAATATAAAGGATAATACCAACCACTATTTTAAATGTGAAATGCTTTTCTACAAATAACAAAACCCTGGGACCACATGCCACACACATGTTTCAGTGGCTTTAATGGATATATTCTTCTCTTATACACGCTAGACATTACGGGAAAGATTAAATTATTCTAATTTTTAGAGAATTTCTGTCAACAGCCCTTTTCTGAGTGATGATTTAACTTTCGTGGAAGTATGGAAAGTCTCTTCTGTTAATAAGTTTGCCTTGATCAGTTGCCTATTAACATTGGATGTCTCAATTTTAAGTTTCCTCAAAAGAAACATGGTGAGGAAGCACAACTGTCATTAAGGACTAAATATATTAACTGACCCTGAAAAAGTATTAAGTATCTGCTTTCTTCAATTCAGACCTTCTTTATGGCACTTTAAAACAAGTGCCCTAAATGACTAGTAATGGAATACTAGTCTCAGTTTTCACAACATTTAAAGACTAGAGCAGATATTTGAGAGAGAAGTCCTATTTGTGAAAAATTAATTTTCAAAGTTAATATTCTTGCACTTCCCCCCTCCAATGCAATACTTTTCTAAAAAATGGGTTAGTATAAAAATCTTCCATTCATGCATTAATTGCAAAAGATCACTAGAGCACAAAAATATTTCAGTTAAAGTATTGGATTATTTTGAATGCATAATCTTTTTAGCAAAACAAGGATTTTTACAAAGTACATAATATACCCTGGCTCTACTCAATGTGATACATGCAAAGTTCAGTATTATTACAGTTTTGTGATTCAATTTGCTTGCTTTCTCTTCTTCTCAAGACAGATACAGATGCTTGTCAAAAGTTCCCTGAGCCTACCTACTAGTGACTACTGAAGAAAACAATTTTGAAAATATTTTGCTTTCCAAAAATCTGAAATTTGAAAGTGAAAATTACTTGCTGTATATAAACTTTATGAATCTAATACGCTTATCATTTCTCTATCAATGTCTAATAATCTGTCACAAGAGTTTTCCTTCTGTATATCTTGGACTTCAGAGCTAGGACTCTCCAGGAATCTGACAGAACAGACTTACTCTAGACACCTATGATTTCACAAATCATATTCTTCCCACCTGCTTCTTTAAAAGCTTATAAATGTTCCTATTTCTTTAGGCCTCTGCTGAATTCTGAGATACAGAAGAACATGAAATTACAACCATAACCTGCTGGAACAATTTTGGTGATGAATCATTTTTCTTTTATTTCAGCTATAATACAGCTGCTCACAGGATATTCATGAGCAGCTGCAATCCCTTATAAAATGTGATTATGGGGAACACAGTTAAAAAATCTCTTTCCCAAAATGGGCTTCATATTTTAAAGATTAGACCAAGAGTACAATGATAAGTAATGTTCTATGTAGCAAGTCAACATGTATCCACAATTGAGACATTTTTAGTGAATACCTTAGAAACCACTTGGATTCAGCCAAACTTGGTTCTGACCTCATCAGGATCAAGGGTACTTCCTAGCTCACCAGATTTATATAAATTTATTTTATATACAGTATTTAATGTACTATAAATAAGTGTTAATAGGGTGAGGTCTTACAAATACTGTAGGTTAAATTATGGCACATTGCTTTATTTTGCTTTAGCACATTATACTTTTTTACTGCTGGCATTGTGGATTGAAAAATGCTTGACCCTTTTACTTCACTACACTTGAGAACTTAGGCTGGAAAAAAATTCTAATGGTTCATTGTGCCTTTCAGTGCATGGTAATAGTTCTGACTCAATAGAATACAATGAGTAATAATCTAGAGCCCTGTTTTGGGTTGGACAAAAAGAAGTGGTACAGGGTATGCTAAAAGAACATCTTATATCAACTTGCATTCATTTTATTTTGTTCTTATGTTACTGTTCTGAGATATACTAAGTAGACCTGCTGTTATAATGACAAAAATATTATTTTTGTGTTATGTCATACTGACATCAGACTCTCTAATGAGATCCAAACTAGGTCCATGTAAAGGTACTGAATAAACTTAATGTTGAAGTATTTTAAAACTCTGCTGCTGTGGCCTACAATACTAAGAAACTCCAAGTCACGTATTTTTAATTCAAAGGACACTGAGAATATAATGCTGAATAAACTTGTAGTATACACAGGAAATAATTCTTGTTCAAGATTACAAATATACTAACTATCCTGGTTCTGTTTCATAGAAGCCTAACCTAAAATTCCTGTCATTTCTAAATTGGTCTTAGGTGTAACAAACCCAAAGGCATCTACTGACCAGCATGACTCTGTCAGACCAATCACGGGGAAAGGCACTCTCCTTAACTACATGATGAAGTCTGGCAATGTCAAACAGACTTGATCCATGCTTTCCACTGTTGAGAACTGGCTCCAGGTACTTCCAAAATGTTTCCAGGTTTTTCATAGCTTCATCTTTTTTTCTCTTCTCTTCTTCTACAACTAAAATTTATAAGTATTAGATAAATCATGGTACAATGTCTCCCCTTACACAAAGCATGAATCATACATTAGTCTGTTAAGCAATTCTATCCAAAACACAAAACCATGTGTGACACTTAGGCTTCCCCTTTCACAGAAACATCAGAGCTTCCCAGGATTAGATGATCTCCCCTTGACTACTGCCTCCCCTCTTAATTCTTTTCCCTATAAGCTGAAGACTTTTCTTTCCTCAGGTATATTTCCATCATATGAACCCTCTAAGAATTAATAAATTTTTCATGAGTAGCCACAAAAGAATGTGAAGGAGCTGGGAAAAACTGTCAGTACAGAAGAGATTTGGCACAACCCTACACAGGAACTGAATCACCTTAAAGTCTTCAGTAACAGGCAACAGTACCTAGCAGTACACTACATGATTTTGGAACAATGACAGTTTGTTATCATCATTTAACAGTGGAAGAAAAGCATCTAGTATATACTAATACATTGCACGGTGATTTTTGAACCATCACTGTTAAAATAGAAATCCTAGAATCATTAGGACATGTCAGGCCACATGTTTCCAGCAGAAACACAGAAAAATGAATTCTATTTTGCCAGGCTGAAAGACTGGTCTGAGTTCTCTCACTAGCTCTCAGAAAAGCTGAAATAGCAGTAGCACAGCTACTAGAGTGATGACAGAAAGAGAAAACTACTCATATAAAAGGGTACTACAAGGGCTTAACTTGGTAACATCACAAAAGGAATAATAAAATCATTAAGGTTGGAAAAAATCTCCAAGATCATCTAGTTCAACCATCCCCCTACCACCTATATTACTTGTTAAACTGTATTCCTAAGTACCTTATCCAACCTTTTCTTAAACACTCTGAGGGATGGTGACTCCACCACCTCCCTGGGCAGCCTGTTCCAATACCTAACCATTCTTTCTGAGAAGAAATTTCTCCTCATTTCTAACCTGACACTCCCCTGTTGCAACTTGCAGCCATTCCTTCTTATGCTATTGCTAGTTATCTGCAAAGAGGCTGGGCCTCAGCTCACCATGACTTCCTTACAGGTAGTTGTAGAGAGCAATAAGGTCTCCCCTGAGCCTCCTCTTCTCCAGACTAAACAGATCCAGTTCTCTCAGCTGCTCCCCATAAGACTTATGTTCCAGACCCTTCACCAGACTAACTGTCCTTCCTTGGACACGCTCCAGGGCCTCGATGTCTTTCTTCTGGTGAGGGGCCCAAAAGTGAACATAGTATTCAAGGCGCAGCCTCACTAGAGCTAAGTACAGGGGGATGATCACCTCCCTGGTCCTACTGGCTATGCTATTCCTTATACAAGCCAGAATGCCCTTGGCCTTCTTGGCCTCCTAAGCACACTCCTAGCTCATGTTCAGGTGAGTATCAACCAACACTCCCACAGATCCTTTTCCTCTGTGCAGCTTTCCATCCACCCTCCCCCAAGCCCATAGCATTGGCTGGGGTTGTTATGACCCACGAAGTGCAGGACCTGGCACTGCACCATGATGAACTCCATCCCATTGGCCTCTGCCCATCAATTCAACCTATGCAGGTCCCTTTGAAGGGCCTTCTTACCCTTCAGCAGATTCACACTTTCCCCCAATTTAGTGCTGTCTGCAAACTTACTGAGGGTGCACTCAATTCCCTCATTCAAACCATCAATAAAGATTTTAAAGAGGATGTGCCCCAGTATTGATCCCTGGGGAACATTCATTAGGGGATGCAAGCCCCTGTGAAGGAAAAGAACAGGAAAATTGTGGTCGCTAAACATGTGTACTCATGCTAGGAACTACAGAAACACTGTAACATGACTGCATTTACAGGTTAATGTCGCCCCTTTCTAAAAGTATCTATGTATATTACTCAAATTATCAACGATGATTTATTTTGTAAGTCAATCAACTACAAAATACTTGAGTTAATGACTGCTCCAAGGTACAACTACACCTCTATAATTACTGACAAATGTTTGTCTTTATATAACCTTTAAAGCCCCTAAAAACTCAATATTCTTACTCAGTCTACTTCAATACTTCATTAACCTCATGTGTGGAAAATTTCTTCCTGGTAAATTTTATTTTTTCTACTACAATTTAAACTCTTCATTTTATGTTCTAGCTATTTACAAACTTGAAAAATTATAATTTTTCCACTACATCACTCATCCTTCTCTACTTCAGGATAACAATTCTATGGTTTTCCTCATAGACAAAAATTTCATAGATCTGTAATAAATTTCTTATCCATCATTTGGAACTTTTCTCATTGGCACACACTTCTTACAAGGTCTTAACTCACTATTGAGTTGCATGACAGGATTATTTTAGGCATTTTTTAGGACATATCCTCATTTATAATCTGGAGATTTTATTAGTGGCCTATTGGTATTGCTGATTTGTGTTCATTTTTGAAGTCAGCATAACAGCTTTCAATCCTGTTATCTAGCCAATGTGTTTCCTAGTCCTTAACTGTACATTTAATTATTTAATCCATATTATACTGTCCATATTAAATAGAATAGTCTGCTTCCCAGATTATTATTCTCTAGTCTGTCAAGAACATTTTGCATTTGAATCACGTATCTTTATTCCAGTACCCATTAAAATACCAAATAATACCATACCCCCCCAAATTCCCTTGAGTCTGCTCCACGCATCCTATCTGATAGTAAACATTTACCAGTTACTCTACAGAGGCCAAGATTTTTGAATGAAACTGTATCTCCTATATATTATTTTAATCTAGACCTACCTTGCTCACTATGGGCCAGGTGAAATAACCTTATTAAAACCCAAAAATAAAACACAATTTAGTCCTCTGCTCAGAAAGCCAGTACTTCATTTTGTATGCTTGCCTGACTAGATTTGTTATTGAACAGCATACGCTAGCTGTTACTCATCTCCTTGTTTTTCTTTTAAGTGGTTATAAAGTATCTGTTCCAGTATTTTTCCACAAACAGAAATTAAGCAGATTACAGTGCCTTGGCTATTTGTGTTTCTTTTCTCTCTTTCTCACAACTCTTTTTTCCACTATCTCACTTGCTCTGTATGAGTTCTCAAATATAAATGAGGATGGCAGGCAGACCTTTAAGCAGAATAAAGTTAAATTGATCTAAATCAGTTGATCTGAAATGTTCTCTACCTTACCTAAGTAGTACTCAGTTATTTTACTTTTTCCACAATCTGAAGCTGAATCTTCCTGATACCAGCATTAATTGTGGCTAGTTACAACTATCACCTGTCTGCTACGGTATTCATTGTGAAAACAGATTAAATACACACCCCACACACCCCTTTCCCCCCAACACACATTCCAGCAAGAAGTTCCAAAAGCCGCCAGCAAACATTGACCACTGCCTTTCTCCTCAGGATGACATCCTGACAGTTCTTCCTCTCAGTTGAGGGGCAGACAAATATTTTCCTTGGTCTTCTTCCTATATCCTGTTTTTTGGCAGAAATGCCAAATTCTTGGCATTTCTGATTTTGTGCCAATAGGCTCATAATAAACATATATCCTCATTTGTACTGACCTAATTCTAATTCTTAACTGCTTCTGTACATATGAAGTTCACGAAGAATACATGGTTTAGCCAAGGTGTTTTCTTATTCTGCAACCGATCCTTTCTTAGTAGGAGGGAAAACTTGCATTACTACCTATAAAAGTAATCTATATTTTTTTCCCCTTTATAAAGTTTCCTCACAATTTCTACTTACTAATTATCTTAGATTACTAAAGTCTTCCTGCTACTATACATTCAAGACAAAGAAAAGGTAACGTAACTTTGGAAAGATTTGGGGCAACTTGTCCCTACCCCTTCACCCCCAGCAGGTCGTGTAAATAAAATGAAATAAACAAACCCATGCTTTCTGGTCTCTGCACTTTCACCTTTTTTTCTAGTAAGACATTATCTTTAAATTTTACAATATCTAACAAAACTGTAAGAAACTTGAAATTATTACAGAATGGTTGGAAGGGACCTGTAAAGCTTGTCTAGTCCAAGCCCACTGCTAAAGCAGGATCACGTAGAGCAGGTTGCATAGGAGCATGTTGTGGATTTTCTTCTCCAAAGAAGGAGACTCCACAATCTCTCTGGGCAGCCTGTTCCAGTGCTCTGCCACACTCAGAGTAAAGTTTATCCTTGTGTTCAGGTGGAACTTCCTGTGTTTCAGTTTGTGCCCACTGCCCCTTGTCCTGTCGCTGTGCACCACTGAAAAGAATCTGTCCCCATCCTCTTGATACCTGCCCATTAGATATTTGTAAATGTTTATGAGATCCCCTCTCAGTTTTCTCTAGGCTAAACAGCCCCAGCATTCTCAGCCTCTCCTCATACAAGAGATGCTCCATTCTCCTCATCGTCCTCGTAGCACTCCACTGGACTCTCTCCAGGCCCTGTCTTTCTTGAACTGGGGAGTCCAGAACTGGACACAGAACCCCAGATGGGGCCCCATCTGGAGGGGTAGGCTAACCTCCCTCAGTCTGCTGGCTGTGCTCTTCTTAATGTGCCCCAGGATACTATTTGCCTTCTTCGCCATAAGGGAACCTTGCTAGCTCATGGTTATCTTCTAGTCCACCAGACCCCCAGGTTCTTCTCCATCCACACATGCCCCAGTCTGTATTTGTGCTTGGGACTGCCCTGACTCACATGCAATCCTCACACTTGGCCTTGTTGAACTTCATGAGGCTCCCATGGATCCCAACTCTCAAGCTTCTCAAGGTCCCTCTGAGTGGCATCCTTTCCCTTAGAGTATCAACTACAGCACACAGCTTGGTGTCATTTGCAGACTTGCTGAAGGTGCACTCAATCCCACTGTCCATGTCCCTGATAAAGATGTTAAATAATACTGGTGCCATCATGGACCCATGACCACTCATCACTGCTCTCCACCTATTGAACCTTTGACTACAACTCTTCAAGTTCAACCATCCATCTGTGGTCCACCATGGTCCACCTGTCAAATCCATATATCCATTTCAGAGACAAGGAAGTTGTGTGGAAAATATGAAGTGCTTTGCACAAGTCAACAAGTATTACATGACCTGATCATCTCCTTGTGCCAGACTTTAGCCTTGTTTCTGGGGCCTGGGGTTTACGAAGGCTATTTATGATCACCTCTTTTTCTTTCTATAACTCAATGTTTTTCAGAGTTTTTTCTGTGTTCTTGATAACCTTCTCAGAGATGTCAAAAGGATGCTATTAGGTTCCTGTTAGTCTTCTCCAGATCAAGCAAGCCACAGCCCTTCAGCCACTCCTCATAGGGTAGTTGTCTGCTGGACCCTAGCTTATTATCTTTCTTCTTGTACAGTTGAGCCCAGAACTCTGGTCTCACGAGTGCCAAGTAACAGGGAGGAACCACTTCCCTTGATCTACCAGCTATGTTACTACAGCTCAGCATGTTTAACTTTCATTGCTGACTCTCATTTAGCTTGCTGTTCACCAGGATCCCCGTTCAAGAGAGGTGCTACAGCCTGGGGATAGTTGAGTACAACTGCAGCGTGCTATTCTGTAGCATATTCTTCTCTAGCTGTGGCCACAATCCCCAAGTAGCCAGCTGTGCACTTCCCTTGACATTACCAAATGAGCCAATTTTTCTTGGCAACACATCTTCCTGACTACCAATTCACAGAGGTACATATATGATAAAACACATTTGATAAAACGTTGCTCTTTGGTGGCTACCGTGGAAAACTATGTCTGTAACCCCTGTGTGCTTAGTCAGTCCCTCTTTCCACTATTCAGCTGAGGCAAGTTTTTGCACTGGCAAACCATTTAGCATGGGGAATAAACCAATGGCAATGCAATTTTTGCACTACCAAACACAGCTGCTCACAGATAGTATGCACAAACACAAGGCACAAAGAGGGAGAAAAAACTCAGCAGGAGCAATCTTGGATATAAAATAGCTTTCTTTCTATACAAATTTTATTGTTATGACCAGTTTACCTTCAGATGAAAGTGAAGATTCTTCCTGAAGTTTAGTTTCTTCCAAGTATGTCTGCAATGGCTTGTAATTCTCAGAAGAAATTCTAATTACACTTGAAATGTTAATCCCAAGATCAGACATCACAGGCAACAATTGAGGGTTGTGGAAATCCAAAATTATAAAGTAATGATGGGCACCATCATCTGGTTCATCATCTGTTCAAAACACAGCAAAATCAGATTAGAGCAAGGACATTCAACAGCTAAACAAAATAATTTTTTTCTTGACTATATAGGGATAGTTGCAAATTAAGGTCAGAGAAGCAGTTATTTTATACCCTCATTGGGATAATTACATGTAAGCTTTAAAATATTAGACTGAAATCTTCAGTACCACACCACCTAGAACTCGGTCAAAAAAATACAAGTCTGAAGTAAACTTTGTTTGGAGAAGCACCAGGGAAGAAATTGGAAGAGCTGATTATAACCAGAATGCTAGTCATAGCAGCATTTCTGTAATTGCTTCTCTTTAAGATGGCATTTAGTGTCAGGACATACCCATACGCTCTAATAGTAGTTTAAGCTACCCTATTTCATCTTGCTCACATTAGTCCTCTTAGTTGGCAAGGAGAATATCCAAATTCATCCTAAAGTATTTATTAGTTCAGTAGAAATACTCACTGGAACATTTCAGTACCAAAGCTAAAGTTTAAATATTATGTAAATGAAACAAGTCCTCCAGAAGCTTGAATCTAGACTGAGTTAATCATACAGATTCCTTTTACAGATCACGCAGAAATAAAAGTATTCAGACAGGTATCAGGTGATTTAATGCATCCAGCATGGTTACTTATCCCAAAACCACAGGCATTACCTGCTGAAGTTCCTGTATCTCTCCATGGCTTATGGAACACATAGAATTAATGCAGATCCTTCTTAAGCCTGCTCACACAACACACTTAAAAGTCATTTGACTACTCCTCAGCTCATGGGACTCATTCATCGAAGGGAGGAAAAAGGGCAGGAAAAAAAGGTAGCCTGGCACTGACATCCACCTATACTCACGTATATAACCAGGGCTGTGCAAATGCTGCTGCCTGGAGCAGCAGGCTAGCAATGTGGTTGTCTCTCCTCTTCTTGTAACACTAGGTAAACACGAAGGGACTTGGGAATTTGGAGAAAGACTGACTGAGGAAGCAGCCACCACAGCCCAGTGCATATATTGCATAAAGCAAAATCAAACCCAGAAGAAAACTGGTCCATTATTATCATTGCTATTACTGAAAGAGAACTACGTATTTTGATGCCTCAGTTACTGCAGGAAGAGCAAGAGCACATATAATTACTGAGCATTAATGATTTCTAACAAAAGACAGATGTCTGCATTATGACTTATAGAGATCCAAAAACTCCAAAGTATACATGCTGAAAAGAAAGACTGCCTGACATTCAACACCGATAATTATGATTATGCTAAAAATCACAACAAATTAATAATAGTTCTAATAATTAGTCACTAGTTCATACTTAAATGATGGTAGACAACACTGCAAATAATCTCAAGAATATTCAAAAGCAGAAATATTTTGTTTCAGAAAGGTGATAATGTATTAATGATGAATGATAAAATGATGGTAAGCTACTAGAAACTTACAGATTGTCTTTGAGTTCAAGACATGTCATATATATATATAAAACCAGTATCTCAGAGTACTCCTGAGAAAAAATGGTAGCATTTTCTCATCTAAGTTGTTTGTTTGGGGGTTTTTTGCTTGATACAGCTATAATAAAGTGCCCAGGAATGCTAAAAAAAAATTTTCACTGTATCAACTTTAAGGGTCTTTGCATCTTCTGCTCAGATTCTTGTAAAATATGAAGTATGCATGAAGGCTTTGAGAGTATTACTTTCTCAGTAAAAAAGTTTCATAGATCTACATGTTCTTCCACTGAGAAATGGAGCTGGCATCACTTTTGTCCCACAACATGTATCACCTCTATCTCAAGGAAAAATAGAAATTCCTGATGCAGTTGTTTCACCAACTTAATAAACTTAATGGTCATTTAGAATTGTCTCCAAAAATCTTGGCAATACTTGATTTAATTTTCCCTTGGTATACACTTCTAAGTGGAATTGTCAGAAAGAATGAAGAAACAATTACCTTTCCATAAAACAAAAGGCCTCTTCTTGGTCTCTTCAGTCAAGTGACAGGTAATAGGACAAGAGGTTCAGATTAGATGATAGGAAAAAGTTCTTCACTGAAAGAGTTGTCAGGGCCTGGAACAGGCTGCCCAGGGAGGTGGTTGAGTCACCATCCCTGGATGCATTTAGAAGACAGGCAGATGAGGTACTTAGAGATGATTTAGTGGATGGGTATGATTGGACTCAGCGATCTTAAAGGTCCTTTCCAACCTAGTCATTCTGTGATTCTGTGATTCTTGTAGCCTAGGATGAAGGTGAAGTCCCTTCTTAGGGGTATAGGTACCTCTTCACTGTCTTCCTCAGTACAACTAAAGGAAGTAGCAAGGTCAGTTTAGCTTTTCTGTTGCTAGGTAGTTTTTTATTGTCTTCAGACTGGAAATCATAGAACCATAGAAAGGTTTGGGCTTGAAAGGACCTTAAAGGTGATCTAGTTCCAGCCCTGTTACCATGGGCAGGGACACCCTCCACTGCCCAAAGCCCTGTCTGACCTGGTCTTGAACGCTTCCAGGGAAGGGGCAGCCACATCTACTCTGGGAAACCTGTTCCTATGTCTCACCTCCCTCACAGTAAAGACCTTCTTCCTTATATCTAATCTAAATCTACCCTCTTTCAGTTTAAATCCATTACCTCTCATCCTGTCACAACACACTCTGATAAAAGAAAAAAATCTCTCTCCATCTTTCCTTTAGGTACTGGAAAGCTGTAATAAGGTCTCCTTGCTGCTTCTCTTCTCCAGGCTGAACAACTCCACATCTCTCAGTATGTCTTCACAGGAGAGGTGCTCCAACGCTCTGATCATCTTTGTGGCCATCCTCTGGACTTGCTCCAACAGGTTCATGCCTTTCCTGTACTGGGGACCCCAGAGCTGAGACAGTACTCCAGGTGGGGTCACACCAGAGCAGACTAGAGGGAGAGAATCACCTCCATTGACAACTAGTCAAGCTGCTTTTGATGCAGCTGAGGTTATGGTTGACTTCTGGGCTGCAAGGACATATTACCAACTCATGTTGAACTTTATATCAATCAACACTCCCAAGTCCTTCTCTTCAGGACTCCTCACAATCTATTCTCCACCCAGCCTGTAGCTGTGCTTTGGATTGAGCCAACCCACATGCAGGACCTTGCAGTCGGCCTTGTTGAACCTCATGCAGTTCACAGCTCTCAAGCCTATCAAGATCCCTCTAGATGGCATCCTTTCCCTCCAGCATGTATGGCCATTCACCCAATTCCTTATCTACTGAATGGTGCATCCCTCAAATCCATGCCTCTCCAATTTAGGCACAATGGGTATTGTACAGGACAGTGTTAAATGCTTAAGCAAATCCATGTAGATGATGTCCATCACTCTTCCGTAATCCATCAAATGCCACATAATTTGTTAGGTATGATTTGCTCTTAGTGAAGCTATATTGGCTATCACCAACCATGTCCTTACTTTCCATGTGTTTGAGCATCATTTCCTACAGGATCTGCCCCATGATACTACGTTCACCAAGGTGAGACTGACATGTCTACAGTTCCCCGGGTCTTCTTTTATTCCTGTGCTGGTTTGAACCTGGATGGAGGCCGAATGTCCACCAAAGCTTCTCTGTGACTCCCCTTTTTATCTGGACAAGGGAGAAAATATATATTGAAAGGCTCAGGAGTCAAGATAAGGACAGGGAGAGATCATTCCACAATTAGCATCACGGGCAAAACAGACTCAGCCCAGAACAAAGGACAGAAAACTCTCTAATTGATGACACTGTCCTGCACACCCAGTGACACCAGAGTCCGGTAATGAGAAGTGTGGCCAGAGCTTAAAGCACCTCCCCCCACCCCTCCCTTCTTAGCAGACTTAATTTATGCTTTCTCTCCCTTCTTCCCCTCCCATTGTGGCAGGAGGAAGGGCAGGGACTGGGGGAATGGGTGTTTCAGGCAGTTCCTTCTGAGTTGTTTTCCTTCTTGGCTGGGGGGGGCATTCCTCACACCCTTCCCCTGCTCCAGTGTGGGGTCCCACCCACAGGAGACAGTCCTCCACAAACTTCTCCGTGTGTCCATTCTGTCAGGGGTTCAGCTCCTCACCAATTCCCTCATCGTGGCTCCTTTCCATGGGGTGCCAACCTTCAGGCCCAGACTGTTCCAGCCTGGTCCCTCCGAGAGTCACAAATACCACCAGCAAACCTGCTCCGGTGTGGGTCGCTCTCTCCATGGGCTGCAGGTTTTTATGCCAGGAGCTTGCTCCAAGGTGGGCTTCCCACAGAGTCACAGTGTCCTTCAGGTGTCTCCACCCATTCCAGCATAGGGTCCTCCACAGGCTGTAGATGAGATCTCTGCTTCCCATCATCATCCATGGACTGCAGGGGGACAGCCTCCTTCACCATGGTATTCTCCATGGGCTGCAGGTGAATCTCTCTCTCTGGCACCTGGAGCGCCTCATCCCTTCCCTCCCTTTCCCCTAGCCCCTTCTTCCCTGGCCTTGGTGCCTACACAGTTTCTTACATCTTCTCACTCCCTTCTCTGGTGGCAAAAAGTGGCTGCTTGCATTTTGTTTTAATTCTTAAATGTGATTCCCAGAAGCACTGTGACTGTTGCTGATGGGCTCAGCCTTGGCCAATGACTCCGGCCTTGAGCCGGCTGGTGTTTGCTCTGTGGGGCCTGCAGAGAGCTTCTGGCTGCTTCTTGCAGAAGCCACCCCTGCAGCCCCCTTCTCCACCAGAACCCAGCCACGCAAAACTATAATTCCCTTTTTAAAAATGGGGGTTATGTTTCTCTTTTGCAGTCAGTGGGAAAGTTACCAGACTGCTGTGACTTCTCAAATATGTCAAGTGGCCTAGTCTCTTCATCTGCCAGTTCCCTCAGGACCCATGGATGCAACTCATCAGGTCCCATGCACTTGTACACCTTCAGGTTCCCTAGAAATTATCAAACCTGATCTTCTACATTGGGCAGTTCTTCATTCTCCTAGTCCCTGCCTTTGCCTTCTGTGACCTGGTCAGTGTGACTAGAACCCTTGCTAGTGAAGACAAAGGCAAAAAATTCATTGAATACTTCAGCCTTCTACATCTCCTGGGTAACCAGGTCTCCTGTTTCATTCCAGAGGAGGCCCACCAAAAGATGCCCATCAAACCTAAAGGAAAAAGGGGGAAACATCCCCCATAAATTCTCTTCCCCATAAATTGAGTGTGATTGTTAAATAATGATAACTTGCCCAGTAGATGGAAATGACAGAAATGTCACATAGAAATATCCTCTGAGGCTCACAAACACAGATAGTATCTCATTATAAATTGATATGACACAGTGTAACAGAATTAGAAACCTTTCTCCCCTCCCCGAGGTGACAAACAACAGGACATAAAGGGGTGCTTTAGTTTTTCTGATGTGATCCCTGTCTGATTGGGCAGTTTCTCTATTCCTCCCAGGCTACCTTTCCTTGCTTCCACCCTCCACAGGTTTCCTTTCTGCATCTGAGTTTGCCTAGGAGTTCCTTGATCATCCATGCTGGCCTCTGGGTATTTTTGCCTGACTTCCTCTTTGCATTGCTCCTGAGCTTGGAGGAGGTGATCCTTGAATAATAGCCAGCTATCTTGGGCCCCTCTTCCCTCCAGGGCTTTGTCCCATGGTACTCTATCTATCAGGTCCCTGAAGAGGCAAAAGTCTGCTCTCCTGAAGTCCAGGGTAGTGATCTTGCTATGCACCCTCCTCACTGCCCTATGCACTTTGAACTTCACCATTTCATGATCATTACAGCCTAGGCTGTCCTTGAGCTTCACATCCCCTATCAACCCCTCCTTGGAGAGAAAAAAGTCCAGCATGGAACCTCTCCTCATTGGCTTCTCAGTCATTTAGAGGAGAAGTTTTCATTACTGTGTTCCAGGAACAATCTGGACAGCTTATACTCTGCTACACTGTCTCTCTAACAGATATTGGGATGACTGAAGTTCCCCATGAGGACCAGTGCTTATGACTGAGGCTGCTCCTATATGTCTAGAGAGGACCTTGGTAGCTTGGTCTCCCTGGTCGGGTGGCCTGTAGCAGACCCACACTATTACGTTCCCTGTCCCGGCCCTCCATTTAATCCTGATGCATCAGCTCTTGGTGATCTCTTCATCCAAACTCCATACATGGAGCTCCATGCATTCCAGCTGGTCACTGACATAGAGGGTGACACCCCCACCTTGTCTCCCGTGCCTATCCTTCCTAAAGATATCCTTCTGGTATTCTTCCATCCTGATGCTCCAGTCACAGCAGCCATTCCCACCAGGTCTCTGTGACACCAACAAGATCACAGCCCTGCCAGCACGCACGCGTCTCTTATCTCCTCTTCTTTCCTTCCCATGCTGCAAGCATTTTCACAGATGCATTTGAGTCCCGATGAAGGTAACTGACTGACTACTCTAGTCTAGGTTGGAATTTCTCTGATGTACTTTACCAGAGTTTCCCTTTTAGTTCCTATTATCTTGGGAGCCCCTGGCTCATCACTGCTAGACTTCAAGAGTGCTATGATATGTCCAGCATGTCTCGAAGCAACAGGCTGAGGGCCCTTGCTCCAGCTTTGGCATGTCATCCCACAACTTGTTGCAAGCAAGCCTGATATTATCCCACTTCCCCTTCAAGACTAGTTTAAATCTCTGTCAAGGAGCCCCGCTAGGTTCTGGGCAAAGACACTTTTTCCCCTGAATACAATCCACTGAACACAATTATTTATTTTTTTTTTTAAGGAGTCAGAAACACTGTCTTTATTAACCCAAACTGTGTGCACACAATGACTGTGATGATTTATTCAGAATGGCTTCAGCTCATTACGGTCATGACTAAAATTAAATGCAGCACAGGTGACTAGGTGAAAAATACCTCAACAAATTCCTTTTTGAGGCAATCTTTTGCTATTCTGTAAATATCCTTGGGATGAATGAGACAAATCCCAGCCAATAAAATCACAGTTGAACAGCAGTGCTAGTAGTTCACAAAATAAAGCTACTAAGCATACTCACCAAGGATGCTTTTAATGGCTGTTAGTTTTTGGAGGAAATTTGTATTTTTCTTGCTTTGTCTTCTCATTAGCTGTGACTAACAAGGCAGCAAAGCATGGAAATCTTATACGGGTAGCTGATGTTTTCTGTTTCTCAAGGCAGTAAGTAGGCAGCAAAAATGTTAGAGTTGATAAAATTATTTCTGTGGGGCCTAATGGAAGCATATCAACACCCACCCAAAGCCAATTTGTTCTGTACATTTTTTGCTGTAAAAATTTTAATAATAATTGTATAAATTCTCTACATCACATCAGCCTAGATTCTTGGAGGCACAAATGTTTATTTGAAAACTTCTTCAGGCCCTGAAAAACCTTAGAATTATCAAAAGAATGACATTAGAGCAAATCCTTATCTGAAAAAAATGAGCAGCTATTCACAGATAGCTACTATTCTGTTCTTGAGTATTTTTGTCAGCTTTACTAAGATTTGAGATTTAGTCTAAACACCCAGACAGATGTTTTTTAGATGCTTGAAGGGCACCTTCATCCCTGGAATGAGTTGAAGACAAAGGTATGGTGAAAGAGAGAGGAAAGCATATAGAAGTTCAAGTTGGGAATAGCATGTACACATCCAAAAATGAGCAACTGCTTCACCAGCAGGAGAGATCCTGTCTATGTTGATGTAGCTCAAACATATTACGGTCCAAATTAAATATTATTGTGATCTGTTGAGGAAAGCTATGCACATCCTCCATTATTTTTTATTCCATGTGTTACCATGGATGCTATGCATTAAGAGTAAAAATTTTCTTAGCATTAGTTAGCACATTATTTCTTACTTTGCATAGCTTATTTCTGCAGTAAATTTCTTCATGTCACAGTTCTATGCACATGTTTTTTCAGCAAATAAAATCATAATTACCCTTTGGACAGAGCCTGGCTTCATCCCCAGACAATGGTAGACAACTCTGTTATACTTTTAACACAAGGAGAAAGCTGCCTTTGTATTCTTACACAAATGCCTTTCATTATTTGGAAATCTTTCTGTAAGAAAGGTTTTCTGTAGGATTTTTTAGCCATTTTTAGTCTTACACATGCTAAAACACTTTGATGTCAACATGAATCATATACCTCACCTATATTTTGTATGTATCCTAATATTGGGCAGAAAACAGTGCTCTCTTCAAATGCTAAGCAGCAATGCTTTCACATTGCGAAATAAATTTTGACTTTTCAACATGGAACAAAAGGAACCACTTGATTAGAAGCTAGGTTGCAAGATCTCTAAAAACTTTATCAAGAGTATATCAACATTTTTACATACCAATGTATTTGTTTGCCTCTTCCATTTCTCCCCGTCGCTTCAATTGGGTGTCCTTTTTAACAGAGACTGGTGCTAGATGGCCTCCTTCTGTCTTTTTTCCTTTCCTTTCCTTCTCAGCTGTCTTTCCTTTCTTGTTGGGAGATTTAACTTTCTCTTTCCCTCCATCTGTTTCCTTTTGTTGCTCTTCTGCCTGACAAGATGAATAAACTAAGTTCTCATTGTTGTCTTTGTGCAGAACAAAGGCCAGACTGATGTAAAATTTTAAAGGTTCAATTTTTTTTTTTTGAACACTTTCCCTCTCAGGCACTATAATGTTGTTATAGTGATGGTATCTTATACACTCTGCTTTATCCTTCTCAAACACACCATTTAGTTTATTATATTCTTACTAAATCGTAGTGTTAAGATTTCATATTAATAAGGAACTGTGAGAGGTAGGTAGACACTATACCTAAAAAACTAAGGAAGTGCATATTGGTAGGAAGACAAGTAAAGAATCACTGTACTTTAGTTACTGCCTCTGCAGCACTCACATCAGTTAGAAACCTTCCCTGGTCTGAAAGGAAATAACGCAAAAATTCAATTTCTGTTAAGTCTGTAGCATCTCTGTTAACGCCCTTGAGTATGGTGTAAACTAGTACCAGCACTACTTTTCTTTGATGTAAGTATCACTCCACTCTTGTGCTCAATTTCACACAGGATATTACTCACTCATTCTTACTATTTTCACACAAAACACCTATATTAAGTTCTGGCCTGTAATTTAAGAATAAAGAATGAAGAAAGATTTTGTAGGCACCCCAAAGCCTCACACTATAAATCCAGAAATCTCAGAGACAGTCTAAAGTTAAAATAATCCAAAATATGTTAAGGTAAAGCTAGGTGCTTTAAGAGCAAAAAAACTTCTACCTTATTTCTACCCAGCAGTAGGACTATGACTAACTATGCAAGAAGGACATTTAAGCATTGTAAAGGTAAATTAAACACAATAAAATTATATTAACATTGTTACCATCCTGCTGATGTCACTTTAAAGCAACGACAGAAGCTCTCCATGCAAGTGAGACAGGACAGTTGACTCTACACAGTTGCTTTCCCTAGATTCAGTTGGAAAAGCAGACTTTCCAGCTATGGAAATTGTGTTTAGTTCAAGTTCAAAATCAAAGCAGAAAATATTTTCCTGCTTTCCCTCCTTCGTGCATTCGCTCTCTCTAAAATTTAGGAATGCCTTCAAGAGATTATTTAAACTATTTGTGCTGTGAAACAGGAGATTTGGATATTTTCATTATTTTCTTTCAAATTTATTCCATTTTGGACATTTCAAACCAGATTTTGATAGCACTACCTTGATTCTAAGCTGATGGACACATCAAAACAGATGATACAATCATCAGGCTACAAATGATGTGGAGACATTTCTGAACTTGCCAAGATTCCAAAAACGGGCACTAGCTGACCTCCTCAGGAAGCAAAAGCCTCTCCTTTCTAGGACTCTTTCCTTTTCCTCTCAAAGGTGCAGCTTTTTGTGGAGTTTCTAGTCTCCCATTCCATAATTTTCTTATTTGGAGTTTAATATTACAGACTCTTACTACCCCAAATATTTTTCTAATTCAGAGACACTTCTTGTCTTCTACATGTTAACTTAAATGCATATACCTGTCAATTTATGACAAGCTTCTGCTCCTAATGAAACACAGAAATTTATAATGGTATCTTTTTGTTTATTAGCTTGCTGGTTTTCTTCTGCCAAGCCATTCCATTAACTAATGTCTATTCAGAAAAACAATGATCAGTTATATGTTGCCTTTATGAGAACTGCTCTTCTGGTAAAATCCTGGTTTCAAGCTCCTGAATTGTTGGCAATGGAACCTGTACTGTATGAGCTAGTTGGAAAGGATAAAAAAATGTTACGGCAGACAATTCAGAGTTAGAATTCTAAATTAAAAGCCAATTTCTGCCCATTCTATGCTGCAGAGCATCCTTATAGCTAAGAGCCCTCCAAATACTTGACTCTGTTCTTCAACTGCTGCCTGTCACACTTTGATATAGATATAATCCAGAGAAGCTGACAGCTTTGTCCAGATTGCTTGCCTAAACCAGAGAAATAATTGTAAGCTCCAGGGATTCTTCAGCCTTCAATACTGACTATATTCAGATTCTCCAGGGAAATACAATTACAGTCAAAAGCATAATCTTGCCAAATCAAAGCTAAAGGCTCTATTTTAATATTAAAGTGTTTAATCTTTATATTTCCAATTTATGTTTTACAGTTCAGTTATCAGCACTGACAGATATCTAGGAGAAAAGCAATTTTGTCTCCATTCACTATAAAAAATCTGCTCTAACTTCAATCTCTCAATTTCTCTTCAGACTGAAACCACTTCTTTTCCCCTCTTCAGATTCTTTTTATACTTCTGTATCATATATTATCATAATTGATTACAACTATAAAATTGACTTATATGGGAACAGGACACAACTTCAATTCATTACCTGACATTTAATGTCCTTGCGCACTATACTTCATTCACCAATTATTCCCACAAAAAATTATTGATAATCATAGACTTATCAACTACACAAAATCCATTAAACCATTTTCTTCTTGCATCTTTTACAGGCATAGAATGCCTGTCTCCATGTAATCACATTTTACATTATCGTTTTTCGATCAATTCACAGGGAACTATTGCAGCAATTAAATGACTTTCTGATAATGGTCTTCAGCTGCATGAATGTTTGCTGGAAAAGAACTGTCTGTTCAGTAAGTTGTTGAAATGTACCACTGAAAACATTTTTTTTTAAAATATAGATCTTAGAAAGCTATTAGAGGTCTGAACTGATTGTTACTCTGTGCAAACTTGGTGAAATTCCTCCTAGAACATATAAGTAATCTGGCCGAGGCAACAAAGCTAGTAGTAGCTTGGAAAATATGTAGAAGTGAATCTTGGGAACACTGGAAAATGTGGTGCCCAGTTCTGAGAAGCAGAGTTGAAGATATGAACTATTTAGAGAAAATTCATAAGAGAGTAACAAGCATCATCAAAAACTACAAACCATGACACATATTAGGGTTTGCTTTGTTAAATATGTAATAGATTTCTGCAGAACTGAAGAACTGTTACCTTCATATACAAGATGAAGCAAAGCAGTAAAGGGTTTAGAGCAGGATTGATAAGGTTAGAAACCTTTTCCAAAGGGCTATGTTGCAGAGACAGTTGAGCAGCAATATTGATTGGGATAGAAAAATGAAAGCACAGCACTGAAACAGTCAACAAACCTCTGCCAGGAATAGTTTATGTGTATTTTATCCTGCCTTAGTGCCAGAAGATGGAAGAAATAACTTCTCCAAATTTCCTCCAGAGAAGTGATTCATGATGATAATGTCTTCCTAGTGTTGCTCTGCATCTGTTCTTGATACCTCTCAAGTAATAACCTCTTCTACCTTCTCTTCAGCCGAGATACATGCAGCTGAATCCAGTTTCTAGCTCTTTTTTCTATTAGTCCTACTTGAGCAAAAAGGTCTTGCAGAATATTTTTTCTTTTTTTTACCCTCTCACCTGCATTTGAGTAATCGAAAGCTTCTTCCCCAAATCTAATTAACTAAAAAAAAAAAAATTCTATCCACATTTTTCTTAAATTACAGATCTTGAAAGTTACGCCTGAGAAGAAAGCTGAAAATTATGCAGTGTCTTCGTAAAGTTACTTAAACATTGTCCCTAAGGCATACTGTACTACCTTCTTTTCAGCTTCTCTTCTCTGAAGGTCCTTCTGTTTCAGACAAAGCAGCTGAAATTTCAAGAGCTTTCCAGTCAGTGTCACAGGAATTTCTTCACCACTATCCAGAATGGCTTTGGCTACTTCTATCACCTGGAGAGGAAAACAAAACAAGGAAAAACCAACCACAAAAACAACTCGGGACAAACAAAAAAACCCCTATTACTTGTATACTTTTAATATTGCATTTCACATTTGTTTTGCATGCTGAAATGAGGAAGTGCTATTGCATATTGTACAACATGTGGGTTAAAATGCCACACTTTCAGGAAAAAAAACCATGACAGTAAGACACACAGATAATCCTCCAGTTCCTAAGACCTCAAATGAAATCATACCTACTATAGCATGAGATAAACGTAGAATGGAGAAAACCTCTATGATTATGTAAAGGTCAACAGATACACAGTTGTCACAGTAAACCTTTTTCATTTTTTAGCTTTTAAACAAAGAGGCAATATTAAGCAACCACTTACTATAACGTAATAAATTAAAAAGCATTTAACAGCAAGCAAATGAAGAAGAGTAGTTTGGAATACTGTTTACAAAGTGACTAGTGTCTGAGGCACTAGTCCTGAATGACAGATAAAAATTTCTTGAAGGGAATTTGAGAGGGTCTGTCTTGGTGAAAATACACCCCCTCCCAGTGTAATTCTGATTCTGTTGGTATGCAGCCTAATTGGGGTGAAATAAGGCTATTGAGTTTTCTTAGGGTGATGACAGCAGCAGGAACATACAGCTGCATTGTCCAGATGTGTGGCATTGACAGGCTGTTTTATGACTATGTTTTTTACAGCTTGTTTCCACTAAATTTCATACAACTCACTAACATCTGGCCCGTTTTCCTTGGAGCCTCATAACCACTTTATTTACTGCGAAAAAAATAAAATAACGTAAAAATACCATAAAACGCTGTTATATGTTTCTTTTCACTTGTGTTGTCTCTGTAATAAAGTTCACCTATGTAGGAAGCGCTGTTGAGGAATAATACAACCATAATATTTTCCTACTTTTGTTTTTAAGCAACCATCAGCTTTATTTATAACCATGGGCTGAATTAGGTGTTACTCAAATGTTCTGACATATTTCTCTTTTCCCCTCTTGGAGCAATTACAGTTGGGCACATATGGTGTCAATTTTGCTTGCTAACATTCAGACAATGAAGGTGCACACTTCATCTCACTGAACTGTGTCTTGTCTAATGCGAACACCACCATACCTTTGAGCTTTCATGGTTTTTTGCCCAGCTTCAATATTTTCACTTCTTAAGTAAAACCTAAGTAAGCAAACACAGCCCCTAAAAATGCTTCTCTGAATAAAACAAAGTCAAAATGGAATCCAGACTATTATAAGCCAACTTATTGTTTCATACAAGTGAAAGCAAAGTACAGAAAAAGAAATCTCTTAAAATTTCAGATTTTTCTGAATCACATTAACAGCGAGACAAAGCAACCAAAACATTTGCATTTATAACCCCCCCAAACAATCCTGTTCCTCCAATATAATAACCCTTATGATCTTTGTAACATACACATAGGAAAATACATAACGGTTAGATCAGTTCTGCTTTACATCTTTTGTATTCAGTAAGTACTTACTGTCCACTATCTCAACAAGCTAACCATAGAAGGCTTCTGGAAGACTCCTATTGACTTCAGAGACACAGCAGAAAATCAAGGGTATGTTAAAAATTTCCACAGACTGTAGGTACACTAGAAACTACTAGCTATTCCAACAAAAACAGTCACACAGAGCTAGCTACAGAAACTCTGTGCTCTGAAAGAAAAGAGACTTTGGTAGAAATACTGTAATTTCCCTCAGAAAAATGATCTTTCTGTTTGGTTGTTTTTGGGGTATTTTTTTTTGTTTTGTCAGAAGTGGTGTTAACAGCCTATGCAAAAGGATGCTTCCCAATTGCCTAATCTAGATGAGTCGCACATTTCTTGACACACAATAGAGGGGAAACAGAGGGATTCTCGAAGGATTCCTGAAAAGTGTATATATAGTAACCCAGCTCAATGGCAGTTGCTGATTTATTGTTCGTGGAAGAAGGAAGGAACGCTTAGATTCTTTTACAACCCATTCTTCCTGAGAAGTTCAAAGCATTTTACCAGTCAAAAGCAATGCATCATGAATCTACAGAACAAGAAAAGCAATTCTTGTTCTGTAGATAGAGAATGCAGAAATGAAGAGAAACGTCCAAAGCCTATAGTGAGCTGGACAACTCTGAGTGGGTGGGAAGGACAAAGTTTCTTCTGTGAAGCGACAGAAAAGTGTAAACCAAACTATTTAACAGGAAGACATTCTATGACTGTGAAGAGAGGTCAGACAAATAAGACAATGATAAAATGTGCACATTACATTCAGCAATACAAAGAAAGCAAATAGTTTTTCATGCAGCAATGTAAAATCTGGTTTATGCATAAGCTAATAGAAAAGCAATCCTCCATCACTGCTAGGTTAAAGACAGAACATAGATCAATCCATACACAGTAGATAAAAGAATTAAATTTACTACATTTATGCATGTTTACCTCATCTGTGGCCCTGTGAATTATGCAGGCTCCTGGCATAAACAGTTAAGAATCCACAGAGCCTCAGTAAAAAAAAAAAAAGCTGAAGACAAAGACTTGGTAGGAGTACAGAAGGATTTTTTTTTGGATACTATGAAGTGGATTAATTTCAGATTGACTATACTTCACCCTGCCAGTGATGACCTTTTTCTTATGTGAGAAACCACGGAAACTTGGATGGACAAACTAAGTTAGGTAGGGCCTCTTTTCCTTTAAAGGAAGAAGGAAACTTAGCATTCCTCACACAGCAGGGGTCACATTTGTGAAGTGCAGAAAGACTTCAGTGATGCAGTATTTGATCACATATGGTGGCAGTATGAACCGTGCAGAGAGTGAGCTGCCTGATGCAAAGGGCATGCATTTAAAGCCATTCAAACACTGCCTGTAGGTGACGCTGTACTGTTGGTAGACCCCAGTGCCGTTGAGATCGTCTTAAAAATTCAGGAAGCATTTAAAGTCAGTCTTTATGGTATCTTTCTTTGAAATGTCTCTTTTTAAAATACACATAAGTACTGTGGCTGCTAAATCATTATCAGAAAAACTTCCAAAGTGTTAAACTGCACTGATAACTCTCACAGCTTTATCACTACTTGGAAGCAGCAGCATCACTTGCTATGAACAGTGGTCATCATGTAGTTCTCCATACCTAGGATAAGCTTTCTAAAGCCCTCCTGAAATCCAAGCCATCAAATATATCTTAGATTCATGTAACACTTCCTAAAAGAAATATAATTGTTCCTAGAAGCCATCCTTAGTAATTCAAATTCCTTAGTAGCTGACACAGTCAATTTGAACCAAGAGAGCCATCAGTCAAGAGGCTATATGGATTACACTTACTAACCAAGTTATTGCTTACTATTCAAATGGTTTTTTGCGAGCAAGCTAATAAAAGTGGGGGGTGGGGAGATTGAGGACACACAACAACATGGACAAGGGGGTACAGGGATACAATCTTCACTTACTACAGTCTGCTATCAGTATCATGAATCCCTGACAAGCATTTTTTAAGGCAGACTATGGAATGAAATCTTACCGATAAACTACTTCTGTCCAAAGAAGCCTTCTTTACACATACTACTAAGTATTTCTGAATCTGTTGATGCAATTACATTGACTCTAGCATACTGCAACTGATCATTTTGAAAGAATAAAAGGAAGGCACTGAGCTGACTGAAACTTCTTTCAGATCACACCTGCAGCATGTTCAAAGTCAATTTAGTTTGTACTGTAAGACTGCTGGCCTCATTTCATGATGCCAAAAGATTTCTTAATCATTATCCTTCGTTAATGACTCACAATTCAAACTGAGCTTAAGGACTCATGTAAATCAATAAATCAATTGCATACCTCACAGAGATCCATACAGAGCTAACATGACATAAGACACACTGTAAAACTTAAGCTAAGCCATTCAATCAATTTCATTAATCAATGATGACTTTACCAACACGTATTCAAATGATTAAAAAAAATGAATTAAACATTTGAGGACTCCTTCTTCCTCTGTCAGAGCTCTTTTCAAACAGATCTACTAGGATGCTTTCACTGTTGAGCAATACTGGACAAATGTGTGTGCTGTTCATATACTAAATGTCTAGCTTTCTATTGTGATAGCAATTCTTAAAGCAGCAGCAACAGCAGCTTGTGTGCTAGAAAATGTATGTTGTCACTCATATAAATGAGTCTCTTTTTTGGCCAAATCACAACACAGCTTGGTCTGATTAGCAGAATCCTAGTTAGAAACATCCATTATAAGAAGGCCTGTTCCTTAAACCTTTACGGAAAATGCATGACCTGAGGGCATACCTTAACTGGTTTAATCTCTGTAAAGCAGAATGAGAGCTTTGTAAGACATGTACAGTGTATGTGTCTTGTTATGAATAATGATTTAAGGAAAAATACAAACAGGTGAATGATCAAATGTAAGTAAAAATGGTAAAATACGTTACATAAAAATGAGGATGACTTTTCACCCTGGCTTTACTAAAGAGCTCATACAAGGCTCTCACTACCTATGAAATGTATGTTCTATGGCTTCCTGGCCACCTAACTGCTACCAAAATGAGCAGCTTTATGGGAAGAAAAAATGCAGTATGAATACCCAGTGATTCCAATGATCCATCATGAGCATTGCTATCTCAGAGAGGAGAGGGTTTAACCATAGGGAAGGATTTTTCTTGTGACCCTCCAAATACCTGTTTCCTTTTAACATTCTGGTTGGGGGGAAGAGTTGAAATAGCTTTTAAGTGGTTTCTAACTCCTACAGAACCCAGAAGACCTTTTTAAAAAGAGAACAGGCCAGTCTGCTGTGATGTGTGCTCAGAAGAGATATACTGCTATGATCAAATCTTGAAATGTTTACATTTCAATGGTATGAATCTGCCCAGCAAGTCTTTCCATTGTGGACTAGAATATTTTCTGCTTCTGAGAAGTAAATTTGCTCCAGTAATTCCAGCCAACTGGATCCACACAATGTACATTACAGAGCTAAAGGATTTAGTCACGCTTCTCTAGCATTGAATCTGGCTAGGAAGAGAACCCAATCAGAGGTGGAACAAAATGATTTAAGAAGCAAAGTCATCTCATCAACCCTTGTGCTGGCAGAACCCACCTAGCTACATCTTGCCAGAATTTCTGATGAAGCCTCAGAACTCATGTGCCAAGAAGTCCCAATGGCCTCATGGGCTTGGCACCACAGAACTCCTAGGAAGCGTCTTTCCACCTTGGTCCAATTTTGCAATGGGGCTTTGGGCAATTTTTTTTTTCTTTAGTGATAAAGGATCCCAGGATTAATTGCTCTAATTGAGAAAAAGTTACACTTACACTCTATTGTCCTTAATTAATCAATTATAGTCACCTGAAATTTTTGAAGGCAACAAAAGAGAGAACAGAATTTCCATTAGCTACTCCAGAGGGTCTCTTTCCCAATTCAAAGATGAGACTGTTACAGACATAATCACTCGCTAGTTACACAGAGATTTCATCAAAACCTGCAAGTAAAAAGCAACAAGTTTTATACCAAGTTGCATGTATGCAGGAAAACTTGTAATCTAGGGAGCAAAACTGTACTGTGTTTGTATGGCAAGGTTATGGTAGCAGGGGGGCTTCTGTAAGTAGCTTCTAGAAGCTTCTCCCTTGTTCAACAGAACCAATGCCAGCCGGCTCCAAGACAGACATGCTGCTGGTCAAGGATGAGCCTATCAGTGATAGTGGTAGGGCCTCTGGGACAACATAGTTAAGGGGGTAAATAACTGTGAAACAGCAATTTGCAGCTGGAGACATTGGTGAGAATATGTGAAAGGAACAACCCTGCAGACACCCAGGTCAGTGCAGAAGGAGAGCAATGAGGTGCTCCAAGTGCTGGAGCAAAGATTCCCCCACAGCCCGTGGAGAAGACTGTGGTGAGACAGGCTTTTCCCCTGCAGCCCGTGGAGGACTCCATGCCAGAGCAGGTAGAAGCTGTGACCCTGTGGGAAACCCACACTGGAGGAAGCTGGCAGGACCTGTAGTATCATAGAGAGAGGAGCCCTGGCTGGAGAAGTCTTACTGGCAGGACTTGTGACCCTGTGGGGGACCCACACTGGAGCAGTCTGGTCCTGAAGGTCTGCACCCTATGGGACTCATGATGGAGCAGTTTGTGAAAAACTGTAGCCTGTGGAAAGGACCCACATTAGAAAAGTTTGTGGAAGACTGTCTCCTGTAGGGCGGGGAAGGGTGTGAGAAGTCCTTCCCCTAATGAGGAAGGAGCAGCAGAGACAATGTGTGATAAGCTGATCACAACCTCCAATTCCTGTCCTCCTATGCTGCTTGGAGGAAAGAGGCAGAGAAATTGAGAGTGAAGTTGAGCCTCAGAAGAAAGGGTGGTTGGATGGAAAATGTTTTAAGATTCGGTTTTATTCTTCATTATCCAACTCTGACTTAATTGGTAATAAATTATATTACTTTTCCCAAGTTGAGTGTGTTTTGCCCATGACAGTAACTGGTGAGTAATCTCCCTGTCCTTATCTCAACGCACAAGACTTATCATAGTTTTTCTCCCTGTCCAGCTAAGAAGGGATACAACAGCTTTGGTTGGCACCTAGTGCCCAGCCAGGGTCAACCCACCACAAACCCCAACATTTCAATACTGATCTAAAGCAAGTTTTAAATAGAAAGATGAGTTTCAAAAGGTATAAAATGTCTTTCCTTGAAAATAAATTGTCATCAATGTTTAGTTTTATGAAATGGCTTTAGGCCAGATAATTACAACTAACAGGTGTAAAATTATAATACAAATACAGGCAAACAGCATTACCTCTAGAATCCTAGGATTAGGATTATGAAGAAGAGTCACTATTCTGAAATGGAAAGAAAAGATTAACATGTTCAATTGTCTCCTGCAAATAACAGAGCCAGACCTCTCAGTTCTTAAGAAACAAAAAAGACATCGATTGTTGTCCTGCAATGGCTCAACAATTTTTTAACCCCAGTTTCAGCATTCAGAAATCCTGGTACATCTTAATGTGGCATATTGTCCTTAGAGGGGTTCCTGGAAAGGCAGACTGAACTGGAAGGACTTTAGAAATTGATTACAAACAACTACAATTTATAGGACCTGAGTTATTGTTTCATAGTAACAACAGTCCTGGCATAAATACCACAAATGGAAAGTTTATCATTTGATAACTCAAAGGACGACACAAGCCACTATCGATGATGCAGTGTCATCGAATGATCTGACAATGGCAAAGACTCGTGTAAAGACATGGTGGTACATCTTTAATCTGGGTAATATTTGATTCTTTTAGGTGGCATGGGTTTTCTGTATTTAAAGTAATGATCATTTTGCTGTTATCCAATGCTTGGAACCATTTACCCGATTCACAGGCATGCCTCTAATGCCACCAGGATGACCTAGGTCATTACGACATCCATACTGGACCGGAATATAGAATACAGAGCTAGCTGAGATCTTTGCAGTTCTGGGAAGTCATCTGAAAGTGAATGCCTTTTCTTTTGTCAGAGCATTTCCTTTTTTTTTCCATTTGACCAAGTTACGAGAGTGCATTTGACAATGATGTTCTACTCTTTTCGATACTGACGCTAGCAAGACACCTGCCAAAGCAGTTTAGCAAGTACTAAGAAGTTCACTAGTGGAAGGCATCATGAAGTAAGAATTAAGGTGAGCAGGATAGGTAGAAGCTCATGCCACTTTTTCTCAGTGAGTTCTCATGAGATCTTCAAGACGTAGGAACTCTTGGAATAACCTATCTAGGACAAATATAGATTAATTCAAGTTTGCAGTTCATCTGAAGATGCCAAAGATTTGTTGCCTGAGGTGTGATATTAGTCTGGAATAGCTTGGCATAGACAAACTGTCACTTTTCATTTGGCAGCAGAGCAGACTGAATTGCTTATAAAGGTCTCCTGTGAGATGAACATAAGGGTAAATCTAATGCCAGCTGAAACACAGACACTGGTAGTCTTCCATAAGGCTCATTCATGTTAATATTCAACAACTTTTGTAGACCAATGGGAGTTGTGAAAATTACTAAACCTAACATTTTTTTTTCTTAACCTTCTTTTAATTGAACTGACCTAAATATTTGGACCCACAAGGCAGAGTAGTTAAACTTTTCTCAGAAGACAATAAATATCTGAGGTAAATGTACCTGCTCATGCAGTGGGATAATTTACAAAACATACTATATTGTGTATTACAGTGTACCTGGTAACATCTTGGTAACAGATACAGCAGACCTGACATCTGGTAAGTACATAGAGTCCATAGCAGGATTTAAAGTCTCTTACCCTTCTCTGGAGCCAGTACCACTCTAAAAGGCATCTTCATTTAATGATAGTTCCCAACTGTTTCTTGAACACTAACCCTCTGCATATCCGTACAGTGTAAGGGCCAAGTCCTTCTGCAATAAAATTCTCTTAGCTTGCATCCACACAACACTCAAAGGCCGACTGGAGAACTTTTCCCTTTTACGGCAACATTTAAGACTGTAACATTTGTTTGCTCTGTACGAGAATGAAAAATAAAATTAAATCTTTCTAGCCAACTGACCATTCAGCATGGTTGCCAAAATTGAGTTCACTGTCAAACCCTCTCACCAAATCAATGACACCAGACAAGTTTCAGCTTCTGAGCTGTTCCACTTTATAACAACTTTTAAAATTATTTTTGTTCTGCAGCAGAATGAAAACAAAATTTCTTCTATGAAAAATATGATTTTATTGACATATATTTTTAGACTAAGAAGGCTGGGTTTTAATACAACTATCTCTACTTTTGAGAAAGCCTATTCTTGACCACAACCTTTCTGATGGTGTTTTGTCAAAATCCACACACTTCCACAAAAATATGATACCTTTAATTATGTTTCCAGAGGAAACCAAAAGGCTTTCTTAAAAATACTCCTGGCGAGCAGCACTTCTGAAACTTTTCTTCAGTGACACATAACCTGGCCACTAATGAATCTTTGCTCTCCTCCAGATGCCAGACAACTCACAACAGCTTGTACTTCTTGGATTAAAATATGCCTTGCTATAAGAGCTATATCTTTGACATTAAGAGTTGTGTATTCTCATCAAAACTTTCTGGTTTTCTACCCTAGGAAATTACTATAACATCCTTATCACAAAATAAACACGTACTCTGTGTTCCTTGCAATGTTGTCCTTTTTTTTTAATTTTAATTTTTTTCCCTGAAGATAGAGACAATAATGAGAGAACCTCAAAATGGGATAAAGATATTAAGACAATATTGTTAAGTCTAAAAAAGGAGACATAAGATAATAGAAATGTGTGAGGTATTTAAGATCTACTGAAGAGAGGACATAAAAGTTATTTAGAAGTAGCTGTTCTTAACTGGTTTCTTGAATGAAATTCATGCCGTTGGGGTGAATAATAGAAGGTAGTTTTCAACAATTATACACAGAAACATTTAAAATATATATTTTAAATATATCTATTATATAGTTGTGTGTGATATAACCATATATCATGCGATCATATAATTACATAAAAATAATATATACATAAATATATAAAATTGCCTAATATAGTAAGAGCTCCTACGTTAGGAACTAAGTTCAAATCTGAAGCGGGCCTTCTCTTTACATCATGATGTTGACCAGAACTTCAAACAGCCTTACCAGCAGCAACCCTCACTTCAAAAGTACACATTCTACACATTTCTAGCAAAGCCTTAATTCACAGAAATGCTCAAAAACCTGCTTTAAATCCACCTCTTCCTGGGTATTTTAAATTACTTCCTGGGTAAATTTTTTTTTCCACTGCAGCTTGTTCACTGATATGGTTTGCTATCTTACTGAAGTTCTTAATATCTTGGGTTATGTATTTTATGTTGGAAGTGACAGGAGAGGAATCTATTTCATTTTCACCTAGAAAATAGAAGGATCCTTCTGTCTCTGCTACAGTGTATTGCCTATTATGGCAAGAAGTACAATGAACAAAGCACAATTTCCCAAGGATTTCAACAACATAATATTAGGGAAAGAAACCAAATTTGGGTAAAAAACATACTGAGGAAAAAAGCCCATGTACCATATAAATAATTTTTAAACAATACAAGATGGTATTTCTAACCAATAACCTTTTAGTCTTCAAAATGAGCTGTACAAAGCATGAACTAATTAAGATTTATATGCAAGCACTCAACTGAACTGGACTTTAATGACAAATCTGTGCATATTATACTTGGCAGTAGGATTGAATTTGGGGGTCTCCTTTGTTGAAACTGCACAACTAGGTTGGTGTCTCAATATGCCTGGTGATATGTGTTGGCTGTTATGTATCCTGACTCAGACAGTAAAACTGGCACATCTGCTTTTACCAGTCCACAAGTTTGAAGTATCTAAGTTGATATTACTTCCCTGGTAGCAAGGAAGTAAAATAAAGCAAAGTTTTGTAAGAGAAACATTTACCATGCATATCTAGAAGCAAGTCATCAGAAGAATCAAACAGGTCCTGTGTTCAGTTAGTGATGACAAGAAGCAGAAGAGTTTGTAATCACAATTCTGTATTCTCTTCTATTTAAATATTAACAGCTCCAGCATGTGATATGCAAACTATGTTTGCTTGTTTGTCATATGCAAGAATCAGAGATAATTCAGTGCAATCACATGAGCAACAAGATCCTGGATAGTCAGGACTTATAAATCAGGCTATTTCAGACTTAAGGAAAAAAAAGCAACAAAAGCAAGAGAAAACCAACATATTCCAGCAGAAATAAGGACTTTGTTTTAACTGTATAAGGAAATCTATCTTATTATGACATTGGTCTGGTATTAAATGGGAAGAGCATAAGAGTCAATAAAGATGCAGGAAAAGTAAGCTAATCAGTGATTTTTCTGCTTTATATTTGGAAAAAACAACAGATAATATGGTTATATCACTTGATTGATAAGCAACTACTTCCAACTGTATCAGTAGAAAGTTGCAAAAAGGCAGATTTTAAAGCTAAGCATACCAAAACCCAGTAGACCTGGATAACATAATCTAAGTAGCAATACAGGCAAGTAGTGAGGAGCTCTTTAGATGATGAATACTGAATGTAAGCATTTCTTGGCGACAAGGGCATTTTTAAAGTAAATAAAAGGAAATCTGATACAACACCAATGCTTAAAAAAGAGAAACTAGAATAATATACATATTTTGAGCACCAACTCTATAATGCTGATCACTGCAGAATAACAGAGGAGCTGATATTATTTCCTTAATGTCCTAATGGAGGATTCAGTGAGCAAGAAATAAAGGGCAGGGGGGAGGTAAAATAATTATTACCAATTCACTTTAGTTCTTTTTGATAAAGAACAAAAAAAAAGGTGGCCTTTTCACAAAGATAATAGCTTTCTCTGGTAAAACTGCAATTCTAGAAAAAACACATAATATGATAATGTGAAAAGAAGATTTCCCTATTCTTTGACTTCTGATTTATAAAGCAGTGACAGATCTAAAAATGCAACTACAAAGAAAGAGTCATCATCAAACAGGTGACTTTCTTGTGGAGTCTGAAACTTTCAAGTGGCAACTCTGGGAACGACTCATTGGGCAAGGGTGAACCAATCAATCCAATATTACCTTTTAGTGTAAAAGTGTAGCCAAGATCACCCAAGCATTTCAGCTTATCTCTCTCCCTTTCATCCTTCTCTCTCTCATGGCCATATTTCTTACAGACAGCTGAGTCCATTTTCAGCATCACCAACTATCTACTTCCAGTGTTCTCACACAAAGGGACCACATGAGCCTCCATCATAATCTTTCCTTACCAGGGTATTAGTCCCCAAATCCACCTTGTTCCCATGAAAGTTTGAGACAAGATTCCTTCTCAAAATTTCCTAGGTAACATAAAGGCAATTCTCCTGACCTTGCCCCAGGGAGAATCTGGAAAATAAATCTTTCAAGAAAAAAAACCCCTAGAAATCTTTCCATCCACACAACTCCTGAACTTAATCTCACCAGAACTTTCAAGAAAGTGAATTTTAAAAAGAAAAAAAAAATCAGCTTAATGAACAAATTTAGTATGAAAAATTCAGGCTTAAATAGATTTTCAAAATCTGAAGTTTGGAAACTAAAGCACTGTATGTTTAGTAGTGGTAGATTACTTCAACTACATACGACATTACCAACCCTAATAGAAAGCTGACAAAACAAACAGGTAGATAAATAATAAAAGATATATACCTTGCTTACAAAATGCATACATTTTATTCAAACATAATTTAATTTTAGGTCTTTTCTGGTTGAAAAACTGTCCATGACAGATTAATCCAATTCATTACAAATTCTGTTATTATTTTACAAGCAGCATAACATTTTCCTTTCCATATACAAAGAAAAAAATATTTCCATGGCATCTTCATGAGAGACACAGCCTAACATCATTTAATTAAGTGCTGGAACTAGCACAAAACTGTGAACTCCTACTCCCTACAAGACAGTTAAGACAGTAAAGGTGTCATACACCTAATTCTCACGGATTTGGAAAACATTTAGCTACGTAAGTTCATAAACTTTGCCCCTCCTAAGTTTGTACGATAAGCGTGACAGGAAATACAACCCAGTAAGACGACAGAAACCCTGAAGGAAAACAATTTTGAATAGAGAAAAAGAATTATTTTAATATGATATATAATTACCTTGCAACGTACCAAGAGCAGTTTGTTTAAGTGTCTTGACTTAAAGCAGGCGCTGCAGACTGCGACACTGAAATTTATTAAACACCCCTGCATTTCAGTAGACGCAATGTGCAAGGTGAAGGACATGGGTGACAATGTTACTATTAATACTATTAATAACCACATTACTGTGCATGTCATCAGTCCCAAATACACACGTGTACACTTCATATATTCAAAGAGCACTAAGTTTCAGGAATCTCAATCAGCCCCCCTAGAAACGCATACGCACTTGTGGAAATGCCAGTGTGGTAAATCCTACCACAGAGAAGAGAGCAATATGCAGTGAAGACAAAAACGCTCCTCAGAAAAACATTTTACAACCCTGTGTTATGTGCTAAGCTTGTATTTGTTTATCCTTACTGTAGTGAAAGCTCTAAATGCACAAACCGCACGTGGACTTTAAGTGAACACTTAAGATCAAATTCTGCCCAGAGAGGCAGGATCGTAATATGCTTGTGGCAACATGATCAATCTTTTAATTTGCTAGAGCCAGAACGGAAATCGAGTCCAAGCAAAAGGTCAGAACAAGCATTTTATATTCTCTGTTAGAGGGGAGGAAAAAATGTCTTTGAGGAGTAAAGTAAGTAGCTAATGAGACACAGCACTGACAGCTGGAATTTAATAAGTATCCACTTCACAAGGAAAATTGCTCTTAGTAATTAAATACAGGTATCATACAAAGCTTCTGCTTATAGCTGAACTTCAAAATCAGTCACTAGGACTGGAGGGGTTTTACATCCCAGGTAATACAAGGGTGAGTCTGCCTGGGAGGCTAGTCCTAAACAAAGCGGGTTAATTGCATAAAATTCACAGTCATGTCAACGGTAAATAATTCCAAAGGGACTTGTTCAGATAGTAGTCTGGCATTACTGAAAAACAGACTGCAACTAAAAAGATCTCTTACAAAGCCCACCAGAACTTGAGACACATAAAAAGTTTATTAGTCATTGCAGAACTAAAATGCAAACAAGATTGTTCTAGACGGATCCAAAATTCTTTGTGTTCCAGGTTGTAGGGCCATAAAACTCTACCTGAGAAAATTTTAAACAATCTTCTAATTAATCACAGGACTTTATAACCTCTCACAAGCTGTAAGTAAAACATTAACAAGGTAGGGAGAAGGAAGTCCTCTTTGTACTAAGCAAGATTCCTAACCCTGCTGACATACAGAGATGATAATGGGTACTAGCACACAAAGATGGTGTTTCATTTACAGCACCGCATCCCCATAAATGAAGGCACAGTTCTCTAAATTACTGGGAGCATCTAGGAGAGCAGAGTTTAACTGTTTTTCTGTAATTTGTGACACCACCATCAAAATACAACCACATGAGTAATAAATATGAGTAATAAATAATAAGTCATTCTTAAAACAATAAAACTCATATCTCTAAAAGACATTGTGATCCTCACTTAATTAGCAGTCCAACAGAACATTGTTGGTACGACAAAAAGCAAGCAGTTTAAGTATCTGGATGGTTGAGTGTTTCTACCAGCTAGATCCATCAGATCTGCATTTACTCAGGTATGTATAACACAATTACACAGCTGTATATACCTCAGTATAAACAAGCACTGACTCTGTAACAGATATTTTAACCTACCTCATAGTACATAGGCACATCTTTAACCTTTTTTTCCTTTTTATTCCCAGATTCTCTGATCTGCAAGGAAATGAACATACTATTGTGAAAATATTTTACGTTTACACAAAATATTTCATTATTCCCTTTTGGAAACACTACAGTCAGACTCCAAGATAATGAGGGAAAGGTATCCCTGTACCTTAGGGAGGGAAATTTTGTGATCAGCACTTTGAAGAAAAGTCTGTAACAAAACATTGCTATTTATAGGTGTCCTGGTTTCAGTCAGGATAGAGTTAACTTCATTTGTAGCAGCTGATGGAATGCTGTGTTTGGGAGTTAAAATGCAAGCAGTGCTGATAACACCCTGATGTTCTTAGTTGCAGTCAGACAGTCAAGGACTTTCTCAGCTTCTTCGTATTTCTCTATTCATGAGAAAGGAGGGGCGAAGCCAGGACAGGTGACCCAGATGGGCCAAAGAGAGTATTCCATGCCAATGACGTCCTGCCCAGGAGAACGGGGGGCTGAGGGGAGGAAGAAGAGGGGCGGTGGCGGGACGCGTGCTGCTTGGGGGGGACGGTCGGGTTCCGGGACAGCTCTGGGTGGTACGGCCTGAGTTGTGTGGTTCGGGGAGAAACTGCATTGGGGATCAAGAGTTCCATATTCTTTTGCTCTAAAGTCCCGTTAGCATTGTTATATTTTATCTTTCTGTTCTCTTAGTAAACTATCCTTATCCCAACCCACGGGCCTCTTAGTTTCTTGGTTTTGGAGTTATTTGCCCCTTCCTTTTCCCTTCCCTTGTTTCCCCCCTTTTTCCCTCTTCCCCTGCTCTTTTACTTTAAGAAGCAGGCAGCTGCGTGGATCTCGGCCCACAGCCGGGCTGAAACCATGACAATAGGGAAGAGATCGGCTTATACAGTAAACTTTTTTTTCCCCATTTTTAGCTCCTATGAGTTAATGCAACTTTCAAAACTTCTGGAGTAATTAAACTGAACATTTACCATAGACCAAAGAAGTATCTAGAAGTGAGATATAGGGTTTGGCTTGTTATTAAAAATTTATTTCTGGGAATACCTGTCTGAAAACGTCTTCACGTGTTACCACACTGAAAAGCTTCCGCTGTGGCACCTGCACGGCAAGACACAGGGCCTTGGTGTGGATTTCATCCTCGATTTTGTTCCCAACAACGAAAGCGATGCTAGGCTTCCAGTCATCCTATTTTCCAAAATAAAATATTTAAAGTATTAAAACACAAGGAAACAAACCCGCTTCTCTGCAGTTTCAAGAAGTAACCCTGTAGAGACGTTTACTCCCTTCAAGACATATTCAACATCATTGTATTAATCACACTTAAATGAACTGCATACAGCCCAAAACCAGGTACTACTTTGTCCCGGTTCTTTCTGCCATCAGGTGGCAGCATTATGCTGTGGAAAACACCAAAGCCTACTAACCACCTCTACAAACCTCGCCGGCAAATGCTGCATTAGCATCACAGAGAGAGAAAGTGACTTTTAAATGTCATCTGCAGATCTGACAGTTCAGTAAGGAAACAAGAAGTGACTTTTGAATATACGTACTACTGTCAATGACTATGTATTATTGCCTTTATTTGCTGTAGAAAAAATGAGCAAATTTCAGCTCCATTCGTATGATGCTTTATAATGGTACATTCATGCATACCATGTTTCTTACATGGTTTCACTAAGTATACTGAACTAGAGAAAAAATATTTATTAACAGCAAGTGATATATCAGTACACACAACACTGACAAATGTAAAAACAGCAGCTTTCAAACATTTGTAGATAAATAGCTCAGTTTATGAAAAATAAAATCCAATTTCAGCATTAAAGAAATGCCTAATAAGAAGACTGTAAAACATTATTTAGTGACACACACCCACAAAAGCTTCAAAATTTTGTAGTTTAAGCAACTGGTTACTCTTTACTGGTTACTCTTCCATGTCTTCTGCTTTAACCTACTGGAATTCCTTTTGTTAGAGTGGCTATCTCCAGCACACCTAAATCTCACTCCAGAGTTGCCAGGAGTTAAGACACAAAAACTTCACCGTTCTTTGAACAGAGATGTTCAAAGGTGTGTACTTGGGTGTGAATGCATAATTTTCTAGGCTCTTACAACTGAGATTGAAATGCCTTCATGTGGCAGTATCCTGGTATTCCCAGGGCTCATGAGCAGGGACAGAGCATCTACCTGTGACATGAGCTAATGGAGCAACGGGTATCACAACACTTGTCCTCTTCAGTGAGAGTCACCAAAAGAGGGGAGTGACACCCAGCAAATTTTGCTGACAGCACAGGGAAGGTCAGGTTCTAAGCCAGATGCTAGAGGAAGCATGGTCCAACAGCATATAGAACCTGCTCCCAGAATTTCCTGCAGTTCTTCAGATATGCAAAGAAATTTCCATCAGAGTCCTAAACCCTCCACCTTGTACCTTCTTCAGTTTCTCATTAACACACTCTGGTATCTCGATGACCACAAATTATACCTGCTTAGTTCTGATTAACATCATCCTGAAACAATGATGCCTGTGAAACCTGTCTTCCTTATAGTCCTGTCTATTCTTGATCTTTCCACCCCTTGGTCACAACTGTGCCTAACTAATTTCTCTTTCCGTTTCCACTCTGTTCCTCATCTGCACTGGACCACCTCTCCTAATGCTTCCCACATCCATCACTTGCTCCCTTAGCTTGTTCTCAGTTTCCTTGTCCAGCTAGTTCCTAGTTGCATTATCTGAATCCAACTTCCAGCTTTATCCATCCTCAGATTCCTACTCCAAATCCTTACTCTGCAGCCCCTCTAATACTTCCTAGGCACTTTCAGTCATGCTCGAGCAATGAGATTTTCTCCTTCACAATATTTGTGCATTTCCTGGGAAAGAAATAAAAGCAATGGAGAGCTAATTTTCCTGATTTCCACTGTGGTGCCCGTCATCACAGCAGCCTGTAACAAAGCACCAAAGCAAAACATTAGGGTAATTCTGGCTTGTGGAAAATGAAATTTTAAAAAACTTTTGATTTCTCCTAAGAGAAACATTCTCAGAAAAATGGATGCCCTTGACATCCTTGCATCCTGGGTTGCATCAAAAAAAGCATGTCCAGAAGATCAAGAGAGGTGATTCTCCCCTTTTGCACTGCTCTGGTGAGACACCATCTGAAGTGTCCAACTCTGGAGCCGTCAACAACAGGACATGGACCTCTTGGAGCAGGTCCAGTGTAGGGCCACGAGGATAATCACCTGGAGCATCTCTCCTATTAAGACAGGCTGAGTTGGGTTTGTTCAGCCTGGAGAAGGCTCACAGGGAGACTTTATAGTGGCCTTCCAGTACCTGAGAGGGCCTACAGGAAAGCTGGAGAAGGACTGTATGTAACAGCATGGAGCAATAGGACAAGGAAAATGATTTTCCACTAGAGCAGGGTAGGTTTAGATTAGACACTAGGAAGATGTTCTTCATTATGAGGGTGGTGAGATACTGGAACTGGTGGCCCAGAGATGGTGGAGGCCTCATCCCTGGAAACATTCAAGGTGAGGCTTGATGAAGCTCTGAGCAACCTGATCTAGTTAAAGGTGTCCCTGCTTACTGCAGGGGATTGGACTAGATTACCTTTAAAGGTTCCTTCCAATTTAACAGATTCTGTGATTCCACGCCATGAGTGTGCCACACCTTCTCTCTCCCCCTGCCCCAAACTTCTCTGCTTCAAAGAAATTGCTAAAGCTTCTCCACAGAACAGCTATGAGAATATTTACAGCATAGGCAAAACACTGGCTAATCTATTAAAAATAAAATAAACGGAATGAGTTTCTACAAGATAACTATTGGTGAAAATTATAACCCCACCTAATTCAATTAAGCTGGAGTGTATGTAATTCAATACAAGGTCTTTTGCAAAAAAAATGTAAACAGTATTATAGAGTATTAACCCATATCTCCCTAGTTGCAAAATGAAGCAAAAATATTCCTTTTGTAAAAAAAGTTAGAATAGGTGAGAAATGGAGCAACATAAATACCAGAAGTAGCTGCACACACTATAGCAGGGAATAATGATCCAGAGCTCCCAGAGTCACTAATAGCATGTCATCTATTCCTAGAGTGACCAATTTTCAAGCCGTCAACGGCTCTTTTTTTCAGAAAAGCTGAACATAAGGAACAGCAAATAAAGTCATCAAGGACAGCAAATACGCTGCGTAAATAGATTAAGGTGTTTAATTGACAGTGTTCTTTTCTGACCTTAAAAATCCACTATTATTTTTGCAATACTGTCCTTATATTATCAGTACTGTAACAGTATCCTTACTGTTCAAGGCACTGAAAGGATAGAGAAGAAACAGACCCTGCTTCTACAGCTCACCACCTAAAATCACAACATAAAAATGAGAAGGAAAGGTAGTAAAATGTATATGGTTACTTTAAAAATATTTTCTCCCTCAATATACAAGTGCTCCACTACTTAGTTTAATTCTTTCAAATGTTATTGTAGAAGGGAGACCTGAGAAAGGATCTAAAAGAGGATAGATTAGTGACCCTAAGGCTACCTCAAATGAGGTTCCCAGCTTAAAGAACAGGATAGAGAAAACCATAAAAATAACTACTGGAAAAGCATGGAAACAGCCTAGGGAGGCTGCCATTGAGAGTATAGTGCAAGCACTGCGTTCAGTGAACACAGAAGACCAAAACACAGGGAGCAGATATCCCACAGAATCAACACCACTGATTCAAACATGAATGGGGAAAAAAAAGAATTGAAGCTGGAAATGTGGCATTGGTAACCAAATGCTTCTTAAACAATCTGAAACAGGGGCCAACTAAAGGGAGACCAGACCACTCTCGCTGGAAAACATGCAGTGACAATCATTGTGACAAGTGACACTGGCCCTCATATTTTAAAACTTGTGACCATGCCAAGAGTCGAAATGCACCAAAGCCTCTGTCAGTGTTAGAAATAACTTTATTCTAAAGAAATAATTTTAAAAACTCAGGTATATTATTTATTTTTGTAGTACCAGTTTCTAAATCTCTTTGGCCAAGAAAAGCACCAAGCAGCCATCTCCCTCCACCCCACCACTTTCCAGATAATCTCAGAATTTGTCATTTTGCATCATCACTTACTCATGTGGTATTGAATTTTGTGGGGGGGGGGGGTGTGTAATGTTGTGGGGTTGGGTTGGTTTGTTTTCCCTTAGTGCCACAACTAGCACATTCATTTCATTACAGCACATTTCAAATTTATCTTTAAAGGCTGAAGAGAAACATCTAAAGACTTAAACTCCAAACACTTCAGCATCAAAGAGTTAGAGTTCCTTAACCTCTCAATTTTTAACTAATGCCTCAGAAATAATGTGATTTATTAGCAAGTTATGAACACTTAAGGCAATATTACTTCTAGCATTCTTAGACTTAAACAATGAGGGAGCTTATAAATCCATAGATACAGCAGGTATTGCTGGAGAGGTTGCTCATCTCATTCTGTAGAACTAATGCAGTGACTGTGCAGGGCACCACTGTTAAGAAGGCTGCAAGTCCTCTTTCATGCTGATTGACACATCCCCATATTACTAATGGATTCGGGTTTTAAGAGCCCGAGCTTTTGCTGTGTAATGTGGGCGAAGGAGAGAGTATCAAAACTCAATTGAACGTTAGTTCCTTTCTGAAGAGGAAGCTGGGTGAATAATAAGCAAAAGTGGAGTCATCCTACACAGAACACTTTTTATGATTTTAAAACCTTAAATTGTAGTTGGATTTTCAGGCCCTAAAATGCCAATAAAGCTACAGAAACCCTACAGATAGGACGTCAGAGCAGCATGCAGCTTCCAGTTGCTATGCCTAGTTATATTAGTTAATAAGATCATATGATAACAATTATTTCAATTGTTAAGAGCTGTATTTGCCCAGAATTTACCTATCACATAGCCTGTATTACCCTTTAACTACTTATAGGATGCAAAGTTTAAAACTAAGAACCTTAATTTATATTTTTGTAATTTAAGTCTGCAGGGGAACCAATTAAAATATCTTAATATCTGAAGGCATATAAAACTTGCAGCTCCATGTTCTTCTATATAGCACATTAGAAATAAAAAAGATGTACATAAACTATGATGTAAGGCTCTGCAAAACCCATTACTTCCTCTGTACATGTTTTTAAGTTGTCTGTTTGCCAGTTTTCACAGTGTGTTTAGTAAAAGCAATTATTTGGTTAGTAAATACCATTTAAATAATATTTTAGTTAGCATACTCGTCCATAAAAATCTTAACACCACTGGTAAAATGACTCCTTCTCATAGATCAGGCTAATAAAATATTCTAAGTCATAAACACACATTAAAATGTGAAATTTCATTGCTCAGTCTATCTGGTACAATTTAAAACCAGTTCTAGTAAATCCCCTTTGACTCGACTAAAGAGAAAGAATATTCTCTACACTGACACAAGCAAAAGATTTAAAAATTCTTTATAAATTCATTGTGAGGAGAAGCATTTCCTTAACTGATAGGAGCTACTGCCGTCTCCAAAATAATTTCATAACCCTATGATCTACCACGCACAATACTGAAGAGTAAGACATAATTTTGTGCAGCATGTCTGGTGACACCCAAGACTGAAGTTGCTCAACACTACTTCACAGGTTGCTTTCAGTGTCTGACCTTCATATGTTCGAGTAGATATCTTTTGTGCTATAACATTACTGGGTTGGGGAGGAAAGGATAGCATGGCTAGATTATTTCCAGAATAAGAGTTGATTTTTAAAAATAATTTTTATCCTTTAATAAAAAACCCTGTGTGATTAAGCAATTAAGATATTCAATGTCCTCTGTGTTCAAGAGGAAGGAACTAAAATTTGGCACCACATCCATACTTGTGTCAATGATTGCTTTTACAGAGCACATTTATTTACATCAACTATACCCATGTTTGGCTGTCCTTGATGAATCTTAACTCACACATGCTCAGAAGAGATTTGATGGTATTTGACAGTTTTGCACCAAGTATGCTCCTGCCCATGACTCTAAGAGCTGAATAAGAATTTTCCTGCAAGGACAAAGTTCAGCAGCTACCCAGCATCACAGAAGCCTGAGTTCAAACTGACTGCAGCAGGGAGCCAGTTTTTCCCCACATCCCCAAGGCTCTGCCTGCTAACAGTGAGACAGAGAAAAGTAGATTTAGTTTAACTGGAACTAGCTTAACTGGAACAGAAAATGGCTGAAAAATACCAGAGTTAAGGAATCAAGGAATCTTAATTCAGTCCCATGGGAACAGGTATTATAATAATCTTTCATTAGGGTGATCACATAATTTTTCCCCCTAAAGAATTCTTGCCCAAATCAGTGAATATACTCAACATTTCTTTCCATCTGCCTCAATGTGTGGTCCTGAATAATCCTAATTCTGGTATTTCCTAAATTTTGAGCATTTTATTTCCTGCCTTTTAAAATACTTCAAAATAATGGTTTCTATGTAGCAAATGTAATAATAGAAGCAGCAGAGTAAACAAAGCGCTTTGTTCAGTGAATTCACTGGGCAATATCCACAACCACAATAAACACCACCATTAAAAACAAACAAGAAAAAAATCACTAATTGGCACCTTGCTCATCAGCTCAGGAGAAAGGTCAGGAGCTGAGTAGGTGTTGGTTATTGAACCTCCACCCCCTTCTCATGCTTCAGAGAGGCTCTCCTAGAGTTGGTGTGAGATCCACAAGCAAGAAAAGGCTTTTGAAATCTACTGAAAAAAAAAAAAAAGTCTATATTCTGTGGAAAAATGGGGTACAAAAGCCTTAGCTGAGCAGCTTACTTCAAAAAGTTATTTTGCTTGGCCAAACTTGCACTACTCGATTACTACCAAATAAAAGTAAAAGCAAGTATTTAAGAGAATTTTGGGTATCCGTGGCATTTCAGAAAACTGATCAGCCAGTTGAAAAGCCTCCTACTGAATTCAAAAGTCCTTATACATAACCAGAACGGCTGGTATGTTAAAAAACAGCCCACCAAAAACCGAAAGAACCCAAACCCCACAGCAACAACAACAAACAACATCCCAGATTTTTAATAGGGCACAACAGGAACCCACCCAAACAAGGAAGCTACGGAAGTAATTTGTCTCACTTGCAGAGGCAGCACTAGATAAACATGTGCTAGATAAATATTACTGTTTGCTAAACTACTACACTACTTTGAAACCAAATTCTCTCTTGCAAGTCAAGATTTATTAGAGTTACATTGCCTGCATAGAACCTCTAAACCTAAATGTGCCTTTAGATCCTCACACGCTGTAAAAGAGAGAGAGAGGAGAAGAAAAAAAGAGCCTTTTAGCTGCACACACTGAAGCAGGAAAATTACAGCCTCACATTTTCAACGCTACAGTTAATGCTGTGTCAGCACCTTCATCAAACCTCGTTGTTCAGCAGTTTATAAAAAGTTCACTCCGAGCCGAAACTTGGCACCCAGAGCCCCAGAAAAAAAAACAGGCCGAGGAGGAAAGGCAAGAAACCCGCTGCGCCGCTCCTTTGGGGAAGGGGGGTATGGGGAGGGGGAACCAGCTCCACCGCACATTCACGGTTCTCCCGGGGGCGAACCCGCGTCCCCCATGAGCCCCCAGCAGTGAGGGTCGCCTTGGACCCATTCCCAGCTTCTCCCACCCTCAAACCCCAGGACCGGAGGACTCAGCCTGCCCGGCCGCCATGCCCCTCGGCTGCCTTCACCTCCTCGAGGTGGGCGGACACCAGCTCAGCCTCCCAGCTGTTGGCCGCAGTCCCCGACGAGGCGACCCCGCCGGTTTTGGGCCGCTTCGGGCCCATGGCGGTGCGGGCGGCGGACGGGCCCCACGCGTCGCCGTGGCGACCGGCTCCCGCGGGGCGCCGCCTTCCGGCCGCTCCCTCGCCACGCCGAGCGGCGGGACGTTCGTGGCGTACGTGCCTGCAACTGTCCGCAGGGGCGCCGGCTCCGCGCCCGGTAGGGTGGGCAGAGCGTGTGCCGCCTGGACGTGTGCGGCAGCCGCCGGCGGCCTTCTCGCCAAGCCGCTGCCGTGGCTGCGGGTCGGCAGCCGCTGTGCCTCGTCATTCGCGACGCGGGCGGGCAGCTGCGGCCGCCACCTGGAGCTCAAGGGAGAGGCTTCGCAGAGGCAGCGCTGGAAGCACGTAACCACCGCGCTAAGTGTCCCGCCCGCACCGTCTCGCCGGCAGCGCTCGGCGTGCCCGGGGAGGAGGGCGAAGGAGTGAGCTCACGCCGCGGCGCTGGAGCGTGACCCGAGCGCGGCCGCCTGCGGGGCCGGGGAGCGCACAGGTGCGGGCAGCCGGGCCTGCGCCGCCCAGCCCGGAATCGCTCTCCGAACGCTACCAGATGCCGCGGCGCTGGGACCAGAACGGGAGAGGGAGGCACAGTTGGGAGAAAGCAGGAGAGCTGCCAAGATAAAGAATTCATTACGGAGGAGTCATGTCGTGATCTCACGCTGGAGACGAGTGAAATATTCTGTGCGATTTAACATTTGGTGAAAATAACCCCGCGCCACATGCTGCCCTTCCCCCCACCCCGTTACATCGCCCAGGGTTGCTCAGAGCCTCCCAATCTGTAATTTCCTCGGAGCCTTAGAGCCCTGCCATGCAGCCTGTTACAGCTTTAGCCAGAGTTAGCCTAGAGTACGTGCAGAATAAACCACCTTTAATCGCACTGTTTTAGTGGAGAAGTTGGGATTGAGGCTTGTAGGGGACGTAGCAGGCAAGTCTCGTATCATCTTTGTTTGCAGAAAGGCATCTTCCCTGGCTTTGCAGACAGTGTTGTAGTCTATAACATGGGAAAGCTGCACAGTAGATTTGCCAACATCCATAAACATCTTCCCCCACCCCATTTCTTGGCCAGTGTCCATTTTTTCCTCTTGAGGTTTTCTTTTGTTGTCAAAAAAAAAAAAAAAAGACTTCAGTTTTTCACAGAAACAGAGTGTGGAATTCCCACCATACCCTTGCACTTCATTAAAATCTTGGATATGTAGCCTGAGTCTGCTGAGGACCACTGAGGGAGTAGGGGAAGGAGGAATGGTGCAGTGTCAGCAGTCAATGCAACAAAACAGGACAGAGGTATAGGGCAGAATGCACAGATAATGGTCCTGAATGTGTTTATTGTGAACCACCCTTATGAGTTTTCACGGTTCAGCTTTCAGGGCTGGATGTAAACTTCAGGAGGATCAATGGGAGAACGTTGTTCACACACATCCTGATGGTATGGCTGGAAATATGTACTTCTGTGGTATCTGTGGGAGATGACAACTGCTGAATTATGCCCACACCTGAATCATTGGGATAGTTAAAACCAGCCTACAGACACCTCTGAGAACATAAGCAATAGCTGTGAGAACCATGAACTGGTCTGTTGATATCTACTATGTGTGCGCTTGGGTTTGTAAGGATTATTTGAAGGGACTGGAACAGGCTGCCCAGGGAGGGGGTTGGGTCACCATCCCTGGATGTGTTTAAAAAAAGGGTAGATCATGTACTTAGGGATATGGTTTAGCATAGGACAGGAATGGTTGGATGCAATGACCTTAAAGGTCTTTTCCAACCTTGTAATTCAGTGATTCTGTGAAATTGTTTTGTTCTGCTGCTTACTGTCTTAATAAACACATCTAGATAAGTTACTGTTTATTGGTGCTGGGTGCTGTAGCGGATAGCAAGTCAAGCTGAAGTAGGAGAGCTTATAAATTAAAAATGACCACTCTCTGGAACAAAGGAGAGCGCCCTTACAACCAAAAGGACGATAGCATGTAGTCCTAAAATAGGTTCACCAGTAGTGAAGTCAGCTAAAGACATCTCCAGTTTGGCTGCTTGTCCCTGTCCATTTGGTTGTTCTGCTAAAGATGCTTGTAGGCCAAACTGTAAGCCAGCTCACTGAAACCCCCTTAGTTAAATCCTCTAACAGACAGAGGAGACAAATAAAAAAATACAGTCTTTTTTTCCTCCACATGGCCAGGACCATAAAACTGCCAGTTGTCTCCCAGGCATCTGAAAACCTCCAACTTCTTTCTGAGAAATAGAAGATGAAGTTGCTGCAATCTTAAAACTTGTATTAACAAATTGGAATAAATTCAACTATACTGATAAGCCACAGATGAGAAGAAGAGGCAAATTAAACACCCGGAGAGACAATACACAGTTTGGTCTAAATTTCCATGTAGTGAAACTTGGTCTACCATTATTGCAGGAGTTAATGGGCGAATCTGTGATGAGTCTGTATGTGACAAGTATATTTATGGTGAGATTTTCAGGGAGACTGGCAACCTAAAAAAATAATCTTCTGGCTTATTAGAAAACATACTGTGTAAATGCATGAACAAATGAGAATGGAGTAAAGCCATGAATTTATATTACTTGCAATTCTGGATAATATTCTGTGTAAATAGAGGTTAGCTTGCCTTTCCTGGGAGAAGGAGTTAATGATCCTTATTCCGAATAAACACAGCAGGGTGAGAAAACATGCATGGTTAACGCTGTGGAGTAGCTAGGCACAATAACATACTCCTGTGCCCAAGCTTTTACTAATAATCTAGAAGGAATATTTTTAAATTAGATGTACTCTTGCCTCCTGCCGAAAGACGAAACGTTGGTTGCCTTTTATTTTAGGGTGACTTAACATTTGCACTTACTTGTTCTCCAGTAAAGTGTGGGGAGTGGAAAGGCATTACTATTTGTGAAAGTCATTTCTTCTCTACTTGATATTTCCTGAAAGTCTACAGTTGACGAACTAGTAAAGGTCTTTGGTTTTAAAATAACTAAAGCCTGGTTGACTGAGAGGGGAATTAATTTTAATCATGCTTGCTCTTTTTTAAAGTGCTTATTTTAAATGTTTGACAAATATTTGGAAAAAATGGTCTTGTCAGTAAGAACCATCAACTTCTCTCCTTCAGTTGAGAAGTGAGCAAAGAGTCCTCTTTCCCTGAGTCCTTAAGAACACACTTAATTGCTTTATATTGCTTTCATACGATTTAAATGTTTCTTCAACAGGGAGGCTTCCTGAATTATGGCTTCAGAAAGGTGTTTCCGTTTTAGAAAACTTTCCAGAAGGTTGTCTAGAACAGCTAACATGGCCTTCAGCACTGCTAAGGAAAACAGTCCTTCATATCCCTTGTAATAATTGAAAAGCTATTAAAAAATAGTACACCACCACCACCCCCTCCCATTTTTCCCTTCAAAAGGGAAGAATATAAAACTCACTTTGCTTTCTCTTCCAGTTTCATAGCACTGCAGAATTTGGGCTGGGAACAGCTTTTTCTTGAAGTTTGCAACCCCCCAGGACACACCGTTTCACAAGTTACACAGATTTGGCAGCTCTGGCATGTGTTTCCACAGCCTCCCTCAACTCTCACATACCAAGTTGGTTGTAGGAGATATTTGCCTACAATTGCTGCTCTGGCCATCAAATGGTTCCTTAATATTTATTTCTTGGTCTCTACATTTGTTTATGTAATTTGCATAAAGCTTCCCACATGGACTGCATTGGCCTCATGGATGAAGACCAAGTATCTGACTTGGCTTTAGGATATAGAAAGCTTGTTTCAGTAAATTATGCCCTGAAAGGGACAAAGGTTAAGCTGAGTGTAAATGTATTAATGCACTTTGCTTCTGAACGTGGTGTGGTGTGCTTACAATTTTTCTAGCATCATAAGGTCAGTAATTTCTTAATTAAGACTGACTGAGTTCTACTGCAGTAAAACAAGAAGATAAACTCTCCTCCTCAGATTGTAATGGGCCTTCGTAATGAGATAAGGGTTGGTAGATGCTTGTGAGAACACACAGGGATGGTTAGAAAGAAAGGTTGATACAAGAGAAGGAAAGGAAGCCATCCAGCAGGATCTTGACAGGCTGGAAAGGTGGGCCCAGGTGAACCTAATGAGGTCCAACACTGCCAAGTGTACGGTGTTGCACGTGGGCCAGAAGAATCCCAGACATAGATACAGACTGGGAGAAGAGCTCCTTGAGAGTCGCCCTGCTGAGAAGGACTTGGGGATTCTGGTAGATGAGAAACTTAACATGAGCCAGCAGTGTGCTCTTGCAGCTTGGAAGGCCAATGGTATCCTGGGCTTCATCAGAGGAGGGGTGGCTAGCAGGGACATGGAGGTGATTGTCCCTCTCTACTCTGCCCTTGTGAGGCCCCACCTGGAGTACTGTTTACAGATCTGGGGGCCACAATACAAGAAAGATGTAGAACTGTTGGAGAGGATTCAGAGGAGGCCACGAAGATGATTAGCGGGCTGGAGCACCTCCCCTACGAGGAGAGGCTTGGGGAGCTGGGCTTGTTCAGCCTGGAGAAGAGAAGGCTGTGGGGGGACCTCATTGCAGCCTTCCAGTACCTGAAGGGAGCATACAAACAGGAAGGGAATCAACTTTTTAAAAGGGTAAACAATGGCAGGACAAGGGGGAATGGATTAAAACTAAAGGAAGGAAGGTTTAGATTAGATATTAGGGGGAAGTTCTTTGCAGAGAGAGTGGTGAAGTGCTGGAACAGGCTGCCCAGGGAGGTGGTGGATGCCCCATCCCTGGAAGTGTTCAAGGCCAGGTTGGATGGGGCCTTGGGCAACCTTGTGTAGATCCAGACCTGAGGTTGGTGTCCCTGCCTGTGGCAGAGGGGTTGGAGCTAACCATAATTTCCTGGGGTCCTTTCCAACCCGTGGCATTCTATGATTCTGTGATTCTATGAAAGGTAACAGCTAAATTGGAAAGACAATACAGTTCAGTCAAGTCCATCTGCCGCATGGCCGGGCCTGCCCTCTGATGCTGTGCCACTATGTACACAAATCAATAGACCTATCCTGTTTAAGCCTGTCTGTCTAATAACATGGCTAAAATCAAACTAAGTTGTTGCTACTACCTTCTCCCTCTGATTCCAGCATTCAGTGTCAGCCTGTCCGGTTATTGTTCTTTCTTCACTCAAATGGTTGTGTTCAGGTGTTCAAGGCCAGATTGGATGGGGCCTTGAGCTGCCTGATCTAGTGAGAAGTGTCCCTGCCCATGGCAGAGGGGTTGTAACTTGATGATCTTTAAGGTCCCTTCCAGCCCTAAACATTCTGTGATTCTATGATACTTCCCATGAAGCTGAGTTACAAATGTATGTAGCCTCAGTTTATCACAAGTGTAACACGCAGAGCAGATCAAACTTCTTTCATATATAAGTTTACACTTAAGTCTCCACCAACTTTGTCTTACTGGGAAAAAACCCCCAAACTTACAAGGCCCTGAATTTAATTTCAGAAAAGATGCTCTCGTAGTCTGCTCTCCCACGTGCATACATGTGCAAGGAGAACGCTTTTTCCTCGTTATAGCCAATGGTGTAAGGATTCCTGGCAAAGCTCCAAATGAAATCCATTATCATCTGTCAGTAAAATTACTTCCAAATTCCAGCTGGATGCTGTGCAACAGTCTCTTTAAATAAAGCCTCCCTCTGCATTTGCAATTGTAGTTCTACTGTCTCTAGGTAACTGAATTTTGGAAGTGGTTCAGTGCTGCCAGTCAGCAAAAAAGTCAAATTTCAGATATCTCAGTCTTTATTCCTGCCCCTTTCCAAAACAGATCACAGGGTTTTATTATTCTCCCTACAGAAATAAATCCAAAGAAAACATTTTCCCACCCTTACAGAAAGACAGACTCACCACCACCACGCTGCTCTCTTGCACTTTCAAATCTTGTATCATTGCCTGCTTTCTTCTGGCACAAAAGGAGTAGTTTCCCTAAGATCAGAGGGTCCTCTATGGTGATCTGCTTCTGTAGCACTCCTCACTCCTGCCACCATCAAGAAAGGAAGTCTTACACAGTAGTGCTGAGCACTAACCACCAACCTTTCTCAACAGCCAAACAAAGCAAAGTCTAAATAAGGGGAATTTGAAATATTATAACATTACCGGTGCAAAAATAAAAATGTTTCTAATCCATTAAAGAGAAACATTAACACCATGGAGGGTAAACAGACCTGAGACGTATGCCAGAGTTTGCACTGAAAATATTGATAGTAAGTGGTGGAAAGACATGGTGGGTTTGTTTATTTTTTAAATGAGAAAAGATTATTTATAAAAAATACATGCAATCTGTACTGGAATTGGAGTAATTAAATGACTAAAACCATAATTCTTGCATATCTTGCACAGGATCAGTGTTGAGTTGCAGAGTATTCTGGAAATTAGTTGGTGGGGAATGGGGGGTCCCAAGTGATCACTTGACCCCCCTCCAACTGGTCTGATGGAGCAATAACCCCATTCAGCAGCCTCACACAGGACTTTGCCTCCACAGGTCCCTGCTTGCTGGTCACTGTTTCTTATTGAATAAGGACAGTATCCTGTTTATCAGGGTGGCTACTGACTGAGGGGCTGCCCTTGCAGGGACAGTGTCAAGATAGTTTATCAAATGAGGACCCCACCTAACCATAATTTCCACTTTGTCAGAGTGGCTGCCTTGGGATCAAGATTCTACAGGCCCTTCCAACCTTGGGAGGATGAAGGCCCTAGTCCAATGCCTGCAGATGCTTGCAGGATCAAGCCCCTTGTGATGAGAGAACCAGTCCATAAAATGTTATCCTGCCTCTACAAGTTCTGTTATCTTGCAAGACAGATTGTTTGAGACAAACCACTCATTCCAGTTCCCACAAAATGGTATTTGGACCAATACACCAGTACTGACCCCTGAAGAACACCACTCATCACAGGCCTCCACATGGACATTGAGCACAACCCTTTGAGTGCAATCATCCAACCAGTTCCTTATCCACTGAGTGGTCCATCTATCAAATCCATGTTGCTCCGATTTAGAGACAAGGATATTGTGCTGGACAGTATTGAGTGCTTTGCACAAGTCCAGTAAGATGACATCTGTCGTCCTTCCCTTGACCACCATCTCTGTTCCTGCATCATAGAAGGCCACCAGATTTGTCAGACACGATTTGCCCCTAGTGAATGCATGTTGGTTATCACCAATCACCTCCTTATTCTCCACATGCCAGAGCATAGTCTGTAGGAGGATCTGCTCCATGATCTTACATGGAGCACAGAAATGAGACTGACTGGCTTGTAGTTTCCTAGATCTTCCTCTTTCCCCTTTTAAAAATGGGGGTTATCCCCTTGTTGGTGAGAACAAAGTCCAGCATGGCACCTCTCCTCATCAGCTCCTTTATCACCTGGAGGAGAAAATGATCATCAACATGTTCCAGGAATCTCCCGAATTGCTTGTTCCCAGCTGTGTTGTCTCTCCAACAGATATATGAGTGACCGAAGCCCCACATGAAGACCAGGGCTTGTGACTGTGAGGCTGTTCCTATCTGTCTGCAGAGGGCCTCATTTGCTTGGTCTCTTCTGGTTGGGTGGCCTGTAGCATACCCCATCGATGATGTCCCCTGCACTCCCTCTGACCCTAACCCATAGGCTCTTGGTCAACTCCTCATCCATGCCATTTTGGGGCAATAAGTTAGCTCTGGGAAAAGCCGAACATAGAATGGTTTGGGTTGGAAAAAGACCTTCAAGATCATTGAGTACAACCATCTGACAAGGTCCAACACTAAACCATGTCACCAAGTACAACATCTACTATTTTCTTAAACACATTCAGCAATGGTGACTCAAACAGTTCCAATATCTAACAGCCTTTCCAGTAAAGAAATTTTTCCTAATATCCAACCTGAACTTACCCTGATGAAAATTCAGGCCATTTCCCCTTGTCCTGTCACTGGCTACCAGGGAGAAGAGACTGATCCCCACCTCACTACAACAACCTTTTAGGTAGTTATAGAGAGCAATAAGGTCTCCCCTCAGTATGCTTTACTCCAGACTAAACAATCTCAGCTCCCTCAACTGCTCCTCATAAGACCTGTCCTCTAAACCATGCACCACCTTTGTAGCCCTTCTCTGGAGGTGCTCAAGCATCTCAATGTCCTTCTTGTAGTGAGGGGCACAAAACTAAACATTGGCCTTCTTGGCCACCTGGGAACACTGCTGGCTCATATTCAGCTGGCTGTTGATCAATACCCCTAGGTCTCTCTCCTCCAGGCAGCTCTCAAGCCACTCCTCTTTTAGCCTGGAGCTGTGCATGGGGTTGTTGTGACCCATGTGCTGGACACAACACTTGGCCTTGTTGAACCTCATGCAATTGGCCATTGATCCAGCCTGTCCAGGTCCCACAGTAGAGCCTGTCTACCCTCTGGAAGATCAACACTCCCACCAATCTTAGTATCATCCATCAATTTATGGAGGGCGCACTCGACCTCCTTGTTCATGTCATTGATAAAGATATTAAAAAGAACTGGCCCCAGCACTGAGCACGGGGGGACGCCACTGGTGATTTAATCCTCCAACTGGATTTAACTCTGTCTACCACAACCCTTTGTGCCCAGTGAAGCATATGTCCATCCAAGTCATGAGCTACCAGCTTCTCTAGGAGAATGCTGTGGGAAACAAACAGTTCTGAAGCAAGGAAAATATTGATTACTAAAGCTCAACTCTGATCTCATTCAAACCTTGCCATCAGAGTTTGAGTAATTCTGGATGCTTCAAACAATAGGCTGAGGCCCAGATCTACAGGCTCGCCAGACACCTGGAACTATCTGAGCTTATGTAGCTGGCTCAAACATATTCAGCCACGCATCCTGGATCACTGGATGTATACTCACAACTAATAAGAAGGGCTATTTAATAGGGAAAAGCAGGACAGACTGAGCTAGCTCAACCTTTTCTGCCCAGAATGAGTGGATTGGCAACACATGCTAGATCTGATTGGCAGCGCTGCTCACCTGGTGGTTCTAAGATTTTAATGAAACATTAGTAAATTGATACCAGAATGCTGTTCAAATCAGAGACTTGAAGATCTTTACTGCCAAGCACACTGGAGTTCCCTGTAGGAAGTGTTATTTGTTTTGCTTTTCAGAAATATGGCAAAATAATGGAAAGCTTCACAGTCCCATAAACTAAATTCATTGCCTGAGTGTTCATGAGAAACGACTATTGATGATGCAGATTTGCCTTTAGGAGGCATTCCTCAAGGCTGCATTTAGGTCATCATTGATTATTCCGTCAACCATCTAGGTACAGTACGTTTTTTCTGAAAGAATGACCACACTCCTGTTCCTGATTTTATCTACAGAGGGGATGTGAAGGCATGGAGAGAACAAAGGAGGGACAGAGCTCGAAACATGAACCCTGGGGTCCGCTGCATTGCTGCTGCTGCACACAAAGAAGCGCTCTGTGCAGCTGCAAGGGTGAGAAGGGTGAGAAGGCACTGAAAGGCGGGCATCTATAGCTAGCAGAAAATAATTTCAGTTCTGTCCATGCAAATGCAGGGCTGGTGGTGCATGGTGCTGGTGGGGCATGGCAATACTACCACTAGGGACTGAGCTATGTGTTTACTGTCTTTTTAAATTGAGATACTTTGACCTGCATTAACCCATTTGTTTGCCCACCCTCCCATGTTGGGCTCAAGACTTCCACTTACGTATTTGGAATTTAAAGAATTGTTGAAACATGATGTGCAGACTTTCATCCATTTGTTATCCTCAAGTCAGTGGGGAAATAGAATGTTTTAATCAAGTTTTGAAAGGCTATTGACCTAGACGGGAAGCCCTGGAAATAATTTGAATTAGACTTTTTAAAATAACAGCTTATCAGTCTGATAGAGAGCAACCTGGAGATCTCTCTCCCAGCTGCTTTATGGGAAATTTATGAGGATTTGATGATGGGTGCTTCAAAAAGACTGTGGGTTGGGGTTTTTTTGTTTGTTTAGTTTGGGGATTGTTTCAAGGAATGCAGGATGCTTCTGTACAGTAATATGTCTAAAGCATAATTTGAAGAAAGAAAGATATAATAAGGCAATAAATACAAGGCCAGTTGTAATGTTAAATGCCCATCATTTCAGTGTGGTTCTATATGCATTTGTAAAGTTGGACCTGCAGAACTAAGGCTAGATTCTTGATAGCAGTTTTTGTCACACTCTGGAAGAGCAAGACTCTTCCACTCTAAGGTAACAGATGCTCAGTACTTTTGTGTTTGTGAGAAGTGAAAGCATAGAAATGCAAACATTAGTGTAGGAGACCAAAATTTTTCCAAGGGAGAATAGATAACTAGGCTCCTTCAGAGTTATCCCCTGTGCTATTCCTATTCCTTCAGAGTTGTCCCCTCTGCTATTCCTCCAGCTACACTTCAGATGAAGGCTACCCACCTGGACCAGAAACAGTACGAGATCAGAGTGTACATGCTGAACCATGAAACTGTAATTCCTCTGTGGTCGTTTCATTGTTTCAAACTTACACTCACAACTGAGAGCTCTGGAAAACACTCATAATTATTATAATATTCTGCCAAATTTAGTGAAAAGTATGCTTGTTACCTGAGATGGAGCTTGTGGTAGCTATCTCAACTATTAGCTAGGTGGCAGTAGAGGTTATTAGTGTATTAATACACATGCACACTATTTACTATACCAGTTTGAAATTCAGCTTACTGTAGCAGTGAAGAAGTTGCTGTTGTCAAAGATTGCTTATCACTATGCTACTGCTGCGGTGTTCCTCAGGGATCAGTACTGGGGCCAGCACTGTTCAATATCTTTGTCTGTGACATTGACAGTGGGATTGAGTGCAACCTCAGCAAGTTTGCAGATGACACCAAGCTGTGTGATGAGGTTGACACACTGGAGGGAAGGGATGCCATCCAGAGGGATCTTGACAGGCTGGAGAGCTGGGCCCCTGCGAACTGCATGAAGTCCAACAAGGTCTAGTGCAAGGTCCTGCATGTGGTACAATCCCAAGCACAGCTACAGGCTGGGTGGAGAATGGATTGAGAGCAGCCCTGAGGAGGAGGACTTGGGGGTGCTGAGCAATGACAAATTCAACGTGAGCCATCAGTGTGTGCTAGCCAGCTCAGAAGGCCAACTGTGCCCTGGGCTGCATCAAGAACAGTGAGCCCAGCAGGTCAAGGAAAGTAATTCTGCCCCTCCACTCTGCTCTTGTGAGACCCCACCTGGAGTACTGTGTCCAGCTCTGAGGTCCCCAGTTCAGCAAAGGTGTAGAGCTGTTAGACTGAGTCCAAAGTTGGGCCACAGAGATGATCAAGGGACTGGAGCACCTCTCCTATGAAGACAGGCTGTGAGAGTTGGGCTTGTTCAGTCTGGAGAAGAGATGGCTCCGGACATCTCTAATGAGTGACCTAATTGCAGTGTACCAGTATTTAAAGGAGCCATACAGGAAAGTGGGAGAGGGACTGTTCACCAGGGACTGTAGCGATAGGACAAGGGGCAATGGCTTCAAGCTGAAAGAGGGTTGGTTTAGGTTAGACATTAAGAAGAAATTCTTTACCATGAGGGTGGTGAGGCACTGGAACAGGTTGCTCAGAAATGTTGTGGAAGTCCCATCCCTGGAGACGTTTAAGGCCAGGTTAGATGGAGCTTTGGGAAACCTGGTCTAGTGAGGGTGTCCCTGCCCATGGCAGAGGGGGTGGAACTATATAATCTTTGAGGTCCCTTCCAACCCAAAGCATTCTATGATTCTAAATGTAAAATCAAACACTGCTTGCCCCTTTCCAAGAATAAAGTTCTAATCAGCATTATACGAATATGCTTACTGCTCTGGGACAGTGAAAGACTTTTTTTCCTCTCAATTCCCTTGTAGACTCACAATTTATCTATTTCCAGTGACCAGTCTGCTTGCTTTCTACAACAGTGGTTTTGGGCAGGATATGGGCTGCAGTTTGCTGGTGTAGTGATGTGGACTTATGGCATGATAATTAATCCTCTTTAGGGTGGCACTGGCAAGCAGGCAATAACGCTGGGAGTGGGAGTAGCAGTGCCAGCACCAGGGCTCTTACATCCACTCAGGGAATGTCATTCAAGATGGTGGTTTAACTCCTCCAGTAGAAGGTCTCCCGTCAACATGGGAATCCATCTGGACAGTTACACTGGCAGAGTGGCTGTAATTGGGAAAAGATCTGCAATTTAGACAAGAGCCCATGTAGGAGGAGCTCTGGGAGCTGATCCCTGTGGCTCCAGATGGCGAGGAAACCAGTGGTTTGGAGGCCACATGAAGGACACCATGGCAGAACCACTGGAGACTGAGGTTGTACAACCACCAGTCACCAACCTGCCAGATGCTGACAGAGTAGGGATAACACATCCCATCCTGGGACAAACATCTTTCAGAGAATCAGACAACGTGCTGATCCCAGCATCAAATCACAGACCACTGAGATGATTTGGATGATTTGGTTTTAGACGTCTAAGGAGATATCGATGCAGCTTGACAAGAATGTGCAACTCCTGTCTCCTTCAGAGAAGGAAACAGCCCTGTAGGGATCTCTTCACAGTGACCTTGGCCTTACTCCATAGCTGTGTGGGAAAAGAGGTTTCCTGAGGCCTCAGAGAATGGACACACATGTTTAGGCTTTGATCTAGGAAATCTGAAGCCCAGAGAAACTGATTTACATCTTCCAGCTCCTCTTCCTCAGTCTGGTGTTTGCCGTGATCTGTAGAGCCCTCTGCGATAGCTGTCTGTAGGGCCACAGCTGCCTTCAGCCACACTACTTTGACTTACCACCTGTTGGTAGCTGCACTCTGATGCACAGCATCCAGCCCGGGGAGATTAGGCCCATTCATATCTGAAATGACTGTTAAAATGTCTCAGCCCCCTCCATGCTGCTCCCCCATGGACTCCTGCCCCCTCCTGCACAATTCCTGCCCCCTCCCCCACCCCTGAAGCCCCTTGGAGCAGCTGCTGTCTGTCTGGTTGCCCTGGCCTCCTTGTCAGCTGTTTGATGTCACCCATCAATCTTCCATCTTTCTTGCAAATCTCTGATGATCAAGTTTCACATTTCCAGGACTCCAGCCGTAAAGCCCCTTTCACTGGTATAATTAGTAATTAGAGGAAAAATGTTAGCAAACTCCTCTTGGCATAAACAGACACTCAATCCCCATCTGTCAGGTCAGGAAACTCACATTAGGGCAAAGACCCAATACAGATTTTTCTATCTGAGGTGAGTGACCGCACACGCTCTTGTGCTACTTAATTAAGCTGGCCACTTGACAACAAGCAAGAGCTATTTATAAGTGACCACCTCAATTCTAAACAATTTTCTGTGTTTTGAAAGTCATCATGTCTTTCCTGCTAGGAATCCCTGTGAGGTTTAAAAGAAATGGTGTCTCTCAGCCATGCTCTGCAACCCTTGGTAACGAGAGGGTGGGATTCATTCATGGCTGGTCTTCAAATCCATGGTCTTTCCTGGAGCTACAATGCTGAGATGAGAGTGACAGAGCACTGGAACAGACTGCCCAGAGAGGTTGTGGAGTCTCCTCTGGAGACATTCAAACCCCATCTGGATGCTGTCCTGTGTGATTTAGTCTAGGTGATCCTGCTCTGGCAGGGAGGTTGGACTAGATCGTTTGAGGTCCCTTCCAATTCCTAACATTCTGTCATTCTGTGAAGTGGCATTAAAGCACGACAGATGAGGCAGACTGAGGACTGGGCCTTAGCAAGTATTCTGATGAACGCCCGTCTCTGGAAAGCATCCAGGCAAGATTGGATGTTTTTTCCTCCTGTGACAGATGCTATAGCTCAAAGATAAGCTAATTTAGGAATGTTCTATGTCCTGTGTTATGCAGGAGACTGGAGCAGATGATCACAATGACTTTCGGCTTTATCATCTGTAATGGAAGCAGACAATGCATCTGGGCCCTGCCTAATCCACAATTTGGGCTCTATCCATTGTTTTTTCCTACAGTATATCATCTGGTCTTGTTTGGATGCACTTAAGGACTGTTTTTTCCCCTTCGGCAGAGGAGAAAATTCATATACAACTGAGGATCAAGCCTCTGGTCCTTCCATAATTATCCGAGAGAAAGCCAGAGGTTGTACATCTGGGCAAAATCTCAGCAGTGGTTAAGTTCAGAAACCCTTTTCTAGAGTTTCCATTTCATTTCTAAGTGTTGGTGCAACAGAAACAAAGATAAACAAGACAAGTCTCTGGCTGTGTTCCACACCCGGGGCTGGGCAGACTATAAATACAAAGCCCCAGCACCACAACCAAGGCAATTCTTTTGTGCCTGAAGCTTAGTGTTGCTCTGTAACCCAGTCCTGCCTGGTCTTTCTGGAAGGAAAGCAGTTTCTTTCCAGCTGTCTGATGCAAATTATACGTAGAACCACATGGTTGTTTCAGGTACTGAGAGAGAAGCTGGGATTGCTTGAGCCACACCCAAACACCCATTACTTACTGGCAACTGGCAAATGTGATCCAACTCTTCAAACAGTATTTAACTTTAAAGTACTTGGGCCACTGTATACCTTAAAGGCACCTACCTCTAGGAGCTTGAGAGGGACAGGGTGAGCCACAGCTGCTGGAGTGGGAAAGGAGGAGTTTCTAGAAAAGTAGAGAACACTTGAAAGCTCTATGAGATGTTTCTTGTCATAGGCATTTTCTTTGCAAGATGTGTAGCTGGAGAAGGGTGCAGACAATTGTATTTTTCTTGGAACAGTTTCCAAATATGCTGAACACTGTGTCTCAGGGTACTAAAAATCAAACTGGACATTGAGTTCACTGTTAGAGAAAAATAGAAATTTATACAGCATCACAGGAGTAATTGTAAGACAAAGAGAGTTAAATTCATACAGTAGCATAACCTCATACTTTGGACATGACGCATGCCTCATAACACTGACCTTTTTTAAAACAACTGAAAAGTCTTTGACCTTTACAGGTTAATAGTATTCCTTTAAAATATTTTTCAGAGTTTGTATTCCTAGGCCTCAAAGAGGAAAGGTGAACTTGAGGAAAAATAAACCAGTTATGTAGGATCACACTGACATCCTTAACTCTACAACTGATAACTTAAGATCACTTTCAGCAGCCCTTGTCACTTGAGCTTCCTGGAATAACTGGTAACAGCAGAGGTTTGCTATTTGGCATTAAAAAGAGATGAGGTCATACAATTTGTACTACCACACACTATTGGCTTTCAGAGAGACTCTGTGGCAGGGGTGGAGTGGTGAGATGTGGACTCTCTTCTGATGGCGACTGCGATCAAAGGGGATCCCCTCTGCAAGCTCCAAACAAGCTGTGATTCTTGTGCCCCAGCTCTGTCCCCAGTACTTGCTGCAGTTCTATTACCCACCCTTAGATACATGTTGCAGTTCAATCCCTCCTCCCCATCCCTTCCGCAGTTTCTTGTCAGTTTATCCCTGACTCTCTTCTCTAGTTTGTGTCACCAGCATTGACTAGTTCCCTGATCAATCAGTTTCTCTGTTGCTCAGAGTTTGTAATTTCTCCCTACCTGTGTTTCTCTCAATCTCTGTTACCCTGTACCACACCATCTTCTCAGACTCTTTCACTCTTCGTGTTCATCCCCTTTTCTACCTTCCTTACTCTCTGCTCCCTCTCTAGGTTTATGTAGACCAACTTCTTCACCTTGGACACACCTCCTACTATAGCTGACCTCTCTCCCGCCACACCTTTTCATCTGACAGGTTTCCAATATGGCTCAAGACTTCTCATCAAGCTGAGCCTCCTCCTCAAATTCCTCCTCTTCTTTTCTTCTGAATGTAGCTTTTTTCTAGAAAAAAGAATGTAGAAAAGAGAATGTAGAATCTCTTTTCCTCAGATCCCTGTGCTGAGCATTATTCAAACAACTCCTGTTTGCAATTTCTATGCTCCAGCTAATTTCCTGTTCTATATCTATTGTTATTCATGCCTTCCCTCTTCACTCCACATCCGATTCCACTCAGTAGGTCCTCCCCACCATGTTTTCTGAGTGTCAGTTGCAGACCATCCCAATCCTGTCCTACCACTAATAACTCTAGAAACAGTGTGTATAAGAAACAACCTGCTTGACTTCGTACAGATGCAAAGCATGCACAAAATCCTAGGTGAATGCTCTGACCTTTATATGTCAAAATGAAGTCATTCCAATTTTGCCAAGCATTTATAGTTTCCACAAAGAGAGAAAGAGGAGCACTCCTGACTCAAAATCCATTCCCTCTGACAGGACCACATTTTCCTTTTGAACTTTAGTACCACTAGAGCCTCTAAAATAAATTTCTCAGAATGTGTTCAATATGAGCAAACATTAGAATGTCTGTAACTTCATTTTTTAGTTTTTTCTATTTTTGAATTTTCTAGACAAGTGTTTTATCATTCATATGATGATGTCTGGGGCAGGCTACAGAGAGAGAATGGGAAAAGCCTAAGTGAAATGATTCTTGAAAAGGAAGAAATCTACACCAAAAGTGTCTCTTTTTTCTTAATCAGTGGTTGCAAAAAGTCTTTAATAACATAGTTATGATATAGTACTCTCTTTACCCCTCTGCTTGTCTTGCCTTCTCCTACTTCATTCACTCCCTCCTCTAATTCCTTGTCCTCAACATCTTTATTCTTCGGTGTTGTACCTGTTTCACTTCCTACTCTATCTCCTTTATACCCTCTTTGCACCTCATTTTGTTTTTCTTTCCATTTTCTATGGAATAAGTCTGGCTATGAGAAAAAAGAAAACAAAAAGGAGAGGAAAAAAAAGAACAACAACAAAAAAAGAATAATAGCTGTAAGGCCAGATGTCTGGACATCAGCATTCATTTGTACTCTTATTTTTGGTCATACACAAAATGTGCCCAGCTGTTGCACTAAGCCCTTTAAGCAATCAACAAATCCCTGCTCTGCCTGCCCTGAATATATTCATGCAGAGAACCCCATCTGGAATTGCTCATCTCTTCTCAGGTCCTCTTAAACTACCTTATACTTCTGCTCTGATTGAAGAAAGGATTTTATAACGAATATTTTGAGAAAATATGAACAAATACTGTCATGTTAGTTGGAAATCTCTTCATCTGACACTGCTTTCCACTGTGAAAGCAGGATGTTTATTTCCCCTTTACCATTTTCTGTCCTTTCTATGTGTTCCTCCCTTGTTTCTTCTCCATTCCTCCATATATTACTTCTGTCCTATGAATTTGGTGGAGAATATGCCTGGTTTGTCTATGTTTGAAAGCCCCAGGCTACTTAGTGATAACACCTGTCCAACCAGTTGGAGATGGTGCAGACCTAATGGGAACTGTGAAGGGAGGCAGAGGCAGCTCTCTCTGTTCAGCCTGAAACCGAGGGTTAATAGAAGGAAAATATTGATGTTTTATTAAATTACTCCTGTAGGTCAGATCATGTAACATGCCCAAGATCTAAACAATGATCCTGTTCTGGAGGAATGTGAGGTTCAGACTGATGAGATAAACCGTTTGCTGGAATATCTCTCTGAGTTCACTAAATTGCTTCCCTTATTTAATTACAAATTAATTGAAAACACTCCTTGCCCAGTGGAACAATACTTAAAACCTGATTTGTTGATAGTATCCTAATCCTCCTTAATATTCCTGTAGACTCTCCCACCATTATGTCATCAATTTTACACTTTTTTTAACTTTGTCAAGAATCCGTTATGAAGGACTCATTAACATAAGTAAGAGAAATAGCTGCAGCCCTGGGATATACGAAGCCTTATTAATCCCAGCCAGGATGATGCTGATGTAAATAACTGAGTGGCACACTTAAAACTGATGTAAATTTGTTAGCAGAGACACTACTTTGGAGCTCAGAAGGGAAGGATGTAGTACGGGACATAGCAGGAAGAGACAAGTGTATATGGGCAGGAAGCAAATAAAATCTATGCAAGAAGATGCTGACTTAGGGAATTAGTTCAATTTAAAGCATCTAGAGGGTAACGTGATTAGTTCAATTTAAAGCATCTAGAGGGTAACGTGCCGTCTGCCTGTTGCATTTCTAGTCTTCAACCAGTACAAGATTACTCACCTTGCTGCACTTCCAATGCTTAGCACAATCTTTCACTTGATACTCCAAGCTCTGCAGAATTTGCCTGAAGCAGAGAGCTCCACTGTGTGGTAGAAAAACCTGGCCTACGAAGAGAAAAATCGGAGTTTACTTTCAGTCCCTGAGAAACAAGGTGCTAACTTTTCAGCCAAGCCATTTATCTCTCAGTCTGGGATGATGTCTATTTGCCTGCTGTGAAAAGCTTTGTAAAAGCAATTGAAATGCAAAGATAGCAGTGATTAAGTACTTAGCAATATTAAATCCTCACAAAATGTCTTTTGACCAACATCATAAAGTATTTTTACCTAGACAGCCCAACACAGTATATCTGTCTACTAATCCTTCCCAGATAAAAAGCTCCTTTCCCTTCTATCCTACAGATGTCCCTATTTCTGAAACATTAATCATGTAAACAATTTATATGGTGTATCAAATAGTCTGACAGATCCGGGCAATTTTGGACTCCAGGACAGGGGAAGAAAAAGTAAGATCTTAAGATTCTGGATCTGAATTTGTCAAAACACCTTCTCTATCTTCAGTGGGGATAGGATGCAGGGAAGAGGAGAGACTTTATGCAAGTTGGTCCTGGCTGTTTTGGGTCACAAGTAAAAAAAGTTGAAGTCTAATGAGCATCTAGTGCAAATATCAGGGCCATGATGACACGCAGCCTCAGTGCTCCTTGAGAGGCGAGTACTCACTTCACACTCCCATCTCTGTAGATTTTGTTTGAAGTACAACCCTCTTGTTAGCACATAACCACAAACTATCTATGCCGGTATGTGCTATTGCACATTGGCTAGGTCTCTGCAAAAGTTACACCATGATGTAGGTGGTAAAGGCTGAGAATTACTAACACTGTATGGATGCCAAACAGCTACTGAGGACATCTAGCTAGCACACAGATGGCCATAATTCAGAGAAGCTGCTGTAGACATGGAAGGCTGAAACAGCATGTGCTGAGTTTCCCAGGTAACTGGTGCTCTTATCATAGAGGAACTGGAAGGTATCACCCAAATCTATGCATTTCCTTCAGCTATTCAGCCAGATTGCTGGGAAAATAAGGTGGTAAATATAGCCTGAGATGCTACATAAGCAAGCAGCTCCACTTCTAATCAGCTAGAGCTTGTTTCAAGCCTGCAGTATCCATCCTAAATATAGCTGAGTGTTCTGGTAGTGGGTCCAGGACCCATCTGGGTCTACAGTGAGATGGACATGCGAATCTTCAGTAGCTCAATGAAGTGAATGGCCAGAGCAGCTGATGAGAAGTGACCAGGAAATTTATTTTGAAAAAGAACAGGGTTTCTGCTATTTCCAGCCTGTGAAGCTAGTGATGGGGCCTCCTTCATCTCTGATGGAGGCAAAGAGTAATGGTGGGGGGTAGGGGGATGAGCAGTTCCTCTGCAATGGGCTCTCTCAGTTACCTGCTCAGTAATTCTGATTCTGAAAACTGGTCAATGTCCTCCTGCATTAGCAGCATCACACCATTTGCACTTGCTCCCCATCAGCCAGGGGGCTTTTAAGAGTGCCTTTTCTGGAAGAAGACTCAGTGCAACTCAATACATTTCAGGTCCCCAGAGCTACCCTGAAATAAAAATCACTTTGTGCTGTGTACCCAAGAAACAGAGACCAGGAGTCTGGAATTGCAAGAAATGCCTGGACATGTTCAGGCAATTAAGTAAACGAAGGATGAATGTATCAATTGAAATAGTGAATAAAAGGCTGTATCAAATAATATATCAAATGGTGTCAACGATTTCAGGATAATGGTTCTGCAGTTTCGGGTGTTTGCAGTGTCCCTGGGGTTTTCAAGATAAGGTGAACGCAGCAGAGGTTCCAACCATTGGCTGTGGATCACTGGAAGAAGTACAGGGGCAAACGACCCAGTATTGTTAAAGATCATCTGCACATGAAATGGCTGGATACCTGTATCACCACCGATGTTTTCCTACAAGTCAGTTCACGACTTTCCTAACTTAACTTTTCCTAGGGCTCAAGTAGTCCCTTTCTTACCATTTTGACATGGTTGGAGTCACTTTAACAAAAATCAGGAAGATTAATTTCTCTTTAATTACACTGAGAATTGGGGATGGAAGGGAGCAAGAGACCCAAAAGTCATAAATTAGTTAGGGCAGAGAGGGAGGAAAATGTTCACAAACTGCTGACAAGATTAATATGCAGTTGATGGGAAGCGCTTTCACACCAGGGTGCCAACAAATAAACACAATTCAAAAATATCGTCCCTGCTGCGGTGGATAAGGGTGGATTCCCAGTGACAAGAGAGGGAGGGAGGGGGAGACATTTAGAGAGGGCGGGAGACCTGTTTGCCCTGTGAAGCTTTGTGGCAGAATTCCTCCAGTGGAATCTGATAGTGGGGGGCTAGCCCGGCCAGAGGGTTACTGCTTTCCGCATTAGAAAAAAAAAATATAGGGAAAGGAGTCTTGGGCATGAGAGGTTGAGGGCTGTGTGTGAAAACCTGAAGATCAAGGCTGTGAACAGCTGCTGCAGGGCTGGGAGCTTCCACCTGCTGCGAGTACGGAGGTAACTTCATGAACGCTACAGGATTTGCAGAACCCAGAGACAAACAAAAGGGTAGAGTCCTCACCCTGCATGGCACACAGTGGGAGGTTGTACCCAGTTTAAGTAACAAAAAAATGTCTTGATAATGCAGGTTGCCTCAAAAGAAAGAAACAAAACAAAACAAAACCTTGAGGAGGATATAAGTTAAAGGAGCAAGAGGGGAGACACTTCTACAAGCTGAACTGTGCTGCCTGAGTTACAGATCACAATCAGTTTACAAAAAAATACAACAGAGAACTTGATTGCTTTTCCCTTTCACATTTTCTGCCTTTGTTCCCTGCTTCCTCCTTCTCTTTGTAGCTTGCTCATCTCCCTTCCGTGCTGCTGTTTTCCAGTGTTGAGGGAAATGCTGCCATTCCACTGTCAATCACCTGTTTAAAAATGCAATTTAGATATATATTTCAGCCAAGCTGGGATGTAATTGCTATGCCTGGCAATTGAACAATATTGGATTATGTCTCTATATATCATCAGAGGAGGTTTAATGAAATTGTTCACTTATGAAATCTTAGCTTTAAGACTTTGCATCCCTTCAGAGAAATGTGACATGAGGAGCCTTTTGCCTCTGTTGTGACCAAGAAGTTGTTACTGGGACTGCATGGTCCCATTGCTGAAGTCAACAGGAATGCCACCAAAGGAGAACGTTTTAACACCTGCATTCACCAAACTCCTTAGTCCTGTCCTGACGCTCTTCACTCTTGCAGTCCTACAACCTCTGTTCCATGTTGCTTATTTCCCTTGAGCTGTGTCACCCTTGGGATCCCCCCCACACCCCCAATCTGATTCTTGCCCCCTTCTAGCCTTCAGCCATTGAATGACTCGTGCAGGCTTTGCACCCAGCAAACTACACAAAGTTGTGCAGTGTACATAAATAGGGACTATGAAGGACAATAACTCATTGCCTGTTTGGAAGGGAGTGTTTAAATCTAGGTTTCCAAAGGGAAAAGGTGCTGGAGCACCTCCATCACACTGCACTTCACCTGTACCTCTAAGCCTCTATTGGATAAGGAAGGATGATTTTACTTGGGCTGATCCAATTGGTCTCGTAACCTTTCTGTTCCCACCGGAGCGTGACAGCTCTGCCTGTGTAACAGCTAATGCCTCTCAGTTGACCTCCAGGGTCAAGGACATTGTGTTGATCTGGGGATGACAGTAATAGTTCTGTTGACAGATGCATTTCAGCAGCTGTACAGCCACTTGGTGGGACTTGAAGTTAACCCTTCCTGTGCCACCTGACACCAATGGCTCAAATGTAACTTGCATGAGACAGATCACCTACAGCCCCTTTACCCTCCATAAAGTATACAGCTCTACAAAAAAAATTGCCTCATCATTTCAAGGAAGAAACATGAATGTTCTAAATACCAGGCTCTCCCAACACCCTCCTTGATGTAGTCTATCCAGCTTTATGGCTCTTAATTCTTCCCTCTGTTTGCTTCCTCTTAAAACCTTGCTTGATAGTGCTCATTTAGACTTCTTTGGTCCTGCTCCCTGTCACTGAGACCAAATCCTCTCCTGATGACAAGACTGACTCAACTACTGCATTAAAGATCCTGGCTGACTGTTATTGCTGGGTGTCCTCCTTGCTCCTTTCCCTATTTCAGTAATTTATTTAGCTGAATTTTATATCTGTCCACCTCTTTCTCCCTCACCTTATAGTGCCCAGTCTTTATGTTGAATGAATTCACTGGCTGCATCAGTGGTGTTTTGCTCTGAGTGTGGAACTTTCTGCTTTCATCCTCTTCAATGCTGGTCCAATGACCTTACTCAACCCCTCAAGTGCTCTTGCAGGACATTTTCTGTGAAGCACTTCTTTCTTGTAGGTCTCTCCCTTATGTTTCTTTCTCTTTATTTCCATTTCTTCCTCACTTGTGTCTCAGTCCTTTTAGGATCTTGATGGGGTCTTCTTCAATAACAAACTCTATTATCTATGGTTACACCAAGTCTGTTTACCTTTGACATGTTTTTTGCCTTCTTTTCCTGTTGACTCCTTCACTGTTCCAAATAAGTGATTCTCCAGCTCAGTTCTTTGAGTCTCCTGTAGAACCTGTGTAAGTGGCTCAGGGAAAGAGACCTTTTCACAGCCCCCCTCACCAATGAAGCAGTGGCAGCAGCTCTTGTACCTGCAGTGACTTACCACTTAGCTGAGAACCACCAGAAGCAATGCTGCATTGCCCTCAGCTTGTAGGAAGACTCCTGAGACTGCTTGATGGCTACAACTGAGCCCAGACCTACCTGCCCCACATTCAACCAAGCTCCTGAAAAGGGCTGCAACATTTGGATCTACAGGTCTAAGAGTGCCAAACTGCAGTCCTGCAGGATGCAGGCATGCCCTTTGTGTTTCAAGGCTGGCCTATAAAAATCAAAAGAGATGGTAATTCTGCATCTGGAAAAAAAAAGTCTGGTGCCTTCAGGCATCTCTCACCCCTAGAGCCTTTTCTTTTCACCTCTGTCTCCCATGTTTTATAGACTGAGTATTCTCACAGAATTGAAAGCTCCTCCTTGGACCATAAAAGTGCTGTTGGAACCCGCTCCTATGTGGCAAGATATAAAAAAGTGAAAAAATACACAACTGAGGAAAAAGAAAAGTGCATAAGATTTTGTGTTTCAAGAACTTTTGCAATACATACAGAATCAGAGAGGTCAAAATGCTCTTCTGTATTTTACTTCTGCTTTTAAAATTTTGATTCCATTTGAAATGCACATTTTCATTTTTACTCATTTCTGTTTTTGAACCCTGTTTTTCTAATGCTTAATTTTCTCTGAATTTACAAAACTATTTGGACCATTTAGGAGTTTTTATAGAGTGAACCGGCACACCTTTCTCCAGATCCTAAAAAATACATACTTTGACCATGTGCTTAACATTGCCAAAACAGCCTCCATCAGCACACGCCACTCTTTCTGTCCTAATAGTAAGAACAATTCACAAGTGCAACATTTCTTAACACCCAGTTTGATAGAGGATTTGTGAGGGGCTTGAACTACGAGGATGATATAGATCAGTACAGACACCCTCCCGCTAGCCCTCAACTTTATTAGATTAAGGAAAATTGGCCTATCTCAAAAGCTACCCTCTAGGTTTACTATTGCCCTGCTCTGGATTTAAATTAGTTCACATCTCTCCGTTGTCCTCACTTAGCCACAGTCGATTCATCAAGTTAAATTAAAAACCAAAACAAAATACAAACACACACACACAAAATAAAACAGGTAAGAAATTCTGAGAGGCTTGTATTCATTTGTGTTTAGCATTTGCAGAATACACATCTTTTAGTGCACAGCAGTGAAGTGGTAAGCTTTTTAATGAAGCTAAATATGATGTTCCAGTAGAATTTTTCTAATAACCCTGATACTTGTACATCCCTTGTAGTGAGTAAATGATAATAACTTTTCTCCTCTTCCCTTACTATGAGGAAATGTTAAGTTCAGCTTGATTTTCTAATCGAGCACATGACAAAAAAGTATCATAAAAATATAAAAGCCAAGCTTTTCCAAGCAGGTGGGTTTTGCATTTTAATCCTTACGGTAGCAAAACTCTGGTTTTACCAGGCAGCAACATTCTGCAGCCTGGCCCCGGTCCTGGCCAGGCTCCTGCTTCCCATGGTCAGAAGCCTCCCTCTATCGACCAACAATTTCAGCGTTCAAGAGAAGGAGGCTTTGCTTAGAAGCCAGAACAGGAGCTGATCTGCCAGGTACCTCATGTAAAAGGGCTTTGAATCTGCAATCAAAATCAAATAATTTAATAGATGTATCAGCACGGTTTTGAATTGGTTCTACGTGGATCTCTATATAAAATATACATTTTTTTCTATTGAAGGAATTGGTCCAGCAGGGCTAGGAAACAAAATTCTGTTTATAAGTATAAACTAACTTCCTGCCATTGTGTCTCTGTTCCTCACCATAGTGGGGAAAAAAAATTAATTGCTTTGGCCTATGTATTTCTCACTTGAAGGACTTTCAAGCAAGCACTATGGAGAACTGAATCAGTCAGGTCTAGTATTCAGGGAAAGCTGCACAATCTTGGCCATGCAAACACAGCTGTCATTTAAAGTCACTCAGAAGAATTAGGATAAATTTGATGACCTTTCATTTTCTAGTTATTCAGAACTCAATATACACTGATATGTATAAAAAGCCATTTTGATGGTTCCACAAATAAAAGGGGAAAATCAATTCCGTTCAATATATTTATGCTCTGCAGTTTGGTGGGGTTTTTTCAAGCGAGGTTGTTAAGGAAAATTATACATTTGTGGGATCATATTTATTTACAGACTCCAGTGTACCAGACAACAGAGAAGCAAACTCAGGCAGGCAACAAAGCAGGACCCTTTCTCAAATGTGCATTGACCTGATTCATTGTGATGATGGAGCAGATCTTACCCAGTGAAAATCAACATGGTGCCATTAACTTCAGTGGAGTGTTGAAGAAGTACAACTGGCTGCTTGACTTGTCTGGGAAAGACCCTCATCATTCTGGATTTTGTAATACATACTGACAGGCTGATTTATTATTAAAACTTAGGGGTGTGCAGGAGAACTGGACGAGGTACACTGTGTTGCTATTTTGAGTTGCTTAGGAAGGCTGCAATGTGCACCCAGAGACTTACTTTAGCAGGGTTGTTCAGAAAGTGCATCTGGGGAGCATGAATTAAGAAAATGTAGAGAGTGAGCAAGCTGAGGGTAAGAGGCAAGTTTGAACATATTTCTAGACTCACAAGGCTACAGCTGTGGGAATAATTTAAAAAGTGCACTTTTTTGGATAATTTATTTTTGAAACTTTGCAAAATTTGTCAAATCGTTTATTTGATGAGCATTATTTGACCAGCTGTACAGGGAGCCACACTGGAGTGTTGTAATGAGTGCTTTGGAATGCGACCAGCATTAATGTGCCTGTGATAGTTGGATAATTCTTTTACCCTCCTCATTTCTGTGGTTTGCCTGTAACTATGGCCCCACTTGATTGCTGTTATGATGTGAGCTTTGAATTCTCTCTCTCCTTTGGCCTTTTCCTTTGGCAGTTCCTGCAGAGCTGAGCCCTGATTAGAACCACAGCAGGTCATTCGATCTTCAGATGGCTATAAAAGGTCTGTGCAAGTGACCATCTCGCTCCTGTCCCAAATGGATGATCACGCATAGCGCGCATTGCCACACTCCTGGCATCACTTCAGCAAAACTGGCAAGTTTTCCTTCCAGAGCTAAAGCATAACACGAGGTACATGGAGCAATTCCATTAAATGCCCCTTTAAACTGTCAAATTCAGCAGGAACTTTAAAACAGAGCAGTCTTTAAAGTGATGAGGGAGAAGTACCGTTCCCCTGCTTGAAATTGCAGCTGGATTTGTTACCATCAGGTGTGATATGAAGTCAGCGTTTTCCTTGATGACTTTTTCTTTTGCCATTGTTGCAATTTGGCACTGCAGATCGGAGCCTCATTCCAGGTTTTTAAGGGGAACCATTACTTTCCTGGAGGATTTTTATTCCTTGTCTCCTTCTGAATGGTTTTGTTATTTTGTAATTTCTCAAAAATAGGTGAATTTGATAAAATCCAGATATTTGGAACTGAGATGGAGGGCTCAGATAATAACAGTTTAACTGCAGAAAAAACAGAGGTTTAAATACTCATGCTCTTAAGTAAGGTCTACAGTCATGTGCTGCCCTCTTTCATTCATGGGGTTCTTCAACATATTCATGCCCTTTTCTCAGGCACTTGTTCTGTTCAGGTGCTGGTGGCATGCCCATGCGAAACAGAGACACCTGGGCTATGCCAGCTTGCTTCCTAGCTTGGTGGGAAACACACACACAACAGGGACATCCACATCTGTGGGTCCCAGGGAAAAATGGCCAGCCTCTTTTCACTTGTCTGTGGGGACAGGACAAAGGGCAATGGCCTCAGGTTGGAGCACCAATATATGGAAGAACTTTTTAACAGTGAGGGTGACAGAGCCCTGGGACAGGCTGCCCAGGGGGGTTGTGGAGTCTCCATCTCTGGAGATAATTCAAGACCCATCTGGGCTTCTACCTGTGCAACCTGTCCTAAGGAACCTGCTTTGACCCAATGATCTCTTGAGGTCCCTTCCAACCCCTATAATTCTGTGATTCTGTGATCTCAGTACCTGTGGGTATCTTGCTTCTGTTCACAAGATACATGCTCTGGCACACAGGCTGTCAAGTGCTGGAGACATTGTTTCTTCAGGAATCTCAGCCTCTTACCCAGTTCACAAAAGCCAGTGTTTCAAGAATTTGCTTTGATCAGACATGGAGGCAGAGTGTGAATTTTTCTGCTGCTTGCACAGCTGCTGTCTTCAGACGCTGATGCTATCAAGGGTTGAAATTCCTAATGCAGAAAATCTTCATATAATTAAATATCTCTCTTTTTTTTTTTTTTTTCTTTAAGTGTAAGTATCATGTGAGGATGCCTGGCACAGGAACAGTTCTATTTCTTGCTTCATTATTGGTATTCATTATTTTAAATGTTCAGATGGTGGATTTAAAGCCAGAAGCCTGAAGTTTCATTCCTAGCACTAAGATCTGCTCATTGAGAATTGGTTTGTGGTTATGTGTCCCAGTAGGAAAGAAATACTACTTTGCTGTTCTGTCATACTGTCCTTTAAGATATCTCAACACCCTCTACATTAGCTCTCAGAAGTCTGATCTCAAGTTGGAAAATGTTAGTAACAAGTGGCATATGAGTCTGAAGTAGCCCATTTTAGGTTTTCCCCCCAAAAGTTATATTTGTGAATACTTTTTAAAAAGAAAATTCTTTTAAAATATAATAGAATCACATGATAAAATACATAGCTTGTTGGAACATGTAATTTTTGGGTTTGGGAGTTTTGATTGATCATGAGTATTCCTCAAGATTTTTCCACTTTCTTCAGAAAAACTGTTGAGAAAAATGATCAGCTCAGGAAGAGAAGTGTGGTTCACAAGGTGCCATGTAGAAAAGTGATTCAGCACTGACACAAACTCTTAACAGTTCAGTGAATTTTATATGCAGACAGTTGTCATTAGCACTAACATTAACACTTCAGTGTGTCAAGATAGCTTATAAATATCAAGAGGCATTCTTATTCTCAGTGAATTAATTAGAATTTTTCAGGTATATTTCACTTTTCGATTGGAAGCACCCTACCTCAGCTCAGTCCAAACATTTGTGCAGAAATTAAAAGCTAAGTACTGGAATGTCCACACAAACCCAAACCCAAATTCCTCTTTTATTAGTGTTCAATTGCACTTATATTACACAAAATCATATCACAGAGTTCTGCCAGATGTCAGGGAACAAAAAGGCACACACTGCCAGGTGAGCAGAGGGCTAAGACATCTGTGTTATAAAGCCAAAGGCCAACCACAGAAATATCTTGGCAATAGCCTTCACCTGAGGGGATCAGATGTCTCTACTGGAATGCAAGCCCAGCAGTACAGCAAGCACAAGGGAAAAGAAAGGTGGTTCACAAGGTGAATTACTTTGATGAAGTATGCCGAATCTCTACCGTGGTGGCCAAAGCTACTGCTTTTCTCTAGCGTTTCTGCCACTATTCTCTTCTGGAGACATCACCTTTTTCAGCAGAAGTAGAAGGATAGGAAGTACGTCTGTGCCCAGATGCTGCAGTTCACAGAGTTGTTTCAGGTTGGCCCAAAAGTGTCAAAGTCAGGTTGTGATGGGGAGTAGGAACAGACATAATGCCTGTTCCTCCACTTCAGAAAATTTAGCAGAGCTCATCAGTTGATTACAAGCAACCAGTTCCCATCAGAAGGAACTAATTGGACACTGTATTAAACACCAGTTACCTACATTGTATGACTTTCTGAGATATCCCAAAATTTCAACATTCATGTTTGTTCCCAAATCAAAACACAAAAATTTAAACACCAAAACTTGCCCTATCAAAAAAAAAAAAAAAAAGGTGATTCAGAAAAAATAGTGGTTATTTAATTAATCAATATCTTGACCAAGCAAAAATCTTGATGCATGCACTCAGTGAGTTTGGTTTGTTGAAATGATGTGGTTCATTTCGTGAAACATGACGCATGTTAATGCTGAATTCTCCTCTCTATGGCACATTTTGTTTGTGGAGCAGCTCTGCTGATGCCCCTCTCTCTCTCTCACACAGCTTTAAGTGCAGTTCAGTGGCTGGACCCAAGTTGATCAGGTTTTGGTCAGAAGGGAAATGGGGTGATGTGAAGAAAGTAACTCACAGGGAACTTGATGGACAGTACAGAGTCCTGTGAGTTCAAAGAAGCAATGGTCTGACAGGGAAATGCAATTAAAAAATCTATCAAACTGAGGTGGCAAAAGTTATAGAACAATCATCCTTGCATCACCATTTGTTAAAGTAATAGACTCAAGACTTCTCACACTGCTTGTCCAGGAACATGCAAATAATGGGACTGGCACAATAAATTTCATTCAATGTATGTCACTACTGGCATTGCATATGTATCACCTCTGAGGTCTTTGTGATGCGACAAAGATCTTTCTATGCTAAGCATTATACAAAGACCACAAAATAGTCCCTCTCCAAATAAGATGATGATGGAGATGAAAGTCTAGAGGGAGGGGAAGAGTCTTATCTGATGCAAAGACTTGTTACCTGGAAGTTACATGTGCTTAGGCTTATCCCTTGGATCTCACATCCTGCTGTGTCAGATTCATTCTGAATAAATTGTAAAATATATAAACTTTCCTTTTATGCTCTAGTTATGTTAAGCATCACATGATATGAGGCCAGATAAGGCATTTCAAGAGTGGATTTACTGAGATGTATTCTCCTTTGTTAGAATCATCCGTACCACTTAAGCAGCTCCTTGCACCTTGCTCAGGTAGGACCAGTAACTGCTACAAATAACATAAAGAGATCACCTTCCCTTACACAGAAGGGATGGGAATCCAAGCAGGGATGTCAAAGATGGTACCAGAGGTGGCTAAAAGAATGTATATGTGAAGAAAGTGGTCTAGAGCTGTGGAGACAGAAGTAGAAGAAACTGCTACTGGAAGGGAAAAGATTGCTTCATGGGAAGAAACATAGTTTTTGTATTTTATTTTTTTTTTTTAATAAGTGAAAAGAAAATACTACTATGCATTCTTATTATAAACAACTATATCAAAAAGCATGACAGGCATTTTGAACACGAGATGGTAAAGAAGATGTAGGTCCTGATTTCCTATGTTCTGATTTCCTACATCCTGATTCTGATTTTGTTTGTCTTTACAGTACACACCCAGAACAAGGGGAGATCAGACATCATGTCTCACAAATCTGCATGGATGGAATTATAGCCTGCTCCCCTCTGCATGTAGCTGGAATTTCTTACGGGCTAAAGGCTTCTTCACAAAGTTTTTGATATTGCTGTTGTTCAGCCACGTGATGACAAAGACATGGCCAAGGCATTCTCTGCTAGGACAGCCTTCCAGCTGTCAGGAGGAGGAACCATCACGTGAAAGTATTTTGGAGATGGCTGGAGAAGGAGGATGTTGCGGGTTGGATTATTTTTTTTTTCTGTTAGTTTCTTCTTTGCTATCATCTTTTCTGAAGTCCCCACAGCCCTTCCTTTCATCAAGTGACAAGGAGCGAGGTGATCACATGGCTAAATGTTGTTCCCCATTATGCGACTGCCTGTGTGCCCCTCACATGATATGGGATGTTGGCATTTTTGGCATGTGGTGGCTGTGGACCTGATCATATGATAGGAAAAGAGGAAAGGGTGAGCAGTTCTCCCATATGAGGCTATGTAGCTGGCCCCATGTTTACCCTATTTAAAAATTCACCTCGGTTGTTTGCTATGGAATGTGGAGTAGAATTTTGTGAAGCAGGGTAGCAAGGAAGGCTCCTGGAGTAGATATTACAGGGAAACACCCTCTAGGAGGAGAGGTCAAGAGGCCGCTTATTTACTGAGATTTTGAAAACCTATTTATCCAGTGCTCAAGAACCCGATGTAAATAAAGAAAGTGCAAACTGTACCCAAAACAACTTTTCTCATCTTTTCATTTCTTCCAAAACGAAGGTTATCAGTTTTTTCAGACCATGTGTGAGAGAGCTGGCACTCCTTCTATCAGAACTCGACAGTAAAACCAACTCCTGCGGTACTTTCAATGTTCTCACTATGAGCAGAAAATCTGCTTGACACAGTAGGCCTTACTAAAACTGTTTCCACCTCAGTTTATGTGAGGCATCGTTTTACCAGTGTGCTGTATAAAGAAAGGAACAGCCTTCAGCTCACAAAGACACTTGCACATCAGATTTCTATTTTGATTACTTGTGTCATAGGATCTGATTTACTGCTGGACAGAGGCTTGATAGAGATCAGCACGGATCAGTTTAGCTTCATCCTGGTGAACTCCCCCTTCCCCCACACTGCCCTTACGAAACCCTTTAGGACAAGTGTGACCTGCTTAGCATGACAGTGAGTCATCAGCTTGGCTCAAATTGTCTCCCCATACCTTGAGATGGATGATTAAGATCCAATTGCAGGCCAATTGAAAACTTAACTAACTTGAGCAGGGCCAGTAAAGCAGCTCAGTTAAAGCTGAAATGAATTAATCAGTGAAGCATCCAAGGACTCTATCAGGGATCATACACAAGTGTTCACTGCTGTATCAGTTTTCTACCCAGACACATTTATTTAAGTTGTGACTACCTGTCAGTAGCAACGTTTCCTCTGCCATTCTCTGGTAAGGTTCTGGTTGTGATAAATGACTTGGTCCCAAACAGGATTATAACCAAATCGAACAATTTATTAAACAAATAAAAGCAAGCAAACGGCGCTGCGGTGCGCAGGCAGCGCCGGGTGCGCAGGGAGTCTTCGCTCCACCAAAACGCATGCCTCTACAGTTCCAGTTCCTGGCTTATGTATTTTTACAGGGATAGCACCGCCCGCCAGCTTAAACTGACATGCTGGAGTGCCAACCAGGCACCCACCCACACACACACACACCCCCAAGACATTTGTCTTTTGTCTTTCTAACATAGTCAGGAAGCCGGTTCTGTAGACTTGAGGCACCTTCCCTGTTCTTCTGTTCTTCTTTCTCTTTATCACCTTCTCAGGGACAAGTTGTTTCTCCGGAGGTATCACTATGCCCTTAATGTGCCAACATTGCGGTCTTCTATATAGTTTGTTGCTGCTTCAACACACCTCATTCAGTACATGCAAATATCTTAAACTGTCTCTCCCAGGCCCCTGGCCGTACAAGGGGTATGTCATTCCGCACCCCCAACATTTTTCCATATTAACACAAATCAGATGTACATATATCACATGGATATTCTGAAATAATGTGCTTTTCTTCACAGATGAGCCCTAAAGGGAACTACATGCCACCTTATTTTTGCAGAAGCCCATGTACCAAGGGTACAATACTAATGAAAAGGCATCAGCATTAGATTTTCAGAATTAGGAGGTGGGAGTCAGGCCACCGGACATTTATGCTTTTCTCTGAATCGGTCTGAAGGGCTTCCAAGAAAGCTATGCTTCTGACTTTGAAAGAATGGTGCAAATAATGCTTCTTTATGTATTTTGTCATTAGTCTCTACCCTGCAACTCAAGCTACTGATCATCATTGCTCCACAAGATGATGGATATCCTACTATAGTCCTTCCACTCAGCATGCTCACAAAATAATTTTAATTTCACTTGTGCAACTGTGTAAGAGATATGTGAAAGTACTGACTTGGTCATCTTGACAGAAATGCCAGAATTTCTCACTTGAGGTCAATGTACAGCATGGGGTTTGAATTAATTCCACTATTTGCTTAAATAATAATAAAAAGATAGGACTCTCTCCCACTATGTCTGATGGGAATAGAAGTATGAAAGAAGCATATGGTAGAAGAAGGAAAAGGTAGTAGCATGGAATAATTTAAGAAAACATAGAGCTTTTATCCAGGCTCTGTCTATCCTTTGGAACCCCGCTCATAAGGTAAGAAAAAAATAATCTGACATTTTATATGGCAAACACCTGAAATTACTTCCATATTGCTTAAAGCTTTGTCTAATCTTCAGTACCAACAGGGAGCCCAGGTATATGTCATCTGAATAGTGATGTGCAAATCTGAACAATTATCATTTATGTAAGAGATTGCTCTAGGATTGGCATATATAACTGTGAGTGTCTGGATAAAGCCCAGCTTGGGAATGGCAGACCAAGCAATCAGCAGTCTGGCAGCTTCCTCATAATTTCACTAAAACTAAACTTAACATTGCAGCACAGTGAGCTATTCCTCAAACCTCCTGTGTGGTGAGGGGTTTAGACCTGTTATTGAATGACCAAACCGACTTTGTGAGCCCAACAATATCTGAGACATGCAAAAGAAAGAAAGACCAGAACCCTGAGAAAGTTCCTGCGGCTGGATGGTGAAACTTGTTTAAATTGCTCTGTGGTATAGTGGGGAAGTTTTCTTTGGCCTTCATGGATGCTTCAGGAGTTTCTTGAAGGGCTTCTTTATAGGAACATCTGGGTTGACTGTAGCAATTTCATCATCAGCTCTCTAGCAATATTTGCAAAGCTGGTTGTCTCCATGGTTCCAGAATGAGTCATGTAAAAGAGTGCTGAGCTTGTCCTGTGTCAGAGCCTCTCATGTGTGACTGATCCCCGTCTGCTAGCTCACACACCAGACCCCATTTCATGGCTTTTCCTCATCTTTCATGGTTTAGTCACATCACAATATTCCTTTACTTGCATGGCAAAAATAACATCTGCAGGAGCTTTCCAACATCCTGTGATTGAAAATAAGATACAGCAGGGATTCTGTGTGGGTCTAACATGTATGTGAGGATAACACAAAAGAGTGCCTTCTCACAGCTTTCACAGCAGGTCATTTTGATTGACATATTTGTAGAGGCTACAGGGTGGATTGTAGATTCAGCTGGTACGTGAAACCAGATGGGAGAATTCCACTGAGTACACAATGAAATGAGGACTGCCATTCTATGGCTTTTTCTGCTTCTAACAGATGGGAAAGTAAAATACCTCTCCATAATCTCCTTTTCTTTCTGATGGTCACCATTATTCCTCTCATCATCTTCCTCCCTTCTTCTCCTTTCCCTGTATTTTCCCCTCTTAATTTGTATATCCCTTCAGCTTCTCTTCTGTCTTTTCCTTTTCACTCCTTTTATTCTATGACCATAGGTGTTCCAAGTAAAGAAAGAGCAGCCAATGCATGACAAGACACACAGGTCCACGAGGGGCTAATGAAATTTTCTACTCCAGTGTGGAATGAAAAACACAAGCTCAGGTCAGGGAATGAGTGAACCTTGTGGCATTAGAGATTTGCCGGAGTTCTCTTGCTATTTTGGTAGCTTGTTGAACTAGATTGAGTCGATAAGCCTTTTATTCTTATAATAGTATTTCTTTTCTTCTTTTCTACTCTTTTGGTATTCAGTTAAGGAACCCAAATCTGTTATCAGTGCTCAAAGGAAGCTTTTCTAAGTGTCAGAGACAACAGAAGTGTCCCATGTGCTGGGCTGGTACGAGTGGTTATCCTGTATTATAGCTTTCAAAACAGCAAAACCTATCATTAAGGTTATGTTTGGACTTTCATTATAATCTCCCATTTCAGTACATGGTTCCAGTCCTTAGGTAAAATTTTTTAGAAAGTTTAACCACAATCCCTTTGTATGTTTCTTGGTTATTCAAGTGAAAACAGTTTCCTGTTGTATGATGCATTTAAATACTTTTAGCTTAAGCAAAAGCAAAAAAAAAAAATTAAATAAAAAAAATAAAATCAAGGAATTATGAAATGTGGAATAAATCCTAAATCATACCAAAACAATTGTCTGCAACAAAAGCAATTGCCATGTTTTAAAACTTAGCCTATCTACCTACTGTGTGCATTTTCCTTTCCCAGCAGCCTGTAACTGTCTATATAAAGAAGGTAGCTGAAGGAAGCAGTAGAAGAAAGCATCCTTCTCTTTTCATAGAGCTACCTATGTCTTTTACAAGAGGCACAAACATTGTTGGAGGCTGTTAGTGTATCCAGCACATTTTACTTTCAAAGTTGGATACACCTTAATGTAGTACTGCAGTCCTTCGAACCATGCTTCAGAGTTTGACCCAAGAGCCGTAGAAGTGAAGCTATGCATAAATACAGGAGAACATACCATCCACAAGCCATTAAATGCAGCAGAAGTGAAAGGAGGGGGGAAAAAAAGGTGTATTCAAAAAACTCTGATCATCAGGGCCAGAGTTGTTCAAAATATACAGAGATTTTCTTGGCTACAGACTAAACAGAAAAACCTTGTTTACATTATTTTTGGCAGGGTGGCAGGTGTATGGTAGAGCAGACTGCAAATCTTCTGGGAGAAATAAAATGCACAAAGGCCTCCTTTGCCTCTGGGAAGCCTAAACATCCAGATGCAGATCAGGAAGGAGTTAAAGAAGCTGGCTCCTTCGCACTGCTGAAATGCACTTGCTACTGGTCTTGAACTCCCCTCAAACATCCCTGCTGTACTGAGCACCACTGGGGGCTTCCTACCATCGTGTCCTGCCTGGCTTTAAGCTGTGACTATTTCAAGGGCTTCTCCCCTCAGCCACCATCCACCTCTTTGTGGTCATTTGTGCTTCCTCTCAAATACTGACTAAGGCTGTGATGGGACAGAAAAGTCTGTTCAGCAATGGGCAATTTGTCTTTGTCTCTGCTTGCTGGCAGCCTTGCCTGTTGCCCTGCAGGGACCTGAGCTGGTTCACCCCAGGCCCCTCCAGGCTGCCCTGTGCAGGGACTCTCTCAGGGTTTCACACCATGGAGTCAGGAACAGTCCCTTTGCAATGGCAGAGGGAGGCCAATGAAGGCAGGACAGGCAGCCAGAGGATGATTGCTCTGGCTCTAGGACTGTAGCCTCCCTGGCTGAAAGAAGGAGCAGAGCAAGGGTAGCAAGAATGCGGCATCCCCCTCTCCTCTAGCTGCCCCCCACAGGGTCCCTGTGCCCTGTGACAGCCCTCAGCCATGGCAGCCCCCATGGGCAGAGGCAAGGCCCAGGCCTGAGGCTGCCAAGGCTGGCTGGGTGGGGATGATCAGGCAATGCAGTGGTCATTATTTGCTCTGAAAATGGTTTTGTCGCACACAGACACCTCACTGTAGCTGCCTGCTGATACAGGCAGCAGCTGGACCTGTTTTTTCAGGCTACCAAATTCAGACTTAAGACACCACCGACTCTGACTGCCTGAAGCTTTTCAGGGATTTGTCTCCAAAGCTAATGCCTGTCCCAAACACTGTTTAGCACAACGTCCCCTGCAGAGCAGTATCGCTAAAACCTGCTAGGCCTTTGCAAAGTTCACAAGCTCCACAGGAGGGAGTCTTTACCTATATTTAATGACTGCACCTATCTACCGAAGGTATTTGTGTCACCTACAGGAATAGTCGGTAAGGGCAAATTTCTCCTTTTTCTGCAAAAGAGTAGTGGATTGAATGGGGTTGCAGACTCTGATCAAAGTGGTCCAGGCCTCAGGACTCGAGTCTGGCAAACTTTGACAAGTCTATGAAAAAACCTGACACAGCTGGTAGCATGACTTACTGCTTTACTATGAAGTGTCAAGCTCAGTTTTCTTCTAGAAATTGGAAAGCTATTGTTTTCCCTTTACTCCCCACCACCCTCCCTGACTTTATGACAGTAATTTAACTTTGCTATGTGATAGGTAAAAGAAAATAAGCAAACTCAAGGTATGGCTAAAAGAGAGTAGTCCTGGAGAAAAAAACCAACCGACCAACCAAGGCTACTGCAAACAAAGGACATGGAGTGCAGGAAGGGCAAAGCTAAAGTTCCATCTTTTTACCTGAGCTTTCTTTGCCTGTACTGAGACATTAGTAATGAAAAATTCATTTGTAGGCAATGTAAAATAGAGATGGAGAACAGTAGTCTTAATAACTCTTAAAATCATTAGTCAGTGCAAAGCTTTTTTAAAAGGTATTTCTTGGAGTGGTTTTCCATTTTTATCTCTTCTAAATCTTGGAAAAACAAGTGATTTTCTTTATAGAAGATAAGTTCTTTTTCTACCTGCAGATTGGCACATATGTAATGGCATATAAAAATGTTCCATTGCTATTTTAAGTGGATTTAACAATTGAGCATACCATACTGGGACGTTGTAGGGGCTTGACAGTAGAAAAGAGGCTTCTTGGACTCTGCTTGGAATAGAATAAAAGACAGAAAGCCTAGATGCACAGTCTGGTGGTCATTGCAATAGTTAAGCATAGCACCTATATTATCTGCCTACTCTGCCAGCAAAGATCTTTCTTCCCCAGGCATCCTATTGTATGTGCTGATAACTAAGCAGAACAGAAGTGGTATTTCTTTCCCTAAAAGGCCTCCCCTCTTTCCTCTCTCATTTCTCCACCTGCAGCTACTAGATAGGCACTTCTCCTTCAGCAGAGTGCTTTCTATCAGATCAGGTTTTGCTGGATGCCCCTGAGAGTAGTGTAACCCTTGCCCTATGCTGATGGATTGAATAAAGCCACTAATCGTTAAGTGAAAGTTACACCAGACATTGTATGGAGTGAAAGGAGGGGGCACAGTTTTCTGCCTCTAGGGCTTGGCAGATTTCACAACAAAACAGCTGGCTGTGAGACATGGGTGCTGATGGAATACATTAATTACTGTCATCAAGGTTTTAGACACACTTGTGTGCTGCTGGTAATACCAGCATGCAGGATTATCAGAGAAATTGCTTGTAAAAAAGAAAAAAAAAGTGGTTTTTGCTCCATGCAAGAGAGTAAACCGTGTCTTCTGGCCAAGTGGTGCAAGCTGGCCCTCAGTAGCCCAGGACCTACTGAAAGGAACTTCACCAAAAAAAATATTTCACAGCAGCATGGTAGGGAGGGATAGCGGATGGCATTCAAATCCTTACATGCTGCCCTCATGATGTCCTTGTGATGCTAATCCTAAGGAATATATAACTTGTTTTTGATAACTTTGGAAACCCATGGCCACTGATACCAATCACAACAGCTTACTTCATTATGTATGTTTTTATGCAACTTGTGATAGACATCACCAGGCAAACACCTTGTCCTCCCAAAGAGGAACCAGTCATCATAGCCTCAGGGTACCCACCTACGATCTAGGGAATGCTGTGTATGACCTGCTGCCCTGGATCATGCAGCTGTCTTACAGCCATGCAGAGCCATATGACCTTTGTACTTTGGCCCTGAGCTCCACAGAGCAGAAGTGGAGTATGCTTTTGGAAGTAGAAACATGTTGCAGTATCCTCTAGAAGAAGATGGACACAAGGATCATGACAGTTTGTGGCACCAGGATAACCAGTGTGGGAAGCCTGGCAACTTTTTCCAAGCAGAGAATATCAGGACTGAGACACTAATCCACCTGTTCACAGCTTGGCTGTGCTGCCGATTGTCTTAATGGGCAGGGAATGAGTACACATTGTGATTATGTGGTGATGCTGTCTGCATGTGAAAAAAAAAGGTTGGCATCAGAAGAGCAGAAGACTTAAATTTTTTGGGCAAAAAGTGAGGTACACCAGAAGTGTTCACAATGACTCCACCTCTTGCCATCTCAAAGGATTTGGCTTTTGGCTCCTTCAGAATAGCTGAGATGAAAGTCTGCTGCCCGAGAACCTGAAGACATCTCTGGGACACAAGCAGCTTCTCCATCCTGGGTGAAGAACCACAGGATCTTTGGGAGATGAAGAGCAAATACTGAGCAGGGGTATGAACATCCCTTTGCCTCCTGCTGAGAGTTCCTTATAGTTTTCTCCCAGCAATCATTCTCTTCCATCCAGGTAGCATGCCTCTGTCTGGGATTACTCTCACAGATGGGTTTTCTCTGCAGCTGTCTTCATCACCTACTACCTCTAAGCATGTTTTTGTAGGGTGCTGGTGTAGGGAGAAGATGGCAATGAAGATGTAGCAGTATCCAGCTTTCATTAGATTCAGGTGTGCAGGCAAAGATACTGTCTTAAGACCAGTAGATTATGCTGCTGCCAATCAGCAGCAACCTTCTGTATCCCATAGCCAAATTTGCAGCTTTAAAGGATGATGCCTTGTCTAGATTTGTTGCTTGTCAAACCAGGTTGGATAGCCTGGAGAAGAGCTCTGGATAGGATTGTATGCCAGGGTGTATGGATGTTCCTCAGCTAGAGGCAGGTGATAACATGACAGGTGAATCACTTCTAGATTGAGAATTTTGTGCTATTTCAGATGGCACCTTCTACCATCCTTATGTCTGAAACATCTCCTCTATAACATGTTGGATAATTCTTGGGTTTGAAAGGAGGAAAGGGAATTTGTGCCATGGCAAGACTAGTTTGGGTTGGATTTGAGTTTCTGTTACAGAGTGGTCCTGGGCAAAGGCATGTCATTACAACCAACTTCCCATTTCTAGTGTATTTTGGCCTCCTTGTTCAAGGCTATGTTAAATGTACCTTTTTTGCTTGGAGCAGGCTGATGATTTTTGCTAAGTAAGCATGTAGCTGGGGCTAGATTGAGTTGCAGTTAAAGTCATCCCACTGGTGGTGGAACCTTGTGTCACTGTCACTGGCTTGTTGGAGGTAGGGGTAAAGACTGAGGTCAGGCCCTGGCAGGTGTGAACCCTGTTACAACCTGCAAGGGGTTTTCCAAACCCAACTGTGGCTACTTGAGGGACAAATTCTGAAGCATTGTAGCCAAGTGAGTTGCAGTTTGTTCAGTAGTCGAAGCAGGTTCTAGGCTTCCTTCTGCAGTGTGGTAAAACTTCATATTTCTGTCTCATTCCTACTGGGATCTTGAAATAATAGGAGAAAGTATTTTTACCCTCAGTCTATGCAGAATCAAGCTGAGAGAAGGCTGCATTTACAAAGTCATTGAAAGAGCCCGTGGAAGAACTGTGAATAAAGCCACACATTTTTTTGGCATTTGGTCCACCGGTCTGTTTGGTGGACGTGATGGCTGATCTTTGAGTTCAGAGAGGAGCGACGATTCTCACCACTTTGCAGGCACCCTGTGAGGCTGAAGGGACCTGTGAGCTTTGTAGCTCAGGGCAAGGGTGCCTCTGCTGTCCCGTGTGCTAGTCCGTTACTAAACCGCGCTGCGTCTTTTTAAGCCTCACCTGCCAGTTTATGTGCAGGGGCGTAGAGGTCAGGCCACAGCACTCCAACTAGTCATTAAGAGAAAAAGCAATTGACCTTTTTCGCTTGCATTAACTTCGCTGATCTCCAGCCCCCAAGTGTTTATTTTGAGAAAGATTCTGTCACTGCTACTGCACCAAGGAGGCAGAATAATGCCATTAATATTGTTTGTTTTGGTTGGAGGAAAAGCACTCTGAACCTCTAACAAATATCCTCTTGTTAGCAATTGGAAGCGTATAATTAGGACAGACTCTCCAGTTATTTTAACGAGAGTTCAGTTTCCTCTCTCTCTCTCTCTCTTGCTGTCGCTCTCCTTCCCATTTTTAATGAGATCCCAATTTCCTCCCTTCTCATTTGCAGATGCCTTTCCAATAAAACGGACAGCTTTGATTTTCATCTTAGCATACATTCTTAGCCTTAATTTATTCGTCTACATAAGTTGCCCACCACACTCTCCATGTGCTAAACGGCTGTTAATCGCTGAAAAATTAACAAGGTGTTTAACGCCCCCCAAAAAAGGCTAAAAAAGTCTTTTTCTCGTTAAGTGGAAAGACTTGTCTTTTTCTCCAATGGCCAAAGTTCAACTCATTCTAGACATCAAGGGCAACACAGGATATCTTTTTGCAACTCTACCCTATCTTTCCTCTTTTACACTACTTCTGCTCTGTAGCTACTACTATATCTTTACCTAGACCTCTCCCCCAGCCTTCTCCTCTATACGCCAGAAAGAAATCCTGCACTTTCCTCATGTAAAATTGACTCTGGGCCAATTTATTTTAATTGCAGAAATGCTGTCAGTTTGTGGGCAGCTTGGCAGACCCTGGAAGATTTGTAGGTGTTGAAGGCATGAAGAGAGGGACCTTTCTCAGTGTAGCTGATTCAGTACAGCCAGTTCTTCCCTTGAGGTTTGGGGAGATGCAGCCTTGGCAAGTTTGGTCAGTAAACTGATTATTTATGAAAAATTATTTTTATTTCACTTAAATAGCTCTTTAAGACTTGCAGAAATCCTGAAACACTACAGAGTAGAGATCACCCTGTGGCAAAGAATCTGGGCTTTATGTTTTATTCGGCCCAGCTACCAGATGAGGTTTTCTGTAGGTTTGATATGTCATAGAATCATAGAATGGCATGGGTTGGAAGGGACCCCAAGGATCACAGAGTTCCAACCCCCTGCCACAGACAGGGCCACCAACCTCCAGGCCTGGATCTACACAAGGTTGCCCAGGGCCCCATCCAACCTGGCCTTGAGCACCTCCAGGGACGGGGCATCCACCACCTCTCTAGGCAGCCTGTTCCAGCACCTCACCACTCTCTGTCATTTCTTTTATCTGAGATGTGCCCTCACAGAGTGCTAAGTCACTGGTTCTTGTCTCTGCAGAATGTCCCCATGTTTTCATTTTGTCTCATGTTCAAGAAAGATAGTAGCTGGTGCAGTTGGTAGCTGTCAGTGGGCTGTGCACTACTCCTGATGAAACACAATATGCTGAAAATGCTGCGTTACAGAAAGTAGTCCTGTTGGCTTCTTCTGGAGCATTTTCCCTCTCTTACTCTGTTACAGATGAAGCGGCTTGTGCTTATTGTCTCATCTCAGTTTTACTCAGCTGTCATGCTGCCTGTGATATCAGAAAACCCTTTGGTCCCTTTGTTTCCAAACAAGTAATCTCTTCTTGGCTGATATGCCTTAATCAAACCGAAGTTGCTGAAGTCTGCAGAAGAGTAGCAAGGCCATATTCTGAAACCTTCTGAGTTTCTCTGTAGGAGGCTGGAAAAAATGGCCCAATTCCATTCTGATCTCTATTCTGTGAATTCATATTTATGTTCCCATGACTTCTCATTAAAATAGAGTTTGGATCAGCCTAGGAAGTGAGCATTGCCTAGGATATTGCAACCAGCAGTCTGTTCACTTTGACCCATTCACCAAATGGACAGTACTTGTAATTTGAACTTAAAGTCCGTAGGTCTTTAATTCTAAGGGCATTATCTGCCTGAGGGACTGAATTTTGGTCATAATCACAGAATCACTAGGTTGGGAAAGACCTTTAAGATCATCAAGTCCAACCATTCCTGTCCTATGCGAAGCCATATCCCTAAGTACCTCATGTACTCTCTTTTTAAACACATCCAGGGAAGGTGACTCAACCCCCTCCCTGGGCAGCCTGTTCCAGGCCCTGACAACTCTTTCAGTGAAAAATCTTTTCCTAACATCTAATCTGACCCTGCCCTGGCACAGCTTTGTACCAATCCCCCTTGTACTATCTCCTGTCACCATCTTCCACCTCTCTACAACCTCCTTTCAGGTAGTTGTAGGTGGTGATAGGGTCTCCCCTCAGCCTCCTCTTCTCAGGGCTAAACATCCCCAGCTCCCTCAGCCACTCCTCATATGATTTGCCCTCCAGCCCCTTCACCAGGGAAAGAAGCTGTATTGTTTCTCCCAGATCTGTACACAACTACTTAATCAAGGCGCAAAAAATGTGCTGGCAAATGCCCAGGCTGAAGCAGGTGCATTTGTGTGTAGAGCCCCAGCTGAATGGTGGAGCCAAGGAGAACAAGCCAGAGTAGACAACTACCTGTGAGTTCTGTGAGCAAGGTCAGAGAGAGCAACAGGGCAGAGGAACCTGCAAGGGGAACATTGTTTCACTAGGAGTTATCTAACAAACCTAATGTCATAGTATGGAATCATTGTATTTTTTCATACTGAGGTACCCAATTTCTACTTGTATCCAAAAGACCCTTTGTGAACAGTGGACTTATGCAACCTCATTACTTAGATATAGTTGTTCTTTTTCTTTAGTTGAGATTTTCTCAAGTCCCTCACTTATATCCATGCTATTAGGCTCAAGAAAGGGTGCTCAAGTTGGGCAGGGTGGATGGGGGAGGCCGTCATACAGCTACACAGCCATTAAGGCACAGTGTGACCCAGACGAGCATGGACTGCAGGTGGTGGTGGTGCTGCTGGGGGCAACACAGTCATCTATCGCTAGTGAATCCACACCTGTTTCTGCTGCTGTAGCTTAGTCCTTTACCAGAGGAAGATAACCTATACCAGGATAAGCATTAAGTGTGACTCTATCCACAGCTGAAGCAACAATTCAAAGGTAAAAATAAAGTCAAGCCTCTAACCAAAACAGCTTATGCTGGTATAGAAATGAAAGCCCAATGAGGCCAAATGTGTAAACCACGGTGAAAAGATATTATTATTGTCAATATTTTTTAGGTGCTTAGGATGAATTCCCTTCTGTTCTGTATGTGAAAAGGCTTTTGAGAGGAATCTTTAAAAGCCAAGATCCTATTTAGTCAGAGTGGGCATTAGTGTGAAATGAGCATATATATTTCTATAGTTTCTATAATAATGAACACACTTAATAGCAATTGTATTCTAGAGAAGACCACTGCCCTTTCCTCCTTTCCATTCTGTTGCATATATTATGCAGAGCCACCCATCCCAGCTCCCACTCTCCTCAAAAATGAACTCTACATAAAATTGTTCACCTTAGAACAGATAATTTATATCTTCTGTATGAAAAGTACCACAAAGGCAGAACATAAAAAGTGGTAATAATTGCTCATTCAAAATTAATTATCCTTCCCGCCCCCCCCCTTTTTTTTTTCTGAAAAGACAGGAAGCACAAAGCTTGAGGTCTCTTAACATATGAGGAGGGGAGGATCACTGTCTACTCATAAATCATGATGAGCAACACTAGCTGGGTGGTTCAGAGGAATCTTGAGACCTGTTTCTGTGACAACTGCAATAGCAGACAGTGCTAAACTCTCACAATTAGAATAAGCTAAATGAAAACCGAGGTATTCCTCAAGCAGAGTTGAAAAGAGAGAATTCTTTAGTGGTGAAAGCTGTAACAAGAGTTGATGGCTTAGAGTTCAGGTCACTAAAATTCAGAATTAAAATTTTAACCATAAGAATAATGAACCATTGTAGCAATCTACTCAGGGACATCATAAATTCTCTGCCACTTGAAGTCTCTTAATGGAGACTCATTGTCTTTTTAAAAGGTATGCTTTAATTCTGCCACAAGTTAATGGCTGAGATGAAGCAAGCAATCACTCAACAGAAAAAAAATTTTAGTATGTTATATAGAAGTCAAACTAAATCATCACAGAGTTCCTTTCTAGAGTCTATAAATCTGTGCAAGGCATCCACATGTACTTCCAGCATGAAACACCAAAGAGGGTAAAGTATTACAGTTTGAGTAATGAGATCAATATGAAGAAACTGAAGCATAGGTGGGCCACTGAGACATGTATTAACTGTGGAACTCCATCTACAAGGGATGGTGAGAGACAGTTCTTCAGCCATTTGAAACAATGCTGCGTTTAAAAGTGCAGAGTTGCTGAATACAGCAAAAGGAGTGACCCTTCTTTGGTCCCAACAGTCTACTAAAATAATGGACCTTTCTACTTCCACTCCTATGACTTTTATGGCAGTGTGAAAAATTTGGAGAATATTAATGAAGAGCTGGCTCATGGGAAAATTGCTGCTGATGACTGAACATCCTGGGTGTGTTTATGTTTCAGATGCCTGTAGTGAACCTTTGTCAATAGCATGGAAGGTAGTATCACCCCTGAGTGCTTTTTCCTTCATTGTCTCATTTGCCACAGTACATCAGCGAATGCTGATGTTCACAAATTACTCAACTACTGTGGAAATTCAGAGAATCTGGTCACTCAGTCTCTCAGCAGGTCAGTACCTGGGCCTGTCAGGCAGAAGGTTTGCAGCTGAGGACCTGACAACATTTAACTATTGTTCGGTATCCAGGAATTATCTGGATGATTTAATCGAGGCCATCACTCAAGACAATGTTAAAAGATGTTCAGAGGAGAGAGTCTAAGTGACTTCTGCACTTAAAAATGTGTTTTAGAGGAGATGATAATTTCAAGGTCAGCATATTCTATAAGCATGACTAGTCCATTGAGGTGGGGACAGCAGGATGCAAGGCAGGATAAGAGGGGTTGCTAAGAATTGTTCCATAGGTCTTGTATTTTGGAGGCTTGCTGGGCACACCAGAAACACTAAAAGGCAGGGAAGTATCACTTTGGTGAAGGGGGCTACAAGGTTTCTTTTCTTCCAAGAGTGATCCCCAGCTGGTTGCATTACTTTTAGTTGTCCTGTACTAGTATTGGAAAGGCCCAGGCTCTTCATTAACAGTTAATTAAGCCACAGTGGCCCTTCCTTCCCATCAGGGGTTGCCTTCATTTGCAGATTTAGTTAAAGGGATTCTGTCAAGTTGGTTAGGCTTATAATGTGACTGATCTTTACAGCTGCATAGTCCAGCAGGAAATGCCCAGAACGCACCCCCAGGGCTCCGTCTGTCTCTCTAAACTAAAACCCATCCTTCAAAAAGCACAGAACTGCTGTTTTTTTAAGTCACATTTTATAGCCCCGGGTGTGAGTAAGGATGTGATGGATGCTTACAGGCTTCAGCCTTGTGCTCTGAGTGCAAGCACTAGCCGGTATTTACACACGTGTGGTAGGCAGCCTGAGCCCATGTTTGCCTCTCTTGTAAGTACAGTGAAATACTTAGACTTGAATGGGACTTTCTGAAAAATAACCTTGCAAATGGACGCAAGAGATGCAGTAGACACAGTTTTATTACCAGGAGAACAAGTGGGTTTTCAGACAGGCAGCTAGGTGTGGACTCAATTTAGGCTGAGGTGAGAAGGGCATAGGTTCAGAAGATGCATCGCTGGAGTGGGTTATCCACTGAGCATGATGGCCATGGTTGGAGCATCAGGCAGGGAATGTATCCTCTCTTCCCTTCTGCAGCTAGTGGATGGTGGTGGGAAAAGTGGCCATATGGCTACATCTTTTGTGGAAGTTCATACTTGTTATCACAGAATATCCTGAGTTGGAAGGGACCTATAGGGATCACCAAGCCCAAGTCCATGCCTCCGTATGCCCAATCGCACAAAAATAATAGAAGAAAAAATGCCCGAGGAGTTATACATTCAGAAGTTAAAAGGATTAAAGTTGCCCACCAGAGTTTAGCTCAACCTTTTTTGGAAGTGTGCAACAATGTTTGTAAACTGGATTGTTATTCTACTTTTTTTCTACCTGCTTTGTTCAGTGCACAAAATAAAGGGTGTTCCATGGATGGATCAGGATTATGTTGTTGTGGAGGTACATATCAGTGCAACTTGGGCATCATTCTTATAGATGGTGGAAGGTGAACAGGAGATTTCATAGTCTACCAAGTTAGGCAGTTCAGTGCTGTTGAAAAGGGGAAAGCAGGTGTGGGTAGACAAGGTCTATGAAGCACCGTAATAGCAAAACCGGGAACTTGCCTCAAGTTTTGGGCAAGGATTGCCAACTTTGTTCTTATCTGAGTTTCTGCTAAATGCTTCCTCCCTTGTGCTTATGGAAGTTTCTCTCTTAGTTATTTTGTGGAACATGACCAGATCAGACTTATTTTTTTCCTCAACAATAGCCAGTATTCTCCCAGTGTCTGAGCAACCACTTAGAGTTTAAGTCATTAGCTGTTTCAAACGCTGTGCGATTTTAAGTTCATAATTCATTGCAACACTCTCTGCCAACACTTGCTACATGACAGAACAGAAGACTGACTGCCAGTGGTTCTCTGAGCACATCGTGGAAAACGTGGCTTCTTGGGAAGGCAGGATCTCATGGTCACACGTAGTCTTTGGTATGAGCTAGTTAGCAATGTTGTTGTCCCGTGGCAGTGAGGGTAGACACGTCCATTGGAATCCACCACAAAAGAAGCACCATGCAGTCAAATATATGAGTGGCAGTACTGGGTGCCAACATGACATCCTCCTGCTACTGTGTCAACCCTCCCTGCCTTTTTTTAGGCTACCTTCTTGTCAGCCCACTGCGAGTTTATTTAGTTTGTGATTTTGCATTAATCTGAGAGGACTGATAATTTCTCTAAGAATCGCTCTTATGCACCACAAAATTTCAAACTCAAGTCTGCTACAAATCCATCTGATGTCATCAGTTATCCTAACCCTGAGCAATTCGGCAGCACAGCACTGTTGTTTTCCTGGCAGTGTGACAGCAGATTAGCTCAGAATGGCCCAGAAAAAATATTTAATAACATAACAGTGGCCAATATGCAATTCTGGACATTTCTCCTTTAGTCTATAAATCAAACAAATAACTTATCAACCCTTACTAGCTTAATATTATTTTTTACATATAGGTAGCATGCACATATAGGAAAGTTTCTAAGAGTCTTAGCATTGTCCTGATGGTTTGCATGAAGTAACGTCTGTTGATTGGGTGGGACACCTGTGCTATCATATGACAACATGACAAGCTTGAAAAAAAACTTCCCCATAATAAAACGGCATACTTCATACAAGATCTGTGAATGTTATTTCAACAGAGAAGTGAACTTGCTAAAGGCAATACAGTGGGTCATTGAAACAAATATAACCCTGCACTCTCCCTTACTTTAGAGATTTTGCAATGGTTAGCTTATTGCCACAGACAGTGACGTGTAATACCTCTTCCTCTAGAATAACTGTAGGTTAGAAGACACTGTAATAAGTGGCTGTCCAATAACTGTAAGAAACCCTGAACCATGCCAAGTCCTGAAATGCATAGGTATTTCACTAAGGAGTAACATCTCATGTTCACATCTAGTTTTTGTGTGGGGCTCTGTCTTAACTGACATGTGCCAGAAACTTTCATGTAGATTAATACCAGTTACAGCTGAGAGACCTAGTAACATCCTGTGATTTTTGTCAGATGTGATATTAGAAACTCAGAGCAGAGCATATTAGAAACTTACAAAGCAGAACTAATCCTTAACATCAGGACTCCTGGGTTGATGTAATGGAGTTGGATGAAGGCCATCCTTGCAAAAGATAACCCCGTGCTGGTACATGTCTTCTCCTTCCCGCTCCAAAGTGCCTTCCTCATCTTCAGTGGGTGACCTGATACAGCAGTTTACAAAGAACTGGCAAGGAGAGGCCTTTTAAAAACTTACTCTTTAGTGCTAGTTGGATCAAGTTGGATTTATTTGTTTTGTTTGAGTTTTGTTTTTTTCATTATGAAAAGCATATCTAAGTGATTCAATATTTTGCGTTTGAATGTAATTTCCTTTTTTGGGCCAAATGGCTTACCACTTCATCAGAACATTTGTTCTCTGTACACATGGTATTTTGGGATGGAAGCGTATCTAGAGTAACTGCTGTGTATTAGAATCTGAAGGCCCATTTTCCTGGCTTGTTCAACAACCCACTTCAGGGGCTCTAAAGTCCTCTTATCCTTATGTTCCTGTCACTGTTTTGCATAAATATGTAGGAAATTGTGAGTGACAGGTAAAAGTTAACAAAGAACAGATCTTAAAGCCAGTGGCATCCTTGGTGCTGACTATTGGATACTGCATAAAGAGTCCTGCACGAATTCTGGGACAGCCTGATAGCTTTGGTTCATGGACATTAAAATGAGATAATCAGTGATATAATCATTGGAGAACATTTCTCTCACAAATTCACCCTCTTCATTGACTTCAACAAATTATGATTCACCATAAGTTCATCTGCAGACTGACGTGACATCTACTAGAAATTATTTCTCTATACACAATTATTTGCTCTGAATGTTCATGTGCTTTCCTGGCTGATCTCAGTGGTTCCTTTTGAATTAAATGAGACCACAAGCCAGACACAGTGGAAACCAAGTATCTTACATTATCCTGATTTCAACTGATTGTTTTTTAACAATGAGGATAGCTCTGAAAACACTTCTTTCCTGGATTAGCTTAATTAATGAAAAGGAAAGCAGTCAGGTTTGACTGTAAAGGTTTCTCTGAAACTTATTAATTATAGAAACACACCACCTTAGGAAACAATTACAGAATTTAGTGAGGGAAAAAAAGGATTATATATACTGCTTTTTTTTTGCTTTTTTTTTTTAGACCTCTGACTGTACAGACTTCCTTATGCAAACTTGAATGTTAAAAATAAGCACCCTGTAGCATGTCTAGAGAGAGCTGCTGTGACTCTGACTGTAAAGGGATTATTTTTATTCACAAGGCAAAAAGAGATGAGGCATTTTCAAGTGAAAAGCTTTTTCTTGATCCGTGTTTTATTATTCCCTCTTTACTCAAAAAAGGTTGCTTGTTTCACAGTATTGTATGTTTTTGAGTTTCTTTATGTCAATGCAAATATCATTTGACAGTAGTGGAGACTATGCAAGGTATAATCACATAAAACCTCATGTTTGGATATGCCTGTCTTTGTGAATTCGTATTGCGCACATGTGACTGTATTCAACCATCTCTGTATGTTTCTTATTTGCAAAGTGTCTTATTCACACTTTTGACAAAACAATCCCCTGTGTTTATTCTAAGCTGTACTTCCACAGATCTTTACAGCAGAATCAATCATTTCTAAATGGGAACATTTGTTCCAAAATCTGTGAACTGAAATATTTGTGTGATCTCCATGTTCTTATTAGATCCACTCAGTTTAATGATTAATTGTAACACCCTTTGTATTTTCCATGTGTAAAATTACTAATCAACGCTTAATGTTAAACCAAGTTTAGATCAGGGTGTTTACCAGTAGTGCAGTAGTTGAAAACATTTTAAGAAACATCATAGCCTAAATCATCTGAGTGACTAAGTTTGGGGTTTGAAAATAAATACAGAGACTTTGATCATTCAACGGGACTGCAGACTGGGAGCCTACGGGCCTGAGAAACAAGCAGAAGTAGTTCAAATTATTGTGTACTTAGAAGGTGATAAAATTTCTATGTAGGATACTGCAAAGATTACTCCTTAAGTGCTGTGTTTGGTTTTGGTGTCAGCTCACAGAATAAAGTTGGAATACTGAAGAAGGTATGAAGAGAAGAAAGAAAGGAGGCAGGCAAGAAGTTAGGCAAGAAGGTAAGAAAGAAAGCCAGCAGGAAAGCAAGAAAGCAAACAAGAAGGAAGAAAAGAAGAAAGATAAACTAAAAGAGCGTATGTTGTCTAGTCCGTGCAAGGGAACATAATGGGTAAATTAATCATGATCAGTAAATCTCTACAACAGGAGAAGATGTATGGCATTCTGAGACCCTTTAATCTAGCTGATGAGGTTATAATTAGATGCGGCATCTGGAAACTGAGGTTAGAAAAATGCAAATTTAGAAAAACCCACACAATTTCTCAAATATGAGTATAATTAATCACCAGTTTATCAAGGGAAAAAGCTATATTTGTAATGGGCTGCAGACTTTTGAGAATGTAATTCTATTTTAAAGTTACTTTCCAGACTAGTCCCAGGTTGCTGGGCAGTTCCTTCATGCAAGCCTTCTCCAGGTCATGGAAATGGGAATGCTTTGCTCACTTCAACAGAGGACATTACATCAGCATGGAATCAAATCTTTGAATGAAGATCTGTTTCACATTACAATAGATTCAATGGTAACAGTCTTTCTGGTGTTAACATCTATGAATTTATCAAAAAAACAAATTCACAGGTACATCTTTAAATTTTTCCAACTTTTAAGTTTTTCCAGTTTCTTTCAGACAACTTTTCAGACCTAACCCTTTGCAGAGGATACCTTTTTGAAGAAAGCACCATTTGTTTTGTGAAGCAGGGAAGAGAGAAAGCTTCCATTTTTAAAATAATTCTTTGCAAATTTTCATCACAGCTTAGTACTCTCCTGATCTGAGAAGTGATGTGAGGAAAATAACTGATGTGACTTTCAGTGTTACAGTGAAATTCTGTTTTGGCTGAGCAGCTGGAGCATCTTTGATAGAAACTTATCATACTGGCAGTGCATCACTTCCTGATGACATATGCTGTATATGAGTCTGACCCATTAGTGTTTAGTTCCCAAATCCCTCCAAAGCCAGTGCAAATTGATTTCTATATTTACTGATGAGCACTTAATCCTATAGATTTCCTTACTCCTGAGTCCTCTTGGCTAATGGCATAGGGAAAAGCATAGGGAAGCAAGAATGCTGGACTCAAAGGCTGGTTCTTCCATGCATTTATGGTAGAAGCAATGAGAAGAGATGGGTCCTGCGTGCTCTTCGTTCCTTCAATGGCTGTGCGACTTGCTCAGGATACTTTTGGTCCACAAAAGCTGACGAAGCATATATTCTGTATTTCCTCATCTTGTTCTCAAGGTCACGTGCTATTGTGGTGACAACACCTGGCTCTGTTCATAGGCTTCATAAAATACAGATATCATTGTTGCAATACAGCTGAAATTAAGTATGGAAAAAATACGACATCTTACGTCCTTTCAATTCTAGTTTGAGTTTCAGTCTACAATGTTTATAGATTAGGACAGTGTTCAACTGAAGTCAGAGAAATTTTGGGGTTTACTGCTTTTTAAACTTTAGGAATCTCATGCATACAAGTCTTGGTTTTTATGCTTGCTTAAGTTCTTCACCAGGAAGATCCAGAGACGATAATGAAAAATTATTAATAGAAAAGATACGTTGAATTGTTAACTAAAGACCTCTGAGCTGATAAATGGAACACTTCAGTAAGGTGGAATTTGAGAAAATCAAACAGAAAATAATCTTACATAGCCCGATTAGACATTACTTCCTTTTTCACCTTTTGTGCCCAACCATTTAAGTACTGCCTTAGCTTAGTGGATCTCTTATGTCAAGTCCAACAGTCAAAGCATGGGACGTGAATGTCTACTGTCATCTCTTCTTCTGTACGACAGGTGGCTGTACAACAAAAAATGACCCATTACCCCTAGCTGGGAAGGCTCCTGAACATCAAGGTTACAGCTCCTCGCTCTACCATTGAGCTGTGACACAAGGAGAATTACAAGCCACCTGTGTTGGACTGACACTCCTGCTGTCCCTAAAACCCTGTGCAAACAGGGAATTTTACTGCTACCAATGTTTTAAGCAGCATGTCAATTAGACTTGATCCAAGCAGAGTTCAATGACACGGTACATAAATTGGCGGTAGCAGCTGGTGACACTGCTATCTCAGGTCTCCACCTCAGCAGTGCAGCAGGGCAGATGTTTGCAGAGGTACAGCCAGCAGTAGTCAAACCTAGCATTCAGGGCATTGTTTGTCTCCTTGGTTCTCCTACTGTCACATTGTTATCAGGAAAAGAATCAAGGCAAATGGATAGAGCGCCAAGCATGAGCAACTCGCCCATTTTGTAGGGAATGTAAGGAAACCACAACTTGAACCCAATACCAGAAACATGGAAGATAAAGTATTCTGCCCAGACAGTCAGAAATAAGCTTTACTGTGCTACCTGTGAGCTGCATAAAAATATTTAGATCCATAGCAATCAGTAGAAGGGGATGTAGTGAAATATCAGGTTGTCAAATCTGAGACATTGCTCCTCCCAAAGTTTGCAGTTCCAAATAATAGTTCCAAACCTGTCATTGTCCTTCCACTTGTGTGGAAATAATGAATGTTATTGTCCATGTCTCTTTGTACCCTTTTCAGATCTTAAAATCTGAGTTTCCAAGACATCATTTTGTTAAGGCTGAATCTTTAGTTCCCCCTCAACAGAGAATGGTCTGTTGAAGAGGCTAATATGCCTCTTTCAAAGAGCAAGGTGGGCATCTTCCACCTATACATTTCATAAAATTTTATTCCTTCCTACCTCTCTGACTGATCTGTCAGATACTCCCCCTGTGCTGGTGGTCACCTCCCAGTTGTTTCTGCTGTGTTTCAGGTCTTGTGGGAGACTCCTCCTTCTTAGAGGAGAACCAATGACATCAATTTTTCACACAACAGAGAGCTGCCTGGTAAGGTCTGAAAAAAGGAAACCGAGGCACTCAAAAAATAATTTACATGGTGCTACCTCATAGTGCCATGACAGCCTTCACTGCTCTGTCTTACCATGTGAACACATTCAAAACCCTCACACATCCTGCAGAAGCCCAAACAAGCACACGCTGTCCCTCTGGGGCTGCCACTTCCAGGGAGGGCCGAATGCCTATGGAGCCCCAGCTCTGACTGGCATCTGGGGTGCAGATTGTCACTGCACTGATATTCCCATTTCAGCCAAAGTGAGAACGGCTCTAATGGGTGTTCTCTGGCACCTGCTTTCTCCCATTTTTTCATGTCTTGTCTTTGCTGTGAATCTGTGAATATGAGTGAGACAGATTTCTCTGTGACACCCTTTATTTATTTGGTTTGTTGCCAGGAACATGTTTCTTCCTGCACATGCAGAGTCATTGCAAGGCTGCTTGCTCTGCTTATAGTGCTGTCCTCAACAGTGATACACAGGCAGGTCCAATCCCTGCTTTCCCCATACTGCAGCATACCCAGAGCTTTCAGAGAACACAGAGCAGAAAAATACCCTTTTCAGCAGAGGAATGGGAATACATAAATGCTTCCTTCTTTGCCCTTCCTTTTGTCTAACACCCCCTCCCCCCCCCCAAGGTGTTTCATATTCTGTGGTTCACACATAGCCAAATAATGCTCACGTTTTTCCACAGCAGAAAAGAAAGAGGTTTTGAAGATGGACAAGTTAACAGTTCCTTAGGTCTACTGCTTATCAATTATTTCCCATGAAGTCTCTCTAATCACTGATTCTTCTTTCCAATTTTTTCACTCTGAAGCACTTGAAGTCTGATACTCAACTCTCTTTCCATTTGATAAAATTTTTCAGACCCTTTGGTAGAAATCATTTCATGTCAAAAAAACAGCTATGGTTGGGCATAATGCAAATAACACCTACCTCTTCTCATCAAGTATGCAATACAAATGACACAAGCACCCTCCCCCACCAGTTCACTCATTATCAAAATCTTTTTTCTCACCTCGACAAGAACTAAAAAAGAGTTAATTTTTTTTTCAGCAGTATTTTTCATGAAGTACTTTCTTTCTTTAAGGAAAAAGTCTTATAGGGAAGACACTATATAAATCCTTTCCTTATATTTCAGAGGAGTACAGAGCCAGATTTCTAAAGCCAATTAAATGCCTAAATAGCATTGTGTGCATAAACCATAATCTCCTGACCTACTGTGATGAAGCAATTGAAGATATTCCAGCTGTCTCTGCTTTATGAACGTTTTTTTAAAGATCTCACTGAGCATATCTTACCTGCTAGCTGTCTTTATTCCCTGCAGTTTGCTTCCATCAAATACAGCTATTGCAGTCTAAAGTTGAGAACTTAACCTGATGAACTAAACAGGTTTGCGCTGGTAAGGTGTCAACTTTGTACCTCTCTGCTTTTACAGATTGTATTCCTTTAGAAACTTTCCAAATGTTTGGCAATGCTAGCATTAAATTACCCTAAATGTACTATGGTTTAACACTTTAAAACTTGGGAATGATGGCTCAGAGTTCTTCTGTTTTCACTCTCATCTTTCTTCCAGCCTGACAACACAGATTATGCTGATTTTCTCACTGTGGCATGTCTGAGAAGGACTGTGAGTCCTTACCTTGCTAGACAAGCTTGATACCAATGGCAGATGAATGTGTTCGTTTTCTGCCCTTATCCAGCAATGTCATTCTTCATCCATTCAAAGCATTTGACTGGCATTGCCTACAGTTCTGGTATGTGTTTTGATTCTGTGTGATATCTTGCCAAGATACTGCAATGTTCAGGTTTTATTCAGTCATGCCCACGTAAAGTTCAATATTGCCATCTTGAATTACAACCTAAATTTTTATGTAAATAGTTCCACTACAGAATTATTTATTGTGTGTCCTCCTTTTTTTGGGATCGTTTATTTAGAATAAAATAAAACGCAGGGAGGATAATCTGTTTACATATTTTACATTGTGTAGTATTCCCATAAAACTTATGTTCGCTGACATGGCAGAAGGTGGATTCTTTTTAAGGCAGCTCTCTGTAAAGCTGCCTGGCAAAAGGTTTCTTTTGGCTAAGAAGGATTATTTATTTCAAGGCTATAAAATGTGTGGAATTTTGTGTACAGTTTGTGAGTGCTTTGCTAAAGGTGTAAACTCGTTCCTGTAACTCAAGGGCACCACCTTGCCCTCAGTTGTTGTGGTGGTGTGGGTGTTTGGACAGCGTGTTTCCAGCCAGCCAGCTTGTCAGGCTAAATTTCTTTCATCCCTTACTGATGAGTGCAGTGGGCATTTTTCTTCTGCTCTTATGTGTTGATTGTGTGTTTGAGGTGGACAGGTTTATCTGTGCTCACAGGGAAAAAAGACCATTCACTTTCACAATTGCGAACAAAGTTTTATGCGCCTGTGACTTTATTCCCAGAATGAGATTTCGATGAGATTTCTCCAGAGAGAACAGTTTCATCAGGTATCATGCCTCTGAGACACTTGCCAAGGCAACCTTTTGCTTTTTTCTTCCACCTTTTTTTTTTTTTTAATTGCTCTCTTTACCGTTCTTGGCATTATTTATAGTGAAGGTCAAAGCACCAGATTTTCTCCCTAGTAACTTTCCAGGGCATTTTTCTGCCGTGGAATATCATAGTGAGGAATTTCTGCAACTTTGAAAGAATAGTAGCAATTCTAAGTGTCCCCGTTTGCTTGGCTGTGTGATGGAGATGTTTTCCTTTTCATGGGCAAGTGCCACAGGCTTTCTGAAAGAAAACCAAGGTCTTAACGCTTTTTGGGTATGCTATTCCTGCTGAAATGCCTCTTTGCTTAGCCTCTGATAGTTGCTGTTATAATGTCTGGCAGTCCATCTAGCTGCCAGAAGTCTATGTAGGAATTAACAGTAGCAATGAAGTTTGTATGGATTCCTATGGAAAAAAAAATTATCCACTTCTACTTTAATGCTGTGGTCAAGAACACATTTTTTTCCTTCCCCCCACTCCCTGTCATCTTCATCTATGTTTTCTTATACTGACTGCAGTGCATACACAGGTCTTTGGTACCTGCAGTGTTATTTGTCTGCTGTGTGGTGTTTATGACCGACTTGTTTCTATGCCTGAGCCATGTGCTCCCAGTTCTGCTCCTCCTTTCATAGCACAGTTCCCAAAAAGAGAGTTTCCTAAAGCTGTGTCTGCGTGGCACCACGCACTAAGCTAGTGTCTGTGCTTTTCCTTCCATAACGGGCTGTGTGTCTCAGCACCACTGCTGGGACTGTGTGGGGCACTGTGATAATGCAGAACGACCGTCGCTGGACCCTGCCTCTCCGTTGCACTGTCTCCTGCATGTGTACTCTAAATTTTCATATGTTGTCACATTGCAGTGACCCCTCCTGGAGATCCACTATTACTCTATCATTGTCACTTTATTTCTGTGTTGGCTTTTCCAGAAGCACGGAAGGCTGATTTTTCAGCCAGCAGAATTAAAGCCAGCACATGGTAATACTGAATTACATACAACTCCAGTTTTATTTAATCTCAGTAGGTCTTAATTTTAATAACCTAATAGTAATGCTGTCTCACCTTGTTTAGTTGCCACAATACCCTATTTCTTGTGTAGGTAAATACCTTAATACGCTTGTTTTCTTACTCTTAAATGCAGGGTAATTGATGTTATTTGACATTCAGCAGCTATAAAGGTTACAGTTAAACCAATTTACTCCTTAACTGTGTTTAGGGTACTTAATCTGCACCAGGTAATTTAGGGAGTTCCTCAAGTTCTGCCAACACCTCTGCCTGTGTGTAAACGCACATGACATGCAAAGTCTGCTGCATCAGCCCCGTGTTGTCTCAGTTCCTTGTAAACTCTCTCCAGATGTCGGAGTAACCCCGTGCTTCGTAAAACTAATCAGAATCCACAGTGAGCCACAGGCTCCGACTGTTGCCTTTTGTGCTTGAATGGCCGATCCCCTCCCTCTCCCTGCCTCTGGTGTGCTGCCTGGCACAGGTAACAAATGCTTCGTCACTGACCCGTACTGGTGTGAAGGCCCCTGGGTTCAATTAAATGGAGCAAGAGGCAGTAAATAAACTGCATGGGCCAGGGCATTAAATCACTCAGTGCAGAGAAGAATCAGATGCCGAGGAGGTTTGGTTTGGAGGTGGGCCGTGTGCACTTGCACCCACGCTGCTATTTAATAGCCTTGCCACAATTTAATGACAATTACAATCAGCCAAGGTGATGTCCCCTTTCTTCCTTCCACTATGGATTTTTTTACATTCCCAGCACTCTCCTCAATAAATTAAAACCTTTCCCCCGCCCCCTACCCCCTTTTCCTATTTTGTTTTACTGCCTTCATGCTGTTCATCTTTATTTCCAGCATTTTATTTCAAGGAGTGGGTTTGAAGTGCTCTCAGCCCATCTGCTGGCTTGGTTTAGAACAGGGGCTGGAATGAGACAACGGGTTTTGGAAGTCATGAACTATTTATAGCATATTTGTTCTTTCACATTGGCACTAAACTTTGTTTATAGAATCACCTGCAGTAGAACCTGAGCCAGGGGACCACAGCTCACTTGATCTAAAATTGGCTTTATTTCTTGCATTTCTTAACAGAGACCACATGTGTGTGTCTGCTGTGGGCCAACGCGCGTTTGATGCTTGCACACATGTTGAAAACACAAACACAAAGTGCCCGAGAGAGTGTGTGTGTGTGTGAGTGTGTGTGCATGTAAAGTGCACAGAGTGTGCCCTTATGAAATACTCTTTAGAGATCTTACATGTGTGTGGAATAAGAAGGGAGTTGTACTCCTGTGTTACCACTGTCTAAAGAGTAAAGGTTCCCAAGAGAAAGCCTGAATCAAAAAGTTTCATTACAATTTCCCTGGTCGGTTTTCATTTTCTCCAAACAGTATTCTTGTCTTGGGGTTGGCCTACTGAAACACAATGCTCGTTTTTGTTTTCCATCAGCATTAAATATTTTTTCTGTTTTTTCAAAACAAAACAAAAATTTAAATTTAAACTGAAGGAAATCTGTCATTTAAAATTGCCATTTTGACATAAAAGCATTTTGTTTATTTTTCTAACCAAAAATTGACATTTTAATTTGAACCAAACCAGAATTTTTCATTTACTTTCAAAGTATCAATTACAAGTGAAAATATTTTCATTACTTCTCCTCAGAAAGTCGGACTAGTTTGTGCTTCCAAAATTGCAGGTATGTGGGTTTGCAGCGTTTACGTGTGCATAATTGTGGTGGTGTGACTGCATTGTGCAGGATGCATGTTGAGTATTTGCAGGTGTACGTTTTGCAGAACGAACCCTCAGCCTGTACATCCACATTTGCACGGTGGTGGCGAGATACATATACATATGTTGAGCTACTGCCAGTAATATCTACGTGTATTTACGTTTTTAGTTTTTCCTTGTGAACGTGGTTCTAATGTGTATGGGCTTGTAGTAGCGTTGCCAACAGTGTTAAAAACAACGGGGCAAGACTCAGTCAGTCATGAGAGTGGGGAAAATTATAGATTTTGTTTTCTTTTGTCCATTTTCTCTTTTTATTTTCCTCTTAGCCTGTCAGATTCATGTTTTCAATCTGATCTTTACAGCTTTGATGACAGAAGAGCGACGTTTTCATTGTAAAAGTAGATTTCTGATTCTGCAGTGATCGTTTTGCTGGATGAGCTGAACTTTAAGAAAAGACATGAAGAAAACAGCAGGACCTGCTTTGAATTTTGGGAGCTGGTGAAAAGGATTTCTGTTCCTATTAGCAGCATAGATAACTGGGTATGTGCTTGTATTAGCAGTACTATATACTTGTGCTTTCTTGCATGCATCTGTAGGACAACTAAATCTTTATGTGCTTTTAATACATACTAGTGTGCATAATATGTATTTTTAGCCATATTGAAGTTCAGCTTCTTGTTTCAATCAGCCACTTTGTCTTAACTAGAGAGAAACTTTCAGAGCAAGCAGCTCATCCTGTTGTAAGATTCATTACTTCTGAAGGTGGAGGCACTTTGGACAAAATACTAATATTTAGATTAGCCATCTAATTTTTAGGTATGCTGACTGTATATGTGTTCAGGGCATGTGTGTTGGAGTCCATATGACAGTTCTGTTTGTATGTGCAGTGTGCATGCAGACGCATGTGAAATGTCTGTGTGCATGCATATGCATGAAAGGAAGTTGTCAGGACATTTGCAGAGCATATCCTGGATATGAAATACTGTGGTCTATATTCTACTCATATAAAATAATTCTACCATGCCCTGCTCATCTAAAAGGTTTCAGAGCAGCTTGATACAGCATTAGGCAAAGTGCCGGTGTTATAGCTGAGCCTGTTAATCTTCTCCTACAGTTAAGCTTCCTGGAAGCTCCCATTTCCCACAGTTCCCTATGGGTTTACAGTTGCCCAGTTTTTGCCTGGCTCTGGAAGGCAGGAGCTGATGGCGAGAGGGAGTGTGGTCTCATTAGGGAGCATGGCCCATCGCAGAGTGCTGATGGTGTTCATTAGGGTACCAAACTGCAGTCCCTGAAAGGCAATTTAGCACAATGAGGCAATATAGATTCATAGCAACATTGAGCAGTATGGAACTGGTTTATCTGGGGAATGTTGATGTGATGTATCTGACTGAAAATTCAGTGTTCTGCCATTATTTCTTTTTTTTAAAATGTAATTTTCTTTCACTGATAAATATTAACATTTCAGTTGTTCAATAGGGACAAAATACAGTGAAATGTTAGAATTTTCAATTGGATAAATATTCTGAAGTTTGCTTAGTTTTGCATTTGCCAGTATTTCGTGTGCTTGAGTAGGTGTACAAACATGCTATATCTAATGGGAACACTTGTGCTCTTTCAACACAGTGAATACTTTCTGTGAGCTGAGTAAAAGGTCTGAAACTAGAAGATGTCTAGTTACATACCTAGACTCTTTCTAGTCTGTAAATATTCATGTTAGCATTTTGGTGATCAGATCCTAAGCAAGCAAGGACTGGTATAGCTCCACAGACTTCAGTTGACTCCGTTGACTCCTGCCAGGACGGTTTGTGGCCTGGAAAACATGCTTACTATGAGAGATTAGAAGGGATCTATTTGTTTCACTTGTAAAAGAGCTTAAGAAACGATTCAATCATGTTCTATAATTACTTATGTGAGGAGAAGATATCTGATACAGCAGGGCCCTTCGGTCTAGCAGACAAAGGTATAACAAGATCTGACAGCTGAACAATTCATACTGAATATAAGTTTTTTAATAGTAGATGTACTTTAGCTCAGGGACAGATAAGCAACAGGTAAGATAAATTCTGCATCACTCTGAACCTTTAAAATAAGGCTGTGTGGTTCCCTAAATGATGTGCAGTGGGTAGACTTTGAGCTGTTAAGTCAGAAACTGAATTCCCAGGGGAAGATTCATGATGTGGGCTGGGCCACTGAGACCTGAAAGGGTCAGGCCACGATTATCAGATATAAAAGCCTAGTGAGAAACAAATGAATGAGAGCTTCAGTAATTGGTTGACAATTATCAGATCGAGATCATCTGCTTGTCTCAAACGAAGAACTGATTATCTGTGTGCATCACGCAAAGAGCTGCCCTCGCTCCTCCGTGCCTGTGTGCGCACGTAGAGTGCGTGTATTCTTGTTATCCATTTCAGGCCGTGGCGTGTGTTTGCTGCCAGCAGCCTGGGGCATACCTCTCAGGGTGCTCCCATACGCAGCGTGTCGCAAGTCTCTGCCGGTGGTAGGGAGCGGAGCGGAGATTTATACAGTGCCTCCAGGAATCCCCAGAGGGGCCTCTCCGGTGAACTTTGGCTCCCCGGCTTGCTGCCAAGCATTAACTACAATACTCGCACTTGTTTTTGACAACAGCACGCAGGTTGTATTTCACCAATTGCTATTTTGGTTAGGGAGTTATGGCAGAAATGTCTCTGGGTACTCGGCTTGTATAAGTGGAGCAGGAGATTTACTCTTATTGTGTAATGTCACCTTTCAGTCAGTGCTTGGGGCAAAAATTATGGGGTGCCATTTGCTCTTTTTATTAAATTTCAAGGGTACGCACCTCTTGTGTGGGAGGAGTGCCTGGGAAGTAACTCTGGCCTGATCCTGCCTAGAGGGGCAGCCTCAGCTAATGGGCACCTTTTAAAATCCAAATTGATCCGTTTTATTTTTCTTTTTGCCAGTAAGTTGGGACCAGCAGCAGCAGCAGGAGTTACCGTATTCCAAAGCGCTGCCTGTGATGATAGATGAGTTTGGCCCTGGAAGCACAGAGAGATACTGGACTCAGCACAACACAGATGTTGCAATGCAGCCAAATTAAGCTTTAGTGGGAATGTGCAAGTTGGGTCTTAGTCAGAGTATCTCATGCCTGCCTGCCTCACTGAAAAGCAAGAGAGAAATATTAGCAGCTGACCTGGTGGGATATACACTTGCCCAAAATATTCTGTTACTGGCTGCAGATGAACCAGCATCTGATCTGCTGTGTGACTTTCCCAAAGACCTCACAACTGTGGGGTGGGAAGGCAAAGGAGTCTTCTGAAAGAAATAGTGATTTCTGCAACCTTCGCATCTCGGTTCTCCGTAAATCACAACACAGGAGATAAATCAGAGATACTATGATGGCAGGTAATGGTTAGTCCTTAGAACTGGCTCAGTATGCCACAAGAAACAAACCTGAATGATATAGACTATGAGGAATATTTCTGGGAGCTTCTGGGATAAAATAGAAACAGACCGCTAATTTAATTAATAAGATGGAGATTGTAACAGCGGTTATGACATAAATTGCTACCCTACACAGCTAGTAAGATCAGCTGGTGAACATTATTCCTTAAACCAACGCACCAATAAAACTTAATGAGGAAGCATTTAGAGACTCCTGATTACAGATGGCAAAAGCTGTCTCTGGGTGGAGGTCCTGCACAACACTTTCAGCCTAACAGAGGGAAAGAGGGAAAAAGAGGAAGAAGGTATCAGAAGACTGGAATATAGATACAGGGAAAACAGAATCAGGAAAATGAAAATAAAGTTCTCAGTAATGGTTTCACATTGCAGAATGTGAATGTGAAATGTCGTAAAGGTTTAAAGAAGTAAGAGATGAAGGGATGAATATTCTCTATTTATTTTATCAGCCTTTTTAGAATCTTGAGATTGTAGTCAATGCATTCTTCATGTTAACGTGATGGGGTAACCCAAAATTGAGAAGTCAAAGGGGGCAGATATATCTCATAGTCTTTCTTAATTATTTTTTTTTTCTGTAGCTGAAGATAAAGGGCAGGGAATATCAGGTCCTGACATTTCCCCCTGGTAGAGGAGTAAAGTCCTGGGGATGTCAGTCCGAACCTCCTGATAGGATATTACTAAATAGCAGCAGGAGGGCAGAAGGGATCTAAAAATTGCCTGAAAAACAATTCTTCCTTGTGACCAAGAAGAGGGGTGGACAAATATAGTTTCTGGAGGGTGAAAGTTAAAACGAGATCTGATTGCCAGACACAAAACTCTGCAAGAGTCTGTGTAAATAGAAAAATACAAATGAGAATGTGCTAGCAGATATATATATTCTTTCGTTTGACCTGTCTGTTGTGTGGCTTTGCCACTCAGCATATGTGAAAATAAAACTGAAGGAGAATTGAGCCTTATATACTCCTAACACTATTATACGGACATTCCTCTCTAGAATTCCTCCCTATTTAAAGAAGTTTGTGTGTGTTTGTGGGGAAGTAGATATGTTTTCTTTTTGCACAACAGAAAAGTGTATCTGCTATAGGCATCAGAAAGGACAATTTCCACTCACTCTGGAGAAAAACAAGGTAGCTTTGAATGTACCCCTTTTCGGTTTTTTCCACTGCACGAATGTTTGGGTGGGTTAAAGCTGTTAGAAAAACATCAGAACTATTCCACACAAAAGCCCAAAATGCAATATTGTTTCTGCTTCATGTGAATAAGGGTAGAATATTTTTCAGTTTTTAATGTTTTTACACATTTTTCTATTTTTCCCAAACACAATTTTATTTTTGCTACTTTCCTTTTGATCACTGAAAGCAAACACTGTTCAGAATTTCAATGCTTTTATTTCATTTTGTGAGTTTTAAATTTTTTTTAATGGCTTTTTAAGACTCTGACAACTTAGAAAAACTAGCTTAAAAGGGGGAAAAATTCAAACAAAAACTGCTAACCTGCAACTTCATCAGCTTTGGAAAAGAGTAGCTGAGGTTTTTGATTTTTCCTGCAGCTTTTCCAATGCTGTGAACAATTTGAAAATAAATCTAAATAAACACCAAGAAAAAAAGAAAAATTGAACAATATCAACAAAGCTCTAAATATAATCCAATCTATTGTAATTCACACTCCAGGATTTTTGAAACATTTTGCAAAAATTGGGAAAAATACTAAATTACATTTTTAGAAGGAGTTCTGCCTCTAAGAAAGTTATTTTTGTGCAATACGGATTCCCAACAGAAATTTTCAATTGGCAAAAACTTATTGTCACGTTTAAAATAGCTGATACAAATAAAAGAAGGATATTTTATTCACAAATTTGCATTTTAAAACCAGTCCCCACCTAGACTCCAGAAAGCAAATAGAATGCATGAAAACATGGTTTAATTGCCCTGGCACAGTTTTTTCCTTGGTTCGTAAGACACCGCCGGCCACGCAGCACTACGCCGTGGTCTTATGCGATGGTAGTCTTGCACAGTCTCTGGTCCTGGTGAGCCCGCTCGGCTGTTTTTCTTTCTCTCCTTTTTCCTTTCTCAGTCTCCTGCCAAGTTTTCCCTTTCAGTCCTCCTTCTTGTGAGGTGGGTATAAAAAGCTTAGTGTACAAAAACTCACATAATGATACTCTGAGGGCAAATTATGTCCTTGCTCCCCTAGGCAGCTGAGAGTTGCCTGGAATATATGAAAACAGTGCGTGTTTAGGCTCCAACAGTAATTTTTATCACTGCTATTTAGGAAATGGTTCTGGAGTCTCTTCTTGGCAGCCCTCTTTTACATCCATCAGCAACGCGGCATAACCTGACCATCAGCACTAAGTACGAATTCTCACACCCTGCTGGGGACTCAGGACAAGCCTCCCACAAATAGCTTTCCATTTCCATCCTGAATTCAGCATTAGCCAATTTAGAGGCAATATATGGCTCTAGGAATAGGCTGTCATGTACAGTATGCACAAGACAGCTCTCCCCTAATCTCGTCTAATTGGCAACAGGAGTCGCTGTCATTAGGCACAGAGTGTGAGAGGCATTAGAGTCATTAGCGTTTGTGCAGGCTATCAGAGAGAGGTCAAACATTTGGGGAGTTTCAGACACGTTCCCTAGGAAGATGTGACACTGCTGAGTTACTGCTTCCACTAAGTGAATTCCTCAGGAGGACTGCATATTTGCCCTAATACAATGCTCATGAAGAGGAATTAGAAAATAAAGATTTTTAGCTCAGACTGATAACAGTTTTGATACACGTGGAAAATGGAATATCTTTTATATTTTTTTATGTAGGAATTTAATACGTGAGGATCCACTCCTCTACCTCTGAAATATAAATGCTCCTGTGAAATAACATTCTAGAAAATATTAATTTCAGATAGATCAAAATTGTTTCACACCTTCTTTTAAAAATATTAAATTAAATTGTACACTACCAAAAAAACCCCGCCCAAAACCCCAACATATTATTGAAAGTAATTTCAAGGTCACAGACCGAGGTTTTCATCAGAGAAACCTTGGCCTTTTGATACTGATAGACCATCTTATCCAGCATGATGTCTGAAGCAAAACATCCAAGAAATTGTTACAGACTTGTGAAACATTCCCACTTCAGCAAAATTAATTCCTCAAAGGCAAATAGTTCTGCTAGATGTCTTCAACAAGCGACAGTGCAATTTGACCGTAGTTCTGGTACCCAGACTGGTATAAAATGCTGACTTGGCTCTTGAGAGAGGCCCCAGGACTGCAGAAAGCCATTTCCAGCTGAGGCTACAGTTTCTATGTACTTAGTCAGAGAGGTTTTGTTTTTGTTTAGCTGGCAGAACTCCTGCCTGCAGGTCGAGGGGGGACACGCTGAATTATCCCATGTGGTAGCACCAAAAACGCACTCCCCCGGCTCTGGCCAGCGGCTGGGAGGCATGATGGCCAGCTCTGCTCCAGCTTCCAGCCAGGGCCCATCTCCCCATCTCCAAGATACTGACAGCAGCACTGGCTGTTTTCAGCTGTCCCTCCTGCTTCACCGAGCATTCCGCACACCCTGACTCCTATGTCACCCCAACATCCCCATCCTTGCCCCATGAGGCTTCTTTTTGCCAGTCCCACAGAAAACTCCTTGTTGCTTCAGGTTTATTTAAGTGGAGACTGTCTCACCACAAGCACCTCATTTGTGCCTTTTCTTTCTCCCGATAATTTGGGATTCATGCAGGGTTGTGGTTCAAGGAAATCCAAGTCCAAGCAGAGCACTCGGTCAGACATTGCCTCAGATGGGCGGTCTTCACTCAGCAGTGGCATTTCATCCTCCAGGCCACAGTGCCTTTGCAGAGGCAGAGAAAATGGTGTTTTTCTGTGAATACAGCATTCCTCCACTGCAGTTTTTTGTTCTCACAGAAACAGCCAGGTAGTTTGGTTTGGTTTGCCACAGGTAGAGGTTTGCAGCTCCTCAGTCTTGTCTCCTCTCCTACCATCCTATCCTACTGCCCGAACTTTCTTTAGGGATCTGTGTGGTACTGATGATATGGCAACAGATGAAAAAACACTGCAGGTGCCAAGATGTTACTGAAGAGGTACAAGCTATAAAATCTTGCCTGCCAATGCAGTTCTCTAGAGCACAAGCAGGAGGTAGTACTAGAGCAGATAAAGTGAGTTGGAGCTGCCACGGTCTTGTCAGTGTGGCAAAACTAGTATGGAGAGGCAGTTGTGATGGTAACAACCACAGCAATCACTGTTGTGGGAGGTAACTTTTTGTATGAATGCTGTTGCACTGCAGCTGTAGGATGTCATTGTACCTTGTCATGGGGAAAAGCGATGCTCTATGGTAAAAAACCCCATAGTGAATCCACAGCTGGTATCTTTGCAGTGCAAAAACTCTGAGGATGGTGAGCAGTGAAAGCCTGGCCTTATTTCTCGCCAACCCTCGCAGATGCCATGCCCCTAACATGGAAGTAACAAAGTACCCACTTTGGGACAGAGCTCCCACTCTGATCTTGCTGCCTCCAGAAACTCCTCCCATGAAATCCCCAAGCATGACAGGCAATGATGACTTCAGCATTTCAGTTCCTTGCTTTTCTCCCTATGTTCTTTGCCTCATTTTAAATGAATTTAAAAATAATAACCATGGAGTGCTACTTGCACATCTGGGTGGTTTAGCTAGGATGTCAGCCATGGGTGATGAGAGTGGTCATTCCCATACTGAAGGCAAAATAGATGGATGTTTTCCCTGGTGCTGGCTAGCAAAGCATTTTCCTGCTACTCCTCATTAAAATGTCATATTAAAGGTGCTTATAGAGGTATATTAATGGTGGGGTAAATAAGGCACAAGTGCTGTTCATTGGAAAGGAAGGTATCTATTTATCAGACCACCCATGAGGGATGGTGGTCACACTGGGAGGTGTGACAGGTGCATGCAGCTCTGCTGCAGATGTCCTTCAAGGGATTCCATGTCCCAGCTTGGGGCACAGTTTCCACACTCGCTTTACAAGCAGGCAGTGAGCCAGCCCTGCTTCGTCCCTGCAGCACAGGTCCTGCCTTGGCCTTTTCCTCATTCCCTGGCAACCATTCACTCTGGTTTCTTTGTCTGGCTGCTCGTGTGGGGGCACAGATACACAATGTAGCACAAGGAGGTGCGCAGGATGGAGGAAAGGCTTAGCAGCTGGCCGTGGGTTTGTTTGCATCAGTGGCAGCCTGTGCCTACCTAAAGCATCAACAGGAGGTTGATGGTGGTGTTCCAGGTGACAGCTAAGACCAAGACACAGCAGTCAGGGAAGGTGTCTGCGGGGCCTGCTTCATTCTCCATGCCACAAACATCTTCCCACTTCTATGTTTCTGATGTTTCTTTTACATCTCTCTGGTGCAAGTCTGATCCCACGGTGCTGTAGGGAGCTTAAACAACATAATATTGGCCTTTCTCTTAAGTGAAACCTGGTGGGAAGAGTCCTGTGACTGGTGTACAACAATGGATGGTTACAGGCTCTTCAGAAGCGACAGACAGGGCAAGTGAGGTGGGGAGGTGGTGCTGTATGGCTGTATGTAGTGGAGGGATTGGACTCCACGGACCTGTCAGTTGGCAATGACACCCTTGAGAGTCTCTGGATAAGGATTAAGGGACAAATAAATAAAGGGGATGTCATTGTGGTAGTCTACCATAAACCACCTCGCCAAGACAACAACATTGACAATTTATTCTTGAGGGAACAAAGAGACACCTCTAAGATCAACTGCCCTTGTCGTTATGGAGGACTTCAACTTGCCAAATGTTAACTGGGAACACCACACAGCTAATACAAACAGGTCCAGGAGATTCCTAAAGCAACTGCGTGATAACTTCTTGGTTCAGGTATTAAGGAAAGATGCCCTCCTAGATCTCTTGCTCATAAAGAGAGAAGGACTTGTGAGGGAAGTGGTGGTAAGAGGCTGTCTTGGACATAGTGACCATGAAGTAGTGGAATTTAAAATCTTTGGCAAGAAGAGGAAAAATGGCTCCAAAATTTCAACACTAGATATGGGGAGAGCATTTTGGACTGCTTCGGGAGCTAGTTGGTAAGATCCACTGGGAAGCTTCTTTAGAAGGCATTGGAGTCCATCAATGCTGGTTATTTTTTAAGTACCACCTTCTAAAAGCAGAGGAACAGACAATTCCAAAATGTTGGAAATTAAGCAGCCAGGGCAGGAGGCTGGCTTGGCTGAACAGGGACCTTCTTCTAGAGCTTAGGTAGAAAAACAAAGTGTACAGTCAATGGAAACAAGGTCAGGCAAGGTGGGAGGATCACAGAGATGCTGTTTGCCTTTGTAGGGAGAACATTCGTGTGGCCAAAGTTCAGTTAGAGCTGAGGCTGGCCAATACTGTGGCGGACAATAAAAAGGTTTGTTTCAAATACATTAACAACTAGAGGAGGACCAGAGAGATCAGTGGTCTGTTACTCAATAAGAACAGTGACCTTACTGACAGGGACAAAGCAGAGATGTTTAATGCCTTCTTTGCCTCTGTCTTCAACACAGTTGATTGGCTCTGGGACTCCAGATGCCTCAAGTTGGATGACTGTGACTGCAGTAATGATAAACTCTTAGTGAACCCTGAACTTGTGGGCTATTTGCTGCTCCATTTGGATCCATATATGTCCATGGGCCCTGACAGAATTCATCCCAGCTTACTCAGGGAGCTGGCTGATGTCATTGTGAGACCTCTCTCAATTATTTTTCAACATTCTTGGGAATCTGGAGAGTTCCCAGTTGACTGGAAGCTGGCAAACATCCCAATTTTCAAGAAGGGTAAGAAAGAAGCCCCTGGTAATTACAGGCCTGACAGTCTCACCTCAATACCTGGTAAAATTATGGAGAAAATTATACTGGGAGTTATTGAAAAACACCTAAAGGACAATGCTGTCGTTGGTCAAAACCAACATGGGCTCAGAAGAGGGTGGTCAGCACTGGAATGGGATCTCAAGGGAAGCGGTCACTCAGTTTGAGAAACATCTGGATGATGCACTCAGTCATACGCTCTGAATTGGCTGGTCTTGTGTGGAGCCAGGAGTTGGACTTTATGGGTCACTTCCAACTAGGATATTCTATGATTCTATGATTCTTATTGCTGGGTGAGTTGTGTGAGTCAGCTTCCAACAGGATCAGGTAAGCACCAGGACAGGAGTAGATGACAAGGTGTTGGGACTGGGACAGGTGGGAAAGGGAACTAGGACCTTAGAGATAAATGCCTTTCAGTAGGAACTAGGCAGACCAACTTGGTCATGACATTAAATTACTGCCTAAATAACCAGTCTCCTGTGTTTTTCATGGGAAATCTTGCTTCTGAGTAAGGTTCTTCATTTGCTGGTATTACCTCCAACTCTCTTGGCTCCAATAGAAATGACAGGCATATTCCTTTTCTGTGTCTGCACAGAGAGAAAAATGGCTTCTGGGGATGCTGTGGGTGGAATTGCTACATTGCAAGTTAGAGGAAGTGAGATGATGTTTTCTTGAGGTCCTTTTAGGGGCTATTTTTTTTAATTCTCTAGCTGTGCAGGGTTAAAATGATGATCCAAGAATGGAAGACCTTGAGCCCATCCTGGCATTTGTTATCTATGTCCTTGCAAACAGTTTTCATTTGTGGGAAGCAACTTACTGACACCAGTGCATTGTTTAGCCTACAGCATATGCCAGAAAGGCTTTAAACAAACATGCCACTTCACCTATTAAACAGCCAGGAATGGTATATTCTAATCCTGAAAAATAATTAAAAGTAGCTGAAGTAACACAGCCCTTTTTTAAAAAAGCATTTTGTTATGTATTTTTCCCCTAAGAGATGCATGTGGGAGCACATATTCACTGCACAGTGTACCTTCCCTGTATGCTAAAGGACAATTAAATTCATGGAAAAGGCACTATAAGCACACACTGTTAAGAGATCACTTGGAGGCTTCAGTGCAGAACAGAGTCCTGCTGCCATGTAAGATAATAAAAAATTCTGTTCAACTCTTGGTTCCTAATCACTTTCCATAGTTATGGAAGGTTCAGGTGTTGGTGCCAGAGTATCAGGGAAACAGTGGTGGGACTTTGTGCTGACTAGGCCTGTTCTGTAACCAGAAAAATATCCTGAAAGACACAATTTGCACTAGCTGCCCTGCTGATCTAAGATGGACATTTATGATGGATGACAACGTAGGTGTGGAACTGGAGATGAGACCTTGCTCTCAGGCTGGATCCAGGGGTTATGCATATGGGTCCTGCTTATGGCTAGGATTTCAAAGAATGTGCTTGAATGTGGTGTTGACATTGATTTAATTACTTGAGCACAGAGATGGGGCAAGGACAAGGTAACCAAGAAATAACTCTATTGTAGATTACTGAATCATATCACTCTTGTTGGAGAGCTGCTGGTACTTAGAAGCTGGTAAATGATAACGGGTGCTTAGGCTGATGATATAAATCACAGCAGAAAAGAGCCCCAGCACTCCACCAGAATATGCTGTGTGTTCCTATGGGAATCTGTCCCAGCATTGCTTTTATTTGAATCCTCCTTTGTTTAGTTTGCAAAACAGAAAAATTATTCTGAAGAACTTTTGGCTCCTCCAACTCCTACTTCGGATATTCCAGCTTCCAACGAAAATCAGACTCTTTCTGGCTCCAGACTAGTAACTCCCCACTGTTTTTGCTAACCACTAAGAGATCTAGCACATCCAATTTTTAACCGAGTATCTAGATACAAAGAAATTTAAATTACTGTGACAGACTACAAGTTGTGGTTTTTTAATCACAGTTATATATTTGTATCCCATTGCTCATTAAAGGCATGGAAACTTTCATTGAAGCTTGAAGAAAATAGTTAAAAATTATTAAATATAGCAGGTATCCACATAGCATGTGAGACATTTGAACTGAACTGGCAAGAAAAGCAAGATCAATTACTTTTTATAGTGGTAACTATTGTCCTAACAGGCCAAAACCCAAGCGAGGTGCTGAATTACCAAGAAGAATAAAATTATGGGTTGTCAGAACAACTTTCCTAGTTGTTCCTAGTTGTTCTCATAGGTTAAAATGAGACCAATAGGGAAAAACATTGCAGAGGACATCTAATTTGATTGGTGAGAAAATAGGATTGGGGACTCGAAAACTGTGGTCTTCTAGATTTCTCAAGTTATTAATGAGAAGAGAGATGACCTTGACTGTCTGATACACTGGTACCTCTGACACGTCCCTTCTGGCCTAGGTTAGGGTGTGCAGCTTCTTAGTACTGCTTGCCAGGACTGACATTTTAAAAAAAAGAGGATGGATACCTCAGAGGAAGAGACTACAAACAATAGAAAATGCTACAGAGAAACTGCAGCCAAGCAGTTCCCTTTTCATCATCTTTCAGGGCATTTTGTGTCAGTTTCCTTCCACTGGAGGGAAACAGGAGCTTTCAGAGAAGAGGAAGTGTCTAGCCATTCCAGTCTGGTGGAGATGGACAGCCATTCTTCTGTGCTGTTTTTAAGACCCTAGGACAAAGATACCCTGCAGATGACTGAATTCAGAGATAACCTTTCCTTCCGCTGGCCAGAGCCCAGTCAGACTCAAGTTTCCTTATGAGCCTGATCCTTTCTGACACCTCTTTCAATGTAAAATCCCTCAAACAGCTAGTCAGACAGAGGCATAAATCCATGAATTTTCTCCACATTGACTGCTCCACGTAGGCAATTCACATCACCACTGGAGAGGAACCTTTTTCGCTTCAAAGTTAAAATCTCACTTGTTCTAGGTTCATTTCTTTATGTACAGCTCATCAACAGTTTAAATTCAGGTTGACTAAAGCTCATTTTCTTGGTTCTTGGGGGCAGCATTGCTACTCTCCTGATTACTCAGAGTTTATATGGGCAAAGCCTGTGCCTCATTAATCCAATTCAGACCATATCCATACTTTGCACAGTATGAGGGGGTTATGAGCTTCCATGTACAGATCTAAATATTTCATCCGAGCTCTGTCAGTTTGTGTTTTATGTTTGTAGCCTTCCTCTGTGATTGTGTCACCTTTTGTTTGCAACCTTCCTCTGCTTTTTCTCCACCTCCTGCCTTAAATGCAAGAATCTAGTGTTTCCTTTCTAACTGTCTGCAGTCAATTCTTATATTACCTATCAACTCTTATTAACTTGGAAGACATTGGATCTCTGGCCAGCCTATGGTGCCATACCATTGCGCCCAATGTTACATTTCCAGATCTAACGACCAGGTTTTCTCCTTTTCTGTCCCTCATTCTTGGAGGAGTTCCCCATAATCATAGTCAAAAGTTGCTCCACCAGCCTCTTTCATGCTTGGCTGGCTGGGAAAATAGTGACGGAAGCGTTTTCGTGGTTGCTGGCATGTGCCAGTTTGCTGCGACTGGAAGGTTGTGCAAGTCCCGCACAGGGCCAGCTTCCAGGGAGAGTGTCCCCGGCGGGGGCTCTGCGTCCCCTCTCACCCAACGTTGCAACAGTTCCGGTTCTTCTTCTGCCTGGACTGCCACCAAGTGCTGAGATGGGAATTATTCTGCAAATAAAATGCCTTTCTTGGCTTGGTTCTCTTTCCAGTTGTTTTTCTTCCAGTGATGCCTACGGTGACAATGGTTAAATCACAGCCCCACTGCACTGACCAGCGTCGTCTCTCTGTGTCTGTGCTCATTCATCTGTCTGTAGCTGCCCATTGTCTTTTGTCTTATGATTACTTTGAGGGGTGGAACTATGTTTTCCTTTTGTCCTGAGACCTATGGGACTTTTGTTTAAAAACAGGCATTTTATGCCCTAAGGTCACATAAGCAAGAAACAATAAGATGTTTTCCTTCGGCAGGAGAACAAATGTCAAGTTCTTATTCAGTCAAGTTTCCATTAGCTACAGTGCAGCTGAATGCTGCTTGAGTAGAAAGATGGAAAGAAGCTAAGGATTTGCTTCAAATTGTCCTCAGCCTTCTGCATACTGAAAAGTGCTCTGGTATAACAAAGAGCTTATTCTTTGTGTACGTTGTAACACAAAGACAAACACAAGGTGGTCTGCTTGTGGGGAGTAGGTGGAAAAGAAATTGCATGTTTTTGGTCATGGTTTCTGCAAGTTGTATACCAGGACTGCATGTGCTGATGCATCTCCTTCACAGCCACATGGTGGTCCAGTTTTTCAGTCTTGTGTGTTCTCAGGAATAGAAAATAGGAGCTGTAGACTATGTCAATCCTGAAAAATGGTCAGTGAAGGGGAGTGGCATAACACTGTCCAAAATGCCTATGGGAAATACACACTGGCTGGCACCATCCCTTATATCTTGGGTTTCTCAGCTGGCTTGGGTCAACGAGTGTGCTAGAAATTAATATTACAGATGATTGCTCTCTACTTCTTGAGCATGTGTTGCAACTCTGTTTATTAGTAGAGATGTAGCCATATACCCCAGAAGCACATTAATACAGTGATGACGCAAAAAGAAAAGCACACATTCACAGGTAAGAAGGTTGCATAAAAAAGCATATATAAGAACCTGCATAAATGGATTAACTTAGTGACTAGTTCAGAAATCTGTAGTATTTCCATGTCCAGTCCAAGATATGAATGCATCTCTCATGTTCTTCGTAAGTCGGTAGTACTGGTGTTCCCTGTACATGATAGATAATAGTATGATAATATAAAATACTTTGAAAGAAGAAAAAAAAAAGGGAATAAGAAGCAAAAAAAAAGATAAATGAACAATTTATAAGAAAACCCAGTTATGCTGAGTTTTGATTATGACTGCTTTCATGCTTATCTTTTTTGAGAAACTGGGCAAGAATGAATGGATCTCTCAATAGACACATTTGTGTATTCTTTTTCAAGAACAGCTAAGATTAAAAGGATTGTGAAAGTATGAGTCTCAGAAAGACATTCCTTAATTTTGGAGCCTTGGAGCAATTCATTAAGAGATGTTGTAAATCAGAAATTTCAGTGAATTGAGAATGCAGGCGATCTCCCCTATTGATTAGTCTGAAAATGCTGCTTTTATTCCATATATCACTGAAACAGATGATGGGGTACAAATTCAGTGATTGGCAAGGCTAATACATGTCAGTAAATCACTCCTTAAAATGTTGATCAGTAGCATAGTTATAAGGCAAAGCATTTGATTTCAGTATTTGCAAGTAGGAAAAAACAAGTTAGATTTAATACAAGTTTACCAGAAGGTGGAGCTGGATAGTAAATCTAAACAATAACTGGCAATTAATACATTCCAAGGATTATTCTAGTACAGAAGAATGAATGTGGTTGATGTACCAGTAGTTTCTGCCCACTGCAATTCGGATACTACAACTGCTAAATGCTAGCATCTGTTACCTGGACAAAACTCTTGACGATCAGAGGAGCCACAAAAATGTTCTTGAATAATATAGTGGTAATGCAAAGGCAACTGCAAAAATATGGTTTGAAAATAAAGGAAATTAAATGCTAATTTTAACTCCAATCCTCAAAAAAATTTAAGTGTACATATGTCTTCAGGCCTGTAAACATTTCTGCTGTCATATGCATGTTACAAAGCTAGTCTTCAGGAAGGTTTTGCCTGCATTATATGTAAGGAATATTAAAAAAAAACCCAAAAAAACCCAAGGCAAACCAGCAATTGAAGTAACTGAAAGGCCAGGCAGACTTTGCCAGTCTATCCTGTAGCTAGGCTTATTGCATCTTAAGAGCTGCCCCTGCCTGGCAGGCATTTTAGCAGAGTCTGGAGCTGGGGTTGCGATGGTATGAAAGCCCCAGATTATTTATGAAGTTAAATGTTGCTGGTGGAAAATTTCTCCAGCATGACTGACCTGCCAGTCTTTTATCAGTGTTTTGGATTTGTGTGGCAAGGTTTTGGTAGTGGGGGGCTGCTGGGGTGGCTTCTGTGAGAGGCTGCTAGAAGCCTTCCGTAGGTCAGAGAGAGACAATACCAGCCAGTTCCAAGATAGACCTGCTGCTGGTGAAGACTGAGCCAATCAGTGATGGTGGCAGTGCCTCTGGGATAACATAGTTAAGAATGAAAAAAAAAAACCAGTGGCAGCTTTTTGCTGCCAAAGAAAGGAGTGAGAAGATGTGAGAAACCAAGGTCAGTCAAGAAGGAGGGGGAGGAGGTAGTCCAGGCACTGGAGCAGAGGTTGCCCTACAGCCCGTGGAGTATGATGGTGGAGCAGATATCCACCTGCAGCCCATGAAGAACCCTATGCCAGAGCAGGTGAAGACACCCGAAGGATGCTGTGACCCTGTAGGAAGCTCACGCTGGAGCAAGTTCCTGGCAGAACCTGCAGCCTGTGGAGAGAGGAGCCCACATTGCAACAGCTTCGCTGGCAGGACTGGTGACCCTGTGGAAGGGACCCATGCTGGAGCAGCTCATGAAGAACTACAGCCTGTGAGAAGGACTCACGTTGGACTAGTTCAGAGTGGGTGTCTCCATGAGAGGGACCCCATCCTGGAGCAGGCAAAGAGTGTGCGGAGTCCTCCCCCTCAGGAAGAATGAGCAGCAGAGACAAAATGCGATGCGCTGACCACCACCCACACTCCCCCTCCCCCTGTGCTGCTTGGGGGAATGAGGTAGAGAATTCGGGAATAGAGTTGAACCTGTGAAGAAGGGGGCAGTAGGGGGATGTAATTTAAGGTTTGGTTTTATTTCTCATTACCCTACTCTGTTTTCATTGGGTAATACATGAATTTTTCTAAGTTGAGTGTGTTCTGCCCATGACAGCAATTGCTGTATGGTCTCTCCCTGTCCTTATCTCAACCCACGAGCCTCTTGTTATAGCTTTTCTCCCCAGTCCAGCTGAGGAGGGGAGTGAGGACAGGCTTTGGTGGGCATCTGGCCTCCACTCAGGGTCAGCCCACCCCAGCCAGTCTCTTGGTACCCAACTCAGCCTGGGAAGTGTTTAGCTGGAGCATTCCCAACAGACACTTTTGCTATCTTCACAGCACAACAAGGTGCAAAATCCAAGGATGACAAGTAACGCAGCAGCCAAACTGTGAACCCATCCTCTCAGGGACAACCTGGGCTTGAAACAGACTGGTGACTGGAGGGCCTCAAACCTAGCAGCAGTATTCATAATGCATGGTCAACTGGACAAGCATGCAGCTGCTCTCCAGCTGATCACATGGGTATGATGGCAGAGCACAGACCTCAGCTTTCATCTGGATCACATGACTTCTCAGAGCAATTGCAAAAGGCAGGACCAAATGTATTGAACTGTTGGGTTTATTGGTGGAGTATTCTTTGAGCAAGTCTGAGGGACAGATGCATGCTCTGGCTTCCTCCTTTTGGCAAGATTTCCTTAACCATGCATTATTGCCCAGTGGTGCTGAGCATCAGAGCAGCATGATATGCCCCTTCCTTGGTGATATTTGAAATGATGAGTATTAATATGCCAAAGAAACCCCCAAATATAGCAGACAAAGACCAGCATCAACCATGGACAAAGCTCAAAGTAAGGACTGCAGGTGTGTCCTCACAGTGGTCCTATGCTCTCTCTTCCTTTTCCAACCATCTGCAGATCATGATGAAAGCTGCTTTTGAATAGGAGATAGCTAACATCTAATGAAGCATTGGCAGCAGGCTCAGGGCCCACATTCCAATTCCAACTGCAAAGAATCTCAGGATGAAGGACTGTGAAAACCTGACAAAAGCTCTTTGAAGAGCTTGTTCAGCAAATTATTTTCCATAGGCAGAAAGAACAGGGTAAACCTTTTCAGTAGAAGAAATAATAAATACAGAGCTCCATTGTGTTCCACCACTACTGACACAAGGCTCATATGATTAATGATTAATGCCAGCCCAGTAAAGCTCTCCCAAATATGTCTCCCAAAGAAGGAGGAAGGCAGAGGGTTTAGGTCTTCAGCTGAGGTACCTGAAATAATTTAAATATGATTGTATCTCACATGCTTGGTCTTAATTGTCTCCTCCTGAAAATTCAATACCTGCATTCATGCTCCTGGGCTCCAGGGATTCCAGAGCACCACACTGTCCCCACTGAAAGGAAATGAAAAATCGGCTGATGCTAACCAGACCCCTTCAGCAACTTTACCCATTTAAGTGCTGTATCCTGCAGAGTGATTAATGATTTTTTTCCTTTTACATCTAACAGCAAAGAAAGAAGGAAAGAAAGAATGTATACTGTCATTCACCTTCTAGCCAATAGACTACAAAGGCATAGTTTGCCAGGATATGCACTTTCCTCCTGCGTGTGATTTATTTTTTGTGTGTATCTGACGTATCCTCTTCCTTGTATGTGGTTGGAGACTGCAAGCATCTTATCAGCAAAAGGTTTGGCTCACTCCTGTATATGGCTAGCATTCTGCTTTCCTTGAGCCTTTTTTTTTTTTTTTTATAAATTGCAACCTGAACCTGTTCACCAGCCCTTTATTAACATGTGTTTTATGGTACAGGTGTAATAATTAATCCAAATGGTTAGCAGATGTGGCTGTCTATCTCTGGGCATGTCAGTTCCTACACACCACCCCTTAATCAAGCAGTGCCCAAGCAATGCCAAAGTAAATGAAAGAAAATAAATTCCACTGAGATATTTATGAGGGCCACCTGGACAGAGAAATACCTTGGCCTTTGCCTGTCCCCTGCTCCAGGTGGCTACAAAAGACTGAAGTCCCTCACTAAACACGAGTCAAATCAATCTTGCAGCGAGCTGAAAATGAAAAGCTGTGCTTGGCTCCCTCGTTTAACAATAATGAAATTTTGTACATGTGCTCAAAGGAAACCTTCCCACTTCACCTTATTTATTTGATATTTCCCTCCTTTTTACCGATGCCAGCACCTGCTGCACTTCACATAATCCAGGCTGCTGGTTCCTGCCTCTGTTTCTGGCAAGCCAAAGCTAAGGATCTTCTTTGTGTTATCAGCTGGAGTCCGGGTGTTGCTTTGCAAATCACAAAGGGAAATGCCAGATTTTTATACTCCTGCCATTTCCACATCTCTTTTTTCAGTTATTTATAATCTTCACGTGGGCAATTCCTGGCAGATTTTCAGTGCTTTCAGCTTCTGCTGGGACAAAAGTCTTTGCCTGTGAAGGGGTGGTTTTCCCAGCCTGCCTTGGGGAGAGCCCATCCCTGATGGAAGCTGCAGTCTCAGGTTCCCTGCAGCATCATGGCAAAGTGCACCTCCTGCCACCTAGGAAGCTTCCACACATCTGCTGCATCACATCCAGCTGCTCTTCCTATGGGAACAATCACCCTGAGGACACCATGGGCGGACCCCCAAGTCTTCCTTGGTCTGGGCAGGAGTTCTTCCTAGAAAGAGTTGGAAAACAAAGCTGCTGAAGAACAGGTGTTGAATCCTCCTTACATCCATGGCCATTGAAGTCTCGGTGAATCAAAAGCTTTCAACACAGGAAGAAAGCTGTGCACAACTGAAGAAATCATCTAACATAGCTGTAAATCCATTTTATCTACATAACAGAACATGCAAGTATCTGTGTGGGTAGTTCTGTCAGGGGCATGGCATAGTGTGCAACAACCACGATGCCAGGCTACATGGGTATAACAATGTGCCAGAAACAATATACAAATCAATTAAAGCTGATAATGGGTGTCTACCTTGCTAGTTTAAAACATAAGCTCATTTCCTAATTGAATGAAGATAGGAAAAAGTTTCCCTTAGGTTGTTATGTATCCGTTTGACATGTTTTGCCTAATAAGCCTGCATTTGACTGTTGCCACAGATGAGAAAGCAGAACAGATGGATCATCAGAGTGATGCTTAATACAGTGATTATCCTGATACAGTTGAAATATTTATTGAAAACTGTCATGAAAACACATGGGGAATCAAAACCCTTTTCAATTTGAACTATTACTGCTTAAATTTCCCCACTATTCGGTCATGCTAGAGAGAAATTACTGAACAAAACCAAGTACATGATTCATGATTAAATCCGTGAGACCTATTAGCTATCAGCTTTCCATTCACCAGTCTGAAACTCCATGCCGAGAAGTGTCACAGCCTGCTTAGAACAGCGGTGGGGCCAGCCCCAACCAAATGTCAGCCGTGGCAGCAAGAAACTCCTGGACTATGCTGGTTTTGTAGCATCTCTCCCCACATTTTCATTCCCCCTCCGCAAGGCCCGAATGCTGGAACAGATTGTCATTGATAACATGGAGGTGCCTGCTAGCCCTGGGAGTCCGGAGTCTCCTCTTTTTGGTTTGGGAATCTGCACAGAAGTGTATTAAATGGATTATGATTCCATTATTTTAACTTATCTGCAATGTGAGAATGGCTATTTTAACTTATCTGCAATGGCTCACATTGCAGATAAGTTAAAATAATGGAATCATAATCACTTACCTGCAATGTGAGAATGTGTGTTTACTTCTCCATGAAGTAAACACCTGGGAAGTTTCAACTGGCAAAGTTCAGATGGTTTTCAGTTATGAAGGCACAAAAATAGCATCTTTTTAGAGAAAGCATTTAAATATAATTCAGAAAAGCCGTAACTTGAAAACTGACATTTTTTTTCTTGTGTCTTCCAAAAATATCCTCTTCTGCACTGTGACTAATGCTGCTTACGGTTTAGCCAAAACAGAGTCAAAGCAGGTGGTTTAAGATCAAAGTCCCACATCAAATTAACTATGATATTTGATATCTGGTAAATACTCTCCACGGCAAGTTGAATAAGAGACATTATTATACTCAACAGATTGGAGTAAATAAAAAGTGTGAGGCAAACAAAGCATCCACTCTCTGCAATGAAGTATTCCCTCTTCATCTCAGTCTCAAGGGAAGAAAAAAAGAAAAGGAAGACCAGCGGTCAGAAGAAATACTTTAGATGTGAAGGAAGCATGTGTCTGGCAGCTTCAGACAGGCACATGAAAAGTAGGCTGTTGGAACCAAAGGGTTTCTCCATATGTTGAACTCTGAGTCTCCCATTTCTTCCAGAAATGATTAGCTAAGGATATTTTCCACTTTTCAGTCAAAGAGAAGGGAAGAGAAAATACACCAGGGAGGTGCTAGATGTGCCACTGGGAAATGTACGTTGTCCTCTCTCTCTCTATGAGTATCTCTTCCAACCTTTTGTCTCCACCTGCCCCAGACCTTGGGCTGCTAAGCCAAGTTTCTAGGGAATTAGAGTTTCCTGATCTTCTTGTTGATCATTTATAATTACTGGCACAAAATTGGCTTTTTTTTCTTCAGTTCTGTGGAATATCCTCAGGAATCAAAGATTTATTTGAAAGCTATGTCAGTGGCTCAGAAAACTTCTTAGCCAAATCTTTTAAAACTCCTGGCTGCATTGTATACTTGTTCTTTGCTATACTAGCTTGTATGTTGGAGGTAAGACACATGGAACAAAAGCAGTGTCTGCAGTTCAAACAGGGTCTGTCTGTCTTTTATCAGTGGTGGAATACACACAAGTTGCAGAGTTTAATCAGAATACCTTCATTCTGTTCACAGAGCTGTCTGTGCAATCTCCTTGCACATCTGATAAAAGGAGGATGAATAAAGATGCAGTTGGACACTGTGTGGGTTGCTGTCTGCCCCAGTTTCTACTAATTCAGTTATTTTTCTAGGCCCTGCTCTTGCTCTTTTAGCTCCCCATTCACTCATATACGTGAAATGCACTTTATAGATGCAAACAGAGGAATGATTGTTTCTCAAGTCACTGTACTCACCAAACATACTGGTACCTAAATGCCATCAGAGAAGTTCTAGATCGTCGAAGCTCTGTCCTCTGCACGGAAGACAGAAATTATGCAAAACGGCCTCCTTGGCCAAAGGGCCACAGTAAAGGCCCATAAAGATGAAAGGGAGAATTTGGGGCTCTGAGAGCAGGACTCTGCTCTCTGGCAATCTTTGGCAGTCTTTAAAAATGTAATATGTGTACGTATATTTGTGAAAACTTTCTGACAACACTTCTTATAAAGGGAAATCAGGGCGACTGACAAAATCAAACGTCTGTCTAAAACTGTAGGCAAAATTGTGGAGGCAGAGACAGACTTTCTGTAGTCAAAAGATAGTACGTTCAAAGTGAATTTATGTAGAATATATCTTGTCCAAATAGATTGAGATGCAGGGGAGATCAAGTTCTAAATATAGAGCACACAGATTAGTATGTTGACAAAAATAGCCTTCAGTATGGAATTTAATTTTGTGTTTTCATTCAGAGTCTTCCATAATAAGAAAATAATGCAGTATATGCTGAAAGTTTTAAAACACATTGATAAATTGGAAATCAATCCTGTAAATCTGGAATCTTTCTTGAATAGGTGTGTTTTATGTGGACTCCTGCATGGGTCAGTTTTCAGAATTAAATTGTTTCACATTGTTATCAGTGACCAGGAAAAATTTGCGGTTACCACTGACAAAGAGTGGATATGCAGTGGGGAAAAAACCCCAAGATAAAACGGTGATGCAGACCAGGTCGCCTGGTGAAACAGATGCAAGCAACACCTTAGGAAGCTAAGGCATTTGTTCAGAAAAAAGAAACCAGGCCATCCTGTCAGAACAAACTGTAAGTGTACTCTGGAGCATGCTGGGGACCACAGTCCGTATGCAGCTCAAACAGGAGCTCCCCAAGCTCCTCCAGAAAGGGTGACAAAGGTGAATTATAAAGAAGAAAAATGAATATGGTTGTGGTACTTGGTGATGATGTGGCCATAACGTTTATATTCACTGGTGTCCACAATCCAAGCTCTACAGTGAACAGCAGGAAAAGTCTCAGGAGAACCAAGGGAATAATTAAAAGGCTGGAAAGCTTACACCAGAGTGAAAGACTCCAAAAGAACTCAGCCTCTTAAAGAATGTTATCAAGATGACTGTCTATGTTTACCTGCACTGAGAACATTTTGTTTGTTTTTATCTACTGGAGAAAGGTATTGCAGGATCCAATATCTGGAAATAAAAATATGGTAACTTCATGTCAAAATTAAGGTGTGTGTGTTTTTATCAGAGGACAGCTAGATAATCATCTGAAGAACAGCTCCGGTGGCTATGTGAGGTTCTCCATCACTGGCAATTCAAAAATTAAGATTGACTGTTTCTCTTAAAGATGTGCCTTTACTTCCAAAAGGAAGTAATTCAGGGAAGAAATGGTCTGGCCTGTGCTACCCTGGAGGTCAGGATTGACATGCAGGCTGCTCCCCTCTGGCTTTATAAACTATGAATCAGTTCCTTAATTCTTTCATGCTTTTGGGGCTTGTTTTTCTTTTTGAATTGAAATTAGACATTATTGCATTTGTAGCATTAATTTTCCCAGACAACCAATAAATCAGACACATGTTTTGCCGGGGATGTTTAGTTTACTTTAGCCACAAAAAGACTAAGGAGGAACTTGGACTGGAACATATGTATTACAAAGGGAGGAAGAGATAGCTTTATGGGCTGTGATGAGATGACCTCATACAACATTGGCTTTCTTAGATGTCAAAACTCTAATTGTTTGGGGTTGTTTTTCTCTATTTGTGGTTTGCTTGTTTTCTTTTAATTGAGGCTAAACATAAAAAAGAGAGAAAAGTCATGATGGAGCCAGAGCAGGATGAGCAGTCATTCCCCTGCCCTCCAAGGAATTATCTCAAGATTTTAACTTGAAGTAGGTTTAATCTAAAGACTTCAGCCTCCCTGTAGCCACATGTTGAATCAATTGAAAAGCAACCAACAGGTAAATATCTCTAGCACGGCACTGCTAATAATGTTGCAGACCTTTAGCAGAAGAGGAAATCCTTTTGACCCCTCTTGTGAAAGCTTTTCTGTGGCCTCAGGTTTGGTCGACTTTTTTGTTAAGCTGTCATTACAAATGCAAGAAGCAGACACCTGCAAGAAGCTGATAACTTTACATACATCAACAAGGGGGTAAAGCAGAGGCAAATAGGTTTTATTTGGCTTTAACAGAACACCAGGGAGAAATACAGGGAGAGATTGACTGACAAGGGCTTCAGTAGAAACCCGTCAGCTTGTAATGTGAGAAAGTGCTTGTAAATGTACAAAAAGCTCGTGGCCCTTTCTGAAATTAGGACACTTTGCCTGAAATATTCTGCTTTTGTCCCATTGTTTCCTGTCCTCCTGTGTTGAGGTCTAACCACAGAACAAGGCACCACTGACCCACACTGCCGTTGTGTATATCCATCTGGAATATGTCAAACGTTGGCAGCCTGCCCCTATGTGAAACCCTGAGAGGGGAAGGAGGTAACCAGTACATGTTTTTACAACAAATAAATTCACCTGTATGCTATGATCCTATCAGATTTTACATCCTAAAAAGAGACAGACTAAGGTCACCATGTAAGTAGGGAACTTCCAAGAAAGCTTTAAGTAGTAGAAGAAAAGCGTCAGAAGATATCAGAAGCTGAGAAGATAATGTACTCCTCTTCAAGTGAGTTACAGAAGATGTTTTCTCTCAATTTAAACATAGAACAAATCTCCTGCCTACTTCTGGGAAAATAATAGTAATAACATTAATTATGAGGGATTTTTCACGTTTAAAGCAATTATGAAGAATTTTATTCCCATTGCTTGAAAATAGCTAGCCTAATAAAAAAAAATGGGATGACTGAAGGTTTTGCAGAGCTACTTGCTAAAATTAAAAAATTAACCCAAATAATGCATGTCTTCTATAAGCCTTCTGCTTTCCTTGAAGTTATATGTTTTGCACATGCTTGAAAGTTATCATATTGCAGTGCTTTAAATGCTAACATTTTATTTATGCTTCCATACTGTCTTTGCTTCAAAAATAAAACATAGTATTTTGGACAAAAAAAAAAAAACACTGATCAGTTTTAATATGAACAAACATTAAAATCTATTGGATTGCTTTCTAGAAAAGTACTTGTGTGCTTATAAAATTAATTCCATGGTTAAGAGATGCTCTGAGGTATATTTGCTCTTAGATTAAGAGTACTGGCTGCACTGATTAAGATTACTGGCTGCACTTTTTCTGAATCTAAATGAACACTAGACTTAAGATGATTGTCTTCCTATTACAGTCATTGTAAGGCATGTTCTCAGTTCTATAAATTAATACCGCTTTATGATGACTTAAAATGCTAAGGGACATTTTCCTGTTTATGCAATAGGATGGTGTCAAACATGTGCCTGCATGGGTTCATTCTTAGAATCGGAAGTCCGGAGAATAAAACCCATACCAGTTACCAATGTAAATTATATGGAATAACATTCCTCCAGTCCATTTCATATGGGAAATGACAGTTTCATTGCTTTAGTAGCAAGTAAGCTCAGGATTTTGAGACAGTTCTAGATTTTTTTTTGGTTCCTTGAGTTGCATCAATCGTTTCTTACTGCTGCTGCTATTCCCTTTCCTTGCCAGGATTTATCAGAACCTGAAAACTCAGAGGTATCTAAGCAAGGAAAGAGATGCCTAAAATGCAGTAAGTATATATACACACATAGATTTAACATACAGGACCTGAAAAATGGGATTCTGTCCTTGCAGGTTACCAGAACCACATAAGGAAATTCTCTTACCACAATTTAAAAATCATGCTGGCAATGCCCCTAAGTGTGACATTCTGTCCTTTTACCCCAGATACTGGCTTCCTTCAGTCCCACACAGTACAGAATAACCTTAGGGAGGGATACATGTCCCTGGTTGTTCCATTGGTTGGGAGAACGGGGAAAAGCATGAGAACATCAGAAGAAAGCAGGACTCTATGAGCTGACCACACTTCACAGGTGCTCTCTATCTCAGGGAACTTTTCAGGAAAAAGGTTTTTAGCATTTTTTTATCCAGTTACATTGTTAAAGAGACTGAGATAAAGTTCTCATATTTTATTCTAGTGCCTGTTTTTAGGAAAGTTAGAAATAAAACTCTTGAGTTGGTGATAAAACACTCTGAGATTCATGGTGGGCTTTGTGCCTTTAAATATCTTTTCCTTTTTTAAAATTTTTATTAAAACAAAAAAAAAGTATTACCAAGTGTCATTAAAATAGTAAAGACATTGAAGGTATGACAATCTGAAACAGTGGAGGTTTTGCTCAACCGAGCAAGTGATGTATTGCACTAAGGTACTGACTATTGTTCTGTTTCTATGAAGGAGAAAGAAATTTCTGAGCCCCCAAGGTTCAGACTTCTTTGATCTTCTTTCTTGGTTCAATGTCCCTCCTAGGTTTCACCTACAGTCTAATGCATGGGTTCATTATCTTGAGTTACATTTGTTATCCAAATGGCACCATTCTTCCCTGCAACTATTGACTGATGTTTAAAATCTGTAGCTAAATAGGAACCTGGCAGATGACTGTATTTCCAGCAAAGCTTCTATGTAATTTTCTGTTGCTCAGCCCCCACAAAATCATGTCAGTTGTAGACACTATGAACATGGAACTGTTACACTAAAACTGCAGAGACACATGGTGAAACTAATAGCAGACAGTTTTAAAAAAGATAAAAGAAAGCACTTTTTTTGAAGCAGTGGATGGAAATTTCTGGGATCTGTTGCCACAGGAAGTTGTAGAGACAAGCAGAATTCAGTATTTTGTCAAGTTTGTGGATAGCAGGTCACTAAAAGGACTAGTAAGGAATCCTTAATTCAATGAGTGTGTACTACAGGTAGTGGCTAATTTCATGTGTTACTCCAAAACTAGTTGGCACTGCTAAATAGACAAAATGTGGAGAAGGCAGAGCCAGGACTCCCAAGGATGCCCACTGCCTGCAGAAGTTCAGCTTTGGATGCTGGGGTGGTTTGGGGTTGGTTTTTTTCAGAACATTCTAACATTTCAGTTCACTGTATTTGTTCAAATCACAGCTTGCCACTTCTTTCGACTCTGCATTTGAGTCAAGAAGCCCTTCCAGTTCTTCTTCACATAACCTTGCTGGACTTCAGCAGCGGGAGCACAGAGAGATAAAGCAGAGAGCATCTCCCCTTTCTGTTCCAACATATGTTACCTGAGCAGCCTCTGGCAGCAGGGAGAAGTAATTGCACCAGAAATCATCCACAGCCTCTGCAGAGCCAGGTTGGGGTTGTGGTGCTTGGTCCATTTGTTTCCAAGGAAGAGCCAGCATGTTTCTGGCTAGAGTAAAGTTGGCGAAGAGCTCAGATGGGGAGTGCTGGACACTACAGAAAAATCCTCAGACACCATAAACACCGCCATTGCCCTTTGCCTGGGGAGTGAGGGTACCTCCAAGCAGTGCTGCCAAAGCAGCCAGTAAACATTAAGACTATGTTTGGTTGGCCAAGGAGGAGCAGCAAAGGCTCCTCTGCAGCTTGCAGAGGTCCCTGAAGATTTTGCTGCTGTGTGGAAGCTTTGGCATACACATTCCTGTCTAGGTAAAGGAGGGATCTATTGGTTTTGTTTTCTCAGTTTCATTCCAAAAGTGATATTATTTTTCTCTAGGTCAGACTATTCTATTCCTATTCTATTTCAAATTCCTATTTGCTGGGTGCCATGTCAAAGCTGTCAGGCAGGTCAGAGAAGAAGCTTCATAAATAGCACCCATAGTACAATTTTATGTTTGTGAAGATATTTGTTCTTTTTCACCATTGTCATTCTCATAACTGCAAAGCCAGTCTGAAAGTGAACAGACCAAATGATATCACTAATTTCAGATGAATTTGATTTTTATAATTTGTATGGCTTTGCACCTTATTGTTTGGCAGTTAGTGGGAATAGAGTGGCTTTGCCCTGATTCTGAAAGCTGATTGTCTCCTTCCCTCTTTAAATTAAACAAAACTGATTGTGTTGTCTTGGATAACCCAGCTATGTGGTCTAGTCTTCCTCAGAGGCTCTTCTTCTTTAAGTGTTCATGCCTATTTTTTGTACATGCTTTTGCACAAGTGGCCAAATCCTAGTTCTTCATCACAAGTATGATGCACTGAGTGAAATCCATGATTTTAGGGCTGGGATCTTCTGCATCAGTAACAAAGTTACGGAGGGAAATACGAGCATCTGAAGAACAATGAACAGAAGCTGCTCCTCTCTCATGCAGTCCTCTGCACCCACCTGTAGGAATGGATGTTTGGGAAGTGTTTAAAGTATAATTTTCTTCAGCAGAGCATCCATGGAAAGAGATCACATGCAGATCTTTTTCCTTTGAATGTGACATCTGTACCTGCTCAGAACAGATGTACCATTTGCAGCAAGATTTTATCCTTGTTTCCAAGCAGGGCCAGCACAACCAAGAGAGCAGCACTTGGAGATGTCTCCTCCAGAGGCAGCAGCCCAAGTGACTTACAGAGATCTTGTTGGCTGCACCTCAGCTGACCCCCAGCTGCTCATTGGTCTGCAGATGCGCTCCTGAGGGCATAGCACCCCAGTGCATGAGAGCTGGTGAGCCTGAGCTTGGTAACATGGAGACCACGGCCTTGCATGATGTTCTGGAAGGATGGTGACCTGATTTTTCACTGGGACTGACTGACAGGACCCACAACACTGTGTCCATAGCCAACACAGAGGTGTGCAGGATGGAGAAAGGTGTCTTAGTGGTTCTTGCTGCAATGTTTGCACTCAGGCTTTGGTCTCCTTCACTCTGGAAGAGGTTTTACTGACCCTGTGACACATGGCTTGGTGTGCAGCACGCCTTCTGGAGAGGAAGGATGGGGAGACAGAGGGAAGCTTTGAGGCCATACAGTGTGCTGCTTGGAGCAGCTCTGGCAGCCTGCACTTTCTTTTAACAATATGAATTAGTAGTTGTTATTAGCATAAAATCACCAGTTAAAACACTCTCAGCTCATTTTTTAACAGTGGAGCTAATTGCCCTTAAGTGCCTGAGCTTCAGCAAAACGAAACGGCACCTTTCTGCAGAAACCCCCAGTGTTTCCCTGGTACATCCATAACGACCTTTAAAATAAGCCATTACAATCCTGACATGGTACCAGCCTGACACCTTGGGCTGGGATTTAATTTTGAGTTATGGCAGCGTTAGGAAAACATATGATGTGGCCGTTTGTTTGCAGAAAGAAGGGGGAAAAAATCATAAAACCCTCTTTTTTTATGAGCTGTCGCTTGATTCGTTCCTGGAGCCCCAAGTAGCAAGCGTCTAAATCAATGCACACAGCTGTTCTTGCTTCTTGGAGCCCAGCAGGTGTACTACCCAATGCGCCTGCCATCTCCCCCCACTCACATAACAAATAATAATGTCTTACACACACCAGCCATCCATCACAGTTATGGCCGGCCCCGGTGAGGCCGCTGTTCTCAGGGTAGCTTGGAGACTTTTTTTTTTTCTTTTTTTCTTTTTTTTTCTCTCCTTTTTCCCCTCCCCATGCCTTTTTACTGTAGAAATACCCTGCCCGTGGATTATTAGTCACACTTTCTGGAGTCCTTTAATTGAATAACCTTTGGCTCTTGTGGCAAAGGGAAAGAAAAAAAAATTCAAAAAACCCACCCAAACCCCACACACCACAGTGTTTATTTGTGTTAAAAAACAATAGGCATATTGTGACTGGCGAAATCAATTAGTCTTCCTCTGCAGTAAGGGCCCACATCTGGTGTGATTTAAGTTAATGTAAGGGAAGGACAACAGAGGCCCGAAGACCCTGAGTTCTCATTTCAACAGGTGACAGAGAAGGCATAAAAGGCTAATATATACTACAAGTGCGGAGGCAAGGCTATAAATACTGGAAGGTTTACTTAGGAGGTAAAACAAAGCTAACCAATAATGCAAAAATAAATACCTTCCTGAGACAGGCTGTCACCTGGCGTGAGTGGAGGCAGGAGAAGGGGGACGGGGACAGCTTGGGAGGCACAGGCCGCAGGGCAGCATGAAGGAGCTGGGTTCACTGTTTGGCTTTGGGTACCTTCCTTCCACAGAGAAGGGGTAAACGGGCAGTTTGTTCAGCTCCTTCCCAACTTCCCTGGGAAGCTGGGATCTAAAGATTATTGCAAGAGCCCCCTGGTCTTGTCTGTGTACAAACTATTTGACCTGGGGGCCGCATCAGATGGGAACCTGGGTAATTCCTGCCACGCATCTCAATTCAATCAATCGCCTGTCCTGTTTCAGTTGCCTGGCTCATTCTTCCTCACTTGTGCTACTATGATGCAGTACTTCTCTAGAATACCCTGTGTGTGCTTCACTGACAGGTACAGATCAGGTGAGGCAGATTTTTTTTTAGCAAAGTGATTTTGCAGAGTTTGGATAGGATCTCTGAGCCATTGAACTCACAAAGCCTGGTTTCCAATGGATTTGTACCCTGTGGCCTTGAAACCCTTTCTTATCCTGCTGCTGCAAGAAGCCAGCTCCCTGCCTCTGCCTTGGCAGTACCTCCTGGCTTCTCCTAGACCTCATATTCCATCCATGTGACCTCAATATTGCCAGCTCCTTCCTATGCCTTTCCATTACTGTGGCCCTTTCTCAGCTGTCAATTTAAAAAAAAAATTATAAGGATCTTACCTCAGAGCCTTCAACTCTCCCTTGGATTTGGTTGTAATTGTCCTGTAAGTTCAGCAGGTCTTAGGCATAGACCGACATGCTCAAGAGGTTGAATACCACAATTACAATGACTTTTTACTTTGTGAAGCAGACTGAAGGGTGTTCTGTGAACATAGTTTGTGCAACTGTGTTTCCAGTATATCTGAAAATATACCGTGACCACCACGCATTTCTGGGTACACATTTCTGCAAAGTTCATTTGAGGCCAGAACATTCAGCCTGATGGTTTGGCCACTTCTTGCCAGTGCAGTTCTGTAATGCTTGAGCCATTTGCTGGTGGCTCTGTCTATGCATCCTGAACTTCTGTGGCCAGCCACCCCAATAATCCTGGCACAGTTGGAAACCAAAACCCTTTGAACTGGGGACAGTCCTGTACAGACACCAGGGTAGGTGTGCATGAGGAGGCCCACTGGAGGAGTCTCGCACACCTTGTGTTTGCCTGACAATGGAATAAGTCAGAGTGCTTCTGGAGTCATCCCTGATGCGGAGCATCTCCCACTTCTTTCCATCACTACTGCATTTGCAGAACGTGCAACAGCACAATAGGTTGACTGTACTGGATGTATGAGAGGAAGGAGATTTGCTTTCAACAAAAAGATGCTGTTGCTATAATTGCTGAGCTTTTGATACCGCCTTACTAACAGCCACCAAGGAGGGGGAAATATGTATATTGTATGGTCTGTGAGTATAAACCCTACTGGGAAAACACATCTTTTTTCTGAATCACTGTTGTTTTGCAGTGGGATTCCCAGGGAATATGTTTTGGTTCACTGCCTCCAGTGACTTGTCCAAGTGGAAAATTTGATGATTTAATTTTAATCTCCTCACGCCAGTGATAAAATCATCCTGCAGCCCCAGTTTCCGTTGCGATCCTTACAGAGACTATAAACAGGTACTGGGACTTGAAATAATATCATGATGATAATAAAGGATTTTGGTTGTATGTTTGGGTTTTTTAAATCAGTTTCCAACAGCTGGTTGCCAGTTGCCCTCTGACACAGACACATAAAAGGGAAGTAGTGAGTCCTGTACCAGCAGGGATCACTGGAAGAAATGCAGCCCTCATAAATCAAGCCAGCGCTGCTACATAGCTTTAGTACAATGAAGTGCACATGTGCAAGGGCGACTGAAGAGGGACCCCACTCACTGGCTGGGAGCAAACAGACCTAACTCTCACAAAAGGGTTATTTCTGCCACCACGTCAAGCGGTGGGGAGGAACTGAGGCATACCTCTTCTGAGATCCATAAAGAGAATTAAGCAAGGCTTTGGATAGGGCAAGACTGCACATAACAATACCTGAAGAACAGATTCTCAGGTGTTTGCCAGTGTTTTGCCAGTTAACAAGCCCACAGCAGTGGAGTTCCTAGTCTTCCCATAGAAAATCAGATTACTGCTTGACACACCTTCACAGCAGGATGGAAAAAAATCCTACATTTGCATCAATATATCCCCTTGCTTTCATACATACCCACCTAAGTCATCTTTAGCAATGCTGCTATCTCCCTATAATCTTTGAAGGCTTGGAGGGATTACTGGTGTCATCTCATCACTGCAGCAGATTCAAGCCAGACATCATTCTTCCTTTACTTTTCCTTCAGTTGATTCATCACCTTCAACACCAGAGTGTCAGCCTTGCACGTAGCACTGGCCACACAATTCCAACACTAATTTCGGCACTGAGCTACACTTAAATAGACTAGAGGTGCCTATCCTTTTTTGAACAAAGAAATCACAGACATTATTCCAGGAGCAGGGAATCATGCAGAGCTGGACTGGGCAGGTCCCATAGGTATGACATTTCCTATAGTTTCCTACCATTCAGTTGTCCAGCTTATGCATCCCTTTCCTGCTCGTTGCCTGTTCCCTGCATTTAAAGAGCTCTTGGCAAAGGTGCAGGCTGGGAACAGACTTCTGTCACAAGATGAAACAATGTAGTTTTTTCCCAGGCGAGGTTTTCCCCAAGGGCCACTGGGTTCTCTCACATCAGCCTTGATGAGAGAGAAATCTTTGTCACAAGGTTCAAGGTGCCCACTACATGATGGAGGGGTCATACCAGCCACCTAGATCAGGCAGCTACCACTGGTTTACCTCATATTCAGGAGAGCGGACCATTGGAGGCAGTCCTTGAGACAACTGAGTTGTTTATCTGCTCCATGGATCCACAATTTTGTCACATACTTTTTAAAGAAGTCCAGGAGTAACTTAAAAATTTAAGCAGTTGTGAGTCTTCTGCATCCTATCCTCATTCTGAAGATTAAATATTTCTTGTTCCCTCTAGCTTAAGTTCAAATTACAGTCACTGGATTTTGTTTCATTTGCTAGGTTAATTAATATCACACATCTTCTCCCAGATATATGCTGTTTGAAGCCCGTAGGTGATTAATTCCTCCCTGTGAGGGAGAGGGAGGGAGTTTAACAGGGCAGCTTTAAAATGTATAGATCTGTTATACAATAAACTCTTGAGTGGTCCATTGAATGCAATTAACAGGGATGATAAAATGGAGTTTATCAGTACATGGTTGTGCAGACCTCAATTTGGAACATCCATTTATGGTTTCACATGGCCAGCAGTTGCATATCAATAGCATTTCAAAACATGTGTATAATATTATTTTCATCACAAAATGTATTTCACCTAATATTGTTGCAGGTTGACATACCCACTGCTCCCCCACAGCCACTTGCTGTTTCCCCCATCCCAGTGGGATGGGGGAAAGAATAGGAAGAGCAAAAATGAGAAAATTGGTGAGCTGATATTTAAAAATAATAATAAAAATGGGCAGTTTGATAGGTGAAAGAAAGAGGAAACAAAACAAATTATGTAAAGGCAGTTACTCATCACCTTCCACAAGCAGACCAATACCCAGCCAGTGTCCAAGCAACAGCCTCTTCAGTACATAACAGCCACCCTACAACTTCTTCACCTATCCCCGTTTTTATTGCCAAGCATGATGTTATATAGTATGGAATAACCCTTTCACCAGCTTGGGTCAGCTGTCCCAGCTGTGTCCCCTCCCAACCTCACGCCCATATGCAGCCTACTCACCAGGAAGTATGTGTGTCTGTGTGTCTGTATGTCTGTGTGTGTCTGTGAGTTGTTTGTGTGTCTGTCGGTGTCTGTCTTTGAGGTCCTCCAGCGTGTCCAGAGAAGGGTGACAAGGCTGGAGGGCAAATCCTATGAGGAGCAGCTGAGGGAGCTGGGGATGTTTAGTCTGGAAAAGAGGAGGCTGAGGGGAGACCTTATCACCACCTACAACTACCTGATGGGAGGTTGTAGAGAGGTGGGAGAGATGGTCTCTTCAGCCAGGTGACAGGAGATAGGACAAGGGGAAATGGCACAAAGCTGTGCCAGGGCAGGGTCAGATTAAATGTTAGGAAAAAAATCTTTCACTGAAAGAGTTGTCAGGGCCTGGAACAGGCTGCCCAGGGAGGGGGTTGAGTCACCATCCCTGGATGTGTTTAAAAAAGAGTAGATGAGGTACTTAGGGATATGGTTTAGCTTAGGACAGTAACAGTTGGACTCGATGATCTTAAAGGTCTTTTCCAACCTAATGATTCTGTGATTCTGTGTGTGTCTGTGTGTAGTGAGATGCAGAGAGAGCCTTGACAATGTACAAGCACTGGTCCATAATAGCCAAAGTATTAATGTCTTACCAACATTTCTTTAGCCACAAATCCAAAACACAGCACCATACCAGCTGTCATGAAGAAAGTTAACTCCATCCCACCCAGTTCAAAATGAAGTTCCATTTTCAAAACACAGATATTAGTCATATCTGTGCTCGAAGCATGAAGAAGACTAGTGATGAAATGGCACAGGCTGGAAATAATGAGAATGAAAATGAATCACTGGCAAGTCTAGGTTACATGGCAAGTTGGGACCATTCTTTTTAAATTAACATGCATTCAAATTCAGTGTAATAGGCAGAAGAATAAGCCATGCTTTTGAAAAAGAGATTGTATCCTGGCATGCTGGATAGGTTTAAAAGTCTTAGTAAAGAAGTATTCAGCATCTCTCCACCTGGTACAGATGGCAGAAAGAGCTAATGCAGTCATTAGTAGTAGTGAAAATGCAGAGTTTAGCTCTGTATAGATCACAGGTGAAAAAGTGATGGGGATAATTCATTCAATTCCTGATCCCCTATTTTAAAATATTTTCAAAATTAACAAGAGACCAGCAAAGAGCCATAACAATTGTTCTGGTACTATAGAAACTACATATATTGAAAAACTTGTTGTAAATGTGGAGAATCTTTGAGGCTTTGCCCTTTTCTCTTGAATAGACTGTTGAGTATTGCCCTGTGGAAATACTTCCATGGAAAGCAAACACTAAATTCTTAATTAGTACTGATGACAGAAGGCTAAAGCCAGACAAATCCAAAATGAAAATAGGGATATATTTGGTAATAAAGCTAGTCATTACAAATTGCCAGGAACTATGTTGGGAGTCTCTATCTCTTCCTGTCTTTAGACATTCATATTCATGAACAACCCATCGGTTGAACTTCAAGGTCTTTCAACCACAAGGATTGATTAGATGTCTGAACACTCCTTTACCCTCCCAGATTGTGAATTGAGTCAGCTCTTTATTTTGGCTGAACTGCCTTGATTATGTCTTTTACAGTAAGCCATTCTGTTCCAAGATATTGGAATATCTTAAATAGGAATTACTGTTGCTACTCCTTTCTTGAGTTTTGTTACGTTAAGGAAGTCAGACAGATTCATTATATCAGTGCAGACACCACATGAATGCTTAGGTTTCCAGTGGTCTTTTGAAGCAGGGGCACCAGAAGCTGCACACTCACCTATGTAACACAATGGTATATGGATCTTCATAAAGCCCTGCAGACGGTTTCTTTTTGTTCACTAAATTCTTCCTGGAGATATATTAGCTACTGATTTAACTTTCTCATTAGCTTTTATTTTCCATCCTATTATGAAGGCTTTTGGACTTGTCTTCTCACCTCAATGTCACTGAAAATCTTTCTGAACAAAATCGATGCCCTTAAAAATCACTGTTGTTGTTATACATTGTGAAGCGCTCAGAAAACATGAACTCGGTGGCCTGTACATTTTATCTTCATAACTTGCAGCTCCCAAATGTTTCCGCTTACCTATTTTGTGCTCAAGCACATTCATGTATTTATTTTTCAAAAAAAATTACAGACTGTACATTACTATAGATTTCGTTTGCCATGTCTGTATTGTCTCCTTTTCCTGATGAGATGAACTGTGAGTAATTGCTTTGTGCAAGCATGTGAAGAGGAGTTTAAATAGGTGTTAAGTACTTTCAAACAAAAGCTGTAGGTGTGTGTGCCCTGGGTTAAACATTTAAAGAAACGAAAAAGTTGGCTTACTACTAGATGATGGAAAATGACTAGGAAGGTTGGACAGACTTTGGGAATGAATTGGAGGAGGAGGGTTTGCTGGCACTTCTGCAGATGCTTTTTATTTCCAGTTCAGCCAGCTGTAACATATAAACTGCAGAAATACATTTCATAGTGTTTCACAAAAATGTGTGTTGATTCATTTGTCTTAGAGCAATACTTGTGAACAAATAAGGAATAGTTCTATAAATTACTTTAAATAAAAAATGAAATAAAAGAGAGAACAAATAGATTTAAATTCCTCTTGTCCAGTTAATAAAACAAAAAGTCACTGAAGTCAAATTTGAAAAACAATTCTCTCCTCATAAACATAGTTAGCAAAATACATCAACAGGCTATCTTTGGACTCTTTATCTTTTGTCTAGCCATGAAGTAGTATTACTTTAAAAGTCAATTCCAGGTAAAGGAATGAGCGGTGTTCTACTCCTTTGATTTGTCAGTGTGCATGACACAGATGAATGTAAAACTCTGCCTACCTCAAGAGCAATCTCAGTCTTCTCACAGGACAGTATGAGGGTCCAAAACCTGATGGGAGCCTGCATGAGAGTGTAGAACAATTAGAAGCAAATTTTTTTGTAAGTTTAATTTTGGAATAACTTGAATCAGAGACATCCTTTTACAATGACTACTTCCCAGAAGATGCTGGCAACTGTGGTTTGGGAGCTTCCAAGGTAAAACTGTCTATGTTAGGAGTGCTGAGCTCTTGGTATGGACGATCACGCTGTAACCCCATGTTCAGTGCAGATGGCAGGGTCAGAGATTGTAGGTTTTTATTAAATTCGTTTTATTCCATGTCTCCTCCATCAAGGGAGAGATATGCAGCAGTGAGTGTAGAACACTGGGAATGTGTCCTCCTTCTGTCACCGTGTCAGCTCTGCAGAGCCATCAGGTGTGGTTCTGAGCAGGTCGCTCACCTTCTTTTGTTGCTGGTGGCAGCACACCCGACTGTCTATTCTCTACTCCATAAAGGCCCAAAACTGCTTCCGCGGTGTTTCAGCAGTGATGCACGAAGCGCAAGCCACTCCAAGTGGTTTGCAGACATGAATCAACTGACTGTGATTTGTAGGGCTTAGAATGGAATATGATCATAAGAAGTGCCTCCGTTTACTTACCTATAAATTACCTACAGTTATCCCCTGCCTTTCTGCATCAGAGTGACAGTGTGCAGTTAGTTGATTCAGGGGGGTAAAGAACTTTAAGACTGTCTGATGAAAGATGTCACAGAAGTAAGTGTCGGCAAGCAGAAGTGGCGTTTTGGCAGGACATTTTGGCGATGTGCGTTTCACGCCGTGGGGATGGTGTAAATGAGGTATTTGCTCCGTATTCTTGGACTCCCTCCGTGTGTGGTGCAGGGAAAAGCAGTCGCCCTCCGTGAAAGCAGGTTTTATGTTGTGTGACATAAACGCTAGAGACCACTCTATGTGCTGGGACATATGATACAGCTGACTTGTGGGCAAAATAATATAACCCACACCTCTCTGCCACGTTGGGATAAATCCCAGAGTGCACCTCTCAGAACAAGCGTATCCTGTCGTGAAATGTCAAGCAATCAACATCGATAAATAATGAGTTGAAAACAGCAAGGTGGCGTAAAACTGCGCAGTTGCACTTGGGAAGGTAGGGAGGCTGATTAAGTGTTATTTCCTGATCTGTAAATCATCAATTCCAAACCTCTTTGTGTGTTGTCTATAAAATATTGGCTGTGGGCCTTTTGTTATAAAAAGGTAACTAATTTTTATAGCAGACCCATAAATAGTAATTAACGTACCACAAACTGAACAACATCCTGCTGTAAAAAAAAAAGGGGGGGGGGAACGCTGTACCTATTTTTTAAGAGACCTGCATTTGTTCCTGGGTAGAGATGAATGCTTCTTTGCCCTGTTTGTGTGGGTAGGTGTTCATGCAGTTGCTGTGTCGGAAAGCCTTGCTTTTGTCCTTTCCTTAGGAACAGCCATGGCTTGGCCTGGGAAGGACTAGTGATCTGAACTCTCTTTTTGGTGCCTCCTATATCAGAGGAAGTAGAAAGGAATGATGAACTAGACAATTACTGAATAAAGGATTTTTCTTTCCAGCCTCTATCACTTAATGTTTGGCTTATGCCCTGAAACATGAGAAGAACTTAGATCTTGTCTCAAAGCATTTTTTCCAAGTCTATCTAATAAAACTGTATATGCTCTCATTATCCATATAAATCCCTAATCCCTTTCTGAACAGCAACAAAATGTTGACCTCAGTGATAAAGTGAATCCCCCAGGTTCGACATTTACGCTTTTGTTGTAGTTTTGCATGGCTGGGTGTTGGTGGAGGAGGGGAGCCTGCAGGAGTGGCTTCTGCAAGAAGCAGCTAGAAGCTTTCCCTAGGCCTGAGAGAGCAAACACCAGCCAGCTCAAGGCTGGATCCGCCACTGACCAAGGCCGAGCCCATCAGCGATGGTCAGAGTGCCTCTGGGAATCACATTTAAGAGAAAAAAAATTGCAAGCGGCTGTTTCTTGCCACCAGAGAAGGGAGTGAGAAGATGTAAGGAACTGTGAAGGCACCAAGGCCAGCGAAGGGCAAGGAGGAGGCACCCCAGGTGCAGGAAAGAAAGATATCCCTGCAGCCTGTGGAAAAGCCGATACCCTACCTGCAATCTATGGAGGGGCTCCATGCTGGAGCAGGTGGAGACATACAGAAGATTCTGTGACTCACATTGGAGCAAGCCTCTGCCAGTACTTGCAAGCCCATGGAGAGAGACAGAAACTCAGAAATGAGCAAGAGAGAGAGAGATCCATGCCAGAGCAAGTTTGCTGGGGGTGGGGCTTGTAACTCTGGAGGACCATGCTGGAACAGTCTGGCCTTGAGAGACTGAGAGACATTCTATGGCTGCACCCCATAGCAGTGACCCACACCGGGGCAGTTGGTGAGAAGCTGAAGCCCTGTGGGAAAGGACTCACGTTGGAGAATTTTATGAAGAACTGTCTCCTGTGGATGGGACCCCATGGTGCCGCAGGGGAAGGGTGTGAGGAATGCTCCCACCCCACCTCCCGCTAAGAAGGAATTTCTGAATTCAATGCATCTGTTCAGTAATTCCAGCACTAGAAGTGCCCTGTGCATTCAGGGATATTACAAGCTTGGACTCTGGTACATCTCTGTATCTGTTGTATTTTACCCACTGGAAAAAAATACATAAAAGAGATTAAAACATTATTAAGTGATTGTTGTGTTCTTTGGTTGTATCCCTGTGTATAAGGAAGGCTCAGGAAAGGTAGAGCTGTGTACATCATTTCTACTCCACATCTGTGATGGCCTCAGTGCAGCCAGCTCTCTGTCCAGTGCCCAACAACTCCTCTGTGTTATTTGTAGTCTTCCTTGTTCTCACAGCAGGTCCCAGTCCCTTCATTTGGACTACAGTCAGCAGTGTTTAACTCCTGCTCTGCCCTGTCTTCTGATGTCCATGCACAGGCACGCTGTCATTCACGCTCCACGCACGCTGACACAACATTTCCTCTATAAATCTTTACACCTAGGTTAGCAAGCAGCTAGTGGCATAGGAGGAGCAAACCAATAAATCAAAAAAGCTTGTGCTGAGGCCACTACATCAAGACTGCACATATTTCAGGGGATTGGCTTTGTACTAGAGTTAGTGCAGCCTGACCCATTGTGTGTCCCTGCTACTCATGTGGCTTGAAGCTGTTGGAGGGGAAGCCATCCTTTGCTTTCTGGGCTGTAGGCCCTTCAGTGGGCTGTGCCTGGGAGCACCACACTGCCTTTTTGGTAGTCTTATGCAGAAGATAATAACAACTCATTGTTGTTCATACCACCGCTACCCACAGGACCTCAGGCAGGGGTGCAAGCCACACTTCTGCTCCTGGTTGTGTTGCTGTCAGGCGGTTCCTGTCTTATTTCCATTCCTGTGTCTTTCCGAGAGACACTCAGGGGTTTACTCCAGCACCTACCTGAATGTGCCTGTGCAGCAGGAGGAAGCCAGGGAGAATGACTTTCTGGGATTCTTCACTGATGCAACTGCTTCACCTGGATTGACTGAACATTCTGGTGCCTAGAGAAGGGTTCTCATGGGAGGGGGAAACACTTTTCTTAGGGCATGGGTAGGCAGCAGCAGATGAAAAACTCTCAGATATGGTGAGTGAATATGGCAGAACACATGAAAAAAAGCAGTAATAGAAGAAACAAGCAAGGCAGGGAAAACAGCAAGAGAAAGTAAGTCAGGTAGATAAGAGGAAGGACACTGAGGAATCAGAAAAGGCAAGGTCATGATGGTCCTATGAAGAGAAGTACTTGACACTTCTGTCCCTCTCCATGCCCCTTGTATTCACTCTTACTTACACAAACATTGTCTTCACCATTGATGGGGCTCAGTCACACCTTCATTGGGTAGGCTTATGTTATGCACACTCAGAGAATGAGCACAATGTGGTCTGGTTCCACTCTGGCAGGGATGCTTCAGCTGCTCAGGAGCTTTGAGTTGAGATATTTAACATTTTCCTGCTGTTGTAGCTGGTGTTTACAGCTCCACAAGGCAAAGGCAAAACAGATTGGGCTTTTGAGTGTTTTTTATTAATATGTAGAATCTCTTTATGGAAGAAGTTACATATTGGTACAGGATTTCAAATTTTGCCAAACTTTTTGTAGGACTCAAACTGTGATAACTCAAATCAGTCATCTTTAAATCCATAGTTTAAAGCATGAAACTGAAAAATTTCCCCCAAAAATATGGCGATAAAGGCATGTAGTGATTTCACAAGAAATATTAATGACTTAAAATAGTTTCCTGTCTCCTAAAGCATGGGATCACTCCGCAACCACGGAATTGCTATTGAAGTAAACAGGCAGCAGAAAAATGCAGCAGCAGCCAAATCCTCATAGGCAGAAAAATCTTTGGCCACTAAGGCCGAGAGTCCCAAAGAGCTTTTTACTTCTCTACTATTGATTGCAGTGGGAGTGGGAGTCAGATTCCTGAGTACCTATCAAGAACTTAGCCCAAGTGACAAGATAATGCCTCTTTGCAACTCTCCAGCCTGATTTATCCCACTACTGACAGAATTCTGTGAACAGGGTCTGGTTAAGAAATATGAACTTGTTAAACCTTGCTGAAAGCTTTGGAGAAAGGCTGCAATCTCCAGCGAGCAAAGTGCGTATCTCCTGGAGCAGGCTGCATGCTGGGGCCATTCATCACGAGCCACGGGGAGGGGTCTGGCAGGGAACAATTGATATGGTCTTGCCATTGAAGAGACAGTTTCCCTTTACAACATATGGAAGACAGATTACACTGGCCCGCCCTAGCGTGAGTGGAGCTCAGATGGGAAGAATACATGGGCAAGAGAGTGACATCTAGGAATCAGTATTATCTGACACCCGTTTTCTGGTTTCAATATGTAGACCTGTGCCTTGTTGCCCTTGGAATCACCATCCTCTGCTTGAATTTCAATTCTCCCTGCAGACACACTTCCCCGACCCCATGTCCTAAACCCCAGAGACTTTCATCTTGCATACCTGCTGGCAGAAACTAATGCAAGAGACTGGCCCTCCACACCACACCTCCACCTTTCTGTCCTTCCCTAGCAGGCTTTCCAGGCTTTGAAAGTGACAAATTTGGATATGAAAAGTGTGGCAAGATGTCACAGGGATGTGGTTGGGTACCCAACAGTGGGGACGGTGGGAAAAGGCATTCTTTGCCTTTATTTTCTGTTTTCCCAACTCCTATGAACCATCTAGAACCAACTATAACAAGGCACTGACAGTCTGTTCTTTCATGAGGAACACAGATGATGTAACCACGGCAACTAAGGGGTAATAAGGAGAATCTAAGTTAAACATGGATCCACCCTTGGACAAGCAAAGCGACTTAGAAAGCAATGTTGCAAAACAAATGTGAAAATTGCAATGAGAAAATGGAGAAAGAAAGAAAGAAAACTAAAAGAAAAAAATCAACCCATGTCAATAAGTTCCTTAAGGAAAAGACAAAATGTTCAGTAAATGCCTCTTAAGAACACAGACTTTCTTGGGGTAAATTTATCAGGTTTTGCAAAAGAGAAACAGTTGGACTGATAAAGGCTGTATGAAAGAAAAAAAATGTTACAGTGAAAGTATGTGTCAGAGCAAAATAAGCATGGGGATAAGCCAAGCAGATAAATGTTTCCTAGGATTTCTGCTCAAAAAAGTGTTGCCAATTTGCAGTGTTACCTGTGGGATAGTGTCTTGGCCTGCAGCCCATCCTGTGTGATGTTCAGATGAAAGGCCCATGTCCCCTTTCAGACTAAGGGTGAACAGGGATCCCCCAGGAGTGGGATCACAAGCAAAGGGAGCTGTGAGTCCCCAGAAAGGTTCATTCAAGTGGGGATAAGTCAGGGTTAGAAGAGCAGGAGTGGGAGACTTGCCTTTTAATACTGCAGGGAAGAAGACAGGGAAGAAAGAGTTGAGGGAAATTTCTTAGAGAAGTCAGTGAGGAAGATAACATTCCTCTTAACGTAGGATAATTCCTTCTTTGGTGAAAGAACAAACTGGTTATGTACAGTCCAGATGTTTCACAGTGGTTACATGTCAAAATTAAGAGCTGAGTAGAATAGTAAGCTTGAGATGCAGAAGATACCACAAATTAACATACCTGCAAAGCACCAGGTGCATTAAAGCCTCAGAAAACTGAAGTAAATTAACAGATCTGCTTGCAGGGAGAGGAGTAATTCGGCTCAGAGATACAGTAAGAATTAAAAACAAACCAAAATAAAACACACACCCCACCCAGCAAAAAAAAATTGTAAAGAAAAGTTTTCTTTGTTCATCTTTTTGGTATCCTGACATTGCACAGGATCATCCTTCCTCTCCACTGCCGGTATTCTTAGCTTCCACGACTCCCAGCTAAAGGAGTCCTGAGCCATGACCGCCTCTTTCAGTACATCACACAAGAGACTATATATCATCGTTGTTATTATTACTGAGGTGTGCTGGGTCTCCAATAATTCACTGATCTTTTGTGTGGGTGGTACGGAAACTGCAGCCTGTGGACTAGAGCTCACTGTTGGGGAGTTCCTCTAGAGACTTAATTTTAAAAGTTATTCACTTTACACTAAGTTATCAAGATATATATGTCAAGGCCCTCAACTCACTAAAAGGCCTTAATAGCCCTGAGCAGCAAGGTTGCTCCACCCACCCATCCTATCCATGGACCCTGAGCTCTGTTTCAGCTAAGAGCCTTGGACCTATGCAGTGGTCTCATATCAAGTCCTGTCCCAGGCCCCCTTCTCCATCTGTTTCTCACTGAGCTCCCCACGTGGGACCAGGACACAATCCATTGCTTTACCTTGGTTAAGACTGTCAACAGAAAGAGTTACCACCCTCATCCCCCAAGAACTGCTCTCCCTCCCCAGACCCTCTTCAGGTCCCTGTCTGGCCTGGGATATCCCTTGGCTCCCAGCTTGTCCCCCCTGGTGTGGCAGCCCCCTGCTTACTCCTTTCTAATGATCACACTGCTTTGCATCACCTTGATTTGCACTAGTGCAGGGGCAAATGCCTGTTCCCTCTCTTGTCACTAAATAGTGAGTGTAGGAAAAGACAGGGGAGAGAAGGGAAAGGTTTGCTGCAGATGGAAATGTGCTGCTTAAGACAGTGTCCCCGTAAAATTGCTGAAGGACCTATCAATGCTACTCTCGGGCTATTCTCTACCTACTTGCTGAGACCACAGGACATTCACTGAAGAAAAGTTTTTTGAGAGACAAATATCACTGGCTATTTTTGTTTTTCAAGCAATAGTTTTACCCCTAGGACAAGAGAGGTTATAACACTTTAAGGCTTGATCTGACAGACCTTCCTAGAGGGTAATAAATGCCAGTAAATCTAGGAAAAGATGCCAAGGCCATTTATTTTAAGATTAACTTAAAAATGACAGTCAACGAAGAAAAGTCAGACTGAACTAAACAGGGCATCTTGTATTTCAGGGACTAGCATACATTGGGGAAATGTGGGAACATACAAAGGAACAAGAGGAGCAGGGCCTCTTGTCTCTGGGTGGCCACAGCTTTATAGAAAAACTAGGCTGTGTAATTACCTCTTGTAATGTGCTTCTTGTACTTGACTTTTTTTTTTAATCCTGTAAGTTGAGCAAGCAGACCCTCAAGCAGTTGCACCGGCTGCATTAGTCTCTCAACACGGGTGTGTTAAAGGAACGCTGATGCTGACTTTTCTTGTAGACAAGTAATAGATGCTGGGGGTGGGAGATTTACAGTGTCTGCAAGAGTCAGGAGGGATTAAAAGTGAGTTGCTTGATGGAGTGAGGCTCATGACTTGGGATTAACCTGTACATCACAGATCCCTGGTTGAAATGGAGAACATTTGGTGGGAGTGGGAGGGCCTCTTCATAAAACTTAGCATGACACTGGTTAGTGGCCAAAACTGTGGACCTGAAACTTATCTTTACTGATGTTGTTTTTAGTGGGGAGAAGTTTATGGGAGACTAGTCCAGGAAAAAAATAGGGGGAAAAGAAAGGAAAGGAAAGAAAGGAAAGGAAAGAAAAGAAAGAAAAGAAAGGAAAGAAAATAAAGGAAAGAAAGGAAAGGAAAGGAAAGGAAAGGAAAGGAAAGGAAAGGAAAGGAAAGGAAAGGAAAGGAAAGGAAAGGAAAGGAAAGGAAAGGAAAGGAAAGGAAAGGAAAGGAAAGGAAAGGAAAGGAAAGGAAAGGAAAGGAAAGGAAAGGAAAGGAAAGGAAGAGAGAAAGAGAGAAAGAGAGAAAGAGAGAAAGAGAGAAAGAGAGAAAGAAAGAAAGAAAGAAAGAAAGAAAGAAAGAAAGAAAGAAAGAAAGAAAGAAAGAAAGAAAGAAAGAAAGAAAGAAAGAAAGAAAGAAAGAAAGAAAGAAAGAAAGAAAGAAAAGGAGAGTGCTGTGGTTGCAACTCAAGATGAGAAAGCTTTGTGGTATAGGAAAGGAGAAAGACAGGAACTTTTTTTCTTTCCTGTCTCTCAGACTATTGAGACAGCTGCACTAGCAAAGGGCAGAAGGCCCAAAAAGAAGTAAAACAATTCTATGGTGGAGGAAAGGTGAGGATAGAGCTTGATAATGCTTATTTTTTTTCTCATACTGGGAACATTGTCCTTAAACTTTTTCCTCAACTATTATGATGAAGAAATGGCATTCACTGAACAATTCTGGAGAACAGAAAGGATTCATTTCCTCCAAACACTTAGCAAAGGTATCACTTGTTATTACAAATAATGATCTTACTTGTTGAGTATTATCTTCTTCTAGAAGCACCTTTATCTAGATCCTCCTAGATGAAGATGCTACTCATCCTCTTCAACTTAGGTGGAGAGGCAATCCATGTGAAACAACACAACACAACTTTGTTGAAGTTCTCACTACCATGTCTCTTCTTTTTCTTTTTCTTTTCCTGTCCCTTCTGCCAGGGACAGGACTTGATATGAGACCACTGCATAGGTCCAAGGCTCTTTAGCTGAAACAGAGCTCAGGGTCCATGGATAGGATGGGTGGGTGGAGCAACCTTGCTGCTCAGGGCTATTAAGGCCTTTTAGTGAGTTGAGGGCCTTGACATATATATCTTGATAACTTAGTGTAAAACACATTTTTCAAATTTGACTTTTATAGCAATCATATCCCATGAGCATTAGTAGTAGTTCTTAAAACTTTTGATACATTAGTATAAATTCAAACATTAAATTCACTCCTGCCCTGTACACACATCTTAACCTTCAGCAGGCCCTTGAAGTTAGGCAACTTCATTAGTGTATTTTTTATTTCTGCATCTGGGAAATATATGGATATAGCTATAGTAGTCTCTCTTTCCTTTTCTCTGTGCGTGTGTGTAGCGAGATTACAGACCTTATACCAATGAGCTCATCAAAACGTATGGAAAACTAGTCACACTTATCTAAATCATCTGCTAGCTGAATTGTAAGGTCATCATCCAACTTAATTCTTTAACATTTTCCGTGCTGTTTAGCATGCATTTTATATTCAGCCATTTCAGTTTTGTTATCAGAGGCTTAAGATAATGGCTTGGCATAAGAGATGCTTGCTTCTCTTGTGAAATCACCATCAGATAGCAGGTTTTGATGTGCAATGCAGCCTGCTATTTGAGAGCTTGCCAAGACAGTATTATTTACTGTCATTGGAAACTTCTGCAGTGAAGCGCAATGCCTGGGAATGTTTGTCATTTCAAAATCCTTTTTTAATTCTCTTTCATTTGAAAGCAAGTTTTTATGATGCCTTTCAAAATAGAATTTACCACTAAAATAACCTAAAAAAAATAATCTAATTTCAGAATCAGAAGATGCAATTGTGTCCAATTTTGTTTCGTCACACAGTACTTGATCGTTCCCTTGTTCCTGAGCCTCTCAGCCCACTGCTTTATTGAATGTTTCTGCATTTAGGCTCCTGAGCCACAATGTGAATACGTCAGTGAGTGCTTGTGCACAGAGCTTGTTTATGTAGCATACTAAACCACATCATAAACATTGTGAACATTTTTGTATGCATCTCTAGCAGCTTTACTCTCCCAGCCTTTAAGTACTGTCCCACTACATATCAAGCCTGCTTTTGAGGCTCAGCTCCTATAAAATGCAGAGCAGGTGCTGCACAGAGTACTACAGCCATGTTTGGAGTAATGTACATGAGGAACACTTTTTTTACACTTATTCTCAGGGCCTGCATATAATGAAGCCATGTATTGTTGTATTACAAAAGAAATAACGCTGTGATAAAAAATGACACTGTAATTGATCACCAGGTGTGAGATACCAGCATTTTGCCATCACCAGTTTAATTTCTATTCTCTGCTTCATCTTTATTCCCTCTTTGCTCTAACTTCACCTAGAAATCAATTTTTTACCCCTCCCTTACATTTCAGGTTTTTTACATTCCTATGGGCTATACATCGCCAAACTCCAAGTGATCCTGTCTTACTTGCCTGGTCTCTGCCTCTGTCCTGCTTTCCATCTGATCTGTCACCTTGTTTCAGGTCCATGAGTGAACATTCAGCTTTTTTTTTCTCCTCCAGCTTCTGCCCACAACTACCTCACTCCTCCCAAATGCTTTGCGTCTTTCCTCTCCCATTATTTGCTTCAGAGGAGCAAGATTAACGGAGAGACTGTGAGAGAAGACTGTCTCTGGGGGCTGCCTGTGGAGAACAAGAGCTGGCTCCGGGGAAGTGCATCCTTTTGAGTACCAGAGCATCCCCTCCAGCTTGAGGCAGTAGCTGAGCCATTTGCTCATGGGTCTGTCTATCCACTGTCTTGTAACTACTCTGAGTGCAGTAGTATCCAGACTGCCTGGCTTTCGGTTAATGAGCTTGACTGCTTTTAGGCAAGGTTGTTGTAGAGACAACAGGTAAGCCATCAAATCCCTAGCCTGGATTTTGCACCTGATATAAAGTATATGTTGCCACAATTAGATTGCCACTTGTACCTGCATCGGGTAGCCTACAGCCAGCTTGGATATGCCCTCAGCACATGGAAAAATGTGGAGATACCTTGTTAAGGTGACAAAAGGAGGAAGAGACAGTTAAGTGCTGCTGCTTGAAACCAGAAGACTCAAACAGATCATAGAATTATAGAATATTTAAGGTGGGAAAAGACCTCTAAGATCATTAAGTCCAACCATCAGCCCAATATCACCATGTCAACTAAACCATGTCCTTGAAGTACTACATATACACTTTTTTGGAACACCTCCAGGGATGATGACTCCACCACCTCTCTGGGTAGCCTGTTCCAGTGCCTGACCAACCCCTGATTATGTGTGACCAACCCTCATTATGTGTACTCCATTCACAGGGAGCAACAGACAAAAAAAAGTGTGGAAAATACCTGAAAGTGAGGAGGTGGGAAGGGACAGCGACTTCCCCTACTTCTTCCTTGCTGTGTAGAGGTACATATATGATGCAAAGTGTTTCTGGGCTTTCCTACATTCCTTGAGATTGAGATTTCTCAAGAGGCCCCAAGGGTCTCTTAAGTTTGTTTCTTTACCAGGAAACATAAGGAGAAACGTAAGGCATTCTGTCTCCTATACTTGTCTATACGTGGCAACAGTGACTCACAGTAACAATGTTATAGAGAACCTGTGATCAGGAATGAAAAGGTTAATTGTAGTGACATTTAAACTGTTATCTCTGGGTATTGCAGGGCTTATGTGCACCCAAACTACAACCAAAATAGCAACTTGGGTTTAAATCTGAACTTAGCAGTGAATCTTGGTGTGAACAATGCTGAGCTTTTACATCCAGAATGGCCTTTTCCTGTTAAGCAAATACCCATCAGATTTGCACAGAAGATACTGGAGCTGACACAGGGGGTTGTTTATCCCCGGTTCTCGCAGCAATTTAACCAAACCAGGTTAGTACATGGATGAGCCTCCAAAACATTCATGTACACACTTGAACTACAGGTATGATTTATAGAGCTGGTCTTTTTTTAGTTCCAACCTATGTATAGATCAACCCTGAATTAACACCATGCTGAGATGAATGGTAACGTTCATACCTCTTAGACCTCTTATTCCAGTCGGCCTGAAGATAAAATAACATCTGTTCATGACAGAGCTTGAAAAAATGTAAGTGAAAAGAGGGAGTTTTGTCTACAATAATACATGAATACTGTCTCTTGACTTGACTTTTGGGGATGTTTGCTGTGAATACATAAATATATTTAAATAGACTATAAGGGGGAAAATCCCAACAAGCAGGAAAGGGCTCAAATTAAAGAACACGAATACCCAGGGACTGTTAAAAAACAATGGCAGAACAATAAACTTCAAAGACCCAGTCTTGAAACAGACATATTTTGATATTTCATATTTGGACAAAGGACTGAGAGCTGAAATACCCAAAAAGAGACCAACTCTGGCTGAGGCAGTAGTAATCATAAGTTTTTCAACAAACAGATCATGCAACAGCTCCCAAATTGTAATGAAAGTTAAAGTTGATCCTGGGGAAAAAAAAAGGCACCTTTTCCAAACAGTTCAGTAACGGTACTACAAGCCCCATCTTGCCCCCACTGTGTCTCCTTTAATCTTTAAGACAAAGTTTCTGTGCTCTTCTACTCTCCTGTTGCTTCTGCCTTCTGACACATGGATATTTTTTGCTGTGATTTGCACCCCACAGTACTTTGCAGTCCTAACCCACCGTCCTTTACCACTGTCTTGAGGACAATGCATGAAAATGCAGATGACTCTAGTGTAGATTTATTGAGTGTGTGCTGGGAGATAATTTACTTGCTTGAAAGCTGCTTTATGGAATAAACTTCTGATGCTCAATGAGGAGTGTTTCGAGCAAGACCAGAGACTGACGTAGTATTGTCAAAGGTAATGCAGCTGGGAGAGAGCTGTGTATGAAAATTGCATTTGTATTAAGCCTACAGCAAAAAACTTAGGATGAAGGAAGAAACTATGCTTTTAGTGGTCATTAGCTCTTGGAGAATAATTTCTGGTGTTACTTGGAGTGTTACTTGGGCTCACTCCGTTTGACCCTTCCAGGTACACAGCGATGCTGTGAAATTTCCTTTGCCATTCTGCTTTCTCAGTCAGGGAAGAAGGGAACTGCACTCTATTAAAGGATTTCCCCCCCCCCCTCTTTTACAAGGTTGTTTGTTATCTCAGAATGCAGGCCTGCACTGGAGCGTGTAATTACAACACCATGTCCTGGGTTAGAAAGAACTCAGACACTAAATTGTCCATGTCATCACCTGAATTTGACCATGAAATATAGCACAGAGGGACTAGGACGGCAGCCTGTAAAGAGGTGAGGCCTGAATGGGCATTTTGGTGCACTGGGCAAATCCAATCTGCTCAATCCATTGCTGCAGTCCCACCGTGGCCATTTAATATTACTACCTGCTTCTTGCCCTTGAAATTGTGCTTCCACCTCTCTTTCCATGAGGTGTGTCTGAGTGGAGGAGGTCAGGGTTAGAGAAGAGTCCAATAAAACATGGCTCATTTTACATGGGTGATCAGAGCCCTATTAAGTTGCAAAGGAGTTGATTTTTTAAAGAATGTATTTTTTTTCCTCGTTCATTTTTTTTTCTGTGTGCACTGACTAGAAAAGAGAGGTCAGGTCTACTGTTCAGTATGTTCAGAGATACCCCCAAAGCTGGAATAAAAACACTTACACTACTTTTTTTACATAAATTCTTCATTTTATCCACTCAAGCATCTCATTTTATTGCAAACATTGAGGTTAATGCTCTTTCTGGATTTCCACTACATTTTAGAACAGAAAAATAAAACACCAAGTCACCTATCTCCAGGACCAGGAAGCAGCTTTTGAAGGGACTTTCTCTGAATGCAGAAAGAAAGGTCTGTGTGAGGCAGCTGAGTCAACCTGGTGACTAGTATGTGTCTGTCAAGAGAAGACAGCTGTATCCCATATTTCTCTTCTCCAGCTACAGGTATCACCATAGTGCAAACAAGAAGAAAGGTTTGCAAAAGGGTGTGTATGAGAAATACAAGGCTTGGAGGAAAGGGTCTGTTCTTCTTCAGGCTTAGGGACTTAGGATGACAAAAATAATGGACCAAAAAGAAGAGCAAAAGGACAGCCACAGAAAACAGTATTTGCCAAATATAAAGACTGCTTCTATCTGTCTTTTAGTAGCTATTCTCAAAAACTTCATAAAAGAAGGTTTTAGTATAAACATGTATGTTCATGTGTGTGTGAAATAAAATCCTGTGAGTTGTACCAAAATATTTTTTCATAAATTCCACTCTTCAACAAAAAACATTTAACAAATTTCAGATTGTTGTATTTGTGACATGTAAGACTTTCTGCAACAGCATTCTTGCACAAAGTGCCCAGGCACCCTCTCCCCTCTGAATTCCCCACATCATCCAGAACACTTCCTTTACAGTACATTGGTATTAATAAGTGAATATTGAAAAATTGTTAAGAAGTCTGTAGCACACTATATGCTTTCACAATTAACTGTAGACTTTAGAATAATAATTAAAAAAACCCAGAATTACACACTCAAAAGATAATTGATAACTTTGTTTATGTTTTCAGTCTCCACAACACTCTCTCAAGTGAAAATTTAGGTTACATGGTTAAACACCATTAATTAGACAATAAACATCAAGTCTTAAGTGTAGGTTACATATTTGCTTATTCATATGGTTCAACAAAGTTTGATAGCTTGCTTGTACACTTGATGCCTCTGAATACAAATTGGTGCCTTCAGCATCACTAAAAGAAGCATGGGGAGTCTGTAGGGTCTTTATAATTTAAGACCATTGGTAAGGTTTGGGATAGCTTTTTGGTTATTGAAAAACAACGGTATCTTTCAATATGTGATTGACTGACATGGTTCTTCAATGACCTGGATGCCTCAGATCTGCTTCACTTTGATTTTCTGATGTGCAACCAGTATGGCCTTCTCAAGTTAGAACCAGATCTGGTGAACTAGCCTCTCATGCTGCTAATAGTAAGCTGTGAGTAATGCTGGAGAAGAAAAATAGATGAAAAGGCACTTGGTTCTACAATCTATGTTTTGAATATATACAACATAGTAAAGATTTGTGTGTTTTCCAGTAGCCAGATCTTTTCAGAGATTTATTCTTGTCAAAATCAGATTATGGATTGTTCTTACCTATGATGCAAGCATTTGTGGTCTATCCTGGCATTCATAAGGCTAATTTTCACTGAAGCACTGCAGTAAAAAACCGGCTGTTGAAAAGGTCAGCTGATATGCTTTCCTCGGAGAGGAATGCTGCAGAAGAAATGGCCTGCTTGTTGGAACCTACCTTTGGTAAGGAAGGAAAATGAAGGAGGACTGTTTCATTCGTGTTGTGATACAGTCTGGTCTATCTAGTCTCAGGGGAAATTCTTAATCTTCCGTTATCACAGTGGTGATACCCAGTTCCCCAGCCCTTTCTTGGCCCTGTTCAAAAGCTGAACAAAGTAACATGCAAGAGGTGTTGTAGTCTTCAGAAGCAGTTGCTCTGTTTCTGCATAAACCCCACTTCCTTATCAATAATTTTTTATATATGTTTTATATTTTTTCTGCTTCCAAACCCTTTGACAGAGCCATCTGTTCAAGGTGATTTGTTTCACTTGAGTTTTTCATATTACTCTTAAACTTTTGCCTTGCAGATTACACTTGTTATGGTTACATTCATTTCTCAAAAAAGGTGCTTTGCAATTCAAATTTCCCCATTGTTTTCCATGATAAAAATGTGCAGAGAACTCCTTAAAGTTCTTTTCTGCTTCTTTGCTTCCTGGAAATTGCTCTTAGACCATCATCTTTCTCAGATACACCTCGTACATCCAGCATATATTTTAGTTTGGCTCAGTGTCTCTGCGTATGTATCCTTCCCATCAGTTTTCTCCCTTTTTATTTCCAATTTCTTTCTAACTCTATGGTACAATTTGTTAAGGCAGATATTTTTTAATAAGTTTTTAAGTCCCCACAGGATAAGCATTTTCTTTTTGCACAGTTTAGTCTATGTTTTCCTCTACTCATTCATCTTTCTCCTGGGGTTTATGGTTCCACTAGCACTCAGAGAACCGTGCTGTACTTACTCCATAATGGATTAGGTCCCACTTACAAAATTAAATCTGACAAACCTCCCATCAGTGGGAGCTGGGCATCTAAGTGACTGAATGTATCAGAGTCCTGCTGACTTTCAGTGAGACTTGGATCAGATTTTCAGGTGCAAACAGGTATCTATCAGCATTTTAAAAGGCTAGGCACCTTCTGCCTCTTCAGTTCAGAGGAATTTAGGTACTTAATCTGACAGACTGTTGCTGAAATTCTCAAGAAATGCCTTTCTGTAACCACAGGCACCTCAAAACCTCAGAAAGCCAGGCTGAAAGTACTCTTGAAAATGGAACATGAGCTGCTAATGCTGAGGCACTTTTGAAAATGTCAGTGAAAGCTTTTATTTGCCCTGAACCTGTATCAGCTCAAGTTGTTCCATAACTCCAAAGTCTACTCTTATAAAGTTTACTATTGCTCCTCTCTCATCCCACTAGGAAATACCAGGATCACCCTAGGACTCTTCCAGGATGCAGTTCCTCTTTCTTCTCTCACCTGCTTTGTTGAATAGAGAATAATTATGTTGCTTAAGGTAACCTTTGCTGTGCATGTGATTTTTGCATGTGAAGTTCAGCTGAGCAGACCACGTAACCACACCATTACAATCTTTCTCAGATGAATTGGAGATAAACATGTTCACAAGGGAATTATGTTGTCTCTTCTAAGAAAGGTAGGAGGCCCATTGCTTCAGGACGTGTCGGAAATCACTCTTCTGGAATTTTTAGTGTCCCAGTACTTACTGCTGATCAGTGTGTCACCACCACCACTGCATCTGTGAAGCAACATAAACTGTGGAAGACAACCACTCAGACAAAACTATGCTATCTTTAGTGGCAGAGAGTTTCAGTGGTACCAATGAGAGGCTTTATCAAAGGTCTAAGGTTGCAGATTAGTGAAATGATGACTCAAAAATACACATACAAAAACTTCTCTACTTGGTTCTTATTTTAATAGAATCTGTGTGAATTTCCAAATTGTAATATTGTTTCTCTGAGTCCTGACTAACGAAATAGGAGAAATGGGTGGCAGCTCACCTGGTCTGCTGGGATTCTTCTAACCTCTTCTTGGATGTTGTATGCAAGACTGAAAGGATGTTGCTGTCCTCGGGTTGTTCTGTGCTTGATGTTGAAACACGGACCCTAATTGTGGCTTTCTGATTAACAAGGTGAGACATATTATAAGAAAAGAACCATACACCTTTCTTGTACAAAAAATCTGGAGGTGTGCAATTCTCTGGCTGCTCTCCAAAACACTTCTTTTGATGTAGCAGTAAAACTTAACAGTGCCAGAAGTCCCAGCAGCAAACACAAAGTGAAGACATTCATGGTTTTGGTAACCTGCCTGCAATACCTAAACCTGATGCACCGCCTCTCTGAAGGGAGAACCTGTCTGGCAGAACCCCAGGTGCTGGTAAGACCATTGGCCACCTTTGTACCAGCAGTCCAGTAGAGAAGCCCAGCAGCAAGGCACTGCAGAGAATGGCCAACCAGAGACAAGGACTTGTCATGCCAAGCAGAACATCTGGAAAACATGCAGACGAGGCAATCAGAAGGGTAAGGTCTGGCTAGTACACTCTGCCCCTTGTCCATGTTAGGAGCCTTTGCTATATTTCTGGGACCTGAAGGGCTACATAAAGCCAAGATTCTTGGCAAACTGAATGCTTTTAGCTAATGGTTACTTTACAGACTGTAGTCAGTGCTCTCAGTTCAGAATAATTCAGATTTTTAAATTAAAAAGTAATTGTTATTTAAAAAAAACTTACTTGCCCTTTCTTTCTAGCATTCATAGTGGTGTTACATGCCTAAATAGGTTTTGCATTTTGGGATCTTTGTTGTGTTTGCCTGTGGTTTGTAAGTTGGCTGAGCCCAGAAAAATGGAATTCTAATTCCTTCTAAAGAAAGTTTCTTAAGAAGTAAGGTGATGGAAATATCAGCCTCACAGTTCTCTCTTTTCACAGAGAATTACATGGTCTATATACTTTCCTTCACTTTCCAGTCTGTGTTACCAGAAATGTTCTAAAACAGCCAGAACTAATGGAGTTTTATATTGCTGAGGAAAATGTCAAAATTATTTTAATTTCATCTGTCCTTTACACTGAATAATTATTTGCTTTTAAGAATGGTTACCTAAGTATTCATTCTGGTTGTGGTACTTTCATTTGTTCATTTTCCACAGTAAAAATATTGGAAAACTTGGGGCTTTTTCCCCTCTAAAAATATCCCAAAGTGTGGTTATACTGATTAATCAACATTGTCAGCACAAAACATCTTTTTCTGCCCACACAAAAGGGAAAGATCAACTTACCACAAAAAAGGAGAAAGCAGTAATAATTGAGGATAAAACACTCTAAGAGAGTTCAAATGGATACCAAAGGGAGTTTACAGCAACTGAGATTAAAAACTATTGTAAGAAAAACAAGTGCAGTTCTGTACATGGGTAACCAAGGAGTTGCTCACGTATGGAAAACAGCACATGAATGTTTGGGATCAGATCATCCAAGCACTTGTCATGGCAAGTCTTTCAAGTGTAGACATTGTGTTCAGGGCCCTTTAAATCCAAGTCTTCTGTCAGGCTTGTACATGCAAGGACAGAACTCAAATGCAAAATGAATAAGAGAACAAAAACTGAGCAACAAACATCATATGACGGTTACTGCAGACTTGACAAAGACAACTATCACTACAGATCAAGAATATCTGGAGAGAGACATTAGAAAGCAAAAAATTTACAAAAGATGAATTTACAACAGTCAAAATGCAAAAGGTGGTCATGTATTTTAGTGCACCCTCAACAATTTAACCGAAAAAAAAGTGAGCAGGGGAACATGTTCATTGCTTTCATAATGTAGTACTGGAATGTTATGTGCCTGCCAGGTTGGCCAGTCCAGTATGCCACTATGCTAAAATGGTCTGTAGAGTGAAAAGATAATTAAAGGAAAACAAGAAAGGAAAAGTTGAACTGAAAAATAAATATCAAATGGAAAAAAAGGATTGAAGTGCAAAAAGTACAAAGGAATGTAGTGTTACTACCTTATGTGTGGAAGCATTAACTGAATTGAAAAAAAAGCTTGTCCAACATTCTCAACTTGAAAAAAAAACGTTTTCCCATTACAGCACCTTTTTTTATTTGATGATTTCCATGTTGTGCTTCCGGTTGTTCTGTGTGTTGTTTGCTGTTTGTCCCGTTGCTCTGGTCTCCTCATTGCATGCCATTTTCTGTTTAGCTCAGTGTAACAAGCAATCTTAGTTCCAATGGTCAGGGAAGGTGACTAAAACATTGTTGCACCAGCGTACAGCAATATAGTATTTGACTACCCCTGGTTTTGCTGACAGAATTTTGGAGAGATATTATATATTTGTGAGGGTCACTAACTGTTCTAAAATTGTGCTTTATTTTCCTTTTCCTTACAGATTTGCTAATATTTCACAGCCAGCGGGCACTGTAGTCATGTTGTTCAACAATGATGCTTTTCCCTTCATAGAAAACCTGATTTTTACACCTTTCCTAAACGTAGACTGAAAGAATGAAGGCTTCCTTACAGAGAGTGCCTGATCTTGGCAGTCTGCTGCCATGTAAGTTTTATCTTGTCTCATCTGCTCATGGCCATGTTGACTTCTGACTCTCTTGAATGTCAGAAGGAAACACCGTTCAAAACTTTATTGCTGCTGCTGCTGCTGCTGCTGCCAGAAGACAATACAGTATTTTCAAAGAACTCCTGTAACAAATCCATGGAGTACTTTGAATTCCTCTGGCTAATAATATGAAGAGCCTTAAGGAAAAAAACCTAACTCCTCATTCTTCCTCTTCCAAGGAGGACATTAAAGTGACAGATTTAAAGGACATTTACAACTCCATTGAGCCAGGAGGACTTGATTGCATTTTTCCACATAGGAAGGAGGTGTTGGGTATGTGTGTGTTCTGGGATGATATGTGGCTGCTGCCGGCCTTTCCAGATGGTCTGTGATGTCATTGCTAAAGATTCTGAAATCTGCTGCATGAGGAAAATAATTTCATGGCCCTCTGACATATTTTTAATGCTCTTTGCATAAGTTTCAGGGATGAAGGGGTCAGGAAAGTAAACAGAAGGTGACAGAAAGGAGCAAAAAGGAGGGTATTCACATCCCCAGATTGGCAAGATAGGGGCAAAACTGCATGATTAGCACTGTTAACTTGTCCATTTAACAACTTGAAAATCTCCATCTATTGACTCATTACTATTGGACCAGTTCCACAGAAAGAGTCTTCTGTCTTTAGAGAATAGCAGTATTTCTTCATGAAGATGAGACCAGGGCTATCAAAGATGAAACACATAGGCTGGGACCACGTGATTCAGACCTGGAGGGTGTCAGGAATACACACTCTCCTGCTCCTCAAAGAGAGAAGAAGGAGCCTTAGCAGGTTTGTAGGGCTCTGCTCATCATCCTGCTGAGGTAAGCTGTGGCTGGAAACAGCAGATAGGGCTGGCAAGAGGCACCTGTTGCTATAAACAGCCTGAAGGGCTCAGCTGGCAAAGCAGAACAGCTGGCAAAATGCTCCTCTGAACAGCCAGGCTTTCTTTGAGACGGTCCCCTGGGAAAAGGGGGAAGGGGGTTTTCTGTCAGCTGGGACCAAGTTTCATTTGCAAAGCAGAAGGAGAAACTTTGGCAGATGTTCCTGCATCATGGATGAATTCCATCCTATGGGGCTCTGACTCCTGCCCTGTGCAACTGAACTCACTGCTTTGGGAGCAAGCAGTGATGAAGAAAGTACAGTGTGGTGCCATAAATACACATCCTGCCTCTCCTGCTCTCCTCTCCTTTCACATCCACTCAGGTGGTCAGAAGTCTTTGAAGAAAACCTCTGTAGCCTTCCATCATCCTGGTGACTGCATATTTACCCATCAGAGCACAAAAATGCCAGTGGTCTTGGCCAAAGATCTGGATTATACATTTTAACAGCGGGGTCTTGCTTCTGTTTCTTAAAGCCATCTGAAAAATAAAATCATTAGAAGTGCAGATACAAGGGACTTTTCTTTTCCCATGAAATGCACCTGCCCAGTATTTGATGAGGACAACATACGCAGCACAGCCAATGAGCCCAGACAGCATGAAACTATATCCTCAATTGACGTCTGAGCTTTGTGAAATCCTGGTACCATTTTCAATTGGATTTTTTTTTCCTTGCTATATATGTTTGGAAGAGGAACAGAGGTACTGAACAGTGCCAAGAATTTGTTTTGTTGAAAATATTTTTAATTGAAAAATATTTCTTAGTTTTACTGTTGATGATGCAAATATCCTATGTATCTTCAGTTACATCTAGATCTTACTCACAGCTGCACAGAAATTGATAGGATCATTGCACAAACTGAAACCTATTGTGTCCACCAGAAGAATGCATCTTATGAAAAATTCATTTTTCTCATGAGAATCTAACAGGTGCAGGAAAGCATTAAAGAATATGCCACAGACACGCAGCTCTAGACAAGATATGTGAGTCTTTACTGAGAGTATGGGACTTAAATTTATAAACTTCCAAAGTAATCAGCAAAGCTGTTGAACAAGCAAAACTTTTGAGAGCTTTCAGTGAAAAGAGGAGTAAATAAAACTATCCAAAACAGTGCAAAACTCATGAACTTATTTTACAACAGGGCTTAAGGAATGCAAATAAACAGAGCACATAAATTGGCCTTTAAGAAAACAGGTTCAACCCATGTTACAAGCATGTGGGAATGAGACAGTGAGAAGCAAAGAGAACAGTTTATTGCAGTGTTATGAATGGTTGCAAAGGGAAAGACTACCCAGGAGAAGAAAACATCTTTGTACTCAGTCAAAAGAACTGAGTGCCAGTATTAGAAGGGAGGATTATCCAGTATGTGAAGATGCTGAATCAAAAGGGCCACAGCCGGTTCCTTTTACTGCAAAATTCTTCGCTGTATTTAGTTACCATGATGTCTGCATGAACATCTTAAATACTTGTTTTCAGAAAGCACCAGGCTTGAGGTTACTCTACAGACCTCCATTGCAACTTCTCGCCTATCAGGGAGTTCACAGATCTTATTTTTCTTTTGGGCAGTGAAAATCAGGACTTCAGCTTCAGGCTGCAGGAGTGGGATCCGTCCTCCCCTAAGATGAGAAATAAAAAAATATAGGTTTCTTCAACTGTGATAGTTGTTGGGATTCCTTTTGCAGTGCATGGAAGAAAAAAGGTTCTTCTGCTTATCTCATTCATCTCATCCAAAATAGGTTATTAAGTGCACCAGAGACAGTCCTGTTTCTTGGTGTAGACTCTAAAGGGAGTTGCTGGTAGCAAGCCTGTGTAGGGCTATCTGAGTTAGGTGAAACTGTTCTATCCGAGTTAGGTGAAATGAACCCCGTGCCAGATTTCTTCTCTTAAGAAACTGAAACCAGAGAGACATTTCCAAACTAAACCCAAGCTCTTTTACTGATGCCTGTTCCTCAACTGAAGATTAAGAATAGCAACCTCATTAGGCCTATTCATTTATAGGATTGATTAAATAAGCTTATAAGAAACTGCTGGACCAGTGTGGGGAATAGATGTCCAACTCTGAACAACTATAAAGGTATCACATCTGTATTCCTATATGCCCATATTTTTATCCACTTGATACATTTCTATGGGTGGTCCCCTCGAGAGGGAAACAGAGTGCAGTGGGGCACAAACTGGGAAGGAAGTCCTTGGACCTGACTTCTGATGTGGAGTTTTTCAGGACTATGACCTGTGACTTTGCTGTGTCTTGTCTTGCACTGCTCAGAAATCCTCACTGGGCACTTTCACACATGAGCTGGGGCAAAGACTCCTCTGAATTTAAAAGAACCTCAATACATCAGCAACAAAATCGTGTATTTAGTGACAGAAAGGAAGTTACTTGGCTACAAGGCATGGTAACTTCCATGACTCAGCAAATCCATCTGACATACCTGCAACTCCAGGTATGTGATAATCTTTTTGCCTCAGAAGTAAATTTGTTTTATACATTCAGAATGAAAAAATGTTGCACCCCCGTGCATCTGTTTTCATCTTAAGAATACACAATGTGATTCTGTGTACTTAAGCACAGTACTCAATACTTGCTTGCCATAAAAAGGACACTTTTATATGAAATCTTTAATGAATCACCCTTAAAAACTTACCAGACACCTCCAATAACATCTTTAACGTGGTCTCAGAATGCCAGATATTCTAGTTGTACTAAAGACAAAATGTGTACCTTTTAATCGGGGTAACAGAGTTAGCACTATGTAACTTACCACTACACATCATAAAATACATATTAAATATATCAAAATTGTACCAATACCTAGATTTTTACACTTTGCTTTTAACACATGCAAAGTGAAGCACCAGAAGAACTCGTCTCTCTCACTTCATTGCACTGCCTCTGGTACTATTTCTTACATTTGACTACATGGTTTGAAGATAGCGTGATGGCTGCTGCTGTGTTTGGTTGGACACGTAGAGGGGGAAGGGTAGCAATTTTGCTGAAAATTCCCCTCTGTGGTAAGCTGACATGCAGTTGCTGGTGAGGTGCTGGTAAGGAATCGCTTGAATGAGAGTCTGTTCCAAATTAGAAAATCTGTACTCCCCAGAAGGTCCTCTGGGAGCGAAGAGGAAGGATTGCAGATGGGCTCAGTGTGGCCATCCCTGTGTAGATAATGAATGAGAAACCTGCACGGTTGTATATATGGAAAGAAAAACACTTAAGTCTGTGATGAAAGACCAGATGAAAAAGAAAAGTGTTATAATTCAACAGAATATAAAAGACAGCAGTAGGCCATCCTTTCTTCTAAGGAGACAGCTAACTATATCACTTCCCTGAAGTCACAGCAGGAATGATGGATTAGTTGGAAGGGAAAATTGGTGCCTGAGGCACTTCTGACTTCAGTGTTCCAAGTTGTCCATAATCCTTCGTAGCCTTCACCCAAACATGAAACCCTGTAATGAGCACAGAGAATTACTAAGGGCAAGAAGTGGTCTCCCTAGTTATTTCCTGAAATTCAAGCCTGAAAGAACTTACCAGTTTTCAGGTGCATGCCAGACCCTTTGTATTCATTGCACCTTCAAAAGGGGGATGCCTCTGGGCTGGACCCCAGCCCAGCTAAAGAGATGGTCTTTGTTTTAAACTGCAAGTGAGCCTGGTGAAATCCTGCTCTGATGAAGGTTTGTTGCATTTCAGGTTAGATGAAAAATGCTTCATACATGTTTTATAGTCTCCTTGATTGAACAAACCTTGAAGGAAATCTGAACTAGCATCTTCTTCTAACCTATGCATGTAAAAGAGGGGAGGCAGAACTGGGACTGCCTACCAAGGCAGGAGAATCCAGGCTGTAACAGGTAGTCATATATTACATATGTGATTACATATGAAACCTGCACTGCTTCTGTTGCATACAGGATGGAAAAAGTCATCCCGCAGAGACAAAAGCAGAGTGAGGGAAGGGTGTTACAACCTCTTGCAAGAAACATGCTGCAGTGCACCTGCATCTTTCTTGTTCTGCTCCTCAGAACCTCAGCTTATGATGGAAAATTGGAAAGCAACTCTCCCACTTCCACAATTGCCAAGAAAAACTCAGAGGTAGGACTTGACCATGTCTGAGTGGGAGGTACCCATAGGAATCAACAGCATGCTTGGAAAAGTAAATTACCTCCTTTAGTCTAACGAAATAATACCTTACATTAAATATGACTATTTAAATGTCACAATAGTCAGTGATATAATTACTCATTTGAAAAGAAGATGGAGAGTTGGAGAACCACATGGTTTACTGAGCAATTAATTGGTGGCCTTTGGAAGTGCTGCATCTTAGGTTTCTATCCCTAGTCAAAAAGGAGCCAAGGTCAAGAGCCCGTGGGCATAGTCAGTGAAAACTGAGCTGATGGGATCCCAGAGAGCACACGTCATACTCTAAATCTCTATAAAATCTGCTGCGAGCTGTTCTTGTTTAGGTGCATGCTTAGGATTTATTTCAATATGTGGAGCTTGGAAAGGCACCACGTACTCTTCTTATCTTGTTCCTGGTACACCACCAGGAACAATCTAAATTGTGTGGCAGCGAATGACAGCTGTAATCAGGCTACAAGCTACCAAGGCTGAACCTGGCTGAGAGTGGCACCCATCTTGCCTCCATGTTCATGGCTAGGGTAGATTAAAGCATCATAAGAAACTGCAAGCTGGTCTGTCTCAGGTCAAGGAAGAAATTAGCAATGAGCCATGGAAAGATATGCTTTCTGGGGCATGTAATTGAAGATCACATGGCAAGAAATTGTGCAAACTCTTGCAATCACTTCTGGAATATATCCCTGAATTTGGCTTTTTACATACTTTACAAAGGAAAAACTTCAGGGGTTTAAGTAATAAAACATATCTCTATGAATAAATACCTGTTAGAAAAAGAATCAGGAGGAGCTACTAAAGCACAGAAGAGAGGAAAACATCTTTTCTTCACAATTTTTAGCATCCTCAAACTTAAGTACAGTGGATAAGTTACCCTTTTTAGGGCTTCTTACAGGACCTTTCCTTCTCTTTCTTATAATCTTGAATACCAGTGCATTTTCAGCAGCAGGAAAGCGGGTTGGCAGCAATTCTCAGTTCATTTTTTTATTATAAAAATTAAATTGGGTATGATGAGCTTTTGTAAAAGAAAGCGAGAACTGAAAATATCCAGAAAGTCACCAAGTACCGCCAAAAAGACATTTGGGAAGGGGTGAGGCTGTTTAAACTTACATTCTTCCCACTCCGGGCCAGCTGTGTTTCTCTTCTTCTCTCACACCCATCTTGTAAGCAGATGGAGTATTTTGAAGTGTTAATATAATGGAAAATAGGCCAAACTAGATTCTTAAAACAGCTCCTAATTTAGCGTAGTTTAGTTTAAAGCAGCCTGGCTAGTCTCAGTAACTGCTGAGTAACATAGCCAGACTAGGTGAGGAAAAACTAATTTGGCTTTTTTCACTTCCAGGGGATTTTTATGATGAATGCTGCAGGTAGAGCTGTGAAAAAAAAAAAATGGTGGGAAGTGGGTAGTGGGTCTCTCCACCTGTGGCTTGCTTTTTAGATTTAAGTACTTACTGGTAGAAGTTGTATGGAAGATGCACTGGGGCAAAAAGAAAGAAAATACTAAATAAATAAATAAATAACACCAACAACCAAAACTAGGGCAAAAAGAGGTTACAGTTTCACTTAGATTTGCTTTGTGCATGAATCCCTTTGTGAGGTTTTTGTACTTTTTCTCCCACTTCAGACATAGGAAAGGACAGAGATAATGAAGATTTGCTGAGATTAATTCCTCTCTCTTTCCCCAAAGACTGGTAAAGTTAGTTGCATGTGGTCATGGTGATGTTATCACTGTGTGGGGTGGGTTAGAACAGATTTTTGCCTGGATTGGTACACTTTTATGACAGATATTTAAGCTGGTGACAAACAGAAATGTGTCAATGACAAAGAAATTACTTCTTACACCTTATCAGCAGTGTCCCATGACTATTCCAAGATCCAGGAAGGAAAATTCTCCCCTCTGTTAGTCTAAGTGTATTTTCTGCTAATGACATTGATGGTTGCACCCAAGGCAGGGCATTCAGACTAACAGCTATGCTAGACAAAAGCAGAACAAGTTTTGTGCAAGAGACTCCATTTCAGCTTTAATTAGAGGCAGTGTCTTGATTCTCTCATTCTCATTCTGCTGTAAATCAGAAGTAACCTCATTAAAAAAACCCCACCAAACCAAATCAACCAAAAACCCAAAACAAACAGGAAAAACCTCAACTCCGTGAAAACAAGATTTGTTATGAGTTTTTTCGTATTTGTTGTGAATCTCACCAAAAAATACAAGTGAAAGTCAAACCCTTGGTCTTGCACAGAGCTACTACGTGGCAGAGAGAGGGGTACTGAGCACTTGAGATGTCATTTCCAAAGGAAAGCAGTGTCTCTGTGCACTAACTGCAGCAAATTTAAAGAAAATATTGCAAAAAGATGAATTATCACTTACCTCACAGAGATTTGACCCTTGGATGGACTTCCTTTTAATCTTGGATGCACTTGGATGTACTGCTTTCCTACTCTGATTCAGGCACCGCCTTCTGATCAGTGGAAATAGGTCCCTGAGATCTCCCTGAGTCCGTGTTTCAAGGTGGACTTTTCAGTACAGTGTGATGCCATGTACCCTTTGAAAGGTTAAAGGATTTCAATTTGGCAGATTTGAGAAGACCACACATTCAGTTATCTGCATTATCTGATTGGTCTGAAGAGGGCTTCCCAGGAATATTTACAATGTCTAAAGGCTTTCTTCTGGCTGCTGGAGGATGGCTTGGAACAGAAGCATCTAAATGTGACATGTTAAGACACCCAACTCAACACTTGAGCCATACAATACCTTAAGGTGGATGGCCCACTAGCCAAACAAGATGGATACTATGAACACATGAACTGCAAGGGCAGGGGCAGCAGTGAGAAATGTCCTATGGTTTCCTTAATGTTATGGAGAGTTCATCCCTGGTTTGTCTTCTACATTTGTTGTCATCTATCATCCCCCTGGAGAGGAGAAATAGTTTAACTGTACATGAACTTTCCTGGAGGCCTTTGTTGTATGTAAATCCAGATCAACGACCCTATATGTAGTGCATATATGTTCTGCGTAAAAGCATGTGGAGTTTCATGGCTGATTCTGATACTTGCAAGTCTGGTATTGGCTTTCTTAGCCAAGTCAATCTTAAAAGTTTGGCTCTAAATGCAGGCCCAAAGAAGTGTGATCAGAAAAGAAATACAATGTCATTAAAAAGTGCTTGCAATAGGTCATTCCAGAGTTTATTCCAAAGGTATTTTTCAGTGCTGGTGCTAACAAGACTCCGTGTTGACTTATATATTGGGAGTTAAAATCTAAGTTTGGCACCTCGCATAGGCTAATTGTGAGGATGGATTTCCTACAGTAAGAGCAGAGGCTCATTACAAGTCAGCTTGTGGCATATAATTCTGTTTTTACAAATCTTTCAAACTGCTGCCACTCCAGTTTTTACAGCAGTCTCAGACAGGACATCAGGCAGATTGGATTGAACTGGTAGATCCAGTTACATTTTGTGCTCAAAAGCTGAGAGTAGAGCAATGGCTGCAGTGTGAAAATAAGGAGTTCAGAAAAGGAAGGGGTGGAAGTAGATGGGAGGTGGAGAAAGAATGAAGGAGTGTAGAAACGAGGAAATTAATCAAAAAAAGAAGGAATACTAAAAGAAATTTAGAAAGACATTAAAGGGATGTGATGATAGAAATAAGAGAGTAAAAGGCAGGCAAAGGAGAAACGTGAAGATGGAAAGATGGGGAAGTGATATAAGCCAGGCTTGGTAAAAAAATGCAAACCAATGAAAAACAGAGGGTAGAGAGAGGAAGGGAGTGAAAAACGGGAAAGAGGTAGTAGCTGCAGCAAGGTAATAGACATAGAAGTATGTTTTACATGAGGCTGCATAGTCAAGCTGAAGTGCTGCACAGATTGCAGACATGCAGCTTAACCTACATGAAGCACATGCTTGCAAGTTCCAACATGAGCACACCCACACCCCACTGCATGCACTCCCCCTCACACACATTCTCCTGAAAAAATGAAATGTTTCAAAGTTTTATAAGCCATGAAGAAAAATTGGACAGATTTTTTTCTCATTTATGCAGTCTGGCCTAACAAGGTAAAGTTATGAGAACTCCTCTCTCCAAAAGTGTACTCCATCTGTGTTCAAATGAGTGTTAGTATGGGCACTCACAGCACCAATGGAAGTTGTGCATTGCCACAATACACCTTGCCACTTGATGTGGAAGTGTGTGATGCAGCAGGTGATGCACCTGGGCAAGGGATGGGCAGTTGCAGCCCCTTCAGATCTCGTCTACAGCTCACTCTCTTCTGTTCTTACAAATGTGAACAAAGGGGGACATTTGAAACCTGTCTCATAGTTTTCTTCCTCTTGTGGGAACTTCGGCTTTCCTGAGCACGTCCCGCACAGAGCTGAGGCCATGGTGGCACTTGAGTTATATGATTAAACACTCATCTCCACAAACACAAAGACAAGCAGAGAAATGGCCAGCAGGGGAACTCCAAGAATCTGATCAGAGAAAGGGACACCCTGGTCTGCCACCTTCCAGGGCTGTCACAGGAGAATGATGAGTCCTACTATCTGGGGCTGAAAGCCATCAAGATGAGTCATCATGAAAGACATATCTGCTGACTAGGAAGGACAGAGAAAAAACTCATTTGAAGCATCCTGTTGAGAAAAATTTTAACTAAGCATTGAATCTCCTGGAGGGCACTGAACGTTCTTCTGCACCAGCACAGACTAATAATGTTGCAGCAGTAGTTGAAGCAGCAGACAGACAAATACATTCCTGAAAAAAAATCTGAGATCAGACCATTGCAGATCTGTTGTGTGGCTCCACTCCAGATGAGGCATACTGGGACCTTCAAATCCCTTGAGCTGAGATGGGAGACTGTTTAGGTCAGTTCTTTACAACTAGAGCTGAAGGTAATGGGTCTGTTAAGCAGTGATAACTTTGCAGTTATTGAACGGGTTAAGACTGATGGAATTGTCATAGTTCAAATCATGAGTTTCACCTTAACTAAGAAATTGACCTTCCTCTCTTCTACCTGGAGGTTAATCCCCATAAAACCAAGCCACTTCCCTCTTGGACATCTAGATGGCTCTCTATATGGTTAGGACTGCATCCTGTGAAGTTTCCCAAACTGGCTGTGTCAGTCACAGACCTGTCCAAAGGAAGAGTTATCTTCATCCAAAGATCATCAAAATAGATGGAAAGCTATAACAGACCTTGCTGTGAGACCTCCAAAAGGGCAAAGGAGGCCCTTCAGGTCATAGGGTAACCCACCCATGACCCAGGCTTCATCTGTGCACTCAGTACAATCTTTATTGATGACCATCAGCCATTTGGAGTTCTGTCTATACCTTACTGGCCAGTGTGCCACCATAGAGGTATTTAAAGATGAAGGGCACTTTGTGAGTGGCCTTTCAGATGTTGGTATCCACTTGCAGAGAATTTTGGGGTTAGCAAGTTTAGAGACAGTGACTAAACATGCATATGGACCAATGAAAAAGAAGATATTTTTCATATAGCAGTTTTGATATCATATCACATATGGAATTTCATATCATACACTGGAGTTCTTCAGGATGCATGGTTTTCACAGACAATTTGCTTCCACTTTCTTCCTCTTCCTTACCATAAGCATTACAGTGGGACCTCTAGCTGAGAGGGAGAAGAAAGAAGAGTGGGAAAGAGTTGTTTTGTGTGTTACTCCCCAGTGAACAAGGAATGGCAGATTGAGAGTGTCCTTTAACAATATCCAAATAAAAGGTTCTTAATCTTCTCAATCTTAATCTTATGTGTATGTCTGGAAGGTGTATGTATATGTACACTGCTCATCTTGAAGAATGTCACTAGTATATGAGCCTATGCTTTATTACAGGATATGCCAGAGAAGATTTAAAGATAAAATAAAAGTATTTGAAATACATTGTACAGCTAACAGGCATGCAATTATCAGAGACTTTATCTAAGAAAATAAATTGCGTTGATTTTCTCTGGGATAGTTAATTTTCTTCACGATAGCTGGTATGGTGCTATGTTTTGGATCTGTGCTGAGAACAGTGTTGCTAATACAGAGATGTTTTTGTTACTGCTGAGCAGTGCTTGCATAGAGCCAAAGCGTTTTCTACCAGGACCCACAGCCCCACCAGTGAGTAGTTCCCAAGAAGATGGGAGAGGACACAGCCAGGACAGCTAACCCCAAATGGCCAAAGGGATATTCCATACCATATGACATCATGCTCAGCATATACACCTAGGGGAAGAAGAAGGAAGGGAGTGGACACTGGCAATGATGGCGTTTGTCTTTCCAAGTCACTGTTACACATGATGGAGACCTGTTTTCCTGGGGATGGCTGAACACCTGACTGCCGATAGGTAGTGGTGAACTCAGTCCTTGGTTTGCTTTTCTTGTACACTCAGCTTTTTGCTTTATCTATTAAACCATCTTTATCTCAAACCACAAGTTTTCTCACTTTTACTCTTCTGATTCTCTCCCCCATCCTGCTGGGGCAGGGGAGTGAGCGAGAGGATTGGGGGGGATTAGTTCCTGTCTGGAGATAAACCATGCTGTAGATTAAATGAAATAGAAACATAATTAGGAAATGTTTTACTGGAATGTGAGTAGTACAAGTTTTGAACACTTATCTTCTCAAGAAGCCAGTTTGGAGACATTAACCTTTTTATGTGTGTGCGTGATTGTTTGATTTTGACTTTTTAAATTGCTCTGTAATAGGAACAAAGACTCTAGAAGCTCTGTATTTCTGCAGGCAAGTCTGCTTGGGAGACTGAAGAAGGCTGCTCTGTTCTCGCATAGAAGAGCAAATGAAAGTCTGGACTACCTCTCCACTCAAAAGTTGCGCTAGTTTAACTCAGTCGAGAAACGATTTAAAAGGTTGAAAAGTAACTTTTATTCATTTTCCCTTGGTTCCTCTCTGATTACACTAACACTATGCAAGGGATCCATGCATTTAGATATTTAAGTTTCCAAAGTGATCTCTTGAATCTGTGTGAACTCTGTGTGCAGAGACAGCTATAAAGAGAGAACATGGGAGAAGAAATCAGTTAAGTTGGAGTCTGTTAAGTGTAAAAGAGAAGATGGGTAAGAATTTTTTTAATTTCCAGCTTTATGCACTGTGCAGACAGGATGCAGTGCATTTTATTTATATGATTATATTAATTTTTGTTCAGAAGTTAATAGCATAATTCCCTTTGTGGGACCTGTCACGCACTGAAAGTAAATCATCCCCTGTGGTGTAACAGGAAAGGGGGACTGTGGGCTCAGGAGAGCCATTTCCCTGTCATTAGTAAATTTCATCCTTATGTCTGGATACTGAGTACACTGTCCACAGCACAGCCATGTCTTTTTCCTAGCGGCAGAGAATATTGTTTCCTTTGAAGAGCACTATAATTTAGCCATTACAAATTCTGATTTTAGTCCTTGGAGAGGATTGTCTGTGAATATTTTCATGTACCTAAGGACATACCACTTGGTACCTGTGCACTGGCAGAGCAAACCCTCAAGTTCATCCCACTAAAAGCAACACACCTTAGCAGTTTTTACATTAAGAAATGTGGACACAGCTCATTTTCCTCAGTCAGAGTTCTCCACTCTGTGCATACCCCATGCTCAATCTCGGGTTCAGGAAGAATTCACACTATCATGGGATGGTGTGGTGGTTTAGCCCTGGCTAAAAGCTAGATGACAACCAAAATCAGTCCATCACTCCCCTTCTTAGCTGGACAGGGGAGAAAATAATATATTAAGAGGCTCAAGAGTCAAACTCGTTAATGACATGGGAAAAACAGACTCAACACAGAGTGCTGAAAAGTTATCTAATTTATTACACTACACTAAAGAGAAAACAGTGAAAAACCAGAGTCAGGAGTGCAACCAACAATCTTAAAAACAAATGCAACCAGGCAAACAATTTTCCCCCCACCACTCCCTCCTTAGCAGGCTTTAGTTAGAAGTTTGCTCCCTTCTTCCCTCCTGGTCACAGCCCAGGAGGGGCAGGGACTGGGGAAAATGGGGGTCTCGGTAACACCTTCCCCCCACCCCTCCATTCTAAAGCAGACTTCCCTTTAGCCATGATTTTGCTCCCTTCTTCCCCTCTCCTGCTTGCAGCACAGGACAGGGGGGCAGGGACTAGGAGATGGGGGCTTCGGTCAGTCCCTTGCAAGTTGGTCTCCCTCTCGGCCGGGATGGGGGCATCCATTCCACACACCCTCCCCCTGCTGCACCGTAGGATCTCACCCATAAGAGCCAGTCCTCCACGAACTTTCTCCAATGTACATCTCTTCCCACCGGGCTTCATCTCTGCTATGGCTGGCAGCAATCAATCACAGTGTCTCTCAGTCCCAGTCCTCCACGGGGCTATAGGCCTCCCCCAGCAAACCTGTTTCCAGCTCAAACTCTCTCTCACTCATCTCTGTAGGTCGCTTGTGCTGGCAGGGGCTCATCCCAACATAGGTCACGGCGTCTTCTCTATGTCTCCACCTGCTCCATCCAGCATGGAGCCTCTCCACAGGTTGCAGGTCTGGTCTCTGCCTTCCACATGTTTCTCCACGGGCTACAGGGGCATCTTTCTCTCAGGCACATGGGGTGCCTCCTCCTCCACCCTTCACGGCCTTTTTGTGTCTACAGCTGCTTACATTTTATATTTTGTTGCTGCTTCAACACACCTCATTCAGTATATGCAAATATTGAGGCGCCTTCCCTATTCTTCTCTTCATCACCTCCTTTTTGGGGACAAGTTGTTTCTCAAGAGGTATCACAATGCCCTTAATGTGCCAACATTGCGGTCTTGTTGGCACTCCGTTCTCTGGTGGCAAAATGCAGCTACTTCCAAGTCTTTTTCTCCTATATGTGATTCTCAGAGGCGCTACCAGAGCGATTTGACATTGAATTGTCCGGTGTTTATACTTTTTGGCTGGCAGAGCGTTCCAGCAGCCATTTTCTGCAGCTCCTGGTCTCTCTCTCAGCACCCAACTATGCACAACTGCGACAGATGGTTTGGGTTGGAAGCGACCATAAAGATCATGCAGTTTCCACCTCCTGCAGTGGGCAGAGACACCCTCCACTAGACCAGGTTGCCCAAAGCCCCATCCAACCTTGCCTGGGACACTTCTAGGGGCAGTGCAGCCACAGCTTTTCTGGGCAGCCTGTTCCAGTGCCTCACCACCCTCACAGCAAAAAATTAGAGTAAACTGGTTTCTTAATGGCTAATTTAAATCTTCCCTCCTTTGGCCCCCTTGTCCTATCAGTTGAGGGAAGCAGGTTTACTTCCACTTTTGCCCAAGAGTAAACGGAAAATGACTATGGAGTAGCCTCTCTTTGAACTCATCAAGGCAACAGTACCACCACCTGCCAGCACCCCAACAGGATTGGCAGGTGTCAGGGTACTGGCACTGCCCTGACTGGATAGTCTCAGCCTCAAACAGCAACAACAGACAAGCAGAAAAGGCTTCATGGTAGATAATGAATTCCTATCTGGATGGAGGTGAGAAAACACAGGAACAGCAATGTCCTGGTCAGTAAGGAAGCTGGGAACTATAATATAGGAAAAAACATCTCACAGACAGTATCTGGTAATCCAGACAATATCTGGTAATCCATTGGCTAATAACAAAATATAGTAAGGAAATTCTTTTGGTATCATTAAACCCTGACAGAGGAGAGTGAGAGTGTCTGTGCATGCTCACACTTGGGCATGCACTGCATACCTGTCCAGACAGGGAAGTAAATAATACCAGAAATAACAGGTAATCCATTTCCAAAGCCATGAACTGAGGGACCCACTGCTGCCTGTTATGCAGCTGGCAGTGCAGATGTGGGAGCCAGGTGACCTGAACTTTATTTCTGCCTCTGTCACTAGCCTGCTACATAGCCTGTGCTGGCCTTCTCTGTGCCTCAGATGCCCATCTGAGACCTGAGGGTATTAACTGAGAAGGTGTCAGGTCATGTAGTGAAAGACTTTGAATGAAAAGCATTAGCTGTTGATGCGGGATACTAATGGCATGCTTTTATTATCATTGTGGCTTTCTGAACAGTACATGGAGAGAGGCACCCAAAGTTTGTTTCTTGGTAAACTCTGCCTCCTTTTTATCTTTCCAGATGGCTGGACTGGCGTTGCCAATTAAAAACAAAGAGAACATTAAGGAAATGAAAGAGAGGAAAAGAAAGATATACAGAGCAGCAATTAGAGAAGAGACAGCTAAAATAGGTTCATGATGGCAGGCATTCCTTCATGTTTGAGGAATGTGTCTAAGGTGAAGATTTCCTACTGTAATGGCAATTTCTTGTTAATAAACGGCCCCGAAAATTCTTTCCTCCTGAAGATCATGTGATGAAACAACTAGATCTGAAATAGTGTGGGAGCAGCTGAGCAATTACAGATGGGTCTGCTGCAAGCAGAGGAAAGAAGAAAAGGTCAGCCTATATATGAAACTTGTGTGTTGCCAGTTCACACAGAGTTAAGTGCTTGAACTGCTATTTGTGCCTTTGAAAATCTCCCACAAAGTCTTCTGGGGCACATGTTTGCAAGAAATTTGCATCAGCTTAGAGTAAACTAGTTTCAAACAATAATGAATTGAAACAATTATAAACCCTTGTATGACTACTTTGCAGCTCACCAAAGAGCACGGCCAAAAGGAATTTAATCCAAAGGTCTTTCCATACATAAAGGAGTAGGATTTGTCACTGATTCAGCTGAACATGTGGACATTCTTAACGTGCTTTAGAAATGAGTTACATAGATAATGAGTCACACCATAAGCTAAATTGATTATAAAAATTTTTAAATTGTAGAGTCCAGCACCAAAAGTTAGGAAATACCCCAATTAAGGTGACTGGTACAATATGCATATGCTGCAGTCTTTTATTATGAGATCACATCATCTTCTTTCCAAGATGCCCCCCACTCAGCATGGTGTTCTGTTACTGACAAGTTTTTCAGTGTTTTGGTTTAATCCTCATTGTTCAGTGTGTGGTCCCCAGCCCTGAATTGCCAAGAACTCTTCTGCCCTACGTTCAAGGGCAGCCCCATGTCCATGGGCAGGCTTTTTATGCAACATGTTCCATGAACACGTGAAAGCCAAGCTGGAAAGCCCAATGTAAAAATAACAAATAAGTGACTCCTTTCATGGCAAATCCCCATCTTCAAAACACAAATCCCATTGACCCAGTGCTCAGCTCTGCCTGGTCTCTCATCTTTGGTGCACAGTGGAGGGAAGAATGCATTATTACTAAACACCCCAAAAAACCCCAGTTGGAGTGACTTGACAGGCATTGCTCAGGAGCTCCAAGGCAAAAGCAAGGCTGGACTCCAGTTATCTCAGGACAGCTTTCAGTTCTCTAAGACATAGTGTGATCCTCTCTCCCTCTCTCATCCTCTCTCGTTTTTCCCCCAGTGTCATATTTATTTTGCACATTCTGTCATCTTCATCAGTTGTGCAAGGTCTGGTAGACAACAGCTTTTTTTATTATGCAACCCACAATTTATGGCCAAAGCACCATCCATCTTCATATTGCATGAGATGGGCATCCTGGAAAAAGAATGGTTGTTTATAATTAATCATCATAGCATACTCAAGAGGACTGAACTTAGATTTCATGGCTACCTTAATAGGTTCCTCAATTTTACAACCCTAATGATCTTTTAATGTGGGGGTTTTTGGTATAATTTTCCTCAGTTTTTATAACATCAAACTGAAACCCTGCTTACTCCTTCATAAGAAGAGGTAACTACTCCCAGGTGGACCATCAGGAGAGCTGATTCCTTCACTCAAAAGTAGGCCTCAAAAATGTAAAAACATCACAAGGGTCAACCAAAGCGACTTCATTATGGGTTTTGTTTTTCTTACGACATTAATAATTTTGATTCAAACTGAAACAATGTCTATATGAGATGTAAATCCACATGGAAAAAACCAAAATTCCTCCTTTTCAAAGTGTTTTAAAGTAGTTTGGCGGTATCAACACACACTGGAGTCAATGGCTGTGGTTTCTCCCCAACAAGGCCCACATCTCCAAAGCCTTCCCTGTCTCAGGGAACAGCATAACTGGCTGCAGTAGGAAGGGGTCATTTTTTTGTATGTGTACAAGAATGAGGAGGCAAACATTTTGCCTGGAAGGTCTGCAGCGATTTGCTAACAGGGGAAGACCCAGGGAACACCTGGCTGGACCTCACTTGAGAAAGTTGGCAGTGCCCCTTCTCAGAATGGTCAGAGCCTCCCAGCCCTGAGGTGCTACCATCATCATGTCTAGCTCCTGAGCCATGTAGCCCGTCTCCAAGATGGTGGCACAGAGATGACTGTCCAGCCCCCTACAAAAACAGCCCAGAGACTGGCAGGAGGGACTCTGCATGTGACAAGTAGCATGTACCATGCACCAGTGTCCGTGACTCTGCAGCAAAGACCACATTCCTGGCATGGAACCACTGACTCAAATAATTGCAGGCACTTATTTTCTTTTCCCATACCAGCCTGTCTGTGACCCTTCAGCCTGCCCATGGCATGTTCCCATCTACCCCTACACTTTATGTCCTCATCTCTACCTCCTCATCTCAGTTATCAGTCACCAGCTGCTTCCTTCAGTCATAGTTTCCCCTTCTATTTCTAGTGTCATCTCTCAGCCTTTCCCCACAATGCTCCCATCATGCCTGTCTCTACCCTTCTGCCTGAGCCTCCACCACAGCTGATCCTAAACACAGATGATATTTTTCCTTTTCCTTTTTTTCCCCCTGATATTTCAAAAAAGAACAAATAGCCACCCCAGTGGGGCAGAAATCTGTTTCAACAGTTCTCAGGATTGGTTCAGTTCATCAAAAGAAATGCATAAAAGGATGGGCAGAATAATAGGTTTAGCTGTTCTTTCCACTTCTGGCTATAATTTTCCCATGTGACTTCCATTTCCTGAGGAAAGAGAAGTGGAATGAGAGACAATATACTAGATTAAAATCTAAATTTATGATGCCCTATCCTTGGGGACAAAGGGCCATACCTAAAGATGTATGGTCATGCCCTGCAGTAATCACTAGTCTATTTGATATTGAACAAACCCAATCATAAATGGCCTTCTTCCATCTCAGTGTGGGAAGTTATGGGTTGCTGTCTGTGAAGCATGTTCAGAGAGCCCATGGTATTGCTGTTACCCACCAGCTCCACAAAAATATTTCCCTCTGTACGTCATGCGTACACCTATATTTTTCTGTGAATTTTCGAAAGTGACTAGTAGTGTTGAAGTATATCACCCATCCCAATGAGAGAGGAAAGATGAGCTTTGAATTTGTTCATCCTGTCTAGTTCGTCACCTACAATTTTAGAAATATAAAAGCCTACAGTTGGCCGATTTGTGCTGTGCTCATATATCTCTACATATGTGCACATGTGTGTGTACAGGCATACATGTATGAATGTGATTGTTCATGCAAAAGTATGTGTGATAACATCATCCAGATGCCACACCATACTAGTGGATTATGTCAGTCTCACCCAATGAAGCACACAGCAAATGCTAATAGTTAAGAGCTAATAAACACTACACTTGAAGGTCAGTGCTGAATTGTTTGGATTGCACACATGGTTCTCAGATACTTTCCCCCAGTATTTCCCTGTAGCTGTAGATAGGCTGTGTGGCTGCAGTTCTCCCTGTGGGAGGGATTTTTAAAGACCTGTACTTTACTGAGTCAGCTCAAAATGTTCAGAAAGAAACAGTGCCAATACAGTTGGACAGCATTATTGCCAGAAAACAGACTTCACAGGTTTCCAAAGGATGCTCCCAATGAGAGTTCCCATGTCTTTGATATAGTTGGCTCAAAACAAGAAAGGGAGGTCATGTTTTCAGAGATCAGAAATGGGAGCGCATATGATTCTTTGTTTCCATTTTATTCCTTTGTACCTTCTTACCTTTTCTTACTGGTCATGACATATAATCGCAATAGACTCAAGGCTCCTGTCTTGACAGTACAATCTTTATGTAAATCAATGAAAATATCTTGGTTACTTACATGATAAAGTGCTCTCTGCTTCACTGTATGCTATCCTTTTGACCACCTGTAGCAGTTAATAAACTGGAGCCTTTGTTGACCAAATCACTGCCCACTTCCTCCCTTCATCTGACCCTTCTGTGAACTGCAAGCAGTTCCTGTTGAGACAGTAGATGTAGTTAGAAGTTGGCCACAAAGTGCTGGAGACAACTGTGGGAATAATGAAGACATTGAGAGAGTTCAAAAGAAACATGTTGGATCAGTAAAATTATTTTGCGTCAATCTTCGACTATTAATTTAACCCCAGACCTACACTCCTTCTGCTTTAGGATTATTTAACACTTTAACCTTTCTAAAACTTGGGTGATTATCAAGAGAAATAAAAAACTTTACTGCTAGGATGGCAGCAGACTCTGTTGAAGTTCTAGGACCAATATTGGGCCAAGATTGATGGACCTTCAAATGTGGTCGTCACTGAGACCTAAGCTACAGCTACTTGTAAGTTCAAGGCAACTTCCTGATCACAGACGCAGCTTGAGACCCATGTTTGGAACAAGCTCTATTGTTTTCTTAGGGCTTCTCTGGCTGTACATACTGAAAAGAATCAAATTAGGTTGGGAGAATAGGAGATTTTTGTAAGAGGACGTTCCTTCCTTCTCAGGAAGATTGCCATGAGTTCGGACCAAGAACTGAGGACTCAAAAGGAAGGAGAAGAATGAGCAGCTGCTGATGGTTACTCCTCTAAAGTTTTTTAGTAGGAAAGGTCTACCCTGTTCAGTGATCCAAAGGTTAAGGCTTTACACCCTGTTTCAATGCAATCTGTCCCATAAGACAACATTCAGCCTTTATTTATGAAGCTAAGATGGCGAACAGGAATCTGGCAATAGAACTTATCTAACTAGTCCTGGAGGTGGGAAAACACAGCTCAGTGTTAATGCAGACATGTCAACAGCCATAAATAACCTGCAAGTGTGTGAAGATGCTATTTTATCCTACAGAAGTGCCTTACCCCCTCAACACCAGTAAAGGTGCTCTGTGCTGCTAGGGAGCAGCAAACACAACATGAGCTCCTTAAGGGTAGGTGCCCTCACTTAATCTAGACCCTGTAGACCAAGATATTTACTGCTTGTAGGGGGTCTGTCCACAACTTGAGGAGTTATTTCACCCACTAGCAATGTGGTCAAGCTCAAGGGCTCAGTTCTCAGGTTAGTAATTTCATAGACTGTAAAGCCAGAAAGGACTTTAATGATCATCTGGCCTGGCCTGGCCTCCCACATAGCACATGCCAAATAATGTCACCAAGTAAATCCTGTTTTAACTCCAACTTGTAGCTGAACCAAAGCATAACTTATTAAAAAAAATAAAATAAAATTGTTTGACCTTGATTTTAAGACTCAAGTAATGGACAATTTACCACATCCTATGGTAGTTGCCTTGTAAATGTTAATTAGTTGCAGGTCTTTAAACAGACATGGTATTTCTGATTTGATTTTTGGGGGGTCTTGATCTTATTTTGCCTTTGTTTACTGGATTCAACAACATTCTCATGAAAGAAATATTATTGCCAACTCACCTCTGAATCAAGTTTATACTTCAAACCAGATTCTGTAAATGTGGTCTGACTTTAAAAGCACTGGCAGCTGACTCTGTCATTTAAAGACCCTTAAACCTGATTGTGTTTCTCCTGTCCCAATATGCTCCCATCCCACTGCTGTGGTGCAACCGTGCCACATAGAAGGCCAAATTTGGTAGCAGCAGCACCAATAGCTGGGTTTTATACGTTGGAGAGTACGAGGAAGAAGAGTAGTTTAGTTAATCAGGTTTTATTTGTGATTCCAATGGCCCTGTTCTTCATATTGTCTGTGATAGGCCAGAAGTAGCCTGTTGGCCACTGAATGGACCATGCTGTTAGCATAATAGTGTCTGGATTTGGCTGAATTGTCTCGAAAGTAACCCAGAGAATAGATGGACACCACTGCTTCTGTGAATGTTGACATCTGGTTTTCAGACCCAAAAGGGGGAGTAAAAAAAAACAAACATGAGGGCTGAGATGCCGAAATTTTGTGTAGGACAAAAAGTTCTGATTTTTTTTCCCATTTTGAACAAATCAAAATGTTTCATTTACTTTTGGATTAACACTGACTTGCACTTGTGGGCTCTTGTGGAGCTGCATCTCTTCACTGCTGGTCTTGGCAGCCTGTGACTTGGTACTGGCAGACTTGCACCTGCAATGTGTCCTCAGAGCAAGAGGCCAGAGCTGCAGCCTAGACCTAAGGCTACAGAAGCACCTGCAGGTCAAGCACAAGCTTTTAGAGATCACAACCCCAGACCTATTAGGCTGCTTGATTTACCTCTCTATTGCCAATGTTTGACCTGTCTGATCTATATAAAAAAGAGAGGTGAAAAATACCATCCACAGCTGACCTTATGTAATGTACCATGGTCCTTCTGTAGATAGGATCCCTTGTGATAGTGGAATACCATGGGAAATATAGTCCACAGGGGTAATTTAGGTGACCTGGGTCCCCCAAATTCATGTTGTCTGGAGATTAAAATGTTGAAAGGCTTAACCATCAGTTGACATAAATTAAATGGGGCATCCTGCTTTTATCAAACAAAAAGGATACCCTCCAAAGTGGAGTTTTCTCATGAAAACTGTCTGTTGTGCAGAGCTGTTTCCTTGTTCTCCATTAAAAAGAAACCTTCTCAACAAAGAGGTCTCAGCCATCCATACACCATAGATGTGGGGGAGGGGAGCATATTTGGAATGGCTGGACAGCCGGGTCTTTCCTTTCTGAGCTGAAAATACATCTCTGCCACAGTGAATAGTTGAAGGATCTTGTGCTATTCAAGGTGTATCATTAGGCGAGACTTTTGGTTGCTAGAAGTAAATTTGGGGTTTAGTTATTAGAAGTTCCCACACAGTTTTTGAAGGTCCTTATTTTGTCCTGGACAAATGCCAAGCCAGGACACTCTATTTGGCTGCACAACATTCCCATGCTGTTTCAAATCACTGCTCTTCACTACATAAGCTGAGTACTGCCACACAGACAATTCAGAATTTCTCTTCAATTTAATCTTTACTACAAGGAACTGACTTACTGTCTTAGAGATCATCACACATTTCTGTGTGATTCACAAATCACAGTATGCTCCCTGTCCCTCTGTGGTATGTGTTTCTAGTCAACTGCAATCAGGAGCCTGAAGTAGGGGGGAAAAAAAGAAAAAAAAGGAAAAGGCAAGTCTGTTAATCCACCATGACACACACACCTTGATTTTATTTTATTGGAGGGATTTTATAAGGGCTATTATCTCCTGGTTTACATAATCCAACACTTCCCTTAGGGCAATCAAAATTGATATTCATATGACTTGGAGTTTACAATCCAATGCAGCTGGCAAAACCAGGATTCTGATTCATGACCGCAAATGCAATCCTACTGCACACACATCAAGAAGGACAAGAAAAGGGGAAAAAAAGAAAGAAAAAAAGAGAGAGAGAGAAATAGAGAATAAGAAAATCCCTGGTGAAGTGATCTATCATATTGCCTGAGCAGGACTGCTTGAGAACTGGTATCATTAAATGGGTCGAAGCTTCAGTTAATTTGATTCAAAGGTTACATGACCTCTACTAAGTGAGGGACTCCCTTTCCCTGCTGTCTTTGTCTGTTCTTAATAATTTAGCCAGCAACAAGGTAAGATCCAAGATTGACTTTTTCTGCTACAAACATGACTTCAGTCCAAGTATTTTAACACCTGAACTCAAGTGAGGATAATAAATGTCACAGAAATATTTATAGCTTGGTATATGGAGAATTTCCAGTTCCCTATACTGCAATAACACACATCCATCTGCTAGCAGCATTAGAGATGCAGTTTTAAAGCAGATAACTCCTGAAAATAGAAGGCTGCAGTATGCACACATAGCTGTTGTGTTTCAGTGTTTGATATTAAGTTGATAATTAAATTAGAAATTAATTATCCAGCCTTAGGAAGACATTTTCTTCCTGGACTTGGGCCCACACAGAAATTCAGACTGAGCTCTCTGCCTCTTCCACTCCTCTGTGTTCATTTAGCTGAAATCCATTCCTGCAACACCCAACTGAGGAGAGTGAGCACACAGAAATAGAAGGTTAAAGAATAATCAAAATTTAGAAGTGGAAAAAAGACTTCTTATGCCATGTCTCTGACCAGTATAAGTGAATTATTCTTCAGGGCTTTGTCAGGTCTAGTTTTAACTGACTGCAGTGATGGAAGCCCCATCTCTTCCTTTGGGAGAAAGCTGCACATTTGAACAAAGCTCCCCGCTAGCAAATATTTCCTGATACTAAGCCTGTATTTTCCTTCTTTTTCAAAGTGATCCCTTTAATGCTGTCTCGATCCAAGATTTTTTCCCAGTGAACTCAGCTCTGTGAGACCTGGAATGCTTACTGGAATGTATGTCTTTTCACCCCCAGCTTATGGTTTGAAATCCACCCCTAAGCTCACAGTGGCTGGAAGCTGCAGTTGTAGCAGATACTCTCACAGGGCTGCATGAAATAGGTTGAGATGTGTAGTACTGTCCTGGAGGTACACAGAAAAAAAGGAGGGTGCAAAGCAGCTCCATCACTCTCTGTTGCTGAGCCAAGGGCTGGTGGGAGCTAAAAAGTCCTTCTGAGACTTGCAGTGACACACCAGGGAGGAGATAAAGTGCCTGGGCAAAGGTGGTGGGAGGGGGCTTTTGCTCTTGCTGCTTTGGGTGTGACTGGGCATATCAAAGTGTTTTGATTTTCACTCTTCTTTACCTTCTGGCACCTCTTACCAGAAGTGAAACTGTAGGCATACTGTAGGAAAATAAAGACTTTGGCAGAACTGGGGTCTTTTTTGTTTACAGAGGATGTCTGAATGTGGGTTTTTCTTTTGAGATCCAAGATACATAACTGAATGACTTCCTCACTAATGAAGTGTTTAACATCTTTGGTTGCAACAGAAATCGGAGGTGGAAAACCATGTAGGAGGTTGGCTGAAGTGAAAGCACAGATTTATCGTGCTAGTGTTAACCCTTCTAGGACAGCTGGTGCTCTGCAGCATGGATGAGGAGAATGATGGGAAGGGATGGAGGCAAATGGCTTCTGCCCTGCGATGGGGTGGGGATGTGGTGGTGTTCAGTTGTGAGGCAGCACCGACTTGCATCATGCCACACTTCTCGGGAGAGACAGCAAGAAAGGCACTTCTGGGGTCTGTGTAATCCGAGGATGTCCAGCTTTTAAGTAGCCCTAAACTCCATCTTAAATTCAGACCATCTTAGATGGTGTGTGAATGTATCTGGGCTAGTGATTGTGCCCAAGGGGCTGTCCTGCACTTGGGGAACACTGCAGTTCAGTGCTGCAGGCACTCCTGAGGCTTACCACAGGGATGTGATCCTGGTTCTGGTTTTAAGCCAGCATGACATTTGGAAAGTCCAGCTCAGGCACAGTGAGTGGGATTGCACTACGCTCATTTATTACATGTAAAACGGTTCTGGCCTGTTATGACATTGCAGAGGCTAAGCTATGTGTCTCCAAAGGGTGGGTGGAAGAAAAAACTCACTGTCCTTCTCCAGGTAGTGATGGGAGACATTTGCCTTACCACTACCACCAATCCCCTAAAGGGAAGTGAAGTGAGTAAGATTACAAGAGCAAGAGAAGGTCAGCACAGGGCAGCACTCAGGGATTCAAACTGTCACTGCCAGGTCCCCAGTGCTGTTTCCAAAGCACCCTTGGGATCAGGCTCTGCATTTCAGCCAGCTAATTCAGTGATCCTTCTTTCATCACATGGCTTTCATCAGATCAGAACGTCTGCATCACCCTTGGAGTGCCACTGGTAGCTCATTCTGGGGAGCGTGACTGTCTTCTCAGAGGGATGGAGGTTTCATTCTTCATTTCTCACGCCCCACAGGCACTTTGTCAGTCTTTTGCCTCAAGTCTTGAAGTGTTTTGCAGCATGTTTGCTCTGTTACTCTCAGGTACCTCATCCTTAATATGTGGCTGATGGTACAGGTGAAAGTCCCACTCTTCTCCTTCCCTCCCTCAGCCAAAGCACCAAAACTGCTGGAACATCTTTGTTCTCTAGTTCTTCAAGAAAGAAAAAGATGACTGCTGTCTCTGTTTCAAATGTCAGGAAAACGTCCTAGCCCTTGGTACACATAAAGGTCGTTCACTCTACATTCACCCAGCTCAGGTCATGCAAAAGACATATTGTTCATAAACTTATTTTCCAACCTAAATGATTCTATGATCCTATGGAGCTTAGTACAAATGAGAGCTTAATCGATGACTTATCCCTGCTTCTTGCTCCATCTCTTGGCCATTTTTTCACCAACTGCAGTCTCCTTGCAAGGTACAACTCATTCAATGTTATTCTGTTCTTTTTTCCTCTTCTCTAAGGAATTCTGTTCTTACAGAATACTTTGTTGTTGAAATATTGTTAATTAGCTGTGCTTGTGTTCAAGGTTTAGAATATGCTTCTCTGTGTGCTGTGCTAATTACCATGCCCCTGTCCATAGGGGAGTTTAAACAAGCTGCTGCAACTTGGCAAAGGATAGCAGAGAATTCAGATTGTTTTGCTGTACAATATTAAAGCAAAAACAATGAGGAAATCCCCCAGAAAAGCCCTTCTGGGTGATCCAGACCACACCAAAAAACATAATTCCCTAGCAAACATTGCTCCATGTGAAATTTAGTAGACAAGTGCGGGGTTTCTTAAAATTTTCTGTGATCACAGTCACACAGTGTAAAAATTGTTGTGGATCCTTATTTCAAGAGGTAACATAAGATCCTACAAGCTGAAAAGCTGCAACACCATGGCTCTAGTAAGGGGCTTTGGGATCCTTTTCCTGCTTTTCTTAAGCCAAGGCCAGTTTAATATCAAACTGTAAACTCTGGGGGCAACTTTAAAATACATCATTGCTGAATATGTGAGGAAGCAAGCTGAAAATGTGCCTTCTGCAGGAATGTGTGTGGGTAAAACTTGATCGCTCTGATGTTCATGGGAAATGAATGAAGAAGCAGTAGAAGCATGGCCACAGTGAATTAATTTGGAAAGTTACACAAATTCTAGCCAAAATTATTTTTTTTCAGCCTTTGCTGAGCTTTGCTGCAAGTCCAGTTGTGTAAAACCATCTGTTCTTCTTTGGAGCAACCTTATTAAGACTGACTGATAGTATTTCATCTCCTTCCTATACAGAATGCCTCAGACTTTATTACAGTCCCTTAAATGTGAGGAACTGAACTCTTGCAGTCCTGTTTGCACTCAGAAAATGTGATGATGGCAAATCCGTCATGTCCTTGAAAAAAAATTAATCCTTGTTCACACTATCTCTCTTATTTGAGGTGAATTTCTTTTGTGCTTTAAACAGTTACTTGCAATTGATTGGCATAAATTAATGTATATACTGTGACTTATAATAGGTTCCACATTAGATTTATATGCCTGGTAATTGCTCTGATAAAATATGTTCCTACTGTAGATGTATGGGTGAAACATGTCCTGGAGACTGCCTGTTTCCAGCTGTACTTCTTTGAAACATTAGCCCAAAAAGCGACTTTATATAGTGAAAAGCTCTTTTAAAAACTTTTCAAAGTTCTCATGCAACTTCTGGAGAAAAGTTCTAATCAAAATAAAGTTAGTTACTTTTTCACTTCATGTTGAAGTTTTCATTTAAATTTGATTCCAAAAGAGAAACACATTTTAGTTTTTTCTCCTTAATCTTCCCTTTCCTTCTGTAAAAAGGAGAGAGAATAAACATGGGAAAATGAGATGTACACATACATGAAAAATGCAAGAAAACATCAAAGAAATCTTTTTTATTATTTTGTTTTTGTCAAAGGCAAAAGCAAAAGGAAATAATTTGTTTTCTTTTTTTCTTCCAAGAGGAGAAATATGTAAAAATGCTCATCTTCCACTTACTTGGGCTTCCAAATTGTTAAAAATTCTTTCTGGTGGAGAAAGAATTCAGAGGGAAGGGAGCAATTATACCTAGCACCTGAAAATTGTGTAACAATAGAAACCAAACAAAAATACAGTAAAAATGGCCAAAATCTGGGAAGTTGGACATTAAAAATATATATATTTAAAAATAGAGATTATTTCTAGGCAGAAACTTTCTTGACAAAAATATATTTTTCATCAGGAAAATTCCCTCCTATTCTGCTCCTTTGATCTGCAAGTAAAGGAAATCTAGTTTTCAGAAAAACCTTTTCTCCGTTGAGCTTTCTGAATACCAAAACAACACCTTCTCTGTTTGATCTGATTATAAACAACATTGTATATTTCTGGAGCAAGTTCCTCTCAGAGGGCCATTGCAGAGAGCGCAGCATACACACGTAACTATTCTATAGGCTGAGCTGCCATTAAAAACCTTCTGTGCAGGATAGCGCACAACTGCACAGAAGGGAGTCTGGAAAAAAACTTAACCAGAGTCACTGAGGAAAACTTCTGCTCTTACCACTAGTATCATGAGTTCTTTACTTTCCACTAAGCCCAGCAATGAGCTCAGTCTCTGAGGTCTCATCGAAAAGATCTTAGCGTGGTAACTACACGATAGGCATTTTATCTGTCCAAGGATAAACTGCTTAATGGGTTCTGCTGGGATTTGAAGCTGCAGCTCCTTGAAGTCTTGCTGTCTCAGACCAGTCGCTCGGGTTGCTAAACCATCCCCAGCAGTCCTGGGGGGAGTGCTGCTTTGTCTACTAACAGAGCAGTCTCACCGAACAAGTAACAGAAATGTCCCTTTGTATGTGCAGGGACACCTCTTGTTTGGCAGCACATCTGAAAGGGCTGGGTCACAAGTTTTGCAGCTCCAGCCCATCTTTTCTCTATTGGTCCTGGCAGAAGTGAAGGAGTATTTAGCTCCTTTCCAAACACTGGTGGGTTTTTTCCACCATCGCCGCACTGCATGTAGGGTGCAGTGTTACATTGACTTAAAAAATGTTCAGAGGATGGAGAGGAAGACTTTTCCTCCTGTCCTCCAGAAGCGGGAAGTGCTTTAACTGGGAGAATGTCCAGGCCATTGCAGGGTGGTGGGCCCCGACCTTCAGACAGGAGAGTAGCATCTGTCTGCCTGAAGCTGCTGAAAATAAATTCCTAGCTTTCCTGAAACTAGACTCATCACCCCCATTGTCTGACTGCTTCCCTCATTCACTCCTTCTTGCCCGGCTCAAGCAATCTGTCCAGCTCGGAGATGGCGTTTGTTAGAGGTAGTGAATGGGGTAATGTCTGTGCCCCCTGCTCTGACATGTCCCCAGCTGAGAAGCTGTCTTCTACAATGACAACAATAACAGACGATCTTCTTTCTAGCTTGGTCAAGGGTGGAAGCTGAGCTCATGTTTTTATATCCTGGCTGTTGAGATGGAAAGTGTGAACTTTACAGAAAATTAAATCTGCAGAAAATAAGAATGGTGTAGGGGGAGGGGGTCACTCTGGAGAAGGAGACTTGCAGACGGAGATCCCATTATGTCCAGACCTCACAGTGTCTCCCCACTCATTCATGCCAAGCGCCATGTGGGCTGGGTGTGAGGCAAAAGTCTTCAGACTTAGCCAAAGAAAGAGGCCTCAGCATGTGTTGCTGCATTTAGCACTGAAGTCAGTATGGACCCTGGCCAGCTGCCAGTCACATTGGCATTGCTGTTATTAGATACCATTGTGTTAAGCTTAGCACTTTTTGTGCGCCAGAGAAATTCCTTTTGTGTTTTCCCATACTCCTGACACATTTTAGAAAAGTTTCAGCTTCAGAGAGAAAAGGCACAACTATAAACAAACTCTGGACATCCATGGATGAGGAGAGAAGGTCGAAGCAAGAGGAAATCACCCCTGCTGAATTCAGTGCAGGTTGAGGTTCATTAGTTATTGAGCTTGGGTTGACATTTTATAACTGACTACATATTCCCTGAATCACCTTTTGCAGAGGGACCAATTAGACCACTTGAACAAATTGGAAAAGAGCTACAGGCAAACTAGAGCTACAGGGAGCTGCACAGTAGCCATGCCAGCTGACTTGTGTTGACCTGTTTGTGATTAGAAAGTCAGTTTATATCCATTTTCTGGTGCTTTATTATTTTTTCCCCTTAAATAACATGATTTTATAGCCTAGGAAGAGACAGAAATAGTGGAAGAAAGAAACAGCAAGCATGTGTTCTTTCCAGCATTCCTCTACAGGGCAATGCTCAACTGTCCCAGCCCTCAGCTTCAAGCACCACTCCAGTTGGCTGTGCGAGATACCCTCCCAGAACACTTTCAGCTTGCATAAACAGTTTCAGATTCTATAAGCTTGGGGTTTTTTGTTAGCGTTTTTATTCTGCTAAACTCTGAAGTGAAGTAAGCTAAGACGGATCACCTCAGAACCATATGACTGCTCATCCCTTGTGGTTAGCTTACTCTGCTCACCAGGGCAGCATTAGCAAGCTCTTACAACTCCCCTTTTCAGCTGCTGATGGAGTTACTCCTGCACTAATAGAGTTCATTGGACTTTAGCCCTTCTTGAGGAAACCACTCTGTGGTCAGCTACTTTACTCCACTTGCTGGTGAAGGACAGCTTGCCTCTTCTTTCCTCCTTTTGCATAATGCATTAGTCTTCTCTGCTGCCACCTCCACTTCCCCTAGAACTAACACAAGTTTAGGGAGGGACTTCTTACTCTATGAGTAGAACATGAGTCATTGCAGCCAGATTAAGGGATTGTGCTATGGCTGTTCTGTAACTGCAGATACAGTAGGACAAGGGCTTATGCATGGGAAAGATTTGTATGGAGTTTCAAAAAGAAAACTGGAGATCTGATGGATGTGGGTGGGGTTGAAGACACCCTAGTATAGTGTCAAATTCCTATGCTGGGCAGATACCACTTTCTTCTAGATGTGCAAATACGCAATGCAGGAATCGCAGCAATAACACTCAACAGCTACACTTAAGATGTAGAGCTGTCAATCTAAATGTGTCTTAAAGGTTAAAAAAGGAGGAAAGATGAGGAGGTTTTAGACTTAAAAACTGCTATATAGGAGAAAAAAGCTTGGGAAACCATCCCCAGCAATTCTATTCAAAGCTCTTTTGTTCGTTCTCTTTATAGTTGTGAACAAGTAAATTTATGCTTTCAGGATCATTCTCCCCTACTTTGCAAATTACTCCATGAAGTCCTGTGAAGCTCCTTGAATAATTTTCACAGCTCATGGCATGACACATCTCACCATTAACAATGTTCTACACTTTCCAAAGCTGTACCCTTTTAAAGCACTTACATATTAAATGCTGTGCCAAATACAAACAGTACAGATGGAAGGTTTCCATGCCAAATGTCTACCTAATGATGACTTTGGGTGGATGGATCAAGTGTTTCAGCTAAATTGGAACAACAGTTCCCAAACAAGAGATTAGGGGGAGAGATATTTCATTAAGAAACTGAGCTTTGAAGTAAGGGCCCAAAACTTGGCATAGAGCCGGTGCATTTATATATGGTATATGCTTTTCCATGTCCCTGTGAAAATTCTTCTGTGTTTGACCAACATACTAACCTCCAAATTATTAAGTCTGTGCTTCCTGAACAGGAGGTTTCTCAGACATTGCCAGCTCTGTCTCCTGAACACCGAGTGTTGCCTGGGCATGTTCCTGGCCCCATAACACCAGTGCTGCAGATTCACTAGGACAGAGGCTTCCTCTCTTCCTTCTCCTCTCCCTGACTTTTTCCCCTCTCAAGTGCTGCCAGCTTCTTTGTTTGTGGCTCCAGTGACAGAGCGCAAGGACCAGGCAGTTGTTCAGTATCACAGTTAGTCTAGAGGTAGGTTGTAGTGTGCCTGTGAAGTTGTCCCTGCTGTGCAGACAGAACAGAGATGGATCCAGGAGGAGGAGCAGGGATGGAAAAACAGGGGGTCAGGTGAAGACACAAGACCACAATTCAGATAGTGAGTTCAAACGATAAAGGATGAATCTGTGAGCCTAGTCATCCCAGTCTAGTAAATGACTCAAAGTTTTCCTACTTTTATTTTCATTCCTGTATTGATTCATGTAACTGAGGAAAATCCATCACATATAGAAGATATCTTGTTATATTTCTCTGTTTCCTTTGCTTCATGCCTCTCAGCTCTCGCAGCAGATGTGAGCATCCTGCACAAGAAAGCTCCTCTGTCTACTCAGCCTGGATTCGTCCTGTGATGGGGCCTCTGGGCCTTCTGGCAAGCTGAAGGAGGTAATCATCCTATGAGAGAATGAGTTTGTGATCACACATCAGTATCGTATAAGCAACTTGTAATTTTGTGTCCTTGACTTTCTGCCCTTGAAGGTTTGTTATATGCATTTAGAAGTGTGATTACAACAATATTACAGAATAATGTCTTTGGGGAAGTACTTCCATGTCTCAGCTGTGGCACCGGTGTTCAAATGTAGCTGGAGAGAGGAGCACAGACCTAGACCTCATAGTTCCAGCTTGAAACATATTTTTAATACTACGTATTTGAGCACAAGTAAGTCTTCCAACAGAAAAATCGTGTAATTTCCCTAAAAATTAGAAAATCTCATAATTCTCATTACCATACCCGTTGCTATGCCACTTCCAGATTTAAGACTGGTTTCCACATGAATCTCTCCAGCACACCAGGGAAGACATGTTTCTCTTTCCTCCTCTCTATTATCCAAAACCAGATACAAGAATATAAAACATCCAGGATGAAAGCCACTGTATATATCCATGGTTTGATCCACTGAATGAAAATTTTGGAAACTTATACATATGGTAGAGGTACAATGTATATCATACATTATTGTAGAAATTGTTTCATGGTTCTGTCTGTCATGGTGCTAATAGCAGCCACTGTAAATCTGTACCAATTTTGAGTCTATAATCCTCCCTCAGGTATTCCAGGAATATCAGGGAATTTTGGACTCATCATTTCCCAAAAAATCTGGAAAGGCTGTGCAGCCATCTTCATACCATCTCAAAGTGAGATGTGACTGATGATGAAATCTTGAGAGGAAGCTCTGACCAGACTGTAGACACACTATACTGTCCACTGGAGAATGCTCTGAGCCACAAGGACACCAGGCAGGAATGCTCCGGCCATCCTGCAGTCTGTTGGGCAGTCTGAAATGTAATTCGGTCATCTTTATTGCTGCTCAAAGCTACAGGAATTAGAGTCAGCCTTTCTGTTAGATACAAATGTTGCTTTGAACTGTTTCAGGCACCATAAAGTTTTACTTCGATCTGCTCAGACATAAGCATTGCCCTGCAAAAGAGCATGAAAGTCTGTGGCATTGCAATAGGAGCGCCAGCTGAGAACAAATGCGATCAGAAGCCTTTACCCATACCTTTGCTAGTTGATGGATGGTTTTTGGGTGATGCCTGAAAATCAATTAGAAATAAACAGAGAAGTGGCAAATACTATTAGAAAATCATAAAACAGGAACTCAGTTCAGTTTCAGTTATCGTTAGGGTCTTTGCTAATCCACATGTATTTGTACACAAGAATGATTTTCAGACATTCAAGTAAATGGTCACAGTGTTAAAAATCATTAAATTAAGCTTTAAAAAAATCTATTATGCCTGGCTTTTGGGGCATTTTTTCTTGTTTTTATGCCATCTTTAAAACGCTCAAGTCTTGATGTAGTCATGAAGCAGACCCAGCACAATAAGGTTGAAATCAGCCATTTTATGCTGTAGACTTCAAGCAGATTGCAGCTAATCTACTACTTAAAAGAAGTAAGTTTCTCATTATTCTTCAAGGCTAGTCTAAATGAAAAATAGCTATGTGGCAGCCTGTGTCTAAATTACTGAATCATCATTAGTAATCCTGTAGCTGATGTTGTCATGTTAAAAGCTAAATTAAATTTTCCAATTATTAATAAAAAAATCCAAGTTCCATGGTTTTATATGCTTAACAGTAGCTAATATAATTAAGACTGTAATAGATTTCAGTTACAAAAAATTACAGGAAATAAGGAAGTCCAATGAACATTGAACAAGGAGCTATGCATAGGTCAGACTTGAGGTCCCCAGAGACAAGTAACCAAGTACAAGGAAAGATCAAAATGTCATGAAATGAGTTCCAAACTGTTTTCTAGAAGCATTTGCATCTCTGCCTTGAAATTGCTTTGCTATCCTTCCAAGTTATAAAAAGTTCCATCAACCATTCAGAGACAGAAAATACCCCTCTTAAGTGGCTACCAAAAACGAGCAAGCCAAGCAAACAGTTTTCAGATTGGAAAAAGCCACAGAAGTATTTAGCACCAAACCAAAGGTTATAGTGGACAATAAGAGGGCTTTGTTGTCTATTTTTGTTGTCATACTTTGCCTGACTGTTTTCTGGAACATATTTAGGCAGGATGATAAAGCACGGGTCTTCAAGCTTTTCATGAGGACTGTGCACAGTTTGGTTGTTTAGGCTGTAGAGGTATGTACAGAATGTGATATCAGAGGGTGTGATGCTGCAGGGAAGGAAGGGAGGGAGGAAGGATATTCAACATGACAGAAATTCCAGCTGCATTAGGGAAAAAAATGAGCAGAAGCAGAAAGACATGCGGTCTTCCGCCAAAGTCAAGCAAAAAACACATATCAAAGTGCACATTGTGATAGTCTTTTTCTGATAGAAGAGGGAAAGATGCAAAAGCAATAGCTTCTATCACTTTGTTATGCATTGCATACTCCAGCAGGACATCTACAGTATGGATGAGAAGATAATGGCAGCATTACATAGATGGCTTTTTCATAGGATCAATGGCTATTCTTGTTAGCTCAAGATGAATGGATTCACAAACAAATAAAGGAGACATACTTTTCTGCTGGACACTAACTGTAAAAAAATATTTACACATGGTAAAAATGTAGTGACATTACCTCCGCTGAAAGGTATATTATATATAAGTTTTTATGACACAAATTCTGAAATCTTGAATAAAAAAAATACAAAGGGGAAAACCAGCTTTGAATGGATTAAAGATGGTCTTACCCTTCAGTCTTCCAGAAAGGGGCCTTTATCAGAGGAGGGAAAGAACCAAACACTGAGGAAGAGTTTGAGAACATCTTCAAGTTGATAGGGAAGCTGCCAGCACAGCAAGGAAGAGGGCTGAAAGTATATGACTTATATGATTCACTGAAATGTGAAAACTCCCTTTGCCTTAAAGGAGGCTTAGAGAAGTTCATGGATAGGCTAGTCATGCTAGAAATCATATTGGGGGTGACAGAAGTGAGCTTATAAGTACATCTGATTAATTTTGGATTGCCAAAAGAACCAAAAAAATAAAAAGACAAATTTTCCATTACCTGAAAGGAGAAAAATATTGGGGGATGTAGGTGATGCCAAATATTTTATATGCTAGATGCCCCAGCAGGGTTCTGGCAAGAGCCCCTCAAAATACAAAGCACATGTTTGTGCTGGTTCAGCACACTCTTTGGGAGACACAGTTTCTACAGTCTGTGATCTGATCTGTGTTTGGTATTCCATGTGTTTCCCTAAGACAGTGCAGTGAATTTTGCATGGTAGGTAGGGTAATAGGTCTTGCATATCAACTTAACCTGGGGAGAAACAGCAGAAAACTATGACCAGGTTCTCAGCCTTTTTAATAAAGATCTCATGTTTCTGGAGTAAAACTGGAGAAAAAAATTACAAATACGCATTATTTATTGAATAAAAAAGAGTGGGGAGAGACATTAAAGCAGTAAGATGTGATGACAGATCTCAGGGTGGTCAGAAAAACACCAGTATCCCTGCCCCAAGAGGCAAGGAAGCCACAGAGAGATTCCTTGGATCAGTGTAGCAGAGAAAAGTTTGCAAGTAGCTGATTTTCTTGAAGTAGTGACTATAGATCGTGAGCTTCTAGACTGTGACAGATCAACAAACCCCTGCAATGGGAGAAGGCTCAGAGAAAGGAACTTTAGTCCTTTAGGAAGGAATGTAGGAAGTGGACTCCAAGAGGTGTCCAGAAGACAGAGTGCAAACTTTCAACAGCTGGCAAAGCTGAGGGAGTTAATGAAAGAGGCTGAAGTCTGGGGACACTATAACAGTAAATGCAAAAGCAAGTTGTCCACAGATGCCTCTGAGGAGGGTATCAGTATGGCTTTCCCATACCGGTGTGGTCAGAGTTGGAGACCAGTGGCTTATATGTCACACACACTAACAAAAACAGAGTGTCAGCATGTTCAAATAGAGAAGGCGGCTTTGGCCCCAGTCCACAAGTGTAAAATTTCACTTCTTTATGGGAGGCCAGCGTTAGCTGAACTGACCATAAAACCCTCCTAACATTGCCAAAAGAGACCCGGTAACCTCTCATGCTGTACAATACACACATTTCTTTTTTAGGTACAAGAATACTGTTTGAAGATTAAGGACAAATCTGGGAAAGATTCAGTGGTTTTGAAGATGTTTTAGAACATTAAACCAAAGAGCAGTGGAGCAAAGTTCAGAACTAGATAGCATATGCTATATCTGGTTTAAAATAAACAAAGTAAAATCAAAAACATGGTAGCTCTCAGATGAAACATGGACTCAGACTGCTAGAGCTACAGCTGGGGATACTCTCCAAATGGCTATTTGAAAATGGCTAGGGCAGCTCCACCTGAGTTTGAGGCTACAATGTCATTACAAGGTGCAACTTTGTTTTAAGGTGTGAGATTGTTAGCATCCTAATGTACTACAGGGAAAAAAACCCTATGCCATTAAAAGTATAAAAGAGCAGAGAGACATTTCCCCTGGCAAAAGAAAAATTGTGCCATGGGGAAAAATAAGCATGTGTTTATTTTTGTTATCTGCAAAAACACTATCACTACTATTCTAACCAGCATAAGATATGCTTAGTGAATGCTATTGCAATTTAAGCAGCTGTCAAATCTAATTTTCTTTTACATGGCTCTACTGATACAGTGAGGACTGATAAATTAATGCCAATCTGTGGCCATTAGTTCAAGCAGTTGCAAGGGAATTTGGAGTTTGGGCATGAACCGCTAATTACTATTATCCAAATACAACAGATGAGTGGGAAACGGTATAAACATAACTAAAGAAGAATGCTGAGTCAGACCCTGATCCATATTTAGCTCTGTTAAAGTGCAGATTGTCAGTATGACTTGTCACCCTCTGATGTTTTCCTGAGTGGGAAACTAAAACCAAGAATGGCCCAAACAATTAGAAGCTGATGTCAGAGACACTAGAGGCTTGCCAAAGTGAAAAAAAAATCAAAAAGGAAGGAAGGAAGGAAGGAAGGAAGGAAGGAAGGAAGGAAGGAAGGAAGGAAGGAAGGAAGGAAGGAAGGAAGGAAGGAAGGAAGGAAGGAAGGAAGGAAGGAAGGAAGGGAGGGAGGGAGGGAGGGAGGGAGTCGAAATTGCCTCCACTTCTTGAAAATTATGTGTTAATCCATGATGATATGAGGACATCACCTGTGATGGGCTGAGTCTGTGGCAGGACAGTAGTCACCTTATCCAGTTCCCAAGGAGAATGAGATATAGAGCAGCAGCAGTCTGAGATACAGTAGCCCTCAGATGTGGAATCAGTAGAATAGAACAGTGAGTTGATTGTCTCCTGAGATCAACGTCACTGACATCCTGGCTAACATTGCAGACACTGTAAGTGTCTTTCTAGACCTAACTGACCACTGTTAATCAGCTTAGCTAGCATGTTGATTTAGGTTTTAATTATGCATTCTATTGATGATGAACTTTAGGTCCCCTTGTTAACTTATGGCTTGGAAGGGGGAATGTGGAATTTAATGACCCAAGGAAAACTTGCTTTTTCAAGACAGAGAGTCGAGACTGTACCCTAAAGAAATAATGGTTCCTGTCATGTACAGTTGTTGGGAACACACTTAGAATAAAGACCTTGCATGTAGCTCCCAGACTAGACAATCAGTCAGGAAATTGGATGCAACCATGGCATGGCACACAGCAATGAACAAAGGCTAGCTGGATTTTGTGTGCCAGAGTGACTGGATGGAACACATGTAGTTTCACCAAGCAGTAGGCCCTGGTGAATGCCAAGAAAGTAGATAGGAGGATGCCCTTTCTTATAGGACAGCTGCCACCGGGTGACTCTGAAAAGACCATTCAAGAGACATCAGGTACCTCTATGATGTGGCTAATTCTGTGGTTTGGCAACATGTGAACTACAGCTTTAGAAATGCTAGTGGCTCTTTCATCATGAAACTTCATGTTATTGAGCTTTTTCACACACTAAAATGACTTCAGAAGTCTGTCACCTTCTGCCAGCTGCAGCCAAGATCCCTTCTGTATTCTCAGCCTCTGTTTTATGGGAAGCTGCAATGCACTTAAACTTGGGCTCTTGCTGGTGGGGTGACTTGTGACTACTTTGTAGAAGGAAGTCATGCTGATTACCACTCTGCTAGTGTCTTCTCACATCTCACAAGTAAGGTGTTAAGAAGATAGGAAGACTGCAAGAAGGAAACAGAAGGGTTGGACCAAGTACTTGAGAGGCAAACACTGGAGTAGGAAGCATGGCAGAGTTCGAGCATGAAAGCTGGGGAGAGAGGAGGTCAAAGTCTAGACATTTGGGAGCAAAGGTTCACTTTGAATAAAGAAGGGGCCCTGGTGGCCTCTAAAATTACCATAAATGTCTGTTTACAGGAAATGGTTGAACGGAACAGATCAAGTTAGGGCACCCGAGGGCCTTTAAAACTTAGAGAAATCCTGTGTTTATGAGGTAGAGGGGAATTGGTCAGAGCTGGGAACATTGGAAAGTTGTTGGTGAACTGACTGGTTTCAGCCAACCAAAGCTCTGGGAAAGCAGGGCTCAGCTGACACATGCCTCTGCAGATGGCAATGCAGAGCAATGTCCACACTGAAGAATATATGCAATCCATGGGCAGCTTAATCTGCTTGCAAAATAAATGGGAAAATACCTCCACAAGGGTAATGCTATATATACTCAGGAGGCTCATTCCTGTTGCACTCCGTGCTCCCTGAGCTGTTGAAGTTGTTCTCTTGAGCACCTGAACAGCGGTGATCTAATATAAAACACCTTACCAAGTTGTCTGAGTCTTTGGTCTCTTCAGCCATCATATGGCTAAATGAGACTGGGGAAAAGAAGGGGAGGTGGAGAAGAAAAGCAAAGCAGAAGAAAAATGGGGCTCCCAATTACTGGCATGCACATCTCCACACAGACTAAGCACCAAGGGCTCACAGTTAGCATACTGCTCATTAGAGCCAAGGCATTAAGTCATTTCTCCAGGGAAGAATAAAACTGAACTCAGAGCCCAAAGCTCTGCCAGAAAATGCAGGGCAGGGGGAGGGGAGGAGAAGTGGTTTGGAGAGAGTAAAAAAGGAGACATAGGAGAAAGAAATACTAAGAAGAGAAAATGAAAATATGGTGGGTAAGCCAGGAGAATGAAGGGACTGATGTGAAGGAAAGGAAGCAAAGGCAAGCAGAAAAGAGAGCAGCTGAGGTGTTGGGTAACTATGGTGTTACAATCCTCAGTAATTTCTCAGGCTACATTCTCTAGGCTGTGGTGTAAACAGTTAAACAGGGAGCAATTTCTGCCCTGATGGAGAAAACAGCAAGTGCTTAAGCAGCTTTGTGGCTACAGGGTCTGTCAGCGCTCTGGACATTTCTCAGCACAATCCGCTAGCTCAGGCCTCCAAAGAAATTTTTCAACGCAATGTAGCAACAAAGACCTGTACAGCCTGAATTTGCCCCAGGACACATCACAATCTTGCCTTTCTGGGAACTCAGGCTCTCTGTGGGTGGCTCAGTGGTCCTCATGGCAGCCTTACAGCACCAGATTCCCTGCTTTGCTTAGGCAGTCTTTATGCCTTCAGCAGTTTTTCTCTTGAATGACACAAAGGGGTAAGTTAGTGGAGAATTGGGCTCACAGTGTTTTGCCTTTCACTAGAGGCTCCATCTGGCAATCCCAAAGCATTCTTGAGAGGTGAAACCACTGAACTGGCCAACTATCATGGTGATTGCATTGAAGTTGGAACTGCATGGATAGGTGACGTGAGCCGTCCACCATCACCTAGCTGTGCAGTCAAAACTGGATCAAGGCATCTTGCCTTGCTATTACCAGCTGCAAGAAAAAATTCTTACAGAAACTGAACGTGTGCATGAAGTGGGACCTGAAAAGCCCATGTAGGTGGTGACATTAGGTTACTGTATCTGTGGCCCCTGGGACATGTCCCCATGCATGGGTGTATAGGCAAGGGATTGTTTTGCAAAGCCAGCAGAATACAGAAGAGGCTGCAGATCAGTGTGTGGATACAGAGGACTTTATTAGGAGTCCAGCAAGGGAGAAATTTTCTCTCCAAAGAGGAATGGGGATTTTGTGAAGGAAGAATTGTTACCTAAGGCTTTTCTAAGATGTCCAACCTCTGAGATTTTAGAAACACAGCTGAATAAGGCCTCAAGCACTCTGATATACTTTTGCTCCTATGCTGTTGCTCTATTGTCTACTTGGATCTTTGTGTGATGACAAAGTCAGACTGTTATGGCTCAAGTCACTGGTAACAATAATTTTAATTAACCTTACTGTTTTACATTGCAGCAGGTTAGCTCAGGTTAATGCTGTGACAACTGAGTTCTATTGAAAATATGAAGGAAATGGGCATGATAATGTATTCAGCTGTTTCACCTGTGTCTTAAACTTATCTGCCTGCTTGGCCAATCAGTGGTTGAGTTACTATCCCTGGAGGTATTTAACAGATGTGGTATTTAGGGACATGATTTACTGGTGTATTTGACAGTGTTAGGTTATTCTTGATAATCTTAAAGGTTTTTTCCATCTGTGATTCTATGCCTGACTGTCTCTGTTACCCAAAAGAAGTCTAGGATGTTGTAGTGTATTCTGGATGAGTGGCTATGGATAAGGAAATGAGAATTTGGTTAGTGATAAAAATACAATTTAAAAATAATTTGTCATAGTTTTCAAAAGGAAGGTGATGTTCTGCATTGTGCTTAACTTTTAACGAGCTCTGGCAGTGTCTGGGGTCCAGGTTTGTATGAAGTTTGCACTTTATTCTTATGCTCAAGATGAATAGCATTTATTACGTGCCTGGTAATACAGCAAGACATTAAGCTGGTATGGATGTTTTAAATTAATCTTCCTTGGAAAATACTGGTAAACAATGGTAATACTCATGAAGGAACTGATATGAGAAATTCTTAACTTATTAAAGTTGCACCAGATTTTCCATCTTCTGATCAGTCAGAACATGATTTTTGTTAAGTTATTGTTAAGCTAAGTGGCCTGTAATTCTGTACCACATTTACTCTTTAAGAACTGGCACATCACTAATATTTTCCAGTTCACTGGAGTTTCTTGGTCCTTCCAAGATGCATTAAAAGGTATGATTGCATCCAACAGTAGTGTTGACCCTGTAGCGGAGACTTGGTCCTAACTCCTGGCTGTACTTTAGATCTCTGTGCAATTATTGTTTGCCGGTGTATATTACAATGACTTTAAAACCCCTGTAACACAGATCAACCTTAAACGCAGTTATTTGAGATTTGTGCAGTATTTGGGCTCACCCTTTCAGCTTGTGTTGCAACCACCTTACGGGGTCTCTTTTTTTAATGTGAGAACATCACATCTAAGCCGGAGAGGCATGCAAGACCCCCTAAAGTCTCCCACGCTCTGTAGGGAGGCAGATGCAATACAAAACCTTATACTATCCTTATCCTCAAAATGTGGAATCAACAGGATTGTTTCAGGAGGCTCCAGCTCTGACGGTCAGAAGAGCCAAAAGATGTGTGATCAGAAAGGGGTAAAACTTGCCAACTTCATTTTAATTCCAGGTTCAGGAGAGACTTGCAGGCAAACCTAGAAAGAAAGAAACTAGTGCTAGTCTTCCTGACTTGTCTCCTGCAACAAGCTAGAAAGAAAAGCAGGATAGAAGGAAAAGGAGGACGTCTGAGAAATCCCTACTTATGTATGTTTTTCATTGGCACAAGCTGCCCTGGCTTAGCAAGGGGCCAGGCTGCTGCTATGGGGACCCTGCTAGGAGCTCAGAGGCTCACGGCACACATGAGGCAATGGAAAAGCAGCAGGCAGGGACTAGAAATGGCTGAATTTTATTTTTCCAAAGTGAAGATCTTTGGTGGGCTGCAGATTACATTGGAAATCAGACCCTACACCCCAGGATCCCGCAGCTGTCCCTCTCCCCTCTAATTTTTCTCTGTCAGATTTCAGAGCTATATTTAACCACAAGGCCTTAGCGATACTATGTGAAAGCGTGTGTGTGTGTGTGTGTGTGTGTGTGCGTGCGCATGCGCACGCCTGGGCTTCCTCACCCCAGTGGGCCTAAGCCTCTACAGAAGATTGACAGGTTCACATGGAGAGTAGCTTTTTAACTAATTCGCTTCTAAATGCTTCTTTTGCTCTCTCTTCCCTTTATTGCCCTCTTTCCTCCAGGCTGCCAAGTGCACCGTGGTGCCAGGGAGATGGTGGGAGATGGCTCCTCTGCTGTCCCACTGCTGTGATGAGGTCCCTCTGCACTGGCCTGAAGCAGTTTGTGTCCGGGGTGTCCATCATGGTGCTCCCACAATGCTCATCACAGGTGCCCAGGAAAGGGGTGCTTGGGGGGCAGTGAAGAGTTCCAGGTTAAAATTCAGATGCTGGAGCAGAGAGCGATGGTTAGTTTCTCACCCTTTCTTTGATGCATTCAAGCCCAGGCTGCACTGTGGACAGGTCTATGTATTTTTTGAGCATGCCTGTGAACACTACCAGGAAGATGAAGCTCAGTAGTCGTGCATCCACAAATGTTTTTCATTCTCTTTCTACTTGTGGTAACAAGGCTTTGGAGAAGACCTTTGCTGAATTATCAGCAGCACATCTCTGCCTTGCTCCAGACAAGTGGCACTGCCTGATGGTTTGTTGCTGGCTTCTCCTTTACACAAAGCCCTGACAGTGGTTTTTCTGCACTGAACCAGCAGCTGTCACCCCATCAACCACATCCATCAACTCTTTTCTGCCACAGTACAGATACCCAGACATGGTGCTTAGTGATATGGTCCTTTCTCTACCTGAGCCAGGTTTCTCTGAGCATTTTCTTGGATCAAACAATGTTGGATTTATTACAGTGTGTTGGATATGAAGGGCTCTGACTTGGCAGTGACTTGCCTAGATCTTGAAGCAGGCAAAGGGAAAAATATCTAGAGGCCAAAGCACACTCCTCACATTCGTGTGAGAAGCTGCATCTGAGGCAACACTCAAATCTTCCATATTCCTTATATCAGCAATTCCATTGAAGTTACTCGGTATTTAAGCACCAAGAGGAAAGGGAAGAGCATGATTTGGCACAAAAATGAAAATACACAGCTTTTTTTTTTTTCTTTTTTTAAAATATAACCTAATAGTATCTCAAATTAAAATGCCCACAGAAGTAACAAGATGCACAACTACTACTGCATTTTGTTTTGTAAAGGAAGAGACAGCTTGAACAATTGCGTGGACCCAGATTTGTTGAGGTCAGTAGATGAGCTACCAGGAGAACAGGAAACTAGCTCATAAGAGGACTGTCTCATTGGTCACACAGAGAAGAAAGAATTTTGGAGGGATCTATATGGAGATCACTTGATGACATGGTGTGTGGTAACACATTGCTACAGATTCCTACAATCATTACCACAGGTTCCTACAAACTGCAAACTCTGCTGAGCCCCGTTGTAGCCCTATTTCATCTGTGGAAAAATGAGGCACAGTGTGTACATCTGTGATACAGCTTTAATTTTGGTTGGTTTTAATAGTACTACTCTGAGCTACTGTTGCTGTAGCATGGATTATCATCAACTGATTCGTATTTGTTCTTTTTTTAAACAAAAAATAAAGTAACAGTTCTTTACTACCTTGAGGTAGCACCATCTAAATCATATTAACATCAGATCAGGAGTCACCACTTACATGGGTTGGTTGATTTTACATCCCACCTTTGTCTACACAAGTGTAACACGTAATATGCCCAAGGCCACAGTGCAACATGATGCTGGTTCCTTTACCTTTGTTGCTTCAGGAACAGGTATAAAACAGGTAGGAGACAGAAAGATTTCAGGTCTAGAGACCATGATTTGCTAACTGCATTGGACTTCTTTGAGTGAAAGCTCCCTACCACTGCAAAGCCAGAGACTGATTTGTAATAGCTTGGTCTCTCTGGCAAGGCAACAAAATGCAGGATTATTTTTTTGTGTGAGGTGGTTTTAATTTAAATGAACCCTGTGCATGCTTAATCCAGTCTAATCTATCTGGGTTCTTACATCCCATTAATCACTGACTTGTATTAGCACCTCACACTGTCATCTCTGCCGCTGCAGAAAGCTGCTGAGACCACCGTCTCATCACAGGCATTCTGATGACTTGTCACTGGATTTTGTGTAGGCAACAAAACACCTAAGAAGCCAAAATCATTCCACATTGCAATGCTTTAGAGGAACGATACAGGCAAGAATGAATGTAAGATAATGGCCTCAAGCACACTGCAAAAGCATGCAGTAAATACTTATTTCTCATTAGTTTTCACAAAACTGCATCACCTAAAAACAGTGGGGCTTTTGTTTTTTTCCAAATAAGGTGACTTTCAAGTGATCACTCCATTTTGCATCATAAACCTGGTTTGAGAATACATGCTTTAAAACAGTTTTATTAAAAAATAAAGGCAGCCAAATAAATAAAAAATAACAAAGGGGTTGAACATCTTAAAAGACCAGCTTTATTAACTCAAGCAATTATCTGGGTCATCTCAACTGTAGGACTGAATGATTCAGAACATTTTCATAGGGTTAAAATTTTATAAAGTCAGCATCCAGGCCAAGGTCCACCTAGTGTGGGTAGATTGCCTCCAGTCACAATTAACTCCTTCAGTTTCAGTTGATATTTTTCACTCTCTGACACTGGCTGCTTGAGAAATTTAAGCTATTATTATAAACTATTGCCCAGAGGTGGATACACCTCAGTGGTACAAGAAGATCTTGGGTTTTATAGATAAATTTATTTTTGTATGCTCCAAGATAAACTACTCCAGGTCTTGCAATTGTGAATTGTGGTAGAACATATGTTTTTCAAAATCTTTTCCTCTCTGTTGAGGGCTCCAACCAACACATGACTCTCACAGGCCCAATACTGGGAACATGAGATGGTTGGATCAGGCATGGCGAGTCAGTTATGAAAAGTTTATGGTCTGAGGTATGCTCAGACAAAGCATCCATTGAACAATTTCAGACAAGAAAGAAATTAGTCGAAATCCCAGTCTGCCTGCAGACAATTTAGAAATAGAAATAATTTTTTAATTCATTAGTCTGGCTAGCTTTAATCGCAAAAAGAGCATGAAGGCATGGGTCTGTACAAAGCAAAAAGGCACGTAGCACTTTACCTGAAAGTATGACTGAGCAGCTGGCTACATTTATAATCTTGACATAGACCTCCCAGGAAAAATCAAATTAGGAATAAACAATTACAGGAACTATTTAAACCTTATATAAAATCAAAAGGTACCTATCATTAAATGTAATGTGTTTTCAGTTGAAATTTTTTAACTGTATTCCTAGTATAACTGATAATCAGTTTAGAGCATATAATCTATGAGTTTTCTTGGAACTTAAATCCAGCAGTTACAGCTCAGTTAGCTGCACTACTTATTTTGCGGTATAGTCAGCAGGAAAATAAGTTTTGGATGGGCAGTTGGGTGTCTCATAGGTATGGTGTTTAAGTTGTGTACTGAAGGTCACTTTGGATATGACTTTGAAAATTACTTCCATGAGGGATAGATGTATCCGACCATTTAGAAGCAGTGAAGGGTTAACAGCTGTTCCCTTGAACTTATTTCTGATATTGGTACGGGGCTGAAAACACCAGCTTGCTGATTGATGGGTTCACATGGGGCGACCTTCGCATTAGCAACGCGACTCTGGTTGCCAGGTAAACACAGGCAGATGGATCCAGCTCCAGTGATTTTCATCGGTGACGGATGGCAAAGGTATTTCTGATCCACATCACACCCTGCAGATCCCATGAAAATGACTTGGCACGGGGCGGAAAGTATTAGATTCGGGTGACAAATAATTACCTGACATCAGCTGAGGTTTCTTCAGAAAGGTTATGCTGCAAATAACCAGCTTTTACGTAACTTTGTTTTCATTAAGCGATCAAAAGTCACACACATGCAATTTATTTATTTGACGAAATGTCATCCAGCCAGTGAATGACAAAAAATGCTTCTTGGGAATACATACCCAAGTAATTGTATTCCAGCCCTGCATTGGGTTCAGGGTGGTTTTGGACGCTTTTTGTTTGTTTGTTTAAAACATGCATTTTTTCCCTTGTTGCTATTATAGATGGTATACATATATTTTTGGTGGCAAGAATTAGCATTCAGACAAGACATTTACGCAGAGCCACTGTGGTTTCATGACTCTGATTTTCAAGGACTTTAGTTCAAAAGATTTTTATTTTCATTCCTTCTCTTTTCCTGGGTCCTGTGCTTTGGCAGAAAAAAGAGTATTTGAATAGGTATATGCCCAATAAATACTTGTCTTGGCTTCAGTCCTTTGTTTTCAAGAAATTGTTTGTTTGTATATAAAAATTCCTGGGTCAGGCATGTGTTGAAAACACTACAATTGCTTTATGCTTCTCTTTAGCTGATAGATGTCCCTTCTGGCTGATAACATCCCCAAAATGCGTAGCGAGTGAGTGCATGTATTCCTGTGGTGAGTTAAAATGACTGTTTGCACCTTCTGTGCGGCGTGTTACCATTCCTGCCAGATTAATCTGGTGCGGTTGTATCTGATAGGACATTAATAACAAGCCTAGAAGTTGGCATGTGTCATCTCCCCAAGATGGAGTGTCTTGTTTCTCTGCCTGTGTTGTGCTGTAAAGCTTCTGTCACTATTTGAACCTTCTTCACTAGAGATGGCAAAATTTCAGAGTGGCCCAAAGTTCTCCCCTTGTCTGTACAGTGAAGTCACACTCCTGGTTTACAATGCAAAGGAGCGCAAGTGAGTAGCAGCAATGGTCAGAATGTAAGCTTCTGGAATAATTGAAAAGAAGAATTAGCATAACACTGCCCATGAGCAAGGAAACCTTCTTCCAATTTCTTCTTCCTTCTGGAAGAAACCAGTAATTCTGCATGTAATCATGTTCTGTAATCATGCTTATAGGCTTTTTCTTCATATTTTTATTACAATTTATTCATCTTTTTCTCACACTTTTTCGTTTCAGTTCTCCCACATCATTAGTTTCCGTTTTTCCTCCCTTCCTGTTCTTCAATGTATTACAGAATTTATTAAAACCCGAGACCTGAAAGTGGCTTAGTTTTTTCTCAGTAAAACATGCCTCCTACATCTTTGGTGTGCTTTCCGTTTATTTTCCTGTGGCGCTCCTCTCATCAGCAAACTTTACTGCAATTGATTTTCAGTCCTCTCCCTCAAGTCCACATGCTTGTCTCCACCAGGTAGTGATCTAGCTGAATAATGCCAGAAGGAGTTCAGGAAATAAATGTTGGGTAGAGCTTGCTGCAGACAGCAGGCATGTTCAACTCCAGCGCACCAGGACCTCCCACACTGGCTTCCTGCAGAGATGCAAGATGAGGCAAGAATGAAGTTCCACAGGGATCCATGCTGATGGGGAAGGGGCAGCTGAGCCACTCGTCCCTGTGCAGAGGAATACTTTGAGCAATGGAGTGCATTGCTGAGCATTACACAGGGGTTTCAAGGCACATGTCCTTTCCAGGAGCTCCCAAAGAGCCAGGCTGGATAGTGCCCTTTCTCCAGTCTCAGTGCAGGGTATGGATTGTTAATCATAGGCAGATGAAATGTGAGGCAAATTTTTCCTAGTTTTATCTATAAAATTAACATTACTTCCTTTAAAATGGCAAGCTGAGGATTGGGACACATTTATTGAGGTCTGTGGACTCTAACAATGAGTTCTTTAATACAGACCCAGGGTATTGTGTGCTCCCAAGAATAAATCCTGATGTTTGGAAAGGGTGTATCGAATATAGATGGTGCTGTCTGAAGCTGACTTTCAGGAATGAATGATGGTAGTTACCCAGGGCTGTGTGGCAGGGGCACTCTGGTTTCACACAACTGTTTGTAGGCTGAAAAATTCAGCTGAATTTTGTTTAGCGTTTTCTCATCAGAATAATCAGAAAAGCAGTGTGGTGCCAGAGGGTAGTCAGATCCAAAATGGATCCAGCTGTCAACACAGTGGAGAGACCTTTAATTTTGTGGGCTGTAAGCTAGACACCAGAGCAAGCGACTGACTTGCTGGTAAGAATCATTCCCCATGTCTGGGGCTGAAGGAGGGTGTGATGGTCCTGGCACTCTGCATTTGGCACCACCACAGCAAAACCAGTGGAAACACTATGGCCCATCCCAGCACTGCCTCAGGGAATCAGAGCAGAATAGTTGCAGAGCACAGGGGACTTGTAGAGCCTAGTGTTGCTACTAGGCTGAGGGGACTTGTAGAGCCTAGTGTTGCTTCCCTGATTACCAGGCTCCATCCTGTGCAGTATCCTACCGCTCCACACCCCCATCAAAAAAATTTATACTCAGGTCTAATTTACTGTCACATGCAATGCTCCTTCCCACATGATCAGATCAATGCCAGTGTGCAGCATATTTGGACTGCTTATCTTTCATCTTCATAGTGTGGTCATTGTGCATGTAGAAGAGTAGCATGCGCTACCTAGGGAAGCAACCAAGGCATCTCTATCATTCGCAGGTTCTTCCCCTTGCAAAGAGATTGCATCACCTCCAGACGAGAAATGGTACAGAATCAACCCAACTGTATAAATAAATGGCCTGTGTAGGAGTTGGATTTGATGATCCCTTCCAACTTGAGGTATTCTGTGATTCTATTCATGGCTTAAAATATTGAGGATTCCACATGTAAGAAATACAACAGGAAAAAAATCAGGATGTAGAGAAGGCACCATTAGTTTGACCTGAGTGGACCACAACTGTCTGGTACCACAAACCAGAGAGAACCAACAATTACATATCAGCATCAAAACTCCCAGTTGTTAAACACTGAAGTGATGCTCAGATTTATAAGCATCTAGAGCCATTCCATAAAACTTTGGCAACTTCTAAGTCATCTGTGGTTTCTTCATTCTGATCAAATGTAAATTAAAATAATTAAGTCCTGGAAGATGGAAAAGTCCCTCCCTGTAAAATTCAATACAGAAATATTTTTTGTTGGTTTTCCTGTCACATAACCTTCCAGGCAAATTCACAGCAACAGTACTTACTGTGTTATAAATATTATATATTGTTGTTACAAATATTGGTTCATACTGTAAGAAATGGATGAATTTCAAGAAACTCAACAGATTCACATTCATTCAGTTTTGCTCCTTGTAAGTAAAACAAGCTATTTATTTTCATATTTGCATCTAATTGGTTTCTAGGCAACCAGCTGCCAGTAACCTCAACCTGTAGTCTTGCTGTTTAGTCACTTGGGGTGTTTTAAATATTAAGTGTAGGTTTATAGTGCCTTGCTTCGGCAAAGTATTTGCCTGTGCTTTAGTAAAACAATTCAGGTTTCTTAAAGAAAACAACCTCAGGTTTCTTTAAAAAAAAAACAGTTGATTTTGTTTTCCCTTATTGTATCCTTTGTTATTTCACAGAGCTTTTACAAAGTTTTTAAGTTAGTGGGCAAATCAAAAGCCTGGAATCATTAACCCGAAGCAGTGAGTGGAAGCTGGGCTTCAAGCACCAAAGATACTCTTGTGTGATAAGGTTGACGTGGCACTAAAGAGTTCTCGCACTTAGAGTTTGTGATTTTGTCAGGTTTCAAGATATAACTGAGAAGCACATAATACTGAGTACTGTGTCCTGATGTGAAGAGGATTGCTGGTTTTGGCAGAGGGCTTTGGACAGTATAAATTCTGAATGTGAGCAAGTTTGATGGACCATCTCCCTGTAGTTACAACAGGTCGGATGCAGCTGACCAGATGTGGGCATCTTCATGTCAGCTGATGTCTAGGTGTATAGTCCCTCTTTACAGAGTTCTAGTTACCTCATTGTAATGTAGACATCTAAAATGAGTGCAACACATCAGGTCCTAGAGGGCACAGGCCAACACACTGAGTCATAAACTGCTTCTTGCAAACACCTGAAATTAGACATGTTGAATTCTACCCTGATAATTTGATCCGACTGCCTTCAAGGGTAGCCCCAGCTGATGCCACTGGGTATAGGATTGGTCTCCAAAGGTATTTACTGTGGAAAAAAAGGTAGAGGCCGCCACTCAGATAAGTGGATATATTTTTCTTAACTCAGGTAAAGGTATATTGCTGAATTTGGCTGCTTCCATGAGTGGAGTGCTGTGCATATCTGTGACTCTGAGACAGCTGACACAATGAAGTGGTGCTCCCCCAAGCAGGCAGATGAAGGCTGAGACCTAAGTCATGACCTTGCAGGGAATAACATGGGTGCCGTTTGAGATGGAACAAAAATACAGACTATTTTTATCGCCCTGTCAGATTTTATCCAATGAGCTTCCTGAAAACCACAGTCTCCTTTCAACAACTCAACTTTCCAGCTGGGATATACAAATGCTGGAGTCTTTCTGCCTCTCAGGGATTCCTTTGTGCTGTATTTGATCTTTTCTTCACTCTCTTCCCCAAAAAACAAAGCAATCACATTAGTGGCTATGCATATGACATGTTTTAACTCAGCATGCAACCACTTCCAGTACAGTTAGCACTAATCATGGCCTGTGCTTGCCATGACAGAGTGGCTTCTCAGAAGTCCAAGTGGCAAATGGACACCCTACCTGCTATGCAGAACTTGAACTATGTCTCCAAACATGATTACCAGTTGCCCATTAACAGAGGAAGTCCACAGCAGTTTGTTTCTGCTACCAGTCTTGGAAGCACATGACTGCCTTCCCATAATTGAATCTATAAACAGGATGCAGGGAACTTTCCCTTTAAGTTTACATTAACCCATCTCTTCTTGCCTGCCTTCTTCCCACCACTGTGTAGCTGGAAACCCCAGAGTTCATTGTCCCTGGCAGTGATCTGAGGGACCAGCTAGGCAAAGAGAAATGCCCTTTTTGCCACTGCTCTCAAATGACGAGCTGTGGCCTTTCATTCTTCTTCCCAAAACAAGCTGGGCCTTTGGTTTGGCAGGCTTGATTTCAGGATGAGAAGTGGTGTGGCTGAAGTATGACACTCTTGTATCTCTTTAAAAAGTTATATGGCTATGATGACAAGTGCTTGCATTCACTCCTGTTCATCCCACCACTGATCAGGAACGAGGAGTGAAAATGAAGAAGGGCGTACTAGCTGCAGCAGCAATTGAATTTTTGAAGTGGAGATAGCCATGGAACTTGGGAGAGGCTGAGAATCTCTAGGAAGTGACATTCACACAGCACTACAAGGAAAGAAGCAGGAGAGATAGATTTTCTCATGTCTGTGTCAATATGCTGTGATCCCTAATAACTTCCTTCTCCCCCCAGTGTATATAGCAGGAGAGCATGAAAGCACAGGGAAAAAAAAATCCCACTGTTGAAATTCCCCAGGAGGAATTCTTTTAAAGGCCGTAAAATATTGCTTGTGCTCTAGCAACAGTTTTTTTAGAAAGCTGGATACTTTTAACAGCTAAGGTCAATTTTTACTTTAGCCTCCTCCCCATCTTAGAAATAGACTTGAATATATGATTCCTGCCATACAAGAAAGCTGCCTTCCTCATTGGAGCTGATGGGTTCTTCAGCACCCTTGCTTGGACATTGTATAATGCATGGCGGTTATTAAAACACAATGCTGACAGCTGGCCTGGGGGCGACTTTATAATATAGAAAGGGGGTCAAGAAATATGTGGCTCAGAGCAGTTTCTCCTGTCATAGTATGGCACACTGACATAAATATTTCACTTATTTTAAGAACTTCTTGTGGGCTTTCGTTTTCTGAGCATTGCTAGTTTTCCCTTCATTTATTTTCTAAGCTGTAGTGGAAACAACAGTTTGTTATAATGAGAAGTGTTTGGAGCTTCCCAAGCTCCAGGGAACAGGACACCCACGGAGAGGTGTTGTGCAGGGAAGCTTTCAATCTAATTTACTGGTTTTGCTGAAGAGCTGGGAATCCTGGCCCAGAACAACAACCATCCATGTAGCTCTGTATGGGGTGGAGATGGGTTGTAGCCTTCTCAAGGTAATATCAAAGCTGTTGCTAGTCTTGCCCATACAGTGTTGACACTGGCTGGATACACCCAGGGCATTCACTCCACTCTTCCTACTACGGACAATCATCTAGACCACACCAACACCAGTGGCTCAGACGCCTTACCCTGGGTAACCCAAGGGCAGATCCTCAAACGGTTGGATTTCACAGCCTGTTTGTCCATGGAGATGCTACACTGCATTCACTTGCGCAGGGAGGTAGAGCTAGAGCATCACTGAGAGCAGCCTGTCCTTAGTATCTCTCCAGGCTCCAAGCATCCCCCACACTGGTGTCTTCTGTTGTTGGAGGAGCCCTATGTCAGGAGAGATCAGAAGCCTTGACTTGATGTGCCCCAAGCTCTATGAATCCTTCACACCTTCTCAAAGCCTTTTCTCTTGCCCAGCTGAACATTTTTATAAAGTTCCCTGCTATTTGGTCTCAGCTTACCATGTTGCAGTTTAAATCAGTCATCACCAATCTGTTGTGCCCCTCCAGATAAATTACTTCCCTCCCAGATTAGACCATTCTTGCAAATTATTGCCACCTCCTATAAATATGGCTGTGAGGTCACAAAGTGTCAATTCTGTTTGAAAAGATGATTTATTTAAATGAGTGGAGAAAGGAAATTTGGCCTATTTTTAGGCTTCTTTCTATGATGCTATACAAAATTTGCTCACTGTCTTTTCCTGTTCAACTATGCCATCTCTGACTTTTCACACAGTGGAAGAGGCATCCAAAACAGTGCTCCCATGTGGCTCCCAGCACCTGGCTCTTACTGCTGAGTTTTATTATTATTAATTCATTATTTATTTCTGCGGTAAAACCAAGGGACCTCCCACAAGACTGAAGTGGCATCCTCAGATAATTGCAGTATGCAGCTGACAACAAAGAGTTTATGGTATGTTTTCCATTCACTTCAACTGAAGCATCATCAAAAAGTCCACCTACCAGATAAGACTGGTCGAAAGAGAAATGCTGCAAAGCGTTACCTGGAAGAGGGAAGAATATTTGAATAGAACAGCTTCTTATCAGGAAACTACAATTTGTTTCAAGGCTAGAGATATTTTTATGAAAAATCTTTATCTGAAAGAAGGGTCCTTTCTACTATACAGTGAAACTGGCCTGACCTAGAATAGCCAAGGGCAGCTAAGATTGAAAGAAGAGTTGGGCTCAGTTGTCTGAATTAGACTTTTGACTTAGTCTTGAGACTCTCACATGCTGGAATGATCCAAGCATGCTGCAACCAGCCATTTCATCTGCCATCCTTTTGTAGGTAATTTAATTTTTGCCAGTACAGAGGTGAAATACAAAAATTCAATTACTTTCCCTTGACAACTCAAAGAGTCAGCAGCAAACTAATCTGGGACACCTCACAGATGACAAGGCTATTTACTTACTCATTTTACTTTAGATCCCAGAAATTACAAGCCTGATTTTTGTCCTTCCTAGAAGTCAGAAGACTTTTGTTTGGATTTGACAGAGCTAAGTCATAGGAAACTGTCACAGGTCACTTTATTCCCCATCAAGCCTCTTACCTTCCCATGGACTCAAGGTACTGTACTTCTGCACAAGAAGTTAAGAATAAGGAGCCCCTGCAGACTCCTTTCAGAACTCTAAAAATAAGACATCTCCTAATATATTTCAGTACTAATTAAGTTTTTGCTATTCCTCCCACAGAGGGTTATCAACATAGTTTACAAAGTGTCATCTTTTAGCAACTGCTCAAGAGTTGGCTGTTTCCCATCTCACCCCCTCTGACACATTTACATGTTCTCTTTATACAAACACAAAGATAAAAAAACCTTCCTGGTGTATCTAGAATATTCTCAACCAAAGAGAAAAAAAATCACTTGTGAAGTTGTTCAGTAGCTGGAAATGACTTGCCACGTCCACAGACCAGTATTTCTTTTTATTTTTAAATGACTAACCACGCTATGATTAATGGCTCACATAAATGGGCTCAAAATAAGTTTGGCACAAATATAGGGAAGGAGGAGGGTAAATGGGATAAGGATTGGATGGTTCTGCAGCAGGACATTGGTGGCGTGAATGGCATAGTGGGCACAGAGGAAGGAAAAAATGTTTCATGCTATTTGTAGCTCAAAATTACAGCTACAGATGGTGATGCTGTCATGTAGCAAGAGCTCAGGACACTGAGAAAAGGCGACCTGCACTGCACAGACTTCTCTCTCCCTGAATACTCTCTATAAGGTTAACTGAACTTCACTGACCCCATGTACATAAAAGCTGATGGTGCCCTTGACTACGTGCTGAAGCTATAGCCATACGTCCTGGAGTGGTTTTACCCTGTGTTGTACAGTACAATGCAATTTCTATTTCTCTTCCAGACCCACTATTTTCCAGTTTCTTTTCTCATCTATCTCATTTATTTTCAGCTGGAAAGAGAAGAGTTGTGGTTTTGCGTGGCAAGGTTCTGATGGAGGAGGGGGAGCTTCTGCAGGGTGGTTTCTGCAAGAAGCAGCTAGAAGCATTGCCTGGGCTTGACAGAGTAAACACCAGCTGGCTCAAGGATAGACTGGCTGCTGACCAAGGCTGAGCCCATCAGCGATGGTCATAGCACCTCTGTGAATCACATTTAAGAGAAAAAAAATGCAAGAGGCCACTTTCTGCCATCAGAGAAGGGAGTGAGAGGATGCAAGAAACTGTGCAGACACCAAGGTCAGTGAAGAAGGTGGAGAGGAGGCACTCCAGGTGCTGGAGAGAGAGATATTCCCCTGCAGCCCATGGAGAAGACCATGGTGGAGCAACTTGACCCTCTGCAGCCCATGGGAGATGACAGGGAGCAAAGATCTCACCTGCAGCCTGTGGAGAGGCCCCAGGTTGGAGTGGGTAGAGACATATGGAAGATGCTGTCGCCTATGTTGGAACAAGCTCCTAGCAGGACCTGCAACCCATGGAGGAAGAGGCCCATGCCAGAGCAGATTTGCTGGGCGGACTTGTGACTCCATGGAGAACCAGGCTGGAGCAGGCTGGGCCTGAGAGATTGCACCCCATAGAAGAAACCCAGCCTGGGGCAGTTGGTGCAGATCTGAAGCCCCGTGGGAAAGGACTCACACTGGAGAAGTGAGTCCCGCCCTGCCCCAGCCTTCCCAGCTAAGGAGGGAAATACCTCCTAAGGAACTGACTGAAACCCCCATCCCCGTCTCCCCCTCTGACATCCTGGGGGGAGGAAAGGAAAGAAATAATGACTAAAGTTAAGTCTGCTAAGAAGGGAAGGATGGGGTAAGGTGCTTTAAGATCTGGTCGTGCTTCTCATTATCAGACTCTGGTGTCACTGGGTGTGTAGTGTAGTGTAGGAAGTTAGATAGTTTTCTTTTTTTTATTCCTGGTTGAGTCTGTTTTACCCGTGATGCTGATTGCGGAATGATCTCTCCCTGTCCTTAACTCAACTCCTGAGCCTCTCCATATATATTTTCTCCCCTGTCCAGTTGAAAGGGGAATTATTGAGAGACTTTGGTGGGTATCTAGCCTCCAGCCAAGGTCAAACCACCAAAAGTTCACATTCACAAGCTGTTAGGGCATAGTCATATGCCACCGCAGTCAGGTGGGGTCAGAAAGGCTAGGGGAAGATTGTCATGGTGAGCACCCTGTGTGAGTCTGTGGAGTCTTGTAAACCGCTTGATGGATTGCAACCGCTATGGCTCAGCTGTGTCCCAGTCATATCCTCTCCTACAGGACTTCTTGCTGTTGATGGAAATGGGATCCAGCTGACGTGGCTGTGGCCTCTCTTACATCACATGCCAGGTCAATGTTGCATTAACCCCTTCCAGAAACCCCATTGCAGTTGCAAGTGGCAAGCTGTGTCACCATGAGAACACTTACCAACAATTTCTAAAGCTGTTCTGCCATTATTTTGCATCTGAACACATTTACAATGACTCATAGTTCCTGAAGTAATAATAACAAAAGTGTAATTTTATACTTTTCCCATGGTGAAATCTCATTACAAACTGTGAGATGTTTGGATTTGATGCTGTTCATACCTTTCCACCACTGATGGCAGAGATTCCTGGGGATAGGGCTCTGCTTTGGGGCATAAATGGAATTGTAGTCTCTGGGAAAGAGAAATAATTTTGGAAAAAAATGGGAAGTAATAATTTTATTGTGAGCCCAACATGAAAGAATTCACAGGTCTCCCTAAATGAAATCTTTCCCAGTAAACAGCATTTAAGGTGTACATAGGCTTTTGCTAGCACATAAACACTGTAGATTTCTGCCACAATGCACTGGCAGATCTCTCTGTCTCAGAGAAACAAATTTCCTCTTGTAAAATGGGAAGCCAGAAAACTGTGCAAATATAAGTAGATGTTTCCCACTTGCTAGTATTACAGGATAAAAAACAAGAGAAGGCCTGTCAGTGCTGTAAATATATCAAGGTTGAGGTGAAATGCATTATCTTTCAGGTCTCTCTTCCTCTCTTCCCAGCAAACTAAGAAAAACAGCTCCCAGTGAGCTGAGCTTTGCAATATACTGATTCACCCATACAGGGATTACAGATAAATGCCCAATGACTTCCTATGTCCAACTTGGTAATACTACTTGATAACTTTAATATCACCATCTGTATATTAAACCCATTAAGATACACTTAAAAGACCTGGCTTATATTTCTTTAATTGTGATATTTATCTATGTATTTATATAAAGATGTGGAAATGTAGTATGTATTATAGGGGGTCAGATATTTCCCATGACTATCTTTTTCTGAATGGAAACGCAGTCCTTAAGAGCTCTGGATTTCCCCATGGCATTTTGCTGGAGTTTTTCACTCCCTATTGGGAAAAATAAAATGCTTTGTTTTGAATTAGCTCAGCCTAAATTGAAATACTTTGGTTTGTCAAACTGAATTAAAACATTTCATGACCAGGCAGCTCAGCTTTAATTTATGTCCACAAGAGTTACTATGTGCCTGGTGGACATTTTAATTTATAGGCATCATACTCCCATAATGCATCATAATCGCCTCTCTCATTAAATTTTTTTGCAATGTACTCTGAGAGTCAGATGGTCACAAAACATCACAGGACGCTGGCTGGGAACTTCGTTGACTGAGAAACATGATGTATCACCCTCATGAGGCACCGCAGCAGTTCCAAGGGACACACAGATATATCGAACTAAGCTGAAGCTAAACTTTTTCTGAGAAAGGACAAACTTGCTTTCAGTAAAAACACTGCTGTTTCAACATTTCAGCCAGATGTTCACCCAAAATAAATGTTGATATCAGAACTTTCTGCAGAACAAAACATAAACATTTTGAGAACTTCACTGTCTAATATATGTGTCCCAGCTTCAAGTTTTAAAATCTTTTCCCTCTCTGTTATACAGGAGCATGCATATAGCTTCTGATGTAGCGCAAGCATCAGTGACCTGCCATCTAGGTAGAATTATTTACCGTGAATTGGGTCAGGAGCATGAAGGGAATCTGGTGAATTTCAATAAAAGCTTGAAACTTCCCCATCTCCCCAAGGGCATGAGAAATGGTAGATCAGAGGAAACAGCACAGAAATAGATAACTTGAAAAAGATGTTTCTAACACTGGAAAAAAAAGAAAAGATAAAATTACATAGCATGACAGTTAAGACTTTTATTTCAAAATATTAGGAAATACAGAGTCACTATTGCTTTTTAGAGAGTCTATACTAGTTGCATTCTGGTAAGGTCTTTAATTACATCAGCCCCCAATGCAGGACATAAAGCTTGGAAAATATTTGCATTAGAGCTCTGGATTAAATCTATTCAGGCATAGAAAGGTGACATATCTTAGGGTGATGCTGAAAGAAGGCAGAGACTGTTATGGAGTGGGTGCTCAGGTGATGATGGAACATATAGTTTGTTACGAGCTGAGCGACAGAGTGCACATCATAAAGCCTTGAAGCAGCACCCAAGAACCTTGACTCTAGCTGACATTGCATGGAACTACAAGAATCCAGTATGCAGTTACCTAGGCTGGCCTTTATCTAGGACACGATGGTTAAGGCTTTCCATTTTATTAAAAGTGATCAGGCAGATTTGGGATATGTTTTTTATAATGGCTTCTGCCAAGGGTAGCACTCCAGCCAGTGCTGCCGGAGATAAAGGGCAAGAGCTGTCAGGGCTGCCAGTACCACTATAAAAATAACAAGCATGGACATCATTTGCAGAGAGCACATTGAAGATTACAGAATAGTGATTTGGGGGGAGTTAGGATTTAAGGATTTAAGGTACTTTTCACTTTCCATTTTCCATGAGACTGTCAAGGGACAGAAGGATTGTGTCACTGAATTAGGGAGATCCAGATTTTTAATGAAAACAGATGTAGGATTATGCACAACACCTGATTGCCCCTACCAGTGAAAAATGCTCACCTCCCATACTGAGAATACCTTAGTCTAGTTACTGCTCTTCTCTGTCCTTGAGGGAACAATCCCAGTTATAGTGAAGTTAACTACATGTAATTGAGAAGTGTATCAGATCAATTGTGGATTGCAGTGAGGTAGCAGGCCTATGTTTAGAAGACCTTACAGGAGACTTGTTTTGCCAGCAGAAGTGGTGAGGTTTGCTGTATCAAAATTAGTGTGAATTCTGGATGCTGCCCTTGGCTGGCCCAGAGACAGAGTCCTATCCATGCTGTTAGTGACCTTGACATAAAATACCAGCTGTCTTCTCCTTCTCTCTGACTCTTCAAGGTCATGAGAACATGAGATTCAAAGAAGCTGAAGCCAATTCAGCGCCATTTCCACTTTCTCTGGTGATTTATCCAGAGCACCCCAGCTGAACATAACACAGAGATCCCCTCATTCAAGCCTTTGTCTGGGTGGCCACTCTACTGTGCTTATTTAAAAGACTGTCTTGACATTGGCATTGATGCTCAAAGGACATCAATGAAGAATGTTGGAAAACTATCCTGGATGTATCCCCAAATCACTATCAGTCCAGGAGGGGATCATGGAGGGTGCTATCACAGAAAGCTAGTAAATCAGCTGAATATTCCTAGACTAAGCCCAGTCCTTTCTGCTTTGTACCACGTCATGTAAAAACATGCAGGGAAGATGATCAGTGCTAGAATCAGAAATTATTGCAAGGAAAACTCCCTTTTCCTTCTCAACTTGTTACCACCCTGTAGCAACCACAGCATGAAGTAGCACTAGATTTTGCATTTTAATAGTCACTTTGTGTTTTATAGACTTGGAAATGTCAAAAAAGAACACCCGCTAGAGAGATCCTCTTTAATGTGTCACAGTTTGTTCATGAACTCGCACCAACTGGCTCCATGTGTTGCTGTATTTGGCATCTCCACAGAGGAGGAGGAATCTCTCTTTAGTCCTCTCCCAGGAGGTGACCTCCATTCTTGAGAAATACAGGGATTAGCTGAGCTAGCACAGCATATGCATAACGCTGCTGGGAAGAATGGAAAGTGCTGCATGGCTTCAGTGGAGTCCTGTTACATGCACAGCACTGACAACTGCAAAAAGAAAGGAAGAGGCTGAGAACATGGAGAGGGACTGAAGCATGCAGGGCAGTTTTGTGGCTAGTGAACATCACCTTCGTGGTTAAAAAATGCACTGCACTTACTGCTTGACCCTCTCAAATAATTCCTCAGATGCGCCATCTGCTTGGCAATTTTGCATGCTTGCTATGAAAAAGGCAACTCTTGTGAATACTTTCCAAAACTTCTAATTGCCAGCTTTTGAAAAAGGAAGTGTTAATTTCATAATTTCATATTGACTCAGTTGAATGCCAGTCTGTGCTGTACCACGAGACTCAGACTTTTCAAAAGAGGATGTCCCATCTTCTCTACATCTCCTTGTTGGGGAAGACACTAGGTCTCACATGGGCCATCTGGAGCACCTTCTGGTGCAGAGACACTGGCACAGGCACTGCAGCAGTAACAGGAAAGACTTACGTCTTCTAATCTTCCAGTCACAAAAGCCATCTTAACCAAAATGAACAATAAGATCCCTGTGTATTAATTAAGATAAAATCAGCCTGGATGGATGCTGGTGTATTCCCTGTCCATGACAGAGGAGTTAGAACTAGATGATCTTTGAGGTCCCTTCCGACCCTACGCATTCTATGATTCTACTCAGTGATGTAACTGGTGACAAGATAGTTAACTTTTGTTATACCTACCTATGCCTGCTTTTCCTAACCAGGGTAGTAAAGATTCAAATTAAAAGGTGGTGGTTGTTGTTATTTCTGTTATTGTAAGATTGGTTGGCATACTGCTGGTCTCCTAGGCTTATGAATGTCTTAGCATTGAAAAAAAAAAAAGAAAGGAAAAGATAAAGGGCAATGAAAAATTAAGTTGGCCATGATAATAATACAAGCAAAATATACTGATGTCAGATACAGTTTATACAGATCCACACACATGTACATTAGCACATATAGAAGACATACATTCTGTTTACACAAGCCCAGTAAAGTTTCTATTAGCTAGATTGTTTTAAGGAATCTAAGAAAACCATTGCAGATTAATTTATTCAGTATTTGTGTTGCTAATTCCAAATGCCCACTCGCTCTGGGCAGATTGTAAGCAAAATAAAAGTAAAGATAAAACACAGAAATTAATATAAATATTACCTCTGGTTAACAAAAAATGAAACATAGTTCACACTCTGATGTGCTGCTAAAGATGTGCCTCTCAGGATGTGGACTTTCCTTGAAGAATGTTTGACCTTGTAGCTGGGATTTTGCGCAAAGAAGACAACAATCATGAGAACAACTTCAGTCAAAATGCTCGTAATCATCACACCAGTCACGAAACTGTGGAGAGCCCCAAAACCAAAGACCAATATCTTCTTCTGAAAAAGAACCAAAAGTCCATGCAATTCCTGGAGAACAAAACTTGCAGAGTAGCCCAAAAAAAGATCTATTGCATTAGGGTACTGTACTGATTGATACATGTGGCACAGTCCAGAGGTAGCTGAGTAAAACAGTAATTATGAAAATTTAACTATCTTAAAGTCAGCAGATCTGCCTAGCTTGCCATCAAGGGATTGTTTAAGTGGATCAGGGAACCTTCTGAGATACTGGACTTAATTTCTCAAGTTTTGAAGAACTGTAATGATTCCAGTGAAACATTAGGAAGCTAGTCTGCTGATATTTTAAAGTGATAAATGGCATAACAGGGGAAGTTATAGGTCAGCTAGGGGTGATACTGATGCTGGGGAAAAATAATAGCGGGACACAATCAATAAACTGTTAAAGTACAGGAATTCAATGAGCGTTAGTCAATGAAATTTCATGTAAAAGGGATTCTATTAAAATAACTTCACATTGTTCATTGAAAATATTTCTTTCCTGGCTGACAAAGCTAATCCTGTTCATGTTGGGTTCAATTTCTTCAAAGTGTGATTTAAAAATATTTTGAGTTCTGCTTAAAAATTAGGATTGTGCCAAGACACTATTGCATGTATTAAACAAATTATAAACCAGCTAAATGACTGAAAACTATTTGCTAACAGGGAATCTTCTGTAAAGAGGTCTGTGTCTAATGCAGTCCTACAGAGGTCTGCTTCTGGTCTACCACTGTTGAGTGTTTTAACTGATAATCCGAAAGCAAGTATGAAAAGTTATTTCTAATTGAGTTAGTTGATCACACAAGAATTATGGCATAGTAAGTGAAGATGGGAGCATCTGATGGATTAAAGGAGAACTGGATTACTGGTAAGGCTGAAAACAGTTCAACATATATATGAAGAGATCCAAATAGATAGTGCATATACAGAAACAAAAATGTGCAGATGACTTTTACAAGATGGAAGACCTCATTTAAAAAGCAAAACCAGACAAAAACACTATGAAAAGACAGTAGAAGTGAAGAGATTGAGAAATATGACCAGATGAGAAGACCTACACCTGGGGGAATGTATTCGTGGGGGTAGGAAGAGGGCAGCACAGAGGAGGCAATTGGTTCATTATTCCTTTCAGAGAGTGTTTTAGAATTATACCTCTGGGGAAACCACTAAGCTGGGAAAGTTCCTTTGTTGTACAAGGTTAGGCAGAAATCCCATATCCCTGAAATAAGCTCTTGGACGTCTCTGCTTTGAGCCTTATTACTCTTGGTAGGCTGACAAGGACTCTGTCCAGACTGGTTGGGAAGACAGCTGTGAGAATGCCTCCCTTGAAAGAGCACAGGTGGTGATAAAACCACCAGTGGTTTATACCTTGATATTTCTTTAAGAGGAAAGTGGTCTTTGGGTGCAGCTCATGCAAAGATTTGACAGCAGATTTATGGAACAGAAAGGTTCCTTGCTGGCAAAGGTAATTCAGTTTCTGACGGGAACCTGTGTTGTTGAAGGAAAAGAAGATCATCTTTGTCTGATAATCCAACATGAAGGGCCACATTTTGAAAGTGACCTTGACCCGCCCTTGAAATTTGCACCTGCTCTTCTGCAAGAAGAGAGTTGCTGGCAGAGAGCAGAGATTTACTCTTTTCCATTTCTATAATTTGATTTTGTAGGCAGAAATAGACTCAGTCCCTTAATACAAGTCAATAACAAGTTCACAAACACATAGGCTATCCTGCTTATCTGCACACAAGTTAACCATGTTTGAATTTTATGGCATTTGGACTTGTGATTTCAAAATAGATGACACCCTATGCTTGTGCATGGCTCAGGCAGGCAAGTGAAAATTCACAAGGCATTTTTGAAGCATCTTCCAATACTTGCATTTCATTCTCTTGAATAAGTGGGATGAGAATTTGCTGGTAATCACACAGCCAGCAGAATAGCAGATCCAAATCCAGCAGGATGCTCCAAGTTTCATACTACTATCCAGTTCTGTGGCCACACAGATGGAACTGACCAAGTAAAGGACAATTCTGGCTAACTTTGGGAAGAGTTTGTGTCAGATGGCAAAAACTGTTGTAAGCAAGACAGATTTCCAGAGGAGTGAAGAGGCCAAATCTCTTCAGTGTAGAAAAGATAGATGGAAGAGAGGGAATGTTAGCAAGAACAAAGGGCATCCGTGAATTTGAGTGGCAGCATGAGGTTTGAAAGTTAACCTAGGAGGATCTTTTCTTTTCTTTTCTTTTCTTTTCTTTTCTTTTCTTTTCTTTTCTTTTCTTTTCTTTTCTTTTCTTTTCTTTTCTTTTCTTTTCTTTTCTTTTCTTTTCTTTTCTTTTCTCTTTTCTCTTCTCCTTTCCTTTTCCTTTCCTTTCCTTCCTTCCTTTCCTTTCTCTTTCCTTTCTCCTTTCCTTTCCTTTCCTTTCCCTTTCCTTTCCTTTCCTTTCTCCTTCTTCCTTTCCACATAGATCCTATTGCACCCATAGTAGTCACAAAAATTTCTGAGGACATGTCAATAGTTAAAAGAGATTCATATGGGGCACAGTGGAAGAGAATAGCAATGTTAGGGTGGAAAACAATGTTTCTAAAATCAATAGTATGAACCCCTTCTCTTCTGTTGGCAAAAACGAAGTATGAGCTTTTCCTGTTACTCCATTTCACAGACGTGGCTATAGAAAGGACACAGTTAATTCCCGGGTCAAGTATGACAATTGTTATGTCCCTCCAGAAGTAACTAGGAAAGAAGCAGTTTTAACATGCAATACTCAAATGTAATTTTGTGAGTTGCCAAGATACTCCTTTCTGAAGTCCCCTTTTGCAAACAATCAGAATTTTTGCTGCTTCTGCTTTAACCATATTGTTGGGAATGTCATCATATCCAAAGCTTTTGAAAATTGAATGTGATTCCCATAACTTTTGTTTATCATTCCAAACTAAAACCTACTATTCTCCTGCCTTTCACAGCAGCTCCCATCAGCCTTTCTCTGGCATAGCTTCAGATGTTGACTTTGTTGACTTCCCTTATACTACAGTTCTTAGGTCTTCCTGGAGATCAGGGTTCTTTTTGCAAAACAGACACAATGCACCGAACACCTTACCAAATACTCAGCTACTACACTACACTTATAAAAAATAACAAAGTTGGTTTTTTTTCTGGAAAGCAATCTTGTCTAATAAACAGTAGTTAAAAGCACAAGTAAGTATCCTAATACTTTGGAAATGCCTATGAAGTAACATTAGGCTTCTAGTTGCAAAAAGAACACAAAGGAATTGTGAGACCACTAAACTTTGTATGTGATTTAAATCTACTGCATGCTACATGCCAGTGCAATGTCTGCTTAATTCTGTGGCTTTGTCAAGCCTGTTGACAGTTCACATTCTCTGCAAGCCCAGGATAATCGTGGACATCTTTTCTGAGTAGCCTGCCAGACCAAGCATAAAAATGAGACCAGACTAAAAAGTTGCTAGTGCTAATATACACCTGTGAACTATATGCAAGTTCAGAAGAGATCTTTGAGAAAGTTATTTATGAGAGAAGTCACATCAAGCCTGCAATGATGGGCCTCTCCAAAGATGACGATAAGGTAAGTTATGGCACTCTTACTGCACAGACCTGTACTAGACATGCAGACCCTGCAGAGTGATGTGTTTGAAGAGGATGAACCAAGGTCACCAGGAGTGCTAACAGAGCTGTGTAACAACAAAGACTAAACCAGCTCAAGTGTTTCCAGGATGACAGATCGGGCTGTCACGTGATAGCTGATTATTACTTAAGGTCACTATCAAAAAGTTGATCATCTTTGCATTTTGAAAGTAAAAATAATTTATGAGAAACTTATTTTTATAATTTTTTTAATGAGCAACGTAAATGCAAATATACAGCAGTGATACATAGCACAACGTATAACTGGATTTACACTACCTTGATATAAAACAGATTTTAGAAGGATTTCTTGTATGTAATGCTATGGATATCAAAAAGAGGAAGAAAATATGGCAAGGGGTCTTTTTCTGTGAGGCAGAGGAAACCAGAAAGATTTCTGCATATGGTCAGAACTTCAGGGAACAGGCTGTAGAATAGAAAGTGTAAGACAAGGAAGAAAATATCTCAGTACCAGGTAGGGAGGAAACAATTTAATGTAGGTAACTTTCCCAAGCATAGGAACAGTTTCAACAGTTTTGGAAAAGGAGTGAAAGATATTTGTAACATATTTATCTCAGATGCCTGTTGCGTGTCATGAATCTGTTTAGGTATCATAGATTGGAGGTGACTTTCTATGGATGATGGAAATTAGAGTAGAAAATTAATTTGAAAATGGGAAGAACTAATGTTACCTTATGTCTAAGACAATAGTCATAGTCATCATAACAACAGGACTTATAAAAAATATATATACAAACTAGTGATACTCAATGCAATTTCTCACCAAAACCTGCATAACTCAGACCACACGCTCAAGACCTGTCAGAAGCAAGCTGCATGTCCTGGAGCTGCACTGCCCTGCCCCAATCAGCCCCCCTTTATGATGTCATATGGTATGCAATACCCCCTTTGGTTAGTTTGGGTCACCTGTCCTGTCTGTGTCACATCCCAACTTCTGGTGAAAATTAATCCTATCCTAGCTGAACTTAGGACATTTGGTGATGAAGCTACAGCAGGAAAGACGTTTCTCACCAGAAGACTGACTCGTTGCGTAGACAGTTGGACTCAATGATCTTGAAGGTTTTTTCCAACCAAAACCATTCTGTGATTCTATGATTCTATGAATGGTCTATTTCTAGCACCCTGAGAGAAGGGAGCATAGAACTGTGTGGTGTACCCCAGGTCAACCCTGGGAATTTGTGACTAAAAGTTGCAAGAATAGGGTTTCTTTCCCTAAAAGTGCGTAAGAGGCTATGCATTTACCCTGTGCTTACATGAGTGAACTTGCTTCGTGAAGTCTGGGTGACAGCAGCCAGTAGTCTGAAAAGATCTGATATAGACTAGATGTGTTATGTAAGCTGATGTGATCTGGTTTGGGTGGCCTGTGGCCAATGAAAAGGTTATAGGCAAACAGCTGACTTACTGTGGTGCATTGTCTGTCATCCCTCATGAATATGCTATCCCTCTTCTTGGCCTTCTGGTGGCATAGAAGCATTGAAAACCTCTCATACAGATGAAGATCATTCCATGAGGGTACTAAAGCAGATGGGATGCCCACAGGGGTTAAACAGCACAGTTAGAGCAAGCCCTGAGCAATCTGATTTGTTGTCACCAACAGTTTTGCTTTGAGCAGGGTCTTGGTCCTGGAGAGACCTCCTCCAGGTTGGCAGAAACCTATGATTCTAAGTCATGGCCATATCTTTATCAAGTGACCCCCATTTACCACTCTCCAGCTCCTGACTCCTGGGCACACTCTGATTATGTCCTGATGGCATGTGTGGAGGACAGTTGGTATTCAGCAGCTCCTAACCAGCCTGGTTTCCTTTGAAACGAGAAAGATGTGGTGTGCTTTAGTAGGTTTTCTGGTCTAGATAATGCAGCAACTTTAGGCACAGGGGATTTCTTTATGGGTGGAAGTACCCAGAAGTGCTCAGCAGCCTCAATGGACCTTCAGAAAGAGTGGTGATCAATTACTGCCTGCTCTGTGTGATGCTCCATTAACTCCACAGCTGATTCACAGCAGTGAAGGTCACCTGCTGAGGCTCAGTCTGTCGTCCTCAGCTATACTAGGTCCCCTGGAATTTCAGCTGGGAAGTAACCTCCACTGATTTACCAGCAGCAGAAGACAATTGCTACCTGAGTGCTTGTGAAGATTCAGAAGGCCTCACACATCAAGTGGGAACTGACAGCACTCTGTTCTTTCATCCAGCCAATACTCTCAGGTATCTGAGGCTTATCTCTAGCACATTTTCTTTTGCTCCTGATCCACCTAACCCAGCTACCTCTCATCCTTTGGCTGCTGAGCTCCAGCACTCCTGTGGAAAGGTGCAGCCCATTTAAATCAATTCTGACACGCAACACCTCTCTGTTTTCTCAGCCTGCCTGCCCTAAATATTTCCCTCCAGCCCTGACAGAACGGGTATTCACAGGGCAGCTCAAGAATAACAAGTTTCCATTTTTGAGACGGTTGTATGGGGAGCTTTGTGGTGTGGCAGCTGGCCAACGGGAGCTCACTACCTGGTAGTTAATTTGACATGCAGAACACAGTGGTTAGGCTCTCTCCAAAGGCCAGTCAGACACTTCTGAGTCCCCAGTATTAAATTATACCTGACATGCAACTCCAAAATATTGGCAATTGAGTGCAAACCTTGACTTCGGTGAGGCTGATCAGCCCAGCAGTGGCTCATTCACTCTGACACAATCAATTTTCTCCAGCAGACTGTGGTATCATTAGCTGCTTTAGAGAGATAGGTGAGTTGCACTAGGCTCTCCACAAACTCTGCATCACCAAGCTAGGAAAAAAAAAAAAAAAGAAATATAGATACATATATATAAAGACGTAGTAGTGAGAAATAGTGGTGATGAACCCACAGATATGAAGCTGGGAAGGGTAGAGCCTCATTCAGTGGTAACAGCTCAGGCCTCCTACGAATTCATCCCTAGAAAATATAGGAATGAAAATGTGGTTGCAGAGGTGGATTCCGCCTTTGCACATGCGCTTTCTCCATCTCATTTAGGGCTTAGACTGAATAATCATTATCACCACATGGTAGCTATCAGGGGCTAGCTGACACGTTATAAAAGCCTAATGTAGCCAATGCTCATTAGAGTCTTAGCCAGCACCTGAATTGTTTGCCAGAACACTTTTGAGATAGACTGTTCTTGTGGTATTTGTATCACTGGCAAGAAGCAGAAGTAGAGGAAATCTGGAAAACATTTCTCAGGGAAAAAAAAATACATCCGTGAAGTGTTGCAGAGTCTAGAGGCAGATAGATGGAACTGAAATTCTGATTGCTTATTCAAATGACTGTGGAGATTGGGAGTCTTTCAGGCTCTCGGATCAGTATTTCACACTTTCTGATTGTGTTAGCAGTTATAATCAGTTGGTTTGTTACTCATCTTGCCCAAAGCCTGCATTTTGGTGTTGCTTTCCCTCTAAATAAGGAAACAGAACGATTGTGCCTATTATATTCAGCTGCTTGGAAATAAGGGGAAAAATATTTAGACTATTAATAAAAAATGTATTAGTCTATTTCATGTGGCAATGGCCTTTCCTGTTTCAGTACTGTCCTCAAACTGCATGCAGCATCCTGAGATCTTTTGGGAGCGTTTTCTATCTGATTAAGCAGTTGCATATTAGGATGACAACTGGAACACAAACAAAAATAACCATAAGGAGAGCAGAAAAGTCCCTCAGGGAGAAATTTCTATTGGCATTCATATGCCTCTCTCACACAGAGCTAATTGTGAGAAGGGCTACAGGATAGCTACTAGATCCCTTTAATGACAAATGGAGAAAAAAAGCTGACTGTACAGAAATTAAATTGTAATCTTTAGCACTTATTCACCAGAAAACTCTGATATTTCAAAATATTTTTTAATCTGGTGACAAAACTATTATGGTTTTTCACCACACCAGGAGTACTGAGGCATCCTGATTGACCTCTTCCTGACATTTCTTACTGAGATTAACTTTTTCAACAGACCAAAACCATAGCTGGTTTATGAAAAATTGAACTGGAATGTTTCAACAGCAAGGGCTGTTTCAGCTGTTTTTCCAAGTCCCCAGGAGGTGTAATGGACCTCCTGGGACCCTCTGTGCATCCTTTGTGGGCAACGAACTGAGTTGAGCTTCCTCTTGCTGTTGCTCTACCATGATTCTCCCAAGATTTTTCATTTTGGTGGAAAAATACTTGATTGATTTTCCTCTCACTTTTGGGAATAGTTGCAATTTCTCCCCTGCCCAGGAAAAGAGAAACTCACCAAACATCTCAAGCAATCTTTGTGGAAAAGCTGATGTAAAATCCTCTTAATCAGTTGTATGGAAAGGAGTATATTTATCCTGTAAAACCCTGTGGTCAGATAACTTTCAATGAGAAATATGAGTCTGGGACTCTTTCAGTTCATGCTTGATAAAAAAAGGACCGAATGTATTTATTTTCTTAAAATTTTATCCACTTCATTAGAAGTTTACAGTAGAAAACCACATATTTACACCTTTTGCCTGGAAAATCCAATGGACCACTGGATAATTAGTAACACTGTGCATTTACAAGCATGCAAAGAACCTGAGTAAGCAAGAATTGAAAAATGCTTGGGGCCCAAGGGTAAGAGGATGCCAGACGGTGCATCCAGGCAGAAAATGCCAATGCATGTATTTTGCTAGAAGAACATCAGGTGCCATGCAGAGAATTCCTACCACTTTGTCCCTCTTGACTCCACAGAGCACTCACAATTTGGCCACAGCATATCCAGTGATTTTGGATGTTTTGTAACCTTCTTGTACCCATTTTAGGACTTCTCAATAATGTTGAGATCACAGCTGCATTAGTCTAAGGCCAATGTCTCTCATCATTGCAGGGAGGATGCTTCAGAACCAGTCCTTTTTTTTTCTTTGTCTCAGACATCTGAATGGTCATCTTCAGCTTTCTGTGTTCACTTCCATTGAGAATATCCCATATCTTGGGATCTTCCAGTTGCTATAAAGCCAGAACAGAACTAGACTCTCAGCAGGAGAGTTACCACCTCTGTTGGCAACACAGCTGTACCTGTGAGGTAAGTAAAGAGTCAGAAAGTGTTTTTTGGAAGCAAAAAAAATGTTTTTCTGCTGTTTTAAGCTGTGGTGGCAGCTAAAAGAGTAATCAGAATGGACCTACATGTTCTATAGTATCTTCTATTAGGATGTTAATTAAGGGCCAGTGGTGGTGGTAGTTGGGCTCTTGACTTGCAGGAAAACTGTTTGGGTTACTCTGCCTTACCAGGGCTGCAAAATAAACCCCCCAAAACTAACCACACTGCAGTGGTCAGAAAACCCAGAAGGGAAACAGGAACAACCTGTGCCCTAAATGACTGTGTGCATTGTGCCACATGCTGGGTGCTAAGTGACCACGGAAATGCACACCATGGTTACACCAAATGGGAGCTGAGAAGCTGAGGAGTGTTGTGCTGACATGGCCCTTACCCTGTGTGGCTGGAGGCATTCGACACCTACTCTTAAAGCTTTTGTTTCTGGCAGATCACCTTTCTGGGAGGTTCCTTCATCACTGGTAAATATATGGGGACATGTTTCCAAGGGGTAGGTCTCTGTTATCTTTTAATTCCCTGCATACATGTGTAAATCTATCAAGTTATGGATTGTGAATGTTAGTAGAAGAGTTGGTGTTCAGAGAGCAGTGGAAAAGATGTGTTTTTCGATGAAGTGCTCTTAATGAGAGATTTTTGGAGCTAACTCTTCTCAGTGTTTCCTATCACCTTATGACCTATCACTTTCCTTTTCACCCAGATTAGTTTAATTTAAACATTAGTGTTTGTACCTTAACCTCCCAGTCTGCAGGGAGTGGGCAGAGGACATGCATCTGAGTAAAACACCAGCAGTGGCTGATGCCATAAATCAGAGGGATTTTAGAATCTGATGACAAACCAAATTCCTGTCAGAAAAGAGCAGAACTGACCCCTCCCAAACTGTCATCGAAGTCGGGTCATAAAAATCACAGCTGTCACCAAAGCATCCCAGGCCTCTGGGTGACATGCCATCCTGGGGACTCATCTGCTGCCTCCACGGCCAAATTCCAAGCCCTCAGGCACATTCCACTTGACATTTTGTCACATATCTTGCTGGTGCATCTGTTCAGGGGCATTAACTCTTCCTAAATCACATTATTCCTATTCCTTTTTTTTTCTCAGAAAAAACAAGGCTATGGGAGATGTAGAGGTCTGAACAGGGATCTGTGGCATGAAACAGAGTCAAAATGTTTAAAAATTGGCAGCCTTTGGGGTAACTAATCCTGTAGGCTATGTCATTACAGAAGTAGCATCAGAAATAAAACCTGTGTTCACATAAACTTCAAAAAATTATTTTAACTCACATTCATACATTCAAAACCTATGTATCATAGGAAATCATCCCAGTCATGTTCCCTTAAGCTTTGGCCACAGAGACACCTGCTTCTGAAGGAGATGGGTGAGCATGAAGTCAGTTGTGGTGGTTATAGTTGACCTGAGGTGACTGTACAATCAGTAGTGGCATGTAAAAGTAAAGGTGTTGAGGCATCTTTCTCAAACCATTTGATGGGGTCCAAGTTCTAAGACGCCTCCATTTGCATATAACTACACTGGGTGAAAACAATCCTAGAGCCAAAAACCTAGCAGACCTTACAACTAGGATGTGATAAGTCTTATGGAAAGGGCATTAAAATTCACAGTTAGAACTTGTCCAGCTGGGATAGCAGCAGAGAGACTGTGTTCCCAGGCATCAGAGAGGCTGCAATTTATTGAGGAGTGATTGTTGTTTCAGAATCACAAAATTTGAATGCGTGTGGGCTAAAGGTCTAACTAATTTCACTGAGGATGAGGAATGACATCTGGCTGAGAAGAACCTGGGGAGTATTTGCTGGGCTTCTTATGTTACTAGTGACAAAACTTCTAAGAGTTTCTAAAAATAATAGGTGGTAATTTCTTTACATGCAATACCCTGCATCCGGGTGAGGTAGCTCAGTATGAGCTGTTGTGCTGGACGAGGAGTTAAAAACTTACCTAAGGGTCATTGGTAGCCTTAATACCAGCGATGACAAAAGTCAAACAGAATTGCAGTAACTTGTTGTTGTGTTGTGGCTTTTTTTGTTGGTTTTTTTCTTTTAAAGATCAAAAAAACTTAAAAAACCCTTGCATGCTTCTAAGTATTTCTGACTGGAAAACTCAGGAAAGCTCAATTAAGCCTGGGAGTCCTCTGTGGATTCCCTGCCGGATGAATGCTCACATCATGTGCATGTGTAGCACACTATTTTGTTGGGTATGGATGGAAATACAGCTGAATGGAAATCATTGTGGTTAAAAGGTTATCTGAAAGCAGCGATTAAATAACAAACTCTCAGATGAAAAATTAGATTAAGAGAAAGTAGCAGGTGGTTAATATGATTTATAAATTAAAAATACGTGTATGAGAAGTCAAAATAAAACAGCTTTTGAAATAGAAGTGACCAGTATGGCTTTAAAGAGAACAGTTTAAAATATATCAGGGGGAAAAAGTGCCTTGCTCGGATACAGGTATCTTTAGCAGCAAAATTATAAGATCAGAGGCATTCAGCACACATTGTATTTCAGTTCTACAGACAAAATAAGGCCAGGGGGTAGGGTTTATTATGTATGATAGTATGGATGAAGTAAAAAGTTTTCAATCTGTAGCAAAGACAGGTGCAAGATGGAAGCTTTTTAAAGGCAAAGTTTATTGAACTGGAGAAGGGAACTTCCTGAATCATACTCTTTTCACAAATTTGAGAATCTGGGAAAATTTTGAACTTGGAGTTTTTTACTTTTGCTCTGGGGGTTAACAAGTGATAGAGCTATGGTAAGATCCTGAGACTCACAAATGCTTGTTTAGTTTCAAACATGAAAGTCCACAGTTTGGAAAGCAATGTCTCAGAGAAAGTCACATGCATCACTTTGCCCTAGATAGGCTGAAAATCCCAGCCGAAACCAGAGAACCTCTGGTTCTGTCTAGCTCTCTAAATGAGCAGCAACTGAAAGCAAATACAGTTTGTCAGATTTCCTCTGGTTCACTGCTGGTACGAGAAGGACAGTTTTCTTCACGGTTTGGCTGACCAGACATGTTGTGGTGTGCTTCCTGGCTTTTGGGAAAAGAAGTAACACTTGTTTTGTTGCTTTGCTTTTTTTCTGAAGCCTGAGAGATCACATAGAGTCAAAGACAGCTCTCTGAGTGGGACCTGATCTGTGCTCCAAAGTGCTTCTGCCGTAGATGACAGGGGATGACATCCTCTGGCACCTTGTTTGAGTCCCCACCTTACCTGAGGTGCAGGATGGGGCTTCCCCCAAAGTCACACTGACATAGGCTTGGAGAGGTTTTCACCTTCTTCTGCAGTACAGAGCACCCTTCGTTTGTTAGGCTGTTGGTTGTGTTCATGGATCACTTCCCTGCTCCTGAAGGAAAATGGGCATTGGGCTTGTCAGAGGCTTTGGTTTTGCTTTCCCATTGGCTTTGGTGAGGCTTTGGTCTTGGAACTCAATGTAAAAGTAGCTGGACAAGGCGTGTATCCTAAATCAGAGATATGCAGTAGGTCTCACAGACAGTCTGGTGAGTCATTCTTCCCTGTGAATGTCTGAAAATACTTTCAAGAGTAGCTTTAGAAGGTTATGAGCAATTACTAGAATTAAACTTTTTAAGGTCCACAGGCCAGGTGTATTTTACTAAACAGCTTAAAAGAGACTTGCTGAGGAGCATTTTGAGCTATTCCTGTTGATATTTCACATGTCCTGGAATACTGTGAGAGTTCCAGATGACTGTAAAAAAAGCTAGTTGTTGTTCCTGTGTTCAAGAGGATAAATGAGATTGCTCAAGCAAACACAGGCACATTAGCCTGGCATCAATCCCAGGGAAAATTATAGAAAGACTCATAGGAGACATGACTGGTAAAGAATTAAAGGATACTGATGCAATTAAAGACCATTGGTGCAATAATATGGAGAGCAGATCCTGTTGGAAAAAATTAAGTTCTCTTTTTAGAGAGTGATTACAATGTGACTGATAAAAGTATGTTTGCTGGACAAAGCACTTGATTTTGTGCGATGACTTTCTGATGTAAGCTTCAGTTTGCACAAATGTCTTGGTTGTGTTTGTTAGGTAAAGAATCCTCCACTTAAGCTTTTGTTCTTTTTTCTTTTTTAAATGGGAGCTTGGTCTATATAGGATTTTTCCCATTTGGAGAATTGAAACCATATGTTTTGGGTTTGGGGTATACTGAAAAATTTCAGTTTTCTAAACAGAAAGCAAGCAGTACTTGCCCACGATAAAGCAGTCTAATCACAAAGGTAATTGCTATTCCATCCTAGGTGTAGGCTTTTTTATGTGGTTACACATCCATGAAACTTTCTTATGTCCATCCTGGACTGATTGCAGCTCTTCCCATTCTTTGTGGGGAAACCCTGAGGACTCTCAGCACTTCCCTGGACGATTTCAAATTTAATGATCTACAACTAAATCACACAGAGGGTGGATCCACTCAGCAGGCTGCTGGAGTTAGAACAGCAAATCTAAAGAGCTAATCAATAGCTTTGAAAGTTCCAGACCTCTAAAGTTGGCTTTACCAAATGGAAAAAAGAAAGACAAGGCTTCCAGGGAATTTTCTCCAGTAGCATCTTATCTGCTAAGCCTTCTGCTGCAAAAGTCTTTGAAAGCAGGTGGTTCAGGCAATCATTGGAAAAGTGAGACACCTTGCACTACAATAAGCTACAACAGAAGCGCACAATGTTTCTGAGGATTTCATAGAATATCCTGAGTTGGAAGGAACCCATAAGGATCATCAAGTCCAACTCCTGGCTCCCCACAGGGCCAGCCAAGTCAGAGCATGTCACTGAGAGCATTGTCCAGACGTTTCTTGAACTCAGCCAAGCTCGGTGCTGTGACCACTTCCCTGGGGAGCCTGTACCAGTGCCTGACCACCCTCTCAGTAAAGAACCTCTTCCTATCTACAAGGATTTATAACATCCTCTTTGCTTGCACCACAGATTTGTACTAGCTCGGGCAGCCTCTACCCTGCACGCCTCTGGCAGCACATGCCATGTGGTGGACAGGTCAGAGTAGTATGGTCCTATAAGCACAGTGGAAGGAGATCAGCACAGGCACCCTTCCAACATTAGCTTGAAGTTTGGTCTTTAATTCCTTTACATTTTCTTGTTTGCAAAGGCAAAAAGAAAACACGAGGGCCTTCATTCTTGTTTCTCTTCATTCTTCTCCTTGTCATCTCTGTAGCTTTCTCCATCTTCTCCCTCTGTTCAGCAACCCCCAGCAGTTCTTCCTTCCCTGATCCCTAAGGTTCCACCTTCCTTCTCTTCATTTGGTCCCTTTCTTTTCCTTTCTTAGCCACCAGTCTCTCTACTTCACAGACTCACAGCTGGCAGCTTTCCACATTCCTCATCCTTGCTCCTGCTAGCCGCTGAGTTTTAATCTCTTGGAAACAATCTCTTCTCTCCCATATCCTTTAACCTGTTGCATCTGGAAGCTGGTGCTGACACAGCTGCAGCAGCAGAAGGGCCGGCTAGCAAACTGCCCACTCCCATGGCTACCACTGCAGCCTCACAGCTGTTTCTCTGCTTTGCAGCTTCAAGGTTAAAGGGTGGCTTTTTTTTCTTTTTTGGGGGGTAGGCTGGGGTTACTTTGCATTTTGCATCAAATGCCATTCACTGGTTACTCCCCAACTGTTTCAATCCAAAGGGAAAGGAAATCAAATGCAACTGTGTTGATCCTGTATTTGCCACTTTTATTCTTCAAAAGAAATTTAAGAAGTTGCACGCATATGGCAACGAAGAACCATCACAGACAGGGATAGCATGTTACATAGTAAATATTGACAGATAGGCAGCAGATATCTGTCCCACTCTGTGCTTTTGCTCTCTCCCTTCCTCTCTTCATTCTTCTATCTCAACAGCCAGCCCTGTTTCTGCTTTCTTCCATCTGGCAGCTCTCAGAATAATCTCACCCACCTGTTAAATGAGAGAACGTCAAGTTAAATTTACAGCAGGGCCTGGAAACAGGATGCTACAGAAAAGTATTTTAATTAAAATCCTCTAATTGAATGCATGCTTCCTTGTGAAAAGGGAGCTGCCAAGAAGGGCCTGATGTCACCACCTCTACCCCCATTTGCTACGAAAGGATGGCAATTGAAACCAGCTCTCAAGGTGGAAAGAGAAAAGGGCATTTCCAGAGAGTTTTCCAGGGTCATGCTTGCAATACTGTTAGATAGCTCATGGGAGGTTTGCCCCTTTACCAGAATCAGAGCAGAAGATGGTTCTCCTACTTCTGGTCAGGCACTGCAGAGTAACAAGCTGCCACATGTGCATAAGGATGGGGTAGTATCTATGTGAAACCTGAACTCTGGGTAGAAATCTCTTGTGGAGATCATGATGTGCCTCTGACATGGAGATCACCATCACACATACTCTCCTGGGATTGCTTGATGCTCTGCTTTGCTAGGCAATCAAGTGGGATTTTAAGACGTGTTCTACTGCAGCTGCTGGAATAGATGCAAGAACGGAGAGCAACGTTTTGAGATGGAAATAGATAACAAGAGATATAAATGTCTGTGGTTCCTGTTTGGAGGGTCTGGATGGCTCTGGATGGCCATGTCTGATGCTTATAGATTGGGCAGTGAACCCCCATCTGGATGCACTGTCAGCCAGAAATCTGCTGCAAAATATAAAATGCAGCATTATATATGATAAACTGCCATTGTCCGGTAACTGCACAGTGCTCGGAGAGAAGAATAACAGGCTGGGTATGTTCAAACAAACAAGAGCGGGAGCCAGGAGGAAGTATTTGGGGAGAAGAGGGAATTAGCAAGTGCTGTAGAACTGCGTCACTGCCATGTAACTCTAACTCTTCTAAATACTACGCAAATCCATCGACACTATATACTTCCTGTAAGCATAAAGCCTCTGACTTGTCTTTCCTTGTTAGACAGTAGTTAACTGTTACGAAAAGAGTTACAGAGAATAAAATGCACAGTACATGCCTCTATCTAAAGACTTAGCAATATTACTAACAATTCATTACATTCTGCAATATTTACAGGTTTTTCCATTAAGCTACCCACAACACACAGAGGGGAAGTTTGGCACCACCACATTCCTGCACCTCCTGGCTGGTAAAGGTCATTTCCCAAGAGACTCAGGTCACAGAGGAGAAAAGTTCCCGGTGCCCTCAGGTGTTTGCCAGCCCTCCTTCCTTGACAACAGAGAATCCTTTCATAAAACACATTCATTTTATGTTTCAATATTTTTATGCTTCATTGGCCTATTTAGAAATTGGAAAATCTTACATCCCCTCTTGAGAAATCTGGCAGGCATGTTTGGTTCATGCTGGGAAAGCAAAAACCACTGGCAAACCCTCCAGCCTTTGCTGAAATTTAAAATGGACAGTCCAAACGCTAAAGACATTTTGAGCACCCTTTGGGAATGCTGGGGAATCAAGCATAAAGGAATTAAGACCTAGGGAAAGGTAGGTTTTTTTCCACAGCAAATTCTGGGGTGCAGAAGTGACTTCAGACCAACAGTACAGCTCCCCAAAATAGTATGTAGGTCAGGTTTTTAGGGTAATGAAGAATAGTGAAGCCAAGACTTTTGTCCTTTCAGTTTTTTGAGTCTCACCTACATACTTGTCAAATGTAAGCTTAGCAGCAGCTCTGAAAAAGTGTTGTTGAGTGCAGTAACTACACACTAGGAGCAGTATATGCTGAATCTTCAGCAATTCCTGTCACCAAAAGTGCTCTGGAAAATTCTCATGTTTTGCTTTGGTAATGAGGAGCCAAGCTGGTGAGCCAGGAGTGCAGGGCCAGTGCTGCAGATGTCAAGAGTATGAGAAGAGGAATAGGGGTTGGAAAGAAGCTCTTAGGGTGGTTTGGAAAACAGCTGGTGCCAGCCAGAGCTCAAAATGGCCATTTGAATACACCTAACATCTATTACAACCCAAGATAATTGAAATGTCCTGTGAGATGCTTATGTTTTTTAAAGAACACCTGGTGAAGATGGTCCACTGTCTGAAGAATAATTCCAGTGTTAAATTGGTGCACAAAAATGGATAAATGCCCTTGAGAGACTGAAAGTTTCTGTAATAACGTTGGTTTATAGCTGCATTAACCATAGTTTACAACAAAGGGTATAAAATGAGGAGTAGGGTTCAGACATTCATCTGATGAAACCTTTCTGTAGTTTGCAAAATTTGTATTTTCCTTCCTGTTAAAAATCTCAGGAGTTTTCAGGCATACAATGAAATATTAAGATTCTGCCTAAAATCCTTTAAGTAATCTACAGCACTATGAATGTGCAGCCATAGACCTAATTTGGACCACATGAAGCTCATGAGTCATTTTCAAGCAATCAGAAAGTAACAGTTCAAGAGCAAGACAGCAAAATATAGCTAGTGCTGTCTTACAAGCCTTGCACAGTATATGCACAGAGTGCCAGGAATATCTAGTCCTGCCCAGTTGTTATCAGGCTGTTAAGCTGATATATAAAAGACAGTGAGAAGTGTTGTCACTTGCAGTGGGGATCAACAAAGCTGACTGAGCTCCAGAACAGTGACTATGAGTACGAGAGCCAGTGTCATTTTAAAGGGAGTTTTAAAAGCAAAAGAGAAAATAGGAAAGAAAGAATGAAAGAAAGAAAAAAGGTGGAGGTTCAGAGACAGCAGGGCTGAAAGGAACTTCCAGGCAACCATTTAGTCCTTCCCTGAAGTCCATGGTAGGGAAAAGCTACACGAGACCAGGCTGCTGTTTTGGTGAAGCAAGCGCTCACCTGGTTCAAGGAGTGCCCAGCTGAAGCAAACGCCTGCAAGGGGAGGTGGGTGATGCCAAATGGATGGTTGTTCTGGGTCTCCTGTTAAAGCTCAACCCTATGCTGCACGTGAGCAAGAAAAAAGGGGGTTGCAATCAAAGGGCTTCCAGTCAGTAGATGCCCATAAGAAACAAGCCTTGCCAGCATGCTGTGATGCTAACTGGCTGCCTTCTTGTGGCTTTTGGCAGCCTTGGTAATTGCAGACAGTGTCTAAGAAAGTTATGGTGACTGAGCTCAACGTTCACTTCTCAGAGCTGTCACTCCAAGTTGGGTGTGAGGCCAAGCAGTGTAGCCAGAGACCAGTGTGGGTGTGAGAAGCTGGCCCTGTCTTTTGTCAGCCTACATCTGCTCTTTGGGGACACAGCTCCAATATTTAAGTCTGCTAGCCTGATTTGTCTCACTGCTACACTGACCATTTCTGAGGAAAATGTTAATCACATATATTAGTTACAAAGAAAAGACTGTAAAGTCCAAACCACTCAAGTTAGTAGCATTGTCACTGGCACAGTCTAGAGCCCAAAGCACAACTGAGTCATTGGCATCAGCTAAATGAGTGTAATATTTTTATTGAGGGAGTGCTGCATTTTGCAAATGTTGAGGCGTTTAATGGAAGAACCCATCTAGTGTGAGTCTGATGTTGGAGATACCCCATTGTCACATATGAACTGCAAACCAGAGGTGTGGGTTCTCCAGAAGATCCTGGTGAGACCCTGGAACTCACCAGTTTGCAAGTAATCTGTGTGAAACCACCAAAGGGCTGGTTTGAAGATGAAAGACTCCAGGCTGCCTACAACTGCAACTGGTTCTCTGCCCACTGCTAGAAGGTATCAAAGTGCTTGAATACTTCAGGGTGCTTGAGGTCGGGAGAGCGCACAAGAACTTTCCACTGCTTAGCAGTTTCTTACCCTTCTCCCAAAAGTGGGTGGGAGCTCCAGAGGACTGTGTTGGACCCATCATTCCTACCCTGCAGCTGTACCCACCCTTCCTTCTGCCTGTCCAGGACCATGTCCTGGAGGGACTAGTTTTGGAAATCTGATAATGTAATGGAGAATCCCAGGTGTTGTTCAGAAGATAAGTTTGTCTCTTTCCCTAGCAAACGAGACACAGAGCTGTAATGAAAGCCTGCCTGCACTGGAAATTTTATCACATACTGTAAGTTCCCAGTTTGCTTTGGTGACCAGCTGTCTGGATTTGAGCTGTGTTGCTAGGTCCTGGGAACATTTTTGATTTTCTTTGATAGGCGATGAAGAGCTGGGTGCTCCCAATCCCAGCAATGCCCTTATTGACTTGTTTTCCAAGCTGGCTGTGGGCTCTGAACCCAGGTTTGCTCCTTGACAATTGTGGCCAAGAACAGGGAAGCAACATGACCCAGGGTGAGCTAAGCCTGCAGCTGAGACAAAATGAATAATCCCAGCTCCCAGACTCGCACCACTCTCAACCATCTCATTTCTCCAGTTCTCTCTTATCTGGACCTTACACCAACCCCAAAGAAAGGCACGAATGGTAATTCACCATATTTCAGAAGTGCCATATAACTCTGAGGAACTGAATTGCATCCTCCACCATCAATGCTCCTGTTTGTTGCCATTTGTCATAGTCTGCTAGTAAGTGTGGCCAACCTTATCCCAAGCAGTCACACTGGAAAGGGTAGCTAAAAAGTCCTCCCCACTTTTAGTAGAGTGTTAATCCATTAAGGCTTGGTGTACTCCAGAAAACGCATTCAAACTGGGATTTCTGGGAAATCCTCACCCATACTGGAAAGCCAGTATGCACAGCCTGTCCCAAAACTCTGCTAAAACTGATCTGTTTTGAGCCATGCACTGAATTGTTTGAGCCCCAGCTAGTCAAAGGAACGTATGATCTCTCACCCCAGGCACTACTGATCCAAGAGTCAGAACCACTCTTTCTCCAAATCCCCTTTGCATGAACATTGGCCTAAGCATCATGTAACTAAACATGTGGCTTTCATTGCTTTCACCTATTTCTTCATTTCAGTGCTCAAAGGGACATTTTCCCCATTCTTGACTTACATGTAGTTGTTTCAAGTTCAAAATACAGCTGTCAATCTTACATTAAACATGGGTTCTATTTCCTGCTCTTCCCCACACACACACACCCCCGGAGTGGGAATAGTTGCTGTTTGTCAGAGTGCTTTTCCTCCTCTCTCATTGCATCCCTCTCAACCTCTCCAAGGCTCTTCCCTTGCCTTTCTTCCAATTTTCTTTACTGCTGTGCTTCCCTCCTCTCCTCTGTATACCTTTGCTGTTCACACCCTCACTCTGAACCACTCTGCTCTGCTTGTGATGCCTTGCATTTCTCTCTGCCTTGCTTTTGGTCTTCTCCTTCCTGCACCCTGGACTTTCTTGTGTGTCCCAAATCTGCGACTTTAGCTAGCTGCAGCTCCCCACACCACTCCTACTCCCTGTCCCTACTCCCCAGTCTCTCCCAAATTCTCTGCCTGGCTTTCTGAGAAACTGTACCTTCCCTCTGCTCTTCCATGCTCATTCTCTTCTAACTATAAGTGGCCTGCCAGCTTCTTGAGGGCTTTTATTTCTAGGAGCAGCCAGTTGATGTAAGACTAGAGGGATCTGGGATTGAGTGCTCTCTTGGTCCAGAGTCCGCAAGAAAATGCTGGAAGATGAAGACATTTTGGATAATGTTGATTTGTGTCGGCCAGTCCTGAGGGGAAAAATATCAGTATTGGATAATTCAAGTCTCATTAGACATGGTTATTTGTTGCATTCTCTCTCTTGTTCTTTACTTGGGCTCCCTGCTTTCTTCTGAAGGTTGTTCATCCTTTCCTCTGTCCTCAATGACTTTTGCTTTTCCTTTTTTTCCTACAATTTCTTCTCCCTGATGTTTAAATTATACTGAGGGCCAAATTAATTAAATCAAAAACAAAAGAAAAATAATGAGCCTCAAAAAAAGCCTCATGACAATGTCCAATCACATCTATAGAAAAAAACTGATCTTGGACTGCCTGTACACATCGCAGAGAAAGATTCAAAACCAAACTGCATGTGAAATTGCAAACAGGGTGGAAAGGGAGAGCAAAAGGAAAATGCATGACAAATCCACATGAAGTGTCCCAGACAGCTTTTGTCTGCACAGAAATGGTTTTATGGGATTCTCTGCAGAAAAAGAACAAAAAATTAAGGAGCTGAGTTCAAAAGATCAAGTTGCATTTTCATTGATCTCAGACTTGTAAGAGCTGCTCCATCAATCACAGTTGCTTAAAAATCCCTATTAATGGCCTCAAGTGCTGGGGCTGCCCATATGGTTCATCTTTGTAACATTTGGGCGTCTCCCTGGGAGCAGTGTGAGATCTGTCAGTGTCAGAGCCAGACACTCTGCTCTCATCCCTACATTCCCACAAGGAAAAATACTATCACTACAAGACTGACAAGCTCCATATGAACCAGGACAAAAGTAGCAGCAGAGGGCAAGATAAGAATAAAACCAAAATAATGTGGCTTTCAGAGATAGTGGGGACATCTGCAGACCTGGGTAAAAATCCCAATATGCAGTCCAGGAGGTGTATGGCACATCTTCAAGCCAAGGTGCTTCATGGCACTGCACAGAAATAGATGCCTGTTTGCTCTTAAGAAGCTGAGAAGAACGTGGCTAATGGAGACTTTCAGGCTGGAAAAGAGAATTCCTCAATGTTATGCAAATTGTCGGTTACAGCTTGAGCTCATCTCATCCAAAGCAACAAAGTCAGCATGGTGGTAAATCTCTGAATGGTGATTTTTAGAGCTTCATAGAGGTACAGGCAGAAGCATTGGTCCTCACTGGTAGATGACTCATATGCATGGTCAGCAGATATGCTTTTACTGAGCTGAAGACTTTGGCTGAAGGCTTTGGCATATGGACATCTGTGTTAGTATGGACAGAGTATTAGGAATATTCTTGATTATGAGCACATGTTTAAGACTTTCCCCTATTTCAGAGGACGATCTCATCTAACCAAACTGACTCCATGGCTATAATGCCATCAGTTTTTCTTGGAGACAATTCAGATCCACAGCCAAAATTCAACAAACAAATCTTTCTCTCTAATGGGTACAATTTTTTCATTGTAGTAGGTTTTTTCTTGCATTGGGAAAATTGTCATATTTTTAAAATGGATCTGCAACTCAAGGCTACATTGAAGCAACAAAATAACTCAGAAATGTGCACTGGAAATAATTATTCTGCAGTCTAACTTTGGAAGAATTAGAGTATTCACATTACCACTGTCCCAGAAGTTGTGACAGAACAAGTAGGCACCACTGATTCACATAGGAGGTTCTTTGAGTTTGCAGGGTCTTTCTGCAGAGAAATATGCAAAGGGAGGAGAATATGCACAATCCTTACTCCCCTCATGCTCTCCATTTGCCCGCAAATGCATCACAGTTTATTAAGAAAGGGGAACTACCTGTAGCTAAACAAGGTCTATGCAGTGTCAAAGAGTGACCACTTCCTCTCCATGTGGACCAAGAACTATGTGGGATCCAAAGCTTAGGTGCTGCTCACACTGGGCAAGGGCCAAACAAAGATCCAGCCCCTGAGATCTGAGCAGAGGCAGTGCAAGTAATGCCATGAGAAAAATAATTGTTCACAGAAGTATGAGTAGAGACGGAATGCCAATGGTGTCAGCCATCTTCAGAGAGCTACCCTGCTGCAGCTAAATCCTACCAACCAGGAGTAAACTCATCAAACTGAGTTCTGCTGCATGTGCAAGGACACTCTCCACTTCCTAACTTCTGTACATGTGCACACACACACAGATGCACACTTCCTTCACAAGCAAGCTGTTAACAAGCAACAACGATGGATTTTTCGTGCGCATTCAGTATTTCGCCCGTTGTAATTTGGTCTCCTTTTTCTCAAGCTCTTACGCATCAAATTTTTGAGGGGACAATAAAAGTTGTCTATGTTTTCTGGACATCTTTTTCTTGCTGGTTTCTCTCTTCCTAGCTTCAAGAAACCACTCTGATTTTATCCTGCTTAGTGCTCGCACTTTTTCTGGTATCTGCCTCGGGATTCCGGCAAGGTGCCATAGTCTGTGAGATGAGAAATGGTGACCTCATGAATAGGGGGAGGGAAAAGAGGGGGCGAGACTGAATTTTTGGGTTTCTACATTTAAATCCCATCAGGTTTTGTGTTTTCATTTCAAATTCTTTCCAAAATACTGTATCTATTTTCCTCCAAGATACTATGACCAAAATGACTTTATGCTTTGCCTCCACTGATTATTTTTCTAAATAGAAAGAAGTTATTTTTCTTCAAAAGGATTTAAAAACTCATCCAACAAAAAGCACCCAGAAATAAAGTAAAAAGTGGGAAGATGTAAGTGCTGTAGAAACAGCAAAGCCACAGAAGAGTTAAAGATTTTTACACATGGCCAAGTAAAATAAGACCTGGAGGGACACATGGTTCTCCCCCCAGCACCCCCTGAACTCTGGGGTGTGGGCTTATGAAATGCCTGGGAGGCAAAGTTGGCCCCCATTGCATCTTGTTTAATTTGGCTGCTTGAAGTACTTACTTTTTTTGTAATTTGGCTCTTCCTACAGCTCTCACACCTTCCTTTAACGTAAATGTCCTTTACATTTTCAACATGCCTTTTCCCCAACCTTCCATACCATATTCTTTGGACAACTGTATCTTTTTCTCTGTGCACCTACACAAGGCTGCTGGCACAGGGCTGTGTTTATCCACACACAGAAGGGGTGTAAAACCAAACTGAAGAGTGCCATCAGCACAAGCACTGCGTTTCCAAGGGTGCACTTTTCTGCTCTGCGTGCTAGTAAGAAGCCATCAATTGTGCCCTGGAGATTTCTGTTGGCCAGCAGCAGGACTGCTCTGGAGCAGCACGAAATGGTCAACTTTTCCTGCCTACGCAACCCACAGCTGTTCCAGCCTCAATTGGAAACTCTTTCACCACCACCCTGCTGTGGGTCAGTGGTAAAATACTAAGCTTGGTCCCACTACGCCTGCATGTCTGGGGGATGTTGCAACAGTGACATGAGAAATATCGTTCAGACTATCTGTCATTGGCGGTGTCACACAACACGCTCTCCCTCCCACCTGACTTAAATGTTGGAAGTGGAGAAATATTACCTTTAATGCAGTACCGAACTGGCAAAGATCACAGAATCACAGAATTGTAGGGGTTGGAAGGGACCTCAAGAGATCATCAAGTCCAACCCCTCTGCCAAAGAAGATTCCTTGGTCATCACTTCTACTAGTGACTATATTTTTGCAATAAATGGAGCAGAGACTAGTGTAGGGTATGCACAACCAAAGGTAAGTGCAGTTTACTGCTATGTAAAAATGTAGTGCCTTGACCAGAAAGGAAGGTACAAGGATTACTTAGTTAAACTCTCCAAGTGTCTTGAGCACGAAACCAGAGGATAAATTTTCAGATACTATCACAAAGAGGAGGTTGTAGTTGTCTTTCTGGCTATATAAACCAGCAAAATTTTCTTTAAAATTAATCAACATGAAATAGGATTCCTTGGAAAACCTGGAATTAGGGGATTTTGCTATGCAAAAGTCTTTATTTAGACATAAATGCCCAACAACTTTGCTGAAGAGCAGTCAGCTTATTCTCACAGTGAAGGAGATTCAATCTGCACTTGCAGCATTAGAAGTGTGTTCACCCTGAAGTGTATACCTGTATGAAAGGGCAAGGTCCAAAGCAGGTGAGAAAAATGCAGGAATACAGGAAATGTCAGCTGTTGAGACCAGACCAGAAGGGTGTGGGAACAAATTTATCCATGTCTGTGCAGAATCTCTTTCAGGGGCTACTGGGTCAGGGGACACCATAGCCATGCCTGACAGCACTGAGGACAGAACTTATATTCTTCCCATTATACACCACCAAAACTGTCCTAGAAGAGAGGCTCCTGCTTCTGTATCCCTTCAGGAACTAAAGACCAGCAGCAAATAACATTTTTCATTCTGCTGTTGCTGTGGAAAAAAAAAAAAAAAGAGGAAAAAAAAGAGAAAAAAAGAGAGGAAAAAGAAGAGGAAAAAAAAAAGAGAAAGGAAAAAAGTCTCCAGAAGAAAATCTGAAAAAGTGCAGTGAGAAGCCAGTGGGGCTGGGAAATGAAAATGGATGGCTGGACACTTTAGGATAGTTACAGGCAGCTCTGGTTCAGTGAGGTTTGCTGGGCTGCTCCTTTGCTGGCCTGGGAGATGCATTAGAAAATGATATTTAGAAATCATAAATAATCTCATTATATTGCAGCTGTTAGCATTCTGGGAAACACAGATTAAAGTAGTGGAGAACCAAATTAAAGAACCCCCCAGTGGCACAGTTCTGGCAACAGCTGAAGGAAGAAAAAAAACATAGATATTACGGACGGATGAACCTATAGAATTTTTTAGCTTTGGATTCAAGCTCAATTGAAATTATGAACACCCTGCTTGCCTTATAAGGGCACTCATGGGTGCTGTATCTTGCTCCTTCTGTTGTATTTAGAAATGGAAAATAGCATTAGCACTGGGCATCTAGTCTGCAGCCCACCCAGGATGCTCCTGCAGGACTTCCCTAAGCTTTAGAACTGTCACTCTATTCCACAGCTAAATTCAACTTGTCAAGCTACTTTCATTGGTATTCTGCTAGAATTTCCCTCTTCTTTATGTAACTTCTCTTTATAATTTGATGCATATGATGAAAAGTAAATAATTGCTGAAACTTGGTGTTAAGGGATGTCAAACTGCCTTGAACAGAGGTCACATTGATTTGTATATGGCTGTGGACCCATTTCATAGGTATTGCTCATTGATGCCATTACAATGAACACTGAATGGTCCACCAGTTTAGCCCTGAAACGAATGGGCATCAGCATATCCCTTCACATCCTGTATCACAGCACACTCATACACCCACAAGGTGAATGTGACATGGATATGAGAAAGGAGAAGGCAAAGGACTTGGGCTGTATGACAGCTAAACCTTGCTTGCCCTCTCTGACTCTCTCACTTTTTACTATTTATAAGCCTTAATTCATGGGTTGAAGTATGGTTATATTGGACCAATGTTTCCAGCCTTATGTTTCTCCTATGCCATTACAAAACCTCCCCACCATGTCCTGTATGATGGCAAACACAGACCCCAGAATTATTTAGTTCCCCAATTTGGATTTGTGTGTGAGTAGACTTGAGACAAGGACAGGGTCTTCACTTTTCAACAGAAACCAAGTATCAGAAATCAAGAATCACCATTAAACAGGTTTTCAACTCTAGAAGTTGTTTGAGCCAAATTGTTTCCTTTCCAGATCATGGCAGTGGTGGAAAATCCTTCCCAAGTCCCCTGTTACACAGACAGTTGAGATAAATCTTAACACTTCATGGTGTTTGTGTCACCCAAAATAAAGAACAATTGGGCATGGCATTGTACCATTTATGTTTGTGTATATATATACATGTATAACATACATAACCAATTTTATGTGCTTTTAATTGTGAATGTTTAGTGATTGTCTGATACATTTAGTAGCTATAAACAATCTGTACAACAGTGTATACAGTGTATGCAATAAATTTAATGCAACACATTTTATGTTTAAGGGGACAATGTTTCTTTTCAAAGGCTGATTTTTTTGTTGATAAGATTTTTATCTTTGTGGTCAGAAGCCAGAGCATCACAAAGTCCTTTGGACAACTTCAAATGAGCATGGTTTATTATTAATGATCAGAAAGCATCTGAAATTTTCATAGCGCATCTTTACAGACTCTATGTTGTCTCTTTTGCTATGCCTGAAAGGTCAGTTCTTTCACATTTTGGGTGTATGCACTTTATTTTTCATTTTTATCCTGGTTTCTTCAGGCTAGTTCAACTTCCTTTTACATAGTCCTTTTTTCTTTTTTACTTTTTCCCCCTCAGTTCACCGATTTTTTGTGTTGGTTTCCTCTGGTCTTCTGTAAAACTTAACTTTATAATGTTCAGAGGCTCTGGAGTTGGTACATTATATAGGTAACACTACGGCTGTAGGAACTCAGATATAAAACAGTGCAAGACTATAGAAGTGGAAGTGACTTTTATTTAGTGTTCTGAAAACATGACACTGCCAGCATGCATATGGGATGTGCAAGCTGCAAATGTATGTTTCCCAGAAATCTGGGCAGAATTCTTCACTTCTGGCTTTCTTTTCACTGGGCTTTGGATGGATCTTTTATATGTTTTAGGAGTCACAGGTATTGATTGAGCTTTCACCCTCAAATCTTGGTAAATTACCCACTGTAAATCTTGGGTGGCATTGCTGCACTTTCCTCACTTGCTGTCTTGGCTTCTTGTTTGGGTTACAGGACAAGAAATGGCACATGGAGGGTGCTGTAGTCTTGCTGCCATTCTCCCATTTCTGGATTGCAGATTTTCTGCCATCAGCTCATCTGTGCTCTGATTTTGGTGAAAGCAACACATTCCTCAGTGTTTAGCAATTTCACTGCTGTTGATCATGTCCTCAGCTATCAGTACAGGCCATTCTTTGAATCCTTGCTTTCGTGTTCCTCTGGTGCTTTTACATGCACACACATATCTGCATTCATACTTCTTTCTAACTAATCTTGATATTTCTGTATACAGACCTTTGCAAAGCAACATAATATAAACCACGGAGTACAGTTCTGGCCCTGGTTTGGATGGCTGTCAGGCTGTACATAAGTCTGTGCTGGGTTAATTGCACTGCAACTTGTTCCAGCTTTACTGGGCAAGGCAGATGCAGGTAATTACATCAGGGCTCCAATCAGTAGACTGCATTATTTATTTAATATAATAAACTGCATCTTTTTCCTTTGCACATGTTTCTGGGCCAGTTACACCAGCTTAAAATGCAACCCTATTAATGTGTGATTACCTGACTGCACATTAAGGGAAATGTTATAAACAAGATCGGGTAAGAGAGGAACTTGAGGGCATGTCATCCCTCCAGCCATTCCCCAGACACTCCTGATTCTTACAAAAGAAATGCTGGGAAGGTATTGTGCACGGTAGCATGTCCCCAGCATACCTTCAGGCAGCCCCCTTTCTGGCACCCCCCAGCACCACCCTCTCTGCTGTCCTAAGAGAAAGGCTAATGCTCTCTGCTCACAGCCCCCAGTACTGCTGCATCCAGTCAGCTGGAAAAGGGTGCCCTGACACGTGTATGGCGCTGGATGCTCAAGGAGAGACATGCCCTAGCAGAGCCCAGGACTGCTAGTGAAAGCATCTGAGATGAGCCCACAGAAGTCACTCTGTCTTAGCAGAGAAGGGCATTATCTAGCTGAATGTCAGAGCTTCCAAAATGCCCAACAAATTTAGAACATTACTAGAATAAGAACAGGATCTGTAAGAACTTCAACCAGTGTAAAATTATACAGGCTCTTAATCTTTCTCTCCCACAGCATGCAATGAGTTCCACATTGAGTCAGGAAAAAAGAAGAGATGAGCCCAGTGTTCCAGAGATAGACTATTGCACAATCAACCCAACTGCGGAGGCTTATTGCTCCTCCCTGAATCAGCCAGTGCCAACCACTATCCAGCACAGAAGCCACACTCATCACTTAGCTGCTGCAACATGACAGCATACAGCCATGTGAACCACTCTTTTCCAGCTCAGTACTTCGTTCAGACAGGTTAGGATTATTAGAGACTTTTATTATGGGGAAGAGCTAATATTTAAAGAGGTGTGCTCTGTACACTGCTCCTGCCATTTGTGGTCATGTTACTCTTCTGGGGTAATGAGCAAGAGTTATTGACTTGGGGAAAAAAAAACAAACAAACAAACTTGAAAAGAGATTTTAGCTGCATCTGATACAGTTTCCTAGATAGCAATTACAGGCAAATTAGAAGGAGCAGTCAGGAAAATGAGTGAGCCCTTTTCCAGAAGTTTTTTGAGTCAGCAGCAGGCTACACAAACCCCTCCCAGAAGAACAACAGACAAGCTTTCAGAAATGGTCCCATCAGCTGGGTTAAAGACCTGGATAAAATGTCTGGTCCTGCAGGATGGCTCTCTAAAGAAGAAAAAGTGGTGGAGTCAGGTGTTTCTTGGATGGAAACATATATATTTATAGCAAATTATCCATTGGCCACACCATCATCCTCCTCACCAAGTTCTGTCACTACTTTCACTGTTGTGCTTCTAGTGCATCTGCAGCATGTAATTGTCATGTTCAGGCATTCTTCTGCCCAGTCCTTGGGCAATTTCATGTCATTGCTCTTTTGTTTAGAATGATTCCCAGCAAGCACATCGAGCAAAACTCATCTGCTAGTGCTAGTCTAACATGGCATGTGTGCTCTATGTCAATGCCCCTCACTGTGTTTGGGGAAAAAATCTGAACACTTTTTTTTTTTTAGTGGCAAATGGCCTCATCTACATAAGTAAAGCTTCACACAGTGTTCAGTAAATCAGCCAGTCTAGCAGATCATCCACTGTAATTTTTGCTGTAGCATATTTAACTTATTATCACAGGCAATGTACCTTAATTTGCATTTATGTTTGCGCCCTGAGCATTTTGCTTTAGCACATAGTATTTACATACCCCCCAAGAACACTATGTTGTACTGGAGTGCAATGTCCCACGTTTGCTGAGCTGCACTTACTGTGGTCACTCTAATATTTACGTCCCATGCCTGCCAGCATGTTAAGGAATGAAGCTAAATAAACTCTGCAAAGCTGACAAACCCTCTCCGATTATTTTTGCCCCATCCTCTTCATAGGTGTAACAAGTTGTCAGTTTTGCATTTAGAACAGCCTGTGCTGCAAGTCAAGGGATCTCCTATCAGCAAGATTTCCACTGTTCTTCCTGGCATTTGGATTGGGCATTTAGAAAAGCGTACTACTTCAAAGAGCTACAGGGTGTTTCATCTTTTAAATCTGCAGTATCTAACTAGGACACACCTGGACTGCAAGCCAGAAGTCTGCATGGGCTAAAAGCAAGTGGGTCAGCTCAGGACCTGTTTCTTAAAATCCTCTGGTTTCTGCAGCTCTTGGTAAAACTCCTGGTGTCTAATAACATGCATATGCAAGAGGTAACTTGGGGTGGGGGGCATGTATGCAGGGTAGCTGTTCCTTGTGTGGCTGCTTTGAATGAGTAGCCACGGTGGCCTTCCTCACACTGGGAAAATTAACAAGGACCCTGTCCTCCTCCCCTGGCTCTTCTAAAGAAACATGTAACAGCTTACATCTTTGTGACTGTGAACGCACTGTCAAAGCTACTTAAAGTTACCCAAGGGGTTCAAATGTTCTTGGTGAAGTTGGGAAGGAGGGAAGGGGAGAGGAAGAACACAACCTCCATCTCTGCCCGCCATGCACCCATACTTTGCAAACAAGCAATCAAAGGGCTCCTGTATGAGAGCGTGACTGAACCAGGAGAATTCTCAAGCACTGTGCCTAGGGCAGTTACCGAAGGAAAGGGAGTTTTCCAAGAGCGGCTGCTGTGTGTACTTCAACCCAGGCTGCCCACCAGGAAAGCTGGTACCAAGCAGATCTCCCAGTATGGCCCTGGTGCCTGGGTCCCATTGCTCATTGGCATTGCCTCTTCTCTGGGAATACTCAGTAAAAAGTGCCAAATGTCTCAAAGCTTTGTGTCCCTACAGACATGGCAGGGGGAGAAGAGGCACTGCTCTAGACAATATGTCTCCATTACACCTGGGTCGTCTTCAGATTCAATGCTCATGTTGTGTTGGCGGGGGGAGATCAAGGCTTTAAGCAGGCTGCCTGTGCAGTGGAGTGTTATCCTGGGAGGATTTCACCTCTGCACCCAAGGGAATACCAAGTCAATAATTTTAACATGCATTAGCCTGTTATTTTTGATATTGCCCTCCAAGCACTGTTCTACTTCTGTTTCACACTATGACAATAGAAGAAAATGTTTACTATTTTTTTCTCATTTCACGGTTAACTTGTTCTTAATCCTCACAGACTGTCAGTGTAATTTTCACACCAAGTCCTATTTGTGTACTTACAACTTTCTATCTTGGAACAGGGAAGCCTCTCAGAGTGGGGTTTTTTTCCTGTCCTTTTTCAGTCTTCATGCTGAATATTCTGATCCTGAATGAACAAAATGAAATGCTTAAATGTATGCTAAGATAAAAGAATAACTATCAAGCTGACTAAGCTCTCTCATTTTATATAAGTGCCACATCAGTGCTAAACAAATATTTCTATTAATATGGTCAATAAATATGGTAAATAAGTGCTCACACTAAGGTTAATAAGTTTCATAGTGTAGGCCATTGGTCTTTATGTGAAAGAGCAACTAGAATGTATTGAGTTCTGTCCAGGGGTGGATGAGGAATGAGTTGAGAGTTTGTGGGGGAGAATTAATGGACAGGCTAGCATGGGTGATACTGTTGTGGGTTTCTATTGCAGGCCTCCAGATCAGGAGGAGGAAGTCGATGAGGTCTTCTACAGGCAGCTATAGTAGCCTCACAATTGCAAGCCCTGGTACTTATGGGAGATTTTAACTACCCAGGTATTTGCTGGAAGACCTGCACAGCCAGCTCTTCACAGTCCAGGAGGTTCCTCCAGTGCATCAGTGATAACTTCCTGATGCAAATAGTGGGTGAGCCTACTAGAGAGGAGCACTGCTGGATCTTGTACTCACTAACAAGGAGAGTCTGGTTGAAGCAGAGGAGGTTGAGGGAAGACTTGGCTGCAGCAACCATGAGATGGTGGAGTTCAGGATCTTATGTGGTAGGAAGACAATATCAAGTAAGACTGCAACCATGGATTTCAGCAGGGCCACCTTCAGCTTCTTCAAGCAATGATTGGGAGAAATCCCATGGGATAGGGTATTGGAAGGAAAAAGAACCCAAGATAGCTGGTCCATATTCAAGGACCACTTCTTCCAAGCTCAAGCCAATGGGAAAGAAATCAAGAAAGGGAGGCAGAAGGCCTGCATGGATAAACAGGGGACTGCTGGGCAAACTCAAGATGAAGAAGAGAGTCTACAGGTGATGGAAGGAGGAGATGGCCACTTGGGAGGAATATAAGACTGTTGTCAGGGCACGGAGGGTGGAAACTAGGAAAGCTAAGGCCTTTTTGGAGTTAAACCTTGCAAGGGAGGTCAAGGACAACAGAAAGAGCTTCTACAAACACATTGCAGACAAAACTAATGCTAGAGGCAATGTAAGCCTCTCTGTTGAATGAGGTGGGTGCCCTGGTGACTGAGGATAGTAAGGAGGCAAAGTTACTGAATGCCGCCTTTGCCTCTGTCTGTACTGCTGGAAACTGTTTGCAGGAGCCCCAGATGGCTGCAGCCCCAGGGGAAGTCAGGATAAATGATGAGTCTGCCTTGGTTGATGAGGGCTGGGTCAGAGATCAGTTAAGCCATTTGGACATCCATAAATAAATCCATGGGTCCTGATGGGATGGACCCAAGGGTGCTGAGGGTGCTGGCAGAAGACATTGTTAAGCAACTATCCATCATCTTTGATAAGTCCTGGGAAATGGGAGAGGTGTCTGAGGACTGGAGGCTAATGTTAATCCAGTCTTCAAAAAGGGTAAGAAGGAAGACCTGGGTAACTACAGGCCAGTCAGCCTCACTTCCATCCCTGGAAAGGTGACAGAAAGACTTATCCTTGGTGCTGACTCCAGGCACATCAAGTATAAGAGGGTTGTTAGGAGCAGTCAACATATTTTTACCAAGGGGAAGTCACATTTGACTAATCTAATAGGCTTTTATGAGGATATAACCAGATGGATAGATGATGGTAGGTGGTTTACCTTGACCTCAGTAAAGCATTTGACACAGTCTCCAACAGCATCCTCATGGCTAAACTGAGGGAGTGTGGTCTGGAAGGTCAAGTAGTGAGGTGGATTGAGAGCTGGTTGAAAGGAAGAAGCCAGCAAGTTTTGATCAATGGGGCAGAGTCTTGCTGGAGGACTGTATCCTGTGGAGTCCCTCAGGGGTTGGTACTGGGACCTGTACTGTTCAATATATTAATTGATGACCTAAATGAGGCCATAGAGTGTACAATTAGCAAGTTGCTGATGACACAAAATTGGGAGGGGTGATTGACACACTAGAGGGCTGTGCTGCCATTCAGCAAGACTCAGACAGGCTGGAGAGTTGGACAGGGAGAAGTTTAATGACATTTAACAAGGGCAAGTGTAGGGTCTTGCATCTAGGGAAGAACAACCCCAGGTACCAGTATAGGTTCGAGACTGGCCTGTTGGAGAGCAGTGTAGGTGACAGGGACCTGGGGGAAGACAGCAGGATGACCATGCACCAGCAATGTGCCCTTGTGGCTAAGAAGGCCAATGGAATCCTGGGGGCGGTTACTAGGTCAAGTGAGGTCCTTCTCCCCCTCTACTCTGCCCTGGTGAGACAGCATCTGGAATATTGTGTCCAGTTCTGGGCCACTCAGTTCAAGGACAGAGAACTAGTTGAAACAGAGTCCAGCACAGTGCCACCAAGATGATGAAGGGTTTGCAACACCTTCCTTATGAGGAAAGGCTGAGGGAGCTGAGTTGGGCCTCTTTAGATTGGAGAAGAGGAGAAAGAGGGGTGACCTTATTAATGTTTATAAATGTGTAAAGGGCAAGAGCCAGGAGGACAGAGACAGGCTCTTCTCAGTGATGGCCAGAGATAGGACAAGGGGCAACAGGTGCAAGCTGGAGCATAGGAAGTTCCATGTGTATGTAAGGAGAAACTTTTTCACTTTGATTGTGGCGGAGCACTGGCACAGGTTGCCCAGAGAGGTTGTGGAGTCTCCTTCTCTGGAGACATTCAGACCCTGCCTGGATGTGTTCCTGTGTGATTTAGTCTAGATGATCCTGCTCTGGCAGGGGGTTGGACTAGATGATCTGTCAAGGTCCTTTCCAACTCCTAACATTCTGTGATTGTGATTAAGGTGCTGGAGCACGTGCAGAGAAGGACAAGGAGTCTGGTAAAGGGTCTAGAGCACAAGTCTTATGAGGAAAAGCTGAGGGAACTGGGGTTATTTAGTTTGGAGAAAAGGAGGCTCAGGTGATACCTTCTTGCTCTTTAAAACTACAAAAGGAGGTTGTAGCCAGGTGGGTGTGGTCGATTCTACCAAGTAACAAGCAATAGGATAAAAGGAAATGGCCTCAAATTTCTCCAGAGAAGGCTGAGATTGAACTTAGGAATAATAGCTACATTGAAAGGGTTGTCAGTCACTGGAGGAGGCTCCCAAGGGAAGTCGTTGAGTCACCATCCTTGGAGGTATTTAAAAGAACCCTGGAGGTATTTCAACAATGTGTAATGTGGTGCTTAGAGACAGGGTTTAGTGGTGGACTTGGCAGCGTCAGGTTAAGGGTTGGATTTAATGGTCTTTTCCAACCTAAATATTTTTATACTTCTATGACAATGGGAAGGACAGGTTCTCTCCCACCTCTAGTACCTCCAGCACTTTTCAGCAGCATCCACGACTAGACACAGTAAAAGCCAGAATACAGGCAGGTAGACTAGGTACAGAACTGGTAATAGTATTGATATATTTATCTTCCCCTGTAAAAATAAAAATTAAGAAATGCTTGCAGGATTTCTCTTTCAAGGTCTTTCTACTTTGCTGGTGTTTTTTCAATTCAGGAAATAAAAGTCTGTTGACACAAGAAAAGCTGTAAATTCTGCAGCCATAACTTAATTCCAGATTTGGGGGTGGTGGTGCTTCATCTTCCCCACTGTTTTCAGTGCTAATGTCTTAATCTCATATGAGAAATGTAATGCAAACGAAAAACTGACACATACAAAAAAATGCATTTAAAAATGAGAAACAGATTATACTGATATTTTTAAACATTATTTTCTATATTGATTGAAAATAATTATTCTGAAGAGCTTTTTATTAGACTTTAACAACAAAAATAACAAGTCTAGCTATCCATAAGACACAATTCATGTGAAGGCAGGCATCTTGCAGATCCTAAGCACTCAATTTTCAAAATATCTTGAGAAGAACAGAATTTCTATTTTTATTTTAATATTGCATTGTACTCCACAATTTATCACTATGTCCTCATTTCCTCTGTTGTGCAAACACACGTGGCAGTATTTTGAAAATGTCTGTCTCTAGAAGACCATTGAGGGAACCTCACAGACAGAGAAAAACACAGAGGGAACAATTGCAAAGATTTATTTAGCGCATTCTGTGCTTGGCACTTAGAAACAGAGTTCCGTGCATAGGGCAAATCTCTATACACCTTTTTCTTCATACATATTTTACATACCATTTTATTGCCCTCTTTTATATTCATAATATTGAATCCCCCACTAGGCATATAAATACATTTATCTACAACACCTCACAACAAATCTCAATATCTGTATTCTGTTACTTGGTATTTGCATTTTCACACAACTTAAATGCATAGCTTGCACCAAGCTACAATTGTTTTCTTATTTTTAAAGGATTTGAAGAAAAAAAAAAGAGAGAAGAAAAAAAACAGAAAAGAAAGATGTCAAAAGGCAATGATCTATTTGATTAAACAGAGATCATGTGGCAGGCGGGAGGTTGGTGAATACTCAACCTCACTGTTACTGAAATGCTAATGGCAACTCTTGCATGCAAGGTGGGGGAGGCTTGACTGCACTTCTGTAGAGCAGGGATCTTTTCTCATTGCTGTTCCCCATGCGCTCAGTCTGGAGAGTTTCATCCCATTGGGTTGAGTGCTACAGGACACACGTTCCCCACAAAGACTATTGTCCGTTTGGTTTGGGTGCATCATTTCAGATGACATCAAAAAGAGCTGAGCCCCCTCTCCCCCATGCATCTTTCTGAAGATCAGTCCCCACTAATGTCTGAAGCTCACTTGTGGATTAAAACTTTTTTCTCTTCTCTCCTCTCCCATCTCTGTCTGCAGGCTGGGTGCTGGTAAGCTTGACCCTCACAAAGAAACCGCCAGTCAGAAAGAGCCATTGTGAAAATGCAGAAACCTCTTTGGGAGGAGAAGCTCCAGGCCAGCAGCACCATTCCTGTTCTACAGTAGGAGAAGGGGTCACAGGCCACTGTTGGCTTCAGAAACAGGCTGAACCACTCCACAAATGAGGAACAGTCTGGAAGGGGGAAGGTCTTTAAAGCTATGGGCAGTGCAGCTTCAAAGGATAAAGCCTTGGAAGACTGCCTTTCTTCAACACTCAGAGGACACAGCACAGGGGCATGGATTCCTCCATGCCAAGAGCTCACACTAGCTGAGAGTTAATGCATAAACGGTATATTCAGCTGCTTCTTTCCAGGTTCTCATTAAAATCATGCCCTTCTCTCTGTAATGTCCAGAAAGAGCAGATGCTCCACACCAGGTCTTGTAACCCTGGGTGCAACACGCTGCAATGGCTGTCAGTTGAGGCTTTCCACAAGGTTCGGTGGCACATACCTAGGTGGCTTGTGTTCTTATTTATCATTACGATACTAGTTCCACTATAAGTTTGAAGGCAAAAATGTACTGAGATGGGTTTTCCCAAAGAAACAGTGAAGGTCCAGCTACCTTTGATGCCAAGGAGAGGCATGGCTTGTTAGACCATGTGCACAGACATCTGTGATGAGGAGCCCTGAACTGCACCGTACTGTCTGTTGTCACAGGCATTGGCCGTCTGCTGGTTGCCAGAGGGAGGGCTGATCATATGCATCCCATGATCCATCCCTGTGGAAAGGTATTGCCTCTCTCCGAAGGCCCCACCGGATGGGGAAGAGCAGAGTAAAGTGCTTTGGGAGGTGGTGAGTTTCTCCGGGCTTGCTGCCAGCCTAGGGGAAGCAGGGAAATTGTATCCATAGAGGTTGTAGGGATTGTGCAGGGAGAAGGCATTGTAGGAGCTCTGCTGCATATGGCCACCACCAAACATGTGTGAAGAGGAGGAGGTGGAGGCAGGGTTGCCTGCTTGCATAACATACTGAAACTGGGAGCTGGGGAAGGACCCCAGCTGGCCGCTGTATGCCTCCATCTTGCTGTTGCTGGGCAGGGAGGAAGGAGTCGGCATTCCTGAGATCAAGGATGGAGTCCTCTGAGGCATGAAGGTTTCGGAAGGCTGTGAGGCGGAAGCAGTGCCGCTCTGCAGCCGGTTGTAACCGCCATCACTCAGCCCTGGGTAACTCTGCAAGGCAGCCATGTTGCTTCTGGCACACGGGGGATAATCAGACAGGTTGAGGTTGCAAAGCTGACTCTCCCGGCAGCCAACGTTGAAAGTGTTTGGGGCCAGATGAAAGGCTGGAGGGGAGCAGGATGGAGAAAGAAGATGAGAGGAAGCGGAGGGTGATGGGGTCCCCGTGCTGGAGGTGGTCGGGGAGGTGCCTGTGCTGCCTCCTGCAAAACAAAACACATGGGAGGATGTTCAGACCCTGGGATCACATCTGCAAAATGAGATGGTCTCATTAAAAAACAGCTTAGTTTAATAAAGAAACAAGGGTGGTAAAATGGCCGCTGGAAAACTCAGCCTTTCTTGGCAAAGGCCCTCACTTTATTAATAGCATCCCTTGGTCTTTTCTGCTGCTTTTTTGTTGATTTTATTTTTCAACAGAGGTTTTCTTCCATTTTAAAATATGAGCAAGCCTGCCACAGAGCAATCCAAAGCAGTAGGAAAAGCTACAAGAAAGCACTGCTCTGTCAAAAGATCTGCCATTTCTGGGTGTGTTTAAAAAAACCAAAGTATTATCTTGTCTCTCCTGGCCTGCACAAGGATCACCAGTCAATGGGCTGTATGGCCCCACTGCAAACAGGCTTTATTATCTGCTCTGGGGCACTTTGTGGTTGGAAGGGACTGAAAGCATGTTGGACTTCTGCACCATTCAACATTTTTTTCAGATGACTTCTGGTGAAGCAGTTCTGGTTTAAGCCAGAAGCAACACTGAAATAAAGGAACAGAGTTTCAAGCTAGAGCGTGTTCTACAGAGTGGAGAAAGGGGTGTCAGGATTTTCAATCATGCGCTTTAACTTTAGAAAGGATTCCATATGTTGCATCACTGGTTTTAGCAAAATATTGATATATATGAATACCCATAGTATCACTGTATCATATATTATTTATGCTACGAATGATAGAATTCATTGTTTTTTCAGCAGTGCTGCTCATGTTCTGACCTGGGAAAACAATACTGCATAACACTACCAAAAAACAATAGCAAACCAAACGTATGTGATATGAAGAAGCTGAGGCAAGATTCTGAGTTATAGAAAGCTTCCTTCATCAACCAGGAAAATCAGTTCTCTGCTTAAGGGAATGCAGTTTTCTGATGTGAAAATATTTTTTTCCTTTTTTGTCCTCATTTGAATGAATTCTCTTTGCCTGATAATCCCATTTCTGCATTAGGGCAACTAATACTGAAGATTGTGACAAAATCAGGGCCAAGACTGCACATTCAGGATTAAAAGTAAGGGACAGCTTTCTCTTGTGTCTCCTTGTGGAAGAAAGACAGCAGGATATTGAAACCAGTCTAGGTATACTGTAAAATGGGGGAGGAACTGACTGCATTGCTGCCTGATAAAAAGAGAACAGGTGATGCTAATAGTTAAGAGATGTATGATAAAGACAGGTTCTGTGTCAGTATATGATGGTGAGAACGTAAGTGAGCTTAAATCTGACTCTAACACATCTAGGATGAAACAGAATGGTGCATTAGTGTGAAAATGTAACTTTGAGATATTAATAATACTTGAGAATTTTTGTCATTTATTTTTAAACAAGATATAGGAAAAAAAAAAGAAGAAAAACAGCCTTGGGTAAGCACAGCCTCGAATTACTGTGGTTGATCCAAGCAACATCAAGAAATGTATGTTTCCGTTGGTAAGTCAAAGTAGTTATTCCCATTACCAGCTGTGGAGATGAATGCTTATTTCTAAGACAATGGCTCCTTTTGTCTTTCATTCATAAGCCTAAAAGAGAATTGTTGTGTCAAATCACAATTACAGTTAAAGAGAGAATTTTCAAATGGCATCAAGTTCTCCTCTCTTGACAACAATAAAATGCTCAAGCTAGCTCCAGGGTTCAAAGAACTTTTCCGTGAGTTTGCAATTCTGTGTTGATTTGAAGAGTTGCACTTCCCTGATTCATTTAAAGCCTCTGACATACAATCTGTGGTTAATTTTGTTGTGATAAATTAATATGGTACCTCCTCCAGGTTTTTTTTCTCTCTCTCTGCTACAGGTTGTCAATACTGCAGGGGGATCAGCAGAAGGAAACATCTGCCTTTACACAAGTAGCTTCATTGCAAAGTCTATTTTAGTTGAAATTGCTGATAAAGGTGAGGCTGAACTGAGGTGCTCAACTACAGACACACATTTTCCTGCTAGCCATGCGCTAAAGAGGGTAACCTCTGACAGAGAGGGCAGGCAAACAACTGAGTTCATATATCACCATTTAGCTATTAAAGCCCAAATTAAAGAGGTCACATAATCACAGAACAAATACAGTACAAAGTATTTAACCCACAATACTCCCACACTTGATCCTCTACACCACATATTTCATGAATGAACTTCAGACGATGACTTTCTTGCTGACAGTGTCTGGAGAAAGAGTAAAAATACATATGTATATATGTATGAGAATTTAATGATGTGTTTGAAATAAAATATGTAGAATAAATTATTAACTGCAATGTCTTCATTTCAGTCTTCCTTTACCCCAGAGTTAACCTTTAAAAACTATGCAGGAGAAGAGCACACACACTGGTTACCTCAAGCATTAGGCTTTCAACATCTGCTAAGGAGTTATGATCAAGGCATACCCATAACTGAGGCTTTAGGTCCGCAGAGTAAGTGGAGATCTCTGATTAGCAATGTCAAGGGTTGTTTAATGGTTCCAAAACTGAGAATTGCACATTTTAGGTTACCCCTAAAGAGGGATTGAAGTGATTCTGCTCTGAATTATCCCCGTTTTCAGGCCAAGATAAAAACCTTGAAGGGACAACAGAGCAAATTAGGAAACAATGTCGTCTTTTTTTTTTTTTTTTTTTTCATTTTTCTCCATGACTTGAAAATGATGAGGACTTGAGCAATCCATCAGCAAGACCAAGTGCCAGAGCTGATGACTCTCAAGAATCCCTTGCTGTCGATGTCAACCACAAGCACGGGGCACCGCACACTTATGCTGCAATGAAGCATAACACAGAAGCCTGAAGTTCCTGATCATCTGCAGAATAATCTTTACACCTTTAAGTGGAACAGCAAATGATACAAAGCAAGGCCCATCTCAGCTCCCTCTCTTCAGAAGGCAAAAAGCTCTACTCTGCTGTGAATGGTATTACTGATCCGTCTTTGCTGGCAGCACTAAGTATGGGCCAAACACAACCTGGACTTTTGTGAAGTTATAGCTTGGACTGTAGTTGCTACAAAGTCAGCCAAATACCCCTAGAGATGGCAGCAAGCCCAGCAAATATATCCACACCATACTACAGTCTCCAATACACAGATGTGTATATCATTTTAATGGAAGGCATGGATACAAACCAATCTAGTTAAACTGATATACAAGGCTATGTTTAGGTCTGGTTCAAGTCAAGTAAAGCCACATTTAAACAAGAATAGAAAGAACCCCTGAATAGTTCTTCTCTGTTCTTTTCTCTACCCACCGTTGCCCCTAGAAATAGTTGCCAATACCAACAGCATTTACCAGTAATGTCACAGTATCTCTCACCTCCACAGTTATGATTCCAAAGTGAGTAATTATTATTGTGGCCGGTCTCCAGAAGATAATTTCTGACCCTGCATACATCAGTCACACATATGTGCAGTTAGCATGTCATATTGCTATAAAATACAAGGAACCTGCTCTCTCTCTGGGCATACGAGTGATAACTAGGTTGGCCTTATCAAAAGGACAGGAGCATTTCCAGAGAGGGGGAGCAAAGAATGATCTAGTGCAAGAAATATTAAAACTGAAAAACTGGACCAAGAAGCAAGAAAGGTAAGGAGAGGAGGCAGGAAAACGAATAATTAAATCATGGTGGAAGACAGGGAGATCCTGTGGAGAGGGTAGCATGTAAAGGCTAACCTTCTTCCCCAAACCAGCGTTCCCTCTTGTGACACCCTATGGAAGTGCTGCCTGTGCATAGGTGTCAAATACCTGCCCATGAGGTGTAGGGAAGAAGAGAGAGCTTCTTATCTGGATACAGATAAGAACTGCCATTAAAATTTCATCCAAGTAGTGCATAACCAACCTTTCCTTCCTGTTGTGTGTGCCCTTCTAAGCCTTGGTAACGGTGCTGGCTCTATATATGTTCCAAATAGACCCTTGATTTTGCTTTTACCTAGACTGAGCTTGTGTTAAGACAATTGCAGGATAAACTGCAAGCCCAAACATACCCATTCCATGAGTAAGATGTGCCCTAAGAGGAGAAACTAGAATATTCTTGAAGCTCTCAGCATGCCAGGGTGTCTGAAAGGCAAAGAGGACCTCTTTCACACAGGGCAGGTCACGTAGAGAACTTCTAACACTGCAGTATAGATGGAAAACACATCTGTCAGCAGCCAGTGTTAGCCAAGGGAGATTTCTGGCAACAGGGAGATAGCAGGGGGAGCATCCATGCCAAAGGAACCTGAAGCAATTGTGCGTGGAAAAATTTCTGGGATCTCTCTTATAAATGACACCACACTAGCCAGTTGACCCACAACTTATCCCAACCTCCTTTATCTGAAAGGTGGACATAAATCACACTTTGGACTCAACCACAGCACACTTTCCTTGCTAATCTTTTCAGGCATCAGTTGCTACCATCACCTGCAGTGCCTCCGTACAAACCTCTTGGTCCTTGAAGTCCTAGCTCAGTGCAGAGGAGGAGAGCAAGCACAATCTGAAGCTGCAGTGCGCTACCTGATTGCAAGGTCCGTGCCCTGTATAACAGCAGAGTCTCATCTGACAGGTGCATGCAAGAGCTTTAGAGTAGTTTGGGCAAATTGATCACTGCCATTACGCAACCACCTGGCAGCCTCCAGCTCTTGGTGTCATAGGGTTCAGACAGTGATAACCTGGCATTCACTGTCTTGTCAAGAACAGACATGGCTGAGGGTCCTCATAGCTTGTGCCTCGACTTTGTAACAAGGATGGGAACTGCAAGGTGATTTGTCTTAAGATCTTACATTTTTATGTTTCAGTCAGCACAAAGCTATTATTCTTTGAGCTCAAACACTTCTTAAACAGCTCAGCCAAATTTCACCTACAAGCTAGTTGAGCTTATCATGACCACAGATACGCGCCGCAGGTCAACATGGCCAGTCTCTGGGCTGTACTCAGCCCAACAGGACAGTGTCTGGCCCACAGCCTTAGCAGAGCCATCCTCTGCCCCTGCATGTGAGCAGGACCTGGCTCAAAGGCCAGATACTTTGGAGTGATATGTCCACAGACTCACTGATCCGTCTCATGGAGAACCCACATCCTCTCTTCTCACACATGCCCAACACTTTGGCATCTCCACCGTGTAATAGACATGTTTTCAAGGACCTGAGGGTGCAGGAAAGAGGGGCTGTAGCCACTAGTCATTCATTTGGCTTACGGCTCTCCTCTTGGCACTTAACTTAAGCTAGTAAGCCCTCCTCAGAGGCAGTTCATATTCACTTGGGCACAGAGCCATGCTTAATGCAGCTCTCCAGCTTTCCAAATGGATCTGGCCAGGACTTGGCATGAGTTTGGCCAGCATGGAGCACAGACAGAAGAGCCTGTCCATGCAGATGTACTCTTAAGTCACTCCTGAAAAGTCTGGTTTTTTATGAAGATGCTACAGGTAGGTACACATATATGAAGGGACTTTCTAAAGTATGGGAGAGACCAACCCTTCACAGTTTTTTGCAGTGCTCTCCCCTTCGACACAACACTAAAAAAATATAATGGCATGCAAGCAGGAAAAGAAATTTGAACTAAAAGGTAAAATTCCTTTCCCATTCTCACGTATACACCCTAAGTACAGTCTATGAAATTTAGTCCCTGTCTTCCAATTTGCTGCACCTTTTGTCACAGAACAAAAAATTAAGCACTTGCCTAATGAGGAAAATCTGAGACAGTAATGAAGGAGAGTTTGTGCTGACTGTCAGCTGATAGGATTATGGTGCCAGAGGGTGCCACTGTAATCATCTGATATCATGTCCTTTAAGAGCCAGGTTTTGCACAAACCTAGATTCATTCTTTCTTCAGGCAACACACGCCCCAGCCCTGCTCAATGCCTTCTTGCATCTCCAGACATCTAGATGCCACAAAATCACATGTCACTCCTGCTCCTACATATCACGACAACTTTTGCCTTGCACTATGACTGACAGGCTGAAGTCTCTCTACTTGTTCCTAGATTTCCAAAACTCAAACCTAAAAACTTCAGGACTGAAAGATTCTTCATCACGTCCTTCTTGCACCACCACTACCCCTCTTGAGCTGCCTCTTAATCACCTTGGAAAACTAAACTGCTTTGCCACCTCTTCCTCATCCTCTCATCATGCAAGGGCAGGAACAGCTGATCTGTGATGTGCTGGGTTTTCTCTTGGCTCCTTCCCCATTTCTAGGGGTGAAAACTTTGCTTTTTCATGGGAACGAGAGCCATTTCTGTCTCCATAAAGCATAGCTGCCTGTTTTTTCTCTAGAGCCCTTGGCCAATTATCAAATTATGAATCCGCTGGTAAAGTCTTTAAAGGGCCCAAATGAGACCCAAAATCTACTGCATGCCAAGTTGCTGGGTTTGTAGGGGAAATATAAAGAGAGCTTTGTAGTTTTTCAAGATACAGCTCACAGAGCAGAAGAATGGCTACAGCAACAAATGTAAAGGGGAAAGTATGAACTGTATGAGGAATGAAAGGAAAATTTGTTTAAGGTTAGTAAATTATAGAGAAGGATCTTTTTTATAAGTTTGCCTCAAATCATAAGAATCACTGGAATTAATGGTAAATCTAGAACAACTCAGAATTACTCTCTTCTTTAACTGTTACGGACTTCTACAACACAAACTGAGCAAGTTAGAGACGAAACTTACATCAGTCATCCTCATATCATAAAATATTTTCAAGTACTACAAAAATTGTACATTTAAGGACTTCTGCTTTTAACACCCACCTATACACAAAGCACCAAGAGAGCCTTCCCAAAAGAGACAATATCCCCTACACATCCAGATAGCCTGTAATCTAAAGGGTTCTGCTCCTCATATAAACACACTGTATTCTTGGGCCAGCTCCATGCTGCCTCAGGACAAGGACAAGTGTGATTTTGTGTCTTGGGTACAGACAGTTGTAACACGGCGTATGCATCACTTTGGTGAGATGTACAGCAGCTCCTACAGAAAAGTTTCCCTTCTTCAAGTACAGTCAGGTCAAATCACCTCAGGCTTGAAAGATGATGAGCACCCCACTTCAGTGGAGAAAACTGCTTGTCAGTTATAATTATGCACTGTCCCTCAGATGTACAACTATCAGGGGGGCACAGTCATGGACAAGAAGGTCATATACTGACAGCTACCCCAGGAGATGACACTGAATGAAACAAGATGCAGAAAAGGACTCTGCGTGGCACAAATCCTTCAGAAAGTCACAACGCAAGCTGCTTCAACTTTGTGTCTGAGATTAACTGGATTTGTGATGATTTCTTTAGTGGTGACAAAAGCAAACTAAATTGCAAACCTCTCCTGCCAGTCTTGATGGAGTCAGCGTTGGGCCAACACAGGCCCTGGAAGTTCCAACATGTTACATGATTTAAAAAAAATACAACAAACAACTATAAAACCCCAGAGGTACTGTGGTTCATAAGTTCTGAACTGAGAAAAATGTCTCAGTATTGTGGCAAACTCAAAGTATGTGCCACTATCTACTCCTGACAAAAATAACATGTTCCTCTGAGGAAACTGAAAATCTTCAAAGTACTTGTTGTCTCCCTCAATTCATTCATGTAAAATCTGATCACCACCCATGAGATAGCAGAGATTCAAGCTTCAGTAATTAGACCTCCCTGTACAGATTGCTTAGGGGTCCTTTCAGGATCTCCTTTCAACCTGCATCTGCAAGGGTGTTTTAGCTTTTCACTGCAAAAAGCTTGGAGAACCAGAATCACCCCTTCCCTAAAGAAAAACTGCAGCTCAACCAAGAAGCTGGAACAGTTTGTACCCTGTTGCTTCGCTTACATGAGGCAATCTACTAGCCATTTTAAGTATGCAGCAGAAACCAGCCCTTGATCCCAGTAACTGTGGCAACAAGTCCTCTGTTTCCAATCTCCTCTTCAAGGTCGAAAGAATCAGAAAGATAATTGTGACCAAACCCAGATATCTGACCTTTGCCAATATCCTAGACAGTTCACAATTGATTTTGAAAGGAAAGCAGCTTCCAGATTATCCTGGTGGCATTGCTGAGAGAACCAATGGCTGCCCCCAAGAGGCAAGTGGCCAAGCAGATGTTTGTAGGTTGTTCAGCGTCCTTTGACATAAGCAGTTCAGCTCTTTTGGGAAATGCTCTTTTTGGGATCTGGGAACTCATATAAAGCCAAAAGGATCTTAAGAGTTATTTGTTTCTTTCGCTTCAAAGGCCCCTCTCATGCCTTCAGATGAAGTTCTGGAGGGCTCAGTCTTGACACCAATGCACATTTTTGCATTCACAATATTGTTGTCAGATGGATGCAATCAGGACAGCTCTCTGAGCACCCTGACATGGAGAAGAGCATTATACCAAAGAAGACATAAGTACTTTAGCAAAACAGAGGTGATGACTGCTGGAAAAGGGTAAGTCTACTGGCAGGGAAGTTGGAAAAGCAGCAACACCTCAGCTCAGGGTATGTTTCTCATCTGCTGATGTATCACGCAGCCTTAAGGTCTGCCTGGACTCATTGCTACTATAAGAAAACATTGTTCCATTCCAGCAGTACATGAGCAGATTGAACCTCTTCCATATAGGAGTGAGGGAGCCTTTTTGTGTCCTTGTTGACACAAGATGACTGCAGCGCTATGATGTTTCCTCTTACAGAAAAACAGTAGGAGCTGTACTCAATTGCCACTTTGCACATGCATGCTGCTCTAGATATAGAATTTCTGTGCCTACCAGAGATACCTGATGATACCAGAGATAGTAATAGCCACCTTACTAGCAAGAAGCACACCTCCCTCTGCCTCTGGTACCATTTTAACTTCAAACTCTTGATGCTAATGTCAACAAGCATTAAAGACAACTTTGCAGACTCTGACAGGTGACCTGCCTACCTCAGATCTCTGGTCCAAGATCAAAGTAGATGTTCAAGTTGATGGAGAATGGGTTGAATCTAATTGGTAGTGTCCTCAGCAAAGGCACTTGTTCAAGCAAAGAAACAAGTATTTGAAAGGAAACCTGTCTTAAGAACTTATCAGTCAAAGCTACGATGTTTGACTCTTGCAGACATGGTGTGCATGTATCAAAACAGTAATTTAATGGTGATGTAAAATTTAATGTGCTACAAACCTGCTGATATACCACAACATGTGATTCTTGTCCTGGTCCTGAAATTCTGCTTAGGAGACAATTCTTTTTATCAGCTGCCAGGGTACCTTCAATTTTACCTTTGCATAAAACACCAGATTTTATAGGAAGGATCAGATACCAATCACTGTTCTAGTATTTTCACAGTGCCTTTCTAGTCTTAACGTCCTGGCAAAACTTAAGAGTCACTGATAGCAATCTGCTCATCTCATATCTTGTGGGAAACTGTATATTATAGGGGCCAGCAATGGCTCTTTTTATTCTTGGAAAATGACACAATCCAGAGTTACTGAAACTCTTATTTTCTTTCTTCCCCCCTCCCCCACCCCCTTTTTTTTAATGTTCCTTGTTAAAATCAAGAAACTGAGCCACATATTTTTAATAATGAGAATCTGGATGAGGTTCAATCTAAATTTTGACAATATATTCCAATTAAAGACTTTAATAGATTCTTGGCTTTCCGCACATCTCATCGCCATGTGCATTCAATAATCCCAAGCCCCCTTTTTCTAGTAATATGTAGACTGCAGAGTGGGTGACATCATTCTCCAGAAGGTCAGCCTCCCCTGGACTGCCATTTTCTGAGCTTTTGTTGCAAGGTTTTTGTTCGGTGAGGACTTTTGGGTTTTTTCCCGACTCGATGCAGATCTGCTGGGATTGTGTTAAACGTGGTGCCTGCCCTTGCAAAGCTGAGATGACTTTTTGACTTTTTGATTGCATGCTACAAAAGAGAGGTTTGTAGTCTGTCCAGAGTGTTTCACTGATAGAAAGGTCATGTTCTTCTCCTGGCCACTCAGGTGAGAGACCTGCAGAGACTTAATGATGCTCTTTACTTCCACAGCAGCATGTGCAAATAAAGCTTGTGGACGACCAGTGTCAGCCGCACCAGGCATCTGTGTGACTAGTCATGATATCTGGCTCTCCAGTTTGTGTGGCAGCTGAAACCTGTCTTTGTGTAGATTAGAAAGTTATTTAATCCCTGTATGAAACAGCTGCATCCAGCATGCCAAGTATCAATTCGGTGTGTCACCATGGCCCTTGCTCAACATGCAGCTTGGGCCAAATGAATGAGCAAAGCACTGGGATGCGTGTTGAATGGGAGAAAGGGTAATGTGGAAAAAATTATAATACCTTTAGATAATTGTATCATGTGGATGCATCTGGAATACTCTATGCAGACTTGTTTTTTAAAGAAACAATTAAGGATCTGGAAAACTTCCTACTTGAAGAGAAAATAAATGACTGGCGCTATTCACTGTGAGAAGTGCAGAAGGACATGAAAACCTGTAAAATAATTAATCGTAGGAAGGAGGTGCATGAGGGGCAAATTCTGTTCCCCTTATCTTGTAACATTCCACAAAAAAGGATAAACATTCAGTAGGAGTAGAAAAATCAGAGCCACTGTAATGAAGCATGTTCCATGCAGTTGTGTCATAAAAACAGGGAAATCACAGCCACAAGAGCTTATCAAGGAGGAGTGACATGAAACTACTATGTATTCTTTTTCTGCTAAATTCTATAGGCCATAAAGATTCAGTGCTTGATCTTCTTTTTAACATTTTGATTTCACTCTCAAGCATCTTCTCTAGCTGACAAATCATTCCATGTTTTCTTCCCTGAATCCTCTTCGATATTCTTCCATTCTTTAAAAATATTTACATATATTTTAATGTCCATTTGCAGCTAGAAAATTGTCTCCCCACTGCTTACCACTTTTTTTTTCTATACCAAAGATTGCATGTCACTTTTTATCACAGGATTACATACACTGTCCGTTGCCTATGCAGTGGCTTATCTACTGAGACTCCCAAATTTTTGTCAGTGCCAACACTTTCCATCACACTCAATGAGTATCTATGTCCTGTGTTTTGTTTCCAGACACACAATATTCTATCTAGCTGAACTAAAAGCCATATTTTGTTTGAATGCCTGCAGGTGACCAAGCAATCTTTATTGCTCTTCGTGTTTGCCTCCATTGACACTGACCACTTTGCAGTCTTTATGAGATTTGTAGCTATTAGCAACTGGACAGGTTCATTTTGTTCTGAACAAGTTAGTACTAGAACCAGTCTCTGCAGAGCAGCATTGTGACTGTCCTTACTGAGTGGTGTTTTCACATTAATCACATCAGTTTTGATATCAGTCAGCTACTCCTTTCTTAACACATGATAATTCTAACTTTCCAAACTGGCACATATGGCAATAAGTTAAATGGTCTTCAAAAATCCATCACATACTAATTCAGTGAGATTTTTTTTGGACAGAACTGTTTGGGAAAAGGAAAGTAGAATTTATTTAATGAAAATTTACTAAGTAACAATATAATAGCTAAGAATCCATAGCAATACTTTGCACATGAAAATCCAGCTGGAAAGTAACAAAGGCATCATATTTGTACACTGAAGTCCCAAGCATCTGCCCCAGAAAGCATAACTTTTCCTACCGTTGTAAGGGTTACTCATCCCTCAAAAATCAGGGCTGAATTACACAGTTCCTACAGGTGACCTGTTCCATCACTTTGCTGGATTTCATTCAACTGTAGTCTATTGCTTTTGTCCACACACAGACAGCATCTTATTTCAGAACTATTATGTCCTCTTTCCCCTCCAGGCTGAACAAACATAACTCACTCTTCATCAGTGATGTTTCTTCCCAGGTATGTGTCCATTTTTACTACTCACACCTTGTCTCTGCAGTAAATGTGCCCTCCTCTAGTTGCAGTGAGACCATCTAGGCTTCATGTAGAGCCACAGCAGAAACAAGAAGTGAGAAATAATAGTTCACACATCCCAAAAGTCTCCTGTAGTCCCTGAGCAGTTTTCTAGAGCCAGCCACGTTGCACTCTTTCCTGACAACAGCTCCCAGGAGTTGCTTTGCTTCTCATTCGTAGCCATAATTAGAAATATGCATTTTGGTGTCAATCCCAAAGAACTAAACCAGATGCAGCCTACGCAAAACAATTCAAGGGATAAGAAGGGGGCTTGCAATTTGTTTATTTGGAAATGCCACGTATTCACCCAGCTTTGGGGACAACAGCATTATATAGAATTAAAGCGTCTGTTTATTTAGTTAGTACCCTGAAAACTTCTAATTCATTGATATGCAAGGGTATGGGATGCAACTCAGGGCACTGAAACTTGAAGTGGGAAAGAAGAGTAGTGTCCTACTTAATGTCCCTTGCATGAAAAGGCTGGCTAAGGCTCAGAGGATCTGAGGTGCAATAGCTTATGCTGAAGTCAGCTGTTAAACACCAGTGATTTACTCACCTGTCATATCACACAGCTCGTGCGCTTGAAAGAAATGAGATGAAAAGGTATGGACACTGTACATCCCTGTCATCTTAGATTTGGTGGGAAGAATCCCATGTGGCTTAAAGCCACTTCAGCATTTCTTGCTCTTTCTGCCAGCAATTCCAGGACCTCCAGAAAGGCTAGCTTTCAGGGGCTGTTCCAGCAGCCAGAAATTAAAACAGAGTGTGTTTGTACCTTGGCTTTGCACCTATCCCTAAGACCAAGGGTCAGCTTGCTACAGCAACCACTAAAGATGTGAGGACTATGATGGAAACAGTATTTCTGAGTCGTTGTCTTGAGGTCATTTTGCATGGCTAAATACAGAGCTCAAGAGCACTGCTTTGTAGAGGGTTATTAAGTTTTGAGACCAACCTGTGAACAAAACTTTAGTTAACGGCTGCCCTAAACCTAGTGGTCTGTGGGGCCGTGGTCTGCACAGAGCGTCTGGTCACAGAGTTCTGGCTTGCTTCCTGGTTTTTCAGCTGCCAAACTATATTAAAACAAGCTAAAAATACATTAAATATTTTCCTTTCCTAATATTACCTTACCACGTAAGCAATTGCTGGACTTGCCACTAGGATGTTATCTGATAACCAAGGGGAGGGGAGGGGAGGTGTGCAAGCCCAAGTAGGGGGTGAGACAGAGGAGGGAGGCTGCTTCAGCAACCGTGACCAGGAGAAGAGGCTGTCTATTTAGGTGGGTGATGAAAACACTTCTGAATCCCTGCTTTAACCCATCTCTGACCACACACCTCACTGCAAGTGCTCCTCAACACAAATCCCCAAGCTTTTGTAAAACCTCTCCTGTCCTGTGATAGGCATCCCTGCAGGCACTGCAGTTTCCCTCCCTCTGGGGGAGACCATGCCATCACCAGATAGATTCAAGGTCCAGAGGGAAGTGTGGGGGTGATATCAACCTTATATGTGAGAGGCTGAAGAATCTGCTACGCAGGGCATGCATTTGGTTTTTATTAACTTCAAAGGTGCCACGTTTGAACACAGCTTTGGATTGTTTATTTTCTTGCATTTATACTGGAATTAAGAAAGTACCAGGTCACCCTAATACCTCTCTTCCCAGTAATCACTGTGTTCTTAACTAGAAATAGCTGCAACGAAGTAAATGGGGAAGTCCTATTAGTGGAAAAAAAAAGGTAACACAGCCTGAAACTGGAGATGAAAGCCCTACTTAACAAATGAGAGATGTAAAGGGCAGAAGCTATGAAAAGACACAGCATGAACAGGCGGAAAACACTTGGCCTGACCAGTTATTCCTCCCAGACTTGCACTGACGGTCTCTCCGGCAAGGCCACCATGTTTTGAAAGCAAGGCCATGTGATCCTCTTGGGGGTGGAGGGAAGACATTTCTGGTCTCCTAAAGCTTGCAGAGGGCATACACCACCTTTTGGTTCCACACAAATGGCAAACACTAACTGTAGACAGAGAACATGTCTGACATGCCAGATCATTTCCTCCACAGTCTCTATACTCTCTTCACACTCAACTTATGACAGGTACTTGGGCCTGTTCTCCCAGCCCTGCACTCCTTCCTGCTCCTTCTCCTTTTACATGCACTGGGGACACCAGGAAGATGAAGTGGCTGCACTGCACCTCATAAAGCAATGTCTGTCCACCATTTCATCCATCCTTTCTGCTTGGTGTCCATTCAGAGCAGTCAAGAGCTCAGCAAGGTGCATGAACACCACACATTTCCCCAGCCGCTGGACACACAGCAGTGTGCACTGTTGGTCTTACACCCTCTTTTGCTCTTTCTACAGTCCTCTGCATGCCCTTGGTACTCTCACCTTGCTGCTTCTGCATGGTAGTGAAGTCTTCAAAGGTGAGAGTGCGCACGGGGGGCCTCCAGAAGGCGTAGGTCTCCATAATGGCCTCCAGCCCTGTCCTGTGCAATGAAAACAAAACAAGGAGAGAAGAAGAATGTCAATCAGCTGGCAAGGGCATCAGTGCTGGGAAAGAAGGTGCTGATCTCACTTGACAGGCTGCCAGTGGCCACCGAAAAAGTGACCTTGGCATCTGTGAATTCCTCAAGCGAGCCTTCCCTCACAGGTGTTGGGCACTAGAGTAAAATGAGATTTCCCCAGCCCAGGATTTCAAAAACTCCTAACAGTCTCCCAATGCCTTTTTCTTTCTTTAGCAAGGATTCCAAAATTTCTCTCTGCTTTGCAGGGGACACATGACCATCTGCTCAAGACATGCTTGATCTTAGAGCTGGCTGCCACACTTGGTCGATGCAAGCTGTCTTGCAAACAACGGAGGTCTGGGATTCAGCCTGTAGAGTCAGAGAAGTTTTGTGATTGCCTTCCCCTGCCACCTCCCAGTTCTGGACACTGTCCTGAAGTACTACAGGAAGTCATCGAAAAGGAAATCTCCTTGGTTTTCAACTTCAACTAGAAATGCAAAAGAGGCATTTTATAAAAAGGTCAGTGGCCCCTCTGCTTTGGGTCCTTAACTCACTGCAAAGACAGTACCAAAGAGAAAAGCCAAAACTCAAGTGAGAGCAAATTTTCCTCTTGAAGGATTGGGGTCTCAGATTTGGTTTTATTTTCACTATAGAACGCTAGCACTCTTGACAGTCTCTAACTCCACAGGCTCAGTGATGACATAGGTGCATTATCAGGAAATTACTCTTGTGCTCTTTACAAGACAATCCCCTGGATTCTTTCACAGAAACACTTCTCTTCTGTGGAAGCTGCATCTTGTTTTGTTCCCCATTCCTCGCCCTCCCCTGCCTCTTTTCCAGCAGTAAGTTATAGCCCTCGTGCTGACCGTACATGACTATAGACACTTCTTCAAACATGAGAACATATCCTCTTTCAATGCAAAAGGCTCTAACATCCCCAGAGCCTCTCATCAGATGTTGAGCTGATACTGGAGCTGCCTTTTGCTTCTGAAAATGTCTTTCTGCACGTGCCTCCACTCACTCAGTTAACTTTCCAAAGTCTCCCCGGAAGCTCAGATGCTTTAAATACATCGGAGTTGGCAAACCAAACTCTATATTTTAAGAGGAGGTTTAGAAGAGAGGTTGTTGCATGGTGTTTATTAGCTGCTAAGCTGTTAGAAGTAGAAACAGAAGACATCTCTGCATAGCAGTCTCACACTAGTGCTGAGCGCATTACAACAAAACTATTTGGTTCATACAGTGTCCTCTGCCAGCTCATGGAGCTCAGAGACAACAAGGCAGCACAGAATGTGAACCCATCTGCTAAGCTGGACTCTGCGTGCAAAAGCAGCTCTTTGACTACTGGTACCACCCCCAGGATTTCCTCCACTCCGTCTCTGAGAAAGCCACACACGTTCAGCCTCTGTCTGGTTCCCGACACACACCATCAGGAAGAGAACTGTACCTTTTTGCACTCTTATGAAATGATCCCTAGCCCAAAGATTGAAGGAGAACTTTCTGGTACTGCGTATCCAATGGACACAAAATACCCTGAGCAGGTTGCAATGCAACAAGACCTGTTGCTGAAAGGATTTCTCTTGATGATTAAAACTCAGTAATACATCCAGAAAGGCAGACTGAAAGTTCCAGCTGTGCTAATCCAGCTGCTCTCTGTCTGCCACAAGGATTGTAGGGAGGCCAGCTCACTAAAACCAGTGTTCACACAGTCTGGCTCAGTCATTAGATCCCCACTCTGCACCAGCATCTCACTTCTAGCTCTGCTCTCATAACTCCCTTCCAGTAAAACCCAACCCCTAACAGGAGGGGACCCAGGGAAACTGTGAAGACAGGTTAAAGCTGTTTGCTCTGCCTGCATCATTCTCAGCTCAACTTGACTCACAGTTCAGTTTCTCACTCTCTGTCTACTGCTTTCCCCTGCATCAATACAGTTCTTGCAAGTACCATATAATTTGTATGTCTAAAAGAAAAGGGTAAAAGAGAAAAATCAGGAGATAATTTTAAAAAGAGAAATAACATAATAAATTAGGAATAATGTATTGCTTTCAGGGGTTGGGCTCCACCGTGCCAGTGAGCTCGCAGAGGGTAAATGGCACCACTGAGACTACTAGAGCAGCTTGTGAAGATGCTCTATTCCTGCCACAAAGACCAGAGAAAGAAGCACACCCACCCCAGGACCCAACTCTAGAGCTGGTTTAGACCAGCCCCTTTGCTACAGACAGGGCTCCTGTCACCCTCCTCTTTCCACACTGCAACTGCTGACAAGCAACACCATGGCTTTACCAGATTCACAGATAGTCATGTAATGCTCCAGGCAGCACTGCAGCCACAGGTAACTTAAGGGTGGATGTCAAACTCCACAGCTGGCTTAAAACCACCTCTTTCACCTCCTTCTGTCCCCAAATAGAGTAATTTCCTCCCCTAGAGGTGTGCACATCTTGAACATGCATCATAAAAACCCATCCCTAAGTATGTGGGTGACAAACAAATTTATGTCGAGGTCTCCTATCCACAAATTTATCGTCCATTTTTTATGGTTGTTTTCTCTTTCTTTTTTTTTCTATTTTTAGTCTTTGTGCAGAATAAATGTTGTCGGTGTTTCTGAACTAGCATCTAAGTAGAACACCTCCTTGCTGAACTTCCAGATTCTCCCATGCATGAGACAACACCCAGGAGACAGCAGCCTCTTGTGCTAACCTGCTAGGCCCTACCACACCATGTATGGAGTATTACAGAAAACCAATATGCAGCCATGCAAAAAACAGCTTGGGTCCGAATGCACACCACCTTTGTGTGACAGATTTTACAAGCCTATCCCTAACCTTTAAATATAATTTTTTTCTTCTACTTCCTGTGATGTGTTCTTATTTTTGAAAAACAACAGTGGAGTGAAGGGGTGAGGATCAAGGAACTCCATTGCTGTCAACTTTAGCGACCCTCGCTCCCATAGCAGTTTGTGATGTTAGTATGGTACCAAGCTATCCAGAGCCACATCACAGACCACCACCACAGGACAGTGGTGCTCTCCTTGTCAGCAGGAATACTGGAGCTCTAGCCCCTAACAGGGAAAACAAACCCAGCTTGGGCAATGAAGAGACATTTTGTGACAGCAGTAAATGCTAACCAAAAAAAAATTTATTTTTTTTTTAGCATTTTGGAAATCTCAGCAACTTCTTTTAGGCTTTGGTGAAGGCTGGTGGAACCAAGCATGGTAAACATTATCCATGTGGCATCCACTTTCTCTTCCAAAGAAAGGCACTGAAAAATTGACTCCAAACTGTCTATCAGGCCATAAACCCTCCCCTCTCACACCATCTTTATGAAGTAAAAAAAAAAAAGTATCAGAAGAGTACACACTGCCAGCTTTATTTAATAAGGTCAGTCCTTTAAAAGGTATCCAAAATTCGCTCTCTCTTTTTCATTCATTTTTTTTTATTTTTAGTGCTATAAAGTTTTAATAATAGGCAATAAATGAAACCGTTCCATTGTCTGAAAAATGAAAAAATATGTACAAGCTATCTGTGCACCACCATAATCCATCCCATATGGCCGACCTTGCCATTCCTGCTGCACACAGGATTCAGGTCATCGTTTCATTGTTCGGTGGGGAAGCCAAACTATTGGATCGAAGCACCCTCCTCGTTCTCTTACCCTAAACAAAAGCTCAAAGAGCATTTCCAACAAAAACAACTCTTATCTACCTCTGCTGCCCACATCTGAAAGGAAAGTGCTGTTGCTTGCCCTCAGCTTAGGTTGTTTTTCCTTTCCTCACCCTACTGAGTTTCCTGACTGTTGCCCCTCTAGCTTCCTCCTGGATAAGGAGCTCCGCCAAGCATCCCACTGTCAAATGAACTTTACTCAGTCTCCAAAAATAGGCTCTGTGGCATTAAACCTGCACCCTTGCTATGCAAACCTTTGGTCAGCTGAGCTCCGTATGTCAAAACTCTGGTTCTCAGTCTCTTAAAGTTCAGGAAAGCAACCAAGTAATACCTGCCCTGTATGTACATTACATAGGTACCCTTTCACCCTCAGGACCAGTTCTCTTGTTTCACTTCTACAAATACTTCATGTACTTTCACAGACAAAGCAAAGAGGGACCAAAACTCAGATAGAGGGAACCTCTAATAAGAGGGAACTGGGACTCAGCCTTCCAACACAGGCTACTTCCCTAACTCATCAAGGCTGATAGATAGATTTTCTAGTTGACACAGTTTGAGAGCTCCCAGACTGCAAAACAATGTCCAGCTGCTTAGCTGTTTGCATCTTTCCTGCTCAGATACCTCACTGCTTGTTCCCCTGGGACAAGGACTGAGACAATCAGATGAGAAGGGAGACAACCATGCAAGCAACTGAAGGAGATCCAAGAAGGGATCCGTGAAAAGATCACACCCCAGATGGATACAGATGGTTACACTGTGATGGCCATGTTCCCAGGGCAGCAGGGTTTTAGCCATCTCTCATATTAATGAAGGCAGAGCACAATGATCAGGAAATATACGGGAATCTTGTGAGCTGATAGAACTGAAAGATTTTGAAGGGAAACTAGTTTTAAAAAGTCAGCCCCATAATTTCTGCAACAGGCAACAGAAATAAATGCAGGAAAAACATCCATCTCCATTTCATGGAAAATCTTCAACACAAAGCAGAAAGGAAATATCCTAGGGAAGAAGTGAGCCAGGAGTTCCTCTTCTCCCACCATGCCGTTTTTTTCATTAGTGTTGGGGTCTTTAACTCCATCATTTGCTGGCAAACTTGAACCACAGCTCTGATTCAGTATCCCAATGTCACTGCTCTGAAGCAGCCTCAGAGATTCTGTGGTCCCTGATGCTGCCACACCTTTTTTATTATTTTTTTTCCTCTTGTAAGACCTTATACAGAAAACCTCTTGGATGCTGTCTACACTTGCCTGCTTCACAAACAGATCCTTTCTCAAATTACCCTGTTTCCTTGTCAAAGGAGGCCTGCATTTTCAGTGGGATATTGTCCAGCTACAGGCTGATGCACTGTATCTGACCAAAGTTGTTGTGGGGATATGGGAAGCCCCAGAGCATCCCAGTCATCACTCCAGTGGACCAGTGGTCCTGACAAGATTAGAAAGTCATGAGGGAAAGAAGAGCCAACCAGCACAGTTAAGTCCCATTTGGAGAGTCCTTTCCACACACAGCTTGGACGTTTTCTCCCTCCTATATGTACATCTATATCCTCTTTAACGGGAGCAGCTGAACACTAGTGTCCCCTCCACTAGTTGACAACAGCAACACAACTTAAGCCAGACCACTGCTTGTGAGGCAGGCGCCTGACTGCTATATATGCTTGCAAATACCTTTGCCTGTTTTTTCTTCCTAAAGCCTCAGGCTGCTCTCTTTGATGTGTAATACCTTAAAGATTTTAATTCCTCTTTACATCAGCAGAGAGCCTTACTGAGCCCTCCCCACAGCTGCAGCCGTGTAGCAATTTCCTGCCCTTTCTTAAATCAATGAGCTACAAAGATCAGTAATTCCCAACCTTTTCAGGAAACTGTCCAAATTCACTGGGCTAGGACCTTATTAATGCCTTCCACGTTAATCCAGCCCACCATGTACCTGGAACTGCATCAATCCCCATTCTAAGCCCAGCCTCCACTGCAGCTGCATCTCTGCACACAGGGAAGACCTTGTACTCTGAGCACATACTACTTCCCACACAGGGGAGAGGAGAGCAGAGAAGCCACATATGCCTGAAGCACCAGAACAAGTGCTCACAGAGAGAACTGAAAAAGGGTAGTAACATCTTTTCACAGAGCTAAGTTAAGGTGAGAACAGAGGAGCTGAGCTAGGAAGTCACTAGGTCAGTAACGTCTTTTGTGTGGTTGTGGAGCATGCATCATTTACGCGGGTGGTGGGAAACACAGGGCAGTTGCCTATTCACCGAATGCTTCCTGTACCAAACTGCGAATGAGGTACCAGTCCTGGTGAACACGCACAAGAGGAGCACACAAATGAAAACTGGACTATGGTGCCCACGGGGTCAGCAGAGGAGGGCTATGCACACAACTTTCACTCTGGTCTATACACCTGGGGTTCCTGCACCGTGGTCTTGTATGTCTAATTCTATAAATAGTTTAACATTGAAAGCCTTTGCCATGCCAAATTAAAGGATACCCATATTGTTTAGATCTGGAATATTTATATTCGCTGCATACTCTGCTGGATTCATGAATGGCAGAAAAAGTTGAAAGTTCTTGTTAAGATTTTCTTACTCTGTAATGTCTTTTGCTAATACAAAAGGTGTTTTTAACAAAGTTCCTGGATTACTATTTGTGCTGTTAAAATGTAATGTATTCTAAATAATGTTTAAGGTGTTCTACTTGATCTTTTCATGGAAATACAAAATTAGGCGACAGTCAAAAGGAAATAATTTTTTACATCATTGGAGAAAAACTGAAATTATTTGACACTAGAACATTTTTGCACTTTTATCCTAAAAACCTATCAGAAACTATTTTATTTTTTTTTAATGTAAAGCAATCACTTGTGTTCCTTCTGACACCTCTACATATAAGAGAGAACAAGCAAAAGTGTATTGGTCACCTCTCCTGCAACTTTTATTATTTTGCTGAATTTTAGCCTGTGGTCTATTTTTCTGCTTCACAATTAGCAATCCTCCATTTTTCTACCTCTGTTCTTCATTTTAGTTAAAAAAGCATTTGGATTTTTTTTAAGAAACGCTACAATATATTTACAAGTTTACTTATTTTACTTAATTTATTTGATATCATGGCACCATACCAGTAATACATGAACAGTTTACTAATAACTATTCAGAGATGCTAAAGAACATTTTAATTGTGTTTCTCAACAACAAATGGAAAAGCTCAGAGGAATGTGAAAATAATAATTGAGCATAACAAAACCAATTATCCATCAGGAAAAAAACCCCATATATACAGAAGAACACAGCCTTGAAAGTAGTGGTAACAAAAGGGGTACTAAGGTGACAGTGAACAGGAAATTTTTTAAATCATGACAGAAAAAAAATACCGAGACAGAAAAAATGTTGTGAAGGAGGACAGTGATAAACTGGCTTTACAAATATCTTGTCTAAGAATATCTAAAATCCTCTGTCAGGATTTGGGACTGCAGGATCCAGACAGAGATGGGAGTAGCACTGAATAAGACTTCCAAAAATAATCAGGATCAGTCTAGCTGGCTAACCTGGGAAGTATTTAATAAAGAAGTCGTTGTTATACATCGGATCTGTTTAGGCAAAGTAAAACAGTCCTTCTAAATCCTCTAAGAATTAGTCTACAACAAACCTCTCCTATAAAAAATAATCAGGATCACAAAATGCCTTCCTCAGCTTTAGACACGTGCCTTGTGCACTCATCAGGGGAAGAAGAAAGGAGATCAGTGAGGAAACACAAACAAGCTCCTGTTACCTGTTTCTTCCAGAATCTCTGAAACCTTTAGCGAAGGGGTTCCTGTCAATTTTTAATCTGGTGATCTACAAAAGAAAAAAGAGAATTAGTTGATCTTCCAAATCTTTTTCACCTGTATGATCTGTCATACTCATTTCCCCAAATTTTATCCATGAACAGATTATATGCTTAGCAAATGAATGGTGCCAGAGGCAGAAGCCTGACAGCATTGGGAATCATGGCATGGCTGGGCCTGAGAAGCTGTTCCTGAAGAAGCAACACAACATGGATTCAAGTGCTATAACTCATCAGTGGCCATGTGGTTGGGGAAGCTAGACCACTTGGCCACGTGTGCAAGGTGCTGCTGTTCTGATCAGCGTATGGGTGGCCCTTCAGGGGTTTTCTGGTCTGGAATCTATTTTTTTGAGATTTTGACCTTGCAGCCCATGGTATCGTTCTCCCTGTCAGCTATTTCCCAACCTGGTGGGTTGGGAAGAGCTTCCCTCTGCCAGTCTCACCTTGTCCCAGATACTCTGTCTCTGGAGTGAGAAAGAGTGAGATCCCCAGATCCTACCAAATTTTACGTGTTTTTTTGCTGAAACATCTCAAAAGGGACTAGTTTAATACAGACTGATCTGAAGCGGATTTGCAGGTGTTTTGCTTCTGCCAGAACCAAGACCTTACTCTGGATATTAACCTCAGATCTGGAATGCAGCTCCTATTTTTGCAGAAGCTTAATTTGTGAACTTAATTTCCGGTAGCCTGACTTTGCAGCTGTCCTGGGACTTGTGTGTATGGAGACAGATATGTTCTGTAGAGGATGGAATTACACCAGAGGGAATCCCTGGGGTGGATTTGCTAATATTTTACAATTGTTTCCAGAGACACTTCTCCCAGTAAGGCAAAGTTTTACAGCCACTGGAAGGTATGCAGGCAGATTCAGGGTATTTAAATCTATTTTTAATTAAAAGGTTTCTCTAACCGACCATAATCTCCTTTATTGGTATCACTAAAACGTCCCACCTCCAAAAAACAAAACAAAAGAAACAACAACAGCAAAAAAGCCCAAAAATTTGGAATTCAGAGAGACAAGAAGAATTTTCAGTGCTTCTTTACATTGAGGTGACTTAAAGAGCCAGTGCCTGACAGAGATCCCTCCCTTAGCACCTTGCACCTCTTTTTTTACCTGTGTAATCCTGCCATATAGGTATGGTCATTAGGGAAGAATGACAGGCTTATTTCCTGACAATTTTTTTCCATTATCTTCTTTCTATGCCTGGTCTACAGTTAAAAGTTTTTGGAGTAGATGGGTTTGAGTGAGGGGAACAGGAAGTTTTCAGTGCTGGAATGACTGCAAAGCCATCATTGTGCTGTAATATTTTTTTCTGCTGGAAATAGTCAATCCACTTCAGATCCTGATTTAAGTCAATCCAAGGGACCAGACTGATAAATGTTGCAAAATAAAAATTCTGTAACAATTCACAAAATTCTTACAATTTACAATTTTTACAAATTGGCCTAACTATTTCAGTTTGCCCTAAGTATTTCAATTTACCCTAAGCTGGTTTGACATGGGTCTATCCCTCAGTCCAAGAATAGTAAGTGTAATGACATCCACCAAGTTCATGAAGTCATTATCCAGAAACACAGATGTTGTACACAAACAAGAGAAGAGGAGCACACTGAGCCCAAAACATGACAGAGGTTTTGTGAAGACTAATAGTAATCCCTTAGGATTCTGGCAGATGAGTGATATATAAGGAGACTACGAAGGTGGATATAAGGAGCTCTCGATATGTGCAATGCACATGCCTGCAGAAGGGAAGCAGCAGGTCACCTCCTCAAAGACTAGGACACCAGTTTCACTAGCCACTGAAGGAGAAGGAAAGTGAAAATGTGTAATCCACAGCAACCTTTTTCCAGAACTCCTTTCTTTGCTGGTGTCTCAAATGCTCATGTTTCCTAGCAATTAGTTTCTTCTAAAATATATCATGTCTTTGAGGAATGTAGGGATAGACAGGGAATTCTAGAATCAAATGCTAGTGTAGACTGAAATTACATTTCTTAGTGCCATGAAGTCCGGTTTGAGAAAAAGGGCAGCTCAGTAACAAAGCTCAGTAGTCAAAGCTACTGCAGATAGGATCCCACTGTGGCAATATCTTTTCCTTATGATGTCTGGGGTCAACAGTAACACTCTCCACTGGGAACTGTGCAAGATCTGAATTAAATGCAAATTATGCATGAGAATTTTAGTTCATATACTATACATGGTCTGCTATTGCTTATGTTCAAAGGCTGATAAGACTCCCCTTCTTTAAAACTTTTTCCTTTATTTTAACAGTGAATAAAACCCCTATGTGTTTGCAAGAGAACAGATCTGTACTAGTTGTAGCGCCTTAAAATTACACTGGGGACAGGACACTGTAGTTTGTACCACAAGGCAGCAAGAAGACACGAACACAAAACATCTCTTTATGGTTGATCTCACCTATTTCCTTACAGTAAAATCCAGACCTGCAAGATGGTTTTCTGGGTAGATACCTCATGTCTAGACACTACCCCATAGTAAGCATTTTCTTTTTGTGCAAGAAAAAAAAAGTGAGCCTGTAAAGCATACACTCTTCTTGAGCTACGTTTCTTCAATAAGTTAATGTCTCAAACACAAAGAGCCCACTAGCATTTTTATGAAAACCCAACATAAAAGGACCCTTAAGGCACGCAGCTTTACCTGTTGATTTTGGTAGGCTGTCACTGTGGTGAAGACAGTCTCAGGGAAGTTGAAGGTTTTCACCCCATCTCCTGAAGGGACTGGCTTTGTAGGAGAAAGGTCACTGCTGAAATCCTTGCGGATGACATGAACACGAGGCTGGTACTTATGCATTGAATGCAAGATTATCTGAAGAGAAAGGAAAAGAAGGAAAAGATTTCTTCCTCTTTTTTTTTTTTTTGTTTTTGTTTCAAATATTCTACACTACATTCAGATCTACAGGAAGCAGGGGCAGAGTTAGGCTAACAGGAAGAAAAGGCCCCTTTTCTTACACAAACACATATAATGCGAAATTTGTGCTGTGTACAGGAAGAAAGCTGCTTTATCAGGTCACATAAAATTTTGAAGAAAAGCACTGAAGATTGAAGTTTGGGGGTTAAAAAGTGCTCCCTAGGTCTGGAGAGTGGCTATAAGCAACACAGGAGCAGCAACATCACCCTTTTGGGTCTTAGTTCAGTGAATCTGGAGCAGCGGGCACCAGAATTAGCTTCTAACTTACATGGCCTTGGTCATCAAGCTCGTTGTTGGTCAGCTTGAGCTTGTCAAAACTGACCACCTGCCTCATCCAGGTATCTCCAGAAGCCAGTGAGTCCGGGTGGATGTAAACCCTCGGGGGCACTGGGGAGTCAGCATTGCCAGCCACCATCCACTTGGAGCTGTGATACACATACCTATAAGAGGAAGGGGAGATATCTGAGGGAAATTGTCACTCACTGGAGAAACATTTCCAGGGCTCCCCCTCACCTGCCACCCTACCGCATACACCCCAAGCTCTCATTTGCAGTCAGGGGAGAACGTGCTTTATTGCAACCTCCTACCTTCTAAATGAAAGCCACATTACCCCTGAGCCACTTGTTCAGACTTGATTCCTTATTGAAACCACCTTTGCAGTTATTTTCCCTGTAAAACTCTACCACATGTGCCTTTTCAACTCCTTAACCCTCTCTGAGCCAGAGTAAGAGGCTAAAAAATATGGGTAAACACAGTCCTCTTGGAAAATCCTAATAAATGCCCTGTAATTTCTGGAAATCTGCACTGCTTGCCATGCCAGACTGTGCAAAGCACATGGGTCTTCATCCTGAAAGGGCAAAATCCAATGGATGCCACTAGAAGAACTGATTAAAACAGAATCCTGGTTTGAAATGCTGTAAAATACAAAATTCCATATAGCGTTACAAATGTTTGGATTAAAGGAAAAAAATAATTTTTGTGTTTCTGGCCTTTAGTGATCTTTTGTGTTCCTGATCTAGCCATCCTACATATGCCATAAATTTCTCTACCAGAGCTTTGTCTAGACACATTTTTTTAATTCTGTCCTGTGGCTATTTCAGCCTCAGGCATTCCGCAGACCATCCTGCTAGCACCTCTGAGTTCTGCCCTGTGTTGCCCTTCATTGGAGCTTTATTGCCCTTCATTGAGCTTTACTCAGCTCTGCTAACCTAATGCAGTCCTTACTTACAAACAGTCATTCATTTAATGTATTTTCAAAAGAAATATATTTAAAAAAAAAAAATCATTCCTTTCATTGCTAGTTTGCTTTATGTGGCAGCACGAGCTTACAAGAACAGAAACAAAGTCTAAGACAGTATGTTTATTTTTTACATAAATTCTGTTGGAATCACACTCAAAAAAAGGGGGCGAAACTTCTAGTTGAATATCAGAAACTACCTTGATGCTTTCCAGGAAAAGCATTTTCCTGAGAAACACTCTGCACAACCTGAGAGCAAAACCGTAATATCTAGCATTTGAAGCAGAGGATCAATTCTTGAATCTTTTAGATGTGGTGTGATCAAGACTTCTGGGGTTTTGTCTGATGACTGTGGTCAAATCAACTATGGTGGTGTAAGTCAACATGTTCCCCCCAAGCACACCTTTGCAACACTGTGTAATGGCACCTGTCTTTTCCAGGCTTTCAGTGGCACTAAGTTATCATGATGTTCCTTCCTCTGCACCTAAGAAGCTTACCTGTATCTCTTGTTATCCACAGGCACAATGTCCATGGCAATATAATACTGCTGGTGGGGATCCAAGCCTGTAATTTTCACTCTCATGGCTGGGAACATTCTCCTAGGAAAAGAAGAGTAGAAATAAGGAAGAAAATGGTAAATAAGGAAGCTGAAAGGTCTCCTCAGACCCCTCTCCAAGACCAAGGGCACATTACTTTACACAGTCCAGTTCTTGGTATGGCTCCTCTGGGCTTAGTGTCAGTAGCAAAGGCTGTGGTTTAAATCTAGATTTATTTTTTTTTCCACTTAAGAAAAGGGGTAGCAGGATAACCTGCAACCTGTGGGTAACAATGGGTAACATCCATTCTCTTGACTGGAAGGGATCCTTTATATCATCAAGTCCAACCATCACCCTAACCTTCCAACCATCACTAGACCACATGCCTCAGCAACACATCTAACCCTCCCTTAAACACTTCCAGGGATGGAGACTCCACCACATCCATGGGCAGCCTGTTCCAATGCCTAACAATGAAACGCTCCCAGTTGAGCACTCTCTCTGTTCCCAGTTCCTAGCAAGTAGTTCTGCCATGCTCACAAATTTTCTGCTCCAGGCATTTCAGTACCCAGATGTGCAGAATACCATCTTTCTGCTGTTTTTTCCCATTGATTCTCCATCTAGAAGTATTCTCTCATATCACGTTAAATGCAGGAGCACTTTAGTTCTCTTTTTTGATAAAATCACATTTCATTATGGAGTTTGATAGTAGTGGAGTCATATTTAAAGCAAATCCATTATCCCGAAAGATCCTTTTGCTCTTATGTTTATATTTATTTAAGGAAGAATTTCTTTCACATTAATATGCTTATTAGTTACATACTTTGTGTTTTACAGAACTGCTGACATTACTGTCAAGGTTTTCTTAAAATCTAGGCAGCATTTAGTGTAAACCTTTTAGTAAGTGGGGTCTTTTATACAACATATGATCCAAATGTCTTAAGCATTTTCCCTTGATAAGCAAGTTACAAATCTCTACATGAGCAAGAATCAATTCCCACCCTTTATTTCTTGTCTAAGCACAAGCTTAGCTCTGGTGTGGAAAAGTGTACAAGGAACGTTTGTCCACTGGTTCTTGGGCCATCCCTAGAAACCATTGTGACACTTGTATCTGGTGAAGGTTAGTGAAATGTCAGAGAAGAATATGTAAATCTCATCCCAAAATTTCTGTTTCTCAAAATACTACCAGCTGACAAAGGCCAGAGGAGGAAGAAAACAGGAAAGTTCACGTCAGTGTCTCAAAACAAGTCTCTAAACATTTACACTGAAAGGATGTGGCCATGAGAAAATATTTTATTCTGTCCCATCCAGGCCACATATACCCACTTGCAGAAAAGGGTGTGAAGGAAGAGGTCAGTGCTCCACCTTCGCTGTACCTGCAGCTCTTCCATTTAAGGCCACTAAGATGAAAAACTCTGGGGACTAGGGAGAGCACCACCCCACAGCTGTCAGGGTGCAACTAACCAGAGTTATGAGAGACATAAAACTGTCAGAAAAATTGTCTGTAGAAACCCTTCAAGGAGAGAGGAGATTTGTGCAACGGATGGTGGGAATTTGCTGGTTGAACAAACTGGGGAGAAAAAGGAGTAATGGATTAATCTTCAGTAGCTTGAGGGCATTACCTTGTTTCTACCACAATGGCTCATTAAATCTGCCAGGCCAAATGGGTACAGCATGTGGCATTTTACAATCCAGCCCTCCTTAATTGGCGAGAGGTGGGTTGGGAGCAGCTTAAGAGGTAGGTCATGTTTCAGAGAGCTGATGAGAAACCCAGAACTAGCCCCAAGTCTCTTTGGGTCTAAGTCTATGCATGGTATTGGGAAAAACTGAATGCTATGTGTTCCAAGAAGCTCTCTCCAAATCTGCAGCCCTGTGTAAAGTTGCAGTATAGCCTATGGGGCTGTTTGCTTATGCAATACCTTGTAAAAGATTACCACAGACCATTCAACAGGCTTAGGGGCTAATCTCTAAAATGATCAGAGAGAGCTCAGCTGATCCCACTGCTTTCTCTAAGGTTTAAGTATACTTTTAAAGTTTTGTAAGTTATTACTGGTTTTTTTTCTTTTTCTGTGGGTGCAAAAGTAAGTCGGGTTTCTCTGCCATAAGGACATGGCCTGGAACTGTCACAGCAGGTCTCCAGCAGCACTGCTGCATGGGAAAGGGAAAATGGAAAAGGCAAACACTAGCAACTTTGGGAGGTATCAGGTGGAATCCTGGTTAAGTCCCTGCACTCTGTGTTCCTCTTGGTGGGCTCTTGGCTCCCCAGAGGCATCAAGCCTATAGAAAACTGGAGGTTCAAAGGTTTGGAAGGAACTCAGGCCATTTGGATATGGCTGTAACTAACATACAGTCAAGAGCCTTTAATCTAGAAAGATATCAGCTAGCGTTATAGTCAGCAGATACAGCCACAGAGACTGTCTGTTTTCACAGGGAGCACGTGATGACATCTGATATAGTTTAGGAGGAGATTTTATATCAACAACAGTTTGGGATGATCAAGTTATTTATATGTTAGCTTTACCACTCAGCAGGAAAACAGTGTTCCTAAATTTAGACTGTGAACTTACACACAGTACCCTTTTAGGGGAAATATGATGTGAGATTAAATAAGTTATTACAGTTATTTTAGGACCACTTAGAAGTGTCTTGAAAAGCATTTTTGTAACAACCTCATGCCTCAGTCTACTCAGTTCCTCCCTCCTTCAATAACAAGAATGAGGTTTATGAAACTCTGAATGTGAAGAAAACTTATCATGTATAAAGATTTCTAAAACCTGATTAAAATAGTATTTACCAGCACAGTAGTGTCCAAACCAGGACATCTGGGCATCAGTTTGCTGGTTGTAGCTTGCCAGCTCTCACTCTGAAAAGTCCTCTCCACATGTCCCTTCAGCATCTACAGACCTTCACAACAAAATCCCTGCTGCTGTTTCTAACTGAAGAGCACTGTGGGGCCCACCCTTCCTTCCACTGGAAATTAATTTTTCCATTCTTATTACTGAGCTCTGCCTCAGCACCCAGGTTTGAGCCATGCCACTGTGCAGCTATGAAAAGTATGATATGACAGGTGAGATTATTTCCCTCATTGTTGAGAAGAAATGATGGGTCTGTGGCAGGTAGAAGCTAGGCCCCCAGCGGAATACCTCCGGGCTCTGCTTCTGTGCATGATTACCCTTGCATAACCACTTCCATGAACAGTAGGCAGTGCTTTCCTTCCAGACAGGACTCAAATCACTCTTTATAGGGTGCCACCAGTAATAAATGCAGATTGCTTTCTCCTTTGGGCAGCACTTCTATGCAGTGTTACCCCTGCAACTCAGGTGACTGTGGGCTTTAGCCAAATTTTAAATTCCTCTGCTGATGTGACCAGGGTACATGAGTGACCACCATCAGTGAAGGAAAGTAGAGAAAAAAAGATAAGTATGGTTTTGGGACTAGTTGCTTAGATCAGTATGACCTGGGAATTAAGTTGGATTTATTCTATTTTGTATAGAGTCTAAGGTTAAACTTCAAACAAAAAGAAGGTAAAGAGGATTGCAGATTTGAATGCACTGCAGCTGACAGAAACCCATTTGCATCTTTTGCACAAAGAACAAAGGAATGTTATTGTAAGCATTTTATTGAATTCTGAATAACAATGTTCTGATGGAAAAGAAGAAAGGAAAAATTCTAAGAGGACTGAAGTAGCTTTATGGAAAACATACAAAAAAGGCATCTATAAATATAGCACAAAGGGAAAAAAAACAAAGCAGAATTAAATGAGAGTGGGAGTCTGAAAGTTGAAAAGTGTAGTAGGCCTGCCATAGGCAGGATATAGCTTCAGAAGTATGTTTGAAATGAGAACTTAGGTTAGAAACTAGCATTATAAAGTAAGAGCAAAAAGAGATTGTGGTGTCAGGCAGGAACCAAGCAGTGCCTTACAGGTCATAGAAAATTAAGGAGCGGATGTAGTTATAGGCAACTGAGTCTATAATTATAAGAGCTTTCCAAACACGAAGGCCTTGCAGGACTCAAAGAAGATTTCCAAAGTGAAAGCAATAAGAAGAGCAACGTTTTCTCTGGGGAATGAAGAAGTTTTAAATGACACTGTGCATCTCTTACTATTTCAATAAGTAGTAGGAAACCCTCAGGAAATAACACCAGTTCTGCTATTTTTTCCAGAAATAATACAATCTAATCTATGAGAGACCTCATATATCATGGATTCTTTATGAAGAAACAGGACTGCTGGCCTCAGCTCACACTCATCACAGACACATCCTCTCCAAACGTTTAATCTGAGGGTTTAAATATTTATTTTGTGACTTTTATTGTATCTGTAAGATGTGCTACCAAAAGAAACTGGCCAGGTCTTCATTACACTTTTCAATGTTCAATCTAGACATGAAGTCAACATAAAAAAACCCAAACCCACCCACCCATGCCCACCCTTTAGGTCTCCCCCACCAAAAAAAAAACAAAAACAAAAAGAAAATTTCACATATTTTTACATATTTTTAACATCACTTCTGGAGAAGAATATCATCAAGCAGAATACATTTTGAGTGGACTGCCAATGATGAGCCAGTTGGCCTTAAATAATGATAAGCATCTCCTTTCAGTGAGGAAGAATATTATTTCAGTTTATAAAGAATATATGATTTGCACAATAAGGTATGACTTGTGTTGTGGTACACAGTCTCCTAAGTAGATTGTCCTAGTTTTGGCTAGGATAGAGCTAATTTTCTTTCTAGCAGCTGGTGTAATGGTGTTTAGGAGTTAGGGTGAGAGCAGTGCTGGTAACACCCTGATGGTTTAGTTGTTGCCAAGCAGTCAAGGACTTTTCAGTTGTTCATATTTCCCTGCTAATGAGAAGGTGGGAGGGCGCCCACAAAGCTGGGAGGGGACACAGCCAGGACAGGTGACCCAAACTGGCCAAAGAGGGTATTCCATGACAATTATGTCATGCTCGGCATAAAGGGGGACTGGTGGAGGGGGGAGCACGTGGCTCCAGGACATGTGTCTCTTGGGACAGTCCAGCTTTGGGACAGCTTTGAGCTATACATCTGAGTTGTGCAGATTGGTGAGAAACTGTGCTGCGTATCACCGGTTTCATATATTTTGCTATAAAAGTCCTATTATTGTTATTTCTCTCTCTGCTGTCTTAGTAAACCATCCTTATCCCAACCCACAAGGTTTGCCTTTGTTGGTTTTTTTTTTCTTTTCCCCTTCCCCTTTTTCCCCACCAGAGTGAGTGGCTGCGTGGTACTCAGCTCCCCGCTGGGGGCAGAACTACGACCAAAAAAATTACCAAGACTGGAGCTTACAAAGGCACTTGAGAATGCTATTAATGGTGTTACAGAAAAAAAATCTTGGAAAGATAAATATCCTGTACAGTCCTGGCAGGTTTCCCTACCTCTATCCCCTACTAAAAAATATGAATATACTTTTTTTCTTACTCCTTATAATAAATTTAGGCTGTCTGTCTTTCTTAATGTGTTGTTAGACATGTCTAATAGTTGCATAAACAGGGAAAGAGATATTTTATTTCATCAGAAAATGCAGACCAACCAAGGTTTTCCCCAGAGCACGGAGATCTCCTCAAAATATCTGATCAAAATCTTAGAAAATATATTTTTTTTACATTTTTTTTTTGGGGGGGGGGCCAGGTAGAAGCAAAGAAAAAAAGCAGACCAATGAAGTGAGTCTGAATGTTTTGTTTTGGGATACTTCTTTACTAGATGGGGTTCATTTTTCCTGGCATGGTGCTTCACTGGAATTGCAGTTCAGTTGCATCAGGCACCTACATGGAAGTAACTATGTACATCTCACAATAATTCTTAATCAGTTTCCTTTTTTTTTACAGCATAATCAGGGATATGTATCTCCTGTTTGTTATGATGAGACGTGATGAAGGAAGCTGTATTTGTCATAAAGGCAATGCAAATGGCAAGTTCCATGAACAATTGATGAGATGCAACATTTCAATTAATAAATTTCAGAACAATAGTTTTGTATCAAAAATGTCAAAATGCATACTTCAGTCAATTACAAGCCACAAATAAAAGTTTATACCTTGAAGAGAGCAGGTGATATTTTTTAAGTGTTTTTTCTTTAAAAAACTGCAATGTTTTCAATGCTGTAATTTCCTTAAAACCAAGAAACTACAGAATCATCTTTGGATGTGTCAGTCTGACCAAATAGAACTTTTTCAATTTTTCAACTGATCCAAAGTATTTAATTTTGTTATGTTATACATCCCCATAATATTTCACTGTAGCGTTTTTCCATTAACACTTCCTTCTCCAAGACCCTTGCCAATGCTATCAAGGCTTCTGTGAGAAGTTGTGTTGAACTACTTGCAAAATTGCACTGACTTTGATCTTGCCAATTTTTCTTTTAAGAAACCCTGTAATCGTGGTATGGTGTTTTAGGGTCACAGAAAGGTCAGCTTCTCTAATTAGAAATGTGTGAGCTGCTAATATATTCTTCATAGCACTATGTTCTGGGCATTTTAGTGTGCACTGGTGTTGCTGGGCTTTGAGATATTTATGCTGCTAAATCTACTCCAGGTATCATCAGAGAATTAATCATAGATAATCCAACAGATACCGACATATTATTTTAATTTTCTGAGCCAACATGGTCCAGGCACCAGGGCAAGAAGTCAGAAGGGAGAAATTAGGTTCTTCCAGTGCTGTATTTAACGATGCTGAGCAGACCACTTGACATCTCTAGAGAAAAGTTGTTGCATAATAGCAAGTGCTATAACTCCAGTTACTTTGCCTCTTTCATTTGTGACAAAGGCAGAAACAGCAGCCCACTCTGTACTGATGCAAGGCAAGGTGCTTCCTGTGCCAGTAAGACTGTATACCTAAAATCAGGAGCTAATCTGACTCTGATCATCTTCTTCGGGGTTTATCAGCCTTGTTTGTCCAATACAACTTTTCTTAAATTGTCTGGACTCCCTGGGGCTACAGAGCAATTGTGCTCACTTCACAAGAACATGAAAGAACAATTCTAGCTGTTCTGGCAATTTCTAAGAGCACGGAGATGAAACAAAATTACAAACTATACATGTACTACAGCATGGGGTTTGGTGGTGTGGGGTTTTTTCCCCAAAAAAAAACCCCTTCGGAAATTATCACTTCTGACTGCCCAGGGAAGGGATAGAACAGCTCCTGGGACGGTCACGTGGCTGGTTCTCTTTAATTGGCTCTGTCCGTGGTGCTGACACTCTTGTCCACGGCATTAATCGGAATTAAAATATTATTAGGTGGAAAAGAGAAGCCTTAAGTCAACGCAAACGTCTAAAAAGAAAAAACTCTGGGATTGTTTATAGTTTGAGGGATTTGGAAATTTACAGCTAGTTTCACATTGTGTTTCCAGTGAAGAGGTTTCTAGCCATCTTTTAATAGCAGGCAGTAATGAAAATCTTAAGCTTGGCTAACAGCATGCCAGCGCCACTGTTTAATTTTTAAAAACTCTTGCTTATTACTGACTCTTCCTAACATTAACTGACACATTGTTGACTGCAACAGCAGAGAGAAACATTCAGCCTGCACATTTTTTTATACAGAATTGTCATTAACGTTTTATCTATTCAGAATTGCAGGAACAGATCCATTTGTTGCAAAGGTGAGTTTGAGGTTCACTATATCTGAGATTAAATCAACTGGCTTATGAAGTGCTACTGGAACTTGAAAGGAAACTCAAATGGCTCATGCCCAAATTCATAACTTGCCTTAAATTCACTGCAGCCAACAGCACAATACTTTCCCAATTTATTCGCTCAAAGAAACAGTTTCCTGCAGCTTCCAGTTTTCCTTTGGAGCTACTAATTCAAGCAGTAATATGAAAAAAAAACTTTAACTGTCTTAAGAAACTTATCAGGAGATACAGCTGAGAAATTCTGAAAGACATTTGATTTTTCCTGCACATTTATTCCTTTGGCTTGTCAAGAAGGAGAAGGGGAAAAAAAAACACCACACTTTTTCTTAAAAAAAAAAATCATGTATTCTGTTATGATCTGGTTTTTTAACTAGACAGAAAGCAGATATCTTACCTGCCTGCTTTTGTGATGATCATCTCTGTCCCAATGTCATGAAATCTTTTCCAGAGGTCAGCACACTGCAGCTCTACTTGGATCTCTTCCATGGATGAAGGTGGAGGAGGCTGAGGCCCTGAGCCACCAGATGTAAGGTCAGAATGGGAGCCAAAAGAGCAGGATGTCCTTTCTGCCAGCACCTCTGTGTCTGACCCAGTGCTCTGCTCTGAGTCTGCAAAGTAAACATGCCAGGTAAGACACTTCTGTTCTACCTGCTCTGAGTGGTAAAGGGAGGGAAGAGGGAATTGATACTACATGTATGTATACAAAATACATGCACACACACATTTATATATGCAGACATATATATTTATGGTTTGTTGTGATTTATGGCCTGATTTGGGGATTTGGGTTTCCAACATGACATCTGGTATTTTTGTAAAGTTTTAGAAACAGCTGAAAAAAGGACCATAGACACAAATAGTAACAAACATCACCATAATGCTGGGGATGGAGTACAAAATACAGATGAAAAAATGGAAATATAAAATATATAATTCAACCCATAATTTGAATACAAGATTAGATAGGCTTGCTGAAAAACTGCATTCCATTTAATTGAATATCCTCCCACACTACTATTGAAGACTTGGTTATTTTTAAACAACACATTTTTTTCCTTTTAATGTTCTTGTCATCAAAAATAATGAGCACTTTTTTATTTTGTTTTTTGGCAACACCATTTTTCAAATGTGTTTTATTTGTTCCTATAATATCTTTTTTGGAGCAATGATACTTCCTGTGAAAATAAACTCGCTGCTTTTGGTGAAGAAAATGCTCTAGGCTACTGAAGGACAAAAAGGGAGATAGTAAACATATGGAATATATTACCAAGGAAAGCAATTGAAGCAAACTACAGAAAAAAGCACGTGAAACAATTAACTCGATGGAGGAGAAGAAGAAAAAGGCTTGTTCAAAAATAAGCAAGCCAACAAAGTGAGGTTCAATTAGTTTAAAAGTCCAGGTTGACTTGCTGAGTCTGATGGCCATTTCTTTGAAAAATAGGTATCTCATGTATGGATTAGGGAGATAGGGTATATATGTGGTCCCAGCTCTCATATGATAGGCCTAAGATGGAACTTTGCAAATAGCATGTTATTTTGCAACAAGGTGCACGCCCACATTACATCAACATAATTTAATGTGTTTACATTTTGAATGAGTTTTTTAACAGATTGGCACTAGTATTATATAGATGATTGACAGAGGAATAAAATTATGTGAGGCACTTGGTCAAATGGCTCGAGAAGAGCTTTGTATATTTCAGAGATGGTACAGAAACATTGTCATTGATCACCGCAATACCAGCGTCCCAGTGAAGGAAAAAAATGGCAATTTATATCTATTCTCTGTGTTTATATGTATTCTCTGCACTTTAAGAAAGAAAGAGATATCTCTGTCTCAAGGGGAAATTTAAGAAGTAAAAAAGTAATTAAAAATGTGATGAAGTCACTCCAGCTAAAGTTCCTTCCATACCAAGCAAGTGCCAGAAACTTTTTCATAACCCTGAGGTCATGCAGACTGAGTCTCAGATTTACAGTGTTCCCAAGAGATAGTGTCTCCTGGAGCAGCTTGTACTCCAGTGCTGAGGGCCATAATTAGGAAGAGGCTGGAAGTGAAGCTGACACATGCAGAACTACCAGCCCCAACTCCTGCCCCATGGAAACATGCCTGGAAAAATCCATACTGCTGCAGTGGCATGGACATAGACTGGCTGATAGCGTCTGAGAATCTTACACCCCCGATGCAATCAAGAAGCCTTTATCTTCTGTGCAAACTCTAGGTGAACATGCCATGGGATAGTGGACTTTCTTGAAGGATGTTTTCAGTAAACTTTGTGAACAATTTAGACAATCTACCTGTAACAGTGTTGAAACTCTGTAGGAGAGTTTTGGTATTATTACTCACAATCAACTTTGAATACGGAGTCCTTTACACCTCCCACTGACTTACAAGTTGGGCTGAAGCACTAACGGGTCCATCTCCCTAAAGGAGTATCACAAGCCTACCAACAGAGGATTGCTAAATAGAGACCAGTACTACACCGAAAACTTATATCCTAGACATGAGCTGTATTAAGATAATATGAGATAACCTGCTGGGATTCTCTGACAGAGAATCAATCTCAGCGTACAGAGGGGCTGAGACATTTTCTTCCTGCTTCCAGAGCTCAGTGATGCAGGAACAAAGTGATACTTACCTGCTTCCTCTAGCTCAAATTATTCCACCTGAAAATGTTGGAGCACATAAGCCTGAATGAGGATCATTATGTTTACGACATTTGTTTTCCCAGTGATGGTTAATCACTTTGTACTTTAAAAATAAAAAAAAGGCAAAATTGTGCTTGACAATTCACAGTAAGTGGGATTTTTGCTTCTCTTCATATGCTGAATGATTAACCAAATCTTCTCTGAGATCCTAAGAAAGTGTGTGTAAACTACACTGGGGGTCTGAAGAGTCTGGACCTAGGGAAAACCATCCGTTATGGACTCCTCCTCCCCAAATGAGTTACTAACCTGCAGGTGTGCATCTAAAGAGAATTTTGGGTCACACCATTTGTGTTTGTTTCAGGCAGTCAGCATCAAAATGTGTGCATCGTCTGAAGCACTATGGTAAATGGCCAATAGATGGCACTTGGCTAGGTGCTGTCTCCACATCATTCCAGCATTTCTTGGACAGCCTTTCAAACTGGGCATGTGGCTGGAGTCTTGAAGATCTATGGGAATTGACTGGAATTGTATGCAGCAGAAAATTAAATACTAGAGGCTGAAGCCCTCTCTCACTGATTTTATGTCAATGTTACTCCACTAACTTTAGCAGAGTTTTGTGAGGGGTTCTTTACAATGATGCAAGTAGGAGAACCACATCTTTGGGTATAATTTGCCTTGTTGGTGCAAATAAAAAATTACCAAAAGAATTCAGCAATTACTGATAACGTCAGTATCTACCCAGCCATGCAGTACCACGCACAGGAGGAAAAAAATACTTCTTTTCTTCTAAGGACTATTATTTTGTGCCCTGAATTATGACCTGTAATTACCCCCAAATTAGTGCACAGAACAGCAAGTACCTTTTCTTCCTCCAATTCTGGAAATGGTAGAGGGGGAATTCACAAGTGTTGCTGCTCTTAGTTCAGTTTCAGTAGGCATTGTGATGGTTTTTGGTGTTCTTTTTAGCCTTTTCTGAGCTAAGCCCTCCTGAATGGTGTCATCCAGATGGAGACAGTGAGTTTATTCCAGATCCAGGGAGTTCAGAGGAAGTTAAGTGCATCTGATGTTTGAAAATCATCCCCAGTGACATCTCTGTAAGACTGTGGCTCTTAGCTAAAGTTGTCTACATGTATTAGGATTCTGGATTCTTCAAGAGACAGGTGTAAACATCTGTAAGTAAGCAACCTACAGAGGGGTGCAGGGTGAACCACTTTCAATATGTAATAATGAATTGTGGCAGCTGGCAGCTAGCACAGCTCAAGCCTCTCTGCTGCACATACTTGCTCATAATGGAACAAGACAGAAAGATGATTTGAGTTTTCTTCTGACATTCAGACTGGGAGCTGTTATCTTCATGTGCAGTTTTGCTAAACCCAAAGACATTACATCTAGTTTACGTTGGTGTAAGCAGAGGTGAATTAAGGAGTAGCTCCTGAAGCTCCATCAAAATAGAACATGCCTGTGAACACCCTGAGGTGCAGATTGTGACTGGTATTACATACTGTGTCTGACTGAAGGACAAACAGAAGGATTTCTCAGGAACATGAGCTTCCCATAATTTCTTCTACGTCCAAAGTGGCAAAATTATACTCTTTGCCTTTTCTTAAAGACTTGCCTTGTACAAAAGCTCACATACTGAATCTAAGGTCCAGCCACAGAGAAATGCAGATGACACCACTGCCCCACACATCACCATGCAGTGGCTTCCTTTCAGATTAAGGAGATATTCTCATATTGCCATAGGAATGCTGGTTCTCTGGTGCCATGTTAGATTTCAATCCATGCCACTTTTGGAGCATGTTAGGCAAGCAGCAATTTTAAAAGTTTTATGGTTTTGTCATCCTAGGGTAAGGTATAGCCCTTGAGAAAGGATACTTCAAGCAACTCTATTTCTGGCAACTAGCAAAATTAAGAGCAGATGCAACTGAGGTTTCTAAACCTACAGTACTCCACTGGACTTTCAGTTGAGACAATCTCAGGTCAAAATGTTCCTCATTACTCTTACAGGCATCCATGAACTTTCATCTTCTGATCTTACCTACCTTTCTTTACAAGGCCCTTGTCTTTCCCTGTTTGCTTAAAGAAGAGCCCTTCCTGATGCACCATAGCTGTTGAGGTGAATACCTTCAGAGCTCTTCCTGACTACACAGTCCATATTACCCTCCCTCATTTCATTTCTCGCAAATCTCTTCCAAAATCATCCATTTCCACTCTCACTTGTTGCTTACGTTCTATTTTTCTGATGTTTCCCCTGATTATTTCTGCTGTTCTATGGAGTGATGTGTACTCAGAAGAAAACACAACCCTTTTGGTCTGTGTGAATGACCCACTGACCACAGGGGAATGTCAATGGTTAGTCCCTCCAGTCTAATACTCTCAACAGCCACAATACAGAGAAAAGTTCTTTAAACACTGTCCCTTCTTACAGATAGTTTGCTGGACAAACAAGCTGACAGGTTTTTGGCCATGGGACTTGGCCTGATCTGTAGAAAAGAGACAGGCTTTTGTAAGCATTGCATTCCAAGGGTCTTCAAAACATCTGATGGAACACTACTGAAAAGTTCACAGGGAAGACCCATAGGTTCAGTGAGAAAAAAAAAAAGAACTTCTCAGGCCTGAAGGACAGCTCTCTTTCTCTGTCACTGTGTAGAAAGGCTGTTCCCTCCCTACTCCCTCACTGGATGGCTTCCTATCTTCCCTTCATACCACACTGACCAAGTATCCAGCTACTGCTATTTAACAGTGTTGGACCTGGAGGAGAAGAAATTTCTCGGCACTTTTAGCAACATTTGAGCCAACCAAGAAGACTACAGGGTCACTTTGAGAGCTCCCAGGAATACCATGGCCATTGCAGAGGAATGTTAAACTACTTCAGATTTTTTATTTAATCCCTTTCCCATTTCCACTATCTCCAGATCACCCTGGAAATCTTCAGCTCATAATTTCTTTTGATCCACAAATTCCCAGGCTTCTTGTTGGCAGATAGGAAGGAAAACACCATTCTCACAAGTGTGTTGACTCTGAGGTCAGCATCCCCACTGAGTGCCCCACAATGATGGAAAATAACCCCAAATAGCTTCCTGCATCAGCACTATGTGTCCCAGGATTGGTGCCCTTTTACACAGAACAGCAAGCTGCTACTGCAGGACTTCTTTCCACAACTCAGCTGCCTCCTATTCCTCATGTGTATTCCCTGCTTTTTCACCAGTGCAGTACAAGAGGCAAACTGGTATGTGTGACATTAGAAGACATTAGTTTTCTAAGCAACTTCATACATGGATCTTCAGCAGAATTTTCTCTGCAGCTGGAGCACAGCAGGGATACTAGATTCCATATCTTACCACTAAAACAAAAAGAGCTCAGTTTAGTCCTTGGACATATCATGCAGCTCATGCATTCAACATTTTTTACTCCAAGGTATCAAAGAATGTAGAGTCCAGGAGTGAGAACAATGACCAAAAAAATCATATACATAAAACACCTACCCAGAGGAGCCCAAGACTTACCTATTTCTTTTTTTTTTATTTTTTAATTTTTATTTGCATACATATAGCTGTCTAATGTAGATCCTGTCAGATTCCATTAGAATAAAGATTTCTCTTGGGTGGAATGTGACAGCTGTTACAAGCTGTTAGGGTGGGGTTTTTAACTGTTTATTTTTGTTTGTGAGGTTTGTGAACATCCAGTGCAACAGGTGGTCCTTCCCTCTACCCTGCAGTTGATTTACTGACAATTAGGGTCTGCAGACTACAAAGAAGGTACAAAAATCCTGTACATGCAAGGGCGGAGAAAATTTGGGGGACATCTCTTTTTTTTCTTTTTCTATGAACTCATCTGAAATTAAGACAGAGCTGACAGCTTGCTTTTGCTGCTGGTTGCAGACAGATCTCGTGGTTCTCTAGATTTCTCATTTTCAAACTGGCTACTTCCATCCCATAAAGTCAGCAGCATGAGAACAATGTGACACTGACATGTGGCAGCATGGGTAGTAGTGTGACATTACTAGAATCCAGATACAAAATGTCGTAGCCCCATGAAAGAACAGAAACTGGCTAAGTCTGAGCAGTTCGGAAGAGTGGAAGTTCACCTGTCCGTGGTGTAGTGGCAGCTGATGCAACTATTTCAGGTACATTTTCCCTTGGTAACTAAAACTTGGGCAGAAACTAAAACAAAGACCTCAGTAACTTCAAAATTACATGAGAAGTCCAGCTATGGCAAAGACAGCAGTTACAGCAGAGGTGAGGCAGGTTGGACTTCAACAGAACCGTTCAAACTAGCTTGGTTGCGTTTCACACAGCAGACATAGCAATTGCTCTCACTCCTGACAAGGTTTCTAAACACTTCCTGGGTGACTGTAACCGTATACACATGCTGCACAGAACAAATAAGAAAAAGATAGTTCTGCAGGTTTTCTTATGTATTGTCTTATTTCCCTGAACTGTTTTCCATTCATTCACGTGCTCTGCTATATTGTGCCTTCTTCCAGTGTTAGGCCCATTATCAACTACATGTAGCTAGAGTTTGTGATATCAAACATATTTGTGAAATCAAATAACTCATTACAGAGTTATTCAATTGTTTGGGTTGGAAGAGGCCTTTTAAAGATCACCTAGTCTTATCCCCAATAATACTTATTACAGTAGTAACTACAAATTATAACCAATATTCAAGCTTCTCCCCCTCTACTCTGCCCTGGTCAGGCCCCACCTGGAGTATTGTGTCCAGTTTCTGGGTGCCTTGGTATAAAAAGGACAGGGATCTCCTGGAAAGAGTCCAAAGAAGGGCTACAAAGATGATTAAGGGCCTGGAGCATCTCCCCTATGAGGAGAGGCTGAGTAAATTGGGACTGTTCAGCCTGGATAAGAGAAGACTAAGGGGGGACCTAATTAATGTTTATAATTATCTTAAGCAGGGGATGCAGGGGGAATCAGCCAGCCCCTTTTCAGTGGTCTGTGGAGACAGGACAAGGGGCAATGGCTGCAAGTTGGAGCACAGGAAGTTCCACACCAACATGCGGAAAAACTTTTCCCCAGTGAGGGTGACAGAGCCCTGGGACAGGCTGCCCAGGGGGTGTGGAGTCTCCTTCACTAGAGATATTCAAGACCCGTCTGGACGCCTATCTGAGTGAAATGTCCTAGGGAGCTGCTTTGGCAGGGGGGTTGGACCCGATGATCTCTCGAGGACCCTTCCAACCCCTACAATTCTATGATTCTATGATTCTTATGCAATCCCAGAACATCATCAAAACTAATGCAGCATTGCAATCTCAGACAGCCCAAAGAAGCACTCAAGTAATTTCCAGGCTAAGACCCTTTTATGAAACTGCAGCAGAACAAAATGGCATTAATACCAGCAAGGCTCAACAAGACAAAACTATACGATGTTGCATAGATGAGGAAATGTGGCACAGACAAATAAAGAGACCTGACAGTCACAAGGGAAATCAATGAGAGATGAGCTGATTCTGAAACGAAGAATTCCTCTGGCATTTTAAACTGAAATACTTCTTCATCCTCCTAAATTATACTTTTATATGCTGTTTTTATAAGATGACTCAAGCCAGCAAAGCTTGTAAAATCCACTCAAGCTGATGGCTGCTTTTATCAAAACAAAGACTGAGTGAATATAAGGCCAGTATGACATGGAAATACTATACATCAATATCCCTATGACAAACACAAGTAGGACAATATAAAAGCAAGCACAAAGACAAAAAGCATGGTGCCTTTGGCTTTAAATGCAAGTCTTGCATCAACCTGACTGTGCACTGCCAAGAGCTGACTGCCTCTGCCTTGTCTTGTGCCATATTAAGACTCAACAAAGGGACACAAGACCCAGCAATGAAAAAAGTCACCATGATTCACTGGTATGCTCCAGCTGCTCTGCTCCACTCCAGCAATGTAAAACAGCTGTAAACCTGGTTTAACCAGCAAGTTAAATTAGGTTTATGGATTCTTAGCATTAGCAAAGTAGAAGAAAGCAGCTGGAGTTTACTGGTATACTTTGCCTTGGGTTTGCCCTCAAAAGTTAAATCTTGCTCCAGCCAGGAGAAAGAATATCAGCTATAGTTTAAAGTGTTTAGGCTTGGGGGTTTTTTTAAATCTCACAGTCTATTGTCTTTTTAAAGGATACAGAGGAAAACAGAAACTTAGACATTTTGTCCACATAGGGTTTTGCAGCACACATTCAAGAGGCCAGCTCCAGTTTCAAGCTGCATCAGCTAAAAATGGAGATGGTGGCTTCTGGGGTCTGAAGTCATCCTTGACAAATACAAATTCTCATTACAGAAGTGTAAGCTAGGTAACCAAGTGTTCTGAGAAGTGTCACAGCATAGGATTTCTTTGCAGAATTCATACCTGATCCCACCACATCCTATAAAGAAAACTGCCTGCAACTCATCAGTCTGCTTCAGACTGTCCATCACAATTAAAAATACCCCATCAAATGGATGTCAACCAAAACCCTGTTCTATATACTCTCCCATCTCTGGATTGAGGTAACTTTTCTGCTTGAAAGAATTTTATAAGCATAACCCTTCCTCAGCAGAGGCTTCTGAAAATCATATTTCAGGAGAACAAAGCCTACCGAAGCAGCAAAACTTGGGCTCAACATTAGATGTTGTGGTATTGTCTTCCAGAAAGTAAAAAATAGCTCAGGTCTTCAGTGTCTCAGACTAGCTTTGAGGAAAATGCAATTTGAAATTTCAGTAGACAAGAAACCAAGAGATCCCTAAAATTCCCTGAGGAGATTCTCTGCAGCTGTCAGTCAGCATTGCCTTAGGATGAGGAATCATCATCACAAAATACCTCTCAGTAGCAAATATTCAGAGAGCCCATACTTAAAATGGTAAAGGGCTTAGAAACACCATGCAGAATAATAATATTCAGTTAAATCATGAGATAAAATAAAAGAATAAAAATTAACACAGAGAATGGCAGCCCTTAAAAACACGAGAAAGTACCAAGGAGAAAGTGGGATGTTATTAAAAGAAGAGGGAGTTGGAATTGCTGACAGCTTTAATCTGGCCAAGATCCTGAACTGTACAGAATTTGTCTGGCCAATGTCCAAGAGTTTGTGTAAAATTAAAGAGTGGAAATGCACTTGAAAGTTAGAGAAAGCTAAGAAAAAGAAAATAAGAGACCAAGCATTAGATGCATAATATGCTGTAGCTGGTAAACATAGAGTCATTATTCTTATAAATAAAGCCATACAACAAATATTTAGAGACCAGGCTAAACCAAAATGTTGGCTCTAAATAACCACAAATTGTGCAGGAGTTTGAAACTAGATCGTAGTTCTGTGGCAGGCCCTTCCCCAATGGAACAGGCACAAGCCCTGGGACAGTCTGTGTCTGGATTTGGTGGCTTGGATGGCTCTCTGCCAGCCAGGAAAAAAACAACCCATTCTTAAAAAAGGAAAGCATGACACAAGATTAATGCTACAGAGGTATCTGTTCTCTCTGAGACCAATGTGAAATCACCAAGAAATTTAAAATTATTGTAAAATATGGAAAATATTGCTGTGTTTTTGTAGGTATGAACACAACAACAAATGAAGATTAACGTTTTAAATATTTGCAAGCTGAAGATATTTGGTGGCCTAGAAACCACAGGGAAAGAGACATTACATATGTTTCCCTATACCATGGTGGTTATCATGAACAGCAATATCAGGGAGCCAGCTGGCATCTTTAAAATAAGAAATGTCCACCTCTTTCTGGAGCCCTACTGAGTTTTTTGGCACCAACATCACGGAGCAGTGAGCTCCACAGTGTAACTGTGCACACAAGAAGAGTCCTTTTTCACTTTAAAATGTGTTGCCTTTTTAGTTTTAGTTTGCACTCATTTGCTGCATTGTTGTAACAAGATAAATACCACACCACGCATTTTTTATTTCCTTTGTAAATGAAGCTATTTCAAAAGGAAATAGTTAGGAAATTTCCATGGGAAGGGTTTAAACTGGTCGTTTTGTTCACAATTTACAATTTTATTTTGGGGAAGCAGTAATTGTAAGGCTGGTCCTGTTGAACTGATATTTGGGTTTGTAATGGTTAAAAAAAACTACATAAATTTTGTCTACGTGCTACATTATCCAAGCTGTTGTTCAGAACCCCACACCCCTTTCTGAACCAGACTTTGGAAGACTATCTAGACTATCTAGCTTAATGCAATTTTGATTGCTCTCTATCTAAACTTTTTGATTGTAACCCAAATCCTTTTGGACTTGTTTTTCATAACAGATCTGCTCCCTGATATGATCTGCTCCTAAATATTTTAATTGTTCACTCTCAGAATCTGTTCTATTTTTATTACATACCTGAGTGCTCACACACACACAAAGACACAGAAGTGTCTGTATGTGATTTAATTCTTAAAAATGTATTTGGCTTTTAAATCAGTGATCCATCACTGGCTTACATAGCAGAAATCAGAAATTTCAATGGTACTTTCCACCAGGAAGTTTCTTGCAACTTAACTTTCTGTTTGCTGTTTTGACCACCTCTGCAGAGAGACCAGATGCTTTTGCTAAACAATGAGCCTGAGGCATTTTTCACAAGTGATAATCATATTCTTCCTTTCATCTGCTTCACAGCCAACGGACTTGCATCCAAGCCAAACAATTTTCCTGCCTCTGACTATGTAGGTAGGTTTGAGAGAGAAGATTGCCCAGAAGCACCTGAGCATGGTGCTGATTTTTTAATTCCTAGCATTTCAACACTGAGCAAGGAGCATAAAAAATTACTTTTAAAAGTGAGAAAATGGGATGGAGTTGGTATGAGTTCATGGGCTACAGAAGCACAAGAGACTCAATAGTCACAGTGCTGCATTATGAGAGTAGGATGTATGGACTCGGAAAGGATGCATTAGGACCTTTGATACAACCTGTGCTATGAAAGATAACACTGTCGTATAAAACCAATTTAATTTGAAATATGAAATATGAAATGCAAATGCCAAGCCATAAATACAATCCCCCCTTCAACTACAACCTCATATCAATTTGAAACTGTTACCTTAGCAACTTTAAAATAATCAGAGAACTCGCAAAAGTGAACAGTACTTGATTAAGTTATTCACAGAAAGCGTTAAAGGAGCAAAAAGTTTTCAAAGTTCAAGACCTGGTGCTTCACTCAACATCCAGATAGTGGTACCAGGCACTGATGTTTAAGAATGTCTTAATAACTAAAGTACTGCCCAGATGAGCTCAAAAATTGAGATAGACAGCACATGAATAGTAGCTGTAGTTGACAGAAGACAAGGAAGAGGATTCTGGAGGAGACCTAGGGGTAAGAAAGGACAGATGAGTGAACTTCCATGCTATGTCATTTGACCAGACAGAATAACCCTGTGCAATTCTGAGTAGCACATACAGACAATACTTCAGTGAGAGCCAGGCTGTGGCTGCATTTAGCAACCAGGGCACAAGGAAACCCTGGAACTAGAGATTCCCATTTCACACACAGTAGAGGAAGGAAGTACTGAGTTAGGTTCCTTCTCAATTCCACAGACAGGCAGGATGAGGAAGGGATGGGGACAGAGGAGAACAAGCCTCATGTCCATGCTCAGAGGTGGCACAACAGCTGGTATAAGCTGTTAGCAGCACAAAAAGGAATGAGGTCATGGCTGAGAGACTCCAGGACCTTCCCAGATCCAGAACAGCAATTAAATTAAATTAACCCTACTCAAAAGACAGTCTGAACAATCTGGACATCAGCTCTTGAACACCAACCATTTTACCCTGCAGATGTGCTCCTGTCAGGCTGCATAACTCATCAATGCAGACATTGCCAGCAACTGAACTATCTGAAGATCAGTACTCTCAAATCCTACAGCTTCCATGTGCAGAGAAATAGCAGCATAAAACTAATGAGGATGAGTCTCAGTGTACATAGCCTTTCCTTTTCCCTTAATATCTGTGCTCCCTGGATGTGTATTTGTGGCTTGGCTTTTTCTCTTTTCTCTTACAGTCTTCATCTCAAGCTCCCAAAGTCACATCCTGACATACTCTGCCAACCACAATCCCAGACGTCAAAATCCCCCCGTACAGTCAACATATCTGATTCCAGGAAGTGCACACTGCTGGACTTTGTTGACTTCCACTGAGCCACCCTGATTTACGCCTGCTGGAGCTGCGGTCCCGAGTGTAGTAACACCTACACTGCACAGTTGTCGCACATGTGTGTATCCTATTATCCAAACAACAGATGCACCAGCATGCATGCACGTACATACTCCAACATCTGGTGATCACGAGCTAACTGTAATAACTCCATGAACTTCATTCATCTTTACAAAACTCACAAACACTTCATCTATACATCCACTGAAGAGGTGCATAACCTTTTCCACTTCACCCAAAGAAGTATGTGCTCTTAACCTAGCATTCACAGTCACACAGGCAGAAATACTTCCAAGTACTTGCACTTAGCCTTAAAGCACACGCTTAGTCCCTTCTGAATAACGGTGCATGAATGGCTCTTAACATAAACACTTCACAGATGTTGCACGTAATATGTGTACAGATAGACACCTCTCTACTTCTCAGTTGTACCTGTACATGCGTCTATGTGCCCTGACCTGCTGCTAGACTCCATTTTCCACATTCTGGTTAGAAGCCATGTCGGAATACAACTGGTAAAAGGGATTGAAGAATCACATCCAAATATCTGTTTACCTAAAAACATCCCACTGCTTGATACTAAAAACTGATACTTGCACAATCCAACATTTCTGGAATTTGGAAATTTCCTTTCATTCTCTTGTCCACATCTAATATAAAAGATAAATTCAAGGACAATATGGGGAGAAAAAAATCTGATATTTTATATTTGGCATTTTATGAAAAAACTTTTTAATTCAGAAAGCTCGTGCCTGCCTGGCACTCAGTTTAGTGCACTGGAAACAATGGATGGGATGCCCCACTGTGATGCTCTCAGCAAAGCCTACGTGACAGCAAAATATGCTGGAAAAAACACAGTCTGGAAACACTGAGGTTGCGAATGTCTCGGGTTTGCCTGATTGCCCAACCGCTAATGTCAACACATCAGTGATGACTTCAGAAAATGATTCAGTGGTGACCTCAGAAACCTGTCATCTTCTGTGACCTCAGAGAGCATCCTTTATGGAAGTCAAAAACAAGGGTAGTCATACACTGCGTGTACAAATGCCCACATATTTTCAACTATGGAGAACTAAATTATTTCATAACCCATTCTTTTAAAACCTTTAAAAATCACATACTGCACTTGGAAAATTATATGCATATTTTAAGTCTATTGAGGTGGGGTTTTTCAACTTTTTTTTTCTCTAAAAAGGTTAGGGGTTTTGACAGTAGGAGGAATGGCTTGCTGTGTATCTTACTGCAGATGAGAAGAAATGTGATGCATTCTACTGAATTACTGAACAACTTCTGGTTAGAAAACAAAGGTGAAAATTTTCATGTGGAAACAAAATCTGCAAAGTTCTAAATATTTTTGTTCTCAACACTTTCACTCTCAACTACAGATAAACAGGAGAATATTCCTATAGTAGAATATATTTGAAGTAGAAAACAAGAATTTACTTCGCCATTAACTTCTACCTTAGCCTTCAGGATACAAATTTAAAATAATCAACTTTCCAGATCTCAAGTGTGGAAAAATCCCTGACAGCTAAATTAATATACTATAATATAACAGCATCTTCTTGGGACTCTGGGCATCTTTGGACTATCAGCTCTGAATAATGTGATTTGTTCCACATATTTCACTGTGCTATTAACTATGAAAATGAAGGGTAAATATAAAGATCACATCATTAACCATTGCATTATTAAACAGAAAAGTAAATAACCCACTGATTTTGCAGTCTTCTCATGCCTCCCAAAAAGCCCTATTCAACCTCACTTGCCATCCAGCATTGCACACTGAGAATCCCCTCCTGCAGTCAGGGGTTTCCATCACAAACAACTGTGGCACAGAAAAAGCAGAAATTACACAGAATGAAAAGTCAAAAGCATTCACACTGGAGCCCAGAGATGGAAGGACATCCGTGGACACCAGTACTGCAAGAATCTAGGTGTCTACAAGTGTTTGTTACCATTTACTATATTCCACATGAAAGGTCTTAATGAAAAAGCACATGACTTTTGTGATATACTGATGGTCAGTCACATTATTCCCAGATGTCGCTGTAGACTTATCTTGCTAGTTAGCTCAAAAGTCTCTCAGAAGAACAGAGAGACACAGCAGAGTTTTAACTGTCCCTGGAGTTTCATTATGAGTAGGCTATAAGTGCACAATAAACATATCACTTATTGGACCCCTACACATATTATTCCATCACATAATTTATTATTTCTGGTGGTTTTGTCCATCCTCCTCCTATGCCCTCCTGATTATCGAAATGCTGCCATATGTGCCTCAAAAGTTCCTTTCAATCTTTCCCATCCTTCATCATGCAGTGGTCAAAGAGAAGCACAAAACTAATAGGAAATACACGATTCCTCATGGGGGGAAAGGGAAATACAGTTTCAAAACAACATACTTTCCTCCCCATCTCTTCACCTTCCCTTCAATCATACTTCTGCACCTTCTTGTGTGGTAAAATTTGATGTGAAAAGCAGCCCAAGCTTGTTTCTAATGTTGCTGATCTTGACCATGTGGCCACAGAGGGAGGCAGCAATTTCCTCTCGTAGTACAATTGCAAAGTCCCACAGTGATGGTTCAAAGCAAAACTGTGACCCACCCCTTCCAGCCTGGAACCCAGCAGGGTCTGAGAAGCAGCTGGGCTGCCCTTCCCTGAGATATGTTGTAGAAGGCAGGGAAAGAGAGGGAGGGAAGGGAAGGAAACAGGGATAAAACACAAGTTAAATTTACAAAGCTAGAAATGGGAAGGAAGAGACTGGGGATTAGGCCATTTTATTGGAATTGGTGTCATGACACCAGTAAAGAGAGGACAGTCCAGCAAGCATTACAACCCATACCTTGCACCTTCTCACAAAACACCTCAAGGTGCAGCAGGTAAAGGAATGACAACGCGCCAGGCTAACACCCTCGATGCCATACAGTTCTTTCCCTCTCCTCCCACAGCTCTTGTCAGTCAGTCTTGCTTTCTGTTGCTGGCTGCAGGTCTGATCTGTTCAAACAGAGCAGATGATTTCTTCCGCTGTATGCCAGGTAAGTATGGACCTCTTAATTCATCTCAGCAGCTTGCTTGCCCACTGTTTAGTTCACGTTGGAGGAAAATATGAACATAATAAAGAAATGTGGGGCTGCTTCAACCGAATACCTTTTGCCACGTGAGGCGCCCAGAACCCTGGCCGGAGAGTCTGTTCTTTGTTTAAACCTTAAGGTGTTGAGGTGTAAAGAAGCAAGTACTAAAAGCCTTTCACCCATCTGCAGACTCCTTCTCCCAGCTCTGAACAGACAGCACATCTCACGACACTCCTCACTAACAACACGGTACAGTTGCAGGCAAGTTCCACTGAGGCATAGCGGAAAAAAATAAAAGAAAATAGAAGTGTCTGGCTGAAATTAAATGGCTATTTCCATGGCTGAATCTCAAGGTGTCTTTACAAAATGCCAGTTTTGCAGCCACAGGTATCTTTTTACTGCTAAAAGAAGTTAGGATATTTACAGAAAGGTAAACTAATGCACTTTGGCAGCCTCACTGGAAAGTAGGAGCAATAAGTTTTCCCCAGAAAGTAGCAAAGCAAATCCAACATTACATCTATTACATCCCCTGACTTTTCCACTACTTTCTTTGCAACTGGGGTAGACCCCTCACAAGCTCATTAAGTTAAATATTTTTCATCTAAGTCCCTGTTATGTATCTTACTCCAAAAATATGTCTTTCTTGCAAGGAAGACACAGCTAGACAATAATTGATTTCACTGTTTACTGAGTGGGAGGAACAGAGAAGGTCACATCCATGAGACATGCTTTGTGTAATAACTCTAATGTTTCTAAATCCAGTGAGGCATCTCCACGTGGACTTACAGGCCATGGATAATTTTGGGTTACTTAGACAGCAAGCATGATGCTGGTTTGGTTCTTTTCTTGAGTAAAGGGTATCTTACACTGATAGACAATCGAAAAAAAAAAAACCCTAGTTAGAACCTCCCATGCTGAGAAGACCTCAAGAGCACAAAACATGTGTCCTGTGTGGGATACTGCTAGAGCAACCTATGGCATCTCACCCATCTCCATCCCACCCACCACTGCCTTCACTCATCTGCCTTCACACTCCCAAAACATGCACTGCTCAGGTCCCTTGTGTTTCAAGCAGCAAGTGGCCATGCAGCCCTTCTTGGAGGGACAGACGGCAGAGTGCTTCCCACTCCTTTGCACAGCCAGGAGGCACATGCTGTCCCCATCACTGAGGGGACAGGTTGTCTCCTGCACAAAACACAGGGCATGTGCATCAGCACACCCCTCCTGCAACCAGCCAGCTGTGCTGCCCCTCTGAATGTGACATCATGCTGTTCCCTTGCTACACTGCACCTAACACATTATACAGTAATAATGTTGTCAGCTACACATACAGAAAAGGAGAATGCATATTAAACAGGGCTACGAGACAGCTGCTCCTACCACTCAGTAAAGGCACTGTTTACTTGTTTTGCAAAGCTCCCCCTCCTTCATGAAGTTCATGCAACTCAAATTTCAGTCTTCCTCATCACAATACTTCATTCAGAGGTCCACCACAAGCCTTCTCAGCAACTTCTTCACCCTGACCCTCAACAAGTGTCCAATCCTACCCACAAGGTATCAAGGGGAAATGTCATCTGACTGGGAGAAAATTATTAACTTCACTTTAGAACTCACCCTCCAAAGCTTTTCCCTGACACAGTTTGTCTAGCCTACCTCACAAAATATTCACCATTTACCAGGCCAGAGATTCAAATGCTGTAAAATGACTGATGTGAATAACTTTATGTAAGCATCACATCTGCCATGGAGCAATTTTGGCCCTGGTAGGAGCTCTTATGTCATGGTCTACCTGGACTTAGGCAATCATGCTAAAGCCACAAGACACACAGAGGAAGAGGCCATCTCTGCTGCAGATGACAAGACTGAGTAGCCAGTTTGTGCAGCAGGAGGAAGAACTGAGATTCACCAAGCTCATCTTAAAGAGGGACAGCTGTGCATCCATGGAGTTGGGGATAACTGTTATACACCACAAGCTGGGCTTAATCCAGATTCTGGACTGGTGCTGAAGTCTGTAAACTGCTAGCTTCATCATAAAGACCTGGCAGTGCTAATACTCCATCTTCAGAACTGAGACTAGTTTTCTGGAAAGAAATTAACAGAACCAAAGCTGCAATCTTAAGAGCCAACCCAAATGGTCTTCCATTCTCTCTGCATGACAGACATCACCACCTTCAGGCCAAAATACTCTGTCTGCCACTCTCTTAGCCTTAAATGAAAACCGCACACTTGCAAATAAAACACCTAGCATAGCGTGCATAAGTGTATGACACAACAACATGGTATTAATTACCATAGGAACATTGCACTTCATTCTTTTTTTTTTTTTTCCCCAAAAATATACATCTTCACTGAACTCAGGAGGATGGAAAGAATAGCAGGGCTTTAAACCAAAACGTTTATACTTGCACCTACTTTTATCCAACTCTTTGGGCAAAGCATACAGGGGAGCAAGTAACAGGTAAGATGTATGTTGAACTGGCCAATGCTGTATTTTGCAATGACCAAAGCACTAATCTACTAGTTAAAAAAATAGTGACCAGCAAGTTTTTAGCTTCTACCACAGGACTAGCACTCAACTAGGACATAACCAAACATGATAAAGTCTATGAAGACTGCTAGTCAAGAGTTCAAGGGAAACCTGGAGATGTGGGGGAGAGAAGTCTCAGGCCTGTACCTGGCCTAGAGAATAAGTTGCTTTTCATGTAACACTGATAGAAGCATCAAGAAGAACTATGTGTAGGGCATCTTGTAGAGGCTGATACATGGTCCTAACAACTATTAGAAAAGATAATTAAACAAAAGGAAATAATCCTCTCAGAAATTCTTATTGTAGAACACTGCATTAAAAAAAAAAAAAAAGGAAAAGAAAAAGAGAGACTTAACTTTGCTAGGACAGGCATCTCGATTCATTTCCAACTCTGACAGGTACCCACCCTGCCTGCGGATATGTGAGGAGCCATTATCAGAGATTACCCATACCTGGAGGCTTGAGACCCAGGCTCATAAGGAGAGCTGGAGCTTCCTGTATAACCCATTTCTTTACAAGCCTCTGAGAAGTCCTTTCTTTTTGACTTGATTTCTTAAAAAACATGTGCAGCCAGTAGCCTGTTTCTGCATTTTGAACTGATGCAGCAGCATGAGCAAAACCTCTGACTTTTTATGAGAGATCTGTGAGATTTGTCAACACTGGTATTGATAAGATTTGTCAGTACTGGCATCTTGTTCACTGCAAAATCCTTTTTTCTGGGACCCAAAACAGTCTTGCCACAGTTACACCTGTGGAAATAAACACATTTTGAAGATAAACTTCCCGTCTTGTCACCTGACCCCTCCACTGTGCCATGTCCCTCTGCTCTCTTCCCTTTTCCTACTACAGCATACAAAAAGGAACATTCCTCTCTTTTCAAGGACCTGCTCAACCTTTTCTGTCCTCCCCCAACATGCATAGAAGACGCTGAAAGACTCCCAGTGCCAGCAGTTATTCCCAGCTACAGAGGGGCTACAAACCTCAGCAAGCACCTGTGTGACTTCTCCGGTGGCACTTCTCACACATAGCAGGGAACATTTACACACCTCATAATTCTTCTCCCTCCAACCCTTCCTTCAGACTTGCCCCCGCCAGACCCCTGTGAGAGCCCTGGGAACAGTTACAGGACAGCTGAGTTCACCACCATCACCCACTGATCTGATCAATGTCATGTCACGGGGAAAAAGCTCTGGCATAAATGATGCCCCTGTAATTAGACTCCTACAGTCTAGTTTAAGCCTAATTTCCATGAACACACACGCACACCAGCAACTGTGAGTGAAGGAGATCATCTGCAAAAAAATACGTCACTGTCTCATTAATTAACAGACTAGGTACAGTTGTTCTGGGGCCACACTGTAGCACACAGGCTCCAGGGGCTGGGGGCAGAGCTGAGACTGATCTTATAAACCTTTCCCCTGCATTTTTTGCCTGTAATGCTAATTTTCTGTGAAATTCCACTAATGCATGAACAACAATATTTGCTTGCAGGAGGCAATGCATTTAAAAGGGTAACTCCCAGTTGCCTCAGTTGAGTCAGGAGATGCTCCATAGACTTCAGTATCCCTCTGTGGTCCCCCCACTCTTGCAGGACCTCTTGCAGAGGTGATTGGTAACTAGCAGGGAACTAGGCAGGAACTCCAAACATGAAAACCTTAACACAGTGAATACTGCTTCTGTCCCAGCCCCACACACTGACCCACTGAATGAGTCCTGCAGAAAGCTGATGCAAGGACTGTGTGCTACTATTTCACCCTCACAGTGAAAGTGGCACAGCACTCAACTTCAGAGGAGCTAAAGTATGTGCACCTCCAGCTATAAAGTGTTTGTTTAACTGCTATATTGAGCTGCTGGAGTGAAGCAAAGCAGCCTTCAGGCTGCTTAGCACCTGACCAACATTTTTTTCTGATTTTATTATATCTCTTTTACAGTATCATTGCTATTTCACACTTTATTTCTTTCACAATCCTTAGACTGTCTATGCACTCCTGGTGATTTACTGTATGTGATTTCCTCCCATTTATTTATGCACTCAAATACTCCACCGCTTTTTATTTCAAAGGTTTGCAAAGTACTCGAAAGAATCTGCCAGAAATGTGCAGCTCTTGAGCAAAAAGCACATTGCAGTTCATACAAATCAGTCACATAGGCCAGTACAGTCTGCCAAAGAATGAACAGAGCTTTCAAACTTCGTAAGGCAGCATGGTTGCCTTGGTAGTACAAACCTCCAGCAAGCAAAAACCTCTGTGGTAGCACAGACTGTTTTAGAGAAGAACCCAATAAATGCTTTAATTTCTGCATAAAATTTAAAGGAATTCTATGCAGAATTTGTCACCCCAAAAAATTATATATTCCAATTTCATTCATAATATGCAAATATATTCCAGCTTCTTCAATTAACTCAATAAATTCCTTACTTATTTTAGAAGCAAGGTTGATTTTTACACAAGGGTTACACATGGCCAAGAGCACAGGCACACACCTCTACAATGTCCAGGACTACAATGTACAGGACTATTTTCCTGTGCTCAGCTGTGCTAGATGCCTCCTGGGGAAGTTCAAGCTGAATCACAGGTACCAGAATTTCTCAGATCTGGGCCATTCCCTTACAAGGGCTGTGATTAATTCACAGTTGCTGTCCCAAATTAACAGTAAATCCATTTACATTCACCATGAGCCAGTCTGCCTTCCAGTATGAACATGAAGGCAGTGTTGGGCTCACTGATAGTGCCTGAGGACTTGCATAAACCACATCAAGTTATTGCTTACAGCACTGCTACCAGCTTTATAGCAGATAGATCCACCACAGATTCTTAAAACTGTAACACTTTGTTAATGCTAGCACCAGTTCAATAGCTTCCACACCCACATGTTTCACTGTGAAAGGATGTCACACCCTGCACAGGGCTCTCCCAGGTGTGGAAGGAAGCCAGTCTTCAAGGCAAAAGAGATCTGAAAGCCACCATGGACAGAAGGAGCCTGGGCAGTAGATCCTTCTCCCTTCACACCCTCCCCTATTTCCTTGCCATAGGCAATGGCAAGTGGCAGCTGCTAATGCTCTCTAAGGCCATGTGTTACCTGAGCACATTGCAAAGAAAACCACCACATCAAGCAGCTTGCTTTCCCTGCTCCCAAAGTCAGAGCATCCAACAGGGTCCGTTACGGGAGCAACTCAAGTTAATTTGAGGTCAAATTAATTTACTGTCTCAGGAACTCTAACCTTCAGGCATCCTAAGATGAACACTCCAAATTTTAATTTCTAATATGATAAAAACCTGTTGTGTAAAGGCATGTGTCTCTCTTTACTCAGTTGCTTTAAATGGACCAAGCAAAGTATGAGAGGGACAATAGGAGCAAGAAGAATACAAGGAGAAAAAGAGTAGAAGCAGCCAGAAGAAAAGGACCTGGAAGGACACAGAGGATGGAAATAGATGATGTGGTGGCATTATGGGGAGAAAAATAACTTCAGGGGTGGGAAAATAAAAATAAAACAAAACAAAAAAAAACCCCCAAAACCCCAAAGGTGTAATGAAATAAAGGAAAAGGGGAAAGAACAAAAAGAGAAAATCTGCCCACACACAAAATAATTTAGTGACTGCAGACTTAAAAAGCAACAAATTGAGTCACTGAAAGCATTCTCAAGAATTTCCTATGTGCCTGGGAAGTCAATGCAAAGCAAACATTCAGGAGCCACTGCTCCTGCCACGGGGAAGGCTACAATGTTTTTTATTTACTGAAATTAAGTCTTTGATTGTAGAATTTTCTGAAAGACCTGTTGGTTCATATTCCCTCCCAAAACTCTTAGAATTGTCCCAAGTTCACATATTTTCAGAGGAAACAGGTAGAAACACTGCATGTGGGAAAGGGGAGAAAGCAGTGGAAAAGAATGAGAGAAAGCTAAAGAGATTGGTGTGAGAAGAGATTAGGAGAAGACAGTAAAGAGCTGTAACAGCACAGCTTTAAAAAAGCATAGAACATATCATAAAGCAAAATAAACATAAAGACATTAAAAGAACATTAGAAAGACATAAAAACATGAAAGAAAAATATAAACTGAAAAGAGACTACGGAAAATGCAAGTCGAGCTGAAATTCAGAAATCACTCTGACACTGCTAAATGGTTTGAACAGCTTCCCAGTGCTCCCTAGGTATACTTTCTATACGTCTGTGAAATTCCCACAGTGCACGGAACACACAACCACATTCAGGTGGGCACAAAGCCACATACACTGGATTATGGAGGAAATCTATGAAGCTCCTGTAATATTGAACCTTAAGCCGCCACAATATTTCTTTGTGCGCATTTAACTCAGTGCAAAGTAATTCCAGTTCTCAATCACAACAGTTACATCTACTGACATCAATAGCGTTTCTCCTCATTTACAGTGATACTAGAGATTTCTAACTATTCTCCATTGTGCTCTCATTCTACACAGGTACAGCTCAGGCAGCAAACCCAAGGAGAATCAGCTCTCCAGTATAATATATTGGAGAAAATATTTCTACATCTCTATCTCAAGTTAGAAAGCTCTTACAGAGGACCTTGGAATGGACCTACTCATAGAATGATGGAATGGTTTGGGTTGGCAGGGACCTTAAAAATCATCCAGTTCCAACCCCCCGCAATGGGTTGGAACACCCTTCACTTGCCCAAAGCCCCATCCAACCTGGCCTTAAGCACTTCCAGGGAGGAGGAAGCCACAACTTCTCTGGGCAACCTGTTCCAGTGCCTCACCAATCTCACAGTAAAGAATTTTTTCCTAATAGCTAATCTAAATCTTCCCTCTTTCATTTCAAAGCCACTACCCCTTTTCCTATCACTGCATGCCCTCATGAAAGATCCCTCTTCAGCTTTCACCAACTCAGCTACTTGAGCCAAGTCTTCAGTCCCTCTCCAGCTTTCAACTGTTCCAGCCACTCACACAGCCAAAGCCAGGACTTTCCCTACCATTCTGTGGAAGCTCGGGTAGAAGCCTTTATGGATTTAATTGGAAACCATGCAAAGACAATTTGTAAGAGAACAGATGACAGCATGAAACCGGTGATATCATTTGGCACCAAACTGAAGTATCACCTCTCTTCTCCACCAGCAGAAGCCTCCAAGGAACACAGGAGTTAAAAATGCTCAGCTGCCCCAGCTTTTGCAGCTGTTAATCCAGCAGAGGAACAGGAGAAAACATTTTACATAGCCTTCAATATTCCTCTTCAAAAGAGAGTGGTTCACGTTGCCTTACACAAAATGAACAGTAACAACAGAATTTATTGAGGTCCACATTATTTCTCCCTTGCTTCCTCATCCACTACTACCACTTGGTCAAAGGAGATTAAGTAAATGAGAGCAGAAGGTTTAACTTAGTCCCATGGTCCTTCGACATCAGTCTCTAGAGGGGAAGCCTGTAATCAGAGTGCCTTACAAGGCTGCACACACAAGAAAGTAGAGATGGAAGTAGATGGACCATGATACAAATTTCATATCATCAAGACTAGAAGCTGGGTGACTGCCCACTGCCCAGTCACAGGGATGAGCATGCAGGTATGCATGGGGGTATGTGTGCATATGTACCTGCAGCAAAAGATCCACTGAGACAAGAAAGGCAGCAAAGAGGCTGGAAGTTCATGAACTAATACAAGATACCATCATTTTTCTTCACTCTATGTTGTTCTAGTCCACTTGAGAAAGTGATGGTAAATGAAACTGTGACTGAAGCTGGTCAAAGAATAATGACTGATTATACAGTTTTTTCTTCAGAAAACATAAGTTTGCAAAAGAGAATTTATCAGACTAATTATTTTTTGTAATTTAAATTGTCTAATTCCAGTTTAATTTTGATGAGTTTTGTACTGATGTTTGTAAAAATCTCAATATTATCACATCTATATATTTTTCTGAAAAGTCTTTCATATTCCAACTTACTCAACTATTTTAATCTGTACTATACACGGTGATACAGGCAACAGAAAAATAAGGTAGATACCAGGCTGAATGGTAGAGTGAGAACAGATGCTGACTGCTCTGAAAAAGTAAAATCTCAGCAGGACATTTGTGGTCCCCACTCTTCAAGCATTCCTAGGTTAAATCCATGCGATTGCTCAATTTACAATCAGGTTTGGGGTGGGAGGTTTCTGTCTGTTACTATTTCTCTTGGTTTTGCAGGGACTCTAGCCTTACAGGCTGGGCTGGGATTTGAGACCCAAGCTTAGTTCCATCCAAGAGATTTCCCTCCACTGAAATAGATTTTGTTCTTGTAACTGCAGCAACACCTTTCCTGATGGAAAGCAATCTCACTACTCTAGCTACTCTGGCTCTACTTCAGCATCAGAAACAGGAGGTTGTAAAAATACATCTTTTTTTTTTTAAAGCAGAAATTACTCCAAGAGCAGCCCGCCACAAAATACACAAAATAGAAGTATTTGCACACAGTGATGCTAAGAGTACAAGAGAATTTTATTTTTAGCACGGGTTTTTGTTTATTTGTTTGCTTATTTGTGGAGGTACAACTTATAAGCAGCAGCTCTGGCCTCTGACTAAGAATCACTCTTAAATGACCTTCAGGACATAACCACAGAAGTAAACAATGTTTTAGAAAGCACTAACTCTTCAATTCCTCTAAAAACCTGCACTGCAGCATGATCTTAAGACCTACACAATGTAAAGCAAAGGCTAAAGAAAAGCATTTTCTTTGCCATTAACAGTGAAGACCAATGTTTCAGTGCCATTCACTGCCTTTTCTTCAGGATTCCCTCTGCGTATCCAGCTCCTTAAAACTCCTTCTGTGGAGCAGCCAGCTGACAGTTGTCTGCAGCGACCTCCTGTCCTGCTGCCTTATTTTTCTTTGAGTTTAGTGAGGGTTTCTTTTTCTTTTCTTTTTTTTTTAGCATGAGATTTCGATGAAACTGAAAATATCTCATAGCACAAACACCACAGCGTGCTGTGAGTAATTTACAGCTGCCAAAACCATCTAAATCAAATCCCAGGAGGGATTCTTCTTTCTTCAACCCATGCACGTTAGAAAACAAAAATGGCCAGCAGCCATCCTCCTTCTCCTCCTCCTCTTTCTCCAAGCAGATTCCTGCAGCTGTGTCGTTAGAAGCTGTACTTACAGACTCCAGGGCAGAAGCAAGGCACGGTTAAGATATGCAATAGAAGTAGTTTGATTCATAACAACAGCCTTGCCTTTTCTTTCCCCTTTCCTCTTTCTTTCCCCTTTCCTTTTCCTTTCCCCTTTCCTCTCCCTTTCCTTTCCCCCTTTTATTTCCCCCCTCTCCTCTCCCCTTTCCTTTTCCATCCCCCTTTCCTCTTACCAAAGAAGGAAGTGGAAGGAATTCAGAAGGAAGCCCTGTGGTTTGAGTTCCCAACATTGTCCAGTGTGCTGGCCATAAAATTATTTACCATTGCTGTACATCTGACTTCATGGAAAGGCAGTTTGGGCATAAATTAGGGTTTTATGTCTAACCAGTGTTCTGCTTGTATGGTTTTTGTCATTGTGCTCAATTAAAACAGGTTTTTAAGACAAACACTGAGAAATCTAGAAAACATCAGGCAAACAGAATAAGCACACATAGAAATTCAGGTTTTTCCTCAAAAGAAAAACCCCATCAGCAGTTTTGAAACAAGTGTGCTTTGGTTTATTGCATGAGGAAGCTGTTTCTAAGGAGCTTTTTTCCCTTCGTTTTTCAATTTTCAACCTCCAGGGAGAAGCCTCAGGACCATGCATGAAGGCTAACATGCAAGGAGAATGCTGGATAACATCTGACTGAAAAACAGCAGAAGACTCAAAGGATTGGATGAAGTCCTGGACCATACAGAAGAAGGAGAAAGCGATGGTTAGCCAGGCTGGCAAAACACTGTCTGATGCACGTTACCAAGTGGAAACAGCGAACCAAGCAGCAAGAAGAAACAATATTAAAAGAGGTTTCCAGGGAAGGGGGAAATCTAATTGCAAAAAGACTCAATGAACTTTAAACTTCATGTTTCATGACTTAAGGGCAAAATTCCCCATCCTGTATCATCACTGCACTAGCTCAGTGCAAAGGTGCCCAAAGGATCTGTGCTCGACCTGGGGCTGTGTTGGGCCCTGAAGAAGAGCGGGCAAAGGTGGCAAGGAAGATAAACAGAGAGGCTGCAGCCGGCTGCACCTGCTCAGCTGCTGCTTGGCTCAAAAGAGACTGGGGGCATTCTGTGGAGAAGGATCAGAGTAATCCCCAGGTTTTCCTTCCCCCACTCCTCCCACCCCATTTCCCTGTCCACCACTTGGCATGACTGCTGGGTCCAGGTGCTGAAGTCATTTTGGTTTCTGTACAGTAGTTATTCCAAACTGCTTTTGCTTTCTGTTAAAAGCCAATAATAGTTATTCTGTAAATGCTGGCAAAATAAATGCTCTCCTCTGAAAATCTACACAGGCGTGCTCTGAAAAATCTACTGTGCAGCTTGGCTATAAACTGTTGGGTTGGTTGTTGGGTTGGTTTTTTTTCAGCTGCAAAGTGACAGGCAAGCTTTCCTTTGAGTTTGTCCTCTGTTGGAGGACAGAAGGATCTCAGCCTTTTACTTTTTCTTGGAAAACTGAAGCAGTGAAACTGTTCTCCTCCTGCAGGCTAGTATATGATATATTTCATATTCTCCATAAACACTGCAGAAAATATTGGTGCTTCTTCCACTGCACTGCGCAAATCAGTAAGTCCTGTGGACCACTCCACAATGAAATGCAAACTGGATTGTGTTGGTTTTTTTTTTTAAAGAAGCTTCTCATTGTCTTCTGTGTCTCCCAGGCCAAAAGCAATTTTCTCCAGCGTTCTTCATACCACTGCCTGCATGAGTTGTGGTAAAAGTTCTTATATTTGTAAGGTCTTATTCAGACATATTTTCAGCACACCAGAAAATGAAAAACATTTTAACACAGAAGGAAAAAATTAGCAACATTTTAACTAAAACTGACTTCTAATTTAGAGCATCAGCAACCACTGGTATGGTTAGTACAGAATACCTTTCCAGTTCAGGTTTGGTTTCGCATTGTAATTCACTTACATAGTCAGTGTGACCTGAATTATGATTTCCTCATGACTCCCTTATGCAGGAGTATTTTTGCTTTTCAATCTTCTGAACTCTGTGTTTTCCATTGTTTTTATGATGAAGTTATTTTTCATACCACTTTTCTCTCTATGATGACTTTTATTTCATCATGAAAACTTCCATACATGTTAATTACAGTGATTTTCACACCTCTCCTCCTTTATCAGGACAGACACTGCAGTTCCAAAAGAAAAGCTCTCTGCAGAACGTCTCATTTAGCCTCCTCCCTCCAGCCTTGTACAGCTTGAGGATGTTTCCAGCTTGTGTATATTATCCCATCTTTTATTACCAGAAGCTTGCCTGGATGAAATCTGTGTGTGAAAAACTCCTTCTTTAGCTTCAGAAAGGTTCCATAAGAAAGAATTTTTTTTAAAAAGTTACAATAAGCCTTACAGGGAACTCTCCAAGCTAAGGAAAGAATGGATTGTTCACTTTTCCTTAAGTCACTTCTTTATTTTCTTAAATCAATCTCAAGAAAACTGAGGGGAAAATAGTCATGCCATTCACTGTTACATGAATTCTTCTTCAAGGAACTACCTACACAAAGGCATTCAGGGAAACTATAGTAAATCAATGAAGTTTGTAATCTGAAATGGATTTGCTAAACTGCATCAGGTCTCTGAAGCAGAAATCCCTACTGAGAATTAAGATGACTATGATCTGATTTTACTTAGTTCATCTCTAGACTGTAGCTACTCAGCATTTCCACATAAATTAGCCAATACATTAAAAAATAATTCATATCAACTTTCTAGCATATACTTCTTTATCTAAACCCTTAATTAATGTACTTCCAGAGTCACCATTCAAGTTCAAAAGTTTTCAGGAGCTCCTGAGTAACAGCTTGAGTGCCTAGCCACTGTGTCAATAAAGACAAACTGTAACAGATTATATTTGCTCTTTTAACTGTGACAATCTAAGAATCATTAAACCCTGTCATCTGTGGCTGTGACTTCCCAATTATTTCAGCAGATCAGAAAGCCTATTGTCATGTGAGCTAAATGCATAGGATGGAGGCAATAGGAAAACAAGTCCAGTGCAAGTATTAAGTGGCCAAAACAGCTCTTTTCACCTGCACCCCGCTCACTATCCAAGTCATGGGGGTCATTGGAAAGACAGCAGAGAGGAATTTTCATGCAGAATCTTTGATTGTTCTGAAGGTCCAGGCATACACTCTATAGTTGGGCTACCACTTCTGCATTCCCCCCCACACACACCTATAGTCTGCTTGGATACGCACTGTGCCTGCATGTTTTCTGCAGGGAAGGCATCAGACCCCTTCAGCCACACATCACTGTACATCCACATCTAGAGTTTTGCTCCTTTTGTCCCACACTCCTGATATTTGGATATTATTTTTTTCCTTGACTTATCTTTTAATAAGTTTTTCTTTATTTTCACCATCTTTTACCATCATGTTGTGAATGTAATCCTTACATACAAAGTTGTCTATATAGCAACAGTGTGTACAGAAAGGGTTGGGATAATATTTAAGTTCTGGGTGCTTTGGAGCTGGCAGATCCATGTTTGCTTGTGAAAAATTTCAGTCTTTCTCGCTGTCCTCATTCATTGCCCACTGTTACTCACTCTGGCAGACTCAGAAATCCTTACATTTTTCTTGGTAATATAAGGATTTTCAGCCTCTTAACACTCTAAGTACCTCTAAGATGAGAAAAGATCTTGTTTGTGCTGCCTTTCATGATTTATGAGGTAATGTGGGTGTGTGTTGTGAAAACCTTACATTTTGGATCTGGTTTAGGGTATGCTGTTTTCTTAAGTGAAACGAGTGAATTTGAGCAGAATGCATGCCTGTTTCTAAACACAATGTGGGGTTTGGGGATGTGTTTTACGTGGAAGCCATGTTTCATCCTACAGGCCTGCAGGAAAGGAGGGAGATTTCTGTTTTAAGATGTGTAAACTGCTTTCTGGACCCGCACCTCGCCTCTGCAAAGAGCTGGACCATTTTTAGTCCAGTTTTGAAAAGTAAAGGAAAAAAAAATCACCCTTGAGCAAGGAGCAAGCACTATATCTTTCAGAACATCTCCCTAAGATTACGGTAGAGACCATGGTGCTACCTATATATGTGTTTATATATGATATTACACAGTTACATTTTGAACCTTTTCAAACCATTTCACTGCTGGGAAAAGATACAATATTCTGCAGTTTCTGCATGCTTTACATTTTTTTTACTGCAGACATACCTGGAGTCCTCAGTTTGTGATCTCTGCTGCATGTACCAGGCTCCTTGTTCTTAAACCTGTCTCCCTGGCTTTTGCATAACTACAGTCACAAATGTACCTTCTGTGTCCTATCCATCAGATGGAATTTACCTGTTCTTTTTACACTGAGTAGTCGCAAATGTTCAGTCTCTGAAGACTTGAATGTCAGAAATCATTTCAGTTCACCAATTTGGGGGGTGAGGGGGTGGGACTGAGCAGAAGTTGACATGCATCCCCCAGGTAGTTGTCAGATGTAAGTGAATATTACCTCCATTTCCTCCTTTCCCCTGCTGTTTTCTTCTAACACTGACCTGAAGAAATATGGTTCCCTCCTATATGTGTTTATATCTATACACTCTGAGTGGTACTGATTCCCAATTGCCAGTAAGAAGAGCAGGTTTGGGAAGAAATCAAGCCTATGGAAATGACGCTTTGTTCTCTGAACTATGCAAACATCATGATCTCCTCCAGATCTGAAGATGGAGGAAGCACCCTGCCATACAACAGGGATGACTTGGTAACCACCAGCCCTAGGTCACAGGGCCGAAGAATGAAAGTTCTGTATCCACATGAACGGCAGCAGAACCAAGAGCCCCTAGTCCAGAAGCAGCTGCAATTCTAGTATTACAGCAAGCTATTAGCACACACCAAAGCTTCCTGACAGCAAGTGTGAGAGCTTCCACTGAGATCATCATGTTCATAATAATAGTTTTCTTGGTGGAAGGGGGCAGAAGATTAACACTTTACATGGTTAACAGTTTAAGGGTCAAATTACATTCTCAAGCCCGACCTGAAAGTTGGTTAAAAGTGCATGGTCATTTGTATTTAGAAAGAATGCATTTTAATTTTCCAATACAATTTGGATATCCAGAAGAAAAATATTAGGGGTCCATAGGAACCCATAGCATGAGGGAAGCAATGGGCAAGAGAGACAGTTTTGGCTAGAGCTTTAAATTACCCGTGACTCATTCGGATAAATTAGCCAAAACCAGCAAGGAAGTCTGTTTTAGTAAGTGTTAAATGTATCAGAGAATTTACAGGCATAGCATCCTTCACCAGAAAACCACAATAAATATTAGCTTGTAGCCTATAAAACAAAGAATGCTAAATTAATATTATCAAATCAATACGACACACCAGTAAAAATGCAAAGTAACAAATACTCATGCCTGGGACTCAGAAGTAAGCCAACACCATATAAGAATAATGAAGAACATTTATATTTATTAGCAACAGAGGAGGATGCTAGACAAATTCAGATCAGTCCCTTAGGAGTAAGTATATTCAACTTGGCAGGCCAAAACCTCTTATGCACAACAATTCTAAGACACTTGGCTGAAGAGATCTCTGGCCTGCTGTGATGGTCTTGAACACATCTTGGAAATGCAGGGGAATGCTGAAAGACTGGAAGAGTGTCAGTATGAAGTGAGCGAGATGAGCAGAGGAGCTTTGCTGACGAGCCTGGTATTCCTTCTGGGCAAGAAAGACATGAAAGCCAAGAATGGGTCCATTCATAAAATAACCAAACCATAAAGATATAAATAATTCTATGGAACATGAATCTTGTTAAACAGGGCACGTTAAAGCAGGCAACTCCAAAGATGTATACTTAGGAACAAAGAATTGGAGCCAAACCTACAAAGTGAGGGCTGTGTTTTGAACAGTGGTGTGTCTAAAAAAGGAGTGGGGGTGGGCCACAGTGACAAGCAACACATGAATACCCAGTGAGATGCTCTGGGAAAAACAAGTAACTGTGTTTAAACTGGGAAGTATAAGTGGGTCTTGAGGTAGTTTTAATCTAGATTTTTAAAGCTTTTTAAAGTAATGGTACTACTGGAACACTGTACTCAGTCCAGTGCATGCCTTTTCTAAAGTTTGTTTAAAACACTCAATGGGGTAGAAAAAAGAAACAGCAAAATTACTTCTGGTCTCAAGAAAAATGTGTTAAAGAGAAAGATATAAAGAGCTCTGCTTGCTCCATATACCAAAGGAAGATAGGGTGAGTTTATTATAATGTAGGACTATGCTTACGATATAAAGCATAAAGTATAAGAGAATTCTTTAATTTCCTAGAGGAAGCAATGACAAGAACCAATGCTGGAAGATTAAACCCTTTTTCTGAGGAAAAGGGAACACATGTTCTTAGCACTGCAATGATATTTCCTGCAGCAGGCAGTATTGAATCCTCCAGCTTCTGAGCCTTTACAATAAAGCTCGTGTGCTTTTCTAAAAGATACTCTTTAGCCAAATAGAAAGGTGACCAAGTAAGATGCTACTACCTGTGACAGATGGAAGTGTAATGGTCTCTTTGATCCTCAAAGATAAAATATCTAAACTCATTACTGATATCATGATTAGAAGGCAGGTGGGTCTCCATGAATTTTCATCAAAGTAACCAAAAACGTTGTTAGGGCCTTTGGTGGTCCAGCCCCAAGCAGCAGCTGAGCACCACATGCCACTTGCTCGCCCCCAATGGAGAAGAGACAGAGCCTTCATGGGTTAGGATAAAGACAGTTTACTGACAAAAGCATAACAGTAACAACCAATTACACTCACACCCAGTGATAACACAGAGTACCTTACCGACCAGACGATCACAGAGTGCTGCACACACAAGGACCAACCCAACACACTGGCCACACTCAGACTGCCCTGGAGGCACTCAGGAGCACTCTTCCCCAACCAGCCCCTTTTATGGGGGAGTGATGTCAGGTGGTATGGGAACATCCCAGGCTAACTCAGCTCCCCTGGGCTGGCTGCTCAGGAAGGTTAACTCTGGCCTGGCCAGAACCAGGACAGGGCCAAAAACTATTTCTGTCTCTATACAAAGATAACATAAAGCTGCAAGCATCTCAGATATTTTCCTTCTGCTCATTGAATTTAGAAGCTTTTTGTATAAAAGCATTGAAAAACAAAGAAGCTGTTGGCTTTGGATAATGATGATGATTTCAGGGGGCTTCATGGACCATTTCCCGTGTGAGGCTTTGACCATCTTAATACTAAAAGAAAAAAAACTAAACAGAAGTTCAAAGTGTTTCCCAATAATATATAACAGGAAATGTAGAAAAGGTGAATATTGCTTTGCATTGTAAATGAAACATACAAGCCGCTAATGGTATTTATTGGTAGAAAACAGTGAAGTACTATAGCTAATCAGCATAATACCAAGGAAATCCTATAAAGGCCACTAGAAGCCATCAGTAGGCCATTCAGTCTATGCTGTTCGTGGTCTGCAGAATATCCCTACTGCTAGTGGAGAATGATTGACCTGCAGTGTTAAAGTACCTAACGTACTTATGTTTACTCATCTTGAAAGTAGAAAGCCACTATTGTGAAAGAATGTTATTAAAGCTAGAAAGCCAAAAGTTCTCTTTGAGTTTCACTACGGAAAGGATGCAGACATCACAGGAGTGATCAGTTATCTACCCTCTTCAACTCCTCTGAGCTTCGAAACCAGCAGGAGTTTGAATCAGAAATAAAGATGGAAAAACATAACCGGAGAGGTAAAGCAAGTTCCTTTTCCTCCAATGCAGACCGACCAAATTTTGCAATAACCTTCACCTTCCCCCACCCACGGCATGGATCCAAAGGATCTCTGTTGACAAAAGAGGTATTATTGGGACTGCACATCTGCACCAGCTTTCATGCTAAGGACAGCCCTCAAATACATCATTATGACAGTAAAATTGCAGCAAAGCCTGCAATAGTAATTTAATGTTTGCATTAGGTCCTAAATTAGGTTGATTTGCTTATTTCCCTTTGCATCCGGAAGCGTTTCCTGTTGTTCTAGCTTATCCTACACACTCCTCTGTAGGGTCACATGGAAAGAACAGGGAGAGGTATTTTTCTGCCTGCACATTTTGTCAGACTTTACATCTTGCAATGTTTATGGCTTTGATGTGACTTTTTAAGGAAAAGCTTACACTTGGCTTTGCGTGGGTAAATTTGCCACATACTCCCACTTCATGATTTCATCCAAACCATACTCCAGAAGCTCTGGTTTTAATAACCTAATGCATTTCTTTAGTTCAGAATCACAGAAAAATCAATACACAGGAAAGCAACACCCTCAAACTATATAGAGTTCCCCTGTTAAATTAACATCTTCAAGCTCTCTTGATCAGGTCTGATTTCCTTTTTAAACTCCTTTAAAATCTCTTATGAGCCCTGGAGATCACTGTAGAGCATATCCTGCTTTCAAACATGCATTCACAACTGCTCACAGTTTCAAGAGACTTAATAACAAGCAGCACTTTCCCCGTCTGGGCAGCAGAAATCTCTGTAGTGAGGCAGGGTGCCTTCCTTGCCTTGATTTTCAAAGAGAGCAAAAGCTTTGGGGACACCCAAAGTCTGCAATGCTGCCAAGTTACCCCGGATACTGAGGCCCTCTCCATCTGTACAAAATAAAACTCCTAGCAGACACCATCCTCTTGGTAGCAGGCATGCAATGCACAGTCACCATCTCCAATGGGGCACACTGCTGCTCCACTTCAGACAGCTTCTTAAACCCTGTTCTTAGCTTGATTTGAATGATCTGCCACAGATCGGCAGGTGAACAGACACTTTTTGTGTAGACTGTCAGGCAGGCTAGCAATCAAACCCCTCTGGCCAAGTCATTAAACTAATGATGCCATTCCTTCCCTACTTTCTCAGCATCTCTCTCCATTTGCAAGTTCCTTCCACTTTATTGGTTGGTACCTCCTGTTAATGAGTAGTTTCTGGTCACTGGGATTTGCAGTTGTGCTCCAAAGAACACAGGACACAGCAGTGTTTGGAGACTCAGACAAGTACCAATAAAAGATTTAAGAGAAGAGAAATTCAGAGTGGCTAAAGTTAGCTGAATGAATGTTAGTGCAGCAATATAGAGTATAAAATGCAGGAAAAGCAAGGAAGTAAACTGAGTGCAGGAAGCCGCCTGGAAAGTTATCTGAAGATTTGTCATCTCCTCTGTCAATAAAAGGGGATACTTGCTATTGCAACAGGCAGCACTGAATCGTTTATAAAAGTATCAGCTGAAAGGAGTAGAATAACAGCCTTAAAGTGTTAGAAAAGCGACAGCTGGAAAGCCAGTAGAACAGATGAACCAATTCAAATGATGCCTTTAAATGTTAAACGGTTGACCAGCTTAGGTCAACAAGTTTTACAAGCAATAAAATATATATATTATAATAACATGACTGTACAATGACAAGAAGCTCCTTTGCAGACCAACAATGAAAGCTGCTTGATATGCAATATGAGAACAGACACCATACTGCTCTTGAGGCCATCAAAAGAAAAAGAGATGGCAGTTTTATTAGTCAAATACCTTCTTTTCATCCTAAAAGCCTGGTGTTTGAAGATGGCAGATATATTCTGATCAAAGAGCCCTAAAAGGATAACTTAAAAGTGTGTATACTTCATACTGTTCCATCCAGGGACAAGCCTCTTTCATTTCACTTTCCTTCTTTTTTTAAGAATTTTTAATAAAATTCAGGACAGGAGAGAGAATTATAGTCAGTGCATTAACCCAGACCTGGATAGACCAAGGTGATCAGGATTTGCAGGTAACATAAAGAAGGTAACATAAAGCTAGCCACCTTGTCAGATGCTGGTAATGTCCAAAAGGTGGTAAGCTCTTAAGTCAGTGGCTGCTTTTACTGTTGTCAACCATGCGATGCGTATTCAGACACCGATGTCTTCCCTGTCACTAGTATCTTGCTAAATCCTGTTACTTGGATATAATCAGTCAGTACCCTCATGCCCCCACACCTAATTTTAAAAGACTGAAATTTAAAACAAATTATATTGATGGCAGCTGGATGGAACTCTGCTTATAGCTTATGGCAAAATAAATATCTAAGGCTTTTTCAGAGTTATCTAAAAGAAAACAGTAAGCTCATTGAGGTAAGAAAACTCTGTGAGATGCTTTTAAGGCAAGGATAAATGGTAAAGTTACCAGGAAAGCTTTCCATCTTAAAAAAAAATCAAGAACCAGTGAAGGGAAAGGCCTGATGCATCTGCTTCTGTCCAAGATAAGCAGAAAGGTGCTAAAAGATTTTTAAAAAAATACTTAAGTCCACAGGGATTGGAGGGACTGGATTTCCTGCAAATATGTTAAACAGAACCAGTCAAAAAATGCATAAACCAAAACATTATATACAGGAAAGATGGGGGACAGGCTTTTTAAAAAACAGATAATATGGCAGTTTCTTTAAAAGGGACAGCAAGGGACATCTGGTAATGTGTTGAGAAGAAATGCTGGGTGATTTGAGACCAAAAGGGTTTATTGATTGCAGGTCAATTCTCCAAAAGCCAACAGCTTTTAGACTGCTTTAAGGATTTCTTTCCCACAGAGCCACAAGGAAAATACAGAATTCTTGGATAACCCACTTAAAAGGAGAAACTGACTACTACCAATGAAAGCCTGAATGCAAATAAGGCAGCAGGAACAGATGAGTTTATGACCAAATATGGTGTCATCATACCTATTTATCAAGATCATGCAAAGAAGTAGTATTTTATCTTCCAGAAGAAACAATTAAACTAAAATTTTAAAACCCAGATAGTTGCAAAGCTTGAAAATTAGACAGGTTGGATTTGCCTCGATGTAGAAATATATTTGATTAACAGGAACCTTTAATCAGGCACTGAAAGTATGATTTTGAAGATATGTTGAGGTCTATCACTTATGCTTTATAAGTGCTACAGCTCATTAGTGGGCTGAATGTCTTCAGTGGAAAGATGGTTGACAAGGCCCTGATGACAGCTAATGGCTGTCAATTTTGGCCAACAGGAATTAAGCAGAATTCTCAACATAAAGCAACTGTTGAACAGATCTGAGACAGGACCTGCAATAACCTCTGTGAAACCTTCAGCACAAGGTGCCTCACAAGCCATGGTGTTCCAAACATGCAGATACAGCTCGGCTTCTATACATAAAATTGTTTGATAAAAGGAAATTGTTGGGTTTCTGCATTTCCCTGAAAAAAGCTTGGATACAAAACTAATGCAGATTAAAGATTCTGTGAGATACCTGGATATGTCATGTCTTTAAATATGTTCACAGTGTATTGATCTGGTCCAAAATGGAAAAAAATAAATTAAGAGACAAGATGGGCTAATAAAAATAATAATAATTAAAAATATATGTACTCCCTCACATTCTTTTCCTATTTCACCACTTGTATGTGTACCAGACAGCACTTTAAAGACTTGAAAAGCTGTTGTCATGAATTTCATCTGGCAATAGACAGAGCCAAAACCAAACAGCTCTGTACTGTTGAGGTCTCCCACAAAGGGAAACCTTACAGGGCCAAGAGACTGGCTCATTATTATAGAGCTCAGCTGAAATAAGGACCTTGGCTGAAGGATGTTTTATACTTGTGGGCAAAGCTATATTTGTAGACTGATACAGGATGAGAACGGTGTGAAGAAATTTCTGAGATGAGTGGTATATAAGAAAGAGATTAAGGAAAAAAAACCCATAACACGTCTTTGTATGGCCTTCCTTGATATACAAAGATAAATAGGAAAAAAATCTTTTTCTTTAATCTTTCCCTGTTTACCCTCTTCATTAAAAATGAATTCTCTCAATGTAGTGTATAATTCTGTTTGCATTATGACAGCTTTCAAGTGTTTAGATTAGCTCTTTCTGAAGAGGATATCAAAATTTTACTAAAAGATTTGTGATTACAAAGTAAGAAATCCTCTCTTCTGTCAGCAATAGCAAGCAGCAAGAATCATACAAGAGCTCTCATCTGACATTTTTGCCCTTTTGAGCAATTGATGTAGATGAACTCAAGTAAAAATGGAATACTTTCTAAAATACATGCAATTTTAATGGAGAAATAGATACAGCAATAGGAGAGGGAAAACACATAAGCTACTCATCTTCCATGTGCAGTTTCCTCAAAAACAACTTTAATAAACAATATTTCTATCTCTGTATCTCTCTCAGTAGCAATTCAATGTATGTTCTGTGGCAGTGACTTTTCCCACTGAAGAACCTTGCATCTGAGATGCAAGCTCCTTTTTGTCATCCTGGGTTGCTCCAGGGACCCAAATGTTCTGAGTGGACCTAACCAGAGCCCTAGCCATTGCAGCAGACAAAAATATCCTCTCAGACCCGCTGGGTTGCCTACTGCTTGCTTCTTGCATAGAGTTCACTTGGTACAGAAGGAAGAGAGGATGTCCCTCTTGCTGTGGGACCTTAAGTGTGAAATAATCAAAAGTGGAAGACACCAAGTCTCCTCCTTGAACTGCCGCCCTCCTTTCCTCCTTAAAGATGCAGCCTTTAAAACCTTAAAAAACTGCTAATTTTGGGATGCCTTGGTAACAGAGGGAGAACTCTATCAAGTTGCATCTCTAGAAATTAATCAGAAGAGGAAAAAGTTTGTAAATCCACATTTTGATCTTCACTTTCACAAAAGGTAAAAATTCACCAGGTAATAAGCCCCAGTCACTACCCATTATATTTTAATATAAATACATTTTTTTATTATTCACGTGCTACTTTACATTTGTTAACAGGCATAATTCTTCTGTTATGTGCACTGCAGCATGTTAATGTGTGAATACTGAATATCTTATTTTGCAATTTTTGCATGTTCTAGCTGTGTTTTGGTCTGGATTTTTTAGTTGTCTAAACAGAAAACTGTCTTTGGTTTTGGTTTTGGTTTTTTTTTTTCTTTAATAGAAGGTAAATAGCTTTGAAAGTGCCTGGCCTGATGGTTATGTGGCAGACAACATCTGGAGAGAATTATCAGCAATGTTGCTGTAGGCAAGATGGTCTAAGAGTATGAGCGTGGTGAATTTTGTAGGGAAAAGCAAAGAAAGAGTATTCTGAAACAAAAGGGAAAAGCGGGATGGTTGGGGACGAGATAGTAAGAAATAAGCTGGACAGAAAGTAGCTTAAAGCAGCTAGGAATAAGCAAAGAGTAGAGTTGATGTACCCAAATAATCTATCTGTTCAAATGATGGGTACTTCTTCCTAGCCATGCAAGTACATCCTTGACAGAAAAGGTGTGTCTGGCCAGAAACCTTCTTCTGTGTATCTCATCCCATTTTGCTTCCCTGCAAAACCCCAGAGCGAGTAGAAGAGATCCTACAGTGCACTAAGGAAGTAAAAGGCGCTAGATGTGCAAGATCATATTCAAGCCTCGAACCCATGTCTCATGTTCCTGAGGATTACTGACAGGCGGGTCATAGGCACACAGAAGAGGTGCAGCCCAGCCTGACCTCATCTGTATGGCTTGCACTGTGTATTTCTCACTTTTATTGAATAAAAATAAAAGGAATTTGTCTCAGATTACACAGATAATGCCTATCTCACTGCTGTTCTGCCCAATTGGCTACTGTATTCATCGTTGTCTCTTTCTGGGTCACCCTCGTATAGTATCAACAAGGAAAAATTCACTCAGGTCACTGGAACTGATTTATAGCCACAAGAATGTGGATTTTGTCTTTGTTTTCCTTTATGCTATTTCCCTTTTTCTCTCTGGTAGTTTTTTTAAGATTTTTCCCTCTATATCATTCTTGGGTTTCATGTGCCTGATACTGCAAAGGCAGATACAGCTAACTTCAAAGACCAGTCCAACTGCTGTCATGGCTTGCATGGTATGGGTCTGGCCTGCTGAGCTCATGAAAGCAAAGTTTCATCTGTTTTGTGGATCGGGCTCTTGACCTGCCATAAAAATGAATGCTATCTTCTACAGTTATTGAATGGTAGACTGTTTCTTGTTACTACTGTGGTATACGTGTCTCTTCCATATGCCTGTCATTAAAAATAATAAATTGGGTTCCTTTATCTTATGGAAATCTCTTCTTTCCTTCCCCGCCCCATCCCCGTCCCCCCCATCCCCCCAGTTTTGGTCTCCTGTTTATTTCCACATGGTCCTTGCTGACAGACTTCAGATGAAAATGAAATGCAGTGGTCTTTTTCCTTCTGACAGTAGAGATGCTAGCAGTTCACACCTTCATCTGGTGTTCCCCTTAACTAACAGCACTCTTTGAACACGTAAGGGAAGCAAGGTAAAAGGTCCTGCACAATATAAGAGGAAGTTGCATACAAAGATGCTATTCAAGCTACTCTTCAACACTGTTAAAAAGTTAATTGATTGTTTATTTTGCTGCCATTTTGTGTTGCTCCATGTTAATTAACTCTCCACATACTCTTCCTATGCCATGAAACTGCAAGAGTGTATTTGCATTGTCTAATAGCTGAGCAGGATCTTGAGTCTTTTAGAGATGGAACACTTTGCCAATAACAACGTTGCTGTTCTGAAATGAACAGTTACCTGTTATCACTAATATTTTCCACATAGTCATTTAATTGACATACAGGTGACACTTAATAACAGTCCTCCAGGTTTTATTCATTATGCTTCCTCCAGCAAGTGTTAGACTTCAGTGATTGCATCACAAGACACTGCCTAGTTATTCACCAAATAGTTGCACCAAGTTCATCAAACTTCCTTCTACTTCTGTATGTAAATTAATTACAGTAAGATTATTTTTTGACATATGAGAATCCATGGATTCTGCTGCACCAGAGAAGATGTCCTTTGCCCTATCCCACACCAAGCACCTAAAACATCCTATTGATTCTACATCATTATCATCCATTGCACATGGTCACTCATGCACTTTTCAGTGCATCCAAAGGCACCTTCTGTCTTGAGGATTTCTCCTTTTTGCCCTTTCGTTACAGCTAGCTTAGTTCCTCAGTCCTAAATTACTCTTCTGTGAAAAAGGCGATTTTTCAAGCCTTTGGTTTCTTCCTGTTCAAAAAAGCACACCATCCTACATTTCAGATGGTCTCCTTAAAGTCTTAGACTACTTTTTTAATCAAAGCAGCATCCAAATATGAAAAGCAAAACCTCTTAACTTACAGTACTAATCACTGTGATTGTATTTTTCTTTCCTTCATACTGGCCACCACAATCTTATTTTCACAGCAGGAATCACTCTGTGTCTGAAGCTCTGCTAGTCAAGCACATGAAAATGTGTTAGGAAGTTGTGCTGCTCAATATGAATTCATTAGACATGTGAGTGTGCCAAAAAATTATCCAGGAACTTTTCTCACCTTTTTTTCTACCATCGGCCACTCAGACCCTTTGAAAAAGGAACGACTCATGGACCAAACCAGATGATGTTGCCACAGTGGTTTTCCCTTACAATTAAAAAAAAAAAAACTTAAAAAAAAAACCCAAAGCAAACATTTAATGTTTATTTATTACTTTCATTTTCACATCTTGTTTTCCAAACACAACTATACTTGTGTTTTCAGGATGTTTCACACATGACCCATCAGTTCCAAATCACTGCTATCAAACATAGCGACTGCTCCCATTTACTGTCATCCTGCTACCATTAATTCATAGATGCAGAAGATAGCTCAGTCACAATTACATGGAGAGTCACTTGAACAATGTATGAATTAACAGTATCAGTGATTTTAACTCTGTTTATATTGGATTCATCTGAGCATCTCTTTACATCCCCTCCACGGCATTTCCATGCATTGTTCCCCTCTCTCCCCAGTGTTCAGCTAGAAGGACAATGGGAGAAAGTAGTTCCACATTTCCATCTATCTATACACAAACGGAGTCAGCCCATGCATTCTTTTTTCTTATTCTTTTTTTTTTAAAAAAAGAAAAGCTCCCAGGGCAGGAAAGGAATGCTGGATCAGGCCTGTCCATAGTCATGTGTTCCCTAGCATCCCACAGAGGGATGTTGTTGCTATTATTTTAACAGCAGATCTCTGCTGTTGTTGCTATTTTAATGGCAGATTTTAAAGCTTCCGCTGACATTGGTACAGACCCTGAAGCTCAGCTAGAGAAACAGAGGTGGCGAGCAGATGGTGATACAAAGGAGGAATGTTGTATCTATAAATATTCTGGTGAAATTCATATCCAGTGTTCCACACGAGAGCCAACAAACTATACTAAACCCTTAGTATGGGGTTTAAATTAGTCTTATGTGGCAAACAGATTCTTAATCTGGGTTTCTCTGCCAGGGAGATTTTTAATCGTAAGATGGAACTATTTATTATCAAACCACCAAAAAATTATGGAATGTTAATTACATATTAATTATAAATAGAAAAATGTTGACATTTACCAAATAAGGGGAGATGCTTCCTTCTGAGTTGCCAGGGCATCTAAAACAGCCTAAGGGAAGGGGCAGTGGTGAAGGCCCAGCAATCTCTAGGAAAATGCTCCTGAATGGTTTGTCAGAGTCAGCGTTAAGGTAGCGTTAGGTGAATATGTAACAAATCAAATCCCCTTCCAGAAGAACCAAGGGAGTGAAATGACATTCATAAAATCCTAAAATGTTTTAATAACACAGTTTAATACACTGAACTTCTCAAAACAGGAGTTAAGACTGAAGCTTTGTATTCAAATGGTAATCTTTATTTCACCACACTTGAGTGTGCGTTAGATATCAGATAATGGTCTCACACACATGGAGGCTTATTTACCATCGACTGTATGCCCAAACAGCAGCAAAAACAAAGTGAATAGGAACAAAACTAGTATGTCTGAAGTCTGGTTTAGTAGCAGGTAAGTGGCAGGACTTGGTGCTGAGCTCAGGTCCCCACTGTCCACACCATCAAGCAGCAAAATATCCTTTAAACCAAGATACAAAGCCAGCATGCAAACCACCTTATGGACATCGGCATGAACCTGCAGAGCCTCTAAACCAATTGTTTTCAGTTAAGGCATTCTGTTCATATCACCAGGTGCTACTTTGTTTGCTAATTGTGATATACTGCAATGTGTTAGCTATCTCTCTCCTTACCGAATATGGTGGGAAATGAGAGGAAAGGTGTTTTAAAGACCTGTGGCAGTAGCAAAAGGACACAGAGAATCAAAGCCTTCTGGCAACATGTTTGTAAGCATTATGCAGTTGGTTTTGTTTCCTAAAGTGGCACTCTGATCTGGAAGTTGAAAAATGAAGCTACACATATAAAAACTGTGTGAAAGGATGGAACATAATTTTTCCATAAGCACAAAAAAACCCCGTTTATTCTAAAGCATCTCCTTTGAACACTGAGCTATAAAATGTAAGGGGATGGTTTGTCTGTCTCTGTATCAAACATTCTGTATATATTTCACTGGAAATTAGCCTCACAGGAGGTTTTCCCCGTACGTCCCCTTAATATTCTTGACTCGCTGATCCCAACTGATTCACTGACAAGATTCAACCAACTTTGACAAAGGGATAGAGGCCTCAAAGAAATTAAATTTCAACAGATTACGTGAAAATCAATAATTAAACAAATTGACACCCTCAACTAAGGGAGCTCTTTTTTAGGCTACTTGCTCTATGCGTTCATCCAGGCAGAACATCCCAAGACAGGAGCCAGATGGAGAAAACAGTGCTCTATGCCTGGCTTTTGTTGAGGAGTTGAAACTGAAGTTGAGACACTATGGTGTGTTTGGGGAAAACTATGGGTAACTGAAAATGTTGGTAAACAACAGGATACAACCACTGGGGAAGGGACAGGAGGAACTAACATTTCTGTGATGGGGACATCTGGCCATCATGCAAGTCAATTGTCCAGCTGCTTGCAAGAAGCTTGCTTCTTTCACTGAAATACTCTTGAAAAGTCATCAAGAGTTCAGGGCCTAGTAGAAGAGCAAAACTGGGTCTTTGGAGTCTAAAATGCTCATAAAATCTTCCTGAAGTGCTGCTGGGCAGCTGTTAACAACTCGTCTGTGCTCTGCAAATGTCTCTTGGTAAAATAGCTGCACTGGTGTGCAAGAGAACAAGAAATAGATTCCCTCTCTTCTCCATCACTTTCTTGCAGCTGAAGTCTAGATATTTAGTAATAGTGAAACACTTTTCCCTAATTTTATCTCTGGTTAATACTGCAAAAGAAAGAGAATTTCTCACCTAACAGCTCAACCTATTATCATTCCCAATCCTCATGTGGGGTCTGATAGACGTTTGAGCAAGGACTATACCTAGCTCTGTAAGATGACATCAGGTTTGCAGTCTTTATCTCAACCAGCTCTAGGACAAGTTAAATGTAGCATACTACAGCTAGAGTACGTTTTTAAGTTATGGTCACGCATGCCAGTATCATACTTTAAATCTTCATAGCATCTTTAAAAGCATGTAAATGATTTAAGCACACTTGGTTTGGGTTTTTTTTTCAATTTGAAATGCAGTTTAATCTCTTAGGTTCAAGTAAACGTTCAAATTGCATCTGATGTATTTTCCAGCTCCCAGTGACCTTAGTGAGACTATTTTTCTGAATAAGGACATATAAGGGGGCACAGTTTCATTTTGTTTAACATTCTGTCTTGCGTTTCCACCATAAAAAGTGACCTAATAAATACTGCGATTTCTGAATGGACTTATCTCGAGTTCCATCATCAGATCTGCTAAGTATGCAAAACAAGATCGCGCACCAGGGAAATAAAATGGAAGTCCCACTGGGGTTCAATGGCAAGCAACAAAAGGGCTTGACAGTTTCACATAAAAAAGGAAAATATAGAATGAAAATAAAGAACCTGATTCTTCACCTCACAACTGCACCAATTTCAATACATACTATTTTAATAACTATTTCTGCTTAAAACGATATATTTATAACATGAAAAATTACATTCTTCTCTGAAAGGTCTCAGCCTTACTAGGGTTACACATCGCATCTAGCATTTCTATAATTGAAGTATTAAATAAATACCTTTTACTCCACATTCCGTATTGTTTGCTTTGTGCCACGGACAGAACTGCACAGTTTCCACTTCCCATACAATTAGGCACTGATCCTACAAACACATAAAAGCGAGCTCACCTTTCCTGCTGGGAGGGATTTCGATGGGAGTCTCGCCGCAATAAAGGACATGAATACCTTTTGGCAGGATCGGGGCCTCAGATAGCAAAGAGGAAACTAGCTAACAGAAACCACCTTTGCAAACACAAAGACGAAAGATCCCGGGAACAAAAATTAAAGTTTTATACACTCCTAAATGCCAGCCAGAGTATTTAAAAGGGAGCAGAAACTGGAGAAGTCCAGAACTGTTCCCTTTTCTTAAAGAAATCCAAGTTGAGAGAGTCCCTTTAAGGATTTATGGCATGGCACAGCCCAGGGTTTGCTTAGTTTGGCTTTTACTGAACTATTATTTGCTTCTGCTAAGAGATTCAGCAACTGAAAGTGCAGCTTTTTCTTCCTCACAGCTGTTTGCTCCCGTGCTTCCAAGTATTTTCCCTCCAGCTTTTGCCCTCGCCTTGCTCACAGGGTGTAAATGATGCAGGAATTTCGGCTGTTCTGCTTCAGTTTAGCCGAGTGATAATCTTAGGCAAACGCTCGCAATCTGTCTTTCATTAAAAGAGTTTTTTGCACTTCTGTTTAACACGGGAATTTTTTGAATTGCCCTTCTAAAAGAGGATTTCACCTCCACTTTCGCCTGGGGGAAAACTGGCTGCCACAAATATATCTGCTGGATAGATGGGAATGTTCTTCTTGTTGAGTAGTGGTTCTCACCAAAGGCAGCAGACAGTTCTACCTTCAGCTCCTGAACATTAGGTACTTGCTGTAAACTTAATTGGGTAACTTTATGCATAAAGCAAGGCACTTTTTTTTCCCCTACACTATACAAAAAATGGTGTTTAGCCATCAAATATATCACTAGTATGTAGCACTTGTTGCCACAACGAACTATAAGAGTGAAACAGGAACAGAAAATATTTTAATTTCTAATATACTTCATATACATTAAATGTTTCAGTTCAGGGTATTAGAGGTGCCTAGAAAAAGATTAGACTGTAGTCTTAGTACTATATATATATGTATCTAAAATATACGTAGTATTATATATACATGTGCATTTTTTAATCTGTATAGAAAGGCTTGTACATGCACACACTATGGAAAAAGCATGCATCAAGCAAGATGGGATTTGAATCTAAATTCTTCACTGTTCAGTATCAGACAGTCACATTTTCTGAACTGGTAAGAGCAGCAGGAATTTCTTCCTTGCAAAAAATCCACAATCCTTAAAAAAAAAGAAATCAGGGGGTGGGAGAGTGGGGTGTGTAAGAAAGAAAAAGAAAAAAAAAAAAAGAGGGAGTACTACATTCACTAAAAATGGGAAAAAATAGATTATTTTACATAAGTCTGTTAAGTTTTTGTTTAAATACCATGACAGGATGGGCTAGAGTTCTCAGCTGCCTGCTGAATCTGGTTCCAAATAGGTATCTACAGAGTCTTCTGAAGACAAAGAAACAAATATTTTAAAATAACTTTTGAAAGTCATGTCATCATAAAAATAACCTTTATATATGTGCAAGGGTAGCCAAAATTTAATTGAAGAGCATTAAACCGTTAGATCTCCAAGTTTATAAATCCCTTGTGTGAGGGACATAATTACTGGCTGATTCCTCTGCTTTCCCTACTAAATCAGGATACATTTCAAGCCAGCAGTTTGAATTGTGAATCCTGATATTTTTAATTTCTCTGCAAACTCTACAAGCTAAGTCTTCATCTTCAGGTTGCTCTCTGCACCCACAAGCGAGAAATTACTGCTTTCTATGCCCTTGCTTAATTTTTAGATATACAAGAACAAAGGGGGTTTCTCCCCATGTCTTAGGCAGATGAATAGGGAACATATCCCAGGAATTTCTGTTATTTTTTAAAAAAAATATTCCTTTATAACATAGAAATTTCAACTGTAATTCTTTGTGCTGTGAAACTGCACAAGACTTCTGCTCTGCTTCACAAAATCCTTACATTATTCCTTTATTCTTCATTTAGGGTTTTTGCTGTATTGAGATTTGAGTTCCTACCTAATTATTAAGCATCCCTTTGAATTTGTTATTAAATTATGTCAAACTCAGACCACAAGTAAAACAATGGCAAATCCTGGTTGGAAGTTCATGTTTTCCTAATGACAGAGATACCAGGGAAGAGTTAAGAGCATGTGCTGCGCTTCAAGAAGCAAAATCTGGCATACAAAATGATGACCACATCTTGGTACACACACGGGGAATAAAGTTAGCCAGTCACAGTGTAAATAGTTGGTGTGGATGTTGTCTTATTAAAGGAAGGTGACTAAGGAGCAATGCCTTCAAAATAGTATTTGTTGGATAACTATAATATCCCAAAGCCCTTGGTGAGGATTGACGCCCCACCACGCTGTTAAAGGTAAGCAAAGGAGATCATCAGGATGCCAGAAAGGGTCAACAATCTCTGTGCAACAGCCCAAATGCTGACAATGAATCACCTCTTGCTTCAGAAACAAAGCTAGATAAGCATCCTGATTTAAAGCAGAGAAGACATGACTCAGATGAGTCAAAAACACTACAACCATGAATCTGGAGTAAAGAAAAAAGGCAGTGAAAACAGAGGAAAAAAGAGACTGAAAAGGACACACTTATTTTTCAGGAAATAAATACAAAATAACTAGTATACACTTCATTAGATGACAAGAAGAAGAAGAAGCAGAAGCAATTTTTTTTCCTCCCATTTATCTGCACAGCAAACATCATGGTGTAAATGGTACAGTGAATAACAACTATCTGAAATGTAATTATATATTAATTCAGGACTATCAAGCAGTTTCATGAATACGCATCAGTTGTCCAAATATTCATGAATAAAATTATTAAGGATCAGTTCACAAATAAATATTCTAATACAACGATAAGTAATTGTAATAAGAAGCCAATATTTTTATTCATAATTCTTCACTTAAATTACATAGCCCTACACAGAGTGACATTTCCAAAAAATGTTGCTGCCATGCAGAAAAGCTGCTTTCCCTTTCCCCCAACTTCCACCCCCAAGAAAAACACATAAAATAAACAAAATAACAAATAGAAATTATGAGTAGAGGGGGAAGACTGAATTATCTGTAGTAGTTGATTATCATAAGTCAAGTTTAATTGTTTTCTTAGCAATAAGAAATGTGTTATGTGTAATTTAATTTGCAATTAGAAATTGCCTCTAGGTATACCTGTAGAATAAATAAGTACACTCATTGCAATAATAACTAACGTTCTCTCAGGCATATAAAAGAACTTCTGTATACTGACAATTTAAATTTCAGTAATATAAAGCACTGAAATGTCTGATTTTTATATACAACGGGAAACAGTAAGGTACGGCCAATGAAACTGAGTAATAAACTTAAAACAACTCTGTGTGTAATACATATTGATTATAAAAGGGCTGAAGGCCTGAATAAAAGTAGCAAGAGTAACAAATCGGTTTTAAAATATTATTCCAGAAAATCCTGTGGAGTCCACTGCAAGAGAAGATATTTCTAGAAGAGTCTTTTAAATTTTTTTAAAATTTTCTTTACAATTTCTTTAAAATTTTTCCTGATATTCATTATTTTTTTACACAAAGCCATGGAAGAAGAAAGACCACAGGAAGAAACCTTTTTCTTTTTCCTGAAAGCTTCTGTTTATTTGAGAGTTTTCACCCTTTTTTATCCCCAGGCCTTTTAGATATTTAAAATACACCAAATTATTCCATTTGGTTGGTGTAATGTACTGAGTTGCCTTCATAAACTATTTTGAACAGCATATTTCATTCATAGGAACAATGCCATTCATTATTTGGGGGAAAAACAAAACAAAACGGAACAAAAAGCACAGGAGGGTACCCAGATGCAGAGAGAAACTCTGAAAATAGTTTCTAATTCCTCCTCATGCCACCAGCAGACGATGGGTAGGAAATGAAGTCCTGAACTGCTCCCCTTCCTTACTTGTTCATCTCTTCCCTTCCCCAGGATGATCCCCCTTTCTGCCTGTTTTCTACTCCTTTGCCCCTGTCAACTCATCTCTCCCTGATTTCACCATCGTTCCATCCCCAGGAGGATCACGTACACGTGAAACTCAACATTAAAAGGAAGGCAATGTGACGGTGACCGGTTCTGTTCACCGATGTGTTATGTCCCTCATCCCCTCCAAGTGAGCCCCTCAGATCAGTACGAGGCACCCAGTCCTCATCCAGGCTGAGCTACAGTAGTACTTTTACTCTTTATTTGTCATTCCTCTAGCATTTCTCAGCCCAAGGACTACCAAAGCCCAGGGACAACCCAATCCAGTGTGTGTCTGAGAGCACAGCCAGGAGGAGAGTATCTGACATGGCAAAAAAGACAGAAGCAACAAATGCTGTGGACATTTTCCACCCCGTTTTGGGGCTGAACTGCTTTCTCTTAAAGGCTGTAACTGTACTGGATTACTTGTTTGCATGCCCCACATATACTCCATCAAGCCTCTCTCCATTTTTTTCTAAGTCAATTATTCGGGAGTTACCCTGGATAAATGATGCTCACCGCCTTAGCGTAACAGGAGCAATCAGTCCTGAAACACCCCTAACAAACAGCCACTCCACAATCGAGTCTTTCATCCCAAGAAGCAGAACGAGGTTGGGTTTGTTTAGGTTTTTTTCCTGAATCTGCATTATGGCTCTGTTTTCACAAAGCTATTAATTATTGTCTGTTTCTATACCGGCGTACTGCTAGGCGCTTCCACAGCTGCCCTCCCTTTCCCCAGCCCAGGCACAATTTCCTGAGTTATGGAAAACAGAATTACTGTGTACAGAATAATCCAAGCAGCCTGTAATGGGGCTCTCTGCCGCTCCAACAGCATTGCAGGGTCCTGCACAGCAGAACTGTGATGTTACAGTCCTATGTGGGCAACACCCCTGAGCACTGGAGTGAGTATAATGCGACTGGCTTGCTGCTAGGCAGATGGAGACTTTGCTAGGGCTGTTTGATGGTAAATGAAGACTTTTATTTATTTGCTCCAAGGAGCCTGGCTCAGGAAACCCTCAAATCCTACAATAATAAATCTTCCATTTGTCTTTTAAATTCTGGAGCAAAATAGGCACCATTAAGCACCCACAGCCATGCGCTGTGCTCTGTGTTTTCCCAGCTTCATACAACCTTCTGGCACAAGAAGATTAAGCTTTCTGAAGTAAAAAACAGCTTCTCAGTCTAAAAATAACAGCATCGTTGTCTTTTATGGAGCACTGTTTTATTGCATTACACAATAAAAAGGCAGGGGCACTTAGAAATTGCAGAGGGGCATAATCCAGAAACCTGTGTCTGATCCACACTGGTAATTTTCACACTATCAGGCATTTGCAGGAAAACTGAAGAGTAGAGGAAAATATGACCTTTCCATAGCATAAAAGTGATCACCCAGGCATTAACCTCACTGTCATGATTACTTTGTTCATACAGGCTGACACGGTATTCTAGGAGACAAAAAAAAATCCCCATACATCAGTCAAAATTATTCCAATCCTGGCAATTGTGCTGGGGGACGTGGACACACACACACACACGCACACAGAGGCATGCTACTGTCTGGCTATCACTGTTTAGAGCATCTCAGAGCAGAAATTAAGCAAGAGGTCAAGATCTCCATGGCAATTACGCATTCTTAGCACCACTGAAAACAAGGTCACAAAAGCTGTGCCCTTGAAAATTAGCCCCATAAAGTCCTTTCAAACGCAGGTGCTCAGCACCTGGCAGAATCAGGCCCTCCTTCAGCAGAGCCCCAGCTCCACCTTGCCTGTGCTGTATTTTGCAGTGTCACAGGACACTTCCAGCATCTTTGTTTTCTAATTTTGCAGACACCTGGCAAATAAAAGAGGAAACTCGGGGGCAATACACAGCTTTGCAAGAGGGTTTGTCAACTAAAAATTTAGGATTGCCAATCCCCATTATTGCCTGGTATTTTGTTACAGGTTGAGACAGTAGCAGAGTCCAGTCCAGCCTCGAGGCTGAAATCTGCTTTCAAGAAAAGGCAGCGGGAGTGTTTCCATTAAGGGGATAAGAGGGAATGCTCAGCAGCTTGTCTACTGTTTATTCACATGGATAAGAAAGACTGGCTTTTGCTTTTTCCCTATGCAAAGTGTGTTTACAAGCACAAAGCTGGAAAAGGAATGACAGGGCAGCGCTGGGATCGCTTCTTCATCAAATTAAGGGATGCATGTAGAAGTGATGATAATACCTATGAACATAACTGACCTTTTGATAGGATCCTCTGAGCGGGATTGAGGACAATCCAGTGTAGCAAGCAGGTGGGGGGAAAAAAGAGTCTATCAGTGAATGTCTCCATTTATTCCCTTCTTCCTCAGCAAATGTCAACTGATAGAACGATCAGCAGGCATTTCAGGGGCAGAGCAAGAACCTGTTTCTGAAGACCCATTGTATGCACCATACATTTCTAAACATCACGACGTGTTCTCTCCTTAGAATTATTTGCTGTCCAAAAGCATCCACACAGTCAGTCAGCACTTTCGGTATCTCTTTTAAGGCTGCTGCTATTAACTGGTGCAGCTTCTTAAAAAGCCTACAATGCACAGTTCTTCTCTTTCATTAAATGCAAAGACACTCTGGTGTCCTCAGTTTCGCCCTTCATTGTGGAGTAGATCTCTGACTGGGGAGTTTTCTATTTCCTGAAGATCCTTAAAGTAGAGGATTGGTTTTCTGAATTCATTGGTCACGGGAAAAATGTTAACACTGCCCAAGAGTGCATTGAGTCAAAGAACTGTAAATCATTCATAATTATTCTGTGTGCCCCAGCCCACTGATTTTCAGACAATTTTTGCTATGGCTGCATTCATACAAATGTGCAGATTTTTAATATGGTCTGTGGCAGTTCTTAACCAGTTGGTTAAGTGCTTTTTAGAAACTCTAAATCGTTTCTTTTAAAGGTGGTTGGCAGTCATTTCTTCCCAAGCTCCTTTCCAAGAGCTACAAATGTGGACATTGCTGAAAATGTCCATTGAGCAATACTAGAAGATTTCCTTCCCAAAGAGCCAAGGCCTTAAGGAGAATGAGCAGGTTCAGATACAGTCCAGTGGAACTATACTACGGCAGGGATTGAAATCTACCATGCAAAAGTTTAGCTCAACTTACAATATATAGAGAGTGAATTGACCAAGAAAATTCAGATTCGGGGAAATCAACATTTATTTATGAAATGCTACAGAATTTGGCAAATAACTTTGTTACATGTACAAAGACTGGGAAGCAGTTTTGAGTGTACAAATGCTTTATTTAGTTACTATCTAATTTGAAATGCTTTCTTTTTTTAAATCGCAAATAAATTTTATCATTTGTTTTAAAATTATTTTCAAATGAATTTAAACAGAGAGGTTTTGGGATCCATTTTTTAAATGGTTGTGCAATGTTAAAATCTGAGGTGTTTTGATGATACAAAAATAAATATTTAAAGGATGGCCAAAATCTAAATTTTACTATCTTTCAATAAAGTTTAAAAAAAAAAAAAGGATCTTTTATTCAGCCAAACCTGAAAGCTTGAAAGCTTCCTTGCCATCTTTTTTCTTTTTCTGCTCAATCCCCAGGTAAAAAAACCCTCCTCAGAATTCCTCCGTTGCTGTGAATCGGTAAGTGCTGGCCTAAGGCATTTGCTAGGTGCAGTCTTCCCTCTAGCAGCTGCAAGTATATGGTGAACTTTGGACTAGCCACTGTCACAGGGGTTTGACTTGGACAATCCTTTCACCATCTTCACAATATTGTCAGATCAATGGCTCAACTGAGCAAATGGCATATGGAAATATTCTTGTAAATATTATTGTAACGAATGCTTTTGTCAGTTCTTGGATTGATTTACTGATCCATTGTTTTCTGATCTTGCAGAATACACAACTAAAAGATGTCCCTGGCGTGAATATTGTTGCTAGAACTTGAATTAGCATTTCATTTCCTCTCAGAGCTTTGACATTTTCTTAATCTGCTTTCAAAGATATTTCGATTTAATTTTGCCGTTGCACCGTGTTATCTTCTCCCTAGCCCTTCCCATCAAAGGGTGCCACAGCTTTCTCCACAAGAAGTGTGCTGCCACCGTATTTTGAGACAGCAGGTGCCCCTCAGCCAGGAAGGCTGGAACCACAACCTATGGAAATAAACAAGAGCCACACCGGGACTTTTTCGTCTGAAAATAGGAACGTCTCGACGTCGCCGCACAGTACTTTCTACCTGTGGAAACTCTCATCTGAATAATAAGCTGGAAAAGCCAAATCTTTCAAGGCCCTGCTACGCAGAGCTGCTCTGGGCGGGGTTGGGTACCAGGGCACTGGGAAGTCCCCAGTCCCCCCTGCGTTTCCCTTTGCACCCACGTGCCCACTGCTGCTCTCCTAACCGAGCCACACAGCTCCCAGGCTGGCAGATACTCACTGTACCCACCCCGACCTTCAGGATTTAAACAACACGTCCCCTTCCTGTTGCTGTGAAGTAACTGTACTGCTCAGGTAGACGTCAGAGAGCCAAGGGCTGAAATCCTGTAATTCCATCAGCAAGCCCCAGCGAGCTCGGCCTCTCCAGGAAAGTCTATTGATCTCCGAAACATTGTCAGGTTTAGAAAACTTAAGCTTCTTTCATTAAACTTGATTTTAAATCACTGGTGTAAGCTATGGATCTCAATATGGACGCTTGGGGTGATTTAAATCACACTTGAATAGATTTTACTTGCAACAGGAACTGATGTAAATGCCATATGAGCCGGTCTCAATATATCCAGGAATTTTCCAAGTGCTCTCAGACTGATTTTAGTGCATTTTTTAAACTAATGCAAGCTTATTAATCTAGATCAGAAGGCAGGAAAAAAGAAAAATTAAACAAAAAAAAAAAGGCATGCTTTGACCTTTGAAGGCATAAGTCTGCCAGCAGAGATTCATATGGGAATCCAACTGATTAAAATAGGAACAGTGATCTGAGTGAACAGAGGTGACTTAAGTGGCACCAACTGTGTTGTAAAGCCATGCAAATGCTCCTTCCTGAATGCAGCACTCTTGGAAGACATCTTGCAACTTTTCCATCTGAAAAAAGCATCAGTTTTCCTTAAAGACAGATACAGATAAAGCAGGACACTTCTGCCTGAGGAGAGGCTAGCTGGGCTGATATTTGATATAAGTGCTCAGTCCCAAGTGGGAGGAGGGAGAAGTGATTGATGGTTTGTAAGGAATTACTTGACTTTTGCTTGTAACAGAAGCTTTTTGGATTCCCCCAAAGTTCTTGTCAAAGACAAGAAACCTCTTTTGAAACAGCAGCTTTCCCCTTCCCAGCAGATGGGATCAACCTGCATAAAATACGCTGCAGATTTAAAATACATATAAAAGAGAAGGCGACATTGTTTGACACGCCGACTTTTTTCTAGCACTCCTCTGTTCTGTAAGCCTAAGACTCGTCTCTACTCTGGTATCACCTGCGTCCTCCAAGCCGCGCAGCAATCCACCCCTCCGCAGGAAGAGCTCCACAAGCCCCGCAGCAGGAGCTCACCGATTCGTCGCGACGCGCGTTACCGCAGAGACAAATCCTTCTCGCTCCCTGCCTCCTCTGCCTCCAAGGGTCAGAGTTGCATGAACCTGATCAAGTCAACCCCTTTCCCAAGCGCCCACAGGGCTCCCCTGGCTCTCATCTGGACAGCTCCGCCTGCCCTCTGCAGCTGTCTCCTCTGGGAAGGGTGAGAGCACTACTCCTGCGGACAGAGTACGGGGAGGGGGAGCAGATGCATTACGAGGGTCAGATTTTCTTTCCATCGTACGCACAAGGGAGCAATGGATCTGAGCTCGGCATCCCCTCTTTAGGAAGCAAGCTGATGCTCCAACAGGTGGGATGAATTCATATAACCCGGCCACGCACCCATTTGTTAGGAAAAAAAAATCACATCCAGCAAACCCCAGCTCCAAGCTCTTCTGCGAAAGGCAACGCTGACACTCGTCTTACACCTTGCTGCTACAGAGCACTGCTCCTCGGTGAGCCTCAAGTACCGTGCGAAGGACGGGGTACACCAACTCACCCTAGCTCAGGAAAGAGACAAGAAAAAGTCCTCGGCCAGCTCTTGAAATCCTAGTCCCGTCCGCGGAGCACTCAAACAAAAGCTGAAGTGAGAAAACTACATCTGGAGTCAAATTAAGTCACTCCCTACTCACGGGTTTAACTGCCACTGCCTAAAAAACAGGACTTCATCAATATGAGCATGCAGAAGCGGGGTGTGTGTGTGGGGGTGTGTGTGTGTGTGTATATTTATTTTTTTTAAAGCATATCACATACTATCAATGAAATTTCTCCTGCTCTTAAATTAAATCTGTTTGCCTGCGAGCGAGTTGCATGGCTCCCGCACCCCCGCGGGTGGAGGGGGTTTGCCCGGGGGCAAGGACGGGCAGGTACGAGCGGGACGAGGATGGATATTCGTGCAACCTTCTAGAGCCGGCAGGAGAAAGAACCATGGTAAAATCGATGGAGGTTTTACTCTTGCCAGCCACGGAAGGCTTTGTCAAGCTATCGGATCTTAATCTTATGGATAAGCAGCTGTAATAAACACGTTGTAGGTCTCAAAATGTGCCGTGCGGTTCTCTCTCATTGCAAAGCTTCGCAGTAGTTCGGTAACGTAGCTTTAGAAAAATAGATGGAATGAAAAACAATTTGAAATGCAATGTATTCGCAGATTGACCGAATAAAAACTCTCAAAGATGTTTGGGGGTTTGTTGGGGTTTTTTTTCTGGGGTAGGGGGAGGGGATGGTTTTCTTTTAGCTGATGTGTGCGTTTTTAATGTATGTAATCAAAGATACCAATGGGATTTGTGAGATGAAGACGGCACTGGAGAAATTCGTTTGCAAACTCGCTGGCGTGTCGCTGTGCGAAGCGCAGGACCTTCCCATCTCCGAGAAATTATAGATTTTTAAGCCGCCGCATTTTGTCCGGCCCTCGAAGCACCAGTGAGGGGTCTCTCCGTGAGGCGACCCCGACCGCCTAAGGGAGCAGCCGTGTTTTTCAAGGGGGAAACCCTCGGAGACACGTGCACTCCCCCCACCCCTCCCCGAAAAGACAAAAAAAAAAAAAAAAAGAAAAAGAAAAAAAGAAAAACAACCCCCCCAAAACCCCCAAACAAACCCGTCTTAAACTTTGGAACCGCTCGCCTCTGCCTCGGTCCGTCCCTGCGCCCCTGGGGTGGCAGAGGGAAAGGCCGACGAAAGCCACCGCTGTAAACGATGGTAAATAATATATACATCAAGGGAGGCAACGCCTGGGCCCCCGTGACCTTTCCGCTGCTCAGGTTTAATCTATAAATACCCAGAAGACATCCGAGTCCATTGTTTTGCTGCCCTCTGAAACCGAACCTGCCAAGGGGACGGAGGGACGCCCGCCGCCGCCTGCGCCCCGCCACCCTCCTCCTCTCCGCAGCGGCGGCGGGAGCCGAAGGCCGGCGGTGGATGCCGGGCGGCCCGGCCCGGCAGCGGGGCAACAGCGGGGGTCGCTCCGCCGAACCTCGGGGCGAGCCGAGCCCGGCCGCAGCCCCACGCGCGGCGCGGCGAGCCCCGAGTGGACGGGGGGAGGGGGAGAGAAGAAGGGGTGAGAGCTTTGTAATCCCGAATTCCTTCTCACAACTTCGTGATTAAAAACCCGCACGTGATTAAAATCCGGCTTTATCCCCCTTTTAAATGAGTCTCGTAAAACAGCACATTAACTCTGGCGACAAGATTCATGGCTGAGACATAAATAACTCGGATGCTCGGGAGCTGGTGGGGTTTTAGGGAGGGGGGTGAGGGGTGGGTTTTTTACAAACCTGGGAGATTTATCCGTTGGCTTTTCTCACCTTCCCCAAGCCACCCCCCGACCCAGCACCTCCCACCCTGCCACCTCGCCTCTCGTTCCCGGGGAGACGCGGCCGCGGAGAGGGTCTCTCGGGCACTCGAGACGACTCGGGATCGCCGATATCGTCGCAGAAGGGTTTGGGCACGACAGGAAAATCGCACATAAGGGGTCAGGGTTTTCGCCAAAACGAGGAAACGAGAAGAGCTGCCTCCCACACACCTCTCATCCCCCCTCTCCCCCCCCCCACACACACACACACACACACTCCCCATACACACACACACACGCCCCCCAAGGCTGGATGTTCAGCGCAGAGCCACACCGAGGACGGCCAAGTCCCCACGCCGATAGCGGAGCGGAGCCGCCCCGCCACAAGCTCCCCGCTCCCCCGGGGGGTGCCGAGCGCCGTTCGGGATGGGGACGGGGAGGAAAATCCCCGCCAGACGTGGCCAGCGGGTGGGAGAGGGATCCCGATGTCCGCCGGCACGGCAAAGAGCTGGGAAAGCTGAGCGGAGCCTTACTCTTCCGTGGCGCGGGCTGGTTCCCGGAGGCGAACCAGCCTTTCAGACCCTCCTGAGCCGAAGGGGGTCTCTGTGTGTGTCTGTGTGTGTGTGTAGGGGGGGATGTTATGCGAAAAGATCGATAAATCGGGCTAGACCGATCTGCGTTATCACACGCGAAATCAACACATCGTTTCCCAGCGCATACTCCAGCGTTTGGGGCCTCTGTTGTAAGCACACCCGCACCCGTAGCACCTCCAGCAGAAGGAGCAGCCCTGTGTTATTCGCTGCGCTACTCGGAGGCAGCGACTTTGAGTTTTGAACCTTTGGGACGCTATAAAAACTCCCCTTTTCTATTTTTTTTTCCCTTATATCGCCGGAGATTGGGCAAGTTTAAAATACTTTAGGTGTAAAGTTTTTTCTTAATTGGGTCTTGTAAAGATGGAATTTGGTGGCCATTATAGAGCCGCTAATCAATTTTCACCCAGCAGCAAAGGTACACCGCGGAGGATTTAGGTTTAATGAAGTGACTGTGCAAATTACAGTCGCGGACTTTATTTAAAGTCTATCAGCCTCCTAAAAATGATTTCTCAAACTGTTCTTGATTTCCTTTGCTTTATGAAAAACATCACGTTTGCTTTCTAAGGTTTCAGGCATTAGCAGCCATCCTCTCGCGCTTTCCAGTTTGGCGCAAGGGGAACTTTCCAGCTTTTTTTTATTTCGAAATCATGGAGAAATGGGCAAATTAAACTTCTAGACAGTCCAAAAAATTATCTTATTGCGGCTAAAAATTAATGAAAAACAGTTCTAAAAAATAAGGCTGATGCACATATACGCTCTGTTATTGGAAAGTGGCTTTTTGTCGTTTCGTTCACGGATTTATTATTTTGAATGGGGAAACTCAAAAACCGTGAGCAAATTTTTTTCCTGCTTTTTTTCTTTTTTTCTTTTTTTTTTTTTTTTTGTGATTGGTATTTTGATCGCTTCTATCCTCTCTCTTTTAAGCCCTTCGCCCCGCTGAGATAGAGGTGTCAGCAGCATATTTTACCTACTTCTTTTTAGGATTCGCACCGGGAAGGGCTATTGCTGCTACAAGCAAATTGAAACGCGGTTCCTTGGGAGCGGAGCAGACCGGAGTTCCCCCTCTTTCCCTCCTTTTAAAAACACTCAACAGATTTATTTGCAGCAGATATTTTGGATCTCTAATCCTTCCTCTTTGTTTGTTTGCTTGATTTTATGCTGGGTTTTGAGCAGCTGATGGTTATTGATACCGCGGGGAACATCACCCAAATAAAAGAAAAACAAATTTAAAAGGTGTTTTCTTCTCCAAGTGCAGCGAACTGGAGGAAATTTCTGCGCATAGAAATCGCTTGACCTCTTCCCCCCACCCGAATATTAAAAGGAAAAGTAAAGAGAGATTACCTAAAATTCGCTTTCTCCGCGCACTACAATTGTGAGAGCGGGGCCGCCCGCTCCGTCCCATTTTAAGGCGCGGGGGGGTGGCAAGAAGGGCGCGGAGGCAGAGGGGGCGCGGGGGGCAGAGCCTCGCACCCCTCGGGGGTCCCAGCGAGTCCACGGCGGCTTTCGCGGGACCGTCGTTTTAGGCCGGAGAGAAACGACCCGGGGGGACAAGAGCAGACCGAGGGTTTCGCTTGAGCCAAGCGGTCACTCCAAGCTAAAGGCTCCCTTTTAAATAAAAATAAGTCATCAAATAAAAGCTTAACATAAAGGTCAAATAAAAAAGTCTCGTGCTCGCCCTCTCGGTCGCTCGCTCTCCCCAAATACCGTGCAGCCGACCGAGGGGCGCTGCCCCAAACTCCCCAGTTCACAGGAGGTGCCAATCTCAGCTGGGGGAGCCCCCCTCACCCGCTGCCCCTGGTGCTGGCCGAGGCCCTTTTCCCCTCTGGGAGCAGCGTCCCTGCGAAAGGGGGTGGGGGGCGCCTCCCTCACCCGCTCCCCCCGCTCCGCCGCCGGGGTTCGCGCACTCTGTCCAGGGAGAGGGGCGAAGCTGCGGTGCTGAGCCCCGGCGGGCCCGACAGCGGCGGAAGGATCAGACCCGTCGCCGCAGGAATGAGCCGAGCCCGTGGAGATCTCGGGTGGGAGCTTGCCTCGGGGGCGTGGGTGCGTGTGCAGCCGGCCCCCGCTGTTCCGCGGAGCCGGCTGCCCTCGCCGCGGCGCAAGGCTGATCTGGGGCGCCCGCCTCCTCCTCCACCGAAACCTCCGGTTAAGGTGGCACCGTCTCCCCGGGGCAGACTCGGGGTGGCGGACCGTGTCTCGGAAAGGTGCACGGAATAAGAGAGGGGTGATCCCTCCTCGCCGGGATGCCCCACTCCTTTTCCCCCGACCCCCACGGCGCCCCCCACTACGGTCGGGAAGCTTCGGGGCAAGGTGAAACGCGTGTCCCGAGACGTCCGAGAAGGACTATCGCGACCGGGAGTCACGTAGAGGGAGGAGAGAGGGAGAAGAAGGAAGCGGGACACACACTCGCCGTTCCCTCCCGGGAAATTATAGAGTTGGGGAAGAGGGGTGGGGGAGGAAGAGCCGCAGTAGGTAGGTCCCCATAAATCGAAAAAAAAAAGGAATCTCTGCAAAATCCGTTCCGTCGTCCCCCGGTCCCCGTCCTCCCCCTCCTCCTCGGTAGTTTCCTCTATCCCCATCCCGGGTGCTTTCCGGGACGCGCCGGGCTCAGCGGCGGCGAGCAGCAGGGAGGGAGCGGGGTTGAGGGATTCCCGAAAAGAAAGGAGTTTCACTAACCGGGATTGAGGTCCAGGCACTGAGTCGGGTCTTCATTGTCCCCTAGCTGGCCGTTGGGGCTGAGGCTTTCCATGGACAAATCCAGCCCCTTGTCCTCCCAGTCTCGCAGTTTCCTCTTTTTATTTGTCCCAATCAAGGCTTCTACCGAGAAAGCGTGCGCTCGGGAGCTGAGGGCCACCGCCGATCTTCGCCTCTCACTCATCTTATCCCCCAGCCCAGACCCTTGGGCAGATGAGCGGCCAGCGGCTGGGAGCGCAGAGCTCGGGGACCAGAGGCAGAGCCTCTAGACTCTTTCTCCCCCCACCCCTCCCCAACTGCACCCCCAGAAGAACCAGCCCTCAGTCTCCTGAAGGCACTACATGAGGCTGCAGATACTCCGTAGGCAGAGCCGGGAGGGTGTGCTCAGCCCAGGTCCCCAGCACTTGCTCAGAGGGGCTGCAGGCTGGATTTCATCTTTTTTTTTTTTTTTTTTTTTTCCTTCTCCCCTTTCCTTCTGTCTCTCTCTGATTGATCCAAACTTCTGGGATTTTTTTTTTTCCTCCAAGAGTTTAGCAGCCTGCGTGCGCCTGTCAACCCAATAAAAAAAAAAAAAACCCAAAAGAAACCCAACAACACTCTAACTGTCCCCGGCCAATAGGAGGGAGCGGTCGGGAGAGACCCAAAAGCTGCGATCCAATGGGCAGGGGCGGGAGACTGGGGCTTCAGGGCGAGGAATTTTGGCCATCTGAGTCCTGGAGCACCGGCCGGGAGAATTAACTGTTTGAAGAACGGGGAGCCTTTAGGAAACCCGTAGCTCTAAATGCAGAGAGGTAACAACCCCCGCACTTCCCCCCGAAGCACCCACCTTCCCCGGGGGCCGCCGCTGCCTGATCCCCCACGCAGAGGACCCGAGAGGGGCTTTTTACCACCACCCGCGGGTGCCGGGTGCGGGGGTGTTTTGAAAAACGTCATTCGTGCCATGCGTTACTTGCGGATTCGGGGCTTGGCCCGGCAACGGCGGCGTCTCGCGGATGGGACGGGGGGGGGGGCTGACGGGTGGGCGAAGTTTCACTTCAGAACGTTGCGCGCCCGCGGAGCGGCGCGGGGTGACGGGGCGGCCTGCGCTGGGCTGGCGCCGGCAGCGGCACGGCAGGACCCGGGCGCCCCGGGCGAGGGAACCACCTTCTTTTGGGGAAGGGGGATTATTATTATTATTATTGCTATTATTTTTTCCGGGTTCTTTTTTGGCACCTTCGCTCCGGCGCGGGCAGAGCGGCTAGGCACAGACCCCGCCGGCTGCCCGGGTGACATTCAGCGCTGTATTTCTGCTCGCCCGCCCGCTCTGCCCTGGAGCCCCTTCCAGGCTGGGGCGGGTCCGCAGCTGTTCCCACACTCCTCGGTCGCGCGTGGTGCGGGCTCCCCACCCCCGTTGAAAGGGAACAAGGACTGCATTTGAGAAGGTGGAGGAAGCACCGGGTGTTTTCACTAGCTGATGGGAACACGGAAAAATAGGGGAAGTCAAGAGAAACACCGTCTAGGGAAAATACAGAGGGGAAAGCCCCCGGGGGTGGATGTGCGTGATGTGTACGAGGGGGTGGTAATTCGAAAAAAAACCCCAATGAATACTTACAAAGTAAGGGAGGGAAATAATATGGATCGAGCCACGATGGGAAAGCTGGCGAGGATACACAGCAAATTTCAGGAAGGGACTGTATTTTGGCTCCGATGCTCCCCAAAGGCACAGAGCTGCTCTGAGCAGCTCCCGGGAAAAAGCGAGATGTTTCTTATGCGCGGTTTTAAGATGGGGCTGCGCACAAGTGAAGGGGACAGGAGCGGGGAGTGGGCTAACTTCCTTTATCTAGCAAAATGATCCCACGGTGCCCATGTCTCCACGGTAAGGCGGAGTCCTTAAGCCCCCTCTCCCCGGCCTAAAGCGCTGGCTCTCGCCGGCATGATAACAGCCCGCCGGGGTTCACACGCACGGAAAGGGATCTCAGATTGAAAGCGAGAAATAAGCCGTTTCATCGCGAAATCACCCTCCTATCCAGACCGAGGAGAAAGTTTTGTGCGTCCCCATCACCCGCACCCTCACACCCACCCATCCCACCCCACCCTACCCCACCCAGCCGCCGGTATCTTTCCCTCCCCTCTTGTACATCGCTTTTGCCAGGTCACTGTCCGAGGGCTCAGGTCCGGGCACAGCGGCACTGCCACACGGGGTGTCCCTTCCCAGAGCTGCCGCGCTTCTCAGGGGCTTGGAGGGAACCGGCAACGAGACTGAGCGGGGAGCAGGGACCCGGAGGGAAACATGCGCGTCCAACGGTTCCCCAGGGTGTGTGTCCTTCCCGTGGAGAAGGGGTGTCTCCCAAACAAACAAACGAATAAATAAATAAATACGTTTCCCTGTTTCCGAAAACCTCGGAAACACTCATCTGGGAGACAGACACCGAGGAAGACTTTTAAAGACGCTGGAGGGAGATTTTAGAAAGAGAGCCCAAGAAAACAGAGGAATATTTATAGCGCTTTAGCGAGAGGAAATGGTGTTGGAAAGGCAGGGCGATTTAAACGAAATTTGGGGGCTGATGTAAGAGCTCAAAAAAATACGTTTTCCACAAGGTTAAGTGTGGTTTTACGGGTCGACAGTTTAAAGCATCCCCGACCACTTTTTGGGTCTCATACCTAGGGGCTCTTCAGGCTGCCGCTCGAGGTCTCTAAGCCGCGTCGGACCACCCGGCGCCCGGCCCTGGCAGCGGGACACAGCCTCCGCCGCAGCAAGCAGAAAGACGGCGGAGTTTCCATGCCAATAGCGCTCGTAATTGACTGACCCCAGGGGACGATACCCTTTTGCCAGGGACTGGAGAGCAGCTCCCCGCGGTCCCAGGAGCGGTGTCCGGGTGTGCAGGGACAGACAGCCGCCGTCGGCCGCTCCTCTCCTCCCTGTCGCTGTGCCAATGCCCGGGAGATTTAGCCCAGCTCACAGCTCGCCCTACATCAGCCCGTCTGCGCCGGGCGGTGCAAAAAGCGATAAACACGAAGGCGTTGCAGCTTCTTAGTGCGAGCGGAGGGAAAGGGCAGCCCCTGCAGCGACCCTGCGGCTCCGCGCACACGACGATGTGTCGGGGGAAAAGGGGAGGGATGGGAATGGGGATTGAGGGGGGAGGGGGGCAGTTAGCCAGCGCTGCCCCCTCGCAGGGATCTCTGCTCCCTGCGCTCAGGGGGCTCGCCCACAGAGAAACCCGCGCTCCTAAAAGCGGGGATGGGATTTCGATTCAGCCGTTGCACCAAAAATGTCCCTTAGCAAAAGGCATCCGGTCTGCTCTGCCGGCACTCGGTTCCCGGGGCTCTTCTCAGCCCGAGCCGTGTTAGGGACCGGGGTCCCAGTTCCCTGCGGCAAGCGGCGTAAACCTGGAATTGGCCTGGGCTTAATCTGGATTCATTTGCTGAGGTCCGACTCTGACCCCCGGCAGCCAGAGATGAATGTGTCCCTTTGCCTGGCCTTTATTCCAGACCCTTACTCGCAGGGGTAGCTCCCATTAAATCCAGGAAACTGCTCCCTTGAATAAAGTGGCAGGAACAAGGGTCGCAGGGCCAGGCCCCTAGGTTTAGAAAGAAATCATTCACGCCTGCTTTCCAGTTGTCGCGGAGCGAGCCTGAAAATATTTGTTTATATGTGGAAATATTTGGGGAAAAGAGAAATAAGGGGAGCCGGCTGTGGGGCGAGAGTGCTGTCCAGATGTGTTGCTCGCAAGGGCTGAGCCCAGCCTGTTCCAAATCCTGTTCTACGGCAAAGACACCCTTACCGACGGTCCTTTACCCAGACCTCGCCCGGAGATCTTTTTTTTTTGGAAGTTAGCAATTGAAAACAATGTTAAAATGAGTCAGCGGGTGCGGGCTGAAGGCTGTCTGCTAACGTGAGCGAGTGATTTACTGGAGTTTAATGCAACGTCGATTGTCTTTTCAAACGGGCCGGGGGATTTCGATCCGGGCGCGCTCGTGAGAAGCGAGTTTGACGCGAACTCAGGTCGCTGCTTGGAAACTCGAGCGAGGTGATGTTCCCGGGCTACGCGGGGTCAGTTATTGGGACTGCGGAAAAAATACGCCTGCAATTTATTTTTATGGTCGGCACAAACGGTATTGTTGCGTGTTATTAACTAATTCATAATTATATCCCTATTATACCATCGATTCGTTCCCCCCCCCCCCTTCCACCCGGTTTTCACGGGCTTTGAGAATTGAACCACCGCAAAATATTTACAGTCTCAAGTGTTTTTAAATGGGCTTTGTTTGTGTTTTACAGAATAAAAATCTCTATTAGTGTTTAAACAAACACCATGCCAGTCTCTTAAGCCTTCCAGATGTTTGCAATAAAATGTCAGGTTTTGCCTTTGGGACTCGAAATAAAATTTAACTACCTTCACCCTGTAATTATTCTTTTAGCTCTCCCTTCATAAATTTATCTGCTTTCTATCAGGAGAGAAAAAAAAATCCGATTATACACTTGGACTATAAAAAACAGCCACTACTTTCCCTCCATTTTACCAGGACTTCTCCCCCACTTGTTTCGGCACTGCAGACCAACGCGCGTACATAATTTCTGGCTCTCCTGTTTTCGGGATCGCAGGAGACCAGGCAAAGCAGAAACACATCGGCAAGTTTCCTGGGCTTAAGGCAACAAAATACCTCGTGTCCCCGGGCCTGCCCCCTCCACCCCCCTCCACCCCTACCCCTCCAGTCCCATCCCGGCCTCAATGTTCCTGGAGGGGACGCGAATCGAGAACTTAAATTGTCCCTGAACTTCCTCCATCTCCGGGCGTCTCTTCTTCGCCGGCACTAGTCAGACCTGATTGCATTTCGGAGCCTCCCCGTGGAGCTGTTTGGAAATAGGCGATTATGATGAATAATTCAAACAAAGCAAGTTCCCCTCGCAAACAAAGACGAAAGTCCCAGCTAGACACCCTTCTGCCTTCTCAGCTACTAACTTGGAACAACACAGGCAGGGTTAAAAGCCATGCATTTCGTATTTACCACGCCAAACTTCAGAACAACCCGGAGAGATAAGCGAGGGTCTAGATGATCTCTTTCTTCATTTGCCGCCCACAAACCCCCTCCGCCTGGCCGCAAGCAGGGCGGCCGCGTTCCTGCAGCTCTCAGCCTTCCCCGCACGCAGGAAGCCCGCAGACGCGCACGGGCGCGCCCGGTGCCCGCCGCTCCCTGCGCGCTGCAGCCCCGGGCACGGCCTGGGGGCACTCCTGCCCGGGACACCCCGCTTCTCACCCACGGGCGCCCCGGGACCCACTCCCGGATTGATACTGCTCCTGTCGCCTCTTTGCTTATGATTTGTTGTTGTTGTTGTTTTCTTCTCCTCCGAGGAGGAAAACCTCTCTCGGCAGATTTTCTCCCTGCCTTGTGCTGAGGTCTCTGCTGACAGGTGAATTGACGTAGATGCTGCTCTCGGGTGGCGGGAGGCAGCTCCACGAAGGTCAGAGTCCAGCGAGCCCGCTGCAGAGCAGGGGTGTCCCCAGTAAGACCGTGCTGCTCTCGGTGCCTCAGAGAGGGACGCGGAGGGAAACAGGGAATTCGGTCTCGCCAGCCGCCCGCCACGTTACCTTCTGACAGCCGTACCTGACCCCCACCGAGAAGAGGTGGCAAAGCGAAACGAGGTCGCTCACGGTGGCGAGGGGAAGGGGGACCGGTGGGGAAAGCTGGGCTCTGCCGCCCTCCTGCCCTCTCCTCCGGCCCCATCTGCAGTGGAGTCGCTGAGGTTTCTGCTCGGCCTCCTTTTTCCCGCTCCTTCCCCCGTTTGCAGGGGGACTCCGGGGTGGTGGTAAGCCGGCAGGAAGGGAATGAGATGTCAAAGAGGTTCTTGGGCCTGTGGAGTTTTTGTTTGTTTGTTTGGGTTTTTTTCCAAGCAATAAGTCTCCTTCAGGGGATTTCGGAGGAGATCTAGAAGGTTAGGGGGCCTCGGAAAGAGCAGGCAGCTTTCCTGAATCTAGGCAAGCTCTAGGACAAGAGCTTTAACCTGAGTGTCAGGGCCAGGGCCTGAGGGATGTGAGGAGCACCGAGAAAGCCGGACAGGATCCAGGCGGGGGGCAGCCCACGTGCTGCTCCCGGAGGGAAGATTTTGTTCTCAAAGATGCCTGTTTTCAGCCGGGCGCCCGGCTCTACATTTCCAGCGGGAAAGAAAACCAAACCCGTTTCACGCCGGTAGTAAGCAGCATTTACACGGCGGCGCGTTGGAGAGCTACTTCTTCGCAGGTTATTGCCGCTATTTTGGGTAGATGGAGGGTTTTGGAGTTTGGAGTTTGTTTATGTTGTTTTATTTGGGTTGGCTTTTTTACACCAACCTCCCCCTCCTCCTCTCCCCAGCCTCAATACAAGCCTCACATCCTAAAACTGCAGGACTAAGTGTGATGGCTGAGGAGACCTGGGGCTTCACCCTCGCGATCTCACGGGGCTCGCCCTACCTTGCAGCCGCCCCAGCTGAAGCTGCCGGGCTGGGAGGAGGAACGGGAGCGGCCAAGCCTGCCTTTACCTCCCCCAGGTTCAGGCCGGACCCACCTGGCAGCCACGCTCCCGCCTTTCCTCCCCTCCCTCCCCCCTCTTTGTCCCCACACCTCGCAAACGCCGAAAAAGAGGCGGCCCCCAGAAAACGCTGCGGGTCTTGCACACAATGGTTCTCGTATGGGGCGCTGCAGGCGGACAACCGGGCCCTTGTTACCGAGACGGGTTCCCAAGTCCTCTTTTCCAGGGAAGAAAGCCGAGCTGCGCACAGCATTTCAATATGTGTTCACCCAAAAAAATAAATAAAAGGGGATTTTTTTTTCTCTTCAAGGCACAGCTCTTTGAACCAAGAGAGGTTTGTGCGCTCCCTTACCTCATACATGACGTGTTACACTGTCAAGAATCCGGTCTAGGGCCTATCCTAAAAAGCCGCGGACTTTAATGGGACTATTCAAAAGAGCGCTGGCTGCGGGATGTGATGAGTTCGCTTTCGAAAATAGGCGTCTATCCTGCCGCGCTCTCAGCGCCAGGCAGGACCACAAAAGCAGGAGGGCGATCCCCGGCCCCTACGACGAGCAATGTACGTGGTATGACCCCGGGAACTTCAAACACGGCTTATTTCGCCCGACGTGAACCGCGACTGCCGTGTGAAGCAGGCACGCCAGAAACCCGGCCCCGGTCCCCATGAGATGGACACTGCCCGTCGGGACCCGGACGGGGCTCCCTTTCTCTCCCTTTCGTTTCCCATCGCAAACGTCGCCCGCTCTCGTTCCGCGCCCAGAGTTTACCCAGTTTTATTATTAAAATACTTTTCTTCTACTTTCTAATTCTGGTTATGCTAGCTTCTCGTAACCAAAACGCCATTAGGGACTGAGCTGTCCCAAGGCTACATTTTGGGCTGTTCTGGGAGCATCGACTTCTAGCGTTTGTGGCCTCGTTTGCCCTGAGCCCTGCTCGCCTCGCAGGGCTTTTTACCGGCTGGAAGACAGAAACCTTGGGAGCGAACGGAAGCCGATGGGCGATGCCGCCGTGAGGCACCCCCTGACGCAGCCGGACCCTTATCCCTCCCTCGCGGTGCAGGTCTTTCGTCCCCTCACAGCTCATCCCGGTAATTCCCATCAAACGCGCTGAAACCTACAAAGATCCGGCCCCCACTCGCCCCCCTCCCGCTGCCGTCTCAGTGTTGGCAGCTTTCCTGTCGAGGTCACTTTCTACCGCGGTATTGGTATTACGAGTGGATTTATCCTCTCTCTCCGGCGTGTGCATGGCTCCCCCGCCGCCAGGCCTCTCCCTGCCCCCATGTCGTGCACACCTACCACCTCCACCCCCCATCCCCCACTCCCCCCCTGCGCGACCCCCGGCGCCCAGGGTGAAGAGAGCGGCGTGTGGCGTCCCCGGAGGAGGAGCCCGAGGGCCGAGCTTACAGGCGACCCCCGGGGAGCTGAGGGCACGCTCCCGAGAGCTTTCGGGGCTGGGACCATGAGGCAGCCGAAGCGAAGCCGGGCTGGGGCAGGCGGGGTGTCGGGGGCCGGTGGGAACGAGGGGTGTCGGGGGCAGGCGGGAGCGGGATGCCGGTGCCGCAAGGCGCCGGCCGGCCTGCCCAGCCCGCCCCGGGACACCTCCTCCCCCCGCCCCGCCTTCTCCCGCAATGCCGCCTTTCAGGCTTTCGAACAATAATATTTTGCGGGCGGAGGGCGGGTTGCAGCATCCAGCTCCTGTCCGCAGGGGCCGATTCGCAGGGGCACCTCGGCAGCAGGGGAGAGCGGAGCCCCCCGGCCGGCCGGGGCGAGGGCAGCGCTTTCCGAGGCTGCCCGAGGTGGGCGCGGCAGCGGGGAGGTTTCGTGTGAAACCAGCGCGGGCGGTTCAGCCGCAGCGGCCTCTCCGGCTTTGGGAAAGGGCTCTGGCCTGGCGCGGCCGGCCGGCTGCGGCGGATCTCGGGCGGGTGAGGTGGGAGAGCCGGCTGCGGAGGGGCTAGCAGGTGGCCCGCGAGAGAAGGGGCGACAAAGCCAAGTGAGAGCACGACCTGGCCGTTCGGCGCAGATCGGGGCGCAGAGGGGCTTCATCCCCTCGGGGCTGAGCAGGCAGCGAGGGAGCGGGATCCGCTGCAGGGCTGGGGACCGCTGTCCGTGCAGGGGGTATTCAGCCGCCTGCGCCCGGCGGTTCCGGGTGCGTGGGTGGCTGGGCGGCTAAATAGGTACTCCTGACTTTGGGCTTCCGCCTGGCGGGACCAGCGTGACGAGAGCAGCCGCGCAGCAACCAGACAAAGCCAGCCTGTGCCACACTGCAGCCGCGCTCGGGGGAATAGGGGTTCTGCCTTTGAAAAACAAAAACACAAAAGCAATTAAGCGCTGATCTGAGTGTGACTGCTTGCTTGGCAGAGACTGACCGGGACCTGGAGGCTTTCTCCTCGCCAGCACGCACATTTGCCCCCGTTTCCCTCCTTCCCCATCAGCGAGAGAGGCGTCCCGCACCGGGACGTCCCGCCACGGGACAGCTCTCCAAGCGACCGGGACGAGCCGCAGGCTGTGGGTGCCCCCACATCTCCTCCCGGGGGAATGGGCGCATGCGCAAGGGGGCCAAGTGTGGCCTCCCTTAAACTGGCAGGGCCGAACAATCGCCTCAGAGTCAAAAATATCCCCTTAGCAATTCTGACTGGAAGTTTTCTTCTTTACACGTCCTGTTGCAGATCGGTGCCTTTGCCTTGGTTATCCTGCCCTGCCGCGTTTGCTCGCTCTGCGTTGATGTGGTTTCTCCTCTTGCCTTTCAGGATTATAAAAATATCTTCCTTCCTCTCTTTTCCCTCTAAAGCCAGGTTTCAGAGGAATGTTGGCTAAACCTCCTCATCTGCTGCTTTCTTTCCCCTGTGATGGCAAATTCGGCGTCATTTGTGGACTTGCCCAATGCAAACATTGCATTAAGAAGTATTTCAAGGCATTTTATTGTTGCTCTGCAGTCCTTTGATGTGGTCTATAGGCACCAATTGTTGATGTTTCCCTGCGACTCCTCAGTGTCAGCATCTCGTTTCTGTCTGTTCTCCCCTCTTCCTGCCCCTTCCCATTTCTCCCCTTTTAAAAACACGGGTTTTGAACGGTCGAGACAGATCTTGTCACCTCGACCGCGGGGCCCTGCCGTCCTGTTTCCCAAGGGAGGGCCACTTCTAGCCGGGCAGGCTTGTCCAGTCCCCTGGAGACCACAGATTTTCCCGCTCGCGGCTCCCGACCCGAGGCTGCGGTGGGAGGCGGCTGTGTGCCTCACCGCCAGCCCCCAGCTCTCCTGCTCTCCCCCACGGTCAACTCCTTTCCCGCTGGAGTGTGCTCCTCGCCCCGCACCCCTGCTTTGCCGTACCCGGGCTGCAGGGCTGGCTACAGGGGAGGCAGCTAGCGGTTCACACCGCGCAGGGGAGCGGGAGGCTGCGGCAGCGCCGGCCCATCGCTCCCGGGCTGCGCATCCTTCGAGGTGACACGCCAGCCCACACGGGGAACCAGCCTGAGGGGATGTGTCTGACCTGCTCTGCCTGGGCGATTTCGCCAGCGGGATCGGAGCCAAGGCTTTGTAGTGCTTCCGTGTGTCCAGGCGGCCTTACACCAAAATCCTGCTCGCAGACGGTTGCTGTGGGTCCGTCTCCACCCGCGCCGAGGGAGGGAGGGAGGGAGAAGGGAACATCCTCCGTGCATCCCGAGCGGGCGCTCCCAGGCACGGCAGGCGCAGAGCCCGGACCGAGCTCCCTCCAGTGCGGGTACCCGGTGGGGCAAATTCTGAAAATACCCCCACGGGGGCACCACGGGTTCCCGAGAGAGCTACTTCACGTTTCCCGTGGGCTGTAGGGGCACAGGGCTGACCCGACTCTGTACGTTCGGGATGGAAAAAACGGGCAGCGGCAGCAATTGCCCAGCAAGAAGATTCACCCGCGTTTCAACAAAACCCAAGCCAGGGACACGGGGCTGTTTGTTTTTCAGTGAGAGAGTGACGGGGTCGGTGTCTCGGGTGTGTCTCCTCTCCTCCCCCCTCTCCCCCCAGTTGCATTTTATTTGCCTTAGTAAGATAATCCCCCGACCTCTGCATGGGTGAGTCTCTCCCGGGATTCGAGCACTTAGGCAGGTGACTGTGAGTCGGTCAGGGAGTGGGGGCGCCCGAGGAGACCCCCAGGTCCTCCCGGGGGGCAACTGGCATCTCTCTCCTCCTGTCCGGGAGCTCTTGGCACTGCCCTTGCCGTCACCGCGGGCACGGCGGAGGCCGCGGCCGTGGCGGTAGGGACCAGGATGCCACTCCAGGCCCCTCGGGCAGGAGGCAGCAGAAGAGAGCTAGCTGTCCCCACTCCTGCGGGCGCAGGCACCGGGTCAGATTGACTTTGGTAACGCCATCCCACGCATCCCTGAGCTGGGTGCGTTGCAAGATGGTTTAGTCTGGGGCGACCGGTTTTTGAGAAGCGCTCAGAGGCCACGCACCAATGAAAGCAGAGAGCTCCCCCCACCTCTCCCGTCTGCTCTGGCCCTCGCCATGTCCCCAGCAGGGCTTTTAACAGCTCCCGGGCTCCTCGCAGCCCCACGTGTGCGCGCTTCTCCCCGTGGCATCGCACCCCTCCACCAGTCCCAGGCAGGCGCAGGGGAGGGGGGAAGGTCCATCCGCACGCTCCAGCCAGCCCCGTGGGTGCTGGCAGAGACTTTCCCTCTGTGAACGAGCGGGGATGTAAAACTGGCCCCGAGCAGATGTGCCCGCGACCAGGCTCTTTTGGCGAGAGAGCCCCTTTCCCCGCCGCCTCATTCCTGCGCTATCGGCGTTCGCTCCCCCCCCCCCCCGGCCCTCCCCGCGCTGCCCGATGACCTCATTCCCGGCATGGTTGCCATTACACTCTGAGTTACCCAACCAATTTTTTTTAAAAAATAAAAAAAAAATTAAAAAATATAAATTGCTGCTTTGTGAGATCAAAGTAACGATTTCTGGTGCATCTGGAAACGGGAGAAAAAAATTGGAGCAGCAACAGTTGCACAACTTCAAAGTGTTTTTTAACAATGATTTTTCTCTTTCCTCTCCTCCCCAATCTTTCAAGCATCAGATAAAGACAATGGGCTCCGTGGCTGTTTTCCAAAGAAATAACCTGCCTAAAGGGCCATACAAAATCTCGAGGAGACAGGAAACACCTTACACTGCTTTTTTCTTTCGATCAAATAGAAATAATACGAGACACGACTTTCTACTAGCCTAAATCCCGTTGCTACTAAACGGTGTCTGCGGGCAGTGTTATAACGTGTAGGGAAACGAGTTTCAGGCTCGAGCAGCCACTAAGGCTTTATTCTTTTATAGAGGTTTCTAACAGCCCAGCACATGCCCCGTATAACACGGCAGCCGAATGTAACCCAATAACTTTTGGGGAAGGAGCAGAGGGCGGCGGCGAGAGGACGATTTCACCAACAGACGCCCTCGGGCTACCGGGCGATGGTGGGGACGTAGAAAAGCATGTCCCGGGAGCGGCAGAAAAATGTTTCTTCCGTTTATTATTTACTATATCCCTGCCGCGGGACTCTCGGGCTCATGGATCCCAAGAAGGGAGAAGAGAGAGGGCGGGGAATCCGCGCTCTCCTTATGCCCCAGTCCCAGACGGGATCGCTTCTTCGAGAGGTCGGTGGCTCTCAGTGCCATCTATTTAGTGTTTCCAAAGAGAAATACCCTGGCAATCTAGGTGATCCTGCTCTGTCAAGGGGGTTGGACTAGATGATCTTTCGAGGTCCCTTCCAACTCCTAATGTTCTGTGATTCTGTGACAATTCCCTTCCCGTCCCCCGACCCCCCATCCCTTAGGCTCTTGGGTCCTAAGGACGGGGCAATGTCGGGGCCGAAAAGGGCTTCAGAGGCCGCTGCTCTAATGGCTTCGACCCTGACCTTCTGACCCTGTGCCTCCTCCGCACTTGTCCCTCTTGCCCCTCTTAACAATTTCAGGACCGTGCCTTTGAACTTGGAGCGGAGGAGAAGAAACCCCCACGGGATGGGCGGTTTCCTGCGGAAAGGAAAAACCCCATCCCGACTTTCCAGCGTCAGGAGACGTAACTGGTGTCCCGGGAACAGAAACCTTTGCGAAGTTTTTAAAGTTAATGGACGGGCGTACAAAAGCAGAGGGGGAGAAGGAATCACCCAGAGAGCCGGGGAGGAGAAAGCGCAGCGCTTTGCTCTCCTCTCGGGATAACAACAGCGGCTCCGAGCACCGAAAAAGGCCGAGCCAGGACACCAGGAGCGCAAAAGCAGTTCACACTCGAGGCCGGCGCTCCGGGCCTTTGTGCCGCAGGTCAGCCCCCGAGGCGACCCTTCCCCCTCCCAACGCCCACTGCACTGGCGGCAGCGCTGTGCGGCACTCGGCTCCGCTCCGCGGCCGCGGCCGCAGCCTCGCCCGCCGCCTCTCCCGCAGAGCCGGGGCAGCCCCGGCGAAGGCCGCGCCGGCAGATGGGTCACGGACGGGTCACGCCTTCGTCCCTCCGTCCTGGCTCTGGGCATGAGGATCGGCCTGTGCGGTGCAGGTTTTGCGTTACATCTTTCCTGGTATCCGCATCCCCCCTCCTGCCCCGCAACGTGATTTTTAAACGCACGTCTCGGGCGGACGCCGGCCGGCCGGTGCTGGCGCGATGAATTCTCTTTGCTGCTGCAAAGATTTCAAAGTTGTTCCCCCCCTCGCTTTAGGTTTCACGACCGGTCCCCGGCGACTTGGTTGCCAGGCTTGCGTGGCGCGTCTCAGAAGCCACGCTTCAAAGGCCGCCTGGTCGTTTTAGCCTCAGCGCTGGAAAACAATTTAGCGAACACGTCCCCCGCCCCGAGAGACCCAGTCCGACACGGCGAACAAGCCCCACAGCCTCGCTGGAGAGAGGAGACACCGCGGCGGCACTCCATGAATCGTGGTGTCCCAGCAGCTCTCGGGGCGCTTCCCTGCCAAAGCGGAGGCTCTCCCGATCTCGGCTTTACAGCACAGCCCCTACGGTCCGCGGCCGTAAACCTGAGCGGAGTTGGCAGTAAAGAGCTCGACCCTCCTGCCTCCCCGCCGTCGGTACAAGTAACCATCGTAAATGGCTACAAAGCAAACGTTTCGGGGGTCTCCGCAGCTGCAGAGCTTCCCTGCTCCACAGCTCCACGGCTTAAAGCCGAGCGGCTCGTCCCTTCGGGGGGCACCTTTTCTATAGCGCGTTGCCATTTTCCAAAATGCTTGTCTTGGAACAGAGTTGGGTTGGTGGCTTTGACTCTTCTCGACCTCTACATGTGATACGAGATTTCGGAACTGCTCATCTCCCGTTTGCAACGGCAGCTACATCACAGAAAAGGGGGAAAAAACGGGTGTGGGGGACACGGACACACACGCAACTATTTCAGAAATGGGATAGTGTTTATTTCTGGAGAAAACAAACAATAAGCGGGCAACCTATTTCAATGCGCCGATGAGTGTTACCTCTTTTCACACGATACAGGGGTTGACACCTCGTTCACATGCTGACGCGGCTCGGGAGCTTTTTGCGGGTTTATGTTCGTGTGTATCAATATAAATACAGATACATTCCTTTCAAATAAGCCCCCTGATTTTTGATTGCTGTGATTGGGTTTTGTTTTTGGGGGCCTTAGCTGTTCAGGAAGGAGAGAGACTTTCTTTGCCTCATTACTCAAGTAAGAACGAAGTCGGGGCGCAGGGGTGAAACCCACCCAAAAAAAGGACTGGGCATGTACTTGAATACTCATTGATTTGAACTAGGTTACCTCTCCCAGAAAGCACAACCCCAAAGGTAGACAGAGCGACAGACAGATCGGCAGAAAGGGACACGGATAGAGTTTGCGATTTAGAAAAGGAGTTTAAATTCCGTTTGGGAAGGGGTGGCACAATTCAGAGAGTGCAGTTTACTCGGGTTTATTTATTTGAATGGAAGCATATATAGCTTTTGCCGCTGAAGATAAAAATCACCCTCCAGACAAGATGGCCTGGCAGCTCAGGCACAGCATAAAAAGGGGTCACAACCAGGGGCTATATCACTCATACTCACCCCCTCTGCCGTGCCCGGGGCCCGTGTGGAGACCAGAGACAACGGTTCTAGGTGCCTTCAAACAGAAACCAGGCACGGACACGGCAGCCTAACGCATCCACAGACACGCAGGACGCTCGCACGGGGACACGCGCAGCGTGAGAGGCAGGCGAGCCCCTGGGTGCAGGCTCCGAGCTGGGATGAGTTCCGGGAGCGGCGCGGGAGCCCTCGGGGCGCCCCCCCCGCCCCGTTCGCTCGGGGCCGGGCGGGGGAGTGGCGGTGGGATGATTTTGTGCAGGCTTACGGGGTTCCCAAAACGCATCCTCAGGCGGAGAGGGAGCTTCCGGCTCCATCGGGGCCCTACCTTAGGGCGTCAGTCTGCCTGACACCTTTTCTCCCTCTCCCCCACAGCCCGCCCCCCCTTCCCCTCTGCCTTCACTCCTGCGGGGTACGCCCTCATTGCACACCACACTGCATGGCAGACCTCGCGTTAGCAGCCCCTGTCTGCACCCACACCCCACAGCTCCCCCAGCTTCGCACGCATCCTGTTTTATAAGCGGCTTTACACGCACCTTTTTTTTTTCCTTTTGTTTTGTTTTTTCCACACGGAACTTTAACTCTTGATCTGCTTGCCATGACAACTGATCGCTCCGTGCTTAGCCTGTTTTTCGCAACAGCAGTAACAATTTTTCCCGGGAATTTGTCTCGAAGATAGACTATATTCCTCAGAATCCGCTTGAAGTGCATTTGCCCGAAACTAAGTCTAATCTCCCTGCCGCAACAGATTTCCCTCCCAAACCACTCTATATCAATGCAACGCCTTAGCCTTAGAATGTGGAAGAAGTCAAATATGCCTTTCCCGGCTCAAAGCTGCCCAGATCGCAAGAATTAGGGGGAAAAAACTAAACCATATGTGTACAAACGCCACATTCCGTATTGCACTATAAGATAAAGAGCTTTGCAGCATCGATTCAATGGAATTCATTAAAAAGAAAGCCCAGGAAGATTATATCCGTACTTGGAAGACAAATGCTTGTTTAGGAAATTTATTTCGGACACAACTACTTTCAGGGAAAGTTTGTGAGGCACAACGCGAACCGCTGGTGTAGGCGCCTCAGCCTCCTGAAATAAAAGGTACTTGGTGGGGCTGACCCCTGGGACTCCGAGAGAAGCCGGGACCTCCCGCCCGGGCTGAGGACCAGGAGCGGTAGGGGAGACGGACCGGCTGCTCCGAGCCGTCGGAGTGGCGAGCTACCCGCCCCCGGTACCGCGGGCTCCGGCACCCGGACCCTCCGCGAGAACCGCGGGGAGATCGGCGGGACCCGCCGGACTCTGTCGAGACAAGAATCAAAACCGATCAGCGGGGTTAGCTGAAGGGACTAACGCTGGACCCTGCACGGGACGGTACCGGGCGCCCAAGGCTGCAATTCAGTTCTCGAAACCTATCGACTCTCTAATTGTGTTCTGTTTTCTTTACCCCCTTAAACTGGGTTTCGTCGTCGGGAAGTTGCAGCAATTTTCCCCGCTGAGATGCCTGACAAGCAAGAGCACGGCAGTCCGCTGCTGCTGCCTCCCCCGCCTCCCCCACGCACGCTGTCTGCGGGGTATTTTCACGTGAACCCGGAGTTAAACCTCTCGCTCATCCCGAAGAGCCCCGACTGCAGCGAACGTTATATGACGGGGTGCGGGGTTGCAGTTTTATTCCCTGCGTCAGCAAAACACTCTCGCTTTGGCCGAAACAGGATGAAGTTAGTCATTGCCTTGATTTACCCCCGCCCCCCCGCCCCCCTCAAGAGCTCCCGGAGTGGGACACAGATGCGTGCAGTTCTGCCCACCCACGAGTTTGAGGCCTCAGAAGGGCGGCTGGGGAGAAGGGCTCCGGACTTGACCCTCTCTGCCTGGCTGCTGCCCCTCTCAACCACACCACCCCTCCCACCACACAGCTTGGAGTCTTGCAACGCTCCGACTCGCAGGAGGCAAGGAGATGCAGGACCACGCGATGTTTAGCATCGAATTGCAAAGCCTGAAGGTTGGGATACAGGACCAGGGCAGGACGCGGCTTCCCAAACCCCACGTCTCTGCCATTGATTCGAAGCCATGTTTAGCTCGCCCCGGCAGAGGCGAATAAAGACAAGAGGAAAAAAGGTCATGTATCGGAGCTGGTGCTGCAACAAAAGAAGGCGGGTGTCTTTAGCTGCCGGTATACTCATTCTGTCCTCGCTGCAAGTAGCAGGATCAGGTGTATTTTGCCCTGTCAGTCCTATCCCTCTGTCTCGAAAACAAAACAATGCAAGGTTTCCCGGGCAATGCAGCACGCTTCTCCCTTGTTTCCCCACGTTACGGAGGGGACGGCTGGGGCCAGCCTTCGTCTGATCTCGTATTTTTCGTGCTTAGCAAATAGCTCTGGATCTGACTGCGCGTGAACAGTCCCCTCCTTTCGAACGGCTGGGTCACCGAAATCCTCCCCAACCTCCAGGTCGCTTAAGGGAAAGTCCTTGGGAACGAGCGCTAGGAGAGGGATGCCTAGGAGAGGGATGCCCCGTTTACCCTGTGGGGCAGAGTCTGCCCCGTTTTCTGCTCTAGAATCTGCGGGAGGGCGAGGAAAAAGCCCTTCGGGATGCCGAGAGCTCGGGATGGCCTTCAGTACTCGGGCTCTGATCCGTGCAGTAAGGGAGCATCCTCCTAGAGGGATGGGAAGGAGGGGACAAGGGGATCGGAAAAGCGACCCGCAACTTGACCGTCAAGACGCCTCTTGTTTGCTTTTGACGTTTGGGAGGGCTCGGTGGGCGCCCAGAGGCCACGGGAAGAGCCCGGGAGACGGCGCAGCGCCGCGACAGGGAGCCGATGGGAGACCTCCTGTCCTCACACCACAAGCAACAGGGGCTGAGCCGGGCTGCCTCTCCGCGGGGACCAGCTTGAAGGGGGAAGGCTGAGCGGCATCCCCTGGAGCCGCGGGCGGGGCAGGGGGCTCCTCTCGCGCCGCCGCCGCGCCCGCGGCTGCCCCCTGGCGCCCGCCGCCGCGCACTGCGCTCCGCCACGCGCGGGGACCCGCGCGGGGACCCACGCGGGGCGCGGCGCCTTCCCGCCCCCGGGGCCTGGGCAAGGCGCCCACCGATGTGTAACCCCCGCGACACGTTCCCCGTCAAACCATTGTTCTCCGTCTGGTGCTATTTTAGGAGGGGAGGGGAGGGAGAGGCATCCTACTCTAGGGACTTCCACCAGCCAAGCAAAGGCCAGAAGAGCAGAGAAACTAGCTCCTTAAAAACACCACCCTCCTCCCCCCCCCCCATCCAAACCAACACCCAAATAATGTTTACTAATATTAACATTCAGTAATGACTAATTATTTCCCCCTCCCCGTAGCAGCATTGCCCCTTTTTTTGAGAGCAGATCCTTGCCAGAGGCCCTCACTCTCAGGCTGCAAGGAGAGAAAGAGCAAGGGCCTGCAGTGGGGACCCCAGCGTAAGTTTCTTTTGGGACGTTTCCTGGCATTTTGCTGCAGAACAAAAAGCATCGAGTTCAAAAGCAATTACCTAAAGGTTTCCATGAAGCAGACAACTTTGACACTTTCATGGGATCCATTATTTATTCCTCCGGATTGAACTGTCTGCCCTCCAGCACGTTTTACTGTGTTTATTTATGCTACGAGCACCACTAATAGACCATCTCAGAAAGAAATATTATAAATCAGCGCCAAGAGAGGGCATCTTCAACTGGAATGCTCAAAATGCTAAGCAAATATTAGTCTAGCCTCCCAATACCTGTGTAATGAAGTTTCCTCTGCCTCCTTTTATAGCAAAGGAAACTGAGGCAAAGCACAGTTAAGCATCCTGAGCAATGGCATCAAAGAAATAGAAGGTAAAACATATTCTTAGATTTTCTTTGCTTAAACAAAGTGCAAAACTCTTCTTTCAGAAATCCTACTAAAGGAGCAGAAAACTGCAGGGCAGACAACAAAGACCCAAATCAGAAAAAACAACAGACCAAAATGGCCTTGACGGTGCACATTTGGTTGTTTTTTATGAAGCTGTAGAAAAACATGCTGCTAAGCTGATAGGAAATCTCTGTTTTAATTAATGGCTGCTGATTCTCAGTTGAAGATACTTCAGACTTTTTTAAAACTAGAGAGAGGCTAAACCCTCCTCCTCCACACCTTCCAGCATCCATTAAATATTCTCAGGCCACCCAGAGATCTCCCTTAACAACACACTCATCATCTACTGAAACATCCTCATAAACCACAAAGACAACATTCACACTTCAGCTAATCCATCTCCTCAAAGCAAGCAGAGAGTAGAGTCAAGCCTTCATGGGCTTAAACAAGGAAAAAAAGAGGAGTTTCTATGCCAAGGCAGCCCACAAGCATGGGATGCTGGTAAGCAAAACAGATTAAAATAGCAGTGATACTCACTACTTCCATTTTGCTGTTATTTTATCCAGGTATTTTGTGACTCCGAAGTCTATTTTAACACTATTCCTGTATAGGAATTAAGACTGTTAGGAATCTCTCTTCCTTCCCTCTGCAAAAGCACATTTTCTCTTCAATGGAGCCAGAAAAACTTGCTTCCACACAGAGGTCAGCAGATTTTCAGGATCCCAGCACATCTCTGAGCCATTTCTGCAATGGTTATTAAACACCACAGTGATACTTTCCCAATAGGTCACACCAACATTATGGAACCTGCAGCCTTCATGCAGCCCATGGAGTAAATTTATCCACTTCATAGCTTCCTTCTAGGGGGTTCATGTTGCTGAACGTAAGCCAGGAGTATCGCAGTTTGGGTCAGCTGTCTCAATGGCAGCAGTAACTCTCCCAGCCAACATTTTCCCAAGGTCCATCAAGGCCCTTCTGCCCCAAGTGTCAACATTCATGTCTAGTGAGAGCATGAGGTCCAAGAAAGAAATGGGGTTAGTCGTTCATGTCCAGTGCATTCAGCCTGTAACTAGACAGTAACTCCCGCGGTTCCTGAAAAGTCTTCTTGATGTGATGTGAGGGGCTTTCTGTGCATCAAGACTGGAGTGAAACCGTGGTCCTTTGAGATGCCTTGTCCACATAGATTTCACATAGCCCCAGGACTCTATGACTGGATTCTTTTAAGAGAAACAGCCATGGAAGCCCAGCATTGACTCTGCACACCTTGACTCCTGTTGCAAGAAAAAAGTGTAACCTATATTTAAGAGCATGATTCTAGCAGCAACTTTCTGATGAGAACAGATGGCAGGCAGGAAATACCGCACATGTGTAAGCCTTGAAGAACCACAGCTACTGTAAGGTAGGTACTCACACTTTTTTCCTCCTGAATACACACACAAATTCAATCTGGGGGGTTTGCGAGCACTTATTTCAGTAACAGAAAGTTGAGGCAGGTTGCCTGTAAGCCTTAACAGAAAATTGCTCTTTTTCCCATTCTTGCTGTGGGAACATTGCCAGGCAGGCTGTGAAGGAGTAAGTGTGGGCAGGAAAGACCCAACCCACTCAGAAGACCTTTCTTGGCTTGGGTGCTCAAGAGACACTTACTGAAATCTTCACTATTCATTCAGCAAACACCATGAAGAGAGCCTTAAAATATATTTGAACAACTGTTTCCAGTCACAGTGAAAGGTGAGACTCACAGTAATTAATGCACAAGTTTTTATTGAGAGTGGGATCTGGTTTAGGGAAGGAAGTATGAAGGCAAAAAGGGTGAATGAAGCTAGAGACCACTTACACCAGAAACTCTTGGTAATGCCAGAGAGTTGCCTTGTTTAGACAAGTTTAATCTGAACAATATATTTCTACAAATCCTGGGGCATCAGGAAAGAAGTTTTCACCAAAGATAACTGAGAAAACACATTCAATATTTCTTACAAAAGTTTTATTAATGTTATCAGCATGTGACTGTCATTTCATGTTGATGGAAGACAACAAAGTCTCACCAACAATGAAGACATGCCTCAGAAATCAAATTGATGGGTGTGATCAACAGTATGTGGGACAAACGACACTGTCCATGCAGAATCTTTCCTGTGCTTTGTATGACCTGAAGTCCTCATGTGAACTGTGAGCATCTTCTTTCAGAACGGCTTAGGACAGCAAGAGGTATCTGGTACCACCTTGCACTGTTGCTTCTCACCTGTAAGGGTTAATCCATTAACCTTTCAGATTAGACTCATATTGTCTTTACATTGATTGTATCGAGGAAGCAGATGGCTTACTTTACTCCATCATCATAGGCAGCCGTGTGACTTCTTGTGTCAGCCATATGAATGAGGCTATGACCATGCTATCGTACCCAGGCTTTTACAAGCATGCTGTTACTACCCAACATTTAACAACTTCTAAGGATTTCGGTGCTGAAACTCTTGTCCTGACATTTTGTCTTGCAGATACACCAAATACAGCACATCTGGAACGCATCGAGCCTTCTGGTGTGGCACAGATTTGCTGTTCTTGTCTCACAGCCATGTTGGAGTGCTGAGAGCACGACAGTACAACAGACACTAAGCTTAGCTTCACGTCCACGGGCAGCACGAGGCCAGTCATGCAGTGGATAATCTCCTCGTCAGTCACGGTGTTCTGTGACAGCAATTTACCACAGTAGCAAATGTATCTTCCCTGATGTTGAATTGTTTATCGTATCTGGGCTCATGTGGTCATCCTTCAGTGCTGCAGGCTGGCATTTGGTTTTATACAAAATAACTGTGAAACCAAACCTGCTGCCTAAAAGCAAAATGATCAATCAATCCTTCACCTGCATAATAATGTGGGACTGTTGCAGTTAGAATGTTTTTTTCCCTGACACAAAACAAAATAAATACTGTTCTGTCCAACCTTCAAGGATAGGACCACTAGCACAACCAACAAAACCAACAGAAAAGACAGTGGGAATGAGCACAGAACCTTTTGTTGCAATTAATAGAATTTTCCATTACTTCAGCTGTCATCTGGTCACCAAAGGACTATGTGACAGAAAATGCGGTTGGAAATGCAAAGTTTAACAAAAGTATTCTCCCACAACCTAGTTAGTTAAAAAAACTCCAAAACAAACCCACCTCCCCAAAACCCAAAATGCAGTAACTTTAATTAGATTGATAAATGTCACATAAGATCACAGTTCTGCTGCAGCATTTTCCCTGAAACTGGCTCATGCAACTAGCAAAGTTCCATGATGTAAGGGAATTCTGAAATGATGAGAGGAGATACCTGGGTCCTTCCAAGACTTTTGACTATACAATACAGTGACATTCTTGCAGCTATTGCCAAGCTTACCCAGAAAGAAGGAATGGATTAAATAATTTAAGGGAAATTAGACAATCCTATATAGCAGAGAGCTTTTGTTTTCTGGGAAAGAAGAAGTAACATCTTTCTTGAATGGAAAACCTTTTCCACTAGACTCTCTCCCCGTGCTTGACTACTTCTCTCTGTGAAGCAGTCATAAACAAACAGGTAGGCAGCATCCAGGAACTCAAATTCAGAGATACCGGTACAGGTGAAATATCCAATATCCATCTGTTGTTCTAAACATATACTTAACCAAGCCAGACCACTGAAAGAGCATGCTCAAACCCACCTGGGTCCATACTGTTGCTATTACCAGAACCACATACAGATCCTCTCTGAGTTGTGTCATGACCCTTAAGCCATATGGATAAGTAGGACATGCATCAGAGTTGTAATGACAATTACAAATGAATCATTGCAAACGGACCTCTGGCTCTTACTGATCCTACAGTAACTGAAATAGGCATTGTAGCTTATAAAAAACAAGCTGTTTTGGGAAATCCTCTTTTTGGGAAAACTTCCAAAGGCTTTGGTTCTGAGGATTAGATTTGGCTTTGGCTAATGGTTTCCAAACAGATTTCTGCTGACAGAATTACCTAGCAAGCTGCAGAAAAGTTTCATGTTATAGTACAGTCCTGAAAAAAATCAGTTATGGAATTTCTACATAAGCTGACATAAAGGTTTGCATCAGCAGTATTTACTGCTCTGCTGCTGTCAGGATCACAGTGGCCCTAACTTAGGATAAGAAAACACTTCCTCTGATAACCTATAGTCCCAAAACACTTAGACTCAGGTCAGCCCTCAAGGATCCCATTTCACTGTCCTTCCTTAAACTTACAGCTCACTTACACGAACTCCCTAAACTTGAATGAAGGCAACCATAATCCTGCTAAGGAGTTTTGCTCAAACTGTGTAGATAACCACACAGAGAATCAGATCTATGCACAATACCTTTGGAGAATCTGAGAACTCAGATCAAGGTGTCTGAAAACTAGCTATACTTCCACTACATTTTGAAGATTTACAAATGCCAGTATAAAGTACAACATGCATAAACTCCAGTTATTGGAGGAACGGATGTATGCCTCAGATGCTGGAGCAGTGACAGAGTTAATTTATGAGGCTAATAATAATTTGAAGTCTCTGCTGAAGAAAACATTGTTTCTGAATCTAAAATTCTCATCAAATCCTGTGCTTTAAATTGGGAGCATAAAACACTACCATCATCTTCTGGTATGTGATGACTTCTAGGAACCACTGGTCACAAAGTTTAACGTCTTGCGTGCATACGTGTTTTAGTTAGGGCTTAGTAAACTATTCACTGTGGAGCTGATACTAATTTCTAAAGGTAAGTGGATCTCTTCAGTTACCTGCAGATGCTAGGTCTGACGCTGCAGATCCCAACCACTACATATGCACTTCTGAAGAACTAAACATACATGAATGGGAAAGGAGAAGATTTCACAACCAAGACACAACCTACCACACACATTTGAGGAAAAGGATCACTGAAGAAAAGGAAGCTGAAACAAAGAGCAATGCAGAAAGGGGTAAGGATACCTCTCCACCTTTGAACTCTTATTTCTTCAACTAGAAAAGATGAAATTTTATCTCTTTTTCCCCCAGTCCTGGAAGAACACTTTACAATGGCTTCCACAGCACCACCGGGCATGTCTACACTAGTACTGAGATCAGGGATCAGGAATGCACCTCTGCAGAAACTTGCCAATGAAACACATCTCTCTGAAGTGCATAGCATCAAGCCTTCTTCAACCACTGTTCTCTAAAAAGTTGCTCTAACTCATCTGCACTACTTTGGTAAACACTGCCACAGAACGTCACCTAGAACGGGCACTTGAAAGTGATAATGGGGGTAGAAGAGATCAGAGAGCTTGATATTAAATAACTTTTACAAGTAGTAGTGAGTGCACGTTGCTTCAAGCTCATCTTGCCAGATGCCCAGTAAATGTCTCAAGGAATACAAAGGGGCAACCAGGCTACGTCCAGCTAGACTCTTAATCTAAATGTCAAGACAGTTAACTTTCCAGAAGAGCCACAGAAACAGGAAGCAAATACCAGCAAACATCTACATCACAGTTGTCTCTTCTCAGGAGGCTCCCATGTGACCATGGTCACTAGCAGAAGTGGGATTGTTTTACTGGGTAGATGCAGCTTTTATTTGAGAATTACTCCACAGGAACTACTAAAACAACATGACTAAATCAACAACCAGTAGGCAAACATGCTTGTTTTACACGAGTTTAACTTTCCTGAAGTAGAAAAAAACCAGGCCTATTTCCTTACTTGAAAGAAATTGGTCAGGTAAGTGAGATTTCTTTGACTGAAGGGGAAAAGGTAAGGGGAAAACGCCAATCTATTCTTGAATTAAAAAGAGAAAACAGTAATTTTGATTGAAACATTGCTAAATATGTAATGTATTAAACTCTTACCTCTAATAAAGGGTTGGACTGGGTTTGGCTAGGATAGGGTTAATTTTGACCAGAAGCTGGTCAGAACAGGTGACTCTAACCAAAGAGGGGTATTTCATACCATATGACATCATGCTTGGTACAGAAGTGAGCTAGTCAAGGAAGGGCAGCGTGACTCCAGGACATGCAGCTTGGGGACAGTCCAGGTCTGAGTTGTGCAGTTTTGTGAGAAACTGCATTGTGTATCACCAGTTTTGCATATTGCATATTCTGTTATAAATACTGTTGTTATTTCCCCTCTCCATTTGCTGCCTCAATAAACTGTCCTTATCCCAACTCATGTAGTTTGCCTACCTATCCTGCTGGGAAGGGGTGGTGGGGGCAGGAGTGGCAAACATGGTACTTGCTACAGATGGGGCTAAGCTACAACAGGGTTCTTTTGAAGCTTTGCTTCCTGCTTCACCCACTTGCTTTTCTGAAAAAAATCTGTTTTAAAAAGACTGCTCAGAACAGCTTGTATAACAAGCTAGAATTCCTTGTTGATGTCACCTCCACCCCCCTTTTTTTATTTTAATAAATTCTATTGAAGATGCGATCCCTTCTCAGTCTTCTCCAGGCTAAACAGACCCTGCTTTCTCAGCCTTTCTTCATAGGAGAGATGCTCCAGTCCCCTCATCATCCTCACAGCCCTCTGCTGGACTCTCTTCCAGTAGTTCCCAGTTTTTCTTGACCTGGGGGAGCCCAAAACTGGGCACAGCACTCCTGATGTGGCATCACCATGGCAGAGCAGAGGGGAGAATAACCTCCCTGACCTGCTGGCCATGCACCCCAGAATACTACTGGGTTTCTTGGCCACAAGGGCACACTGCTGGCTCATGGAGAGCTTGTTGTCCACTAGAACTCCCAGGTCCTTCTTTACAGAGTTACTTCCCAGCAGGTCTACGTGTACTGGTGGTTTGGGTTATTCCTCCCTAAGTGCAGGACTCTACATTTGTTCTTGTTGAGTTTCCTGTGGTTTCTCTCCACCCAACTCTCCAGCCTGTCCAGATCCCACTGAATAGCAGCAGAGCCTTTTGGTGTTGGCCATGCCTCCCAGTTTTGTATCAACAGCAAACTTGCTGAGGGTACACTCTGTCCCTTCATCCAGGTCAATGATGAGTATGTTGAACAAGGCTGGATCAAGTACTGACCGCAGGGAGATACCACTAGCTACAGGCCTCCAACTAGACTACGCCACTTATCACGACCCTCTGGGCCCTGCAATTCTGCCAGATGTCATCCCACCTCACTGTGGGTTGAGAACTGTCTAACAAACACAGGAGCATATATTGAAAAGACAAATCACAGTTAGAATCACAGAATACTCCTATTTCTTTTTCATTGCAAAGAAAGCTGTTCAACATCAATTCTACATGTTCGGTGCTTTGAGTATCAGAACTGTAAAAACCCCTTGAAATTATGTTTGACCTTTTGAATATATGGTATCTTTTTTAGCAACAGGAAAAAAACCAGATAAAATAGTGTTAAAGATTTTCAGTATCTCCTACCTTCTCTTAAGGAGTCTGTTGTGGGATCTTTGCAGAAATCAATCTATGTTAAAAACATGTGTGCAACGGTAAACACTTTATACCAGTGTCACCTTTAAGTCAGTAAGCAGCAGTAACCGTGTGGCTTAATTTGTTGTCTTAGTTCATATGCAGCTGTTAAACACTGACAAAAGTGTCATAAAACTACCTAAATATGCAGTTCTAACTGTGCCCTTTCCTAATCCACTACAGCTAATTTGAAACCAGAGTCTATTTTTGAATACACTTGCGCTTTCCAGAGGATGTTACCTTGGACTTGTCTACACCAAATTCACCATCCTCTCTGCTCCTCTAGTCTTGACTAACTTTAGAAACTCTGTCATCACCACGTTCTTGCATGGCATTTCTCTTCTTCAGATGCCTAACAAAGAAATACAGGCCTTAGCACAGATCTACAGATGTTCAGTTCACAACTTCTTGTTTTGAAAAATGAATAAATTATTTCTGAACCACCTCACTATAGTAATTAACTTTTAAAAAATATAACAAAACAAACTCAGAAACAACATAGAAACCCTCCTAGTTTTGCTAAATCAGTTATGTAAGGCTGCAAACCTTCGTGACAAATGCCACAGGCATATAATGCTTATGAGCTGCTGGAGTACAGGATGAATGTGCATCGATTGTGCATGAATGTGCACTAATTGATCACAGTCAGTTACAGCTTTCTTTGTTCTTTCTCCACTCCCACTGCTGCACTTGACCAGGGGCATCTGTAAGAAGAACCTAGAAGCTCTCTGCAGCTCTCCCCTTCTCTACCAGCACATTGCTATGCAGAACTGTGAAGCATTACAGTACAGCAATTTCAAACGCAGCACTATTAGCTGCAATGATACACTTCAGTATGCTGACACAAGACCAGAAGGGCTTTCATTATTACCTCTTACCCTGTATTACTGCCCCCTCTTCAGAAGAAGGTGTCTTCTTTTGACAATTCCCCATTGCCACACATTCCCCAACACATGGGTTCCAGTCTGTGGGTCTTCTGAGGCCTAAGATCAGTGGAGGATATCACCATTCATCCATCACTGAGCTTTCTTACATCTCAGTAGTGAGTGAGATTTCATAAAGATCCATTTAATCTCAGTCTGGCTCTGACTTCGGCACAATTTTCTAAACAAGGAATTTTGTAAGTTTTACAGGAAGATCTCCAATTTCTCAACCTAAGATTTCTTTCACACATTATACCTTTTCCCCTGCACCTTTTCTAAAAAAAAAAAAAAGTTAGTCTTGATGGTGAACTGAAAATCCTGGAGCTCCCTGGTAAACCAAATGGCAAGTGGAACAAGAGCAGCTGAAGCACATGTTTCTCAGTGAAGTACTTTAGACCTGTCCAGCAGGATGGCATGGATGGCAAAAGAGAAATTCAAGTCCACTCTCTGGATTCTTTGGAGTGACTATCAAAGAGACCATCTAGCACCATATTCACTGTGAGTTTTAGAGTATGGGTATACATATCCATAAGACACATTGACTCAATTCACACAAACCAAATACAGAGACAAGGTTACACTGAGTTTGAGGACATGATAGGGGAGAGTAAGTTCTCTCTTCATCACCCCAAGCATTTTGTTTGTAAACCTGTACTTTTATTATTCTGGTTATCCAAGAAGACACTCTACCACCATATCAAAGCTGAATAACCATCAATGATACGTCTGTCAGTAACAACATCACATGCACAGCCCAGGATGCCCTTGAGAAGATTACACATCTTTCCGTTACATTCTGATCACCTTGCCTACACCTCAGCTGCTTGTAGTGGTCAATGGGAAAAAACCACCAAATCCCATGTGGACAATCTGATATTTTGCTTTTGCAGGATTTCTTAGTGAATTGTGATTGCTTCCGTCCTCCCTCTTTGACTATTCAGACAAGCTCAATGCTGGTCCCACTGGAACTATCTGGCTTCATGCACATTTTCTAATGCACACACCTGCAACGTTGTACTTGGATTTTCCAGGAAAAAGGTTTTGTTTCATGATTAGGATGCAAATAACAAAAATGCCTGTCCCAGGAAACAGAAGTCCTTGCAACTACTCAGCAGTTTCTATTGAAATCCCACCAGTTGTCTTACTTCTTGATAGATAGGGGCAGCTAGTTCTTTGGCTTTCTCCGCTCCATCCTCTAAAACCTTTACCAGATGGGATTTGTCTTCCTGGAGTTTCCTGATTTCATCCCTGATAGGTGCAAATTTTTTAATAACTGACTCTGCTACCACCGTTTTGTAACGGGCAGTGTCGAGCCCAGCAGACTGGTGCAACACTTCTTTGATGCTAAGCCCTGTTACTGCAGCATGAATGGACACCAGATTGGAGACACCAGGTCGACCAACTGGGTCGTAGGTCACTTCAGAGGTAAAGTCAGTCACAGCTTTGCGGAACTTCAGCGCTATTTCATCAGGGCTGTCGGCTATGTTGACTGTAGCTAACTTTTGTGGGTCTGACTTGGACATCTTCACTGTTGGATCTCGGAGAGATTTTATTTTCTTTGTTGTACCTTAAAAAAATAAAAAAGGAGGAATAATTATGAACATACATAGACAATGGTTTCTTATGACAATTGGTAAGAACACTCTAGCAGCATGATAAAGTTGTCTGTTTTTTATCCTTGCTTAAAATGAGTTGTGAGGACAATCATGTAGAGTCCCTTAGGCCCTCCCTGTACCTCTAAGCCACTTTACCTTCCCATAAACTTAAATGAAAATCTGCTCCGTTTCTGCCCTCCTTGCTAAGCAGAAACTCCTGCCAGGACACTTTTTCTGTGACTGTATGCTGATTTTCTCCCAAAACCTCTCTCCTCTCTTGTATTCCTAGTACCGGGAACAAGTTACCCAGAGAGCACAGATTGCACATTACTCAGAAGTTCTCTAAGAGTGGAGAAACAAGTAAAATCCACTGGCAAAAAAGAATCACAGGTCAGTTAATCTACTTACTTCAGGAAACTCTTCCACCCAAAATACCTTGCTAATTCTCCTAAATACAGTTGTTAAAAAAATCCCTAACCGAACACTAACCAACTCCATTACAGGCAAAGCACTGTTCAGATAAGAGAGGTGTAGGTGTTGTACAAACTACTAGGATACATGTATGTACATGAAATAGTAGCACTAGGGGAAGATTGCCACGTCCTTTAATAGCATCAATCCAAACTGTTTCAGTCTTTCACCAAGAAACTCCATTCATGGAGTACACAAAGTACCACTGATTTGGAAAGTACTCACACCAGTTGTCTTTGGACACCTGATACAGCCAATTATATTACCCACCTATTCCTCATATATGGCCTTTGTAGTCAGTGAAAGGAGGTGTTCTGTTGCCCCAGAAAGCGCTCTGTTCTGAATCACCTTTTGAGAGAGTTTGTCTCTTTTCTGTAAACCTGGAGTCCAGGTGATCTAACTGCCTACAGCTAATGAGTCTGAATAGGTCCCTAATTCCACCATTCATCTAGGATATTTCACTGGTTTGCATATACTTGTGCAGTTATGAAGGTATGCTTTGCATGAGGAAAGTGAAAAGTGGTTTTTGTTTTGTCTTTTTTTATTTTTCCAAAATGAGCTTTTCCTTTCCTCAAAAACAGTTTCACCTGCGTCATAGGCTACACTCAGCTCCTCATTACACCACTTAGTATTTATTTGTTCATTGGAAACTGCAGAGGTTGCAGTAGTTAGCTACTAATCTCTAAGCTCTACTCTGGGTCTAACACGATTTTTGTCACTGAGGCTTGAAAATTGAGAAAGGTTTATTACTGCCTGTCTTTTCTAAGGTGAGAGCTCCTTGCCCTTTTGGGGGCGAAGGTCTCTGCTGTGCATTCCTCTACATTACATACAATAAAGACGCAATGCTTCTTCCTTGCCCAATTCTTCACGTTTCTTAGCAAACATGCCATTTGCGCCATCTGACTCCTCCTCACCCCCCGGCCTATGACCCTGTAGCTCAAAAATGGCTGAGAAGATTTTCCCTTGTAAGTCTTCTTGAGTTTAAGATCAAAAGCAGAAAGTGTCTGTAAGAGACCCTTACTGAAACGTGCTAGTATGTATTAAACATACTTAAAAGATTTTAGAGCATCGTAGCAATAAGCCTACAAACTGTTTAGCACGCTTAATGTTAAACATCTACTGCTCAGACATTGAGTCATTTTGCTTGCTAGAAGTTTCTTATCTTCTTCCTGACATGTCTCCTGAACTAACAACACGGAGCAGTGACACTACTCTTAAAAGGTCCAATACTTGAAGTGCAAGGCTGACGGGCAGCAGCAGAGTGCATCTGGCCCCCTGGACTAGAACACCAGATGTCGCATACATTCCTCTACTGGGGATTTGCAAAGCCTTCTATCTATCTCGGGGCTTTGGTTTCACAGCCTCTAGTCTCCCGTTGTCAGTTTTCAATTTTCTGCTCCCTTTTCTCAATCCCTGAAACTATTTCCACAATATTTAGATCCATCTTCAACCTCAAAGCACAATTTAAGGGGGGAAGATAAAAACCCCAAAAAACCAAGACCAGCTCACTTAAAATGGCTTTGGGCACAGGAAAGAATTCTCCGTATTTCTTGTTGAAATGCTGTGCTGTATCTTGGGCTAGTTCCAGGTGCAGGACTTGATCTTCTCCAACGGGAACACGTGTTGACCTTTTAATAAAAGACAGATACAGGAAACTCAGAAAAGCTCTCTGGTTCTGCTGAAACGTTACTCAAGACTGTCACAGCTTCTGCCACGAGCGAGGGCCAGACTGAGCCAAACAGTCCCAGTTAGATATAGGTGCTGTGGGAACAGGATCCCAATCTGACTGTATCCCAGGATGAGTCTGCTTTTTGTCCTGAACTGAAGCACATCTCTAAGGGCAAAAATAGTCCTCTGCAAAAACATGGTAAAGAAACCAATAAGAACAAAACATTAAACTTGGCTCAGAGAAAGGTTTTTGTAGTATCTCCTGCTGTCTCTTTAGAGATCAAAGAGCACGTGTTACAGTGTGTGAAAAAAGTAAGATCTGCAAGGCGTAAAAAGCACAACCACCTTGCTTTCTCAAGTCTCAGGAAAACAAAACTGTTGTTGAGAAGTTAGCACTACAGATTTATCAAGGGAAGGATAGAAAAGAGTGGTTCTTCCTCACAGGTCACCATTATATAAATATCACGTGGGCCAGTGCTTCTATGCCACAAGTGTTATCATTCATAGATTAGAACTATTATGATCAAAGGATCATTTGATCTTCCGTATTGAATTCAATAGCTTGAATACAGTTCTGGAGGAAAACTCAATCTGCAGGGGACACGAGGAGGTGAAGAATCCTTTACTTCCCTTGGTGATTCTTTCCCACAGTTAATCATACTCACTAAAAATGTATGATTCTTTTAGATGAGGCAGACTTGAAGCCTTGCCAGCTTTTGATTACTCTCCCCTCCCCCAGCAGATTTTTTTTCTAAGGCTTGTGGGGTATTCATCTCCGAATCCTGGACATGTTCCAGTGTAAGAAAGTTCACCATGCATCTTTTAAGTTCCCAGAAAATTTCAGTTCCACACGGTACTCCTTCCGATTCTGAATTACTGGGCTGACATCCAGAAATCAATTTGTCCACCTTTATTCCCCTCCAAACAGTCAGCAAGGCAATGTAAAAACAGTTACAGTAGCCAATAGGAAATCAAAGTGGCCTACAACTAACAGAAAGAAAATCAGTTACCATAATCAATATACTTTAAGCAGGTCAAAAGAAATGTTTCCATATGCCAAAATGGTTCCATATTCACAAAGTTTCTCACTAAACAGAAAACACATTGCCTTCATCAGTGCCTCTGCATGATTATTTGCCTTTTTCCTTACTGTTTCTTTTAATATTTCTGTCTTGGCACTATTTTTATTCCTTTCTGTCGTATATTTACCTTCTGCCCATTTTCCTGTCTCTTTGATCCTCCGTTCATCAAAATTAGTACTGTTTCTCCCCCTCTTCCAGCTCTTAATTCTTCTTCATGACTGCTGTTCACTTCCTGTGTTTCCATTTTCCCCTGATTCTCATTCCCTATATTATGTTTTTACATGAAAACATTTCTTATTAAAGATATCATGTCGAATTTCTTCAAAGAAATATTGTTTCTCTTTCACTTCCTTGTTTTCTGCTCTGTCTGGACAGCCTGCTGTTAATACACATGATAGCAAACAAACCACAGGCTTTACTACGGAATGATGAATCAGATGATCTTCTTAGAGATGGAAGATACACACATGGTTGAGCTCAATCAAAACAAGGTGATTTCTTTTAAAGTTGACTAAATTTCACCCTTAAATACTGCTTGACAGTCAAATGGGACTCACTGTTTAGAAGATTATTTTAATGTTCAAGTATATTTTGACTTTTGCTTGCTTCCCATTATTTTTAGTTAAAATTCAAGTGAATCAGAAATATCATCTACTGGTCTTCAAACATTACTGTTTTCCCCTACTAAAGATCCCTTAGAATTAAATTTCTCTAGATATATTTTTCTGGGTTAGCAACTGGTTAATATTGGTTATTCTGTCCCCCTAAAGTCCCTATCGGCTTAGTTCTGTACTACTTCTCTGTCCCAACACATACAACTTCACTTCAGAACAATTCCATGAAGCACACATTCTCAGAACATAAAAATAATACATAGTGCAGTGTCTCTAACATTTACTTACTGAGACTGTTTAAAGCATTCTGAAATACAACCAGTCACAAGAATGCACTACAGGCTCTATCAGCTAGGCTACAAACTTAGCTATGCTGAGTCACCAGTCCCTCATTAGAGTGTATTTCCACTGCAGAGAACACTGAACTAGCCCAGGTACCACAAGGTGCAGTACATTACTCACTCGTTCATCAGTATCAACAGGCCTGTACAGAACCCTACACTAAAATGGGTATACTACATACTGCCAGCTTAGGCATCTTTAGAGAACACTGTGTAAAATAAAGCATAACCACTTTAAAATATATGTGTATATATGTGTGTGGACATGCAATGCATATAATGAAACATCAGGGTAATGTAATTCCTAAGAACTGTTCTGAAGTGACCAGCTTTTTCTTTTTATAGCCCTGTCAGTTGTTTTCAAACCAGGCCAGTTTTCAACCAGCCACTCAAGAGGTAAGAAGCTGTCATGTGTATCCAACCTTCTGATCTAATCACACCCAGCTCCCCTACTTAATAAGCTAGCATCTTGCCCTGACAAACATTCATTCTCATGCAGCTGAACACAGTCTGCCCATAGGCTCACATTCTGCCTCTTACTTGTACAGCAAAATATCTGCTGCTTGAAGCACTGGGTAGGTCAACAAACCAACAGTTCCTTCATTATTCTGGCTGGCACGCTTCGTCTGTTTGCAAGAGAAAAACAGAAAGGAATCACACTTTCAGCTACTGATGTCAAAGTCTGATTTTAATTAATTAGAATTCTGACTAATTTAAGTAACTTACGGCATAGCTCAAGGGAAAAGTGTGCCATGTAAAAACCACTCTATATGAATACAACACATCCCATTTTATCTCCTATATTTATGATTTTCTCTACGCTGCTGATACTGCAGTGAGGACAAAATACAGGCTTGAGTTTTCTTTATGGTTTATAATATTACTAACAAAAATTATTACAAATACAAAACAGTCTGGCTTATTACACTTCTTATCAATAAGCTCTACTTTTAAAATAGCATTTTCAGTAGTAAGTTTTTGAAACATTTTATAATGGAGACATAAAAAAGTACCAGTATCTGTGTTTCACAGACAAGAGATTAAGACGTAGTGACAAAACACAGTCATCATGAGAGTCAGTGACAGCTAGGAGAAGAACCCAGAACTACAGAGGCAGAGTCCAGCATTCTCCCTGTTAGTTCACATTGCTCCCCACAATGCACCCACTGTCCTGAAGTCCTTTATCACTCTTAAGATATGGATCATTTAAACAAAAACAGTCAGGCTACAGATACTCATTCTGTTCTAGCAGCATACCGAGTCTTTGCTTTTAACAATAAATACACTAAACTCCTTAAAATCTTAATTATTTCATCAAGACTAGCCAAGTATCTTTGTATTTTTCTCACACTCTCATAGATACCCTGTCTTCTGTATACATCTCTAAGTCTTCAGGGTTCAGGAGATGTAATTTGTGAAGCCTAGCACCTGTAACACCTATCTGTAGTTTTGGAAAGTTAATCCCGTCAAAATTGGATTTAAGAGCTTAACTTTAGAACCTCAGGTTTGAAAAGGTTGGCTTTAATCTATGCCATGCATTAACGCTGTATTTAAGTTTTACTGTTTTTATTTAATTAAGAAGAAAAACAGGAAAAAAGAAAACATCTGGAGATATTTAAGACTGCTCTGAACTCTGCAAGCCAAACTGCTCTTAAGATTTTTTTCCTCCCTTTTTTGATACTTCTCTCTTCTGCCTTTTGGTTTTTCTACTTACTAAATGCCAAAATAAAATCAGGAAATTAAATGTAAGAACTCAGTTGATGCAGTCATGCTGATGCAGTACCAAGATTAAGAAGATAAACATTTGAAACTTGTAAAGACGAACATTTAAGGGGCATTAACTTTATCACTCAGCACATTTTTAATATTTATAATTTCTAAGCTGTTCAGCATATGCTTCTTTTGCACTCTCTTCCACAGAATCTAAAGAAGAGCTACTCTTCACAGTGAAAAAAGTAAAGCTCTTTATGGAACTCTTTCATCAGCAGAGCTCAAGGTTTTCACAACAGCATCTTGTAGGTTTTTTTGCATTATTAAATAAGCGTTGAAGTAACTTCAAGTATTCTAGCAAAATCATTTAAACTGATTTAACAATAAACAATCCTTGTATTTAGTACAGTTTCTGCAAGTCTCTGCCAAAAATGTTATCCTGTCGCTTCCAGCGGAAAAACATTCACTGATAACAAAAGACCTGGAAAGAAAAATGTTCCTCCTTCCACCATAGGACTAGAGAATTACTGAAATCTAAAGCAAGAAGATACAATCGGTACTTCACAGATAACAATCATTTCAAGGATAGCAGTTCTACTGATTTCACATATATTTCAATTTATGAAACTATCATTACCTTCCACTGGGGCAAGCGTAGCAGGCGTGGCACATTGGTTAAGCATCCAAGAATCCAGGCAAGTTCTGCATGCTCAGGAACCTGGAAGTACAAAGACAGAATATATTTTAATATTCTGCATTTATACATGTATTGTCTCAAAATCACTACAGATTAGTATCAGAGATCAGAAACCTATTTATTTTTGTCCATTACTTTTTTCAGTAGGGTCAAGTGATGAGTTAACAGAAAGGTCTGGGTGCTACATGAACTGAACATAATCCGCTCAAGCAGCACAGCAAGGTTCTTGATCCTGTCCACTCACATTCTAAAGAAGAAACAAATAAAATGGTAATAACAGAACTGAACTTACAGGTAAATGTAGACAACTGCTGGCCACTGAGATGAATAGATTAACAGTTACGTAGAATCATAGAATTGTAGGGGTTGGAAGGGACCTCGAGAGATCATCGGGTCCAACCCCCTGCCAAAGCAGGCTCCCTAGGACAGGTCTCACATGTAGGTGTCCAGACGGGTCTTGAATATCTCCAGAGAAGGAGACTCCACACCCCCTGGGCAGCCTGTCCCAGGGCTCTGTCACCCTCACTGGGAAAAAGTTCTTCCACATGTTGGTGTGGAACTTCCTGTGCTCCAACTTGCAGCCATTGCCCCTTGTCCTGTCCCCACAGACCACTGAAAAGGGGCTGGCTGATTCCCCCTGCATCCCCTGCTTAAGATAATTATAAACATTAATTAGGTCCCCCCTTAGTCTTCTCTTCTCAAGGCTGAACAGTCCCAATTTTCTCAGCCTTTCCTCATAGGGCAGATGCTCCAGGCCCTTTATCATCTTCGTAGCCCATACATCGCTACCTTTCTTAGCTCCAGTGCCAATAGATCACCCAAGATTCATTTCTTCTGCATCAGGACCCCCAAATACACTGATTTCCCTTCATAGTCCTGACCAGATTCACTTGTGCCCTCTACCCATGGCCCCAGGAGCCCCATTCAAGCTCCAGTCAGGCTACCCAGCTGCCATCCAGCGAGACCTGGACAGGCTGGAGAGCTGGGCAGTAAGAAACCAGATGAGGTTTAACAAAAGCAAGTGTAAAGTCTTGCACCTGGGAAGGAACAACCGTTTCTATCAGTACAGGCTGGGGGATGACCTGCTGGAGAAGAGCTCTGTGGAGAAGGACCTGGGGGTCCTGGTGGATGACAGGTTGGCCATGAGCCAGCAGTGTGCCTCGGTGGCTAAGAGAGCCAATGGGATCCTGGGGTGCATCCGGAGGAGTGTAGCCAGCAGGTCAAGGGAGGTGATCCTCCCGCTCTACTCTGCCCTGGTCAGGCCCCACCTGGAGTATTGTGTCCAGTTCTGGGCTCCCTGGTATAAAAAGGACAGGGATCTCCTGGAGAGAGTCCAGAGAAGGGCTACGAAGATGAAAAAGGGCCTGGAGCATCTCCCCTATGAGGAAAGGCTGAGAAGAATGGGACTGTTCAGCCTTGAGAAGAGAAGACTAAGGGGGGACCTAATTAATGTTTACAATTATCTTAAGCAAGGGATGCAGGGGGAATCAGCCAGCCCCTTTTCAGTGGTCTGTGGAGACAGGACAAGGGGCAATGGCTGCAAGTTGGAGCACAGGAAGTTCCGCACCAACATGCGGAGAAACTTTTCCCAGTGAGGGTGACAGAGCACTGGAATAGGCTGCCCAGGGAGGTGGTGGAGTCTCCTTCTCTGGAGATATTCAAGACCCCTCTGGATGCCTATCTCAGTGAAATGTCCTAGGGAGCCTGCTTTGGCAGGGGGTTGGACCCGATGATCTCTCGAGGTCCCTTCCAACCCCTACAATTCTATGATTCTATACCCCAGCCCTTGCCCAACCTGTGCTACACCACAGCATATCTGGCAGCATAACCGCAGGTCCTTCACAGAAGCCTGAGCTAACGTTCAGGAATAAGAACAGTTGGACTGCCCCACAAGGTTGTGGCTATCTGCAGCCCCAAGCCAGGCAGAGGCAGAGGTGGTGATGGCCACAGTCTGGCAAGTTAATTAGTCACATCTGAGGTCAATCCAGAAAGCCCAGGGAAGAAACTAGGGCAGCAAGGAAAGGGTTGAGCACAGATACACCGTGATGTAGCTCATGCAGACTGGGGGCCTGAGCTTAAGTGGAGCTCCAGGAGCACTGGGTAGAAGATGTATAAGTGGAGGGTCTAAGTAAGGCTTTGCAAAACAGGGACAACTGCTCAGGTTGTGTGACAAACTTTATAGTACAGCCTGACTTGTGGATTAATTTGTCCCTCAGCTCTGCAATCTTCTCAAAACTAATACAGACCTGCAGGTGAAAGAGAAAGATCAGGCCTCCACTTACCCTTTACTATAAAGGTGGTTTAAAAAAAAAAGAGAAAGATGACTCCATATAAGCTCATACCACAAACTCTTCATTTCATATTCTGGGGGGACTGCAGTTAATAGTAGAATTTAAACGGTTTCAGAGACATTAGAGAGAATGATTGCCTCCCATCCCCTCCCTCCCCCCAAGAGGAAGACTTTCTAACAGCGGACACCAGAAATGTGCTTTGCAACAACATCTGTTGGATGAATCCATGTGTAGCTTCTTGACATATACCCATCATTCTTTGCATTTCCAATATTAATTTTAGGATTAGTAAAACAGGCAAGCATTGTGACACATACAGTCTCCTCTACCTTTTTTCCAGTCAATTTGGTCTGTTGCTAGTAAGCTATATATAAGATAATTATCAAAAGAACAAGGTGATCTCTGTTCTGCTCCTTTGCTTACATGTTTGATTCACTCATTTAAATACTGGCAGGTTTGGATGTTTAAGAGCATGCTAATCGTCTCAAAAGATGTTCAAGCTTCATGCTTGCAACATGATATAACCACCCAGATGGAAAGCAGCAAGAAGTATTTGTTAACGAGTAAGAATTACTAGCATTGTTCAAGGCAGTTCCTTTGTTGTCATGTTTTAAATGTAGTAACTTCCTGGCTAACTAGGTTATTTCAGTCAATGTTGTATAAAGGTATCTGACCTCAAGACAACAGCTAAGCAATGAGAGAGATGAAATATTCCAGGTTGATTTTACTTCCCTTCTTTCTACCACAGTTATTTTTCTTTTTTTTTCCTTTTGATTTCTCATGCATATTTGACCTGCAGTTTTCAGTGCACAAGACAAAAACACAGCAAGATGCACCAAAAGGATCTACAAGATAGAAAGAGTAAACCGAGCTGTACAGAAAATACTAAGCTCAAGACCCTACTTCATTTATAAGGAATCACCATCTGGTTCAAAGTGGTTTCTCATTCCTTTCTTCTAGTCACGGATAGAGAGAAGATGGTGCTCTGTTGCACTTGTGTTGACAAGAACTCCCTTTAAAAGCTATGCAGTCATTGATCCAACTCTGTCAGACGTTGCTTCCACAGCCAAGACTGCACGTGTGTTTCATTGCATCAGTGGCTTTGACATTACATCAGTTACCAAAACACCAAGTGATCTAAACAGCAAATTCAAATTGCAAATTCAACTGTTGAGTTGAATTTGCAGTTCTGGATCCTAGCGAGCTGCACTCACTTCTAACCTTCAAACACACAGAGTAGAGTCCTTTCCGAAGCAAACGTAGAGCGCTGCACACTATAGAGAAAAAAAAAACCCCACCTGATAAAAGAGGGAGAAAATAAAGATTTCAGTTGGAAAAAATTTCAGTCCTGAAGCCTAATGAGTTAACATTCATCACCCAAACTGCGGTAACTGACTGAATCAAGAGGTACAGGGCTTAAAACACAAATCATTTGTCAGACCAAATCATGGTTTAAGCTACTGTGTTTTACTTGGCAAGAGGGGCAGGTAATTGCTGCATTTGGTTGGTCACTGTGCATCAGCTCCTATGTGGTTACTCATTAAGTACAGCACTCCATCACTTTGATTGGATAACTTTGGAAACTGGAAGAAGTATATGATGAATATGACACCAGTAAAATAAAGGCCCTGTCTTCCTTTTTGGCACTCAGGAATACCTAACAGTGGATCACAATTAGGAGAAGCCATTATCTTGGACAAATTCAGTCAGCTTCCTGCCCCAAGTTAATTTAAAATTCCGAGCAAACGTCTTCATTAAACAACCAAAACATAAGAACATAAGAAATAAAATCCCACTGGATCGCAACAGGGGTAGCTGTGGCCTAGCACTCTGTTTCCTGGAGCAGCAACAACAGATGGCAGTTAGGGTGAGCACATGAGCCTACTGCTTCCTACAGTACCTTCCTCTCATATTTCTCCAGCATCCATAATTGTTGCACCAGGGAATATCAGAAGATATTATCTCTGGCCCAGTCCTGTTAGCACCCATGTTCCCCATGAATGTGTCTAATCCCTTTCTGAACCTGCTGATACTTCCCACTTCACAGCCTCATGCAGCAACATGCTCCAGAGGTCCAAACCTGATCCATAAAGAAGTACTTTCATTTATCCACTGAACTCTCTTTACTAGTTTTGAACACCACGTTTCCTGTACTGCACAATTTGGTGAACATTTTCACATTCAGTTTATCCAGTGCTTTTCTGATTTTGTACTCTTTGACTGCATCTACACCTCATCCTTCTCTTCAAATTAAAAGCATCGCAGACTTTAATGTTTTCCTTTTAAAGGCAGCTACTCTATCCCTTATTTTGGGTTTGCATGGCAAGGTTTTGGTGGCAGGGGGTGTGAAGTTGGGAAGGGGGTGCTGCAGGGGTGGCTTCTGTGAGAAGCTGCAAAAGCTTCCCCTAGGTTTGACAGAGCCAATAGCAGCTGGCTCCAAGCTTGATCCACTGCTGACCAAGGCCAAGCCCAAGCCCATCAGTGATGGTGGTAGTGCCATCCTTTAAGAAGGGAAAAACCCCAAACCAACGCAGCAGCTGCTTTTTGCCACCAGAGGAAGGAGTGAGAAGATGTAAGAAACTTTGCAGACACTAAGGCCAGTGAGGAAGGAGGGGGAGGAAATGCTCTGAGCACCGGAGGAGAGATTCCTCTGCAGCCCATGGAGAAGACCATGGTAACGCAGGCTGTCCCCCTGCGGCTCATAAAGGGTGATGGGGAGTAGAGATTCCACCTACAGCCCATGAAGAGACCCCATGCTGGAGCAGGTGGAGGCACCTAAAGGAGGATGTGCAGCCCACAGAGAGAGGAGCCCAAGACAGAGCAGGTTTGCTGGCAGGACTTGTGACCCTGTGGGGAATTGCACTGGTGTGGCCTGGTCCTGAAGGTCTGCACCTTGTGGAAGGGACCCACACTGGAGCAGACCACTAGTTACCTGCTTAAGAATCCTCTGCAGGGTCTCCCTCAAACTATTTTTTAGCCCTCCTCAATTTTTTTGTTAAATTTTCCTTGCTTCCTTTTTTTTTTTCTAATGTGGGTAAGTTTTCCCTTCTGAAAACCTAATCTTTTCTGACGTCTGCCTCCTAACTTATGAAGCCATGGAAAGCAATTTGCTGGACAAATGTTTTCTTCATGAGTGGTGTCACACATTCAACAGATTTTTTTTTAAAAAATATAATCTCCAGGATAGTGATAGTTTTCTTGCTTTTTATTTATTTCTGACAATTTGACTTAATTTTCACCTAGTTCCCTTTCTTGAAAAGAGAACATTCATGCACTTTATTTTGTCTGCTCTCTCCAGCCTCAGTGCTACCCACACCACTATAATGAGACTGGTGGGTACTGAGAGCTCTCCATTGAAACATCCTGAACAAGGTCCTGTGCACCACCCAAAAGGAAATGTAGAATGGCATAATTTCTAACCAACTGTAAGACTAGGAAGCATAATTTATTGCATCCAAAATGCTATCTGTATGTCTCATCCTGATAAAGGCTGCATGTGAACAGTTGAAATGTAATTGCTCCCTGCACTAAATTCGCAGCTTCTCTCATTGCACTTAACATCTGGTCACTATAGTCATATTTACTGGTAGCCCAGTAGTACAATCCCAGTAACACAATTTATGTTAGATTCTGGTATCTTCACCCACAAGGATTTTTATTTCCCCACAGTATTATGGAGAGGAGCAACCCCACCAGGAAATTCAAACAATGAAATGAAACTGAGAAAAGACACCTCAGCTTTGTATCAGTCAAATGATTTTCAGTTGCTTCCTACTGTGTTAGGTAGCATATATCACACCATCGTTACAAAGATCTCTGTCAACAAAGCATCACTTTTCACACAATTCTCATTAAAATAGTAGGACTTGCAGAGAGATCTTTTGCATCCTTTTTTCCTCCCCCTCTTTTAAAAAGAAGTTCATTTAAAATCTAAGACTCTAGGAAATAACAGTATACCAAGTTCCAATCAAGTAAGATTATTCTGTATATACCTGAATCAGTGAAGAACTAAATTTGGCTTGTAGTTTAAAATCTGACAACACAAGTACCCTTTGGAACCAGGATGTACTTCAGGCATGCCCCACCTTCCTGAAAGAGTAGCAGTAAGCTTAGTTCTTCTCCAGTGAAGACATCAGCTTCTCAGCAGAGCTCTCTTCCCCAAATATCCCAGTACAAAAATAACACAAAATTCAGAAAAAGTTACATCTCTAATTGCCAAAACTTAGAACCAGTGACAGTTCCTGAACTTTTTGTCAAACTAACCTCCAAGAACTTCACAATCATTTGTAACTCTGAAAAAGAGCTGTCTAATCCCTTAAATCCTTGGTGTCAATTCCAGCTACTTTTGTATCCTGAAAGAATATAATTGCCTAGTTTCAATAGAAACATTGTTTTATCAAGAAATATTTCTTGCAGCTTTGCTGAAAATACTTGGAGGACTGTCTTGTAAGTCCTCTATATTTTTTCCTTTAAAAGCAAACCATTTCCCATTTAGCTGTTTTCACAAAAAAAGCTTAACCAGATACATATAGTGAACCCCTCTTTCTAGGCTGCTCAAGTCACACCCTCTGCTTTCCTTAGTAAATACATCAAGTTTCTCTCTTTCTTCCTGCTCTGTGCTCTTGCCCACTTTAAGCCAGTTTCTTCCCTAGTCTGTAACAAGTCTGTAAAAACCATCAACATTTCTCAAAGGATCGAGATGGTCATCCCTCTGCTATTACCAGGACACATTTCCTCCTTCAATTTCCATTGCATTAAGCATCCCCCACAGCCTGGCTGACTTATCACTAATCAAAGAGTTATTTCCAGAACAAACTACTTACATTCCTTCCCTGACAAGCCCAAGTCTGCGTTGTCAGATTCCTTTTACAGCATGCTTATTTAACAGAGGTGACCACTTCCAAATTATAATAAGCAGTTATCTCGATGGCAAAAACATCTCTGTTTCTTCACCTGGCTGAGTGTCCCCCATCGTCTCTTTACAGACAAATAGCTTTTTAATTGTTCACTTGTGCAGCATCAAATAACACCTGACGTTATTACGCTCTGATCACAATGTACACTTGGATCATCTCTGGGGTGTTACATGCTGGAGTACAACCTCAGGGCTTCTCCCTGCAGATCTATTTCTTGGTCCTTGATCCTAGCTATCCCCTACCAAGTTATTGCTGCTATTCCCTGGCCACAGCCACAGTCGATGATATATAGATGGAAAACCAACAGCTACTTTTTAGTCCAAGTAATTCTAGATGACTTTTCATGCTGAGACATACAGCAGAGGACAGCAGTGAGATTCGAGAGCAGTAACAGAAGGGAAAGCCCGAGCAGATCAGCTGAATCAGATCAGAAAGCAGGCACATCGGCAACACCAGAACTCGGAGGCTTTCTGAGGCTTCTTATACGCAGTTGTGTGCCTACAGCTGAAGTGGCTTCCTGCAAAGAGATACTGTGTTTCAATTTCAAGAAGGATTTCCTCAAGTTACAACCTATACCCCTTCTCTGTAAGAGACTGCAAATTTGCTGCAGTATCTGTTACTGTGGTAACACTTCCCTCTCCCCCCCCCCCCCAGCAGTCCAACAGAACTAAGGGATACATTTTAAAGGGGCAGTAAATCTCAAAGATCAGATTTTGACAGCGTAGAGGACTGGGGAGGAAATTTCGTCAGCTGGGCACTAAAAGAAAATCTGAAAAGAGGAGGGAAAGTGTTCTCAATTTCAAAAGAAGTTAAACAATTTTTTTAGGATTTTTGTTTCTTCTAGGAGTACCAGTTAATGCTTCCAAAAAAAAAAATTAATGAGGCCTTTTAGAAGAAAGTGTTTTCTTGAATAAGAGGTAAGACCTTTTTTTTTTTTTTAATGCCTAAGGTGACAAGCAATATGCTTATAATACTTGGCAATGCATCTCTGTATTAGTAGGCTAGAGAGAATGACGGAGCCATAAACAAGACAAAATAATCACAAGACCAGTGAGATACTTTTAGGATGGAAAATTTGACATGGTAACCCAAATTCCTGTCCAAATAAATAATTCATGTGTGTGATAAATTCATGGTTACATAGGCAACAGCTGATTTAAAGAACATATTATTAAGCAATGTACTGAATTGTGTGGTGGTTGTCTGACTGCAATCAGGTTTGACCGTTCATAAACCCAGGTAGTGCACAGTAATTGACTGAGGCACCTTTTTCTCTCCCTTTATTCATTGTGAAATGAACTTATTTTCAGATGCATTCTCCTAGTCTAACCCACAATAATGTCTGAGTAATTTGTCTGGTGAGTCCAGAAGACAGGTCGGGAGAGGAACATATAACATCTACACAGTAGTATAAGATAAACCAGAGAGAGAGAGAGAAAGAAAATTCCTACTGAATCATGATTTTTCTTCCTGCTGAGCTCTAGTTATGTCTAGCCCAGTCCTATGGGGAAAAAAAGAGGGATGAGAGAAGCAGTGTAATTTTCTTAAATTAAAGCCACATACTTCCTCTTATGATAGGAAGTTTTCAATGGACCATGCTAAATTAATGTACTTTAATGAATTTATAAGCTATGATGCAATGGAAGCTTTTAAGCCCCTCTAAAAATTGGACAAGTCGTGTGAATCCATTCAAACTGTGCCCGCAAAACAAAGCAGCTGGGTATTTCTGGAAAATAATAGCACTGAAACAGTTAGTGCACAAATTTAAATTGCCATATTTTGGCTTTTGGAGTTAAGGCTAAGACAAATTGGCAAATTCCCACCTTCCAGAATTACTGCTTCAATTTGCTAGCACTCTGCAAGAATACTGCAGCTGATTATACTCAGAAAATCACTTCATGCAGAAGGCTGAAAAACTGCAATTTTCTGCCCCAAAACGTGAATGTTACGTTATCCAGAAACACACACGACTCCTCGCCAAAGAGGTAGTGCAGCACATCAACCACTGCCTGCTGAATCAACTCTGATGGAATTTTAGTTCCTCTTGGGACATTTAGCATGTGTCTACCATGATAGGTAGGTGGACAGGAAGAACAGCCTGAGACCACATAAAAGCAACAGCAGTTTCTAAAATTGTTTTGACTGTGAAGCAGATGAGATACAAGATGGTTATGGGTAAGAACTGAGATGTATATTGTACCCATCAGGAATCAGAGAAAATGGGTTATACCATATAAGCTTACCATGTGTGCAGATTGCTTACTGTCTTTCTTATTTCCCCCCACTGTAGTCTGTAGTCTTTTTGTTTTCAATAAAACATTCTAAATTTTATGAAAGACGACTGTTACACCTTTTATCAGTTATGGTATAATTTAAGGAATATATCTTTTCTTTCTTCTAGAATTCTCAGGATATGTTGTTTAAATCATTATTCTGTTACTTTTCTTCTATGCCTGGTAGGCAAAGACAGCCACTTAAAGCATATCTAGACATTATTTTCCTTAAGAGGGAAGAGTTTCATATATCTTGCAGCTGTGCTTGAAATAAAAATGCATAATATGCATTTATTTTTATTCTTAGAGAAACTGTCACTCTTCTATGATTTATCTTCCTACTTAAGAAAATATAATCAAGCAAGCTGTAATAAAAGAGTTTATCTTGCTGGGAGGCAATTCTAGTGTCCAACATATTACAAAAAATTGTGTTTTCCCAGACACTCTATTTAAATATACTTGTTTATAACCTTTCACAAGCAGCGTGGTTCCAAACACCACTGTAAATATGCATCATCATCCTTTTTGCTTCTTTTAAGTTATCATTACTTGTTCTCTGTAGCCACTATCTCCCTAAGCTGGACTTCAAGTTAGTATATGGTAGTACGAGTGTATATATGAGTGTGGGAGATATTTGGTGAACTGCTACGTATGGAGACCACACATATGGTCAGCCATTAGCTTTCTGTTTGCATATGTTATTCAAAAAATGTAGTTTATAAATAGTAGATTCCAAAGTGTACAAGACTAATTTTTATCAAACTAGCACTTTCTTTCCATTTATAGGTAACTTAGATGTATACCTGATACATACATCAAGGGTTGGAACTAGATGACCTTTAAGGTCCCTTCCAACTGAAAGCATTCCATAAGAACAGAGGTCATATACCCACTAAGCAATACAATAAAAATAAGTCTATGCAAATTTCCTCTCACTTCATTTTACTTGCAAGGCAAGGACATCACTGAAAACAATTCTGGGACTCCAAGACCATGTCCCCTGCATCCTTATCATAGCAGCACCTTTTCAATCCAGTGTAAACATGAGAGGTATCTGTTCTAACTACATTTCTCCCCAGCAGTCAATCTGTGATTAACATGGTTGAGCTTGTTGTCTCTTGCTTGTATTGGAAAGGAGGATAAAATGTGAGAAAACTCTGGGGTCAGGTATTTCAGATAGCTCTAGATTAGATATTTGATCTGCATAAGCCCTGCTGTAAATAAAAGCCTACTGACAGTGAAACCCTTACCAAATGTGTATGCCTTTCAAGAAAAAAGTAACAGATTTTTTTTCACATATGGCAAACATACTCCAGAGAAGCAACATAAGCAGCCACAGAAAGAATGAATAGAAAGAGTAAACCAAACAAAAAACTCCACCCTCCTCAGCAATTCTGGACTATTCTTGCCCAAGTTAGCCCAGATAAAGTAAGAGGACAAACGAGCGCTTACAGTAGTGCCACATGAATGGCAATTCCCTTCATGGGTGCTCATCATTACTAGTATACTTTTGCAGTGTGAGAATTGAATTCTGCTAGATACTGCTACAGAATCAGGGTGCTTCCAGTCATTAATTGTAGCTGGTTTAGGTGATTAAAACCAACAGTTCTTATTTAATAATAATTTTGTCGCATGGCATTTGTTTAAAAAAAACCCACAACAGAAGTGTTACCACAAGTAACTACAGTAGCACTTCTGTGATCTACAGGTTTGGTAGTTTTTAAGATAACACTCTCATTGATCTGGTAGTGAAGAGAGAAATCTATTGTGGCCAAAACCAGTTCTCTGTTTGCATATGGATTTTCACAGCTTTCCTGATGACCTCTGGAAGTAAAGCCTATTTTGGTATACAATCGGTTTTGGTCAATCAGCTAAATGTCTGTTAACAAAACTTCTAAGACAACCATTGGGAACTGCTACAGTGGCTGAAAAGGAAAGGCCAGCTCCTTTTTTTTTTGATAAGTGCATAATTACCAATCCAAAAATCAAGCAGTAAACTTTCTTGATTAGCAATAGCTGCAATCCATTTCACACCTTTGTTTTTAGGAGCAATTAATCTCAACATGATGACATTCCATAACACACTATTTCATTATCATACTAAACCAATAATCACATTAGCAAGGCTCCTGTCTCCTTTCTTCGCATCAAGAGCTACACGCAGATATTTCTTTTAATTACTTACAGAGCAACGTCTGGTCCTGACAATGCAATCATAACAGACCGACGTGCATCTCTGGGTCTATCTGGCCACTGCATACAGCTTGAAGGGATTTGCTTAAGAGAAGTCAAACCACTTCAGCCTGACCCATTACTGAAACAGTCTGGATTCACAAACAGCTAGAATAGTCCTTCTGCTTGCAGTGTGACAACAGGCTTACAAAAGTCTCCTAGAATCAGCCACTTCTGAAAGCTGTATTGATACATGTGATAAGTATTAGTAAGAATATGGTTCAAGACAACAGAGACTGCCCACGGAAAGCAAATACTTGTGACTTAGATTAAGAACAACAACCATTAGATCTGGACAGATAAGGACACCCAGAAGAATTACAATAAAAGCCTAACCACCATAACATAAACCAGAATCATCTTTGGTGGAAACTTGTTTCATAAACCTGAAAATTTTTTCAAGTCTAGCTATGTAAAGATTTCATTGGTTGTTGACTCTATTGGTTCTGTAAAAGCATCACTTACAGTCCTGTCTTCCTGTCATTTCCTGAGTTTGAAACATTCTCTTTGGGGACTCAAAAGACTAAATCTCTTCATTACTGTATTGTAAAAGATACAATATGCTTTCTGTGGCTGACTGCAAGGTAAGATCCTCACTGATAATCTGCTGGCTTCAAGGGAAGTCTGTGTTGGCTTCAGCAAGACCTGGAACAGCAGTATTTTAGCTTTTAGACTCTTAAGAACATAAGAAAAAGCAATACTGGAACACACCAAATATCCATCTCTGACAAAAAAAACAACAGAAAAGGGCAAGTACAGAAAGCCATATTCTTCCAACTTGGGCTGCAGCACTTCCTGCAGAGGTGGCACATCAGGTTCCCAGCAGACTTTTCAGATTCCTTTGTCATGCCCTTTCCTGAATTCCTATGCATTTCAGTATGGACTGTATACTGTGCCAAGGAGTTCTGTAGCCTAACAGAGGACTTCAAGAAATGCAGCATTGTTTTGCTCGTGCTGAATCTACCAGGTATTATTCTGATACCTGGCAGTTCATGTTCTTCAGTGGCTAAAACAGTTGCTCCCTATTTTCTATCTCACTTGTAGTTATGTAAACTTTTACTTTATTCCTCTCTAACCATAATCCGCAAATCATCTCTCTTCTCTCATCACAGAGTCCTCTCAGTCAGTGATCCTGCACTGCAACCAAGGGAATTGTTCAGTTGCTTGAAAACACACCCACAAAACCCCAGACTGGTTTTTAACAGTCATCAGTCACCTTGAGATTATTTCAGTTGATATATTCATTCACATTGAATCCTGACAAGTCCGAGTAGAGACAAATTAAAACCCAAGCTAGTATCTTATTTAAAAGGGCAAATTAACAGATAAATTAATTAAAACATTTCCACTAGAATTTCCACTGAGCTAATATGTTTGTATCTACATTGCTGAGGTTTTTTTTTAATACAGAGGGAAAAGTGAAGCAGGAAGTGTATCTGGCTTCATCATTTCAGTATCCACTAGGGATATGAAGCTATGATTGTCATTTGTAATTTGACAAGCACAGGAAGCTCTGCTAGAAAAGAACCATGTTCAAAGGACGAATGTAATACCACGATTTCATCTTGCACAGATAAAATTCAGACCCTGTGCACATCACTTTTGCTGTTTTGTTGCAGGTCAGACATCCATTTAAAGATAGCTTCACAAGAGCAGAAGCTATGACAAAACAGCCTCTGGGAAATTACAGAAGTTTCCCAGTTTACACTCAGTGACAGAAAATTAATCAGGTAAGAATGCAGCATGCAATAGACTAGGCAGAGATATGCCACATAGGAAGGCCAAGAGAAGAAACAAGTATTTCACATACTAATCATCAGATCAGGTAGAAAAGGGTGCATATGAAAAGGAGGTTAGAGAGATGAAGGGGAAAAAAAAATCCCAGAGAAGACAAAACTCCCCATCTTGGGAGTTAAAAGAATGGTAATGACACAAAACTTACCATGCCAATCACCTGTTGGAGACATTGTGCAGCTGTCAGATATAGTGCAAGTGCTAGTACAAAACCATAGAAATATGTTTATGTGACTTTGTGGTTGCACAGACTATGTTTATGGATTTATGAGTTAATCTTTTGTGATTAAGTGAGACTTACAGATCTAAATTAATGCTCTCATAACAGGTCTTGTCAGTATTTAGTGGTAACCTGCACAAACTCCTTGGGAAATTTAAAATGTACTAATCCCTAAATGGACTTCCCAGTCATGGTTTCAGCTACTTAAAAACAGCAGCAAGAGGTAAGTTTGATATCCAGCACTGCTAACATTTTCTATGACCACTGACACAAAGATGATATAAAAGTTCACTAATGCTATGCTCAGCCATTTACATTTCTGGAAAGCTGCTTAATGGGAAACAGCGCAACAGGACCACTAACCAGCGACTGCCGGAACAGGATACACTTCTTTGGGTCAATACCACAGGCAAGGATGGCAGCAGTGGTGTCCAGTATGTTCTGGCGCAGGACAGCTGGCTCCTTGGGCATGGTGAGCGAGTGCATGTCCATAATGCTGTATAGCACTGAGCTGCACTCTTCCTGAAGATTCACCCAGTTCTGGATGGCTCCAAGGTAGTTACCCAGATGAGGCGTCCCAGTTGGCTGAATACCAGAGAAAATCCGATCCATGGCCATATTCTGTTACAAAGCATTAGTAAAATTAGCACATGCATTTTCTGACAGAATCTTTTACATTTTAATGTCATTAATAAAGCCTCACTTATGCCCTTCTCTCCTCCTGCCAGTGTATTATTGTACTAATTACCTCAGGACTGGCTAAAAATACTTGCAGTAAGCCAGCCAATGGCTGCAGAAAGACTGACAACTAGCATAATGTTAAGATGTCAGACTACATATGCAAACAAATTTAGCTGAAAATTAAATCTGAGAAACCAAGCAGTCGGTTCTTCCATGCTTTTTTGGTACCAAAGTTGTATGTTTCTCTTTAATACATTATCTGCTCTGATACAAAACCAGGATCACAGCATAGAGCCATTCAAACATTTTTGTTGTAAACATATGTGATATCCAAGAAGATTGCCATCTTAACTCCCGTGAACACTTAAGTCTTATTTTTCTAGCTGTAAAGAACATTTCAAGCAGTTCCTGAAAGAAAACTAGTCCTTGACCCACAGGTCAAAGAATAACGAAAAAGATTATCCAAGTTGAGAAAGTACCCATCCTGGCAGCAAGTTTCTAAAATGGCTCTACAAAGAAATGCTGACATAGCTCAAGACCATACCTGGAATACCGAGGATGTGTCAGTACCAGTAAAATGTCAACATGTGAAGAGAGTTCACAGAGAAGCAGCAAAAAATGATTAAGCTGGGGCTGTGAGCAAAGATTAAAAAACTTTAAGCATGTATAGTTTGGCTAAGTGACAGTTATCATCCTGGAAAGTTTGTTTTCCTGCATCACAGCGCTCCATCTGACCATTTTCTCAGAGCCCCAAGCTGTCAGCAATGATCAATTACCTCCCCGACCTTTCCAAAGAATTCCACCATATTCAGAAAGTACTCAGCAATGTTTTATGTGAAAATGCTTGTTACATGCCAAGTTGCAAGAGCATACAAGACTGCTTGACCTATAAATGAAGGTCCCACCAACCTCAGCAAGGAGTCCAAGTCACAAAGCCACACAATACAAACTCTCAGACTCTTGTTGTGCAGGAGGATCATAAACTTCATTCTGCCTCTGCCTGCAGGATTTTTCCCTGCTAAATTTTGTAAGCAATTATTTTTAACAAAGTAGAAAAGATTTATTTACTGATGTAGTCTCTTTTCATTTCTGTGAATCTCTTAAAGATGTATGGGGTGTGGAATCATAGAAAATAGTAATTTTGGTTGGAAGACCTTTAAGATCATTAAGTCCAACCCTTAACCTAATGCTGTAAAGTCCACCACTAAACCACGTTCCTAAGCACCACATCTACCCATCTTTAAAATACCTCCAGGGAAGGCGATTCAGCCACTTCCTTGGGCAGCCTGTTCCATGCCTTGATTTAGTAAAGAAATTTGCCCTAATATCCAATCTAAATTTCTCCTGGAGCTACTTGAGGCCATTTCCTCCTGTTCTATTGCTTGTTACTTTGGAGAAGACACCAATACTCACCCGGCTACAACTTCCTTTTGTAGTTTTAAAGAACAAGAAGGTGTCCTCTCAACCTCTTTTTCTCCAGACTAAACAACCCGAGTTCCCTTGGCTGCTCCTCACAGGATTTCCATTCTAGAGTCTTTACCAGTTTTGTTGCCCTTTTTGAACATACTCTAACACCTCAATGTCTTTCTGGTAGTGAGGGGCACAAAACTGAATACAGCACTCAAGATGCTGCCTCCCCAGTGATGAGTACAAGGGGACAATCATATCTCTAGTACTGCTGGCCACACTATTTCTGATACAGGGCAGGATGCTGTTGGCCTTCTTGGCCACCTAGGCAGAGTGCTGGCTCATATTTAGCTGATTGTTGACCAATACCCTCAGGCCCTTTTCCACTGGGCAGCCTTCCAGCTACTCTTCCCCAAGTAGTGGGGAAGTAGTGTTGCATGGGGCTGTTGTGACCCAAGTGCAGAACCTGGCTCTTGACCTTGTTGAACCTCATACACTTGGACTTGGCCCATTGATCCAGCCTGTCCAGATTCCTCTGTAGAGTCTTCCTAACCTCACGCAGATCAACACTCATGCCCATCTTGGTATCATCAGCAAACAGACTGATTCAATCTCCTCATCCAGATTATTGATAAAGATATTAAAGAGAATTGGCCCGGTACTGAGCCCGGGGGAACACCACTTGTGACCAGCTGCCAATTGGATTTAACTCCATTCACCAAAAGTCTTTGGGCTAAGCCATCCAGACAGGTTTTTTTTACACAGCGAAGTATATGCCCATCTGAGCATTTAGTTTCTCCAGGAGAATGCTAAAGTCATTTAACTTTGGAACGACACAAAATGGCAGCAAAAGTAAAGGCCAAGTACCATTATTTTTAACTATTCAAGAAAGGGCTTCAAACTGACTTGCATTTTGACTCAGATTCTAGAAAAAATAATGAGAAAACGTTTCCAAGTGGAATAGGACTTTTTTAAAAACATGATCTATAGTTCAGAAAAGCCTAGCCAATTTTCTACCAAAAAACACTGAAAAATTCTCTTTGCTTTCAAAGTAAGCCTGTTTTTCAGAGCAGGACAATTTCCTTATCCAACATTTGTTTGCACAGACAGGTTAAAGCAGGTTTGGGCTAGCAGCCATGTTAATTTCTCTGCTCACATAAAAGCCTACACATTTAATTCCAGGTGGTAACACCCTCACCACATCCCAAATAAGTTCCTGAATTCTAGGTATACTCTTGAGTCAGTTTCTAAAGTGCTTTTGGAGAACCTCCAGCACAAAAACTGTAAGGCTGTCACCACAATTAAAAGCACACTATTTCCTCCAACAGCAATTCTAACTTCCAGATCTTTTGCTCCAGTTCTTGATCATCCATGCCTCTCTTCTCCATTACACAAAAGTAGAATGATGCTATTCAATTTCTTGTTTGTCACCTGATCCCTCATTTTCCTAGGAACTTACATCAAAGCATTCATCATCACTTGTACAACTCCCTCACCTCCCACTAGATAACTACCTGGCCCAAGGACTGCAGCCAACTGTTAATTCTGACAAGGAAGGGCCAGGTACTCGCCTAGAAAAGGAATCATACAGAATCCCAATATACATAAAATAAATGAAGTCTGTAAAGACTTGGGATTCACTAGGCTTGAGAGCTCTGCTTCTATTATTAAGTTTATAGGGCAGCTGACAGGCAATGCAACAGGTACTTTACAGGTATAACATCTTTTGCTTCCCACGTTCCTATTCTTCACCAAGAGTGTAAAAGCTCAAGAAGAAAACAATGCTACAAACAGATGATCACTAAGATGGTATTCTGCTCCTACAAGGATCTCAGAACAGCCAGTTGGTTGTCAGAGCAACTGCAGTCTAGAGAAAGACAGCATCACACAGAACGTCTCCTGATGTCAATGCTTCTTTTCTCTGGGACCCTGAAGTGCTACTTCTGGACAAAAACAATCCCACCCCCTGACAGACCTTTTGTCTACTGTATCAGAAAGTGGGAATCTCTAAGCACTCAGCACATATAAGCTCATGTGCCAGTACCTTGATCCAAAAAGAGCTGGCACCGTGCACCTGAGTAGAACAGTTCTGTCTACAAACCCTGTTAGTCCGTAAGTCCCATAGACTCCATTCCCTTGCAGCTACAGTCCCTGCTTCATATGCTTTCCATAACATGTTCATTATCTGCCTTTTTCCCTTCCCAGATCACTGTCCAGTGCATAGATTATGTCAGTATGAACATATTGGATGTATTGGCAAAATTAAGTCCCCTAATTTGAGTATAATATATTCAAATACAATAGTGACATTTAAATAGGCAGTTTGAGAACATTTTTCACCAAGAAAATGCAAGACATGCCTCAAGATAAACTGTACCTTCAAATTCTGTACTAATTCCAAATATTTGAAGGTTAACAATGAGCTAATTGAAGACAGGTTTATTGTAATACTACACAAGTTTGCATCTGGTCACACACTACAAGTTGGGAAGAAAACTCCCACGTACAATGTAAAATGGACACAGTTCCATATAAAGAGAAAACAAAGTTCTGTCTATCCAGTAAAGAATATACCTGTGAAAGCAAGCATGGCACTTTTAATGGTGCTTGTGTGTTCAAATGGTAAACAACTACTCATAAAAATTTTGTTCACTACATGGGCAATAAACATTAAGCTAAATATCAGAAACAAACAGTAGCAGCATTATACTGAGTCTAAGCTCAGCAATTACTTAACCCAAGCATGGAATCTGCAGAAACAAGTAAATCCAATAATGAAAACTGAGCTAGGCTGGACCTGGGTAAAGCACTAGCCAATACCCTACAAAGAACAAACCCACACTGGCTCCCAGCTGAGGGACCAGTTGAGTAGTCTTTCATCTTTAACTCCTTTGATTACATTTAACAACATAAAGCACAAGATGTCACAGCAAATAGGGTGGTATGAAATATTCCATTGTGTTAGCAGAAGTCTGTATTTAAAAAAAAGCCCCCACAAAACATCCTTAAATAAGTCTTGGATTTATAGCACTAAAAATACACAGAGAACATTGCTCATTTGGAGAGAGTTTATGTTCCCTGTTTGTTCACTCTGTGAGAAACAGCGGGCAGCATAGCAGCATGGCAGGGGAGTTCTGCCTGGTACCATGAAATCATGGGGCTGGAATGCACTTCAATGGGGCTGTTAGGTCAGGGGATGGGAGCTGTGTGCTCAAAAGTACTCGAGTTGGAAAAGGATAAAAACAAAAGGAGTGAAGACTTCCCAATGGAGCAGAGTGAAAGCCACAAGACATGCAGCTCCAGCCCACAGGCACTCACTCATTCAGACATCTGTAGTAAGCACAGTGTGAGCCTGCTGTTCGTATGTTTAACTCTGTGTGGTGTGTGCACCTACACCAGCAGTGCTGCATGTTAATCTTCACTCCTGTTAAAGAGTGCAGTATTTGCACTGTTATCTGTTAAAACAGATGTTTTAATTTTTTTTTTCCTCTTAAGATTTTTGCACGGCAATTCCAAACACCACAGTGCATTTTTTAGCAGCATTTCTAAGTGAACCTTGGCCCAAACCCCATTACAATTCAGGTGTTCTCCTACCTAACTGCTTTTTCATGATGCTAAATGCTGCTCCTCATACTGGAAAACTGTCAACATCCAAGTAGTCTAAAATAATCAGGAATAAGCATTACATTCTTGTTCCAGAGCAGTAAGGCTAACGTCTGTCCCTGACACCTCGCAGTATGGCCATGTGCATTTTCAATGCAAAAAAGTATACTGGAAAAGATGAGAACTCCAAAAATCCAGTGCTGCTCTCTTGAACCCAAGTAGAGTTTTTCTCATACACCACACCTGTAATAAGAACTACAGTTTGTCAAGGCCTCGATTCAGCAGTCAAACTCACACTCATTCCCTGCTCATGAGACAAATATATCAGAACTGAGAACACACCAAAGTTGGTAGAGCTAAGGAAATCCTATCTGCATGTCTCCTAAAGACCACCACAAAGAGCTTTAAAGGAAAGCAGGTGTTAACAGCATGCTTGGCTAGTCAAAAGAATTTTATGAAAGAGTATTAGTAAAGTCAACTTAATACTGTTCAGTTATATAATGAAATGTATGTGTAATACACAACTTTCTCTTGTTATCAATGACATGGGCAAACTGACTTGAAGACCACTAAATCTTAGAAAGCCACCAAGTCTTAAAAACCCTATGCAAACTCCCTAAAATTTATACTCACCACAAATTTTCAAAGAGGAGAGGACTCACTTTCAGTTTGTTTTTTGCCCTTGGTGGGTCATACTATTTTCATATACTCGGCAAGGTCAACCATTCTGCATCAGAAAACACATAACACTATTTATAAGAAACCTGGAGAACGAGGACAATCTATTTTAGGGGTTAAATTTGAACCTCAGACAGCAGACACAAGGCTCTCTTGCTTTTTAAAGAGCACAGAGAGGAGCTTCCAAGTACTCCTGCCACCCAGCAGCCCTAAACCCTAAAAGCAGCAGTGCAGTTCTTTGGATGCTGGTAGCTGTACACATTGCATTTCCAATTGTGTTTAAAGCCTTTTTGCAACCTCTAGAGCATGATGCCATATGCTCCTTAAACATCTGCAGCTGTTTCACAATAAAGTTTTTCTATTTCATTCCATTACTTTCAGCTGACTCAAATTTACTTTGTTAATACCCTCTAATTTAGACATCTGTACAATTTGAGTTCATATTACTCTGATATATATATATAATTGATATATGAACACTTAACATCTACAAGACATCTTTAGAAAAGCTGAGGACATACCCAGCCAAAACATCTACAAGCATAAAAATGGAAATTAAAATATTCATAGTTAATTTACACAAATCTGTGAAAGCATGTCTTTCTTAAAAATGAAAACTTTAGAGAGTCTAGAAAGCAAGAGTTCAAGATTCCTTTAGAAACAAGCATGGAAGTGTACAGCTAACCATAATCTAGAATTATTTTCCAAAGTAAAAATCAAGTGGAAAATAAAAGACAATCCCATTGCTGCAAGCATTTAATTGTATCACTGACCATAGTCACACGACTCCTTCCATGAGCTCAGCACCACATTTGCAATGTTTAAAATGCTAAGTCTCCTTTTGTTTATTGGTATAACAAGCCACCTCTGCCTCCTTAAAAATGATAGGAAGTTATCCTTTTTAATTTGATTTTAGAAAAAGACTCCACCAGGACGATTTGTTTTTCTTGCTTTTAAATTGATCAGGATAAGTGCTAGACAAACTCAAACATGAAACTCTCATCACAGTGAAACACAAACCATGGATACAAAATACAGCTATATGGAGAGGTAACTAATGATTTCAAAGTCTCAGACTGGTTTCTTCCTCTGAATGAACACAATTAAAGCCTCTGAAAGTGATGAGAACCCTCACTGAAAAGATCCATGCAGATCAAGACATCCCATGTCACTACCCAATTCTTAGTATCCTGAATATTCCTTTCAGGTTTAGCTTTATGAATTGTGAGGGTTGAATACAAGTATTTACCCGTTGAATATTATGTATTTACTGGCACAGTCAACAGAAAACTGCTTCTCAAATATGTAATAAAATCAGTCACAATACAGTTCCTCCACTTCACAAAGGAGTTCCACAAATAAAATCCAATGATAGCATTCACAGGACTTAAGTTTTCATAACCTCTCTTCTTTGTAACTTCATATAAATGTTGCCATCATACACTTGAAATGACAGCAGACAAGCTACAACTAAAAGGAAACCTTATGCCTTATAAACACCTTCATCTCTTTAAAAAAAGAAAAAGCTAGTACCAGTCAAGGAGGTAGGAGAGAGCTGCCAATACACAGATAGTTCTCAGGACTATAAAATACATTTATACAATTATAAAAAAGTAGCCATAAAAGCTGGTCTGGTTAGTCTGCTTTAGACCTATCATTTAAGAAAAAAGGCGACAAGATGATGACATTAAACCTAGACATACAAGGCAGTGCATCTCCAGTAGATCTCAGCTTTTCAATGTACCTAGTGACAAGTGAGACAGATACTAAATTTTAAAAACCCTCACTAGGGCAGATATCAAGGTATAAAAAAAAAAATCAACTCCCAAAGAATCTTTTGCTAATTGGAATCTTTGAGATAAGGGCAAGTCTTCAGACTAGTTAATTTATTTAGACTTGGTTCATAAAGTCATAAACAAGCTAATTGATGGAAGATAGGCTTATGCCCCTATAACATAAATAAAAAAATCTGTTAATCTTTACATTAAATAAATGTAACCTGCTCACAAGCTCACCTTTGGGCTGCAACAAAAGCAAGAGACCTGAAACCTAAAAAACCCCCACAGTTACAGAAAATTATGACAGGACAGTATTGCAGTAGCAGCTGCAGCAGAAATCATCTCACAACCCACAGCAGTGTTTACTATTCTCTGGCATGTAGCTGCTCTGCTTTATTTTAACAGCTATTTTGTCAGGGCAGAACAGGTGAAGAGCTGAGTGAGATGTGCAGCATCAGAGCTAATTCTAAACACAGGTGGTGGGCACGGCCGAGGGAGCAGGAAGCCGACAGGAGAATCGCTGCTGACATCTAAGACAGGGAAGATTGATGGCTTCCCTCTCTAGTTTTCCCCACTGTGTAGGCATGCAGGGGGTGGGGAAAGGGACGGAGAAGCTGCTGTGCTGGCGACATAACACACCACACAGCACCAGCACTGATTAATGGGACTGGAACGACTCAGGAAACGGCAAAGGATCCTTTACAGACTTTGCTCTTCTTGTTATAATTTTATCCGTGGCGATTCGTCTGGCCCTATCTGTCCCAAACTTAAGCAAGTTCAAATTTGCCAAAGGAAAAGAAAACGCGGAAATCAAGGGGAAGAAAGAGCAACATTAAGCAAATACAGGCATGAGTAAAACACACAAATTGGAAAATTTTGGATTTCAAACATGACGATCCTCCCAACAGGGATCAAACCCAGAAGGAAACCCCCTCCAAAACCCAAGAATTTGCCTCAAACTCAAAGACAAAAGAAACTATTTGGCTGACAGAAATGACCAACTACTGCATCTTTTGCATCTATGATTTTTTAATTTCTCTCATTAATACTCTGCAACTTCAAAGCTCTCGTTGCTAAAATGATATGTTTGTCTGTTAATCTTGGCTTAGCAAAACCTGTCTTCAGACAGCTATTAAGCAGCAAAATGAAGGGAGGCCAGACGGGTCGGTTTTTACAAGCTAAAGCATAAATTTTAAAGCCTAATTGGTACAATTTCAGTGTTAATGTTATTAGAGATAGAAAAAAATGAAGGAAAAAGGAAACTTAGAAGCAGTCTATGTACTGCAGACTTTATTCCTTTATTGTTTTTTAAGCAATTACTTCTCCACAAATTTGCTGTAGAAACCATTAAAAGGCGTTTATCTTGACCTGGTAATTTGATACATCAAATTCATCTGGTGCAAATGTTATTCTATCATGCTTAATTCTTAAAATTAGTGATTACAGAGCTAACATTAAATTAGAAGGAAACCTATTTAGACCAGAGCAAGTTTTCAGATAAATAGTTTCTGAGAAAGGATTAACTTGTCGCTCAGAAATGGAACTAAATTAAGGCTTAAATAGCACTGCCTGGTACTCCTTTCTTGAATGTCAGATGCATTTATATTTAAACTTAAGTACGATTTTAATATTTATATTTAAAACGAGAAAGACATTTAAAGGAGGAACACAGCACACACTAACCCCACCCTCTAGGGCTAACAAAAGAATGAAGTGTAACTGCGTTTGGGTTAGGCTGCCCTCTCATGCTGCCTTGTTGAAGATGACTAAGCAAATGGACCCTTTAACATTGTAGCTGTGTCCCACAAATGTATTCTCTCATCTGGCTTTATGACCCCCAGGTGCCACTCAGTGCGGTAGTGACAGCTGTACTGACAGATACAAGGACTATCTACAGTGCACGGCTGCAGTGCACACCGACACACAACAGACTGTACCTCTGGACCCGAGGCAGCCATGAACCCATCCCTCCCACACCCAGAAAAACAGGGTTTATAAACTCTGGCTAGGGGACTTTTAAGGATCCAACAGTCTACAAAACAGAAGAGCTGGCTCAAGTACTCTCCAGAGGTCCTAAGACAAGAAGCATTGATAACCTTTGACAGAGTTGGAAGGGTTTGTGCACAGCCAGTGAAGGAACCAAGCACTGGGTCTGCATGCAGCCAGCAGCAGTCACCAATCTTACTCTAAATCATGATGTCTTACTTAACAAGGACACAGCCTGATAGCTTTTTTTACTTTGTGCCGTGCTCCCTAGTTTTCCATATCAAGTGGATGGACAGCATGCCGTGGCATCTGTTCAAAGCTGAGACATATCCTAAAGAGATGCAGTTACAAAGCAAGTCCAATGCATGCTGACACATGTGCTGCTTCTGCACCTCCTGCATTTCTAAGACATACACAGAACTGCAATTAAAAGTTTCAAATGGTACAAGAGGCAGAAGCAGCCTATCAGCCTTAACCCTGCACTAACCATTCTCAAACTGTTCATGTTCCTTTTTTAAAGATAAGGCATAAAGCTTCGTCAATCACACTACTTAACCCTGGACATTAACTGCAGGCCTTGTCAGCTCATTTCACGCAGACTCAGCGAAAGGGTAAAGGACCTAATGACACTATGTTCTTACAACTACCACACAAGTAAGGTGCTAAGAGATAAAACAAATTAGTGCCTCACTGACAGGCTCACTGACAGGCAGCTGCAGCGGGAGCTAAGCGTGCTGAACCACCAGCAGGAATGCTCCAGCCAGCCAGGCAAGGCATGAAGGTCAGGCCAGTTCAGTACATGCTGCTTCCAAATCCACTGGATGACACACACAATGCTCAGAGCTGAAAATTTGATAGTTGCAGCACTGTAAGCATTGCCTGGAAAAGGTGGCACAAGGGAAAAGGAGAGGGAGTAGAAGCACAGGCTTATTACACCGGGGAGAATAAATGTAAAGACAAATCTATAGAAAAAGTAGTTTACTGTTCACTGAACAGTATGGCTGAGCCAGAAGGAACCCAACAAAACAAAATTTGAGGGCACAGATGCTTTCTCAAAATGGTTCTCTTAAGTACCCACCAGGTCTGCCTTCCTCCAGACCCCAACTGGCACAGCAGTAGCGGGCCAGAGAGTGAGCAGAGAACCTCATGCACCACCACAGAACCTCACCTAAGCGGTTAATCAGTTTGCCTCATTTTATTTCTCGGAAAAATCCAGGTAGTAATAAAGAATTTAGAACAAATTACAGCTATAAACAGCAGTATTTCTCAAGAACTAGCAATGTCACTCTAATAACCTATAGCACAAGACATGTTAGAATGAAAGTTTATTGGATAGAATCACAGAATGATTTGGGTTGGAAGGAACCTTGAAGATCATCTAGTTTCACACCCCTGCCCTGGGCAGGGACACTCCCTGCTAGACCAGGTTGCCCAAAGCGCCATCCAACTTGGCCCTAAACTCTTATGATGGGGTATCCAAAACTTCGCTGGGCAATCTGTGCCAGTGCCTCACCACCCTCACCATAAAGAATATTATCCTAATGTCTAATTTAATTCTACCCTCTTCTAGTTTAAACCCATTGCCCCTTGTCTTATCATTACACTTCCTGATAAACTGTGTAGCGATAAACTCCCTGATAACAGGCCCCCTTCAAGGTACTGGAAGGGTGCTATAAGTTCTCCCCGGAGCCTTCTCTTCTCCTCCCTAAGCCTGTCTTTACAGGAGAGGTGATCTATCTTTGTGGCCCTCCCTTGGGCTCACTCCAGTAGGTCCATATCTTTCCCGTACTGGGGACCTCAGAGCTGGAAGCAGTACTCCAGGTGGGGTCTCACCAGAGCAGAGGGGCAGAATCACATCGCTCAACCTTCTGGTCACGCTTCTTCTGCTCAGCCCAGGATACAGTTGGCTTTCTGAGCTGCAGGTGCACACTGCTGGCTCGTGTTGAGCTTTTCATCCATCAACACCCCCAGGTCCTTCTCCTCAGGGCTGCTCTCATTCCATTCTCTGCCCAGCCTGTTGTTGTGCTTGGGAATGTGCTGACCCCTGTGCAGGACCTTGCACTTGGCCTTGAACCTCACGTGGTTTGCATAGGCCCACCTCTCAAGCCTGTTGTGGTCCCTCTAGATGGCATCCCTTCCCTCCAGTGTGTTGACTGCATCACACACCTTGGTGTTGCCAGCAAACTTGCTGGGAGTGCACAGAACCCACTGTCCATGTTGCCAACAAAGATGTAAATGATATCAACAAAGTGAAGAAATGGTCTGATTAAATACATGCTATTTATCCAGCTAAAGTACATGGACCTATAAAGAAAGGACTACTCAACTACACAAACACAGGATGAGAACAGCTGTCCAGGCAACAACTGCTCAACAGGTTCTGGGGTTTGTAACACTTTAGAAGGTATGAATCAGTAACATGCTGCTGCAAAACCATTACTTCTAAAAAATAGAGCAAAAGTTGCACAGGAATATATCAACAGCATTAAAATCCAGAAGACACAAAACAATTCACTCATCCTACTAAGGATGTCTACTCAGTCTGGAACACTGGGACATATTCCTGTGTTTTCAAACAGTGGTATGAAGGGGCTATAGAAGTACGATTAAGCCCAATGACAGACCTCAGAAATAGGACTACAGAGGAAAGCCTGAAAGAATTAAGGCTTAGTTCTGTGGTAGGAAGACTGTGGAAGGACAAGGTCTTAAACATGCCTTAAATATACACGCTTATATATATGACTTTCGGGACCATGGTTAATAGAGTAAAAAACAATGATCTTAAGTTGCAGTAAGGAAGATTCAGACCAGATGTAAAGAAAACTTTCCAACAGTAAGGAAAAGAAAACATTTTACAATAGTGCTTAGAGAGGTTCTTTATTAACAAAAGTGTATATATATACACACACACATATATATAAGAGATGTGTTGATAATAATGTAGAGGCAGCTAATTTTAATTTTGGGCCTGGGGAAGCACCAGATCACCTCTAGTTGGGTTGCTTCTGATCCTGTGAGCCTGTGATCTTATAGGCATGATTAAGGCTGAAGCATGATGAACAAAGAGGATGGAAGAAAAAGTATAGTTCTATTTAGATAGGCTAGATCTTGTAGTATTGCAAGATGCAAGTCTTTGTTCCTGCATTTAATAAAATTTAAGAATTGAGGCCTTTTCACAGGTAGCAACTAACATGCTTTGAAAAACCATTCTATGTTGCCAAGAAATGTGAAAAACAGGTTAATATTTAATACTTCTAAACTGGTATATACCTACAGTCAGAAGTGTACACTGCTTCCACAGAATAAAACTGATAGCAGCAAGTGAAGAGTTACTACTCATTTTATGATGTGATACAGACATTACTGTTGAAATGTAAAGAAAAGTATATCATATTTCTAAATTATAAATATAGGTTATTCGATCCATGTTGATCTCCTTTTAAGTTAACAGTAGAAAATATTTTAAGTACCAAAAACATCACAATCTTAAAGCAAAACAAAAAGCTAAAGAATGTCGGCATAACTAAATACTTCCCTCCCAGAGAAATGAAAGAATTTTGGTTTTGATCACAGTAGTATCCAAATCTCCTAAAAACATCTGATCACTCTTGCTCCTTCTCTGACCTCTAGCTGAAAGAAATTTTATTATATTTTTATATATTTTGTTCAATTGAAGAGTCTGCTTGCTACCAAGACTGCCCTATGGGATATAAATAAAGAGTATTGGCTTACATGTTGAGGGATGCTTTTTTAAAAATATTTTTTGTTTAGAATTACTACATTTCTTCACAATATTGTCCTAGAAACTCAAAGAGTAGTTCATTTCCTCTCCATTATTTTATTTGGCAATTTCCTGCAGCAAGGAAAAGTTAGCTTCATTTCACATGGGGCCAAAATTAACACAGCTGTTCAAAAACTTTCGCCTTGTGGTCACTGCCTGAAATTCATCTCAGGTGAAAAGGAAAGTTTTAAAACCACCTGATGGCTGTTGAGAGGCCTCGGGACTTGGAAGTCTCAGTAAATTCCCTAATGGTGCAGACATGCACAAAGAAAATGCTACAGCTGGTCCTCCTTGTCTATGTTGAAGAGGTAATTCTATCAATTTAAGTATTTTACACGTAAGAATCATACTTGTATGGGGGATTTCTACAGCTTTAAAAAGTCTTCCAGAAGACAGATGATATTCATTAGACTACATCTAAACTGTTCTTATCAGTGCAGGTTGATCCTAGACTTGGCTGTTTGCACAGAAAGGACAAACGATGGATGAGGGAGACGGAAAGGTTTATTTGTGCTCAGGTCTTCCCCTCCAAGTGGATGTAGCCAAGGCCTGTTCCTGTGTCCAGGAGCATGAAGCTCATCTGCATAGTTCAGATACAAGCACTGACCCCAAAAAGTAAATGGTGAATAAAAGCTACATTGTCTTTCTAAGGAATTTAATCCAAGGTTGAGTTGAAGATAGGATGAGCGAGTGTCTGTATTTCCACTGAACAAGCAGACTGAATTTATAACAGATATTTTCTGTATACAGAGCAAATTCTTTGCCCGCACAAGAGGAAAATTTTGTAGGATTGGTATCTAACGTACACTAATATCTTCAGTCACTAACACAATAAAAAACTGCTCAAAAACATTTTCCCCTTAGCCATTAACACCTAAGGGACATAAAATCAAAAGCAGTACAGGTAAGGATTTGTAGCAGTACAATTAAGTGTTATCATGTTTGAGACCTAAAGCATGTAGAAGTTTAGAGAACACTACATGTGAGTCTAAGAACGGCCAAGAATGTACCACCCAAGTCACAGCAAACTGTGGTCACAGACCCACTTACTACGCACCTTGAGCCCAGAAACATCAACTGCAATGTTCCTTAGTTCATGCTTGACACTTACAGCTTTGTTTTAAAGATGAGCTCTCTTGCCAGCTTACCTGTATTATTCAAATTGGCCCACAGGAAACCAGGCAAATTACCAACTTTCAATCCGGATGCACCCTTTGGAGTGAATGAGTGTAAAAGAAGCCAACTGTTTGTACTACAGGTAACCCAGAGGTGTGTAATACACAATTTTCCTTTGAGTACTGACAAGTACTCTACCAGAAACCTACAATCAGTATTGTGTGACCAACAGTAAAAATGTCCCTCTGAAGGGAGTGACAGCAGCTTTGGCTGTTCTGACCTGGCATAATGCTTGATGAATGTGCAAAGTGTTGACACTGCCTTAACTCTGCAAACATCTCAAATATCGACCTTCCAGGAAAAAAAAATCCCAAAAAGAGCCTGGGGGAAGTCTATGAAGAGCAAAATGTGTACTCATTTTTGGTGGCAGCAATTACATGGGTTGATGTGTTGCCAGCAGAGATTCAAAATGAGATTCGGTCAGTAATTCATAGGGCTGGACCCCTCACTCCCTTTACATAAGCAACAAAGAAGCTTTGACATGTTCCAAACTCTTTTGTTCTTCCATGCAAACAGAAAGCACCCTATGGATGCCTATTAAGTAATGTCTTTACTCATCTTGGCAAGTATGTGGTTTCAAGAAAAATATTTGCAAATGGATAACCCAATTCAAGAAGTCAAAGACCACCTTTGAAAGTAAATTTGATGTGACTATAAAAAGATTGTATTTAGGAAGGATAGCATAACATGGTTCTGTCATCAAAAGTTTGTATCTCCCCATAATTCTTTGCTGTTGTTAATGTAAAATATAATGCTGGTAAGCAGAAAAGTGAATGCCCATGAGACCTAGGACTAAGGCAGAATCGCTGAAAAGAACTGTTCCTGCTGTTGGCTAAGCTCAAAACAGGCCATTGAGCAAACTCGCTGCCAAAGGACAGGGATATTATAATATCTGCAAGTACAAAAGCAAATGACAGCAACAGTTGCTATGTGAATCTTAGGTGAGATCACCAGGAAGCCTGGAGTCTTTTATTAACATGGAATGTTGTTCTATCTTTTCCAAGGCACAGCTAACCGGCAGATTCCAAAGTCAGAACTATGCACCTGGCAAAAGGAAAAGAAGATGATAGTGAGCCTAGGAAGTTGTGAAGATGCTAGCAATTTTTTTTTTGAATGCTGGCCAACAACCTGCCAAAACAAGATTAATAGTTCAGTATTCAAATTGTGAGGAGGGCACTGCACTATGAAGACCAAGATATTATATCTGATTGTCATTGAGTATGTGATCAGAAATGACAGTGATGGGATTCAATCCCACCTTGAAATATCTGCAAGACGTGCTTAATTCATCTTCTGATGTGTACTGTAAGGCTCCAGAACCCTTACCTATAAACAAGGTAATCTACACCAAAAAACATCCTAGTCTGTACACTTACGCCATCTAAACACAAATGAGGCATAGCAGGGGTTTATGTGCCTGGTTATGAAGATAATATCAACATCCTGGTAGTAGCTCATAGCATGACTTAGATGCAGCACCATGAAAACTGAGGAAACCTCTACTAGTGCTCTTTCCTCACAACACTAATTCAGATACTGTGCAGACATCACCAAAGCAATTGGGTGAACTTCACCTTCCCATGACTTCTGTCAGCTCTAAGAAGTAGAAGCAAGCCCTCACATAATTCAAAGGACTCTAAGCTATAAGTAAAAGCAGGCATTTAATTTCTGGTAGCAATCACCACATTTCAGCACAAGAATGAGGAAAAAGAAAAAGTAAGCATATATACTTCATTGTATATTTGTTGGTGTGTGTATACATATATACAAATATACAGTCATTTCCTTTCCCTTGCAGTGAGACCTTCAGTGCCCTTTTAAGGTGGACTTCTCTGGGGGCAAAAATTTGTTTCATCCTGACCAGTGAATACATTGATTTGCCTGATATAACATAAAATTACAAAATCTGCTACATGATTTGTCTGAGTTGGGGACTCCAAGAAAGGTATTGTTACAGCCAAGAGCTCAAATAACCAAAAGGAAAACAATTTAAATTCTCTACTTACAAACTCAGCAGAGCTCAAAAAATACATGATCTAAGGTGACTTAACTGACTTAATACTTAGGGGTTTTCTTCAACTTCTGATCCTGTTGTAATTTGAGTCAACTCCCAAAATGTTTGTTCATCTAACCCTAGAGTCCCAGCATAAACCACAACTTGTGTCATGGAAAAAGTAATTGTTGAATGTCTAGAATAGCACTTGCTGTATTAGTAAATGGAAATTCTATCTGCCAATAAAACAGCGTTAAAATAAGACCCCCAGTCTGCAGTCTAGAGACAGAGGTGATCTGCTACAGGCTACAGAATTTACAATATGTTTGTCCAACATATACACATGAAAAATCTACAAAAGACTTCAACATCCAGGACTGCCAGAGTAGCATCTTTCATTACAATCACTGTACAAAACCAAGTTAATAAAACCAGAAGTCTCTCGAGAAAAGACAGGCTCAGCCAAGAGACTGAAATCAAGGGCCAGAGGGGGAAAGAATGGTGGGACTCTACCCAAGGCCTGCCAAGACTGCCAGATTAAAGGGCTGTTTCCTGCTAGAACAGTCTACGTTGGCCAGACTTTATTGTTAGAACTCCATTATGGAAATGAATAGGACCATTCACGCCTCAAAGATCCTTCGTTTCTGTCTTCCATGGGGGGCGGGGGGGGGTGTGTCTCTCCTGTGCAGTTTAAAACAGCGGTCAAAATCCACCACAGACAAAGCATTTAGCAAGGAGGATTAAGAGAAGTCTCTCTACAACTGGAAGGTCTAATAAAGCTGTGTGGAAATCTGAGTTCTCTCAAACCCAGTGAAAATCCAAGAAATGTATATTCTCACTGCATGCTAACTTCGTTTCTGAAAATTACACTAATGGTTTTTATCTGGCATAGAGGATGCTTCCAGTGCTTTACCTGAATGATAAGCCAGTTTCCCTGGAGGATTAACCATCAGTTATTTAGTGATGAAAATAAAAACAAAGAACTGATTAGGAAAGACTTTCCATTCCAACCTGGTTAGGAGACAGTAGAGGTTTAATCCAAAGGTTGGAACATATTTATAAATCCAGCTGATTTCAGGAGGAGTTGGGTAACTAAGTAACTTCGAGTATCTGTGCCTAACAATTGTGTAAAAAAAAAAAAGAAGTCACAATTCAGGAAAATAGGAAAATAAGAAATTAAAAAAAATTCAATACCAATTCAATACAAATTTCATCCCAGAACTTGTGTCATTAATGGGTAACAAAGTGACTCATGGGACAACAACAAATTGAAGATGGGAACATGGATGTTTTTACATTTTTTGCATTTTATTTATAACACATATGAATTATACTAAAAATATAGTTAAAACTATGGAGGGAGAGACAGCTCAATCTTTGAAATCCCTAAGTATTAGGGCCTGGTAATTCCAGTTACTCCCTTTATCTGGAACCCATATGGTAACTACAGCTAAAAATTCTCAAGATTAAATTTGCAATCTGGAAAAAAGTATTTTAATGGTCTCCTCCAAAACAACACTTCAACATTTATCAGCCTTTTTTGCAGATATCTTCACTAAAAATATGAAACATGACCAGTCATTAACATGACTAGCACAGTAACAATGGAGTGATCAGGTGCCCTCAATACAAACTGGACAATACTTCATAAAAAAATGAATCAAATTTCATCTGAGCCAACCAATCTGAAGATCTCTTCTTAAAATACAGAGAACACTGGCTGGAATAACTGAGGTTCACAGAGGCCTAGCAAAGTGTCAGAAGACCAAAAAAGGACAAATGTCATTCATTCCTGTCTCCAAAAATACAGAAGAGCAGCCTGGGAAACAGTCTGCTTAGCATCAATTCTCAGTGAACAAAAAACCCATATTTTGCAATTCTATAGAAGATAACTAGAAGAAAACAACAGTAAACATGGATTTGTTAAGAGCACAGCATGCCAGATCAGTCTAAATTTGGCCTTGAGACCTATTAGTTTGTCATCGTAGAGGAAGATGCAGAAAACACGTTTTGATTTTAGCATCACCTTCGGTGACAAAGTGTAAAGCAAGCTAGAGAAACTACCTACAGGGATCTATCCTGAGGCTTTTTTTGACCCCAATATTAACTCAGGTAAAGAAAGAGGAACATTTCTAAATGAGCTGCTAAGATTACCGGCAGGTTGGCTAAGATTCTTTGGATTTGAAGGTCTCACACCTTAGTATGAGAGACCTTAGTCAGTTCCAATGGTCTTGATTAAACATCCAACAGAGATGTTTTCTGTGCAGCACTAAGAGGTAGAAGCAGCATCTTTGGGACTGTGGAACTCGCACCAATCTCTTTGTATGACCCAAACAGTGCCTGCTAGAGCTACTGTCCTGAGTGTCTTTACAGCACATCCACCTCTGAGACACCCTCCCCGCAAATCGCCAAATTCTAGCACCAAAGAGGAAAAGAAAGTATTTTGTGTTAAAAAAATACCATACCAACCCTTGTGACTAGAAGATACAGTTCTGCATAAAGCTAAAAGAGAATCCACTTCCTGATGTGTCAGGGTCCTGAGAAAGTTAACAGGGAAGGAAGGCTGCAGGACATTGAAATATACAGCTTAATAGCAAACACAGCCATGTTAAAAGATCATGTGTGACGACCAGGGAAGGCTTGTATATCAAAGAGGGCAGACCAGGGCAGGAGAGAATGCAACAAAATAAGACATTCCTGTTTTCTTTAAAAGATGTTTTCATGAAGAACAGCAATACACTATTCTTACAATATCTGTAATAGTGATAACTACTTTGCTGTAAGAAAAGAAAAACGCAGCCAAAGACTGCTGAGTCCATGAAGGCAAAAGAACATCTAAAAGTAGGTCCCCAGCTGGGAGGCTGGACAGCCATCTAGTGATGTGTGAGGCTCTGTAATCAGAAGCAAGACCTTGTCATTTTTCTGCTTCACTGGGGTAACAGTGAAGGTAGCAAACTACCTTCTGGTATGTCTCAAACGTGCCATGTAGCAGGAACTGTGTAGGTCAGACAGTCTAAAGGGAGTACATGCAATGCTGACTAGGCTTCTCCCTGGACAAATTAGAAGACCATTATGGGGTGAAGACGAGGAAGAGAGATACCCTGTCCAAGAGCTTGAGTTCACACCAGTACAGAAATGCTCCAAAGTTAGTCACTGGCATCAGCAGTACTGCTGATAGGTAAGATTTTTTTTCCTAATCACCTAAGCACTGGCAGTCCCTGTCTTTACTTCATTCACTTAATTAGATTTCTTTCAGCAGCAGCTGTTGCAGTTAGGAAGGAATGTCTGAGTTGGAGGAAAAAAGCCTACACAGGCTGGGATTTGACCACTGGCCACTTCTGATCTTAAATAATTTGGCTTTGCAACAGTGCGACTACAGAGATTATCAGTTGAAGATACTTATGTAACAGCTAACCCATGAATCCACTGACTTGACACAATGTGAGGCCTGATTTAGTAATATTTAAGATAAAACTGAACACTTACATTGACAGCAACAACTCCTACAGCTCTGCTGACAGGACTAAACCAAATTCATATTTTATCAGGTCAGACACCAACAGCTGACTAACTCACCTCCAATTAAATTTTCCTACTGACAGGTTATGCCATAGTTGGATTTCTCAGAACTTTATCAGTAATTCCCTGGAGTACCCGTTAGTTGCCGTTTTTAAGTGTCTTATCAAAGGAACAGATTTGATGAAATTACTTTCTATAACCCTGGCTTAGAGACCACTGAAGAATAATAAATCAAGGAATCTGAAAACAAGCTCTTGTAAGTCCAGATACTCAGAATATAATTAATTTATCCAATAAAATGTTACTTTCTGCTTAACCACATATATTTTTCCTACATGTTCTAGTTGTGTACTATAACTATGTATGACAAAAAGTATAGAGGAACTTTTCCCTAGGATGATAAGGCCAGCATAACAATGAACTGTGCATCACAGTGAAAGAAAGCTTAAGGCACAGAAGTTACATCTTCTAATAACTGTGACTACATTATCAAACACTTAAACATCAAAACTATAAGGGTGACAGAAGATATATACTGCTCAAGCTTGAAGACAATCACTTTTCCAGCTTGAAATATAAATATTTCTTATTAGTAAGCTGTTCCAAGCTGTCTGCCATAATAGTTGAACTACACCAAAGTCTAGCCTGGCAGCAGGAACAGCGTAATTTTGGAAGCCAGTTCTTTTGAAGAAGCACTGAAGTATCACTTCAGTTCCAGTGCAATTCTTTCTAGACAGACATAATGAGAGAGAAGAAAGCTACAAAAGCTTGCAGCGTATTGGACTTGCAAATTTAAAATCAGAGAAACAAATGACTGTTGTCTTTTGGGGACGGGCAGTATGAAGCTACATCACTAAGACTAACTATGAAGTTACATAGCCACCACTAACATTGGGCTTCCTGTTGGTATGTTTGTGTTTTGGGTTTTTTTTAATTTCAAATTAAGACATTTGAAAGGTAATAGGAAGCTAATTCTGAGACCTATCACGTCTACAGGACATCAGGCAACTAACCAGGTGACAATCTTGATCTGACGGGTTACTCAGAGCTGTCAAAGTTCATGTCAGACTAAATATTAAGATGTAACAGGCACAAGTCTGCTGGTAGCAAGTTTCTGTATTATGCAGGATAAACCAGAATCTTATCCTAGAGGAATGAAGGCAGAGGAAGTTACCTGATAGGATACTGAACGGATACCAAAGAGCCACTGTGAGTAGCTGGAAAGATAAGCATATACAACCCCCTTCAATATTTTTCAAGGAACATTTCAATTCTTATTTTAAAAAGAAACAGTAGCTTGAGACATCTTTGCAAGATCTGCATGTTACTTGCTTTGGTAAACATATCACAGGGACAGTGTAACTGTTCAAATTTTAAGCCAGTAAGATTTAGGCACGTAGAGTGAAAAAAAAATCAAGGAATGGAAACCCAACAAGCTTACTGAGTATGCCATGTTCAAACTCCTTAGGTCTTCTATCTGATTAAAATCTAAAGTAGTCTTATATGCAAACGAATTCTAAAACAAAAAATATAGCAGAAGCCTTACCTCTGCCTCATAGTAACAGCTAGTAGGAAGCATTGTGTTACTAAGTGTAATATTGGCTATGAAAGTTTCTCACTCTACCTTGTCAATAGAAAGGGCAGAATTGAGGTCATTTGCATGCTACTGGCTGTCTTTATAAGGAAATGAAATACACCTTAATTTCTTAGGTTTAGCCTTAAAAACACTAGTTCTGAAATAACTCAAACATTCCTGCAACTTCTAGTTTACCCAGACTCACCACTATAGGCACCAACTTTTTGTGTATTAGTTTGTATTTTAGCTTGAAATTCTCAGAATAACAAACCCTTGGTTGAGGGTGACTGAATTCAGTTGCTGCAAGGTCATGGACAGCACATATAACAAACATCAAGAAACTGAAAGCCATCCTTGATCTGCTACTTATCCTATTTCTCCTCACAAGCAGCATGACACTCATCTACCCTTGACGCCCATGCTAGATATAGTGTTCCACTGTAGAAACATGGCATACTGTTCAGGCTTTGAATGATAAACAAACAGGAGCATGTTTTTCATGAAAATGCCAATTGTCCAGATAAGGAAAACCTTCACTGAAAGGGCACAACACGACTATTGCTGCCATCTGATAGGTTCAGAAATTCTTCCATTCGCTGTACAAACAAGACTACAAGCTACATAAAACTCTGGATTGGTAAGGCAAAGAATTTATAAGCGGGAAACTCTGTGAAGAAGATTGCCTGCAAACACATGCTCTCTGAGTGTGTTCCCACCTGACTTGGCTGACTGCTCGGAGCATCTTCCCCCAAATTATTAATGCAATCACTTGCTCCTTCATTTCAATTTAGTAATAGAAAGCGGCGGGGGGAGGAGAGGGGGAGGGAGGAGTGGCGCGGGGAAGCACAGGCAGCTCCCTGTTCGTCGTGGTCACAAAGGAAATCCCCAAAGCGTCAATAGTAAGTGTGAGCACTCGTGCATCCCACCAGACTTGTGCAAGTACCAAGGTGGAGGAGGGCCGACACACACATTCCGCGACGGTCAGACAGCTAGGCGGTTGGCGTTTCTTCCCATGTTAGAGAATACAGGAGTCTGGCGCCCGTAGGTACATTTAAAATCGGAAGATAATGCTCTACAGAAAAAAAAGAGCAGCGCTGGAATGCCGCGTAAGGCTCAGCGGCACCGCAGCACTCGAGCGACCGGCACGACACCGGCAGGACACCCACCGGGCGCGGCGGGAGCAGCCGCTGCGCCCCCACTCGCTGGCTCAGGCCTCCCTCTCTCGCGTGCCTCGCGGAGCGTACGCCCCTACGGCTGAGAGGCGCCAGAGAAAGCCGGCTGGAAAGCGAGAAGGAGGCAGTCAAGAGAACGGAGGCGTGGGGGGCGGCGGCAGCCCGCGGCGCCCGGCCCCGTCCCGCGCCGCCACCACCGTTCCGCGCCCCGCACCGCCCCGGCCACCCCAGGCGCATGCGCGGAGCCGGTGCGCTGCACCGGGGGCGGATTGACGGTTGGAGCGGCCTCGTCTGGAGCGCAGGGCTCAGCCCAAACCGGAGAGACCGGGAAAAGGCTTCACGTCCATGCTGGACGGGGAAGGTGCCCCAGGCCGGTTACCTGGCCGAGTGTCCCGCGGTGCAGGGCCCGAATCAGGCCACTCGGTGTCGCCATGGCAAAGAGGGCGAGGGGCGGGGGAGGGGAGGGAAGCAATGCAGAATACCGGAAGGGCCAGCGCATGCGCCCAGCAACGGGATCACCGCAGTCCGGGATGCGCACGCGTAGTCCCGGAGCGGCAGCTTGAGGGCGCGGCCGCTGGGCGGGGAGCGGTTACGTGGCAGGCCAAGGCTGCGCGCTCGCCGCTGTGGTATCGGGCCTGCCCGCCCTGCCCTACCGTGCCGTGCCGTGCCATGCCCGCCGTGAGGGCTCCGGCCCATCGCCTCCCGGGTTCTCGCGGGTCCTGCCTTAAGTGCGGGTTGCGCTCGAAGCTGCCCTTTCTCAGAAGTGTAGCGCGCCTCCTCCCTTCGCCCGCCCCCGTCCTGTGTAACCACCGAAGGCCTGATCCGAGCTCTCCTCTGGGCTCCTCGCCGCGCCCGCGGCAGCTTTTCCACCGGCAGATCCGCGGCCTGGCCCTTACTTGAGAACACCTGCCTCTGCAGATACCTCGCTCGTCCCGCTGTACAAAGCCAGCCCTCGCAGAAATCCCCGAAAAGCCGCTCTCTGCCCTCAGTCCCGGGCGCCGAGGCTGAGGCAGCGCCCTGGGAACTGCAGCTCGCCCGCAGGGCTGGAAACACCGTGGGGCAGCGGCTGCGGGAACCCGCCGTTGTGCGGTTGGGGAAGCAAACCCGACAGTCGGGAGAGAAGGGGCGCTTGTAGGTCTGTTGCCGGCGGCACTACGGGTGGTTATTCCCAATAGCCAGCTTAGCACGGAGCAAGGTCAGCCTGTCACTGGGGATGTTGCCATGGAATGTCCCTAACTGTAAAATCCGGAAGTAATTTTGATAGCTGGTTAATAACAAGTTTTTAATTTTAAAGCTATGTATGCTTCATAGTACCTTGCAGTCTTAATTGGGCTTGTGCGAGTTGCCAAAAACTTACTTTGCAAAGTCAGTAAGAACTTTAACTTGAACCCAGACATTGTACATACTTTACCCCCTTCCCCCCTTTTTTTTTTCATTTGCATCATGACTATTCATATAGTCTATCACTTGAGCTGAAAACTTGTATGTGTGGTGTTCATGACATGGCAGCGTTGCGTCTCAGCAAAAATACGTCAGCCATTTTTGAGAACCTGACAAGGCAAAAGTCAAGTTGGATTGTCAGAGACACCGGCAAAGAAGCTGAAAAATGGAAGTCGAGGTGATACTTTTTGAGATTTTCCGTCCTGAAGGCCAGAAAAATACTAGACAAGAGCCCATGGCTGCTGCCCTAACTGTGAGATTGAAGATGAGTAGAATGTCAGGCTGATGGAACAACTCTGATGGCGGGAAGGGTACACAGAAGCCTTAGACTGTGTCTCACAACTAGAACTGTTCTTTGTTGGAGACTAATTGGAGCAGGTAGAGCTGTCTTTAATGTGGTGAAGAGGGGAATGCTGAAGAGGCAAATGGAGTATGAACTTCAAAAAGATGTAAAGGAAATTGAGATGCTGTGACAAAGAGTTTTGGGACTTTTTTTTCTGTTATAAAGAATTTTAAAACAAACTCTTTTCCAGTATGTAATTAGCAAGGAGAGAGCTTTCAGCATCTGCTAAATATAAATTAATAGTGTTATAAATCAGTAAGGCTGACATTGGTTTGGGGCAAAATGAGGAAAAAATCTATATGGGATTCAGTAAAAAAAGACTAAAGAATGATACTATAGTTAATACTACTTAAAAAGTATTAGTGTTAATTTTGAATGAGTAGAATTTAAGTTAATAAAGGGAACAGTAAAAGATGATACTTTCTGGACTTTTGTAGTATGTTTGACTTAGTACCACGGAGCATTCTAATTAAACATACCAGAGAAGCACACGTTAAATGACTAAGGGCCAATTAGCTGACAGCTCTCTAAAATACTTGTTAAATTTGAATTGGGACACTTTTACTAGAGCTCTACGACGACCTGTTCTTTGCCCTACTCAATACTGTTATTGGTAATCTGGAAAGAGATACTGAGCAATTTATGTTGAAACACGCCCTTCACGCAGATACCGACAGACTTGTAAATAACACTAAAACCACAACCATTCAGACCATTCTGATAACAGGAGAGTATTAAAACAAAGCATGTTTTTAAATGATTTAAAAACGATTTAAAAACTTGATTAAAGTTGTGGGTTATTTTTTTTTCTTTAACCAGAGCTGGCCTGAATTATTATTTTGAACTTTTTGTTGAACCCAAACTGAAGCTGAACACAAAGAAAATAATTAATACACTATGACAGTAGCTCTTCAGCACAAGACGAACCTGCTACTATGACAGAAATCTGGCAGGGACAGAAGGATAAGCATTGGATATTCTTGGTACAGACAGGGAGAGTGGTGTGAATGTGAAAGGCAGGTGAGAAGAGGAAGAGGTTGGCTTAAGAATCCCAGAGAAGACAAGGTGGCTTGCATTCAATGAGATGTCTAAGTTAGGGGAGGAGAAAGATTCAGCGCTCATATTTATTGTTCCCTCAAATCTCCTACAGCTGCTGAATCTCCTCTGACCTTTTGCATTTGTGATTCCTAGATGCTTTTCCACTACCCACATTACCCCACTGCACATTGTGAATCCTTTCAGGACTGTTTTGATGTGCAGAATATGCTGCTGAGACCAAATTAGGAAAATGCCAGTTAACAGGTGAACATGAACCAGAACTCAGTCAAAATATCAGTAGTTCAGTTCTTTGTTTTAAATACCGCCATACTGAATGTTGACTTAGAAACAAGAGTTCTAGACCATATCTTTTAGATGAGTGTGTGTCTCCTGGGGCACAGTGATTTTGCAAATGATTTAGAGTTTGTGTTGGACAAGCAACTATTTGCTAATGCAGTCCTGTTGCTGAAATGGCCAATTAAGTGATTTTTTTAGTACTGGTTTACCAGTTAGTAAATAGGTCCACTTTTCTCTACGCTTAGAGAAAAAAAGGAAAATCAGGAAGAAACTACAGACAATACCTGTAAAGTTATTTAAGAGAAGACTTAGGCATACACTCAAATAAATGATCCATGAAATTGCAGGATGGTGCTAGGAGCAGAGCAGAAAGTCCACGGATCTTTCTCCCAGGTAGAGAGATCTCTGTAGCTGGGCTACAGCCCACAAAGCTTTTATTTTCATGATGCCTTGAAGAGGCAGTGCTTGACACAGGACTCAGCCTTGGTTGGTCTGGAATGTGAATTAGGGATGTGAGGAGAATTTTTACACTTAGCCTCCTTGTTTTATTTAATAGAGAAACTAGAATTTGTTTGGTTGTTGGCAGCAGATTGTAAAAAGGAAAAATGGTTAAGGGAGGTGAATAAATTTTAAAAACTTGGCTTTACTCCTTGCCCAAGTTAAAAATCATGTGTACTAAAATATGTTGTGGTCCTCATGAAATATGAGCAGAAATTCTCTGCACACCTAGCTAAAAGCTAATTTTTTGCTACTGTGCTTCTAATATACCATATGCAGAAAACATGGAACAGCCTATAAAGTATTAGAACCTATGTCTACTAATTTAACATGTAAGATTTGTGTTTTGTGTTTTATCTGTTTGTGCTTTAGCTCCCATCTTTAATATAGAATAAGAACTATTCACGTCAGCATTGTCAAAACAATTTCATTACTACTCCTAAATCGTCCACATACTCTGATAAAAGTAACAAAGAATAATATAGAAGGAAATTAATAATTTTCTACTTAATTGAAGGATGACAGAAAATCCTATGGTAAGAAAGTTTTAAGAGACCATATTGAATAAAAAAAAAAGGGAATAATAATCAATGAAGCAAGACCCTTTGCAGGAAAAGAGTATGTTGTCATGTAGTTAGAGACAGTATCATAATATTTATATGAGGAGAAAGAGAGGAAAATTAATTAAAATCGTATCACATGCTGTAATTTCTCGGTTTCTGAGTGTTTAATCATATTTTTTAATGTAGCTTGGGAAAGGGGTAATTATAATTACAATTTGTTTTATTATTTGCTACAGTATTACTCAGGTGATGAATTAATTTTCAGAAATTGCCATGTAAATCTTCATAGAATCATGGAATGGTTTGGGTTGGAAGGCACCTTAAAACCCATCTAGTTCCAACCCGCTGCCATGGGCAGGGACACCCTCTGCTAGACCAGGTTGCCCAAAGCCCCATCCAACCTGGCCTTGAACACTGCCAGGAAGGGGGCAGCCACAGCTTCTCTGAGCAACCTGGGCCAGGGCCTCACCACCCTCACAGGGAAGGATTTCTTCCTAATATCTAATATAAATTGCCCCTGCTTCATTTTAAGGCCTTTGCCCCTTGTCCTATTGCCACTTGTAAACAGTCTCTCTCCAGAGTTTTTGTAGGCCCCTTCAGGTACTGGAAGGCTGCAATAAGGTCTCTCTGGAGCCTTCTCTTGTGACTTCCGTTGTTTTTTAAGTGAAAAATGTCATTACTACCTGAATGAACGTTCAAGGAAAGGGGATTTAGTCAAATTAGAGAAGGGAGACTAGGTAAGGTGTGATCTGAAGAACAGAGTTACAAGGAGAAATTGGAAGAGGCAACCAAACGGCACAGGAAATGGTACAGTCAGTCCCTTCACATTTTCATACAGAAAGATACATACACTTGAGACACAATTTAAAAGCACATCTTTGAAATTCTCGAGAGCCTAGAGGTTGGCAGGCTAGCTGAAGAGGGTGCATCAATTACTCTTAGCTGTTTCATTTTACATCTTACACATGCTATGGAAGTGCCTAGAATCTTCTGAAATCTGTAAACCTTTTTTTTCCCTATAATACACTGGGAAAAAAGAAATCTTTCCTACATGTTCTTTTGTATTATCATCAGTGTGTTCTTTACATTCATTTTGAATCTGTGTTTCCTGTCATGAGCAGATTAAAAACAGAAGAGAGCGGAGTGAAAGTTTTCTATTGCAAACATCTGTGTCTGAAAAAGGATTGTATTTCCATGTCCTGGAACATCAAGGGGAAAAGCTTGCCCTCCCCAGACACACACCTTTGGTTTGCAGCAATAAGGAGTTTATAGACAAGGTTGCTTTACTACAGTAAATAGAAAACCCAATTGTGCTATTATTTCCGGTGGTTAATCCAGCCTGGGTGTCTGAGGAGATCTTCCGTCATTGTTCCAAGCAGAAAACTATCTTGCTCTGTATCTCTAAAATGCGTAACATATTTTTGGGTGTAACATAAGCAATGCTTTTAATAGCCCCTGTCATTTGTATCTGAAATTCAGTTTCATATACAAATATTGCTGTCCAGATAAGCGTTCTTGGGGATTGTCAGTAGAAATGGTGAATGGACATACTAACCCTCTGTAAGTTAAATGAAATCCACAGATGGAAAAAAACCGGCTGTTTCAATGGACTTCACAAAGAAAAAAAATCAGTGCTGACATATCATCCATATCTGTCTGCTTTTAAAGAACACGGGACTGGAAAAGGAGAGAGAAGATTTTTGTTAAGAAGCATTGTGTGCCAGTACTTTCTCATATTTTTTGGTTATTCTTACAGGAATGTAGCCCTGGAAATAAGGAGATTTGCTGGGTCCTCCTTTTAAAACTTCAGTATGCAAATATGCATCAGTGCAAATACCAACCCAAATATATTTCACTAGATTCATGTACTCCCTCACCCAACTGTACCCAAAGATCTGTTAAGTTCTAATGCAAAATTGGAACACATCTGAGAAACAGTTTGATAAAATCGTTGCCTGAACTGCTTCATTAGTCATAATCATCTTGGGTGCCAAGCAGGCTTTTGCTAGTATGCAACAGCAGTTCTTCCTTTCCAAACTGGAAGGACATTGTCAAGTAACAGTCTATGGACTAGAGTTTTACTTTGGGCAGCATTATTAGTGAGGATGGTCGTCTCTCTCCTGATCATTTCCCCCATCTGCTAAACCTCTTTCAACTATACCCTACTGATGGTGATATTTCAATAGCTGCAAACATACAAAGACTCTTAAGACTGTAGATTTTTACAGGAATTAATAGAAAAATCAAGAAAACTCAAAAGCTTGGCAAAATTAAGAAATTGTCTGTTAGGAAAACATCTCATGAGCAGATTTGTAAAGTTTAGGAATAGGTAGGAATCAGCACAGTCTGGACCTTTCTGCTTTTGTTAACTCTAGTTGTTCAGTGAGAACCTCACAGCTGCCTTTTTACAAAGTCAATTGGCATGACATCTCTCGCTTTCTCTAGAGGATATATTACAGTGTGAATGTTTGCCTGTGCCTGTCTGTTCAAGGTTCACAGAAGAGACCCTACGAAAAATAATGAAGTGCATCCCTCAACCTGCTTATTGGAATAAGCAGGAATATTGGAATAAGTATGTGAGAGTAAGGCACAAAGAGATCTGCTTGCATTTACTTCGCAGGGATCATTAGGCACCAGACACTCGTGAAAAGTGAGTGATGTAAAACCTATGATTAATTTTTATAAATTGCTCCAATTCCTAAAAAACATGCCCTATTTCCAATCTAAATTAGTCTAATTTAACTTTCCAGTTTTAGATTTTATAACCTCACTGCCTTTTAAGCAAAAACACATTTTACTTTCAGAAACCTTCTCCCCTTATAACTAAAGGATATTTTTGCCTTTATTTTTCCTTAAAGAAATGTCATGAACTGATTTTTTTCAAAACTGTCATAAAACAGGATTTACACATTTTAAATTGCAGCTGTGGCTCCTTAATCTTTTCAGTTTTTCAAGCTCTTCTGTTCAGGGTAAGCAGCAAAATGTGCCACAATACTGTTGCTATTCTCCATATAATTTATCTGCTGCTACTCAACCATCTGCTAAAAGAAAACCCACAGAAGTGTTGCTAAGAAAGTTTGCAGATGATGCACAGATTGATGGAGCAATAAATGACATTTATATATCTGAGAATAGTGTTAGCTGCTGCACTGCACTGAGAGCTGACATTCTTTCTGTCTGATCTCTGTCTACCAATTTCACTGTCAGTGGTTTCCACAGTCCCCGAACTGGTAAGAGTAACATAGGTTTTTGGTTTCCAGGTGTATGACCTTCACAGTTTATGTATGTTCAGACACATTGCTTGAATGAGCTACCTCTCCTACCAAACAACCCAGCTGTGTATAACTGGCTCTTTCTCAGTCCTGTTGATCATTCCACCAAGGTGTGCATCATCTGCAAACTTTACTAGCAGTGATTAATAAAAACACTAATTGCTAAAATGAGATCGGGGCTTAACACCTGTTGGACTGGTAATGATTTAACATCCATTGAACTTACAGTTCAATATACTCTTCAATTATTATGTTAATTTAAAAAATAAGACTGTTACGAATTTCTAGATAACAGAAAGGCAGAAATACTGTTAGTATTATCTCTAAAAAATTACTCATGTGTGTTAATGTAGTATTAAATAACACTCCCAAATAAAGATTTTCCAAGTTAATCTTTTTATTTTACTATTTATGTGCACATTCGTGGCTCTGCTCAGACTACAGTGTTCCCATCTGGGGAACACAAAGCACCTATGGTTTACAGGATACTTTGACTGGTTTTGCAGCTGCTTTGTTTCACCAGAGCAATGAAAACTTGCTGAAATAGGCTCTAGCATCCTTTGCTTTCTGCACTCCAAATTCCTACGAAATAGTGCAGGAATAGTCACCTCCCACCATTAATTATTCTTCATGCACAACCTCCTGGTTTGGATTGCCTTAGCCTGGCTTTCTCTTGTGTATGAATGGAATTCTCTGGGCTCACACCATCTTGCTCCCCTTGTATGCCAAACTGGCACTTAGTTCTCATTAGCAACCGACTGTCAGAAGCAGTGGGTTGGTTGAGGGTGACAGCAAAACCTCCCTGCTCTGCCACCTGCTTTTCTTGTGCCTCAGACTCGGAGAGCCAGGCCGGCTGCTGCTGAGGGAGTGAGGGGACGGCATGGGCACCAGCTCTGGCTGGACAGGAAGGTGGCACCACCAAGCAGCATCAGTCCATCTCTCAGGTACTTTTGGCCTCTTGGTGATAGTGGAAGCAGCTGATCACCTCTTCATAGCTTTCTCCTGATGCCTCTGCTTCATCTTCCCACCTTTCCTCCATCTTGTGGCAGAAGTGCCCCTCTTCCTTATCCTTTGGGCAGCAAGATACAATTTTGCCCACATTACATACAAGATTGGAGCCAGCTGTCTACATATGCCTGCTTTCCTCTCCATCCCTCTTCCAGGGAGGTGCTCCTGGCTTCCCCTCTGCAGAAAATGAGCACGCAACCTCCCACCTCCCTCTTAGTTCATCTCTAAAGAGGATCTGGCACAATAGGTGCTTTCCTCCCAGATGCTTCATATGAATGGCCATACTTGCTGTTATTTTTTTGTAACTAAAAGTTGTTTTGTTGTTGTTGTTTTTCCCCCCATGCAAAATTGTTCCCTTTTGGACTGGCCACCATCATCCATTGTTCTCCATGAAACAGAAACTGCCATTGCCCTCAGGGGAGATGGTGGCTGCCTATACTGTGAGGCATCATAAAACACAGACCCTGTTGGGAACAATGGGGAAAAGCCTTCTCAACGTGGCCACCAGCTGAGGCCTGCCACCACTCTCTCCTGTCCAGAAGACTGGGGAGCTGCAGCCATGTTGAGAGGAGGTAGTGGTCCGCTGAGCAGCCTCTGGGCCCTGCCTTGAGGGGAAAACAAGATGATATGCAACAGAAGAAATACCCAAACAAAACCAGCTTGCTTACAAGAAGCAAGTGAAATAAAGTATTTTTGCAAGGTTACAATGAGCTCCACTTATGTGAGAGCTAGCAGAGCTTTTAGCCAGTTTCATAAGGGAGGTAGAAATCCTTTTTATGTCTCTCTCCCGCTGATGCCTTGAGTCCCCCTTAAAAACTACGAGAACAAATTTCTTATTTGACCGTGTTAGTAGGAAACAATGTTGGTGACAGAGTAAAAAGAGTTTCATCTATGAAGATACATTTTTTCTACATTCCTTTTTCACTGGGCAGCCTCCTGCCTCATATACTCCAGGGTCACTGGAGACCATAATCTTTTTACCAAGATAGGAGACCAAGAGAGGTCCAATAATGTGTGGCCCATTTTCTTATAACCCTGATTTTTAATCTCTAAGCAAATTAATATACTCAGATACAGTTTTGAAATTACCTGAAAATTTGTTTTGTAATCAAACCGTAGATATTGTACTGCTAAGAGTATACTGTGTTTTTTCACAGAGAGTAAAGAATAATCACTCAAGTATGCCAGAGTTTGAAAATTCTCTAGTCTTTAATTGCCTCTAGAACATGCATTCAAGTGATACAAAATATTTTAAAAGATTATGAAATTGCAGGGCATGCATCATCAATAATTTTGCACAAGCCATACTGTTGTGATTGTTTTCGGAAACAAGCATGTGATTCAAGAAAATAAACAGGCAAGATCTTACTTAATAGGAATCCAAACCATTCAGGTCATTAAAATCACAATTAGCATACTCACGCAAGTCAAACTGTATTCTGTTAAAATCCCATGTACATAAGGCTCTGGATCTCCATACTTTTACATTTACTATTCTATAGAATGAACAGTCATTTGCTGCCTGTTACTCTTCGTAGCAGAAAATTTCCTCTTGAGCAGATGCCTTAAACTTGCCACCAAGTGACACTAAAAACCTTTATAATTATGTCTATGGCCATTTCAGTAGCTTTCTACTTAAGTTTATAAAGTTCATCTTTAAACATTCAGTATGTGCTCTCTCCTCTTCAGAGTAGGGACTTATAATTACTTTGGATGTAGTGATTCATCTATAGCAATGAAGCTGCATTTTCAACTGAGTTACTGAGGTACTGATATTATGCATGTCATAATTTGAGACTTTGGGAGCTGAGAGGCAGCTTTTTGGTTTCTTATCATCAGTAAGTCTCACTCAGGGTGCTAGGTGTGCTTGTTGCTTTCCATGCTGACTAGGAACACCCTGTGTTTAATAACAACTTAAACAATGGAGACTACTGCACAAAGTAAATATTGAAGGCAGGGTCAGAGGATCGATTAGAGTGAATGAAACAGTGGAAAGCTGGAGGAAGCAAACAAGGAACAAACCCAAAAATCATGGTACAAGAAATGAAGTGAATACACAATGGCCTTGAAAGAGAGCCAAGGGAAGGAGCTTTTTGAGCAGAGCCTTACTGCAAGCAGATCTGGGATCATGAGCAAAACAACGGATTCTTACTCAATCCTACTGTATTTCAAGAAACAGGACTTTGTTTGCAGTAAAACCGTATTACTTCAAAGAAATACCTGGCTCTTGTAATCAATTTCTCATTGTAATGGAAACAGCCTGCAATGTTGTGCACACAGGCTAACTGCTCAGGCCACAATGGAGTTAGACAGTGCAACCAGAGAAAGCAAACAGGGAAGGAGGATGGGGGAGAGTTTAGGAAAAAAACATGGCAAAATGAAAGGACAATGAGAACTTGCAGGAAATTAATCGAAAGCACAGGGACTACATTAAAGAATGTAGTCAGGATGTGTTCTTCAGTGTGATAGTCATGTGGGAGAAGCTAGTGGCTCTGGGGAAGAAATAATCCCTAAAGTGTTAGAATTTCTGATAAAAAAGAAGATGATCCTGTGCCTCCCATCCCATTTGAAAACTTCAGAAAAGCAGCCCTCTCAGACAGGCAACCAGGCACCACGTTGGAGGGTTAAAACACATGAAACTGCTGCCCATTTGGAACACACTCCGTCTCCTTTCACATCTGCAGAACATTTAGCTGCTTGCATCTGGTTGTGTTTGCGCAAATATAATTCCATATTCACTAATAATTCCCGAGGCTAAAGGCCCCTCTCCTGTAACCTTGTTAATATTCTCACAAGGCCTGGTGTGAACGCCTCACAGCATTTGGATTAGAATTCAGTCTGGTGGGGTTTTCTTCCCCCTGTCTCTAACTCTTTCTCTCTCTCTCGTACTTTTCTGGCCTCCAGTTTCCTGGCCACCCACATGACGAGACACTCTCCCTCCCGCTCTCTCCCCATTCTCAGTTTCAAGGAATTTCCTTTTGTCAAAGGCAAAGTGTGATTGACATATTTTCCTCCTCTTAAGTGCAGTCTTCTTAATACTTGATTTAACTATGTCCTTATGGGGCTCGTATAATCATTACCTAGGTGAGAAAGAGACCCCCTGATCCCTCTCTACCATCCGATCTTGGTCTTCAAGCACCAGACTGCTGGCTACTTGGCTGTTTTTACATGTTTTTTATTCACTTTTAAAAGACATTTTTATTAATTTCATGGTGGTGAGGAGTTCCAGATTGACAGCATTGGAAACTGAAGTCATTTGTTTGTCCACAGAACAGGTATCACCAAAGCATCAGAACTGCTGTACTGCTGTCTCCCCTTTCAAAGATGTCACCCAGGCCAGAAAAATCACCTTCTCCTCTGGCCTTTCTGGAGAGAAGGCAATTCAATTTTCTAATGAGGCCTCAACACCGATGCTAAGACTGATAAAAAATTGGGCTGGAGCTCACCCTGACTGTAGTGTCACCGGAGTCAGGGACACAAGCATTTTGCTCATTCACTTCTGGTTACTCCTTTCTTTAGCATGAGAAATGATGGGTTCCTGTTGTTCTCCATCCTATTTTCCATGCGACTTGCATAGCATGGGTCCTGACCACCCCATACTGCCCACTCCAGGTAGAGACAGAAGCGTGCCATGGTGGTGAGGGTAAGGGGTTGAAGGAGAAAGGCCATGGAGCTTGAGAAGGTGGATGGGTCTGGTGGCATGAAAAGGAGAGGAAGGCAAGTCTTCAAGCTGATATCTTGGAGTCTTTAATGATCCCCTGGTTAATTTGTATTGGGCACCCTGCTGTACTGCTCTGGTTTTATTTGTCTTGTATATTGGGACAAGAAGGTAAAACTGCAGTAAGACAGCTGTGGGAATTCAGTTGAAGAGGTTGCTCTGACTGAGCCAAACATTTTCAATACAGTGTAGGAAGGATTATTAACAAGTCTTTGACTACATATTTTCAAGATCTTAGCACACCTTTTAATCAATATAAGACCGAAATAGAGTTTTGTTTTCTATTTAACAGAAATAGTCCTGGAAACTGTTATTGTAGCCAACATATAAAGAAATGTTTATGATTAAGTTTGCTGAAAATGTATGCAGCCACATTACAGTGCCTTGTTTTCAGTTGTGTATGAACTTTGCTACATTTGAAATAACTATGGAGAAATTTCCCATGTTAGGGATAAATCTCTGTATATTGCATCCTTCTTTTCCCCTTCCTGTGAAAGAGGGAGAGAAAACAATTAGTTGAGTTTTCAGACGAAAAATGGGGAGCCTTTATTTTCATGTATATGATAAAAAACCCAAACAAAACAACCATGAAAGGGATACCAGTAAGAATTAATAATCCCCGCCTAATTTGGATGAAAGACTTGTCTCCTTATCAGTCATTGGGGCGGAGGATCCCTCGGATGTCAGGAATGTATCCTTGCCTATTTCTGTGAAAATTTCCCCTCATTTACTCAAGTGATGAGCTTCAGAAAGTCCCACTTCGCACAAAGATGTTCTCTGACATATTTCTGCCTGTTCTTAAACCCAAGGGTGGATGGCAACCTTCTCTCCCACCAGAGAAGTAGAGTACAGTGGTGTAGCTACACTGTCTCAGGGCACAGGAGATGAAGAGTTTTGCTGCCTTCATTGTGGTTTCAGTGTTTGTCTGACAGAGCATGGGATAGGAGAAGGAACCTTTCTGACAAGACTGCAGAAGGTAGGGTACTTGGACTGAAGTACTGAAGACACTGGGACAAAGAGCAGCTGGGCTCAATATCCTGATGTTCTGACAAAGACTGGGAGGCTTAGAGGTAAGATTGAAAACATGGTGGGGGAGAGGCATGGATCTCAGATGGAGACAGAACAGGCATTTCCACACACTAGAAAATAAAAAACAATTAAATATAACAGGAAAAACCTAGCCTAGAAAATTAATGATTCAGGCTTCAGAGCAGAGTTTGGATGCAGTAAATAAGACACGAACCACCTAATGAACAGTGAATATAAAATAATACCTCAAATGCACAGGATCTTCAACAGAGATCCAGTGGAAAATTATTACGTGATTATGTATGTAAAGACAGTAAGGTAGCCCATAGATAAGGCTGAAATAAGGTCAGGCTTATTGCTGATGATCCTTAACATCCAAATGTTTCACTTTGCCACATTAATAATTTCTTAACTTAGCATTATTTATACAGAATATAGACCTGGTATAGCGTATAGGCCAGGATCTATGCTGCTGTAAAGAGTTAGGTTCTGCGGCACATTAATGGCTCAAATTAAATGAAGTAACAACTATTTACCTTAGCTCTGGCTCCAAGCCACAAGGATTTAAAAGAATGCATCCTTTGCAGAACCAGCTCCTCTGTACTCACATAATAAGATGGAACCAAACGGTAATGATGTAAAAAAAAATCCTTTCATTCTTGTCTTCCTTTCTTCACACAAACATGTGCAGCTGTGGCCCATATCTGCTGAAAACAGTCATCACCACAATATGGCAATGAATATTTTCAGCCATTCTTTTAAGAAAGCTTTTATCTTTTCTTGGCCTCACAATGTCTCCGGGCAATCTATCTCCATTGTCAGGGCCTTGTTTAGTGAAGTATTGTTTCAAGAGGCATAGTCCAGAACTCTTTTTTTCTGCCGTGTGCCTGAGAAGGAGTTAACTTGTAGATGGCTTCAAGGGCTTCTTAGATTACAGTCCTCAGCCTCGAGGCTGCCATGTGACTCCCTTGCCAGGAGGACCCCGTTCCCTGATTTTGCACGCACTTGGCATGCAAGCTGGACAGAAACTGATGTGGGGTACCTGACGATAGACATTGGTAGAACACAGTATTTACGCGTTATGGGAAAGTGCCAAATCCTACTGCTACAAAATAAATGAGTTAATGAGGCTGTGACTGGAAGGCTTCAAGAAGGTCATGCAAGAACTGTTCTTTCCAGCTCCCCCGCAGCTCTACATTGCTGCAGTGGCTTACTCCTGATTCAGGTTCTTACAGTTATTTCCATATCTGTAATAGTCTGAGGCTTTTTAAAAATACGAGCTATGATTTCTAGAGTGTGATTTACAGTGGTTGAATTCTGCACGGGCTATGGTGCTGTGGGAAGCAGGGGCTCTGGCTGCACAGCAGATTGAGCTCCCCGATCCAGCACATGCCACTCATTGGTTGCTGCTCTCAGATTGCTGTTCCCTTTCCTCTGGGAAGTTGCTGTTGAACACGTTATGCCACACACTGTTGTGCATGTCGCAATTCCTGCTGACCTGCACAGTCCCCCCTTCATGTCTGGAGAAAATAAACATGGGCTGTGGGTGCTGAGACACGTGTCAGATCAATTCTCTACCCTTGTGTCCTGTTGGGCCACTCTTCTTTCCAACATTCATACTAGTTCAGCCTCAGGACTGTGGTGTGATGTTCACATGGTTTCTTAGGCTTGCAGAACTGCCTTGTACACAACAGTGCTCTAGATGAAAACACAGAAAGCAAATTCTGCAAATTGTGAATCAGCCTTGGCTTTCAGAATGACCCCAAATAGTTCAGGAAACAATTGACCTGAAACCTGCTAGAATATTTCTATACTGTTTTTTTTCTGAAGAAAATCCCCTGTTCTCTGTTGTCAAAAATTTGCAGCAGTAGTATTAAAAAAATAAAAATCAAAGCAAACAAATAATCCTGCACCTTCCCTGCCAGGTGGAAATATCTTTTAATCTTTTAACTGAGAATGAAGAAGGAGAAAATAATTCAATGTCTTGAATAAACTTCTGAAGGAAGTGTATCAGGTGTTTTCCAGTCATTGTGTAGAATGGTCCCTTCCTTGGTGTGCTTACAGCCTCAAAGAACAGGGTACAGAAAATCTGGAGCCAGAACCTGGGAATGGCATGAGGCTAGTAGCAAGCAGCATCATGGTCCTGGAGAATAGGGCTGGAGGGATCTATGACCACCAAGATCTAATTTGGAAAATGTGGAAATGATCAAGAAAGCATTTGAATCTTTCCATTGTCATCAAGTACCTGTGAGGCCCATAGGTGAAATAACGCCTCACCCCTTTTAATGGCTCTATTAAGATATGGAATAAAGTATTGAGAGAATCCCAAACCAAAATGCTTTCTCCTAGGAACAGGGAAAACTGGGATGTGATAATTGGCGCTTCTGTTCCAAAACAATTATCAGGAGTTCCCTTCTGATTTTGAGCTGCCTGTAGCCATGTAAGGTGCTGCTGTGGGCTGAGGTGTGAGACAGAGCCTCTTTTAGGCTTTCCAGAGGCAGCTCTTGTTCCCATGGATGCTTTGGACAGTGAGTGGCATTGTTCTGGGGGCTGCAGCTCGCACCAAGAGTATTTATACACAATGTCGAATCCCTCCTGTCCTGACCCCTCCTGACTCCTGGACATCTGTGAGGGAACACCCCTGAGAGGGTATCTGTAAAGAATCATTTATTGTGCAGTGAATGGGTAATCTCATAATAACCAGGGAGTTCCTCCAAGTTCCTGGGAGTATGGAGTGAACGTTACCTAGTGTTGCTGGCTGAAACGCTGCAAACACAAATACAATGGAGGCTCTGAAGAAGCCAGAGCAGCTCAGCACCCACAGCCCATGTTTATTTTCTCCAGAGATGAAGGGGGGACCGCAGGTCAGCAGGAATTGTGCGTTCTGACTGGTATTTATTGACTCAGAAGTCCTTGCTGACAGACAGACAGACAGACAGAGGGAGGGAAGGGTTCCATTACAGTGATGTCATTTCTTTCCCTCTTTGCCCCGGGGGCTTTCACCGCTGACACTCTTTACAAGTCGCTGCAGCTTCTCCAGCTGGTGCTGGGGCGAGTGGCAGCTGCCTTTCACCTCGATGATGCTGGATGCCTGGGTGCCCCCAGGGAACACACTGTCAGGCTTTCAGCGAGGTTCTGCAGCACATCTATCAGAGATGTAGCAACAACACAGAGCTTCATGTTCAGCCTTCCCTCTGAGACCTGGGTTAAGACTGGAGGTCTGGGTCAGATGCTGAAGGTGAACTCTGGCTGGCTACTGGGGGTCAGCATACAGGGTCTGTGTGAAAGAGAAATGTATCCCTGTGCTCTGCTCAGCCCATTTCCACCTTTCACTCCCTGATGCCAGTACTTCTAATTAGGTCTTTGATTGCCCTACTCTAATATTGTGGTTTAGGAGAGACTGGAGTCCCTTCTGTAAGTAACAGTGAGGCAGATCTAGTGGGACACTACAACACTCTGAGCAGCCTCAGAGTCAGGGGTCATGGCTTCAATACTTTTGATTCCTAGTATTGTTGCTCCAGAGAGTTCTTTTGGATTTAAGACCATGCTGGAGACTTACATCTGTTACAAGCAGTAGAGCCACCTATGCTTTTAGCCACACAGGGCAGCCTTTTTTAGTGAGCTCTCACTGGCATTCTCATCATTCTCATCAGAATGGGAAAACAAAATGTCCATGTTTAAATAGCATGAACTGTTTCTTTTGTCCCCACACTCTCCATTCAGTTTTTTTAAGATTAATTTTCTCACTTGGAGTCCTGTAAACCAAGGGTGGCTGCATCTGAAGGATGCAGAGGGCTGAGGTACAGGATATGTGGAATCTTTGCAGTGAAGCAGTGTTGGATAGGTGAGGTTGTAGATTCTTTATTCACTTCAAAAGCATCACACTTGCAGCGCGGGTAAGTGAATCACACCCATCTCTTGTTTAGTGAAATTTAAATTAGGGATGCTAAGAAGTTGCAAGGTGAGGGTGCCCTTTCAGATTCAGTCTTTATGAATATGCTGTCTCTGCAAATACAAATGCACACAAATGCACCCGAGCTTCAGATAATTTAGTCCACGTCTTGACCATCAATGCAAGATTACGTGCAACAGTACATGCTTTGTTTGAACAGTCTTAAATGATGAGGTATCTTCCACATTTGTATTCTGGCGGTTTTTCTAGTAATTCGATTCATGCAGTGAGGCATGGTTGCAACACTTTCTGTTCTGTGACAGAATACTTCTTACATCACCTAACATATATGGAATTCTTTTCAGGCTCTACCTCATTAAAACCCAATGCTTAGATCTCCTGCCTCTCTAATGTACAGGGGTAGATCTAGGCATATTTTCACTTTGAAAAGATTTCCTCTCCTTTTCATTAATGACAGCTGTACAACTGTCTGAAGACTGTAGAGATTTCCCTCTACGCTGCTGGATGTTTACTGTCTTTGTAATCTGTTTGTGGAGAGCCACATGCTTTTGTTCAGCCAGTAAAACTCCTTTAAGCTTAACCTGCTTTCCCCAATGTGGTCTTCCCAGTGAATGGGAGTAAGGAGTGTGAGAGGTTCAGTAAGTGTACGCCAATAATGGGCTGGTACTGAAAGGAAAATGCTTTCCTGGCTATGTCTGTGAGCTGCTGAGAATGTCTCACGTCAAAAGACTGCAAGAGCAGAGCTCTCTGTGATGGTGCATATAGGGCAGGTTCAGGGTGCTTACAGGTGCACATCAACTCACAGTTCTAAGTATAAGGCGGCCAAAGAAGTATAAGAAGGACAAAGAAGTATAAGAAGGTCAAACCAGCCCCTAAGCATTTTATCACCAGGCTTTGCTGAGCTTTAGGTGTAATAGGGCTGTTGATACACTCACTCAAAAATAAGTGGCAGCCAGGCACAATGGATGTCACAAAAGCTTATGTGGATCATTACCGGTAGCTAGATCTTAAATTTTCCTTGCAAACCTCAATAAACTCCACTTACCTTAGTCATCTCTGCTGCTGCAGAAACAGACTTTGTGTTTCGCCTTCTACCAGTGAATCCTCATCACTGCAGGATGCTGACCACATGGGCAACCTACCCATGTAGTGTAGGTCTTAAGGTCTTATTGTCATTGATTCATGGCTTCAGCCTAGGGAAAATGAATTTTGGGAGTGAGACTAGAAGCACATTAATGCATTTTTTTTAAAAAAAAGCACACCTCTGGGTTCTTTGACAAATCTCTCTTTGTTTCCTTCTCAAAACATCTTGTGATTTTCTGCAGTCAAACAGAATGTATACAATGTGATGCACCCAACTCATTCTCCACATAAATATATAGTCACAGTTTTGCAGGTTTCTAAGTTTAGATACCTTAATAGATGCTGGATATCCAGAGATACTGGATGCTGTGTATGTACAGAATGAAACTAAGGTATTGTTATACACCAGAAGCTAATGAAAAATATCCCTGATGGGATCAAGTTTGTCTTTAAATGATGCCAGAGCAAACTAGCTTATATTAACACACATTAGTTAAGCACATTAATTGAGTTTAGATCAGCAAACTGAATTGGAACCAGACAATAGCTGGTTTCTTTCTGGCTTGCACATACTTGTCATATATTTAGGTCCTACTTTGGACAAGCAGAACTCAATGCAGTAACATATTTCTTTTTGCCAGTTTTGCATTTCTCCTGATGGATTCTGGAGACAGTTACCTTCCCCTATTTAAAACATTTCAATAATGGCCAAACTATGGCTTTCAAGATACATATTTCCTGACACACAGTTAGTTCAGCATGCAGTCCATTTTTTGCCATCATCTTCTGAAGGCCCTCAAGGCATGTGTATGAAGGCTTTGTGGATGTTCCTCATGGTTAATACCACCAGGTAGTCCCTGTGACCCTCATTCCCAAAGATACATGTGAATGACACGATGCCATGTGACTCTGTATTCCTGCTAGGTTGCCCAGAGAAGCTGTGGCTGCCTGTTTCCTGGCAGTGTTCAAGGCCAGGTTGGATGGAGTTTTGGGCACCCTGGTCTAGTGGAGGGTGTCCCTGCCCATGGCAGGGGGATTGGAAGTACATGGCCTTTAAGGTTCCTTTCAACCCAAACCATTCCATGATTTTATGATTCTAAGGCTCTGTGATTCTATGATAAAACCCATCAGGTGATGGAAATCCAGCTATTGATCACATAAGAGATACATATCTGAGAATTTATCAGAAAGGCTGAAGAGAGCAACCCAAATATGTCCCCATCAGAGGCTCTAGAGCCCATCTATGCAGAAAGGTGGGACTCAGTGCTTTCCCAGAGCATAACCTACTCCAGACATATCTTCTGCCTCCTCCAGGACATTGTCCATGCCCTTGTTCCAGATTCTTCAAGCAAGCAGGATGGCCCAGGAGAGCAGTGCCATGGAAACTCCTCTGTGTCCTGGGGATTTCCAACTCATTAGTTCTGCCACTCTTCCATTCCAGTCTTAGTACAGAGGACACAGTGAAACACAGCCTCTGTTTTGTCCCCTCCACTTTAAGCTATGATGGTTCAGCACAACCAGAAGGAGATCAGTAAGAGTTAAAAGATACTTTCCTGTGTAAAGCAAAAAAAACAAACAACAAACAATCCTCAAGAGATGAATCTGGGTTGAAAATTGAAACGTGAAGAATGAAGAGGTAACATTGCAACCTGGTAATTTTGTTGAGCATTGATGTTTTTTGACATATGTCAAGATAGGGTAAAAAATAGTTGAATTTTGTTGTCTAAAATAAGCATGGGTGAACTCACATAATCTTGGGCAGAAACATAGTTTCTGTCACTGGCTTTTGAGCATACATATTTAAATTGGAAAACCCAAAGCTTTTGGGTTCAGGTTTTGCAACAGAGGTCAGTTGGGTTACAAACAGGGAATTATGAAACCTGAAGTAGCAAATGGCTATTGTAGATGATGATGCTTTTCTTTAAAGGCTTGACTGCTTCCCTTTCTGTCTAGTCTTCCTTCTCTGCATAGCCTATGTGTCCCCACTTTATTTCCATGACTCTGACCCACACCTAACATGCCTGTTATTAACACATACTGTTAATACTGTAGATTTAATTTCACAGGGGCAGCACAAAACTAAAAGCAGCTGCCTTTGGCTTCAACTGGAATTCAGCACCTCTGAAAATCAGGCACTAATGTTTTTCAGTTGAAAGACAGATTCCCTTCTATAAAGTAACACTTTGCATTTACAATTTAAAGAACTTTCAATCTATGCAGGTTTTAAAACACTGTGTACACGCTACATTCACACAGGGATCTGGCAGACATTTCTAGGGAGCATTAAGCAACAAGATCTTGTAGTGAACAGTGGAATTATTTTTTATTTAGAGATTACATAACTCTGACAAAATGGAAACCAGCCCCTGTGCTTCACTGTAGACCAGAACTTTCTCTTCCCAGATGGAGGATGACCTTTAATTGTGTCAGTTCCACCCCACATCCTCAAAAAACAAGGGCAGCTGCTTCACACATGAAGGGAACCAGAGACCGAAGCAGCCATGTTGATCAAGGATAGATGACGACTGAGGTAACCTTTCAATAGCTACATGAATTAGACCCCATCTGTCAGTCAGGTCTGCCAGAGTCTCCAGGCAAAAATAATTGATCTTAAATGTCACAAATCGAGTTAGCCCCTGCCTACCTCTGTCCCCTTTATCAACCACTGCTGTGGCAATACTGACACATCCAGAAAAGCTGCCTGTCCCTGTTCACCCATGGGTGGTCAAGCAGAGTTTGATGCTAGTAGTGCACAGTGACACTGCACTGGAGCTGCTCACCTAGCAGCGGCTGTATGGGAGGATTGGGCAGGTGGGGAGCTGAGGGTGCCCTCGGGCGCAGTGCTGGAGGAAGAATTGCCAAGCAGACTTCGTGCCACTGAGACTCATAGCAAAGACAGAGAAACTAGAAACACACCAAGTATTCTGCCCTGAGTTAATTCATCAGTACTTACATACATACCTTTGCAATAATTGCCCTAAAAGGTCCAACACCACTCATGCTCCCCTATCTTTCGCTCCTTTTGTTCTGGCTACTCTCCTAAAATATTCAGATTTTTGATTCCCTTTCCCTGTTCCTTTAATGTCTTCATGGTGCTGGGAGGGTGGTGGGGGCGTGGGGGGCGGGTAGGCAGGAGTTGCTGGCACCCCTTCTGTGGAGCAGCTGTGATTGCTTCCCGAGGATGTGTGAGAGTTGGGAAAGATAAGCGAGATATGATTTTTTGCTGCATGTTGAAAGACTTTCTCCATCAACCTGAGGAAGGACCTGAGAAGTGGTGAAAAGGTATAGAGTTGTCAGCCCCAAAACAAAAGCATTCACACAGTTGGAAAGTAACTGGACAGTGTCTGCATTCTCTGATGAGCTGAGACAATTCCATTACCCACGAGTTGCCATAAATCATTAACTCCTCTGCTCTGAAACAGGCAGTCGTGTTTGCTATTCCTTAATTCTGCTATTCTTGGTCAGAAAAGTGGCTTCAGAGCAGTGGCTGGCATGGAGTCACACCAGTAAAGACTTTATAATTTTTTTGCGGGCAAGGTTGTCACTGTACACAGTCACATGCTAAAATACAGTTTAAAAATATGAATTCACTTTGACTATGTTTGTGTTAACTTTCTGTGAACAGTCAAGCAATTTACTTTTATTGACAAGAAAATCTGTACAAAGTCAATGTCAAAGATACATATGTGTGCATTTAAGTAAACCAGTTTTAGGTTCCCATGCATAAGCATTCAGTTTTGAAGTGCTTACACATTCCCTCAGCCAAAGGAATGGAAACAATACAATGTGATTTATCTGACCAATCAAACCTAACTCAGACAGCTGCAGCGCAGGCTCTCCTGCTGGCTGCTATTTCCATGCCGGCAGATGAAGAGGGTAGATGCCTCAGATAATTGTATTTTTGTTGTGAGTTGCTCATTCGGCTCTTCTTGCTGATGACTCAGAAGCTAGAAAAAGCACAACCTGCCTTGAAGGGTCATATGTGGAAAACGCAGGAGCCCACGAAACCTGGCGCTCACCGAACAGCTGCCTATCGGGGGGTATTCACTAAATTTGGCCTCTCATTTCAGTATTTAAATACGAGTATGTTAATAGGGAGCATTTTGCATGCTGTGCTGGATGTGAAGTCTCATCCTCCTCCCTAACCGATTCAGAATCGTTAAAAGAACTGCTGACAAGTTCCATGCGACAAGTAGCGTATTAGGACAAAATGGTGAAAAATATGCTGACATTTGGTGTCATAGGACTGTTCCCATGTAACATGAGGAATGCATGACATCGTCACTGAAATAACAGCTTTAGGCTATACCTATGTAACACTCCTGTGTGAATATTCCTATGAACAGTTCAGAAATTAAATACAAAGGCCTCATTAAAAAGAAAATAAACTACACCAGTAAGCACCAACATCTAGATCACTCAAGGATAGATTTCAAATGCTGGCAAAGCTGCTGCCAAACCTGAGGATGTCTAAATTCCCTTACAAGGTTTGCCAGCAAAGCTCCTTGTGATCTTGAAGGTCTGCCACTGAAGAGTTAAATCTTGACTGCATTAGACAGCACAGTGTGTAACCTGCAAGAACTCCAGAAGAAAACCAGTGTGGCATGAAGGGGATTCTTGTGCACACACCTCAGATTTCTGTGAACCAACAGAAGTACACAGCTAGGAAGGTTATGTGCGTCCTGTCACCTCTTCTACTGGTGATCCCACCTGGCAGCACTGGCTAGCTTGTAGCTTGTAGCTAGCTCCCTGTCCACACCAGTTCTTGCCATCTCACTTGTCTTTCCTCCATTTTCACCCATCCCAAGGTGCCTGTACAAAGTTGGTAGGAAAGGTAATCTGAGGACAGATTGTATTTCCAAGGGGTGCATTTTGGCTGAGGTGTGGGCTTGGGAAGAAGACGGCACTCAGAATACAATGCTCCTCAAGTCAGATGCTTCATCAGCCTGGTGGCACGACCTCCTCGCTGCCTGAAGTGTGTTTTCAAATGAAGATCTCCCATTAAAAATTTTCTTTTTAAGTTATTTTGAAAATCAGGTTTCCCCCTTCTTTTAAAGCCAGAAAACAAACCCAGGCAGTGTATTTATAAAGTTCTGAATACCGTGATTTTCAGCTTGTGGCTGACAAGAGTTAGAGTTGGCAAGGCCTGGAACAGGCTGCCCAGGGAGGTGGTAGAGTCACCTTCCCTGGGTGTGTTTAAAAGATGGGTATAGGAGGTACTTTAGGGATATGGTTTAGCATTAGGACAGGAAGGTTGGACTTGATGATCTTAAAGGTCTTTTCCAACCTTGTGATTCTGTGACCCCAGACTCTCCACACCCCTCTCGCTTCCAGGCAAACCCCGAGCGCAGCCCACCGAGCAGTGGGTCCCCAGTTCCGAGCGATGTTGTAGCAGCTCCTGGTGCTGCTCAAGGGCCGCTCCGCTCCCGTTTGCCCCCGACCGCCTGCTGTTGACGGGAACCCGCCGGCCCGGCCCAGCTGGGGCTGGGGCTGGGGCTGGGGCTGGGGCTCGGGCTCGGGCCCGGCGGGCGGTGGCGGGCGGGGGGCTGGGCCCGTGAGGGCAGCTGCTGTGGTGCCTGTGCGGGCGGCAGCCGCGGACATCTGCTGCGCACGTTTCATTTCTTTATATATTTATTTATTTCTCGTTGGGCTCGGCCCTGTGTGAGCGGCGCGGTAAATCTCGCACGTTTCCCCAGCCTGTACCCCGGCCAGGTAGGATTGACAGCTGGAGAAAACCATATATTCCGCGTGCTAAATAGGTTATCCGCCGCCCATAGGAAAGAAAAGCAGCGAGCTTTACAAGCGTGCCTCCCAGCCGTGCCCTTGGTGCTGACTTTGCCACTGGCAAGGCCGAGCGCCTGACCCCTGCTAACGCGCCGTGCCTTTAATAAGGAGAGGGAGGAAAGTAATTTTATACTCAGCGTGCGAGTGATTCATGTTCTCAAAGGGGATAAAAATGTTATTAGAAAATTCTCCTGCCAAATGTGTGGCAAACGAAACCAATTTATTAATGCTGTGAAGCCGATGTGTGAAATTGGGATAAAAGGTGAGGTGCGGTCTCACCCCTGTGCTTACTGCTGCAGAATGTGCTGCAAGACAAAGGGCCCTTGTCCTCGGGAAGGGGATGCTGCTGTTGTGACCGCGAGCACTAGCAGCAAACAAACAAAATGCTTCCCTCATCCCAGATGTACTTCAAAGTGTCGGGGTGAGAGATGCCAAGTCTGAAAGAGCAGACGTTGATCGTGGGCCATTGAACTGCAGCTCGAAACCTGCAAAACATTGTCAGGGCACCTTTGAAAATGCTGTTATTCTTTCCATAGTTCAAGGCTTCCTCTTCATTTAGGTTTATTATTTATTTTATTATGTGTTAAGTAGTCTCAGTGTGCTCTGTGTTGAACAGGACGCAAAACAAAAACAGTCCCAGACCCAAGAATACTCCTGATTTGAAACAAAGTTAGGCATGGTTTTGGAGCCAAGCAGGAGACCCAAACATGGCCCATGCTTTTATACTAATGTATTTTGCATAGGATAATGGTGAAGCTGGCTGTGTTCATGAACTACCTGTAAAGCACGTGCTGTACTAATGACAAAAGCAAGATGAAAGAAGTTTACAGTGAAGTGACTCCTTTAAAATCAAGAGTCCTCTGCTTGGTGCCCTGAAACTGAAGAAGTCTGCTCTCTCCGCCAGTGCCATGTTTGATGCAACTGAACAAGCAGAAACATTGTGGATGGAGCTGTAAGCAGGATGAGGTGTTTTCAGTTACTGGAAAACATCAGCATCTGGACAAGGAACAGCCGAGCAAAGCCTGTCAGGACAGAAAAAGTCTGTGGGGGAACGACTGCCTTGAAAAACAGAACAGAACAGAAGGTACTCTTAATGATACCTGACTTCAAATTACGATGTTCAGTTCTGGATTCCTTTCTCTTTCTGAATAGCCCCCCAACATAGGTGCTGGTAGCTTCCATTTCTCGGCTGCAGGTATCTAGAAAACTGGGTCTTGTTCAATCAGATTTTGATTTCAGTGTGGCAATTATAATCTTCAGGGTGGTGTGTGGTGTTATTTTATACTCAGAAACAAGGTTGAGGGTTGTTCTGAACAATTTCTGGAGAGCTATAACCCAGCCATTTGCTCACTTAAACCATCCAAGCCCAAGCCTTATGTTCAATTTTCACTCATGAAAACACTTACTGTGCTATACCCAGAGTCCAGCAGTAGGGCAAAAGAGGTGTTTTGAACAAGGAAGAGAAAAGTATTCAGAATGCTCCTGAGCAAGAAGCGTGAAAACTGTCTTGTTCTTTCAGGCTAAAGAGGAATGCTCAGGACTAAATTTTAGCTGCTATAGTCAAGCACACACAGAGACTGAGTGGCTGCATATCTTTTTTCATTTACTTCATGGACTTGACCTCTAAATAAAGTTGTACAGATTTAACTGTGAGCTGGTTTTGTTTTGTTTTTTGTTTTTTGGGGTTTTTTTCCCAGTAATGAATCTTCCGTTAATGAATCTTGAACTGTTGAATTTATTCAGATATGGGATTTCTTCAAGCTTCCTTCAGCTGCCTTTGTACTACTTTTCTGTCTGCCATTGAATGAGCAAATTCATTCCACAAGATCTTAATGTTATTTGTATTTTGTCTACAGCAGGGATAAATTAATTAGTCTCTGGAATAATATTAGTGTATGAGTGTAAGTCTCAGACCATGGTAGCTCAGTGAGAGCTCAGTGATCCAGAATCTGAAGTAATTGTTGGAGGTAGGATAAAGTACCCACATTCATCCGTCAGGAAAGTGTGTCCATATAGCTCTGACTGTGTCTGGATTTGAAGGGTGAAGTTTGCAGAATCAGTAGCTGTGTCCCTGTACTCTGTATCATCAGATTACAGCATTCAGCTTTCTTGCCATTCCACACAAGTCCTTGGAACAGTGAGGTAACCACAGCTGACTGTCAGGACATAGTATACTGAAGTAGAGTCCAAGTTCTCTAACACATAAAAACCCATAAATAAATGAAACCTACCACTGACTGGCAGAACAAAAGATTGAAACTCCATCTGTGCCTCAGAATTCCCAGCTTCATGAAAGAGTCCTGTGACATACTCCTCATCCAAGGCCCACAGTGTTTTTACCTTCGTGGTTCTTGTGTTTCTTAACTTTGTGGGTGAGCTTCTACATACTCTACATTTTAAGAACAGCTTTTGAGACTGAAGGCTTAATTCCAGTATTTGTCCACCCTCTTTATGGAAGTGACCTCAGAATCAGCTGGCTGTGGGATCACTCAGCTGTTACAGCCAAGGGAAAATATTTAGTGAAATACATTGAAGTTTGATTGTCTGGAGTATGGATGTATTTAGTATTTTCTGTATGATCAGCTGCTTCCATGCATTCTTTGGACTCTTCAGTAACATCAAGAAACCTGTACAGCCAATACATGGACTTTCCTAGAAGGGCCTTCAGAGAAGGTGGAATCTGCAGACAACCTAGGCAGAGGATACCTGTGTCTAGATTAAGGCAAAGTGGACACCTGGAACTGCATCTCAGAAGCCCTGAGATGAATAGGCTGTTCAGACCATTCTCCAACAATCTGTTAACCATATTCCCTTATCAAGCAAACTGATGGTGAGGACAGTTCACCAGTTTCTGATGTTATGTGTGCTGGTGTGTCAATCTAGAACTGGAGCTCTGCTGAGTTATGGGAATTACTCTACATTCCCACTGGTAAGAGCAGATCAAAACATAGCTTCGTTTCATTACTTCTTTAGGGAAGCATAAGAATTTCCATTTTGTATTACAATACTTAATGGGGAGTTGTTTATTATTATACTGTTATTAACATATGGGCAAAGTGTTAGTGGGAAGAGTCATCTCTCAATGTGCTTTTGTATTCTCAGATCCTCAGGCAGTGTGGTAGCCAGTAGCGGTGCAGATGTGCCTGAGCTGTAAAAACCTCCTGGTATTGCTTTACCATATAAACTGTGATTTATAGCTGTGTAGCATATCATTTGCATTTGTTGTTGTTTGCAGCTATATGACAGCAGTGCTCTTCACAGTGTGCCAGAACTTTGGTCTTGGATGTTAACATTTTTACAACAGGACTATGTGATTTTGGCTGGAGCTAGTTTGCATTTGTATGCATGTGCATATTTACATGCACTCATATGCATAGCTTCTTGTGCCTGCTCCACTGTTCTGTGAATCCATTTGATACTGATCTTAGAATTATAGAATAGTTTGGGCTAGAAGGCCCACCAAAGATCACTTAGGTCCCACAACCCTGCAATGAATAGGGATATCTTCAACCAGATGAGGTTGCTCAGAGCGCAGTCCAACCTGACCTTGAATGTTTCCAGAGATGGGGCATCTATCACTTCTTTGAGCAGCCTGTTCCAGAGTTTCACTACTCTCATCATTAAAGAATTCTTCCTTACACCTAGTCTAAACCTATCCACCTTCATTCAAAAGAGATTGCAACAGGTCCTACTAAAAAGTTTCCCCATATCTTTCTTACAAGCACCCTTTAGGTACTAAAGGGAGGCCACAATAATGTCTCCCTGTAGCCTTCTCCAGGCTAAACAAGCCCAACTCTCTCAGCCTGTCTTCATAGGAGAGGTGGTCCAGCCCTCTGACCATCTTTGTGGCCCTCCTCTGGACTTGCTCCAACAGCTCCATGTCTTTCTTGTACTGGGGACCCCAGAGCTGAACACAACACTCCAGGGGAGGGTCTCACGAGAGTGGAGTAGAGGGGCAGAATCGCCTTCCTCAACCTTCTGGTCATGCTTCTTTTGGTGCACCCCAGGATGCAGTTGGCTTTTTGAGCTTCAAGCATGCATTGCCAGCTGATGTTGAGCTTCTCATCTACCAGTAGCCCCAAGTCCTTCTCCCCAGGGCTGCCCTCAATCGTTTCACCCCCCAGCTGGTATTGATAGAGGGGGCTGCCCTGACTCATGTGCAGAATCTTGCACTTGGCCTTGTTGAACCTCATGCAGTTCACATGGGCCCGCTTCTTGAGCTTTTTTTTAAAAAAAGCAGAGTCCATGTGCCACAATACTGCTGGGGTGATGGCACAACTCAGATCTTGTGCAAGTAGCACAATTACTCTGTTTAGTCAATTCCTTCGAGGGATCTTGTGGGCCAGAGGCTAGCCCTGCTTATAAGTGGGCTACTTTCCCCATGAATTAGTAACTCTACATTCCTTTGCATATAGTTCTCTGTATAATCAGAGAAAGACACAGCTTACTCTGATCATGGTTATCTGTAGGAAACCTAGTATTTGTATCTCACAAATTAGGTGTTTCAAAGAATTGAGACTTTTTCTGTATACTGTCTCAGCAGAAGTGGTTTGCCCAGCAAGGAACGATGAGGTGAGAGCTGTGGGTGGCAGCAACGCAGGCTGGGAGCTCACTGACAAAGCGGCACAGCCCCGCAGCACCCAAACAAAGTGAGTGGGGCAAATTCAGGGAAAATTATAATCCTGTGATTGCTGCACAAGTCCATAGTGACAGGACAGGTACAAGGCCAGCCAGGAGGTCAAGTCACTGAGTCAGGCACAGGATTAATGTAGTACAAGGCCAGACACAGGCAGGGACCAAAGGTGAGGCCCTAAGCTTTGGTACAGCTCCCGAGCAAAGGCGGGAGGCCTCTGACAAGGCTTCTTGAAATTCTTTCCACAGCATCTGGTCCAAGGTTACACAGTCATGCCATTACAGAGCTGGTCTTGATTTAGGTAGCCAAGGCCCTAGGATAGGGAGAAAAGAGGTTGCAGAGCACATTGATGCATTTAGGGTGGGCTCTGGTACCTATCAGGACTCTTCAGTTTATGCATTTATTTAGAAATCATGGATTCCTCTTCTTATCTAATCTCCCTGTATCTGGGAGACAATAGACAAAGTTACCTCCTCCTTCTCTGTCATTTACTTCAGAAAAGCCTATAAGTAGAGAGTAGCTTTTTTTCCTGTCTCATGGTCTCCTAGTGTCTCTCCTTACGTGCGAAGATCTATCTTTATAACAGTCACCACTCTAAGAAGTAAGTAAAATTCAGACAGTACCGTCATGAAGTACTATCTGAAAGGATTTTTCTGTACTAAATTGTTCAGATTGTTAATATTCACATAATTTATTGTTTACATTCAGATTTTTAGTAGATTCTTCTTGACCATCGCGGTTCTGATGCTTCCAGTATTTGAAGAAATATTGCTTTGATTAACACGGTGTCTACACACAGTGAAGGTATAGGTTTTTCTCTGTGTCCAGTATCATATGGGGCAAGGTGAGTTTTAGCACATCCAACTCCTGTAGAGCAGATCCTTCTGCTTTTGTAACACTTTTCAGACTTACAGAATCTTTTTTCTTATGGACTCAAAATGTTACAGCTTTCTTTGCAGTCTATTCTGGGCTGCTGATGTGTATGGAAAACCCTCACCAGTCTTTCTGCTAGTTCTAGGATGCTGGTTCCCAAAACAAGGCCATCTCGTGCAGCAAGGACTAGGCAGCATTGGAAGTAGTTGTCTGGATTAGACAACTGTTGTAAGACAGGAAAGTGAAGTGATTTGATAAGTGTTCGTTAGTCTTGCCTTTCATTTAAATTGTGAGGAATGTATTTATCCAAACAAAAGGCAGCTTTGAATGGAAGACAGTGAATATTGGAAAGGGGATATTTAACTTTGCACTCAAGATGAAAAATAAGGTTTTTCCCTATATTCAGGTTATAAACTAGATCAGAATTATCTGGTCTTCCAGCACAGCAAGCCTGTTATTTCTGCCTCCACATGAGGTGCTGGGAAGCATGCCTCCTTGGAAAGCTGACTGGAAGAAGGGGTTGTGCCTGCCCTTCTTTGTCAGGGAGAGTCTATAAGCATTTAATATAGAATGAGACACTAATGTGGAGCAGGAGTTTAGATTTTATTTTGTGTAACTCTTCCTTTCCCCTTCCCACAAAATGTTTCCTATTTAGGTGAGTTTATAAGGGTTATTTTAATTTTTTTTCTTATGGCAGTTTTGAAAAAGGCCTTCGAAAGTACAAAGTGAATTTAAGATATATTTTCCTGATTTTATAGATCGTCTGCATAGAAAGACACAGCTTACTCTGATCATAATGGTTATCTGTAGGAAACCTAGTATTTGTATCTCACAAATTAGGTGCTTTAAAGAATTGAGACTTTTTCTGTATACTGTCTCAGCAGAAGTGGTTTGCCCAGCAAGGAATGATGAAGTCATGTGATAAGGATGCTCTGTTTGTATTGGTGTGAGGTAGTAGGCTCCAGTAATAATATTTAAGTATTGCACTGTTTATCACCACAAGGAAAGAATCTCCTCACAAAGAGCAATGATGGCATTTCCCATCACCTAGACTGCAACTTCCTGATTGAAAGATGAAGGTCAAAGTGGGAGATGTTGAAAATATGGGCCATTCCAACGAGGAGTCTTTCAACAGTATATTCTGGGGCAGTTGGATTAGTTTACCTAAAATTTGGAAAACACACCTTTAAGGAGTTCTCTTCCTTGTAGATGAGTAATGCCAGGGAAAACGGAGGGCCAGCTGCTCCCTAAGGGTTGGGGATCTGGAGTAAAGGACAATAATGTGCCTTACAGAAAAATGGCTTTACCAGACCAGGTCTAGTTCCACCATACCCACAGGAGGTGAGTAGAGCAGACCAGAGCCAGGTTAACCATGAGTCATGATCATCAGGCAAGCTTGTGATGATGAAGCAAGTACAATGTCATGCCAGAAAGTCAGTCCATAAGTCAAGGTTGGGTCTGGTGAGGGTAACCAGGGTCAGAGTCCGGTGATTGTGGGGAAGATCTGTAGTGACAAGACAAGTCCATTGGCCAGTGTCCAAATCAGTGGGGTTAAGATCAGGCTTAGACCAGTAGTTCTACAATAAAGCTCAAACAAGGGCTGAAGTTGTCCCAGGGATGGACTTGCAGAGAGCTCCTGGGCCTGTAGGGCAGGGTATATAGGAGAGGTCCAGAGGTAAGTCTGGTCAGGGCAACTAAAGCCTATTAATGCAATCGAGGTCCTGACAGCTATTGAACAGAAAATACTGTAGGAATAGTTAGGAACTTTGCTCATTGCTTTGATTAAATTTTTCTCTGTACAAGATGCTCTGTAAGTATTTTTCCTATGTGCTTGAATTATGCTTGAACTCATCCATGTGAAAGAAAAAGTCTGTCAGAAAAATTTTCTGTATAAATTGATTACTGTCTAGAGCCATTGTGAAGCTGCACTTCCCCTTGGAGGAGCCCACAGAGTCACTTTGCCTGCAAGATTCTACTCATTTCCAAGGAACATGTGTAGAGTGTGCTCATCATGTTCTTTCTTAGGCTATTGGTCTCATTTTCTGTGAAAGTGAGTTAAAAGAATGATCTTTTCCTTCCCTTTCCTTCCCTCCCTCCCCTCCCCTGAGAAGAGGTCTCCAAAAGAGACTTGTTCTGCAAACAGGAAAGTTGTATCTTCACCATCTCCGTAAGGCCTGTAGACTAATTCAACTACATTGTGGGAAACTGCTTTAAGTCCCCACACTGCCTGATCCACACTTTCAGTCCTTATCTCATATCTTTCCAGTGAGAATTCAGGCCAGAGAGCTATTGAGTTTTTTCTGGAAATTCAGCAGTTCATGTGGCAAATGCCACTTTCTATGTTTAAGTATTAATTGGAGCAGGGACTTGAACAGTGGCTTCATCTGGACCAGACAAGTGCTTTGTCTACTAATCTGCAGAATCTGTCACTTAGAGTCAATGGGAGTCACTTTGATTCACATCCTGGCCCAACAAATTCTGATTGCTTATTTGAAGTGGAATCCTGTTAGGAGAAATAAAAAGGGAGAATGCTTGTCTGTTTCTTTCTTTCTTCCTTTCAGTCAGAACAAAATATGCTAACATTTTTAGAATAGCAGTAGTGAGCACCGTGCGATTCCCTTGTCTCAGAGCTAAAGTGGCTTCAATGGTTGGTCAAAAGTGATGTTAGCTTTCTAGTTAAAGAGGATCTATGTATATGCAGCACAGTTTTGATACAATCAGCAGGATGGCATTTGGAGAGAAATTCCAGTCATTGGTCTTTGCATGGGTAAAACTCAACTTCATGGTTCTGGTCAGGAAAATATATCTGCAGCAAGAAGTCCTTTGCACCACTAGATTAATATAATTACAACCCTTAGTGACTGCTATCTCTCCCAGCACTGGACCGTATGGTGTTGGAGTCAATAGTCCACAAATGAGTGGAAGGAAAGAATGCAAGATAATAGGAATAACATATGTCGCTGTCTTGATAGGATTCTGAGCATTGTAAATCAGTCTGCACTTCAGCCAGAAACAGTCTTCAGCCCCTGCTGAGAGTGTCAGCAGCATAGAGTTCCCCAAGTTTATGTCCCTTTGCACAGAACTTGTGCAAATTTGAGCACCACCTCTCTAGTTCAATAAATTCTGAAATAGAGAACTCTTGATTATTCATTCCTGGAACTGCTGATTTCAATCTCTGGGGATTTGACTTTTTTTTTTTTATCTTCTGTGTATTTTCCCCTTAAAATGTCTGTAGCTAAATACAATAATTTAAAAAATGTTTTCCTACAGCGTATTGGCAGAAATAATAGAACATAACCATAAAATCCCAATATATTTTCAGCTAGTTCTTACAAGTCTGTTTAGTTATGCTGAGAATGGACAGTCAAACCTGATGCTGACCTGAACATTGGCTAGTAACACATTGTCTTCCGATTAATTACTTCACCTTATACTAAGGTTAAATAGAGTATTTGGAGGGTGTTTTCTTTATGCTTTTGCTTCTATTTTGACAGAGCATGCCCTTTGTGGTGAGTTCTTTAAATGAAATTGCACAGTCCCCAGCTGAAATATCAGGACAAGTGAAAAGTGTTGTATCCATAGATAGCCAAAAGTCAGGTGAATAAACATAATTTCCATGACAAACGTAAGCCATAGTGAATGAATAGCATGACCAAGTGGAATGTGATCAATTTATTTTTCTCTGCATGTAGCTGAACACTCAAATAGGATTCTGTAGCTAGAAATAATCCATACTGGGATCTCTCCTGGACTCCTACTTACCTGTTAGGTTTCTTCCTTTTACAGTAATATCCAATTTCCCTCTCTCTCAAGATATCAATGGTGCAAGCCTGGAGAGTTCCTTGCAGTTGTCATACAAAAGATCTTTCTTAGATAGCAGGAAATGCAACTCAAATATACGGTCTGAAGCGGAACTGGCTAGATCTGTTAAATCCCACGCTCAGTGCAAAGCCGTAGGCACGAGTTGTCCAAAGTGCTCTTATTGTGAAGCTCTGCATGAGGCTGACACAGCGTACTCCTTCCCTGCTGGAATAAAGGCCCCCTTTTTCACCAGCTTGGAGTCAATGGAATTCTGTATGCTAGTAGGAGAAAGAAAGTAGCTCTGGTGTGATGGTCTTACTGGTTGGGATGCAGTATCTCATAAAGTCCAGCTTGTGGTGAATGACTGAGTATGACCTTTTGGTGCAGTGCTATGGCTCAGTGAGCCCAGTGAGTGATGGCTGGGTAATCACTGGGTGTATAAATAGACAACACTGAATAAAGAGATCATATTTCCTCTGCAAACAGTGCTGGTGATACGTATCTGGCACTAGATATGTGCCCGGTTACTGCTGTCTACACTTCAAAAAGGTGATGAAAAAATGATGAGGGTTTAGAAACTATTGCAAATATGACCGCAAAGGGATTCTTCATAATGAGAGAGCAACTCAAGTGGAAGTTAGATGAAAGCTCAATAATGGTTGGTAAGTAACTATAACTATATGTACATAAGATTTTGATCAAACAGTTCAAGAGCAGAAATGACCAAGAGACTGCAAATTTACACGTTGTGAGATAGGCAAATGCACACTGAAAATCAAGATCAGTCACTTTCGGTGAGGCTAAAGGATTGCTAAAAAACCTCATCAGCAAAAGCAGTATATTCCTCTTTACTTGAAGTGACTGAGTAAATGTACATTATGGCTTGCTGTTTGCCTGTCAGATGTGCGCCAGCTAAGCAAGAGGTTTTCAGGATTAGATGGGATTTCTGTGCCTTGTATTGCACTGGAAGTCAATATAACCTCCCCATTTTCTTCTTCAGCCTTACAATCCATGTGTCTACCTGCTTATCTGCTTCTTTGGCATGTGGGAATGCTTATTCTCCATTGTGGTGGGCCTTGAGCACAGTCCTGAAAGCTGAGATAGTTTTCTACTCAGAATATACAGGAAGAGTGAATTAAAGTCGCTGGGATCATTTTTCAAATTCTCATCATAAACAAAGAGCTTGCCTATGCTTATTTCAGTTTTTCTCCTATATGAAAATGTCACGTTTGGCAAGTAACTGGGATCTCGCTGCTGCTGCTGCTTGTGTCTTCACCTCACTCCTCAGTTTCTTCGGGCCAACTGCAGCTGTTGCTTTGGTGCTGAGTGGCTAGGAAAATAATGATCTGGAATTCAGCAGCATATTGTGTGCGAGCAATGAATTTATTGCCAAAAGTATGTATAAAGTAAATTACTGCCACCATCCATTTAGAAATTCTCTCTTTCATTAGCTATGGTGTCTTCTAAGACATCTCAGCCACTGCTGGCCGGCTGGACCTCTGGCAGGGACCGTGTGTACCTGGGCAGGAGACTGTGACTTTGCACATGATGAAATCAGAAAGGGCTGGCTGAAAGCCTGAGGCAAGATTTTGCTCTGTTGTGGGGTGGGGTCAAGGTAGTTCTTCTGAGGCAGGCAGCTGGGAGCACCTGGATGAGGAGAGAAGGACCAAGGTGAGAAGGAAGCAGGACATGGTAGGATGGGTTAAAAGGGCCGGATTGGAAGGAAAAGGAAGAGTTCTCACTCCTTTCCAGACTCTGGGTTGAAAACTGAGAATCATTAATTCCTTTTTTATTCTTTTACCTGTGGATAATATTGTGAGATGGTTTAATCTCTGTATGTAGGATTAAAGAAGCTGACAGTCTAATACTACTGGCAAGTATTTGCCAACACAACTTAGAGCTGTGTTGGTTGAAAAAATCTCTTACCCTGTTGGTGAGCCATACACATGCCACTAGTGTGCCATATTTTGGTAGTTCTAATTTTTCAGGATGGATGAGAGACTTCTAAAGAAAAAAAGATTAAATGGTCATGTAGTTAAAGGTAGAACCACAGGAGAGCCTAATGAATGTAAGCAGCATAAAATCCATGCGCACGATTTTTGATGTAAGATTATCTGTGAATGGCTACGAGTGTTTTTGTAAGTTCTTTTCTCTGTCTGTTTAATAGCATGGTTCAGCCCAGCAGGTAACCTCAGTCTCTAATTTAGTAGGTAGAGACTGCTTTTTACAAGACTTGTGCCTGGGCACACTGATGTAGCAACTCAGCCTCTGCTGAAATCCTCAGTCTGCCTTCATTTTCTCTTACTCTTATCATCCCCCTTCTATGGCTTCCCTGAGCTCCAGCTGTCCAAACCAGCATATGCCAAATTCTGCTGCCCATCTGTTCGTCTACACAGAGAAGTGTGACCACATCCCCACAGCCTCAACCAATTTCATTCACTTCCTGCTGGCTTTGGATTCCAGATAAAGCTTTCTTCTAAAGAAACCTTCCCCTAATCTGTCCATTTACTGTTGTTAATGTGTGTGCTTTCATTTAGAAAGAGGCTTTATCATATTTTTTCTGTATCGCCCTCCTAAAAATGACTGTGTAACTAGGTCTGTGACTTGAGACTGTGGGAAGGGCATGCATTTCTTTATGTCTGTTCCCATTGTGCATTCAATCCTGGGTGTCTCCACATTTCAGCAATCACCTGGTTTCACCAGGAAGTTCAAGTATTCACGTTTATTCATTGCTATGTTAGCAGCAGCATCAAAGCCCCAGTCGTCAACATGGCCTGGCTATGCTTGATGTTATGTGGACACATGAAATTACAGCCTCTTCCCCAAATTGCTTACAATGTGCTAGCACCACGCAACCCATAGCCCTGCAGCAAGCAGCCCTCATTTTATTCCCTGGTGTGGATGCCTGCAAAATGAACATCATCTGGAGGCAATGGATCATTTTACCTAGGCCACCAAACGTGTTTGTTGCTAATAACTTGGGTTCACTATTCAAGCATGGCCAGGAAAAATGAATGGTCCAGATTCAGAAGCCTTTGTATCCCAGCTCTGCTCTTCCCCACACGTTATTCTATAACATAAGTCCCTGATCGATGTACGTTTGTTTTATAGCCCTATGTAAAGTACCATGTGTTTTACAGAACAGAACAATAGTGACAGCCACATTTTCAGTCAGTGGGGTTTGGGATTTGGATGTCTTTTCTCTCTGTCTCTTCTCTTCTCTTTAGGTCAGTATTGTTTTCAGAACTGGCATATCTCAGCAGTCAGCAAGTTGTGTATGATTGGTGTTTGCTTTACCTGGGAGCTCCTTGAGTCCTGTGCCAAGAGTTTGTCACAAATTTAAGACATGCAGTTTTAGAAAAGATAATCCCAGCAAAGTGGTAAAATTTAGCTTCTTTTTTTTTTTTTTTTGAGTCATGACATCCAAGCAATGAGTAAGCCCACCAGAATACCTGTCTGGCAGCATACACGACTGTTGTGCTGGTCTGTAAGCCAAAGCACTTCAGGTGATGACCAGTGAAAGCAGGACACCATTGCCTGGGAAACCAAATAAATAGAAGCGCACAGCCATCCATCACTGCCATCTGGAAAAGATTGGGCTGAACGTCTTCCTGTCAGGATCTGCTACAGTATTTATTTGTATAGCTGAGCTTTGACTTTGGGGATTTCAGCAAAATATCCCTGTCAGCGATAATTCAAAGAGAAGATTTGGGTCTGATTGTCAGGCTAGTGTTAATTCCTCTGTTCAATTTTGCAAAATCACAATTGTAACAAATAGCTGCATTTCTTTTTTTCACATGTGGGGACTTCACATGTGTGGAAACAACATGTAAGAAGATGATCTCATTTTGGCATTATGTACATGTGTTACCAAAGCACCATGAATGATCATGAGTTGGTGACATTTACAGGTGTAAATGATCCATGATGGATGAGCTTGCTCTTCCAATGCATGTCTGAACCTGATAAGAAGCACAAGTTTTTGCTTTACACAAATAGTCTGGTGGGTTCTTCTAACATTAGAAGATTAACAAAAGCTGAAAGATGGACTTACTTTAAACATTAAAAATCAGAACATCTGAATGTACTAATGTTCAAGGAGCTTGTGAATCAGATAAATAGTTCTGAGGATAAGTCTCTGCTAATGGATGTATACTGCAAGCCAGTAAACAAACCTTGAAATTTAATAAAGCAATACTTAAAACTGGAAGGACAGCATGAGCCATATGAGCTATACAGAAGAGACTAAAGAGGCAATTTTAGCTGGCTACAACTCAGCAATGAAAAGTGTACCGATTCATTGTCTAAGCAAGGGCAGAAGAAAAGGGAACAAACAAATGTAAATGTGCATTAGCTGCTAACCGCCAAGGCAGAAGAGAATAAGAATAAAATGTTCTCAAACCAGCAAATGCCACATAATGCCAAGTTTAGGGAGGAGTGGAAGTTTTTACGTATGCTGATAACTGTCAGAAATTTCCTTTAGTCAAAGAAGGACAAAATAGTTTCCTAAACTGAATGGGGAAAATAACTTCATTGTTCAGAAGGGAGCATGAAGTGAAGACACTGTCTGGTATCTGCTCTGCCATCTGAGAGGGCTGGAGATGATGAGAGAGGCAGAGGCACCAGGACTCAGGAGATTCTGCTGACAGAAAACATGGAGCAAATTATTGAGTTCACTAGTGTAGTGAAGAAGTAAAAGAAAGAAAATGAAAAAGTTAAGAAAAAAATAGAGAGGCTGAAAGATTGGGATATTTAGGACCAAACTCTCAAGCCCATTTTCATTGTTTACTTACTTTTTATGCAAGTTTGCTCCATTTGATTTCCATAGGAATTTATAGAAATAAACCCAGGGTAAAGTAGAATTGGGGCAGTGCAGTTTTGATTGTAGCAGATGAGAGAACAAACACTGAAAAACTGGGGTCCTCAGTGGAAGAGGATATCGTCTTTTTCTGAATGGACATAGTGAAGCTGACAAAAAAATTAGTTCTTCCCATCAGTGTCTTCAATTTTACACCTTCCTGCTAGCGTTAAAAGTGTGGAAGCAGGGAAAGCCAGAGCTCTTCCATAGATGGCCTTGCCTTCAGTATATCCCTGAGGATTCATGTGCTCTGGGATAGGGAACCATTTTCCTTCCTGGGAGAGCTGTGTCCTTTCCATAGCCCTCCTAAGAAGTCACCATGAAGACGTCCTCACAGAGTTGGCCTTTCCCCAGAGCCTTCTCTTGCAGACCCATTGTAATTACAGCACAAAGAGCTAGCATTCCTTTATGAAAAAAACATTTTCAGAGGACAAGAAGCAGGCAGCATATTTAACAAGGGGCTGTTCTGAGACGGGAGGTTTGAAACACAACTGATCCATAGATGAAAACGTTGGGATAGAGAGCATCAAAGCAAGAGTTACCTGAGTCTCAAAGGGAGAGAACAAGGACAGCAAAGGAAAAGGAATGAGTCAGTGCTTAACCTAGTTTCTTTAAGATCAGTTTTTCAAATGGAAAGGAAACACAAAAGGCAAACCATTCGGGGAGCATGAATTGGTAAAGTATATCTCAGAAAGCCTGTCCCCTGGAAGGATGGCCTCCCAGGAATATAGATTATTTCAAGTAATGGGTAATTTTTAATGTTATTTTTAATTTTTTGGTATTATCTGTGTAATTTTCTAGACAGGAAAATGGAAGCACAGCGTGCTTATTCTGTGGGAGAAAAGGCAGAGATTTAATTAACACAGAGAAAGAACCACTTGTTCTGTCAAGAACAGACTTCAGGAGTCAAACACTCTTTAGTCTGCAAAGCCGAAGTGAACATACAGGAGAGTAAGAGCCACTACTAAGGAAAAAAATCATCCTGCAGAAGGCTTTGGCCTAGCCAAAACCAAGTGCTGCTGATTTGTGGGAAATTTCTAGTAGCTTTGCCCTAGAGAAAAACGAATCTCAGAGTATGTGCAGAATAACATCTTCCTTACCTTTCAGCTCTTTGCTAAAACACTAATTCTTTCCAGTTGAGTGACAGTATGTGCTGCCAAAGAGTTTGCAAAAGTGGAAATATGTAGAAGAAATTTTTGATAATATTAAATTATGATTAAGAAATAAATTAAGTGATAAAGGCAAAATTATATGCTTTCAGGCATCAAATTATAAGGAGTACAGTTTCACTATTATTTTACAGGAAGAGTTACAAAACTGTCAGACTTGGAAGCAATGGCATGAGAGCAGGAGATGAAATTTTCCCAGAGATTGGCTTGCTTTCCAGTGGAGATGGGACCTTGGCATTCTGTGAATAAAATGTAGAAACTCCTGTCTTCACTGAAGGTTAAAAGAGCAACGACAACAACAGCAGCAGCAAATGAAGGCAAAGAGGAGAATGGAAAATGAGAAAAAAAATAACATTACAAATTCTCTTCAGCTGCTGGACTGTGGCTTTATGTTGTTGGGATAATAACTCTGGGACTTTTACATATCATGTTGATGTACATATTACCAATGCTTATATATTTAGATGGACAGAAGTTGCAGAGATGCTTAAAAAAAATCACACCTGCTTTCTATATCCAGTGTCTTGCTTACTGGGAGGACTCACTCTAGAGATGTCAGACAGCATTGCTTCTGCATTCCTTGGATAAACTCCATCAGAGGAGGCAGCAATTTTATTTTCTGCTTAGCTCTCTAGAGAAATAATGATGCACAGTTATAACTCAGTGGTTGTATTGTTAGTGTAACCCTAATGACTTCAGCTTGCCTCTCTTCCTGGGCAATGATGCCTTCTTTGGCTGTGTTACTGGCATGTAGCAGTGAGCTCACAGTGTCCTGACAACATGGGATGTGTTATCAAGTCTTCTGAGTGCAGTTGTCTCTTTATTTTTGTTATCTTATATTCTGTCTTAGCCTTGGAAAAGGGGAACATTGGTGATTTTCCAAGATCAGACCAAACTGTGCCTTTTCACTTCACTTCATGCTGCTAGTTCATACTACTTCCCTTTGTGTATTGTGATAGATAATATTTTGGTCTATTTGTTTTGTAGAAGTGATTGTGTATCTCATCCTTTGTCCATAAAAACAGTACCTTAAGAGGGCCAAATGTGAAGGGTAAAAATGTAGAAAGACATTAGAAATTTGTTATCTTTAAGTATATCTCATTAACTAATTAATGAATTGAATCTAATGATTTTCTTGCATTCGAGTCATGGTTTCTGAACTGTATGATTGGCAACACTTTAGTCTGAAACTGAAGGGGAATTTTTGTTGTTGACTTTCCTAGGTGCACCCTACGCCACTATGTAAGGATCAGATCAGTTGACCTAATCTCTGCTAATAAACTCCGTTTTATTTCGTTTATATAAGCTGCCTCCAAATATGCTGTATGTATATTTGATGGGGGAGGGATTTCTGTCATTTTAGAAAAAAAGACACACAGGAAGTCTCTGGTGAAAAGAAAGAAAGGGGGAAAAAAAGAAAATTGCCTGCTTGAACAGAGGCGAGATTTTGCTTTGATGAAGCCACAAAGAATTTCAGCACATATGAAGAATGTCTTATGCAAGTTTTTAGAACCCAAGTAAGACATGCTTCACCCCTTAAAGCATTAACATAGAGCAAGTCCTGATGTTGTGTTCTGTACATTAGCCACAGAGCATCAAGCACCTTCAATTTACGGCCCTGACATCTCTCAAGTACCTTCTGTTCAATTGCCTCCTTCAGTCTAGGCAGTTATCCTTATTCTAGGGCATCTTCAAGTGCAGGAAGACAAGGAAGGTAGAAGAAGGACAACAACACTATAGCTGATATCATGCTACTGACAGTTATTTTGAAGTGATAGAAAATGAAGGAGGAGGCAGGAGGCTGAGTGAAAGCAAATGTAAAGCCCGTCATCAAAAAAAGGAGCAAGATTGATGCTAGTGAATGCTGTGGCTGTCTCAGATGGCATGCAGGCTACCCGCTGGACTGTTTGCTGTGATATAAGTACTTGGGATTTTTTTTTTTTTAAATATTCATGGTAACTTCTTGAAAACATTTTTCTCATTTCTTGAGTCACACTCTGTGAACTGCAAAGTCACGGTAATGTGCTCCTAGGCCAGGAATTGTTCGGATTCAGGAGTAGAGCTGGTAGATATTTTTCACTTGAAAACAATTTTTTTTAAAATGAAAAATGTCCTCTTTTGTGAAGCCCTCTGTATTTAATGAAAACCAGAACCCAAGTACTCTCTTTGAGTCGAAGTTAAGAGTAAATATCATCCCAAGGCAGTGTGAGCTCCACATGAAGGGGAAAATCAAAGAATGGGAAAGCGCACACACTCCCTAGAGCTTCCTTCACTCAGAACCTGTTGTGCCTAAGTTAAACTGGTGTGGGATACCAATCTTGAACACAGAGAAAAATAACAGTTTACAGGAGGAAGGCTACAGCTGTTGAACGCTTTATCGGAGAGCACCAGCTGAAGACTGAATGAGCATAGTCAGACCCTGAGTACATGGCCTACTTATTTGAAAGATCTAACCATGCAACGATACCTTCTAGGTCCTTTTCCTTTTGGTGTTATGCATGGTCTTTTAGTAATTCTGGAATATTTATGGTCTGACACGGGTTCCCAAACACAGCGAGCTGTGGCTGAGGCATTTCTCAGTCTAAACATAATTATCTTCAAGTTGTCATCATTTCCTGATGTGCTTAGTCTCTATTTAGAAGTAGTAATAAGCTGGATTCCTCTCTATCATCTAAGTATTTGTGTAGTAAATGCACAAATTTATTCAATTGCCATTGAACATCTCTGTGCTTAAGCATATGTGAACTCTCTCACAGACTAAACTTAATCACTACCATCATGCTTTGGAGGGAGGATGAACCTTGTGTTGTAAAAAGGACTTCATTTATTGACTAGCCCGGTGCTTCATACCTTGGGCACAGAGTATAAGGGAGACTAATACTGTGACAGTTTGCATTTCACTGATGTACTCTTATAAACCAATGTCTTAATTACATTACATGTCAAGGTGAAGGGTTACGCAGAGGCACAGATAGATACACTGAACAGGACCTCTGGTGACTTGGGGTTTCTTTATGGGAAGCTTATCCCAAATAAATATCCCGCTTTAGAGAAGCAATATACAGAGGCCGTGGATCACCTAGGAATTTAGTTGGCAGCTCTGACAGCTGTGAAATTGTCCTATCAGCAGTGCCATTGAAGGGAGCATCATGCAGATCCTGAAATGGAGCTAAATGACTAGGTATCTCCTACTGGACTTAATTCCTTCATACTGTTCCTTTACTGAGGAGCTTCTTCCCTGGAATTTGGAATAAACTTCATACTTTTCCCTTAGATCTGGTCAGAGAACGCTGGGAACCCTCTGTGTGAAGAACTGAACTTAAGGAGGGTGTGCTCCCTTAGCATCTCTCCTGCACCCATCACAGATGTAGGAGTCCTCAGTCCTCGCTGTTCTGCAGGATTGTCCTCCGCTAAATTGCAAGGAACCAGGGACACCGTGTTTGGGAAGGGAATCTGCCTTGATAAGCAGTATTCACAGCTCCTTGGAAAACAACAACAATCCTAGAAAAGGGTTAGTAACTTGCCCTTGACTTCATTTCTCCTTGACTTCTAGTCTAGATGTCCAGGATTGTTTCAGATAACAAATGAAGGCAAAGGGCCTTATAATGCATGTGCTTATACACATCTCTGCTCATGCTCCGTGGCTTGAGGGTCATGCTATTTATTTTTTATTTCCTTTTATTTATACTGACTTTTTGAAAAAAATACATTTTGTTGATTTATAATTTTTTCGAAGAGACATTCTTAGAATCCTTTTAGCCTAGAGTGTCACTCCTCATAAGTCAAAATAAAAATAAGTGTTTACATACCGCTGTGGTTTTTGCTATCTACCATTCTTTTCCTAACATTTTCTGCACCATTTTTTTTTTTACACTCAGAACTGAGAGGGAAGAGATTCTGAGTTTCAGGTCTCTTCAAAGAATTAGTGCAATGCAGGAGTGAAGGATGCTGCTGAACCTGAGCCTTCCTTCTCAGAGGGAAGAAGAAACAGCTGCAACTAAACAACAAAGCTTATTGGTATCAGTTGAGAGGGAATCACTGCTGAAGTTGGAGCTGCAGATCTATTTTTTCCCCCCAGTTCAAAGCTTTGATTTCCCTTTTACCATCTGAATCTTTCACCTATGGGACTCAGATTTCCAAGTCTGACCATTGGCCAGATTTTTTAAAAAGTGTGAGCAAAAAAAACTTAGTAATTCCTGAGCATGAGGAAAGGTGCAAAACCCATGCTTTCTGATTCTATAGAGGGATGGGAGCGCTCCAGTGATAAAAGAGCTGCAGACAGAAACTTCAAATTTGGCAGGAAAAAAACCTTCTTCTTTAAAACCAAAAGTTTGTGAGTGTCTTGATGAAAACTGATTTGCATTTTTCTGAATAACAAGCACTCAGAAATCGCACTTGGTCTAGGCTCAGTTCATTCTAAAGATCGCTTGCGGTACTTTTAATAACAAACACCCACTGGAGCCTTTACTGTGTTCGTTGTGTTTCCTGTATATAAATTATTTTCATGAACTGTTTGCCTGGCACACGCAGTAGTGGAGGGCACTGCACACGCCTGTTTGAAGTAGGGGAAATGGTATGGCAGAGGTAGGCAGATTTCATTGGTGCCGTACCATTATGATCGCCGTTTTAATAATTGCCTTGGCATTCTTGAGGATCATAATGCTACGGAAATATAAGTTATAATGTAGTTATATAAAATTAGAGCAGCAGTAAAAAATGAGAGTGGGCTAGCAGCGGTGGGAGAGGATACATGAGAAAACAATTCCTAAACCGAAACGTGGATTAAAGGTTCATTTAAGCAGGTTGCTATGTAACTCTGGACTGACCACAAGCATGTTAAGGCAGCATTCAGCTCCTCTGTAAAACATTTGCTGGTCCACAGGAAGAGTTTGTTGCATTAAGTAATTTATGGGGTGCTAAGAAGTTCCTTAAGCTATTATTAAAAACATACAAAATCTTCCCTGGTTAGGACTCTAGTAACTCAGACTTCTAACTAAGCAGAACTGATAGGGCAGGCCTTTTGATGTTTAATGAGTTCTGAAGCAGATGTGAGATGTGATAGACAGGGGAGCCGGGGTGATTTAGTGCTCATGGAACAAAATGATGAGATCCCCTCCTGAAAAAGAAAATGTAGCTAAAAAGGACAGGGTTTTGTATTTTTTTTTTCTTTTTCCCCCTTCTTCCTTCTGGTGCATGTGTTTTTGATTTCCTCACCCCGTGCCTCTCAGTGCTGGCTCGTTTCCATTCAAACACATACAGAACACTGAAAACTAATTAGCCCTGGATGCAGCCACAGGAAGTTAGCCTGCCAAGTCCCCTTTCCCCCACAATTCCTCAACTTTCTCAGCTTGCCTCAGGCCAAGGGCCTTGCACTGGGCCTCTCTGTGTAGGTTGCCAGGTCTAATTTTACAATTTCCCTTCACCTTATCAAGTGTGCCCCAGGCCCAACAAGGGGGAAAGGATCAGAGCCAATGTTGTGTTGTGGGCCATTCTCCCCCACACCCAGTCCCCACCCACCCCTTTTCTTTTCTGCATCAATTTTGGGAGTCTTGGTTGTATCTAGTTTCAGTGTTGACTTGTTAATCTGACCTTTGCTAATGCTTTTTAAAGGAACCAAAGAGAACTTCACCATCCTGTAAAACTTGAAAGTCCCTCCTCTCCAAGACTTTTCTTGAAGGTTAACAAATTTTCCCGAGAGCCAGAGGACTACAGGTGTCAACCATTTTCAGGCATCTCATTTCAAAGCAGAGCCCACCACAATCCCAATGTGAGAAGCCAGAGTTTGATTAGAAGGAAGCAGCAGGCTGGATGCCAGCCTACAGTGGGCAGAGTCATGACATGTGCAACTCAACTAGAAAATACCAGCAAACTTATGAAGGTCTAGAAACATACTGAGGTTTTCATCTTGATACTTATGATTGGTTGCTATGTGACACTTGGCAAAAGTCACTCTAGCTCTTTTGACATCCCTTTCTAGGTTAGTGATAACAGGACATAACCTCTACTGAGGTTATGAGCTTTGTGGATGAAAGGCACTAAAGTACAGTACATGACAACTGTTAAAAGTCTCAGTGGAAGGGGTTGAAGAAGGAAAAACATTGGGTAGCTGAACTCCCCTCTTTCTTCTTCTGTGGTTTAGAGATAAGTGGGAACTGATGGCCTTGTTGAGCTGTTGCCCATCCAGTCCAGTGTCCAGAACCCATGCAATCTAGAACAAAATCTTCAGAGGAAGATTTGAGTATCCTCTGGTACAGTGGGTGAGAAAAGAGGCTAATTTGACCTTGTTGTCCAGTGACATTCAGATCTTCAGGAGTTAGGAGGTGGTATAAGTACACTGTCAAGTACACTATCATGTTCTTGAGAGCCACATAGATATCTGGTCCTTCTTAATTGCTGTTAGGTTTCGAGTTGTGCCAGTTTCCTGGAGCAATGAGTTCCATAGTGTAATTGTGTGTTGTGTGAACAATGTCCTTTTTCCATGGATGTGCTCTGTGACTATCTGATGCTGCACCTGCCCTGTTGACAGACAACTCCAGCCCGCACAGCTGGGAGATGTGTGTGTGTGTGTGTGTGTGTGTGTGTGTGTGTGATCTAGGAACCACCTATAATGAACCCAGACTTTGAAAATAATCTGAAGGTTATTTTCTGGATCTGGCACCTGTTTGACCTGTCCCTACTACAACTCCAACAAATGTAAATTTGGTAGGATGGCAGAACAGGCAGCCCACTAGTCAATCTATATGCTCTCTCCCTGGCTACAAGTTTTAACACTTCTCGGAGTTACTTGCAAGAAAATTGTCTCTTAGTTGTTTGATCTTTGCCTGAGAATCAGGACTCTAGTCCAAGATTATCGCATAACTATTGCTTGCTTTGAAGAAATCCATGAATCCCAGTGAGAACTAAATGGCAGGACACATGCATCTTAAAAGAAAAAAATGAAGACCAAAGCAATTTTTCTGCAAGTATCTGTATTTCTTTTAGCAGGAACAGAGCAATGCAGATAATAGAGTGTCCAATAAAAATTATTTCTGACTCTTGCTTTGCATTTCTCTGAGAGGTATTACCAGATACAGTGACCTACAATTCTGGAAGTGCAGCATGCGTGTGTTGTGTCTATTTTCCAAGAGTGCATGACTTTAGTTCAAATGATTTTTCAGAATTCTTCACTTGTCCTGAAGAGCAAAAGGAGGAAAATAGAAGTCTAACATAAGATGTGGCTTCCTTTCATAGCTGTAAAGTCAAAGAAGAAATTGTATTTTACTGGAGTCCTGGCAAAACGAGCCAATGTGGTTGGTCGTAGAGCTATGATGTGTATCTGATAGCAAGTAGAGCTAGCTAAAATAATTCCATCCAAACTTTTTTTTATTAAAAAAAAAAGAGGAGAGTTTTTACTGAAAATGGAAGATTCCTCAAAATTATCCTGAATTTGTCCACATATTCTTCTTAAAACCTAACCCCAAAATTTTAGAGTGCTATTTCGGAGTACTTTGGGGTCAGAATTTGTGAGCTTTTGTCAGTTGTTCAAAATGTGTGTGTTTTTCTTTTCTGAGTTCTAGGCTTTTAAAAAGGAAATGTTAAAAATATTAACCACACCCTTTTTTTCCCAGCACAGACTTAATGAAGCACGGCTAAGTCAGCAGTAGTCCTGACTTCACAGCCCAAGTCATGGGATGGGTCTGTTGCTCCATGGTTACTCAAAACTTCTGCTCCATGGTGGGGTAAGCTCAGATCTGTAAAATGGGGCTTGTCTTTCTGTACATGCTGTTTGTTGGCACTGGCTTGTATCCAGACCCCTGGAAGAGCCCAGAATGTAATCCTGGCACCCCTCTGCCTAGTGAGAAGGTACAATTGGCTATCTATGTGGCTCAGTCCTTACTTTTCTGATCCTTGGGTCCCTGAAGCCTGCTTCAGTCAGAACACCACGTCAGTTTTCTGTATATAACTAATTATATCTTTAAGAAACTAGCCTGATCCCACTTCTAAGTGTGGCATAGTCTCTGCTGGAGCGGGAAATAAACAGGTCAGAATTCATAATATCCTGTTCAAAACCAAGGTACAATAACAAGTAACTACAGCAAGAACATTTTCATCTCAACTAACCTGCTGCAGTTAATTGTCCATTTTGATGCATTTATATTAATTTCAAAGAGGATGTCATGTGAGGCTTGCCTGACATGCTAGACTGTTTAATTTAGCTTTCTCCAATCAAGTTTCTCCCTTAGAAATGTTCACATTTCTGAAGTTATTGTTGCAAAAGTACCAGTCTGCCCACTTCTGTTAAATCTGAGAGGGAGAAATACAAGTGTAGCTATTGCTGATGCCCAAGCATAGTGAACAGCTTTGACTGAGTGCATGTATGGGTTTGAGGAGACTGGGTTGCCAGATCTGAGTGTCTTGGCAGAAAGATCAAATTTTAAAATGTGTGAGGAGCTGATCTCACTAAACTCATGCGCAAGAATAATCTCCCACCTGTTATATAGGCCTGAATATACAAGATCTTAATTATCTTTCTGCATGGTCTTGCATATTAGTCCAGGTTCCTTTGGGATCATCATTATCTAATGCAAAAGAGGATGATCTATGACACTCTTTCACTGGAAAGTGCATTTGTGTATTACAGACACAGAGATTCACTAGAATAAAATCTCTGTTATATTTTGCTGTGGCAAGCCAGTACATGGTCTGGATCAGGACTCCATGCCTGATGCAAAACCACAACAATCCTCACCTGATGCTACTGTGTCTTGGAGTAACGCCAGCCAGCAGCTGAGCTCCACACAGTTGCTTCTTCACTCCTGCGCAGCAGGGTTGGGGAGAGAATTGGAAGAGTAAAAATGAGAAAACACATAGGTTGAGATAAAGACAGTTTAATAAGTAAAGCAAAATCCAAACACACAAGCAAAGTAAAACAAGGAAATCATTCAGCACTTCCCACAGGCAGGTGTTCAGCTGTCCCCAGAACAGCTGGGGTCCATCACATGTAATGGTGATTTGGGAAGACAAACACCATCACTCTGAACATTCCCCCACTTCATTCTTCTTTCCCCAGCTTTATATGCTCAGCATGACATCATATGGTATGGGATATCCCTTTGGTAAATTTGGGTCAGCTGTCCTGGCTGTGTCCCCTCCCAACTACTTGTGCACCCCCAGCCCACTTGCTGGTGGGGTGGGGGGAGAAGCAGAAAATGCCTTGGCTCTGTGCAAGCCCTGCTCAGCAGTAACAGAAACATCTCTGTTATAATCAACACTGTTTCCAGCATAGCCCCATACTAGCTACTACGATGAAAATGAACTATCCCAGTGATCTCTAGTGCTCTCTCCACACTTTTTGTGGTGTTTTCAGGCTGTAACTCTCAGAATGTAGTTGCAGAATATTATTTTGGCATTAAAATCCAGCAGCCTTCTCAACTTTTCATCCACTTTTCTCACTCTCTTCTTTTCTTTCGCCCCAATTCTGTGCCATCTTGCCTTCATGCCTCCTCAGACTATGATCTACATTTCCCTTCATATAGACTCTGCTTTTCTAATACAGGGAAAGGCAAAATGCATATTCCCCAAAGAGACCCAGCCTCCCAAAACAAAATCAAGCAGATGAGATAATAATGAGCATAAACCACTTTCAAATTACTGTAGTTGGATGTATTTTCTTTTTTTTTTCACCTTCTCATTTTGTTTATATGCTACAGCTGGTTGAAAAGTGTAGAATTTATTTGATTTAGGTATTTTCTCAGGGAATTTCATAGAATCACAGAATCATTTAGATTGGAAAAACTTTAAGATCATCAAATCCAACAGTAAACCTAATGCTGCCAAGTCCACCACTGAACTATGTCCCTAAGCACCACATCTCTGTGTCTTTTAAATACCTTCATGGATGGTGACTCACTTCCCTGGGCAGCATGTTCCAGGCTTGACAACCCATTTGGTGAAGAAATTTTTCATAATATCCAATCTAAACCTCCCCTGGGGCAACTTGAGACCATTTCCTCTTCTCCTATCACTAGTTAATTGAGAGAAGAGACAGATACCTACCTGGCTACAACCTCCTTTCAGGGAGTTGTAGAGAGTATAAGTTCTCCCGTCTTCTTCAGCATTCTTTCAGTAAAAAATCAGCATGTCCCCAGAAATTAAGATTTGCAGAATGAAAATGTGGAAGAATTTTTTCACGGTGAGGGTGACAGAGCACTGGGACAGGCTGCCCAGGGGTGTTGTAGAGTCTCCTTCTCTGAAGATATTCAAGACCCATCTGGATGCCTACCTGTGATATCTGTTCTAGAGAACCTACTTTGGCAAGGGGGTTGGACTCGATGATCTCTGGATGTCCTTTCCAACCCCTATGATTCTGTGATTCTGTGAAAGCTACTCATTTACTCAATGCCTCTCTTCTCCTTGGTTGACAAACTTTTGTCTCACATGAGCGTCTCTCTCACCATCAGTCCTGTCCTGGTGCACCACTGTGGCAGAGCATTGAGAAGTTATCAAGGCCACCATACTGGAGAGGCATAGCAGCATGAGTTACCCAAACAGCAGCTCTTCACAGATGCAAGCTAACATTTCTCAGCAGAAATGTCATAAATGCTGCTGGTTGTGTGGCTGCATGGTGCCAGCTCTTCTGAACAATCTTCCCTCTGTTTGGAGCACTAGAAAGGAAAGATTTCCTACAGGCAGCTTTATAGTGAGGAACTTTTGGGACATGACACTGAAGTTTGATTTGATATGTTTTGAAAAGGGCGAATGTTTCTGATGCCTGATATCCTATGGGCATTTTACATGGGTGAATACTTGGCACATTTCTGGTACTTATCAGCCACAAACAAACAGTTGCATGGAGCAGAATGTGGCAGACGGGAACCAGTGAGAGAGAAATATTTAAGTTACTGTATGAAAAGCCTCTTGTGAAAGTGAAATAAAGAAATTAATTACTCTGTCAGTGGAAAACAAGAGTCCTCTCTAATGCAACTGACATCCTGATGAAGTCTCTGATGCCACTGTCATCTTGCATTCCCATTCCTGAGAAGATACTTCTCTCTCTCTGAAATATATCCATGCATATACGCATGGCTTTTTATTTTTGAAACACATGAAATAATTTAGTGCAAACTAGAAAATAACTTCCAAATGCCCTCTTTTGCCTGCACTCTTCTGAGGACATATGGGGAAGATAGCACATACTTTTCTTACAAAGAAAATGAAAATGTCATTGTTTTCCCCAAATGAATTTGAAAAATTGATTTTGAAAAAAATGCATCTTTGAGATGAACCCCTCCCATATCAATACATCATACAAGAAATCAGTCACCTCTGCAGAAACATTTATTGGTTTCCATCATGTTGCATCGTTTAAAAGATGAGACAGCACGCTCTGCAGAGTGCAGAACTTCCTCTCCTCTCCTCTGCTCTCTAATTGCATTTCTGTTCTCAGCATTACATAACTTTGAAGGCATGTTATAAATATTGTTCTGCGTCATAGATCATGTCTATAATTTATACAGCATTTTCATTTTGACATAGTCTCCTAAAGACAAAGCAAAACATGGGAAATTAAAATAAAAGAGGCCAACCTGCCCACTTGAAAGACATTTCGCTTTTACTTTGCAGAAGCCAATTCCATGTATTTTGCATAGCATGATTGTTCTGAAAAGTCAGTTTGGAAAAGTTTGATTAAGAACCATGACTTTTTTTTAGGTCAGTAAACATATTTATGGATTTTTTTTCTCCCATGTCCATGGTTTCATGAAATTATTTTTGTTGTATTACTCTAAACTCAAGATGAAATCATGGCTGATTCCCACCCAAAGTGAGGTAACGAGGAACACAGGCTGATGTGAGAACAACTAGCTTAATTCCATGAGTTTTACACACTAGAGCAAGAAAAAGGGGTGCTACAGGTACAGATATTTGCTCTTTTCTCAATTTTTCTCCAGCAAATTAAAAGTTCAACTACTGTGACACAGAATGGGGTCATAATCCAAATGCATATTACTCTTTATTGCAAAATCCATATTATTGATAGGGAGTGTTCTGCTCGATTAGCAACCTTGGAATCTAGCCTTCATTTTTCCATTGTTTTTGCTTATGAAATGATAATTATGCAAACTGTCATCTGTATAATTTAGTGTATAAATATGTTAACATTTGTTTTACAGTTAAACCTTTCTGAGTCTTAAGTGGCTGATCCAAAAGTGACCTTCATTTTGATTTTTAGAAATGAATGGAAATAAATATTTAGGTGACCCATTTTTCTAACATTAGCATATCAAATGCTTGGAATTTGTTTTTTTGGACATCTTCACCTAAACCACATCATTTCAGTGTTCCCGAATTATATTTTCTTTTGGTTTTTTTTAAGCCATGTTTCAATATTAAAATAACCTTGTTTGTTGCATTATAGGTTCTGTAGCTCAAGTTCCCATTCTCTCTTGGGGGCTGTTTTCTCTGGCGGGACAACATGTAGTGATTCCCAGGACAAACTTTCTCAGGAAGCAAGCAGCATGGGAGGTGCATATGGAGGTGGGATGAATCTCATCTAATGGTTTCAGTAATGTACAGTAATGTACAAAGCATGACAAAGCAATGACAGCTTTTGCTAATGGCACAGAGCTTGGGGCATCATCAGTACAGAAAAGGTCATGATTCACAAAGGGAAAAGCAGATGGCTCTGCATGTTGGTGCAGAGAAATGGGAGGGCGAGGTTGTTCAGAACAGGATAAGAACCGAGAGCTTGACTTGATTGCAGTTGGGTTGTGAGTTGCCAAGATGATGTGCCCATGGAGAAAACAAATGCCATCCTACAGTGCGCTGGGGCATTTCTGACAGAGGTTGACTTTTAGTATCATAAAAGAGTTCAGTGAGAACACAGTTCATGTCTAGGAAAGGCTAAACTGGAATTAAAATTGCAGAGGACATCTGCTGGAGGGGCTGTGAATAGAAAGGCTGTCTTGGGTGTGGAGACCAAGGCAATTTGTCTTTTTTAACTCAGCCGTGAGAAGACCAGGAAGGAGATAGATGCGTTCTCTGTGCATAATGAGGGCCAAGTGTCTGGGGTACAGAAGAGGAATGTAAGCTGAGTGACCATCCTGGCATGAGAACAAATGCCTCTGAGAAAACGTGTGCTGGGAATTGGGAGACTGAGGAAGAGCATCAGTAGGAATAATGGAAACTGGAAGCTGAAGAAATTTTAAGACAGGCCTGGTAAATATTTTAAAAGGATTACATGATGCGATTGCCTGCTTTGGTGACTTGGGAGGTTGAACTCCTGTGTTCTGCTGCCTTTCAGCCAACATAGCTCCTCCCTGGACGCCAGCTCTTGAAGGAAATGAGGGCTAAAAGAGAGTCACTGGGATAACACACCTGCCCACAGATCAGATGCACGGGTTGTGCGGGTGGCCTCTTTGCTTGTATCAAAGGATGCGGATGGTGCCTGTTGTGTCTCAGTGGAGTGCTGCTCTCTGGTCCCAGTCATGTGGCATCTGCCACAGGTTTGTCAGGAGCCGAGTAGAGAACTTCCATTTCATGTTCTCCATATGGCTGCTGCCGAGCAGATGACATCACCTAAATGCCTTTAGTCCTGGCTTTCCCCTCAAAAGGCAGAGCGATTAGGGGAAAAAAATAAACCAAACCTCCCCCTCTGCTCCCCTTCACCCCTAAACAAAGTGTGCAAGTTGAAAGTCTTCATGAAATGTGTTAACTCAGGAGCACTGACCTATCTTCAGAGATCATAATTTGTTACGGATACTTAATTGCAGCATTGTTTGCTGTGTTTTTATTTGGGTGGGAAGCCCGCAGTTCCTGTTAATGCTTTGTAAAGTACTTTGTGACATGTGGTAACACTAGGGAGAATAAAGACCAGGAAACACATGCGGCTGGCAGGCAGGGCCAGTCCTTTTCCTCCTGCCAAGTAGGCTGCCTTCAGATGTGTTTCTGGCAGTGAGCTGCATGACACCTCAGGTTCTCTCCCATGTCTTTCCAAGAGTAACAGAGATTTTCTTCTTTGCAAAGGAAAAATTAAATAATGACAAAAAGTAAAAAAAAAAAGCCATCATCCCAAGGCGTTCAAAGGAGTTTAAGACAGAAGTTGCGGGGGAGGTTTCTAGCTCAGAATTAATCTTGCTGCAGATTATTACTGGGCGCTGCAGTTTATGCATTTTATTTTGCAGCGTTTCATTTCTGTAAGGTGGCGAACACAAGTATGCTGGAAGCACAACTATGTGGTCCTTGCGCACGTTTCAAGCAGCGCAAAGCTGCTTCTGAGGTGTTTTGAGAACGCGGGTTGCTAACTGCATTTTTGTGCTGGCTTTACTCTTTCTCAGTGCCCAGATGGGTACATTCTGGGGGAGCGCTGCTGGTTTCCCCACAGTGCCGAAGGAGCTGGCAGCGGCGTGAGTAGCGAGGCGCCGGCGTTCCCCTGCAGTACGAACGCTGGGAAGGTGGCTGTGCCAACGATGCTCAAGAGATTAGCCAAGCCACTTTATTTAATATATGTTTTATTCTGGCAATGGCATAAACCGGCTTTGCCCTCTCTCTGATCTGAGACAATTCCAGTTATTCCATCCTCTCTGAGAAGATTATTTTTTATTTCTTTCTCTTTTCCCAGGAGGGTCTTTACATCCCCAGTCTCTTAACATGTCTTTGTTCTTTCTCTTCTGTACTTTACAGTCCCCTATAGTCCTTAAAATCCTACTACACCACACGGTCCCCTGAGCTCCCTGTCAGCTATTCCTTGCACACAGAGTCTTCACAAGTTTTTGTAACTCCTTCCTCTTTATTCTCTGTGGTATCCCCACACATCCCTATTTTCCTTATGTCTCCTCCTCCTCCTCCACGCTTTATGATCTCTTTGCCAGTGAGAGTAGTTTGCAGTACCATATTTACAGCTCTTCTAATAATTTCTAATGATTGAAATATCACGAGTGGCAGGATTTGCCTAAATAGGTGGTAATTCAAAGATGAGACCCTAATTCTCTTTTTGAAATTACAATCCAAGTTGTCTTCCCTCCCAGCTTTGCCAAAACTACAAGCCACTCTCTCTTACATTTCATATATATGATCTCATGTCAGAGCAGAAGTTTTCTGGAAAATTTGAGACAAATTGGATGAGGCATTTTTGGATTCATATAGAAACTGAAGCATTCTTTTAAACAGATTTTTTTTACAATTTTTTTTAAACTTTATTTAGCTTGTCATGACTCAAAAGGAACATGGGTTGGAAAATTCCAGATCTGCCAAGACCATGGGTTTTGTCCACAGACTCTAGGTTTTCAGGTTCTTCTAGCGGCCCAGAGAGTAAAATCAGTAAAAAGGGCAGTCCTTTTTGGTCGGTTGTCTTTCTCCCTTCCCTGCCTGATGGAGCTGCAATGTGTACTGAAGGACAACCTCCTGTGTAATTACCCGTTACCTCTCAATTGCAGAAACAGAGGGTTAGGGGCCAGGGAAAGAGCTGATCAAATTGAGCCAAGTCCACACATGTTCAGTGTCAACATTTTTTTATGGTTACTGGACACTGGTTAGGGAATGTATCATGTTAGCACTTTATCAATAAACGTTTTTTCAGCTTGAGTTCTGAGTCAATAATACTGAAATATTTTCTTTTTTTGTTTTTCTAATACAAATGAATTTTTTTTCCCCCAGTAACATAAAAACCAACAGAGCAGAGAGTTAACTTCACTTTTGTGAATTGTTATTTATTCCTAAGCAAACTACCTGAAGATGAGCTTTAAAACAAAATGCTTTGTGAAAAAAATCAAAATGCTTATTAAGAAAACGTCAATTTATTTTTTCCTAGTGTCCCAAAAAATCTCTGTAGAATTGCTAAATTCAGTACGAATTGATGTATTTCTGGGAAAATATGTAAATTATTTACACCAATATTTCTTGTAGCTCTATTTTACAATATTTTTCTTTGATGATCTCAACGATGACTTAGTCCCTCTAACTAGTTTGTTAAAAGTTTATTAGCTAGACTGAAAAAAATATGGATGCCATAAGAACTTTGCTTGCTGCTTTTTATGAGCCTGAAGAAGCACACCCCAGCCAGCTATGACATACTGAAATTTCTTTTGTAGCTTCCCTTCTCAAGATGGAACATGTATTGAATTCTCAGTGGGTGTGGGAGAATTTACCCAAGCAGTGATAAACACTGAGGAGGTAATTGGGAGCTGTGTATATCCAATTTTCCTGCATGATAATGCCATCAATCCAAAAACGCAGAAGGCTTTGTCAGCCGTAATTGAGCTTCTCAGGTCACAGGTGCTCTCTCCCTGTGCAAGCAGTTAAGCCATGAGTGTGGGTTTTATTCACTGCATGATCAGTTCCTACCAGAAGTAGAGGAAAAGGTACTTTAAGAGGGTACACAGTGTGCCAAAACTAAAGCATAAAATAGCACAAAATGTGATAAAATAGCATAAAATGCGATTGGGTTTTTTTTGGGTGTGAGTAGAATGGGGAGGAAACTCTCAATGTTTTCTTGCTCCCTTTTTCCACCTTCTCTTCTGTACGAACACTGTGATAATTCACAAGCAGCGTAGATAAATATATAGCATCTGCTATATATGGGTAGAACTTTATAACTTTAAGGGGTTAAGCTAGAAGCAAGGCTCAGATGAATCTTTTTATGATGGGCAAGTTGGTAGTGATCAGCAGTGTGGTGTGGTGCTGCTAGAACAGTGCGACTCTAAGGGCAGAATATGACCACAGCAGCCCAACACAGATTTCATGTCCCACCTTGGTATTTAAATTAAGTCTTTTGTTGGCCTTTTGCACAGTATTAATTTTATCCTAGAAAAACATAACATTTCTTCCACGGAAAAAACCCCAGCACTTGAACAATCTAAATTAAATTAGAATAATAATAAAAAACTTATTAATATCTGAAGAATGGAAAATAATGTTGAAATAATGTTGAGAGATTAAAATAAGCAGATTTAGTGGGAAATTTAGTGAGGTAGCCTAAAAAATCTAAAATCCCAGAAAGTTAAAGATCCCAACCACCTTTAGTCTGCTTTCATCTAATTGCACAGCTTGTATTTATAGCAATGAAAAAACCCCACATAGATTTGCAATCCCTCTGTACATTGACAAGATGAGCCATCAATAAGCATCATATGTGATTTAAAGACATCTTAAGCACCCACCCAGGACATATGGACATCACACAGCCAAAAACTCTCTTCCAGCTTTTGTATCTATGGCAGAATCTTGACCTTCATGTTTCACATAAGGACAAAAGATTCCCAGCTTCCCATTTAAATTCCCACTTCCATGTACTAAAAATATTAAAACAATTTAATCTCCTTACAATCCCCAGCGGTGCCCTTTAAATCAGCTTTTCATTGGGAATTGACTATATACTTTCTGTAACACAAACTGAAATCTGGGAGTTGTAAGCTGCCAGCAAAATACAAAGGTATGCTACATTTGCCCAGATATATAAGATATGACAAGATTTAATATGTATTAAATTTAACAGGTGCTGTGATCTCCTGCATAGATACACAATATTCAAAGGCATACTCCAGAGAACTCTGCATTCCCGACTAGTTCTGCATTTCTGTCCTTTCCAGCATATTTTTATCTGTAATCTTACCTCCCATTTCTTACAATTCAGATTCATTCTGTTAAAGTGACATTATCTGTATTTTTATCAAGTTCCTAAATTACAGGCAAGATATGCAACCTTAGCTTCAGCTTCCCAGAGGTGTTAGTTTGGGTAATTGCAAACTGTTTAGATAAGCCGTAGACTTTGACAGGAACAGAACAAAACTCAGATGTCATAATTCTCACCCAGTCAGGAAAACTGTTTCTTCCAGATGCTTACTATTTGAACCATTAAGTGGAGAAACTACTAGGGTGGAGGTGGGTGAGGAGAAAGGAGAATTGTTTCGTTTTTGTGAAAGCTCCTTAGATGATGGAGAATCATTCATTGTTAACTTGCAGCTGAGATTTAAAGCCAAACATGTCAAATGCTGTTGAATCACATTTTACATGTGTTTTACACAGTCTTGAACACTGACAATAGATGTAAGGCAGCACAAGACAGGGAATAAGATGCTGAGCTACTGGGACATAGGGCCAGCAAAGCGCAAGAGTCCACATTAATCTAAAAATTCTAGGTCTTGCTGGGAAGGAGTGCTTCTTGATTGCCATTTACACAGCTCATGCTTTGATTTCACTAGTACTGCAGGATCTAGCTCCTGAACAGTGACCCTTAGGTTTCTTCTAATGTGTAACCCATTCAGATGTTAATAAAGACACCATCCCCAGCCCCCTATTCACCATCATGTTTTATGTTTTCTGAACATACAACATGCGCCCTCAGTCACTCAGCACTCCCACATCCACTGGTCCTTTTGTAGCACAAGGAAGTCATGGTGAGCTTTCCAACCCAGTTTTCAGTGGGGATCTGCCAGCTGGTGAGAGGCAGGTTCTCTAAAAGTTTGTTTTCCCTCTTCTGTCAACGGAGGATGTTGAAACATCACTTACTGAGAAAGCTATGTGAGAGGAAAATGTCATCATCTCAGTGGGATAAATAGAATCATATTTTGGTCTCTGTCTGGGTTTTTAAAAAAGAGCAAAATTTTCCATTGATGATGCCCTGTATGCAGAAGGAATGAGGCTGCTCAACACAGAAACAGAAATTATAGACATAGAGAAGTTGCACATGGCTAGAAACTGAAAATCAACCTATTAATACCAGATGAGGCAAACCAAAGACTAGACCCCTGTAAATACAAGGTACTGATGATGTTCTCAGAGATCTTAAAGCCCAGAAGAACCACTCAGGTGCTGTAGTCTAGGCTTTTCCATAAGATGGGCCAGCAGTTGCACTTGGTGTTTCCATCAATCACGGAATCATAGAATGGTTTTTGTTGGAAAAGACCTTCAAGATCGAGTCCAACCATCTATCCAGCCCTACTAGGTCAAGCACTGGACATGTCACCAAGCAATAGAACATTATCTTCTGCTTTATCTCTAATTTAGCTTTTAGAAGTACATTTGGTTTTTTATTTGAAAGCTACAACTGATGAAGAATTGCTTGGGTAAGTGGTTTCTGCCTAATGTGAACTGATGAGTTAATTTACTGTGACAACAGACTGATTACATTCCCCTGGGAAAACCAAACCAAACCAAACCAAACCAAACCAAACCAAACCAGTTTAAGATTCCTTAGTGCTGAGTCCACATATGTTACCCAAGATAATTTCAGAATAAGCAACAATATTGACTGCCAGTCCTCTTTGGAATAGACACCTCTGACAGCCAGAGCTGTGCTAGACCAATCACATTTCATGTTTCTGAAGTTTTCCTCTAGCAAAATGCATCTTCTAAAAAAATTTCCATTAGCTTTTTTCTTTTTAAATAAGGCATCAACCTCCATACATATAGTGCAGGTGTTAAATCTTCCAAGGGATTGTTTTTAAGTGCTAAGCAACAATAATACTGTTTAGCTTTTTCAAAATTTATTAAAGTGTGTACCTTAAGTTATATGTTATGTGACAGGTCACAATTCTGGCACAAGGGGCCCAGTGTTTGAAAGCAAAATCTGGTAAAATTGATAGTGATATGAAGCATGTGCATGGCTATGGGGTTAATCAACTACTGAAAAAACTTATTTAGGGAAATAGTTGATTTTCCAGTACTTGAAGTCTATAAATCAAGCCTTTGAGCATATGGAAACTGTGAGGATCAGGTCTGGTGTAGGGAGAAATATTCTGGATGATTTGTTTTTCAGAGAACTTTCTAGCAAAACCTACAATGGAAGAGGTTGACAGGAAACAAAGCTAACCTCATTTGTTGGGACCACACAATACATGCAAAGTGAACAAACTTGTGTGGTCAGCTCTGAAATGTGATGACCACTGTACAAATTCATGTCGTAATGTCACATATCTCACCTCTAAATTCCTCACACCTTTTTACAAAGTGAATTTTTTATGCTGCAAATCACTCATCTTTTCATCCCAACACCTGTTAGTTCACTTAAAACTGTTTAAAATCATAGGGAGCTATATGGAAAATGGAAGCAGAGTTGAGAGAGAAGCTGGAATTACTTGGAAGATTAGAGAGCCTTACTGTGCCCTGCAGAGTGGATATATTATGAGCCATCTTGAATGACACTTGGCACTTCAAGACTTAACTGAATGACGAATAGGAATGCTGCTGGTATCTCCAGAGCATGTCCAATGTCTTGGGGAAAAGTTGGGTCACTCTTGTCATTTGACTGAGTCTGGCCAATCCAGACTGTATAATCTGATTATACTCTGCAAGCCAGACTGCTGTGGCTGAGGCCAGACTCACACAGCACTGGCTTGGGGAGTGAAGCAGCTCTGAGGGACACCCAGATGCTGTCTGTCTACAAATATATGCCCTCTTAGTAATTTGTGAAGGGTTTTTAACACCCAGATTGATGCAGTGATTAACTGCTCCTCTGTTCCCCTTGTGATAAAATTAAATGAATGGCAACCCAAAAGGAATTGGGACGATATACTTTAATGCTGCAAATACTTTGACATTATATTAAAATAAGTACTTCAGGAAAACCTTCCTGAGGCAGAAGAGAATGTTAAAGGAGAGGTTTACAAACTAAGCAACTAGATTCCTCCCAAGCAGGAAATATAATGATAGTGAGTGTACCATTTCTTTATTAAAAGTAAACAAACAAAATATCTCTATAAGAAACCCAGGTAAGGAGAAAGTTTTGTGGTTGGTATTCTGTTATAACTATTAGAACCTGAAAAATCTATAAATGTAGCAAGTCGCGCTGCAAATTATAGAGATGAATCCCCTGTCTGAAGAGTTAAGGTATCCAGTTAAGAAACTTTACCCCATTGCTGTTAGTTATGAAAGACTGGGTGACTGTCTTAGGGCCTTACTTTCAATGGGGATATGCCAGATAAATGTTTGTTAGCCAGTATTTTCAGTGTTCCCATTGACAGTCTGACAACAGTTGCTAAAGCAGAAGTAAAAATTTCAGAGTCATCTTTCTTTGATACTGAATGTGTTGGTAATATTACCTAGCCCAGAGACTGCCAACAAGCTAAGAGGTTATTGGAAGATCTGCAAAAAAACCTGTAGGTGTGTGGAGGATTTAAGGTCAAAGTCATACACCAGAGAAGTTTAGAATTTTTTTCAGAGACTTTAGTATCCTGTGGTTGAGTTCTAGCCTATCCTTTGCAAATCTTTCCAGTCTTCCTGTAAAGCATTTTTGTAATGGAAAATGTTTCATGTCTTTCAGTAGAGTAATTTCAGTGTTTAATTAGAAATGCTTTCTCATCCAAATTTGTAACTCTCATAGTCTTTACTTGCTCAACTAAAGAGCTCTTTCTTTTCAGATATCTCTTCTCCATGTAGGTATCTGTAGGTAGGATTGAAATTCCTTCTCAATCGTCTATCGGATAAGCTAGTAGATTTGTCTTCCTTCACTCCTTGTTATACAGCAGATTTCCCTGACGGTATATTAGTCATTAAATTATTTTCTGAACTTCTTCCAATTTCTACCATCCTTTTGTGGGTGTGGACACCAGAACTAGAACCATCACTCCAATCACAATAATACTTTAGCTGTTTGCATTAACTGTTTCATTGCCTGTTTCTGTGCTGAAATTAGGAAGATGAGACACGCATGCTTGTGTAAGAAGCTCCAAGAAGCAATGCAGAAGAGCCTAAACTCAGCCTAGACTCCAGTCCTCCAAGGTGCCTCTGGGGGAAGCTGCTCTTTTGTAGTGGGAACTTAGAGAGACCAGCATAATAAGTCAAGGTTAACCTTTGTAAGAAGCCTCAGAGAGAAAATTGCCTTGCCCATATTGTCACTGCATGCCTATCTAAAACTGTGTAGACAGATTTTCTCAGGCAGTTGATTCAGAGAGAACCAGATTTGCTCTTTGGCTATGGACCAGGTTCCTGGTTCAAGAACTTTCCTGACAGTTTTCCATGTGGGATATTATTCTGATTCATGTTTGGTCTGCAGCAATAATTCAGTCCTTCCATACAGTAATTTTATGCTTTTCTAGTTTGTTTTCTTGGACGATCTCAAAAATGCCATAAATATTCATTGATTTACATTCACAGCAATCCAAGGAAGAAAGTAAATATGACAGTCTTAATAAGATTATTCTGAGATTTGTTTTAATGCTACCTGTGAAGTCAGTTTCAGAGAGTGAAATAGAGCTGGTTTGTCATGCACACTACCAAGTCCATCATATCTCTCTACTTGATATTAGAATTATTGCAGTTCGTACAAAAAATTATCTTCTTTATGTAAGTAGTCAACCCTGTTGCTTCATGACTCCCTTGCTATACTCCACAAGCACCTAGCTATGTGCTGGAAAGGAACCCCCAAGAATGTGACTTGATCTGTTCGGATGTACTTGAAGACAAGGTGTTGAATGTGCCTCCTTTTTTCAGCAGCAGGGTATTTTCCTCTCTACGCTCAAATGAAGAAGGAAATGTGAGAACAACTGCCCCAAAAACATAATGGGATATTTGATTTCTGGTTTGTGCATTCCTCCTTCTGGACTACATCCCCTTGGCTTGCAGAGAAAAGATCCAAAAGGAGAGGGTAGGGAGTTGTTTTTTGGTGTGTTTGTCTAAGCTGTGGTCCATCACGCTGTGAGAAACCTCTCAAGCAGCTCCAGCAAGAATCTTCCTTCTGTTCGCTTCCACATCCTCCCTTATTCCTAGGTCCCCTTCCCCCTCCTCACTTTCTTTCATGTGGATCAAGGCCTGGAAAATGACAAGCCTCTTGATTAATAGATACAGAAAGTCTTCTCATGTAATTTATTTGCTTTCTGCACCTGACTAGAATCACTAGGTTTATCTGGAAAGGAAAATATATCGTTCTTCCTGACTCCGAGTGGCAGCAGAGAGAGCTGAGCATGTGATATCAAGCTGCGCATGGAAAGCAAACAAAATGCCATTTCTGTATTTTGTAAGCATCTCAGGTCATAAAAGTGTCAGCACACTATATTTCTTGCTGGGATCCTCTCTGGTTTATTATCTGAGCCCTTTCCATTGTGTTGAATGTGCAAGGAGAGTCTCCAAAGCAGGCAACATCTGTTTCTCTGTCATGTTTTTGATTATCAGCTCCATATTCCTTGCGAGTCTCCTGCTCACATATTGCAGTCAAACTCAATGGGGGCTTCAACAGCGAGGACACTTCCTTATCTCCCTTCCCCCCAGACTCTCCATCCATCATTCTCACATGCTGGCCCACTAAATGCTGATGCAAAAAGCCTGTTCTTTACACTTGGGTAACACACTCGTGACCTCTCCAATTTGTTTTGTTTGCTTAAGTCTAATTGCTGTGAGTATACCTGCCTCTTGGTCCTTAAGAGTGGGAAGAGTAAAGGAAGGAGGCAGGTGGGACTTCTGACTGATTTTTGTTTTGGTACCTGTGGAGAACAGCTTTCTAATGTAGTTTTAGATGTGTTTCCCAGTTTTCTTCCCTCAAGAGGAAGTTTCTTCCCCTCTTTCTTTGCTCCCAATTGCTAAATCAGTCTCTCTGTCCTTTGCCAAGAGATCTGTTTTACCATTTATGCAGAAATTTCAATCTGCGGGTGGGGATTCTGCCAATAAGAATCAATTAAAACAGTTGTATTTTGCTTATGGTATTGCAGTTGCAGGATATCCAGCACACTGGGTTCTGGGAACTCAGAGACGTAAGTCACATTGAGCTACGAGTTGTTCATCCAGTGATGTTTTGCATATATTTTCACAGAAAGTTTTTGTGTCCTTGTGGAGAATGACAATGAACAGTTGTAGGGTGATACAATTAGTGTTGCAGCTGAGATACAGAAGTGGCAATCCATACAGGTGAATCGTATTTATTTATTTACTTACTTATTTAAAGGGTAGATTCATGCAACTCACCCATCCATCCACAATGAAGCCACGTTGTGAATCCACATAGAAGATTTTTGCGGATTTGGCCAAAAATGTTGCTGACTTACTCAGGCTCAAAGCCTGTACAGAAGGAAAGTATGCCCTCCCTAGCTCCTATGCTGCTGAGAGTCATGATGCTACTGGTGATCTCTTTGGTTCCAGCCATGTCATGTCTTGCCTGCACACTCCAGGTGCGCAGGTCTTTAGGATCCTAAAGAAATTTCTCCCCACATCAGATTGGTGAGCATAATCTGCCCTGTTGTGCCATGCATCCCTTAGATGCCTTACATGTTGTGTTTGTCATCCTGTGCCCCTCCTCCCCACCCTATTTAGGGCTTCCTGTAGAGAATGGAAATGTATTTGATAAGACTGGCCCAGGTGACATGCCAAAAAGCAAGGGTTAAACAAAGAACACGGGAGTGTGAGTTGAGCAAGAAACTGGAACAGCAAAATATGCATGAATCTGGGCATGAATGGGAACTTGGAGGAGACTGTTGAACACGGGCCTGGGAAAGGAAAAATGTTTAGCTTTGTGCTATTTAGAGTCCTCAGTGATCACTGCAGATCGAGTGGAGCCTCCCTTTAGAGGAAGGTATTTAAGTGGTAGTGTGTGTAATAAAGCTGATTCTATGCTTGAACCTGCTGGAGTCCGTGTCTTCCATACACCTCAGGTTCCTAGATGTGGAAATAGCCACATTCTTGCTGGGCATGTGTTTCAACCAGTTCTGTCATGATTTCTGGTGTGGGGAAGGGAGGGACCCCAGGTGGTATTGGTGTTGGAAGGACCTTGCTGGCTACTTCCTGAAGCTCTGTCATTCAGTGCAGCTTCCTGTTTACCTCTGGAGCAGCAAATGAATATACCTGGGGCAGAGGTCCTGCAGTTTGTCTCACAAGGATTCAGACATCCTCATACAACTTGGTTAATAGGTGTATGAAAGAGATTAAGGGCTTGGGAGGTCACTAACCACACCAAACTGACCACATGATGAAAGGCAACAAGGACTTAATAGAGAAAAAGAACAAAAAGAAGTGAACGCTTGCAAAATACCCGTCACTGTGGGAGGCAAAAGATAAGGGTGAGGAAATGTGGAGAGAAGAGATGGATGGACATAGCTCAAGGAGGAGGCAGGTATGGAAGACCACTAATAATAGCCTTTGTTGGTGGGCTCAAAGAGCCATCTGTGAGTGCAAAGGCAGACTGTTGTGAGAGACCGCAGTGCTCAGGCAGCTTCAAAACATGAATGTCCTCAAGAGGCAATAGGAATTCCGGAGAAAACTAAGTATGGGAGTGAAGGAAGGGAGCTGTAGTAAGGTGGGCTGCTGGGATGGGTTAGAAGAGGATGCAGAGTACGAAGAGCCTGAGTGGGGATCATGAGCTGAAATAGAAATGAGTGATCAGGAAGAGAAAGAGGCAACATAAAATTGACAGGGAGGAAATTCAGAGAGTGCTGTATAGGAAAAAGAGATGTGACAGGTGAGGAGAGAAACAAAGAGAGTGAAGGAGCATGGGGGCACCCATAAAAAGCAGAAGAGGAGGGGAAGCAGAGATTAAAAAACCAGAAGGTTGCTGTCAGGGATCCAGGCACAGAACACAGAATACCACAGCTGAGGTTACTCATCCACAGCCTTTTGCTTATGTTTCATCCACCCTTTAACTATACAATGACTGGGTTTTTTTAATGTGAACGCTACCTTTCCTACCTATCTCAGTGGTCAGAAATGTATTTACATAATCAACTATTTCCTCATTTTCTACACTCTTCAGTGTAGTTTTTGTATTTAATGCATGCATAGATGATTTGGACTAGCAAATTGTTTTCTAGGCTGATTTTTAAATTATATTTCCACTATATGAAAGTGTGAGTGGCCCCATTAGTTTAATTGGTATAACTTTCCATGATGTTTTGATGATTTCATTTGGAAATTTCTATTATTAGACTGTAATATTTAATACAATATTTAAATAAAAGCATAATAATGAGCTCTATCCTTTATTAAAAGGATAACATTTTGGTTATCTTGAATTAAAATTTTAGGGAGTTTTCCCACCCTGTCCCATCCCTGGGGCAAAACCTGGGAGCTGAGTGACATCCTAGGCCACTTTGGTGAGCCACCAGCAAACAGGGCATGGCTATCCAGCACACACTTTCTGACTGGCTAGTTGGAAGCTATGCGTGTTCTAATTGGCCAGTCAGAGACCATGTGTAGTCTGATTGGCTGGCCAGAAGTTAAGAGTGTTCTGATTGGCTAGTCAGAAGTCACACGTGATCTGATTGGCCACCAGGCTCTCCTGGCTGTCATGGAGGGGCTGCAAAACTGCCCTGGAGCCATCCCCCAACTGTCCTGCAGGCATAGGCCTTGATGGGACATAAGAAGCTGTGAACCCAGCCCACTTTGTCCATATCATTGACAGCTCCACTCAGGGTGAATTATGGTCCTGCCAAGAAGAGCAGTGATGCACTTCTGGGCACAATAAAACCAGAAACAACCACGAGCATGTGCAAAACATGGGAAGGAGAAAATGGCATGAAAAATTCTTGCATTGGATAGCCAGGCATCAAAAAGTCTTTGAGAGGACACTGCACTTCTGAGGTGGGATATGGAAGAGGAGATGGCTGCTGGTGATACTTTAAAAGGGCCATTCAGATAGACATTCAAGAAGGTGGGTTTTGAGCACAAATGAGAGTTAAAATCGCAAAAGCAGTCACTCGCTTTGTAGAAGAAACAACATATCAAGACAGTAGGAGAAATTGAATGAGACTAGATAAATATGGATCCTGTTACTGTGAATTAGTGACTTCAGTTTCGTTCATGGATATTTCAGATATGCTCAGCAGGAAATGCAGTCCAGTAAAGAGCAATGCACTTTGCATTAGTACAAGGGGATTTAACTGTAAGAAAACAATGGGTTGACCCAGGGTGTAGATCTGCAATGGGTATAAAAAAGTAAGGAGCGTTGGACTTCCAAGCACAGTGTGGCCATAACTTGCTTATAGCAAGGTACCACAGAGTTCTGCCCTGACTCGGTCTCATCTGCTTGACCTTCCTAGTTGTCTCCTCCCCACTTTGCCAAGTTTTCTGCCCTTTCTGTTGTACTTAGGAACCTCCATGTTGCTCCTGCCTTTCACACTATTCTCTCACAATTCTTCTCCTGACCTGGGAAGATTACAAGCTTTCTGTACTCTGTGTGGTCCTGTCTTTGAAAAGAAGGTCCCTTCATCTTGCTTTCCACTACAGGTTTCTACACTGAGGTTGTCCCAAGAGGTAGTTGTAGTGATTGAACAGGAAGATAAGAGAGCACCAGTTCTGCTTCCTGGATCTGGATGTTGTTTAATATTTAGGGCAGATACTAGGGTAGATGTAGGCTCTGCATTTTTGGCAGGCAAGTTTCCATTCCATTTGTAAATGTAGTTTTCAAGCTGTATGCATGATTCATAACAGCAGAGACAATACTGAAAAACCTGAGGAAAGCAATTATAATGTTATTAAAAACAAAGAATGTGTCCCACATGTTTAATTTCTGTTCTGTTTAAAAACATTTACTTGTGAGTCCTCTGTGCCAGTCATTTGTGGTGCAGCACCACAACCTCTGTCTTTTCATGGACCAGACACACCAGACTGGTATATGTGTTCAGAGTGGGAGACTAGCTGTGGTCTTGCTTTGCAATTTGGGGTGTCCCCCTTTATGGGTGAATAGCTACTGGTAAAACTTATGTGCTTCAGCTCTTGCCTCCTGCTGCAGCTGCATCCCCAGGATCCCACAGCGTGTGCATCTGGCTAAGGCCAGTGCTGTCCTTGAGCCCTGATCCCGAGTGTCTGATCTCACCTACCGAGGGGTAAGAAAGTGGCAGGATCTATATCATGGAAGCAAGAAGAGAAAGAAGGTAGATTTTGTCAGAGAGAAGTTTTTAAAATAAGTTTTTGTAGTGAGTGAGACAGATGAGAAGGGGGAAAGCAGTAAGTGGAGCACATCTAGCTAGCTTCAAACATAGTCCCCTAAGTACCCCTTTTCCGGCCCTGCTTTGCAACAAGGCAGCTGCGCTACCTCCTGTTTTATCCCCTCCCTCTCCAGGTTTCCAATGCAGGTATGTCACCTTTGCTGTCTTCCTGTCCCCGCTGTGCCTGGCTTCCACCTGCCTGAGGTCTGTGAGATGAATCAGAGCAGCCTTCAAGCAGTTTTAGCTGTTAAAAGGCACTGGCTCGGCAGCCAAATTGGGAAGTGCCAAGAGTGCTTTGCTGCTGAGGTATCACAGTGCTAAGCTGCTCGTCCTGTCTTATTTTTAGGGCTGCATCAGTCATGTTGTAGCTCTAGACTCAGGGCTTTGATTTTAGTAGCACAATTTAAGATGTTTTGTCAATAACAGGCAAGTTGAAAACTGCCTGAAAACCGGCTTACAATCAATAGGTCTCCAGGCATTTGCAGAACATGTTGCACACTGAGTAATAATTTTGATGTTTTCTAGCTGTTTCATAATGGAAAAGAGGATAAGCCTCCACTTCCTCATGTCTGCAGGCAGAAGGATACTACTTCAGAGCAAAGCTGGAGAAGCCAAAGAATCAGAAAGTCATTGAGTGACTAAATGAAACCCTATCTGAGAAAAATAAACTACTACATATGGGGAAAATTACCTAAAACGCATTATTCACCCAGGGAGCCATGGAAATAGGTAGGCTGAAAAAGACCTAAGTTTGAGAGCAGACAGTAAATTAGACATGAGTTTGCAATGTGTCAGTGATGTGTTTTGGACTACATACACAAAGGCACCACATCAGAGACCATAATAATAAGCTCCCTCTCTGCAAGCCTGGGTGTGACCACACCTGAAAGTTGTGGGGACTTTGAAGTCAGAGGAGCTATGACAGTTAACACCAGCTGACCATCTGCCCGGTCCGTTTGGTTACAGCTGCCTTATTACTAGACAGTTATCAGCAAATTGGAAGCATCCAGTGAATGGGGACAAAGATTATGATGGAGCTGCCAAGACTGACACATCGATATAGATATAGATGTAGATACATGATAAAGTAAACTGCCTATGAAGAATGGTCAAAGGCTGAGAAAACCCCATTTATTCAAATTCCAAAAGGCTGGTTTGACTGCAGCTACGATATCCTTTAGTATATGATCACTAAGGATGTTTCAGGAATGGTTGGTGTTTGATTGCAGACATTTGCATAAGAAAATAGGTGTATCTGTGAACAAACATGGGTATCCATTGTTCAATAAAGGGTCTCTTGGCATCCTCCTGAATATCTGTATTTAGGCACCTCAGCAAGAGACCAGTTTTTAAGATTATCACACACAGTTGGCATGAACTTCAATGGAAAGTGCTAAGAGCTCGTCTTTGCATGTCTGACCTCAGTTACATAGATGTTAAATATAGATGTATACATGTATACATCTCACTGTAGGTGTCTAGATTTGAATTGCTTAGTGGACAACAGCTGAAGTTGCCATGAAGACCCAAACATTTTCCATTTCATTATCTAAAGATACACTGATCCTGACAGCTCGTAAAGGCCATTTAATGCAATGTCCCTTGAAAGGAATTCCTGAAGATGAAAGTTCCCTGTCATTCTGTCTACCCTGTCTGGACTATTCAGGACCTGATCCAGAGCTCTGGAAGTCAGTGAAAATCTTCCCATTGACTTCAAAGTGTTTTGGACCATTCCTAGATAATAGCACAAATTTCACTTCGTTCTTTCTTTACAGTTGAGTTGTCTGAAATTGCAGTGCATGATTGAATCCCTATGTCCCTTGCATAGCTTGCATGCCAGCTCCCTTTAACACCTTCTGTGAAGCTTATGATGTTAAATGACATATTCAGTTGCTGTAGGCATCTTCTTTCCAATCTGGACCCCAGCTGCTTGAGGTCTAACAGATCATTCTTAAAGGACAATGTGAAAGCAACAATTAATGTATCTATCTCAAGAAGTAAGTTAGTTTTGGTTGAACAAGCCTCAGGAGCTAACAAGTGATTACAAACTTACCTATTCATTAACCTCGATAAAAGCAGTGTTTTCATGCTGCTACTGATGGTAATGCAGAGGAGTCTCAGTACCAAAAGTCCTACACAGAGAAACTGGCCACTTAGCCATCAGAGACCCAGACAACCCACATCACACGCACATATGAATGTGAATGTAGGACCGATTCTGCACAGATGCTTTTACTCCCAGAAAATGACAAAGTTTGTAAAGTATGCACTCAAAAAAAAAAAAAAAAAAAGCATGCTAAAGACAGAGAAGCTTCATATGGTGAAAACTCTTGACTTTGTTTCATGTTCTGCTTCCACTAGATACCAGAGCTTAAAAGAGGGTTATTTATCTTTGTATGCCACATGTAGAATGAAAATACTAGAGCTACCTTTCTGCTGTCCCTAAATTTGTCCAGGCCCTCCACCCTCTGACTGCTACCAACATCCTCTGGCCAGGATTTAGCTACTATTAAGGTTCTATTGTTACTTCTGGAACCACAGAATCTGCTAGTTTCATTAATGTCTGGCATTATTAAAGCAAAAACATTGGAGGAGCCAAACTTATCTATTCCAAATTAATTACATGAGTGTTTCTCAGGGGAATTTAGGGCATTTGGACATATCCCTAGAGTTTGTCTACCCTGTGAAAAGTTGTCTGAAAGGGTAAATTCACAGACATTGTTTCTCTCCATCGCTGTATGGTTCACCTGTGCTGTTGGCCTCCTCAACTGGAGGTTTCAATTGTGTGTGACAGTGGAAAAAGACATCACTAACTAAAACTGATGCCTAATGAACGTGAAGAGCAGGCACTTTCTCTGAAGCGGAACAAATAAATAGAATAGGAGGCAAATCCATTTATCCTTGTCGTGTCAGCTGAGTGAGGAATGGGGAAAAAAACAAAGTTGAGCAAAGCAGAGGAGCAGCTGCATCATAGGGGCAAAGTAACAGTGTGCCTCGCTAAAAAAACCTGCACAGACCCAAATGAGAAAGCCTTCATATGTAGGAACACACTCCAAATACCACAATCTCTGATGGAGAGGAAATGAGATGATGGGTGAGTGGAATGGTGGAGAGCACATCTGGCGAATCAAACAGTCACTCTCTGTATCAAACGGATGCGGCTATCAGACCCCATCCTGCGTTTTGGAGGCTCTCAGAAGCTGCCCTGACCAAGTCAGACAAGCCCAATTCTGTGCTTCCCCATCGGTCCCACTCATCTGTAGGCAGGTGGAGGATTAATGCTATTAAAGGTTCACGGTACCTTTCTTGAGTTTTGTAATCTGTATCTCCTAGAGCAGCGTTTGAGCTCTGTTGTGAGCCATATTTTCCAGCATCTTTGTGACACTGAGTGCCCCGTCTTATCATATGAAGTAGATAATAGGAATTATTAAATGACTCAAAGGTAAAAGGAATTATTAAATAATTATAAATTAATCTGGCCTGACCTGTGGTGAGTCAGGAATGTCTTCCATGACTGAGGGCCTGGAGGTGGCTATCAGACAAAATCATGTCTAATCTTTTGCAGAGCAGAGCAGAGGAGAAGGGGACGGACAGCAGTGGAATGCACTTAAGAGAAATAGATACACACATGAAAGAAAAAGGCCTTGATATTTAAAATATTTATGGCCTTAAAAGGCATGAAAGCTGATACTAGCCATTAACTAATAGACGTTCCGTCTTTGTGATGCAGCTTACATCCCTAACTAAAACCACATCTCTGCTCTGACTTTGTCTGAAGCCAGGTGCACAGATGATTAAATTTTGGGCCAGCTATAAGGAGAGCGTCTCCACCCTGTCCTCTCCTCTAAGCACACACCATCTGCATGATACTTATTCATCTCCTTTTACTGGGCTGACATACTGAGCCCATATTCTTCCAGCATCAGTTGTCCTCATACTGTCAAGCTGTGCAAATGGAGGGGATCTAAGTCTTAAGTGAGTAACAGTCTCCGGGGGTAGGCTTGTGCTGTATTAAGCCAGTATTAACTGCCCTGCTGTAACCTTGATGTTGTTCATATGTGTTTTCACAAAAGAGATTTGGGTCTCTAGGTGTTCACTCTTGCCAGCATGCCTTTTACTTTGTTCGCTGCATTTAAGTGCTACGATGCTTTGCACCTCCTCGATGTGAATCAGAAAAGGAAAGAGGCTGGCTTTCCAGACATCAAGTGCAGATGGATTCCTTGTAATGAGTGGAGGGTAGATTGCTTAAAGCATTTTTATTTTATTTTATTTTCTGAACTGAATTTTTGAGCCCATGTTCCTGTGTCATAGGCCTGCCTGTAGCAGGAAATAATAAACCCAGATCCCACCTCTTTGAGGACAAGATAGGTGGAGAAAAGGACTTCAAATACATGTATGTTTTTCATAAAAAGATGAGACAGCTACTTTAAGTGTGCTGAAGATACTAGAAAATAGACACAAGCTGCATTTTTTTTCTATCTTTTTTTTAAAAATTTTTCCTCTGGTCTAAGCCACAGAGCTTGACAAGAGCAAATATATGCAATACATTTGACCCAAATACATGTAAATATTTTTCAGACCTGGATCCAAAGTTGTCACCCAGATTTTACAATCTACCAGATATTAAGCCACACATGATACACTCAAACTTCCATTTCAGGAGGTTCCTCCAAAGCAGGGCACTACTGGCTGGCCATACTCTTCATTTTTTCTTCCTTTCTTCTAAAATGCAAAATGGTATTTTCCTTCCAATTTTTCACAAGTCTTTTGGACCTGTTTTCAGTTGAGAATGAAGGCTTGTTGATGTGACTCTCCTGTAATTCTCAGGATTATGTCTAGGGATGGTAGAACCGGTCTGTGAAGTGTACAGCCGTAAGGACCGAGACGTTGAATGTGTACACTTGAGAAGAGCAGGTAGAGAGCAGAGAAAATATCTGATAGACTCCACAGGTAAGGAGGCTAAATTGTGGAGATGTAGCTTCCCACCACTTCTTGCTGAACACATCGTGCCAGGAAACAACAGCACTCTCTAGGTTTGATGAAGCTCTGGGCAACCTAATCTAGTTAAAAGTGTCCCTGCTTACTGCAGGGAGGTAGGACTAGATGACCTTAAATGTTCCTTCCAACTTAATACATTGTATAATTCTATGATCCTTTACCTCACATCACCCACAGCTGGTATATTGCAAGACACCTGAAGAGCACAGAAAAGCCCAGAAGGGTAAGGATAGGTGTCCTGGTTTCAGTCAGGATAGAGTTAACTTCATTTGTAGCAGCTGATGGCATGCTGTGTTTGGGAGTTAAAATGAAAGCAGTGCTGGTAACACCCTGATGTTCTTAGTTGCAGTCAGACAGTCAAGGACTTTCTCAGCTTCTTCGTATTTCTCTATTCATGAGAAAGGAGGGGCGAAGCCAGGACAGGTGACCCAGATGGGCCAAAGAGAGTATTCCATGCCAATGACGTCCTGCCCAGGATAACGGGGGGCTGAGGGGAGGAGGAAGAGGGGCGGTGGCGGGACGCGTGCTTCTTGGGGGGACGGTCGGGTTCCGGGACAGCTCTGGGTGGTACGGCCTGAGTTGTGTGGTTCGGGGAGAAACTGCATTGGGGATCAAGAGTTTCATATTCTTTTGCTCTAAAGTCCTGTTAGCATTGGTATATTTTATCTTTCTGTTCTCTTAGTAAACTCTCCTTATCCCAACCCACGGGCCTCTTAGTTTCTTGGTTTTGGAGTTATTTGCCCCTTCCTTTTCCCTTCCCTTGTTCCCCCCTTTTTTCCCTCTTCCCCTGCTCTTTTACTTTAAGGAGCAGGCAGCTGCGTGGATCTCAGCCCACAGCCGGGGTGAAACCATGACAATAGGTCTGTGCTCTCTCTGCTCTACCAGCAGACCATCCATCAGTACTACATCGCTTTCCATCTCATTGGCTAGCTAGAATTTAGGGTGTGCTGAGTCCAGGACAGGCTAGCCAGCAGGATATATGTAAAAATTTCTAGAGATAAGGAGAGAAAATGAAGATGTTGACATAGCAAGCTGCTACTTGCCAGTATATGCAACTATGGCAACTGCATTGTGTCAAGTGTCCTACACCATTCTTTGGATAACATAAATAGCACATCCTTCAGAACATTGTCCTTAGATAGAAATAGAAGTCCCAAGTGAAAGAACATCCTGAGAAGTGAATTGCTAAATGTCAGCTAGCCTGCTGGTATGGAGATCACAACCTATGCTTTGCAGGTTTTCCTAGGCACAAAGTCCTTGCTGCCATTTAAGAAAGCCTGCAAAGGAGAATTGTAGCTCAAATCAATCCACAAACAACAAAGAAAATAAATACATAATAGTCTCTTTGATTAGCTGGTTAGCAGGCACATACAGGTGCAATGGAAATGTGGAACACCGAATCATGTAAGGGCTACTTATGGAGATACCAAGTTCTGCATCAAGATAATTTTTAGGGAGCTCTTACAGTAAACAGGGCAAGAAATTTTTTACATGATCAATGCATATGTAAATGTAACAAATACGTTCTTTTTTTGTTGTTGTTCAGTAGAGGTCAGGGAAATGTTAAATGTGGCATAAGCATGTTAAATGTCCACTCTGCCACACGTAAAACAAAATCCAAACTTGGGCTGTACGGATAAAAGTGGATCTTGGTTTTAACCAAAATTTACCCCAGGGTCTTTATTGGAGTGCATACTTAATTCTGCTCTGAGAAAGGCTGTATATCCACTTCTCCTCAGCACAGAGCTTGGGGAAAAAATCTGGAAACACTGCAAAGTAATTAAGAATAATGAGATATAATAATTTTATGGTGACATTATTAGTAAGATGATTTACTATACTTGAGGTTATAGTGCTTTCACTGGGGAAGGAATTGGCCTTGCTGGAGGAAAAGTAAGCAGGAGAGCGATGCGGTAGCCAACAAGTAAGCAATGTTTCCAACCAACCTCCAAACTAACAAGGCAACAGCCGAATTTCAAGCTTCAAAAGCAACACAGCTGGAAAAGACATTGAACAGCCCTCGGAGCAGAAGAAGGGAGAGAAGATGGATGTATGGGACTGTCAGCAGGTTCTAACCTGCAAGCAGGTAGGTCCAAACCTGTTTACGCTTTAATTTTTTTTGCTATAGAGAAAGACTCCTCTTCATCAGGGCTAGCACCACCATTGCTTCTGAAGGTGCTGGTGGGAATGTAGGCACAGTAAAGAAGTTCTGCTGTCCTTCAGACCAGCCTGAGGATCCTTTTCCCAGCCACCAACACCCGCCTCAAACAGCCCCCTCGCATAAACCTTGATGAGGCTCCACTCTTGCATGGAAATGCATTCAGAGATGCTGGTTTTAGAGCTCCTGCCACAAAACCATAAATGTCATGCTTGAATTCTGTGTAGATTGAGGAAGAATGCTACATTAGAAATCAAAGTATTCCTGTCAGACAACCTCATCTTAAGTTTTTCTGTCTAAGGGAGATATTTTTTTCAATAGGCTTAGCAGCTGATATGAAATTACTTCCTAGAGAAACTACATGTATTATTTTCTGTATGTATGTGTCTTTGTTAGAGAAATTTAATATCAGAAAAAGGAACCAGAATACATTTTTTCTTCACTATACCTCCACTACCAAAATACAACATCTCCTGGTACGGGAAAGTAAAAGATAAGAGCAGCACAGAAGAGCTGAAAAAAGCTGGAAATTTAATTCACAGACAAATTAGTTGCATTACATTTAATATTCCCAGTGAGGAAATGAAAAGAAATTTATTCTGTTTCTGCTCTCCACAAATTCACCAGAGGGAATGATATCCCTTAATTAAGGAAGACTGATTGCTTATTTTTTTTTCCTAAGCTTTCATTTGCCCTAAAATTAAATGATGAGAAGTAAATGGTGCATGTAAAAAAATCAAAACCCCACTGGAAACACTGCAGTCATACAAATTTCTCATTGTAGTAGATACTACATTCTAAAGAGTTCTTTAATAACCTAGTAGAAGAGTCAGCCAAAGGAAGCAATTCATGCCCTGTTTCAGTGGAGAGAAATCAATTCAACCAAACAACTAAACCCAAGGAATTCCTTCTGTTTTTTCAGGGCTGATAATTTAACACTGTGGGGTAGAATGATAGCTTCATTTCATTGACCCTAGTTCCAGAGTTGGAACTAGGTGCATCGTAATGCATCATCACTATTTCATCCAGGCTTTTGTAGAACACTCTAACGCCTTCTATTTTACAGGCAGAAAAGTTCTGACCTGCTGAGACTTCTACAGGAGTCATCTCATACTTTCGATCATCCTTGTGGCTATTGAATGTTTTGAAGTTCAAATGTTAACACTTGGAATGTTTTGAAGTTCCATTAATATCTTTTTTGAGATGTTAACAACAGAATTGCATGAACATTCAAGTTTGGAACTAACCATATGCTTGTACATGGGCATAATGCTATTTGCTGTTTTGTTATCTGTTTTCCTAGTAACTCTTCTGATTTGCTTTTCACTTGCTCCTGAGCACTGAGATAATGTTCTCATGGAATTATACCTTTACTTTCCATTCCTTAGTGACAATATTCAGCATAAGGTAATCAATTCATATAAGAAATGACAGCTTTTCCTCCAGTGATTTGCTCATTTTCATCTATATTGAATTTCATCTGCCAATTTATTCATTCATTTCTCAGTCATCTGAAATCCTCCCACTATCCTTCACAGTTTCCCTTCATCCTCATTGACCTGAATATCTTTGTACTGTTAGCTAATGTTGTCACCTGACTGTTCATGCTCTTCCTCAGGTCATTTATAAGCAAACTGGGCACAGGACCCAGCACCCTTGTGCAACTCCTCTGGTGACACCCATCTGTTCTGAAAATTACTCTTTATCCTTACTCTGTATTTCCCTTATTTCAATTAATTATTTTTCAGCATTTTCCTTCTTATACTTTGGCTGCTTAATGTACTTAGCATTCTTTTCACAGAATCACAGGATTACACAGTTGGAAAAGACCTTTAAGATCATTAAGTCCAACCTTTCCTGTCCTATGCTAAACCATATCTCTAAGTACCTCATCCACCCTTCTTTTAAACACACCCAGGGATGGTGACTCAATCCCCTCCCTGGGCAGCCTGTTGCACATCTTGACAACTCTTCCAGTAAAAATATTTTTCCTAACATCTAATCTCAACCTGCCCTGCCACAGCTTTGTGCCATTTCCCCTTGTCCTATCTCCTGTCACCTGACTGACAAGACCATCGCCCACCTCTCCACAACCTCCTGTCAGGTAGTTGTAGGCAGTGATAAGGTCTCCCTTCAGCCTCCTCTTCTCTGCACTAAACACCCCCAGCTCCCTCAGCCGCTCCTCATATGATTTTCCCTCCAGCCCCTTCCCCAGCCTGGCTGCCCTTCTCTGGATTCACTCAAGGACCTCAATGTCCTTCTTATGGTGAGGAGCCCAGAACTGGACACAGCACTCGAGGTGTGGCCTCACCAATGCTGAGTACAGGGGCACAGTCACCTCCCTAGACCTACCAGCCACACTATTTTTGATACAAGTCAGGATGCCATTGGCCTTCCTGGCCATCTAGGCACACGGCTGACTCATATTCAGCCTGCAGTCAACCAACACTCCCAGGTCTTTCTCTGCCTGACAGCTCTCCAGCCAGTCTCCCCCAAGCCTGTAGCGCTGCATGGGGTTGTTATGTCCCATGTGCAGGACTCTACACTTGACCTTGTTAAACTTCATCCCATTGGTCTCAGACCATCAATCCAGTCTGTTCAGATCCCTTTAAAGAGCCTCCCTACTCTCAAGCAGATCAACACTTCCTCCCAGCTTAGTGTCATCTGCAAACTTACCGAGGGAATATACAATCCCTTCATCCAGGTCATTGATAAAGATGTTGAACAAAACTGGACCCAGGACTGAGTCCTGGGGGACGCTGCTCATGACCGGCCTCCAGCTGGATTTTGTTCCATTTACCACCCCCTTTGGGCCTGGCCATCCAGCCAGTTTCTAACCCAGCAGAGGGTCCACCTGTCCAGGCCAGTGGTAGTCAGTTTCTCAACCAGAATGCTGTGAGAAACGGTGTCAAAGGCTTTACTGAAGACCACATCCACAGCCTTCCCCTTGTCCATTAACTGGGTCACCTTGTCATAGAAGGAGATCAGGTTAGTTTGACAGGATCTACCTTTTGTAAACCCGTGTTGGCTAGGCCTGATCCCCTGGCCATCACGCATGTGCTGCATGATAGCACCCAAGATGACCCTCTCCATGACCTTCCCTGGGACTGAGGTCAGAAGTGGGAGTTTTCAAGGCAGGTTCTGCCGGCTGGGCCATCGCCACCTGACTGCTGCCAATCCTTTCAGAGGAGGCCAAAGAAGCCTTTCAGGCAACACTTCTCTTTACGCAAGGAATTTTGACCCTTTTGAAGTGCACTGTATTTCTTTACATATCACTGAATTCTCTATTAATGATTTATCAAGATGTGTTGGTTTTGACTGGGGTAGAGCTAATTTTCTTCATTGTACCTAATATGGTAATATGTCTTGGATTTGTGCTGACAACAGTGTTGATAACACAGGGATGATATTGTTACTGCTGAGCAGTGCTTACACAGAGCCTTCTCTGCTTCTCACCCCACCCCACCAGTGTAGGCTGTGGGTGCACAGGGAGTTGGGATGGGACACAACTTGATCTCAACTGACCAAAGGGATATTCCATACCATATGACATCATGCTCAGCAGTAAAACTAAGGGGAAGGTTGGCTGGGAGGTTGCTGCTTGGGAGTGGGCTGGCCGGGCATCAGTCTGTTGGTGGTGAGCAATTGTTTTCATTTGCATCACTTGCCTCTTTTGGGCTTTATTTCTTTCTCTGTTATTTTCCATTATTATTACTACTACTACTACTATTATAAACACAAACCTGTTCTTATTTCAACCCATGAGATTTCTCACTTTTACCCTTCCAATTCTCTTTTTTTTTCATCTTGCTGGGGCAGGGAGTGAGCAAGTGGCTCTGTGGTGCTCAGCTGCTGCCTGAGGTTAAATCACAACAGGCCTTTTTGGCACTCAATGTAGGGCACAAAGGGTTTGAGATAGTAAGAGGTTGACCAGAGCATATTAGAAGGAATTTATATCTGTTAACAGTTGTGTGTCATGATACTGATTCATCTATTCTGGATATTAGTTCATCTGATCTGCACTATGCTCTTTTTCTCTGTGCATGTTAAAGAAGATTGCTGTTGGTTTGTGCAGTTTGCTGTGCTCTGTAGTGATTCGTGATGTTTTGCCTGGGAGTTTTGTTATTAAAACACTCACCTTGAGTGTAATCTGGTATTTGGACTCTATATTGAAGCTGTTACTGTACTTCAGGTAGCATCTCATGGAGACAATTAACAATGATACTTCTTCCTCTGAGATGTTTTTTTATGGAGGCACCTTCACTAACACCTTCTGTGATGTTTTCTCCCTTGTTACAATATCTTCGCAGCATCTTGAAATGCTTGGGTAGTTAAAATGCTTCTATTGGTATTTCTTAGGAATATTGCTTCTTTTTTTATAGTTAACAAGCAATTTATGAATATGACCCAGGCTCCACGAGAGTATGGTCACGGGTGGCACAGCATATGGGAGAATACAGGCAGGTATCTAGAGGTCTTCTTACCTCCAGTGGTCTGGAACTTCACTTCTGAACAACTACAGGATCTTGATGACATGATTGAGTGTTGAATAAGACTGGACCCAGTTCTGTCCCCTAGGACACACCACGAGCTACAGGCCTCCAACTAGACTGGGTCACAGAAAGAACAACAGCCATAAATTGTCCATTCAAGAGAATTACTGCTCCAGTGTCTGATGGGCAGAGTAGAAGAGCTGGTCATATTTTGACCATATTTTGATACTCTGCATTTTCTCCCACATGAAAACTTTCCCCATTTCTTCCTAGTCAACAGCAGTGCAGAATGGCTTGTCTCTAGGTTTTGCCTTATCACTGGCCATGCAGAGTCTCTAGAACTATTTCCTTCTGACATTTTTGATGAAGTACTAGTTTTGATTTCTTTAGTTAAATTCTTTTTTAGCCTTCCTAACTAGAATTTTGCTTTTATTCTCCCTGACTACACTATTCATTTCATTTTAATGGTTTGGATACAATAGGCATCTTTTTGAAAAATGCCTTCTTACTGCTAATAAACTTGCTTACTTGGCTGTTTATGTGCACTGGCCTCCTTTAATCCATTCTCCGGCCTTTCTCAATAGGTCATACGCAGCAGTGTTACACTTCCAGTCTGGTGTTCTTCAGAAGATTCCATGCTGCTTGTTCGGATTTCTCTTTTTGCTGACCTTTCTAGCTTCTTTTTAACAAGCTTCCTCATTTCTCCATAGCTTTTCTTGAAGTTGAGGACAATGGCAGTGGTGTATATGGCCTGTGGTGCTCCTGTAGAGCGGGTGAAGCCAAGTCCTCTGTGGTCACTGTCATGGAGTGGAACTTCCACTGGAAGGGCTAGAGCCACAAAGCCAAGGACTGTGTTTGCTCCTGTGGGCTCTTGAACCAGCTGCTCCATGGAAAAATTGCTGACAGAGCCCAAAAATGTCATCTCAGTTTTATGTCCTGGCATGGCATTCATCAGTTTACATGAGACCAGTTGACATCTCCAGTTACTACTGTTTTCCTCCCTTTCTGATCTCTTCCAGCTTATCCAATTCAAGGCATTTTGCTACCCAGTGTCAGGAACATTATCTATTATAACTATATTCTTCCTGTTTAGTCCTGGAATTTCAACCTGTACAGCTTTTATATTATTTGTGGTGGTGAGCTTGTAACTTGGATTTGATGCTGAGCTTTCAATAAGGTAGAGCACCACTGTGCCTCTGGCACAGTGTACTTTTTATCCTGGTTTCAGTATCCCATTGACTGCCTTTCTCTCCCTCTCCAAAAGGCCTGGTGTATCAGTGTCAGTATTTCAGATCACACATTCTGGTTCCTCATCTTATTTTTTAGATTTCAAACATTGTATAGAAGGTCTTTTATTGTCAATTTGTATAAAACCCAGGATGTTTGTTTCCCTTTTGCTGATGGATTACTTACATCTTCTGGATAGTGCTTTCCTTCAGGATTCAGAATTTTCCCCTTTTTTTCCTCATATGGGTACTCATGCTGAGCTTCAGCTTTTCCACATCCGTTGGCTTTCCCCAACTATTTCTTTTTCATTTCAAAATGGGAATATTTGCATTTCAAAATGACTGTTTAGGGCTTTCATTCTGGCAAGAATGTCTGAGAATGTTTTCAATTTGCTGCAAGACCAAGAAATATCACAGCAGAAAGTTAGATATGTTAGATATTTTCAAATCAGCTGGACTTGATGAAATTCCTGCTAGGATAGCATCTGAAGTGATGCCAGAACTATTAGCTGTTATCTTTGAGGAATCATGGGCTACAGAGATAAATGTGTTGCCTCTCGCTATTTTTTTAAATAAAGATGGGGCAGGGAGAGCCACTGCTGAGTCTCCAGAAGTTAACTACAAGGTGGGTGGCAACCAGTATGGATTTATCAAGAACAAATTATACCAAACAGATCTCATACGTTTCTGTGATAGCACTTGTGGGTAGGGAAGAACGTCAGAAAGATGTATCTTAACTTTAATCAGAGTTTGAACATTGTCTTTTATGAGCTTCTCATAAGCAAGCTAAAGAAATATTGGCTACGTACAATTTTTTAGCAGGTGAGTGCAATATCAGTTGGAAATATATTCCCAGAGTAGTTCTCAATAGTTGAGTGTTAGACTGAGGTCTCTATTGCTAGCTTTCAAATTAACCAGAATATATTTAGTATATTTCCATATTACATTGAACTGGGAGGGCTTGCAATTACTTTAGATGACCTTGACAAACTGGAGGAGTAGTCTGGAAAGGCTAGGATGCAGTTTTATTAGGACAAACATCATCTGCCTTTAGCTATCATCTGTGCATGAGCTAGAGCAGCACTGCAGGGAGGAACGTGGAGGCTGCAGCAGGTTCTAAACTGAAAACTGCGTGCAGTGCTCTCAGTGGAAGGTTGTGGATCAGTGTGCAAACACAGTTGTGCCGCCTCAGCTCAACTGCTTTCATGCTGCCTTACACTTGGGCTTGTTGTTAGACTCTTAGACTTAGTGTCAGACAGAGAATTACTTCCAAAGTGGGTCAGACTTGTGATCGCTGGGACCCAGGGCAGTGCTCTGATCCCGTTCTGTGGCCTCACAAGAGTCAGTCCACTGCTTTCGTGAGAGGACTCAAGCTGTGCTGGGAGTCTAGACATTAACAAAAATAGACAAGCCAACTTCCAAGGCACTAGTATGGTTTTACTTTCCTTTCAGTTCTGGTATTCCAGAGTTCTAGGCTCAGATTAAATATTAATTTAGTCTCAAATGTAAAAGGAACACCTCGGCTGTCATTTTGAGTCTGCGTTCTTATTCAGACCAAGTCATGAAAATCTCCTTTATTTTATGCCCTTCCATCACCATGAAATCTCAAGGCTGAAATGCATCTTTCCAGATAACATACTGTTCTTGACACTATTGTTCAAAGGCTTCTTTTCTATCACACAGCATATCAGGTTTTCTCTGTCTCCATTTCTCCCGGGCGACATCCTGGATGCATTAGGGTGTTTCTGTTGCGTATTTGGAATGGAGCCTTTTTATAACATCTATTTTATCTCTACATTTTTTAGCCAAAAATGATAGTTCTTTGCTAGGTGGTTAATCTCTGGGGAAACTTCTATTATTCTTAGCCTGACTCTTATCCTAGTTGGAAAAGAGATGAGACTACTTCTTTGCCCAGAAGAGATGAACAAAAGAGTTTGGCTTCTTTATTTAACTCATGATGGAATGGCACATCTGAAGAAATTATTAAGGAACATACTGCTGAGTAATGAACACAAAAATACTCTTCTATCATCACAGCTGAATAAACAGGAATATTGGCGTATTCTTTTTGCTCTGTTCCAGATAAGGGAAGAACAGTACTCAGCTGAACGATCATGTCCAGTTTTCCTTGGTGCCTTAATTAAGGAAGGATGTGGAACAGCCAGAGAGTCAGAGGAGAGGCCACAACTCTAGAAAACAAGGCTCATGAGGAAAGGCTGAAGGAATTTGCATAGCTTGATTTAAAAAAAGAGACAATGGAGGCACTGGCCCATAAACTCCCTTTAAATGTTTTAAATATAGACATGAAGAGAATGGGAGTGAATCCTTTCCCATGTCCTCAATGGGTAGATAATAGCTTGAATTATGGGAAGGGAGATCCAGATGAAACAGTTGTAAACCTGCTTTGTGTTGAGGGTAGTAAATCAATGAAGCTGGTCATCTTTGGAAGATGTGGAATCTCCATGAATGGGGGCAGGCACATGTATAACTGATTATAATTTCAGGAAGAGGAATGGACTTTAAAAAACAAGAAGGAAGAGAAAGACTGGATGTCTACACAAGCCCCACTATTAGGCCAGATAAAGTTATGGACAAAATAATCCATAACCAACCCTACATAGGGGTGTTTCATGATTTATGTCATATCCAGCTGCCTCTGACTCCCTGGCTTTAAGAGGGACAGCCACCCATCCAAGACTGAAAGCTGAGTAATGCCTTAGCTCCTCTGCTGCTCCACCTTGTGTGTGAGCTCATTGTCTTTGGAAGCAGTTTTGGCAGCAGCTAGTGAGGACCAAAGGGTGTTCCGGGAAACACAGCATCTGCAGCCCTTCTTCCCTGACTTTTCTCTTGCAACTGCAGGTTGTACTTATTTCTGTGGCTATTTGCTTGACAGTAGTCTTAGATATGTCTGAGATGAGCAGTGCTGTATGTTTTCATACTGACAAAAGACAGTTATCACCCCCCACCACCACCACCTTCAGCATTTCTAAGCAATAATTAAATGACTCTGGAACTGCTCTCTGAAATCTTTTTGTAGTTGTATGCTCAGTCTGTAGCCTTACTTGTACTTACTTACTCCCTCTCTGCTACCTGCAGTCCATGACTTCTCACACCATGGTAAATGAGTATCCTACATCAAACACTGATGTGATCTTTCCTCCCACCTTATTGGTGCAATTCTAGCAGTTGTTGAAGAAGTCTGTGGGGGTCTGTGACTCCAGTATCTTTGTGAAGAGGGATAACTTAGTGAAAACACTGCATCATCTCTTTGGTGCTGCAAAGTACTCTAGATCTTCCTCACTTGCAGAGATGCAAAGGAACAGACTTCCACAGTAGGACCCAGGAACATGCTCCTGGTTTCTCACAGTTTTTCTGGTGGGGAAAAATAAAAGAAGACAAGGGGTAGGGATAAGATAGAAGAAAGGATACTAGAAAAATTCAGGTTACTGAGAGAATCTAGACATGTAAGAAGATTCAAACCAATAGATGGCAGGGTACATTGTGCTCCACCCATAAGCTGCCACATCCAGGAAGACTAAGTTGGGTGCGGTGCGAGAGATCTGTAGATTCCCTGTGGTGGGTTGAACCAGGCTGAAGGCCAAGTGCTCACCAAGATGCTCTATCACTTGCCTCCTCAGCTGCACAAGGGAGAAAAAAATATAACAAGAGGTTCATGGGTAGAGATAAGAACAGGGAGAGGTCACTCACCAATTACTGTCATGAGCAAATCAGACTAAACTCAGGAAAATTAATTTATTACCAATCAAACCTGAGTCAAGTAATGAGGAATAAAACCAAATCTTAAAACCATCTTTTCCCCACCCCTCCCTTCTTCCTGGGCTCAACTTCACTCCCTATTTTTCTGCCTCTTTCCTGCAGAAGTGCAGATGGGGGTTGTGGTCAATTCATCACATGTTGTCTTTGCCACTTCTTCCTCCTCAGGGGGTGGACTCCTCAGGCTCTTACCTGCTCCACTCTGCATTGCCTCCCATGGGAGACAGTCCTCCATAAACTTCTCCAAATGTGAGTCCTTCCCAAAGGATTACCTTCACAAATTGTTCCAGCGTGGGTCCTTTCTACAGGGTGCAGTCCTTCAGGACCAGACTGCTCTAGCCTCGGCACCTCCCTTTACAGGGCCACAGGTCCTGCCAAGAGCCTACTCCTGTGTAGGCTTCTCATGGGCATCACAGCCTCCTTTGGGCATCTTGCTCAATGATTTGAAAAGCACACTGTGCTTGATTCCTGCACCTTGCAAAGGAAAAGGATCATCGTTTTTCTGAACCGGAACTCAGGTCTACAGGGCTGTAGTGACACTGTGAGGCAACAGAGATAGGACCCCATGAAGTATGGTTTTCCCAACACATCTATGAATTTGAATTGTCTTATTTCAGGCAATCTAGGTCCACTAGCTCTTGCAGAGCCCAGCCAAGAAAGAGTGGTCTTGAACTGGTGTTGTACATAGTAACAAAGCCATCTCTGCTTTACAGACAAGGGTCTGGAGCACAGAGGCTAGGACCAATGTGTCAGTAGTCTCAAGAACAGCTCTGAATGTGCCCAGTCTGGAAGCAGGGAAGCTGTGCCAACATAGTGTTGCTAGCAATTATCTGGCTGTGGATTACTAGCCTCAGCATTTCTTTCCAAACTCAATCTAATTTCACATCCTGCGATTTTGCTGTGCCCTGTTGTCTCTGGTTTAACAGGTCCTTGCTTGGTGCTCTCTGATCCGTGCTAGTTAAACCTGATTTGCTTCATGCCCTTTCCCTAATGCCGATGCAGATGTTGAAATGAGATGCAGCTACTTTATGGGAAGACTTGGAATTAGGTGATGTATTGGCACGTTAGGTAAGTTGGAAAGAAAGGCTCAGAAATGATGTTTTACAACATGTGACAGTATATGGGAGGTGTGCGACTTTATATGGTTGGACTTCCAGACAGAGCCCTGCCACATGAGCTAGTGGAGTCATCTGCTAGCAGGAAACACTTTTCCTTTTTGAGAATATAACACTGGGGATGGATGAGACACGTTTTCCCAAAAGGCTTTGTAGCTATTTGCTGTTCCGTACAGTAATGCTGAGAATAAATCAAGCTCTTTTCTGGGTTTTGGAGAGAGAGGTGGTTACAGAAAGAATAGCCAAATATTTGATAGTCTAGAACTCCTTCTGCCCAGTGTGTCACAGGCTGTCCCCTTCTGTCTCTTCCCCAGATTTGTCCCTTTCTCTTGATTCTTCTATTCCCCTGAAGTGCTGTCACCCTGGCATGTCTCAGTCCTGTTTTACTCCTATCTGCTATGTCTCTAACCTTGTTGCTTCTGCCCCATCCTACCCTGCCTGTCACCAGGCACTAGTTCTGCAGCTTTTTTTCTCTCCCTTCTCCTCTCCAGTGCAGTTTAAGGCTGAATCCAAGTGCAGGTGACACGGGCAGACAGTGAGGAGGGGAGTCTTGGGGGACGACCAGCCCTTTGCTCTTGTATTTGGGGCTTTCTGAGCTCCTTTGGCCATGGGCAGAAGCATCCTCTGCACTAGGCAAGTCTTCAGGAAAGATAACATCTGGATTTCACACGAGCTCTGCTGAGCATGTGCAAGCACAGAGCAGTGATTTACAGCTACGTCAGATCTGGCTGGATTTTCATATGGCCAGCAAGTACAGGCTGATCCCCACAGGGATCAGCCTCCGCTAATTTCAAGCCCCTGCATGAAGCGCTGAACTGCAGGGAAACCACTATAAGACATTTTCAGCATGGGCCAACCACTGTATTTTTCACTAACCTCATTCTTGGAAGTTACCAACCAGCTTTCAGAGAAATGTTCCCAAAAAAATCATCCCAAAACAGAGACCAAGGATGGAAAATTTCAGCCTAGAATGATTAAAATATGACAAAATTAAAAACAACTGAAAACTGGATCTTATAATTGAAAGTGTTAGGCAATGTTAAATATAGGATTTGTTGCCGTCTCCACCCATAATAGAGGGATGGCTATTGAAATATTTACTTTTGAGAAAACATTCTTGTATGACTGACATGCAAGAAAAAAGCATTTTACTTCCAAACACGGGGCATATGCCCAAGAAAGATATTTGATAAGGAAAACCAGTGGTGACAGTATGCAAACTGTCTGAGGTATTTACATCGCTTAGAGTTCATCAGATTCTTTACCGATGCTTTACAAAGTCCCAGACTGGGCCCACCACTAGTGGATGATGCATCAGTGAGATAGGTGTCAGCTTGACCCGCAGCAATTTGCCATCTGTGAAAAGCAAACAAATATCACCAACTGGAGTAATGAGCATCGTGATTGTAACAGGAACTTGAGCCCAGGTTTGCACAGGAGATTTGTGTTTGGACTCACGAGCCTTTGGCTATGTTAGCATTGAAAAGTAAGCAACCGCAGAACTCCAGCCGTGCAAAAATGAAGCTTTGGCTATCAACAGCTTGGCGCTCTACCTGCAAGGCTGGACCAGATGTGTGAGTATTGTGAGAATATGTTGTGGGGAAATGTTATTTTCTTCACATCTCAAAAGAAGGCGACATGGTTCCAGCAAACTTTTTAGAGTCTACTTAAGTCTTTTATTGTACTCCAATGAAAGAGCTCCAAAACTTTAAAACTTGTCCACCTTTTTTCAAGCATATAGCAGGGGATGTAATAAAAGGTATTATCTCTGTGGAAAGTTTTGGTTGCCTGAGAACTTTTGAGCTTCACAGCTGAATCAGAATTCTAACTAGTATCAGAGAAAATAACTAATTATGGGACAAAACTACTTTAAATTAAATCCATTACTGAAGGAAGGGAATATATCTAGATGCAAATCACAGTCTTTTAAAAGTCACAACACAAACCTGGATTTTTTTTCCCCCTCTCCTGATCCAAAATACAGTAGTTACAGAATAGTTTTGATTCATGTAAAATGATGATAATTATGAAACCATAAACTCTATGGTTTGGGGAGTTGGCTGTGATGTGCGTCCATAAAGTAGGGGTGTACTGAAAGCAGCAGCTAGAGAAATATGACAGAGGAGCCTGCAGATAACTTGTAGGGTGAAACGAAGGTCAGGCCAGAGCAGATGGAGCTACATGTATCATTATGCTGCGCATCAGAAAATGTTAAGAATAAAGCACAGGGAATGAAAATTTCCAAACATACTAGCAGGCACTCTTGTGATGTGCTCGTATTGGTTTTAAGGCTGTAGTGTGTGGCAGGCCATCAGGGGCTGATTTCTTTTTTGGTTATTATTATCAACATAGGTTGATATAAATGACCCAAAGCTGACATCTAGCGGAGGGAGTTTGAGCGCAGGGTTTTCCTTCCCAAGGGATGCACTCTGTTGTATGCAGATAGAGATGGCATTTTACTCTTCTGTTCAAAAGTGACCGGAAGGCTGGCTGCTCAAGGGCTTGTCCTGGGCAGGAAAACAAACCCAGGAGCTCACGGGCTCTCTGGCTAAGTGTGCACATCTTGTCTCGTCTGTGACACGTGGATACATAGCCGGATGCCAGGAGCTTGCTTTAGAGTGACATTGGAGCTCTGAAGGCTGAATGTCAGTTTCAAAAGACAGGGGTATAGGTGATCACACCTGTAGAGTTTGGCCAGGGTCTTGTGAAAACATTCAGCAGAAGAGTAGATGTTCACTACAGATGGCATCAGCGACCCAGGATTTCTGCTGTCAGGAAGGTCAGATCTTCAGTCCTGGATCAGACCAGCATCTTGGACATCAGGTCCCAAGGTTGCAGGTCTGTTCAGCTTCCAGCTCTTCCCCATTCCTTTGGCTTACTTACTGTCCCACATTGGCTGCTTGGGGTGGGAGGGCAGCAATACTGGTAAAACTTTGAGAATATTTTCACAAGTTTCTGCCTTACCCTCTGCTTAGTACCACATGTTTATGAGAAAAATATCTCAATTTTCTAGTTAGTAAAAATCAGTGTTTCAAGCTCTCTTGTTTACATGGAAAAAATGAAAACATCATCCCTAAAGTCTTAGAAAACCAAAGGACAAGTAAAACTGTCCAGTGTTTACTTTTCATTCTCTGGACAGTCTGCTCCAACCTCCAGAGAGGCTGTGGAGTCTCCTCTGGAGACATTAAAAACCTGCCTGGATGCGTTCTTGTGCCATTTAGTCTAGGTGATCCTGATCTTGCAGGGGGCTTGACTAGATGATCTTTTGAGGTCCTTTCTGTGAGTCTCTGATTCTGTGATTCATCTCTTACAAAATTAAGTCAATATCATAAATCTGTTGGCACTTCAATACCAGTTTGCAATGCTTAGCAGGGGAGACAGAGAGAAGCACAGAGAAGGCTCACTAGCTCCAAGCACAGGAAAGGAAGATGACCAGTGGTCCTGGTGAGGGCTGAGGGATGAGCGAAAGGAGGGAATCTGCAAGCCCAGTGAGAGAGTGATGGGACTGTGAGATCATGCATAGCCCTTTAAAATGGAAGAAAACAAAAGAAACTTTACTTGTAGGAACTGTAGGAAGCAAAAACATCTCTGACATGGTGGTGTGTGCTGTCCAGTGCCGTGTCCCAAGCAATCACACTGCTGAGAAGGTGCTGCATGTTTTTGGGAGGAACTTTAAGTCACCTGATAGCAAAACAAATTTAGTGTTAAACAAACAGAACAAAGTTTACTGCAGGATTGAGCTTTAATCTCTGGTGGTTGCTTATTGACTCAGGAAAAAACCAGCAGGTACTCAGTGAAAAGGACTCCTCTGCATCCTGTTTGCAGGTGGACTTGACAGAGAGGATCTATCCTCCTGCAGCTCTTCCTGAAACCCAAAGTAAGTCTGAACTGAGGTCTGAATTGGGAAACAATGGGGACTGGGATTGGGTTGCTTAAAATTCCCATTTATTCTAGGACTTGGTATATAATTTTGTGCTTGATGGCTATGACCTTTCCAACAGTTGGAAAAGGAAAAGTTGTGATAATATACTGCAGTTTATGATATATTGCAATGTATGATGTAAGAAGACTTGTGCTAGCAGCAGTGCTTGATGCCTTGAAGGAATACAGAGACGGCTTGGGTTACTTTTACCACCAGCTGCCTGATGCCTGTCAGAGGAGACAGAACAACAGTGAAGAAATCAGTGACATTTCTTAATTTCCAATGAGTTCCTCCTCTTGGGTTTTCGCCTAGCAGAGAATTTCAAGTCCTAATTTTGAAGCATCACCTCAGTGATACTTATCCCTGTCTGCAGTTTGACAGGTTGGATCTGTGTACATATCCTAAGCATTTACCTGTGTCAGCAGTGTGTAACGTAGGACACATGGGACTGGCTTTGGTGAAGCTTGCAACTGCTAATCTGCTGTGGGAGATTAATCCTGAAAGCTAGGATATTTACTTTTTAGAAAAATTAGACCCAAACCACAGCTGCTGTAACACTTCATGTTTCCATATACCTTACAAAACCGCCCATTTTAGTCAGAGATGTAGAAGCAATTGCAACAAATGATTTAGCAAATTGATTTTGTCAATGTTTTGTCCACATCTCCTTGCACACAAGAAGGATTTTCCAAAGCATTAATTTTCATAGCTTTTGGTCCTGGCTGGTTCAAAGGCATGTAAGTGCAGGCATTCGCTGTGCAACATTTGCACTGGTTTGGTTAGATATCTGGGTCACACGTCATCACTTCTGTTCCCTGAAACGTTGAGGGTAGTTCTTAGAATCATGTTTCATGTGGTGGAGTTTGCTTTTTGCCAGTGTTTTCTTATAGTTTGTCCAAATTTTGCATGTTCCTTCTCTCGCATGTATCAGGGCTGCAGCATGTAATGCAAACACCCAGAAGATGCTTGTTACGAAAGAGAAATGAAGATCTGTAGAAAATAATTAGTTTTGCCACAGTGTTGGCCTTGACAGTGACTTGCACTTAAAGTTTGGACATAGTTTTACAATGCGTTCATGCTGGAGCAGGTTAGATTTAGACTCTATATTTACTTGCTTCCAGATTTTATGAGCTTGCATTTAGTCACTGCACTCCATAACTAATTGTTCAGTCAGGGAGCCGTCCTGAGGGGTAATGCAGCAAATGATGTTCTGCGACACCCTTTGAGGAGAATTAGTGGAACAAATAACCCAACTAGTTTTAAAATGGAATTTATGACAGCATATGTTTATGTAATGCAATTTTCTTAAAATAGGAGAGGACCTAAAATGTCCTCTGCAGGCTTCTGAAGGCACAGAGATGCAAGCTCCTTCCTACCCTTGTGTCTGCAAATTTTACTCATACTAGAGGAGAGAATGCGTGGCAAGGTAGACTGAGACAACCTCTCAGCAACTCTTCTACAATACAGATAGGTCCAAGGTTTGCATTAAGTGACATTGGAGTCCCTGGAAGAGAGAACGACATTTCACGAATCTAATTTTCATTCCAGGTTGTTCTTTTCTTCAAGGTTTCCAGAGCCTCTCTCAGCAATGGCTATGGTGTGTCTTTCAGACTTTGAAGCTTATGCTAAGAAGTATTTACCCAAGATTGCTTGGGATTTTTTTGCAGCTGGAGCAGATGACTGTAGCACTCGAGATGAAAACATCCTGGCATATAAAAGGTAATGTGAGGTGCAAATAAAGATGTTGTACTGGAAGCATTTACACTGTGGTTTTGTGCAAGTGTTTGGACTTCACAAACAAAGATTCCTTACACCTTGCCCTTTCAAGGTGGTCTCTAAGCAAAATGTACTTACCTGAAAGGCATATGCTGTATGCTCTGATGCTAGCCTGAATATGACACAGATGGTATGAGGCATAAAGGATGCTGAGGGTCCAGGAAAATGGTAGAGTATGGTATGGCATGGAATAGTATGTTATGACAAGTAAGGGGATGAGTGGCTGTAACAGAAGGAGATGCCATGGGGAGTGTGTGGTGAACAGCAGGAAGCACACATGCAAGTAGTATGGAATTTGGGGAACGTGCTGTAGACAGTGGGGGCAGGCACAATGTACAGTGAAGACAGACAGACAAATGATGGAGTGGAAGGCAGTGACCTGGGGCTGGGCTTCAAGTAGAAGGAATCTGGGATGAACAATGGGAGCACAAGAGTTGGTGAGCTGAGGTGGGAAATGCAGAAACAATGTACTGTAGTGAGTAAGTAGGAGTAGGGGATTAATGAAAAGTGTAAGTGGCTGAACTGGTGGCTAGACTGACCTCTAAAAGCAAGAAGGAAGGACAAAGAGGCTTTGTTATATGCTGTTTTCTTTATTGGCTCAGATTCCTACACTGCAATAGGTAAATGAAGACTTGGTTTCCATGAAACTTCAGAAAGGTCACAGAACAGCTACCATCCAGAAGGTTGGGTTTTTTTCCCCTTACAGAATTCATTTCAGGCCACGTATGCTGCAGGATGTATCCATGATGGACACTAGGACTAAGATCCTGGGGAATGAAATCAGCTTTCCTGTAGGAATCGCCCCTACTGGCTTCCACCAGCTAGCATGGCCTGATGGAGAGAAAAGCACAGCCAGAGGTACTCTTCTGCTTTGCTGCTGTGTAGCAAAAAGGGGCTTGTGGAAAAGCCTCCAGAAGCTCTTAGGACAGCTTAATTTGTGACTGAGTAAATTCTTCAGGCTTGAAGGGGCAAGCTCCTTTCACACTTTTTGACACCCTTTTTTGTGGATGACCCACTTGACTCTGGTAACACAGACTGTGTGGGAAGCCGTATAGAGATTGCTCTTCCACTCCAGCTACTACTATTAGGAGATCAGCCCAGTGGTGGCTGCTGCAAACTTAAGACAGACTGTAGGTCCATTTCTGACTTACTTATACTAAGGACAACTCAGGTCCTCAGTGCTGTGGGCTCTAGATAGGATATGAAAGTGGTGGATGGGACTCAGCCTGTAAATTCCTTGTTACTAGTAAGAACAGTTTCTCCCTTTGAGGAAACCTCTCTTCCTAAATCCTGTGGTGAACTTGGAGAGGTAGAAATATCTTTTTTTTCTGTGAGTGTTTTTGTGTGCACTGAGTGCATTTGACAGTGCATTCCTGCAGGGATATAGTCAAAAAGTTCATGCTTTTTCAAAAGAAATAGTTGCAAAATGTAAGCATTGCTTCATAGACATAGTGGTGTCGGGTTGATGATTTGACTTGATGATCTTGGAGTTCTTTTCCAACCTGAAGGATTCTATGATGCTATAAATTACCTCTCCCTTTCCTAATTTCTTAACCATGGTCCTACAACAGTGCATGATAAATATAGGCATTTTAGAGCCCAGGGCATATTTGACAATTGAGAGAGGGCTGTGTTTGGTATGATATAAAAACCCCTGGAGTTCAGGTGTTCTCTACAAACTGTATATAAATAACTTTACCTGGTGTCTGGCAGGACGGTACCGGCACCCCTGATTCTGGTTATTTTCCAATACCTCCTGCAGCAGCCAAAGCGATGAACACCTGTTATATCGCCAGCACGTACTCCACTTGCACGCTGGAGGAGATCTCTGCAGCCGCCCCCGGCGGCCTCCGGTGGTTCCAGCTCTACATCCACCGCAACAGGGCGGTTTCCCAGCAGCTGGTCCAGCGAGCAGCGGCCGCGGGTTTCCAGGGCCTCGTCCTCACCGCAGATCTGCCCTACACTGGCAAAAGACGCGATGATGTCCGCAATGGTTTCTGCCTTCCTCCCCACATGAAACTGAAGAACTTGGAAGGAGCCTTTGAGGTTTGTAAAATAAGCCTGCCCTTTCATTCACTGTGCTGGTGTGTACCACATGAGACAAGAACCACTGGGTAACTGCTGTTTTGGCATCTGCCGTACCCAGGGTGTATCTTCTCCCCTTCTGGCTCTGCAGCATCCTGGCTTGACCTCCTGCCAGCCTGGGTTCTGGCTTCAAAATCTCAGCCCAGCATCATTGGAGACACTGATCTGCATTATAATTATCCTTCTCCAGAGACATGTGCTGTCCAGAGCTGATGAACATGTCTGTTAGCAAGTTTAATTAATCTCTTCTAGGACAGGGAAAGACTTCAAGGGACCTCTGGATTGTTACAGCTCAGATGAGGTTTTCTTCCATCTTATGGCTGTAGGGAGATGACCGTTCTGAGTACGGACTGCCACCCAACAGTCTGGATCCTTCAGTCACCTGGAATGATATCTATTGGCTGCGGAGCCTGACCCACCTGCCCATTATCATCAAAGGCATCTTGACGAAAGAAGATGCAGAGCTGGCGGTGAGACATGGAGTTCAGGGAATTATTGTGTCCAATCATGGTGGAAGGCAACTGGATGGAGGACCTGCAACTGTAAGTGAGAAAACAGATGTCCCGTGAGTATCACATGCACATTCACACTAATCTGGGCATCTCTGTGGTGGCCTTTGTATGTATGCTTCTGGTGGACTTGTGTGTTTGTTGCACGGCTATGGATATCTGCAGGGGTACTTTAGATTTAACCTGGTCAGCTGCATGCCTTGGCATGGGCTACCCATCCGAGTATTTTCTCAGCACTGAGCCCACATTACCGCAGATACTGGCCCAAGTTAATAGAAGGTTTCTGCCTATGTCTTCATTAGGTGGTGCAGTGCATACACATTCTTTACATGCTGCAACAAAAACCAAAATGAAGTTCTGGAAACAAAAATGTACAAATGAGAGCATAATGTATTCTCATTGTTCACATCTGCCAAAACATGCACAAACAATGCAGCTAGATTTACTGAGAGGTCTGCTTGTGTATTTATGGGCTCAAGTCTAAATGGAAACTTAATGACGTTCATGAGCCAGGAAAAGGACAACCTATCTGGAGACAAATACTCCCATTTTTTAATCTTTACAAAGAAATTGTGGGCTGTTTGGATGCTTGTGTATTTCACTGCTTTAATTTGGCTTCTGTGACTTTTTCCAATTGTTTTTATTTTGCAATTCTGTATTGCATAGTATTTTATGGACTTTCTTTTCTCTGTTTTCCTCTGTAAAATAAAAATAGGAACCAGGAACTTGACCTCTTATTCCCTTCCTTCCCTTCCCTTCCCTTCCCTTCCCTTCCCTTCCCTTCCCTTCCCTTCCATTCCCTTCCCTTCCCTTCCCTTCCCTTCTCTCTTCTCTGCCTGACAAATTAAAAAAAAATAAATCTAAATGCTAAAGACATAATGATGGAAATGGCAACCACATTAATTTTCTCTTCTATCCGCTGAGCTTCTTTCCATGCACAGGCAACACAGTAGGTACCTAGTTCAGCTCTGCTCCTCCTCTGTTACCAAGCCAGGTGCAGAGTGGCAGAAGCTATTGTCACTGCTTTTGGTGAGCTACTCTCATAAAATTTCAGCCCAAAATTTTCCATCCTGAAATTCTGAAAAAATAATGACCAATTGGAAAAACCTACTTAAGAAATCTTAATTATAGCTGCGCCACCTAAAAAAACCCAAAGTAAAATAAAAGACAAGAAGAGAGTAAGGTACTACAGAAAAGAGACCTTTGGGTTTGCTGCAGAGGAGAGTTAATTGGGTCCAGTGCAATGTCCTGCCACTGGTAATACTTCCAGAGCCAGCACCCTTGTGTGGCACTGCCCCACGCGGCACTCTGCTCTATGGAAAAGACCTGAGGGACTCAGGAGACTCAGATTGGAGGAAAATGTCGTTGACTGGACTACATAGAGAGATTAAAACATGGTTTAGGACACTGGAGGAGGCTTTTGATAGGTGGTCACCAGGATTGGTTTGAAATGTAAGTTTAAGCAATTTGGGCAGTAACAGGGACAGATGTGACATCAGCCTTTCATACAAACTTTTGTATAATCCATTGTTGTTTCCAATGAAAATAAGATAGTAACAATGATCATTTCCATTTAAATCCATTTTAAAAATCTTTCAGATAGCAAGTGAAAATGATCCTTTTTCACTTACCTGCAGTGCTAACGAAGTATGTCAGTAGAAGCAAAGCACTGGGAAATGGAGTTAACTCTCTGGCCAAGAGAACAGGGAGCTGCATGTTATTCTGCAGCTTTTGCTGCCGAGCTATTTGTGATGGACCAGCACGTTTCATCTCCAGAAGGTGTGCTCTGGAAGCACTGCACCCCTGCTTGTCTCTCTGGAGTATCTCCTTGTTCGTTTGGAATCAGAAGCTGACCTCAGGGTGACAGTGGCTGCTTCTTTGCAGATTGATGCTCTGGTGGAGGTTGTAGACGCAGTGCAAGGCAGAGTTGAAGTTTATTTAGATGGTGGAATACGAAAAGGAAGTGATGTGTTGAAAGCGCTGGCACTGGGAGCAAAATGTGTCTTTATCGGCAGACCAGCTTTATGGGGTCTGGCTTACAAGGTAAGGTGCTTCCAGCTTGTGTGTCTACTCCCTGTACACTCCAATGGTCTGTTCTTGTTACTTAAAAGTTACAGAGACAGCTTCCTCCAGTGAAGAATCTTGCTGGGGTTTGTTTGTTTGTTTGTTTGTTTTGCTAAATTGTAAGAGGGAATACCCCAAATTAAATCAAAACCAGACATTTTCTGTGATTTAAAACTACCACTGGATTTTAAAACTTCATATATTAGTTTGAAGCTGATAACATGGTTTTGTGGGACCTGATTTTTTGGCGTGGCAGTTTAGTGCTAAAATACTGTAGGACACAGGACCATCAGTGCATTCGAAAATTGGAGGCTGTGTGGCTTATTTGCCACACAGATGAGTCTGACAATTTTGTTTGTTGTCAGCTGACTTGGAAATAATATATGGTTTTCATGCAGCAGTTTTCTAGTGATATAATGAAATGCATACAGAACTCCATCCACTGATGTCTGAAAGATTTTGGACAAACCTGAGCACAACTATGTACTGTAAGTGCCTGGGCATGTCATTACTCTCTCAGTTCCAGGCTTGCTGCTTCTTAACTACTAGATATTACTATAATCTAGAATACTGAATTAGGTCTGTGACACAGATGGTTAACAATTAAAATTAAAACATACTTGTGCCAGTTGCTTTCTTTGCTAATTTTTTGCTTTGTATCCTCTGGATTGGAGCTTTCAAGATTTTCTTTAAAAGAAAAAAATAATTTTTATGGTCAAGAAACATTTACTGTCCAGTGACGTGATTGCTGTGGATTTCAGCAGCTGGGCTTTCAGCAAGACATCATCTGAATCTTCTGAGAAACCTTGAAGAGTTTGAAGCACTACTTCTGTTTCTAGTAAACCTCATGAAGTTCCCCATGGCCAAGTACAAGGTCCTGCACATGGTTCAGGGCAATCCCAAGCACAAATGTAGGCTGGGCAGAAAATGAATTGCAAGCAGCCCTGAGGAGAAGCGCTTGGGGGTGTTGGCTGATGTCAAGCTCAACATGAACCTGCAATGTGCACTTGCAGCCCAGAAAGCCAACCATGACCATGGCTGCATCAAAAAAAATGTGACCAGAAGGTTGAGGGAAGTGATTCTGCTCTTCTGCTCTGGTGAGACCTCCCCTGGAGTGTTGTGTTCAGCTCTGGGATCCCCAGTACAAGAAAGACGTGGAGCTGTTGGAACAAGTCCAGAGGAGGGCCACAAAGATGGTCAGAGGGCTGGACCACCTCTCCTGTAAAGACAGGCTGAGGGAGTTGGGGTTGTTCAACCTGGAGAAGAGAAGGCTTCCAGTACCTAAAGGTGCCTTCTCTGGAGATATTCAAGACCCATCTGGACACCTACCTATGTGACCTATCCTAGGGAACCTGCTTTGGCAGGGGGTTGGACCCTATGGTCTCTTGAGGTCCCTTCCAACTCCTACAATTCTGTGACTCTGTGCCTACAGGGAAGCAGGAGTGGGACTGTTTACAAGGGCATGGAGTGATAGACAAGGTGTAATGGTGTAACCTGGTCTAGTGGAGGGTGTCCCTGCCCATAGCAGGGGGTTGGAACTAGATGGTCTTTATGGTTCCTGCCAACCCAAACCATTAAAGGGTTCCATGAAACAGAGAAAAAGGACTTAATGTGAAAAGGGTGTTGCTGTGAGTTGCCTGCAGTTTTTCCACAATGAAAACAGAAAAGAGATGGGATTTTTTTTTTGTTCAGCTGTGCTTCAGTATTCTATTTTATAGAGTATTCCTAAAGATGTATCTCCATGGCATTACACTAGCATATGAGAGAGGAATGGCATAAACAAGCACTGACATTGCCTGCACACAAAGCATTTTCTTATTGCAAGAAGGAAAAATAAAATTTAAGAGAAAAAAGAAAAATTATCCAATACTTTACAGTAAGATCAAATTATCACATGTACACTTTACTGGATTTTGGGTGCTCAGAGGAAAAAAACCCACAGTGTACTATTTTCAAGGATTCAGTCCAGTATCTGTGTAAAGTTTTTAAAGCTGAAAGCATATATATAAAACTCTCATTGCTTCATAAAATAGAGTCAGTGTTTGTAAGGCTTGACATTTTAAAACAAGCATATTGGTGAAGGCTAACTGAAAGCTAAAAAAAAAAAAAACAGCTCTAAAATGTCAGAAGTGAAAAACAGCTTTGTTTTCTTCCCTATTCAGATATATCACAAAACAAAAAGCATCTAAATTAATCTGTGACGACCAGAGTACATCCATCATATTATTTTAATCATTCATCTGTGTGAGAGACTGGAACTGGCACAGCCTGAAGGGACTGTCCCAGCTCTCACAGCGCAAGCATCCTGCAGCATTGCTCTGTGCCAGTGCTCCTTTTACCCTGGCTGATTTCTTTGTTGGCACAGGGTGAAGAAGGCCTTCAGGACCTTTTGAGGATTTTACAGGATGAGTTTCGTTTGTCGATGGCCTTAGCTGGTAAGCATTTTGCAGGTTGATTCTAATTGGCAGTACAGAGGCTTTTTGCATGCAAGAAACTCAGAAGTCTGATGGATGGGTCACAAAAGGGAGCCCACGTGAGCTGTGCTGGGTCTAGTTGCTATATTCAAGGTAATTCTTTGCTTCCTGTGAAACCACTTGGCATTTCAGGTGCCCATAGCGATGAAGTTTGCATGGACGAAGTAGGTTGAAACGGTTTTCTGACCCAATTAAAGAGATGCAAAACTGCCAAGTAGAGACCAAAACTTGGAATTTATGTTCTGCTGGGATTTGCAGCATGAGCTTTTCAGTATTTAATGTTTACCAATGTAAAATGCAACCAATTTTATTTCTTTTTCCTGCATGCAAATTTTTGGGAAATGGATGCAGAATTTTTCTCTGTATATTAGAGAACACAGTCTCTTGGTGCACATTCAAATCTCTGCATGCCACATGCATTAAAATCCTCCATGTCTCCTCCAAGCTTTTACTGATGTTCCTTATTCTGTGCTTCTCTTTTCCACTCCTACCTGTAGCTGGCATGTTTGACCCCCTCACTGAAGAGTGACTTTGCACAGTCAGTGCAAACAAACTCATTTCACACACAAACAAGTATGACATGGGGATCCAGTGCAGAAGTATTCAGATCATCAGCATTCAGACATCAGCAAAGGGTCTTATCCCACACTGAATTATGTTTTAAACATTTTCATGCTCTAGTGACCATGAACTCAAATGGATAGCAACACTGACTGGGAGACTAGAAATGAAATCCCATTGGACCTTTCTTAATAGGCTGGGGGTTTTTGGGTTACTTTTTCAACTAGTAAAGATTCCTACAAGTTTGGGTTTTTTCCAGGAGTCTCTCACATTTCTTCACAAGCCAAAGGGCACTAAACTTGGCAAGAGTAGCAGCTTGGAACCTTTTTGGCAGGGCTGTGACATTCCACCCAGATTTGACCAATTGATACAGCAACATAAATCTCCACTGCTGGTTGGTTGACACACAGTAATCCCTGTGTCTTTTCTGTCTACCTTTCACGTTTGGCTGGGTCAAATGGTTCCCTGCTCAGCTTCTTATAAGGAACCTCTTTTTCACATTTCTAACTCTTCTTGTGTGGGAAGCCTGGTGCCTAACCTCAAGGCTGAAGATGCCATTGAGGCTCCTGTGAGTGAGCTGTTGAAGTACTAACCTATCCCCATGTGGGTCATACATGATTCAGAGAAGGGGGACCTTCCAGATTTCATCCACAGACCTTTCTCACAAACATTTTTCATTTCTCTATTTCAGGCTGCTCCAGTGTCTCAGAGATTGGTCGCCACCTGGTTCAGGTCTCAAAGCTGTGAACAGCCTCCTGCAGTGCCCACTGAATAGAGGCAGCTCAGGATGAGGTCCCAGTCAGACCAAAGAGAGGTGCAAATGTTGAATGTGCAAAAAGTATCTGATAAGGCCTTCAGAAAACTTCTGATGAGATTAGGAAAGGCTTTGCATTAGCAGAGGCCATTCTCTACTTTTATAGATATCAGTGAGTTCTTTATTGCTTTGGGTAATTGTTACTTGCTTAAATAAATACATTTACTTTAAACTGGCTGTTCTGTGGGATTACTTGTGTTTGGCCTTACTCACAAACTCTGTGTTATATTGGGCAGCCAGACCTGGAAAACCGTGCCTTTTGATTCTTCTGCTTGCCTGTCCTACCCAGACTGACTGAAACTCAAGCTGCAGACCTTTCCTGTGGTGTCACTACCTTTCCTTCAGAACAGATTTTGATTTCATGGTACTCAATAATGGTGTAATGAAGCCACCATAAGTCAGCTCAGCAATGCAATTTCCATCATGATTGTTTCAGCTCCAGCAGACATTTCTGAGTTTAAGATGGCTTTCCTCATTGAAAGACTTCCAGCATCTTGTTTTGTTGCCTTTAAATAAAAGCTGGGACTCTGGAGCCTGAAACGACAGGGGTTTTTTTCTGCTCCAAGGAGTGCAAACTGGACTGGACTGGGGAGCCACAAAAATGATCAATGGGCTGGCTGATACCTTCCATAGCTTGGGCTTTCATGGATGTATTCATAGCAGATTGAGAAACAAGATACATCAGTTAATGGTCCCTCCAGCTGCCTTTTATGGTAGTGGTGGGGGGTCTTGTCCACTGCTTCTGTATGCAGAGAAATTAAATCACTAGTAACCAAAGCAACACCCTGTGCTCCCCAAAGAGAGCCCCTCTTCCTTCCCTGCACAGGTATCTGCACTTCAGACTCATTCAAGCAGTACTCAGTACTTATGCATTTTCACAGCACAAGCTTTGTGGCAGTGCTTAAATAACTCACCCAGTGCCCTGGTCTCTGCTCAGAGATGAGTACTGCCAGCACTGGCTGAGGGAGCTGCCAAAACCACCCAAGCAGCACGTGGTGTTTGCCTTCAGAAGATGGCACAGAGGTTGCTGCTGCCAGCATAAGCAGCACAAACCCTCACTCTCCAAGGTAATGGAAAGGTGTGCTCATCTGTTCCCTGTCTGTGTTTCTTCCTGAGATATGGATCTTGCCTCTGCATGAGGAAGCAAACCCTTGGCTATGCCACTCACCTGCCATCAGCTGGTGGTGATGGGTCCTTAATAAGAGCTAGGAGTTCTGCCTTGCTTTCTCTCTCCTAGTCCTTTTACACCTGGATGTTTCCTTCTCTGAAACACCCCATTGAGAGCAATCTTCAGCTGCACCATCTAGTCTTTCTCTTTTTCCCTAATGCCATCTCTTTTCATCATCTCTCTGCACGCCACCATTATTATTTTTCTTCAGAAAAACTTCAATCCTGGTCTACACTAGGTGGTGAGAGGCTGGGACAACTGCACTTAAGCTCTGTTTCCATGAAAATGAGGTGTTCTGTCTCCCTGGTAAATGATCATCAAGGCCTTTGCTCCTCATTCTATGTTCCCATTCACTGAAAGAGATCTCTTTTGTGTGGGGAAATCCAAGTACTGAAAAATCATCAATTTCTCACCTGCATTTCACTTAGGTAACTTTCACTTGCAGTCAGACTCTCTCTCAATGCTCCATGAATGACATGACTGGGCTGCTCATGCCCCTCCTCACGGCAGTTTCATAGAATCACAGAATGTGTTAGGTTGGAAGGGACCTTTAGAGGTCATCTAGTCCAACCCCCTGCAGTAAGCAGGGATATCTTGACTAGATCAGGTCGCTCAGAGTCCCATCAAGCCTGACCTTGAACATCTTCGGGGATGGGGCCTCCACTATGTCTCTGGGTAACCTGTCCCAGTGATTCACCACCCTCATGTTGAAGAATTTTTTCCTAATATCCAACCTAAATCTCCCCTTTTCAAGTTTAAAACCATTACCCCTTGTCCTACTGCTACATTCCCTCATGAACATTTCTTCCCTAGCTTTCTAATAGGTACCTTTCAGGTATTGGAAAGCTGCTATAAGGTCGCCCTGGAGCCTTCTCTTCTCCAGGCTGAATAACCTCTCTTCATATGAGAGGTGCTCCAGCCCATTGATCACTTTTGTGGCCCCCCAGTCCAGTCCAGTTTGCACTCCTTGGAGCAGAAAAAAAGCTGTCATTTCAGGCTCCAGAGTCCCAGCTTTCATTTAAAGGCAAAAAAAACAGATGCTGGAAATCTTTCAATGAGGAAAACCATCTTAAACTCAGAAATGTCTGCTGGAGCTGAAACAATCATGATGGAAATTGCATTGCTGAACTGACTTATGGTGGCTTCATTACACCATTATTGAGTACCATGAAATCAAAATTTTTTCTGAAGAAAAAGCAGTAACACATCATGAAAATAAGCGCAGCGTTTTATTTTGTGATTACCTCTGTTTTGTCCATGGCACTGAAGTTGGGGGTTGGAGAGCAGGAGAGCAGGAGGAGCTGAAGGACATGGGAACCTTTACTGAAGGCAGCCAGACAAATTGTAGCCTTTGATCAAGCTGTTCTATAGGTTTGTTGTATAGATAGCACAAACATAAATATATCATAAGCATAAACATAGCAGAAATGTTCCAGAGGCCACTAATTTGCAGCTCCTGTGATCTGGATGAGTATTGGAGTAGGTATGAAGCCAGCTTTGAAGAGGCATGGAGCGCTTACAAGTGAAATGAAGGCAAGCAGGGGTGCAGGACTGCAGGCATTTGGAGTGAGCAGCGTCACGGAGCTGAAATATCTAGTTCCCCATTCCTGTCTCTCATTGTTGGCCTTTTACAGCCATACAATTTTTCCATCTGATTTTTTAAATGATACAAGGATACAAAATATCCTCCTTGCCCTTTCTCCCCTTTCAGATCAGCACGTGTTCCATACATGAAGCGAAGCCTGTACACTTGGACAGTTCTGCATCCCCTGGGGAGAAAGGAGATGGGAAGATTTTGCTGGTCAGGTTTGTGTGCCACAGGGATCAGTACCAAAGCGGAGCCACTACAGAATTGAGCATGTGCATCCTAGAGGGTAAATAATGAAGCCTCTCTTCAGCTGCCCATGGCAGAGTACCATGTCTGGTGCAAAGAGCCGGCCCACAGGGGCACAGACTTCCTGTCACAGCCCGCTTTGCAACTGGCAGATGCCTTGGTGCCCACTTGCCTGGCACGTGTGGGAGGAATCACAGGATTAAGAAGCCATCTATTGCACAAGCCCTACTCTAAACTGGCCTTAAGGAGGAAGAGGAGAGAAGCTAGCTCTGTTAGCTCACTGTTTAGACCTGAACCTCTTGCAGAGATAACAGTGTCTGCAGCGATTTTCCAGAGGCCTTCACATGGAGGCCTTTGTCTCTGTTCCAATAATAATAAACCTTGTCAGCAGCCTGACAGCCTGGCCGATAAGACCGAAGAATAATACCACATCATGCACTCTGACGGACTTCAAGGATGTCCAAGAACAGGCTGAGACTGTGCTCAGTCCTAAGATGGCTAAAGGGGAGGGGAGGGGGATCACATCTCTGTCTTTTACTACTCATTTGGAGGGAACGGCGAAGAGGCAGCCCAGCTTCTTGGATCTAAAAGGGTGAAAGGCAATGGACACAGGTTGCAATGAGGAGAATTCCAGTTAGAAATGAGTGGGAATAAATTCACCCTGAGGGTGGTCAGATATTGCAACACAGTGTTTGTGAAATCTTCATCCTTGGAGATGGAGACTGGGCAAGGTTCTGTGCAATCTTGTCTAACCTGACAATGATTTGAGCAGAGACTGAGTGAGAGACCTTCAGAGGCTCCTTTCAATCTAAATTGTTGGGGACCATCACAGAATCATTAAGTAAGAGCTACACATCAGCTCTGCCCCTGCTACACTGACATGATTAACTACCATGGAGCTGCTGAGGCAGCACTTTTATCTCTGTAAAAGAAGCTGCAGAAAGCATTTTCTGAGGGAAAAAGAAAGCTATTTGGTGAGTGAGCTTAAAAGAAGAGATCACAGGGTTCGACCAGGCTGAGCCTTGATTGAACAAGCCCCTCAAACAACTTTTACAAGACTTTGGAACTTTTCTATGGTCTGGATTAAGCCTGTGCCAATGTCTACAAAAGTCTCATGCCCCCCAGCCATCTCCCCCCAGATTTTGACTGCATTTGGCTGTTGTAAATATCTCTGATGCAAATTCAAGCAAGGTCAAATCTTCCAAAAAATTATGCCCAAAAAGAATGCAAACATGTGGGCTAAGGACTAATCAAACCCTGCTGCCTCCCAACATTCCTGTAGCAGGGACAGAGAATCAGTCTATTTACACGGCAAGTTTTTCTACAAAATTGAACCACATACATTTTCTTTTGGTATATGGTGCAAATTTCTGTGGCCTTTAAATGTATAATTCACTCAACAATTTCAGTTGAGGAAACGCAGTTCTACCTACAACTAAAGGGAAATGAGACTAAATGTTTGTTAATTGCCCAACTCATGTGCTGTTTAATATAGTAAAAATACTACAAGTAAGTCTTTCTCATCTCAAAGATCATGTAAAAAAAGTTTGCAATGACTTTCTCACTTCTACCAAAAAACTGTTGGTAGTTTTCTATTCAGTAGTTGGTCCTACTGAAATTTGAAATATTTTTTTTGTCAGGTTTGTATACACAGAAACATTGAGACCTCGTAAGGTGACTGTCTTCATATCTTGGTTGAAGTGTCTCAAAACTGTTCCTCACTGTGAGAAGTTCTGTTTATTTGGAGTTTGATTCAGCACAGCAGTCCAAAAGTTGGTTATTTAAGCCTTGTTGCCTCTTCTCAATATGTAACCAGAAGAGAGATGAAAATGTTTTCAGGAGGGAATAGTGCCTCCCACCTTGAAGGGGAGAAGTTTTCCTACGGTGAATCTACATCTCAAAGCACACCCTCTTTCCCAGAGCTGCTGGCATCTAGGCATTTTTTGCTTACAGGCTTACAATCATAAGAAACAGAGTTTTTCACAGGAAAAGCACATGGATTTTTTTAATGTCTTTTCAGTCACAACTACTCTAAGTTTAGGCAGCAATGGGTCCAGTTAAATAATGAGCAAGCCTTTGCTTTTCCCACTTCAGTTGTCATCAGTCAACAGAGCTGACTCCAGAAACGTCTTTCCAAAACTAGACTTCTTTTCTGGACAAAAGGATCTGTTTGTCTCTTCTTACTTCTGGATAGCTTCTTTTGCCTGATTACACAATTAAACCGTATATTTTTATCCTACCTAAAACTTCCATGGTTTGCAATGTTACTGCATTTATTCATTCCAAGTAATGTGAAAGAGTTTGTTCTGCTGGGAATTTTCCCTTCATTATTTCTCTCTTAGCTTCATCTCCACTATACTCTTCCCCTGTCCCCAATCCCTTTTTCTCCTTGTGATGAGGCTAAGTAAATGCATTCTCCTAATACCAGCCAGTCACTGCCCCAAAGTATCTTTGTCACGGTAAGAACCAATAAAGCCAGAGGATGAACACTGTTCCTGGACCAGCAGATAAGAGACATGGCTGTGATGGCACACAGAAGACTGCACATACACTAAGTTTAGTCTGTGCATAGCAATTCTCTAACACAAGCCAAAATTTACAAACTCTGATTTTCTAAAATGATAGTCCTAGACATGTATCCCATTCTATAGCAAAGTATCAGGATGTGAAGATCTTGGTTTATGATCAAATCTAGGAGAAGAAGACAACATTGTTTAAAAATGATTACACCTTGACACAGAATTCAGAGTTAGTAACCTTTTCAGACACTGCTGAATTATGTTTTACTTGGCCAATTCCAGACCCTTGCAATAACTTTCAATTTCTTCAAGTCATCCTTGGTGGTCAGGGGTCTGGTGGGCTCTGTCCTCATTGCTCGTCGACACTGTTCTGGGGCATACAGCCCATTCCAGCATCTGCCTTTGTGTCCTTCAGGGAACACCAGAGCCAGTCTTGTTCACGGCACAGAGGCATTGTCATGCCACCCAGCAACCCCACACAGCAGTGTCAAGAAGAAACAGAAGGTGAAAATGCTGCCCCTGGGTGAGACCACAGGAACACCAGCAGGTCTCTGCTTGAACTGAACAAAGTGCTGTCTGACCCCTGACACCTGCAAGCGGCAGTCCCAATGAAGGCTGCTGGGCAGCAGTGTATAAAATTCCCTCAAACCAAGCTGAGCATTTGGACCAGAAGCACCCCAGCAGACAAAGGTATGGCAGCAATGAGTCTCCCTACCCTCCCCTACACGACATTCATACTCTCACACGAACCGTTACCCCTGCTAACCTTGGTCCTTCTCATAGGCCGAGCATGGTTTGGGAGAGCGCTTTCTGTCTTAAGAGGCTATGTTGTGGTTTTTATAATGCCTCCTTGGGCATTTTATTTCCTTCCTAAAACAGAAAAGGAAGGACAATTTTGGAGAACCTGGACTGTAGCAGCAGGCTTTGGTCAGTTATTGCTCCTCACGAAACGCACACATTGCACAAAATTAATTTGCGGAGCTTCTGATAAGGACACACAACACCAAGGTCCTGCCTGAGAGAAGCCAAGGAAAGAAACACTGATAACAATTTTTTTTAAAGCTTTGTTGGGGTATGTGAAGGATTCTCAAGGGCACTGTGATTGAAACAGTTGCTGAAACTTTGTCGTCTATGGTAGCTTTTAACTAACTTTACTTTTCTCCTCCAAGAAAAATGGTTTTGCTTTCCTCCAGTCACTTGCAGGCCCTGTTTTGCTCTAAAAAAGTGTTTCTATATGATGTTTCTAATGACATTTCTATAGCTTTCTCCAGGGGTGTCTTTAAGGAGTGAACAAAATTACAGAATAAAAAAGGGAGGTGAGGAGTTAGTTGCATGAGTCTCTAAAACCATTTTTAGAGATGTATTCCAGCAGTGCCTGAAATCAGTGATCCCCTTTCCAGTGTTTTCAAACTAACTGGTTGCATTGGTGGGCTTCTTCGTAACTTCCTCCTCACTTAAGCTGGCAACCTATCTGAAGTCTTGCTTCAGTAGGGATGTCTGCCTACCCCTGTGTGAGAGAGAAAGAAAATAGATCTCCAGAAAGAGTGTCCTAACAGTATAAAAAGACCCAGGAATGCAGTGTGGGTATTTGGAGCTTCAGACTAATGCTGAAGCCCTGCCTTGGTCTCACACTAGAAAAGAGTTTGGCTAGAACTGGAGTGAACCCCTTGGGAGAAACACCAGGGCGTTTTCCCTGTGTTTTGGAGATGTAAAAAGCAATGACACAGTTCACTGCAAAGGCACAAACATCCAGCCACAGCCTTATTTTAGCTAGGTACTCTCATGCCAGATATTTCAGAGGTGAATCTTTCTCTCCCTAGCTCTAACCTAACCAGCCTGTACACTGGGCCATTTCATCGCTTCGAATGCCTCGAGGATACTGAACAAATACAAAATCCCAGAGGTTACTTTTCAGTCTCACACAGGGAGGGTGAGAAACCCATGCTGTAATGGGGAGCCTGGTATTAAAAAAGCCCCAACACTATAGCAAGAGTCTACCTCTCAGTTATAAACAGCTACTCCTGCTATTCATGCTTAATTTTAATGCAATCTCCCTTCATACAGTGTGACACAAGGCAGAGAGAAGGACCAGCCTGAGGATTTACGTTCCTAGGGTTTAGGTACACAGGGCCACATCCAGGCTCAGACCTGGCTGCGTGCAGAGCCTTCCTCTTCCAGGGAGGAGGGGTGAAAGCACAGCACGGGCTGCAGGAAAGGAGGCATGCGAGAGGGAGGGGAAGCAAAAGAAGTGGTGCTGTGCAGTACATAAATACAGGCAAATCTCCCACACGGTCCTTTGAGCGCTAGAGAGGTGGAACCAAGGACTGAGGCAGACTTTTGCAGGGTTTGTTTGGCATTGAAGGTGATTTTGAGCATTTTCAGATTTGTTAATTTCTTCAGTTTGTAGTAGTTTGTAAATATTGGGGGTTTTGCATAGAAAATGTGTAGGCTACTTCTGAACTGTGAATGGTATAAATCTTTAAAAATTCCTCTTTAATGGAGGGGTTATAATTTGTTTTTCGGTACTCTTTCCTTCTGATTTGTAAAGACCACAGATGTTCATGTCATGTGCTCATTTCCTCAGGCAGAAGGTGAACCGGCAGATCTAAGCTCAAGAGAAAGCCAGTTCACCACTGAGGAGCAACCTAGAGCAATGTCCCTGGCTGGGGTGAGCTGTCTGGTGACAGGAGCAGGAGGATTTCTTGGCCAAAGGATTGTCTGCTTGCTGCTGGAAGAAGAGGAGGCACTGGCTGAGATCCGACTGCTGGACAAAGCCTTCAGCAATGAAGCACTCGAGAGATTTGGAAGTAAGTAACATCTCATGGGGACTACATGCTGTGGGTATATGCTCTGCTGTCTCATGTGTATAGTTTGGTGTTTTTACCTCTCATTCAAAGCAGCTTTACAGATAGAGGCTTTTTGGGGGGATTTTTTTCCTAGTTGTGTGTGCAAATGCTAATGTTTTCACTCAACTTGTGATTAGTTTGGCTAATAGTGATGTTTTGGCTGAGAGCTGTGATGAGGTATCTTAAAAATTTCTTGTTGTTATTAAAGTTATCGCAGTTGCCTGGAGAGCAGAACCCTTTTGTGCTATGCAGAGAAGAGATAGAACCTATTTGCAAAGGGCAAGTCAGGACTCTGCTTCTTGAATGGACTGGAAACAGCACAAATAAGTGATATGCTCAGTGTCAGAAATGGTCTGTGGTGGGGAAAGCAGCTCAGGTTATTAGATCTTAAACGTTCCATTTCCTGTGATCCCGAGCATGCCTATAAAAAGGCATGTAGGAACCTAATTCAATCAAGATTTTAAATGCCTGCATCACAGATATTTACTTGAAAATGCTTTCCTCAAACACTTCATAACCTCAAGACTATTCTTCCTTGATATAGGCAACTATATGGGAACCCTTATGAAATATCCCCATACGATTTGCCAAACAGCCACAATCTTTCTCCACAGTGTTGCAGTGCCACCAGAGGAGCAACAGTGCGCCATAAACCTGGTGCAAATGGCACAAACCTTCAGGGTGCTTTTATATAACTCGGCTTCCTCCTTGTTAAATCTCATTCAGTGTTTCACTGAGGGTTTGGTAGATGCCCTTGAGCCTTGCAGCACCCCTTCCTGCTCTGATCTCCAGGCAGTTCCCGCAGTGACAAAACCTGCAGCTGCAGCAGAGGCAGAAGCGCTCGGAGCAGCAGGAGCATGTGTGGCTTAGCACCGATACAGCAGCATCTGTGCTGCTCTAAGCCAGGAGAGCTTTGTGGGGATAATGGGGCTTCCTGGAGAGAGAAAATGGTTCTTTTTGTGTGAGCAGCCTTGGCTGTGCTGCACCAAAGGTCTTTTTCTGTTAATGGGAAAGCTCTATGCTCTCATTCTTTATCCTCTCCCCTTCCTCCAGTGAACAGTGCCCAGACACTCCCTCTCCTACTCTCACAACATTCCCGCTGTCTATCTGACCAGTGCAGGATGAAGGGAAAAAGCAGTTATCAGAACTCCCTGACCCCCCATCCTGCATCCCCCCACTCCTCCGACCCTACCAACAGGTAGCAGGAACAGTAGGCTGGCATTCTGTATGCATTTGAACAGCCTCAAGCTCCTGCCTTTGACTGGCAGTTCCTCTGCCTGTATCAGACTCTAGCTACATCCTTGAGGAGTCCTACTGGTGCCTGTGCTCGGGACTACTGGAAGTATTTTCCTACCATTCCCTTTCATGCCCTTCTCTAACACAGTGGCTCCTATTCCTAATGCTGAGCTGCTGCAAAAACTGTGGGGCTGGAGTCTTCTGAACTGCATTATTTTTACTGGAGGGACTTCTACTTGCTAGCATATGTTGTTTGGGTTTCTTGACTAACCAGAAGCAGAGCTGAGTGGTTTTCTTTCTTGCTAGAGCTCTTTTTACTTGCAGTAACTGTGCAAAGTCAGGGCTGTGGGTAGTAAGACACACAAGTTTGTGCAAGTTACAGCTCTTTGTGCCAGGAGATGCTCAGGGACACTCCTCTTTTGTCCAAACAACTTTCCTGCTGAGACCTTGACCAGTGCGCTCAGTCTGCGTAAAACAGTGGCATCTGCGGTCTTCCACAGCCCTGGGGAGTCCAGGATGCTCCAATCAACGTCAAGTGCTGTGAGCTGGAGTCTACCCAGTTACAGTGTGTGGCTGAGAATGAAGGTCACATTGAACATGGTTGTTTGGTGCCTCAGGTTTCCTATCTCTCATCTCCACTTAAAATTTATTGTTCTGTCTTTCCTGTGCTTCCACTTAAGCAATTCTTTCTTTGTTCTTTATTGTGCTGGCACTTCTAGAAAAGTTGGAAACTCCTAGGTTGTTCTAAGAAGGGTTTCTCACTGTTTCAAAATATTGACTCCCCTTTGCCTCATCCCTTTATGCATCTCCTCCCCTCCCCTCTCCCCACCCCCCAATTTCATGTCATTTTTCAGAGACAGACACTTACAGATTGTGTAATATTTGAGCACTGCTGACACAGTATTGCTCCAGAGAGAAGAAAAATAGAGGAAGAAAGAAAGTTTTGGGACTTTTTTTCCAGGACTTTTGCTTGGGATAGTTCTTGCCCTGGGAAACTTCCTCCTGGCTTTTTGCTTGACATTACAGACATTCATTTGCCCTTATCACTGCATTCAAAACAGAAAGGAAGAGTAGAAACAGAACATCCCAGTAGCTGAAATGGGTACAAAATAAACATTTCAGCTGCACTGGGCCAAAAAAGTCAATAAATTTCTTTACGTTTTACAGATGAAAATAAGATGCAATTTTTAATTTCTCCTATGAATACAGAAAGCAGACCATTTTCATGAACTATCCAGCTAACCAGGAAGGTGGAGATCTCTCACTAGGAGTACCTTTCCCCACCATCCACCCCACAGCTGTTAGGACCTTTGTAGAAGACCACTAAGAAACTCAAGCTAAGTCCTACAGACATTGCTGTTTTCTTGAACTTTAAACAACACATAGAAAAGAGGAAGATAGTTCAGAGCAAGTAGTCTGACTGGATGGCTGAGTCAGACACTGCTCACAACAGGACACTGAATTTTGTTAAATAACCCTTGCCTTTTCGAGCCAAAACTACCCCGTAGGAAGCAGGGAGCATTGCTTACAGCTCAGAGGACACACAAGACATTTGATGAAGTAGAAGGATTTCCAGTGGGTAGGTACTTTCTCATAATCACTGTATGCAAAAATAGAGACCTGAGCTTGAGTTTGTTCTTTTTCTCCCTCTTCTAGCTGATATACATGTGACTTTTTTGATGCCTGGGCAATGGTTGATGCAGATGGAGATCAAGTTTCTCTCTACTGCCACTGTCCATCAGTCATTTTTTCTTTCCTCTCTCTGCTTCCAAGCTCACCTGTAGTTATTCTCTTCCTAAGAGCAAAACGCTATCAGTCTGATGATTCCTGACATCTAGCTGATGCTGGTCACGTGAAGGAGATCCATACTGCATTTACCAGGGCAAAACCCACTCCCACTCCTCCTTAAACTGCAAGATCAAAAAAAGCCCAAAGCAGCGAGACAGCAGCTTTCCAGTGACTGACACAAACTATGCCCGTGATCAGCTTTAAAAGGGAGAACTTTCTTTTATATTTTGGATTTGTACGTGTAAAAAAAATTGCATTTTCCTGACTCCTGCACAGGCACAGCAACCACTCTGAAGTGGGCACATGTCAGACTCTACACCGTGAAAAACATTTATTTCAGTCTTTTGGATTACTACAACCCCATAAAAGCATTACTCACGGAGAACACCAACCTAAGGTTGTGTTCAGAGACTAATGTTGTAAGAGCAAATCTGACTGGCAGGTGTTGAACAAAAGCCACTAGCCCCATAGCGTGACTCTTTTGCATCCACAGAAGTAGAGGTCAGTGTAAACCTTCTGGAAATGGAGCCCTAGGAAATGAATGCACTCTGTAAAATAGGAAAGCATGTGGCAGTGACTGTGCTGGGAGGTGTCATGTTTTAGACCCAGGCGCAGGTGAGCACCACTAGTTTGCTTGCTCACCATCCCCACCCCCTATCCTCCACCCCCCAGCCCCAGTGGGATGGGAGGAGAATGGGGAGACAAAGGCAAACCATGGGGTTAGGACAAGGACAGTTTACCGGGACAGCAAAAGGAGAGGGAAATAACAACAGCAAGACTTGTCTGGGATTGGACTAGATGATCTTTCAAGGTCCCTCCCAACCCCTAACAGTCTGTGTGATTCTGTGACTTAGAATATACAAAACTGACGATACACACTGCAGTTTCTCACAAAAAAGTCCACCAAACCCATACAGCTCAGACCCATCATGAAGCTGGACCATTCCCCTCCCCAGCTAGCCCCATTTTATACCGAGGATGATGTCAGTGTGGAACATAATATCCCTTTGATCAGTTTGGGTCACTTTTCCTGGCTGTGTCCCGTCCCAACTTCTGGTGAAAATTAACCCTATCCCAGCCAAACCCAGGGCAGAAGGCAGTTAGGTAAGTTTTGCAAATGTTGAGCATTTAGGCTCCCATTTCATATCTCAGAGTGACTGATTGTGATGAAAAACCCACTCACCCACCCAACCAACCAACCAAAGGACCCTCGAGCTTGTTGCATCAGAATATTGTTAAATTAACACAGGACTATGGACATAATGAGATAAAGCCCTTTTAAAAGATACTCCCTCTCAGTTCCAGACCCTCCGCAGCTGTTTCTCCACTAAAGGCATGGGATGAAATACTGCCTGCTTTGGAGACGGTGGCAAAGCACTAGGCTCCATAAGATTTCAGTCACGGCGGAGGCTAAAAGCTGTATAAATCGATCAAGTTCGTCTCTTATCTAAAACGGGTGTTTGATTATGCTGGAAGAAGACAGAGGAGGCGGCAGTGCCTTCCCAGCGGCTTGGCCTGGGGAGCCCTCTAGCGCAACCACAGCAGAGGCTTGCGAGAGGGCTTGACGTGATGACACCGCCAAGTCGTGCTGGGGAAGTCCTCTTCTCTCCCATGGCATAGCTGCAGCCAGGCCAGCAGACTTCCTGGGAGAGGAGCGCTGCCTCAGACTACAAATTTTTCCAGGCGATCATCCTGTGTTGGCCCGGTTTTGTTAGTGTGGTTCTGGGCTGTATAAGGATGCTTCTGCCCATCAAAAAACTTAGAGGAAGGATGGCTCTGAGACCTAGGACTGCACCAGGGTCTCTCACATTAGTTGTTGAGGAGGGAGGGGGCTTAAAAAACAGGAGTTAAAGCAAGTCAGTGCTGAGATAGATCAGGAGAGCAACCCTGAGAGTTCAGATTTGGGCCAGAAAGATGCTCATGCTAAAAATGACACCACAGCACAGACGTTGAAATGGAGCTAGAGCTGGAGTTAGGAGAGGCACAGTAAGTCCTGGCTGAGGTATGTGAAAAAGATGTATCAGAACTGCAATGTATTGGGAGAGCTGCAATATGGGCAAGGTCAAGGGGCAGAAAATAGGTGTGAACACAGATCTGTGCACACATGCTGTGGGTGGAGAGAGATCGTTCATCATCTTGAAGACAGGACCATGCAGTGCCTGGCTGTTCGGTATCCTTGGGTTAACACTTTATTTATAAATAGCCCATCACCAACTAGAACATGCACAGCTAAAGTAAATCCCCTTGTGGACTTCAAAACTGTCACACCTGAATGGCCCTTGTCACACACTTCAGGCCCTTGCTAGCAGTGGGAAAGATTCCTCTTTTTTTAAAAAAAAGGGAAAAAAAGTTGAATATAGGCTCCAAAAATACAGTAGGTAATGCAACGTAGACGTCTATAGCACTGTAATTGGCACTGACAATATAGACACTGGAAAACACCTTCTGTTTTGCCAGCCTTAAAATATCACTGCTTGTGCCTGGGCAGTCAGCACTTCCCTGGCACAACATCAGCTTCCACACAGCCCTTCACTCAGTGCTCTTCTTGGCATGCCTGTCAAGTCTTTTTTGTTTTCTGCTGCCCTTGCAGAGTTCCAGGGTAAGACCGAGGTGAAAATCCTAGAAGGGGACATCCGAGATGAGACCTTCGTGCAGCGTGCCTGTCAGGGGGTCTCCCTTGTCATCCACACGGCCTCCATCATTGACACCTTGGGTCTCGTAGAGAAGCAGCTGCTCTGGGAAGTCAATGTAACAGGTGAGCGGGTGAAGCACCTTTCTGAAACCCAGGTCTACCATGTCCTGATCATCACCTGACCTGGTTTTCCATCCAGATTAACCGGGTTGTTCTGCATCTCGCACAGCCACATCCGTGAGTGCTAAGCATGCATATGTGCAGCTCTGTGTAGCTCTGCGGCTCTCCACGCCGAGTATGCACTGGTCTTCCACTGCAGGGCACTGCAGGATCACCCACTCCTGTCAGCACTCACATATGCCCATCCCCAGATCTGCACACGCTCCGCCTTCAGTGAGGATAGCTGCAGCCTTGCTCACAGTGGACCTTTCTGGAAGCAATCCACCTCTGAAATCCCAATGTGCATCCAAGAAAATTGGTTCTTCTCCCTTGCCATGTAGCACCCAAGCCTGTGCACATTTTTCAGTTTTTACAAGCACTGCAGGCTTTGGCTGCAGTCACAGCAAACTTGCATTGCTGACATCCCAGACCTTGCGTCTCTCTGCTTCCTATTCTTTTTCTTCCTCTTCCTTCTCCTCCCATTTGCCATCACCTCTGTGTGTGCCATGAATGTTCAGAGGCGCAGGCGTTCTCCCACTTAGAGCTTATCATTAAAAATCCCCCAACAAAATCAAGACTCTGGGAGGAAGGGGTTTCTGCGGCTTCTCACTTGGTGATAGGATCTCCCTTTCTGTTGAGAAACCCCTGTTCTTCATGACATGTCAGATGAAGGGGGAAGTTTCTGGCTTAGGAATGTCCTGTGTGGTATCAGCTGCCAGGAAATTTAAGTGTATTTCCTAAAAGAACAACTTGACCTCCCCTCCCTGTGATCCCAAACCCCTCTCTCTATGCCTTTTAGAGAGCCAGTACTGCCTAACCTGCATGCCTGGCTGTGTTGCTTCACCTCTTGGTGAAGATTTGGGCAAGATGTTTGGGGAATACGGGAAATCTGTCCTGTTGTCTTTTGGCAGGTTCAGACATAAGCACAAGATGTCCAGGCTTTCATAAATCTTTCAGTTCCCCTGCAGCAGAATCTTCTCTGTGGGTAAAATAAGCCCACTGGGCCTGTGAGTGTCAGTGGATAACATTTGGCAGAATGAAAGCACACACCAGTCCTGCTCCTAGGGCAAACTGATCCTGAAGCTGGTCAGCAACTACTGCAGCCCCTTTCCTGATTTCCCTCCATTTCCATTCTGATGCTCTTTTGCCTTTCAGACCAGCCAAGACACTGCTACGTGTTTCATAGACTTGCAGGGTGAAAGTTTTGTTTCTCCTAGGAAAAAGAAGTTTCATAATATAAACGTGTCAAGGAACTAGACATGAATGTTCACAAACCAGAACTGAAGCAAACGTATTAAACTTGCCAAGATGCAGGGCTCTCCTCTGTCTCACATGCCACACAATGCCTCAGAGCAAAAATGCCCTTTTAAAAAGGACAGGGAAGAAAATTTTTAGGAGGAAGGTAATTAATACAATAATTAAATGTAATCCAAACAAAAGTGCCCTCTGGGATCAGATCCTCAGCCAGGAGGGTCTGCAAACTAAACGTGGAGATCCCCTCATGGAAGATTTACTTCATTAAACCCTATGTGAAAGATGCTCAGATGACCATTACTGCAGGAACCTTTTCATTTTTTGCATACAACTTTGATTTTCAAGTAAAATGACTTTTATCTGGTTGAAATGGACCTTGAACAGATACGAACCGTCAGAATAATTTTATTTTTGCTTTTTAAAAATCTTGCTATCTCATTTGATTTTATCTTGCCCTTCTGCACTTTTACTTCACTTTCTAAACAGCATTGATGGTGGGAATTAAACTACTATTTAAATATATATATATATAATTAATTACTTAATTTCCCAGTTGACACTGACTTGTGTGTTACCTAAACATAGGGGCTTGCATGAACTCACTTAGCACGTGAATCTATTCCTGGCTGTGTAACACTTTTTTCTTCATTTAGTGTTTTTTCTTCATTTAGTGTTTTTTCTACATTTAGTGTTTCTTACAGCCTTATTCAGATTTATTTTCCATTTGTTTCAACTTCTTGTTCAATCATGAAGAAGGGAATTTTGGTGACCTAACAATATGCAGTTCAATAATTTTTCCCATTCCCTACTCGTCAATGGGTCCATATTTTGATGCCAGCATTCCTTGGTCCTCCAAATGCCCTTTATTCATTATATTTGCTTTATCAGTGCTAGCCTGCTCTGTGTTGTGCTGCTTTTAGTTGTTGTAACAGGTTGATCAGGCTTGTTAGATCATTTGTGTGCCTCACTGCAAGTGTCCCCTTGGTTTTAGGCCACACCCTTCTGATATCATATCAGTTGTTTTCATTTATTTCTCCTTGCCAAGGACATTTGCAACATCTTGGAGCTGTGTATTGTGTTCCAAACTCACTGGCTCTTTCACATATAAATTCTTTTGTTAGGTCATGCTCAACAAATAAGGCAATTTTCCCCTCAAAGCTCAGAAGGAAAAGAGTCTAATTGCAATTAAAACAACCTAATTTATTAAAATGTTTATTTTCCCCTTGAATGTGCTTTCCTAGCTTAACCCTCTTAGCTAGTTGAAAGACATAGCCCGTTTACCTCTGCTCCCCTTGATGGAAGCATTATGATAGGATTTTAAAAGTAAGAAATCTTGGATTACTTCAAGTAAAAGCCAGAGTATGCCAAAAAGGGGGCGTGCATACAGAAGCATCACTCTGCCCACCGCTCTTTATGATATTTGACTACATGGTATCATGTGTTATTCAAGCCCTTCTCTGGACATAATTGAATAGTGGATAGACTTCTATTGGGCAAAGCTTATTTTGGACCAAGTCTTTAGGTCCCACAATAACTCCATCCATCCTTAGAAAATTATCCGAGAGCACCCTCAATCATGGAAAACAGGGGCTTCAGCATACAGGATGGTACCTAATGAGAGGGGCATCTTCTGAAGGTTGTCCGCCTTCAGCCAAGTCAATCCAACTGACAGACACAATTTGTGGTCAGTATCCATGCTAAGCTAGAGCAAGATAACATAAGCAAGAGCAAAATGTGACTCTTGACATTAAAAAGTCCCACAACATGAAATTAAGACCAAGTGTTCATCCTTGTTTAACTCCAGCAGGTTTAAATGCAGATTCAGAGCAGGTTCAGTTTCATTGAACATCCTGTCCAGTTCAGGACAGGATTCTCCCAGTTGCAGAGAGGAGATCTATCCCCAAGCTCAGGTCAGAGATGCTGTTTCTGATCCGAAAAGCCCACTTTTCCCTGCATGGAGAGCTTGAGACTGATTCGCACGTTTCTCTTTTGAAGGTACTCAGCTACTGCTGGAGGCATGTGTCCGCTGTAACATCCAGCATTTTATATACACCAGTACCATAGAAGTGACAGGCCCAAACTGCAAAGGTGACCCAGTTTTCAATGGTGATGAAGATACAGCTTATGAGAGTGTATCAAAATTCCCCTACGCCCAGAGTAAGAGAATGGCAGAGAATTCTGTGCTGAAAGCAAATGGCCAGTTGTTAAAAGATGGTGGCACACTGATGACTTGTGCCCTGAGGTCCATGTACATCTTTGGAGAAGGATGCCCATTTCTTCAAGGTCATCTGGATAAGTGCCTGTTGAACAAAAACGTCTACCTGCGCTTCTCCAGGAAGGAGGCTTTGGTGAACCCTGTGTACGTAGGGAACATCGCCTGGGCACACGTGCAGGCAGCCAAAGCCTTGCAGGTCCCACAAAAAGCCATGCACATGGGGGGACAGTTCTATTACATCTCAGATGACACCCCTCATATGAGCTACGCAGATCTCAACTACGAGCTGACCAAGAACCTGGGGTTTGGAATTGAGGCTGAGCTCCCCATGCCTCTGACAATGCTGTATTACTTCTCACTGCTGCTGGAGATCGTGAGTTTCTTGCTCCGGCCCTTTGTCAGATACATCCCCTCCACCAACCGTCACCTGGTCACTCTCCTGAACACCCCATTCACTTTCTCTTATAGAAAGGCGCAGAGGGATTTTGGCTACATGCCCCGCTACACCTGGGAAGAAGCCAGGCGGTCCACTGGTCAGTGGATGGCCTCCATGGTCCCACAGAGAAGGCAGTACTTGAAAAGCAAGGCTGCCTGAGTCTTAAGGGGAGCTGAGACCTGGCCAAACAAGTAGGGCCAGGAGCCAGAGGAGAGCTTGGTGAACAGCCACAGCAGGTAACTACAACATTTTAAAATGAAGAATTTGAGCAACAGTTTCCTAATCCTCCTCACCCCACCCCAACCAAGAATAAAGAAAAGTGAAATATTCATCTGTTGAGTACAGGCTGATCAGAGTAGCTTTACTATATATTCCACATCTACAACTTGTGTAGCATGAAGACACTGTTTTAGTAAGACTCCAAAAAGTCCATGGTGTGAACACAGCAGCACTTCTTTTCACCCCAACTTTAAGGCTTTTCTAAAGCACAACTTGTCTTAGAACTGTAATTACACTTTACAAATACACACTACCCACTCAGCTCTTGCCAGCCTTACCAAACATGTAGCAGGTAGAAATTCCCAGATTGCAAGAGCTGCTGCAAATCTTGCTCACTTTTTCAAGTGGTGTCCAGTTTCATGTGCCATTCACCTGATAGTAAAACTTGAGAGCAAATTTGGGCACCGTAAGCAGAGATTTGGTCAGATGAAGACCTCCTCATCCATTCTCATTTTCCTAGTTACCAATTTTGCAATAAATTGGATGGCTGCTGAGCAGAACAGCAGCTTCAACAAGATGAAAGGGTGAAAAATATTGCAGGACAACCTTGGCCACTGAAGGGTTTCCAGTGCAGAGTCAAGACATTCATGAACACTAAGGGAAAATGAACAGTGCTGGAGAAATTATCATGCTATTTCCAGGTTTCTCCTGGGAACAAGGGCTAACTTCAGCTGGTAGATGCACATGCGCTGCCCCTGTGCTTATCTGATGACTATCTATCTGAGTTTCTGCAGAATATGTAACTTGACTTTTGGACCAAAAATGCAGAGCTTGTCTGAATAAATAGATGTGATCTAGTGTTTGCTTCTTAAATATGCATCTCACTTCCTGAAAATAGCTCTAAAAGATGGGCATTTCTCTGTTCTGTTCAGGATGGTGTGAACAGAAACATTTTACCTGACTCAGTAGTAAATGTAAATAAATATAATTTCTAGATGTGCTGGCAGCTTGAAGTCTGTGTTGAATTTAATTGTGCTGTGCCCTAGACATTAGACAGTCTCAGTCCAAATACTACCATTTTCTTTAGTAACATTTTAGGTTAAGTATATAAGATCCCAAGCAGTCAGATACCTGTCACCAGAACTGCCAGTCATATTCTGGGGACACAGAAATAAGTTTTCTCTGCTCCCACTGAAGGATTTGTAAATGCTCAGCAAACTAGTCCTGTGGATGTTATTTGAATGCCAACGCTTCACAGATAACCTTGTCAGCGCTTACACCCTTCTCCACTGGGCAAGCAGGACTCTTAACACTTCCATCAGAGTTCCTCCTTTGTTAGTGAGCACACAGATACATCCCAGGCTGAATGAGACCCATCCCCTGCTACACTGTATTCTGATGGCTCCTCCAGAGACTGATGGGAGAGAGAGGAGGCTAGCAGGAAGCTTGAAGAATGAGACATCTGAAAGTGAAATGTGGAATTGCAAACTCCTGGATAGAATCCGCACCAAGAAAATGGCTGTGTGCACTGGAGCTTGAAAACAGGGTGAGGAACCTGTGCAAGAAGCACACTTCACTATCACAGCTGCTCACTCAAGTGAACTTAAGCAGGAGCCAAAGTTTCCCATTTTCCTGTTCGCTGTAGAGAGCATTTTGAAGCAAGCTGTTGACAGTGACCAAAGGACCAGCGAGATGGTGGCATGGAACCACTCAAGGCACAAATCCTGTGGGTATTACAGACAAATGGAGGGTAATTTGGGGCCTCAAAATTTACCAAAATGAAGTCAAATCAATCCTGCATCAGTCAGCAGCTCATTACTAACACAGCAGGTAGGCACCCCTCACCCAGCTGCCACCAATGGCACCAGGCACACAGATGTGAAGTCACTGTCCTCCTGCATTGCTGCTGTGCTCTCTTCAACTCTATGAAGATTCAATGTCTAAATATGGAGCATTTTTAGGCTGCTCAATTTCATTCATACGCTCTAAAATGTCTTCCTTAAGAGAGCTAAAACCAAGTCTGTTTTCTGCCCAACAGGACTCTGAACTCTAGAGCAGGTTTTTGTGAGAATGATTTGCCCTTGGGTCATGGTGTTGCCACAGCTGAGAGCTGAGCACCACAGCTGTTCTCTCTAAGAGGGTGTGTGGGGAAACTGGGAGTGGGGGGGTGGAGGGGGTGGGGAAGGGAGGAAAAAGAAAACCAGAAAAACACCAAACCTCATGGGCTGGGATAGGGAGAGTTTACTGGGACAGCAGAGAGAAAGGGAAATAATGGTGATGCACAATGCAGTGTCTCACTGAAATGCACAACGTAGGCTGTATAGCTCAGAAGTGTCACAAAGCTAAACTGCCCCCAAAACCGTGCATCCTGGAGCTGAGTGCTCCTCCCCCACCAGACCCCTTTATGATGAGCATGACATAATTGTCATGGAATACCCTCTTTGGCCGGTTTGGGTCACCTGTCCTGTTTGTGTCCCCTCCCAGCTTCCTGGGTGCTCCAGCCTTCTCATTTGCAGGGCAACATGAACAATTGAAAAGTCCCTGACTGCTTGGCAACAACTAAACCATCAGGGTGTTACCAGCACTGCTCTCACCCTAACTCCCAAACATTACACCTGCTGATAGAAAAAAAAATAACTCTGTCCTAGCTGAAACCAGAACACCATGAAGGACAGTAAGGACTCCAGGTGCCACTTGCAGACAGTGGTCATGTCTTACCTACTAGTGCTGTTAAAAATCATGGCTTTATGCTAATGTACCTCCAGATCCCTCCATATGCACTTCGTTCATTTCCAGATTGAGCTCCAGCTCCTATTGAGCTCTGTTCTCCTCCTACCTTGTTCCTTTGCCCTCCATTCCCCTCCGGTCCCTTCTGTGCATGCTCCATTGCCCTTACAGTACTTGTGTTTGTGCTTTTACCCTTTGTCCCATCTTGTTCTCACTATGTTTTTCCACTCTAGACCCCTCCATTGGTGCTTTCTTCTCCTCCCCTCCAACTGCACTCTGTTCCCTGCCAGTCTGCTCAGTTCATGCATCTTGGCCATCTTGCAAGCTAAGGAAGATGGGCTCTGCACCTTGTGACTGTCCCAGGCAACCCAGTGTCCTGCTGTCCAAAAAACCTGGGACAGCTCTGGGATGGAGGGAAACCAGGAATGCAAAAGAGTGGGGTTTGCTTGTGGCATTGGGCTTGGAAAACAGAGCCTCAAGCACTGCTAGGTTAATAGATAACAATGGAGCCTTCAGGCCATAAACCTTGGGGAAACTAAACAGAGGTGGCAACATGGTTGCCAGGCCCCTGCCAGGGCAGGCTCCAGAAAAAGCTGCTTCTTTTGTTAAGGTATGTCTGCTGTCTGGCGAGGTTTTAGAAGTTGTAATTTCATGATAAGATAAAGATGCTGGTGTAACAGCAGATCGTTGACCAACCAGATGCAGCCCGGTGAGCAGTGTGTGTATGAAAGGACCAATCTGTTTAAAGCACGCCATCTTCTGAGCATATTTAAAGGAATGCTTTTATACAATAAATTGACTTTTGCTTGCATCAAGCTGTGTCCCGTCTCTCTGTTGCGGCATTTGCCCTGTCCTTAGGACCCAGCAGCCTTCTTGGGCACCCATGTGTTCAGCATCCACCCCACCCCTTTCCTCTGAGCGCCCTTACCTCCCTGCCATAACACCAGCAGAATTCAAACCTCCAGGGTCTTGTACCCCTGTTCTAACCTCTGTGCCCTCCTGGGGCTTTAGGAACACAGCTGTTCAGGATCTCCCCACTCAACAAAGGTGAGTCAGTGGCCAGGAAGAGAAGTGTCTTGGTGTGATCCATCCCAAAAAGGTTGGTTACCTCAGTTACCCTGGGCTCTGGAGCCACAGACTGGCCAATGGACAGAGCAAAATCCAGATGTGTAGGGGGAAGGCAGAGCAGGGACAGCTGAGAACTCAGAGCTCAGGCATGCTCCTGAGGGGAGCTGAGGAGTTTGCAGCTAGTGAGCTTCTGTGCAAAGTTAGGTCTGAAGACCTGCAAAACTGGCAGGGGATGGCTGAGGCCTCTTGTGGTTAGAGACATAGTGCATGGGAAAGGCAGTGGGCCCAGGTCTTCATGCTCTCATTCTGTCTAGACCTCTCTGGGGAAAAACTGTTTATCTATAGCCCTTCTGTTCACAACTTCTTCCCCCTGAGCCTGAGCATTCGCATTCGATTCCCCTCCAGCCTCCTACATTGCTAGCTTTTTTCTCACCAGATGGTTCCTTTCCTTTCCCTCTGTACCTACTTTGTCCTCCTCTGTCTCCCTCCAGTTTTATTGCCGCCTCCATTCCCCTCTGGGCCCCTCCATTTGCAGTCTGTTTCCCTCCAGTCACCACCATTCATACTCCACTCTCTTCCAGTTGCCTGCTCGCACTCTGTTCCTAGGCAGGAAGCTCCGAGCTGGCCATAAGCCTCCTCCAAAAGACTTCCAAGTACGTAAAATTCACAGCCCTCAGAGTGCTGCTAGTAAAGCTACAAATCAGCTCAGTGTATTTACAAACACACAGATCTATCTCAGTTGCCTCCAGGGCTGAATAAGGCCCTCGGGATGTGCAAGACTAAATTCTGCTGAAAGGAGTTTTCAAACCCTGCTCAGAGAAGCAGAGAGGTGTTTAACAAACATTAACACCCATTGTTTTTCTAGGCTACTGAGTTCTCAGCAGCCATGGCCACTCTGTCACTGAAGTAGTAGTGTCGTGGTTTCACCCCGGCTGTGGGCTGAGATCCACGCAGCTGCCTGCTTCTTAAAGTAAAAGAGCAGGGGAAGAGGGAAAAAGGGGGAAACAAGGGAAGGGAAAAGGAAGGGGCAAATAACTCCAAAACCAAGAAACTAAGAAGCCCGTGGGTTGGGATAAGGATAGTTTACTAAGATAACAGAAAGATAAAATATACCAATGCTAACAGGACTATAGAGCAAAAGAATATGAAACTATTGATACACAATGCAGTTTCTCACCGAACCACACAACTCAGGCCGTACCACCCAGAGCTGTCCCGGAACCCACCGTCCCCCCGAGAAGCACGCGTCCCGAGCGGAAGCACGCGTCCCGAGACCGCCCCACTTCTTCTTCCCAACCGCCCCCCGTTTTCCTAGGCAGGACGTAATTGGCATGGAATACTCTCTTTGGCCCATCTGGGTCACCTGTCCTGGCTTCGCCCCTCCTTTCTCAAGAATAGAGAAATAGAAGAAGCTAAGAAAGTCCTTGACTGTCTGACTGCAGCTAAGAACATCAGGGTGTTATCAGCACTGCTTTCATTTTAACTCCCAAACACAGCGTTCCATCAGCTGCTACAAATGAAGTTAACTCTATCCTGACTGAAACCAGGACAAGTAGAAAGGACAACCCAGGCACCTGGAAACAGGGCAGGAAAGGACGGGCAGAGCAACAGTAGCAGAGCTGCTGTTTAATAGGGAAGGCACTTAGCACATCAAAGAGCTGGAATATTACAACAGGTACCAGAAAACTGGGACATCTTTGCCCAGGTTTAACAGAGCTCCTAAAATACCTACAGATGCTGCCGGAGAGAATAAAGCTTTTCTTCCGCAGTTCAGTAAGTGACTCATTTCCCAAATGCAGGTTCCTGTTGCTGGAACCTGCTTTTGTCAATTTTGCCTTCTCAGTAAGACAGTGGGATCTTTCATCTCTCCAAGGGCTGTGCTCCCAAAAACCATATTTCTAAATAAATTCCTGCTTTGCTGCTCTTCTTCCCAATTCCTTGTAATCACAGGCCTTCCTTCAATCCCTAGGACAAACCATCCCTGCTAATGGGAAGCTTATTTCCACTTCTACCCCTACCCTGACGCCCACCTATCAGTTGAAACATCTCTTACATTTGAGACAAGGGTAGGGCTGTGTGTGCTTCTGTAGGAGATAAGCTAAAAGAGGGAAGGTTTAGATTAGATATTAGGGGGAAGTTTTTTACAGAGAGAGTGGTGTGGTGCTGGAACAGGCTGTCCAGAGAGGTGGTGGATGCCCTGTTCTTGGAGGTGTTCAAGGCCAGGGCAACCTTGTGTAGATCCAGGGCTGGAGGTTGGTTGCCCTGCCTGCAGCAGTGGGGTTGGAACTCTATGATTCTTGGGGTTCCTTGCAACCCAGACCAGTCTATGAATCTATGATAAAGTAGGAACTCACCCTGAAGTTTTCATAGAATCATAGAAAATGTTAGGTTGGAAGGGACCCTTAAAGGTCATCTAGTCCAACCCCCTGCAGTAAGCAGGGACATCTTCCCTAGATCAGGTCGCCCAGAGCTCCATCAAGCCTGATCTTGAATGTCTCCAGGGATTGGGCCTCCACACCTTTCTGGGCAACCTATTCCTGTTTCCCCCACACTTACTGCATACGGAGGACTTCTCACCTGTGTGATCTCTGGTGTTTAATAACATCACAGCATGACCTGAAATTCGTGTTGTTTGGGACACTTGTGGGGTTTCTCTGTCTCATTCTGCTGAAGTTCTGATGTCTCACTGATGATTTCCTCTCAATCACTGTATCCAGAGTAATTGTCTCCTGTAGCATCTTTTAGGTAAAGAAGGATGCAGTGGAGGTCCTCAAGGGCCTTTTCTAAATGAATGCTGTCACCCTGCTTTTCCCCAGGGATGTCTGTCTGGACAGTCTCTGACACAGACCAGCTCCCATATGCCTCTACCTTGCTACATCCCTGTGAAGCATTATCTTCAAATGTCTCCAGTAATGCTTCATATTTCTCATGTTCTTGGCATCATCTGCCAGGGGACTGTCATATTCATTCCCACTTGTTGGCCTCATCATTTTAATGAAAGAGAAGCCAACTTTTTTTCTCAGGAAGAAAGCAAGATAAAGAAACAGACTTAACAACTATTAGCCTTTACTAAACCCTAGTTTAAGGTTGGACTTGGAGGGCAACACCCCTTCTTTAGGTTTATTCCCACCCTTAATCTCTGATGACTAACGATGACCTGGACTTGGCTGTAAACTCAGTGCAGAAGTAGTTTTATTGGCTTTACCTTATGGAGGTCCTGAATTAACTTGGTGTATTCTTCACCTTTGGACACATTGGTGGGAAGATCCCTTCCTGCAATCTCCTTAAAAATGGGCACGCACAGTTCCTTCTCTCCTTCCATCTGGAGACTGCCCTTGAACAGATCCTGAAGGAGACTGCAGAGCAGCAGTAATTACCACCTGAACTTTCTCTCTGTTGGGAGGATACAATTCACCCTACAGGCAATCCCCTTTTAGCGTCATCACTACCCTTATCCTTCATCCCAACACCTGAGCTGAGCAACCTGTGAGGGGGCTGCCAAGCCAAGAGGGCCAAGGGACTCAGTGCCACCAGCAGCCACCTGCCTTGCTCTGTCATGCCTGTTCAAGTCTCTTTGTGCATTGTGAATAAAGATCTTGGGGTTAGTGTGAACCCCAAAACGTGGCAAAGATCCTTAAATTTGCTGAAAGGCCCTCTGCACCAAGCTGCTTGCAGCTCACCGCCCTGTGGAGCTATACCACTCTCACTGTTGGTGTGAAACCTGCCTGACGGTAGGTGAAGAGGGGGAAAAAAAAGGCCTATATTACTTATTTTTAGTCATACTTTTGTCATGTGGTGGGGATTTTAAAGCCTCTAATTCTTTCTTTAGTTTTGATGGTGTCAGGGTGCAGAGAAGGCTAGTAGAAGGTGAGGAGGAGGGATTGACCTAGGCAACTGTACCTCATGAGCACCCTGAGGTTTGTATCTGTGCTGTCTCTTGCCTCGGGTAACTGCCCAAAATAGTGGTGTCTGCAATAAAAAATCCTGAAAGCCCAAGGGGATGGATAGTTGCCCGTGCTACCCTGCTGCTCAGCAGTCACTAAGTAATCCTCTGTGTGTTGTTACTCAATAGCAACCACAAGCCAGTTAAGATATTTCAAGGGATACCAAGGCCGTGGACAAGTCTCCTTTGCACTACCTTATTTATATACTCTTCTGCTGGGCAGGTTAGCAGAGTGGCTGCAAAATGTACTCAATCTGTAAGAGCCTTACTGGTTTTTAAGTTAGCTGGCCAGGACCATTCACCTAATTTAATCGGTTTGTTGGCAATCCAGTAAAGCAAACTATTGTTTATCAATGAAACACCATTGTCAACAGGATCATGGTCAGTAAGAAGGATTGTACTTACATATGCACACTGGAAAAGAAGAAAAATGTTAAGGCTGCTTTGCTGGGAAGTGTTTATTTACTCTTCAGGCATGCAGAGAAGGGGGAAGTAGCAAAGATTTGTCAGCAATACTTCTACGCAACAGAAAAAAAGAAAAGAATTACTTCTGGCTCCAACAGGTACAAAAGCCAAGTTTAAAGGCCACATTTTGCTATTAAATATTTTCTCAACAGATTTTTGCTCATTTAAATGGATGAAGTGTGAACTACTAATGTGCATTTTTAATAAATTAAGGGATACTGAAGATGCTCCAGAGGAACAGAAGCAAAAGTGGTTATCCTGTCAATGCTAGAAATACATGCCTGGCATTGGTATCATTAATATAGGCTACAGTCAAAGAGGGACAGTTGGATAGTAATTGCCAATGAGCATATGCTTATGAAGAATCTATATTGTCAGACAAGCATGACATTGGCATTTGGAGTGCACTGCAGATTGCAAATAACAATAGAAGTTCTGATTTGGTTGAAGTTTGATTTAAAGTCACCATTTTACACTATGAATTAATAAAAAGTAAATAATAAAAATCACAAAATAAACATTAACTTTCTCAATTATGATCTTTAAATCAAAATTCTTTTTTTTTTTAATTTAAAAAAAGCTTTGCACAATTTGTAGACTTGGTTCAGAATCATAATGTGAAACATGATGTGTAGCCAGAATAACAATGATCTCTAAACCTGAAAAATCTGTCACTTGCACATCTAGAGGTAATAGATAACAGCTCCTTTAAAGCTAATTTGGAAAGTAAGAGTACAGTAGGATGCATTTCAAAAGACATCCTCATTTCATCAGTTCTTGTAGGCTCTTCTCCCTCTTTAAAGCTCCCCATCTGCATCTCTAAGTTCAAAACCCATTGGATATCCAGAATTTATGTGTGGCCATGACATGGATTTCTTTCTTATGCCAATGCTTCTCATTTCTAGAAGATCCTCATTCACGTAACTAAACTTCACACTTTTCTTAAATAAAATGTTCCTCTCCCATGCTAGCAGCAAGCAGTGATTATTAAGCAGCTGAGGACCAAAAATAAGAAAAAGAAAAGGACAGTAAACAAAAGAGGCTACATGAAATCTCCAGTTTGGTCCTATGACAGGGGCCACTCAATTTTCTAAGTGTCGGTTAGGTGGGTAGGGGGTTTACTGTCAAATAGCCAGAAGTTCTCGACAGTGAAGTGCTCAGTTAACAGACTGGTTTGAACTGAGCGGCTGTGGGGTTAGGCTTTTTCTTGTCAAGTTCATCTCCCACATGAAAAAACGCAGAGAACCCTTTAGGCACCAGAAGTATGTCTGGTTTCTCCAAGTACACCTCGTATAGGTGGATGCATCTCTCCTCTCACCACTGTGGAGCCACAGGAATGGGTGGAAAAGAGGTCCATAGAGAATTAGGCTGAGAGTTAAGCACTGGCCTGGAATAGCATGTGCAATATATAGGACCTTCCATTAAAATGTTTAACATTTACATGCAGTGTAGAAGACCAGGGAGGCAACGACAGGTTGAATTTTTTGCTGCCCTGAGATGTTGAAAGCCAGCCTGGAAAGTTAAAAGGAAACAAAATACATGAGGGCTAAGTAATTTTTGCTTCCGATATTAGTAATGCAATTTTATCCTGGAAGATTCTGCAGACATTAAAAACATCTCAGAACACTTTACTGTGCATTTTGAAGGATAAGTCTTAATTTTACTGCCAAAGCATTTTGAGGACTTCTGCCTGAAGAATGCCAGGACAGTCCACTGGTGCAAGCCTAGAAAATTTTCTACAAAATTTATTTAGCTGCCCATTTAGTCATTAATTTGTACATCTGCTGGTGCTAACTACAAGACCTAGCCTCTTTTCCAGGGGGGCTGTCATGTTCCTATGGCTTCCTGTTGGTGCAGCTTGATGCAAACTCATAGTCATCCCCAGCTTTCTCAGCCACCTCAATGTCCTTCTTATGGTGAGGAGCCCAGAACTGGACACAGCACTTGAGGTGCAGCCTCACCAATGCTGAGTACAGGAGCACAATCACCTCCCTAGACCTACTGGCCATGCTGTTTCTGATACAAACAAGTATGTAGTTCTGCATACAACTACCTGACAGGAGGCTGTGGAGAGGTGGGAGATGGTCTCTTCAGCCAGGTGACAGGAGATGGGACAAGGGGAAATGGCACAAAGCTGTGCCAGGGCAGGGTCAGGTTAGATGTTAGGAAAAAAATTTTTACTGAAAGAGTTGTCAGGGCCTGGAACAGGCTGCCCAGGGAGGGTATTCAGTCACCATCTCTGGATGTGTTTAAAAAAAGGGCAGATGAGGTACTTAGGGATATGGTTGGACTTGATGATCTTAAAGGTCTTTTCCAACCTTGTGATTCTGTGTTTCTGTGATTCTATGATTCTGTATTTACAGAGGGATGGTAGCTACTTTTATGATGATCTCGTTTACTTTGTACTCTCTGTTTGCAGTGTAAATGAGGGAAGGGGAATCAGAAAATGCCAGAGCAAGAGCTTGACTCCCTCTTGTAACAAGCACTGCGATAGATTACAAAGTGACCAGGTACTGCTGCAGGACACAGACCCCAGCTGGGATCTCCTCCACCCAGCTGTGCCATCAGCATCACTGTGCTCGGATTTTGGCTGTGAGAGCTGCAGGGAGTGAGCAAGTGCACTGTGCCCTCGAAGCCATGCTGGCCATCGGGGCCCAGGCTGCTGGTGGCAGGGATGCCGAGGGCAGAGCTTCCTGCTCTAGTGGAAAGGCAGCTGGAAAGGGGCCACTAGGCAGATCTGGGTGACATCCCGGCATAAGGACCATCCCCCTTTGTCAGGGAAAGGTGTTTTGGAGATGGCACATCACGGACCGACCGCTGGGTGGGGTGAGTGCAGTATAAACCCGTGGGTTTTCGTCCGTGTCCCCGCTCTGCACCTCCTGGGCTAGGACATAGCCGGCAGAGCCAGATCTCAAGCCGAGTACGTACCCCCCGGTGGCACCCTTTGCTGGGACGGGAAGGAGATCGGCTGTCGGGTCGGGCAGATGCCGCTTCACACAGCTTCGGTCGCTGGCTTCGTTGGCCTGTGCCTCTGACTGCCACCAGATGGTACCTTACGCGGCAGCTTCCCCTCGCCTTCCTCCAATGTAATACTACGACCGACGAGTTTCTGCCTTCCCGAACCCTGCGCTTCTGTGACCAGTAACGGACACGGCGCGGGGTTGCTGGTGCCGGCTGCTGGGTAGGGCAGATTCAGACAGACAGAGCCAAAGGATTAAGCCTGACATACCGTGTCCTGTACCAATGCAAATACTCATCTCGCCTCCCTCCCTGCTGACGTCCTTGAGTGCTCTGCAACCCCTCCTACAAGCCAAAATTTCCCGATGGAGCTTCAGGGGAATGGCTCGATGCATCTATTTCAAGACAATGTTTCCAGCTGTGGCAGCAGAACAGAGCGAGCACGACACAGCATCTGGAAGAACCTCCCAGACCCAGGACGCCACTGTTCGCCTCTCTCTTCCTGTCTGGGCACAGATGGGCCAATATGCTGGAAGTCTGCTTGGGCCTCTCTGTGCAGACACAAGTGTACCGCGGGGTTAAAAAAATGCCCAAGTTTCTCCCTTCCCTTCTCCCTCCAGCACTCCTGCAGCAAGTGCTGGGATAACTACAAGCGGTGGAGCTGTGGCCAAGCGTATGAATCTGTCGTGGTTTCCCCCGGCTGTGGGCTGAGATCCACGCAGCTGCCTGCTCCTTAAAGTAAAGGAGCAGGGGAAGAGGGAAAAAGGGGGGAAACAAGGGAAGGGAAAAGGAAGGGGCAAATAACTCCAAAACCAAGAAACTAAGAGGCCCGTGGGTTGGGATAAGGATAGTTTACTAACATAACAGAAAGATAAAATACAACAATGCTAACAGGACTTTAGAGCAAAAGAATATGAAACTCTTGATCCCCAATGCAGTTTCTCCCCGAACCACACAACTCAGGCCGGACCACCCAGAGCTGTCCCGGAACCCGACCGTCCCCCCAAGAAGCACGCGTCCCGCCACCGCCCCTCTTCTTCCTCCCCTCAGCCCCCCATTATCCTGGGCAGGACGTAATTGGCATGGAATACTCTCTTTGGCCCATCTGGGTCACCTGTCCTGGCTTCGCCCCTCCTTTCTCATGAATAGAGAAATACGAAGAAGCTGAGAAAGTCCTTGACTGTCTGACTGCAACTAAGAACATCAGGGTGTTATCAGCACTGCTTGCATTTTAACTCCCAAACACAGGGTTCCATCAGCTGCTACAAATGAAGTTAACTCTATCCTGACTGAAACCAGGACAGAATCCCACTCATTGTTCATTTGGGAGCGGAAAAACAAACCTGCCTGTATAAAGATCAGCACCAGAGCCCAAAAGCAATAGTGGGGCTCACACATCACATTTACTTGGATGTCACGTTATTAAGTGTTGTGTTTTGTACTCGGTTACCGTGAGCCACCTCACTAAAACCAGGATGTTGGCAATTGTGTTTGAAACAGAGCAGTCAACATGAGCAATTGCCTGGCATGTCTGGGGAATTAAGATCTTTGTCTGCCTCAGATTTAAGATTTAAAAAAAAAGCTTTCAAAAAAGCAAGTTGCTCTTAGTTTAGCATTTGTAGAGGTGTTCAGGGTGAGCTTAATGCAGCAGAAGACATGGGAAAAGATCCTAAAACTTATTATTTAGAAGCAATCTCCTAATTTTTGTAGCTTGACTCAGCATTTTTGAAAAGTTTGGGTTATCAAGCAACTAAAAAATAAACTACAGTCTCTTGTCAACAGGAGCAATCTCCCAGTGTCCACGATGTTACCAGACCCTCCCCATCAGGCACATTTGCTCCCCTCCAGGAAGAAGGCTCCTTACAGTCATGATTCATGTCCCACATCACAAATTCACCATCATCCTTTCTGTTCATTTCCTAATCTGTTCAGGGCAGACTGCTGTGCCCCTTGCACTAGACTGGGTCCACTGAGCCATGCTGGCTCCTGAAACAGGGGACCTTGTGCATCCTGGTCAATCAGCTGCATCAGGTGTTGCAGTGGGTGAAGGATGTTCAGCATTTGGGAGATGGACTGTGGGTGTCTGACATTAGAACCATCATTGCCCTTTCCCAACAGCTAGAGCTGGCAGCAAAGTTTCTACTGCAGAAATAAGACATGTACAAATAAAATATTGACACCTTTCTGCTGCAGCTACCATTCATCTGGCACTGAACATCAGCAGTTCAGAGGGAACATCTCCAGGGCTACACTGTGTTCTGTGAAGGGGCTGACGTGTTTTCCCTGTAGACTTTTGGTCTATTAAGAAATAACATGAGCAAGAACTGTAGGAAGTCAGAGGCAGTATACAGAAAGGCTTATGTAGACTACACACCTGGAAAAACAGTATTTGTGTATTATTTAAATTAATAAAAAAACTGATGGAATGACATCTCCTGGATGTGGCAGTAAATGTATTCCTTTTGTCACTGAACTCACCAAAGTTTGCTTCATAGGAATGCAAATAATCCCACACATTGGTAACTATGGGTATTAAAAGATTTCAGGGATTCTTTTCCTGGGGGAAATTTCCAGTTCAGCTAAAAAATATCTGATGAGAACCTGAAAAATCTAACCATGCTGTGATAGGAGTGTCTGAGTTTACAGGAGCTTGGCATAAAGTTTTAGCGGACTGTAATAATAGGTTGATAGAAGTGGTTGCCCAAGTAGCACTGGTTCTGAGATTTCAGCATACTAACAGCAATAATGTATGGATTCTTTGAAATGATTTGCCTGGCTAAAGGGTATAAAATGCATAACTGCGTATCAGTGCAGATCCAGGAGTTCACTTGTGGATATGCCAAAGAACTGTCAGGGAAATCCCTTGATGCAAACACCAATTAGTGCAGAAATAACCCACAGGCATAAAGCACCTCAGGTAATAATGGGATATGTACCCAAATAAAAACCAAGATGAGCTCGTGACACAGAGACACATATACAAGTATGGGAAAAGCAGAGTATAAGTGCATGCAACAGATGGTATCTTCAGAGATTCTCTCTCAGATTCTCTCTCTGAGGCTACTGATGATCTTTACTTATTTTGCTGTGCTAGAATCATTGCCCAAAGGATTTTACTCATGGACTGTACCACTCTTCTATTTTAGTGTCATATTCCTTGCTCTTCATTTCTTCTGTAGTAACAGTTGTCTCAGGTAAAAGCAACCGGTGTCCTGTGTTGACAGCAGTGTGTTTGAACACACTGCAATCTGTTTCTGATTTAGCCAAAGCAAATCCAGTTCTGAAAGCTCATTGGATAACCATATTAGAAAGCTTAATAGCAAGTATTTTGGTGATCTTCTATTCATCACCATTACTCAGCCAGCATATCAAACATGAATCAATTACTTCCATCCCTGTAGATAAGAAAGGCTTTCTTTCTGATCCAATGACATTTTATACTTGCCTTGCACTAAAAACAAGTAATAGCACCAAGGAAAAGTTTTTTGTAAATTCGGCCCTAGACATAGATCTCCCATAGGAGCTCTGGAACACAGGACAGGAAGGGACCTCCTATATCCATGATTCAGGTACCTGAAATTGCACACAAGCAGACAATATCATCCTTTTCCTCAGCATGTTTTCTACGTCTAGGACCTCATTGTCAGAAATTATTCAGATATTGTAGGTATCAACTTAAGTGGATTTTTTTTTGCCACATTTTTCCTACAGAAAAAAATCCAGACTTTTTCTCTCCTAGGATCAACAACCCCTGGGATGCTTGTGGACAGCAGTTATCCTAAGCTAAACTCTTCTTCTCACCTCTGTGGACACCAACTCTCCAATGATAGCCCAAATCCTCCTGTCTAACAACTGTTCCAGTGAAGCAAACCCTTCTAGATGGAGGTGACCAGAACCATATACCATAACTCAGATGTGTTTTTGCTTTGTACAACAGGGATACTTTTTCAGTTCCATCAGAAACACCCTTCCAATGCACGCATGGTTTGCCAACACCATGAGCCTCTTTGGCAGAGCCTGCTTTGCACACTGACAGTCGCTCTGGATTCAGGAAATGACTGGATGAATTCCTAAGAACTCCCACCCCAACCTATATGTCAGGGGCTGTTTAATACAAAGAGAGCACCTATGGCTCGGGAAGCTGCAGAACATTCCAGGATACATTTGCGAGGTATCAATACGTGGATATTTTTCTACTCTTCTGGGGAAAGCTGCTCTTGCTCAGTCTTGAGCCACAGTGCCAGGTGAGACAGAACTTAATTTAGACATAGCACAGCCATTTTTTTTTCCCACTTGCTTTTTTCACCTTGCATTGGTGAGCTGTGTCACTGGTGACTCTCTACACATTCAGGTCTTCTTCAATGTTAATGATTTCAGATTGACATCCCAAATTGTAGTAAAAGGTTTTATTCCTAGAACCTGAAGGAAAAAGTCTGCCTTCCGACTTCTAAAATTCCTTTTGTCTTCTGCTATTCCAGGCCTCAAGATTATCTGATCCTTCATTCTCTTTATTGATGATTCTTCCTAACTTCTGCTGCAAACCGATTGTTCTTCTCTACTCTGCCCTCATGAGGCCCCACCTGGAGTACTGTGTCCAGATCTGGGGCCTGCAATACAAGAAAGAGGCAGAACTGTTGGAGAGGGTTCAGAGGAGGCCACGAAGATGATTAGAGGGCTGGAGCACCTCCCTTATGGGGAGAGGCTGAGGCAGCTGGGCTTGTTCAGCCTAGAGAAGAAAAGGCTGCTAGGGGACCTCATTGCAGCCTTCCAGTACCTGAAGGGAGCATAGAAACAGGAGGGGAATCAACTTTTTAAAAGGGCAGGCAATGGCAGGACAAGGGGGAATGGATAAAGCTAAAGGAGGGAAGGCTTAGATTAGATATCAGGGGGAAATTTTTTACAGAGAGAGTGGTGAGGCATTGGAACAGGCTGCCCAGAGAGGTGGTGGATGCCCTGTCCCTGGAGGTGTTCAAGGCCAGGTTGGATGGGGTCCTGGGCAACCTTGTCTAGATAGTGGCCTGGAGGTTGGTGGCTCTGCCTGTGGGAGGGGATTGGAACTCTATGATCCTTGGTCCCTTCCAACCCAGAGCATTCTATTATTCTTGCCCTTACAGACTTATCCTAGTACCAGGATTTAGTGACATTCACTAAACCACCTAGATTTTTCCTTCTCTGTTTCATACTTCATTGTTTCCCCTTTATCCATTTCCTAATCCACAGTGCAGTTCTTGTGCTCAACTTCCGATTTTCAAGACAAAATCAAGATGCAGTATGGCATACATTACTTCATCCACATGGGCTGTACCATACATCCTTCATCTAGAGAATATATCCTGTAAAAATATCTGGTGACTCTGAAAAATGTCTTTGGTATCCCAAGTAATGCCGCATCTTCAGTGACTGTTATCCTCAAAGTCAGTTCTGTGGCTGCACAGGTAGCTCAAGTTAAGCCAGAAACGCTGTAGAGGAATTCACAGGAATGCTGGGCATGATCCACCCACCAGTCATGGGTGGGTCTATCCGATCACATGAGAAATTTTCCTGCACATCGCCTCCTGAAATCCATGTACAAATGATGTAGCAGGATACTGGCATCCACTTGCATTCTTTGAGGCTTCTTTCATTGATTTCCTTGCTAAAGCTTCAGCGTGGATTGGTGAAGGGATGGCTACACAGACACACACACAGCAGACATTCCAGCACCGGGACAGTCTTCCTTTTTGTAGCTGTATCATAACACAGTTCACACGGGACTCCTGTGTGATTCCATACCAACACGTGATGCTGTTTCTCAGTCACGCACCAGCTCATCCTTTCTATGATTTACAGACAGGCATCATATCTGCTGCCTATAACTACTTGTACAATGGAAACCATGTAAGACACAGCAAAACTCTTGGTACACATGGACACACAGGGGGTTTTTTCTCCTCCCCACCCCCACCCAGTACTTCCCTGAATTTTAACCTGCAAGTAGTTTGGCCATATGAGTGGCTGCTCTTCTCAAACCTTGTCATGTGGGCGACTGCTCAGTCTGAAATATTGCTGTCAAAAAGACTCTTGCTCTTCACATTAAAAAAAACAAAGCACACCACCAGCAACCTTCACACATCCCACGTGTGAACTGGCACAAATAGAGTAACGCTTCCTTTCCAAAGCCCACAGAATGCTATGGCTTTGCACTGAGAGAAGCCAACTGCCAGAGCTACAAGATGAAGACTAAAAATAAACAAGTAAGGATTAATTTCAGGATTTTTAAATACAGGTAATTAATATGCATAGGAAAGGCACATGGTCTCCAGGAAGGAGTGCACACAATCACAGAGTCTATAAGGAAAGGGAGGAGGGGTGGGTGACACGCAGGCAGAGTGCCAAAAGATATAAAAGAGAATGTTCTCTACATATCCTCAGATAGAGGATGTGCAAAGAAATTGTTTCAGAAGAGGCAGAAGCAGAGGCATGAAACGCTTGAAGAGGTGGAGACACTGCAGCACAACCACAAAGGACAAGAACCCGTCTGGACAGCAGTGAGGACAGAATGTTATACACAAGGATACAGAGCTTGATAGTACTAGAGCAAGAGGCAAGGATTTCCGTGTCAGGGCTCGTGACATGGATAGACACAGCAACACGCAAGAAGTGAATTTCAGTGAGGTGGCTTAAGGGCTAGGTGTGCCACAGGAAAGTCACAGAATCATAGAATATAATATGTTGGAAGGGACCCATAAGGATCATAGAGTCCAACTCCTCAGACCAATGGATGCTTAAGTCACTGCTTTGGTAGTGGCGCTGCAGTAGGAAGCTGGGCGCATCACGATCATGCAGCACTTGCATGGACAGCTAGGCAGCAACAGCTGAATGTGTAACTGCATCTCAAGAGGGAGGGCATGCCAGGCGCAGAGGTGAGCCTGGTGTCAGGTGTTGCACTGAATTAGGGCACTTCAGAAGCTATTTTCTCATATGAAGTAATACTGACGGAGGTCATTGCATCCTGAGGCAGAATCACCCTGGGGATGTTGGACATCTAAAGCACTGAAACAGGACACAGAGAATGGCAGTCATGGGAGAGGATGAAAATAGGTACCACGCATGAGCAATATGGGGTGATGTCAGACTGTAAGAATTACCTACCTACAGTTAATGTGACTCACAAAGCAAATCTGTTTATTCACTTGCTGTACTGTGAAACAGAGAGCTATAGCAGCAGCTCCAGTGAGTCTAAAGGTCCAAGGAGAAAACAGGATCACTTGGAGAGATTTCTTCATATGCTTCCCTGTCAACAACTTTTAAACAACTAAAAATTTCCTTTTCACAGAGGGCAGAAGAATGGATGGACAGACTTAATTGCCCAATACCGTGGCTATTCAGTATCAGGAAAACAACAGGGCTTTACTCTGGTGTCTTAAGAAAATCTATTTGGTAGCACTGTTTGTCTGCCTGCCCCCTTTACCCTCACCACTAAGAATCATTCAACTTTTCAGCCACTTCCACATAAATTCAACAAAAAGTAGACATCTCAAAAAAAAAAAAAACCCAACAAAACCCAAAACAAACCTAAAAAGTGAGCAAGGGGTACAGGAATTTAGCTTTGCAACAGGGGGTCTTAATACACATTTCAGTTGGCAAAGTCCCTAGTAGAGTTGCAGGGGCAAGAAAAGCTGCAGCACCACTAAGCCTACAAAGTAGGATCAGCTTTCCAGTTGAATGCTGCAGGAGGTTGCAATTGGAGGCAAAGGACACAAACTGCACCTTTTTCACTTAAAGACATTCTTTATTCAATCTTTTTTATATACAATATTTTTTTTAATCTGTAAAAAGTACATATGCAGGATTCCAGGTCAGAGGCAGAAGGTTTCCACATCAGAAGATAAACTTTTGCCCTTTAATTATTTTGGAGGAAAAATAATCTGTCACTTTTAGACAAAGCAAGAATAAAGGCAGAATGCAAATCCAACTCCCACCAAGCGATTAGGATTGAAGGCAACAATTCACCGTAACAAGTCAGGCTATCTCCTTTGAGTTTGGTGGTTCCCAACTTTTCTGGGCAATTACAGAGCAGTGTGTTAGAAAGGGCCGACAGTTGGAGCAGCTAGTGCTTATCAACTCTGCTACAGATGTACACACATAACTTGCAAAAGAGCTTGGGTTTCCTCTTTGTACGTCAATTCAAACTCTTGAGTCAGAAGACTTTCTCAGAATTCAAGGAGCAGGAGAGGGACATTGTATCAGGGTGAACACACCTCAGACCTACAGTTTGGATCAAGAGCTTGCTTTCATCTACCTCTGGTAACAAGAAGCCTGCTTCTTATTTGTCCCCTTAAAAACACAGCCTTGACTTAATGTACGTAACAGGCTTGATTTACTGAAAGTCTGTTACTTACAGCCCTGAGATGTAGACTGCCTCATCCTTTTCTGTGGATGCTGCCAGGTTATGTTGTTGATCCTGTCAGTGTTAATGCTATTAACCAATTCTCTATTCAAACTAGGGAGAGTCATATTATGAAGGTTTGTAGTATCACTGCCTGAGGGATAGAAAAGGAGGGATCAAAAAAAGGCAGCCCAACAGGGCCTTGCTTAGCTGTAAGTCAGCACAGGGAACACCTTTAAAGGATGGCATTAACGAAAGCGTGTTCACTTTTCAGAATCTGGATAGTCAACATCTAAATCTTGTCAAATACTGGGTTAGGAGTATGTCAGTGATTGGGAGGTTGAAGACAGTGATCCACAAATCTGGAGTAGGGAACTAAAGACGCCTCAAAGGTTGATTGGCACAGAGCACTAGCTGTGTTTCCCTTTACTCAGTGTATTTTCCATACTTTTCTTAAGCATTCAGTTTTAAGGACCATGCTGTGCAGCAAAATGAACACCCAGGATATCATTCGAGGGGTTTGTTTTTACTTAGGGGACAAAGCTAAGAAGTTGACTTCTTGACTGCAAGACACACACAGCTCCAAGGTGGCCAATGGAAGCTGCAGAAACCAGGCTTCTTTGAAAAGCCAAGCCATAAGTGTTAGAACAAAACCTGTGCTGCTAGCAGATCCTGACCAACAGGCAGCTTGAGTCTTGGATTAGGAAAAGAACTGAACATCCTTGTTTTGACAGCATGCGAACAGGAAATAGACAATTCTGGGATTTCCAAGCTCTTGCCCAAATCCAGTGTGCCAAAAGCATACATGAGTTTCTGTTCTTTATTTTACCCTGTACGAGGAGAGGGTATGGTAGAAATTGCTAAAATGGGGCAGCTACCTAAAGAAAACGAGGGTTGTTTTGTTAGAGAATACAGTGCAAGACTCAGAAACAACTAGGACTAAAAAGTCATTTTGTGCTTAAATTTACACTCAGTCTTCATGAAAGTAGGTAAGATAGCAGCAACAGAATGGAAATGACAATATTCTACTGTACCTTATGTACCCAGAAGGAAAACAGTCTGAACTTTGGGTAGCACATAATGCGGTTCTGCAGATCAGAACCTACTTTTCTGCGAAGGGCTCGGGACGAGGGCAAGTCATGTCAGTCACAAGTTTCAATTTCTGTGGTGCTTGGTTATTATGCACCCACCTCCCTCAGAACCCATTACCTCCAAACTCAGCTTGCTCCAGGAAATCTCAGGATGGAGAGATTAATGAATGGCACAGCAATTAAAGTTCATAAAATGCATTATTTTTGATAGATTATGCACATCAGTAGCTTCAGGAGGAAAAGCTTGTATTTTAAACAGTGATAGAGTAGAAACTGACAGCCACTGAGGCAACTGGAAAATGAGAAACAAGTGTCCTTTATTTGGTACCTGCTGCTTGTCTACACAAAGAAGAAATTGCAGTACTGTACATCTGCTTTGAGAAAAATACCATCCCATAACATGAAATGGTCCTCAATTCAAGCATTCTTGTGGCAGTGAGTTGGGATTCATGGAGGAATTAATTTGAAAGGTTGCTCTTTAATTGACAAGAGGGGGTGGAAAAGCAGTAGACAGCAATGAGAAGTTTGCTGTTCCTGGTACTACAGAATTCTGTCCTTGACTTTTCTCTGAACAGACTGGCAGCCATTCTACATCCACATTTATTGGGAGGTGTATGTGGATGGGAGTATGGGCTGGAAAGGGCCTTTTTATTTTTCTTTCTTTTTTTTTTTTTTAACCAGAAGACTGCTTTTCCTCTTTTGTCTTTGTACCCAGAGAAATTTAGGAGCACAGTTTTAAACTAAAAACAGCAGTTTTAAGTTAATAACAGTTCTTATGGGATGGAAAAAAACCTCAATTTGAAAACACAACATATCTGAACTTTGGAAAATGGAAAATGACTAGCTCTTCAGTAAGTCACTGAATACTAATTAAAAAAATAAATTAATGTGGGATCAGTAAGAAGCTACTTCTAATTATTAAGCTACTTCTAATTTTAAATAAATAATTACTTGAGTCAGTATTATTTACTATATCTATTACTTTATCAGTTCTCAAAATATTTCTAAGATACTGCTGCAAATTACAGTAACTGACTGGTATCAAGGTAAAAACACTGATAATGGATTTTTTTCCAAGCTCTATGCCTTCCTCCCCTTAAAGTAACTTTTTGGAAAAAAAGCATCTAATTTTTTTTCTGGAAAAAAAAAATCTAATTTTTTCTTAGACCTTGTGATGATTTCTGTGTCTAAGTTAATATCAAAGACAAGTGAAGAAAAAACTTAGGGGGAAATCTATTATAACGTACAGTCAGACGTGTTATAATATGAGGGAGAGAAAAGCTTTTCTATATAAGATTTCATATATAAACATGTTTTGAGGGGGAGAAATAATATTCATTCCCTTAAGACCTGATGCTGTAATTCTGCAGCTCACTTCCACTCCCTTCAGTATGAAAATACAATCAAGACTTTTTACAGACTTGACCTGTGCAGTAATTAGGAGGGAAAGGAGCATCCCACAGCTCTTTTTCCAAGAAGGGGCCAGTCACCATGGCAAAAAGATTTCAGAGCTATAAGGAGGAATAAAAAGAACAATATGAGCTGTAAGTATGCTGAAACAATGGGAAAAAACAAGAGATTGAGATATACTTGGAAAGGTGAGACTTATTTTAGCAAATAAGCAAAGATTGAAGCAAACTGCACTGAAGTGATACTGTCCAGCCCAGCCTAGGAAAAAAACCCGATAAAAAACCCCATGCAGGTAACAGCACCTCATTTCTTGTAAGGTAATGGAAGAAGAGACTCTTCAGTTTCTTTTTCCAAAGAAGAGATTATTTTTTCCAAAGAAGATCATGTTGGCTTTCTACTGGAGCACTGAGAAGAAAAGGAGTTTTGTAAAGCAAATGAAAGGCAGTTTTGGGCTTCTGTCAGACACATACCTGCAAATTTAACTTTCAGGAAAAATCCTGATTGTGTGGAAAAATACAAAGCAACCAACATCTGCTGCTTAGCTCAAAGGGAGCATTTTAAAGTACCATATACTGTGTCCTGTTATATAAATCATAGGAGACTGTTTTGCTCATGTTGTCATCTGTTTATTTAACTAAAAGAACCAGGACAAATAAAAGAATGCTTTTTTCTGTGTGACAGGATTTGTGAGGAAAGGAAAATCAGGCTTCTTCCTACCCCTGTGATACATTCCAGACTCTGACTGTAGCTTGCCAAATGAACTAAGCCCATGTTGCTGACAGTGGACTACAACCCAAAGACTTACTAATTGTTCTTTGGGTGTAAGCACGCAACACAGATCTTTCAGCATTATTTTGAAAGGGGAAAATGAGGAGGTAATTTTTTTCTTGTTTTGTTTTAATAGCTTAGATGACCTGAGAATGGCTGCCAGTCTGGACACACAGATGTTCCTTAGAAAATTCAGACACGTACAGAAAAAAACTCAAATAAATCCTGATGCTGCTGGTGCAGTGGTGTTGCTTTTTGTTGTTGCTTTGTTCATACCATCATCAAACAAACAAACAAAAAAAAAAAAGGAAAAAAAAAGAAAATAAAAAGAAAATCTAAGTATTTGGAACCCACCCGATCTGAAGAGGTGACTGGTGTGTTGTTGTTCCTTGCAATAGCCAACAGCAGCGGTAGCGAGTTCCTCTCCCTGGATGGGAAAGCCTCTTCTTCCTTACGCCACTGCGTTTATATTAAACAGTAGATTCCATGTCTTGCTAGGGTTCAAAGCATATGAAGTCTCTGTCCTGCAAATACCACACTAATGTGTTTTGGTCATGTATAAAACAGAACTTTTTTCTTTCAGTTTTAATTTATCTGTATGTTGAAGAGCTTTGTTTCTCACACCGGTTATTTGCTTGACTCAGAGGTCTAAGTTTTATCAAGTGTCTGTCTCCTCTCCTGCTTAAAGTCTCAAGTGGTCCATGTAAACAAATCAGAGCTGAAAACAGTCTCTTTTCTTCTCAATAGAGCTGTTTTTATCGATATGCAGGATTTCCTGACAGTGTGGTGTTGGCTAGATGTAAAACAGGCAGAGGATGAGCTTCTGTGTTAAAAACCCAATTGTCTAGTGGTAGAAGGTCATCATTGGAGAAAAGCAGATACAAATACCTAGATGTGAAGACAGAAAGGAAAAACCGTGAGTATGAAGGCAGAGCAACAGACAGGAAGGAACAACACAACAGCTTCAGGCCCTGCCAGACAACAGTTAACACTGTAAGTTACTTTCTTTCAATCTTCATATAGCACCCACACAACCTTCCGTATTGTAATGATTTGAAAAGTCATTTTTATTGTCATCAATCCCTGCAATGAAAGTTGTTACACAGACAGCATTTTAAACTCCCCAAGAAACTTCTGCTTTTCAAGACTCCTTTCAAAGGCTTGCAATGTAGAACAAACATCGAGACACCAAGCACAAGGATTTTCAGGACACGGGAACAGAAAGAGGTTGGCAAACTGATTCAAAGAGTTCGAGGACACACCAAAAAAGCCAGTAAGCCACGACAGATATCTGACTTGTCATCACCGGTCTGGAAGCTGTTTCAGCTTGTGGTGGGAGGAAATGTGCCAATACATTGTGCAGAAGAGATCGGTAAATCTTGTACGTTATAAAGCAATGTAGAGCAAAAGAAGCATGCAACAAAGTTAAGGCTTCTGGACATACGTGGAAGAAGAGTACTTCCTTGTTCTTTTTTCTTAATACACACTTTTGAACGTGGCTGTGCTATGCTTTGTAGATGTTGGTGGCAGTGATCTTTGTCAAGTCTTCCAATCTCAGCTGCTAAAATCCAAAAGACATTTCCCTTCCTCCAGCAAGCCTGACTGTGCAAGTGCAACGTCATAGGTGTACAGGACCTCTCACCTTCTGCTATGGCCTGCTTTCCTGCTATCCAGAAAACCTTGTGCAGCTTGTGACAAGGAAGGGGTGTCACACCCATTGGCGAGCTCCATCACATCCAGAATGCTCACATCCAGAATGCACACACACGCTGTTCTGCCTTTGGTCTGCTGAGGCAGTGGCTACTTCACTCTGTCACAATGAGATGCTGGCAGTGTCTACCATCTACAGCTGTGTGTCCCTGCCAGATCCTTCTCCCATTGCCTTTATTTGCCAGCCACAACACAACCCAGAAAGTGAAGCTCTATTTTTTCTTCCCTTCCTCACCAATTAACTGTTTACAGATATTTTTTTTTTTGCTGAGATGATTCAGTTTTGTCCCACAGGTCTAAGTCTCTTTCTCTAAACTATTCATTTGCTTTTAAAGCATCGTGCCTTCACATTCCTCAGGACTCCTATCTTGCTTTCTCTATCTGCAGGTCTCCAAACTCTTTTTCATCACAGCAGCAATGCTTCATCTTACTCAAATTCACCTTCCTCATTTGATTCAAGCTTCTCCTTTGAATACCTCCACTCGACAGCTACCTTCCTGCCATTCATACTGCTGAGTATCTTTGATGAGCCCACGCACCTGAGCAGCAGCAATGCATATTTGGAGGTATTTGAGGGTAACAAAGATGCAGAAGTTATCATTGATAGGAGAAAAGGTCACAGCTGACATTCCATAACACACATTTTATGCGTCTTTTCTGAGGGACATCTTAATTTCGCTCATGGCATCACACCTAACCCTCGTGTCTTCTTTTTCACAGACATTTGAGCCATCCTGAACTTACATTCTCTATTAATCTCAAGGTGATACCAATTTATGCTTTGGCTATGCCAATCACATCAGCATTTGACATTTGATATCCAGCTCTCCAGTAAAACTTTGTTTTCTCTAACAAGTTGGAAATGATCCAAACCAAAAGCCAGTGAAAATTTCCAAGTTCCTTCCTAGAACTGCTTTCTTTTGCAATGCTTGCACTACAGTAAATCCAGTTACTGAGTGATGCATCAGGGAATTTTCAGATCTCCTTGTGATTATTTAAGATGCAGGCAGGATTCTGGCAGTACTTTGAAGGTCAGCCTTGTCACCACAGAAGTCCCTTAGGAGCAGATTTCATTCTCTGATTTGGCTTTTATAGGCAGATAATCATATAAGATCAGCTCTTGGGTAGGTAATGCTTCTCTGACTTGGACCTGTTTGAAGCTGCTGCCACTCTCTTTGGAGTATAGCTTTTAGGCTCCAGAAAATGAACTTGAAGAACTAAGCAAAATAAAATTAATGAAGACAACAGAGAAAGTAACAGTGGCTGGCTGGTTTTATATTGATAATGGAGGGAAACAAAGTATTGTGACTATGTAGAGGAGTCTGGTAAGGAGACAGCAGAAGGATAGAAAAGCCAGGTTCTTCCCTTACACGTGATGAACTTGGGGCCTCTTCTTGCCAGTGAGCATGTTGTGGTGCCTGAAGAAAGCGTCTGTACTGCCACTGTGAGGACCTGCTTTCTCCCTTTAGCGTTTTGAACTTCCAATACTCCAAATCAATCTTCACATACATCAGCTACAGCTAAGACCTGAAAATCTTGATAGTATAAGCTCTGCTGCTGTATAGAAATCCTGTTTATTCTGCAAAGCCTGCACATCTACACTGCCAAATGCTTTTTTCATTATATCACTGGGTAGTAAACACAGAAAAGGGCACCTTAATGAGTCTTCGCTGTTGGCAGGTTCGTACAACAATATATGTATTATCCCTTCCATCACACCTTGGCAGAAAGTGGCATAGCATAGATATGTAAGCAGAGGCCACAACTAAGTCTCCTAATAGCAGCTCTGGCCTCATCCATACTGCCAGCAGTGGCTTTTGTCTGTAGATTTAACTAAATAAAACATTCTCCAAACTGTATATGCAGGAGGAAAAAGAACAGGTATACAGAATATAGCCAACTCAGAGAGTTTTCTTCCAAAAAAATAGACAATTCACAAGATATCAGGGAAGTAACTGATAATAGGACGCTTGGTAGATTTCAATGCCAGAACTGTATTACCAAATGTACAGATTTAATTTGAGTGTCAAGAAAATTGTCCCATATTAGAAGACACTGCTTCATAGACAAAACCCCAGAGCAAACACAACTGTGTGACGGGAGAGTGCTCTTGATAGCTTGTTTGTGTCAGTGATGGAGATGAGTAACCATGACATGCCAGTTCAGTTTTAAAAATGGACCTCTTAATAGAATCTCCATAACATATTCGTATCTCCACATTAGTTTTTCTTATTGTACATATCATCTCTGTAAGTTAAGAGGTTATGGCGTATTCTAATATAGCATATTTTATTAATTAAAAAGGAAACATGGTGGAAGACCAATGACTCAACATTTTACTCGAACTAAACATGCAACAGAGTGCATTGCCTTCTGCAGGATGGACTACAAGTGTCCTACTGATTTGACTGAACTGCAAATACCTAAGTATCTAAGAGATTATGCCTGATATTCTTGCTTACAACAAAAAGCATTCTAAAAAATATGGTGTAGGGTAAATACAGAAAATACATCCAAGGGCAGGAAGGACTTTTGTTCCATGCTTTTGTCTCATGGAATAAATCCCTTCCAGCAACACACAGAGGAAAAACAGGTTCTACAGTACCAATGCATGGCATGTACTTGTATAAAACACATAAACTCGGTATATCTGAAAAAAAAAGTCTTTTGCAATGGTAATTTCTTAAAAAGAGATAACCTCTTCTCTGCTGACATGCCAGAGATCAAATAGGAGTCTTAAAAACCAAAGCTCTATCAGCCTAAGCTTCTTGTATGGGAAATTCCACTTGTATTTTTTTTTGTTTTGCTGGTAAAAAAGGCTGATTCAGGACCCTAAAGCTGAGAAAAATAGAAAGCCCAAACCATAAACCACCCTGACAAGACAACAGATCATTTGTTAAGCTACCATATTCTTCTAGACTTTAGATCCTGGCTTTTATGGAAGGATGCAAGAATGAAGAGCACTTACTTCAAAGTTTCAGCAAGGAAAAAGCTCTGCTGTACGTCGTCATATGTAGGAGATGAGGAATAGACATCCTTGACACCAGAAAAGCCACCACTGACTCGGCAATACTTGTCAATTGCCTGCAAAGAGGAAAGAAAGAGGGAAAAAAATAATTGTAGAGTAAAACCAAGAAAAGAAGTGCTTACTCTGTTTCCCCTTTATACAGCTGAAACTCAAGTTAGCTTGTGTGCTGGACTGAAGAGGAGCCCTTTATCTTTAAAGCGTGAAGTTTAAATCCATAAACATTCCATGCAGAAAGGGGCCAATGGATTGGTGATTCGTAAATCCCCCAGCTAGTCAGCTCCAACACAGCGCTGCAGAAAGCACACTGGAAGAGGAAGAGACTGGAAAGAAGGCGTCAATAGCTCAGAGCAACTGCCATTTCATTATTCCACTCACATGCACGACCTTACAGCACACAAGGATATCAGCCATTAAAACTGGGCCCAAAGAAACAACTCTGAAATGATTCACAGGTTATTTGTGCTTCCCTGCTGCTTTGGCAGTGCTTCCTCAGCAGACACCAACTCTTTTAATAGATTCATGCAGGGACAGAAAAGGAACAGTGATGAAGAAAAATGTTTGGCTCAGGATGTCATTACCAACTACTGAACATAGCTACCTGCAGTTCAGCAATCTATGATTCAGCCCGTTAGCCTGTATGAAGTTTCTCACCACATGGTGCTTTAGGCCCAGGTTTTTGTTAATTCTGACTTCTGCTACTCAACAGAAGCTGAGGGGAGTCAAGGCAGGGAAGCAAGTAAGTTTTGAATGATGTTCCTTTTTATGCAGTGAAAACAAATTCCATCAAATTTAACTCTTCAAGGTCCTCACTATAGCCCTTGCATACTAGCAATACTGGGAAACAAAGGAGAATTTGCCACTGGACGCAGCCTGATTTCAAAGTAGAGGAGCTCCAGCCCTCTGATCATCTTTGTGGCCCTCCAACAGGTCCATGTCTTTTCTGTACTGAGGACCCCAGAGCTGGACATAGTACTCCAGGTAGGGTCTCAGGAGAGCAGAGCAGCGGGGCAGAATCACCTCCATCAACCTGCTGGTCCCACTGCTTTTGCTGCAGCCCAAGATGCAGTTGGCTCTCTGGGCTGTAAGTCCACATTGCCAGTCCACAAACAACCCCAGGTCCTTCTGCTCACGGCTGCTCTCTACACATTCTCTGCAGAGCCTGTAGTTGTGCTTGGGAATGCACAGACCCACTTGGCCCTGCTGAACTTCATGCGGTTTGCATGGGCCCAGCTCCCCAGCCTGTCAAGGTCCCTCCGGATGGCATCCCTTCCCTTCAGTGTGTTGACTGCGCCACACAGCTTGGTGCTGCCAGCAAACTTGCTGAGGGTGCACCCAATATCAAAAGGAGGAAAAGTCAAAACGTAAATGAACCAGGTACATAGGAAAATAAGTCACATCACATCAGGTACTACAGCTAAACTTCTCTTTATAGATGTCCTTATCCCGCAGAAACATGAGGTTGTTCATGGACCAAAGAATAATCCCCACTGTACAAAGTTCTTTCAAATTTCTAAAGACCAATTTTTTTAAAGAAGCAAGAGAAGAGACTGGCCAAAGGATGGATCAGCTGTAGTTCTAGAGCCTGATCTTATGCCAAGAAAAGTACTGTCTTTCTTGGCAAAATCTAATTCTTGCTGTAATTCTTTACCTCAAACGGAGCTTTCTCCAAGATTGGATGAAAACACTCCCTTTTTTGTTGGGACTTGAGCCTACAAGGATAAAGTATCTAAATGAATTTTTCTCAGATCTGTTTGCTGGTGCAGGTTAAGACAACACTGAGACTGTTCACATGTTGGGATTTGGGTCGACCAGGTTTTCTCTAGAGTCTGCAGAGGAAGGTGGATGTGACACATCTAGCCCAACGGCATCACACACATGGCAACCTCTTTGCCTGCATGCTTTTGCATGGCACAAGTGATGCTGGCTATCACATGGCAGACAAACATAAAGACTTCTGAAGCATATGCTGTTTATGGAACCACCTACACCTTCCTCCCCACTGTGGTCCTCCAGCCACTAGGCCACTGTGATATGAATGAACAAGAGTCAAAGCACTTTTGCTTTCTAGGCAGGAAATTAAGTGCATCATCTTCCCACTATCCTCCCCCACCCTTTTTTTTTTTTCATAATACTGCAGAGCACATCCTTGTCTCTGCTCTGTGGCAAGATGTGAGAGGAGAGCTCCCTGATGATGATCACAACCCTGCCAGAATTTCTACCACGCAGAGTCTGACCTTGCAGGTGTTCCTCTGGTCAATGATTCAGCAGCCTAGACACTGTGTGCCACAGCTTGGACAAGAGCTAGTAAACGTGGCAAGATGAAAAGAAGGAAGGAATAGTACCACTGTTACGACACTGTCTCCTTCAACTCTTTTATTCTGGAGACTGTGGACAATAGGCAGCACTGAGATTTTGTTCTCTGCTGTAGAGGTCTCATGGTTGGATAAGTGAGTGCAACCCTGGTGAAGTTAGCAGGCATAGAAGTCTAAAGAAAGAGAATGTGTAATTGATATTGATTTTTAAAAAAATTTTACAATTACCAAGTAGTTGTGTATCTAGAAATTTCTCTTTGGGGACACAGACTCTGGTTAGACTGGAGTTCAAGATAAGTAAAGGATTTGTCCTTGTTGATCAGAGATCTAGACACTGCAGATAGTAATGAACTGTAGAGGAAAAATGTCTCAGGAAGACTGCTATACAGCTATTCATCCAAAGGTGGATAAACAAATTGTCCTTGATTCAGAGGTGTAGAGAACTTCAGGACACTGGCTGAGAAGTTTGGTGCTGTGGACAAGCTGCATAAAATACACTTGAAATTTGCAGTGCGCTGCCTTCAGAGAGATTTGAGTATTTGATATAGAGGCATCTGATTTGCCATCTGGATACTCTTTTGCTCATGAGCTGAAGAGCAGTTTCCTTAATAAAATCATGCTAAATTTACTGTACCATAGGATACAGGGAAATCCCAGATGACTGGAAGGGTATCAATATAATGCTACAGAGGCATTGGCAAGCTGAATTATTTTAGAATGCCATAGCTGATGTTAGCCCCAAACAACCATGGAAACACACGTGAAAAAATACGGAACAAGTGGGTAATTGACACAAATCAGCATGGTTTTCTCTAAAACTACCTTGCTTACAAGCTTAAGCTGCAAACTGGCAAATAAAGGTAACTTGCAGAGGTGTAATAAAAGTTTCTTAAAGCACTGACATAGTACCACAAGACATTATGATAAGACAAAGCAGCACTATACCGTATCAGTATCACTATCTTAACTTAAAACTGACAGTGCTCTAAGAACAAACTGGCCACACAGAATCATTACCATACAGAGCTGCTTCTTCACAGAGATCCACAAGGAATCGTCTAAAGTTTCATTAACCACTGCAACATTGCTGCTAGCAAAAATGACACAGGTAAATAACAGCAGACTGTTTAATCTGGTGGTAACTGCAGCCCAAACTGAATGAGTTTCATATAAGCAGGCACAAAATCCTAACTCTCAACATAAAGGCTATGTAACTGCCGAGCCAGCCTGGAAAGTAAAGAATACAGTGGCCACATGAGAAAATCCAGTATGAGTTCCTGCTAAGATGTTGTGGCAGGTGCACACACAGGGATAGCAAACAGTAGCAGGAATATAATTTTATTTTTGCACACAGGGCTGTGGCTAAAATCAAAACTGAAATACACAATTCTAAAATTCATTTTTTAAAAAGGATTATGAACTGCCAGGAGTGCAGACATTTGGGAAAAAATGCTTTACAGTGGGAAGACTGTGAAGCATTTTAAATAGACTCAGTAGTAAGCTTATTACAATCTATGAAAACTCTTTGGAAAGAGAACAGGGGGAATAAAAGACATTTTAATTTTAACATGGTATAGGAGGCCACAGGAAAATCCAGTGATTGACAGCTGAAAATAGAAAAATTCAAATGTGAAATAAACCCTACATTTTTAGCAGCACAAGTAATTAAATAATGGAACAAACCACCAAAAGAAGTGGATTTCCCAGTTCCCTTTATGCAAACCAAGACTAGAACAGAAGAATATGCAATAATGTGCTCTTGCCAAATACATGTGTCTTGGCTTAAAAATTACATGAAGTGATATTTCAGGGCCTGTGATATACGAGGAGGTCAGAATTGATCCCATAAACTCCACTTCCAACCTATACTTGGCTCTTTTCTGTCTACTTTGCTCTACTAAGTAGAGAGCTATAAGGCTTTCTACTCCATCTTACACTCAATCCTCAATTAGTCTGAACTTGAGGTCTTGTATATTTTCACTGTAAGCAGAAACTCTGAAAGAACTCTGCAGCCTCCATGGTACAATCCTACTCAGAGAGAATACAGAAGTCCCCAGCAAATAGTTGAACCCTTTTTTCACACATATCTTAGATAAATAATTGGCTTTACATGCCTATTCTGAAGCGATGGCTCTTATTGCTTTCAAAGAATGAGCCTAAAAGGGTTTTCTAAATTTCTGTATTTACCCTGAATATATTGCATGCGTATTTCTGTAATACTTCAGTCACCCCTCCAGCATACCATCACCCAATCTGGCTAGCCTGATACAATTGAGATGGATGTTGCCTCTAGTGCTAAACATAGTATTAGGAAGAATTAGCTTTTTTTTTTTTAATACGGAAAGAGATAAGAGAACCTGTCACAGGGATTTATGATTGCTGAGGGAATATAAGATCAAACTTCCTGGTTTTTTCCCCACACACACTCAGTTTGGAGATACGTGGCTAACCAGGCATTGGTCAAAGCACACCACTTGCACTAAAATGCTCAACTTTTGTTCAAAAACCTAGATATTAAGGCCAAAAAGAAGCTGCCAATGGTGAAATAGATAAAGTACACTACAAAGATCAGCATACCCACACAATCCAGCCCTCTCTGCAAATTTTCATTGATAAAAGGCAGAGAGAGATCTGGGCTGGGAGTGCTAAAGAACCTTAAGTAATGCAGTATACTTAAAAGTCAGGTGGTTCTGCAGTGCATCCTGGATCATCTCAGAAGAGTTCTTAAGATGAGAAAAGCAGACTTCTACCATATTTGCAAACTAACCCAAATCTACTCGGCTAGGGATATATTCATCTGTTCAAAGAAGTAAACAAGTGAGGCCACCCAGAATTCAATCATCAAACACCACATTGCATCAGGTTCAATGCAGAAAAATAAGTCCATTTAGAACTCAGAAACAAAACTCAGTTTCCCCAAAAGTTTAAAGGAACTACTGGACTTCTGATGAAGAAAATGTCAACTCACCACAAGAAATCTGTAATACAGATTTCAAAGTATGCTTCCCTAGTTGAAAGGCAAGAGAAAAGTGAATGCAGACAATGTTGTACATGAGCAGCAACCCAAGCACTCCATGTGTCAGATCAGATTCTTCTCTATGTATAAACGGAGGAATAAACACAACTGTGTTTGGTAGGGAAGAGGGAAAAGTAGTGAGTAGGTGTGAGGAGTAAACACAAGAACTTACACAGGGAACATAAAACATGGGGAACAAAAAGCTTTCTGAGCTTCTGTTTCAGTATGGTGGTAGGGGAAGGAAAATCTGTAATTGTGGGAGGGAGGAGTATGAAAAAGCATTTATGAAGAGTTCAAAAATATTTTAGGGCTATGTTGGATAAAGAAACTTTTTATTGAGGAAGCAAGCAATAAAAGGCATTTTATAAGGACAGAAGCAGATAGGCACATGGGCTGCTTGATTTACACAACTTCAATGCAGACTGACAGAAGGATAAAATAAAATCCTATTGGAGGCAGGGGAGGAGGAAGGGAGGGTTTGGTTTGAAAGCATGAATGGGGAACAAAATATGAAGATAAATGGAGAAAACTGAACAAAATGTAATTCAAAGACATGCTTTGCAGTTTGGCTTATGAGACAGTTCCTGGCCTGAACATTTTACATTTGCAAATTCTTTAACATAGTACAATGAACCCGATCTAAGCTTGGATCTTCCATCCATAGCTTCTGAGAGGAGCTGGTGTTAGATCAGCAAGCATTTGTAGTACACACACTGGCAAGGATTCTTTTTATTGTCATAGTTGAAACACGCATAGTTTGGGCAGGAGGGATGATGTGACTCAATGTTTGATGTTTCTGAGAGAGCAGTGCTGCATTCTGGAATACAAATGTGACAAATGTGGAACCTCTCTCCAGAGTAACGTAATGTTGGTTGTAACAAAACAGTAAAGAAGGCAAAACATAACCAGGACTAACTTAGAATACTTGGACATGAGCTGAGGAAAGGATAGAGATGATGTCAGCTAAATATGCTGAACCTGCCTTAAATATCTTCCACCTGATGAATACAGACTAGAATGTGAATAGATGTCATACTCCAAGTACTTTTTCTGGGTCTCTGGAGTGAAGCTGGTTTTCACCCGCAGAATAAATTTTCTCCAGACTCTTGGCTTGTCTCTTCCTTTGCACTTCCCTCATGGCCTCTGGCTATACTCAAAATATTTCATTAGTGCCGTGTTACTTTAATGTTTATTCATATGTCTGAAATTGGCTTTGCGCTGTGTTTTCAAAGATTGCTGGAGCTGTAGCAGGGAGGTGCTGTAATAATCCACAGATCTTGAAGATGATCAGAAAACTGCTGGGCCAGCAAATTAGTTTTGCACAATCTCAGTAGAGACCAGCAGGTGGAAGCAGAGAGAAACATGAGACCAAAAACGGTTCCCAAACTCAGTCCTAGGAAGCATTTAAAACTCTTTTGGGGATTACAAATAATTTTTACAATTAGAATATTATATTTTCCTGTGAAAATTAAGTTCGTGACTAGCAGACAAAGGAGTTATACATCTATGTAGAAAGGATGATTCAAGACCATGAGCACAGGTCTGTGTTAAGCGTCTTAAAATGGGCTTCTGGAGACTATTGCAAGCATTTCCAATGAGAAAGACTGAAGCATTTTCGTGCTTGGGAATCTGATTAATACATATAACAATGAAATTTAAATCTAGCTAGCAGCTATTAAAAAAAAAAAACAACCCACCCCAAACAAAACAAAACAAAACAAAGCATTCTCTAAAATGCCTTAGCAACACGTTCTGATTTACATGCCATTACTTATCCACTTCCTTTTCCAGTCTACTTCCATTGTTGTAACTGAGAAAATCTAAACAGACTGGCAATTTTTTTTTTGGTTCCAATCAGACAACTAAAAAAAGAACCATGATACCAACCCACATATACACACGTGTGTGCACTCAGTCTACAAATCATCTGAGAATAGTTGTCTTACCACTTGTATTTTCATAGCCAACCAAGAAGAAACCATAAGAATAGCTTTGTCCTTTAATCTAAAGTGAGTGCTAGCACACGCTTAACAAAGTTATTTATAACAGACTTTCATTTCCCAGGATGAATTACCTCTCTCAGGAGCTGTGGACTACTGATAAGAGTAGGAGTCATGACCAGCGGATTGCATTTCCATGCCTAAAACTCATCAGCTGTATAATGCTGAACATGTCTCTCATCCGTGCATCTGTTTCAGCAGTTGCAAAACAGGAATAGCTGCATGCACCCCCACGCACACCCTGGTGCATACCCCTGTAGGCACCCTGGTTTACAGCAACTTGTGACTATCAATTATCATTTGAAGCATTTCAGTGACAAAGGATGCAAGTGGCTACAAAATGAAAATATGTCACATTGCTGACAGATAATCAATACATTTACCTGGGTTGCTTCCCAGCCCCACTGCCTGTACTTGGGATCATGGGTGAATCTCCACATATACCAGTAGGTCTCAATCACCTCTGGTCTTAGGATGTAATACTTCTCATTCTGCCGCACCGCCACTGCCTCCACGCCACCATCAAATTTGAATGCTTCTGGACCCAGCTTTAATGCTGCAAAGGAAAGAAACAAACAAACAAAACAAAAAAAAAGAGAGCAAGAAAAAATTATTCCTCACCTATCTTTGCAGGAAGGGTGGCTAGGAGGCTGCTATATCCCAAGCATGCGAGAAAAGCAGTAACTAGCTTGTCTTTAAGCAGCCTCATAAATATTTCCTATTGTTGAGGCCTATAATTTTTCTTATGAATAATTTATCCCATTCCTGTGAGAAAACTACCTATCTTGACAGCAGCACAGTAATCCTCTTGAAAACTAATGAAACGCTAGGAATATAAACACATTAGCACATTCAATTATAAGATAAAATTAAAGTTATCAACATCAGTGCTTTACAAGCCAAAGAGGGGTGGGGGAAAGAGGGGCAGCAGAAGTTTTTGATGTCTTTGATCCCACCCAGCACAGCGGGGAAAGATCTTAGAAGAAAACCAGGTACCATCATGTCAAATAATCTGTGCCTTTATCCAAACTCTCTTGGTTTTGTGAAGCTGTCAGGTAACCGATGTGCTTCCTAATGTGATCCTCAAGTAAAGGGTTTACAACTAGGTCATGAAAACTTAGCCACACCTGAAAATAAATCTCTGAACTAAGAGATTCACTACTTCAGCCCTTAAAGGAAGCTGTAATAGCCCTGTGCTCACATCTAGAAAAATAATCATATAAAAAGGAGGTACTGGTAGAAATACTGTCCCTAATACAAAGATGCAATTACATGTTGTTTTTAATTATACAGCTACACATTATTCCTCAAATTTTACATAAATCATGCACTCTTATCTATAGCTGCACCCCACTCTTTGCTTTGGCAGAGAATTTTTAAGGTGTTGAACTTTCAAGCTGCAGTTGAGCTTTAAAATTTATCAGAGATTAATCATATAATCCCCATGGGCTACAGGCTGAAATTAACCATGGTCTCATGAGTCCGAAAGGAGAACCATAGAATACTACAATGGAAAATATGAGCATCTCTCAGTATGTGTCCCTGCAGAAAAACTTTTTAGAAGTTCATTAATCTTTTTGTTTCAAGGGAGTATGGCTCTGGATGCAATCAGAAAAAAGCAACACACATGGTAAGGAAACATCCATCAAGAAATGTTTATGATACTTCTTTCAAATGGGCCATCTTACCTGTTTTAGTTTAAAAAAAAAATTACAAATTTTACAACAAAAATCCACGAGATGAGATTCAGATTTCTACCTATCCAGAATTAAGAATATAAGAATGGCTATCATGCACCAGACTGTAGTTTGGCCCAGTATCACATCCCCCAGAGTGGTCAAAATCAGACCAGAGTAGGAAAGAGGAAGAACAGGCTAAACATATGAGATACCTTTTTACAGCTTTTCTATCAGTCTCAAATTTTTTTGAGCTCAAGGCTTCTCCAAAACTAGGCATACCTTTTTTAATGCGGTCAGTAATTCTTAATAGATTATTTTCCCAATTACTTAAATGTATTTATTTAAACCTATGTGAGCCTTCAGCATCCAAAACAACCTCCGATAAGGAGTGCCACATCTCTACTACCTCTTGGGTGTAAAACCATTTTTTGTTCTTTTCTGTTTCCAGCTTGGTTCTAGACTCATTTTATAGCCCCTCTTCTCTTAGCAAAGAGAGTGAACAACTGATTCCTTTCTACTTTCTCCATTCCCTTGCTGATTCTTCAAATCTGTCATATCATTACCTAAACTATCCCTTTTCTACACTGAGGAACACCATGTGATTCAGTTGCTCCTTGAATGGAAACCGTTCCACACTTTCAGTTTTCCCTCTAGCCTTTCTCTGCAACTCCTTCAATTCTACTGTATCCTTTTTGAAATGTGAGGACCAGCCTGAAGACAGCACTAAAAGTGTGGACAAGATTAATACAGTGACATAATGACATTTTCTATTTTGTTCCTTATCACTTTGTTTTTCCTGACCGCTACTGAGCTGACATTTTCATAATCTCAAGAGCAATTTCCTGAGTTGTAATGGTCAGTTAAGAGCTCATCATTTTATATGTGAGGTTAGGAATAATTTTTTCACTTTATATTTAACTACACTGAATTTAATTTTGTAATTTATTATGCAATTACTCAACCTCGTAAGGTCCTTGTGCAATTTTTCAGCTTTCTTTCATCCTTGCCACCCTGAACAGTTTTTTTGAAGTTATCATCAGCACACTTACCTTACTGTTCCTGCCCTTCTGATCATTTCTATACGTGTATATATGTTTTACTTATACATATGTATATATACATACTAAAATATAAAATGTAAATATAATCTAAATCTAGCACATGTATACACATATTATCTGTGTATAAATATATATCAGGTATAGCAGAGCATCACTGGTTAACTACCATTTGTCCACTGCAAGACCTTTCTAGTGTTTACCCTAACTGTTATACAGCAACCATTTTTTCCCCCATGCAGGTACTTGCTAGCTTGTGCTAGAGCTGCTTAACATCTAAAAGGCCTTAGTAAAGAACTTTTGAAAAAGGCTGTTGGAAATCAGGCAAACCCTGTCAGCTTTATTACTCTTATCCACCAAAGATGCTGGATTTCAGGCAGTTCTGATGATGCATCACCTACAGAATTCATGACACCACCTCTTGCTTTGTGGCCTACTGCTGTGCTACATCTGAAATTATTTACTCGTATCTACTTCTAACCTTATTGGACACTCCAAGAAATTGTACCACCCAAAGATGGGTGATCCCTGCAGACTGTGACAATCTCAGTGAATTTTTAGCTGAAACCAAGGATGTAAAATTAATTACAGCACTTCTACCAATAGGTGACTAAAGAAGCTACTATGAACACAGAACCTTCTTGGGGAGTATTCTTCTAAGCAAAGAATTATCTACAGCCGTTTTACAATGCTGGGTCACACTTTAACCCAGTTGTTTTAGCATTAATGGAGCAGATGAGAAACAATTTCATATCACAATGCAAAACTGCGATGTTCAACCAGCACCACTTAAAAAGAGATTTTAACTGATTTAAAGCTGACTTCAATGAGAGCTGTACTTAGTATTGCAGAAAATAAGGGCAAATCTTCAAACCTCTAGGTAAATATTTCTATATATAATTTTAGAAATAATTTTGCAAACACTGCTTAATTTTCTCTGAGTGTTCTGTTAAGGCTACACTCAATCCAGCTACAAATTTCCTAAAAGTAAGAAAGAATTTATACTTACAGTAATACCATCTAGGTTCTAACTTATATAAAATTTGAGGAAGAGACCCTCCCAGATACTTTTTGTTTGAGAATCTCTGAACTGTTCCACCAAGATACATTGTTATTTTACATTTCTCATGAAAGTAACTAATCGTTATCATCTTTGCCTGTTTAGCTGCTTACTGAGTCTTGAGACAGAGACAGCATCTACTCATACCCTGACAATGTCTCAACTGAAATCTTAGTCATCTGGCTTATTTGCATTGGAATTGTCACACATATAAAACCAGCAAATGCTGTACCCCAATTCTAAGGACGGTTCTTGTCAGAAACTTCAAAGACATGTGAAAGAACTTTATCCTAAAATAATCTGTCTGTAGTCAGTCAATACTGTATGTGTTACTGGCTAATGGCTGGGAAAATTCTTAGGTATAAGGACTAATATTTTACTAAAAATGCCATGTGCTGTAAATCAACATATGCTGCCCATCTGTAATAGAAATAGTGTGGCCAGCAGGACAGTGGAAGTGAGCATGCCCCGAGGGCACTGGTGAGGTCACACCTTGACTGCTGTACTCAGTTCTGGGATCCTCATTACCAGAAAGGGATTGAGGTGCTCCAATGTATGCAAAAAGGGCAACAAAGCTGGTGATGGGTCTAGAGCACCAGTCCTGTGAGGAGCAGCAGAGGTAACTGGGGTTGTTTAGTCTGGAGAGAAGGAGACTGAGAAGAGAACTTACTGAAAGGAAGTTGTAGCCAGGTGGGTATGGGTCTCTTCTCCCAAGTTACAAGGAATAAGATAAGAGGAAAAGGCCTCAAGTTGTCCCAGGGTAGGTTTAGATTGGATGTTAGGGTTGTTAAACACTGGAACAGGCTGCCTGGGGAAGTGGTGGACTCACTATCCCCCACTACGTGTAGATGTGGTGATTAGGGACATAGTTTAGTAGTGGACTTGGCTGTGCTAGGTTGGACTTGATGATCTTAAGTGTCTTTTCCAACCTGAAAGATTTTGATTCTCTTCTATTTAGATTTGTTTAGTAACCTAATATCTACAATATTTATGAAAGCTAATGATTCAGATCAATTTATTAGCAGTCTTTATTCCTTCAATTTCATTGGAAAACTGTTTTTGTTACTATTTATGGATTTTTTATCAATAAGTTACAGTACAGAGAAAAGCAGAGCAGGTAGGAAGCTTGCATAGATTATGTATCACAAGACTATTTTGGTTACAGTTAAGTTTTCTGTGACAGTCAATAATGCCTTTCAAATCCTTGGCATTTCCAAGGGGTGCCACAAGGATTCACAATATCCTGAAGAGAGGAAAAGCCTTGGAGGTAGGGGGAGAGGGGTGTGTTTCATGTCAACAAATTCAATGAATCCTGGAAACAGACCTGTCTTACTCAGAGGCAGATCAGACTCATGTCTTCACCTTCCAAATATCATCAACTTTCTCCAGCTGGTGAATCAGAAAGCCATGCCATAGGGAATGCTAGACTAATCCTCAGCTTAAGTGGAATGTACAGGGATTTGATAGAGCCATACCAAGATCCTGAGCTCCTCAGGATATTCATAGTAACTTCTCAAGCATAGGGCTCAGGAGTTCAAGGTCTTTTCTCAGGTATTTTGGAGAACATCAATAGGTGAGAATCAGATTAACAGAGAGACTGTGTCCCTGCATAAACCCCTCACTGACTACACGCAGTGCTGTCAGTTGTCGTAAGGACATAACAGCCATAGAAATACACCAGAAATGGTTGCAAGCACTTTCCAACTTCTCTGTATTAATCAGCACTGTGGAGCAGACAGCATCATGAGAGATGATGTGGGTACCTGAAGTGATGACAGAATGCAATCTGGTGGGAAAGGGAAATACAGAGGGTGTAGCAACAACCTGGAAGGGATGACTGACATACATGGCAGGGGCCTCAGGAATACCCATAGTGTCAGAGGAAAGATCTCATTGCAATGATGCCACAGCTACGGCAAGTAAGTCAGGCTGAACATTACTGTGCAAATCTGAGACCATGTGGCAATGTTTGCTGGTTACATGGCAAAGTGACTGCTGTTGCCAAAATGCAAAGAAAGGGTTGGCAGTGGAGGACATACACCAGTAAAGAGGTGAAAAAGCACAATGCTTTTATATGTGCAGGGTCATCCTCAACCTTCCCCAAATAACATGTGGCAAAACACGTCTTTTCCTCATGTATCTGGGGAACTTAAAGAAGTATTTGAGTTGAGGAATGGGTTAGAACTGCAATCCAGCTAGGTTTGTGTGAGATTCCTGCAACACAATCTGCTCCTCCTCCTGTCAGCTGGGAGAAGAGGTCATAACTGCCTGCTGGAGTAATGGCTCCTAAACACCATCAAGGTCTACAAAACAGGTGGCAACAGAGTGCCAACATTAAGGAGTAGGCCAGAAAATGGAGAAGGATTCATAACAGCCTAAGACCTCAAGGGTCTTTGAAAACATCAACAAAAGCAACTGCATCCAAGGGACCAGAGGGATGGTCTTAGAAACAATGAGTAATTGTAGTTCAACAGATGACTTCTCAAATCAATTGTGATAACTTTAATCCATTTACCTAAGGCAGGTAAATGAAGAAGAGAGGCAAACAGACAAGAACGAGTGAAAGGGTACATCAGCAAATAAGTAAAGTCTTGTTTTGTTGAAGAAGGGTAAAGCCACCACAAAACCTCTGTCTTATAGAAGGTGACTGAGTTTGTCTGAAGAAATAGGGTAATGTATGAGAGGGGAAAAAGACCTGAGAGTTTACTATTATTGCCTTGAAACCACATCAAGAACTTCCAGCCACAAATGTCATGGCAGACAATCACCTCAATGCTTAACAGGCATGTAGACTGTCATTGCAAGCCAAGAGCATTTTACTTATTCTCACACTGGTAAAATCTGTCCAGATCAAAGTTACTCCAACAATTTATCTGAAAACCCAGAAGTCATACACCTTAAATCATCTGTCATGTCACCATACAAAAATAGAATTTAGTTTGCCTGAAGCTTTCTGAAATACCATTTTTTTTTCTTTTAAATAGGCTTTCATACCTGCAATATGTGCAACAGGTTGCTGCCAGTTGGCAATACAATGCCCTACTTTTCCAGAAGCACATTTATTCTCTGAAATCCTGTTTTGATTTTGCTGAGGCTGGACCTTGAAACGGCTTATTTTTTTTCCCCCGCTCTTGCTCAGCCCGTATGGAAATTTAAGTTGCTTCATAGCATTTTTATACTAAAATATTATAAACCCAGGCATATACTGTCATATAATGTCATATAATGCAGTTTATTATTATTAATGCTGAGAAGACACAGGAAACAACAGCTCTGGTTGGCTTGGCTGAAGAAAAGAGCTCTCTATTCTCAGCATACAGCCTCAGCACCTTGCTGTCTCCTCTGGGAACACCAAGAGTTCTCCCAAGCCTATAGGAAAAAGAAATGAGGGTCTCCTCTTTGTTGACTGAAACATAAACCTATCAGCTGACCCACAATGACTGCCTGTCCTCTGAGAGTTTTTTGTGCAACTAGCTAGCTGTGCCATTAAAGTGTACAATTATGTCTCAAATCCTACTGTTAAAGCATAATGAAGTTGACATTTTGCATGTAATAGTTCTTTAATTTCTTTGAAAAATCATTCTGGGGAAAAAAACCCCACATCCACATTCCTGGGAGTGCATGACTATGACTGAACAAAAGAAAACTGGGGCATTGCAAATTTATAACTGTCTGTACAACTTTCAGCCTGTTTCTTGCATGTGTGTGTTCGTATACAGTCATTAAAAATGTAACCAAAACTTTTATCCCCCCTGCCATCTTTTGACTTATTTAGGGTACAGAATAAGCATCTGAAGGAATAAAATTAAGACTGCGCAAACAACTATAAATTTAGCATTGCTTATTTCTAAGTGCTGAATTAAACATGGTTTTCAGAATGCAACAACAGGTACTGTGTCCTACCTTTTTCCTCAAGCATCCTTATGTTTTATCTTTCTCCATTTTTAATGCTGTTGCTGCCCAGGTAAAAGTATCACTTATGTGACTAAATTCTTTAAATTGATAGGCAATTATACAATGATACTATGTAATCCTGTCATAAATATAAGTATTCTCACCATAAAACTGCTTTAGTTATAGTTACTGTTACTTGTAATGGGAAGTTATTTTGGAAGATCACTTCTCATAACTACACAAAGCCATTTCCAATTTTCAACCTACATTTCTTTCATGGTGAGCTTACAAAGTTTGCTCTTTGTACAACTGTGTTGTTTATATCTTAAAATAACTTTTTTTTCAATGTTTGCCACTTGAGATGACAACAAATTTATTCTCTCCTTTGGCATTGTCTTCCTAGTCTGAGTAGGCTGAGCTCTCTTATTTCCCCATTGTAAGATAAAAGCTCTGTTGCTCTAATCATTCTGTTGGTCCTCCATTTGTTCTGCTTGAAATTCAGATTTGTACAGTGTATTCTGGATGACAAATTACACGTGTCTTCTAAGAAGTGCTTCTCTTATTTCTGCTGAAAATCTTCACCTGATACAAACTAGGACTCCACCATCATTTTGCAACTCTTAGTTTAGAGAAAGAGCTCCTGCCTTTATCCTAGTGAACCTATTGCTGACAGGCCAGTATTCCAAGATCTTCCTGTTGACTATTCTAAGACTCTTCTGTTTTAATTGTGCCTTATAACTTCACAGGCACTGTAGGTATAATCTGCACACTTCAACTTTATGCATCAAGGTCACTTGATGTAAAGATGTAAAATAAACCTGTTCCAAAAGACTGAACTTGAAAAACTTCCAGCCCAAGAGTAAAGTCTGATATTGCCTCCTGGCTAATCAGGTCCCAGGCTATCTCACTGTTTTTATATTGATCTCCCTCCTCTCTAGTTTAATTGTACTTACCCAGAATGTACTATTACTAAAATCAATGTAAGGTGTACTTACAAATTTTTCACTCTACATAACTGTCAGACCAGCACACATGAAACTAAAAACTCCCTCATGTATCTGGGAGGACAAGAATTAATACACATGCCTTGATCCCTGTACCTACCTTAGCTGACTGATCCAAAAATAGGGATGAACATGCAGGAAAGAAACACGTGAAATCTGGTTTTACATTTACTTGCCATGATGTAGATCAGAAGTAAATACATAAATGTTAAAAATTATACTGGTATAAAACTGGTGCATGTTAGACAAGGCACAGGTCCACAACATATCTTAAAAAGAATTAGAACTTCTAATTTCAACTACTGATATAACTGGATTAGCAATATATCTTACTTGTCCTGTCATACGACTCGTGACATGTATGTGCAATTTCAGCTCCAAGCTGCAAATAATGTCCAGCTTTATCATCTCTGGAACCATCTGCTCCAAGGGCAAACATTCCCCCTGCAAAACAGGTCAAATGGCCCATCTTTCTTTCCAGGTGTCCGTTCTTCCACTCCCCGATGAAGGTCAGGCCTCCATTGGACTTTCTGATGAGATGCTTTTCTATGGCCTACAAGAAGATTAAGACAACTTTTAAATACCGTTTCACATGCAAGTTCCACATACTCCATGACCTGTGACCGCTCAGAGTAATCCAAGGTTGAATAGAGTTGAAGGATTAAGGTGCCATTAAAAAGGCATTTACTACTCTCCTTGCCATCCACGGGATCTGTTATACAGATGTGAATTACTGACTCTCTTCATTACTTTTCTGGTACCTACAACAAAATACACCCCAAATTCCACACCTGCATTTTGCACTTGTCCTGGTTTCAGTCAGGATAGAGTTAACTTCATTTGTAGCAGCTGATGGCATGCTGTGTTTGGGAGTTACAATGAAAGCAGTGCTGAGAACACCCTGATGTTCTTAGTTGCAGTCAGACAGTCAAGGACTTTCTCAGCTTCTTCGTATTTCTCTATTCTTGAGAAAGGAGGGGCGAAGCCAGGACAGGTGACCCAGATGGGCCAAAGAGAGTATTCCATGCCAATTACGTCCTGCCCAGGATAACGGGGGGCTGAGGGGAAGAAGTAGAGGGGCGGTGGCGGGACGCGTGCTTCTTGAGGGGATGGTCGGGTTCCGGGACAGCTCTGGGTGGTCCGGCCTGAGTTGTGTGGTTCGGGGAGAAACTGCATTGGGGATCAAGAGTTTCATATTCTTTTGCTCTAAAGTCCTGTTAGCATTGTTATATTTTATCTTTCTGTTCTCTTAGTAAACTATCCTTATCCCAACCCACGGGCCTCTTAGTTTCTTGGTTTTGGAGTTATTTGCCCCTTCCTTTTCCCTTCCCTTGTTTCCCCCCTTTTTCCCTCTTCCCCTGCTCTTTTGCTTTAAGGAGCAGGCAGCTGCGTGGATCTCGGCCCACAGCCGGGGTGAAACCACGACAGCACTAAAACTAGATATATTGAAAACACACAGGCAGAAGATCCTGCATATAACTGAAGCAGTTACTGTGAACGTGGAGGTCATGTCTGCTGCACTCAGTTGCATCCTTGCTATCAACACAGTGCAAATGTTACAGTGTTCACCACAATAAAACTTCAAGCAAGTTGCAAGAATGGACAGTGAAATAGCATTCCCCCTCTAAATAGAAAAAGTAAGACTGTCTTTTGTTTTCAACAAAATGGACAAAGAAAAACCTTCAAGCTCTTCTGTGACTGTAGCAGATATTTTGATTTTTTTGTTTGGATTTTGGTTTTTTTGGAGGGGGGTTGTTTTGTTTGGGGTTTTTTGTTAGAACTAAAACTTAAGTGATACAGGACTGCTAAAGCAGCTGTATTGAACTAGCCAACATTTGATAATATGGAAGTCCTCCAGCCAGGTACTGAAATAACATCTGACAGACTTCCAAAGTTTTCAACAGAAAACTTTTCTGAAAACAAAATTATCAAAATTACAGTTAGACAGAATTTCCCAGATTAGGAGCCTCTAATAATATAAACAGTATAATATAAATAATAATACAAAAAGTAATCTGAAACAGTTGTTTCTGAGTGTTTCTGTATGGTTTTCTGGATATGTTCTTGATTTGAGATGCTGCAGTGCTTGCAGCAACTTTCCTGAATGGTTATAGTGATGTGAATCTACACCTCAGACATGGAGTTGGTGAAGACCTGTACTAACTATAAGACACTACAGTGGATTACAGGGAAAAAACTGCTTATCATCAGTAGGGCCCTGCTCATTACTTGCATTGTGGACTGAGTCTTCATCCCTGGATGTACTTAAAAGACGGGTAAACAAGGATTTTAGGGATATGGTTTAGTAGAGGACAGGTACAGTCAGACTTGATGATCTCAAAGATCTTTTCCAACCTAGTGATCTCTGATCACTTGGATGAAATTTCTCCATTGCCCTCTATTGAGGTAACAAAAGCATTCTAAAGGTAACGAAAGAGAAGTGCTGGTCTGCATTCCTCTTGGGTTAATTTCTTCACTGATACCACTGATGGATCTGAAGTTCGTGCTTATGGCAGAGTCCAGTGAGAAGAACGCAGAAATAAGTAGCAGAGCACAAACCAGTAAGTCTCTGACAGCTGCCAGAGTGGCTGTCTAAAAATTACGAAATTGGGGTTGACGACTTGCATGATACAGTGGTTTCTGCTGCTAGGGAGCCTGATGTGGTTACCTGTACAAGTCTCATTGGTTCTGAAAGTACCGGTACAGTAAAGATTGGATCTGCTAAAAATTCTTCTACTGAAGATGGTACTAAGATCTGTAGCATTAGCTCTCTTGATTCAGTTATCCTAGACTGTGACAAAAATACATTATGATGATTACAGGCTTTTTCAACCATATGGTACATAAAGGTTGAAGAGCGATTTTCAAAGGAAAGCCACTTCTACTGTGAAGAACATGAAGGCTTAAAAGGGTTTGGATTATTTATTTCCTGGAGGAAAACATTTTTTCCAAACACTGTCTGAAAATCCCCTTTGAATTGTATCTTTTTGTAATTTTCAAACTATTGAGGAATAAATGGTTGCAGGAGCATTTTCAGGGAGACAAAATCTCCATGGTTGCCACCAGGAGAGCCTGCAAAGGCCAAATTTATGTACTTCTCCGTGAGCCACTCCTTCACACTCGACTTGCTTTCAGAGGTTTGACTAAAAACCATCATCAAGGTGCAGTGCTTCCATCTTCTGAGCAGACAACACATCTTCTGAACTTGAATACCATTATCTTGCATAAGGGGTAGCTTTTGAAATCTGCAAATCAAGTTCTATCAGCTACTTAATTATGAAGTTACACCTTAAGAGTCAAAGGAAGCACCCCCCAAAAGAAAATAAATGCAACTTTCTCAAAATATTGTATCAGTCAACAACCCACTGCTTGCTAACTGTATAAAAAAAAACATTTTAAATTTACAGTAACTAAGAGGGAAGAGCTGAGCATCACTGGAAACACTGCCTAGTGGGCAAGAAAAGCTTGAGCAGGTTGGGATAAACATGACATTTGTAAAGCAATGACATCCAGCTGGACCATGAGGAGTATGCATGCACTAGAGTGGACATGTATATTTAAGATCACAAAGAAAAGATGTAGTTCACATCATCTAAGAGATTAGCTGATGACAGAAGCTTCCCTAGCCTGTGAAATGCCCAAAACAATAGACTGAGATGTGAAAACAGAATATTCTCTATCTCATGTTCATGCTTGCTGTGATTTTTATGACTAGAAAACATAGCATTTTCTGAGCTGTCTTGTAGTAGCACTTGCTATGTTGTGATAGTCAAACACACTGCTGAATACTCCTTTTAGCTATCTAATGCTGTGCAATAAGAAAGAGCAAGAATCAAATTTGTGAGGCTTAATAGATTAGACTACTAGAGGAAGAGATCAAAAGGAAGCTTCCCTATCCTCCAGACGATGTGAGGAGAAAAGACATTTTAAACCAGACTAGCTGGGAGGTCCGCATTGAAATCAAAGTGCTGAGGCCTACCATCAATATTTATCACTAAAAAATATTCTCCACACATTTCACAGCTTTTATCACCACCATGAATCTACATCCTAGGTCATTGAAATGAAGTGTTCTTTACGATTATATAACAGGGAGAGGTCACAGATACAAAACTTGTTTGTACTCTTGTTATGAAGCATGTGGTGGCTTGGGTAAGGCTTTATATGCCATGGACTGGAAATCATGACATTTGAAGAATGATGATGTTACTTTCTTCCTCATAATATGGCAAAAGAATGGGATATAATTGCCTACTGCAAGACTTGAGAGTGAGGGTATGGTTGTAGATCATCCACTCTTCCCCTGTAATAAGCTAAGGGAGTGAAGTGTGGCTGGACAGAGACCTTTTAGACTGGTGGGTGAAGAGAACATTTCCAACTTTGTGCTATGAGTGGGAAGAATTTATTTTATACCCTTCCCCTTCTACTTGCAAAAATGATACAAAAATCTTTTGATCCAAGTTTTGAAAACCAAAAAGTAACAAGTGTCAGGTATGAAGACCTATGTTATGGGCAGCTACAAAAGAATGGTAAGGGATTGGGCTCTTAAAAATATAAATAAAAATTCAAAATGCAATTACATAAATCCTACTCACCAATTTTCTGCACATATCTTTCAATGTCAAGTAGGAGCTTGGATAAACACAAAACCTGAACCAAAAGTGTCCCAAAATGCATAAACCAGGACAGTTCATGCACACTGTCCCTGTCCCTAGGTTTCTTAGGGAATCTGCTTTGGCAGGGGGTTGGACTCAGTGATCTCTTGATGTCCCCTCTAGCCCCTACAGTCCTGTGAATTCTGTGAAATGTACACAGGTAGGTTTAGCTGAGAGAAAGTTGAAGAGGAAACCATCTAATGTTTACACTACAGGCCATACCGCACATAAAGCAGGAACAGTTCGGCCCATTCTTTCTCCTATCCACAGTGTGTTTTCATCTGGTCCTAAACTGGCTTTGCTGAGCCTCAATTCAGAGGCAGAGATCTTCCCACACAAAATGTTTGCAAGACTGGGCTTACAGTAGACAGGATAAAAGGGAAGGTTTGTTTCCTCTAATTTAAAGTGCTCACAATTTAGGAATCAGAATAAAATACATTAAGAGCAATCACAACAGATGTTAAGCATCAACTGCTAAATATTTTAAGCCCGTAGAACCCAGTAAACTGTGTGTTGACTTTAAGAACTTTGTGTCAATGTGTGTTGACTTAAGAATGCGGATGTACCTTCACTAAGGGTAAACTGGGCCTGACAAATCTGGTGGCCTTTTATGATGGAGTGACAGAGATGATAGACAAGGGAAGGATGACAGACATCAGCAAAGCATTTGACACTGTCCAGCACAACATCCTTGTCTCTAAATTGGAGAGACATGGAATTGACAGATGGACCACTCAGTGGGTAAGGAACTGGCTGGATGGTTGCACCCAAAGAGTTGTGGTCAACGGCTGAATGTCCACATGGAGACCTGTGATGAGTGGTGTTCCCTGGGGACCAGTACTGAGACTGGCACTGTTCGCTATCTTTGTTGGTGACATGGACAGTGGGATTGAGTGCACCCTCAACAAGTTTGCAGATGACACCAAGCTGTGTGGTGAGGTTGACACACTGGAGGGAAGGGATGCCATCCAGACGGATCTTGACAGGCTGGAGAGCTGGGCCCATGCAAACTGCATGAAGTTCAACAAGGTCAAGTGCAAGGTCCTGCATGTGGGTCAGCACAATCCCAAGCACAACTACAGGCTGGGTGGAGAATGGATTGAGAGCAGCCCTGAGAGGAAGGACTTGGGGGTGCTGAGCAATGACAAGCTCAACATGAGCTGGGAGCTCAGAAGGCCAACTCTGTCCTGGGCTGTATCAAGAATAACATGGCCAGCAGGTTGAAGGAGGTGATTCTGCCCCTCCACTCTGTTCTTGTGAGACCCCACCTGGAGTACTGCATCCAGCTCTGGGGTCCCCAGGACAGGAAAGATGATCGGAAGGCTGGAGCACCTCTCCTATGGAGACAGACTGCAAGAGTTGGGCTTGTTCATTCTGGAGAAGAGATGGCTCTGGGGTGACCTAATTGTGGCGTACCAGTACTTAAAGGGGTCATACAGGAAAGTGGGACAGGGACTGTTCACTGGGGAATGTAGTGATAGGACAAGGAGCAATGACTTTAAGCTGAAAGAGGGTAGGTTTAGATTAGATGTTAGGAAGAAATTCTTAACTATGAGGGTGGTGAGGCACTGGTTTTCCAGAGAGGTTGTGAAAGTCCAGTCCTTGGAGACGTTTAAGGTCAGGTTAGATGGGGCTTTGGGCAACCTGACATAGTGAGAGTGTCCCTGCCTGTGGAAGGGGGTGTTGGAACTCGATGATCTTTGAGGTCCCTTCCAACCCAAAGCATTCTATGATTTTATGATTCTAAGAAAGCCTGGAGAGCTAAAAGAGTTCAAAAGGACTTGGAAGTAACTGATGTTTTAATGGTGTTTTAAACAATCACAAAACGAATGATGTGGTTTCTAAAATAAATTTGATGAGTGCATTTTGACATTAGGAATTTCAGGAATTTCCTTGGTACTGTACAAAATATTAGTCCTAAACAAATATGAACTGGCTAAAAGTTGCCCTGCTAGAACAGTTTGAAGTAAAACAAAAAATAGTGGAAAATCCTCATCTCAAGAATATGTGGCAAAAATACTTTTGTTCAATGTCAGGCAGCACTTCTACCTATGATCTTCAAGAAACAAATGCTAAAACAAATGTGCAGGTGACACCAAAATTGATGGAGCTACAGATAGCGATAAAGGAAAAGTCAGTCCTGTAAAATCATTCAGAACAAGTGACAAAATGGGTTTTGCCTGAACAACTGTTTTTTAACAGAGATGAATACAAGGTCACACACATTGAGGTATCAGGAATGTAAATCACAGTAGTAGGAAAGCAGTAAATCAAAAAGACTATAACCAACTTCAGAGTAAAACCAACTGTAAAGCGGATGACAGTGCCAGACAAAGCATAAGAGTGCAAACACAGCTCCTGGCTGGCTGAAGAGGAGAATGCTGAGAAGAAATGACATATTAAAACCATCACTACATTCTTGTGTCCATACCGATGACACTGGAAAGTACTTAGAAAAAAGCTTAAGAAAGATTTCAAAATCTGTTTTATATTAAGAGACTAAAGAAAATCATGCATTTCTCCTTCAGGAGAGAATGTCTATCTTACTCTTATCAGTAACCAGCTACATGATGCAGATAATCCTTTAAAACAATGTAGGGAAAGAAAAAGTTCAAGTAGCTGAGAGCTGAATGTAATCAATTTTGGGTCAGGAATAAGACATATTACAGCTTCAAAGCAATTTCACACTAGAACTTACACTATGCAACTTTTAAAATATAAATTTTGAGAACTTCAGGAACAGCTGTTTTGCTTTAGGAGACTGCACTAAAACCAAGCTTTAAAATCTTTTGTTGAAAGAAACACGGCATACACAGAGCATGGAGCAAGTGAGCCACCAAGCACATACCTGCACTTGGACAAGACACCTGGCAAGGCCACGCTGGATGGGGCTTTGGGCAACCTTGTCTAGTGGAGGGTGTCCCTGCCCATGGCAGGGGGAGTGGAACTAGATGATGTTTGCGGTTCCCTCCAACCCAAAACTCTTTCTGGTTCTATGAAGACTATCCAGTCCCTGCTGCTGGTGGTGCCACAGTTAACTTCACTAAAAGTACCTTAGTTACTCTCTATGTGCCTGAACTGTGGCACAGGCATTTTGGTATATATGGGCACAAGTGAGTCTGATGAAAGATGATGCCTGTGTATGAGGAAACTGAAAAAGTAAAAGCTGGGCAGCATAAAACTCAGAGCCATCACAAAAAGGCCCCCACCCCAAATCCAACTGAACCATCCTGCAGTACTGCCCTGCTTGGGCAAGCACTACTGGATCTAAGAGAGGGAGCAAGACAATATCACAAAAGAACCACGGAGCAAGGAATAGGTATGAACTACATTTTACAACACAAACATGGAATGTAAGATCTAAATGTTTTAGAAAGTAATTTAAAGAATAAAACAATTCAGGACTTCACCTCCTAGAATGATTCTGAACACAGGAGGAAAGAAGCCATTTGGTTGTTCTGCACACATCTTAGGATTGTTAGATCTCTTTCTAATAAACAGAAATAATAGCTTAGGCTATTAAACTCTTTTGGACACGCTGATCATTTTTAGCACCATAATCTGCATCAGATGCATTCCACAATAATACTTATTAAACTACTCAGAGTGAAAGCCAGTATTATTCATCACTTGATTTCCTAAAACTTACATAATCAAAACAAGTCCTGTGGTGTGTGTAGTTGTGTTTGGGCTTTTTTTTTTTTTTTTTGGTTGGGTTGTTGTTTTTTAAGTATTAGAGATGTTTTTTAAGTTCTACTGTTTTGGAAAACTCAATGAATTATAATCACCTCAATTGCATCGTCGTACATTTTCCTTGCCTCCGTGTCCATCTTGTCTGACATAAGCCAGGCTTTCAATAAATATTCATAAAAACTGTCTCCCAGCCCGCCCACGGATGTGTGATCTGTAGGAGGGAAAGAGGAAAAAAAAAATAGGTTGAAGTTGTTATATAATAGCACCTTAAATTTATTCAAAATATAAACTTATGTTTTTAAGGTCTATTGTTGCATAAGTATCAATATTCTAATCTTGTTTAGCAGGACAGATTCATAGGTGTGGAACCTGCTCTCTGTGCGTGTTCACTCTCTCTCTCATTCTACACAGGTTATTCCTCATGTCAAAAATGTAATTTAAACTCTGTTTTTACTTCATTCCACAGAACCTAATTGTTTAGCTGCTTGGGTTTGGGGGAAGGTGTAATTTTAAATAAATAAATACATACATACATATTAAAAAAGTGCCTATAGAAAACGCGTAAGATCTCTGTATTCAGGATGCAACAGGCCATGTGGCTGGCTATAAACTGCCATGAACTACAAAGAATCCAATGTTTCCAGGAGACTTTGTTTTCAACAAGGCGGTTACTTAACATTACTTAATTCATTTCTCCAAGAAAATATTCTTATTTAAATTATTTCAGTCAAAAGGAAGGCAAATTGCCTTTGCAGTGTACAACACAAGCCCTGCTCTGTTCTGTGCCTGAGCAGCCATGCAGAGCTGTGGCACATGCTACAAGGAAAGGCTGCTTGACTATGAGAACCCACCACCACATAAAATGGAAGTTTTAGCACACAGAATTCTTTTTTGTCCTTTTTTTTATTTCCTTGCAGAGGAAGGAAATAAAAAAAATAACAGAATAGCCATGACTTTACTTGTTGCTCTTCACAAGTAAAGTCATGGCTATTCTGTGCTGACAGACCACATGAGTATTTCCTACATGTGTCTACGGGTGAACTACCATACATCCCCACAAAAAGCCTACTGATGGTCTGACTTGGTCTCAGAGCTCTTCTTCCAACCTCAGTACACCCTTCATCCAAAAAGCAATACACACTATGAGATTTAGTAAGTGACTCCAACGAGAACAGCACATGACCTTTTCTTTCCCAACATTACAGCCCCCAAAACGCTGGCACCAGAACAGTCTCAGTCTGCTGAAGTTAGGTGAAGGAAATGTTTAAAACCAACTTCTGTCACAATGCCAGAAATTCACTGCACTAAGTAAGGCTGTGAGAGTCATGCGAGTTCCCTTTTACTGGGAGGAAAAAAAAAAAGATGGTATTTCTTCTTCCAAAGTACCTCAAAAAAGTGGTATTATTCACAATCTTTTTTGGATAAAGGTGTAAAAGAGAGGTTGGAGCTCTCCTTCTGTTCCTTCAAGCACCATCTTGCCCCAGCATGTCTGCTTGTCTCTGGAGATGTGAGTAGGAGGTTATTGCTGGTAGATACTTCTATCCTAACTCTTTTAGCTGCCTCTTGACTCCTCTGCTACTTACCAAGGGAATTCTAAACAAAGGAAGGAGCATGTGGAAAACCTGTAGCTTTTCCATTTGGTTTCAGGTTGTGAATTTGGAGCAAATTACTTCATGCCCTTCTCTTATATCTCAGCAACTCCTAGACAGCCTTTTCACACACAGCTACTCGGTGATTTATCTACAAACATTGAGTTTTTCATAAGCTTTCTAGCTCTGATCTGTAAGAGGGCACCGAGGTCACAAGTCACTTTCTTCTACAAATGCAAGGGCTCAAAATTTCTCCTTCAATGCACAATTACATTCTCAAGCAGACACAAGAACTCAGGGTCTGTTGTTTCCAGAATAAAATAAACAAACTATCCCAAGACTTCAAAGTTACGACTCATGTCAGGACTACTCAGGGACTGCCATCACAAGAGACACGGTTCAAAACTACTGTTGAGCTGCTTCCTCCTCCCCAGCTGAGCTCTGTCACTTGAGTCAGTGCTGCTCCTCTGCCAGATTTCTTTCACAGCTGCACTCAGTCCCCAACCAGGACAGGGTTTGCTGAATATCCCTCAGTATTTCTCTTGCTGCAGGCTCCAGCAGGTTCAGGGGGTGAAAGAGTAAGAAGGTGAATAGGAAAGGTTTATTTCCTAAGCAGAGAAATCCACATTCTAAGTGAGTTTCCAAAGTCAATTATCAGAAACACAACCCATTTTACATCAACTTCTGCAGGCAGTCATTTGAGAAATGTCTTTCCTGTCAGCAGTTGTTCTCCTCCTCCACACTGCTTCTCATCTTAAATAAAATACAGGGAACACAGGAACCGGTAGCATCAGGGTACACAGGACTTGAGCCATCCTCTAGACAGTGCTTTTCTCAGGTACAAAACTTCCCCTCACTCAGAGAATAAAAGCAAACATTCAGAGAGTAAGAAGCAAACATTCAGAAGCTAAGGGCTTCTGAACAGCTCCCTTGTTTCACATACCTCACTCCAACTCTGAACTATTAGGAGTTTTCAAGTCTCTACCATTTCCTAGCTGATGCCATTCACAGATGGACCAAGGGTGGACCTGTCAGAAAGGGCAAACTGATTCTATTCCTTCTCTTCAGCAGCAGGAAAGGAGAGATGGAAGTATTCTTGGTGGTCACACATAATAAGACATCACAGCCAGATATGTTTCACACAGAAGCAGTATTTCAAGGGCACTGACTGCAGTGAGATACAGCTGTCTACTGCCCTGACCCCAACCCATCTGCAAAAGAGAATGGGAGTGAAAAGGGGGCTGCCACAGCAGCTCAACTAAGGTTTAAGTGTGGCAAGTTTTGCAACTTCAACAGCTGCCTTAACTGCACCCTTGGCAAGGTCATCTTCAGGTCTTCTGCTAGTATCAGGTGTTACTGAAGCAGAATTGCTGCCTTATACAAAAGGCTTATAACTAGAAATGACTGAAAATTAAAACACCTTTTATGATAGATTACAGGACTTTGACAACTTGCTCTCACCTAGAGTATAAATGCTAAAGAAATATTTGTCAAGATTCCTTAACAAATATATAGCTAGTGAAAACTGTAGATTTGGGTTATCGCATACCATTCTCTCCTATAAAGAAACCTTTCTACCCAAAATTATCATCAGAAAGTCTACAGTGGTTACCACTCTCTCCTGCTATTTGAGCTACAGCTCAGATGGATTCAGAGCTTCAACTCGTTTTCCTCATAAAAATGTTGTGCACATAAAATATTTTGAACTTTTTCAATCAGTCCTAAACTTGCATGTCAATCCACAGTACTAAAAAGAAACAAATCATGATTTGAATAACATAACAACAGCATCTGGGCACTGGGTACTCTCCAGTTGACAGCTGTAAAGATAATATGGTTAAAATGCTTTTAAGTATTTTGCAAATTTAAAAGTTGACTTAATTTTTCACATATTTAGTCTACGAGAATTATTTCATTACCTTTGTGTCATTTAAAGGTTTTTACTGTGAAGAAGTATTTCACAGTAAAATCCTGAAGTAAAATTCTTTTCAAAGACAAATATAGCAAAGAGAACAGAAGTATGAAGGCCTATAAAATATGGTAGAAGCCATATACTCTGTTCAATGACATGTATACATTTCTGGAGCATTCATTCCTTCCAATCGAGAGAAATTAAGATGTTTTTTCACTCCCCATTTTTTTTTCAAATGTAGGCTCAGATGACTGGACAAACATGAAAGGATTACAGTCAAGGATTCCTTAGGAAGTCTTATGTTAAAATAAGTGACATAGTAGCTGCAGTTGCCAAGAATACCTCCAACTCCTGCATCCAAAAGTAATACCAAAAAAGCAGTGTTTTTTCTGGTTTGTCACACACTTGAAAGCATGTTGTTTGCAAACCAGTGCACAGCCAGCCTGGTCATAAGCTTCCTCCTTGCCAGAAATAGCCAAATAAAATCTTAATAAAAAGACAAAAATATTTACAGATTATAGCAACATTTTTGCTCAGGTTTTTCAAGAGTTTTACATCCTGTTTAATACTGGCTATTTTCTTCTTAATAAACAATGTACAATTGGGAAAAATATTAATTTCATATAATTATTTTAATAAGTTTTAAACTTATTGACAAAAGATCTATATTTAGTCAAATATTGTCTCAGCAAATATTCCAAAGATCCCATCCACCTCCTTCCCACAGACTCAGTGCAAGGTCTTCTTTTAAGTTCTCACACCATCATTATCTAATATTTCTAAAGCTAATTTCACTCCAAAACCTTTTATTCATATCAGCAATCCATTAGCTCACAGGTGAAACGGTCTCCTCTGATGAGAACCAGGATGATGGTTTCACAGCAAAGCATAGCAATACAGAGCAGGTCAGAAATAAATGTATGTGCTATTGGAAAGTACAATGAATCACAGTTTGAGTTTGGGAGAGTCTTGTTCTCTGCGAGTGATTTTGTTTCTTTATAAATCTGGGGAGACAAACTCATTTGTGCTCAGCTAGCTCTTCAGGGCATAGGCATCAGGGTTCCCCCTCTTCAATTACAGCTGAGGAACTGACACAGATCTGGCTGTCCTTCTCCAGGCCTAATATTTGGAATGGCAGTAGATAACAGGGATACTAGGCATACATGTAACTCATTCTCCTTTCTCATACCCAGGTCTTCCTAATGGCTGTAAATAACGTCCTCTGCAGTAATCCAGTTTCTAAATGAACGGCAGAGGTTCCCAAGAACCCGGTTATGGCAGCAGATGGCAAGTTACAAACATGTGCCACTTCCTTTTGTTTACAGGGAAAGTTTGGTTCAGTGAGCAATAAAATATTTTCCACAACAACTGAAAGACCCCTAAAGATAACATTAATAAGAAAACCTGCTCTAATGAAGCTCTACCTGCTCTCCAGAGCAAACTTAAGATGTGTAAATTATTTTTAAGCAGATGGCTTTAAGTAGTAACAACAGCTTAATGAGGCAAATTAAAAAGAGTTCAGGATTTGCTAAACCCTCTCTGTTTTGTGCCTGAATTGTTCAATTGTCATTTCCTGGCAATGAGCAGGAATGAAGAGAGAAGCCACACATTGTTTTAAAAGCAGCAGATCATGCCAGAAGTGATGCTGCAGTCACAGCACCTGAGGGTGAGGCTTCCTGTTACCCACGAGCACAGGGGTAGCGAGCCACTGTCTCTTCCTGATCTGAGGGCATGTCCCCCATCCTTCTATCACATCCATAAAGCTTTATGCATAATTTACTGCACACAGAATGAAAAAGATTAAATAAAATGTTGAGCAAAAGTAGGTGTAGCATGCACAGGCTGCCGTGCTGAAAAGTAGTATGGTGAGACAACATTCTAGCAGCACATAAGCACAAGCAGGTGGAGATGAGGATCAATGATGATGATGATAGTATTTTTAATTCACGAATTTGCAACTACAACACTGAGTGAATATTTTAAAGTACAGACAGCTAGAGAACAAACACAGTTTGTTACAAATTTGGCAATATGTAATACAAACTCAAGTCTTAGAACGGGAATTGTTACTTATGAGTCTAAAGTAAAGGAAAACTAACTTAAGCCTGCGTAGAGTGCTATACCCAATAGACTGGAAACACCAAGAGGGACAAACTTTCAACCAAAAAGCAGAAGTACAGAACTACATTGCAACAGAAGAACACAGTAATAAAAAGGGAGGCTGATTTTCCTTAAAGATCACAAACACTTCATCTGCCAAAGTGCTATTGTGATATGTTAGGGCAGGAGTTCAAGAGTGGAAGAGACAAGTGACCTGGAGGCAGTAGTGAAGTGATTAAACAAATATTAACTTTCATTAAGAAATCTACCCACCCGATCACCATTAGTTGTTCTGGGTAGCAACTGGCCTTACACTGCTGCAGGGGCCATCTTTGTGGAGAAAACTTTTCAAGAATTGTTGTTCTGTTGTCTTCAGAGTGGCTCTGATTAAATTTCAGTTCAATTTTTACTTCATGTAGTTGGGCTCAGTGCCCCTGAGCTGCTCCAAATAGGTGCAAGCTCCCTTTCTAATCCTTTAATCCAGAGAGCTGAGGCCCTGGAAATGGCAGCTGCTGCAATTCACAGTGGAAATTCAACCTAAGGATGCCATAAGCCATAGTGTAAAGCTTAAAAGTGCAAACACTTGTAAATTAACTGCAGCAGAGGCAGCCCTGACAAAGGAGGTGGAGGTGCAATTTTTAGTCTGCTATGAATCATTTATCACTAAGGAACATATTACCAGCATGTGAATTTCTCTGAAAACATGCAGGTTGTCACATAACAGAACTACCCTGAAAGAACAGTCAGGGTTGCAAAGCTGAGCATTTGTAAGTTAGGAGACAGCTGAACAGACAATGCTTCGTGTTCTGCTGTCCAGTACCACGACAGACTCCAGCAACAAGAAAAACGTATCTCAACTCCTTCCAACCTGGGGATGCATGGTCATGCCTTCTCAGCACATACAACTCTACAGAACGTAGCAACTGAGCTCTAAATATGAACTCCATATGGAGTAAGTAGATGTGAATGTTTTTCAAAGGCTTTAAAAAATATGGATGGTTTTCTCCTCAAGCTATCATGAAACAAATAATTCCTACAGTATCTCATATCCAAAATGTGATGGTTCTTGAGTTTCTTAGCTGTACACTTAGAAAAAAGCAAACTTTAATCTGGGTACATTAACACTTCACCTCTTTCTTCATTTAGAAATAGCTCAAGCATTTTTGTCAAAAGCTGTTTAAACACACCCCCCCCCCCAAAACAGCTTGAGGCAGACAGAATATTCCAGTTGGAAGATCTGAAGTTTGGCAGCTGCAAGAAACTGAAAACACAATCACTTAATGGAAAGTGTTGAGCAATCTTAATTACAAGTGCTACCACTTTCTTGTATAACAAAATTAAGCAAAATTACTTCCTAGAACTGTAGTGATTATCAAACTAAAGATTAAAATTCTTAAACTTGCATGATTCAAGTGTGTGCAAAGGCAAAAGAAATATTTTGAAGCAGACCAGTGAGTACAACTAGCTCAACTAATAAATATATTTAGGTAACTCATATTGTTAGAACCAAAGCACATCTTCAAAGTGAATGTATTTTTTTATTCTGTAATGTCAAAGGTGTATCCTAATTTGCTATCTTGCAACAGGCTCTGCTCTCCTTTTACACTCAGGAATTCACAGCTGGAACAAATACTCTCCTTTTTGTATTCAAACTTTCCTGAAATTTTACAACATTCCAGCTATTATTTATAATTCTGGAAGGATTTAGGTCATCACTTGGCAGATGTGTTCATAAATTAAAGACCAATCAACAAACTATGTCCAGTCTATGTGCAAAAAGGAAAAACACATTGAACCTTTACATTGGTGCTTTCACTGAAAAGTAAGGTGGCCTTTTATCACCCAAAGTTGATAGCACACACGCCCTTCTGCCAAGTCTGGAGCCTGTGTAAATCCAACCTGCTCTGGAAGCTTTAACTAAGTTGGTTCTGATACCAAGTTGTATCGAAACCATAGTAGTTTACACACATTATTTACATATGTATATATGTATGTAGCACAATGAAACACAGGAATACTGACAGTCAAGAGAGATTCAAAGAAGCAGTGAAAGACACTCCTGGTTTTGATGTACTTATGGATTACACCACATGCAATATAAATCCAGGCTAGTCTGCATGTTTCTTTGTCCTAGACTTGTGTCTATATATCCATGACAGATGCCTGAAATTGCACACAGGTAGGTCGCTCTGTAGATGATAAATTGTGCTCACTCTAAAACTTAGTCTGTGCTCTATGACTTAGACTGAACCACCACACCCTACATTTGGACTGCATTCACCACCATCCCTCACACTGTGCTACAGTGTGATTCACAATTAAAGATCAGCTGCATCTTCTCATAGATCTCCAAGATGAAATGGTATTTTACCTTGCAGCTACAGGACAGTGCAGCTCCCAATGGAACTTGATGACTAAAAGACCCCATCAGCAAAATACATTCAATGCCCAATGAACAAAACTACAGACACTCTCCCCTCAATACTGCCAAATGTTTCTTGTGTGACCACCAGCAGGTAAATCTCCACATACAACTCACAATATGAAGTCTCACACTCAAGACAGAATGAAAAATGGATTGTGATGTGCCAACCGAATCTTAGCAGTCTAGAGAACAGCCTCCAAGTGATACAGAAGGCATAAAATAGAAACAAGCAACTGTAATAAATCTGTAACAAGTTTGTGATTGGACTCTGATAGGCTTCCCTTTAATAAGAAATAAGTCAGTCAAGAATGGTTCAAAACTACAGACGAGGTATACTGATAGCCTAGTACAAAAATCAATTATTACAGAAATTGTGAGATTCCACAGGTCAAACTTAAAAACTCACAGAGCACATGTCAAATGATAGCTTTTTACTCCCCAATCATTTTAAGTTTGCTGTCTTCAAAGCCAATAATTTAAAATCTCAAGAACATTAAGTGATACCCTAAAATATGCTGGACTCTGTTAATACAGATTAATTAACTGAATTCATAGTAAGGAAAATAAAGCCATAGCGGGACAGATTTCAAATTCTAGACAGTGATACACAGTTTGGTGGTACAGCAAAATAAAATATTAATCTCTTTGCACAGCTATGTACGTCAGCACTTTCAAAACCCAGTTAACACCATATCCAAATCCTTTCTTTAGGAATTATTCATAGATGCTTCTTTTCAAATGCATAATTTATATATATGTTTAACCTTCCAATAATGCTAGAATTTTTAACTCACCAAACAAAGCTTTCATTTGTTCAGCTTTTTCATCATCTTGCTCAACAGACCAGCAAAACATCTTAGCCTCATACACTTATAAAAACATATTCCCTGTAACACACAACTCTGCTGTATTTCATTAAAACAAAGTTTTTACATACTAACTTGCTCTCGGCTTCTAATGAATAAACAAATTCGAATGCAGCGTTTTCTTGGAACATAGTTAATTACATTTGTACATGGTTGTAAAGCAAAAGGGCAAGGGGAATTCCCCAGCAGAGACTACATAGATTATTTTCTATTCAAAACACATGCATGTTCCTAAATACAGAACAAGACAGAATATTTTGGTGAGAAAAATTAAGGACATCTGCCAAGATAGCAAAGAAAATTAAACTGCTCCTCATCTGCAACTGGTACATGCAAGCCTACTGCTGGAATTAGAGAAATCATGTTGTGGCTTTATTTTTTCGTAAGGTACTCAACTGAAAGCAGATAGGAAATTAAAATCCCCACTGTAATAATCGCTTGCATGAATCTCCAAACTAAGCATCACATAGATCACATATGTCCCGTTCTATAACTGATGTTCTGACTACAATTCAAAAAAAATTTACTTGCTAAATCAAACAAATGTGCAAAGATGATATCAGGTTGGGAACTACTACTACAACAGATAAAATTAATTATAATCATGCAGCATTTCTATTTGAGAAAAAGAAAAGCTTTTCTTTATGCCAAAGGAGAAAAAAATCACTGAAGAATTAAAGTATTAGAAACTATTATCCAGAAGTCCAAAATTGAAGGCAATTATCTGAAAAGTTCCATAAAATACTCTTTGGAAAATGCAGGCTTATTTAACATAATTTCCTTCACTTTCTTTCAGGTTATGGATACTTTGCCAGAACTTGAGTTTACATTTCACAATTTTATTTCTTTCATGACTCTTGGCTTTACTGGTTTCTTACGTGTTCTACAGAGGGTTATCAACAGATATAACTTAAGACACTACTTTGTCTAAACAAGGCATCTAGCAAACAAACAATGTAAGGGTGTGTGGGAGAAAACACAAAGAACCTTCATAGTTAAAGTATAACAGTAGCAGCTTCAGCCAGCAAGGACAGTAATTTTCCAATACCAGCATCTTTCTCACTACCCGTAACTAAACCTGTTAATTTATGCCACAATTATATTTTATCTGCAATATTTATCTGAATGTTTTTTAATCTTTTGAAAACAACTTCTTTCTTCAGTATTATTCATTTCACCTTTCAACCTCCCCGAGATAGATGTCAAGACTGAAGGGGACTCTTGCTTCAACAAAGTTCCAACAACATAAATTACAACAGTGATTTAAATATCAATCTCTGCAGCACCTTAGAAAGTTTGCATTGAAGTGAGCCATTCTTCCTATATATTAAATAGGAACCACAATGTCAGGACTGTATCCTTCAGGTGACATGCTGATTATTTTTAGTACTGGCATTCGCATACATGCGAATATGCAGAATGTGAGAGCACGTTCGTCATCAAGTTAGCTGGGTAAGAATTATTCAATATAAAAAACCCAAACAAATGACAAGGAAATGGGTAACTTAAACACAGACATTCCCAGTGAATTTAATCTTGTGTGCATGTGCAATTCATTAGCAAGCTTCAAGCCGGAAGAGCTGGTGAGGAGGAGGAGAAGACCTGCAGCTGAAGAGACCCAGGCTCTGAGCCAATGGCTGCATGAGGGGCCCAGGGGTCAAGAACTGGTATTAGGCAGATAGAGAGCCCTTGCTAATATTTCAAGGATCCAAGAGTAAGAAGGGTGTTTGTGACAAGCGTGAAAGTGCACACATCTGACAGTGATCATCAGGAAGAGGAGCAACACTTGGCTATCTATACACGTATTTTACATGAATTATGGCAGTACTACACTTGGGTGCTACAACAGCAGTGGTGTCAGTGGCAGTCTGTACAGGCAGGCACATTAGTGTCCTCAGTGTATGTGTGGCACCTCTCTAGGATACATCCTCAGCCTTGATAAACTGGCAAATGGGAACATCAGCAGCCACATCCATCAGACTGAGATGGAGACCTGCACCTGACTGGGTTTCAGTAGAGGGGAAGGAAGAATCTCTCGGTCTTGGGACTCTGCTGGATGCAGTGGTTTTCTTAATGTCATTAACAAAATCCATTACAAACATTTAGATCAAATTTATTTTCAGTTTCCCTTTAAATAGAGAAAACAAATACAGACAGATGGTGCTATGTGTCTGATACAATGTCATATCACAAATGAAAATAGATTGGGTGTATTACTCATGGTTTGTCTGTTACCTGCAAGAGTTTAAATTAGGCAGTTCAGTTAATTATCTAGCTCAGCCCAAGAGCTTTAGCCTAAAAACCAGCTGCATACGCAGGCATAAAATTTAGGAATATTCACTCAGTATTTGCACTGATTTAATGACAATAATTTCAATTTGTTTTTATTCTTTTTTCTACATGTGAAAATGGTACCATTTTAACAGAAGTGTAAATCTTATCCAATTAAATTAAATACACAGAAGCCTTCTCTAAATAGTATTTTAAAATTAAAAGTGCTTGGTTTGCTTTAATTTAAGCATTTCTTGTTGTAAACGAAAGACTACCTGAAGAACTTGAAATATACATGTCCACAAAGGTATTTGTGGATTTGGTTTATTTAAAAACCAGTCTACAGCACAAGCAAGTAGGAAACAGAGGACATAAATATGTCCCATTCTGCCACCTTGGTTGCGCCTCTACTTACTCTGTAGTAACAGCTGCAGGGAACCACAAGAAAGCGAGAACATCACCAAAAAGTGCCAAGGCAGTGTGTGTAACAAGGCAGGCTCAATACCTGCGTGAATCCTCTTATTTGTCTCTGGAGGACAGTCATCACTTTGTACTTGAAAGACAGCATTTAAATTTAGTGCATTAAATACACGTGTCCACTGACACTGTGCTGCTACTGAGTCCTTGTAAATGTGCTGACAGACTGCCCTTCATCTGCCTTTTAACTTAGTCCACTGGCCAGTCTGACTAAAGGGGCTTGCTGCTGGTAAGGGGACACGAACAAAGCACTGTGGAACAGACTGCAGCCTGAATGTTCATCGCATCAAGCATTCAGTGATGGCAATTTTAGTATCTGCTATTACATTCCTAATAGCAATGCTCGCCTCATGCACAGTAAATTCACATAGTAGGTTACTTTACAGTAACTTGTTAATATGCTTACATATCATAAGGGACAATAAACACGTAAGACTATCACAGAATATATATTTCTGCTTATTTTCTTGCCTTATAAACAGAAGCCTTATGGAGTCTAGAAAACAATTTTAGTTAAACTGGCACAACTTTTTTCCATAACCAACCCGGGTAACCCCACACATAGCCCAGGTGCAGGAAGTGAGATTTGAAACCAGAGAGATTTGAGTTCCCCTTCAGTAATGTTATTACTTGCAAGAGATGTTGGAAGCAGATGAAATGCAGTAATCTATTCTTGGTATTGGAAAGTAGAAAGGAAGAATGCCAATTTACAGAAATGTGCAAACACCGGTGGCATGTCCTGACTTTGCAATAATGCTCATTTCTTTGTTACGGTTCTAGAGTTAGAACCTGTTTGCAAATGCAAATTAGAATTAAATTTTCTTAACCCATTTTCTTTTTTAAAAGAAAACCTTCTTTCTTCAGTACAAATTAATTTCCAGAATTCTGAAAACTCCTGCTTTTAATTAACATTCTAATTGTTAGCTTAGCAGGCTTCTCTAGAAAGCACCTCCGCTGTTTTTGAAAACAATCTAAATTCAATGTTCTGATGCCTACTCTATACCAACCACTCACCAAGTGAAACAGAAAGCTAATGAAGTTAGCTGCAGGTTAATGTGAGAGGTTAGAAAATGCTTCTTGCCAACTATTTTCCTTTCAGTCTTACAGAAACTCAAACCCCAAGGCAGAAACATTGTAAATCACTTGTTCCTACTGGACCATCACCTTAGTCTGTAAGTAAAAATTGAATCTGTCAACATTCCTGTGGGCATTATAGATCTGCCTTCTAGCAAAAGCCCCAGTGAGCTGACAGATCCTGAGCTGAATCCATTAAAAAGCTGTCTGTCATGTCATTCGTGCTGTAATAATACCTGTATGTTACAAGATAAAACACAAATATTTAGCCTACACATGACATCATTTTCTTCCTCCAGGGTATAATGAACTCCACTGCTGTCACAGAGCAGTAAGGGTCCAGTCATGTACAGCCGTATTACAAAGCATTTCCACTGGGAAGCATGGAGATTTAGCAGTGACCAGTAAGCCATTCACCTGCCAGCTTTTAGGTATGGGCTTTATGACATTCAAACAGAAAGAAATGATGGGATGGAATAGCAGCAGTCCCTGTGCAGCCCCTGTCTGCTGCAGTCCCTGACCCTGGCTGGTGGCTGCTGCTACACAAGGCAGGCAGAAAAAGAAATATCGTAATCTCTCACCTGAGCCCTTCTTCAAGTGCTACATCAAATGCATTAAATGCACACGGAAATTTATATTCACAAAAATGTAAACACTCCAAAGACATGGCTACAGATTACATTGATGTCATACTATAGGACTCTACTCACCTCTACACCTTGTTAAAAGCCTAGAAGCAACAATCAAATTCTTCTTGAAACCGTAACTACTATCTCACTGGTAAGTTACTTTACTGGTCGGTTATGCCTTTTTAGTTATTTGTAACACAAACATTGACTAGTTTGAATGACAGCATATCTTTGTAAACACCAGCAGAAACAGCAGAACAATGAGGGAAAAGGACAGCCTGCAGGTTTCAGGGCATTGTCCCCAGAACATCATTCTCCAACAGTGAAACTGCAGAACATGCTGTTTATATTGAGATCAAAAGGCCTGCACTCTGATAAATCAAACCACATCAGAAATGACTCATCAGACCTGCATCCTAACATCAGAAGGATGGTGACAATGTTGCAGCATATTATATACACCATTCCCCTTCCCCTAAGGCAAGAAGAGAACCGGCTACATACATACATTTCAAGCATACATTTAGATGATGAAAAACAGATGAGATACAGCAACATGACCTAAGATCTGTGGAGGCTAACAATGGAAATATTCTGAGGTATAGAAAAAAACTGTAACAATTACTGATCCCTAATGGGACTGAAAGATCTGTCCAAAAACTAGCTTATCATCTTTATCCAAGAACCCTAAATATGTAAAGAGGATTGGATAGCAGTGTCCTTTTTTCTCTGACTCCAGACAACTTGGATATGTCTTGGTACTTGTGAGTATGAATGAATTCTGCAAATTCCAAGATTCAAAAAAAGAAAGTCAGCATGTTGAGACTGTTGTGGTGGGTTGACAAAGGCTGGATTATCACAGAATCACAGAATGTTAGGGGTTGGAAGGGACCTTGAAAGATCATCTAGTCCAACCTCCTCACCAGAGCAGGATTCCAGGTGCCCACCAAACCGCTCTCCTACTCCCCTCCTCAAATGGACAGTGGAGAGAAAATAAGATGGGAAAAATCTTGAGGTCAAGATAAGGAGAGTTTAATAAAGCAAAAGCAAAGGTTGCACACAGAAGCAAAAGAAAAAGAAAAGATTTATTCTCTACTTCCCATTAAGCAAGTGATTCCTGGCCACCTTCCATGAGGCAGGCCTTCAGTATATATACAGGCTGCTCCCGAAGGCAAAAGTCCTAAGTACCAAATGCTTTCCCTTCCTTCTCCTTTCTCTTTGCTTTTATTGCTCAGCAGACATATGGTATGGAACATCTCTTTGGTCAGTTTGGGCCAGCTGTCCTGGCCATGTCCCCTCCCAAGATCTTGCCCACCCCTAGCCTACTGATGAGGGAAAAATGTAGGAGAGACAGCCCTGATGCTGTGCCAGCACTGCTCAGCAGTATCGAAAACACTGGTGTGTTACCCACACCTTGCTAGATACCAATATGCAGCACAGCTCTATGAGGGCTGCTATGGGGAAAATTAACTCCGTACCAGTCAGACTCAATACCACCTGACATGTGCTAAGAAGTTACTTAGGTGTGCAGTGATTTATACTGCTGTATCTCCAGAGCAAAGAGGAGAAATGAAGGCAAGATTTCTAAATGAGGTATTTCAAAGGCACATTAGCTGCTCACAGTAACACTTAATACTTGGGATTGCAAATCAAAGTGGATATGCAATCCTTGTGTGGTTTTTAGTTAAAACACAAAATGAAGATGTGGCTGGGCTCATTGTGCAAACACTTCTGAGATGGCATCAAAAAAACTCTATCAAGGTAGAAGGCATCAAAAGTTTTCCACAAAGTTCATGTTGCAAGCAGAGATACATCCAGCTTAGAGTCCTGTGGGACCACACCAAAGCCACAGAAAAGGTCTGAGGCTTCTATTTTCTTCTACAAATCTCTCTTGCAACAAGAATTGTCTTTAAGAACTCAAGTTTACTTATCAGCATGTTAGAACAAAATTAAACAGAAAATGGTACAGAAGTGTATCTTTTTTCTATACATAAGTGTATCTTTTTTTTTTTTATATACCCACTGCTAGAATGATGGGTACAGAAATAGAAAAGAAACCCCCCACCACACAATTTAGCAGATAAATCCTGTATTTCTTCAACAATGTAGATTTTAGCTGTTTCACACATCTCATGACTTAGTTGGAACAGATTAACAGAAAAACTAACTAGAATTGAGCCTGAAAAGTCTGAGGAGGTCAAAAAAAGAAAAAGGTTTAAAAAAGACACCCAAACCAAAAAGAAAACTTAGGAAGGTCAGAGTCAAGAGTTACATGTATCCAGGCAAATAAAGAGTTCTGAAATAATTCTCAGAAACTATCTGGAGCAAGTACTTCGTACAAGATAGAATGCATCAAACTAAAGGTCACAGCAAAGACAAAAAGGGCAGCTTTCCTAGAAACTGAAAGAAGAAAAGTTACGCTTTCCTACTCTTTCCATTGTCTCAGTCTTTCCACTACTGAAGTATATAACAAGCCAAACACAATGTTCTTTGAAATTACCTTCTGAAGAGGACATAAAAGCCTTGCCTGCCCTTAATACCAACAAAGTGACTGAAGTCAGTAACAGTATCGTGGACTCTGACATGAGTCCTCTAGTGAACTGAGGTGTAGTGCGTGAAGGCATCACCCTTTCGTAACTGATTTCTGTGATGCAGCATACAACCTCTGCAGGAGAACCAAGAAAAATTCCTGCCTAAGCCTCAGCTATTTCAGCCCATATGTTCTGTGCATGTGTACCTTTGCCTCTTAAATTTCTTCAGTGAATATATTTGTGGTGACCTATGAGGGCCACAACAAAGACAATTTCTCATTGTTCCATCCTGGTTTGCAGAAAGAAAAACAGAATTGTGAATTCTTGATATTCTGCCCCCACAAAACTTTTTGAGGTTGGCTAACAAATGCTTGTCACATTGGGGAAAACTTAGAAGCACTATCAGAACATCATCTGCATTTGGAAGATTATTTGCTTCAAAAACCCCAAACCAACCAACCAACCAACAAAAAAACCCCACAAAAAACACCAACCAAAAGAAAGCCATCCATAAACCCTATCAACCAAAAAAACCCCACAACAACATCCCCCTTCCCCATCAAATTCTAGGAAATGTGTTATTGGCTAATGAGAGCACAGCAAAATTAAAGGCTCTAGAAAGTTGTACTTCTTTTTATCCTAAGAACATAAGACTCAGCCAAAACTTTAGTCCCAAACATATTACCTTTCAAAATTAATTTAAACAGTATGTTTGAGCCACATCAAACTTCTACAAAGTCGAAATTTTCAGCATATGTTTATTTTCAGTTTATTTTTGGACCAGGACTATTTTCTTCCCAAGAGCTGCCAATTCTGAGTATTATTACTACAACCAACAAAAAGCCCCTAAAGAATCCTGGTGATCTACCACATGAGACTACTTTTGATAAAAGTAGCAGAAGCAAATGGTTAGGGTTATTTCAGAAGAACATTACATTGTCTATGAATAAGTAATAGGTAAATATTTGTATTTGACCACTTTTTTTCTGAATGCATTGTTAAACCTAAATTTGTCTGAAGAATTTATCTCATCAATCCACGTGTCTGTCTCAGAAGGTGTCACTATTGACACGAGGATATTAGACACTTTGGAGAGAATTTTGGCTTTAAAGATGGGATTAGACAACTCCTTTCACAGTCACTGCAACAACAGCTGCATTCATTTCCCTCATATGCCAGGCTCAAAGTCAGAAGCAAATTCTCAGTTTGCAAGCCAGAACATGTCATGCTGGATATTTACAGACAACCATTGAAATTCCCAAAAGCTGTCAATGATGTCAAACAGGACAGAAATAGATCATCTTGGTTGTTTTTCCTGAATAAACTTGCATTCATAAAAGAAATAGAAAGATTCCATTTTATCACACCCACTACGAAAGCACTAAACTACTCAACTGTTCTTGGAAGAACTACTTTAAGAGAAGGAATCATATTTGTGTCTCTTTCTTCATGCTTTATCTCTCCACTTACATTGTCAGCAATAAAACTATTTTTCCTTTCCATTCCAAAGCACAGTCAGTTTGGGTTTATGAGGGTTTATTTTAGGTTTGTTTGTTTGTTTTTTAATATAAGACACACATTGATACCAGCAGGATCTATAGGTAGGTTCATCATGCTATTTTATACGCCACTACATAAATGAATGATGTTTGTAAATGTCAGTCCCTAACGCTAAGTGAAGGAGCTGAAATTTAACCACCATAAAGATGCATTATTTTTATGTTACCTTACAGTAATCCACTTACCAGATGGCTTGCAGAACAAAACCAAAATGAGGAAACTATTTACAGCCTCATTCTTTATTACTGAAGATTTTATTGGCTGATAAAAGTAAGGATAAGCACCTGGTTTGGTAGGAAGCTGCTTTCAGAAAGTACTATAAAAATAGAGCTGCATGGCTTGAGAGAGCAAGAGACAAAAAATGGTTTCAGATCTCAAGGCTAAGTAATTCTTCTACGCTGCATGTTTTCAAGCAATGCTGATCCCACCCTACAAAGTAATTTTTCTGATGTCCATCTCAGCAACAAAGTAAGAAGCAGAGCTTTAGGTAGAAATAAATAAAAGCATACTTACGTTGACCCCAACGGCCTGTTCTTGGATTCAAATAATTTGGATAAAGTCCATTGGGTCGATCCATTTTTTGAAGTAACTTCCGAATGTGCATGACCTAAATGAAATCAAGCATCAGGATCACCTCTAACAACACTTATTTGCTTTCTGCATATAGTCAAATCTAATCTTATTTTCTTTTTTAGTAGTAATTTTTTAAAAATCTGAGTCCAGAAGTTTTCTTGAGGGATTCCTTCAGATTAGCAATGTTTCTGGTTTTAAAAGACTGCTCACATAAACATGTTTAAAAATTATTATTTTTAAAAGGTATGCTGAAACAAATAAGAAAACGTGTGTCATCATAAATTTCTACTTGAAGAAATCACCTATTTGGTAACAGAAATACAAGTATGAAAAAATTTACCTGCTACCAAAACCACAAATAGCATTCTATATTGAAACTACTTTCCCTTTAATGCAACGTAAGATGAAACGTTATAAAAGACACCTGAATGATAAAGAACTGAATTTGAGGCCCACCTTGTTGTAGTATACAGGGTCCCCTGTCAAATAGCTGAGGTGGACAAATTCCATGTGCAGAGTACCAAACTCAGCAAGGATGCTGCTGCCAGCAGAAGCCCAACCCCAGTTTCGACCCACACCGCTACATTGCAACAAATACACATAAAAAAAGGAGAAAAGAACAACAAAAAAATAATCAGAATTACTGTGCACAGCACTAGTGACAACCACCATAGCAAATTGAACAAGTAACAGCAAAATATTAACCCATACTTAAGACCACAGGGGTTTGGTAACAAGGTACCATAACCTCATCAACGTAAAGTCCTGTGATTGTATGATACAATATCTTGATGTCAACAGAAATAAAATGACTTAGCACTGGGCCCAAACTCAATTGTTTATTCACTGTATGTTCCTGAGACCAAGAATCAAAAGCAATTATTAGACAAGTGTTCTTCCAAAGGTGGTAGTATTCGCTTCCTTGTTCTGCCAAACATCTGCTGCATTTCCTTTACTTGTGTAGGATGTGCTTCGAGTCAGTATTTTAACACTCCAGTATCACAGGAGTAGACCCTATCTGTATCTACAGAAGAAAACAGTATGTTTATTGTAAGCAGATTATTATGAGTTCCTCAGGCTCACAAAGAATCCACAGAAAGTACTGTATACCTCATATCATTTGCACTCCAAGAGATACCGTCTTGCTAAGTCACAACTCCTAAATTATCTCTGGTTTAATCTAATTTGGGAGTTTTCACTACCTTTCCAGATGAGGTCTTTTAATTTCTAAAGTTAACTGCATCCTCCTGGAAATTAATTCTACTACTTTTCATAGAAGATTGCAGATTTTGGTCAGACTATCATCAATAGGAATGTCCTCTTACTTTTTAAAATTATAAATTAGAAAGAGGAAATGTAAAGGAAAAATGTTGGTAATAGAACAGTGTCTGTAGCTCTTACCTAAGACAGAACACCACCTTTTAAAATACACTAACCACTGTTTACAGAGTGTAGAGTCAAAAATCATAGCTTGTCTCAGAGTTTTTTGGTACAGCACTCATAAAAAGAGAAGATGAACTGTTTCATTATGAATGCAAAAGCTAATAAAACACAAGTCAATAATTTTTCCAAATATTTCTTTCAGGTCCTTTCTTTTACTGCATGTCAGCCTCATGATAAGTGTTCTCATATATGCCTGCTACTGTCACTGCCCCTCTCCATGCCAGCCACTATCTTCTGCCATGAGGCTGGCTGGTTGTGTACACGTTGACACAATAAAAGCATAAACAATACCAGCACATAGGAAATTCCTGGCACTCAAACCTTTTCCCTTCAGCCTACTGCAAATCCTCCCTCCCAGTCCTGCCTTTCTGAGTGCACGGATGTTCAACCTACATGTTATACTGATAAGTATCCATGCATCTACTGCTTGCAGCTTCTTAAACCTCACCATCTATGTTGCTTGAGCAAGTGAACCAGATGTCTGTGTGGTTTGAGTATGGCCACCTGGGCAATTCAAACATTCAATCACAGTGCAAGTCTGGGCTAAACAGAGTCAAAAAAACCCCACCCCAAAAAACCCCAAACCAAAAAAACTACCCCTACCACCACCACCACCACCGCCCCCCCCCCCCAACCAACAAACCCAAAGCACTTCCGCACAGAGGAATTTCAGTGTGTATAAAAATGCAGGAAGAACACAAGACTGAGTGAACCATAATGCCGTGCAGAAATTGCACAGGGAAATTTAACCCAATAACATTAATTGTACAGAGATCCAAAAAATGGGGAAAGCGCAGCACAGGCAAAGGAGAAAAAACTAGGCAAGGGTGGTGATGCCCTGCCCCAACAGAAAGGCAAACCACAGCTCCATGATCTTCACCTGAGAAGTGACAGCAAAGTGAGGATCGTTTTCTGATCACAAAACAGCATGTAAGACTAATGCTCTCAAGGCAGTCCTAAATCTACTACTTTACAATCTAACAAAGCCCAAGTATCTCTCCTAAAAGGAAAACAATTTAAAACAATTGAAAACCTCTCTGCTATTTACTATCCTGAATTGCTTAAGTGTACATATAATCTAGACATGCATGCCAGTTCAGCTGTTGTTTAGGAACATAATAAAAATTTTTAAAATGCTTTGCATCAAAAACAATTTCTCAAAATGAGGGAAATCCCAGCACTGAACAAGCAATGCAAGATAAATTAGAGCAGGTAATTCTCTTCCACAAGGCAGTGCAGACCACTTAAGTTAGTGTATGACCTGAACAGCCACCTGCTGAAGTCTCTCCATTTCCATGGACCACACTGGCCTTCAGCACCCTAGCCTTTACATCTAAGCTAAATTGTAAAATGAATATCTTCAGAGTCACATCATCTTCGCAAATATTGTGAGGCTTCTAAAGATAACATACAGATCAGTAAGTTCAGCTAAAGCCTATTTTTTAATAGCTTCTTTAATGACTAAATACCATGTATGTTCCACTGGCATGTTGACTTCCTATTGCAGAATCAGGAGAAAAAAATCATGGCCATAATTTATTGCAGTTAATAAGACAGAATGGTCTGAGCTGTATTAAAATTATTCTGAAGTGCCAGGAATGCCAATTTGTCTGCATCTTCTACTGTTCCACTACTAAGAAAAACTAAACATGCCATTAATAATTTTAAGTTGGAGAGAGGGGGAAGACAGTTCCCCACAAAAGAACATTCATTACCTTTTCAGATTCACCATTGCCCATGGTATACCCGTAGGTGTGTTGAAAGCTGGAAGAAGTTTTCCTGCCAGTTGCACGGCTTTGATCTTGAAAACCTAAGATAGTAGGATCAATTGCAAACAGTTATAAAGTCTGATTTATCTCCAAGAACCAAAGTGACTGAGATTTCCTTGCTCCACCCATCTCTTTGTATTAGAAAAGCTTTACATTGTAAAAAATACATTAACTTATCATTTAGTTTTTACTTGTTCACTTTATAAATTTCAAATTAGGACTTGAACATGAAAAGAAAACTTATCATTTTCATTCTTTCATTCCATACTCTCCAGCAAGAGTGCTCAGGTTCCTATTAAAGAATAGTATCAATTCTCCTCCCACCTCCCTCCACCGATATTAGGAATTTCAAGTGCTTTCTAAAGCAGTCTTTAAACCATATTTTATATTTTGTACCTAAAAAGAGACAACTCCTCCACCTCCCACACGAGTATTTTAACTTCTACAAACTTTCAACCTCTTTTTAACAACATATGGAGTGCAGAGTTCTTATTCTTTTATGAATATCATCTATGCAAAGCCATATATACAGAGTTTCCTGCAGCTTTTCCTGCATTGATAATGCATAAGAAAACTAATTATAGGATTAATCTTCCCACTCAAGTCTGACTACTCATGGAAATTACTGATAGGATGAAAACTCTTTCATTTTTAGTGTTGTCCCTACTTACTCTTATAACATAAATCTGTAACAGCCTTATTCAGAGCCTAAGGTTTATTACTTAAATGTGCAACTGTGAAAAAGTTTCTTCTAAGCTTATAAGAAGGCGGCATGTTTGGTAGAATCCTATGAAGTAAAACTGTTTTTACCTGCTAGTTACCAGACTATATTTTAATTAACTTGTTGTCAGTATTCACTATGCTTCTGCAAAAGTATTTTCTAAATTTGGAGATAACATTATTCACGAGTTTGAAGCATCGAACAAACATGTAACAAAAAGAGCAACCGTATCCCAAAATAACTTATGCAATGTGTACATACTATAGGAATGTTATTATCAAATACCTGACCAGTACTCTGTAATTGAGAATAAGAGCTTTAAGAAGGACAACAAGATAGCTCTATTAAGAGTTATAAAAAGGATTTCTCCCTTTTGAAAAGTCTACAGGAGAAAAACAAAAGAGATGCTCACTGGAGAAGCAAGCTGAAAAGTAGCTGAAAAATAAGCAATTGAGAACATCTTCATTTTTCACATGAAGGTAGGAAAAGATCAATATCTTAATATTTGAGGTGATGACTAGCGAGACATGAAATAAACCAGGAAAGAATATTAAAGATGACATCTAATTGTATTTGATGCAGTGGTGTATGGAAAGATGGAGGTGGATCTGAAAGCAGTGAGCCAGAAAAAAGAACTTTTACAGAGGTACTCAAAATGATTTGTAAGATGGGATATATCTAAACTGAAAAAAGAGGGCATCTCAGAATATGATCTGATAAAATTGTGAAATATCAGAGGCAATTCGGCTTGCATGATTTTTAGCAAAGATACTGACAAAAGATGGTCTGTGAGAAAATACGCAGAAATTTAGCACTAAAATTTAGATAACACTCTGACCTTGAATAAAGGACCAAGTTAAAACAGGAAGGCATGGTGTAAGCAAGAGGTATAATACACGTGGAGTCTATGGTGACTGTGGAAAAAGAAACCATGTAGAGACCTAAACCTCCATCTTGGCCTGGTTACATATAAGCTCCCTGATTTGCATCTAAGAATACACATCAAAAATTCATGCTGAACTTTTAGAATTTTCAGTAGTAGATGGATCAAGATCAGATAGAACTATCTACAGGGAGTTTCTCTACAGTGCAGACAAGCTTCAACACCTAATCCAGAACAAAATGATGACTTCCAGTTTAAGAGTACATAGCTTGGAAAGACATCTGTGGCATGAATTTGTTTACCTTTGCCTCTTATATCCTGCATCCTCTGAAAATGCTATGCATTATCATCTTATTAATGGAAGATATTGAAACATTAGGGTACGAATATTCAATGGGAAATCATCCCTAGAAACATCCTCACTAGAAGATTATTCTTAATGGCTAACTATTTACATACTGCTATCCAGGTTTTAATCGATTTGAAACATACTCAGATGGTCTGGAGAACAAACCAAAGTACTGGAAACAGCTTTTAGTAAGAGTGTATGAAGTCAAAGTTGAGCTGATCTAAACAAAGATAGTTAAAGCCAAGCACTCACTGTGCCAGCCATTTCAGCAGGCGAGCAAACCAGAGCATCAAGGCAGCAGCAGCGACTGTTAGTGTGGACATCCACGTTAGAGTAGAATAGACTGTTTCAGTTGGAAGGGTCCTACAACAATCACCTAGTCCAACTGTCAATGTTAGCACTACCTGTGAAAACTTGCTATGATTACAGGTGCCCTCCTGTCACCTCTGCTGTGTTGAGGACTCTATACCACTGACATAGCATCTGAAGGTAAAACTCTACCTTTCTATATACCACTCATCAAAGACTGAACCGAAGGAAACACTAAAAAAAACCAGCTGAAGACATGTCTTTACTTTCTATTACTGCCATCTCAGTCCTATCCCACCACTGCTTCTGGCTAAGAAAACCACCTAGTGCTTAATACATCATTTCCCTATGCAGACTGGAGTGAGAACTGAGACACAGCTGCGCAGGTTTTTACCCAAGCAAATTGACCAGAAGAGCATATTTGGAGAGATAACAGGGAAAAGAAATAGAAGCAGTGATAGTGGATGAGATGCCTTTTATAAGAGACTACAGAGCTGACCAGAGTGCTCTGCTGAGCTCATTAAAGTTTCAGACTTTATATAAGAGCTACAGTAAATGCCTCAGGCTCTGGCTTTTAAATAACGTGCTAGCATCAGACAACATTGTTACTTATCATATAGTATTTTTATTTTTTTAAAAACAGGTTGAACTGATAGATTCTATTTCAGCCTTGGCAGTTCCCCGTTGACAGGCAATGCATTTCAAGAAACATACAGGCAAGAAGAACAAAAAAAAATAAATACATGCCTTGAAAATAGAGCTCATTAGGAAACTGTAAAAAAAAATTGGGGTTATTCAGTCCAGAGAAAAGATGTTCAAGAGAGGACAAGATAATGACTTTTTAGTACATAAAAGACTATACAAGGAAAAGCAATAATAATTTTTTTCCCCTGGACATGGAGAATAAAAAATTGAGCACAGGAAAATTAGTTATTAGGAAAAAGTGAGTGATAAGGATAACTAATAATGAAATATGACTGTAACTCCTGCATAATAATCACTATAGCTTTTAAAAATACACTGTCCAACATCTGCAACTACGAAGACTGGCATGATTTGACTCTGGCAGGGAACAGAAGAATAACTGAGAACCAAACAGCTTACTTACTCCTCTTCTAGCCATACCGCATATTAATCAAACGGCTTGTGCACTTTCCATACAAGTAAAAGCAATGTATTTTGTCTCCCTTGGAGCACTGTACCCACACAGCACCTTTGGAATTGGTACAGAAATCATGGAGACCATCAACCCTCAAGTTTCTTAGCTAGCACAAACTCCGAAGTATATGACCCTATAATAGAAAACAACTCAGAGAAACCACAAAGACAAAAGCTCTGAAAGTACTGTTTCTGCAGGATTACTCCATCTTTTTTCAAATGTGCATTCACACTTACATTAATTACAGAATTTAGTATGCAGTAGCCTTAAGATGTAGGGGCAACTGATCTGAGTCTTCTTAAAGCCCCACTATAGATCTAAAAAGACATTGTATTTTTAAGATGCAAAAATACTTTTCTAGATAAACTAGAACAAAACTTTTCAGTTGGAATAGAACTAATTTTCTTTATAGAAGCTGTGTTTTGGATTTAGGATGAGAATAATGTTGATAATACACTGATGTTCTTAGTTGTTGCTAGGTAGTTGTAGTGTTTGCACTCAGTCAAGGACTCTTCAGGTTCCTAAGCCCTGACAGGTGCAGAAGAAGCAGGGAAAGCACAACCAAGACAGTGGACACAGACTGGCCAGAGGGATACTCCCTACTGTATAATGTGATGCTCCCTATATAACCGGGGAAGTTGGTTGTGAGGTGGGATCACCGCTCGAAAACAGGATGGGTATCAGAGGCTGTTTTGCACAGGTGATGAGCATTTGTGCATCACTTGTTTTATATTTATTATTTTCCTTTTTTATCCTATTGTCTTTTTTTTCCCCATTTTCCTTCCCATCTCACTGTGGGGTGGGGTAAACAAGTGGCTGTGTAGTGCCTAGTCACTAGCTGGGATTGAGCTACAATGCATGTCTATTAATCCCAGGATAGCTGTTGAGTCCATTCTCAAAATATGGACATTTTTCAGAAAAGTTTCAGAAGCCATCATACAATTGGGGAAAGTATTTTCATTTTACACAGCAAAATCTAACACTAAATCCATCAATTTACATAGCCTTTGGTAGGTTAATGCTTCTTTCTGCAAATGCTGTAAAGCAATGGAAAGATTTTTCCTCCTATCAAATAAATATCAAGCTGTTTACTGCTAGAAAGGGAGAGTAAAAATTAGCAAAAAAAAAAAAAAAGCAAAACCTAACACCAAAATCAGATAAGTGGATCCCTCATTAAGATGAAAACATCAATCAGTATTTACACACTAGTGTGTACAGTAGACGAGCTGTGAGCCTGAATAATTTTCATCCATTAAATTGATGCTTAACATATTGAACCTGCCACCCACCCCCCAATACGAAAGCTTGCTTCTGAACCTATTAATCCAAGTAAGACCAAAACATTCAGCAGAAAAGGCCTTAAAGATTAAGATAATTCTTCAGAAGTCTTACTGATATATCCTCCGACTGCTGAGATGCATGGCTGCAAGTTAGAAGACTATATTATGCTAATACTGCTGTTAGGTGTTCCCTTCCAGCACTATGAATGGCAAACAGCCTCAAAAAGCCTCTGTCCCTAACACTGCGGGGAGTTATAGATGTTTTATACAAATAAAAATTCTCTTTCATTTATATTCATAGATGAGCCTGAGTCATTCTTCTTAAACAGCAATAAATGCCAGACTTATACTTAATCTGAGAGTTATTCACTGTTGAGTTATCCATGGTCATACAATGTGCCTGGTTCTGTAGGTTTGATAACTTGTGGTCCTTGAAAAAACAGGACTAAAGACAAAACAGATACACTGCACAAGTTCACAAAAATATAGTACCTCCCACTGTCTGTACTGCTATTACTACCAAATCCTGCACACACTTCATTTTAACACTAAGCACCAAGATGATCAGACAGACTTATCTAATTATTGAATGCAGATAAAAAGCCCAAGAGCATCTGCCAGCAATACTAGGCTCAGGCCATTGAGGAAAATATTTGGTATTTCTTGGCCCAATCTAGAATAGTCATCTTTCTACCCTCAAGAGTTCAATGTGCAGTAGCAAACTCTTCACTTGCCCTTTTGTAGCTAACCAACCATTTACAGCTCAACTTGTCAGATAGGACTTTCTGCATGAGCAATGATAGAGGCTTGTGGTGTGATTTACTGCTGAAAATCAAGATACGCAGAATTATCACCAAAAAAATAGATAGCCAGATAAATAAGTGTGGTGATTTAACCCTGGCTGGAGGCCAGATGCCCAAAGTCACTCTATCATGCCTCTTCTCAGCTAGACAGAAGAGGAAAAAAATACTTTTTATATATTATATATATATGGATATAAGGACAGGGAAAGATCATTCAGCAATTAACATCACAGGCAAAACAGACTCAACACAGAATAAAATGCATCTAATTTATTACCACCCCCACTCCCAATGAAAACAGAGTAGGATAATGAGAAGCAAAACCAAATCTTAAAATGCCTTCCCCCCTCCTTCACAGGCTAAAATTTATTTGTGATATTTCTCCCTTCCTCCCCACCAGAGATGGCATGGGGGAGATGGGGAATAAGGGTTTCGGTCAGTTCCTCACAAGTTGTCTCTGATGGTCCTTTCTTTTTTCCTTATGCTCTTTCCCCTGCTCCAACATGGTGTTCCACCCACACGAGACAGTCCACAAACTTCTCTAACATGAGTCCTTTCCCACAGGGGTTTCAGTTCTTCACAAACTGCCCCAGTGTGGGTCCCCTTCCATGGGGTGTAGACCTTCAGGGACAAACTGCTCCAGCATGTTAGACAATTGCTTTGTTGCCTATTTGTATCTAAGTCTTACTACATGGGAAGATGATGTCTTTATGTCAGATGAACATCTCTAAGTTCCAATAGCCTTTCTCCCTTCAAGACTGGGAACTCCTGGATTTTATGGTGTTCCTAGGACATTCCCCATTGCAAGCGGGGGCCAATCCTGCTACCAAGAAATTTCTCTCCCTCTTTATATATTTGCTTCTTATAAACTCTACAGATTTAATTCCGACCGCATCTTTTAAGATGAGGGAGATGCAACACAGTTCTGGTAACACTTCAACTATCATAATACGAATGGAGAGTGGGCATGCAGTTCAGCTATATTTTACAGATGTTTGAGAGTGATGATTGAAGAGGTTTGTCCCATCTAGAATTAGCCTCAGAGAATGTAAATCCATGTTCATGTGAGATTTAGCAAGGCAGCTATAGACTATACCACTTATAGTGGTGAAAAATGTAGAATTACATAAATAAACAGCACCTCTTCAGCATTGTAGGTCTCGAGTTATAGCATACGTTCAAGGAAGGACATTTGCAAATTCAGTAAAGACAATGCGATAGATAAGGTACTTTTGCTGTCTTTGGTGAGCTGCAATGATTACAAGTGTGTGATGAACAACATTTAGCATTTCTAAAAGACTTAAAGTTTTTAAAGAAGAGAAGATTTAACCTGCAAAGAGATGCTCTGTGAATTTATATTATTTTCTCTATGACAGGAAAAAAAATACTAATATGGAAATGAACAATCTAAACCTATCTCAGCAGTCTCAGATCAGTTAAAAACCCAGGAATCAACTTGAATATGAACTATGGTACCAACTTAAAATGGCTACGGTGTTAATTTTCTCTGCTTTCTTTATTTCTTCCCTTCAGATATTTGTACACATTGATGAGACATCCCCAAGCCTTATTTTCTCCAGGTTGAACAGTCCAACCTCTTTCAGCCTTTCATCAGACAAGAAATGCTCCAGTCCCTTGACCATCTTTATGGCCCTTTGCTAGACTCTCTCCAAGACCCTCATGTCTGTCTCATACTGGTGATTACAGAACTGGACACAGCACTCCATGTGTAGCCTCACCAGTGCTGAATAAAAGGGAAGGATCACCTCCCTTGACCAGCTGGCAACACTCCTCTTAATCCATCCCAGGATACCACATTCTCTTTCTTTGCAGCAAGGACATGTTGTTGGCTCATGGCCAACTTTGTGCCCACCACTTTTCTGCAAAGCTGCTTTCCAGATGGTTGTCACATCTCAGCTGCAGGACTTTGTGCTTGCCATCATTGAACTGCATGAGGTTCCTGTCAGCCCGTTTCTCCAGCCTGCTGGGGTACTTCTGGGTGGCAGCATGATGCTTTGGCGTATCAACCACTCCTCCCATTTTTGTGTCATCAGCAAACTTGCTGAAGGTGCACTTTGCCTCATTATCAGTATCATTAATGATGTCAAGCAGGACTGGAACAAGTGACTGACACCTGGGATACACTACTAGTTACTGGCCTCTAAATACATTTTGCACCACTGATCATCACCTTCTAGGCCCAGCCATTCAGACAGTTTTCAATCCACCTCACTATCTGCTCATCCCCTTTGTGAACCCAATGTGGTTATTCCTAATGAACTTGTCTTTTACGGGTCAGGATATAGCTTTCCAAGATTAGTCGATTCATCACCCTACTAGGGCCTGAGGTGAGAATGAATGGCCAAGCCTGTAGTTCCCTTCTTGCCCTGTTCAACAACAAGTGTGATCTAAGGGTGATGCCACTCATCTTGGGAGTTAGCTTTGGTGCCCAAAATACTCATTTAAACCATAGTCTTCTAAGCTATTACACTTCTGTAAGGCATGTGGCTGTTACATGCAGAAGATTTACACAGGCAGAGAGACATAAACTGGCCTTAATTCCTTAATTGCAAGTCTCCAAAATTTTAAAACCCTGCCAGATTCACTCTGCTAGAAGTCCAGGACTGATTATTTCTGTTTGTGCAACTGTTGCTGCAAAGTTCTCCTGTGCTATGAGAGTTCTGGTCTCTCAAGAACAACAGGATAAAGCCAATACGTAATATTTATGGATGAAGTACCAACTTGCTGATTTATTCGTTTCATGAGCCAATAAATGCTTCATGAATTTTTTCCTTACAAAAACCACCAACCCCGCTATCACAAATTCCGCCAACTCAAAGTCAACATTTATGAACATCATTTGTGGCTGATCCAAGTATCCCTTCCCTTTAAAGGTTTCTAAAGTCAAACCAGGTTTTTTGAACTAATAGAAAAATGCCTTTGTAAAGAGGTTTTCTTCAAAACACAGAGCCTTGGCTGACATTTTCTTTAACCAGTAACACCACACATGAGACTTCTACAAATGTTTTATAAGAGAAAAATCACACTAGATACTTCCTTGAAAGATACGTTTTTGTTGACAATTGGAAAGAATGGAAGGAAAACAAGAAAGGCTGTCCAATTTCAGATGATGAATGAAATTACGTGATGTAACAGCCACCCCTGATCTAAAAATCATGGTTACACAAGCTGAGCTATTCTTAGTATCTTTGTCTGGAGATTCAGCTTTTAAAAAATTTCTAAGGTAGTGAGTGTCAAAATTATTCTGACTTCAAGGAAACAGTTGTAACTGCACTCTGCATTTTACTTTTGAAATAAAAAGCTCAATAAAGTGCACAGGACTATACAGGTCCATTCATACACCCAAGTCTTAATCTCATCTTTCCTAGAGGCTCTGGATTGTTCTGAGATAAAAATAAAAGCCATGATTTTGACATATTGAATACAGGAGCAAGTAAAACATTAGCAAAAGAGATAGCAAGAAACTACCCCATTCTATCAACAAATATATATGGACTAGACACTAGGAACTATCATTAATACAGTTTTCCTAATTTAGAGTTGTACTTGAAGGCATTAACATGCCTATTTATTCATCCACAAACTCAGTCTACAAATGAGCAGAAAAAGAAACACAAAAAATACATAAACTGCATCAGTTAAATGCAGATGAGAAGATATTATCTAGTTGACTACAACTTTCCCTATTTGCATTTTACAAATTAGCAATTATATGTTCAAATGTTGCTTCTGAGATATAAGATAATAAATACCATGGAGGTTTTCTACCACCAGCGGGGGAAGATTTGCTAACAGAATTCTTAAGTGATACTATCTTTATCTTTCACTAAAGTTTTCCAAAGTTGCTTTCCTGGACAACAGGCATGAGGATCCTAGTTACTGTTGACTGATGCATCTCAGAATCTAATGAAATATTCATTGATTTCACACCATTGATATTTTTGAAAAATCCACAAGAAAGTTTGTGCATATATTAGCTTACTAGAAATACTTGAAATTTTTGCTCTAGAAGATGTAAACATAAGAATTTGGCATGCAATGGACAGCTAGCTAATCACATTTAAACTACCTGACACTAGCTAATAATACCTCGATTAAAGTGCATAATTTGCATTCACTTCAATAGCTGTATGGGCAAGGGTTTCATGCATATCCAAGTAGAAAAAGCTACATGTTCTCCATTTTTAAATGGCCTTCAAATCTGAGGCACTTCATGCAGTCAGCCAACACCACAGACCACTTAAAATTCAGAATAAATGTAATGAAAATCTGGCACATAAATACCTCCTTGGTCTCATCATTCCAAGAAGATATATAATGCACTGTTTCTCATCCCACTTGAGCCAAAAAACATGTCAGCTTTGTTAGTTTTCTGCTATTATTATTAGAAAGTTGTTTTCAGCCCAGGCAATTTTTATCTTTTATCTTTCCTTCTTTTCATATCTCTGACTTCTCCACAATAAGTTTCCCTGCACAAGTAGTATTAATGTGCCAATTAGTTAGCTTTCCAAATAAATTGTCTCAGGACCAGAAGCAACAGCCTTAAATTTGCAGAAGATACCAATCATGGTCACTCATGATTACACACTAAGCATGCTGCAAGGATCTAAGTGGGCTTTTAAAAGACTCTCCTTTCCCCATGATTTCTTCTTGTTTAGAGTATATCTGTAGGGAACCAGATATGAGAGCATAGACAATGCCTGGCATCTGGCTTAAATGTTCTCTACTAGTTGCTGGCAGTAAGAAAGTAGATTGATTTTAAAAGCCTGAAAAAAAAGAGAATGGAGAAATAGAATTATAAAATATGAATGGCCACCAGGAATATAAACAAAAGAACTGTCAAGGGACAGAAGATCAGTACAGAGCTCTTCCAGCAGGGAAGCAAAATGGGTAAGAGACAAGGCTTCCAGCCCCCCACCTCATATAAAGTGAAGTGCCAGGGAGAATTTAAGAGACCAGGATTAGGAGTTGAAGGGAAGAAACAAGAGGCAACAGGAAAAAGGGCAGAGAATGAATAGAGCACTAAAACAGACAAGATATAACAAAGGACCACAGATGGAGTGCCAAGAGTGTAGTTGTAAGGAACAGAAGCATGAAGATGATCTTGGGAAATCCAACAGAGGAAGACTGCTTTGTCTTCTCCAGACTATATTCCTGGGGTCTAGAATTGACCCATATCTATCAGCCTCTCAACATGTTTTTGAAGCCAGCACACTCAGTTAAAGGTACAAGGGAATCTTGGTGTGTGTTTGGGTTTGGTGGGGTTTTTGGGAGTTTTTTTCAGGGGTGGGGTGTGTGCATCTTTGTTGTTTTTTGTTTGTTTGGGTTTTTTTATTTTATTTTTATTCATCAGTGATTCTTGGTATTTTGCTACTACCATTTGTTCTACTAAGTAACAGACTGCATTATGTTCCTGAAGGTCTCAAACTGATGATCCAGTATCTCTATGGCTTTTTAAGAAGGAAAATGTCTATTAGAAAAAGTAAAGAATGATTCTGAAGCCAAGTAATTAACCTGTTTGTGCTATACTTACAAGTCTCAAGGGAATTTTTTTCATACAATAAAAGTTATCAACCTTCTCTGATTACTAATCTCTCTTGATGCTGGCTTTTTTTGGTCACCTGCTCCTATCACTTTTTCCACTCACGTCAAATATCTCCTAAATTTCCCATGTATTTTTCTCTGCTGTGTCATCTCTTTTGCCCTTCAGCACTGTGCTTACATTGTATCAATTTCTACTTTCTCAGTTATTCCTGTCTCCTGTTTCTCTTGAATGTGTTGCCAAGTTCCCATTTTAAATTAATCTCGATTTCTCCTTTAGACTTTGCCAGAAATGACTCAGTCCCCTTTAGACTGTATTTGCCTTTACAAAAAGTTAGAGAGATGAAATCACATATTGTTTCACACTACGTGCGCTCATGAAACCCTCAGCCTCCCTCCTCCCATTGGTATGATGTAACAGAATACAGTGCAGAGAAAGTAATTTAAAAATCCTATTGCTTTGACACCTTCAAAAAATACCCTTTACGTAACGTCAGATGCAAAATACATTTCATTACGTTGCACCTTAAAGAGTAAATAGTGTTTTGTGGCTTTTTTTAATGGATTACATAAGCTAAATCTGTGACAAATCAAGCTTATCTACAGTAAATATATATATATTAGGACCAAGTTCTGACAGAAAATTAGTTGGCAAACAAAAGCTATGAGTAATGAATTAGTAAGCACCGAATCTTCGCAGTTGCATAAATTCTGCAAGGCATTTGAAGAAACAGACATTTATTTTGAAAATAAGATAAACACCCTAAACTCCTGCAGCATAATTTATAGATTATAGGGCCAGAAATAAGGTAGTATTTTTCTTTCTATGCCATACAAACAAAAATTAAAAGCCTCAACAGACCAACAATATGATCTTCTGTATACAATAAAGCACAATTACCGAGTAACCTTTGTGTTTCTGTCAATTAGTAGTACTTAAGTGAAACATTTTTTTCCAGAGATGTATCTGGACTGAGTCATATACAGTATATTGACTATTGACACGTCTAGGAGCGACACTTCTGTTTTACACATCCTTTTAAGAACATGATTACATTTACAGTATACCAACAGCGACTCTTTATTAATGACTTAAATGGAAAAATTCCTCCTCATATTCAAAATTCCTATTTATAATCCGAATATGCATAGGTCTTGTCCCACAGGACTTCATTCCAAAAGCTCAAAGTGAGGTTGCTTGCCTTGTGTGAGTTACATGCACTCTTGAAGCCACAGCTACTCAGAACACATTCCATTGTTTTCTTCCCTTCCCAGTCTGGCCAACACGCCTGGTTGTTTACAACTTACAACCTGCATCTGCACCTTTGGCAACATTAAAATGGACTTCATTTATACAGGCCACACTGACCAACTTGATTAAACTTCTCCAGAGATTACTTGCCATTTAAACATGATCTACAGTCAGCTATAAATTCTTACAGGAATACTTCTATTGTCAAACCACTACTGTAGTGAAGATAGCTTATTTTCCACTAGGTGAATTTCTGGGATGGGGAGGAGGAGCAAAATCAGACCAACTGGCTCACAGATACCTCGGTCACCTTAAAATATCTATTCTGAATATGGACACTTAGTTGTGTTTGTTTGTTTAGATGCTTATCTGCAATTTTATATTTTTAACTTAAAAAAAAATAAATGTTAATAAGCTAGAAAGCTTCTTGGTCATTTCTTTAAAGATTTGTCAGCTGATTATCCAATTCATAAATGGTAATACAATACTACTGCCAACAGCTTAGCATCCTTTTGATTCCTAATTGACTAGAAGAGCTCATCATCTTCATCATGTGACTGGTAACACATCATGAGAGGCAACATGATTTCTTCTAGTGTTTTTGCTAGTTTTTAGTGAGTTTGATTAGGGTTTTTTGTGCATTTGTGGCTTTTATTTAATTTCTCTCCTAGTACCTGTTCTTGTCTAAACAGTTTTCAATATTCAAACCCTTTTTTAAGAGGGAAGCCTAATCGTTAGCACTGAATGAAAACAAGTACTAAAAGGCAAATACAGTGTCCTGAATTGTATTTTTGTTTTCTTCTAAAGGGAAAAAGTATCTTACTGGAAGAACTGTGGTTTTAGCTGATGAAAAAGAAGAATGCCACACTTGCTCTCTGGATTAGATCAAACTGTCAGTGCACAGGAAAATCCATCAGAAAAACATAGGAAAATCCATCAGAGAGAAATCACTGTGTTGCTTTGTCAACAGTAATGCCAATAAATGAATGCCTGGAAAAATAATAGGTGAGATACTCTGCTTGCTGTCACTGGTGCCCATCAGCATCAGTATGACTGTTACGCTACTGAAAGCCAAAACTAATAGATATGGTCATCCAGAGATATATGGCATGCATGTAGTTACAAGAATCTGTTCTCTTTTAGCTTTTATAACCTTCTACAGGAACATGACCAAGGAGTGAGTTTTAAGAGTGGCTATTACTGCATAGTGATTGCATTTCCTATTGCTAAAACAGCTTGTCCTTTATTTCCACCAGTTAAAAGCATGTTATAACAACAGGCAAACCTATTTCCAATCCGACTTACAGGAAACAAGATAGCAACAAAGTCAGCTTTCCCCTTCTCTTTCAGGTGCCATGTGGTACAGAGATGCAGCAATAAATTGGGCTGTCATTTGCAAATCAGAAAACGTTTTGTACAAGCCTTGTAAACAGAAACTACACAAGGATTACAACCTGCACCACAGCGAGCAGTGGCAATACCCAATATGTGGCAATGCTTTAAAACAAAAGAAAAAAAATATTGTTTTTTGTTTGTTTGTTTTAACTGGCAGTGCCTTCTTAAAGACCAGTGAGCTGTCACGGCCAGTTGTGAATAAACAGCTCATCTCCTGGCAACAAACTGAAATCTCATATTTATTGGACAGCACATAAATAAGGTTATCTCTTCCAAGATTTTAAACCTTTGAAAGCTTAACTATATAAGCTCCTCCAAAGGTACTGTCAAGACTTTTGTGAAACCAGTTCACACAGTATGTTGTCTTCCTTACTGAAGACCTATATTTTATGTATTTAGGTCATTTATTGGGGGTATCCATTGGCATATATAACAACTTTATTAAAGAGTCTTCCTGAACAGAAGAGATGCTGCCTGTCAGTTTCCTGGAAAGGATTAGTTTGATTATCTGTTAACAGTGTATCAAGTACTTAACAGACCTCGTCCTCCATTTTAAGTGACAGGTTTCAGGCTGGATTTATCCATGCAAATTATATTATCTTGCCCAGAAAGATATGTCATTTTGATGGTGTTTATAAAGAAGACAATCATGTAAAGGAATTGCTTTAAATCTAAGACTGGCAAAGGTAAACACAGTAAAGCAAATGCCATAAATAACTTCGTTTAAAAAACCCAATAAGCTATGCTTTTTTATTGTATTAATAAATCAGCAACAGACAAGAACACTCTCATAATGGTGTAAGTGTCCTCCTGTCACTATCACACAAAAGCCATTGGAATAATATTCACTTTGTTTTCCTTACTTGTGGTTTTTCAAGCACAGCCACGTCCTCTGCCAACAGCTGACCCTCTATCCATCTCTGGGCTTCTATCATTCCACATATCATTGTTAGCAGGCATGTTTTATTCACCACTACCAGTCACACTGTGAGTTCTAGTGATTTGTGAAGCTGTACTTCATGGGAAAAAAAAAATCAAGCAGTCAACAGGTACCTTGTGCATTTTCTCCACAGATGCTCTGGCATGCTCTCCACACCAGATAAGATGCTTAGTTACTCTAAAGGCAAGATGGGGTTTTACTCCTGCACACCTTACAAATCTCTTTATGGACTGCTAGCAAATGAGCTCTAGGCAAAACATTTAAGTATCACTTACTAATCCTAGCTCTCAGTCACTTGACCTTCTTTATAACTCAGAACATTCTCAAGAACTGGAAACAATCCCCAAATTCTGCTGTGAACAGCTGCAGCTGAACTTTTGTATGGAGGAGCCCATAAGCCATGGGCTCAGTGCTTGGTTTTATTACAGACTTCCTGGAAGATGTTAGGTGAGGGAGTTAAATCCGAGTTTTCAGAGACCACTGCTAGCTACAGCATTCCTTTTTCTGATCCATCTTGCATCAGAAAACATGCTGGCTTTTCAGAAGCTTTAAGGACTCTAATCTGTAAAGGAGGTTTTAACTGCTGAAAAGAGGTACAATCATACATTTGTTCACTGAATCACCCCACATCCAGTGAGTTCTCCAATATTTTATCCACAAATCAATTACTGATGTTGGAAATAAGCAGACATCAGAAATTACACTCTCACAAGATGACTGTAAACTTTCACATGCTCAGTATAACTTTACAGAAGAGACTGAAAATCGAAGGTTGATCCCGGGTTTGTATAAAGGCAGGTGTTAGACACACCTGCCAAAGATCCCACACAGGAGGCACTTGCGGTGAGTGTTTCTTCCCCATGATCTGACCTCTCCCTGGGCTCCCATTTCATGCATTTGCAGGGCAGAACAATACTTGCTAAGCACTCTGTGACCTACTGATGGTGTCCAATCTGGAGTGGCTGTAGCACTGTACTACAGTCAGCACTCACATTCCTTTGTTGGAAACCCATACTCCAAACAACCACCTTGGAAGATGCATTCTGGAGCCTGTGATACAATTAGAAAAACCCACAGAGCAAGCATATGGAAGCAAGAAATGAGCCCTTGAGGCTCAGAATAAAAACAGGCTTATCCACTATACCAGCTATTAAAGAAGAAATTGTACAAAACCGCATAAATAAAGCCCTCATCTTATACAGAAAGACACAATTAAGATTATGCCAAGCTTTAATTACAAAAAGTGATGTCAAGTTTAAAATCATTCAAAAAAAGTTTCAGTTCTCAACTTCCCCAAGCTATTCAGGCTATATGAATCAAGCTTCCCCCAGGCAAAGCTAAGAAAGACAAGGAAAGCCCACACATTTAAAAGATGCATCTTTATTTGGATAAAATCTAAGCATCTGAAAGAAAGTCTGCAGTGAAGCAAAAGGAGCCCATGTAACATCATGTACCTCTGACTATCAGTCTGGGTCAACTAAATCTCTTCAGGCTCCTGAAAATTATCTGCCTTTTGCATCCTGCCGCCTTCTACCTCAAGACATAGATGCTCCAGCAAGCACCTCGATATGCTTGCCCCAGTTACATTCCCTCAACATTAGAGAATTCTGTTTTCTGTGCTCAGTATATACAGGTTCTTGCTAAACCTTAACACACACACAACACACACGAAGGCAGAAAATAAAGTGTGCTGGAAACACACAAGAGAGGAGTTAAAAGGCTTATTCAAGGCTGAAAGTTTATGAGGGTACTACAAATGGAAATATTATATATTAATGTGTCTCATATCATAGAATCATAGAATAAACTGAGTTGGAAGGGACCCATAAGGATCAGAATCCAACTCCTGGCTCCCCACAGGGCCAACCAAGTCAGAGTATGTGACTGAGAGCATCATTCAGATGCTTCTTGAACTCAGCCAAGCTCGGTGCTGTGACCACTTCCCTGGGCAGCCTGTGCCAGTGCCCAACCACCCTCTCAGTGAAGAACCTCTTCCTAAGAGCCAACCTAAACCTCCCAGTCACAGCTTCACACCGTTCCCTTGAGTTCTTCCACTGGTATCCAAAGAGAGAACAGCACCTGTCCCTTTTACTCCCCCTCATCAGGAAGCCATACACCGTGATGACGTCTCCCCTCAGTCTCCTTTTCTCCAGGCTGAAGAAGCCAAGGCACTTCAGCCTCTCCTCTTAAGATTTCCCCCCAGACCCTTCCCCGTCCTCACTGCCCTCCTCTGGACACTCTGCAATATATTTTGGTGCCCAAAACTTCACCCACTACTTGGGGAGGCCGCACCAGCGCAGTGTAGAGTGGGACAGTCCCCTCCCTGGACCAGCTGTCCGTGCTGTGCTTGATGCACCCCAGGGTATGGTCGGCCCTCCTGGCTGCCTGGGCACACTGCTGGGTCACATTTAACTCACTGCTGACCAAGACCCCCAAATCCCTCTCATCATGGCTGGCTTCCAGCATCTGATCCCCCAGTCTGCATGTGTAGCTAGAGTTGCCCCATTCCAGGTGCAGAATCTGGCACTTGCCCTCGTTAAACTTCGTGCTGTTGGTGAGTGCCCAGCTCTCCAATCTGTCCAGGTCCCTCTGCAAGGCTTCTCCATCCTCAATGGAGTCAACAGCTCCTCCCAATTTGGTGTCACTTGCAAATTTAATTAAGACTCTCTCTATTCCTGTGTTCTTAACATTCATAAAAATGTTAAAAGGTGCTTCACCTTCCAATTCACACAGCCATGGAAAGGAGAAAAGAGTCACTATGAGAAAAGCTGCTATTTGAAATAGTTTGCCTCCTGGGTGAAGCCAAGCCCTAGATGATGTCCATGAGCAATGAGGGTGTGTCACCATGATGAGCCACAGGTGTCACAGACAAGGCTGGGGCTGTAGCCATGGGAAAAGGGCAGACAGGCAGAAGGCAGGAGACTCCTTCCTCAGCGGGGGAGATGCATACAACTGTTAACTATCAGTGGATGGGGCTCATTTCTGCTAGGACTTCCTACGTAGCAAAGAAGTATGCTGCATCCCTATGGAAAGAGAAATTTTCTTGAAGCAAGGACTAAGTAAAAAGGGGTCCCACAGCTTGACGAATAGCTGGAAGACAGCAGCCCTGTTTCCTCCCCTCCTGCTGCTCACATCTTCTGCAAATGCTGACTCAACAAATCAGACTCTAACTGCAGGGATGGGGTCCTGGTTCCTTCGTAACTGGCACGTTTCCTGAGGAGCAAGGATAGCCAACTTTGCTGGTTCCTGCCTCATCAGAAAGTCAGCCTTATGTCTTCCTCTCGCTTCTTTCTTTGCTCGATGACGGTGATGTCAAGGGTGACATCACTAGAATTGCCTCACAGAAGAAAGGGCAAATACAACTTTGAGAGCTCCAGACTCCAGGGAATTGTACTCTGGGATTATTAAGCCTCCAGTGAGATGCCACAGTACCCGGAGACAGTTGACATACTCATGATTTGGATCACTGTGAAGAGATTACTATACCTGTATTATTTGCTAATAAATTTGGACTTTACTTATCTACTCTTCAAGAAGCTGGACAGACCTTTGGCATATAATAGGAGCATCATGTTCACTCTAGCAGCGGGTACAGTCATTGCCAGAGGCTATTGGGCAGGAGCCAGAGACAAGAAGTGACAGCAATTCATAAAATACAACTGTAAAAAAAAAAATCAGAGTATTTTGAACACACTGCAATTAACTCAGTATCTTCTTCATCTGTGAAAACTTAGCAACACTGTCCTTTATCTTGCTTATCCTTTATTGGTACTATGATCATTTAGTGTGTTTAATTACAGGACTATTCTGCATACACGCATCACTTGGATTCTGCAGCTGTCCCTCTCCTTCCCAGAACAAACTCCCATTTGGAGAGCAGAAAGTTCTTTTACAGTGTCTTCACAAAGGCTTGAAAAGAAAGAAACTGCTCCTAGCAGGGTTCAGCATCTTTACTGCTGGATTTTGGATGGCTTTCAGAAATGAGGAAAGATGTGCCTGGATCCTGCAAGATGCCCTAGGAATCTCCATCTGCCTTTATGAGCTCAAAGAAGTTCACATAGCCAATATGAAGAACTGCAGCTTGTTTCTGCTGTCATTTGTGGTCTATGATGTCTTCCCTTGTAGTTACCATTCCTTCACTGACCAGGTGTGGGTACAGCACAATGGAAATTACAGCTTTTGGAACATTTGATTCAGCACATCATGAGAAAATCCCATTTCTGCTGAAGATTCCAGTATAGTATCCTACATCAGTTGCTGACAGACCTTTACTGTCCTGGGCCTTAAGGACATTGTAATTCCTAGTCTCCTGGTAGCCCACTGTAGATTTGACATTCAGGCAGATGCATCATGGATGTATTTTGTAACTGCTACTGTAGCTTAGAGCTTACAGTCTGTTGGTAAGCTTTGTGTCATGGTTTAGCCCCAGTCAGCAGCTGTGCACCACATGGCCACTCACTCACCCTCCCCCCACCCTGTGGGTTGGGGAAGAGAATAGGGAGACAAAGGCAAACCTCGTGGGTTGGGATATGGACAGTTTGCTGGGGCAGCAAAGGAGAGGGAAATAACAACATCAGGAATTAAAATACACAAAACTGTTGATACACAATTCAGGTTCTCACCTAACTGCACAATTCATACCGTACAGCTCAGACCCATCCTGAAGCTGGACCAACACTGAGTCACACAGCCTGAGCTGCACCATACCTCCCTAAATACCTCCCTTTTATACAGAGCCTTTGGTTAGTTTGGGTCACCTGCCCTGGCTGTGTACCATCCCAACTTCTGGCACAAATTAACCCCGTCCTAGCTGAACTCATGACACTTGGTTATTTCAACTTTAACACGGAAAGATTTCCCAACTCTTTTCTACTTGGTGCCGTTCATTCTTACTGCTTGCCTTGTTGTTGCTTTTTTGGGCCAGGAGTTCAGAACATTTTGGACATGCAGTGATTTTATGAAGCAGTCTTCCTATCCTCCCTCAGAAATCAGCATCGGCAACCCCAATGCCCAAAAAGACCCAGATCCACAAATGTGACTTAAAGAAGTGGAAGAACATGTAATCATATAAACAATTAGTTAATTTGTGTTGAAAAAGAGAATTTACCAACATGCATAGTGAAGAGAAAGCCTTATGTTACCCAGGAAAAAAAAAGAAAGCACCAAACATGACTGATCATGAACCAAATCTTCCTCATAAAACTGTATAGATACCACAGCAGATGAAACAAATTATACAGTCATATCCTGAGAAACAAGGTACACAATATATACAATACAGCTGATTTCCAGGTAGCAGGAGAACCTCCTTGGAAAGAAACTTTAAAGACTGTTTGAACAGACAGGGCCAATCCAATAACAAAAGTGTAACTTGCAATAGTATCCTTTCTTTGTGAAATGCAAGTGCTTTATCTGGTTCTGATCTCAGTATATACATGATACTCTTTCATTAAGCTTTTCTATTCTGATGCTATTATATACAACAGAGTGATATCAGGATATTATATTTGATTAGTGTTGAATAAGAAGATAATCATAAAAAGAACACAAAACATTCTTATGCAGTCAGTCTAGGGAATTAACTTGGAAGAAACATAAAGGAACATACTGTTCTAGGGAAAATGCTAAACAACACATTGATAGGTAATAATTGAAAACTATAAAACCACAATGATGCATAACTAAAGACAAAAGTTATATTTTCCAGGATGATGCATGAGAGAAAACAAATAGTTGAGTCTTAATGCAGCCCCCTTCCTCCCCCAATTTTCTGTTTCTTTTGTTTTGTGCTGAGGGGGCAATTTTGGAGTTTTGTTTGTTTTGTGGTGGTATGTGTGGTTTTTTTCTTTTTAAATTCATGCAAGACTACTTTTTAACCATCGATGCATACTCAATATTTACTCTGAAGTGGGCACACAGAATATTTAATCCCTAGTCATTCATTTTATATTATCAAATATATCATAGTAACTAGCCCTCCCTTCCCCCAAGCATAATGAAGACCATGTGTAGTTCCTACAGAAATTAAAGTATTGTGCAGGGATTACCAAGAAACAGCCTGTCTCAATTTAGATAAGCTACCTATCTTTCCTCCAGTATTTTAATTTGGCCTGTTAAAGCCATATGACAGACGCAAAAGAGGAAGCAGAGTGGTACCTGTGATCTTGGAAGGTCAACAACGTGTAGTTCACCCCTTAACTACAAGATCATACTTCCTTTCTGATCAAGACACAAAATGTGAAAATTGTATCCATTCTATCATGATCTGTGGCCAAGAAAGAGCGCCTGGTTCTCACAGTATGGCTCCCAGCCACTTTATGCTACGAAACTCTCCTAAACCTCCAAAAATATTTAGTTAGTAGCTCCTGACGCCGTACAGGAACAAAGAATTTGCAATTCCTATGTAGAGATTTGGTACTTAGATATTATACCTATTAACATACAAATTAATAAGGAATAATGATTAGTGAAGTAAACACTCTATATTGGTTGCTCAGTGGAAACTGGGAAGAAACCTCTGACATACATCAAAATACAAGAGCACCTGCCTGGACATACAGTACTCCCAGGAGAGGAGACACTTTTTTCTTCTACTTTTTATCAGGTCTTTTTTTCCTTTTTGATAGTATAATTAAAAAAAATATAATCCTGTATGCATTATACTCCACTGTATCAGTGCTTCCCAGTACAGTATTCAGCTCTGGGGACCCCAGTACAAGACAGAAAGGTACTTTCAGAAACAAGTGCAGAGAAGGGGCACAAAAGTTATCAGAAAGCTGGAACACCTCTCCTATGAAAACAGACTCAGAGAGTTGTGATTGTTCATTGTCCAGCGTAGAGAGAAGATGGCTCCAGGGAGACATAACCAGGTGGATTATGGTAGGGCAGTGAGTGTGGTTTATCTTGATTTCAGCAAAGCATGTGACACCATCTCCCACAGCATCCTCACAGCTAAACTGAGGAAGTGTGGTCTGGATGACTGGGTAGTGAGATGGATTGTGAACTGGTTGAAGAAAAGAAGTCAGAGAGTTGTGGTCAGTGGGACAGTCTAGCTGGAGGCCTGTATCTAGTGGTGTCCCTAGGGGTCAGTAATGGGACCAGTACTATTCAATATATTCATCAATGACCTGGATGAGGGAATAGAATGTACAATCAGCAAGTTGCTGACAACACAAAACTGGGAGGGGTGGCTGACACACCAGAGTGCTGTGCTCCCATTCAGCAAGAGCTAGACAGACTGGAGAGTTGTGTGGGGAGAAATTTAATGAAATATAATAAGGGCAAGTGTAGGGTCTTGCATCTGGGGAAGAACAACCCCAGGTACCAGGATAGGTTGGGGACTGGCCTGTTGGAGAGCAGTGTAGGGAAGAGGGACCTGGGTGTCCTGGTGGACAGCAGGATGACCATGAGCCAGCAATGTGCCCTAGTGGCCACGAAGGCCAATGGCATCCTGGGGTGTATTAGAAGGGCTGTGGTTAGTAGGTGGAGAGAGGTTCTCCTCCCCCACTCCCTACTCTGCCCTGGTGAGACCCTATCTGGCATACTGTGTCCAGTTCTGGGTCCCTCAGTTCAGGGAGGACAGGGAACTCCTTGAAAGAGTCTAGCACAAGGCCACAAAGATGATTAAGGGAGTGGAACATCTTCCTTACAAGTAAAGGCTGAGGGAGCTGGGTTTCTTTAGCTGGGAAAAGAGGAGGCTGAGGGCTGTTCTCATCAATGTCTAAGTATCTAAAAGGTGAGTGTCAGGAGGACAGAGCCAGGCTCTTCTCAGTGATGTCCGATGATAGGACAAGGGGCAATGGGTACAAGCTGGAGCATACAAGATTCTATGTGAACATAAAGAAAAAACGTTTTACTGTGAGGGTGGACAGAGCACTGGAACAGACTGCCCTGAGAGATTGTGGAGTCTCCTTTCCTGGAGGCATTCAAAACCCTCCTGGATGCATTCCTGTGTGGTTTAGTCTAGGTGATCCTGCTCTGTCATGGGGGTTGGACTAATGATTTTTCAAGGTCCATTCCAACCCTTAACATTCTGTGATTCTATGATCTTCTAGCAGCCTTTCAATACACAAAAGGGGCTTATAAGAAAGATGGAAAGAAACTTTTTATCAACATCTGCAGTGAGAGAAGAGGAGGCAAATTTTAAATGGAAAGAGGGTAGGCTTAGACTGTATATAAGGAAGAAATTTTTTACGATGAGGGCGGTAATGCACTGAAACAGGTTCCCAGAGAGACTGTGGATGGGCCATCATTAGACATGTTCAAAGTCAGATCATACAGGACTTTGAACAACTTGATCTATTGAAACATGTCTCTGCCCAAGGCAGGGCAATGGACATTAGAGATCCCTTTCAACACAAACCCTTCTATACTTTTATATTCCACTATTTTATTATACAGTTATTATATATTTTAATAACGTGCTTTGGAGAAAAGCCACAGACTCAAAGACTCAAAAAAGTCCCAAGAATCTCAGAATTAAATGACAGATTGGGACTTGATTCCTACATAGGAGCTGAGAGAAAAAAAAATACGCTTATATCTTTGATAACGCACACCTAGCCAGACACCAGATGGCCTGTCCATGATCAGCTAGGAAAAACTTACTGTGCAGCAGATTTAAACGAGGACTTCCCAGACTGCAGACCTACTACCCCTGCCACCAGATAAATCTCAGTGTAGTTTCAACTTGAGAAGACCGAAACAAAGTGGATGGGCAGATCTTCTACAGTGTCAAGTTTCACAGGCATATCTTGATTTTGTTCTATTCAAAAGGTATTCTGACAGAGAAATGGAAATAGAAAACAAAAATATGGAGAAAGATGGTGATTTTCCCCAGATCAGGAGAGCCACCTGTTCGACAGAGGAATGATTTTGTCTCTACATTTACAGAAAGCTACAGGGAGGCAAGTCAACTGAGACATTCATCAAGAGGGACAGGAAAAACCATCCTCTTCAAACTTTAGCTTTACATGTTCATCACAAGGAAGTGCAGCAGAGGTTTCCACATGTAATAAGTTGAGTTTTTAGAAAATGTCATGTTTCACAAAGAAAGGCCTGTGAATCTATGCCAGACAGGAAAAGGTCACAGCAAAATGGCACTTTTTGGTTGCTAAAAATGGCAGCTTTTTTAGTTTGTAAAGGAAATACATTTCATTACTTCCCCATCCACTGCCACGAGCAAGAGGGAACTGTTACTGAATAAAGGGACAGCAATACACACAATCTTAATATGAAAGGTTTAAAATTTTACCATTAACTGTAACCAGAATCATTAAACCCATGAACACAGTAGATGGTTCTCCAAGCAATGCTGGTAACCTGATAGCTAAAATATATCACAGAGACCACAGGCATGTCATTAGTTATGCTAAATGTTTCTTTTTTATTTGTATGTTTCTAATAAAAGAACTAAACAGGACAGTTTCATCTAAGTTGACAGCCAGCTATATTTAAAAACTATGACCAATATCTAGCATTATGACTCAAAATCCTATTGAGCAAAATTACTCTCTCAATAGAAAGGACAAAAGCATACAGATACACCAGCTGACTCAAATTCTCCAAATGCAGCCCCTTAAAAATGACTGAACTTCCACAGCTGATGCTGACATTTTCTTTTGTGGTTGTCACTATAGCATCTTTAACAGCACAAAGTAATAGGAGACAAAATAAAACAAAAATGTTTTTTTAAACTTTCAAACTGCTGTAATTTGCACTGCTGACCTAAGCAGAACATACATAAATTTAAAGGGGAAAACCTAAATTAATTCCAAGCAGCCCATTCTTTGTATTGGACTATTTTTCAATACATCAAACAAAACATGAAAAATATGGAAATTAGTATAACCTTCTAAACCAGCATGTAGCAACAGTCTTAAAGAAGGAAGGCTTAGAGGAAAGGAGATGGGGACTGGAATATCAAGAAGGCATGGGAAGGGAATATGAGCAAGTAAATGATAGCTTGAAGAACAAAGGAAGGACGCCTGCCAGTAGATAGGGACTCCCTCACAGACATAAGCCGATGTCCACATTCACTGCCTGATCAGGCAAAACATCCAAACACTGGGGAGCAGGCTTGCCTGTCTTAGCAGTAGTTAAGGAGTACCTCCTCACATTTCTTCTTTTCATTTATTTTTTTTTAACTATGTTCAGACATTAATCATGCCCCAATCCTGAGCCAATTAATACCTTCCCTTCTTTGGAGCAGAAGAGAGAAGACCACATTGGATATCATCTCAAAACAAGCCCGTTTCCAACTCTAAAGAGTTGTCACAGGAGGTAGGTGTCTGTCTCGCTCCTCGGCTCAGTTACTGAAAAGCCTCAAGTTCCCCTGTTTGTCTTATCCACACTGACAAACTGCAGAGAAGCCATCCAACTTGACAAATGAAGTAGTCTATAAGGTTCCAGAAACAGTCCTATCTGTCATATTATTTTGAAAGAAATGCAGCCTGAACACTTTATTAAGGAGTAGTTCTTTGGGAAAATAAATATAATACATATGAACGCTTGACAGGAATAATCTTCTACCACAGGTTACAATACATTTAAAGTCTACTGGAGAGACTGATGCCATAAAAAATATTTTTAAAAATAGAGTCAGTCCAGTAGCCAAAACTTCAGAAACACAGAAGGTAAGAGCTTTTCTAAGAAGGAAAGAAATAAAACACATTGATGAAAATTCTTTTAACAAAAGACCTTGTTCTGACTCGACAAACAGCAGTAGCTGAAAGGAAAAAGAATACTCAGCTTTACAAATGCAGGCAAAGCACATGTTTTGGCAGTGTTCAGCTGCACCTGTCAGCATATTGGGTCAAAAACATTCCTGTTAAGGTGCTTGTATGCAGGTGTGATATGGAGCTATACAGGCAATCCACCTACCAATGAGCCATCTTTCCTCTTTCTCTGAGGGTTTTCCATAGTCATGGTAGATGACTCCAAGGAGCATGCTCCAGTTTGGGTAAGTTATCCAGAGACAGGATCAACGTTCCTCACTGAAAAGATGATATCGAACTGCTCTACTCAGTGCTTGAAGGCTTCAGTGATCACACAGTACTTAATGTGATCTAAGCTCCAAGCAACAGGAATGCAGATTTCTGGAAAGGATGTGCCCTTCAACATGCTGCTGAGGTCACTTGCACTGCAGTAGGAACTATCATAAGTACTCCTAGCAGTTCCAGCTTAGCTACTTCAGCTACTCCTTGGCTCAGGGCAAAAAAGTACATGCATCTCAGACTGCTCTCCATGAAACTTCTTTGCTATAGAAATAAAAACACAGGCAGTTTTCCTTCCTTATGTTTTACATCAGAATAAAGCTTCTGTTCTGTGGGCTTTCAAAAGAAAACCGATAGGTTAATAATGCTGACCTAGATGAAATTCAGAAGCTGCCTCAAGTTTATATTTGGGTTGATCATTCAGTGATTTTTATGTTTTCTTCTGTTAGGATAATAGTGTCAACTAACAGAGCTTGAATTTCGCCCAGACTCAGAGACAAGAGATAGCTGCTACAAAGGTTGTCTTCCTGAAGAGGTGCCACAGCAAAAAATTTAAAAGACTGACTTGGAGCACTAGGGAATAGGATTGCTCCCTGAGGGTAAAATCCTATTTTTTAGGATTTTCATAGGCTTCCTATGATGGAAGACCTAAGTCTTACAAATTCTGGAGGCATAAAAAGGCTCACTGCCATACATACAAGCTCAGCTCTTCAATTATTACAAAGGAAAGAGAGGGGCAAAATTCTGTGCTTCTCACAGAATCACTAGGTTGGAAAAGACCTTTGAGATCATCGAGTCCAACTGTACCTGTCCTCCTCTAAACCAGATCCCTAAGCACCTTCTCTGCCCGTCTTTTAAATACATCCAGGGATGGTGACTCTACTTTCTTTTGGGCCTCCTGTAACGGAGCACATAAATCAGTGCAGCAACCGAACCCTCTGCAGACAGAGAGCTTGGAGAGCATGGACAATAAAGAATGTGAAGCAGTAGTACTTAATAAAAAATAAACTAGCAATTTCTTTCACACAGTAATTTGGTGCTTTGACACTAAGCTCTTCTTCCAAAGAGGAGACACTCTTATATGAGAAAATTCATCGATCCCAGAGCAATGTCAAAGACCAAAAAAGCCAACAAATATGGGGTTTCTCCTGGTTATTTTTAGGCTGTGGCCTTAAGATCCCTGATAACGTATTGATATATATGTGGTGAACCCCTAAACAAAGAGGAAAACGTTAAGCCATGAAATATGGATGCAAGTGTAATGATTTAGGTAGTAGACTACACAAAGGCCATTAAAAAAAAAAAGAAAGGATAAAAGCAAAAAAATCAAAGACATAGGGAATAGATCAAAAGACAGCTAGCTGATAAGACGCAAAAAGAGTTAAAACTTAAACTGTATCTTGGGTCAGGCTCTAGACTTTTTAAAGTATGTGAAGTAAGAGGTCACGGCAATGTTACTGCTAAATCAAAGTTGTCCACAATCACAAGTCTTTGAGTATATGCATCCTTTCAATCTAAGCATGCCTTTGCTTAAGCACTCAGAACTATAGTCTCCAAGTTTTTTAATATAAGTTTCAGAAGTGGGACAAAATTGACTTGATATTTCTCTGTCACTGAGAAAAGTGGTAAGGAGATTGTGTAGTGCTTTTGTGAAGCAAACCTACAGCCTTGTAGAAGTGACAAAACTATTATTTCCACCTTCATGGTGTTGCAGAATTTCAAAACAAGTTACTGTTGGCATGAGAAGCTAGTGACTTGACATTTCAGGCTGATGTTTACTTGAATGAATATCTTTTGAGAACATCTCGATAAAAGCAGTGCGTCAAAGCTCTAACAAAGGGTCCTAAACTGACCGAGACCTGCACAGAAACAAGCTTTAAAGGTTCCATACTCTAAGAATTTTGTTACTTTGTCCAACTTAAGATTGTAAAGTTAGTTTGCAAGCTACTCATAAACCAAGGTTCTAGAAAATTCTTCATACGCAACATCGTGCAATTTAATGTCTTCTAGCAAGACGTCTTCCAATCTCCTTACCTCTTGTCCTGAAAGGTAGTATGCTGCTAGAAGACCTCCAATGAAGCGAATATTGACCTCAAAAACAGACACTTCAGAATTCTGGAACAGGAAGAAGAGTAAATAGTTAACCAGCTCCCTAATCAAAGAAGGAAAAAAAAACAAAACCTGAGGCAGAGGTAAGTACATATCCTAATGAACCATTTTACTGCCTTCCTTAACATTAATAGCCATGGGCTAAATTCACCAGTATCTTTTGACTCATTTAACCCATTGAAACATTAGGAGGAACTAGGTAGTTTTAACATTGTTCTGCCTCCCTCTATGCCTCATTCTCTCCTTTGCCTGCATACACCCCATCTTTCATCTCCATAAACATCTCTTCATTCAACCCATTAGATACAGAAATGTAGTTTTATTTTAAGACTTTGAAGTAAAGCAGCCCTTTCCTTTTATCTAGAAAATATAACTAGAATGTACACTGTACAAGTTGACCCACCACTCAGCACACATTTGAAGTAGTATTTATAGCTATATCTTTCCTTTCACACCATTTCTACGGCACATGTGGCTGCAACATCCATTTTGTTTATATAAAAAATGAATATACATTGCACATACTTATTTCAAAAAATATTAATACTTTGGAGATTTCCTCAAATAATACCGATGATTAAAGGTCTAGAGTTTGAAATGCTCCCATCTCTTTAGTAAAAACATGTATTTTTATTCCCATACAGGTGATGCAAGAAAAACATCAACAATGCAGTGTATGATTCCACTTAATACCTACTGAAGTCATGACTCACACAAGCAATGGTACACTGTAGAGTTAAACAGATGAATCCAAGAGGAACCAATTTATGCATTTATTTTTAAACCTCAAATAATATAAGGAAATTACTTAACTCTAGTATATATAAGACAACTCAATAACCTTCAGAAATGTTTTTTGATACATAGGAAGCTGTAATTGAACCTCAGTGGGTCATGTCAATTTCTTCCACCCAAATCCTAGATTAATTTTGCAAATTTACATCAAGATTGGCTGAGATCAGGCAAAAGTTAGAGTCGTTTAGTTGACCCTCGTGATGGCTACATTTAGGGTCTTCAGTTTCAGACTGAAGCTAATCAATAAGGATATGATAAAGCTGTTTCTTCCATTAACAGTTTTAAACTCTGTGCACACAAAGAATGCCCAATGCTGTATGACCAGCTGGGGAATTCTTCTGATACATTCAAAACCTGTAGGCACACCAAGATGACTCAAGTGACAAACTTAATATGTTAAAACATCTTAGGGACAAGGGGGAGATGACATTATGTTGTTACACACCATGGTTTGGGGGAAATCGTCTTTCACAGCTCAGTTATTTCCAGCTATTATAAGCTAGTAAAGCTTCTTTTTTCTGCATGTATTCATTTCTGAAACCCTGTTGGTTCTCAGTGACCACTTTCCCTTTCTTCCATTATCCAGTTTTAACTTGTATTTGGAAAATGAAATATGTAGATGTATCTTACAATTAGAGTGCAAAAGGGTTGATTGGTTGTTTTTCAAAATACACGAAGTTAGAAACAGTATTTTACAAAAGCTTACATCTGATACTTTGAATTGTAATTTTTTTTTTTAAATTTCCAGCTGAAAGACCTCATCTGTCTCCCCCCAGTAGGAACACTGTGAAAAGGTCTAGAGAAATCTTAGTGCAAGCTCTACTCACCACACTGAAATCAAGATTTTTGTCGATCCACTCTTGTCCTTCTCTGAATTCATCATGAAGCCCCATGATATAAAGAGTATCCAATGCATCTACTATGGTAGCACCCATTTGTGAGTTTCCTACATGCAAAAAGAAGGATTTCTTTTACAAGTGAGTATTTCATTACTTTTCTTAAACATCACAAGCATGAGAAAATAACCCAAGATGTAGCAAGGCAAAGTTGCAACAAAAATGAGACCACAAATAATAACCAGAATGAGCAAAGTTGTAGCAGCTAGCTAAGACAATCACACCTCTCTTTCAAAGCATCAGTCTTCTGGTACAGTTTTCTCTAGGGAGAAAAGAAACTTAAAGATAGGAGAAAGAAAAACCCTCTCTTTTGCTTTATCAACACGAACATGAACTACTGAGGTCGGTGTCCCTGCCTGTGGCAGGGGGTTGGAGCTCTATGATCCCTGGGGTCCCTTCCAACCCATGCCATTCTGTGATCTGTGATGCTGTGATACACATTCACACACACAAAAAAGACGTTCAGTTTCAAAATCAATTAGGCATTCTATGGAAGATATACTTGGGGTACTCATGGACGAAAAGCTGAATATCAGCCATCAACATGCATCTGCAGCCCAGGAGGCCAACAGCATCCTGGGCTGCATCAAAAGAAGTGTGACCAGCAGATCAGGACAGGTGATTCTGTCCCTCTGCTCTGCTCTACCTCTCCTGGAATTTGGAGCCCTCAACACAAGGAGGACATGGCCCTGCTGTAGCACAACCAGAGGAGGGCCACAAAAATGATTAAAGGGCTGGAGCTCCTCTCCTATGAGGACAGGCTGAGACAGTTAGGGTTGTTCACCTTCGAGAAGAAAAGGCTCCAGGGGGCTCTTATAGCGGCCTTCCAATACCTGAAAAGTACCCCTAAGAAAGCTGGGGAAGAACTGTTTATGAGGGCATGTAGTAATAGGACAAGGAGTACTGCTTTTAAACTAGAGAAGGGTAGATTTAGGTTGGATATTAGGAAGAAGTTCTTCACTATGAGGATGGTATAGTTCTTCATAGTTCTTCACTATGAGGGTTGCTCAGAGAGGTAGTGGAGGCCCCATCCCTGGAGATATTCACTGTCAGGCTTGATGGGGCTCTGAGCAACCTGATCTAGTGAAGCTGTCCCTGCTTACTGCAGGGGCATTGGACTAGATGACCTTTAAAGGTCCCTTCCAACCTAACACATTCTGTGATTCTATGTTAAAAAACCTACATATGCAAAATAAAGCAATCTGTATTAGCAGTAATATGTTGCCTTTCCCACTACTGAAACATTCGAAGTTTTGCAATTATGGAAGCTACTTAGTCACAGAAAGCACGGACTGATCAGCACGGATGGCCTGGTTGGATTTGACTGCAGCTCCAAGATGTTCAAGTCATTCTGCAGAGATCCACACTTTGAGGTGCTAAGGGATTCCCCAATTGTAATCACTGAAACCAGAGCATTTAAAGCCAAATAAAAATCAATGGTGCATTACTCTAAAATGCCATTCACCAGAAACAGCCACATTTTACATTGACTGACTCATCATTTTTTAAAAGGGAGACTGGTGACAGATGAGCCACTGATCATGTTAGCCTTGACTTCTTTAGGCCAGCCCAACCTAAACTGGTGCCCTTATTAGGCAGAGGTTTTTGTTTCTACAGAAAGTTACCCTTTATTTTCCTACAAATTTCCTATACACTAAGTAGCTGAATGTCACTGTTCATACCAGTATTCTATAAAACAGTACAGTAAGTATATGATTAGCAATTCAATGACAGTAATCTTCTGACAAGTTAACCCAATTTTTTTTTATTTTTTTTTTTTTTAAATGTGTGGAATTTCTACAGCACTGTGGTCCTGCTTGGTTGTTTCTATTAATTCATTTCTGATTTTTACATGTTTTGAGATATTTTTTCCTCTGAAGTATAACAATAACTGAATGAAGCCATCACTCTCATTGTATTTCTTTCACACACCTAAATGATTCATACTTACACGCAAGCTTAGTTTCATTTGCAGAGATTTCTTTCCCTGAATAACAAAAATTAAACACAGTCTCCATGACAAAGCAATCACCAACTAATTTCTTCAAAAGATAGCCATGCATCTGTTTCAATTAATTTGAACCAGACATGGAAAGCCTTAAGTCAGTGGTGTTTGTTAGGAATATTCAAGTGCAGATCAGGACACACTACCTTTTGCAAGATTAATTAAAGACACATCCTTTGACAAATTGGCCACCGGGCATACCTAGAAGTGCCCGGGAAATTAATTCATTCTGGTTCCTAAGACCTGTAGGGTTTGCCACCTTCAGCCAAGTGAAAAATTCCACTGCTTATGCTGAAGTAGGGGGTCGCTTTGAGCAGAGCTAGAGCATGCACTTAACTTCCCATCCTTTCATAAGCATAATGTGACAGTTACCTAATGAATCACTTCAAAAATATGCAAATCAGACCATGACACAAGGACTAACTTCAGTATTAGCTGACAAGGTATTTCTGACAAAGTTGGAATGTGTTACACTGCTATGGCATTCAAAGTTATTTCTGTTCCTTTATTTATATCACATTGAAAACATTTTCAGATACACAAGGCATTTGTATGAACAGGACTACACAGCCTTGGGAAATCTTGAAAACTCCTCTTGTAATAGTTTCAAAAAATGAAAACCTAACTTAAACACAGTAATAACCACCTCAGTAAGCTTTCATATTCTATAATTGCCATGGGATGAGAAGAATACACTGCATGGGGTGTGACTGGTGTGTCATCATTGTCTCCATCCCAGAAAGAAGTTTTGACACCACTGTACAGTCATTCATTTCCCTAGATCTTGGAAGTACATTCAAGAGTCCACATGGAGGGACAGCAGCCCTGCAGAAAATATCTTCAAAAATACCAATTTAGACAACCTTTTTCATAGAGTTCTCTGCACAGAACCATGAAAGAAGAGTTATGGAAAAGCAAAAGCCCACTATTATTCTTGCCATCTCACCCACCCAATAGATACATCCAATGACTGAGAGCACAAATGCTAGAACTGATGGAACAGCACTCTCTCCAGAATCAAGCAAATGCATCCATGGTTTCCTAACACATCCTGTAGTGACTGAACAATACAACTTCACCAGATACAGATGAGAAATTTGCTTTCATCCTCAGTGTTAAAAGTGAGCCCTCAATCCCATATATAGAACTCTCACCAATAGGGGTTGACCTATTTCATGCAAGATCCTCCAGTATGGTTTGCAGCCACAGAAATGTCTGCAGTCCAATAGAGCTCAGCATTTTTTTCCCCCAAGAATCAACTAAAGGTGTACATTCATAATTTTAAAGCATTTGCCTTGGCCACACTCCAACAGGTTTTTTAAGCTTTCCCTCCTGCTTCCCTTTTGGCCCTTTCTCTCATCTTTTATGTCTATCTTTCCTAGATCCACAAACATCCAACAAAACATTACTGAGCAATGGCTCTTCTGCTCACACATGCCTCTTCCCAGAGTAGTGAAAGGTGCTTGTTTTTGAGATGCAGATCAGTATGGGTATAGTTTCTAGATTCCATGAGAGCTCAACTTTGTCTTACAACAGTCTCCTAAGGAACGCAATTCTTTTTTTTGGTTCTTTCTTACAAGCTGGCTATTTCAACCAAATTTGCTTTATTTTTCCTTTTTGCTTCTTCAACATATGGTAACTAATCCTAACTATGCACCAGCATTTTTTCCTCGAGAAAGACTCAGAAGAACATTCTTTGTTGTTTAACCTTTTGGGCTGAACAAATTTCCAAAAGGTCAAGAGATGACTGTGAATATTTTGCAACAGATTGTCTGCACAGTCTTCTGCCTTTAGCATCAAGCGGGCAGCACAAAGCAAGTTAATTCCCTCCTACTGGGCATTGAGGGGAAATGAGCCAGAAAAGCAGAGTTCATACCCAGAAGCTTTGTGCATACCAGAACTGAGGCAGAGCTGGACATAAAGCAACAGAGGACAAGGGACTTAACCTAACACTGCCGCTGCCCCATGTTGCAAGATAGGTACAATTCAAAACCATTTGTGGGCTACACTATATTGGGTTAGAGATCGAAACTAACTGCTCTCAGCTCCTTTCTTGGAGGACTGTGTGGGGGAGATGTCATTCTTAATTTATTCCTAAATAACAGCTTCTGATACTCTATTTGTTGGGATTTTAATCCAACAGGCAGCTAAACCAACCACAAGACATCTTCACCCTGCCCCTGCCCTCCCCTCCCACCTCCCACAGTGGGATGCAAGAGAGAATCAAGGAAAAAAAGGTAAGACTCGTGGGTTAAAGACAGCTCAATGTGACAGAAAAAGAAGAAAAGAACAACAACAGAAGATACAAAACAAGTGATGTACAACACAATTGCTCACCACCAGCAGATCACCCATGCCCAGGTAGTTCCTCAGCTGCAGTACAAATCCCCAGTCAGCTTCCCCCAACTGAGCATGACATCATATGGTATGGTATACCATATGATGGCATACCCCTTTGGCTAGTTTGGGTGAGATGTCCTGGCTGTATCCCGTCCCAGCTTCCTGTGTACCCACAGCCTTCTCCTTGTCAGGGCAGTATATAAGAAACCAAGAAGTCCTTCACTTGGTGTAAGCATTGCCCAGCAACAACATCAATGAGTTATCAAACATTATTCTCATCCTAAATTCAAAATACAGCACTATACCTGCTACTAGGAAGAAAATTAACACAACCCCAACTGAAACCAGGACATGGCTGAGGTCCACAACCTAACCAGAACAGACAGTGACATTGTCATAGCTGTCCTCACCTTAAAATCCATGGCGCTAGCGGCAAGGCAGCAGCTGAAATCTAAAGAAGGGAGAAATAGCAAGTGTTCAAAGGTGACTGGCCTGCACAAGACACATGGGGCTATAGTAAAAACAGACTACAATGGACAGGCAGCTGTACTTCCCCCTCCCAATGCTGACACAAAACATTCAGTCTAAAGTCACAAAGATAAATAATTTTCCATTTCATAATAGAGTATGTTCCTTTCTTTTCACAGCCATGCTAAGATGCACAAATTTTGCCTCAAAGAACAAGAGAATAGTCTTCATGGACCTAAACTGCAGGTGCTGTCATTTTAAGAGTATTAAAGTACTAATGAGATAACTGTTTAGAGGAACATACACTGCTTACTACTACCTCAACCAGTCCAGTCTATTATTGCTTGGGATACAGACAGAGCAGATGTCTCTTTGTGCTGAAAAAAGGCTATAAAACTATTAAATTACAACAGAAAATAACACTTCTCCTAGCTAAAGGCACTCCTCCCAGGGTCTGGCTCTGTTCACCACAAAGGCTCGGTTGGTCATGTTGCGTAAGATGATAACTGAATCCAGAAGTGCTACATTTTACAAATGTCAGATTAGGAAGTTTCCTCTCCATATAATTATAGTTCTAGTTGATTGAGCTCCAAATTTAATGAAGTTTGCCTAATGAATGCAATGCTCATTCTTCTAAATAAAACAGAACATCCATCATGAGCTAATGGAAGGAATTTAGCAGCGAAATAGCTGAACTATTAACAAAATTGTGCACACTCTCATTAAGCAAGGGTATTATTCCAAAGGGCTGCAAAATAGTAAGTCAGATTTATATTTAGGTAGACTTCAGTTTCCTGAGATTAGACAAATAATTCCTTCACTTGACAGCACATAAATCTACAGGCTGAAATATCAGCAAATCGTATGACTAACTGTAAACAGCAGGGCCATTAAAAGAAAAATGATCTCCCTATCTAAAATTCTTTCAGTATGCTGAAACACTAGATGAAAGACTGGTTTATTTATACCATTTTAAAGTCTCACAAGAGACTATCAAAGCACAGGAAGACAGATCATTGTCATGTGTTCCATGACAAAAGGAATATGATGAAAATAAATAGCCCATTTTCATTATACCACAAGGATAAGTATAGAGATTTTAGAGAGTCTGATACCAGCTACAGGGTTTCTTAGTGTATTTATCATGTGAAAGCACAAGAGACTGTGAGCTGTGAGGTACTAGAGAAAATATGCAAACTAGCATAGATCAATTACGATCAGAGAAGACTACGAAAATTTGAGAAACAGCTATACTATGTAAAGAAGGAACAAGATGACATATTAAACCTCTAAACTAGCAAACTTAAGTCATGCACTCCAAGTTGTAAAGTAATCAAGCAGGTGCTTTATTTGATGAAAATTTGATTATTGAACATGTTACCCATTCCTACTCCTTTCTTCACCTTGTATATACCACACACAAATCTCAAAGCTTCCATGGGAGCTTTCATTAGCCTGAGTTGAGGGCTGAGCATGTCTATTTGGTCTGGCTGGGATGGAGTTAGTTGGTTTTTTTCACAGCAGCGGGCATAGTGCTATGTTTTAGATTTGTCACTAAGCTAGGGTTGATAACGCACCAGAGTTTAGATTTTTTTTTTTTTTTTAATTCCCTCTTCCACCCCACCTACTGCATAAGCCAGGGGTGGGGAGGAGATTGTGAGGGGACACAGCCAGGACAGCTGACCCTCACCGACCAAAGGGATATTCCATACCATGCAACACCATGAAAGCTGAATGTTAAGGGCATAGCCTGGCAGGTTCCTCAGGGACCAGCTGGGCTTCAGCGTGCTTGTGGGAGGTGGTGAGTGATTGTCTTTGCATTACATTCCCTCCTCTTGCTCTTTACTTCACTTACAAAAATACTTTTATCTTAACCTGTGGGTTTTCTTGCTTTTGCCCTTCCTCTTCTCCCCAGCCAAGGCAGGGGATAGAATTCTCCTCCTTTCCCTTTCACCGTCGGTCTGTGGTCTAACATTCTTGTATTAGAAATGAGTGTTGCAGGAATAACAAGCCTGAAGGAAATGCAGATCAAACTGGATCTCTGATTATTGAAATGAGCGCTAAGTCAGAGAAGGGCTGCCACACACCCAAGGAAACCAGCCTAAATTTACCGTGAGGAGACTGCCTCCAAGGCAAGTCATAGACAATAGGTCTAAGAGGTGCATGTTAGCTGCACCTTATGCAGTGACTGAGAAGATTTATTAAGCAGAAAATATAGCAGATCAAAGACCCAGAAATGGGTACCTTTACAATCAAGGTAGGGTTTTAACATTTCCTAAGCCACTGAAAAAACCCAGAGGAATCTAACGGAGTCTTATTCTTGTTGACAAAGGCAGCCTGTGGATACCACCACCAGCTATGCTTTGATGAAAACTAAAGGAATGAGGAAAATTGCTTGAGGAAAAATAAGCAGTTGGATATAGTAAAAGCATTTGGGCTGTTGTTGAAGATAACTGCCACTATATCATGCAAATAGCAAATATCTCTGTGCCAAGGCATCCCTGCTATGGAAAAAAGCTATTTTATACTCCAGAAAGCCAACTTCGATTCTTAAGTGTTAGAAAGCTGGAATCTATAGTTAGATACATCAAAGGCTAGGGATCTGTGCATAAGGAAATGGCTTTCACACTCAACATAGCATAGATCATGAGATGATGATACTGATGGACAGAACTGTAAGATACAAACAAACCTTATATAACAAAAATAGTCTCAGACACTCACAATCAGTTCTTGGTGGTTTGTTGGGGTTTTTTTCAGGGCCCTGGATAGATATCATTTACTGGAAGCAGAACCTACTCCTACTGGTGCAGGATGTCTTTGATTACTAGTGTGTTTAATTGGGGGCGGAGAGACAAATTCCTTATAAAATTAATCAAGATGACCAAATTCACAAGAAATAATTGAACTTAATTCCTAAATTAAGTTTCCACTCTGACAGGGGACCTGAACTTCAGAGTAGTCCAGCACTACTGCCAGAGCCCTCTGCCATCAGATAATTGGGATGTGCACAAGCATAGACCGCATCTATTCCATCGTAGTGATTCCAGAAACAAGAGATATGAGAGTCCCCTCAAGCAAGTATACCCTGGTGCCACTCTAAACCTAAAAGGTTAGTAATGCTTCACATAGGCAGATGTTTTAATCCCAAGCAAAACCACTTTCTTGGTAAGTTCATTAAATACAGGGTTATTACTCTCTACATAACAAATATTCCAGTTGTTGATATTCTTGCCTGCCCAGGTTCAGAATTGCTGAAAACGCAGACTGGGCAAGACTATACCAACCTAGGGAAAGTATAGCAATTTTGACTCAAAAAGATTCAAAGAACTCAACTTTTCAAACTATAGCAACAGAATTTCTACATGTAATAGACATTACAAACATAAAACATGAAAATTAAAAGCAAACAATTATCAGCTTAGTTTTCTGTATCTCTAATGAGTCTCTGGTAATAAAGCTGCCACTACTAAAGCATACCACTTGTAAAATATCTTAATGACTCACAAGGAACAGGATAATCTTTAAGAGAATGAATTAAACTTTTGAACAACAGTTTAATTCCACTTGTTTTCCAAGTGCCTCAAAATCAGTCAATGAAATCATACATTTCATACAAAACTGAAACATATGATTTCAGCTCATCCATAAAATGCAATGGATAACCCTTTAAGCATCCATGAAGAAACCAATTGCCTTTAACATTTTAGGCTAATTAAAAACGCAGAACAAAAAACTAAGCATGCTGATTGCTTAATTCTGTTAAATTGCTCATAACAGACAACATGAAAAGGAGTTCCTAATCTTTTGTACCAGACAGTAAAGTATTTTAGCATATAAATAGCATTAAATAACCAACTGTAATGTTTTTCTTAATTTTATAAATGGCAAAGGGAGCGAAGCACACAAGTGTATGCTAGTCTTGGAATCTATTAAAAAGTGGACCTGCAGGTAGATTTTATTAATCAACAAACTGTTCCTCAAACAGCCATGTCCTTAAGACCCAAATTTTAAAACTCTGTCTAAAAACTGATACTACAGTAAACCTTCCTCTTCTCTGCCCTTCATTTATTTGCTTCCCTTTGCTCTCCAACTAAATCCTACGTGGTCCCACAGCTTAATTCAAAATTCATACAAGCCAGAGTTGAACGGACTGCCTCTAGTACAAAGCCTGAATGCCTTCAAAACAATATTTGAAAATGGCTTAATATATTCACACTAGACCATTTTTATTTTCTATGTTTCTTTCCAATTGTCATTTATTTTGTCTTTAAGCACAAACACAGCACTGAATTACTGTAGATAAGACTGTGTGCAGACCATAATTAAGATTAATGCTGGAACTATGATCTGAGTGGAAGGTTAAGACCTAGTGATAACTGAATAGCCACAATGTCAACAGAGAGAGATAAGAATAAGCTTCAGAGTAGGGGAGGAATAAGTGAGAGAAGATGTTGTTAAATTCAGTAGCAAGGAGGGGATAGAAATGTATCAGAAGGGAAGCAAAAAATGAGTGGTGATGGCAATCAGCTATATGTACAAAGCAGCCAATCAAAACTAACCAAAAATATAGATCTGGAGCAACTCCATTTTGAGAAATCAGGAAATAGAAGGTTGAAGGGAGGAGTAGCTGTGAAATGATGGCTCAGAAGGAAGCAGATCCTAAATACAGGCAGCAGTCAGTTAAACTCTGCAGCAAGCAAAGCAAGATTAATGTTTGACAGTAAATAAGAGAGCAAGGTGTTTTCTGCACTCAGGTAGAGCTGTATGACCTAAATGTAGAGGTCTTATGTATGAAGCAAGCTAAGTGCAGAAATCTTATGTATGAAGCGAGTTAAGTATTGATCTTTGCAAGACAGTAAAGATACAGTTTCTTACAAATAATTGTAAGCTAAACTACTTTGTCAGCCACACAGTAGGAAAAATATCACAAAAAACACACCTCAAACCATCATGTCATGTAAGCTTTTCCATCTTTAGACAAAAGCTTGGACCACTTCCATAAATTTTGGTCCAAAACACATTCTAAATTTTCTTTAAGACAGCTGAAGAGGAGGTGATTTCAGTGCAGTGGTCATAAAACTTCAATAAATCTGGAGAAAACTTGAGTGAAGAACATTAGTGTACGAGGCACAAACGAGTCCTGCACTCACATAGGTTGAACTGTTTCTGAATTACAGCTGCCTCGTACATCTGCTGCCTCAGATGATAGCAAAATGCACTTGCATCTGCCTCACACTCCGTACGTGTGCCTGCAGAGATGTCCTTACCATACTTACTTTTAGAGCTCCACCTGCTAATCTTTATTTAGCTGTCATGCCTGCTTACTTAGTATTTTAGCACAGGTCCATAATAGACTGTATTGCCTTAATCTAATTTCTTTAATATACCCTTTGTTCTTAATTCCAAATTACAGGAAACAAGTTTAAATTCAGGTATTGCATTCCCACTTAAGTCTAAAGATTTCCAACAGGAAACAAATACCTTTTTTTTATTTTCTTCAGAGTAAGCCATCTGGTGTATCAGAAAAAGACTAAGAGAGGATGCTAGTAGAGAGAATAAAAATTCTCAATTTAAGTCTGGGCCCTAAACCTTAATATGACATAATTTCTTCATTACCATTTGATGTTGATGTTTACCTCACTATTCTATAAGGCAGGTTAGAGAAGTTTACCTGATGCCACTTTGCATCTATGACTTTCATATTTTTCTTTTAAAGGCAGAATTTTCAGTCTTCTGAATAATGCCCCAGGGTTTAACATCCGTTCAGAAACATGTAAAAAAGCCACTGAGAACAACTGACCTAGATGTTGTACATGAGCTAATACAAACTGGGTGAGAAGAATTCAGTGGGAATACTGTATTGCTAAAGAGAACAGAAGACAGCAGCTGCTCATGCTGAATTTCCCCCGATATGCATAGGCGCGCCTGCGACAGTTTGATGAAGCAGCAATAACCTCCAAATAATATTCTTATAGCTAAGCACAGTTGTCTTTATGGCACCAGTGCTGTAAAACAGTTATGAGGGAATGCACAGCCAGATTGCATCCTGCCTGCACGCATTCGCAAGTTTCCAAGATCAACCTTATTCTGAATAAACACGACATCTATGGCAGTGAAGCAAAACACTATTTGCCCAATCAGCTGCATCAGAGGGCAGCTTTAAATTCGATTAACTGAGGGAAAGTTTTGTAAAAGGCAGTCATGTTATTAGCATCGATGTTACAGTCTTTAAGAGGTGAACTTGCATATGGACAGAGAATACATACAGAAGGTGAGAACATCCCTTAACAAAGGTTCTTAAGAAACCTGACCTGCCATGAGATAAGAGAAAACTGTTCTCATTCAGATAAAAGATACGAAACAGGACAAGCGTAAACAACAAATTATCATTGTGAGGGGAAACCACCAGTGGGATTCTACAGAGATGGATGCTTGGGCACATGCTTATTTATGAAACAATTTTGAAGTATTTATAAATCATATTTATAAATAATTCAGAAATACCATGCAGTGGATGAGGATTTTGAGAAGGAACGCTACTGCAAAAAAGCCACCCAATAGTGAGTTCCTAGATACTATATGGAGCCTAAAAAATACAATTACTGTGAAAGGAACAGTCAACAAAACAGAATCCAGAACAAAGTTTTAGTTCTCTCAAAGAAAAAAGATCCTGAAGAGATACAAAGAAAGAATATAACACTGTATAGGCCATGAAAGAACATATATACGAGAATGACTTAAGAGACTAAGACTCTCCATGTAAGACAGGCACACAGCTGAGGGCATATGCAGTCCCACGAACTCACGAACACAAGGAAGAGATCAATGAGTTGGGTTTTCTCCTCGCTGAAAACAGACAGTAAAGACAGTAAACAAACCTCAAAATTAAATTGTTTTCCACACAACATGGAATAAAACTGTGGAACCACCTGTAATGGAATATGGTCGGTGCTCTTTAGTTTGCAGAGACTTAAAAGCAGATTGGACAAAATAATAGAAAAATAAAACTTGCTGCCACTGACCACAGAAACACTAACACTACCCAAACTTCAAGTCTGAAGAGTACTCTGAGAAATGCTCATTTACAGGCTCTTTCAGTTCTTCCCTAGGTACCTGCTAGGTAGGTGTTATCAGAACACTGTTCTAAGTTTGGCCAACAACTCAAGCTATTTTCCTTTCCAAAATTTGTGTTACTGGCCAAAATATACATTCAGTGTATATATACTACATATGATAGTCAACATAGTCTCGGTGTAATCACTCATTACTGATTTTGCAGAGGACAGAGCTGCACAGGCCTGTCCTGAGGCCAGTCTCATTTACTTTAAAAGAACCTGATACATAGAGACTGGGCTGAAATTTGCATCATGAAATTCCCTCTCTTTACCAGTTAGAATGAATGGATTTCCTTTGCCCTTTCATTTGCCACAGAAAAAGGCAATGATGGGCAGATTGCTTGTGCACATACAGTTAAGATGAAAAGCGATGCTCAGCAAGTAGGCTTTTTTCCATCAAAACAAGAACAACATATTTGTTTATATATATACACCTCATATTACTTTTTTTTGTTTTCATTTATCCTCCACACAGATTCAGAGGCTGAAAACATGCACAGAGGAATGATGCTGAAAAATAGTTGTTCCTCCTGTCTTTTTCATTAGGATTTTACAATGAGGAAACACAAGAAGTTTTTAGCTATATTTTCAAAAGGTTACCCCTCAGTCTTTAGAGTGTATCGTCTAGTTTCTTCCCTGTAGAAGTGTTTGCCTCTACAACGTTTATAAATCTTTCAGTTATTTGGCAGCTTAAAAAAAAACACCCAACCAAAAACCGACAGAAAAATAAAAGGCCCACAAAACTGGACACCCTTGACACTCCATTATGTTAACTTCAAAAGTAAATCAGATGACAGCAGGGGATAGTGTCGGAACAGCTCAGTCAGCCCAATAACTGTTACAGTGATAGATGATAAATGTCTAACAAACTAATGACTATTTCCCAGGGTAATTTTAAGAAGCATCTGTTAAAGCATTTTATTGCAGTGCTTACAAGAAATATTCCACCTCTTGTTTTCTAGACCACAAACCATACAGGGAAATCACATTCTCTCCCCAGCTATCCTGTACTTGCCAAAGGTATTGGTAAACCAGACTCCTTTGCCTGACTCAGCTCCTTCTCACTACAGCCTTATGCCCTTGCAGCCTGACAAATGCATTTTCACCGTGGAGCTTGGGAGCATCACTGCTCCTGCTCTCCAGCACAGTGGAGAAATGCACTGTCAGATCTCCATTGCTTAGCAACGCAAAGATCTGCAGTTAAGAGCTTCCCACGCTGCAGCAGTGGGCAGTTGGTAGCTGGCTCAGCAACTTTTCTTCCAGGTCATGGGGGTTTATCAGCAGTGCTGGGAGCAAAAGTCTGAGGCAGGCTGTGCGGCAAGCCAGGCCACAGGACACACTTGAGGTGGCAGAAACCAAGTAGTCCACTGGCAAGTTAAAAAAAAAATAAATTCAGCTCACTAGATGCCCAAACTGAATCCTTGGGCTGTTCCCTTGGACACACCTCGCTCATTAATGCACCTTAACCTCAAAATTTAATTTTCCCTTATGTATGTAGCAGTACACTATATGACGCTGAACACGGCAGACAATGATCCCACATGAAGAGACACACCAGCTATATAGCTGTTGGCTGCACTGCATTGCAGCCCTGAGGCTCTACCACATCATAAACACAACCACAGCGTGACTTCATTGACAATTCTCCCTTCCTCCAAGAATGTAACATCCCAAGACAGAGCACGCAGGCATCACAGATTAAATTGACCATTTGTATTGCACAGGAGAACGAGAGAGGCATGAAAGCACCATAGATGCACTAGACAGTTCTAGGGTGACAAGACACAAAGTAATAGTTCCATTAAGTTTTTGTGTATGAGAATGGGTATGTCTGTATGCAAGCATCTACAACTTAAACTCCACATCATTATGCCTTAGGAAAGATCTTTTCACGCCCATAATAAATAAAGACATATCTTATCGGGTCATCTTCCCACAGTGCAGCTCATTGCTATTCAGAATATGTCCAAATGCAAGGTTTAGGAATGCACTGCTAGTAATGTTGGATTTGTACAGTTTAGCAAAGGTTTGTCTTAATTTTTGTCACATACTTATTACCTGACAAACTGCACATCTTCACTTTCTTCTTAGATAGTTAACATAATGAAAAAATCCCCACACAAATTTCAGAACTCTCATTTCAGAAAGCATCAGGTAAGATGACTGCCCATGATTTCTAGTGGAGCAGAGCTGATGTTCTGAGTCACCAAAGATTGCAGTCTTTTTTTTTCCCCCTTTTTTAATTTCTTTTTTTTTTCTTAAAGTAACTCAGGTTCTCAAACAAACATTGTTTGAGAGAGGACTGAAGACTGATACAAACCCACTAGTACACACCATTCAATTTAAGTCACAATCATAGAATAGAATCATAGAATCACTTAGGTTGGAAGAGACTTTTAAGATCACCAAGTCAAATAAATTGTTCTCCAAGCTTGTGCTACAGTAATTAGTTCGTAAGTTCAAAAGTAGTAAAAGATACTACAAATACAAATAATTTAAAACTCTGAAGCATATCTGAACTTAATTTTAATGGTGTTTCCATAAGATGCTCACCTAGGGGTCACCAAAGAAATGCAGGATAAATCATCCTTAAAGAGCACATTTGAGATGGTTACTCTGATCCTCAAAAGCAAATCCAATCAGATTTCATTAGAAGAGAATCCAACACATACTCTGGTTTTCGCTAAACCCAGAAAACCTTCTGAAGAAAGCTCAGCATTTGTCATCCTTTCTCATTACCTTACATGCATCATTTTCCATCAGCCTTTTCTCTTCACCCTTTGTGTTTTAATGAGAACTTGACCCAGGTCCCATACAACCCCACCTCTGCAATAACACCCAGCAGCTGTCAAATTATCCCAGCAGTTTAAGCAGCCCAACAAAAAAAGTGAACATTTTGGGGTTTGTATATTTTTAAGCTTAGCTGCTACAACCACCAGCAGAGCTGTGAATAAAAATGTAAACTGGAAAAAGACTCTGTTTATGCTTTCTCCTTGCCTTTTACACTTCATTTTGTCTCACAGGATGGGGATACACAAAAAGCCTTGAGATTATCAGCCTTTTCAAAACCAAGCCACTTTCACAGAACCAAATCCAAGTTATCAACCTGTTTCACCAATACAGAATCAGTAATGATTAATTTCTTATGTCATTTAAATGTAAACATCTTCAAAAGCCCACCAATTCTCAGTCATATTTTCCCAAAGCAGCACCATACTACTAGTGCTGTGATCCAGCTGCTGAAGAGGTACTATTCAAGATTTTAACTGACCACACTTTCAACAAGCAAACACTTTGAGCAGGTCGTGCTTTACAGTTTACAGCTACCAGGTCAGACACCTACAAAAAACTAGCAAGAGCTTCTAGTTGCAAGTCAGTTAGAGCAATCCCAGCACATTTTGTTATAAAAGTCAAAGTAATAATTGGGGGAGCCCACATATGTTCTTGCTGGCATGCTTCAGTGAGGCACAAAGCATCTTACTATAAAGTTTAGCACCTTTTTTCTTTTTTTTTTTACTTTAAACTAAGATTTATGAGAGCAGAGCAAGTAACCCCCTCCTTCTCCAAACCCAGTCTGAACCCTGCTTGACCTTGCAATGTTAGTAACACTGATGTTCCTCTTTGCATAGGCATAAATATATGCTGCTTCAGACAGAAAGGAGAGTCCAACAGAGAAGATTAATGGCTTCCAAATCGAATTGTGTTTACCTCACTTGAGAGTTATCAGTAAACTTGATTTCCCAAAGATTCATGCAAAGGCTTGCAGTCAACCAGCGATACCATCTCCTTGCTGAATCTCACAGACATGAATTGAAATGGAAATACAACAGACCGCAGTAATGGCAGAAAACAGTTTGGATCAAATATCTTTGAGAAAGTAATAAATCCAGGTTTTGCTGAGCAGCTTTTTATTTAAAACAGCATCAGATCTGAAAAGGAATTATGTAATTCTTCTGTAAAGGCAAATACTGCTGGAAATGGTGTCATAGGTAATAGAGATTGGTAAAGTACTAGCAATAACAATACAGCCTATACAGTCCTTGGTACAAGGCCAAATTTTCCCTCCCTCTTTCCCATCAACCACCCACCAAACCAACAATGGCTGATTCTATTTCAGACTTGGTATATACTTAAGACTCTATATCTCAGAAAGGTTTTGCATATGAAATAGCCTTGAACAGAGCAATAACACGATATGGCTAAAAATCAAATAGCACAAAATAGTATCTGGATTTTAGAAGGACAAATAAGGAATCAGCTGCTAGAGTTAGCTGGAATAAGAGGATCAGAAACTTGAATGTGCAAGATGCCTACAATTTCTTTCAGACAGCAGTGCCAAAACTCCAAAGAATAAGCATTCCAAGAAAAAAAAAAAAGTAGAAGCTCTACAGGCTCATTAGGAGACTTGTTAGAAGTAAGCAAAGAAGGAATGGGAAGAAAATAAAAGTAGAATAAAATAAGTCAAAACAGCTTCAAAATATTGTGTCAGTCACATTATAAACAAACATTGGAAAAATATTTTCCAGCCATATAAAGAAAAAAACTAACTTCCAAGAGTCTGAATTACAAACAACAGCTAATCAAAATTACACCTGGCAAATTAAACAGAATTGCACTTAAATTCAACAGTACAGACTACATGATCACACAGGTGAACACTGAAGATCTGCACTGTCAGACCCAACTTAATCAGCTGGAAAAAGATATAAAGGAAAGTAATGAATTAGAGATAACATACAACTAAATCATAGAAAGCTTCAGAAGAGAAATTAACGTACAAGGTAGCAAGAGAAATTATCTACAAGTACTAGGCAATAGTCTCTGGAAGCCTAAGAAATGTCCTTTTGTCTGTCACAGTAGAAGCCTATTGCTCTGGTCTTCTCTTCAGTCATGCTAGTCAGTACTGACTGCATCTTAGACATCTTAGCAGTTTGCTTGCAGTAACGGTGAACAATCCTCCTTACTGCAGACAGGGCTAGTACAGCACCTGAGCATATTCTTCTGTGCATTTAAATACGCTTCTATGCACTACAGGTGTTGGGCACGAGGGTTTATTTTTGGGGGGGGAGGGAGGGGTTTTGGGTTTTTTTTGTTTGTTTCATTTTGTTTGTTTCAAGTATTGCAAAAAAATGTAACTTATAAACTCTCCTTCAACTATTAGGAACAGGGGAAAATGAGCAGTTTGCCTAGTTCAAGTTCTCCTTCCTTCTCTGTGTCCAGCACTTACTTAAGGCTGAAATTCATCATGCAAATAAGTTTGATGCAAAGCTGGTTTGAGATTAAAAAAAAAAACCAAACACTTGTTTGTTTGGCAAGACATAAAAATGGTTTCAAGAAAAATTTTAAGGAGATCAGGAGAATGGACAGAGCAAAACCTAAAAATTCTTCAAGCATTACAATACTTTTGAAACAATCCTTTGCTCTTCTTTTGGAATGAATTTCCCATGGGAGTTTACTTTTTCCCTACGATCAAAACAAAAAGCTAACCAAATTTTTATTCAAGTCAAAATAATTTATTCCTAGTTCAGACACTAAACAGAAAACTCTTACACAATCCTAATCTGTATTTCTATCATCCACAAACACAAATTCAAGGCTCAAAACAAGATAAAACAAGTACTGATTACGACAAGAACCAACTTCACACAAAGTCACTAGCCAACTGCCTTGCAATAAAATCCAAGTTATTTTAACCAGTATTTACACGCTTACGGTATACGCAATGCATTCACAAGGCATTCTTGATGTAAAAAGTGGTTATGAGAAATTTGTACGTTCCTCAGATACCCGACAGTGGATGAACACAGTATGAAAACCCAAGCAGAATTCAAAAACTAGCCGGTCTTGGAGCAGCTCTCCTGTGTATGTTTCAAAATAAATGTGTGAACTTTATGGCTCAAGTCATCTTAGATGCTGGGCATTTTGGACTGACCAAGGCTTAAACTCAATCACTAACATCGAGGTTATGTGTTTTGCTATACTAGAGGATGAACCTAGAGAACCCTCCAGGTCTCTGTCCTCAACAGTTACAACCAGGTTTTTTTAATCATGAGTCCTATAAAAACAGGACAAAAAATTGATTCTTTCCTGGTTTGAACACCAATAAAATGCCTGTTGCTTTTTGATCACCGTTCTACTTATTCTATCCCTGTACATTTACACCAGAAAAGCAGTACTGCTAAAGATGACTGATACTCTAAGGAAAAAAGCCATCTAGGCTGACCACACATTTGCAACATGAGGCTATTCAGTTTCTTGATCTTTACACCTTCCTCATGTTTCATATTGTTCTAAATGCCATTTGTAACACATTCACATTCCATTGCTCAAATATTCTCAACTCCACCCCTTGGATTTCTTCAAAATTGACCCGACCCTCAATCTCCTGCATTTTACATGTTGGGTTTTTTCCCCTCTCATTCCAGTCTACAGGTTCAGGATCTACAAGTCACATATCAAGTAATGATGTCACTTTCACTTTATCCAGATCTTTTTTTAGAATCTACTTCAAACTCAACCTTGATATTAGCAGGTTTTCAGCATCTGGCATGGGCATTTTTCCTTGCATCATGTTCTCATGAAACTAAACACAAAGATCTAGACAAAATGAGGTTGGGTGCTGGGTTTTATTTGTATCTGTTGCATCCTAAATATCATCAACACATTGTAACTTTCATTTATACATATATATACATACACAAAGTAACAGTGCACACAGACACAGCTTAGCTTTTGCAAGGAGGTATTACTCCCAAAAAGACAGTTCAGTACTGTGAAATGGTACTGAAGTACCATTGAGATAATCAACACAGTTCTTGTCATCCACACTTCTAAACATTTATGTTAAAACAGAATTTGCTATTAAGTTTGAACAGACTTTCAAGGAGGATAGCCTAGACATAAAATATATATATATATATATAGGTAAAAGAAAATATAACCTACCAAATATGTTGGTGGAATGTCCTTTCCGGGCAATTGGTTTGAGCTCGTTATGTCCCCATCCATATTGCCGATAATTGTCCCAGGCATGCTTCATCATCTAAAAGATGAAAAAATAGGATTTGATTACATTAGAAAATTACTTGGTACAAATACAATGTTTTACTCCTTCAGACTTCATCTTTTACAGTCATCCCAGCATACCAATAATCACTTTCCCACTATATCTCATTCAGAAATCAGATTATACAGCATAAATAAATTCGGAAACAACTTCAAGGCTATTTGACTTCAGCTAGAGAGCCTAATGCTCTGAATTTGTTAATTTTCTTGTTCTCTCTTTCCCTTAAATATATGCACAGACATTTAAGAATTCAAGTATAAGGAACTGATGAAAAACACTGGCTAATGTTTAAGACAAAAGGAAAAAACCAAACTCCAGCATTATCTGAAGCATAAAGGGGATTTATTTACAGTGGTGCATCCAAGTATGACTAAACAATTTTGCAAAAGGCATAATAATTTTATTAGCATCATGTACTTGACAGATACACTGTCACGGAGCTCTATCAAAAGAAATGCCAAAAGCTTTGCTCTTTAGAAAGAGTGAATGATGAACAGAGCAGTATAAAATTATTATTCGCTCCACAAAATATTCTCAACTATAACAAATGTTTCCACCACCTACTGTAGCAAGCTACATTAAAAAAAGTCTTGCTGACCCACAAGTATAAGCTATGCATATCAGCCACCAAGCACTGCTTTTATAGGTTTTCTAAAACTTCTTAAATTCTTTGCTTGTTTTCATACAGCATAAATTCAACAGCAACCAAACTGCAAGGCAAGTGCTGTTTAAAATCAAATATCATCAGTTGCCTGAACAGATCACAGTAAGAAGAAATCAGATTCTAAAAAGATACTGCCCCAGACACATGAAGCGTCAGGAACAAACCTGTTCTAAAACAACATCCACAATGTCATACATGTTTTATTTTTATATTGAGCCTTAAAAATGGTATTAAAATATTGTTAATATAAACAAAATCTCCAAGAAAATATATAGGCCTTAACTCATGGTTTCCACAAGTTTGAGAAGCGCTCCCTAAGAGAAAAAACTGTGCTAATGTAACATTGAATATGAATAAGTAGCAGCATAGGCTAAATAAAGTTTTCAGTACAATTTACAAGACTGGTGTTTTCTTATTTTAATCAGGGAGTCATCCTACTCATAGAAAAAAGGAGAGAATAAGCAGGCAGTGACTAAAGAGTGTGGTGCAGCCAGCTACCTTACCAGTAGAAGACACACACTGAGTTCAAGAGGTAGCAGAAGTCATCCCCCAGCAATCACAAATCTTTCAAACTACATCTAAACTTCCTGCCCACAACATGCAAAACAAAGTCCCTGTCTCCCTACAACCATCAACATCCCTGTCCAACCTACATGGCTGTAATGCCTTTGAGCCTAAACTCCCTCCAAATTTCCCATGGCTCAATTAACTCATGTCCAGACAATAAATTTGAACAACAGCAAATGTATATGCACAGGCCCAGAAGCTGGGAAGTGCTTTTGTGTTAAACTGACATCAACCTAGACACAGATATTCTCTCAATATGCCAGAGGTCCCACTCTTTCTGCTTGTCATTCAAAGTCAGCTCACATGTTTGATATTCACACACATTCACAATACTGACCCCTGATTAAGCAATACTGTCCTGTTTCTTTTAGCATCATGAGCTTGTCGTGTAAGAAAAATAGAATGCAAATATTATACTAAAAAGAAGAAAGGCCACTACATTAGCATTCACAAATTCCTTAGCATTTAAAAAGCACTTATTAACTTGACCAATTAATAGCTTTTAGAACTTCAAGATGACTCCGGTAAAGTGATCTTCTCTTGACAAGTAAGAAAACTGCAGCATGACAAATGCAGTAAAAGCCTGATCACAGGCAGTGTCAAAGTCCCTCTGAGACCCCTTACTAACATTATCCAGATTAAACCTATACATTTTTAGAAATTGTTCATTAACTTAAGATCATAGAATCAAGAATCACAACACTGATTGTAATTCTCCTCTTCCATGAAGTGTCCTGCACTAATGGACAGCTTGCCATCTTACCTTTAAATCCCAAAAACCTCTACCTAGGAAAACACAAGCCTCAGTTTCAAAAGGCACCAGGGGATGAAACTAAGGATTTACTGACCAATGAGCTCTATGTGAGTTTGGTAAGAAACAGATGTCTAAACAACAAAGTGAGCATGACATGGCAGATCAAACTAACCTACTTCCACATAAGGGAAACTGGGCTTCTGAGACTTCTGAATTCAAATATATAGACTCATAGAATTATTTAGGTTGAAAAAGACCTTTAAGATCAAGTCCACCACTAAACCATATCCCCAAGTGTCACATTTACACACAAATGGACACATCAATTAAATATTTAATAAAGGAGAATCAAATGACTGTTGACATTTTAGCACTGTAACAATCTCAGTGAGGGCAAATACCACTATGGATGAAAACTAAGTCCAAAAGAAGAGTAACTTGTTTCCTCGGGGCAGAATGCTAATTGTGAAATATTTCACTGTCCCAATTTGCTGTGCTTCTAGAGAGAAAGCACAGATTTTGCTAGAGATTATTTAATTCTGAGGAAACCCAAGAAAATTATGGAAGTTAATGGGCTAAACCAGAACACATTACAACATTAAGTGTTTTATAACTGTAAGATGAAAAAAATTTCCTAAAATTTCATTGAGAATGGAGGTGTTAAAAAAAAAGCGTAGATGTGGTACTTCAGGACACGATATAGTCGGCATGGTGGTGTTGGGTTGATGGCTGGAGGTGATAATCTTAGAGGTCTTTTCCAACCTTAATGATTCTACATGTCTCAAATGAAACTGGGTTTGTAAGTACACCATTACCTAGATGCTTTTACTCACTTCAGAACACATTTGTGGGATCTGATCCTCTGTAGTCACTGGGAAATCAGGTTTTTATGAAGACAAAATGGTAGTAATGTCTTTTGACAAAATTCTAATTGTAACAGTAAAAGGTTACAGTGACTGAAAAAGAATTGTGTAAGGGAATTCTATCACTACAGCAGCATGTTATGAACAATAGCTCAAAACAACAGATTGTTTCAAAAGCCCTTTTCCACTCCTCAAAAAAGGCAGACACACAGCAAACAGAAAATAAGCACCCTGAGAAATAACCAAAAAATCCAATTTACTGGCAAACTGCAGCATTTCATAGTTGTGCCTAGAAACGAGAAACCTATCCTCTTCCTGCCATTCATGAGAAGCATGTATGACAAAGACAGCAAATAGGTTTTGCTTTCAAAGGAACCTACTGTGGTTAAGGGTTTGATTTTAAGAGATTTATATAAACCACCTTCAAATTCTGTTTTAAAATTAACCAAGGGCTTGCTAGATAAGATTACTGTTCAATTGGCAGATTAAAAATTAATAGCCATTTTCCTACTGTCTGCAGAGAACATTTTTTGGAGGTTAAAGAATGATCTTTTCTTTGTACATACAGTCAGATGTTTGAAGAGACTTGGAAATCTCAGATTTTATTTTTCTGGAAGTTACAAATCTCTACTTTAAGAGATTATCTCAGGCATGAGTCTATGCCTGTATCATGCATTTCTGAACATCATCGTGTAAAAGTCTGCTTGGAACATGTTCCTAGCACACTCAGAAAGCTGCGTTTTCTTCTTTTACTGATTAATCTGGTAATAATTTCTTTACTACAACAGCACTGTGAGATATATGCAAAAAAAAAGAAGCCTAGACAAATATTTCAAGTCAACAAAAAAGCACAAGAGATACTATGGAACTAAGAGGAAAACAGACTGGCGATAACTGGCACGGTACATGTAAAGGACAGCTTATAGCAGTGAATCATAGAATCATAGAACGGTCTGGGTTGGAAGGGACTCTAAGGATCATAGACTTCCAACTTCCCTGCCACAGGCCGGGCCACCAATCTCTTCCTCTTCTCTTCCTCTTTTCTTCACAAGCCCAGCTCCCTCAGCCTCTCTTCATAGGGGAGGTGCTCCAGCCCTCTAATCATCTTCATGGCCCTCCTCTGAACCCTCTCCAACAGTTCTACAGTGAACTGACTGTTCAAATTTATACAAGGCAAATGTATTTTTTCCAAGATGGTGAAACAGGATCTTTTTTTTACCTTGTGTCTCATGGCTTAAAGAGGCACTGGCAATCATGGTTTTGACTGGTTCTGTGGTGGTCAGAAAACTAGAACCTCCCAGACCATCTCTAAACTACTAGGACTGCACATCAGCCAACAGAAGGCAGTTCCTTTCTTTCAGTCTTGCCTTTCCAGGCATCAATCTAATAATCTTCATCAGTTTGTCCTTGCACCTCTGCCAGTTTTACTATATCCTTTTGGAAGCTAAGGCACCAGAACTACACGAAGCATGCAAAAGGCACCTTAGCTAGACACATTACCGTAAGAACCATGTCTGGTTTGTTCTTCTTTCCTAAAACACCATGTAGTACCTTTTCGTCTCCTATTGAGCACTACAGTGGCATTTCCAAGAACTATTATAAACACAAACTCTCATTCTCAAGTGGCAAGAAGTCACCTAACACCTTTTCATAATAAGCCTGAAGATAGAACTTGTCCCCCCTCCAGCCCCAATATGCATAATCTTAAATTGAGTTGAGAAATAAAAGGGGAAATAAACACCCAATCCCATAGATTTTTCTGCAATTCTTCAGTCAAGCCTCAGTTTTCTATTTCAAATCTCAATGTTGGCAGCAAAGTTGATCATACTGCTATTCATCCATTTTCCAATCCTAAATAATTTATTTATATAAATTCAGAGCATGGATCCCCAGCATATGTCCTCAGTGGCTCCCTGTGCTATTTATTCATACTCCTCATTTCCTGCCTTCTAACCAATTTCTCCAGGCAAACAGAGACACAGTCCTCCAATCCCATGGCTGCTTAGTTCAGCAGCTGTTACTGACAAACCTTGCCAAACATTTTTTGTCAAACTCTGCATATAACTGTCTCCCTTGTTCACGTACCTGTTGACTCTTTCAGGAATCTTCAATTGCTTTATGCATCGTGACATCATTAAAAATATATCTTATAAACTTATGTATCTGTGTACTCAACAACTCTATTCCCTGTTCTAGTTTCTGTTAATCTGCAGTTCATTTATCAGGCACAGGGATCTGCAGTTCTTTGACCTGCCCTTGAAACCCTTTCCAAAATTGATGCCTTGTTAACTACCTTCTAGTCCCTCAGCAACAAAGCAGAACATAAGAACAGGTGCCAGCAATGCAAGTCAAGAATCCAAATCTCAGAGCAAATGAAGTCAGAGTAAACTGTTGCAAGTTTCAGGTATTAGAGTATTGTATGCCGATTGTCTACATCTTCATGAAATAAACTGCAAGAGGTTTCTCATCAGCTCAAATTGCAAGGTACTGCACCTGGATCAGAGCAATCCTTGTCATTAATACAGGTTGGGAGATGGTGTGATAAGAGAGCATCCCTGCAGAGAAGGAGTTGGAGGTGCTGGTGGATGAGAAGCTTGACATGAGCTGACAATGTGTGCTTACAGCACAGCTGGCCAACCATATCCTGGGCTACATCAAAAGGAGTGTGGTCAGCAGGTCAAGGGAGGTGATTCTCCCCCTCTACTCCACTCTCATGAGACCTCACCTGAGTACTCTGTCCAGTTCTGGAGTCTCCAACATAAGAAGGACATGGAACTGTTGGAATGGGGCCAGAGGAGGGCCACAAAGATGATTAGAGGGCTGAAGCACCTCCTATGAAGACAAACTGAGAGAGTTGAGGTTGTTCAGTCTGGAGAAGACTACAGGGAGATCTTATAATGGCCTACCAGTACCCAAAGGGGGCGTTACAGGAAAGCTGGGGAGGGACTTTTTTGAAGTGCATGGGGTAATAGGATGAGGGGGAATGGTTTTAAATTGGAAAGGGGTAGATTTAGATTGGACATTAGGAAGAAATTCTTCCCTACAAGGGTGGTGAGGCACTGGAACAGGTTGCCCAGGGAAGTGGTGGCTACCCCCTCCCTTGAGGCATTCAAGGCCTGGTTGGATGGGGCCTTGAGAAGCCCGGTCTAGTGAGAAGTGTCCCTGCCCATGGCAGCGGGTTGGAACTTGATAATCTTTAAGGTCCCTTCCAGCCCTAATCATTCTATGAACTACAAATAGCTCACATTGTGTATCAATAATAAACTAATATCCGTAATTCTGAAAAGTAATATCATCAAGCATTAATCAATGAAACTGTTCAAAACCACTGGGATATATTCTGTGGTCTTGCTCTGGGAGCAAGGGAAGGGACTGCAGATGAAGAGACATGAACTAAACTAACAGTGGAATTTTTATGATATTTAAGAGGATCCTTATGTTTTCCAATTAAAGTGCACACAGCTTCAAAATGCACATTGTCATTTGTGTAAATTAATATAGGGTTCTCTTCCATCTAGCCATAACTCACAATTTTTGCTACAAAAATCTCTATAATATGGGAAATGACATGTAAAAGTTTACAAAAACAACCCCAAACCAACCAAGCCTCATCAGATTCCATGGATCATTTTGATTTACCCAACTCCAGAGGGAAGTAACTTACTTAAGGTTTCACTATTTGTGTTTGGCTGACTATATCGGGGAAATATTTCTTTGTTTTCTTGATTTTTATTTTGCATTTGTGAATTTTAAATATTGCAAGTGTGCTAGCTCATTGTTGAAGCATGTTCTTCTCACAATGGTCTGGAAAAAAGATACCCTTAGTAATGAAGACCTTCTTGAATTTTTAACATGCTTCCAGTAATGCACAAATGCTGGAAAACTCTGTAATTACTGGAATTTGAATAAACTTATTTTTTAAAGTATCTTCAAGCACACAAACTCACATTCCTTATTAGCAACACGTGTTAAGTCACCAACTGAAGCAACCTATCCAGGATGCATAGCTGAAATACTGTGTCATCTACACTAGGAGCTTTATTTTCATCTTTCTGTCCGAGCACAGTAAATACACCACGCTACAAATCTTTCCACGGGCAAAAATTGAAGACTTATAAATGTAAAATAAGTTCTTTACACAATCACCCCAACATGCTGCAACACAACTTTGTGCATGGTTACTCATGACTTGCCTGTACTGGCCTAAGTGCTAATTGCACTATTCTACTATATCCATTGGAAATTACCTTCCCAGAAGGCCTGATCTAAACCAGTACATCCTTAGTTTAAGTGCATTTCACTTGTTCAGTAGAAGTGAGCTAAGCATTAGAAAAGCACAGTGAAACTATATTAAAGCCAACTTAAATGTTTCTCAACATGCTGAATTACATTTGAAAATCCAGAACACAGAGAATCCAAATAATGTGCAAACAAAATCACATAATAAATGTGTGCACACATAAACACATCGTTACATATACACAGATTTATAAAATGTGTGTATGTCATATATACACAAACACCACAGGGAGTGTTATCTTAAATACTGAAAAGATAGGTCATAATACATACTATGCTTCATTTGTATTGGGATCAAAGCCAGGAGCGGTTGTGTAGCAGGAGCTACACAACACAGTGCAAAACTCAGAACACAGTAGACCTGTATTACTAAAAAACAATGTTCTAACCAACTAGAAGTTCAAGTAAGCTTGACCAAGGAGAGAGACTGTAAAGTGTTAGCAATAATAAAATTGTTCTAAATTGGTTTTAGATGCTGAAAAAGACCCAGAGTCACAGAAGGCAGGAACACTGCAGTTACAAAAAAAAATAAATGAGATTAGCAGTGGAAGTTGTACGAATAGTAACTATGAAAAGTGGAGTTATGCAGCATGAAAGAGACTCTATATCATTAAGTATTTCTTTTTTCCACACAGCACTTCTCAATAGGCACATAATATAGAACTCAGGTTAAAGGACACTTACTGACTATTTTTAACCTGATTTAAGAGAACAAGGGTTATGCAATCTTGCTATCTGTGCATCTGTCATTTGAGACACACATTAGCACTAGCCTGTAAATCCATTTTCTCATTTAAAACCTGCATTTTACAGAATTGGAGGAACCAGATACTTAAGAGCTCCTTTTTTTGGCGGGGGGAGGGAGTGGTGGTGGTTGGGGATGGGTGGGTGGTGGTGAGGGGAATGGAAGGTCATGGGAAGAAGAAAAATATCTGTAGCTAGGTGAGGTATGAGGTAGACAGACATAAATTAGCATCCCAACTGAGAGGAAGGCAGTTATAATCCAACCCTTTATTCATTCAGAAGGGAAGCATTTAGGATGCAAGTAGGTCTAAACCAGGCACAGAACACTCATGCAGTCACACAGGAAGATAAGAGGGTATTCACAGCAACATGTGCATGAAGAGTAGAGGGTGGTACAATGAGACGTAGGTCAAAAATTCATAGAAAATTATTAATTTTGCTGCTTATAAAACAACCTGCTACATCTCAACATTATTAGCAGCCTCCTGAGCATCATCCAGAGACTAAGAGGAAAATATACTTCTCTTGGCACATTCCTAAAAATATTTACAAAATTGCCTCCACTAATATTAAATAAATTATCTTACTAACTCCCATTCTCAGAGAAAACATACAAGTCACATTTTACAAGAAGATACACTGAAGGTTTTGCTGAAAGTTCACTGGCAAAAGAACTCAAGTCAGAACACCACCAGTTTCCCAGCTGGGACCTTGTGCTTTGCTTATGCAAAGAATCCAGACTTAACTGGGACTCATTCTATGGGCATGATGCAGCAAGTGACCTTCAACTGTGGCCCCTGTGCTCTCTGGATGCTCATTTCATGATTTTTGCTTAGATGTCTTCCTCTGCTTTTTATTTTTTACCAGAAAGTCAAGACAAGCAGGAACACAACCAAAATTTTGCTGTGCTTGAAAACAGCTTATCAGAAAGTAATAAGATATACCTCCTTGCTATCCTGTCTCACACTAAATATAACAGCTTTTAAACTGCACAAGAAGCAAGCGTGTTACAGCCAGATTTGGTCACTTCACAACTCTAGCTTGGTTCTGTGAACACCGCACCTCCTTGGAGCTGCATTTAAGAAAGAATATGTACAATTAGCACCAACTAATTACATGATTGCATTATCACAACAAGTGTAGAACAAGTACGGACAAAAGCTCCAGAGAATGCAGATTTTTCTAGTCTATCTTTGAAACCTAAAACATAAAAAATATTTCACTCAAGTTCACTTAACTGCACTTATGTAATATTCTGGAGAAGCTTCCTTCCATCTGACAGGCTCAGCAAACAAACACCATCCTATCACAGAACAACTAAGGTTGGAAGGGATCTCTGAAGGTCATCTGGCCTAACCTCCCTGCTCAGGCAGGATAATCTGGAACAGGCTGCCCAGATCCACGTCTACTCATCATATGAATATAAGGAGGAGGACTCCACAATGTATCTGGACAACCACCTCCAGTGCTTGGTCACCCTAACAGTAAACAAGGGTTTCCAAAGTTGAGGTGGAGCCTCTGGTGTTCCAGTTCATGCCCATTGTCTCTTGTCCTGTCACTGGGAACTGCTGAAAGAGCCTGGCTCCATCCTCTTTGCATCCTCCCTTCTGGTATTTATATTCATTGGTAAGATAACCCAAATCTGCTCTTGTCCAGGACAAACAGTCCCAGTTCTTTTAGCTTTTCCTCAGATGAGAGTCCATTATCTTTGTGGCCCTTCACAGACTCTCTCTAGTATGTCCATGTGTCTCATACTGGGGAGCCCTGAACACAACACTCCATTTACGGACTCACAAGAACTGCTGGCAAAACTTCATCTAATGCAGTCTCCAGGATGCAATTAGCTTTCTTTGCTGTGAGAGCATACTGCTGGCTGATGGCCAACTTGGTGTCTATCAGGACTCTTGGGTTCTTTTCTTCAAAGCTGCTTTACAAATGGCTGGCCTCCAGCACATATTGGCGCATGGGGATGTTCCTCTCCAGACGCAGGACTTCGCACTTGCCCTCACTGAACTGCATGAGGTTCCCGTCAGCCCATTTCTCGAGCCTGCTGAGGTACTTCTGGACAGCAGCATGACCCTCTGACATATCAGCCACTCTTCCCAGTTTTGTTGTCAGCAAACTTGCTGAGTGTATATTCTGTACCATCATCCAGATCATTCACAAAGATGTTAAACAGAATCGGACCCAGTACTGACCCCAAGGGTACACCACTAGTTACTGGCCTCCAAATAGACATCAAGTGACCAATCACCACCTTCTGGGCTTAGTGATTCAGCCAGTTTTCAACCCACCTCACTTCCCACTTATCCAGCTCATCAGTTTCTCTGTGAGGATTTCTGGGAGACAGTGACAAACGCCATATCAAAGTCTAGGCAGGCAGGGCAGGCTCACAACTGATCTACTAAGCCAGTTACTTCATTGTACAAGTTTATCAAGCAGGTCAAACATGACTTCCCCTTTTCCAATCCACGCTGGCTACTCCCAATCAGCTTCTTGTTCATGGGCCTGGGATTAGTTTCCAGGTTTAGCTGTAAGGCTGATCAGCCCGTAGTTGCCTGGGTCCTCCTTCTTGCCCTTTCTGAAAATTATTATCCTAAAGAACAGTGTTTGCTTTCCTTCAGTCTTCGACAATTCTCCCAATCGCCACAATCGTTCAAAGATTATCAAGAGGACTCACAGTGACATCAGCCAGGTCCCCCATCATTCCTGAGTACATCTCATCATGGCCCATAGACTTACATATGTACAGTTTAAGTATTCCTTCACCTGATCCTCTTCCACCAAGGGTATGTCCTTCTTGCTCCAGATTTTCTCAGTAGTCACACCAGGACCTGAGATTCCTGAAGGGCAGTCTTATCAGTCCAGATTGAGGCAAAAGCAGAAACTCAGCTTCTTCCATTGCCTCTGTCACCAGATCCCCTGCCTCATTCATCAGCAGGCCCACGTATACTTTAATCTTCTTTTCATCCCCTGCGTACTTATAGGAGCCCTTCATGTTGCCTTTGACACCCCTTTTAGATTCACTTGCACTTGTCCCTTGGCTTTCCTAACCTCATCTCTCCAAGCTCAGAGCCTATCTCAGTATTTCTCCCAGGTTAACTGTCTCTGTTTTCACCTCCTCTATCCTTTCCTTCTGTGCTTGAGTTTTGAAAGAGCTCTGTGTATTTCTGCCTGACTTCCTGCTCACTGGGATGGACTGCTCTTGAGCTTGGAGGAAGCAATCCTTCAATATTCACTGGCTTTCTTGGGCCCCTCTTCTTTCCAGGACCTTATCCCAAGCAGACAGTTGAAGAAGCCAGTTTGCTCTATTACATTCAGGACTGTGAGCTTGCTTTTTGCCCTTCTTCCTTTCAGGACCTTAAACTCCACTATCTCAATGTCCCTACAGCCATGGCTACCTTGAAACTTCACATTCCCAATAAATCCTTCCTCCTTTGCATGAGGTTTAGTAGAGCACCTCTCCTTGTTGGCTGCACCACCATTTGGAGTAGTAAGCTGTCATCAATGAGCCCCAGGAAACACTGGAATTCCTTATGCCTTGCTGTGTTGTGCTTCCAGCAGATACTGAGCTGGCTGAAGTCCCTCATGAAGACCATAACCTGAGACATGATGCTGTTGCAATCTGCTTGTAGAGCAGCTGTTATTTTATATTAACAACTCATTCAGTTGTTAATCCTGATCAGGTGGACCACAGCAGACACAAACTACAGTGTCACCCATTGCAATCTGCTCTTTAATCCTTATTCATAAGCTCTCAGTTCATTATCCATCTCTAGATAGAGCTCCAGAAACTTCAGCTGCTCTTTCACATAAAAGACAACTTCACCCCCTTGTTTTCCTGGCCCATTTTTCTTAAAAGAGTCCCTGCAACACTGCTGTCATGAAAGTCATCCCACCAAATCCCCATGATCCCAACAGGATCACAGCCCTGCAAATGCACACAGGCCTTTGACTCAGCATGTTTAGTCCTCATGCCACACACTTTACTGTACATGCATTTCAGTCAGAGGGGTACCTTGGTGCACTGTTTTCCCAGGCTTCTCCATAATAGCGCCTTGTAAGCATTTCTTTGCGTACACGCAAGTGCTAGAGGTGACCCTGCTTAAGCTCTGTTTTGCTCATTTTGGGATGCCTTTCTGTCACATCACCACAGGTCATTTTCTCATCCACTTTTATCACCCCCTCACAGGACTGCTGGTTACTCTCCCTCCCACATCACACCTAGTTCAAAGCCCTCACAAGACAACCATTCCACTGGGAAAGATGTCTCTGTCCTGTCACAGTGAGCTGGATCCCATCTCCTCCAGTCAGACCAAGAAAGCAGTGTCCCGTGGGTTAGAACCTGTTGCCAACACAAGCTCCAGAACCTACTGCTAACGTGGATTGCCAGTTTGCTCCTCCCCACCCCTTCCTCTTACTGGCAGAATCAGAGAGAAGACCTCCTGGGACCCCAGGGCCCTGACAATTCCCCCTCAAGTACAAATGCAAAACCAATAATGTATGTAATATAAACTGTCTTGTATGCAAAATGTATACATCCATAGTTTCAATAATCCAATACCTCTGGATTTCAACAATCCAAGACCTCAAAATTGGATTTCAACAATCCAATACCTCTGGATTTCAACAATCCAAGACCTCAAAAAACACACACCTTGTTCTTAACATTTAGATGTTTATATATATATACACACACACACAGAGAATATATACATACACATACACTATATATATATACACACACACACACAGAGAATATCCAGCATGGGATTACTACTGCTATTAGGTGAAAGATACTGTTTTAATGAGTATCTGAAATGAATGCTGGTGGTAAGGCAATACTGTGAAATCTTAAGCTTAAAGGAAAGAAAACCTGAACCTTGAGTAGGGTGAAAAGAATAAGAGTCTTCCTGATTTGACTGAATAAATTTAACTCCTCAAGGAAAAAAAAATTTAAAATAAAACCACTATTTGTAATGATTACACTCAAACAGCTAAAAAGTATTCTGAACACCATTTAAAGTGCATAATAACAGGAATTAAGTGTTAAAAATTCCTAGGTCTCGTGCAATTTATATGTAATTTAACTTGAAAAGGAAGACAGTGACTTCCCAACAATGCATTTTGTTCTTAATTCTTTGCATTAATCACAACAAAAAGACACATCTTGAAATCTTTTTGGAAAATTATACAAGTTACATCTACCCTTTTATAAAATAATTTTATCATCTTTTATCTAGTATGAAAAAAATCACTAAAATATTAATACACAGTTAAGTTGCAGCAAGAATAATTTTTGCATGTGTTTATCCTTAAAATAGTAGTTATTTAACATGACTGCATTTTTTAAAAGTCAGAGTAACAATTTAATATATCAAAGTAGTGCTATAAAGCCTGTACAGCATGCAGGTGGAAAGCCTTCTCAAAGTTGTTACTGTGCATCTAAAAATAATCTGCCAATTCCTAAATAGTCCCTATTGAAATAACTGAAGTAACAGCTTGTTAAAAGAATAGAAAAACCAGACCAAAACACGCAGATTTTGCTCTGGTTTATTCCATGACTCTAAGCCACCTTCCTCTCTGAGCTCAGTAAGCATTCCTACTATATAAAGCTTTCAAACACTTTAAAGCTCTCAAGAGCATTACACAACTTTATTTTTATGCGCACTTGAAAATGTTTTGAGAATACATATTTTGCTTTTCTTTAAAGTACTGCAAAAACACTTTTTACACAAAGATCTCTTAAAAGATTTCCAGTTGTTCTTTTTAAAGACAAAATAGTAATAAATTTTCTGTAAGTGTGATAGAAATGAAATCCTTGTTTGAAAGTTCTCCAGTCTCTCTCCCAATTGTAAATAGCACATTACAAATTGTCCTATTCAGCAATTCAGCCTAATTCTAGCTTTTCATCATTTGATACTAGGTGAAATAGGCTGTATAAATTAACTCATTTTGTGAATTTAAGCAGCCTAAAGTCTGTGAGTGAAGTTCCTCAAGCAGGCAGCCATTTTTTTTGGTCTTGTTCCAGGCAACCAAGATATCCTCCACATCCAAAATGCTATATAAGCTAGGTATAGACCTGTGTTAGATATACTGACTCCTAGAACTTGTTGGGGTTTTGTTTGTTTGGGTTGGTTTTTTTGCTAAGTCTGTCTATGAAGACTATTTGTATTAGTCTACACTGGCTAAAAAACCAGCAAGATAAGACTCCAGCAATGATCATAGCATATTTCAAAATGTACTTTACAGCTCTGGAATCATTGCAGTCTTCTGTGATATATATGATGTTGTCAAAAACAGGTTTCAGGCAAAATATTATTCATCTGATACTGTCAATATATGTTTTCTCAGCCACATTATACTCCTTGCAACACAGCAGATGCCAAAATCCAGAAGTAGACACAGAAGCCAAAAAAAAAATAACAGTGCACCAAAAAGTGAGATCTTCAGCATTATCATTTGTCCATTCCCACTAGCCCATATTCCACTCATTCTACCCCTTCAACCACCTAGCTGTAGAAGTGATTACCTGTTGCCCTGCATCAAAGAATTTAAAAATTCTAGACATCACCTGGTAGCCACAGTACTAACAAGACCAAATCAGTGAAGGCAATTCACACAACAAAGTTCAGCCATCTTAGCGTGATCTTAGACTGTTACACGGTGATCACACTGTTGAAGACCGTTTAGTACCAAGGTATGATTATCAGAACTGAAGTACCTAACCACCCAACACACGGCCACAAAATCCTTGGTCTGACTACAAAATGTTATGCAATTGGGAAAAAAAAAATCCCACTTTGTCATTGTATTTGTCTCACACATAGGCTGATGACCAAAATTTCAACTTGTGTGACCTACCCACAGCATGGCACACGCTCTAGATGCAACTCCTCCCAACTACAAGGGCAGGTGTATGCCTGACGTATTTTTATTCTGGTTTATGAGCTAACTAAACTGAGACTACAATTTAAAAGAAGATTTATCTGATGCAACTATTAAGTGCTGTGGTCCTGGATATTCTTTAATTACAGAGTCTACCTCTGTCCTGAACCATTCCTGCTCACTAACCCAAATTGTAGGTATAAACTTAAGCAGATTGCAGAGGAAGGTAAGAAAAGACAAATAAAGGCCACACAACATTTCTGCCATACTTGTTGAAAGTCCAAGCTTAAAAATATTTGGCAATAGGAAATTGGCACTGCCAGGACAAAAGAGGGAAATTAGTCTCAGGGCCAAGCAGAAATACAAAGGGTAGGTCCAGAAACAGCAATTCCTACAGCACAGGCTGCCACAGAACCAAAAGCCTAAGGCAACATCTTAGTTTGAATGTTTTAGACATAAGTGAGGCACTCTATTTAAGTGACTGTTTTTAGACCCATTTAAAAACTTACTTTGAAAAGCAATTGATAATTCAGCAAATTTTAGCAGCAGGATTTTTTTTTCCTCTTTTACATCCACTTTTAATCATTTAAAAAGCATATGAGCATATTATGTTTGATTCAAAGAAAGGGATAAAGTCAGGGTCTGCTTTAAAGCTGCACTGGTAGCTGTTCCATGTGTTAGTGACAAACTCACTTTGAACCCATGCCACTAAGTTGAAGAAATCCTTAAAATAATGTGTTATCCAGTGAAACATCAACACGCCAACAACAGGAAAAAACATGCAATAATAATGCTGATGTTCATTACCACTCGATGTGCACTTCTGGTTTACTGTTTATTAAAAGGATTTGTAGCCCTGCCTTTCTTTTCAATATAAATCATAACAGCAACTCAGCACCATATAAATAACTGCTATCAGATACAAGAACGGGTAGGACCACGTCATTATTTTTACCTCTTTAATTTTGTTCCTCTTCTCTCGGATATCCGGGTCTGTTGGTTCTCCACTGTTTATCCCTATAAGATTTGGTAAAGGAACAGGGGGCAGTGGCTTGCTGTCTTTCTTTTTCAACTCTTGCACTACTTTGTTCTTTTCTGTCTGAATCTCTGCTTGAATCTCATCACGTGATTTCTTCAATTTCTCCTTAGCCTCTTCCAGAGCCTTTTCATGATCTGCTCGGATCTTATTTCTCAGACGTTCCTCTTCTTCTCTAGAGACACAAATGCTAGTCAGCATCTCATTACTAAAAACACATTGCTTATAAACAAACTGCAGCTTCAAAACAGAAGCCACATCCCAAGTTGGTTTACTCTTAAGTAATACTAATGATTCAGACAAGTTTATTGAATTACATTAGTGTACAATCCTATACTACGTTTGCTCTGAACCCCAAAAGAACAGCACAGGCATCAGCAACACTACTGTAGAAAACAATGTATCTAGAGTCTACTCAAGAATTTAGAAAGGAAAAGCCCTACATCACATATTTCAACTACAAGATGCATGTAAAGGCACCTCTTCCAATCAGAAGGGCTCTTCCTGAACTTCTGCACAATTAATGCATTGTACATAATTTAAGATCTGAAGTAACCACTACAAGAAAGAAACTTGCAGCCACTCCCTTTATTAACAATGAGGAATGAGCTGCAAGAACTGCAAACCCCATTACAGCATGTTTCATCTTCAATTCAGCACTCATTGTTCCAATCAGTATAGAACATAAACCTTATAAGTTAAATGCAGAGTTAATTATAAAGTCATTTAGGAACGTAAGAGCTTTTAGTAAAGCATGGTTTTGAAACTTGGTGATCAACAAACCCAACATCAACTTGGTTCTAAGCGCAATCTTCCATCTTTGAAGATTACCTTTAAAGATCAGTGAAAGTTTTGAGATTCACAAACAAAATGGTTTTGTTTTAAAGCCTGGGTTAAAGAAAAGGTTACTCTAACAATGGACAAAGTGACCCATTCCAGTCTTAAAATATTTCAAGGCATCAGAAGGAATTGCATCAGACTCAATACAAAATAACCTTTTCACACTTTTTTAAAAGATAGTGTTGCTCAATGACTAATATAAGCCAAAATAGTTGTAGGGATTTAAAGCAAGTCCTAGTTACAAAGACACACTCCCTCCCTGCTTCTTCCCCCAGGAAAAAATACTTTTTTCCTCAAAGAGCGTTAATGAGCAGATGGCGGATAACGGAAAGAAAAGAAGGCAAGCAGCAAACCATGGAAGAAATACCAAGCTCAGCCTAACTGCTTTTATGATGAACTGAGACACTTGACCCATACCATGGGTTTTTTTACAGTATATTGAATATGTACCAATGAATAAGAGCAACCACCATTTGATGTGTGAAAATTAGAATAGAAGTTAGTTGGAAGAGACCTACAATGATCATCTAGTCCAAGTGCAATTAAAAGCCAATCCAAAGTTTACAGAATAACTAAACACAAGATTGACAACTGTTAAGCAAACATTGACAACAAAAATACAAACATATCTACATATTTAAATTGGGACACTTTTCCTACAATATTTATTAAGAGTATTTGACAAAGTGCATGATAAATCAATAACATTGAGAGATTCAAACAAGTTGCAAGTAACTCACTGGGATGCTGTGTTGGAATATTTGGGGATAGATCTTACTAAGCTTTTCAAGTATAATAGAACTGGGGGTTTTTTTTAGTAATCTCACAGATCAAAATCACATGTCTTTTACACAGCCTGTTTCATCTTTACAAAAAAAGGTCAAAGAATGAAGTTAATAATAAGTTGCCTAGTGTTATGATACAACAGCATCAGAGAAACCCCACCAGACTGGTCCACTTTGTGCAACGTTTGTGACTGTTACAGTCTTTTGCCTAAGGAGAGCTGATTCTAAGTCAAAAAGCAATAAATTAAGCTTTTAGTACAAGAAATTCATAGTTTAAACCCCCACTTTACTAGTCCAGGCTGTTATCATATAAAAATCCAGTGTACATGCAAGTTAAAATGCAAAGACACAAGCCTTTAGCTTGGGCTCAGAAGGTCAAATAGACATTTTTAGGCACACATTTTATGCTCAATTTGATGAAGTCTGACATCACTCGATGTCATCTAGAAAAATAATTTCCCAGTTTACAGGCCAACATGCATAGCATGCAGGGGGGAAATCACGGTCCTGTAACACAAATGCTCTCAGCAAAATGCACTACCACACAAGAAATGTTTTGTTAGCCCTTACATTTTGTTAAGTGCAATTAGCTTTTCATTTAAAAAAAATGACCTCATTACCTTCCAATACTTTAGTACTAGAAATACAATGCAATTTTTTTTGAAAGATGGACTGAAGTTCTTCAGCATGATGCATACCATATTCATATTTCTTCTAAACAATAAAGAAAAAATAAATAATGAAGGACTGATCTTTTCACTCTATTAAATCCAAGCTCATTAACACTGTTGAACAGTAACATTCCTCCTCTCCCTCACCAGTAGAGCACAGAAACAACTTTAGGCTGGTCTTTTGCCACTTACAAATAGTGAAAAGTCAAGAAATATTATTTAGAATAACTTTTATTTCTCCTACGATCTGCTTATGGGGGGAAATAACTTTCTCATATTCCTGTAAATGTTACTCTCATTCAACTGTGGCAGCATTGTGCTCAATTCAGTACAAAAAGCAGCTGAAAATTCCTATCCATTGAAAGACTCAAAACCATAGATCTGTATTCTGGAAAGCTTTTCCAAATCTAGCAGAAGACTCTGTGTAAGGTGCAGCTGGAAAGAATGAGAATGAGGGAGCCATCATTCCCTACTGTCATGTTCTCACCAAGAGACAGGACAGCACTATGTACAGGAGCCAAAGCAATGGCTTACAGAGAATGAGAAATAGGAAGCGTTATTGAATGTATAAAGACCATAATACTTCAGTGGGAGAATAATGTATTTTGGAGGTGTTTCTCATTTTCAAAATTCAGTTTCTGAAGGCAAGTGACAGCCTTTATGTTCTAACTGGATCTACTAACATTTTGTTGGTAGACATTTAAATTCTTTTTGCAGAAGATCAACTATCACTGAAAAAACCTGAATTTTTAGAAAAACACAGTAACAATGTGCATCAGATCTTAATAAAAAGATGGTCAAGGTATATCCACATTAATTTGCAGAGGATGCTTTACAGTGTGTGCTTTATTCATAGATAGAAATGCTTCTGGTAAAACCCCTAGTTTGCATGCACATCCCCAAATACAATCCCCCACGTGAAAAAGATGAACAGTGTTTGAATAGTTATAGTGAGCTTGACTCACCAAAATGAGTCACTGGTGATGTGCTTTGTGCACTGCCATGACTTTGCGCTGTCAAGATTAAGTGCCCTGAAGATTTTGCCTTTCCTTTATATTCTAAGTCCCAGGTGTTGCATACAACCAGCTATAAAAGCTCCATCGCTCTACCAACTTCATCTATTTCTACATTCAAACTGTGTGAAACAGAAGTTGGAAAACAACTTTTGAACTCATGTGTGTTTACATTGCGGGAACCACTATATAAACGTACAAAAGCTGTTGATTTCTATAGCACTATAATCCAATTAGAGTCATTAAGGGGGTTTGAATGACAATCTACTTTCCTTCAGCCACTCAGCAGAATACCTAAGTGTTTGAAGAAAATCCACTGACTCAATAGAGATGAAAAATTCTATCACTAACAGTATGATCAGCTCCAAGTCTTCCTGGAAGTGACATTTTGAGACAAACGTAAGAAAACAGAAAGATGAAGAGAAAGGTCAACAGGTATTTTAGGGAGTTTACAGGAGATCGTACAGGAGCTGCTTCTGCAGACAGATATTCTCTATGCAATTACCAATGATGGACAGCATAAGCTACAAGAAATGTCACATTCTATGTTCCAGCTGAAGTCATTTTACCAAATATATTTGAGTATATGACCTTAATGGACAAAAAAAAAAAATCATACACCTTAATACCAATACCATATTTCCTCTTAGTTCTTAAGCAGCAAGATCTAAGTGAAAATAGAGAATAAAGTTAAGATTGGAAAAGTGAGAGCCCATGTCCCAAACAAACACCGATAACCTCTTCATCCAGCTTCAAAAAAAAAAAAAAAAAAAAAAAAGGCTCAGTAAGAGTTAATGCACTACATGCAAATACTCAAAGATGACCTTAGAAAGGATCAAACTAAAAATGTAAGTTTGGAAAGAATCCCAGCATAAACACATGTGCCAAAGCGTGTCCAACAGTTTCCCTATCCAACTACACCCCCCACCCTGTTTCCCTGCTTCTAGGCAGCATAAGCAAATTCTTAAAACACAGAGTATTTTGACTAAATCTTCAAAAGCCTTACCTAATAGAAAGCTGCCACCTTCCTTCTACTCACAGCTTATTCCAAAGTCTCAAAACTCAAAAGGTTCAAGTGCCATGAAACCACAGCAGTAGCGACTTCAAAACAAGCAATACAATTAAAAGACCCTGTGATCAGATTATTTTTGCCAGGAAGAACCATAAATAGACCTAATAATTAAAATCTGAAGCTAGAAACAGGTGCAAGTTTTTTAAACAATCACTGTAGTTAACTATTGCAGCTGCTTATGCAGAAACACTGGGCACGCTCAAAGTGCCCACAGACAGTCTAAATGTCATTTAGAAAACACCATAATTGTAATGCTTGACAACCAAATCACTAACTGAAACTTAATGTGCTTTATTTATGCACGAGGTAGCGAGCCTTCTGAACTTGAGAGCTACTAAAGCTCTGCTTGCCAAGACAGTGACTTAACATAAATCTCTCCTATCTACTGCAACTCAATAGGCTTGTTAGAAACTGAATTGTTAAAAAAACCACAAAAATGCTTTCAAACTTCATCATAAGATCCAAGAGTGAAAAGGAAATAAAAATTAGAATGGAGTCAAGAAAAAAACCTGACCACCAGTAACTGTTCTCTCACATTAAAAAGCTACTGGGTCACTGTAGCAATGCATTTTGAGAGGAATGGGTTCGTGACCCATCCAGAGTATTTCTGGCCCCCATATAATCAGGCCTGGGGAAGCTAGCAGAGGCATGTCAGTATGCAGTAACAGGAGAGCAGATGTCTATGAGAACAGGAGGTTGCAAGAAAATCCATGAGATAAACTGCAAGAATGTTAACAACTGGCTTAAAAAGGAACAAAGTGACTGTGTAGCCTCAACCAATTATTAGCAATAGCGAGAGACACGTAAGGTGTGTGAACAGAGCATCTAACCAATAGCACTGTACTGTAACTCGTGCGCTGATATAGAAACCTATATAAGCTGTGTGTGTGTGTTTCAATGAAGGAGCTCAGAACTTGATCACGTTGGTCTGAGTTGAGTCCGCAAAACTTTGCCTCCAGCAGGTCACCATAGCAAAAGGATAGCCAGTTTATTATAATGTTGATTTTTCAGCAGATGGACAGACAGGAATTGCTAGAGCACACAAATATTTGTGTCTGTCATCCAGAAACAACCCTGCATGGAAATTCTGAACTTCTACCTTTTTGTCAAGTTTCATCTTCAACCAGAGGCTACTTTCAGAAACATGGTGAAACAGAGACAGGCATTAATTTTATTTTGAAAAAAAATTCTGACAGCCAGTGCCTAAAACACATTTCTATTAACTACAAAAGTCATTTTTCCATCTGCTCTTGCAGGACACACAATTATATAACATCCACACATATCTGAACCCCTTCATATTTTCCTAGTATATGGGGAATACAAATTCATGACAAGGACACTGACCATGCATCTACTGCCCCTCACTTCTCAGAAAATTAACCCAAATTGCAGATTCCTTGAGTAGTTTCTTTAAGGTAAAAGTAGAATTTATTTCTAGCAAGTATATTTGTATACGAGACTAGTACTGCTCCTCAAACAGAAAGAATACAAACCAGTCCTTATTCCAGCCCTCTTAGGTCTCTCCAGCCAGTTTCTGAAGGTTTTCCTCTTGCTACCACACTGCCCCTTGACTTTTTCATGTTCTTATTTCCCACCGCCCTTTACTACAACTCATATCTACTAGAGCTTTGCCAGCTAGCTTGCTTCCTCGGTCTTCTACAAAGTCATGGACACCACTTTGGATACCAATCCTCCTCATTTTCATCACTCAAATTACTTAGACCATGCTAAGGAGAGGAGAGAACTCACTGACACAGGCACTCTCCTTTAACCTAAAATACACACACCCACACCCTCAAATTCCATGTAAACCTCCTCCAAACAAAACTTACTTCCATTTCTGTGTTGTAAGTGATGTCCCTAACTGACCCCTTTTGCAACTAAAATCTTGGACAAAGAATCTGGGCCTTCAGCCACCTTCATCACTACTCAAAAACTCTCATTGCCATGATGGAAGCTCACAGATCCTGTTCCAGATCTGCTCTCTTTGTCTAAATCAAAACTTGAGTCTGTGACATTTCTTTGCAGATCGCTGGGTGTCACCTTCAAGTCAAATGAACTGTAACTTAAGTTTTAATCTTCCGCCCACTGTTCAGCAGTAGAAATTTTTCTATTGCCCAGATTGCCAGTGTCTGGGCACTCTTCCCATTTCCTAGAACTTGACTACATCTAATTTTTTCTGCCTCTTCCATGTATTTTAAATGCAGGGTTTTTTAACCCATACAGTTCGAAGCCTGCAAAACTTAAATCTTCTGCTCATCCAGCAATTCTGCTAGGAAGACAATTCACTTAACTTACGTTGTCTTTCTGTCTTTTTTCTTTAAAAACTCTAATTCACTGTCCACATAGAGTTCTGTGATGAGTGGTGTTCCTCAGGGATCAGTACTGTGACCAGCACTGTTCAATATCTTTGTTGGTGACATGGACAGTGGGATGAGCGCACCCTCAGCAAGTTTGCAGATGACACCAAGCTGTGTGATGAGGTTGACACACTGGAGGGAAGGGATGCCATCAAGAGAGACCATGACAGGCTGGAGAGATGGACCCCTGCAAACTGCATGAAGTCCAACAAGGTCAAGTACAAGGTCCTGGATGTGGTACAATCCCAAGCACAACTACAGGCTGGGTGGAGAATGGATTGAGAGCAGCCCTGAGGAGGACGACTTCGGGGTGATCATCGACGACAAACTCAGGTTGCCCAAAGCCGCATCCAACCTGGCTTTGAACACTTTGAGCTGGCAGCTCAAAAGGCCAACCGTGTCCTGGGCTGCATCATGAATAGCATGGCCAGCAGGTTGAGGAAGGTGATTCTGCCCCTCTGCTCCTGTGAGACACGAACCTGGAGTACTGCGTCCAGCTCTGGGGTCCCCAGTATAGGAAACACACAGAGCTGTTGGAGTGAGGCCGTAGGATGATCAAGGGGCTGGAGCACCTGTTCTATGAAGACAGGCTGCAAGAGTTGGGCTTGTTCAGCCAGGAGAAGAGATGGCTCCGGGGTGACCTAATTGCAGTGTACCAGTACTTAAAGGGGTCATCCAGGAAAGTGAGACAGGGACTGTTCACTGGGGATGTAATAATAGGAAGAGGGGGAATGGTTTTAAATTGTAAGGGGAAGGATTTAGTCTGGATATTAGGAATAAATTCTTTACTATGAGGGTAGTGAAGCACTGGCACAGGCTGCCCAAAGAGGTTGTGAAAGCCCCATCCCTTGCAATATTCAAGGCCAGGTTGGATGGGGCTTTGTGCAACCTGATCTAGTGAGGGTGTGTAGAGTCAAAGCACATCCCTTATACATGAAGAGCAAGTCCTCTGCAAGGCTAAAGGCCAAAAAGTTCCTTAGTATTTGTAGAACACAACCAGAATCCTCATAAGTCATCATGAAGCAATACATCCAGTGAAATAATTCTTTAATAAAGCACAGTAGCATAGATGACATCTCTTGCGTTCCTGCACAATAAGTACAAAACATAGCTTCCAGATAAAAGCAGATTCCACAATCAGGCATGGAACATAGATAACTGCTGAAGGCAAAAAAAAAAAAAAAAAGAGGACATGAAGGTAAGGGCTCATCCTTAGAGAATTATTTGCTTCCTATGTTATGAATGTTAACACAAAAAAGGGATTTTTTTTATCTTTAGAGTCTGCCCAGTACTGTGTCCATTAGCAAAGGCATTTGTTCCTCACCTCTGTCGACAGCAGCCACATCCCCAGCATCACCTCAGAAAAGGAGGATGACACACACATTAATGGCTCCCATGGGCCCCAAAAGCACTGTCATAGCCGGTATGGCCAGCTTAGATCTTACTACTGAAGAAAAGCAGGGTTGTTTTTTTTTCTACAAATGCTCCAACAATTGCATTGGCATGAGTGGTCAGGCACTTATCAATGCTAAGGAGGGTCACTAGAGACTGTGTAAGCATTTGACACTTACATGGAGTTTCTTAGTTTTATAGTTACAGTGTCAGCTGAGAGAGATTTTCCAGAAGAATCAGATCAACTATTTAGGGAAGAAAGATGATACTTTTTTTTTTTTAAGACTACCACAGCAATAACCACAACTTTCATTAGTGAGGAGCAAATATAAATTACATAACACTTTACACAAGTTTCCAACTAAACATAAGCAAATTCATTCGGTTTTTAGTGTCTTAGGGTCATTTGGGTATGAAAACACTTTGTTAGGGGAAAAAATTGCACCAAGTTCAACAATGTAGAATTTTCAATCACTGCAGCTCTATCAAACATACCTCGTTTAGATCCTTTCTGCTTATACAATGTAATAAGAATACAATTAGATTTGCCTCAAGGGACTAACACATAATGAAAAGTAGGCATTATTTCTGAATTTTTGCTGATTAAAGAAACTTAACAGCTGCAACTAATTACTTCTGTGCAGAATATTAAGCCTCTGCAGAACAAGGCCTTAGATCTGACTGTCAAAGAAGTTACAATGCTAATAGAGAAAAACAGTATTTTAGTTTTCGGGAATCTATCTTACTTCTAGAAAAGGACACTGAAAAGCTTAAGTCAAATTTCATAAACTTTTAAAATATAAGATATCTATGTTTTAGCAAGAAATCTGCCCTATCTAAAAGGATTTTTAAATAGCTTTGTCTCCCAGCACCAGACCAACTGAAGCATCAGATCTTCCTTTCCAATTACTATGCCAATGAGATAGATTTTTGGGGGTTTTGTTAATTAAAAAAAGATAGAAGAACTTCACAAGAAGTAGTAGTGAAAAATACATATATATCATAGGAATAAGAAGCAGAAAAGGAAATCAGTATTCAACAAGAGAATTGAGTAGGACAAAAAGTTAGAAATGAGCAAGACAGTAAGAACAAACAGCTGGAAATAGAGTCTACTTCGATGCAGGATACAAACAGCACCAAAAACTAGAAGCATAATTTTACTTCACAACTGCAGAGGCCTACTAGCATTAGCAACGTCAAACCCCAGCATCTTCTACACTGAACCACTGCAGGTAGCTGGAAACACTGCTTTGTACAAGTTTAGGTATGTATATAGCAACATATCAAGGTATTTAATTCACACATGATTTACCACAGTCAAGTCTAAGACAATATTGCCAAACATCTTGCATGCTGTATTATTTACATATATATATAAGACAGTTTGATCAAGGCAGAATATTTAATACATAGTTGGTCCTGTGACACTGAAAGCTATTACACAGAACTGGGTTTTCATGCAGGAACAGTGCATCATCTCTGCTGTGTATTAAAGAAGGCATCTTTACAAATAATCGTTCATATACAGGACAAAATAGCCCTCTTGATGTTGATGGCACAAATCAGACACTGAAGCTCAAGCAGAAACAAAAGGAACCTGAGTATCTCCTTCACACAGCATTAAGCTCTTTAATATTAATGTTATGTCCACTCTACTGCTACTGTCAAAAACTTTCCAATAGGAAAAAAACCCCAAACCCACAACCACCCCAAAAGAGAGAGACAAACCCAGCAACACAAACCAGGACCAACTAGAAGCGGTGCATTCAGTGATTTGGCATGTATCACACAAGCTGCTGCAGAATGTGAAACATTACTGTATTTAATACCACTCAAAGCTCATCTTTTTCAGACATCATCATGCTACAATCTTTATAAAAGTTATTTCTTTTTCTTTATTCTATATAGAATTACATGCACAGGCTTTCTGCAACAGTAAAAGCAAGCCTGCTTGGATAGGCACATTTTCCCCAAGAAACCACAGTCCAACATAAGCTGTCCAGTATTAAACACAAACATAAAATTAGGCAGACTTAGATGGCTAATTTTAGATACAGAAGATAGATTCAAACACTTGAAAACCAAGAAGATTACTGGTTTCTGCTACACCTTAATTCTCACCCTTTTGAACACATGAAGAGCCATAATAAAGCTGCACATGCAAGTGCAGAATTAGCACTTCCTACACTACTTAACATTTTAACATACTCTGGAGTGAAAAGGTTTGGGTTTTCAAAAATATAATTCCTACTTTTTTTTTTTTTACCTGAAGAAAACAAATCATGGGTCCCTTACTGTACAACACCAGCAACTGTTTCAGTACATGCTCTACAGAAGCATTACATTTTTAGCACTACAGTACTGATTTGCTTCATACTCTGTACTAGCTACACTCACTGCCAAGACAGGATGCTGAGTTCCTAACCTTAGATCTGTACAGAAATTTTGGGAGGAGATAGAGACAAAAAGAAGAATAAATAACAAAGGAACCTCAATCATATATATATAAGCATGATATATATATCCTTGCTCTCCCTTCCTTCCTGATCCTCTTTGCTCCCAGAATTACAAGCCCCCCCTTTCACACATGACACTCCCAGAGAAGGATAAAACTTCTTGGAGGCATGCACAAAAAAGGCTTCAGGAGCAACTGAAAGGACAGAAATACCCTCCAGAAACGGAACAAGTTGAAAGCAGGATGCCCCTTCCCTGGCAGTGTTCAAATCCAGGCTGGATGGGGCTTTGTACACCCTGGTCTAGTGGAGGGTGTCCCTGCCCGTGGCAGGGGGTTGGAACTAGATGGTCTTTAAGGTCTTTTCCAACACAAACAGTTCTGTGATTCTATGACAGAAGTCTGTGGCGGTTTGGCCCTGGCTCAAGGCCAGATGCCCACCAAAGCCACTCTATCACTTCCCTTTTCAGCTGGACAGGGGAAGAAAATATGTATTGAGAGGCTCAGGAGTCAAGATAAGAACAGGGAGAGATCATTCCACAATCAGTGTCATGGGCAGAACAGACTCAGCACAGAATAAAGGACAAAAAAGCATTTAATTTATTACACTGCCCTGCACACCCAGTGACACCAGAGTCAGGTAATGAGAGGTGCAACCAGATCTTAAAGTATCTCCCCACACCCCTCCCTCCTTAACAGACTTCACTTTAGTCATGATTTTGCTCCATTCTTCACCCCTCATTGTGGCATGGGGAGGGGCAGGGAATGGGGGTTCGGTAAGTTCCTCACAATTTGTTTTCCTACTTAGTTGGGAGGGTCTTCCTCGCACTCTTCCCTGCTCCAGTGTGAGGTACCAAAAACCCACACTTGTGAGTCCCAGAAGAACGATAGTAGAGAGACAGTAAGTCCCATTCTACTCCTGTTTTGAAAGAAAAAAGGCCAAACGTACCATCAAACAGACCAAGAAAACTTTGCTTTTTAACTGTGCTGCTTGAAAAAGTCTCTATTAAGCTATTTCTATATAATTTATTTGATTTCATTTTGTTAAGAACAGGGCTTGAAAGTGTTAATTAGTTTCAAACAACAGTCACAAAAAAGTTTATCACCAACTGTGAGCAATAATATTTTGGCTGACTTTTGAAAGTGTCAAGTAAGAGCTTGGGAGAATAGCATGCCAAAAGATGCTTACAGTATAGAACCGGGTGGGGGGAAGGGAGGGGAGGGAAGGGCAGGGGGTGTTTCTTAAAGAAACTAGGCAGCAATCACTAAAAATTACTACAATAATTCTAACATCCTAGTGATTCAAAATGGTAAGGTTGGAGCTTTACATCTGTAAGAGAGACTCCACCATTTGAGCTAACAGAGCATGACAGCCTCCTGCTATCAGTTGCTATATAGGTCAACAACAGAGGAAGAGAAAAATACCTTGACAGGGTTTCACACATATCAGCTTGCAGCATAAAAAAAAAGAGACTCCAGCTACTGTTTCACATTATATTTAAGCTGATTAATACCTAGCTGCTGCCAAGAGAAAGGTCCAACTCAAACCTTGTGCCAGCTCTAGCACTTGTCAGTGGCTGGTGAACTGATTGAGGGTTGTCAAGCAGTAGACCATCTGGGGGCTTGGTAGTATTCTCCTGGGCATTTGTTTGTTCTGTGGGTTTTTGCAGGGAGTTAGCCACCTGAATTAGCTGGTGGCAGCATCAGAAAACACAGGTAAAGAAGCAAGAACAATCTTCCCTCTATGGATGAGTCCACACAACCTTACACACTGACAGAGACAAATGTGCAAATTGTAGCTTTAAGGTGACTTGTATAATAAGAAATTAAATTAACTGTAGAGCTCTGAGATAAACAGTGAAAACCAACAGTAATAAGACAAGGATCTGTGTGAGACTGAGGGCTACTGGATAAAATCCAATTGGAGTTGGACTCAACGATCCTTATGGGTCCCTTCTAAGTCAGTATATTCTATGATTCCATGAAAATCACGGTGAAATAAATGAATTGACCAGACAACCCACACAACACCAACAGCATAGATCATCAATGCAATCATAAGCACAGGCTAAACTTTAGAAAGTTCTTCGGACAAACTCAGAGGGGACCCATCTGCAGATCCAACTTCCGATCAGAGAGGAGATGACACTGCCTTCACTACACTCCCAAGGCAGAGAAGCCCACCTGTGTGGACTGCTAAGAGAATACCCCTGGGTGAATACAAGTTGCTCACCATCAGAATGGGTCCCACCTCCTGATCACAAGCCAGATAGCACACAGGAACACAGCTTTCACAGTGTTGCTGCAATGAGTCATTGATGGCTAGAAAATTAGTGGTTCTATAGAAACAAGTCAGCTAGCATGTACGTTCACACATGCTGCTGATATATTAGGTTAAAGATTGGTTGTGTATGACAGCAGCATTAATAATATGATCAACAACAACAGTTGGAATATTGGATTAGGTAATAAAGGATATTATAACTTCATATTCTTTGCATTGGTCACCATCTCTGTGTAAATTATTCGGTAAGTTTCAGAGCTTTAGCTGCCCTGAAAAAGCAAGCTCCCTTACTCTTTATGTCAGTACTCAGGAGACCAGGCAATAAGCCAGTCAGCTAGTGATGAGCTGAGCCAGCTGAAAAATCACTGATCATTTCAGGCCAAAGCAGGTCTCACAACTGGCTGCCAGCCCAAACACCGCTGTTGGGGCAAGGATATAGGCAAGATTAAATGGCTGGGGGCACAGCAGAATAGTACATGAGCTTCAAGTGTTATAGACCTGCATGTTCAGGGATGTTAAATTAGAACCCAAGCTACAAGGAGCATGTTTTCTGCATGCAAACTCCCATGACCACTAAATGCAGTCATTCTCTCCCCCACCATCACCTCTGTCCCCTCACTCGGCCATATGGCTTCCTCTCCTCTAGTGTATCCCAATGATACTGCTTCCTCTATCAGACAAGAGTCACTCCCTACCATCCTAAATTTTATTTATGCCTTACTAAGCACCAATTTGCTTCAAACATCTTCTCTCCCCAAGGCCACTCTGATTAGCCCTTGATATCTCACTCAGCCAGGACCCGTCTCTTCTTATGCCTCAGACAATGTTGATCTTTTTTCTACTTAGGGGAAAAAAGGAGAGGAAAGCAAAAGGCACTATTTCAAAGTCATCACATCCCCTTTTGTTTTGCTCTGTGTGCAGTTCCCATCTCCAGCTTCCAAAGAAAGAAATTAATCACTGCTGCTCATTACCACCAAGGCCCTCTGCTAGCTCAGGTTCACTTTTTCTCTCCAGGTTCCAGTTCCTAATCAGGTATTTCTTTCTCTTTCCCCACCCCCTATGCTGGAAGAATGAACATTATATAAACTGAAGCAATGTCTTCTTCCTGATGTTTGTGTTCAAAAGGGGTACCACAGTAAGGACAGTAGTTCCCTCCTTTTATACTCTACATCTTCTCAGCAGCCTGACATCCAGTAGTTAAACCGCAAGATTCTCACCAACTGAAGAAAAACAGCTGGAGAAATTTAGCAATTTAAAGCAACAGCCATTATATTAGCATGGTCCTAGCCTAAAAATCCTCAGCTGTTCGAATATAAAATAAGTTAACAGTAAAAATACTTACAGAGAAAAGCTATTGCAAAGTGAAAGTACAAACAGCATATAATGCAGACTCAGAGATGGCAAACTTTCAGGTAAGCAGATGGTACTAGACTTCTCTGCACAGGAAACCCTCTGGCAGGTCCTACAGAGCTCTAAGGAAGTGACTATCCTTACACAGATGTTCTGTCAACACAAGCTTCCACATTTCCATAAAGCCACATTCACCCAGCCAGAGCTGCTATTCACATCCTAGAAGCAACTGTGCCTTAAATATCCTATTGGAAGTTCAGACACACTGATCAGATTTATCTTCCTTCTCCACCTGTAGCTGTTGGTAAATGGTAAATTGATACCAGTATATCAGTGCATTTAAAACAAGAAAAAGCATGTATAGCACTATAACTCATGCATTAAAATGCTGTATGGCAAGGAGCACGAAGAGGAGGGTGCGGGGGAAACCCTGGGATCTACCATATCAAACTTGATACGAGCTCTTCATTACAGGGCAGCACTATTACTAGCTTAGTCCAAACAAAGGTCTAGTGCAATTTCTCTTGACTTGCTCCTCTCAGCACCAAGAAACAGTACGCACAACCCTCCTGGCAAATCCAGCATCCCCACTAGCCAATTAGCCTTGCTGTGGCATGGGAACAGAATTCGATTTGTCAGAAAGACACAGACCAGCTCCTTGCACCACAAGACTGGCAGGATCACACCAGTCACCTTCCCTCTATATGGCAGCAGTTTAACAGGAAGCACTGCTTCTCAGAATCTGGAAGAATTATGGGGCAGCAACAGAAAAAAAAAAATGAAAAAGATTAATTTGAACTCAATCTCAGAATATCAATAGTTTTCAGAAAGTATTCTGTGACATGCTGTGAAAAAAACCCAGACAGGACAGCAGCTGCAGGCAATGTTCTGTTCTTAAACACGGCCCTTACTTATTTCAAGGGAAAAGAAACAAATATATATATAGCACTTATACTGTGATTCAAAAGGATTTCATATCAGAGGACACAGGCTGAAGCATGGATATACTTTCCACTGTAATACTGGATTAATTAAAATAGAAATATCTACAAAAGTTCTTCCATATAGCACCACTGGGACTGGTTAGAAGGAAAGAACAGCAAAGCTTTATACCTCTCTACTTGGCAAATCAGGCAAAACAGTAACTAAAGATAGAGCCACAAAATGCCTGGAATCAAGATGTACAGTCTAATCTGCACTGTTCCACAGAGCAAAACTGTATCTCATTACTCCCAAGGTTTTTTTAAATCTTGTCAATAAAGCAGAGAATGAATGACAACTGTATGACAAATTATTTATCCTTCCAGGTGCTTTTAATAACATTTCCCATTAAAATAATCCACCCTGCTAATAAACTACACAATTTTGATTCTAGAGATAGATAACTGGGCACTGGGGAATGTGGGGGTTTTTTTTCCCCTTTTAAAAAAGGACAGAAAAGCAACACTAGCTCAGTAACTCCCCACCCAAAAAATTGTAACAATGTAAGGCTCACCCTACTCAGTACATTTATGAGTAGGGAAAGCAGGGGTTTTGCACATCAGAAGAGATTACAGTGCCCATCACAGCATAAAGTTGAGGTGGGAAGGAACCTCAGGAGGTCATCTGGTCCAGCCCCACCCCGCCAGGAGTAGGGCCACCTAGAGCCAGTTGCCCAGAACTGTGTCCAGACAGCTTCTGAGGATCTTCAAGGATGGAGATATCATTACCATACATTATGCAGCATAGTTTCCTCATACATGAGCAAACTGCAGAGAAGATGAGTTATAAGATTCGTTCTGAAAAAGACACCTTCCCAATTCCAGTGTGTCCCCAGCTAAGTAACAACATTGTTGACAGCCAACTAGGTTAGCAAAATCTAAGTCTAAGAAATGACTGGCCCATAAGCAAGGCAAGGGTGTTAGCGTCACAGCAGTAAATGAAACAGAACGCAAAAGAAAAAAGTCATACAAGAGTAAATTGTGATGTGTAGCCTACTCTTACACATTACAGTTAAGTCAGCTGAAGATGACTTGGCATTCTTGAGGAACTGTGAGGCAGATCTTTGTTCATATACATCTACAATAAAAATATTGTCAGGATGCAAGAATAGAAGAGCTGGGGACACAAAAGGGCACAATGTGATCTTTGAATTGTCTCCACCAATAGGACCCTAGATTTTTCAGATAGCTCTATGAACTGTACATACTACACACTGTGTTATCTTTCTCTGTTAATATTCTGAATACACATACACATCCAGCCTGTAAAGCCAAATTTCTTCCCTCTCCTCCACAGCCAACTTTCTAAATTTCAGGGGACAAAATGCCACTCATTGGCAATGTAGTCCTATGTTTGATTTATCTAAGATTAAATTAAAGTCTTTTCATTAGTTCAAACTATTATGGCAACTTCCTTAACCTCTTTCTTTTCCTAACAGATACACGTTCTGCAATGTTAACAGTACACTATTAAGAGACGACTCAAAAAGAGTAACATTGGTTTGACTATGGAAATTCTGGAGCTAGAAAAGAACACACAACTCTTTCCTTCAGGCAACAAAGCCATGTTTATCTTCAGAAATTCAGAACCTTTAGTTTCAAACATCCTGATCCAGAGTAAACAAGACCCAAAATCCCCAGAACCTAAGTCCAGTGTGAGCTTGGACTCAGCTTTATCACAACCAAAATGTTACATTATGAGAGCATTAAGCTACAGCAGGTAAGAAAAACAGTGAAATTACAAAAACACTAACTTAAGGTGAAATACATTGACTCAAAAAGGCAGAAAATATGTGGAGTTGGAATATGTTGACTCAGCAAGAATCACCACACTCCAAGAATCAAAAGGAGGTTGATATTTCCCTACCTTACGCCTTCCAGGCCAGCAGGGACTCATTGAGCTGGTAAGCACATTAATCCTCAGTAAACAGCCTAACTCTCTGCACGAGCCAGCAAGTAATTGCTGCGTACCTCCTGTCTGAAGAACCTCTGTGCACTCTAAAAGACGCCAAACCTCTATCCATGGCAATTTTCTAGAGAAATACTATTTCTGAAGATTAATGCTGCAGCAAATGGTTATATCCTTGTAGCTGCTATCATGCATGGAAGCTAGTATTCAAGTTGGAAGACCTTTCCAACCCTAAACTCACTGCTAAATCACTCAAACTAGGAAATGGAAGCTTAATTCCCTCCCTATGAACATTATGTCACCTTCAATCATTCTCATTTTGAATTCCAGGAAGAAGGGAAGGATGGAAGAAGATGGGAGAAAAAAATGAAGAGCCCAAAACACAGCATTTAAGATGGCTGCAAAGCCCAACATAGCTTCTCTCCTTGAGGATTTCTTAAGCTTTATGGAGGCTTTTATTTACTCTTATTTCTCAGAGGTTAAGCTTCCATCACTCTTAATGGTTTGAAAAGAGGAGGTAAGATTAGCCACCTGTCACCACAACATGTTTTGGGACCACATCAAGCCTTTATGAGAGAAAGGTTGGGGCAAAGGGTATCTGTGATCTGAAAAACAGCACAGCATAAAGGAGCTAGGAAAAACTTCTAGATTACTCTTCCACCCAGCACAGTCTTTTCACACGCCCCCAGCATTCCCAGCTCCACTCAAGAGGAGATGGTGACGCTGCTTTATTCATGTTGGACTACCGAGCCATTGGATAGCACCAGCCACCTTCAGAGTCCTGTTTTGTTCCAGCTGCTGAGCACTGAACCGAAAACAGCAGGGTCATATAGCTAAAAATAAAGTCACTGATTCTATAAAAAGAAGATGTATAGCAGAAACTGGTAATAAAATGTAAAACCAAAACCTGCCTGCCACAAATGTTTTTGAACAGTCTGATGTAAATAAGGCTTTCTAAATCTCAAAAGGCATTCTATTTTAAGCATTATTGAACTCACCTGAAAGCTGGTGAGGCAAGGTTATGGCTAATATAGTTTTAGGAAGTTTAAGGCAACTTGGAAGAACTCTATTTACAGGCTGCACAGGCATATTTCTTTATTAATTGAAGTCAAATAGAAAAATGCATTAGGTATCACATTTAAAGAATATTTTAATTTCTTTATGCTTCCACATGTTTTCTGGTTACTAGAATACTAGACAACATTACATAGTTTGTTTTTGTCTAAAAATTCCATACTGTGAACCTGTGAAGATTCAAACCAAACTTGCTAAGGTACCAAAGAACAGCACATAATTGCAACTTAAAAATTAGGCGTGCCACTTCGGAGTTGTTTTGGCTGGTTGTCTGTTTCTCTACTTGTTACTGTATGAGAGGAAGCTCCATAAATATTTCCTCAGGTTTTTATACTCAAAATGCACTTTAGATTTTCCCAGGAACATCACCAACAAATTCTAGAGCGGGAATTTTTTTTTAATAAAATCACATACCTTAAAGTACTAAACGGCAATCTTGTGCTGGGGATTGATCAGATGATTTGTGTCAGTATCTGAACTTCCCAGGCCAAGTAAAGGTGACATTTTCTTTGCATTGCCTTAAGTTCCTCCTAAAAGCGTTCCTGCAGGTTACATTACCACTTGAAACGTCACATATTTCATTGAGCATAATGATTCAGGCATCTTGCCAAATTGACAGGAATATGTCAGGACTCATTTTTCTTTGTAATAGCAGTAGACGGGATGATCTAGTCCCACTCTAGTGCGACGGCCAGATGCTATTCTGACAAAATGACGTCTAAAGAGGGGAGAAGGGGTGTCAAGAAAACCACTGTGCATAAACTGCAATAGCATATCCATCTGAATAAAATTAGTGCTCAAGTGATTTACAGAAACCAAGATAAACACATAAAAAAACTACAGATCTATATAGAAACCTGAGCAAACCAAGTGCCTGAAGTTCAGGTGTAGTATTAGCAACATGATCCCAAAAATTCTGTTCTTTCAAAACCACACAAAACAAAGTTGTCATTAGGCAATGACTTTGTGTCAATAAACTGCTCCCATTGCTTACTCTGGCCAGCATGCAGCTATCAAAAGTTGCAACCCAAACACAGGACTCTAAAATCCAGCCAGAAAGATCGCAGGTTCTCTTCCATCAATGCCGGGGGGTTTTGTTGTTGTTCTTCACATCAAGTAATACCAAGAATGATGTTTAGAGTGATGCTTCGTTTGGGGTTTTTTTTACTTCGGTTTTGGGTCAAGATTTTTTGTTGTTGAGTTTGATGTTTGTTATCTTAAAAACTTCCTTTGGTTACTAAAACAACTTTGAATGATTCCTAATCAGTCTGTTCATCAATAGGACTACAAGAAAAGGCTGCAACTAGTTTGCAACAGAAGCTCTCTGTAAAAACTGCCAGTAGGAATATCAGTCAACTCACTAGCCATTTGCTTTAAAGTTTCTCATATAACACAGCAATGATAATTACTCACTTCACAAAGCAGTTTATAGATCTCACATATATAGAAACCTTGGTATCCTTCCACAAGCATCAGTTCCCTCAAAATGAGAAATTTCCCAGACAAGATACAAAATGGTCCCCAAAAAGTCTGTTATAAGGGTGACAATTATAGCAAGGCAGGTAAGTTCCCTTCTATTTATCTGGGATGTAAGTTAGTAATTCATTTCACATGTAAATCAGCAAAATTGTATGAACTTTCTACCACATTGGTCTGGAACAACTTAACAAGTATATCAGTTTGTGGATCCAACTTGACTGGTTTTAAGCACCTATATTAAACACTTAAGATTAACAACTTGTTAAATAATGTGCTAGATACAGTAATAAAACTGAAGTTAAAAGCCTGTTTAATTCTCAGCAATATTTTTCATTTGTTTTGATTTTCCTACTTACTGAAAAATGGCTCTTTCCAGAGATGCGTTGGTATTTTAATTGCCATGGATTCCACAGTCTCTAGAAGGTGGAATTAGTTACAAAAAAACATACATTTTAATTCCTTGTATGGAACATTCCTTTTACAAGATCAGAACTCCATGGTGCAGAAGAGCTCACTTACCCCCCTCTGCACTATTTTCTTCTCCAGAACACTGTGCACTGCAATTCAGAATTCAATATATGCATTACTTAATAATTTGGAGAATGCTTTCCACTCAAATAGAAACCAACGACAGCAGAACAGATGCCTTCAGGAAACTAAGAATGTGTGATTATAGCACTGGGAAAACAGACACTCACTTGCATCATTGGCAATTAAGTTTAGAATTAAACAGTCTTCAGTGTTTCCAAGATAAACCTGATTAACAAGCTATTTAAAAGGTTACTAGAAACATGGTTCTTAGTCAAACTAGTTCACACTATCTTTTTTTCAAGACTGAAATTTCTCTTTTGGGTGGAGGAAAAAAAGGAGGGAGAGGGAAGAATGTTGTATTTTCACCCAGGAAGATGACTCTCCTCTTATCCATCTTTCCCACTACTTTTGCCACCTGAAGACAAGCCCAGAGAGTGGTGGGGTTTTTTCCCCCAAGGTTTGCATTTAAAGCATAGAGTAAATTTGATCTCAAACAAGCAGGAAGTCTGCAGTCCAGAAAGTTAACCTTGGATTATGATAGGATGCAAGCATTCTGGAGCAAACACAGATCCCTCTAACTTCCATGGGGAAAGTTGTGCAAGGGACTCAAAATGCAATTAATTTTGGAAAGATAAGAGGATATCCAGAAAAATCTGCCAAGTTATTATTACATGTTGTGAGTTATTCTTACTAGCCCACAAACCTAAACTGTGAGTACAAGGGAACTCGGTGTATTCAGCATAAGTTTACTTATCTGTCAGGATATTCAGAGCAAGAACGCAGCAGATCTTCCCCCCAAGGGATTGAAGGGCTATGCTGCTCCCACAGGCAAGATGTTTCTCTTACCCTTTGTGAGTACATTCAGTTTGATCTAATAAAAAGTAAAACTAATTAGTTTGATTTACCACTGACAGTCACCTGCTTCTAAGTGGCCTGACTGTACACTGCAGCATTTAAAACATGTCATCAGCTCCCAGAGAAAAATGATAACAAATTACTGAGAGGAAGAAACTATTGATGCAGCTTGCCTATGTAAACTTCAAATGCTGCCTTGCTGGCCTACAAACAGTACAAAGCCTCAGCTGAGATGAATGTCATCTTGCAAGAGTCTTCCAAGTTGCTAACAGCACATATTAAATGTGAAAATTGACATTTCTGCATGCTGGTGTTAATAGATACAAAGTAATTCCATTTAACAGCTCTTAAATCTTTATACACCAAGGAAGTACTTTCATCATATGCAGTCCCTTAGAGCTGCAATTTTGCTTATGCCATACTGATCATATTACACAATTTTAAGCCAAATGAAAAGCTCAAACATGCTCTCTCAAACAGAAAATAGCTACCTGTCCAACATGAGCCTCAATGGCAGCATTACAGCAAGGAGCAGAGAAAACATTTACAAAATCCTCTGGTGGTTTAAAAGGTGACTAAGCAAGAAAGCACATAAAATATTAATGAAACTAATGCTGAATACCATATGCGTGATAATCCATTTCATGGGATTGCATCATAAGAACATCTGAAAAATTGAAGACAGCAAGATGGAATAATAAATTGATTCAAGATCTGAGCAAATATATCTTGTAAGGAGCAGAAATAATGTAGCCCAATATTTCATAGAATCGTAGAATCAGAATAATTTAGGTTGGAAGGGACAATTGAATCCAACTGTAAACCTAATGCTGCCAAATCTACCACTAAACCACATCCTTAAGTGTCTTGTCTACATGTCCTTTAAATACCTCCAGGGATGGTGACTCCACCACTTCCCTGAGCAGCCTGTTCCAGGGCTTGGTAATCAGTTTGATGAAGAAAGTTTTCCTAATACCCACTCTAAACCTCCCCTGGCACAACATGATACCATTTCCTCTTGTCCTATCCCTTGTTACTTGGGAGAAAACACCAACACCCACCTGACTACAGCCTCCTTTCAAGTAGTTGTAGACAGTGATAAGGTCTCCCTTTCAGCCTCGCTTTTTCCAGGATAAACAGTCCCAGGCCCCTCAGCCAGAATCAAACATTAGTGTTCTCTGTTTTTCTGTCCCAGTGCTTTCTACCCCCTCAGAAACACATCGCATTGCTATTGGCATCCCATAAAGCCATTGGCATCCCTTTACTACTACAGTGTTCATTTCCAACCACCCTTCTCCAGTGATCAGTGAAGAACTGAGGGTACGTATTATGGCTGGCTCAGAGTTACACTTGTGCAGATTGACTAGCGGTGACCAAGTATCACAGATGACTTTTGGGCTCATAGTTGTGATTCTTCCTTCAGCACTGTCCCTAATTAAGGTCTTACTGCTGAAAGACATGCACAAGATACAGACACTTACTTTGACAGGTCACCCTTTACTGCTGATAGAAGTCAGCAGAGAAAGGCGTAATAGAGAACAGAACAGGGACAGCAATGCACTACGGATGAACGTCTAATACAGACACGTAAACCCTGTTTACTTAGGAGAGGGGGCTTAAGATACCTTTAAAGAACAGTTTCTAGCTTGGATAAGAAGGTTCAGAACCTGCAACTTTTTAGCAACACCAGTGTACCCAGTTGGTACTCAAAAATAAAAATTGAAGTTATCAGGGAAAGAGATGTCTCTTGAAATACTAAACATAATGAACAATACTGAACCTCCAGACCTTTGAGTGAATGGAGGAAGGTACACAATTTGCTCAGTACAGGACACCAGATCAGAAACAAGGCCAAAAAAATATCAAAAGCATAGAAATTTTATGAGCAAAGATACAAGAACTTATCAGTTATCAAAGCTTTCCCCAATATTTCCCCATGAATAAGTGTATTTGCTCACAATACAATAATAAAGTAAAAATCTATTTGTTGAACTTAAAGACAAATAGCATACATCATATTGATCAAATAAAAGGTAAATAACTACACTGTAAATGCAGATACTTCGGAAAAGTTACGATCACATTAGATCAGTTGTAGAGCCCTCAGTCCTTTTTTTTCAAGGCTTGGTGCAGCAGGGCATTACTACCTTGGTTGCCTGTTGGAACAGCCCTCTCTCCACAAACAGTTAACTTGCAACAGAACTCTCAATTTCAGTAATAAAGTAACAATCTAGTTGCTTTATTTAGTACATAGTTAGTAATCAAGACAGATGATGGCACTCACTTGAGCCTGCAACTAGAAATGAACATCTCCCACAAGCTATACCCAGGCTGTACCCAAACACATGCCCTGAAGCTCCCACTTCGTTAGCCTGGGTAACTACTGTGAGAAACAGCTGCCTGTCAGACCAAACTTCGCTCAACATCAAGAGCAAATAATGAAAGCACAGGATGGTGGAATAAAAGCACTGACCTAGTTTGGGACTTTGTGGGCTTCTCAGGGAAGGACATGGTAAGAAAGGCATAACAAAATTCTTCCTCTTTGCCCATATTCAACCACAGTTCAAGTGCTATGAAAACTTGTACACATACAACAAACAACGTCACCAAATTTGTGATGAGTTTTACATACATTTGTTTTAAGGAAGCAAAAAACCCATAACTCAGAAATAGCTAGGTAGGATCAAGAAGTTTGTATTTACTATAGGAAATCGAGAGTATCAGAAGATGGGAGAACTCTTACAGTGGAATAGAGCCACGCTGCTTACTATTGCCTACACTGCTACCATCATCAAGCAACCCACATTTATGCTAAAGTTCTTCTGAGATTTTAATCTACAAAACTCCAAATGAACTGAAGTGCTACTGCCTCCCTCCCACTAGCTGGCCTAAGTCCAGCCAGCAGACTTTCTGCCATTTTTCCCACGCCTGATTTTTTTCCAGCATGCAGACAAAGCATAGATCATGCAGAAAACCAACATGTTAAAACTTTTTTTTTTTTTTAAACTGGAAAGGGTAAGAACTGGAAGACACCAGCTTTTGACTCCTCTGATAATACAGGAAACACTTTTCACAAACTAGAGTACAGCAAGGGAACTCGAAGAATGGTAACTCTGAAAGCTGGGAAGAAGCTGCATATATGGGAGTGCAGTGATACAACATGGGGTAACGGCTTTGCATTGAAAGAGGGCAGATTTAGGTTTGATATTAGGAAGAAATTCTTCCCTGTGAGGGTGGTGAGGCACTGGCTGCCCTGGGAAGCTGTGGCTGCCCCTGCCCTGAAAGTTTCCAAGACCAGGTTGGACAGGGCTTTGGGCAACCTGATCTAGTAGAGGCTGTACTTGCCCATGGCAGGGGGTTGGAACTGGGTGGGCTTTAAGGTCCCTTCTAACCCAAACCAGTCTGTGATTCTATGAAAGTCGCACTCTACGTGTGATGTAGGCTGTTCGGCAGATGGGGGGAGGAGGGGGACATCTAGGCAGATGGTCTAGAATTTGCATTTTGTAATTCAAAGATTAAAGCATTTCTCAGCCTACAACATAATGCACTAAATTCAACAGGACCTTAGAAATAATGCAAGAGGGTCTCTCTCGGACCAGTACAATTTCAGGAGAAATTCAGACTGAGTTTAAGGGTATAATGCAGGGAATCTAGAAGGAAGCAAGGGAATCAAATTTCTCTAAAGTCTTCAAGTAGCAACATAATTATCAAGCTTTTTCTCAAAATGGAGTAAAAAATAAACAATGACATGTGGCTACTAAAAACCCCAACTGAGAAGACTCCAAGGATGGGCAGTGCTCTTGCAATAGCTTCAATAGTTGAAGCCTGACACCAGACAGTTACGACCTCTTTGATCTAGACATTAAGATGTTTCTGGGCCATTATTTGGGATGCACTCCTCATACACAGCTCCATAGCTGTCACCAGAAGGACCTGCATCTCCCGTGTATCAAGCACCTCAGCTTAAACTGAGAGTCCACATCCCATAAAGACTGTGGAGTGTGCTGTGAAGACAGGCTCCATTTCATTCATTAAAAAAATAAAATAAAAATTGGAGAGCGTAAGAGTTGGGGCCCAGGCACTACAGTGGCTCCTGATTTTACAGAGGGGAAAAAACCAAGGTTCTCTGACTCACAACAGAAAATACTCTTATTTGCACTAATGGGCTGTGCCTCAAATAAAGGTAGGGAAGGAAGAGCAGAGAGTTTTATGCACTTACATATTTGATGGCGTGGCACAGGATGACAGGAGACTGATCCCACTGAGTAATAGAGGTTAAGTTATCTTCTCTGCCCACTTCTACCTCAGATAATTAAGTCATATAGACCAGAAAAGATAAAAGTTTTCAAAAGAAGCATATTAAGCCTTTCATGGTTCTCAAAAAAAAAAAGAAAAAAGAAGTATTTAAAAGAAGAAATTAAGACTGGAAGCTCTTCAGAATAATTTTTGTTACTTTCACCTCCTAAAAGTAGACACAGAGGTATCCATATAGTGAGGAACAGAAGAAGGAGCACTTTTAGATTACTGCCATATAGCTGCTGACCCACAACTGGTCATATCAGGCCACTGAACATAACGGAGAAGCCCATATTCCTTAGCTTTACATAAACAAAGTCGAAGATACAATCTGTACCCACTTACACAGGGAGGCCAAGGCAGCTGAGGTGGCAGTGGTATTAGCAGCACATGCTACCACGTCTGTTGACATGAGGATTTGGGGGGGCTTTTGGGTTATTCTTAGAACAGGCAGGAATTATGACTTGAAGTAATACACAGGAATTTAGCAGCTGAAGATACAGCTCTGCAAATTCCAAAGGACTGAATCATTGGCACAACAGTAGTCTAAGTGCTGCTACAAAGTGGCTTTGCAGCTTTGAGCTCACAAAACTACATTGTGCATTGCCCCTAATATTAATGTACTTTAACCACAGAAATGGCCTTAACTTTTGTCAAGTAATATAAAGAGCAGCTGCTTGACAAACCATTAAAAATGTACATTCAATTTCCATATTACAGAAAAACTTATTTGTTTTAAAAAGCCTGATAAGTCCCAGATATTGCATGGCATCTGTATTCTTATTTACATTAGATGCCAAGAAACCACAAGAATGTTTTTCTTTGGTTCCAAAGCTAACTTTCAGGCATAGTACTGAAGAATAGAATACTTAAGATAACCGGAAAGTAACCAGATAGTGAGAAACACCTTAAGTGCTTTCCTGTGGCAGAGGAGATGCAGAAATCTAGGAGAAGCGAGTTATCTAACACCATGGAAGCAATTTTGAGTGACGCGTAAGTTAGTTTGGCAAGATGTGTCTTCAAAACTGTGCTGTTCTCATTCCAGAATATCTGCAATATCCTATCTGAAATGAAGAGAAATTCATCTTTGGGAAATGAAATTGATTTTTAAAAAGCATGTGTACGCACATATGTTTGCAAGCCCTGAGCTTCCCTTTTCCACTCTCCCTCCTCACCGAGGCAAAACTGCCGTACTCCTTTCCCCCATTCCTAACCCATTCCCCATGCATTATCCTGCAAATGCATGTGAAGAGCTTACCCACGAAATGAACAGCTACAAATGAGTATTAACTTGCACTACAGCCCACCCATTTTCCAAAGTATAAATTGTAGTTTTATTCCAGATGTTAACCATCATCTTACAAGAAAGTCACTTTTCACTTTTCTTTGGATGATAGAAAAGGACAGTAATTCTTGAATACTTAAGACCATCAGGAAGGGAGTGAGGTTCCCCCTTCTCCCTGCCCCCTCCCCCCCCCCCCCCCAAAAAGAAAAAGGTTGGGGGAGGGGGGAGGGAAGAGACACAGAAGCAGTAAAAAGAACATAAACAAAAAACACACGGGTTTATGGAACATCTAGAGTTTATGTCACCAACAGGTGACCACTGTATTAATAATAATAAAAATGCTCAAGAACATCAAGGGGGTACAGGGTAAGAGGTAGGAAAGTTAGGTGAGGAATTCAGAGATCTAGTGAAAACCACTGTTTGTACACCCAACACTAAAGCATAGCTGCACAACAACCCTCTGCCTACATCATTGCTATATTTTGCTAGAAGATAGCTAGATGAATATCCTCTAATAGCCTACAAAGCTCAAACTGTAAGGGGTAGGGGGAAATGAGAATTGAAATATTATAGCCTATATACCAAGGGAGCAGCATAACCATGACACGTAGCTTTTAATGTTCAGAGGTCAATACCAGCATTTACAGAAGAAACTTTTCTTTAGCCACTAAATCAACACATCTGTCATTTCCTGATCAAGAGTATAATTGATATGAAAGACCCTTGATCTAATTTTTTCTCAAGTCCCACAATTCTTGGAAAGACAGCCTGTCAAGCCATCATCACACTTCACATCTTAGACCAGATCCTCTTCTGTATTACCAGAAAGTTATTTTCTCTTTATCTTCTGCACAACTATTTAACGCTATCCAAAAAACACTACCTATAGAGTAGCTGACACTAGACATCACTCCCTGATGATATGCTGAACAAAGCTTTTTTCATCCCAAACTGAGAAAACAAGCAATCTGGAGTCTTCACACTATTGAAGACCCTTTACTTTCTCAAAATACTGTCAAGGTTCCTGCAATCCAGAAGCAGGAACTCAGCACTGAAAATGGCAACAGGTGTTTTCCTTTATGGAAAACAGTCGCCACATCAGCTCCAAGATAGCAGAGAGCCTGTTGATAAGACTATGTGGTAGTAAGTCAAACAGTCACTCCAAAAGTAAAGCACATAACCTTGTTTCCCAATGCATACTGTAGCATTTGCACAAGTGTTTTACAGGCAGGTTAAGCAGGCAGACTTTTTTAGTAGTAGTTGAGACACACTTGGACTAATCCACATGTTTGCAGGGCTAAAACAACAGGAATAATATCTGTTCTTCTTGAAATAACTCAAAAGGTGGCCATTAAACAAAACTGTATATGCCAGGAACAGTTTTAGGTTGGGGGGCAGCAGGAGATACACGCATTTGTGGCTTAGAGAAAAAGGATAGAAAAGTTAACTGATGACAGGGTAACCACTTCTTTTAAGAACAGATCCCAAACAAGCAAAACCCAAACGCTCTGACATAAATTACTGCTTATCTACACATGACAGACAAAAGTAGCACACACTTCCTATCATTACTAAAGCTGTAGTCCTGGCAATTACACTTAAAGAAGGGACCTGAAAAGGATCCACATAAGTAGGTTAATCAAGAGCATCACTCCAGAACTATCAGTATCAACAAACTCCCTTTTTCCACGGCCCATCTACTGGGCAGCACAAGGTATAACAGCCACAGCTGGAGTTCTGAAAATTTCTGCTGAACGCCTCTTTGTTTCATCTGTCTTCTATTTCAGAACCCAATTTTGACTGCGTGTACCAGAGTGACTGCGGAAGCTAAGAAATAAGATCACGGGGTGTGTGTGGGGGGAAACAACAGTGAAAGATGTCTAACCTATGTTTTGTGCATTTAACTGCACCAGCTATTAACATCACAGACAAAAGAAGTCCTTGTTAAATATTAAGCATCCATGCCCTTTCAGTTAGGGAGGCAGAGCTCATAAGCGCCCCAAGACATCCAACAGCATCCAAAGATGCCTTAAGGAAAAATACCATGGCATTCAGGTAGTCTTTATAGCTCATAACAGATGAATAAAAAGAGGCAATTATATCCTCTCCTTTTAATCTAGGACAAATAATCTTTAAAGAGTTATTATATCATGTCAATAGGATATATTTTAAACTGTTCTCAAAGGAACACTGTCAGCATAAAGAACCTGTCTTTAAATTTCACTGTATTACTAATTTGAGTATCGAAGACCATACATTTTATCACCCATCATCATCACATTTTATACATCTTTGACAGTGAGGAGAGCTCAGTCAGCTTCACTACGATCCAGGCACTAGAGTAGGATTTAAGCAATTAATGCACGTTAAAAGGAAACGTACTGTATGACCATTCATTTATATGTTGTAATCTCAGTTGTGAAGGTCTGCACACGACCCACTCCTGAACACCACATAGCTTTAGGTGGCCCCAGAAAGCCACTGACAGCATGATCTTTTACCCTTACTACTCTTAAATACTGTTTTATCTCAGGTTTCTTTACACTGGCAAACACAGTTTGGGAAACTTTGTACCCACACCTCCAGCTGTCTGACATAACATTGTAACAAGTGACTTTAAGGGCCAGAAAAGGCAATTATGTCATCTACACTAGCTTTGTCCCCCACGCACTGCAGGCTGACAGCCTCCGGGTCACAGCACAAAGTCTTCGTCAGATCAAAGTTCTTGCTACGCTACTGAGCAACAAGCAGCTGTTTTGAGTAAGCACATAAAGGCTACAGAAAACGCAGCCGTTTTTTCAGTCACTCGTACCGTCTGCACAAACACCGTAACTTAAATCGCCCTTTTCCCACGAGTAACCCCGGGGGTTTGCACGGGCGAGAAAAATAAGCCTGTCACCGGAGGGGAGCTGGCATTCACCCTCTCAGCCCTCGCTAGTCAGCAGGCTACATTCACACTGGAGGAGAAAACATGGAGCCACAGCTACATATGGCAGCTGGAGGGCACACGGCTAGCGCTCAGAAGTTGACGCACGTTGGGAAGAAGACATGAGGATGCGGGGAAGAGAGGAGCGGCAGCAGCGCGCCAAGGACTCATTTCACCGGGTCTCCCTTACACCCGGTCCCGCTCCCACGGGGACCCGCTCGCCGCCACAGCGGCAGCGCCGCTCCCCCGCCGGCGAGCAAGGCACCTACCTGTGCCGGTGCTCGTCGTGCCCTTGCCCGTGGATGAGGAAGCCGCCGAGGTTCTTGCCCCCTTTGCTGGTGTCCACGTGAGGAATGAGCACATCCTCCAAGCCCAGGTCAAAGCGCTTGTGCTTCGAGGAGTCGGGGAGGAAGAAGAACGCCCCGAAGCACAGGGTGATGAAGGCACTAAGAATAAGGAGCAGGATAAATTTCTCGGAGAGTCTCAAGGTAGCCCTGTGGTGCGGGAAGGCGGAGGCCCCCAGGTTCAGGGGGGCAGCCTCCGCCCGGAGAGCGGCAGCAGGGCGGGAGTGGTCATCCTTCCGCTAGCGACCACCCCGCGGGGCACGGCTCATCCCCTCAGCCCCTGCGGAGGACGGACCTGGCGGCGCGGGCCCGGCTCGGTTCGGCCGCCTCCCGGTCCGGAGCGGGTGCTGGGGGCGGTTTAATCATTCTCCCCGCGGGCGCCGGGCCGCGTCCCCGCTCGTCCGCCGAACCACCGCGCGGAGGAGAGATGGGGAGAGGAGGGAAGGGGGGGCCGGGCCGCCCCAACGGCCCCCGCCCCCCGGGGACTCGGCCGCCCCGCTACCTGCGCGCCCCCTCTCCCACGCCCCGGTGCTAGTAGGGCCCGAGCGGGCGGCTCCGGTCAACGGCGCTCCCCGAGCTCCGCGGCCGCCCGCCTGAGGGACGCCGCCGGTGGCGAGCGGCAGCAGGCTGCTGGGGACCCGGCCTGACACGCGGTGTCCCTCCGCCCGCGTCCCCTTGGCCGGGCCGGGCGGTGGCTCATCCCCGCCGCGCCGCCCCGCTGCGAACGGCGCCGGCAACGGCCACCGCAATTCCACTCCGGACCCTCTTCCCGCCCCTACGGCGCCTGCGCGGCGGCAAACCACACATGCGCGCTGGGGAAAGCGAGGGCTCGAGGAAGCCGCTGCCAAGAGAGCTCCGCCCTTCCCGCCGGAGGGGCGGGGCGAGAGGCGGTGCCCTCCCGCGCCGCCCCGCGCGATGGGGGGCGGCCCGGCGGGGGTGCGGGTGGCGCGTCTCTGCTCGCCTCCCCGGCGGCCGGCTCGGCGTTGCCCCCCTGCGGGAAGCGGCGTCTCGTCGCACCGCTGCGGCAGCGCCTCTGTGGATCCTTTCACCGCGCTGTCAGCCGGGCCGGCGGCGCCGGTGAGGACGGCGGGTCGGGCGGCAGAGCGCAGAGGCGGGTGAGCCGGGGGCCGCTGATCGCCCTGAGGGCCCCTTAAGATAGAGCCTGCCCCCTTGTGCCTGCCACGCCAGGCAGGTCCCTCGGGAGCCGCGCCGGGACCTGATGGGTACCGGTACCCTCAGAGGGCATGGAGCTGCGTGTCCCCCGGTGTGCTTTGGCCTGGGTAGCTGAGCGCGGTGCCGGGGGCACCCGAGGGTCGCCAATCCACAAGCAGTCGTGGCAGGTCTGGTGACTTGAACTGCTTGAGCCCTACAGCCCCCCGGGCGCTTTGAACACGGGAACGTTAAGGCAGAAGTACCACGAGAAAGGGTGTAAATGAAGGGACGGGCAGAAAACATACCCAAAGTGCCCCTTGCACGTATCAGACATGCACGTTTTAGCCTGCTCAGCCACGTACTGCTGAGCCAAAGTCCTGCACCAGCCGAAGTCCCCATGAAACCATGGAAGGGTCTCCTGCAGAAGCAGAAGGGAAGGTCAGGTACAGGCCTGGGCAAGGCAGCTGCAGGAACCAGATTCAGGGGAGTTAAAAGAACTGAAGGAAGTCAGTAAGTTTGGGAGACGAGTTACACCTCCAGTTCTTTCCAAAATATGGTGGTTTTCACTAATTTTTAAATATTTAACAGGATCACCAGAGCCTGAAGTACTGCCAGATTGTGGAGAGCAGAGTGTGTTTAGTAAACCCCACAGATGAGGCTGAATCCCAGCGGAGGAAACAAAAGCAGGGGAGAGGATATGTCATTTTAACCCGCTGAAGTGAAGTTAGCTGGATGGGAGAGGCCTTCCAAGGTGGAGGGCAGCATCCCCAGACTGTGGTGGGATTGACAGGGTAAGAACGAAATGAATAAAAGCTCAGGCAGCAACTCACTTCAGGGAACCCCACAGCCCAGCTCCAGAAGGGTCAGAAATCCCATCTACAACTGTGAGACTAATACACAAAGAAAGTGGAAGACAGCACATCAAGGCATGTGTCCTGCAGGCAGAGATCCCAGAGTGGCATCCACAGCCATTAATAATGCCAATGCCCATGAGTGGGCTGCCCTCAATCCCAGTCACAGCAGCTGTTGGTATCCAAGCAGAGCAGGTTTGGGAACAGTAATACCAGGCATTCAGGTCTGTTATCGGTCTTATGCTTTCCATTAAATGTTTCCAATCTTTAGTAAATTATGCTGGCCTGTGAAAAAAACATCACAAGTCCAGCTGGATGTGTTGAGCTAATGAAGGTTAGTGTTCAAGCTTCTGGCCCGAGTATGGTATACTATGGAAATTAAGTCCTGAAGAGAAGTTAATTTGGGAGGATTCCAGGGAAGGAAAGCAGCTGAGCAGATAAGAAAGCTCTGATGTTTAATGTAGTGGCACAGGTGTGGGTGCATCAAAAAATCCAGATGAATAAACACTTAGGGTCAGTCAGTTTATCTGAAGTTAACTGATCAAGGTAAAGGAGAAAATCTTATACAGAGACTCGCTTTTCCACTCTGACCACTCCCTATGTCCTCACATTCAAGCTATGAATCACACCTTGCTGGATCTTTTTGCACAACATATCAGAAATAATGACCTTTCCCATCTGCCCATCCAGCTTAACTCTACCATCCACTTAGATTTTTGCTTCTTCTCTGTTCTTTTGGGGTTGGTTTTGTTTTTTTTTTTTAACAAAGAGGACCCACAGCAATGCTGTGCAGAAGCAGCTGGACCCTGGTAGCTAGTAAAACCAGAATAAAGTGAGAAACTCTTCCATGAGGTGATAAAAACCAAAGGGCTACTGTGTGACAGAGATACCAAAATGAGGGCATGCATGAAAAGAGCTTCCTTATCAGCAGTACTACAACACACTCCAACCAGTACAGCTACTAAACCTATCATTTTACATCGTTACTACAGGATCAACAGGCTTCAACTGATCTGTTGGCCACCTCATCTATCTTCTAATTTTGGTGTGGTAAAGTGAAGTATTTCAAATAAGTTCAAGTCTTCACTTGTTAAATTGCTTTTACATAGTCTGAAAAAAAAATCAGTCCATTAAGACTTCTGTTCTTCAGTCTTTTTGCCCTTTGCTTCACTCTTCTCTGCCAACCGCTAGTTTTGATTTTGCGTTCAAAGACTGAGAAGCAGCTTCCACTTTTTTTAGTAAAATTTTTTTGTGTTTAGCTCATTGCAAGGAGGTGACATTTCTGTAGGTTTTGTAGTTTGTTATGACCTTTCCAAATTCTAAAGCATCTGTGTCTGAACCATGATCAAGTCTTGTATTTCTGCAATTTTCTGCTTGTTTTCACTACCCTACTCTTTACTGAAGTCTAAGAGTAATTTTTCATCCCCTGGTTCTGTCATACTGGGTAATATGCATATCCCTGTAACTCTGCCAGTGATTTTCCACGCTGCAGTGGTGGTGCTCTGTAGCTGAACAATATTAAATATAGAACTTTACTGAATTAGTTGTTTTTGTGAGCCTCTGCTACACTATGTAGATTCTGCATCTATTAGTGTTTTGTCAGAGATGCCCAGAACACTCTCAGAAGTGTCCTGTGCTGAAACCTCAAGGTTTTCAGAAGAACCATGAATTTTCTGTACTGACCACTTGTCTTTGATCAATCACTGATGTAACTGTGAGCTTGAGGTGTCAAAGTGCTTGATCATCAGCACTGAAGTCACCTCATTTCCACAAGCCAACATTACTGGAACATTATTAGGGCAGTTCACATTTTTTAAAGGTAGACAAAGTAAGTCCTGTGGAAGTACAGATCCATATCCACACGTTATTTGATTCTTCTTGAAATGACGACAGTGGTGCCTTCGAGCATCACAATCTGGGCACGTGGTCTGCAATCATTATTTGCAAAGTCTCTTCTTCAGTTTTCTCCCAAACCCTTTCTAGCCTTACCTCTGGCCTCCAGGTTCCATGGGAACTCCAACACAGCTCAAAACAACCTTCACAGTCTCCTGAACCCTATGGGGACTGGGGTCCTGTGATCACATTCTTTCTGAAATCTAGTTTCTAGCGGCTCTTGTGACCCTGCCTTCACATTTCTCATGCTATTCCTCCAGTCTTTAGTTCTTTGGAAGAGACACTTCACCCGCAGCCAAGCTTTGCACAGAGTGCAAAGAGTGATGTTAGCCCATTTCCCTGCCCTCTCTCTACCTCCTCCCTGTGTTGCTGAATGTATGTAAACATACATTTTACTATTATTTCTACATGGGCAACTCACAAATCAGCCTCTCCAATTCAGAGCCCTTCTTGTTCCAAACAGCCCTTAGATCTTTATGAAGAAGACTAGCCCTGCTCACCCTCAGCCTGGATACAGAAGGATGATTAATACTGTCCTAATCCCATTCTCCTACTTCCTTTCTTGAGGTGGTGTGGTGGTTCAGCCCCAATCAGTGGCTGAGCACCACACACCACTCACTCCCAGAGGAGAGGAGACAGAGCCTCCATGGGTTGGGATAAGGCCATTTGCTGACAAAATCACTATGAACATAGAACAATAATGGCCAATTACACTCACACCCAGTGATAACACAGTACCTTACCAACCAGAAGATTACAGAGTGCTGCACACACAAGGACTGACCCAATGCCCTGGCCACATTCAGACTGCCCTGGAGACACCCAGGAGCACTCTTCCTCAACCAGCCCCTTTTATGGGGGAGTGATGTCAGGTGGTATGGGAACATCCCAGGCTAACTCAGCTCCCCTGGGCTGGCTGCTTGGGAAGGTTGACTCTGGCCTGGCCAGAACCAGGACAGGTGAGAATACTTTCTTCTCATAATTCAGAACCATAACCCATGCTCTGAATTACATCCTCACATCTAAGTTCTGAATCATACATTATTGAGCTTTTCCTGTGTGACATATTCAAGATACAGACACTCCAATCCAGCTCCTCAACCAGACTGTTCTACCTTGGCATTGTCTTGCTTCCTTGTCCGTGCATCTCACAAAGACAGTCTTACACCTTTCAGGTCCATCCAGAGTGCTTCTGGAAAGATAACTTTGTGTGTGTGTGATTGCCCTTGCTGTGTGACTCCAAGCTTTGCATCCTCCCAATCTTTCCTGACACCTCACCCCCGCCCAGCATTTCTGATTCATCACTTAAGACACCAGCTCCTCCTCCACCCAGTTGCCCTGTAATATCAGCCTCTGGCACCTATTTGTTAACGTTTCAAGTACTTCCATGCTTTCTTCTGTGCTTCCCTAAGGCATGAAAGGACTTGTTCATCAAAAAGGAGTTTGGGAACCATGATAGAGTATTAGACCATACCAGTAAATTTGCAGTTATGAAAACTGAACTTGCTCATGGCAAGTTCTGTACAGGGACACAAAATGGCCATAAATACCAGATTGTAAATAAAATAGGAGTGTGTGCTGGGATCAGCAGCAGCACTGCCATTCTTTGACCGAGAAAGTGAAAATAAGCTTTTCAAAGCTGCCCAGAGACAAGGGTCAGGAGCTGCATGGTTTCAGGACCTTGAGACCAAATAGCTGTCTGTAGTGTGCACTGGGGAGACCATCTCTAAATTGGAGCTTGTTAAACATATGGAAGAAATTGTGTAGCAAGATAAATATATCATCTGCATGGTGGTCTGGGTTTGCAGATGACGGGACTTGATGACTGAGGTTGTCCCTGGAAATAAAAAACAAGCTGATCATTCAGATGGACACAAATTTCACACATTTGACATTTTACATCCAAGCACAATCTGCTTCAAAAGAAAAACAGGATTTATGCCCCATTTGTGCAATCCTAAAAATAGAATTGCTAAGACATCTTTACGATAATGGAGATGAGAAATTTCTAAGTAAATAAATTACATCTTCCCATTGCCAAAAGTTTATTACAGAAAATGAGTCAAGATTATAAAAAACAAGTCAGAGTCCTCTTAGAAACATAATTTAAAAACCTGTCACCCACTGCCACAGCCATATGGAGATGGACAACTCTCAACTGCGGCAGAACAATCAGCGTTTGAAGGGCTCATGTTTTTCTTAATATTCCAGCCCAGGTCTGGTAACCACTACAGGGGAGCATGAAAATCAGCTTCATATTTCATAGTGGAGTGTTCTTCCATTCTGGAGAGGGCAGATTAAAATTTGGCTAGAAAAGAGAGAATTTTACTTCCTTACAAGTATGTTTTGGAATATCTACATGTCCCTGTTCCTCTACACAGACCTTCATGCCTGTCTCAGTGAGCCTCCCTGCAGGCATACAGGCCCAACTGCACTGATTACTTTGCAGAACTGGGAGTAAGAAATTGCAGAGCCACATGCTTTATAATTGCAAACTCACTAACTTATCCCAGTCTCATTCATTGATGTTCTCCTTCCCAGCAGGGCCCATCTGTCACCATTTCACTAACTCCATGTTTTAATGAGATCCAATTTCACTCTTTGCTTTCAAGTTATTTTATTCTATATCTGTAAATTGACAGAAAAAAAAAAGTTTTCTATTAAAAGAAACTAAGTCATAAATATGTTGAATACTGAAAGGCCCCTGCATGTATTGCCATTTGACATTTTATCAACGCATTGTTGATGGTTCTGCATTCCTGTAATTCTGTGCTGAAAGAGTAATTAAAAGACATTTCTCTTTAGAAAGAGAAAAAATTGTGAAAGATGGACATTCTAATCTGAACTGCCTTAGAACTACATCAAGCTGATAAGCTAGTTCTTTGGAAGCCTGATCTTCGGGTAAAATATTCTCATTCAACTCCTGCTACTGAATTACACTCGGTCCATGGACAGTCAGTGAAGAATTCTGCTGTTAAAGGAGAATATACCACTTGATGTGAAAATAACAAAGCCAGCTCTCACATTAGCAGGTCCCTTATTTAGCCCAGCCAAAGGTCTGGAGGGAAGAAGGGCTCTACACAAACAGAAGCCCTCCTAGGTTATGCCTGTATTACCTTTATACCTGGGAGCTCCTAGGCCAGTTCAAGTCTGAGAGTGGAGTTGAAACTATCAAGGCAAACTGACCAGATCAAGTAGCTGTCATTTATCATGATGTGCCCTGTACTACATGAGGTTCATGTACCAATGCTCCCTTGTTCCAAATGAATCTAAAGCCAGGCTGTGGACACTGTCATAAACTACACTGGTCAAATGCATGACTGGCTTTGTTGTGTGGATGCTGCACTCAGTAAACAAATTCCTGGCATACTGTTGTCTACCTTGCATTTATCTAGCTAATGGCAGGCTAGCATGGGCAGCAGGGAAAGCTGCATTGCTGTGTCCCAAGATCATCCTTGGTACTACCTTGTGAAGCCATCAGGGTGCCTACTAGGACTGGCAACAGTAAGACAGAGATTTCCCATCCAACTTTGTGCAAGTTGAAAGTCAAGCCAGTGGAGCTGCACTCCATTAAAGATTATATTCATCACCCAAATACACCATCCTCCCTGGATTTGTCAGTTTACCCATTATGCTTTTCAATAATCCTTACCCTCACTTATCTAATACTTTCTCCCTCTCTCTCATCATTCTCTCTAAGTCATGTAAAGCTATCTAGCCCTCAGGTGGCCACTGCTCTTCCTTTCCCACAGTCTCTGAGCTGAGTTTGTGCTTGAGTCTGTAATTACACATGCCCAAGCATCAGGCTAGCACCGCCAGGCTTCCCCGCAGAAGCCGCAATGGAAATTTATTCCATAAAGTCCCTACACGGTGTCTCCAAAGTGCCTCTAGTTAGTAGCTAGCACATGCCTTCTGCACCTTCTAATGTGCACCCCACTCCCACTGCATGAGGCTTTCTAGCCACAGATCCCAGCAGATCTCTGCTGGTATTTCAGCAGTGCCATGTGAGGCTGAGTGATTTCCCACTGCTGGTCTGGGATTTCCCAGATGTAAGCAGGTGTGTGTGAGTAGCGAGCCTAAGCTTTTGGATTATGCTGCATTTATTAAGGTAGGAGTCAAAGTCATGCATACAGAATGAACCCAGCATTTCCTGGAAATGCCGGTCAGGGTCAACTGGCTGAATAGCAGACATGTGGTAACTGAATCCCCTGCATCCTCATGGCGTTAGCTCTGCTTGGTGGGTACGCAGCAACTGTGTGAGGTGTTGGTTTGAAACCACTGTGACTTCCAGACGTACAGCCATCCAGCTGGGACAACTACACAGGAGATCCACAGCCACTTGGATCTACTAGATACACTTAAAAATACACCGGCTCCAACAAGTATGAAATTTTGGATACCAAAACAGATCTCATCGGTGGAAATATAGGCATGAGACAACAGGTGAGGAAAAAAAGGTGTTTCTTCTGCTGCCTTTGCTGTTTGTGGCGACCAGTGTTGCCACTGTTGACAGAAATGTCCACAGAGATTACACTGGCAACTTCTGCTCTTCTGAATCTGTGATTATATAACTTCACCTTCATTATACATTCTTTCCCCTTCTGGAAGCACACACACACACACACATGCATGTCCACACTGACAGCAAAGAATATGGAGCCATCTCCCCTCAGGAAGAATGAAGCCATGAATAAAAATCTTTCCTGAACATCTTCAGAGCTCTACAGCTAGTCCCTTCATGCCTCAGAGAACATACCCAGCCTCCCTATTAATGCTGCAGTGGAAGTTTATGTTCCATCCGATAGTTAAATAACTGCTGGCAGGTTATTGTGTTGTACCATCACTAGATTTTTCACATACTCCTTCATGGATAGAGGCAGACTAACATCAGGCTGAAAGAGGAGCGCTGTGCTTACTGTTTATGTTTTTCTTTCTGTTACCTAAAAATTTGCATTTAATAGGACTGGAATGCAATGGTGTCCTTAAAGGGGTGAAATAAGGGTGCAGCAGCCTACCCAGGCAACTGACTAGTTTCTGTCAGAATCCCAGGGGGAACACATGTGTTTGGCTAAACAAGGTGTAGGCAACCACAGAAAATGAGCTTCCTTAACAGACCTGACCCAGATCTGAGTGAGCCTGTTGCACCACACAAAGCTGTATTCAGAGGAAAAAAGAATATTTACAGAAGGCCTTAGAGATCACTGTAACTTGCTGATTTTTCACAATATTAAAGACTCATTCTTCTGATGTGTTTGGTAGATATTGCCCCCTGAAACTCACACCATGCTCTGCAGCCATGAGATTTCTGTACAGACACAAGGGCCTGTCTAGATATTTCCAGGCCTTGTGTCTACCTGACACTTGCTCCTACTCTTCTGGAGCCATTCTGGCAGAAAGCCTGTGGCTAAACTGACACCCTCCCCAACCTATCATTCTCCTATCATAAGGCTTATCAGCTTCTCAATTCACCAGCTACATTTTAATGGGTTTATGACATCCCACATTTTCTGCCTTCTTCATGCTATATTTGACACAACCTGGGTTGCACCTACAACTCAGTGTGCAAGTGTGTTCCAGAAATTCATTCCTCAGTGACAAAAATCTTCTAATATCTGTTTTACATTTGGTTGGACTAATTTATATCCATTAATTTTTTTTTGAATGCTACTGTTAAAGTACCAGCATTATCATAGAATCATAAAAGGTTGATTAAGATTGGATCATTCAGTCCTTATGATTTCTTTCTAGCAAGACTTTGACTATTTCTTTTTCCTGACTTTTTTCTCATGGCAGAGATTCAAAGACTGTTCATGGATATCCCATGCTAAGTAATGCAAATGTCTATAACGTTTGGTGTAGACCTGTGTTCTGCCGAGTTCTGCCTATACTACTTCACATTTTTTCTTGTCTATTTACCTAATTACCAACAGGTAGAACAAATGTGCTGTTTACATTAAGGCTTTTAAGTACAGCTTATGGCATTAAACTAGCTGTTTGGTGACAGCACATAAATCTTAGATGTTGTCTCTCATCAGCTTCACTTCACATTATTAAAATACATTGTTTAGCAATTTAAATGTATTAGGAAACTAATTTGGTGCACTTTTAAAATAATTCTAAGGTGCACAGGTACATAATAGTCTTGGCACGGACCCTGGAAAGCAAAGGAATGAGAACTGAGGGCAAGCAAGTTACTTCCACCTTCCACACCTCTCCCAAACACACGTCAAAGTTACCCCCCTCAGTTAGCAGCTCAGCTTCTCGTCTTCACTTGCCCAGGGATCCCCAGTACCTGTCTCACCAGCCCACTCTGCCTCCAGGATACAGCACCAAATACCCACAGAGCCAGTCACAGACAATCCTTCAGTCACATTTCCCTTTTTGACAGCTCTTTTTTTTTTCCTAGAAATGTGCTGGCACTGCTTTACTCTTCACTCCCTGACACAAGGTATGATTAATGACAGTTCTTAAAAACTACAAATGCCTTTTTTGTCAGCATGGCCAACAACTAGCATTTCGTATGCTAGCAGCTTCATCAGTCTTCAGGCAGGAAACAAATCATGACACATTCCCCACAGGTCAGAATAAATGTTACACCGTGGGACTTCTTTATGATTACAAAAAGAGAAATGTACCTAAGAAGAAAGCACCCAAGACTCATTCTGAAAAATCCTTCCAAAATTCCCTTCAGTTTGTCTTAGCTCAGTACTCTAGGACACAGTTTGTGGGAAGCAGAGAAGTATCTGTCTGTACTGAGGCCCTTTTTGGAAGGAAAAAATGCTGAAAAGTTGAGATGAAACAAAAGATCTATCATCTACAATGATGTTTTATTGAACCAGCAATGCTCTTTTTGGTTAGGCTGCATAAGGGTTTAAATTCTAAACACTTGTTTGCAATTACCCATAATTGTCTTCTGACAAAAATTTCCCATGCCTGGTTTATCCAGTTGCTGAATTTTCCTATGTTAAGTTTAAGCAAAAACAGTTTCAGCCTCTTTCATCAGGAAAGGGGTCGGGGGGCGGGGGGGAATTCCTGTTCGGTTATAATCTTATTTCAGACTTGAGCAGTTAGTTGAAAAAATAGAGTTCTGAATTAAGAGACTTAGTGACAACACTGAAAATTCCTGGCTAGATGCATACAGTCAGGGCATTCATGCCATAGTCAGAGAGGAGTGAAAACGAGTGAAGATGGTTTTCCCACCCAAGAAAATCCCATGCTTATCAGACCCTCTGTACTGATTTGCATGGAGTTCCCCTGAGCTACTTGTCTGTCAGCATGGTCTATCAGCCAAAACCTTGCACTCTTTTGCCAAGAAAGGGGGCATTTTCTTTCAAAGTCATCCGGGGGAAACCGTGATCCATGTTACTTATGGTTTTGAGCAGGTGTTACCACAGTGTGAGTCCTCGGGCTCTCACAGTTGCTCATGTCACACATGGAGCTACACCACAACATGGTCCTGTTGAGCACAAACTCGCCTACCGCCACATGCGTAGTCACAGCGTGGCCCCAAAGCAGATTCAAAGGGACCTGTACCGTGCACGCCTCTTGGTGAACCCACTGCCAGCTGATACTCACTTCTGAGTAATGAAACATGATTGCTCAGCGACAGGCTCTGCTTTGCAAACAGATACTGGAAGCCGTCATTTCGCCAGTTATTAATCTCCTCTCGTTGCACTGTGAAAATTTTTTGATCAGTGTAATGAGGTACTAAATCAATTGTCTTATAAATGTCCATATATACGATACCAACATTGTTGTCTTTATCAGTGTAACTTGCTGTCTTCCCAGCAGAATTGCTTGATCTGTCTAATTGCCCTAAAAATATGCTAACTGACATTAATTACAGTCTTACCCTTCAGGTCTTTCTCAGCTAATCCCTTAACTGCCTTTCCCTTATTTTACCATGACTGAATGACGCTAACTAATTTATAATTAGTGGTATCATTCTCATTCTCTTTGAATATTGACACAGTATTATCACTGAGACTTGATTTTCTGGTGTTTTTCCATCATTCCAAGATTTGTTAAAAATTATCAGAGGTGCAGAAGTCATTTTGGCCAATTCTTTTGTGACTCCTACGAGCAAATAATTCGGTCCTGCAGATTTAACAATGTTAGCAACTATTACTTTACGTGTCAATAATTAGTGGGTCAGAAATTAGTTCATCAGTCTAATTTAACATGCATTTTTCACACTGGTTTCTTCCAAATATAGAAAATAAATTATTACTCTCTCTTTTTTCTGCACCATTAGAGGCTATTCTATCAGCTGCATCTAGCTATGGCTAAACACTTCTGGGGTTTGTTTAGAATTTTTTAAAACTACTGCTCTTAAATAACTTGGTATTTTCCTTTGACCTTCCAGCCAGAAACCTTAATCTTTGAAAGCCTTATCTTCCCATACCAATTTTCTGAGATTTGTGGCTCCTCATTCATCATTCTTATGCCCTGTTTCCAATTTTTCCATTTGTTATAAATTATTTATTTACTTATAATTAGCAGCTACAAACTGTGTGGCTATGGCCATTGTTCTTTTCTTTGACAGTGACTTTTGGACAGCTAATAAACCCTCAAGAGCCACCATCTTCCATTCGTATTGTTCTGCCCAGATATATTTCTACAACTGTTTCTGCTTATAACTTCGTTGCGATTTGATAAATTAGAGCTTTTGAAGCTGTCTGTGTTTGGGACTCTCCTGTGGCTGGCCACACTAAATATAGTCAGGCCATGAACACTGGTCTCTTGGCAACCACCAACTTCCCATTCAGCAACTTTCATCTTTATTACTTGTAGCAACATCCAAAATGTTTACCTTCTACTGGTAAGGCTTTTAAATTATGTAAGTGATATTTTGCCAACTTTTTGGGAAAAGTGGTTAGGTCGGCATCCCTTTGAATGCAGAAAACAAGATTAGATCTCTTTGTAAAACACATTCTTTGATCTAGTTCTGAAAAAACATTATCTAGTCTCTGCACAGGAAGGGTTGACCTTGGTGAACAGGGAGGTCCCTTCTGGCTGGAGAGTCTGAAAGTCTCTTAACAGAAAAAGAAACTCTACTGACATTTCATTTTAAATTTTCTAGTTTTTAACTTCCCCATAACGGTGCAGGTTTCAATTCTGCCCATTGTAGAAACTTGCTTAGGTGTAAGTCCTCGGTGTAACAGCTAGTTCTCTAATACTTCTAAGCTAAAGGGTTGACCCTTTTCATATTCCTCTTATTCTCTCCTCCCACCCTGCTACCTCTGTTGCATTTTCCTAGACAGTGTTAGTTGGCACCCTGGTCTATAGGCATTGAATATATAGGAATCTTCACTTTTATGTCTTCTTGCAAGTGCACAGCAATAACACAAGAGGCAAAAGGTACAAGCTAGAGCATGATAAATTCCAATTATCCATCAGATATTTAGTTTTGTTTTGATTTGTTTGTTTGTTTTACCTTGAGAGTGGTCAGATACTGGAAGAGGTTGCCCAGAGAGGTTATAGGATCACCTTCCCAGGAGGCCATCAGGATTCAGCTTTACATCGCCCTGAGAAACCTGATCTAATTAGACCTGCCTTGAGCAGTGAGATTCCCCTAGATGACTCCCAGGGGTTCCTTCCAACCTAAATCATTTATGGTTCTATGATCTGCAGACCTAAAACAAGGTAACTGTATCTTCCCTTTATAGTCTTGTCTCTGAAACTCTTTGTCCTCCCCATCCTTAATCACACCATGACCAGAGAGGTTAACATGCATGTCATTAACATATGAGCAGGTCAATGTCATTGATAATGTCAGTGAAATTAATATTTTTTTTCTATTAAGGCTGTTCCATTTCTTCAGGTCTTTTCCTTCCCAGACCCCAAGCCAATGCTTCATAAAAACAAAACCTTTCAAAGCATGTCTTGTTTCCAAAGTTAATATGCCATACTACTGAAGTACTCTAATGCTGCTCATTACTTTTTTTGGATTAAAAATAGTACGTAACAGAAATAATGCACTGAAGGAGGTGTTTGAATGGTACTACACAGAGGCAGATATGTCTGTCTCGATTAAAGAGGTTTTGATTTTACCATTCTTGCACAAGACAAGCTGTAGTACATTGTTCCTTCAGGCCTACATAAATGAATGCACTGGGCAAAGCAGGCAGTGCACTGTAATGTGTGCAGGATTTCTGAGCTCTGAAAAGCTTGCCTTTGCAATATAAATGTAAATCTAGAATGTATAACAACTATGTTTGTGCACGATATCATCTTTTTTTGGCACATTCTGATAGACTAAATATTTCAGAGCATTACTAATAAACTGAACATCTTTTCACTTGAATTTGCCAGAACTGTAATGAGTTAACAGAAATATATTGAATAACCTTGAAGAATATTTCAAGATCCATTGGCTGTTACATGTAGTGTAAGTTCAAGCTGAAGTACTTTGAGTTCTAGAAGTTATAGTTTGAAGAGCAGAGCCTAGTGATGAGAGGTGGCAAAATACAATGGGAGCTGCAGTGTGGACCAAATGGATTTTTATGAGACCATAGCTACACAAACAGTCCATCAAATCTCCTGAAATTATATATAGTTAGAAATAACTAGATATTTTTCCTGCTCATACACTGTTAACATGGTACGTACTCACAGGTATATGTAAGCATCTAATTTAATGGTCTTAAAAGATAAGGTAAGCAAGAGTCTTTTACATAAATATATCCTGTATAGTGAAGAACACAGGCATGCATCAGGAGACAAATATTTACCAGCAGAGTAACTACAGCTTTTATCACCTTACTTCATTTCTGAAAGGGAGAAAACCCTATGCCTAAGAGCCTTTTACAAGGATGATTACCTATTAATAAACAAACAAACTTAAAACTCATTCACATCCTAATAAAACAGTATTTCCCGCTAAGCTAACTAAAAATCAAGCAAGATAATGCTCAAATTAACATTACAACTGGAATAAAGGGAATTAATGTATTTTAAGATACAGTTCCAAGTCAGCAACTGCACTTCAGATGAACAGAAGTGGAATTCAGATTGTGAAATTACCTATGTGAGCCTTAAAAATGCATAATAATGGCAATATAACAAACATAACATTCTTTCAGTCTCTTTAAGGCAGCTGCCAAACTTATCAAAATTGCTGTTTATTGAGCAATTTATGTCATTTTCCATTAGTGAACCTAATTGCTCTCGTTTCATTCAAGATGTCTTAAAACCTCCTGTTTCCCATTTTGTCAAGCTAATACTCTACAAACACAGCTACCAGCCCTCGCAATGCAGGATGATTTGAGGTGGCAATTTCTGCACATTTGGATTTGTACAAGCTATCATGCACACACACTTGATCACTGTTTCTAAAGGTTACGAAAATTACTCACCAGTAGGCAGGCTATCTAGTTTGTGGAGTCTTGAGCTGCTGCCTGCTTTGTATTAGCCCCAGGACAGAGGGAGTCTGCACCTTGCTGGTCCAAGACAAAACTACCTGTGCTGCTTACCCTTATAGATGGGATCCTTCTTTCTCTGTAACTCCCCAAATGTTTCAAGCAACAACACATCCCGCGTCTCTGAAATACACTATTTCCTCTCCTGTTGCTGCCCCATTTGACTTTGGGTGATTATCTTCAATTTAGCCCCATGTCAAACTCTGAAAATAGAACCCTTTTACCTGCCACCCTCTTTTAAAACAACGATAGAAGGGTCTCAAAAGATGAACCTCTCAGGATAAGGAAGAGATTAATACACAGCTCTTCTGTCAAATCCCACATAGGATAAGAGATGAGTTGTTGATGATGTCAGTTTCTCTCGTTTTCTCTGGCTGTTTAGTTTCATTGATCACCTCATTCACCAATATTTTCTCTGACTTCATTGATATTCCCAGCACACCTGTCAATATTTTGTGCTCTCTCTGATTCTTCAATCATTCTTGGTGCTATTAGCAGCAAAGTGTTAGGGAAATAAAGTAATTTAGTTCACCCTAGCTAGAGAAAGGTCACCCCTGGCAAAAGAATTGTCTGTAGTTCCATTAGTAAGAAATCTATTTAAGCAAAGAAAACCAGCATTAGCAGAGGAAAACACAGGACAGCATTGGAAATAAAGAGGTCCAAGTACCCAAGCTTTGTTCAAACTGGCTTATTATTTCACTGCTGCTTCCAAGTGATGGATTCAAAGAGAAACTATTTTTTCTCAATACTCATAAAACCCCATACAAAAGTGTGTATAAATTGTCAACCTCTTATGTGTTTACTTCTGTTATTCAGGAATGAGTTTCTTTTACATATAAAAAGCAAACCATTTAAGAGCGAAATCTTCTGTTTCACATGCTGATTCTGTTTTGATAACATTTCTACACAGAGGACTTACACTGCAGAACAAACTACAGCCATGGTCTTCCATTTTCAGCCAGTTTTTCTTTTTTATTAGGAGGACTGCCAAAGTCTCTTATGCTCTGGGAGGACTTGAGTGGTAAAGGATGTGATCTCTGCTTTGGTCTCAAATGTCATAATTCTTCCAGTTAGCATATTATAGAAAAAGAATGAGTGAGTCTATAGGATGCATGGGCAGGAGCCCTTCAGTACATCAGCATATATACAGGGTTAAGTGTTTGTAGGCTCGTTACCTGGATTTAAATTTTATGCATTTAATTCCCTTGTATGTTACCATCACTTCCACATCAAAGAATCACATTTTGTTTAAACAAGTTGCTAAACCAGAAGCCATGAGAAAGAATTCCACACACTGGATACTTTAATCTTCACCTCACAAAACTCAGGTATTGTATATTAAACTAACCTTGCTCCCAGTTTAACTGGAACATCCTGTAGGACACAGACAATTAAACAACCTTAAGGACTGAAGTTTAAAGGTACTTCCCCATAATAGCAACTGCTTCTTTCTCTGAATCAAAACTAAACAGGGTGTGCCTGAGAGCTCTAACGCAGTTCTCATTCATGGACAACTGTCAAGACTTGCTAAAATGGGCCCTGAGACCAGCAGAATATTACATCTCAGACTTTCCTGAGGGCTGGAGTGTTTTCCCAGGCACTGCTAGCCATTGCTCCTAAGAACTTAAATAGGTACCTTCTATGAGGCTTCCTTTAATCTTCAGAAGTTTTTGCCAACCTGTGAGAAGATGTGGAATGTTATATTTGGCAGGTATTGGTAATTCCCAGCAACTGAAGACCTAACCAAAAGCAATGCAGCAGCTGTCTCTGGCTATGTGGGAGAGGGGCGGGGGGTGTGAGGTGTGTGTGGCAGGAAGTCTGTCCAGTTAGGGACAAATCTGCCAAAGTTTCTCAATAGAAGACAGCTCCAGGGATGGATTTAAGGCACCCAAACACAGACTGACAAACATTAAAGCACCTTTTCCGCTGTTGCTTAACCTAAATTCTATAGACCTCCAGGGTTTCAGGTTGCCAGGTGACAAAACTTGAGATGCTTAGAGAGAGTTTACTAATTCAGGCCCTAGCAAGACCCAGTCGCAGCTGAGACCCAGGAGAGAGCTTTTCCTCTCTTTGTCTTGTTTGATGGACTTGACAAAGCTGGTTGTCTGAGAACATATTTATTGCATCAGTCTCCTCACAAAATTGGATTGCAGGCGCTTACTCCTTTTGAAATATGGTTAGAAGGACAATGTCTGTCTCTCTGCCTATTAGATTGGGACTATTTTTACACATACTTAGTGGTTAGAGCCCTCGCTCGAGGGTCCAAGTCAAGCCTCAGTCCTGCCTAATTTTGGTCTGGTTCAGATGATTTTATTCAGTGATGTGGTCCTACTCAAGGAGTGCCTTTAGCCTGGCACATGGAGTAGTCTTGCAGTGTGAAAAACTAGGTCAGAAGCTTTTTATGAGGACCATGAACATGGGCTTCCCGTGTCCCAAGTGAATGTCCTGGCTCCTTGTTCTGGTTTTCAGCTGGGATAGTTAATTTTCACAAGAAGCTGGGAGGGGACACAGCCACGACAGCTGACCCAAACTAGCCAAAAGAATACTCCATATGATGACATCATGCTCAGTATGTACAGGGGTGTGCTGGCTGGGGAGGAGGAATTGCTGCTCAGAAGCAGGCTGGGTGTAGGGTTCCAAGTGGTGAGCATGTTACATTGTGCTCCCCCACTTTGTATATTCTTTTACTAGTGGAGTTGTTATTTTCCTGTCTGCTGTTGTTTTATGTAGCTGGGTTCTGGTGGAGAACCGGAGGCTGCAGGGGTAGCTTCTGTAAGAAGCAGCCAGAAGCTCTCTGCAGGCCCCACAGAGCAAACACCAGGCGGCTCAAGGCTGGAGCCATTGCTGACCAAGGCCGAGCCCATCAGCAATGGTCACAGCACCTCTAGGAATCACATTTAAGAGAAAATAAGACTGCAAGCAGCCAATTTTTGCCACCAGAGAAGGGAGTGAGAAGATGTAAGGAACTGTGCACTCAGCAAGGTCAGTGAAGAAAGGCAGAGGAGTAGTGATAAGGTGCTTCAGGTGCCGGAGAGAAAGATTCCCCTGCAGCCCATGGAGAAGATCATGGTGAAGCAGGCTGTCCCCCTGCCGCCCATGGAAGATGATGGGGAGCAGAGATCCCATCTACAGCCCATGGAGGACCCCATGCTGGAGCAGGTGGAGGCACCTGAAGGATGCTGTGACCCTGTAGGAAGCCCACATTGGAAGCAAGCTCTTGGCAGCAAAACTTGCAGCCCGTGGAGGGACTGACCCACACTGGAGCAGGTTTGCTGGAGGTATTTGTGACTCTCGGGGGGACCAGGCTGAAGCAGTTTGGGCCTGAAGGCTGGCACCCTGTGAAAGGGATCTGTGCTGAGAGAGCTGGTGAAGAGCTGAAGCCCTGTGGGAAAGGACTCGTGTTGAAGTTCATGAAGGACTGTCTGCTGTGGGTGGGACTCCAACAGTGCAGCAGGGGACGGGTGTGTAGAACGAATACCCCCACCCCAGCCAAGAAGGAAAACAACTTGTGAGGAACTGACTGAAACCTCCATCTCCCGCCAGTCCCTGCCCCTCCTTGTGCCACAATGAGGGGGAAGAAGGGAACAAAATCATGACTGAAGTGCAGTCTGCCAAGGAGGGAGAGGTGGGGGAAGGTGCTTTAAGCTCTGGCTGCACTTCTCATTACCTGACTCTGGTGTCACTGGGTGTGCAGAGCAGTGTAATAAATTAGAGAGTTATCTTTCCTTGATTCTGTGTTGAGTCTGTTTTGCCCATGACACTGATTGCGGAATGATCTCTCCCTGTCCTGATCTCGACTCCTGAGCCTCTCAATATATATTTTCTCCCCTGTCCAGCTGAAAAGGGGAGTGATAGAGCAACTTTGGTGGGTGTCTGGCCTCCAGCCAGGGTCAAACAAACACACTCTCCCTTTGCTGCCCTAATAAACTGTCCTGATCTCAATGCAAAAGTTTTATCTTTTCTGATTCTCTTTCCCATTCCACCAGGGGCAGCAGGGTGAAGGAGGAAGTGTGTGTCTATGTGGTGCTTAACTGATTGCTGGGGCTAAACCACAACAGTCCTATAGAAGAGAAGGGATTTGCTTGCACTCCTCCATAGAATGATGCATGCTCCTTTTTAAAAGGTGTTGATGAAGATGCCTATTAGCAGAAGAAGCTTCTATACTGTGAATCCTGAGGGAAAGCAGGTATTTATTAGAACAGAGTAAGAAAGCCACATCCTAGAAAGTGGTCAGATTGAAGACATACTTGTGTGGGCTTTCTTATAGACTCACATAGGTGTTTCCCTCCTCAGTGTGTTAATTGTCAAAATTTCCATTCTGAAACATTGCATTTTCCCCATAAACGTTGCAAACTCTTTATTTAGCATCTCTTGTTTTCTGGATGTGAGCACACAAAGCCTTAATTATAACAGTAGACTAGCTCTAGCCGGGGCAGCCTAAGTGAAGCAGAGATGCTGTTTTGCTCTAGAAGTAACTCATGTAACAGGAAAAAGCAAGCAGGCTGTTAGGTCTTTTTCAAGCCTTTTTAAGTTCTTCCTGTTTTTTCCACCAATATTTGGATCTGATAAAAGATATTTCTGTCTACAAAACTTGTTGTATCAATTTATGGCAAAGAATGTATTACCACCTTTTCTAGGGTTTTTTATTTGTCCCATACAACCTATTTGGGGAATTCTTCATGCCAGGGTTGTTTTAATTTCTTGGAGTGAGCTGTGACTGAGCCAGTATAAGTAAAGCAGTTTGGTTCTCAATAGTTTTGTGCTTTGTACCCTCAGGCCACTTAGCAGAGGTTTTGGCCTCAGTAATTCCCAGAGACTCTGGGGGGACAGCATGCTGAAAGAATTTCATAATTCTACCTCCAGAGTCTGAAGATACCTCCTAACAGTGCCTTGGGCACTCCCCCTTGGTTTCCTGTAAAGCATCTTTGTCTGGAGCTCATCTTGCTTTTTCATCAGTCAAGGATCATTTCCACATCAGCATTTATTATTCTGAGGCTAATGAAGAATGTCTTGGCATCCCTTATGCCTTTAACAGAAAAGTGAGATCCTACACAGGGATGAGGGGTTTTTGTCATCGTAAACTGCGTTTTCTCCTTGCCACAGGTGCCATCACCCCGGATTTGGGCTGCAGATGATCTCTCACCTGCCTCCCTGGTGGCTACTTCAGCCTTAGACAATGGATCATGCTCTGGAAGCTTTCTGTGGCTCCCAAGGATGGCAGCACTTACACACTTGCAGGCCACATCCCTTCCTTCAGGATGTCCTTTACCTCTTGCCCAGTAAAACCCAAGACCAGCTCTCTGAGAAAACCTCTCAATAGCCTCATGTAATTCAGTACACCAGGCTTGCTTGCTTTTGACCGTTTTATCTCATGGTTTTACCACTCTGGTAAGTATCTACAGAACATCTGCCTACCATTAATAGAATCACAGAACAGTAGAGTTTAGAAGGCACCTCTGGAGATCATCTAGTCCAACCCCCAGCTAAGGCAGGATCACCTAGAGCACTAGGTGATCCGGCACTGGATGGTGTTTTGAATATCTCTAGAGAAAACTACACAACCTCTCTGGGCAGCCTGTTCTGTCTACTTACAACACTAAGCTGGTAAGTAGTACCTGTGTGTATGATAATCAAGATTTCAACCGTGTTCTCTTTGTCCCTCTGGCAGCGTGGGGGATCTGCAGAGGATGGGTAATGCAGTCTGAGCTGCTCACAGCATTCATGCCCATGCTGTGGGTGGCAGGCATATTTCTACATATGCTTCAATTAATCCCCTGCACATCATCTTATCATAATGTAAATGTCTTGCAGTATCACAAGCAGCTCCAGGCTGGCAAATCTTTTTAACCTGCACTTCTGCTGCACAGTTCTGAACTTCAGCAAGGCTCCCTGCAGTCAATAGCATCTTGTCCTTGCTGATTCATATCTCATGGGGAAACATCTACAGATCTACAGAATCCAGGTTGCAAAGAAACATCTTTCCAGATACCTGTCTTCCTTTAGGGTTATGCTGTACTAGAAATATGCACAATGTTTAGTCTGTCCTGTTTCAATGACTAACGCATTCCTTCTTTCTATCTATGCTAGCTTGGAGATCTGTTTTCAATCCTTACTTCATATCATCATATTGTTTCTTCAATTTCAAGGTTTTTCTTTCATCAGCAAGCAAAAAAATAGCTGAAAAAGTTGATGAAAAATCACTCTTAGGCCCGGGCTTTCAAGTTCTGTCCGTCTTTCTGAATAATTGCTTACCTTTTCTTCACGATATACCATCAACTACTTTTCCCCCTAACACTCTGAGAAAGTTCCCACTAACATCTTCTTAAAAACCTTCTTATCTGCTGCTAACTCCTAATTCTATTCTACAAAATCCCTGCTGCTCTGTGGTCTTCTTATGTTATTTTTATGTATTTCAATTAAAGCCTGATCTAGTTTCTCTTTCTTTGCCCTTGTGCTGCCTCTGTCTCGCTCCAAACCTTTTAGAGTCTCTTCTGATTTTGTCATGTTGGTCTCCCATTTCAGGTGCCACTCAACAAGTTTTAAAGAGAGGTTCATGGGAAATATGTAGCAAGCAGACCTATCTGCATCAAATATCTGTTATTATCAATAAGAGTACAGGCAAAGCTAATCTATAAATGCATAGCAAAACTTTCACCATGAGCAAGGAACCAAATCCCTCTGCATCAAAAATTACTCAGGCTCATACAACAGGCACTACCTATTCATCCAACCACAACCAGCCTGGCTGGCTGGTGATTTGACTCAGATGAAAACTGAACTCTATAAATTTGTATGACATTCAGTATATGAATGGTGAGACTGTAGGCAGAAAGGCAAAGAATATTTAGCATTTCTGATTTGATTACTTCCAGTGCAATATTTAGCTCTCATCCATCACTACCTTTGGTGACATCTCAAAGTGGGGGAAGATACTCCATCATCACTGAAAATCCTGCACACCTCTCCTGCTTTCCTTGTTAACTGCAAGACTGACTTGCAAGCAAGTAAAAAAAAAAAAAAAAAAAGAAATACCTAAAGTCTGTAAATGCTCCTAGGTTTCAGATTTTTGCTAAAGTTGTTTGGAAAACACTTAAATTAGATCCAATTAGTTTTTAATCAATCTAGTTGAAGAAATTATTCTTTTGGCTGCTTTCACAGGAAACTTGAGTTAAGAGCAAATTATAGCTCTTTGATTGCTACAGATTGTAGAAAAAAACCTTCCCCTTTTTCACTTATAGCAGCCTACTTCTCTATTTTTAATCAGAGCTGTTGAGTAGTTTGTCCTGGGCAAAGACAGACATGTGTATAGAAACTGATCTGGAAATTCATTTTGAATAATGTTTAATAGGCAATAGATACAGGATGTTTTTTTCTCTCCAGACAGCTTCTTTTTGAATGCCATGTATAAACTGTGATTTGACAAAAAAGACTCAGGAGTGAGTAATGTTTGATCTACGGCTGGCAAGCACAACTGCAGTCATTAAGCTGGGCTTTTATGAGGCTCACTACCTGCTCATAAACCAACTTAAAGCAAATCTTAAAGGATGATAAAATTGCAAGTTTTTCTAAACTGTCAGAATCAAAATGGGGTTACAGGAGAAATCAAACTCCATGTAAATAAAATCAGTACTGCAGGAAAATGAAGTTACCAGTTTATCAAAGAATCATACATACCAATAGTGGAAACACATAAGCACGACTTCTTTGCTTGGTCATATAGAAAAATCAATTAGAGCATGGCAAGCATGACATCTGTGGTAAAAGGTACGGGCCTAAATTTCTCTGATTTCCCATAGATGTTACGGATCCAGGCCTGGTATTACCATTCTTATACAACAAGCCATTCAGCTGTATTTTTATTGTGTCATCAGATCTTAAATTAACTTGGTGGCTTTCAGCAGCGGAGTATTGCGGAAGGACAGACTGTTTTGTCTAATCTCATCGGAGAAACTTCAGTCCTTGCCAAGAAATCTATTTCCCATTCTATTGATATAAGACCTATTTAAGCAAACAAAAGTGAATGGAATTTGCCAGCCATGAAAAGTAAACCTTATTCAAAAACGGGTTATTTCCTTCAGGCAAACTCCAAGCAAAGGTTTTCTTGAAGTCCAGGGCTACACAGCAACTCAGGGACACTGTGAATAACACTGACACTTGTGAGAGAATTAAATGTGCTTTGAAAGTAGGGGAATTTCAACTTGAGAAGAGGAAGCTTCTTTTGGACAGAGGGTGCTTGCGGTAAGAAGCACATACGTGTTAGTGATAGGAAAGGGTTGATTTTCTGTGATTGGAGCTTTCTACACATGGTGGAGGACAAGGCACTAAAGACAGAGGAAAGAATGAACATCTCTGTTGTCAAGACCCATACTGGAATATTTTGTTGCCTGTGAGACAGGAACCCTGGAGAAAGAATTAATGTACTCCCTAGTATTGTAATAATGCTTCCCATTGAGTGGCATTATTTTTTTATTTATCTGATAATGGTTTGAGCAGTCACTGAGGCAAACCTTTGTATACTCCTATAAACAAGTGGGAGCATCCATTTGTGAAAATGTAATTGCTATTAGTAAACTTACCTCACAGCTGCTCTCCATTTCATTTGAGTCACAGCTGCTAATTGTAGCAGCTCCACACACATCCCTTATTCCCTGGAGCAAGCTGTCCAGTCGAGAGCAGAACAAGCCAGGACCCATTCTGTAGTAGCATCAGCAAAATTATTTCCTAAATTCCTGGACCAGGACATTTATAGTAACAAACTGGGCAAAAGGACCAAAGTGGATCTGCAGGGCATTTTCCAATTATGTATGTTATAAAGATGGTGGTTTTACTTTACACTAGTAGATAGGATAATCAGGCCCTTTCTTCCCATCTACTCTAGTTCCGGTGGTTGAAGGGAGGGACCCAAAACCAAAAGGCAAAACCTCTTCCTTTAGCTTTGTAAATCAGTTAATGTGCCATGAAGAGCACTGTCAGAAAATCAGTATGTGACCCCAGAGTGATTCTTGCACTAGAACTGAGATCAGGAGGGCTTGGCTCATTTAACTGCACTTCTGTATGTCACATCTTCATTTAATAATTGAGATTAGTTTGTTGCAAGAAAAAGTAGCTCCTGATCAGTGTTCCTCCTGTTTAAGAAGCAGTAAGAGGTTTGTGTCACGTGCCCAGCTGGTTTTAAAAGACTCTTATTGAAATTAAAGAATGTAATACCTGAGAACTAAACGTACAATATATTGTGCAGCTGCTAATCCTTGTTAGGCGTGTTTGGGTAAAGGTTAGGAACCAGCCACAGATTCATCCTGTTGTGTAGTATCTTGCCATCAGAGGTGCCCTGCAAACTGCTATTTGGGGTGTTGCCTGTGCAGTGTTGGCACGCTGCCATTTCCAGGCAAAGTGCAGAAACAAGCAGCTCAAAGAGGGACAGCGTATGAGTAGGCATTTGAATTCTCTTTTCTGAACAACAACTCTTGAGGAAATTCCATCTGGTATCTCTAAGTTGTTGCTTGTGTGGGAAAAGGGGTGTGCTCCTTCCCTGTTGCATGCAAGGTCAAATGGGTTAGCGTGATCTGGTGAGAAGTGAATCCTTCAATTGCTGCTTCCTAGCTAACAAGTTCTCTTGGCTAACCTTAAGGCTAGTGTGAGGGCTGGGAAGGGACCAACGCCACCTGACGTGGTACCTGTGATGCAGAAGTGGTTCAACCCACCTGCCAATTCTGTGGCCAGGGGTAGCTTGGAGCGTGGAAAAATCTGTCAAACCGACCTGTCCTTTAGGTGGCAGCCAGAATAACCACAGCTAATCCCAATGAATGTCTCATTCTGGTCGATGACGTTCTTCCCCTCTGAATTTCCCCCCCGCGGTTTCACTTGAGTGGAGTACGTGTTGGTGCCCTGTGATTTGCGCTGTGGGACCGTGCGCCGTCAGACAGTCGCTGTGCTCTCTTGCCAGAGATATCTGCCCTTTAGTTGTGGATGAAGGACTCTGCTCGCAGCAGCAGTGGAATGCTCCATGATCTTTGGACCAAAGGTATTGTTTAAATAACCAGTGTTGTTTTAATTGTTATTAAAAGAAGGGTTTCTGAATGTTAGAGCAAGACGATCCCAGAACGATAAAATCATAGTTCTCCTGAAGATTTTAGATATAATAAAAGTATGTTACTGAAAGAGGAGATTATTGGGAAGGAATACAAAATTAATTCAGAAATCAAAAATTAGGGAGACAGAAGGCTTTTTTTTATAGTGTAATAGCAATACAATTAAATGAGAAGTCCAGAATTTTTAAGTGTAACTTGGAGTAAAAGGTTGTTCTAAATGAATGAGCAACAGAAAAAATTTTAGCAATTGATTAATACAGTGCAGCTTTCTAACTGGAGAAGCACACAGGGAACACAAGTTCCCTGGGTTATGGTACGTTTTTGAAATGTGTCCCTTGTTGGATATTTGTGTGGTTGTATGGCTTGGTATTTGGGTGAAATGCATCCTAGAATTCTCTGACCTTGCCAAGTTAAGGGAAATTTCTTAAATTGTGATTTCCTTTGATAACACTTGCTCAAATCAACCTGTGCTTACAACATGAGAGAAGGCTGGTAAATGCATTTTTAGCAGAATTTCATTGAGAAGTATCTAGGATAGCTTTCAGGGCAGTGGTGGGAAGTCACAGATGTCCTGTCTCCAAGAGGCTCACAGCACTGCTCATGGAGCTACTCAGTGTTGCACAGGGTGGAAATTTTAGAAAAATTCCCTATGCTAGAGAAGTCAAAACAGTAGGCTACTAGTTCAGTGGCCAGTTCTGTTTTGAGTTCATCGTGCAACATGGGGGGCTGGGGGTGGAGGGGAGTCTTCCCATAGAAGGTACATACCTGATATAAGAAAATAAACTTGTTAGAACATGTAAGAACATGTAAGAAAGAAACATGTTGAAAGGAAGTTAGGACTCAGAGAGCACAGATTTGGCAGTGTCTTTCAAAAGATGATGACTGCATCAAAAATTGAAAACAGGAGAAAAAGAGAGCAAACGAAAACTCAGGCAAACATACCAAATGCAAGGCTTTGTTTACTCTAGGCTTCACAGCAAAGACCTTCAGGCTTCACTGTGCTTATTGGGCTTTCACATGCTGGACTGGAAGAAACAAGAGTCGGAAAGCACAAGCCAATCTCAAAATAAGTCACACAAGGTTTTCTGGCTATTTGTCTCAAAAGTAAATGGAGTGAAGTTGCCTCTTTTTGCCAAAAGTCAATCTTAAACCTCTTCAGGGAAGGAACCTCCCTGTCCTCAGCCAAGTGGGAACTTCCTCATGACTTTTCTCAGACCAGTTTGGGCCAAACCAAAGCAGTCATGAATAGGGCTGGTAAAGTGCATGTACTCATATGGTTTCTTCTCCTTTCAGTAGTTGGACTCTAGATAGAGTAAATAAAGGGTTGAGTGTGACTACTGACTGCATACTGACAAAATTTCAATTAAAACACTTCTCCATTTTTCATATTTGACATCCACAAATATTTGTAATTGCGAGTCATAGGAACATCACCAGGAATGGCTGACAAAGCCTCAGAAGGCAAGGAAGACACACCACATAGAACTTGGCTTATTTAGCAAAGGAAAATGGTTGCCCCCCCATGGACTGACATAATTCTGGGTATCAGAGATAATTTTTAAGTCCTGGGTCTTCAAACTGCTCCCATCTCATCAGTTATCACTGGTATCATGAAAAAGTGCCAATTCCACTGCTGCATGCAACCAGCATATGAAGAGAAGATCTGCACATCCATCCACAGGTGCACTATGCTCTGGAGTAGAGTGCTCATGCACTGGGCCAGAGCCATGAAGAGGGCAGTTTAGTCTGCTCCATTTCGCAGCAGCAAGCCACACCCTGAAACAAAGTCTATGTTTCCCCTCTTACCTAGTCCCCTTTGACTGCTAAACAATTCTGGGACATAACCAGACTTTCAGTGGCCTGCAGATATAAAAGAGAATTGAGCACAGAATTTGTAGAAATGGCTTAAGTAGCCAACACAGGATCTGTGTAATTCTCCTTCTTCCCCTCAGTCTTCTGGATGCCGGCTCCAAGGATTTGTATTTGCTGGTTAAAGGCATCTTGTAAAAAAAGAGGAAGAGAAGCTGATGCAGCACTGAAGCTTTAGTGGCCCAATTCATGATTCAGCAGCTCTCTGAAACACAGCTCAGGTGCAAGAGGTGGGTTGTCACACTGAGTGACCTCCCTCTACAAGGAAGGGGGCATACACCCCCTGCAGATTCACAGGGTCCTTCCTCACATAGCCATCCCCAGCAACGCACCTTCTCCTGGAAGGCAGCAGCTGGGAGACAATGTTACATCTTTGAGACTTCCCTCCTCACAGCTCCAAACCTGACGCATGAAGAAAAGCAAGGAGCTTTTAGCTGGTATTTTTGCCCATGTTTTATTTCAATCTCACTCTTATTTTCAGTTCCGGTTTTGGTCTTGGCTGCTGTGAGACAGTCATTGCAAAACATGCCTAGCTGTAGCAGTACACTCTCTCTACTTCATTTATGCTTCCAGTTGCGAAATTGTTTTAATTTCTCCTCTTACACACCTGCACTGGATCAAAAAAAAAAGGGTTTTGGGGTTTTTTTTCTTGACCGGAAGCAAAGATTCTTATTCACAGGAGGGAAATCCGACTGCTGAGAAGGTGTTTCTGTAATTTTCAGTGACTTGGTGCAGGCAATTTTATTTAGGCAATCAGTTGTGTGATTTAACTCAGTGAGGCCCCACCTAGGAGGAAAACCCCTTGATAAAACTTCCCTGTGTAGTAGGGTAGAGGCTTCTCCCAAATGTATGTAAAGGACACAGGAACCAAGCAAAGACACTGCTAAAATGCAAACCAGCAACCATAGGCCAGTCAGAGGCGGGTGCCGTTTCTCTCACTGGTGCATGGGAATGACATTTAGCTCAGGATTACAGGTCCTTACACCACCTGAACCCAAGGAGCCGTAGAAGTGTTTTGCTTATGAGATGAGTCACCGGGTTTTTCTTTTTTTCCAAATAGATGCCAGTTTTTCTTCACCACAAATTGCGTGCTCTTTAGCCTCAACTCTTTAAATCATGCAGGATTTCTCTCAGATACCTTTTGCTGTCATGAAGTATAGCTTGTTACAAAGCTAAAAGTCACACACTTCATCACTTCTGGTATCTGACATCATTGCACCGTCTTCCCCACCTCCTCTTCCTGTGTCACCCTCTCCTCCCCCTCTACTTTCAATTCCTTCATCTTCTTCCCCACATTGCCAAGCCCAAGCATGCTCCCCATTCCTCTTTCCCCTGCACCAGGCATTTTGTGTATTTGTCCTGTCCTTCACACCCCTGGGGCTCTGTGTTCCTCCCATGGCATACCCTGAAGGCAGTAATCTGGCGTCACATCACTTTTGCTCTAAACCAGCGGTCTGTCATGGCATGCTTCTTGTCACTAAAAGCTGTGAAGCACACAGAAGCCCTTGCCCCAGCCCATGGGAAAAGGTGAGATTAACTTTCTCAATAGTCTCTCTCTCTTGCTAAAACTTCTTGCTTTAACACTTGTTAGGGAGTAGTGGAGAAGGTACTGAAGTATTTTCACCCTGTAATATATTTGTTTCATTCTTCCTTCTTACAGCATCATGGAGGTCTGCATATTCTTCCTTTATGCTATGATACTTCTCCCAGGTAAAAGGCACATTTTTAATTGCAAAAACTGTTTAATTATTTGTGTCTGGCTACATGATTCCTTCTAATCCACTAGGAAGCTCATTCCTTAGTATTAATGAATCATTTCCGTTGCACAATCAAGGTCATACAGACTATGTGACACATATTTAAATTGTGTGCAGGAACTCTATAAAATACATAGTAAGTACTTTCTCCCTCCAACTTTATATCTTTACACTTATTTTATGTTGCTCTTAAATTTTCAATTTAGATCTATCTTTAAAATGTGTGACTATTACCTCTGTATATCATGGAGAGCAGTATTAAAGTGAAAACCAACAGTTTGATATGGGACAGCTGGAATTCCAGGCAGCTGCAGAGATGACTTTGCAGTCTGGTGCTCTGGAGGAGCCATCAAAACTTTGCACCAGGAAAGGCTGTAAATCCTTCTCCTCCTTTTGAACACAGCAGAGGTGTTTGTATCTTCTGGAACAGACAGCTGCATTTCTCATTCCAGGAAGAGCCTGTCCTCCCAGCCCATTGCCACACGTAGTAATGGATACATGCACTGATGAAAGAGGGAGAAAAATCATCCCTTGTGTAATATAGTTGCATGCTATCTTTGCATGAAGGCATAACTGTGTTTATTGACTATTTCTGCTAACGAGATCGGTCACAGAACAGTTAAATCTGACATTTAATCTGTCATTAAACTCTAGATTAATTACAGAGCAGTTAAATCTGACATTTAACTTGTCATTAAACTTTAAGTTAATTCTTCAGGAAGACTGAAAGCATTCACCTGTTTCTAACCTTCTGGTCATATATTCCCTAGACACCAACACTTACCACACAGTGGGCACTTTACATTTTCTTCCAAACTGCGAGGCTATGTTATTTTATCAGGAGGGCAAACTCAGCTTTTTAAAAAGAAATTGTGCCACCATCTCCTTTTGTGGCAGAATGTCATCACATTCAGGTTGCTATGTACAAGAATGGTTTGGACCTCTTGCCTGCATACAAGTTTTCCAAAATACAGAAGCTTCACAACTTCTGCGTGGTAGGCTTTCCTTGGAAAGTAAAATATAGGAAGAAAAATAAGAACCAGTTTTATGACCTAAGCTCCACAAGACTTTTGAGTCAGTTTGAAGAACCACGTGTCCTGTCATACCTAGTGGGAGAATTTGCGTCTAACTGCTGCTAGTTTTACTGCTACTGTTAAGTGTGGCCTCTCTGAGTGCAAATACGTGGTGTTCTTTCATAACTGATGGAAATCATAATTTCTTCTCTCTTTGTCTAAGGTATTGCTGCCAGTGTGCATCAGGTGAAGTCCTTTCTCAATCACACTGCGTACCTATCCTGCTCTTTTCCCAACTCTCAGAAAACTGATATAAAGGATTTAAGAGTTTTTTGGCAAAAAGGTGCCATTGAAGTGGTGCATGAAGTATACTATGGCCAAGAAAAACATGATAACCTTAGTCCTAAGTACATAAACCGCACCAAGATGGACATGGACAAATGGACCTTACAATTGCTAAATGCAGGAATTTTGGATGAGGGAGAGTATACATGTATTATACAGCACAGAGATAAAGGATCCCTAAAGGTCATACACACATCTGAGTGCATACTACACATCATTGGTAAGTAATTTCTTCTAATTGTCATCTAGTCTGGGGTTGGGTGGTTTTTTTGGGGTGGTAGGATATTTCTGTCACTGTTCATTCCAGATATGTGTGTTACTGTCCCCAAGCTGCTGAAAATGTAATTGCTCTAGAACAGAATTTCTAAAGTTGGGGAACAGCATTCTCAATTGAAAATCCTCTGACTGAAAAGTATGCACGTGGAAGCAATCAGAAGTAGAAGAAAGTGAGGCAATAATTTGCTCAGTATCACATCATTCCTGATTATCATACTTCACAATGAAAACCATTCTGCCTTGCTCCCCCTGCCTCTTGCAAGTTTTATGGCTTTTAGGACTCTGGAAAATACACTTCTTTCTTTGAATCTGATGCACTACCTTCTATTAAAAGTAGCAGTAGCTATCATTGTTGGTGGTAAATTACAATTGAAACATAACAAGATTTCTGCAAACACACAGCTATTTTATGATCATATAAATCACAGGGAAAATAAAGAAAAGAGCAGCTCACATGTGGAGAAGTACAAATTCATATGTTCTGTTAAAGGAAGACTGAAAATATCTCTGAAGTAAAAATGCATGCAGTGATGAGATTCAACCTGATTTCTTGCATGGGAATGGAACTGAGGAAACAATCTTTTCCTAATGTTTTCTAATACTTTTCATAATACCTAATGTATTTTCATAATGTTTTTCTATTTTAAACTGTTCCGTTAGTAATCTTTGTCCATATGCCCATGTTCTCTCTTCAACTGCAGTAGTGTTAATTATTAATTATTAATAATAACAGCCTCTAACTTCCACTGGTGATTCCAGGCTTTAGAATACTTATTCAAAAGGGAACAGGCCACATGTAACAGCAGTCAAAAACAGACTACCAGGACATCTGAGCCTATTTAGTTTTGTGCTGCCAGTAAGTGTTCCCTCAATCCAGAGATAGAAAACATAGATTGCTAACTTTGATTCTCCCTGAATCTATTTGATGAGTATTGTCAGCAAAGTTTTAGAGCTCAGTATCAAGGCCTCCAATTTAAGAGATGCTTAGCATCGATTATTCAGTTAATTCAAGTATTTAAATCAGTTATCAGCTTAGCCAACATCTGAAGTACCTTCTAGTACAGTGTATCTGTTTTATTTATGTGTATTGCAGAAGGGAGGAAAGGAGGAAGGAAACAAACATACATACATATTGTGTACAGTCAGGATGATTTATATAAGAACAACAAACACAAGTCATTCTTCAGTAAGAAAGGAGAGCTTCACCACAGAAAGCTTTGGCTCAAAACAGGCAAGGTAGGGACCATGATGACAAGCAGCTTAACTGGAAATTCTGCTGCTTATAGCATTGTTCTAGTGCTTCCTTTGGATGGATCAATAAGGGAAGTAAGGGACACTAAGGAAATTATTTCAAAATATGTGCTATTCAAAGAGTTGGGAGTGGAACTGATGTCAGAACAGAGAATTTATGGTTTGTGTCCTCATTTTAAAGGGGATGTTGAAAAACTTAAAAATATGAAGGAAAGCTGTCCTAGCATTATCTGAAGGCTGGAAAAAATACAGTCCAACTGAAGACATTAAAAGGCTAATCTCGTTACCTTATAACACAGAAGTCTTGTTTTCAGAATGTGGGAACCTGAAATACTCATAAAATACTGGGTATTTAAAAAAAAAGGCAAATTAATTCACTGAAGATATAAAAACAGTGGCTGGAAGCTAGGGAGAAATAAGGTACTTTGTCACTTTAGAAAACAGAACAAAACAAGGTAGGGTGATTAAACCACTGAGAAAAATATAGAGGGTTTGATGAATCTGCTGTCACTTGAGATATTTAAATCTAATCTCATAGACTTTTTGGAAGATATGCTATCTTCAAATACAAAACAGTCCCTGAAACATGCTTTTCCGTTAAGAATCCAAAGCTCATATATGCATAGCACACACCCTGCATGCAAGCAACATGACTTTTCAGAAAATTGAGATTCCAGAAGCCATAAAAAAACAGAAGTGCTTTGATCAGGCTGTATTCTACTATTTCCATATTTTCTTTAGTCCAATTGGCACAAAAATAATGAAGTATTTTTAATGAAGTCTTGAGTCTTTCTTGTTTTTTATTGTCGTTACTGTTCTTTTTTTTAACTGGCCGTATGCCAATGTGAAGTCAGTATTATGTCTACATTCTTTCCTTTTCCATTATAGTCTACTATTTCTACTATGACCAATTTTAACCAAACAAATCCTGATTGAGAATATTTGAAACATTATTTAGTAGAGAGTATTGGTTAAAAGCTTTGTTTTAACAGTCACATTTTATAGTAAAATAATTCTTTCCAATCCTGTTTCACTAATTATCTCTTGCCTGGGAAACTTGACTTTTTAAAGCAATAGGTATGGTTTTCATCAACTGGGATGAGTATCCAGAGACACAAAATAAAAAAACCTTGTGTTGTAGTCTCTTTCACTTTAAAAGCCAAGCTAAGGGAGGCCTACTCTCAGCTTAAGTGAATTAATTTATATGCTGCAAAATGGTTATTTATAATACTGAAAGACACCAAAGGTATTTCTCCCTGTGATGGCATTTACCCCATCTGAAGTCTCCCAGATTATTTCTTTCTCTACTTTTCACAGTTAGAAGTTTGTGGTTTTCCCCTTACCTAGTCAGGAGGTCAAAAGCAGGCAGCCCTGTGTTCTGTACCTGTTTTGTACTGAAGCACTGACCTGCTAGCAGGCCAGGCCTGGTTATTCTGAGGTGTCGATGGATCTAAAGCAGAAGGCAGAGACCCATTGTTTGGCTGCTCAGACTTAATGTCATTGAAACACAAGGAACAGCAAGTCTGCGTGTACACCAAAACCACAGCAAGCTTTTCTTGGGATTCTCACTGTTTGCCTGGGAAAATTGCTTCAACTTGCTTCTGCCTGAAAATTTTCAAATTGGAACTGTCACAAGATGTGGTATGTCTGACTCATGGTGATTTCTCTTTGGTCTATTTCAGCCAACTACAGTCAACCAGAGATAGCATGGCTGCAGACTGCGGAATTAAAGCCCAACGAATACTTGAATCTTTCCTGTTCTTCCAGCGGTGGTTATCCAAAGCCCAAGCACATGATTTGGCTAGTTTCAAGCGCAAACAAGACAGAGAGGTTTACGTACTCCGGGGATGTCTCACAGGATGCTGTGACAAAGCTATACAATGTTACTAGCAAGCTGTATATCAAAGTTCCTACAAACACCCCCACTAACATCAGCTGCTTGCTTCACATTGGGGAGCAGCTGTGGAGCCTTGTCTCAGTGCCAGTAACCATAGGTGAGTCTCCTTTTGCCCATTCTGATTTTCACATGAGTTGGAGCAGCGCATAGAATCATAGAATCATAGAATTGTAGGGGTTGGAAGGGACCTCGAGAGATCATCAGGTCCAACCCCCTGCCAAAGCAGCTCCCTAGGACATTTCACTCAGATAGGCATCCAGACGGGTCTTGAATATCTCCAGAGAAGGAGACTCCACACCCCCCTGGGCAGCCTGTCCCAGGGCTCTGTCACCCTCACTGGGAAAAAGTTTTTCCGCATGTTGGTGCGGAACTTCCTGTGCTCCAACTTGCAGCCATTGCCCCTTGTCCTGTTTCCACAGACCACTGAAAAGGGGCTGGCTGATTCCCCCTGCATCCCCTGCTTAAGATAATTATAAACATTAATTAGGTCCCCCCTTAGCCTTCTCTTCTCAAGGCTGAACAGTCCCAACTCATTCAGCCTTTCCTCATAGGGGAGATGCTCCAGGCCCTTAATCATCTTCGTAGCTCATGTTGCAGTAGAGCTGGTCAGAGGTAGCAGCATAGTCAAGGCAAGGAATAAGCCCTGAGTAGCAATAGGAATTGGTTACAAGGTCTGTATGTCCTGTTCACCAACAGCCACGGCCACAAAATTCCCTCCTTTTTTCATCTGGGAAGTCTTATTACAACGAAGAGAGGGCACAGAAAAGGCAGGCTACTGTTACACAATCCAAAACAGCCTGGCACGCAACCTCCCTAGATGCTGCTCCAGTAACAACAAAGCAACTTGAATGTTTGGATTAGGCAGCAACCAGTCTCTGGAGGTGATGTTTAGCAGTTAACAGAGGTGGCTCCTTCACAGAATCAGAAAACTGTTACCGTTGCAAGAGGCATCTGGAGATCAAGTAGTTCAACCACTCTGCTAAGCAGTGAACAGATAGTGCAGGGCTTTCCCAGGTTGAATTTTAAGTATCTCCCAGGATAGAAACTCCCCAACCTCTCTCAGCAAACTATTGCCAGTAAAAAAGTTTCCTTCTGATGTTTAGGTGCTTGAGCTGCTATACTTAATCATTCCCTAGAGAAAGGCAGAAGGCTAAACAGAAGAGTCCCTTGGTCTACATTTGGCTCACAAACGGACAAGCAGACTGTGACAAGTTTTAAGTGTAAAGACCTTGAAACTTTGGCTAGTCTTAGAAGCATTCCTGACAGTTTTCATAAGGTTTGGCAGAAAGAAGTGTACATTCCAGAATGACTATGTGGTGATTACTTTTTTTTCACTGGGATTGTATCTTTTTTCAGACACCTCTTGAAAGAAGAAGCTGGGGACCCAAGTTCCAATAAGACTTTACTGCTGGATTATCTCAGGGTTCCATATGACTGATCCTTTCTTTATACTAAAGCTGTGTTTTATTTCTCTCCTGGGACAAAAAACATCCTTTGACATATTTTTGTTCATAAGCAATGGCACAAGTGCATCAAAATAAAGACAATTCCTACGTGGCTTGCACGTATCTCCTTTAGACAACATTGAAGATGGAGAGCTGTGCTTCAACTGGCAGGAACAGGGAGCCAAGAGGAAATGGTAGTGTTGCAGGAAAGCCTACTAGGGTAGTACAGGCATGCGTCATACTACTGCAGATGTAAAAGAGGCTGTCACTCATTCTGATAGAAGTGCCACGGTGCAGTTTTCTTCATATAAATGTAGCTAAAAGGTTAAGTCATCCAAGCCAGATATGGCAAACTGCTTCTGGTGTCTTTACACCCTAAGATTTTTAAATAATATTAAAACACAATACAGAAGTCTTCTGAAGTTTTGCACACCTCTGCATGTTGCTCATGGTGTTAACATAGCTATACTAGCTACATTAGCTATAGTGCTGCATCCTCCTCTTTCCTATTCAATTCTTCTTCTTGTGACAGTGACCACCTGATAAGCAGTGATGATGGCTAAGAAACTAGGAACTCCATATAAACAAAAGCTTTGTTTGGCGATAACAGGAGCGCTAACCCAGCAACCCAAACCTGAAAAGCACAATAACCAGGAATGGAGGGAAACTCCTTTGCATTCCCTCCTACATTTGCATCATTAGTCTTTGACCATCATTGCCAACAGAGAGCAAGCAGTAACACACCCCAGGTTCTTCAAACTTGCACAGTAGCACGGAGTAGCAGTAGCAGCCTCATAGACTCTTTGTGTTCATCAAGTTGCTGACCCAAACTTCAGAAAGGGTACTTCGCCTTACTGTTGTCGAAGTGACCATTAATAGTTGGCAGTTGTAATAGTTACTGGAAATGGAAATAAAGCAATGTGAATAGTGATTTATTGACAAAATTAAAGTTCTGTAAAAGTAGAGGATGTTGAGGGCCTTTCCCTAAGCTTCTAATTCACAGAATTTGGGGATAGATTTTTTTTAAGCTGTCACCCAATTAAATCTTTGCTCTGTGTATCTCCTCTGTTTTCTTATTCAGAGATACAGGGGGAAGAAATGGAGCAAGGGCAGATACATTTCTTTGGCCCACTTATAGCTGTGATTATACTGATCACACTTCTTCTGGGTTTTGTGATACTGAAGAAGAACAGAAACATTTCATCTACCAACCAGAGTAAGTTATTACTTCTCACTGCACTCTCCTGTCCTTCAAGTACTGGCTTTGCTCTTGGTTATCATCCCTTTACCTACATCCAAGCTGCTGACACAATGTTAGGTTTCATGCTGGATTTAAGCTAAACTTCCTTGGACAACTTGGTTCCTGCAAGAACAGTCTACACAGCAGTAAGACAAAACATCTTTTTCCTGACTTGCCCTGGGATCCATTTGTCCCTCTTCTTTGTGCTCTGTGAGACTGCCATGGCACCACCTTACCACTTTTTCCTGCAGTTTCATCTTTTCTTCTTTTTTTTTGTTGTTCTGCCCATCACCTCCATCATAAGAAAGGTGGAGGTTGGGAAGGGACAAGGTGAGGTTTCCATGAAGTGCAAGTTTCTCTGTCATTGCAGAGCTGAAGGATCCAAGGCATTGAGCCACCACAGTGTGCCCAACACTGAACTGGAATCATTTCTTCTTGTACTAGAAAGATAATTCAATCTTTGCATTTCATTTCTCTATTTTTTTTCAACATTAGGTCTTAGCAGTCCAGAGTGTTTTCTGCACTGAATGGATCCCCATGCTGAGCTCAGAGTCTACCCTTCCTTGTAGCAAGCAAGAACTACATTCCTCACAGTCCTGTTTCTTTACATGGCCAAACTCTAAAATAACTGGAGATTTACTATCAACTCTTTTCTGTCTCCTATTTCTCATGTTTCTGTAAATCACATATTCATCTATTTTAGGTGACAGTCTAGCAGTCTAGAAGCTATCCAGTTTGAAACCAAGGCCATCAGCAAGACTACTGACTGGGAACTACCTCTGCACATAGCAAGGCCTGAGGTCCCACATTCTTAGATGCTTTACCAGAACAAGAACGCTCCCCAGATACCTTACGGAACAACATGCAACATTCTGATGGCTGAAATCCACTGTTCAGTGTTCTCTGCTTATATTGTTGCTCCAGAATGGTAGTAAATATGGTGCTCTGCCTGTCTGCATGGCTACCTTTTTGCTGTATCATTCATTACACATTGTGACACTGTGAAATCCTGAGTGTCAATGAAGAAAGCAGAGCTGTGTGGGTTACAGAAGGGAATCTCGAAAACAGAAAGAATTTGGCCACAATCTGTGAATTATTAGTATCACTAGGAACATGATCAGAGGCAGGCTATTAACCATGAGCCATAAATGCTTTTGGCAGAGCCAGTGTGGTTTTGTACCAGTAACTTTATTGTAAAGCTCCACGGCAGAACGAGGAACTTCAGGACACTTTCCCACCTTCTTAGAAAATTCTGATCAGGCATTTGAAGCTAGGAATCACCTGAAAGGAAGACCTGCTTTAAAAATAATTTCTGGGGTTTTTTGGTTGTTGTAGTTTTTTGGGGGTTTTTTTTGGTTTTTTTACTACCGCCCAAGCTTAATACACCCAGACAGTTAGTACCTTCCACATTTTACTCCTCTGTATTCTGACCAGACACTGTACTAGTTGTTCCAGTGGATGCTGGGCTAGAAAATTAAAGCATGAGTTATCACTCATATGTGTATAAATCTAAATATATAAAATTCAAGTAAGCAAATAATGGAAAAAAATTATTATATAAGTAGGTCATGTTTTAATTTGGTTGACTATGTACTCCCTTAATTTTGCTTCAGACCTTGAAAGCAGAGCAATACTCATGCTCAACTATAGGAAGTATTTTTACCTTTGCTCAATATGTGCCAGTTCTCTACTCCTGAATGAACTCTGCACTTTATGTTCTTCAAGAGCACTGACATCTTTGAGAAGGAAGAATGCAGTAGAATTGTGACAAAATTCTGAGGTCTTGTGTTTGCAAGTCTGAAATTTACAGCAAGAGCAGGGACATTAGCATCCCATTCACAAGGCAAAGTTCAGAACAGAGTTGTAGTCTGGGGACAACAATCCTCCATGGTTTCTGCTAGGTACAAATACTCTTTCCTATTAAATAATGTTGGGAGTTGCTAAATTCCACCTCAATTTTAACTCCATTTCCACGTGTGTGAGACAATGTGCATGTCCTTTTGAGTTAGGGATACCATTTGGGAGTCAATTTATTAAGCTATTACACTAACATTCCAAGTATTTTCATTTAGATTAATATCATTAAAATTTTATTAAAAGTTAAAGGGTTTATTTTTATGTAAAAGTGTGTAATTCCTAGCAAACTTATTTAATGACTTATTAAAATATACATCTTTTTCTGTGTTGGCGTTTTATTTTCCTTCCATTAAGCAATATATGGAGAAACACCCACATTGGTGTTCTTGGGGAAGAAATATTTCCAAATTATTTCTTGGAAGCAAATAAACAAAAAAGGTATCACTGCAATGACAAAGAATGATGCAATTGAAGGTTTTGTATAGTCATTCACAGAGCTGCATGAAATTCTGTGTATGCATAACTTCTTGATTTATTGACCTATACACCTCAAAGATTAAGGACAAAATTTCAGTCTGAAAATTTAGCCTTTTGATTCTGTGCTGCAGATTGTCAAATATAGATCCAGTGGGTCACACGGTCTTCTCTAACTCTTGATTAACGTTTGGTTCCTTAAATAAAACATGTGTTAAACTATCGGGTACACTAAATCAGGTAGATACTCATTAGATTTGTGTAGTCTCTTGTCATTTATATTTTAACAAATGCTGTAATTAATTTAACATCTTCACTTCCCACTCAAGTCATCCACCTCAAATCCTCACTAACGTTGAGGTTGTCAGAACAAATGCTAAAACCTCCTTTGTTTCTACCCAAACAACAAGTCTTGTGGGTCTTTTGTCTTCCATGTGACTGGATTCACACATGTATACATACACTCTTGGACATCTGTCTCAGAACTCTCTTACTAATCCCTAAATCTTGATGTGCCACTTACCTAGTCAGCTTTATGCACTGAAGTAAAAAAACATCACCAACCTTTCATGTTTGCCCATAGGTGAAAAACAATAACCAGTTTCTCCACAATGCATATGGTATCTGGAAATCTATGCTAAGACCCGAGAGTCTTTCTTTAGCCCATTCACTTAGCACAAATCACAAATTCCTAGCACTTGGAAATCCATCAGTCTTTGCAATATGTCTTAGTAGCTCTGAGGGGGCCTTCCACCCTGATACGCTGTCTACTGTCAATATCAGCAGCTGTAACTACTGGAAAAAGTCACATGGTGGGTTAGGTTTAGCTTTTCACAACTCCCTCCCATCCTTAATTTGTTCCTAATTGGTGAAGTTGTCTGTTTTCTCCCCTTGCCATCTCCCTAGGTTAGGCTGCCAGCCTCCTTCTATTACCTGATCAATTTCTCTACCTCGTCTTTTCTTGCTCTTAAAATCAACTCTAATTCCTTCCTGCATCTAAAGGCAGTTAGGGGGAAAAAGCAGATGGGCTTCAGGGAAAATATTGATTTACTTCTATCTGTTCAAATGCATTTTTGTACACCATACAAATGCATTCAGATTTCTAAGCTATCTCCTCACCAACTCTGTAGGTTTTTTCTTTGGCAGCATGCTTTCAGTCATTCAGTGACTCTATAAACATGGCAAGCAAACAAATGAGCAGACACCCACTACATACCACAGCATATAACAGCTTCACTTAAAAGCACTATTCCTTTATTGTCAGGCATAACATTACAAATTTCAGAAAATGCTAACAAAGAAATGAAAACGGTGTGTTAAACCAGTATCCTATGCCCTAAGGTAAAATCCTGTCGTCAGACTTACAGTCATGATAGATTGCTTCAAGTTAACTGATTAACTGCACTGAATCACTGTATAGTTGAGGTTGGAACAGACATAGGGAGTGTCTAGTTCACCTCTACTGCTCAAGAAGAGCCACCTGAAGCAAGGTGCCCAGGTCCATGGGTGCATATCACAGAATCACATAATCGTAAGGTTGGAAAAGACCTTTAAGATCATCAAGTCCAATTCTTCCTGTCCTAAGCTAAACCATATCCCTAAGTACCTCATCTATCCTTTTTTTAAACGCATCCAGGGATGGTGACTCAACCCCCTCCCTGGGCAGCCTGTTCCAGGCCCTGACAACTCTTTCAGTAAAAATTTCTTCCAGATAGCTAACCTGACCCTGCCCTGGCACAGCTTTGTGCCATTTCCCCTTGTCCAATCACCTGTCACCTGGCTGAAGAGACCATCTCCCACCTCTCTACAACCTCCTGTCAGGTAGTTGTAGGCAGGATATCTTGCATGTATCAGACTGCATCTGCATATCTCTAAGGAGGGAGATTCCATGACTCCTCTGGGCAGCCTCTTCCAAGGGTCGGTCACCCTACACAGTGTAAAGGTATTTCCTTATGTTCAGAGGGAAATTCCTGGCTTTCGGCTTGTGCCTGTTGCCTCCGGTTCTGTCACTGGGCATCACTGAGGAGAGCCTGACTCAGTCTTTTTCACACCTTCCCTTCAAGCAGTTATAAACATTGATGAGATCACCCCAAAGCTTCTCTTCTCTGGGCTGAACAGTCCCAGCTCACTCAGCCTTTCCTCATACAACAGATGCTCTGGTCTCTTCATCATCTTTGTGGTCTTTCACTGGACTCTCTCCACTATGTTTATGTCTTCTCTTGTACTGGGGAACCAAGAACTGGATGCAGGACTCTAGATGTGGCCTCATCAGTGCTGAGTAGAGCGGGAAGATCACCTCCCTCAGCCTGCTGGCAATGTTTTCCCTGACACAGCCCAGATACTGCTGGCCACCTTTGCCACGAGGGCGCACTGCTGCCTCATCTTCAACGTGTCCACTAGGCCATTCACATTCTTCTCTGCAAAGCTGCTTTCCAGATGGTTTGCCCCAGTCTGTACAGGTGCATGGGGTTATTCCTCCCAGAGTGCAGGACTTTAAATTTCCCTTTGTTGAGGTTCCTCTCTGCCATTTCTCCAGCCTCTTGAGATCCCTCTGGATGGCACCCTCTGGTGTGCCACTTCTCCCAGTTCTTTCACCATGTTTAAACTTGCAGAGGGTACGCTTACTCCCATCATCCATATCATTAGTGAAAAGCAAAGTCTGTTAGTTTTACTGTGGATTTCTTAACGTCAGGCAGTGCTACTGCAACAAACAATACTTTCCTGTGGTGAAAAGATGAAGGGACAGTGAAGTGTTGTCCTTCCAGAATATTCCACAGGCACTGCTCAGCGGTGAAAATGAGACTGCAGACCTAAGCCTTTATAGAAATTCAATTAGACTATGATTACTAAAAGAATTTTTTTTTAATTGGGTCAGGGGTTAAAACTTTCAATATTATGTAAACACCCAGAGCAGAAAATGTATAAAAAACTACTGCAGTACAGGAACTGAATAGGTTTTATCAAGCAAAATACCAAAGTGCTCTATCAGCTAAACACCCTGATACATCAAAACCCAGCTGCCCCTAAAGTAATGCAAAGCAATTGTTTGATCCCAGAAACCAGTGCTAGGAATCATGGCACACACTTAGATTCCCTTGCCAGTTTTTACCACTCCTTACCTTCCTCTCATTGACAAAAAGTGAGCGGAGAAGTAGATTCAAGGGTATTACCTCCCAGACACTCATCTGCCAGGGACTTTTGGGCGGCTGACTGTAACTAGCCTCGCTGAAACCCAACACTTAGCACCCACAGCAGCTGTACGCCATGGAGGAGAAGTGTGATCATGTCTTACAATGACGGCCCCTATTCAGGCCGTCTATTCAGGCCCGTTTTCAGGGCTTGGCTCCCGAGGTAACCTGGCAGTCTCCTCTGGCCCCCCAGGCCTCCCCAAGGCAGGAAGCCCCTCCAGGTGTCCCAAGCTACGGCCTTTGTTCCGACACCCCGGTACCCTTCTGCTTCCACAGCAACTTTTTCCTTAAATAACAAACAAACAAAAGGGGGTGGGGGCGGCCGTTGAGCCGCTCAGCCCATCGCAGCGCCCTCTCCCCGGCCCTATAGCGACCGCTGCCTGCGGCGGTAGGGGACCCGCGGCGGCTGGGCGGCGATGCGCGCGCCTCGCCTGCCCCCTGGCGGGTGGCGGGCCTCCCGCGGGCTCCCCTCACCGCACCGCACCGCACCGCACCGCGACGGGAGGCGGCCGGGCTACGCTGACAGGCGTCTGCTATCACAGGGGGTTCGGGAAGAGGTATGGGTGTCACAGAGACGCAGGCTGTGACGCAATCACGTCAGGAGGCCTATGGGCCACTCTCCAGCCCCAACCGGGATCGCCCTTGAGGCCAGGCTGAGCTGCTCAGGGCTTTGTCCAGTCAAGTCTTCTGAACCTCCCAGGCTGCAAACTGCACGGCCTTGCAGGGGACTTGGTCTGCTGCTTGGCTGTCCTCTCAGAGAAAAAGATTTTCCTTATACTCAGCCTGAACTGCTCTTCTTTCAGTGTCTGGCTGTCATCTCTCATCCTCCCACCATGCGCAGCTGCAAACAGCCTGGCTCCATCTTCTCAATAACCTCCTTGTAGGTGTTGGAAAGGCATAGTTCACTGTCGCTTCTCCAGGCCGCCTGTCACTTTGCAACTGTTCCAGCCACGTCACCACACCAGTGGTCTCCCACCATATTTCCTCCGATTTAGTCACATCTTTCTTGCGGTGCATGGACAAGAACTGGATGCACTGTTCCAGATGTGATCTTAAGAGTGCGGAGTAAAAAGGGGTAACATCGCTTCCCTCATTCCATCTACTGGCAACACTGCTGTCAATACGGCCCTGGATACCATTGGCTCTGTTTGCTGCCTGGGCACTCTTGTGTCATGAGTTGCATTGATCAAAATCATCTCACCAGCAACTTCCTTTATACTGATGGACTTGTTTTCATCTTTTCCCCATCAGCAGCTAGCACTTTTGGAGATGTGAGAGCCTCTGCTTTCACTCTGCCTGTCTTTAATGCTGCATCGTAGTTTTCTTGCCATTTCTCCTCTTCTCAGGCTTAGTTCATGACCAACCACGCAATCTAGCCTGCTCTCAACAAATTCATTGCAATTTGTTCCACTCGTATTTTGGGAACTTTTCATGTAAAACTGGAAAAGGAGATTTTTTTTCACATGAACAGAACCATATAAAGCCATAAGACAAGAAGACTTAGGTTTAGAAAGGAGGGAAAATTAATTGCCAGGTGTATTTGAAAGTAAAATTATATTCAGACAACTGAATGCAACAGGGAGAATGGAATTCACACTAACAATTGAGGATCTGGAGAACACATCAGAGACAGGGACAGAGACTCTCTAAAGGAAAAAGTTCTTTTTGATGAAATTTATAAACCCTGCAGGTAAAAATTGCAGTTGATAGCAGTTTTCCTCTCAGGGAAAATGTTAATAATTTAAGGTATACTCTTACAAGGGAAATTTTGAAAAAAAGGATTTATAAAAACTGAAAAAATCAATAGTGTCAGTGCTATACAATCCCAACAAAACAAGGATTCAAATGAGAACATCTAAAATATCAAAATTATCCTTTTTGAGTTTTAATTATTTGCCCCCTCAACTTCTAAAGACCATTTTTGCAAATTGCCTTCAGCATTTTTAAGATGTATTAAAAAAAAAAAAATCTGTTGAAATTTTCTTTTTAATACTGAGAGGCTTCTCTGCACTGAGTTTCAACTGACCTAAAGAGAAATACTGGGAGAGTGATCTACCAGTGAATAAAGGGACCTGATAGGTTTGGTTAGATAGATTCCACTGTCTAACATGTTTCATTAGAGATGTATCAATATAAGCACGGTGTTTATTAAGTTACAATAGTACAGTACAACTGCATTCTGTATACTTTATTTCCTGAGTCATTGGTGTGATAAGAGCAAGAAGGCCAGAAAAGAAGAGGCCCTCTAAAGAGTCTTCCTGTGGAGGAACTGTGAAAAAACAACAAGTGTAGCACTAGCACTCCAGACAATAGATCATCAGCCATCAGAGTCATGGAAATCCATTCTCTTACATGCCCCTTACAATTTCTGAGCATTTAGGTAGGTTGAATAGGCATCCAGAGGTGAAGGTTCCAGCACTACTTTCATTGCACACACATGACTCCCACTGTGCAATGTAGGGAGTAGTACTGATAAAAGTGTGAAGCCGGGTAGGGGAATCTCAGTGACATTTTGTGAAGCACTCTCTTGCCATATTTTCTAGAGACCTCAGTTTTGCTTTCCCTGGGCATTTCAGGAGGTAAACTGAAGAGTGCACAGGACTTAAAGTCTTGGAGATATTACTGTAATTATTTATTGGCTTTATATAAAAATGTTACTTGCATGCTACTGAACTCTGAGATAACTTCATGTACGTTGCCACTCTGGTGATCCAACCAATATTAACTGGAGTTTATGCCTTGGCAATACCTGAAAAATACTTTAAAAGCCCTTTTCTTCCCTTTCTCCCTCTCACATGTGCATAAAATGAAAAATAATAGGGAATGTCCCACCCTTCCAGTCCTGGCAACAGGTCTGCTTGCTCAGAAGTCATCAATATCACTTGAGCTGTTGCAGTTGATGCCTTGATTGTAGTAGAAGCATCTTTTTTCTACCTTTCAGTGTATGTCTGAACAATTTGAACTAAAATAACAGTCCCTGTACTGCGTTCAACAGCCCTTAGATCTATGTGGCTCAGAAACAAAAGTCAGTGGGCTCTCCATGGACTTAACCCTGTTATTATGAGAAGAAAAAGTTGCCTGAAAGCCAAATTGCACAAAAAGCTTCAAAAACATATGCAGGAAAAACATCCAGAGAAGTTAATTTCCTGATTTGAATACACTTCTTGAAGAACCTCTAACAAGTATGTCAACAAATGTATATTAGGTGGCAAGCAACTACAACGGGTCTTTGCCTTCCTAGCTCTTCCAGGTGATGTAAATGCAACCAAAATGCTGTTTACATGAACAGATAAAGACATTAGATCACCTCAGGATTAAATGCGTTCTTCACAAAGATCTAAGTGAAAAAATTAACATCCTCTGTACCTCCTGATTAAAAGTTTCTGAGCACTAGGTAAATCTAGGTCTTGGTGCACAAGGACCTTCACAGTAGCTCAGTGAGAGAAATCAAAATGTATTTTGTATAAGTATATTGTGGCAGTACTGCCACTGAATGCATGCTCAGCATACTCAGTGGCAAGATCCACTGCTTTTATTTTAAGCAAGTAGACTAATATAGCTGATAAAAATGTAGTGTCAGGAAAAAGTGAAATAGATTTTACACATGGTAGAGAACGCAGATTGTTCTAACATGTTTGTCTCGTCTTCTTCTCCCACTGATCAACAAAAATGTCTATTATTGAAGAGGAGCAAGCTTATTCTATTCCTCATTCTGAGAGCTGGAAGCAACTGATGTGATTAAGCAGCTGAGTCTTAACTGATCTTAAGGAGATCTGTGAAAAGAGGCAAAATTCTGAAACTGTGTCTCATAAAATACAACAGGCCCTGGAACCAATCCTTCATGAACCATGCTGGGAACTAGCAGTAACATCACAGCCTCATTCCGTATCTTTCTGATAAGTACACATAGACCAGCATCTGGAGAAGAACTTACCTGTGTGAGTTTGTGTGTTATGGAAATGTGGGTGTTTCCTGTTTCTTTACATGGGAAAGAGTAAAGACATTTGACTGAAGCCCTATTCTGTTCAGAAACTTCTGAAGCAGAGTGCTACATAGAATTTATTTTCAGTGAGAGAGAAATGTGGTCGCCCTGTTAGTCCTCCAGCCTGATGTATAATTAAACAACTTCTGGGATGTCTCATAAGGAAAAATTACTAAGAATAAATTTGTTTAGGAATTCATTTTTTAAAAACTAATTAATTTCTTGATTCACAGACCAAAGGAGGAATCTGCTACCTTTAAGTCATAGAAAAAGAGAATTACAGGGCCTCATCAATGTTCCTGGTAAGAGTAAAAACCAAGTCACTGGTGAAGTGGACTGTTTCCTTTTATGATTTTTCTCCTGCAGCCTAACCCCCACATGAAAATAGAGAACTGAGATCTGACCCAGAGTTATCTCCTACAGGTTTTCCATGAGGGTCTGCTGGGGAAACATGTCCAGAGGATGACCCTACAATGGAGTCTCAGCCACAGGGAAATGCATCTGAGAGATTAAGTCACTTTCACTGAGGGAGCCATGCGAGGGCCGGTTTAATTCTGTACATGCCATATTCATCCTATGTAGGAACATCTCACTATTGAGATATCAGAAATGGACCACAGCAATCGTTTAACATTGCCTACAGACCAAAGGTTCAAAGGAAATTAGGACAGCTGACTAGATAAAAAATTCAAAGGAGCTTATTTCCTGCATTTGAAAGCAGATAGGAAAAAATTAAAATGACTGTTGCCATTAGCTGTAATCTGATTTATAATCTGGCATAAATTAAACCTTTCAGCAATAGGGAAAGCCTGGAATTGAAACAATGGGGCTAAGCAGCTCCAAAGAGCTGAGGAAATGCTTGGGAAACTAAGAGAAGGCATCTGTGAAGGTCCTGGTGTCATTGTAGCACTGACGTGTCTGTCAGAGCAGATACAGAAATTGGTATTGGAGCTGTCTAGTCATTTAGGTGCTCAGTTTGACAGCATCATGGTAATATGAAAAGAATTCCCAAGGGAAGTAGATGAGTACTGTCACACTGCTCCAAGGGAGAACTAAGACACAGAGTTAAGCAATTTGACTGAAGCCATACAGGAAGGTTCTGAAACCACAAGGTACAGAATCCGATCACCTGAGAGTCACTGCACTGTCTGATTTACAAGACTGTTCTTTCTTGTTGAGCCAACTGATCTCAATCACAGCAGAACACTTTTCCAACAGGAAATCCTCATTCTGAGCTTTGCTTGAACCGGGTTAAAAAAGGATGTAGAAGTTTCTGAATGGCAAATGGATAGCAAGCAGGTTTAGAATCCAGGCAGACTTTGATCTGCAAGGGAAAAAAAGCACAGAAGGGGAAAAAGTCAATTCAGAGGCTTGAAAGTAGCACTCTGGCAAATGTGGATTAAAGGAAGTATTAGTTTATTGGTTGAAGTATCCTATATTCTTGTCAGAATATGCTTTTGTACTATCTAGAGCAAATATCCCTGCTTGTCATCCATCCAAAGGAGTATACTTAATGTTTTGTTAATAACCACACTTCTTAAACCAGCCATTCCCATTTCCATGGCTCCTGATCAAAGACCATTGTACACCTGCAGTCAGTACTCAGCAGCATTAGCAGATTTTCCATAGTAAACCTTCAGTAGCTACTCACTTCCCAGACACCTAAGGAAATGCATCGCATCAGCAGTACAGTGCATATATAGCCAGTGGGAAGTGCCACCAGCAATTCTTCAGCCTGATTAAGAAATTTTGAATTTTACCATGCTTGGGACAACATAGAAATAGACAGATTGCCTTGTAAATAATTTCATGTCTCTTTTGCAGTCATAGAGCCTGTGTACATATCTGTGACTCCAGTAATTCCATCCCTCAAGGGCAGGGGGGAACCCAAACCCGAACCCAAAAACCAAAACCCTGCATGTTATCACCTCCTCATCTTACCCAGTCAGGCCTCTACTCGGGACACCTGTATCAGAACCTTTTTTTCTGTGCTGGTCTTGATGACTTGTACCTTTTGACAGCTGTTGATAAAAAGCTAGTCACCACCAGGTGATGATGTTTGTTACTGACACGCAGCATGTGCTCCCAGGCCCCCATGTGAGGAGTTTTTAAAACACAGTCTTTCTTAAAACTGGTTGCGGATTTTCTGAAGTAAGATTCTTCATTAGAAAAGGCTAATTCTTTGAAACCAGCCCTGTTAATGAGAAAGGGCAGGTTTTTGTAAATTGATTCAGTAAAAGTTTGAGGAAAAAATTATGTAGCTATGATATCTGAATTTAATGTTTTCAAAGTGGAGCATTCTTCTTCAACCATAAAATCCTTTTGTTTCTAATATATATGTTTTAAAAGGTTTAAAATGTTCAAAAGCTCAAATGGGAAAAAATCGTTTTCAAAACCAGTGTAACCATAATTCAGATCTCCCCAATCTTTTTTCTCCTGACAGAATCCACATAATTTCCATCCGCTGTGTTTGATAAGATTAGGGTCTTTGTGCCACTTCAGGAAGAAAAGGTAGTTCAAAATCACACCTTCATAGAAACAACTTCTTGAGGCTCCTCTGTAAACTTTCTCTATTTTTTTTACATCACGGATGCCTATCCAGATTTTGCAAATCAGGCAGTCTTCTAAAGCTGTTCTTATTAGGGCCTTTGCCAGTAACTTTGCCTGTTTTCCGAACATCTGCTTTGTGTTTAGTGTGGTTCATTTAAAATCACAGACATTGGCAAAATGAATACATTCCATCATGCCCTTTCCTGTAGATCACTTTGGTACTCTAGGTGATATTCAGACTTTCTAGATCAAAGAAACAACCACTTTATATTTCAGCTCTAGGGTCTGAAATACTGATCTATCTGTGCAGTACTGTGCTATTTCTAGTTTCATTCCTTGCTGATGAGAGCAAGTGAACAGATTGTAAGCACTGAAGAGCATAAATCGAATCTGAACTTTGAGCACTGATGTGTAATACCTTGGACAAAACATGCCTAGCACTGCTGCTGTCGAGCTCTGTATCCAGCAAATAACTTCTTTCATACTGACTGCATCAGCACTGCAGAACACAGGGTCCCAAGTGGAGATTTGATATTTGTGGATCGGGGAGTCAAATCGGTACCTGTATTAAGGCCAAGATTCAAATGCAGGTGTTGCTGCATTGTCTGTGTGTCAGTATGTCTGCTCTTACAAAGGTAGACAGAGCAGAGGTATATATGTGCATAAAAATTCATTCATTAGGACACAGGGGTAGGCATCAGTCTCCCCTTCGGTGAATCACAGGTATTTCACTACAAAGTTATACTTTCATGGTCCTTTTGGCTGTAGGAAGGGTTAGTAAGTTAATAATTACCCTACTAATAAAGTATTTGGCCCTTTTAAAATTAAATCCTTGCTTCTCTAAGAACAAGGTCCACAGAGAAAGGAACAGTCTCTGCAGTTGCCAGCCCTTACTTTCTGATTGCTTGGTGTGAGTTGACTTTGCACCTCAACTCTGCGCATTAGTGTCCCTGATTGTTAGATAAGGTAATGGTCCCCCAAGCTACAAAACTGCTTTAGCATCCCTAGACAAAAGGCACTGTGGAAGCACAAAAGAACTGTTTACATGAGTTAAAAAATAACTTTTAACCTTTGATCTTGAAGATCTATTTCACCTGTACACCATATGCTCAAAGGCCCAACAGCTTCAGCTTCACCTTTTTCCTGTGGATGCACTCTTTGACTTCACAGCCCTTATGCTCTTAGCTTGATGGCATAGAATCATAGAATCATAGAATTGTAGGGGTTGGAAGGGACCTCGAGAGATCATCGGGTCCAACCCCCTGCCAAAGCAGCTCCCTAGGACATTTCACTCAGATAGGCATCCAGACGGGTCTTGAATATCTCCAGAGAAGGAGACTCCACCACCCCCCTGGGCAGCCTATTCCAGTGCTCTGTCACCCTCACTGGGAAAAAGTTTCTCCGCATGTTGGTGCGGAACTTCCTGTGCTCCAACTTGCATCCAAGATGTTTCTTAGCAATCATATTCTGCCAGCAACACACATTCTTTGCTCCTCCAGATCTGGGAAATTTGCTGCATTCCTCTCTTTTTCACACTGCTCTTTGGAGAAGTTAACCTCCGAAGAAACCCAAGCAAACAAACAAGAAATCCCACAAGCATAAGGGATTTGCAGCATGTTGAAAATGCATAGGGGTGGAAAAAACAACTCTGTAGTTGTCAGCTGAACCTGATCCAAACACTCTGATCAGTGATAATAACTTGACTTTGTTTTGTGCAAAAAGACCTTTGTTTATACACCGATTGCACCACAAGGGGAAACCATTAGCAACATTAAAGTAGCTGGACTGGAATAAGAAATACAATGGCTAAAAGACAGGAACAGCAGCCTGCAGAAGAAATACAGTTTTTATAGGGCTTTTTGTGACAAGGGAAATGGTATGCAATTTGGAAGGTTTACTTCAGGGCAGATATTTTTGAACTGATAATCTTGCCTCTAATATTGATTTAGGGAATGTTGTGGGTCTATGAAACAGGCAGACATAGGAAAAGAGATGGCCACAAGCACCTTACCTATACATCTGTATGGTAATCATGTTGAAAGTCTTAAAAAAAGAAAAAGAGAGTCTGCTCAAGCCAAAAGGTCACAAAGAGAATGAAACTGCGAGAAAGACAGGAGATCAAACAGCATCCTCACACTGAAAATCGCAAACTGAGTCGCCTGAAAGTACAGGACAAGGAGAGGAAAAGGCAGATTCTTCCCCTACTTTCCTTATCTTAACCTTTCCCATCTTGCAACTCAACATTCACATCACCCAACACCTTCTTACTGATTATTTGAGCTCATATCCCAATGCATTCAACACTCGTCTCCATCTCTCTCTCCCTCCCTGGTCCCAACCTTCCTAAGCACATAAGAACATCTGTCCTCAGTTGTAGTAAAGGTCTGCTTAAGAAGGTAGCATACCACCTCTGTAGGTCAGTGGCAAATGCTGAGGGGAGGAGTATAAGAAAAGTCCAAATGTGGTTCAGTTCACTCCCAGGTTCTAAAAATCCCAAGGTTCAAGTCCTCTCCACAGGTCAGAACAGTCCTGGGTAGATCTTCCTTTCATGAGCACATCTAATCCCATTTTGAACCCTTCCATACTTTTTACCTCAATGACATCCAATCTCACTGGACTTCACAACCTCTGTGGAAAAGACATTCCATCCTTTTGTTTGTCAATGCTTCTTCTTGCAGTTGTACTTGCCTTCCAATCCACTTACTGTATTATAAGAAACAGAAAATTCCTTTATTTGTTCTTTCCAGACCATACATAATTTTGCAGATTTTAGCTGCCTCATCTCCAGACTGAACAGCATATGTAGTATCTCCCTGGACATCAGCCATTCCTGTCCACTGATTATTCTTACTCCTTTACTTTGTGACTCTTCTAGTTCCAGTATATCCTGTTTTCAAGGGGAAAGACCAGAGCTGAAGACAGCATTCCAGATGTGGACATGTCAGGGTTTTAGCCTTCCCATGGCATATCCAAGTCTACTGAATTCAACAAGAAGCTGAAAGGCAAACAGCTGGTAGTTGAACTGCAACCAGTTGTAACCAGTGTAAGTCATTGTACTATACAAGTACTTCTAAAATACAAAGAATTAAATAAACAAATCTAGAAAGTACAAAAAAAGATAAAGAGTCCAATCACTGCAAAATAACACATTTTTTTTCCAGTGCCCAAACCTAACTGGCAGCAGAAAAACAAATTTGAAAAAATGTTACTAAGACCAAGCTATGGTGCTAAATGTTGCCTTCTGCCTTACAAGATGATGGATGATGACTTTTATTTCAAACTCCAAGCAAAATAATTTGGATTCTGGGAAAATTAAGAAATTACCCAATACTACAATACCTTCTGAGGGTGGCAGTGCTACTTGGACAAGCAAATGTTGTAAAGCAAGTGTAATGACTACACTTGCGAAGGCAAATAGTGAAAGCAGTAAGTATGACAACCACTGATGGAGGACTATGGAATTGATCAACATAAAGAAAAAGGTAGAATACTAATATTAAGACTCTTGAATAGTATGTTAGGCATCATCTCTGAGTACTGTCAATCACCCTAGATTGGAAAACTGTGATGATACTGATTGTTGAACGTTTGTTATAACAAATAAATTATGTTTAAAGTGCTCCCTGTAGTTTCAGAGTTTCGTAGTGTACTTACATAATCTTTATATAAATTCCTAGAAATTCGAGGTGAACTTTGAGAGGCAGAAACTTGAATTAATGACTCATTGAAACCTGATTATACTAGAGTAAGGGCCTTTCAACCTGCATGACTTTAGCTTTTAAAAGTGTTTTGAGAACTCCTAAGCAAGGACTAGCATCAGACAAATTAATATTTTCTGTGCTATTTCTCAGAACAGGTTCTGAAACATTCAAGGAGTAGATGCATTCTTTTGGGCCACATTTTATAACTGATTCAGGCAGGTCCCCTTTCTGTTCCCCATCTAGCTTCCTTAGTCATGATGATACTAAAGATTGTGGGTGTGTACAGGGAACAGGACCAAATTAAAAATGAATGTATTTTTAATTTTGATTCTTTATCAGATGGATTCCTGCCTATCTCCACAGTCAACCATACAAACCAAAGAAGGGTAAATGACTGTTTGGGCCCAAGGAAGGGCAAATAGGAAGGTCTTAATCTTGTGATTTTCTTGGAGCCATAGCCTCAGATACAGACAGGTGATATATGAAATTCATCTTCATGTTTTGTGAGGCCCTTTCTTTCTGCTAAAAATCCAGAACTATCAGCATCGTTATAATAGGTCCATTTATTTTATCTCAATAGTGACCTAGTTGTTGAATTGGCTACCAAGCAGAGGAGTAGATATGGCCATAGAATCCATCAAACTGTCCAGTCACTGACAGAAAATGAGGTAAACAAGATTGTACCAAGATTTGTTACAGACAATTACACCAAGTCACAAATGGTAGGGTGGAGAAATTATTTTCAAGTACCCAGCACTAAAGACCTGTTTGTATGCAGTAACTATCTGAAAATAATCTCTGCCATGCTGAATATGGATATTAATTTAAGTACCTGATTCCTATTTGCAGCGGAGAGGCAATACTTAACCAGGTGTCTCTGGAGCAAAGAACTTTCCAAGAAGCAGAATACTTCCTTGGTTGAGACATTTTGTCATACAAATTATTAAGGCTGAAAGAGAATGTGGTAGGATGTATAACTAAACATGACACCTCTTCTTTCCTTGCCCTTCAAATGTGATGGCAATATTGACCAATAATTAATTATTATTGTCTGTAAAAGCCTGAAGATACACTGTGCCCAAGAAAAGTGGTTTAAGGTAGGATAACTATGGAAAACTATATGAAAATATAGGCAACATTTTAAATTACTTTCTATGTTTTATAAAGGAAGCAGAATGTACTTTCTGATGTACATTATAGATATCATATCATCCCATTAGCAGCTGTGACACAGAAGATAAGAGGAGATTAATTATTTCCTTTCTTTAATGACCAGATTTATTCAGTAATGGCTGAACAGTACGTGTCACCATTTCACAGGAAAGAGAGGTGGTTAATGAGAGCTTCATTTAGACTGATGATGAAACAATACTGCAATAAAGGCATAAATTCAGAGGCTGGGATGTTATAAAGACAGGAGGAAGCATTGTGAAGTGTAGTTCGACCTCTTCTGTCACAGAGTCGGTTGGACTTGGAATTACTGCTCTGACTATTAAGAAAAGCAGTTGTGAATTGAAAATATTTCTGTTGCAGAAGATTGTACCACCAATTGTTGGTAATTGATCTGATAGTTATTTAGGAGCAATGTTACAAAATTTACTTGGTTTCAAACACAAATTTGCTTAAACTTAAATTCCAATAAATGTTTCTTGCCCTGTTAGGTGTCTGGGTGTGGATGCTGGCAAATGGCTGTCTGTCCATATCTGAGGAGTCAAGACCTTACCCATCCCTTTTTGGCTAGCTTGGAACATCAACCAGGTAAGGTTATCTACTTTTTGCTTTGCTACCTTAAAACTGTCTTTGGCTTTGAAAATGAAGATCTCTTTATTACCACTTTCTCCCCCACCATGCTGATACTTGATGGCTGTGATGAACTCACACCTTCACCTTCCTTTTCATGAACTAAACAAATCTGTCTATTTAAAATTTTCACTGACATTTTTTTTCCAAATCTAATAATTCTTATGTCCTTTTTCTCGCTCATCACCAGTTTTAAGGCCATCTGTCTTAAAGTGAAAACACTTGCACTTGATACACCATTCCATCTGTTGCCACAGCATTGCAAACAAGAGGCAGATCTCCAGTTTATAAATTAACACTTTTCTGTGCAGCATTGTTCAGATGAGCCTGATGTTCATCTACATGTCCATTGAGATGTCCAACTGCTTCCATAGCAGTTCAGAACTAAGCCATAGTGAATACATGCACAGGTGTCAATGTGTGTGGATTTCTCATCATGAATAACCCAACAATAACTGAAGAGATTAGATTGTTGTGAATGACTGAGTAGAAGTGCTGTGGTAAGATGATGGCATTTTGTGTGAATCTAAAAAGTTAACTGAGAACTTACATTAATCCTGCTTTTAAGAATATTTTTTTCATCCAGTTTTAAAGGTCTTGACTGACGAGTCTTGGTTAGCAGCAAAAATTGCCCCATGCTGTCTCTTTGCTCCACAGAAAGAAACACATCCAGCGGGTTGTTCAGATCTTTTGATGGGGCCTTATACTTCTGTTATGTGTTAGATAGTAAATATCCTAAAGGATCTGCATTACACATCAGTGCTTGGACTACCAGTTGTTCATCTGCATATAGTTATGAGAGAACAGCACACAACAACTAGTTGTTGTGTGCTGTTCTCTCACAGCCTTTCTATAGGGACTTATAGAAAGGCAGGTCCCTGTGATTTATGTAGAGGAGTGTGTTAGCATTCAGCCTTTACTACAGTAAAAACTGTCACTAAAAAAGATTATAGGGAAAAGTAGCTATTAACCTTCAATCATTGTGAGTAATTAACCACAACAGCAGCTGAACTGAAGATTCATTTCTCAGTCACTGTTTGTCCAGACAGATAGTACCTGAACTGACCAAAACCAAACACAAAACCCACACTACACTCAGTCTGTCCATAAAAATCTGCTCATGCCTGTAACTGCATGAAACAGAATTGACTCTAAATAAATTGTGTTTTTAAATTATTTTTAGTGTGTGAACTAATAAAGATCCTTCTGTTCCTAGAAGGATGTTTATTATTCAAAGTGTAAATTCTCTGAGAATGTGACAGTTTTGGGACAGATCACATGTGCAACTGAAAAGTGGAACAGAAATTATAAGATAAAAGAGTTGGGAGAAGAAACCGAAAAAGACAACTTATGTGCATGTGGCTAGAAATCTGGCTAAAATGCAGTTCTTCTGTGACATCCTGTCTTAATACATGTGCAGCAGGAGATCAGGAAGGACAGGACCTAAGGAGCTGTGGGAATCATGAGTGAAGAACAAGAGGCTTGGGTTTGACCTTGACATATTTGAACACATACATGTAGGTACTCCAAAAGCACTTGTAAATGGGGTGGGGGAAACATTCTTAAGCTATCCAGATGAAACTTCAGTCTTCTGATTTCAATGTAGTTCTGTGCTTGTTTTCAATCCTATGGTATAGCTTTTGCTTGGGTTGTCAGTGCTGAAGGGATGTCTGGAAGCCTCCTTTGAGGTCAGATTGGTTGGATCTCAGTCCCAACACTTCACTTGGACTAACTGCAGACTAACACAAAAGGAAAAATAACATTTATGGACCAACACACTTTAAATCACTAATAACCTCAGACAGATGGCCTGTCTCTCTGCTTCAGTCTGAGGAAAAAGAAACAGGGCAGTGTGTGTAAGGTTTTTCTGTAGCCCTCCTGAACCAAATTTGGCAATATAGAGAAGAAATAAAGATATGAAATTGAGGGAAGACAGTGAGACAACTAATATCAAAAGGAAAAAATCCACAAAACCAAAACCAAAATAAAACCCTCAAAAAAGGAAAAAAACAACCAAACAAAACTGACTGAGGAAAGAAAATCAGAGAATTACAGGAGGAGCCTGACTGGAATAAGCAGACAGCCAGGCACTATTAAAATATGCCTTCAGTTAAGTTATTGTGCTAACACCGGAAAGCTTCATCCCCAGTGGCCTGTTTTTTCATGTTAGTTGTCTCTTTTCACTTATGAGCAAGCAGAGATACTGTTCACCAGGATGATTTTTAAATAGTTATCAACAGGCTCTGGAGCTGAAATGCAGAAATCAAGTCCTACTTCTCAGAATTATTGTTTGAAGCTGGCAGCCTTCTGGTGCAGATAGCATGACATCCATTTTGGCTCACATGTGGAAAGTTTTCTTTGCAGTTATAAAATGTGGACATGAAACTGTTATTTTATCCATGGCTAGGTCCTCAAGCACAAGATGACTCTGTCATGAGGGAAAACTGGCATCTCACTAAGCTACCCCAAGTAGGACAGATGTGACCTATAGATCAAGAAAATGCAGGGACTGCATAACAAACAAAGGAGCTACAATAGTTACAAATAACATTTTTATCAATAGATTTGTTGCTGAAAAGTTACAGCAAAGTAAGATTTTAAGAAGAGTGTACTTGACTGTGATTAATAGAGGGACGATGTTCTCTGTGTGCTTCTGCTTTGATATTCAGCAAATACCTTGGAGCTTTTGTGTTTGGTTTTTCATACTCCCCAGGGCAGGATATTCCTGGGTTGCTCAACAAATAACTGCTCAAATGATACTGCTTAGGCTGCTTGGATCTGCCAGAGTAGCCCCGCCCAACTGCACAGATCCTTAAAAAAAAGCTAAGGAGGGTGTAGAAACACCTTAAGGATAACCAAATAAGAGGTGCCCGCATCTGAAAAGAAATACGAGAACAAAGAAGACAAAGAGAGGAGTGAAAAAAAAAAAAGATGAGAATGGACATCACCAGCTATTTCCAGATATATACATGAGGAGCACAGACCCTTGCCAAGAAAGTAGAACATTTCAAAATGAGTTTGGAGGTGGTCCTGGAAAATGTACATGCAGAACAATTCTGCAAGGGCAGCAGGGGGGATGGACTGGATGTGAACTTACTGGGTCTCTTCCATCTCCAGTTTCTATGAAAACAGGCACCATTCTTTAGCAATATGATAAATATTTTAAAAATCATAGATACAAACTAAATAAAACATATTAAATAACAAGTTCAGCCAATTTAATCATGACTTCTCAACTTTTTAAACCAAGACAGCAGGGAGGAAGAAGGAACAGGCTCGAGATTTTTAGTCCTCTTTGTTTAAGGCTAATTCACATAGGACACACCTTCATGAGACTTGTTCAATAACATTTGTGGAGCTGGGATGGAGTTGTTGTTGGATTGTCCTCAGTCCACAGGGCTGCTGGTTTTATCCAATGCACACTGGGTGCTGTCTCTCTCTACCAGGCTTTAATTCAGATTTTGCCTTGTTTGTGTTTCACTCCTAGCTGGACCAGTATATTTCATTTGGAGTAGCGTAATACTAGGCTAGTCCTTTCAGCATTTAGTCACCAAAAGCTGATGCCTTTCTTCATTCCTGCACTGATCAAAACAACATCAACTGCCTTCCAAGAGCAAATCTCCTCCTCTGTAAGGGATCCATGTGTTACAGATATACAGACTTCATTGTCCTCAGCAGGGGAAGAAGAATTTCTGGCTTGAAAAACATAGAACTCATTATCTGAGCACGTGGTGTATCCATAAAGTCTAGCTGCAGCAAGGGGACTTGTGTTCCATGGGACAGCCACTAGACAGTGATAGAGCCACATCTACACAGCCCAAGTGTGCCAGCTTCACACCCCGGTAATTGACTCAGCCTCTCTCTAGCATTTTCTTCACTGCCAAACAGCTCAAATTTTCTCTGAATCCCAGTCAAAACCCTGCTTGCATATGATCCTTCTGAGTCCTTATCATTCAATCTCATCTGAGAGGAAGGCTTGAATAAAGCCTTTTCTCCCACACAAGCCAAAGATGAGGAACATCCTGTGGTAGAGGGAGACAGGGATATGTCTCACCTGTGGTGAGCTTGTCCAATGAAAAGAAGACCTCAGCCTTCTGGGTTGTAAGTCTTCAAACTGTCAGTCTAACTTCTTGGGAACATGATTCAGCCATCAGTAAACTAGCTCAAATTTGAGTTTCAGCTTCCCAGAAAATTGGCTTAAGCCATTTACATCCACACCTTTTCTATTGAGCATACCTCTGGCAAGCACCATCTGCATCCTCAGAACTTTGTCAGAACGAACATCAGACTTTCCAGTTATCCCTTCTGAATTTGCACCTTGCCATCTAGCCTTTGCACCTTCTTCATGACTCTTTCTTCAACCTTAACCACACACAAACTCTGGATAAAGGACACAGATAAGCAGGAAGAGGCTAACTTACAGGAGCAACAAGCCTGTCCTAGCACCAATCCACTCTCCTGACTAGGGTCAGGTGAACCAGGCAGCTTACCAAGAACTTGTGGAGAGCTGCCTGACTACTGAACTTCAGAACTACAAGAGTTCTGTTTGGGAGGTCACCCACAGCTTGTTGCAGATGATGGTCAGAGTGTCCCTCTGTAGAGTTTCTGCAGGAAAATGCTTCTGTGAATTATTTTGTCCCTCATACCAAGAGGGGACCAGAAGTGAGTGAACAAAATACCTGTATGCAAACAGAAGCCTTTGATAGGTTCAAGGACAGACAGAACAGGACAGACCTGGCAGATCTTTAAGGATGCTTTCAACAGAGTGCAAGAACCCTTGATCCCCAGGTGTAAGAAATTGGGCAAGGAAGACACGAGACCAGCATGGCTGAGTCGGGACCTGTTGATCAAACTGTAAGGCAAGATGGAATTGCACAGGCAGTGGAAGCAGGGACAGGTATCCTGGGAAAAGTACAGGGATTTTGCCTGGTTGTGTAGGGATGAGGTCAGGAAGGCCAAGGTGCAGCTGGAGCTGAACTTAGCAAGGGATGCCAAGAAAAACAAGAAGGTACATGAACCAGAAAAGGAAGGTTAAAGAAAGTGTACCCTCCCTGATGAGCAACAGTGGTGAACTACTAACAACAGAGAGGAAAAGGTGGGGTTCACAACAATTTCTTGCCTCAGTCTTCACTGGCAGCCTCTCTCCTCACTGCTCTCAAGTTGATGGCCAACAGGGACCAGGAAGACAGAGTCCCTCCCACTGTAAGTGAATTTAAGGTTTGTGACCATCTGAAGAACCTGAATGAACACAAGTCCATAGGACCTGATGAGACACATCCCAAAGTCCTGAAGAAATTGGCTGATGTACTTGCCAAGCCACTTTCTATGATATTTGAAAAGTCATGGCAGGTAGGTGAAGTCCTTAGTGACTGAAAGGATACATTACACCCATTTTTAAAAAGGGTAGAAAGGAGGACCCTGGGAACTATCAACCTGTCAACCTCACATCTGTACCTGGGAAGATCATGGAACATATCCTCCTAGAAGCTATGCTGAAGCACATGGAGGACAGGAAGGTGATTCGAGATAGCTAGCATTGCTTTACTAGGGGCAAGTCCTCCCTGACAATTCCAGTGGCTTTCTACAATGGAGTAACTGCATCAACAGACAAGGGAAGAGCTACAGATGTCATCTATCTGGACTTCTGCAAGGCCTTTGACCTCTGATGTTGGTCCCCCACAATATCCTTCTCTCTAAGTTGGAGAGATACAGATTTGATGGGTGTACTGTTTAGTGGATAAGAAGTTGGCTGGATAGGTGCATCTACAGGGTGGTGGTCAATGGCTCGATGTCCAGATGGAAGACCGTGACAAGCAGTGTTCCTCAAGGGTCCATACTGGGATCAGTGCTGCTTAATATCTTTATTAATTATATTGACAGTGGGATTGAGCAGACCCTCAACAAGTTTCCTGATGACACCAAACTGGGTAGTGAGGTTAATGTGCCAGAGGGACAGGATGCCACCCAGAAGACCTGCACAGGCTGGAGAAGTGGGCCCAGGTGAGCCTCAGGAGGTTCAACAAAGCCAAGTGCAGGGTCCTGTACCTGGGTCAGTACAGCCCCTGTTATCCATAGAGGTTAGGAGATGATGTGCTGAAAAGCAGCCCTGAGGAAAAGGACTTGGGATGCTCATGGATGAAAAGCTGGACATGAGCCACCAATGTACATCTGCAGCCCAGAAGGCCAACTACATCCTGGGCTGCATCAAACAAAGTGTGGCCAGCAGATTGAGAGAGGTGATTCTGTCCCTCTACACCTCTCTGGTGAGATCTTACCTGGAGTACTATGTCCAGCTTTGGAGCCCTCAACACAAGAAGGACATGGACCTGTGGGAGTGTGTTCAAAGAAGGCCACAAAAATGATCAATGGGATGGAGCACCTCTCCTATGGGGATAGGCTGTGAGAGTTGGGCTTGTTCGTCTTGGAGAAGAGAAGGCTCCAGGGGGACCCTATAGCAGCCTTCCAATACCTGAAAGGTGCTGTAAGAAAGCAAAGGCATGTAGCAATAGGACAAGGGGTACTAAAATCTGTTAAACTAGAAAAGGGTAGATTTAGGTTGGATATTAGGAAAAAGTTCTTCTCCATGAGGGTGGTGGATCATTGGAACACGTTGCCCAGAGAGGTAGTGGAGGCCCCCATCCCTGGAGTTATTCAAGGTCAGGATTGATGGGGCTCTGAGCAACCTGATCTAGTAAAGCTGTCCCTGCTTACTGCAGGAAGGTTGGACTAAATAACCTCTAAAGGTCCCTTCCAGCCTAACGCATTCTGTGATTCTATTCTATGATTCTAATAGTCTGCCTTATAAGCTGACACTTGTCCTGTTCACATCAACACATGACCTTACCACTCCCCATGCCTTTATGAGACTCTATCACCTAATGATATTTGCATATTCCCTACTCTTGCTACTCACTAGGAAGTTAACTTGAAATGGAGAAAGTCATCTCCACAGACAGTGTAAGATGGGTGTGCGATGCCATCCAACAGAGCCATTATTCCTGACCAGGGATCATCAGAGATACCATCAGAAGAAACAGCAGCCTAACATAACTTGTGCAACTCTGCCAAGACGGACATTCCTCATGGACTGTTTGCCTTAACTGCTGCACAATAAGATTTGTTAGATACATAAATTCTCAATAGGTCCAACTGACTACACATGCCGCTCCAATCAACAATCTTCTCCAGGAGTTTTCCACCTCTCTCCCAACCCACTTTTATCTCTGAGTTGGTAATATGCCTGGACATCTGATGATACACAGTCGGAAAACATACCAGCCCTGCAATCAGGCAAAACCCTTGAAAGAAGAAGGTAGATGTTTCTATGGGTCCTTCTGTCCTTCTGAACTCTCTCCTTGTTCTGTGAGACACCCCTTGGTGGTCCCTGAAGAATCTCCCCACTGACACCACAGGTGTCTTTCCATCACAAGGGACCTTCTGCAACTTGACAGACTTGCTTGACAATACAACCTTTGAGATCAAACCCCAAAGGCCACAGTGCAGTAGAGGAGACCATGCTATTCTGAAAAACAGTTAAGTCTCTTTCCACCTCAGCTTTTCTCTTCTTTACCCCTATGTCTGGTGTTCCACTTCAGCCCTTCCTGGCTTTTCCTTATATTTACAGGAAATATTCAAAGGTGGTTTTGGCTTGTAGTTTTAAATGAACACACAGCTGCATGTGCCCCGTAGTTCTGTGTATTTCTTTTCTTTTTACTCTCACATGTGCCTTTGAAGTAGAAGTTATCCTCAGTATTTGTTGGTTTGCTTCATTCATGGGCGTTCTATCACTGAGGTCCTAATGCTGTTTAGTTTTTTGAAATGATTACAGTAAATAGAGAACCAAATAATAGAAATAATATATTTGACTTTTGCTTGTTATTCCCATGATATATTTAAAGTATACGCTGCATATAGCAAAGGCAGAGGAAAACCTGGGATATAAGGATGAACTTCCTAATCGAGTCACTATTGAAGCTGGTTTGGATCCAGAGCTTTTAGTTAATGGCAGCTTCATCCTCAGAGAAAGTGATAGAGACAAAACCTCAATCAACTGTCATTAGCACAGGGCTCAAAATGTTAGTGTTTCCCTAGTGCAATTAACTTGCTATTTCTTTTTCTTCCCACCTAAACAAAAATAAAATGAGGCCATGTGAAACAAAAGGAAGGATAGCATGCATCTCAAAAAGACAGGATGGGCAATTTTTCCTCTGGAATGATCTTTGGCCAGCAGTTTAGGCTATTTCCTTGCTAAGTGAGAGATGTGGGTTCAGATCTACTTAGACACGGGAGGAGCTGAGTCTTCCACATCCTGTCTGAACTCTACAAACACTGAGATTTGAGGGTGCACTGACAAAGTGCATTCTGGTGTTACCTGTCTGAACTCCGCAGGTGAGATAGAGAACTGCTGTGTTGCTCAAGTTTAGATATAAGGGCCTTGATTGGATGTAACTGTACTACTTTGACTTGTGTAGCTGTGCTCTAGAAACCAATGAGTTGTCCAGCAAGAGTACAGAAGGTCCCTATGGACTTGTCCTTATGTCTCTCCATTGGCCCATTTTTACTTGCGGAAGCCGTTTTTGCTACTGCCATGATGAAAGGAGCAATCACAAAGTGATGAAATTATAGATAACATGGAGCTACAATTAATACCAAATAAAAAAATAAACCCTTCTGTTAACATTGTTTTCTATTTGATACAACCATGCCTCAAATAGCCAGCCTCACAAAACCCACCAGCATAAATTCCACCGCTGGCTAAGTGGGGGTAGTGCAGCAATGAATGCAGCAGTATCTGACTTACGGATTTTGTGGAAGAAGATCTGACATCTGACCTGGATCATGTCCCATTATAAAGGTTTTGTTTTCTTTCATCTTTTCTGCCTCTACCCCATAACTATAGCTAGATGATTACTTAAATGACCAGCTTCCTCTTCTCCTCCAGTTTCTGTGCAACCAGAAAAAAAATCTTTTAAAAGTTTTGGTTTGTTGCCATGCCACAGAGTAGTCCTGAAAAAACTGACTCCAAAAACTTGGTGCACAAAGAAATCTTAACTGTTTCTTCAAACAAGAGTTTATTTTGATTTGGGATTCAAAACACTTTAGACTGCTGCAGGGAAGTGTTAGGTTTACTTTGGTCACTAAATGAGCATTTCGTTTAACCTTAATAGAGAACTCTCCAAATTTATAGACCTTTTATCTGGAACCATCTCCAATTTGCAATCAGTAAGGTTTTGGGTCGGTTTTGGGTTGGTTTTTTCCATCTGGTAAGTATCTGTGGTTGTTTCATTAAGATTGTGCAATTACACTGTAATAACTATCATAGGGATAATGATCTAGTTCTTTAAAAATTAGTGCACTGCAGTAGCTGTGGGAAAACACAATTATTTTTCACCATGAACTGCATCCCAAGATATGAAATTTATGGACCTAGGTGACTATGCCCATTGGTAATTCTGCAGAAATACATGGACCAGCCATTAGGTCTCAGACACCTCCTTCAGAAGTAAAGGTCTCTGTCACTTCTTTAGGGTGACAAATATATCTAAGTGTCACTCTTACCAGTACGTTGCAACTCTAATAACATTTTTCTTGTTATTACTTGGGAATATTAATATTGGACTCTCAGGCCAAATACAGATCACCAGTGTTGGGCTGTAGAAAGGCACCCGGACCTGAGTTTAGCTTTACATGCTAGTTTTCCTAATTAAAAAAAAAAAAGCCAAACAAACAACAACACATTCTATGAGGTTAAGAGGTTCCAGATACAAACTGCATGAAGAGGCAGTGTTGCTCTCAACCAGCACTGGCAGGTCTTTGGACATGAAAGGCGACGTAGCAGTGTAAGAGGCAGAAAACAATGACGAAAACTCTTCAGATCCAAACCAACCGCTGAGTATAGCAAATCGATCTGGAGTGATACATATGCCCACAGCCACACGACAGGATTGTGAGGATTTTCAGCTCCAAGAGGTACAGCTCTCTGGTATCTTTACTGCCTGGGTTTCAGGTACGAGGGGACGCCGTAAAACAGAAGGCCAGACTCTTTCAGAGTGAACTGAAAACGGAGCGGGCAGTGATTTCCCCGCGCACACACACACACACACACACACACACACACCAGCGTCCTGCTGCAGGGTTAAGAACTCGGGTGCCAGCCTGTGGAGTCCCGCTGCCTGGGGAACGGCAAGGGACAGGCAGCAGCACTCGCCCCGCCGGTGCGGTGCGGTGCGGTGCGGTGCGGTGCGGTGCGGTGCGGTGCGGGGGAACCCGCACGTCGTTCAGCGCAGCGTAGCCCAGCTGCACAAGGGTTCGTGAAGAGGTACCCGACTGACCAGCACCTCCTGGGCGGTACGCGCGATGCCCTGTCCGGACGCGCTGTTCCCGGGAGCGGCGGGGCGCGGAGCGCTACCTGTGGGCGCAGCGCCGGGCGGTGCGGAGCGGCGCGGAGTGGGGCGCGCCGGGCGGGTCCCCGCGGTCGCCGCCGCCCGCCCCGCCTTGCGTGGCCCGTGGGAGCGGGCCCGGGTGCCGGAGGCGGCGGGGAGGGTTGGGACGGGGCCCTGGCCAGGGGTTTCTCTCTCCCCCACCCCCTCCTCCCCTCGCCGCCGGTTCCCGTGAGGCTGCAAGTGCCGCCGCGGCAGCTGGGGGGCCGGCGGGGGATGCTGCCGCCGCCCTGCCCAGTGCTGGAGTAAGGGCAGGAGCTGGTGGCGGCAGGAGCAGCCCCGGCGGCGGGACGAGGTGAGCGGGGCGCGGGCCCGCGGGGCAGGTGGGTGCGCGCCCGGGAGCGGGGCCGGGGCGGGCAGTGCTGCTGCCGGGGCCAGCCCGCCCGCGCTGGGGGCTGGGGGCGCACGGCGAAGGGACGGGGAGCAGCCTGCGGGGTTTGCGCGGGCGGCGAGGCGGGAGGGGAGAGAGCCCGCAGTGCAGCGCCGGGGTCTGGCTTTGGGGGTGCAGAAACACGGAGGAGCGGAGCCCCCGGCGAGGCGGGGTAGGGGGCAAGCCGAGAGCGACGGGGAGCCAGGGGCATTTCAGGCTGAGCCCGGCCAGTCATGCCGGATGCAGACGTAATTCCACGGAGGGACCCCTCCATCTCCCCCCACCCACCCCCCCAAATCTTGGGCAGGGTGGCTTCTGATACATGTAGGATCAGGCAAACGGAGAAATTTCCGTGGAGCTCTGAGGTGTTTTCTCTGGCTGAAGCTATCTAGAAATAATATTGAGGGGAAGAGCAGTAATTCATAACAAAACTTTAAAGAGCAACAGGTTGCTTTACTGAAATCACACGCACTGGGAAAAAAATCACTTCAAGTGGTCCTGATAGGAAATGGCTAATAGCAGTATCATGCAAACTGTTCTATAACAGTTAGGAGGTTTGTGGGTTCTTAGCACTACTCAAAACAAATTTCACTATATGCCTGAAGAGATATTCTAAAAACTAATGAATCTGTCCTTAAAGTTTTATTTTTTACTTCTGTGCATACAGGATATGGTCCTTAAAATTACTTTCAGGTGTTTGTTTCATGTGTTTCCCTTTTTACTGATTTTTTTTTTTTGTACTTGAAATTGATGGTCCACTATGCGTAGCCCTCCTCGCTGTCAGACTCTGCCCCTCAAAAGCATGTCTGAGTGCCTTTCTGTGCAGTCAACGTGCAAATTGGAATTAACTCTGCTGGACACCTTGAGCTGGATTCAGAGGAGTGGGGGAAGGTTCTGGGCCAGTAGCCCTACATCTCCTGGTCATGTGCATGGGGGGAGAGTGGCTTTTAAGGCTTTTCCTGATTTCCCCTTGGATGTAGCATCCCTATCAGAGTCAGGTCTTTATTGCCTTCTACTGGAGGTTCACCAGCTGGTGTAAATGCAAAGAGGATGTGCTGGGAGGGGCAAGGTTGGAGGAGTAGAGTGGGGTGTTGCTAAGGCTACTTCTCAGGCAGTGTAGTGTCCTGGAAGTGTTTATGTTAATTGTGGACATTAGAGCTATTAACTACTCTTCTTGATTTTGGCTGGGGCTGGGCAACTGTGGACTCTCTTAACTTACTGTCCTACCCTTCTTGCCTTAACACAGTGCAGGACTAAGCACTCCTTTTAACAAGAAATGCAGGTTCCAGCCCAGGGACAGGATCTGATTCTGTTCCCTGTGCATTCACTGGGGTTTGGTCATTAATCCCAGTATTGTGAAGTCTGGATCCACACATCATCTTCTGGTTGTGAGAGTGGAAAAACAGTCAGATGATTATTAGGAATATTTTTGCTGAAGTTTACTGAGTGGTGATGAAGGGATCTGATAGCTGTTGAGATCAAACACTGCCTCAATAACTATCTTACATGTAATTAATGTAATTGAATGTAATTGAAGTTGTTGAAAAGTAGATAGTTTTAAAGCAGATTGACTATGGCAGGTCGGTGATGAGAAAACAGAACATTGCAAAATAATTTTGTTTTTATTCTAGGATGCTGACGTTTGGGGTCATCTATAAAATTATAAGGGTGATCCCAAATCTGTGAAAACCTCACCACAATATTTGACAACAAACTCTCCTACCTGTAACTTTTCAAAAGAGTCTAGTGATGGAGCGGGTGGCATACTGGCAAAATGTCTACATCATTTTCAAAGTAGCAATAGAGCAGCCCTGATGGATGAGGTTGTACAGTTATGTCCTTAGCTAACCTTTATGGCTCAGTGAAAGCACTGAGATCCCAGGTTTGTCCATCAGACACCCTTCGCATCATTCTCAAGCCTCAGTACTTTCTTCATATTTGATAACCTTATTAGAATTACCTTCTGAAATACAAGCAAAAATGCCAAGTGAGACAGTGGGAGCTTTTCAGTCTGCTCCCATTCCACCCGCATGTTGGTTGCAAACTGTTGCATCTACTGTTGGCTGCAAACAACCTCTTCTGCATAAGTTGATAGGCTTTCTCAGTCACTTATTAACTGCAAGAGTGAGGAATGCTTTACCTGCGCTAATTTGTGCCAACAGTTGTAAGAACATTATTGACACTCAAGTAGAATTGGGGAGGGCAGTGACACAGAGTGGCAGCTTTAGTACCAAAACCTTCTCTTCTGATGTATAAGGGCTAACTCTGCATAAGCACTTTTTTTTTTTGTCCAGCTGAGAACGTTAGGATAGATGAACTACCCAGGTCACAAAATATGAGAGACTGTAATCTCTTCTTGCATATATGAAATGCTATTAGGGGCAACACGATCTAGTGACTTAATTGTAAGGAAGATTCCAGAGCCTGTTCTGGGCTTGGACACTGACCTTAGGCAAACAATTTCCTTTCAGTTTTCTGGTTTCAAAAGTGGGAATAAGAACTGTGCCTCACAGGGACTTCTTAGAAATGTCACAGGTTTCTGAAGCACACTGAAGTTTCCACGCAAGAAGATCTGTAGTGTTGTAAGGTATGTTTACCATGTGGGAACAGGCAAAACACAGGGGTTCAGAAGTTTCTTATCCTTTTTCCTGCCATTTTCAGGAGGGTTCAACTCTCTATTGTGGAGCACGGGGTCAGGCAACTGCTTCTCTGCTCTGCAGTTTTCAGGTAGACCTTAAAACTAGATCCCCTGTGCCTGAAACTAGCTTTACTGATCTAAATCCATTTTGGAGTTGGAGGGAAAACTTAATGCTACTGAACTTGGTAACTTCTATTTATTAGTAGTTTGGGCCACTTGGCACTGATATATTAACCTCTCTCTGCCCACAGTGCCTGCCACTGGGACAGAGACTACCCAATAGCTGGGTATGGCAGTTGTTCTGATTGTTGCCTGTGTTCTGATTGTTGCTTCTTGAAAAACATGTGCATATTGGGGTGGTGTGTAGTGGAACACTTGTGCAGAAAGTGAGGGTCATTGTGCTGTGTCCAGAGGTCTGGAGGTAGATTTGAATTATTGCTCCTTAGGCCTTGTCAGAGTGCAAGTACTTGTGGTTAATGGTGGCGCTTTGCATGCTAACAGTGACCACTCCAGCACACTGCACAGGGAGTGGGCATTTGTGATGACAGATACAAAGAGAAGAAAAACAAGACAGAGAAAAGAAAGGAGGATGGGTAAGGAAAAAGGAGCAAGGGTGGCAGTAATCCTAGCAAAGGGAACATTTTCCAGTAAGCAGTTCTGAATGTGATGTAAAAAATAACAACTGAAAGTTTTATTTTACTACACAGAGCCCAAATTCTTCCTTTGATCTCTGTATAAGCTTCCTTTTGGCATCTGTGGGAGATCAGTGGAGAGAGGGGAGTGTGTAGTCTTGAATCTATGATGCAGCCTGTGGACAGTCATGAAATGGAATTCAGTCCTCTCCAAAAATTAATACATAGCTGTGACTTAACCAGAAAGGTACACAGATGGTCCTGAAAAAAATTATAAAAATCAATGTATTCACAGACATCTCAACCAAAATGGTAGCTAAGTTATCTGAATACTATGTGCATTGCAGCTAAACTGTTGGCATTGATTTAAAAACCCCATTGTCTACAGGAATTCCATAATGAACTCTTGTTTGTGTAATGATTTACACAGATACACTATTCTTGAGACTTTTAGCACTAGTCATCTTCTAGAAACAGTTTCAGCTTAATAAGTTAGGAACACGTTAAGTGACCTCTAATGAGTAACAATAAATTCTCTACAACACTTTCTTAAATTATGGGATCAGTGTAGTAAAGTTTGCTGGTTACATTTACTGCTTGAAAACAGCAATATGTGAGCTTTAAAAGATAGAAAACAGATGCACCAACCTCTCTGAGCAAACCAAATATGCAAGAATTCATAGAAATTCAGGTGGTTGATTTGAGGATTTTTTTTCAAGTTTTTATTATGGATAATCAACATATAGGTCTATTCATCTACAGAAAGCTTGCTTTAACTTGAAAGAGCTTCACATTTGATGCTTCTGTTTACTCATTGTGCTGCTGCTGCTATATTTAGACACTTGATATCTTGAACTAAAACACTGGGAATTCAGGGGTTTTGGGTTCCTTTATATACATATTATGAGAAACAGAACACTGGGGGGCAACCCAAAGCAAAATCTAATATTAACAGGTCACCATCAATCATTTCTGCTATAAAGATGCTTTGCCTACTTTCTGCCTTCAGTCATCAAGTCCTTCTAGCCTCACTACGCTGCTCAGAGCTGTCTGATGTGTTTTGCAAGCAGTAGGACAGCTGACCTGCTACTCTTACTTGTCTCCAGTTAGGAGGACAGGTCATAAATAGGAATAGTGGTCTGCAGTATGCTCTGCAAACGGAAAAGAGAGCTGGTCCCTGCTATAAAGCTCCAAAGTGTTCTCAGGCAGGTCATGTTAAGGAGATGAAAGACTTTCCATCTTCCCATTTCCTGTCATCACCGCCTCAAGACACACCTTAATAGATGTATTCCTTTTCTCCAAGAAGTACTATCTAACCTGTGTTTTCTGTGTTCTGCTCTCCATGCTTCCTTTTTACCTTGTAATCTTAATCTTCTTTAAAAGGGGAATCTGTTCCCCATTTCTGTCTTTCCACCCTTTGGATCACCAATGGCCTGGCACCATTAATTAAGCATTTGCTTGTGAAGTTTCTTTATTTGAGAACTACCTGTGCTAAAGGAGGACCTTTGAAAACAAGTTCTTGGAAGAACATAATATTATGGGGAGATTTCCTCCAGCCCTATTACTCCTGTGTCTTTTAGTACCAAGTGTAAGCATCGGGAGAGGATGAGGATGGGGGAACCGACAGTGGTTCAGTGCATATACAACAGATCTGAATCTCTTACCCTGGCTGTTCATGTCAAAGTGTCCCGTAAACTCAGGAGTTCTTCAAGAGCATCCACTCTTGGCTGTGTTTACATGGTCCATTGCACAAAACTCTCCACAGAGGAAAGGCAGAAAGGGAAGTTGTGGTCTGGTGGTGATGGGATTCATCAGCTACAGATGGGATTCATTAGTTACATATTAGGGATTATGATAGTGGATGGGTTGTTCATCCAGCCTTCTCAATTCTTCTTTGAGAAGCCTGAGTTGACCTACAGCTTGCAGTTAGTTTTGTTGGCACCCTTCCCTCTTCCCAGAAAGATTCAGGGTACTTTTGAAATACATGGTGAGTGCCATTTAAGGTGCACAGCAGTATGACTGGCTGACATCTGCTGCGCCTCAGAAGGACAAGGATCTTTTGTAGGTCTTGTGTCAAGTCTGCCGGGCCATTGCATTTACCTCAGATGTTCTAGCAAGGTACACTTTAGGCAGGTTTAAATGTCTAGGTTAGTGTCTCAGTGGTTTGTGCTTGTGTCAGGGATTACCTCCTTATTCCCATCTCCTGCCACATTCCACATCACTGCTGTCTTTGGCACATACAATGCACTTTTGTCTTTGGTGGCACTTGAAACTCTGTTGTGGGAAGCCATGACTGAATGGGTTCACATGTACTGAGGCATGGTAGCTGATTTCAAGTTGACCTTTTTAGCTGTATGGGTTTGTACATATTTTGAACATATCATAATTGGCACTCGTTAGGAACATCTGACTAACCCTGAGCAAGTCAGCTGTCCAAACCCTGTAACAGCAATCCGCTTTTCAGATCTCTCTGTTTACATTTTAGAATATGTTTTACATTTAGCCTTTGAGGAGGAATTCAACTAAGCTGGACCCAGCCTATGCCAAGCAGAACACTTTACAGCACGCAAAGCTGCAGCAGTTTAGATGCCGTTCCTTCTCCGCAAGTGTTTTGAAAGTAGTTTGGATTGTGGAGGTAGTTCCTTCCAGGAGACTTTGTATTGGAAAGACAACAGTCTGCTCAAAAGGACAAATAATCTATTTCACATTTAAGTCCCACAGGTATTTTATGTCTTCTGCATAGCTATATATTTTGCAAGACTGTCATATTCTTGCACAAATGATAAAATGTCAAACCCTGCTGATGAGTTTCCTCCACACAGTGGCCTTCAGTCTAGGGAAAAGGTACAGATTTATACACTTAGCTGTAATCCTAAATCTTCCTCTGACTGTATTTATTATCACAGGGAACCTGCCTACAGTTCTTATCTTACCTTAGGGAGACAATTCTAAATCTCCTGGTTTTATGTATTAGAGGTTGAAGGGACTGGATCCAGTTAGTGAATGACAAATTGGGTATAAAAGACTGGTTTCTAAACAACAGAAATAGGTTCCACCTGTTGTGTGACAAGGTCCTTTAAATACATTGCTCCATATGATACCCTTGTCTAAAGGGCTGCAATGAGGATACAAATGTTAATATCAACAGTGGTGTATGAATGTATATATGAATGTATAAGCATGAATTCTTGATATGATTTAGCAGATTGTGTTTCTTTTACTTCCCAAGATAGTCTTAGATTGAGTAATTATAACAGCTAGGTAAGGTAAAATTACCACTGCTCCCACTTCTCAGGAAGCAATGTTTGCAGAGTTAATGGACATGTACCATGTCCATTTTCATGGAACTGCATATGCCTTTGAAGGCAGCCATCAGCAAGCTCTGCTTAATATTAAGGATAAGCCTTATACTCCCTCCTTCGCAGTTAGATCAGAGCACATAGTTTGAATATGCTGCCTCGGAGCTTTCAGTTAAGAACTTTGAGCAGTGTCTCCGAAGTTCTGCTGGAACTTCAGTTCCTGCAGAGTCAATGTGCTGGCTTGCAAAAATGAGACCTCAACCCCTCAGGCTTAAGCAGAAGCTGGATGACGGTTTTGAGAGTGGTAAAATCACACAGAATGATGTAGAATCATAGGGGTTGGAAGGGAACTCCAGAGATCATCGAGTCCAACCCCCCTGCCAAAGCAGCTCCCTAGGACAGGTCACACAGGTAGGCATCCAGACGGGTCTTGAATATCTTCAGAGAAGGAGACCCCACAACCCCCCTGGGCAGCCTGTGCCAGGGCTCTGTCACCCTCACTGGGAAAAAGTTCTTCCACATATTGGTGTGGAACTTCCTGTGCTCCAGCTTGAGGCCATTGCCCCTTGTCCTGTCTCCACAGACCACTGGAAAGAGGCTGGCCATTTCCCCTGTGTCCCACACTTCAGATATTTATAAACATTAATAAGATCCCCTCTCAGTCTTCTTTTCTCAAGGCTGAACAGACCCAGTTCACCTAGACTTTCCTCATAGGCGAGATTCTCCAGGCCCTTAATCATCTTCATAGCCCGCCTCTGGACTCTCTCCAGGAGATCCCTGTCCTTTTTGTACCAGGGAGCCCAGAACTGGACACAATACTCCAGGTGGGGCCTGGCCAGGGCAGAGTAGAGGGGGAGGATCACCTCCTTTGACCTGCTGGCCACGCTCCTCCTGATGCACCCCAGGATCCCATTGGCTCTCTCAGCCACCAGTGCACACTGCTGGCTCATGGCCAACCTGTCATCCCCCAGGACCCCCAGGTCCTTCTCCGCAGAGCTCCTCTCCAGCAGGTCATCCCCCAGTCTGTACTGATACAAGTGGTTATTCCCTCCCAGGGTCAAGACTTTACCATTGCTTCTATTAAACCTCATCTAAATCTCTGTGTCTAAAGTGAGGGATGAACAGAATATCTCAAGAACCTTTGAGGACCTGAGTTTAAGTTCCTCAGCATTAATAACTGTGATCCCTTCCTCTTCTGGAGTGTCCGCAACACTTACTGTACTTGTTTCTCTCTACTTAAGAACTGAAGTTCTGGTTCACAGCCACAAGAGCTGGAAGTGTTCAGTTTTAATTGAAAACTGAGGTTCAAATTAAACCACACCAAAGACATAGCCACATTTTTGCGGAGTTTGTCCTCCAACCATGGGTGAATGCATCAGTAACTCTGTGGCTGGAATCTCACACAGACAGGACTTGTCACCGTACATTAGAAACAGCCAGAAAATAATTGGCAATAAGGCATTTTTAATGGGAAGGAGCTCACTACAATCCATACGTACTGGTCAGTATTGTAGGTGCACAATAGGGAGAGAAGTGGAGTGGTGTTGGCTGCCTTCTGTGCAGTGATGGAGTTGAAAGTAGGGGCCTGGATTTAGCTGTATTTCAGTACCTGTCAAACTGGAATTGCTCTAGCTGAAGTAGGACATGTCTGACATATATAATGTCAGCAGCAGCAGCAGACGAGGTAGCTGGCTGTGCAGTGCGATGTGGGACACTGCAGTGGTAGCACTGAAACCAGCAGCAGTGAGAGGGTCTGGAGCAGACAGATATGGAGACCAGACAGGAGGCAGCGATGGCCTGGGAGCTGAGGCAGGCACAGTGCGGGCGCTGTCCGATCTCTTACAGATCTGCCTATTTGAAACTTAGTGGGAAGAACTTTGTCCCTTGCCTGACTGTGGGAGTGAACAGGGTCAACGAGGTGAAACAAGGGACTGCAGGGCTGAGTGGTCCTCAGTTGCTGTTCGTATGAGGATGATGTGTTTTTCCATGTAATGCTTGGTTCCTCTCTCCCCTAATAAACTATTTCTTGCTTTGTGCATCAACACGTTATTTGTAGAAACTGACTTATTGCCTCTTAATGACACTGAGGCATAGCACTTTATTTCCATGATTCTTGATGCAGACTATTGCTGGTGACAGCTGCATGTGATGCTATGTTTTAATGTCCACCTTTAGGTTGGCAAAACTGCCTGGCAAAGGACATCAAAGATCCCAAGACAGTATATACACAACTGTAGTTTGGGTGTTGACATAGTGTCCTGTGAATGACATCCTGTGAGGAGAGACTACTGAAAAAGATTATTATTGAGGAACAGATTACTTTAATGCCACTATATAAAAATAATTTAAATAACTTACTCTAAAATTACCTCTTTCTCCTGAAAGTTTTATATTTTTGCCATAATAACTTTCCTATAAGCAGTGCCATGATATTGTTACTGTTTGCAATTTTTAAAGTGAAATCTTATCCAGGGAGGTGATTTGCAGTAGTCTTGTTTTCTTATTCACTCTATCTGTTGCCATATTTATCAAGGTGATAGCTTCAATTACTAAAGACTAAAACAACTCTTGGGCACCATGGTTTCTATTAACATTGCAAAACCAGCAGAGCTGACAGAACCATTTGTATCCGCTCTCTTCATGTGCATAGCCTAGAGAATTACTGACTTGTAATTAAGAATCGTTGACAGTTGTACCAACAAACAGGGGGGATACAGAAGAGCGTAGGTGACACTGAGGGCACGGGTTGTTCCAATGATTTTCTGTTGCTGTTAGCAATTTGCAAACTGGCAGGTAATTTTGGAGGGATGGCCATTAAAAATAACATCTTGTAAATTATGAGGAATATACTTGCATGCTACACATGTGGAGTATTGAGATTTTGTTTTTATAGGCACTTTTTGAAACAGCCCTACATTATATGGCCTTGTTTGAAAGCTCTGCTTGTAGTAAATCACAGCACATTGAAATAGCTGTCTCAGAAATGAGAAAGGTTGACTTGATTGAGCCAGTACTTGAACATACAATTCCAGGCAGTAAAAACAGTTGACAACTGCTTGGAATCCAGATACTGTCTTTCATCCAAAGATCTAAAAGAGCTTTTAAACATGTCTAATTACAGCATAATGGGATCCTATTTTGTATCAAGTATTATCAAAGTAGGGAAAATACACAACCATAATTTTCAGGTTCAGATTTCTGTTGTTGGGTACTTGCATATCATACATCATGTTATTGATCTAAGTGTGCATTTAGATGGCAATTTGCATTCAAGTTTGAAAATGATCTGATTTCCGGGCCCAAAGATGAAAAGATGTGGACTTTTTAATGACCACATAAAATATTTAAAAGCCTAAATTATTTTGTTTCTTAATAGGATTTGTGCTCTTGAATTTCTTTTTTTTTTTTTTTTTTTTTGCTTTTGGTGATCTGTATCTCACTTGAGCCTGCAATTGGCAGCTACCATGATGTGTTCATTTGATGATTATATGTACATATATTTTACATGCTTCTTCAGAAGCAACTTTCTTCAGAAGCAAAGCAAGTACAAAGGTTATTTAGGGAACATTACAGGAACAATAACTAGTAAGGAAAAAGAAGTCATAATTCTTAGCTAAGCATGAGATGCAGCAGTGCTGGTGTGTACCTAACAATGCACATTTCCTCATAAATGAAGTATCTTAGGTGAGCAAGAGTTCACATCCTGTTGGAGAAAGGGATTATGAGATATATACCTGTTAATTAAAGGAACACAGTTTCACTAATGCAGCTGGCAGTGGAGTTAGATAACTCGTGGCTGTAATCTTTTCCTTTCCAATACCATGGACTGATAGGTCACTCTGTTCATCTTCAGTTTCTATGGCCTATCTCTACTTTGCCTATATACTTTGTCCAGTTTAAATCCAAGTGTTTAGTGTTAATTTTATGGCCTTGTTCCATCCAAAAAGGCCATAAAATTAACACTAAACACTTGGATTTAAAGGAGTGCAGGCCATGGAGTGCAGTTTTTAAGTTGAAAAGTTTCATGGATCCCTTCCGTTAGTACCTGCCAGCTCTCCTTTACCTGGGGAAATTACCTGTAGGAATTAAAAGTTTGTCTTCTGCCAGTGGTCCTCACTTATCAGAAACCCTGTAGGAACCACAGGTGGGTGGGTGATACGTGGAGTGGTCCTGTCACTATATGTTGGCTTGCAGCACTGGGGCTGAACCTCCCTGCTTGTTACTGGATTTGGGCAACTGCAAAGAGGCCATAAAGCTATTTTTGTTTTACCTCCTCTGGTCTTATGCCAAGAACAGCTTGGAGAATCTGGGCATGACTTGTACAGCAACATTTACTCATGTGTAATTGTTTGTTGCAGCACATAGTCCCTTCTCAGTTAAATGTTTAAGCTGTGGGTTGTAACAGATGACTAGGTTCATTGCTTTCTGCTATCTTTACTTTTTATTAGTAAAGTAATACAATCCTTATCTATGTGGACTGTGTAAATCTTAGAGGCAAAAAAATAAATCCTTCTTTCACTGCTTGTTTAGTTCACAAAGCCCACTTAAGTCCCAACATCTGTTTAACACAGCGCATGTTTACAGTGCAACTTCAATGGTTTAGAGGAATAATTACATGTAAAAATAGACAGATGTCCCTAATCTGAACAAAAGCCATAACTATATCAAATGGCAAACCTCATCCCAACTCTTACTCACTATACATCTTTTTTTCCTAAATGCCTGAAGAAACAAATATCTTGTGGTTCCTCCACTGATTGTTAAGTGAGTTATCCTATGTACGCTGTCTTCTGTATGATTGCTTCAGAAATAGTCTGTATGCTCCAAGCCTCTACATTGATAGATACAAAATTACAGTAACAGCTACCTGGCATCTATTATTCTAGGAATATTGCATGGTTTTGTAAACAAAGATGGCATGATAATGCAACTCCCAGCTAGCTGAAAAATCAAATGGTCGTTCCTGTTCATCCTATACTGAGATGAAAAATTGGGGAAAAAAAGCTGGATGAATAGAATGGTACAAATCTGCGTTCATGTTGTGGACCTGAGCTAGTTAATTCTTCAGCTCAGCTCTAGTTACGTGCTGCAATGACTGAAGTTATTTCAGCTCGTTTAAACAAAATAGCAAAATAATAATTCAGGTTCAGCTGTGATTGGAGGAAAAGTCCCTGCTCTCTGTATACAGAATGATTAAATCATGCATAAGTAATCAGAGAATTACCAGCTCATTATAGGTAAATTATATTAGTTTCTGAAATTACTCAGATTTTTATATTTGTTCAGAAATTTGTATCAGGAATTAATTTCCTTTACAGGTCTTCATGTATTGTTTCCTACACCATAGTCTCAAAATAGTATTAGTTTAGAATTTAGAAATTGACAAAAGAAAGAACTTTTGTCAATTTTTATTTGTCTGAGCAACTCATGAATTTTTGTCCCAACCTGCCTTTTGAGCATTTCAGGTATTATGAATGTTGTAGTTACCTGATACCAATTTTTTTTTAAAAGCATGTACAAGATTTGTACATATAATCATCAAATGAACATGGCTCATAATTTAGAGATGATGCTAATTGGCACTACAAAATAAGCATGCCTCATCATTTAGAGATGATGCTAATTGGCACTGCAAAACTTAATCCTTAAAAACAGGGGCTTAATCCTGTTTTCAGAAGTAACTGTAGGTCAGGCTTTTCAAGTCATTGGTGAATTTATGCTCTTTGGTGATAAACGCAACACAATTTTGTCTGGTTAACTGTCTGTCAGATTCTCAGTCCTGAATGACAGTATATTATAGAGTATATTAAAGATCTGGCAAAAGATTTGCATAACACAGATGAATTGAGAGCCACACAGAGAGTAAGAAAAGGTGCTGTGACGTTCCTTCTCTCCCCAAAATTCAAGCTGTGTTTGCTTTTAATCTACCTCCTGGCTTCTGATAGTACGTGTTTTTCTCACACTGGTCCTAAATTTCCCATTGCCATACCTTTTCTGCAGTGGCAAATTTGATTCAGTCCTCTTGCTGTGTAGTCTGACCAGTGGCAGAGCACGTGTGAGCTCTGCAGGTGCTTCAGCCCAAGTTAAAAGCCCTGCTTCCAAGATCTGAGACAGGGGTCTGAGCAGTCTGCCAGCTTGTAAGGGGGTGGTCACAAACAATGCAGCAGGTTCTTATGGCTCTCTGTGAATAGGGAAGAGGGAGGCTAGGGATGTTTTGGATGATTCTGCTCTGAAGGAAGGCAGCATTTGGCAGAGAAAGTAAAATTATTTAAATCAAATTATGGAAGCATATACAAGTTGTATTGGGAAAGTGGTTGTGTGGGGTTTTTTTTCAATATAAAGTACAGGTTTGGGTCAAGAAGAGGAAGACCTATTCCATAATTGAATGACTGTAATGAAGACACCTCACGTGTGGGTGTCTTCCTTGGGATGTAGGAAGGCCCAGTTCTAGTCGAAGCCTCGAAAAGCCAGAATCAAAACTCAAAAGATCAATCCATCCAGTATTATTATGTATCACTGAATCATAGTATTTCAGACAGATCAGGGACAAGTAGGCTTGGTTGGACTCCACGAGTTGTGCGTAAGCTCCCATCTTGACAATGGCTCTGACAGTCCTGAGCAATGTTTCTGATATTCTTTGTTTAAAATTGGGAAAAGTCTTGTAGTTCTGATGTGGAATGGAAAATGTAACTGAAGTTCTGACAGCATTCACTAGATGGAGATACTTTTTTTAACATAGCTTCATCATAAAGTTGATTGACACGCGGTTTTGAAACTGAGTGACAGCTACATGGTAAAGAAATGCTTCTTGGACAGCTGTAAGCCAAATTTCAGCATGACTTAAGTTCTCAAGAGTCAGAATTTTAGACTTAATCAATACCTCAAGATTTCATTAGGTGCCTACTGGGCTTTTCCAATGTCCCTAATCCACTAGCTCTTTCTGGCATCATTTCTCAAGTCTGAGGATGCAAGTCAGGAATGTCCATTGAAATGGCAAGTGACTGTGATGTGTCATAAACTATTAGTATTTCTTTGATTGAACCATAGTCCAGTATGTTCTCTCTCATTGAAAATCCAATTCTTAGGTTTACTTTTTCATTTCTTGGGGGTTGGACCCGACGATCTCTCGAGGTCCCTTCCAACCCCTACAATTCTATGATTCTATGATTCTTCATTTTCTGTTGTTACAAATCACTGTAACATGGCTATCTTATTCAGCCATGTGTTTTGCTGGAAGTATATTAGAAACAGGTCTGTATTTATGAGTATGCGTGTATATATATACATATACATGTCTGTATAAGACACTCTGGCTTAAGGAAAGCCTAATTAACTACAATGATCCATTTCAATGTGTCAAATGCACTAACAGTAAATGATACTTAACACACAGATGCCCATCTCAAGGCCTGAACGTCTTAAGGTTATGGACCTGTATAACTGTACTGGCTTGGAACCCAGGTCTTGCAAAAAGCAGCACATAAAGCTGCTTTTCTTGGTTTTACTGACATAATACTAATTTTATTCAACAAGGCTAGAGCCCGTAAGTCACAGCATAGCTATCAGTTTTACTAGCAAGGCCAAAGCTAGGAACAGCAGACTGACAGACCAGTAAAGACAAACTGCAGGTTTTATGTGATTCTAAATACATAAATACATGAACATAAGTTTATAAATGCAGAAATATTAGCCATACAACAATATAAATAAGGACAGCAATGGTGTTTGATTCATTGGTTTGTGATAGAAAAATATGACAAACACATATGGTAAGGACAATTGAGTTAAAAATGGCTCAACTTTGAAAAAGGAAGAGTTGAGCTTGGGTTTCTGGATTTCAGCAGTGCTCTTTTGCTGTCTCATAACTGTAGTTTGAACATAGTCTCTTCCTGATGGTCTTAATGTGTGCACAACAATAGCTGGACACTTGCCTAGCTCCAGCCTTCAGTCAGGATAGAGAGAAAATCAGTATGGGTTTTTAAAAACACCCTGCATGTGTATGTCAGTCAGTGGAAAATTTTAAGCACCACACAAAATTTACCGGCCCAAGAATATAGCAGGCATGCCAGAATGATTTTTTTAAAAGCAATGGTGCAATAACTGCAAGAATATTTATTGCTAAGGATGACACTTATTGGTAGAAATATGAAGTCCTTTTTCCTCTGTGCTTAAACAGCTTGTAACTGTTGGAGATGAAGGTAGGACCTGAGGTGAGAGGTTAATTATCCCAGCTTAGTGTATCTTGTTCTGAAATGGTCAGCAATGATTTCTGTTGGAGAGAGAACCTGGGTAAGCTATGTAGAGGTGTGGATCCAGTTTTTTCCTGTGACTGTACATTAATTTTAGTGCTCTTACTGGACTGCTGATAATCAAAATAGCATGCTCTAGTAATATTCCCCTCTTACGAACCTCTCACTGAAATAAATAATAGCAATATTTTCTGTCTCTCCAGAAAGCCCTTTGCTGGCTTCCTCTAAACTCTGAAGACACTTATTGTCTCTTGATACTGATGTTCCAGACAGAGCTATTAGTGCTGAGCCTCAGACACAGAAATTGAATTTACAGGCTTGATGTTTTAAGACTTCAAAGAGCTGAAAGGTTGAAGAGAGGCTGGTATAAAATAGTATACTTTTCCTAATTTCACTTTTGGGAAATTAAATAAACATTTATAAATAGAATCATGAAAGCTTTATTTTTTTATTTTCTTTAAATTAGATGTGTAAGCATTAGCTGTTTATTGTATTCTCCCACTTGCAAACTGTAGTGAAAAAACCATTTGTCTTCCAGGAGTGTGATGGTAAGGCTTAATTGAATGTCTGTTAAGGAGTCTTGGATCTTTGGAGATAAGCTATAAGAGGCATATGCAGTACTATTATCTTAGCTTTACATATAATAATATTCTGTTCTCTTATTTTACTGGGGAACAATGACAGTCTCTACGTTCTCCATCCTCCACAGAACAGGTCAAAGCTAATTATTCTCTCTATTTACTGGCTAGGGAAACAGGTTTCTTTTGCTGCATCCACGATTGAATGAAAAGTAAATGAGCAAGAAATGAAGCTAGCAAGAAATAATGCAGTGAGCACTTGAAACCATACCGATGTAGTTGTATACTGGAGTACCTCCTACTACTGTTTGATTAGTGATGTTTTTGTTGCTAATGGGTTGAGCTCAGAAAGAGGTTACAAATGCCAATGTTAGTTTTGTGATCTCCTTAATTCCTTGCAGAAGGACCAATAGGGGAGTGCTTTGTTTTCTTTGAAATTGTTTCCTTCAGCTTTGCAAATAGCAAGAGAGAAGAAAATGCTGTCTTCTGAAGATTTGGAAGCAGTCTGCCTTGTCATTTTATACTTTGAAAAGGTGATTGTGCTGTGTCTTTAGCAAGGCTCTTTAACAGTGTTATCAAACAAAATCAATTTTTTAAAAAAGTTGCATCATTTGATTAGGATTTGCTGCTACCAATCACTTTCTAAATGTTGCCTTGACTGCTGTGATGCAGTGGCTTTTTCACTGCCTGTCTGGTATTTTCAAAGGGTTTTCTAGATTAGAGGAATCCAGATTTTCTCATGTGCATATCTGCGTTACTCCTTAGGTCTGTTGTTTCAATAGTGGGAAAAGACAATATGACCAGTTTTTGTATTGATAGGTTAATTTTAAGGGTATTCCCTTTCATTTTGTATCATATTAGGTCCTTTAGCTGGCTATAAATCTGGTAGACTTGGGCTTAGCAAGGGTGCATTTTGAATATTGGAACTGTAAGGTCAAAGAGAGAAAATAGAACATCACTTTATAGTGAGAAGCTCCAAGATGGTTCGAGAATGAGTTTTCAAGTGCAGCGTTTGCACCTCCCCTTGTGAGTGTGGGTAGCTCTCATTAAAGTGAGCTATCAATGGAAATGACCTCTTGCTCGTCTGTATTTATTCTCCTTTTGAGGCTTTGTCTCTGCTCTATTCAGTTCATAAGTCAAAACAAAGTATCAAACCATTGCTAACACTGCAGGTTTCACCTGTTATCTGAACATCAAGCCAGGCTTGTTCTGCTTCACTACAGGAGCACCCACAGGAAAAGGACTCTGGATCTGGAACTTATCAGGGTTTTTTGTTTATGCTTGAGACAAGTATACATGTGACCTAGACTTCAACTTTTACTGTGCTGACACTATAGGAAACACTTCCCTTGTCAGTAAATAGATATGTCAACAACAGAAGTAGCTACAGCAGTTCTTAGTAGTGGCTACGTTTTTAGCTGATTTTATGGACATTTTTTCATACACTTTAAGAGGACTGACCAAACAGCTGATATATGGCAGCTCTGCTGAGAAATGAGTTAATTCCTCAACAACGAAAGTTGAGGAATTTTTTTGTTCAGCAAAAATCTGCAGCAGAATTCAGTGTCACATAGTTCTCATTTTGTGACACTGACATGTCTGTAGCACACTCTGTACACATGCTGACTTTCAAAAATTAAGCCTGAAGTTTGTGTTATGCCCTGAGGATCCTGCAGCAAAACTGTTGCAGGACAGGCAACATGACATACACCCTTCCTCTACCCAACTACTATGCATGTCTTTTTTCCCACATTTACTCTGAAGAAACAGGCCTCTTTGAGCAATGTAGTGATTGTGTCTCTCAAAGAAATATGTCTTAATTTTTGAAGATCTTGTAAATCTATCAAATCTCTGGGTTTAAGTTTGTTATTTGCATCTCCCTGTGCAAATCTAGGGAGATAAGAAGAGAAAACAGAGTTAGCTGCACTTGGGATTCTCGCCAGTCTTTGTGGGATGGAAAATTCCTTCCTAATTCCATATCTGACTTTAAATTTGACCCTCAGCATGTGAGCAAGATAGACCAACACACGCACTTTAGAAAAAAAAAGATCCTTTGTGTCCTAGCAGGACACTGGTGCACCTTTTCCAGGGCCCCAGTCTAGCTACTGCCAATCGGGGAAGCTTTGTCTTTCCTCAGGCATCCCAGAGCGTGCGGGTAAATTGGGCATCAGAAAAAAGAGCTGTCCTCTCCCTCCTGCAGGCTGTCAACAGAAGCCTTGAAACATGAGATTTGGTTATAGAGTTTATCTCAATGCAGAGCTACCAGAAAGATGAGTATGTTGAGCACAATACAGAAAACCACTTGTCCCCAGAGAAGAGTTGTAGCTTTGTATATAACAGCATTAGTGACCATTTATACATTAAAACTGTCTTCTTGACAGCTAGCTTTTGTGTTTGTCTCAGTTTTTAACAAACGGATTCATTTTACTATCTAGAGGACTGATTAAAAATGTTTAATAGCTTCAGAATGAGATTGATCTCTGAGTGATATCTTTAGAAATTACTCCACTTGTTATCATTCCTTTAATAAAACCTTTGAGATCTCTCCATAAACTGCTTTTGAATATCTCTGTTAATTGCATTTTTAAAATTTGTATGGACATATTCCTTGGAGAGGTCCATGTTGCACTCTATATAGTTACCTTTATCGAGTCAGTGTCTCATAAAATAACAGTAGGGGATTTTTATAAGATGTCTACATTACTTGTATTTTATCCTCATTGATTTTTAGAAAGAACGAATGCTGACTTAACTACGTTCATTATTGCCTCCAATTTGATATTGGGGTACAGTGCCTGTTATTTCCTGGGCCTTCCTTCTTTAGTAGCTATTTCGTACCTAGATCCACTTGCAGTTCTCTGCCCCTTTGGAATTTTCCCAGTTTTCCATGAGTTGTTCAGTATCAACACTGGTGGTTCGGAGAACTCCTCATTGAGTTTATGTAAGACTCCAGGCCTGTTGATTTGAAAACATTTAATTTTAGCAGATCTCATCTCACATCTCCTTTTATTACCTACAGTGAATTTTGTTGTGCTGACGTAATATGGGATGATACATTCTCCAGCTTCATTCCAAGGACAAAACAATGTGCGAAGGACAAAATGTTTATTGGATATTTCCGCCTTTTTTGTATTGTCATTTACAGTTTTATCACCCGCATCTAGCAGTGGGCTCATGGCCAGGCTCAAGCTTTTTCTAGTATTTATAAAAAGACCTTTTTTGCCTCTCTACCTCTGTTAACTATTAGCACTTTCTTGGTTTTGTTAATTTCCCTCGTAAGTTCCCTGCATACTTCATCTTAGAAATTGTTAATAACTCTTACTTTCCCCTTTCTGCAAACAGGTGATTTTTAGTATGTTTTATTGCCATCTTTTATCCTAGACAGGTTCTAGTTTAGTATAAATATTTTTTGTGCTTAGAATTGCATTTTTGGCCATTGAGAGGATAGGCTTGACACTTTATTTAACATTTCCCCTTTGATTTTATGCTAGGAGTCACTTGGACTGACAGTTGTTCTAAGCTTTTGAAGTTCTTCCCGTTTAAAGCTGCAAAGCCTACATTTTGGAACCAGTCCTCTATTCCTTATCAATGCCACGTTGCATGTTGCAGGTGTAACCACATCACCAATATCGGTACCTAGGCAACTGCCAGTTCAAGGCAAGCACTTAAAACTTCTACACCACCAGAAACAAGTCTGTGGCTGATCTGTTCAGGTTTCAAAGGAGAAACTTTTATGCTTCCGCTAGAGCCCCAGGAAACTTAACCTGACCCCTTGGCAGGTACAGCACATACACTTTGCTAGAGCACATCCCTGATGGAAGAGCTTATTTCAAGTTAGGAAGGAAACTGTAGTAAGTGGGCAGGAAATGTGAGAAAAATGTCACTAGGAACAATTCCAGTTCCCAAAGGAAGCATGAGGGGTTCCCTGAAAATCCCTGTTGGCTTTTTTTTTCTTTCTTCCCACTAGCTGCTTGTTCTTACTCTGTGCTGTTTGCTGCCCCTACTGTTGTGCTAGTGGAAATATTTACAGGGCCGTGTTGTAAATAAAAGCACCAAAAATCAATCCAATTTTTAGAATGTCATCAATGAAGATGTTTTCTGATTTACGTCAGGGTTGCCTGGAAGTTGTATCAACCAAATATCTATCCTTGGAAGGTGTATTACCAGACTGAACAAAGCATGGGATAGTGTATTTTGTATCAATCCCCAGAGGTAAAATGGATGTTATAAAGTTGTCCTTCACACACAGGAAAGTATAACTTGCATGTTCACTTTTGTTACTTCTACGCTGTATAAGCAATCTTGGCTCCAGCCTAAGGAAGCTCTTCTCTGAGATATTACAGGGCTCCCCAGGAGAAGAGTCAGTCAGTTAAATACCTGGAAACTTGCTGGGGATGGTGAAAGTCCATGAAAACAGGATTATCAGAAGAGAAGGCTGTCCTTTCCACTGTAAAGCACACTTTGGTTTTATCTTTTGGTGAAGGGGAATCTGGTTCATCCTCTTGCTTCGCACTTGTGTCATTGCTGGAGAACACTAAATTTCCTGAGGACATAAGTAGCATTTCCTTCCTTTTGGAGGGTTTATAGGATGCCAGGAAAAGTTAAAGGAGTAGCTCAAGAGAGGGCAGGATGGTTTTCTTTTGGTAGGGAGCAAAGTTCGTCCCAGGAGAGGGGAAAGGATGGCTAAGAAACGGTGAACAAACATGTTGTTATTGGCACAAGCTGGCGAAGGGTTCCTTCCATTCCTGTGGCTGGCATAGCGACTCTCATCACTCACCTTTCCTTGCTTCCCCTCCCACGTGGCTAACAAAAGCAACCATTAACTCTGCCCATACCAAGAACCATGTGAGGATGGAGTGAAGGGCTGCGGACAGTCGACTGACTCCTGTGGAAAACGGAGGTGAAATGCGCGCCCAAGTTTGGCCCTCTCCTGACATTTGCTCATTTGCCACATTAATCCTGATAGCACCATGACCAGTCAGCATAAAGCCTTGTTACAAACAGATACACATATCAATATCTAGTCAAGTTAGAAAATGTGGTGGGGTTTTTGTTTTTTTTTCTTTTCTATTCTTCTCTTTTTCCACTTGCTTAAATAAGCACAGCAGAGCTGGTTTCTTTATCACGCTCCTGCTTCTGCATTTTTCCAACCCAATTAGGCCATTACCGGGGCTAAATGAGGCATGGAGCCTCCAAAAGTCACACCGTTGTCCCGGAGATGAAGCTCATATAGCTGCAGAGTTGGCAGGCAGGCAAGGTGGCTGGGGCTCACTGGAGTGTGACCCTGGGTGTTTTCCTGTTCCAGAAAGATCACCTTCAGAAACGAGGGGGGGAAGTCAATTAAAAAAGTATTATTTTAAAAAGCTCTGTGTTAATGAGGGGTTGCCATGTTGTGTTTAAATAACATGGCTGTATTTCTTAGGGATGCACAGAGGTGGGTGGCCACAGTCTCTTTTGATTTCTGGAGAGCGTGGCAAAAAGAGCCATGAAGACCATGAGCACCTTCATCTATGTGGTGGTTCCAGTATTACTTTTTTTTCCTCACTGGTCAAGAGGTCCCTCCTGGCCACAGCCTGCTCCCAGGTCTGTAGTGCTCCCAGGCAATCTCACTCTGTTGAGGGACTGCTGGTACTCCAGAGGCCAGGCCCCCTTTCCAGCTGAAGGCCTTCAAGTCATTTGCACCGTGCCAGCTTGTGCAATAGAGAAGGGGGCTCTTCGACTCTTTCCATGACACAAACCCCATATTCACTTCTATTCACAAGCTGCCGGGAACTTTTTGTGCTGGATATAGAAATGATGCAAAGGAGGGAGTCATCTCTCTTGGCCTGAAGGTCTGGTAGCCCTCACCAAATTTTGAAAATATGAACTGAAAAATATTATGTCATAAGTGTCTAGCACAAGGGGGAAAAAATGCTCTATTTAGAAAGGCAGAGACTACAAAGCCCAGAAACTAGACTCATCGAAGGCAAGCCTGGGATCTCCTGCTTTATTTCAGAAAGGAGCTCTGCCAGAAAGGATGATAATTTTCTGTCATACACTGTTTTAAGCACACTAGGTTTTGTGTGCTGAAAGAAAATTAACAGATGCGCTTTTATGAATTTTATCTTGTACAATGAAAAAAATTGATTAAGTTCTTTGCTGAGAATACAGGTCATTTTAGAAGTTGAATAACTTTCCTTGTCCTTACCTTCACCTCTGTTCTGCTGCCTGTACTCACACTGAGCAATACCTTAGTTAAAAGTTAAATCATATGAAAATTCTTGCAGAATATGGTAGTAGAATCTGATGCAATATTCTGTTCACCAGCTAAGGAGATCTGGAAGTGAGAAAGATACAATTCCTGGTCTTTTTCTGTTTTAAAAGAGTGATACTAAATCTGTGGAGATAAATGTAGTAAAGGGAAGCCCGCAGTTGAGCATTACTGGACATCATCTTCTGGACCAAGCTGCAGGAGTTTGAGATCTTATTCTTACACCAGCCTGCTCTTCACCTAGGCAGACTCCCCAGCAATAACCGTCCTCCTGATCTACTTCAGTGCCAAATCTAGCCAATTTGGTTAATCCCATCCTCACAGCATTTTGAGCCAAACTGCCAGAATTTGCAGGAAAAAAGCTAAGGTGAAGGCACAAGATCTATTTTAATGACACTTTGGAGTTCCTGATGACCTCCAATAGTGGTGCACTTAAAAAACCCAGGTGAGATTTTGATATCTGCAGTATTCTATCAGTCAAAGGAATTTCCTATAGGGAAGATCACTTAGGGATATATACTTTGTTCACAGGAATATGTGTGTCTCAGTTGTGGAAAGAAATGAGCTTGAAAAAAGTTAAGGTGTTGATGAATCTATTTTAGGGCTGACTTTTACAAAATTAGGGCTTTTTTCACAACATATTTGCTTAAGACATTAACCAACTGCTAATTAGTGGACCTAGAATTGTTCCTTGTTAGACACTAACACCATAATTGTGTTACACGACATTTTTGACTCTGGTACCACTTGGATACTGTTAGAAGCCAGTTTTTATAACAAACAGGCTGCTGTTTGAATTGGGATGGCAATTTCCATCATCCTCAAATATTACAAGGCAGAAAGTACTCATCTGTAGGGTTCAAAATCACATAAACCTGAGGTTATTGAAAAAAATATTTATGCTTGTTCTCCTCATCTTTTACAACCAACCACTGTAAGACTGCTTCATGCAAACCTCTAAGTTACATGTTGCATCCCTCAAGAGGGCAGGTGGAGCAGTAGGGTAGAGCTGCACTGGGTGCTTGCCTTTTGCTGCTCTGCTATTGCTGCTTACCAGTACTGGCCAGCCACAGTCATGGATCTCTGGTTCTACCCTACTGGTATTGTTAACAGAAGTGCTGCCCCACAGGCCCAGCCAGCATTTCTTAGGTGAATAATATAAATAATCTTAAGTCAAGAACAAGTCCTTGCATATCACATTGATCTTCCAGTGCGTTGCACAGAAAGATAAGGGTCACTGTTCCTATTCAGGGGTCAGTGTATAGTGTACGGTATTGAATTCCACCTTGTGGTCCATCCCCCATGAGACATGCTAGCACAAGCCCGCTCTGCAAGGAAAAGTCAGCAAAACCTGCCTTCTCTCACCGTAAGACTAGAGTGGGATGTGTGTCTGTCCATGCCAGTTACCTCCCCTCACATCTGCATTTCTGCTCTTGATTTTTCTTATCTGCATCCCACTTGCCTGTATTTAGTGATTTCATGGCTTCAGCAGAACTTCTTTCTTTGCTAGAGCCCAGCATTTCTGATGAGCTTACCAGGACTCAATGAACCTCTTTTCTTTTTCTGGGGATGTTATTCAGCTCTGCCCTCTTTAGCAGGGAGAAGTTACACATAGTATGCAGGCAAAAGAAATAGAAGAATGAAAAAGAGTGAGTTTGTATTAGAATGAAAGAGGGAGAGGGAAGAAAGCTGGAAAAGCAACAACAGTTATTTCATTTAGAAAATCATAAGGATGAAATAAGCAATGGAAAAATAGGGAAAAAAGATATCCCAGGACAGTAGAGAACTAGAAATGTAAGAGAAAGGGTAGAAAAATACCACAACAAATCTATAGGGATTTATTAATAAATCTTGCTGGACTTAACATAAAAATAAACCATCCAACACAAAGAAAGTGTTTATTTGTTTGTAATAATAGCATAAATGAGAATGGAACAGCCAGCCAGGGGCTACTTTAGTCTCTGATTCAGCAAACCACTAAAGTACATGATAAGCTTTTAAAATCTACTAAATTTCATTAAAGTCAAATCTCACTAAAGTTGAGCACATACTTAAGTGGTTTTTTCTGAATAGGATTTATGTTGAAATTGGCTCGAAATTACAGTTGTCCTTATTGTTTGGTTCACTGTGGATTCTGCAGGGAAAAATGGGCTCAAAAAAGGTGGTTTGCTCCAGATGCAGAGGTTAAAAAAAAATCAAGTAACATTAAAGGAAATTACTAGGCAAAATATGTTTTTCCCTTGTAAGCAATTTGACAAAGTTCAATTGGAAAAAAACATTCAACTGTCAAAGTTGTATTTTCATTTTTTTTCCTAGAGAAAAGAATCAGTCTCAATTCAGCTGATACTCACTTTGACACCTGTTGACATGGATGAAGCATAGTTGCAATGCAATTCTGAAATGACATCTGGACACTATTACAGATTGAGAAGCCAAGCCCCAGGTGAAGAAAATGACTGGCATAGGGCTGCCCAGCCAGGCAGGGAAGACACAGGTCTTATCTCAAGCATCGCCCATGCCAGCTCTGGGAGAACATCACTTTCAGCAAAACTGAACCAAATTGTTATCTGAAATCTGTTGCCCTAGCTTATTTAAAAGCTGCACTTCACAGACAGACTGGCTTTTCTAGTGGCTTGCACCTAATACCAATGCATCACAGAAGGTTTTAGAAGAAAGAATTTTGCTGAAACAACTCAGATTCTTCTGATGTTTATCTACATGATATGAGCTTATTTGATCCTGCTATTTTGTAAAAAAAACCATGAAAGAATGATCAAAAGCTGGTCCATTAACTGAGAGAAATACAGAAAGATAATTATACTTTTCCTCCTTCCAGTGTTCTTAATCTGTTATTTCATGGTCTCTGACCTTTCAGCTTGTTGACCAGCAGATCTTACGCTGGCCAATCAGAGAGTGTGATATCTCTTTTAAATACCAATGCACTACTTACAAGTGACCTGCTACTTTGGCATCTGCCCCAATCTTTTTGGCCTCATGATGTAGCACAGAAAGAAAAGTTCAAAATGGCCAGATACTGGTGACCAGTCCTTCTAACCTATTATTTTCTAAAGTGAAGACAGGGAAAAAAAAAAAAAAACAAAAAACCCTGTAGGTTATAGAGCATCCAAAAATTGATAACAAGGATTGTTCCTTCTTATTCTTTCCAAGACAGACTAAAGCAGTGCAGTTTCATAAATTACATGCTTGCATTGACATTATTGGTATTCAAGAACTGAGCTGCAGCCTCTTTTAATCTGCATGTTGAGAAGTGCATCTTAAAAATCTGCCCTGGTACAAAGAGCAAAAAACAACCATATTGTTTGATGTTCATGCCAAGCAAGGAAGAAAGACTATACTATGGGGATTGAGCCCGTTTATCAACCCCAGAGGTTACTTGTGAGAGAGGAAGAAGATAGATTAGGAGCCGGGAAAGATGGAGAAACTTACAGTTACCTGTGCAGATTTGTCCTGTAGAGCAGTTCTGGGCTTCTCTGGCCAGATGTGTGTGGCCAACACATCACCCGTTAACATTTATGTATCATCTAAGGCCAGCCCCCAAACATCTATTGATCCTGCAAAATAGGAATTGGGAGCAATGCAGTTGGGTGACACTTGCTAGCAGAGCTTCTGCATTGAATGTAGGAGGAAAGGAGATACAGGGATGTATCTACAATATGCAGGAATGTAAGGTGCTCTGAAAGGCACACAGGTTGAATGACTGACTGTTTCACCTGCAGGCAAAAGCCTGAACTAATCAAATTTTGCAGACAACATCCCAGTACCATATGCACCATCCCACAAGGATGTAGTGACTTCGTTCTGCAGAGCACCCTACAGGCTTTCTTTCTCCATCTGTCCAGGAGGGTCTATTTGCTTACCAAAAGTAAGTGGTGGGGTAAAATATCTGTCACTGGAATGCATGCTCATTAGCATGGCTAGTGTTACTTTCTTCAGAGACTAGGAAAATTAGAGAAATCAATTTCATAAAAACAACCTCCTACTTTATTGCAGTGCTTAAGGGCCCTAGTTTCTCCGGTATATGAAGACAAAAATCACTGAAACTAGTGAGGAGTCTGAGGCCGGTATCAAATCTAAGGCTCAGGTCTAAGGCCCAGACCCACTTTAAACAACATATAAGATGGCTGGCTTTAAACAGGAGGGGTAGGAAACAACCATGGTTAGTAAACCATGACACAGCAAGAGGTCAGAGGCTGGAATGCAGAGAGGCAAAACAGGACAGCTTTAAAACATAGACCAGATGGATTCCCTGGTACCTATATTCTCTAAATCTGAGATTGCTCAAGGGTCCAGTGCAGCTTCCAACATAAATTAGGGTAGTCAATAACTGGTTGGCTTATGGCAACTTCCCAAGAGGCGGCTGCCGTGCCTTTGCAATGGCCTAGGATTTGATATCCCTCCAATCCCTGCTGTTCTGCCAAGGCTCCTGTCTGGTGCTGTAGCTCCTTAGCATTTCATAGCATTCCATTAAGCAATCTAACGAATTTGTCACATGTTGTTTCTTGTCTAGTCATTCACCACCAAGCACTGAGGGTGCAGCAGAAGGCTTTGCGCGGTAGGATGCCTTGATAACCTCATGCATTGCAGTACTCCCTTCAGTGCATCTGCACTTTTGCTGCCCTTGTACTCAAGAAAGCACAGAAGCGGAAAGATGAGAAGTCACCGAATTGGCTTATTCCCTTCTGGTGCTTTGTGATGTGTCCTGTAGAAATGAACTTTAGCCCCTATTGCAGGAGACTCTTAACCTTCAGAGGAGTAAAAACAGTTGTGCCTATAAGGCCCCCAGCGCGGCTTCTCAGGACAGCTTACAGCCATACCTGTGAAGAAAGGGCTCCAAAGACATACGAAGCCCTCCACATAGACCACCAACCACTTACTACTCAGAAACCGCTTACAGCTCTGTGTCTGCTGACACATCTCTGTGTCTTTTAATGCCGCTCGCTGAGTGCATTCAATGAGTCTCTAAGGTATTTTCTATTACCACTTCTGTTTCTGTTCTTTGCTTCTTACCATCAACAAACACAGAATTATTTACACAAAGACCCAAATCACACTGATCTCAGGGGTTTCGAACATGACGCTGGTGTAGGTTACTTGAAAAATGTTATGTGAATCCCAGAGTCAGATGCAACCCTGATTGAAAAGTGTCTGCGATAAAGCCAGGCAATCCCAGCCGCATTGGCATGTGATCGTGTGCACTTTATGAGACAGTGCTGAAGTGGGAGGGAGATCAGAGGCCTCATAATCTCATATTAAATCCACATGTGGTAAACGTTGCCTATGCTCAGGTTTGGATTTTTATATCGTTGTGCAAGAGCCTGGAGCTGATACTCTTTTGACTGCTGTTTCTACCACCAAATTTGGTTTATATTTCTTAAAACAAAGCGTTCTGGTTAGTCCTGGCTCCCTTTTCCATTTCTGCAGTTCCCCAGAGCCTCACACATCAACATGTCACAGTTTAGGCTTCCTTGTTCTCAAGTCGCTGTGCTGAGCAGAATATCAGCAGTGATACCCAAGGCAGATTTCTGCCACTTGGGTTGTTTCGTTGTGCTGAACATGGATCAGTGCTCCACACTTTTTTGTAGTAGGCTTTTTATAATTTGGACACCAGTATGTGAGCTTAACAGTAAAGAAACACTAATGATATGACGCACACATGAAAATAACGTTATAGCTACGAAAATTCTAGAAACTTAAATGTAGCTCACTGATGATGTTGGGCATATCAGATGTAGCAGAATTAAATGTGATACAATTGCCTGGTTTGCTATGTTTATTTTTAGTTTATTGTGGAGAATTGAGAATGTTACTATAGAACAAGTGCTTAGGTTTTTCATGGAAAACATTAACACTTTCTCAGGCCTACTTTTTTGCCTGTGGACTATTCCTTTCAGTGCTAAGAATGTGGTCTTTCCCATCTGAACTTGCTGGGTCCTGTTATTTATGTGCTTCAGCAGCTTCTTCAGTGCCATGGCTAATTTGCATGCAGTATTTTTTATCTCCTCTTCGCTTTTCCAATGCCAAGTGTGACTGTAATGTATCTTTTTTTAACACAGATTTTCAGTAGAGTAGCAGGATATTAGCATCCTGATTCCTGCCAGCAAAATTCAACCTGTAAAGCATAACGTCCCCTTAAGCTAATAGCAGGGCATGGGAATACTGTTCTGGAGATCCTAGTCTGATGATTTTGATGATTTGGTAAAGTCTCATTCTCAGTAAAAGCTCTATCACTCACCTTTTGCATTTAGTTCAAAACCAAGTATATGGGTAGTGTTCTTCAAATAGAGTCATGATTCTAGATCTGAATTTTGCTCTACACTCCTCTTACCTCTGAACTCTCCAGACTTTTCCAAGCCTGAGATTCTGTTTCCCAATCATGTTTGTCACAACAAAAATCTCCCTATTTTGGGGTGCATGGTGTGTAAGAATTACCTCTTTCAGTGGTGGCAGTAAGTGCTTTATAGTAATTTTCTGCTAACGCTTGCCTTCTCTAAAGAGAGAACAATTTAATTCTACAAAGTTCAAACATAACCCCTCCATCTGAGCACATTAGCAGCCTGGTTTTAGTTGCATCTTAGATGTACTTGTGCCTCATTGTGACCAGAGACGTACAAGAAGGCAGAGTTAATGCCTGCTCTGGTGACAAACATGACCAATTTACTTTTTCACATGTTGTCATGGTACCTCAGCACTAAAAGATTTGTCTGGTTTGAGAACTATGAAGACTTGGGTCCTGTGTCCATTGTCCACTTCTCAGAAGTGCCTTTCTTTAGTTGTCTTGATCAATGAGATAGAGCATGAAGTTGACCTCGTATATTCTCCCTGGTTTCTGTTCTACCTGAACCTCCCCCTTGTCTGTTGAGGGCAGGTGTGTTGCTCATGGCTTTAACCTAACCGTGATCTAACCATATACTCTGCATTAATAAGAGAATTTCAAGGTCCAGCAGGATATTCACTGAGGAGTTTCTGTCACTTTAACTGAATTACCGCTAGCTGTTAGAAAGAAACTTAATGAATCCCAAATTTAAAAGCCATAAAGGACCTAATGAATTAATCTGGCACCTGCATTACACAAGGTATAGGTCTCCAGCCAGTAATCATTTTATCAGACACACAGATCCTAGCTGGGGTATGGAAACTTTGGAACCTAGGCAAGCAAAAGTTGACAAGGGAGTGTGTGAGCATTTTCTGACAAAGCAGCATTTCATCAGAAACATGGTGATTTGTCCTAAGTAAGAAATTCTGTGGGAGTCTCCTTGGTGGGGCATTGCTGCTGGAATGCAGCTGGAGCTCCCACAAGCTTTTGCTTCATGCCCAATAGGCCCCAAGGAGTCGATGAGCAGTTTGGTTCAAACCGCCCAGCACTACAGCTCTGGGGCAACCTCCCCTGCAAGGTCATGCTCTCCATGCAAAATTGAGGCCTCCCAGAGGCAAGACAACCCTGGTGAATAGGCTGTGTGGGAGTCCAGGGTCTTTTGAGGGTTGGGAAAGCCCTGTTGCCATGGCCAGCATCAGGAATGTTACCTAGATTTCTGCTGAAAACCAAGGAGACGCAACTGAGTATGTGCTTGCTGGTTCCTTGCTGGTATCCAGGTTGATCACATGAACTTTAGCAGGTTCTACCTTTGAGGTGAATGGGAGAGAAAAGCTTTTGGAAGATGAGAATTTGCTGTGAGGTTTCATGGACTTATGGATATAAACATGCTCACTTCTGCTTTGTGTTCAGCTGATGTTCTACCATAAGTTAAAAATGTCATACTGTTCCAAAAAAACAAGTCCCATGCTGAGATGCATAAACATGGCTGTAGCCTGCAGGACACACACAAAGTAATCCCACAACTCTACTTAGACCTGGTAAGGGCCCAACAAGGACACTGTGTCCATTTCTGGGCATTAGCCTGCACTAAATGTCGAGACATGCCAGAGGAATGAAATAAGAATAATCTGGGCTCAGGAAAACATCTTTATGAAAAAAGATTAAATCAATTTAGTTTGCATGGTCTATAAAAAGAAAAAGGGAAGGTGAATTCAAATCCCAAATAAGGCAACTATGAGGAGGGAGACACTGGACTGCCTGGGATAGATGGGAGAAGACAGGCTTGAGTTGCAACAAAACCCACTCAAGGTAGATGTGGCAAAACACTTGCCTCAGTAAGAGCAGAGGAGCATTGGAGTAGACTGCCATAGGTGTCTGGCAGGTCTCCTTCCTCAAAAGATTTTTAAAAAAAAAGGTGCTGCAAATGTGCTTCTTGGTTTAAGGAACAGGCTACGTGACCTCTTGAAATCCTTTCCAACCCAGTTAATTTAAGAACTTGAGCAGCTGCTGTTGTAAGTTGTAGTTATTTACTGTTTGATTAAGAAATGCTTCATAAGTAACATATATAAAGAAATTCTCAAATCACTGCATCAAAATAATCATAGAATCACAGAAAACTTTAGCTTCGAAGAGCCATGGGCAGGGACAGCTTCATTAGACCAGGTTGTCCAAAGCCCCAACCAACCTGGCCTTGAACACTGCCAGGGATGGGACTTCCACAGCCTCTCTGGGCAGCCTGCATCAGTGCCTCAGCACCCTGATAGTAAAGAATTTCCCGCTAACATCTAGCATAAACCTACCGTCTTTCAGCTTGAAGCCCTTACCCCTTGTCCTATCACTACACTCCCTGGTGAACAGTCCCTCACCCACTTTCCTGCAAGTATTGTTAGGCTGTAATTAGGTGTATCTGGAGCCTTCTCTTCTCCAGGCTGAACAAGCCCAGCACTCACAGCCTGTCTTCATAGGAGAGGTACTCCAGGCCTCTGACCACCTTTGTGTTCCCCCTCTGGACTCACTCCAAGAGATACATGTCTTTCTTGTACTGGGAACTCCAGAGCTGGACAGAGTACTCCATTCTCTTCCCCATCCTGCTAGGGGTGGAGGGGTAAGCAAGCATCCATGCAATGCTTGGCTGCTGGCTGTGGATAAACCAGGACAATGTCATACAGAGTCAGTGCCAGCGCCAGTACCGACCTCTGAGGAGTGCAACTCATCACTGAGTGTCCCACTGTCATGTGGGACAGTGTCAAATGCCTTGCACAAGCCCAAGTAGATGATGTGTGTCACTCTTCCCTTATCCACCAGCTCTGTAAGCCCATCATAGAATGCCACCAAATTTGTTAGGCATGATTTGCCCTCAGTGAACCAATGTTGGCTGTCACCCATCACCTCCTTCCTTCTCATGTAATAGTTCCATGACAATAGTCTCCAGGAGGATCTACTCCATGAACCTGCCAGGAACATAGGTAAGACTGACTGGCCTGTTGTTCCCCAACTCTTCTTTTTTCTGTTTTTAAAAACAAGGGTTATGTTTCCCCTTTTCCAGTCAGTGGGGACTTCACCACACTGCCATGACTTCTCAAATATGATGGAGAGCAGCTTAGACACTTCATCCACTAATTCCCTTAGGACCCACAGCTGCATTTTATCAGGTTCCATGGACTTGGGCACCTTGAGTGTCATGAGTGTGTCAATCAGCTTCTTCTCAATCAATGAACAAAGATTTATTGAACATTTCTGGCTTTTCTGAATGATTCATGGCAGCTAAAATATTCATTCAACTAGCAAAATGGTACCTACCACTGCAAGCCTTTCAAATACTCATGCTTGTACCTTAGGTATCTTCTCTCCCCACTCAGGCACTGTTTCTGCCTTGACAGCAGTGGCCCAATGTCTCCTCATCTTCCTGGAACCACTTTAAGGACTTTAAGAACCACTTAAGAACTTAACCGCTTTAAGAACCACTTAACCACTACAAGAACTTTCAGTTCATCCACTGAAACTTAGGTGAGAAGGCTGCTACTTTACTTCCACTTCCAATAGAGTTCAAAATCAAAATGTCTGACAGTTACAGAACAGAAGGGGGGGGTGGAACCAAAAGAATATTTAAAAAGGAGGGAGGTATTAAAAATACGTCTGTGTCCAAAAAAGTTGAAATGACACCACTTATTTTCTGTATTTTTCTTGCAAAAGAAATCATATGGAATTGGATTTGCTGAATAGACATGCAGGGAAAAGGTTTTCTGCACCAAAGAGCTTATAATCAAAGAATTTGTGTGCTGATACTAAATGTTTTAAATGTAAAAATATTTTCAAAGGAAAAAAAAATAGCAATGGATTTCCAGCTTCCTTCTTAATTCAGTTGCTTGTTAATTTATTATCTGGAAACTGCAGGACTACAGTAATTTGTTCTATTAGCAGTCCAATTTCAACCTGTATTTTGATAAGTTTTGATGTCTTCAGGCATGCATTATCAGGTAATTCAATCTTTGACTGCATAACGCTTTCCTTTAATAAGGAAGAGGCCCATAATCTTAATCCAATTAAAGAAAAGAGACCTGATGAAAGGTTTGCTACAACAAAAGATGATACTAGAGGGTGTTAGCTCTTAGTACTGGCAGCAAGCAAATAGCTGTTCTTTAGGAAATCAGTATCTTCAAATACTTTCAACCTCAGGCATGGAGAGCACTTGAAAGCAGCTGGGAAACCTGTGTTTTATGTTAAAGGAGTTGGAGCTCTAGGAGGTATTTAAGTAGTGAAAATTGTAGATTTTGACACTGAGATTTACAAGGAGCTGGGCATACACTTATTTTTGCTTTTTCTGAATATATTACAGGGCATCTGCACCTTTTTGTGCCATTGCATATTTGCACTTCTATCGTCAGTTTGGTGCCTCGGGGATGTGGTTTAAATATATACACAGCCCATCTTGTTCACAGACAGTACCTCTGTTATTTCAATTCTGTGTCCCTGAGAATAGTTAGTTCCAAATTATTCAGGAGTATACCAAGTATTATCTTTTTTTTTTTTTTTAATTCACTGGACCTGGCAGACTTAGCCTCAGCCAGGTGGAGAGAGAGAACATCAGTCTAGAAAGAGTCTGATATGGTTTTTCTTATCTTTTTTTTTTTAATTGATAAGTGGTGGGAGTAAATAGGACCTTTCCCTATTTGAAAAATGGCAGTGTTTCCTTCCTTTTTTTGTTGAGCACGGGACAATCAAGAGCCACCAAACATCTACCAGGGAAAATAAAAACCCACGAGCTCAGGGACAGTTTTCCACACACTCACGTGTCACACTGTTCTGTCAGCTCTTAGTCCTGGCTCTGGTTGTAGTTCTGTCATCACGGTATCAAAGGGCCAAATGTCAATACCAAAGGCTTGTCAGTAAAATGTGCCAGTCGTGTTAAGACAATGTGCTCACAAGTCATAGACTATATTGCACATTGGATAGAGCAGTGTGACATAACTCCAGTTGATTGTCAAAGGAACATCCCAAAGTATTTTCTGACTGCCAGTGTCAGCAGCAGCTGGACGTTTCATGTCCGTGTTTCAGATTTTGTGGATAGTGTGGAAATCCCCACTCAGCAGTAGGAACCGAGCAGTCAAGTTTGTCAAAAAGGGGAGTTTCTGATTTTGGGTTGAGTCATTTAGACACTGAAAATATTAAACACTCACTTTTTCCTATGAAAACCAGTATAGTCCTACAAAAATTTTCAGTGTGACTCCGTATTTCCTAATATGAAATTGTTTGCCTAAACGTATTTTGATCTCTAGCCAAAGATTTGATTCTCTTTGCCAATAAAAATGTGCTGCTTCAACACAGGGACAATGAATAGTTCAGAGTGGACCCGTCACAGAGAAGTGCAATATATTCCCGGCTGCCTAAGTGTGTTGACCACAAAAGCATGAGAATGATGTGAGCTTTCTCTCTCTTGACCACTGCATCTGGACCTTCATTTTAACAAATAGGTGAAAGATTTCCAAATGCTTGGTGGTCATAGGCACGCATAATCATTGGGGCTGGCTACTAGAAGAAGCCCCATGATTACAGTGTTTCCCTGCAGTAGCCCTTTTTTGACCTGCATAGAGGTCAAATCTGTCTAGGTACATTTAGTGTGTGATAAGTCATCCTCATAAAAAGGTTATCAGCACTTGAAAACTCTTGATGACTTAACTGAAAAAAAAAGCCCTATCCTCAGGATTAGCAATGTATGCATAGCTTCTATCATGAATTCTATTACTACAGGCTCTTAGGTCTATTCCAAGTAGACTGAAGAGCCATTTATTATTAATTATTTTGTGCTATCTCCTCCCCCATATCCATTTTCATATGCCATAATTAAGTTAGTTCTTCATTTGGCAGACCTGTAGACGTGCTGCAGGGGAAATGTATTGAGCACAGAGAAGCTGCAATATTTCTCATCCCCAGGATGCAGGCTTCAAAGCTCAACAGCTAAGCTCACAATGACATGATCACTGAACATTTCAAGCCTTTCTTGTGACCTTGTTTCATTTTTAGCAAGGATAAGTTCAAACCAGAGAGCTAAGTACAATCAGCGGAATGCAGGGGATGGACCAACACCAACAGATTATCATAGTTCTTTGTTTAGTAGAAAAGTTTGATTCCTACAGCATTCAATGCTTCCTTATTCCCCACTTCCCCATCTGAGTGTTTCATGGTGTGCTCTCTTCATGGAGGTCTGATCATAAGTTTTACAGGGTCTTCGGTGACCATGTGAGTCATGCAGAACCATAGGAAGACAGTGGAAAGACACCCGTCTCACATGTGTTAGAGAATTAGGCATCCAGGAGAATCCATGACACTTATTTGAAGAGATGTGGCTGGCATCATTGGAGTGTCTGCCTTTGTCAAACTCTGTATGAGTCCTGTGCAGGTTGTTGAATGGGGGTGTCCATAAAGGCATACTAAGAAGCTGGTGGGACAATAGAGAACTACTGTGGCAGTGTGGGCTCCTGGTGCATAGCTGGGATCACTTTTCACATCTTTCTCTTGCAGTTCTCAGAGATGGGCTCTCCATAATTCTTTGGTTATGAAGAAAGAAGGAGTGATGAATTGTTTTGCAATGGAGAAGATAGAGGGAGAAAGACCAGCACCATGGCTTCTACCCTGTTGCTTATGTCCCTGCAGACATGTGTCCCAAATCCTCTCTGTGCTGTATTAAGGAAAGGAAAACCTTAGACATTACGACGTCTGCTTTGTTACATCACTTTTCCCAGTTCTGCATCACATAACCCCCTGGTAAAAAGAGGAACAATGACTTTGTATAGCTGCTGCTTGGTTCTTTTGCTATTTACGTGGAGCACAGCTGCCTATGGGCCAAACCAACGGGCACAGAAAAAGGGAGACATTATTCTTGGAGGATTGTTCCCCATTCATTTCGGAGTGGCTGCTAAAGACCAGGATCTAAAATCAAGACCAGAATCAGTGGAGTGCATAAGGTAAGCCACAAAACAAAACAAAACAAAACAATTTTCATGGAGAAGACTTGACTTTTCTTGACTCCGGGTGACATGCTATACACTGTGTAAATACAGCCTGTGATCTGATGGTTGTGGAGTCAGTGGGAAGGTATGGTATAAATAACAGAAAAGACAAGTGTGTAAAGACAGGAAGAGTATATGTGTTAAACAGTACCATAACTCATATTTGTACAGTGAAAGAGGGCGATCTTTGTATTACCCAAAGCTGCTGAAACACAAATATGCTGATCTATCTTGCCATCCACAGTGGGCATTTGAATAGTACCTGAAATTTAGATTTCCTAGCAGAAGGATGGAGAATAATCCATAGTCCCCTTAATTCAATTACAATCATACACAGCAAAATAGCTCAGAAATCCTTTTTTGTTTTTCAGTTATGCATCTTATCTTCTAAGTCTTTACAAGCTGTTTGGTTGCCTAAACAAGTTAATAGGTTAAAGTGAGGTGGGTCACTGCTTTTGAAAAATCCTTCTGAATACATAGATGTCTCTTTAGGACCTTTACAAAGTTCCGGACTCCTTACCCAGGCTTTCCTCACTCAAAGTCCTTTTCTTCTGTGCAAACCGTGTATATAGGCTTTGTCTTAAATCTTTGGTAATGAACCTTGGAAGGAGAAATGCACGTGAAAACAAATTCTTTCATTTTAGAAGCATAGCCATTTTTATGATGAAACAACTTGAGGAATTTTTAACTTTGCATCCCTACACAGGTGTCACAGAAACCGATTGCAACTGAAATGTCATATATACAAAATATAAGAAATTGATGTGGGATTTTGTCATGACAGTGCATGGGAAAACACTTTAATGTTATAGGACCTCTTTTGTAATCATAGGTGAAGAACTGTTTATCTGGACCGCTCATCCTGGACTGGGGATGTAGTACAGTTTTGTTGCAGGTAGTAATGAAGAATTGCTGACAGCATTCCTGCTGTGCTTACAGATTGCAGGTGCAGTTTCCTACTGAGACACTGAGCAGGACACATCCATCTAGGTTATGAGATCATCCCCAGATGCTCTCACAGGGAGAACGCAGAAGGAGGTGTAATTAATCAGCGTTTCTTTTGGCTCCTTCTGTGCATGAACACTAAAGTCATGAACTAAATATATGTGGAATGCCTACTTCGTGGATCAAGAAGCTCTTTCAGCTTGCTCCAGCTTTATTTTTCTCTCCCAGATGTGGCACTTTGAAAGTGGAATGCTGAAAAGCAATGGATTTTTTCATCTCCATTGTCTTCTTCACCTGCTCTGTGTGCCAGGAAAGACAGTGCAGATACCTGCAAACTGAACACAGTATTCATTTCTAGTCAGCGCTAGGTCAGCCTCAGGGACTCCCTTAACATGGGCACATTATTAGAACAGATGACAGGGTAATGTTCCCCCATGAGTGCTACAAGCATGTGGTTGCAAGAAAAAAAAAAAAAAAAAAAAAAAAATCTTGAAGAGACAGACCAGCTGTTTTAAGGACACAAAGGGAGGTCCTTCTGGGTGGCATTCGGTCTGCTAAAAGGCACTGTCCACCTGAAATAAAATCAGGATAAAATCTATGTTCCTCTTACCAAGAGGCACCAAGAAGCTGCAGGTGCCAAAGAGAAGAATTAATATGAGGCATTTGTGCCATTTTGCTGCACTCCTTCAAGGAAATGGGTACATTGTGGGTCCATAGCATAATGTGAATGGAGAAAGAATACTTAATGAAAGGCATAGATTTAGCTGCACAATTAGTAACAGCAACTGCAATAAGAACAAGGGAATGATTGGACCATAGATAACTGGAAGCTCCTTCTCCGCATATGTCATTGCCAGAAAATGTCATCACCAGAAAATGTCATCATTTTAATGATGAAGCTAATTAATCCATTGCACAGTTTATGTGCTATGATGTGTTCCTTGTTACTGGTACATGTTAAATTGGGAATAGATACTTTTCCTGAAAAGACTTTCTATTTTAAAAAGGATTTAAGTGAGAAAAATTCCTGTGGCTGGACTTGTACAGAGATCTCTCAGTACAATCATAGTGGTAATTTTTGGTTTTGGGGTCCATGATTAGGTAGTAGCTTGGAGCAGGCAGGGCTGTGCATGCTGACTAAGAGCCCAATGCATTCTTCGAATCAGAACTATTCCTCGGTTCTGGACAGGTGGCTAGTCTGCAATGAGCTCTCATTTTCTGGAGGGAAGAGAAAAACAATCAAACAAAAAAGGCCCTGGTTTCTCTCCAAAGTAAAATGTCCTAAATTTTGTAGCATCAAAAACTTTCATAGCCTGAGAAATCCAGTAGAGGACCATAACTATTGGCTGTACCTGGTCAAACACAAGGTGCTGAATCTATTCCATTGATGGCTTTCTCTGAGCCTTCTCCAGCACTGCTGTAAAAGCGAGTTTTATACACTTTGCACAGCTTTTGACCTCCTTATTACATAGGAATATGTGTCTCGTATCACATAAGACAATTAGACCCAGGATGTAGGCATCCTCGCTCTTTCCTTATACTCCTCTATTAGGTGGCAACAGCAACAAGCCATCAGACCATACTACAACCTCCTACCTTTGAAACCCAGAGAAGACCTAAGGGTCCCACTGGAACCCTGTGAGTGGTTGCACTTGTCTCTTCTGGAGTTCAGTGTCAAACAATTCAAGATAATGTGGCTTTCCTTTCTTTTGAGGACCTGATTTGTGCAGTCTGGCATCTTCCCATGCATTCAGCTGTGTTCAATGCCTTGTCTTTGCTCCCAAAGAAGGCTTTTCAAAATGGGTAGGACAGTCTTAACTCCACTTTTTTCAGTTTTCACTCTTCATACTCTTGTGGCACAGCACCTTTCTCCCCTGCTCAGCATATGTGCTAGCCTGAACCCACTGTGTATGCCTTGTAACTGATTATTTGGAGAACTGTAATAAAGTCAGCAGTGAAAGAAAAAGGAACAGTAATGATCTGTTCTCCATTTTTGTGCTGATTCTACTGAAAATGCATCTTCACACTTTAAGCACCAAGTTGTAGAGTCCAAAGTGAAAGCTTACTCATTATTTTGCTTCACCAAATGTCAGAAAGAAAGTGAGAGCAATTTTTTGTCCTGTGTTTTGGAAATACTTACGTGGCTTATTGTTTAAGCAATCAAGTATCCCGCATGTGATATAAATACACCTTCTGTCTTTGCCTCAGATGCTGCTGCAGCAACTTTACTTTTAAGATTTGCTGATGCATATCTGATGTCTGCAGTGGAGGCAGAGGCTGAGCACAGCACAAGCAATCCCTGACCCCCATTCCCTGTCAGAACCCAGAGAAGACTATTCTTAACCCAACTTCTCCATCCTTTCCTGATTTCAGGTAGATCAAAGGTAGTGGTGGTAGTGGTATTGTTAGTGTTACTGTTAGTGTTATTGCACAGATGGGTGGTACCCATGGATTCCTCTTACTGTAATGAGCTGTTTGCAGTGAGGACATATCTTAACTAAGTTGGGATACAGTGTTGCAAATATGGTGTCACTAGTTCATCATTTTTAATGTGTGTTAAATATCCCTGTATTCTGATCAACAATCTAGCCAAGGTCCCACATTGTGACACATAGCTTTCAGGCTGTAAAACCATGGTGACACATCGTCCCCACGTCATAGTGCAAGACTTCACAGAGCATGGCTCCAAGACACTTTATCTTACTGAGTCTGTGTGATGGTTTGAGCCCTGGCCAAAGGCCAGACGCCCACCAAAATCAGTCTGTTACTCCCCTTCTTAGTTGGACAGGGGAGAAAAAAACATAACTGGGCGGCTCAAGAGACAAACTCGTTAATGACGCGGGCAAAACAGACTCAACATAGAGAGCAGAAGAGAAAAGTTATCTAATTTATTACACCACGCTAAAGAGAAAACAGTGAAAAAGAACCAGAGTCAGGAGTGCAACCAACAAGCTTGAAACAAATGCAAACCAGGCAAACACTTTCCCCCCCACTCCCTCCTTAGCAGGCTTTAGTTAGAAGTTTGCTCCCTTCTTCCCTCCCGGTCGCAGCCCAGGAGGGGCAGGGACTGGGGAAAATGGGGGTCTTGGTAACACCTTCCCCCACCCCTCCATTCTAAAGCAGACTTCCCTTTCAGCCATGATTTTGCTCCCTTCTTCCCCTCTCCTGCTCGCAGCACAGGACAGGGGGGCAGGGACTAGGAGATGGGGGCTTCAGTCAGTCCCTTGCAAGATGGTTTCCTTCTCGGCCGGGATGGGGGCATCCATTCCACACACCCTCCCCCTGCTGCACCGTAGGATCTCACCCACAAGAGCCAGTCCTCCACGAACTTTCTCCAAGGTAAATCTCTTCCCACCGGGCTTCATCTCTGCTCTGGCAGGCAGCAACAAATCACAGTGTCTCTCAATCCCAGTCCTCCATGGGGCTATAGGCCTCCTCCAGCAAACCTGTTTCATTCATCTCTGTAGGTCGCTTGTGCTGGCAGGGGCTCATCCCACCGTAAGTCACGGCATCTTCTCTATGTCTCCACCGGCTCCATCCAGCGTGGAGCCGAGCCTCTCCACCGGGCAGGTCGGGTCTCTGCCTCCTCCATGGGTCCTTTCCTCCGGCTACTCCAGGTGCTTCTGCTCGGGCTGCAGGGGCAAACTCGCCTGGGTACCTGGGCGCGCCGACTCCTCCCCCAGCCTTCCCGGCCTTTTGTGTCTGTCAACTGATTACATTCACATGCAAATATACATCACAATTCCCTTAATGGGCCAAACTTTGCGGTCTTCCTGGCACTCCAAGTTCTGGTTGGAGTCTTTGTCTCCCATATGTGATTCCCAGAGGCGCTATAAGCAGGCCTGCAGAAGATTCCAGCAGCCATTTTCTGCCGGACCTGGCCCTCTCAGTAGAACTGCAACAGTCTGTCTGTTCATCTGAGAGAACAGAAAAATTTAATTCTATCCTTGCAGATGTATTTGCTCATCTTACTGCAGAATTGGATGCATAACATATTTCAAAATACCTAAAACCAAATTGTTTCCTTTTCCTCTTCCTTTCCACCCACCTTCTGAATTTTATTTTTTAAAGGTTTTTTGGTGGTTTTTTTCCCTTGGGTTTGCACAATGCCCCTTACCCATAGTCCTAGCTTGTAAGAGCAGTAAGTAGCTCATTATACCTACCATCAGCAGGAATCCAACAAATGACTGAAGGTCTCGCCTTTGCATAGCTTAGTAACAGCAGTGGTAGTAGCAGCAATAACATGTAATTAATGTACTGGAAATCTAGAGGACAGAGAAATTAGTATGTGCATACAACCACTAGAGAAAGAGGAGTACTGGCATAAGCCAAGAGGCATATGCAGGCTTTGCCACTGTTCCTGAATAAAAGTACCTGTTGGGTGTGGGATTCCTCTTTTCCTTCATATTCTATTGCTTTTAGTTTAGTTTTTGTAAAAGACGGTCTAGAATTCACATGAGGCTGTGAATTGCTTCTCTATGGAGACTAACAAGGATCAGGACTAACTTCCCTGCTGGATCCAGACAGTACGAGCCGCCCAAACCAGTCAAAGAAACAGACAAACAGGGTAAGGAGCTCCAGGGAGCTCAAACCATGCAGTGAGCTTATGTCCCATAAGTTACACGCCCTTACTTTGTGACGTCAACTGGGACATGTGAGCCGTTCCTGAGCACCCCTGGATAAAACACAGTTATACCAACTAGAAAGAAACCTGCGGGCGTTGGTGGGATACGTTGTGAGCTGACTGTCGAGCAAACTGGGCCACTGCAAAGATAATCAGCCCCCCTGGAGATGTGAAGATTAAGATGAGGATTTGTGGAGGAATTGTTTCTGATTGCTGTTTCCCTGCTTCTGCTCCTGCTTGGGAATAGAAAGATCAGTGTGTTGCGTGCTCTGATGGGTGGGAGAACAGGCATGAGAGGGGAAGTATTTAAAGAACTGAATGTCAATCAGAATTCCTATCTACACATTTAGGCACTGAATTATTTGCATTAAACTCTTATTTAGAGCTTAATGACCACTTTTCATAGCACCACATCTCAGAAATGTTAAAATACAAGACTGTGCCAAAATACCTGTAAAGCTATATGGCAGAAAGTAAGTTTTAGAGACCGCTTATTTTCCACCAAGAAAATATCAGTGGCTGTTTAAAGCTTCTTGAAATCTAATGAAAAATTTGCTTCTGTTGGCAAATCCTTTGCAGTTTCTTCATGGAAATTACCGGTCAAATTTCTGCATGGTTGACAAAGCATTCCATAGACTAATCGTATTAGGCACAGCAGCAGCACTGCACAGGAGGTCAGCGGGATTGGTGTAACCTTCTGCCAGGTTCAAAGGCTGTTCTTACCTATCGCTCATGAACACAGCAAGCCAAAAGGAACCTATCTGCAGCTCCTTGCTGGACTCTAACAGTACAGTGGAAAAGAATTTATCCATAAAATTTCCATACAGGGGATTGAAGGAATGACTAACTCTTGCTTCTTTTAGACTAGTTTAGTGGCACTGCCTTCATCTGACCATATCTGTGTTAGCTCTGGTACAGACTGATACAACACTGTATCAGTTAACAAAATGAGACCTTGTCTGAAGCTCTATCAGATATTAGAGAAGACAGAGCAAAGTGTGTTTGTCTCCATCCCATCTGATCCTCTTCTCCTGATCTGCTGATGGTGCTATCTGGAGAGCTGTGACTGAAGAGAAGCACAGATCTCTGCCCAGGCTAGTTTGAGAAAAATTATCAAAAGCATTTCAAAGATACTTTGGAATCTAGCTCCCAGAAAACATCCCTGCCCTTCTTTCCCCTCCAAAATAAACCAAAACCAAATTCATGTTCCTGAAGTACAAGCCTTATGCTGTAAATAAAACTTAAATCAGCAATATATGTCAGAAAGGAAAATCAATTGTGCATCACAGGCCTTAGTGTGCATCTACTGAATTAGATGGCAAACATTTTCTGTAGTCAAGAAGACAGTCCAGTTCTCAGTTTTTGAAGATACCACCTTGCTGCATTTTAAAAAATTAAGCTGTCAAGCAGTCAAAATAATTCTGTGTCATACTCCACCTGCATAATTCAATATGAGCTGCTTAAATTTGCTTTTACACATACTCAATTGTGTGAAACCTTTCGCAGTGGTAGAAAATAACTTTTGGAGGCTGCTGATTTTCCACCTTTGAACTTCCCGGTTTCTCAGCAGTCTTCACTTTAAATATAGAAAATGCTTTCAGATTTCTGAAAATAATTCCTTGCTTCAAATCCTATTTTCATTTGAAATATCTGTAAATAGATTTAGCTTCTGAAAAAGAATGTCCCAAACCCCTCTTTGCTTCCATACACCCCAGCGAGCATTACTGACCACATGAGGTAGAGTGGTGTGCCCGGCACATGTTTGCTGTACTCAACACTCGCTGCCCCATTCACTTTGCTATTTTTGATCCTTTTATACCAGAGACCTTCCATTGTATCTCACTCCCTCATAGTTTGGAGCTAGAGAAAAAATTAATCTGTATTACCAAATTACATCCAAAAGTAACACATGTTCACATGTTCTAAAGGTGATCCATTTTCTTAAGATGTGCTTAAAATAGATAGCTGTCCCTGTGGTCCTAAATCATAACTAAGGATTTTCTTGGCCTCAAACTTTTTGACTTGAAGAGATTCATGATGAAACCATGCTGTCTGGTCTTTGAGGTACAACCTCACAGTACAACATCATTTAAAAGTTGGCCAAAGGTGTCTGGAGCAGGTGAAATGGAGTTGATTAAATTAAGTTTTTGAGATTTAAAGATAAACCTTAAATGTGATATCTTCAGAACTTCTGATCCCAGATAAATCACATAGAACTCATAGAGTGGAAGTAATGTGGCTATGTTCATTCAGCTTTAAAGGAAGTCAGACATAGCTAACATCAACTTTGGCAGCAACTCATTAATCCAGCAGTGAAAAAATCTTCAGGCCGTGTATGTCAGATATCGGAAGCTCATTATTTCATAAAGTTTATATTTAGAAATTTTCACCTTTGTAATGGAAACATCTCTGAAAATGTTTCACAGTGGCACTCATGTGAAACCGAAAATTTACCATTTCATCTAGAATCTGTTCTTTGTCAGGTTTATCACTGTTTCCAGTGGTTCTCAAGCATAACAGCTTTGACACTTTCCCATTTCCAGCCACAACTCAACACAAAACTGCAAACTAACTGCTATCATAACTGCAATCCTGACCTATATAGTGCATCACAAGGAAGGACAGGTTTCAGTTCATGAAAGATTCTGCCATTTCAGCTGAATTACCAAAAAAAAAAAAAAAGGCAGCTTCTCAGGCACACAGGCAGTTGCTTTTTCAGCTTTGCAGGAGAAAACACAGTAAGTAAACACAAAGCAACCTTTTGTATGCTGCTTTCAAAAAAAAAAATCTTTGCCATTTTTCGGATAAGTATTCTCTCACCCTGCATCAGCTTCTTTCACTGCCAGCCCACACGATGCCCTAAACATGATCTCCCAGGTCCTGCAGCACGCACTTGCCACCACTCCCCAACCCCGGGTTAGCTCCACGCACAGCTGAGAGTTGGAAAACTCAGCGGCTCTATTTTGGAGAACAGCTTCAGAAAAATATTGTTTTGATTTCACAGGCCAACTCTGATGGCATCTTCTCAGCACATATCTAAAGCACATGTATGACAGCACCGTAATAAACAGAAAAGTTACTCATTTAATGAAAATACTCAAGTGTCTACTTGACAAGTTAGGGTTTACTTATATAGCATGTGTCTGTTCTCTGGTACAAACAGGTTGACTGTGCCCCCTCTCACAGTGTGTGATTTGAGGCCAGATTTCCCTGAGCAGAGCTCCCAGTCTCCTGTGCACCCAGGGGCATGCCCACGCTGTGCCCACGCTGTGCCTCAGCTTGCTCTGCCTGCCTAAAGCCACACCGCGTATCCCTAAGCCCAAGTCCCTGACCATCGCACTCAGCACAGGCTTAGCAGACACTGCCATCTGCATTCAGAAACATGTCAGAAAAGCCTGGAAGGATACCTACTAGGTGTAGCTCTGTGTCAGAGCATCTGCTTAGGAATCACAAGATCCAGGTTTACGCTACTGAGCAGAAAGGACAGGCCACAGTCAACAGAAAAGTTTATCTTGTCCTCACAACCTCTGAAGTGAGCTCCCAGACTGAAAACCAGAGGAAACCCTTGTAGAATATACATGACTCTTCTGTAACCACTGAATACAAAAACAAAACGTTCCAAATTTAGTAGGATGCAAGAAATTGTATAAATTGCTTTTGCCTCTTATATCTGGAATCCTTCACTCCATCTCAGCCCTGGCTTCCTCTACTCTGTTTCCCTCTTTCTCACTCCAGCTTATTTTTATTTTTGCTCCCCCAGGTATAATTTCCGAGGCTTCCGCTGGCTCCAGGCTATGATCTTTGCCATAGAAGAAATAAACAGTAGTCCAACACTCCTTCCCAACATGACCCTAGGGTACAGGATATTTGACACTTGCAATACTGTCTCTAAAGCCCTCGAGGCCACACTGAGTTTTGTGGCCCAGAACAAGATAGACTCCTTGAACCTGGACGAATTCTGCAACTGCTCAGAACATATCCCTTCCACCATTGCAGTCGTGGGGGCAACCGGCTCTGGCATCTCCACCGCCGTGGCCAATCTGCTGGGACTCTTTTACATACCTCAGGTATGCTTCAAATTCTCTTGTTTATGTAGAGCTGGAGGTATTGCTGTTTAAAGGGGATCTTTTAAGTACACTACAGCACCAGAACAGGGAACTGCACTGTTGCCTTACATGCTCCATCTCTACTTGAAACAAAGGCCAGTTTAAAAATTCAACAGCCCTAGACGTACATATACATCCTTGCAGGGCTAAGGGACAGCACAACAATGGGAAGCACTGGCTTTTGAAGTGGGACAACAGTTTACAGGAAAGAAAGCAGTCTACTTCCTTCCAAACTTGGTATGTCAAATCAAGCCAAGTATCTTTTAGTCAGAGATACAAGTCTTCAGATTCATATTTGCCAGATATTTATTGTATGTGCAGTGGCTGTGCCAGCTTCTACATCCCACTCTACCAATGTATCCTATCTGCACACCACAAGGCCTCAAGAGGAATTTAGCCTCCATGGCTTGTTTATAGAAACTCAAGGAGAGAAACAATACAAAATGTATCTGTCGTGGTTTCACCCCGGCTGTGGGCCGAGATCCACGCAGCTGCCTGCTCCTTAAAGCAAAAGAGCAGGGGAAGAGGGAAAAAGGGGGAAATAAGGGAAGGGAAAAGGAAGGGGCAAATAACTCCAAAACCAAGAAACTAAGAGGCCCATGGGTTGGGATAAGGAGAGTTTACTAAGAGAACAGAAAGATAAAATATAACAATGCTAACAGGACTTTAGAGCAAAAGAATATGAAACTCTTGATCCCCAATGCAGTTTCTCCCCGAACCACACAACTCAGGCCGTACCACCCAGAGCTGTCCCAGCAACCCGACCGTCCCCCCAAGAAGCACGCGTCCCGCCACCGCCCCTCTTCTTCCCCCCTTCAGCCCCCCGTTATCCTGGGCAGGACGTCATTGGCATGGAATACTCTCTTTGGCCCATCTGGGTCACCTGTCCTGGCTTCGCCCCTCCTTTCTCATGAATAGAGAAATACGAAGAAGTTGAGACAGTCCTTGACTGTCTGACTGCAACTAAGAACATCAGGGTGTTATCAGCACTGCTTTCATTTTAACTCCCAAACACAGCATTCCATCAGCTGCTACAAATGAAGTTAACTCTATCCTGACTGAAACCAGGACAGTATCGACTTTCTGATGGTAGAAATATGTCGTCTTAGCAATTTGCAATCCCCAAACACAAAGGTTATCAAGCAGCCAATAACATCACTCAGCCAACAGCAACTTAGTCTAGGAGAACTCGAATCTTCTAGAGCAGTTTGGTCTGTGAACATGGATAATTTAGGCCATTCGTAGGCAGTTGGCAGCCTTGACTGGTTAGCTCTGATGTTGCCTCACCATGGTCACTGTCTAGGCATGCCCAGCTCCCACAGAGCCCACTTAAGGCAGAACTTAGTCATTGCCAAATTAAGTTAGGTCTCTCAGCTTCTCTTGATCATTCAAGTAGGTGATCTGTAAAGTTCTTGCTTCTGCTGATCAGGCATTGTGAAGGTTTCTTCTGGTTTGATCTCCCTTTCTTTTGCCCTAAGGCCTCCAAAACAGGGTTTGTGAGCATTTGGATGTGTATCCCCCTTGTCTAAGGTCATCTGTGTAATGGTGTATTTGTGCCAGCTCCTGTGTTGCAGCGTCCTTCTTGCTGTCTGCTGACTACTGAAAACTAAAGACAACTTTGGAAAATGTGCTTGGGCCTTATCCATTTATGTGTTGCTTTGTATAGCAAAACGTTTTCAATTCCTCTTCTAAGTTGAATTCAGGTGACAGAGCTGACAGGAGTCCTTGTAGCAATATTGTGTCACGTTGCACTCTCAGTCTGTCCGGAGAGGATACATATTCATTTCAGACAGGGCTCAATTCACACTGTGCCACAAATGAAGGAAGGATTCTTGTCTGCCTGGTGGTCTGTAATACATCTTGTCTATTTAATGTTATCAGACTGACTTGCTAACAGGAGTCTGAAAAAAATGGGCTGGTCTCTGAGCAATGGTAATGGCCTCAGAGCAGGGCAAGAATGGTTTAAGCTACAACTGATACATGCTATCTAGGTATTGCCCAGAGCAGCATTGGAAGGTGGTGTGCAATAAACACTATGATGGCATTTAATGGTATAGCATTAATTTACAGATTGCATTACCAGGTGAACAAGGGCAGCTGAGAAGGGTTGGTGGGTTTAACTGAAGATAAGAGGTGTTTGCAGATCTCAGACTTTCCCTTTGAGCAGGGAATAGCATTTGTGCTAGGAGGCAGTAGTCTTATCTAGAGGTTGCTGAAATGGGTACATGTCAGGAAGTTCAGTCCTGAAACAAAATCTCAGCCACATGGCTGAAGTATGACAACTGAAAGCAGGCTTTTAAACTGGGAGTTGTTGGGCAGCATTAGAATACACATTATCACTGCCATTTATAGCAAGGCCATTAGCAAATCCGTGCTTAATAGACTCTGCATTTCAGTACAAGTTGGAGGTATGTTCTTCAATTAACATAAGGTTCATTACTCATTCTGTTGACATAGAAACTGAAAATGTTATGACTTCAGGTCTGTTTCTCAGTATCCCACATCAGTGTACTCTTACAACACATGCAGGGGTGGGGTACCTTGCCTGTACCCCCTGGCACTAGGTTTTATGAGATGAGAGTAGTGCTGGGCAGGAGCATGTCCAGGGGAAAGTATAGCACTGTGAAAGTATTTTCCCTTGAAACTGCAATAGGAGACCTCCTTTTATTTCTTCTTACAGAAACATTAAATGCCAGAGTTGAAGGAAGAGATGAGGGTTTCTGTAAATTTCCACTTTGTCCAAAATGAACTGTTTATAGAAGACTTTTTCAAAGTGAGAGTTGGTCCTAAAGAATTCAGATATCGATCTCAGAATGCAAAGATAAGTGAGTTTAAAAGTTCTCCAGATCTTTAAACTATTCTCTTCTGGGCTTTATGATTTTCTTTCTGCTTGCAGAAAATCCAAATTGTATCTTAAAAGCATATGGCACTTTTTCTGCTTAGGAAAAAACATTCTTGATAGCTTTAGGAAAGGAAATAAAATCCCATTTTAACTGCAAGACATGGTGGCCTGTGGAGCGCTGACCGGTTTCTTTGCTGATTCTCATCAGTAGTCAGAAAATACTGGTAGGGCATTATTGACCAGCATTACTTTAACACTCTGCAGGGTCATAGCGACTGATGTTCATCACACTCTTGTTACTTCAACTGGCAGGGATTGTATATAGCAAGCGTATGGCGCCTGATGGTGCAGGGGTGAAGAGAGATAGATAGTTGGTCTTCAGAGTAGGTTCAGGGTGGCAGTACCAGCCTGCTGTCTCATATAAACCTAATGAAGTTCAACAAAAGCAAGTGTGAAGTCTTGCACCTGGGAAGGAATAACCATTTGTATCAGTACAGGCTGGGGACTGACCTGATGGAGAGGAGCTCTGTGGAGAAGGACCTGGGGGTCCTGGGGGATGACAGGTTGGCCATGAGCCAGCAGTGTGCCCTGGTGGCTAAGAGAGCCAATGGGATCCTGGGGTGCATCAGGAGGAGTGTGGCCAGCAGGTCAACTCTGCTCTGGTCAGGCCCCACCTAGAGTATTGTGTCCAGTTTTGGGCTCCCTGGTATAAAAGAGACAGGGATCTCCTGGAGAGAGTCCAGAGAAGGGCTACGAAGATGATTAAGGGCCTGGAACATCTCCCCTATGAGGACAGGCTGAGTGAACTGGGACTGTTTAGTCTTGAGAAAAGAAGACTAAGGGGGGACCTAATTAATGTTTATAAATACCTTAAGCATGGGATGCAGGGGGAATTGGCCAGTCCCTTTTCAGTGGTCTGTGGAGACAGGACAAGGGGCAATGGCTGCACAGGAAGTTCCACACCAATATGTGGAAGAACTTTTTCCCAGTGAAGGTGACAGAGCCCTGGGACAGGCTGTCCAGGGGGTGTGGAGTCTCCTTCTCTGGAGATATTCAAGACCCATCTGGTTACCTATCTGTGCAATATGAGCTAGGGAGCCTATTTTGACAGAGGGGTTGGACTCAATGATCTCTCGAGGTCCCTTCTAACCCCTATGATTCTATGACTCTACGCTTCCATGATTCTGTGATCTAGTTCAGGACAGTAGAAGCCTGCATTTTGTCTGAGTTATGTTTATTGCCCTCGTTTATCTAAAATATGCATTCTTGTTGATTACAAATTTGGCAGGATGTGCAGTGAGATGCATACATGCCACCTGTGGCTCTCCTTGCCTTTCCTTCAAGCAGTGTCTCCCTCCCTCAGGGCCTTGACTTTACAGGTGGACGTGAGCTTGCTCCAGTCTCTCAGGTCTGAGCAGCTCCTCCTGTATATGTGCAAGAGAGTCACAGCTACAAGAACATGCAGACTCTCAGAATGGATCGTGTGCAACCACAAGCTAAGAGCACATGGCTGCTAGTGTGCTGCTTAGATCTCACTTCATCCAAGGTTGCATATGTTGACAGTGATGCCAGGTAACTGTAGGTAATTTATTCCCAGACAGTTCCATTCATGGTGCATTTTGCTTGTTCACTGTGCTCTCACAGGTCAGCTATGCCTCATCCAGTCGCCTCTTGAGCAATAAGAACCAATTCAAGTCCTTCCTCCGCACAATCCCCAATGATGAGCATCAGGCCACAGCGATGGCAGACATCATTGAGTACTTCCGCTGGAACTGGGTGGGAACAATTGCAGCTGATGATGACTATGGCCGGCCAGGGATTGAAAAGTTTCGGGAGGAGGCGGAGGAGAGAGACATCTGCATTGATTTTAGTGAGCTCATCTCCCAGTACTCGGACGAAGAGGAGATCCAACAGGTGGTGGAGGTCATCCAGAACTCCACAGCAAGGGTAATCGTTGTTTTCTCCAGTGGCCCAGACCTGGAACCCCTCATCAAAGAGATTGTCAGGCGAAATATCACTGGCAAGATCTGGCTGGCGAGCGAGGCCTGGGCCAGCTCTTCGCTGATAGCCATGCCAGAGTTCTTCCGTGTCATCGGCAGCACCATTGGGTTTGCACTGAAGGCAGGACAGATCCCAGGCTTTCGTGAGTTCCTGCAGAAGGTGCATCCCAAGAAGTCCACTAATAATGGCTTTGCCAAGGAATTTTGGGAAGAGACGTTTAACTGCTATCTCCCCGATGGGTCCAAAAATTCTCCAGCTTCAACTTCCTTTTACAAGGGCCATGAAGAAGGACTGGGAGCTGGAAATGGAACAGCTGCCTTCCGACCTCCATGCACAGGGGATGAGAACATCACCAGTGTGGAGACACCATACATGGACTACACGCACTTGCGGATATCCTATAATGTGTATCTGGCAGTATATTCTATTGCCCATGCCTTGCAGGATATATATACCTGTACCCCTGGGAAAGGACTCTTCACTAATGGATCCTGTGCAGACATTAAGAAGGTTGAGGCATGGCAGGTAAGTCTTTCCTTTGTGTGCCTGTGCAATATACTATACAATATACAGAACTCTTAGGGTGCCTTTCACAGTCCTGGGGCTCAGGCCCAGAGGCAGGCTCCTGGGATGTAGCATATCACTGTGTGAAAGTCAGGTGCATGCTCCCACCCCACAGGGAACGTAAGGTAAGTTGTGTTAGGTTTGCCTTCAGTGAAAAGGGCTTAAAGGAAGTTAAATTTTCTTGCATTCACTACGGGCCAAAAGTGCACACACAGACAATTACCACAGCCTGGCTGACGCAAGGTAACTTGATCATATATTGAGCCCTTACATAAACAAGAGGGCCCAGAGAGAGTGCATAAACAAGGAAAACAGTTTTTAGAGTTCATTTTCTTTGGCAAGCTCTATGTCTTTTGCAATCCCACAGCAATTTTCCATACAGGCCACTTTTTTTTTTTTTTTTTTTGCACAGTTTTAAGCTTATATAGGATGAAACTAAAGCAGGTTGAGTAGCAAATGTGTGGTTATTAGGCAAATAATAGATAGCTGCTTTGATTTGGCAGTGACACTTCTAAACTGATAACATGATACTAATGGCTTAATCACATTTACCCATTCATTCAATGCATTCTGCCCACTGGCTTATGGATTGTATAGCAACATTTTGCCTCCTGATCCTTTATGAATATTCTATACTTTACCATATGTTTGATTGTGCTATCCAGTCTGGTTTTTGCTATCTACCATGCTCTTAAATAACAGAATTAGCTTTTAAGGCTACTTAATGAAGATATGGCAAATATGTAGCAAATTCTGTTTGCCCCATTTCAGTCATCACAGAAAACTTGGACCCAAACATACCTGAAATCAGAACAACATGGATGAATATAAAGAGGATCACATCACTGTTTGCAGGTGCAGTTTCCTCTATTGAGAATAGTCTGACCAAGATGCAGCTACCTGTGCCAAAAATTTTGCAGATACTGGGTGGGAAGTGCAGCTTGGTTCCCTCTTAGTCTCAGGCAATTCAAAAACATCAGTCAGATCAAAGTAAAAGGTTTTGTCTTGGCATTCACAGAAAACATGCATTGCTCTAGGTACCTGCTTTGGGTTACTGAAACCACGTTACTCCGAGCTGATGAGTGCAGGGTTTGACCCTGGTTGTGGGGAATTCTGCAATTTCTGGCTCTCTCTGAGGTTTCTGTCTTTCAAAGCTATTTTGCTTTCCAGGAGTGTACTGGCAGAAGTGTGCAAGTCAGACAAGTTTAGTTTTCACTGCGTTAGTAAAAATGATCCAGAATAAATACATTTTAATTTGTTCCTTTATGCCTTGTCAACTTGGAAAGTAAAGCAGGATGTTCATACTACAGCTAAGTAAAATAATGTGGTGTTTGTTGAGGATTCCACGATTGGAAAGAACGTCCTCTTGTGTGGCTCATCTGGTGCTGAAGGATGGCTGTATCAAAATGTAAAGCATCCTGCTGACCTAGGGTTTTGGGTATGCATACTTGACTTAAAGGAGAGAATCAGCATCAAGAAGGAGTCTGTATGGGTAACACAACTGGGTAGGAATAGCGGGTGCTACAAAGAAACAGGCTATATTTGAAATGACCACCATTATGTCGTGTTGGCTCTCCAGCATATATGTTATTTGTGAATTTTTTCACTTCATTTCAAACTCAAACACATGAATAGCAGGTAAATGCCAAATATGTGTGCGTACCTACTTCATATCAGGCATTGTGGCTCATTACCCTCAGGAAGCTTTCCTCAGCCCTAGGGGTAATGAGTTTACCTCACAAACATTCATCCTCCAGCATCTCCAGAGAGTGTTTTTCTGACAACCAGACAGAAGAAAACCTTTCTACTAAAGTCAATCTCATTTGCAGCAGTACTTCTGCCAGTAGTCAGAGGGTGAGAACAGTGTTAGGAAGCCTCCACGCCGCCAATAGCATCTGCAGTCACTGACTGGATGGCATGAGGGACAGATAAGGCGAACCCATTGAACTGGTGGCTCCATTAACCTCAGCTACCGTCCAGAGCAGCCCTTGCCCGTGGAGTTAGTGGCTGAGGAGGGAGGATAAATGGTGTGTTTTACAATTTAATTATGTGTCATTTAATTTTGTCACCTTTCAATGGCATTATCCCAGTAACACATATTCTTTATTAACATATTATTATTAACGTATTATTTATTTGTTGTCTGGTGATCATTAATTTTTTTGTGGTCAGAATTGGAGGAACTGGTTTATATAATTTGTGGAGGGTGCTTGTGTGGGTCTGTATGTAAAAATAACAATTTAACCTCAGTGATCAGTTTGTTTGAACTGGACAGCAGGAAGCCTAGCCTAGAATTACTGTGACCAGGTTAAACTGGGTGCAATTCTCCTATTAAGAGTTTACCATCTACTATTTATTTCTGTGTCTCCCAAGCTGAAATATCAGTATTAACAACTTGCTTCTCTACTTACTTGTAGCTACTTGTGTAAGAAGCTGCTTCCTCAATTTCTCTGCCCGAGTCCATAAACCAAACCCTGCTTCCTTTTGTTTCACCCATGCCTCTGAAGCTGGCAGCGGGAATCTCTGCTGGAGATGGGCCTGGCCAGCCCGAGCTCACAGGCTGCTGCAGCCTGTGCAGTGATGTGGGTGCAAGCAAAGCTGGAGAGCAGGCAGGGCAGCTTCCAAGTGAGAGCTGTGCCGCTCACTCCACGCACACAGCTGTCCGTGGGGTTCAGAGTCCTCTGTCTGAAAATGGGAAAACCAGCACCTCTGTACTCTACAGAAAATGACAGACATTTTGGGGGATGTCCGTGCTGCTCTTAATCTGAGCAGCACACATGCCCGCAGCTGTCATGCTTGAAGAACCTGCCCTGCTGCAGGGCAGATGATAACCTAGGTGCACACACACCTTTGCAAGATGCCTGCAAAGAACTGATAGTATTCTCTGCTTTTGCCATTGTTGTGTCCTGCACAATATTGATCAAGATCAGATTAATGACTTCTTTTTGCAGAGTTTTATTCAGGTAACAAAGAGGTACAGGGCAATCATAAACAAAATGTATAAGCAATTGCTGTCAAATTTGGAACAGGCAAAATTTTACAGAGAGCACTAAGGATTAAACTGTATGACTATAAATAGTAGAACAGAAAAAAAAGCCCCTTAAAGAACTCCATCACCTCTGATGATCGGATGTGATAATAAGAGGCCTGTTCTCTTTCACTGGTGGATGGTACTGAGTAGGGCTAATTCTTTGTGTTGCTCTGATTAATGGATTGACCTCCTCCAAATATAGGTTCTCCTATAAACTATAGAGTAGCAGCAGCAAAGTATGGCAAGAGGTGGGACTTGGGCTCAGGACTCCTGTCAAAATTCCCAGGCATCGTTGGCCTGTTTCTCTGCAACAGCCCAAACAATTGGCTTTTAAAGCCCCTTTTTGCTTACTATCTTCCTAGATAAGATTTCCTAGGTCCCTCAAGTTCTTTCATTTTCTTGGTTTCTGCTCATGTGGCTATTCCCATGGTCACTTCTAACAGCAAGTCCATCTGTTCCTATTTCAATTCTCCTTTGAACAAAGATGTATAACCCTCTGGGACATCTACAGGAGCCTCTTTGGTATCTCTCTCATTCCAAACACTGGGTGGTTCTGCAAGAAACGAGGAAAACCAGTAAGGGGTCGTAATCTGTCCTTCAGAACAAATATTTATTACTTCATTTATTTTTCTGCGTGAGAAGAGGAAGACCCTGTCTTTTCCTCAGGCATAGCTGACTCCGTGTTTCTGCCCATTCGTTTGGCTTCTTAATGGTTGCCAACAAACACCTGATGGGCCTCTCTTTGTGTCTCACAGTAAAAGCATTGCAATTAAATGGGGCAAATAGACACCCACGGATTTGAGATGGAAAAAAATGTGCAGTTGCAGGGTCATGGAACAGACCATCCTTAGGTGGACAGCCAGACCGTTTTCAGGTTGTGGTTACACTGGAATCTGTGAACTTCAGCAGGTTCCCGAGTGAAAAATCAGATAGCTCTTCTAGGCATCAAGGCAAAGCACGCTGTACAGGCTGAAAAATGTGCTGTCCTAAAGATTAGCTGGTTAAAGTCACGCTCATGTAAATTATTCCATGCCTAGAAATCTGATTTACCTCAGACTCAGTGAAAAACTGCCATATGCTATTTCACAACATAAAAGCAAATATGAAGTGGCTTCACCTAGCAACATCTAAACTCTTTTATTACACCTGTGCACCTCCCAGCCAACAGTTCCTTCCTCTGTGCTGGTGATAAGCATTATGAAGAGGTAAAAATGGATTGCTGCCTTCTCCAATTGTCAAATTAACCTGTCAGGAAGCTAAAACAACCATACAGCCATTCACTCACCCCTTCCCAGTTGGATGGGGGAGAGAATTTGGAAAAAAGGTAAAAATTTTGGTTTAAGATAAAGACAATTGGGCAGAAAAGGAAGACAATAATAATAACAATAATGATAATAGAATATACAAAACGTGATACACAGTACAATTGCTTGCTACCCACAGACCACTGAGCCCAGCTACTTCCCAAGCTGCAGCCCCAGCCCCCAGCAAGCTTCCCCCAAGTTACATACTGAGCATGACGTCGTATGGTATGGCATATCCCTTTGACCAGTTTGGGTCAGCTCTCCTGGCTGTGTCCCCCTCCCAGCTTCTTGAGCACCTCCAGCCTTTTCGCTGGTGGGGTGGTGTGCGAAGCAGAAAAACCCTTGATGTGGTGTAACTGTTGCCTAGCAATAACCAAAACAACAGTGTGTTATCAACATTATTCTCATCCTAAATCCAAAACCCAGCAGCACTATACCCGCCACTAAGAAGAAAAGTAACTCTATCCCAGCCCAAAAAACATGACAGCAACTCTCCATTTAGCTCTGTCTGCCTGTCTGGAAATCAATTCTGCAAGGCTTTAAAAAAGTGAATGATGCCCTAGATGACATATGTCTCTCCAGACCTTTGAGCGTAAGGGCTTATCTAATCAATTCTGTGTCTGTTGAGCTATATAGGCCTGCCTGAACAATTAAAATGGTGTATGGGAAACAGGCGCTTGGTGGTACAGAGAATGAAACGGTATCAGAACAGGTATTAACTATTGTGGCTGTTGAGGCTGGTGCGAAGATTAGTCATATGGGAAGATCTACAATGAAGACAGAGGAAGCTGCTGAATATCAGGCAACGGCAAAACCTCACCTAGCCTGCATTAGAAATGCATTGGAGATAATGAACAGAAAGAGTTTCACCACTGTGTTGGGGGAGACTGAATTGAGAGGCAGAGAACTTGAGCTGCGCACAGAAACGTGTGGGTCAATACAGCAAACACAGCTATTTCCCCACACAGGTAACAGCAGGTGATTGCTTATTCATCAGTTTGGAGATAACAACTTACCATCAGCTGAGAACATCACTTGTGAACTCTTCAACTAAGCAGGCAATAAAAGGACTATTATTTGGATGTCTCTTGAACTAAAATGAGGAAGATTTAACTGGACTGTACCAAGGGAAGGGAAGGGCAGAATCAGGCCTGCAACATCACCAGTAGAAAATCAAAAATGCCCAGACAGGGTTGCTAGAAGAAGGGTGAATGAACTGCATGCAGCAAATACACAAACTCTATGTTGTGAAACAAGGAGTTGTGGGTTTTAATTACTTGGTAGGCAATGGCTGAAATGCTTCTGAATCAGTGTAGCACACAGTACCAGATGACAAAAAAGTAGTATTCCTGTCCACACCCAAATAAAAGTAATTTTTAACATAGTCACTTAAATGCTGCATTACAACAAAAGCTGTATTTGAAAAGAAGCTTTTTATAATATTTATGAAGCTCATTTGTACCTTTGTCACTTGGGGAAAAGAAGTCAATTTTTCAGCATCTATTGGGCTGGGAATTTTAGGGAAGGCTCCATGAGATGCTCATATAATGCCTCTGTCTGTAGCAACTTCCAATCATAAATATCCCTTGCATTACCAAGACATCAGTATCTTTTACTAAGACACAGCATGTCTTTGTTACACAAAAGGATGTAAAGTTTCTTCTAAGAGTGGCCTTTCTTGATGCTACTCACAAATGGAGCTCATGACAAAAGGAACCATGAAAGCCTCCTGAAGGCATTCATTCAGTGAGGTGAAGTAACAAGTGGATTTACCAAAAAAATCAGTTTCACATTAAAATCATTCCTCAGACTTGACTGATTTCCATTTATCCCAAGATAGGGTTGAAGTTAACTTCAAAGGCATGATACTCAGAGTTTGTTATTTCTTTACTTACTGGTGGTCAGCCATCTTCACAGATGCTTTACTAACCAGCCACTCCCCAAAGTGAACTTTCATGCACTACAGACTGGTGTTACTCCACACAGTGGGTGAAGTTTGGAAGAAGGAGGGAAAATTAACTCTTATGGCATATAAAGGACCCTTTTGCCTTGTAGAACTGAAAGACTGATCTCCCCAGTGCAACAGAAGCAATACTTTGCTCAGAAAGGAGCCTGTACCTCTAGGAGGAATTATCATAGAATCATAGAATAATAGAATCATAGAATTGTAGGGGTTGGAAGGGACCTCGAGAGATCATCGGGTCCAACCCCCTGCCAAAGCAGCTCCCTAGGACAGGTCACTCAGATAGGCATCCAGACGGGTCTTGAATATCTCCAGAGAAGGAGACTCCACACCCCCCTGGGCAGCCTGTCCCAGGGCTCTGTCACCCTCACTGGGAAAAAGTTCTTCCCCATGTTGGTGCAAAACTTCCTGTGCTCCAACTTGCAGCCATTGCCCCTTGTCCTGTCCCCACAGACCACTGAAAAGGGGCTGGCTGATTCCCCCTGCATCCCCTGCTTAAGGTATTTATAAACATTAATTAGGTCCCCCCTTAGTCTTCTCTTCTCAAGGCTGAACAGTCCCAATCTTCTCAGCCTTTCCTCATAGGGGAGATGCTCCAGGCCCTTTATCATCTTCGTAGCCCTTCTTTGGACTCTCTCCAGGAGATCCCTGTCCTTTTTATACCAGGGAGCCCAGAACTGGACACAATACTCCAGGTGGGGCCTGACCAGGGCAGAGTAGAGGGGGAGGATCACCTCCTTTGACCTGCTGGCCACACTCCTCCTGATGCCCCCAGGATCCCATTGGCTCTCTCAGCCACCGAGGCACACTGCTGGCTCATGGCCAACCTGTCATCCACCAGGACCCCCAGGTCCTTCTCCACTGAGCTCTTCTCCAGCAGGTCAGCCCCCAGCCTGTACTGATACAGGTGGTTATTCCTTCCCAGGTGCAAGACTTTACACTTGCTTTTGTTAAACCTCATCTGGTTTCTTACTGCCCAGCTCTCCAGCCCGTCCAGGTCAAGAACCTTCATTATATGAAGGTTCTTTAGAAAATGTAGAAAGCAAAGCCTTGGCATGAGATTTCTTTGTTGGCCAAGATTTGTATTGATAAAGGAAATGGAAGAAAAAGGGTTTAAGTTAGTACCTTAGTGGAACATGTGCCAAAACACAGTAACAGTGAATCCACTGGGACTTTAGTTGACCATTGATGACACCAATGACTGTGCTTGCAACAGATGCCCGTTCTAAATGTCCAAAACAGTTGCATGAGTTCAATCAACTTAGTGTAACTATAAGAAACTTCAGGACTTTTCTTTCTTTTTTTTTTTTTTTTAATGGATGGTAGTTCTTGAATAGATAATAAATAACCATTGATCTCAGGCTTGATGAATCATCATGGTTTTCTTAAAAGAAATTACAAAAAGTATGTAGTACCAGTTGGTTCTCATTCTAACAGAGAGAGACAACTTACCCAAGCATTGAAGTAATTCATCCTATAGGTTCCAAGTAAGAAAGAGTTTATAGTAAAAACAAATTATTTCCTCCTGGCCTAGAGAAAGGCGCAGATCTTCAAATGAGTATCATCAGCATTCTGTTCAGGACGCAGTTCCAGACCTTGTTAGGACTTTGAAGAGACTGATCCATAAAAGGACTGTTAGAATAAAGAGACAGCAAATGGATGCATTGAGACACATACACAGATTCATCCTCTGCACAGCTGGGCAGAGACAACATTAAACACCTCCGGGAAAAGCCATTTCAATCGCATTTTGATGATGCAAGGCATTATATGTAAATTATGCTACTTGAAAACAGTCAGGATGTAGGATAACCATTGGCTCTATTATTAGCTTTAATAATTGGACTATTAATTATGTATTATTTAGTATTAAATTTAGATTCAAATTATAAAAAGGCTCCTATCTTAAGGGGCTTTTAGACACTTCGCCATAACCATTATTATGCAGCATGATGACCACCCGAGAGCATTAAAACATCATTTACTAAGCCAGGATTTTTGCCAATAGATCCTTCACTGTTAGTACACACAGCACCCTGGGCAATCGTACCCAGTGTATTTCTCCATATTGTGTATGTTACAAGTGAAAAACAAAGCAATTACGGCATTAAGTCTAGACCAGGTGGCCATGACGGTTCTTTCATGTGACAGCAGCGTAGAGAGTACAGTACCAAATACCATCTACCAGCACTACTAGCTCTTAGTGTCCCTGTACCATTGCCTTTGTCTGTCCAGAGACATTCTTTCCCCATAAAACATTAATAGGAACATAAAAAATGTTCAAGTGGAGTCACTTTCCAAATGATCACGTGGTTTGAAGTCCTTTGTGTAATAAACTATGTAAATGTATGCCATGTTCAGGAAAGTAATCTTGATCTAGCTAAGAGATGATTCACCTCGGATATAAAGCCTGGATATTTCATTTCTGATGGGCTGTGTTTGCCAGTTAAACTTGTGTTTAGCAAGATTTATTTTCCCCAAAGACATGCTGACTAGTAGACCTTTCCTTATTAGCATAATCCATGGTAGGTCACACCTTTTGTCACAGATCGTGTCTTATTTCTAGCTGGGATTGACTGACCTTTTGTTTCATTGGTCCTTACTTGGCCTTGCTCTATTAGATTTAAAAGTCCAGATGAAGTACTCGTCATTTTTCTCCATATGGTATTTATGCATTTGATCAAATTATTCCTTGGTCTTGTCTTGATAATTTAAACAGAGTGGGGTTTTAGTCATAAGATATGTTTTCTGCTTTATTTCTGTATCTTGTCCGTTTAATCATCCCTATTTTTGGCAGATATTCAGTGTCGCTTCAACAGTCTCAGCACGGTCAGACAGTGAGAAATAAAAAATAAATCCCACGTTTGCATACACTTATTACTTCCCCATTTATATAGGCCCAGGTTACATCAGCCTTCCTTGCCAGAGCATGCAATGGAAAGGCTGATTACACTGCCAGTAATGTCTTGCAGGGTGTCGTCCCCTTTCTGTGCCCATGGCTTGAGTTACTCATGCCTTGATGCATAAGTCTGCATTACACTGCATCGAACACGGATGTTTGAGGGTGATCTGCAGGAAGTTCTTTGTCTGGATGATTATTTACCATTACCTCAGCCCATGCATTTACTGCAAGTTTTCCTAATGGTGCGTTTGTGCTTGGCGCCAGAGTATTGATGAACATATTGAGCTGTTTGCTGAGGCTGGAGGAATTCCCCGTGGACTGATGGTGTGTCTCTGTTGATATCTGGTCTCACAACTCTGTTGGGCAATTCGTGATCCATGAATGGATGCTTTGCATTGAACGTAGAGCTCAGATATTTCACTTTTAAAGTGGTGTTTGTCAACCAAACTTTAACAAGATCTGTATTCCTCAAAGCCTTATTGTCAGGCCACAATTATATCTCTGTCCTATAATTTTGTGTTAATGGATCCTCAACTCAAAACTCTTGTTTTCAAATTGTTTTTCCTGGGATTGATGTCAGGCTAACCACACTTTGGTTACAGAGGACATCCCTCTGCCTTTTACAACGCTATTTTTGCTTGGCAGCAGTTGCAGCCCATCAGAGGCTGACTCTGGAGCAGCCCACTAAGCAGAAGCACAAGCATCTGTGAGAGGGGTTAGCTCTGGTTCGTGCCTTGAACAGGCTGACATGGAGAGAAACCTCAGGAACTGGGACTGCGTGACTGGGTCATGTACCAGAAAGGTGGAATGGGATTGTTGTGGAATAATACTGGAAAGCATATTGGGTTTGTCATTCAAAGGCAATGGCATTTTTATGTGTATATCATAAGCAGTCTGAGCGGTATTTTTATTACCTGTGGAGCACTGTGATGAACTGTCTGGTTCTGTCAGCCTTTTAGATCAAATTTAAATTGTTTGGGCTGTTCTCTAATCTCTTTTTTAAGGACCTTCTACCTCCATTACTGCCACATTATGGCTCCAAAACAAGTGGCCTTGGGATAAGAATGTCCAGGTTTTTTCTTCTGCCAGCAAGGGCAGTAACGTATCATGCATTTAGCTTTCCTGCTCCTCCTTAGCTGTCTCTTTAGCTTTCCATCTTCTTTATCTTCTTTATTATTTTTACAGCCTTATGGCATGAGGATCTGGCATACATGAGACGTTTCAAATTTAATATGCTCAAGAAATATCTTAATATGTTGCCTGGTGATTTTTTTTTCTTTGTTCTCCAGATTATTTTCTTGTTCTACTTTACACTGATATAATACTTGTGTTTTGCATTCCTGTTTGAATGGTCTGTGTTGGATTAGTGCTTTTAGAGCACACCATAATAAAAATTGCTCTTGAGCATTGTTTGTATGATCAGGATAGCAAGATATTATGCCTTAATTAACGAGCTTTATTTTAATGAAAGCAGCCAAAATTTCTGAACCAATAATGGGTTTATCATGCATGCAGTACAGACATTCAGTCCTTTCCTCTACCTTGTCTGTGGATTTTCTCCATTCTGTTGGGTACAGAGACCTCCATCATCACTGACCTATCACATCACTGGGGCAGACAACAGTCAGAAGCCTGCTTGATTTTTAATCATTATATTTCATGTCTAGGGATTCTCCACAGACATTATTTTTCATTTGGTACCATGATTTTTGTCCCAGTTATCAGGAACTGTATTAATACTCTCAGTATTTGTAAAAAGGGGAGAGATGCATCACTCCAGCTATTATTCTCCAGAAGAAAATCTACTGCAGTCAGTAGATCAGATTAACTCTCTTTGGGATGACACTGAACTAGGACCAAGGCTACTCCAGATGCCTTAACTCCTGAAGTTACTTGTAGAAAGGGTTTTTTTGGACTCTAGCAAACTAATAGCGCATGCTTTGGACCATACAAGTATATTAAGGTACTATGATACAGCTGAATCTTAATTTAAAACAGAAAAAAAGAGAAAAAGTTAGAGGAAAAAAATTTCTTTTGCCATCTGTCTTCTTCCCTGGAGTTAGTCAAGCTCACTAATTTCAGTTAATTGAAACAACACTATCCAAACAAGTATTGTGACAGACTCAAAATTGTTTCCTCTATTTCCCATTAAAAAAGTAATTACGATTAAAAATGGAACTGTGACTCAAAGGTCACATTTTTAAGTCTGACTTTAAAAAAAATACTTGCATTGAATTTCAGTTGACTGGATTTCACATGATGTTTTCCTACATAGATCTCTGGTTTCAGAAAATCCTGTACTAGAGGTGGATGCAGAATATGTTCCCACCCTTTATTTCCTCATGCATCATGTGGATCCTGTCAAGCCTAAGCACATGGAAACTTTCTTGCTATGTTTTCCAGTCATGTCACACTTAGCAAAAGCATTACCCTTTATCATAGCATGCTTAAATGATGTGTGGATAGCTCTCAGCTTCACATTAAGCAGTACAAGCTCGGGACTTGCATTCTACTGACAAGTGCATTTAAAACAGCAGATGTGCACAAGGCCAGCCTGAGTTTTGGAGGGTCTTCGGGAAACAAAGTATGTTGCTCCCACCCATACTGTGTATTGTGACCTCCTAACTGATAGTTAAATCAGTCAGGAAAACTAGACACGTGATGCCAAAACAGTGTAAGATCTTTTCTTTATTCTTTTGGGAACCTGAGGCACAGCAGACAGGTCTTTCTGAAGTATTTGAGACCCTGTTTTACAAAGGCATTTGGGCATCTGCAAACACCAGTAAATATCCAATGGGATTTTCATTTAGACTTAACCTGTGCAGCCTGTTGTGAAATATACTAGCCTTGTTTCTTTGAGTTCTTTATGGACATCCTTGTAAATATAGTAGTCTAGTAAATCTGACCCTAAATCAGATTAGTCCTGTTCTATCTCAAATCCCATTTTAAATGTGTAGCTTTGATATGTTTTGTTTGAGCGACTTGTTCCTACTGTTGTAGCAGCCTTTTGTTATTTCTGTCACACTTCACTGTCAAAGAAACATCAAAGCTGCAGCAGTTTCAAATCAGCAAAGCAGTGTGCCTGGGCTGCTGGCTAGAAAACCACCTCAAGCCCAGTTACAGGCAGTCCAACTGGTCCTTGTCAAGGAAACTGTAGTGGATTTGCTCTGGCTGGAGGCCAGGTGCAGACCAAAGCCACTCTGTCACTCCCCTTTTCAGCTGGACAGGGGAGGAAAATATATATTGAGAGGCTCAGGAGTCGAGATGAGGACAGGGAGAGATCATTCCACAATCAGCATCACGGGTAAAAAAGACTCAGCACAGAAGAAAGGACAGAAAATTCTCTAACTGATGACACTGTCCCATACACCCAGTGACACCAGAGTCAGGTAATGAGAAGTGCAGCCAGATCTTAAAGCACTTCCTCCCACCCCTGCCTTCTTAGCAGACTGCACTTTAGTCAGGATTTCACTCCCTTCTTCCCCGCAGTTTGTGGTACGAGAAGGGACAGGGAATAGGGGGAGATAGGGGTTTCGGTCAGTTCTTAGCTGGGGACACACACACACACATACCTCACAGCCTTCCCCTGCTGCACCGTGGGGTCCCACCCACGAGAGACAGTCCTCCATGAACTTCTCCAGCATGAGTCCTTTCCCTCGGGGCTTAAGCTCCTCACCAATTGCCTCAGCGAGGATCCTTTCCACGGGGTGCCAACCTTCAGGCCCAGACTGCTTCAGCGTGGTCCCCCCAAGAGTTACAATTCCCCCAGCAAACCTGCTCCAGCATGGGTTGGTCTCTCCACAGGCTGCATGTTTTGTTGCTTCCACACAGGCTTCCCATGGGATCACAACATCCTTTAGGTGTCTCCACCCATTCCAGCATGGGGTCTCTCCACAGGCTGTAGATGGGATGTCTGCTCCCCGTCCTCATCCATGGGCTGCAGGGGGACAATCTACACTATGGTTTTCTCCACGGACTGCAGGGGAATCTCTCTCTCCAGATCCTGGAGTGCCCCCTCTCCCCATCTTCTTCACTGACCTGAAGAATTTCTTATATCTTCTCATTTCCTTCTCTGGTGTCAAAAAGCTTCCACTTGCATTTTTTTTCTCCTAAGTATGATTCACAGAGGCACTGTGACTATTCCTAATTGGCTTGTCCTTGGTCAGCAACGACTCTGGCCTTGAACGGGCTGGTATTTACTCTGATAGGTCTAGAGAAATCTTCTGGCTGCTTCTTGCAGAAGCCACTCCTGTGGCTCCCCCTCGTCCACCAGAACCCAGCCATGCAAAACCACCACAGAAGCTCTAGGCCTCATCAGCTTCCAAGCAAACCAAGCACTCATGGTGCAGCACGAGACAAAGGAAGCACCAAATACCTTCCACTGAGCAGCAAGCGAGGTGTTCCCAACACAGTCCATCTGAGTGCAAAATGGTGCCCATGTCATTACTACTGCAGTCCCTCATCAAGAGGGACTCATAAGCAGAATTATCAGTTAAACCAAACAGATCATCAGTTAAAATATGCCAGTCAACACAACTTGTCATGGCAGCTTGATGGTCTGTACTTCTCTGGAGACCCGAATATAGTCATTTGGCTTTGCAGGGACAGAGGTCTCTACCTCTGAGAGCCACCTCTTTCCACACATCACTACATGTGTCAGAAACTGTTAAAGAATCTCTGTCGTGGTTTAGCCCAACCAGCATCTGAGCACCATGCAGCTGCTTGCTTCCTTCCCCCAACCAAGGGGAGAAAAGGTGGAGGAAGAAAAAAGGTGGACAGACAAAGGCAAGCCTCATGGATTGGGATCTGGACACTTCACTGCAGCAGCAACAGGAGGGAGAGAGAACAACAGGACTGACAACGGAATATACAAAGCTGGTGATACACAATGCAGAGTATCATTGAACTGCGCAACTCAGACTGTACAGCTCAGAGCCACCCCGAAACTGGACCATCCCTGAGCTACAAGTGTCGGAGCCACGCACCTCCCCCTCACCAGCCCCGCTTTATACTGAGCATGACGTCATGGTATGGAATACCCTCTTTGGCCAGTTTGGATCACTCCCAGCTTCCTAGGTGCCCCCACCCTTCTTGTTACCAGGGCAGCATGAAAAACTGAAAAGTCCTTGGCTGCTTAGCAACAACTAAACAATCAGGGTGTTACCAGCACTGTTCCCATCCTGACTCCCAAACATTATACCACACCAGCTGCTAGAAAGAAAAATAACTATCCTAACCGAACCCAGGACAATCCCACACTTTCATTTCCCTTCAAATGGAAGTCACACTGAGTGTCTAAGAGCTATCATCACTACCTCTGGCCCTCTCTAATCTTCTTTTAATTTTATTCTTCTGCTCTGATCAAGTGGCTAGAACTAACTGCATTTTCCAGAGGTAACTGTACTATCAGTGTACATATTGGCACCGTATTTTCAGCATCACATTCTTTTTTGTGCTTCCATATCCTAATATTTTTTTTGCTCTTCCAACTGCACAATGCACACAGTGTTTTTACTGAGCTGCCTAGTAATGAAGTGGTCTTTGTCTTGAGTGGTTAGTTAATTTAGTCTCCGATAAAGACTATGAATAGCTTAAATTATTACTTTTAACATATGGTACATTGTACTTGGCATAGATATTTAGCCTTCGTTCGTGCTGTCCATTGACCTACCTAGATTTATGGGGATGTCTTTCAGTTCTTATCAAAGCGTAACAACTTTGAATGGTTTTGAGCTATTCTCAGCCTTTGTACGGCTACTCTTGAGACTTGAACTGAGCTCTTACTTTCACCCTGTTTTTTAAGTCACTGGCAGATCATTTCACCAGAGCTGGGGTGTCCACTCTACCTTGCCAGAATTCCTTTGCAGTTTCATCAGAGAATCTCTGGCTGATTATCCATGTTCTCTTTCTTCAACTCTGATATCAGTCCTTCTCCAAGAGTTTATCTCCCTTTCTTCATCTGCACTGTCACCACCCTGACGGTTTCAACCCTGGAGCACAGCTCAGTCCTTGTACAGGAGGCAATGACTAATCATCATTATTTTAGCGTGAAGTGCCCAGTATCCCAACAACAAACCAGGCCCTCCTTATGCATGGGGCTAAACACGTGTAAAGTGAAAGACAAGCCCCTTTTTTTGAAGTGTTTACAGTGAGAATCCCAGCTCTGTTCCTGGATTACTTTCAACTTCTCCACTTGGGCTACTCTTATAGTGATGAACAGTATTAACAGTCACTTCTTACTGAAAACCAATAGAAACCAGTCACCTTAGGTGGAACGTTGCAGGTGGTATATGGTAACCAATCACATCCTCTGCTAACTGGTGAACTCTGCTATCTTCTGAATGGCCTCTGGGTAAAGGCAAGATTAGCAGCATTGGAATATCCTGCTGGCCAGAACTGTCCAGGCTTTCAATGGTGCCTAGAGACAGGACAAGGGGCAACAGGAAAAAACTGGAACATGGGAAGTTCGATCTCAATATGGGGAAAAACTTTGTCACTTTGAGAGTGACAGAGGACAGGAACGGGCTGCCCAGAAAGGCTGTGGAAGAAAGAAGAAAAAACCCCAAACCAAACTATTGCTTCAGGGAGTATTTCCCTTACAGTATTTTACAAGTGGCTCTTTCAGAACTGGCATGGGCATATTTCCTCCTGGTACTAGACCTCTGGCAGAACCCAAATCCTGTATACCATGACCTAACGTGATAGCTGGGCTCTCAAGTCCTTATGCCTATTACACCACTATGAAAGTGTTTTCTCTGGGTGCTTGATTAGGAATCCAAAACAAGAGGGGAGTATGGCCCTTCAGTAATTCACAACGAAAGGGAGGACTTGACAGCTTTTCATCTTCTTATTGACCTATGAAGTGGAATTGTTCACTGCTCTCAGCAAGGGCACCCTATCAAAGCAAAGCAAAAAAAACTTGGTACCCATCAGTCCAGAACTGTTATACAGGCCTGGATATAGCTAGGTAGACAGCAGTTAAAACTCAGTGTGGGAAAATGTATGCTAACTTTCAAGATGGGATTCCTTACATCTATGTGTTAGGGAAGGGAATCATTTGTCTTTTCTGAGGAGAGACACCTATGATGTTCACTTCCCTTCCAGAGCCATTTGACCTAGCAAGGAAACATCTTAGAAAGAAACTGCAGATGGAAGCCAAGGCTATGAAACCCTTGCTGTTATATGGAGACCAGTTAAGGACTTGTCACAGTTGAGACAGAGTAAATGACAGCCCATAGCAGATATGGATACTGATGTTTACTTAAGGATTAACAAAACTAGAACTTTTAACCTGCTTGGTATCTTACATGCTTGTTTTCCCCACAGCATTACATTTACCTTTGGTGGGTGGTCTGTCAAGCTGGAAGTCATTTGTTCATGCTGTACAGCTCCTCACAGTTACCAGCCTTGAGCATCACTGGCCAAGGACACTGGGCTTCCCCCAACATTTGTCTCCATTCTCATCATCTCCAGGATCTTTTCCCACCACCAGTGTTTTTCATCCAAACATGAGCCCTAGGTTTTGCTTGGAATCAGCCTCCTAACTAATGGTTCTCAAATTTTGTTACTCATTAGAAGATTCAGGACATGCCAGTTTTGTTTAGTCCAGCTGATATCAAAATGTACAACTAGTATATACTGCTTGCAGCTCACCTGTGCTCCCAAGTACAAAAGGTTAGCTTCAGACATTCATGTACACACACTATTATCTGCTGCCTGACAGCATTTAGAATTTAAGATGGTTTGGGTTTTTTTCCTGACGCCAGCTCTAATACTAGTGACACAAAGTAGGTGTCTACTGCAGATCACATCAAGAAAAGGTGGAGAAAGGCTAAGGAAGCTGGCAAGGTAAAACAAAGGTATTTACTAAAAGTGAGACAGCATCCTTCAGATAGCAATGTCCAGTGAGTGAAATTGGAAGGATCACAAACTCTGTCACAATAAATGAAAAACTAGAATAAGAAAGGCCAAAAAACCAGAATGAGGAACAGGCTGTACATGGGGTAGAAGCTCATTACTCTTATTTTAAACGTTTCAGCAGTAGGACTGTCTGTGGAACCATAGATTTTCACTGCAAAAGACAAGGTAAGGCCATGGCAGAAGGAAAGTGTGCTCTTTATGGACAAACTTGAGATGGTTCCTGAGTCTTTTTATTTATGGGGGGCTTGTAGACGATCTGTCTGATTGAAGTGACTGTAGGAGAAGCTACAGGACATATGAGCAAAACAAAGCTCAATACTTTAGTGCACATGAATGATGTTCTGACAGAGCTCACAGATGAAGTGGTGACCAACCACCTGAAACAGTCTTAGGCCCTGAGGCCTAGAAAGTTGACAGATGTGACATCAGTTTTCTTAAAGGGTTCTGGAGGAGATCCAAGGAACTAGCGGAAACCTACTGAGCCCATTATTAGAAACTTTAGTAAATAATATATTAAGGAAGGAAAAATAGAATACACAGAGCAGAAGTCACCTTGACTTTGCAAAGAGAAGCCCTACCTCACAAACCTCCTGAAGTTTTTTGTGGGCAATGGGATGTATATGGCTAAGGGAACTCCTTTTCATAGAGTATGCTCAGGCTTCTAAAAGGCTTCTGGTAGTCTGTGGCTAAATTCCATCCTTACATGGATGAACAACTGGTTGAAAGACAGTCAGCAGAATATAAAAATAAATGGTGAGTTCTGACTAATCATAAATCATATTTTCAAGCTTGAATAGGTCTTTTCAAGCTTGAATAGGTCTTTTCAAGCTTGAATAGGGTGGACTCCGCTCTGTCCAAGTAGCAGTCAAAGAAACAAATGCACTGGTAAGAATAGCCATTCTGTAAAAGGGACAGAGAGTTAAACAGAGTACCCTGGGGCCACTTCATTAAGCCTTGGTGCATCTCAGTTCAATAATCATGCGCAGGTCTTGGAGCTGATGAAGGAGACTGGGAAAGTTTGGAGAACGGTCAATGAAAAAGCTTCTGAACAGGAAGTCACATATTAAGATTGGGCTCATCAGCTGGAGGAAGAGGTGGCTGTAGAGAGAACTGACATAACTTTCTAAAATCCTGAGAGGCATGGAAAAGATGACTAGTAAATGGCAGTTCTTTGTCTTTTCCAACATAGGCATGAAGGTCATCAAAAGAGATTATCAGGTGCTCTGTTCCAAGAGGCAAGAAGAGGTACCTTTTTCATAAAACATAGATCTCCTTGCTGTAGGAGGCTCTGAATGTGAAAAGTTCACACAGGTGCAGAACACAAATGTGCAACGTCATGGAAGAAAAATCCACAGCAGGTCACCAAGTAGAAACACCTTTGGCCCAGGAAGTCACTGAGCTGCAAAATGTGTGAGAGTATTTGGGGAAGTATCACGTCCCCTTCTACTCTCGTGTAGGCATTTGCTGTTGGCCACAGTAAGAGACAGGTCCTGAGGAGAAGACCTGCTGGTCTGACCTACTACAGTCTTTACGTAATGGTTTAATGATCCTTCCATAAGAATGGAAAATGCTTGACTCAGAATATCTAGCCCAATCTAGCCCAGGTAAAGCATGGGATGCTACAAGGCTCAGAATTGCCCTACCAGGAATAATGGGAGGGTGAATCAGAGAGCATCTTGCAAGTCCTGTCTGATAATAGGTGTTTTAATTAAAAGGCATTGCAATTCAACATGGAGCCTTGCACAATGCTCTCCCCACAGGCTTCCACCAGCTGCTAACGGTATATTCAAGCCACGAGGTCAACACTTCTTTGTAAACTTGGTTCCAGGATACGGTGCATGCACCCCTGACACGTGCTCTTGCCCTCGCTGAAGCAGGGTCTTTTAAGTCCTTGTGGATTGAGCCCTGGATATTTATGTTTCTATCTTTAGTTACAAAAGACAGTGACACATTTTTAACTGTAAAGCCTTTAGCAAATCATTGATAGACTGGTGCCTATAAAAAAGTGCTGTAGTTATTCAGAGTCTACAAGTTCCTATTTTAAAATTTAGTGCTTATGTCTTCCTTAACTGTTTAAACAATATTTTCAACATGCAGAGAGCAGAACTTGTGTGATACACAGATATCATGCTGAGACTTTCTTGCCATCTAAAACAGGAACATGTCCCAGTCCTTGTTTCGCTACCATTTCACAGGCTGCTCCTCAGAAATCCAGACCTGAAGGCAAACTTTGGTATTTGCTAGTGGTATTCCTGTTGTTCCTGTTGTCCTCCATTTGGGATTTTAAATAAGGCATGTGTCTTTCCTGCATGAACTGATAACACCTGGGCTCTCCTGCTCCCTAGCTATGGCTGCATAGATGAAGCTGCTATTCTGTGCCCGGGGAAAGACAATAATAAGTGCAGATCAGTGCTTTTATATGAATATTTACTTGCTGAATAGAGATATCAGCTCATACATTAAATGGTTTATAGCCTGAATCCTCAGGTGCGGGGGGGGGGGGGTGTGTGTGTGACTAAAGGAAACATGCTGCTAAACTAATCATACAAAAGCCCACCTGTAGCCAGGGGTATATATTACTTTCTAAGAAGCCCAATGTCAGGAGGTGAGGCAAAAGAATAGACTAATTGAAATAAATGTTATGAAATTAACAAAAAAAAACCCAAAAACTTTGCATCCAGGGAATCCACCGTTCATTTCACTGACCATAAGAGCAGCTAGCCTCCTGCTGCCGCGCCTGGCCAGGAGAGACAGGGCTTGAACTGAAAAATCTTCCACATGGTTCTTGCAAGATTGTCTCCTAGTATGCGTAGTAAATGTAACCAGAAGTGCAAGTTCTGCACCAGAAGTGCAAGTTCTATACAGAGAGCAGTCAATGCAGCAGTAAGATCCGGATTTCCTAGTGCTGTTCAGCAGAGCGCTACAGTGCTGCACGAGTGCCATATCGAGCTGAGGGGAGAAACAGCCCGGCATTCAGCTCAACATAACAACTCAAATTGAATCCGGAAGTCAGAGCTGCAGGTGTCACACTGTGGTAGGTGCGATGGCCTGAGGAAGAATGTGGCTTCCCTGCTTGGGACAACCCTGCTGATGGGTAAGGACAAGGTTCCTGCTAACACATCCAAGATTGCAGCCCCACTGCAGATAGGGCCAAAGTGAGCTGATGCAGTACAAACCTCACTGTGGATGTGCAGACTCTGTGTCACCCGTTCTGACCTCAGAGCTGCTTCTGCTCTGTTCTCACTCTTCCCTGATGGAGCTGGGCAAGTAGCATCTTCCTGGGTGCCCCTGTGGATAAGGGGGAGGAGAGGGGAGCATTCTCCTCTTTTCTTCCCTACAGCAAGCAATGCCCTGGCTCTTCACAGCAAAGTGTCAGAGCAAAGCACCTTCTTTTGCAATGTCCCTGAGAGGGTGAGGTCTTCCAGGGACAGGGCTTGGCTCTTCAGTGAGACCATTTCAGTTGCACACCTTATGGGGGAGCTAGTCTACAGAGGAGGGCCAGGAGGGACGAGAAAGGCAGAAAAAAATCCTGGGTCTGCCATCTCACCCATTATTCAAATCCTGAATACTGTGGCAGTATTTTGATGTGCTTCCATCAGCATCACACAAAGCTGAAAAGCTACTGCCAGCCACATCCTGCGTAGTATTACTGTGAATTTTGTAGATGCTCAGGCTGGCATTGATACAGGCAGTGAGAGGAGAGTACCTCTGTAGCTCTGGGGATTTTATCTTTAGATAGGAGGATAACAAAAGGAAACAGAGAAAAATGAAACAATTTAGCAGAACTGGCAGGAATTAATGAAATGATTCTGTTCCCCTGTTTCTTTGTTTCCAGGTGAAAAGGCTTCATCAAAACAGTATTGTCTGTTCTATTTCTATGGAGTGAGGAGGGCTCTGCCTGCCCGGACACACTTACTCCATTCTGGGTTTTGTTATACTTTGCCATCGAGGGTTGTATGCTTGGGCATCTGCAGGGGAGAGAGAGAAGACTGGGCTTATAAGCAGTTGCAGGCAATAGAAGCACAGCAGCAACTACAATACAGCAGTCTAGGAAAAGCTGACAGCTAGGTGACCTGAGAGTCACCTCAGCCTTCCACGGGTGAGCTCTACAGAGTAACTAAAAATATTAAATGAGGGTTAAAAAAAAATCCAGTAAGACCAGCAACTACCTTTTGAAGAAAAATACCATGTGAATGAATTGTTTCAGAGTGGCTGGTGTCGACTTACTTTCATGCTGCAGCTTCTTTGGTCTACCTGCCAGGTGTCCCTGGCATTAAATGTTGTTCTCCAAAGCGTATGACAGTTAAAGGCATGATGTCAAAAACTGCAGGAGGCAACACGTGGGGCCAGGTAGAATGGGATTACATGAAACTGTGGAACCAGGAGACAGGAAAAATACCCCAAAAAAGTGGTATGGATTCTCCAGACCTGCCATGTGGTTGGTGAACAAGCTTGATGGGTCATTTTTTACTGAAGTACATTGTGGGTTTTTTTCAATCAAAAGTCAAATTTGAATTGTTTCTCATACATTCCCATTTCTGAGTGATTGGTCATTTAGAGATACGCGATAATAACTGAGGGTATTGAGACAGAGTGGCTGCAAGATCAGAGGGAGATTATCACATGGGTGTCTGAAACACTTTAGTGGCTGCTGCCACTTCTCTGCACATAGAGGAGAGCTGTGGGCTTGCAGAGGTGATTGGAAGGGACTGAAGGGGAATGCTAAACTGCTAATAGAGTAGAAGCCGGTAAGCAAATTGTTACTGGTGCGTGCCGTCCACCCTGAGGGCCATGGCAGCTTATGCTGTCTACAATTTTGTACAGGTTCTGTGTGTGCATATGATGTCTACGACAGAAAGCCTGATGTTGCTGTGATTAAGTGATTTTTAAGAGATTAAAGACTGTGATAAAGTGGTTATTTCCAGTTTTGTCCCTAAAGCAGATGTATGCTGTGGTAGGATCATGACATGCAGGCATTCATGGTGCTTCTCTCTCTCTCTCTCTCTCTCTCTCTAGGTTCTCAAGCATCTGCGCCACTTAAATTTCACCAATAATATGGGGGAGCAAGTGGATTTTGATGAGTTTGGGGACCTGGTAGGGAATTACTCAATAATCAATTGGCATCTCTCTCCGGAGGATGGCTCAGTCGTTTTTGAGGAGGTTGGGCACTACAACGTTTATGCCAAGAAAGGAGAGAGGCTCTTTATCAATGAAAACAAGATCCTGTGGAGTGGATTCTCTAAAGAGGTAAGTGCTTAAATCCTCACAGCAACATTCCCCAGGTTTCCACAAGCTGAATTTTGAACTAACTCTACGCAGTCCTGCATTATGACTCAACGTCTCATTAAAAGACTTGTCCATCTTACCACATGATCTCTGTCCTAGTCTTTCACACCCTTGTTACACACTGCTGGAAATAATGGGCAGCTGCTTCTCCCCTCCTACACATTTGATGAGCCTGGGTATTAATGCTTGAATTAAGCCTTTTATCTGGCCCAAGTAGTTTCTTGGAATTTTGTAATGCTGTTTCCACAAGGATGAGAAATTCATTGCCCAAATCTTCTTCCTGATCAAGTCAAGTTTTCCTGAGCGCAGTAGTTTCACTGCTGAAAGCATCCATTTCTTCCACTCCCAATAGCTCTGTATCAAGAAGTGTCTCTTCCTACACCTAGTTAAATTTGTAGCTGTTTCTGCTGGCTTTACTCTCCAAGTCTCAGAGCCTTCCACACACCCTTGCCTTGCAAACAAAACAGAACAGGCCTTGTCAATCTTCCCAGGTTAATTTGGACATGGTGCGCAAATAGTGGGAGATGCCAGTACATGCTATCTTTTTTTGATCTACCAGAAGGTGCTTGTGTAGTCTCAAAAGTATGTGATGTAGCCATTGACTTTAGTCAGGCCTCAGTACTCCACCTTGTTGCTTATGTTAGATCTTTCTGGCATAACTCTATCATGGGACACAGCATGGACCATGTCTCACACGCATGATGGAAACGCAGTGCAGAAATCTCTGGCCAAGATCCAGGTGAGCTGCAATCATAACTGGCAGCAGCCCACTCCAGCCTAGAGAGAAACCCCAGCTACAGGAGGGAATACTAAGCAGGCATCTGCCTTGCGGCCTGTGACATAACACGGGCACCATTAGCTTAGAAATGTGGCTGCCAGGCCCTGTTGAAATGTTTAGATGTGTTAAATCAGCCCCTCATTAATGAAAAAGGCAATTCACTTCAAAGTGATTAATCACGTTTGCTGACATCAGGTAACTGCTTCTACAGTAGCTACACTTGCCTAATACACTTAACGCCACCAGTCAAGCTTTACCTTTAGATATCCCAGCTTCATTCACGGTTTAAGTCCAGAGCTCTCTGAAGGAGGCCTGGGTCAGGCAGAGCATACTACAGAAGAAATACTAAGCTCAGGCTTTTCTAAGCCCATCTGGAGACTCTGAGCCCAAACCAAGAATGGGATTAGAACCCCTTGATATTCTAATCCCTTCTTCTGATCACAGCAAATGCCACTGACACCTCTTCCAATAGGCAGGATTTTAATTTTTTTTTTTAAACTTAGAGTAATTATGTTCTTTTGGTCTAAATTCCTCCAACAGCACAATATTTATCTTCATTCTCTATCCCAAACTGTTAAAAATGTGAACTGGATGTTGCTGAGTGTCTTGCCAAGGCATGTAAATTGTGTGCCGGTGAAGTGGGTCGTAATCTCTATGTCTGTTGCAGCTTGCTTTATTTTTTCAGTTTATAGAGTTTGAATTCTCTCCAGACCAAAGGCTGTGCTCAGAGTAGCCAGTACTTCACTCATTGAAACCTTCTATGCCTCTGTCATCTTCAAAATAGATTAAGCATATTAAATATAATTTTAACACAGGAACTTCAGCATTGGCCAGACTTGCAAAAGAACAATTTGAAGAGTAGGTAAGATAGATTCATTTTGTCAGAACTTGATGAAATTCCCCACAGAATACTCAAGGCAGCCGAAGCAATCTCAAAAGTACTAGCGATTCATCTTTGAGGAACACTGAAGATGGGTGATGTCGCAAAGGATTAGAGGAGTGTAATCATAATACCTGTTTTTAAAAGCAGATATAGAAGAGCCAAATTGAGCTGAGCTTCAGTAACCTAAAAGACTTGATAGAAAAAAATTATTAAAGTTTATAAACACTTAGAGGATCATAAACTGATAAGAAAAAGCCAAAAAGGATTTGTCAAGATGAAATCATGCCAAACCAATTTAATTTTCCTCCTTGGGAGCTCAATCAGTTTAGTAGAAGATGGGAAAGCAGTGCATGACTTCAGTCAGGCCTTTGATTCAGCCCTGTTCAAAATCCTTGGTGACAGCCTAGGGAAAGACAGCTTAGACTGATGAAGTCCTCCTGGTGGATGCATAAGCCACTGAAAGCCTGTCCCAAGGAATAGGTATTAACAGCATGCTGTATTAATAATAATAGGCATTAAGAGCAAAGGGTGCTTCAAGTGGAGAGCTGCAGCAAATTGGATGTGTATCTGTCCAATTAATTATGCAATCCTGATTAACAGCTTAGAAAGAGGGTTCCCAAACTGTGCTGCAGCTGTACTTCAGAGTGATAGGATCTGCTCTCAGCCAAGTTACAAAATGGGCATCTCCATATAAGAGTTGACACTACCAAGGGCTTTCTCACGCTGTGGCTGAGGTTAACGCCTACATACAGGCAATATCCAAACCATACCCCAGACTCAGTCTCTAAGTGCATGCACACAGGGACTCCCTAGAGATCAGTGGGTTAGCAGCACTGGGGCAAACTAGCAGCTTCCAGCTACAGCAGCCCTTAAGTATGTACTTACTGATCATGGTACTTTGCTGGCAGGGGAAATTGAGGGTTTAACACCCCTGAGCTGAGAGAGCCATGCATGTTCTGTGTCACCTCTCCTTAATTTAGTTGGGGAAAGGTAAGCTCAACCATAAGTTGTGCTTCTGTATAAAAAAAGTCTCAGGCTTCTTATGCTGAGCTCCAAGTTATGGGTGTGCATTAGGCATGTGGTGGTGGGCATGCCTGTGCAACCACCTGCTGCCAGGATGCCCAGCCAACCCAGGACACAGCTCATCCTTTGCAGCTGCAGAAGTCTGGAAGCCTTTGGATCTGCATGCAGCTGCTGATTTGCATCTTCACGTGTTCAGTGTTCTAAAAACAAGGCCTCTCTGTCTTTCATATGAAGCTTTTTTGTTTTGAGGTTGGAGAGGGTCTTCAGAACAGGAGGAAATGGACTTCAAGGAACTATTTTAATTTCTATAAATCATATGTTGCAGTCAATATGCAATATATGGGATTGGGGATCAGCAGTCAGAGCCCATCAACTCCAAGGGTGACTCAAATTCCTTCAAGCAGAGACTGGTTGCCTTTTAACTGTCTAATAGCTGTTTTCTCACATGTATCTCACGGGTCACATACCAGTTTGCAGTGCCCACAACACAGCAGAGACTACAGGCATCTGTTGATCCTACCTACTAAACCTTGATGTGATCCTTCAAACAAGTATCACTGCAGTAGGCTGGGGGAGGACTATTGTGGAAGACACATCAGTTCTGTGGAGAGAAGAGATGAACCTCAAAGGCTTTCCATCCATAATGCTAAGCAAACCATAACAACCTTTATGTGAGCCCAAGGTCCTGCTGTAGGAAGGCTGCAGGTGGGGCACTGCTACCATTAACCCTCATTGGGCTTTTTTCTTGCAGGTGCCTTTCTCCAACTGCAGCAGGGACTGCCTCCCTGGCACCAGGAAAGGCATTATTGAGGGAGAGCCCACCTGCTGCTTCGAGTGTGTGGACTGCCCTGACGGCGAGTACAGTGATGAAACAGGTAATACATACCCAGAGAGCTGCTCTGGGGTTTGCAGAGGAGGATGCCAGCCCTCTGGGCATCACCTGCTGTTGTGCAGAAGTCTGCTTCCCTGCAGTGCTGAGCTGGAGGCTGCTCTGTTATGTGGCCTCACAGAAAGTCTGGAGGGACTTCTAAAAAGCTTACAGGAGCTGGGTCTTGCTGTCCTCAAGTCCTGTCTTCTGCTAAGCCTGCTTTTCCCTTCTGCTCTGAGTTAGGAAAATAAGGCAGAGAACTTGAAAAAGGGACTTGCATATAGAAACCCCCCAGGCAGCTACAAGCAAACTCCCGACACTGCCTCCAAAAGCCTGGAAGAAGGAGACACTCCTTACCCTAATCTTAAATATTCTAGTTATCTGTCTGCTTTTCCTCATGTTGTCAGGGTTTTATTTTGTGCTGCATAAAGAAATTACATCCCTGGCTTCACAAGCAGAGATGAATATTTCCTTTTATGAGGTCACCAACCACAGCTTCTGTTGAGCACGGGCACTGCAAGAGACCAGAATCTCTGGGGCCCATCAAATAGCCACAGACACCTTTTTTGTTGCTTCCAGTGAGAGCTTGGATCAAATCGCTCATGTTCTGCAGTGGAGAGAGAAAAGATAACTTCAGCTTTAGAGTTGGTTGAAGAATTCTGTATTTCTAACACCATTAGTGCTCCCTCAGTGTTGGACATCCCCAGGGTAATGAAGGCAAGTAAACCCTCAGCGAACAGCAGTCCCCTCCATATTGCAGAGCACTCAGTATCTCCTCACCCCCTCTCCAGCGGCATTGGTCCCAGCACACACTGCAGACCTGGCCTGTGATGAAAACTTCATTAAGCTGCTTGCAAAACTGAACAAGTCTACTCCTTTGGGAGACTCTAATTTGCACCCTATCAGACAGGAATGATTTTTTTTTAGCACAAGCATATATGGAACTACAGGATGCTTGGGAGCAGCATTTTTGAGTTAAGTAGAAACAATTCTGGTCATGTGGGCCTTTAGGTATTTTTCACAGGATTTTGGGGGCAAGTATTGGTATTGCTGGTGAAATTTGTGGGGCTGAGGTGGCAGCTGCTTTCTAAGTCAGCTCAAGACAACAGTGAAAGCACTTCTTTAGGATGCAGTGCTAAATTGTCTGTGGTAAGCACTGTTGAACTTCCTGCTGTGTGGAGTTAGCACTGCCTTGCCTGCAGTTTGCATCAGGCTTCCAGGTAAAAGGCAAAAGCTGAATGGGTGTAAATAAAATGACATGTGGCAATGGGAACTTCTGACCAAGCTTTTACATATACTGCCAGTTTTTCACATGAACGGCTTAGGTGAGGCAACAAGTCTTTAGGAAAACAGCATGATACCAAGTCACAGACACTCTCTCCAACCACCTTCCCCAGAAGGAGACAGCTTGAAGTTGTCAGCTGGGAATTCCTGGCTTTCTCACTGCCATCAAGCTCTGCTCTGGGAGATGTGCTTTGTGCCTGTGTTCTCGTTCAAGTGCAAAGTTCAGTGGGAGGTTGCTGCAAAAGGGGTTTTCTGGACATTTGCTCACAGAACTCCCTGCAGCCCATTGCTGTCCCAGTGGGATCCTGAAGACTGAGGTAAGTTATGACTTACTACTCACCAATCTCAACCCCTTTCCACTGCCATCAAGGGAGCCATGACCCTCCCCACTGAAGCACAAGGTTCATTTGGATCAAAGAAGGAGAGCAGAGCAGAAGCCTTTTGATCACAGCAGCTTTTGGAGACATACATTGCCATCCCAGTAGGTACAGCTAGTCTCAGTAAAGAGATGGAGGCGTCAATTTTCCCTCTGCAGCCATCAGTGAGATACTTTGCTGAGTGTAGGAAGAGTGATACCATTTAGACACATCTTCCCCAGATGTTCCAATGTGAAATGAGAGTGTGCTGGGAGTCAAGGGCATTGCTTGCCTTCAGGGAAGAGCAATTTAAACACTTCTAAGACCTGCCTCCATGGAATATGAAATAGGCTCACAAAGCACTTAAGGAGGCAAGCACGTTTTTAATTTTCTCTGTAATAGAGATAGGCAGGATCTTTCAAATGATGATAAAAGTGTGAGAGGTATGAAGACAGACAGAAGTAGATGATAAAAATGAAAGAAGAAAAAAGAGAGAACACCTGAGAGCATGTAACAATCAGTAGCAATCACAGTTTGCAAGGTTTTGCCAAGAAATGGGTTCCAAAAATGTAAGTGCAGGGGCAGGGCTTTTTAAAGCTGGAACTAAGCATGATTTGTGTTTTGCTATACAGCCTCTGGGAGACTGGTTTTGTCAATGTAAAACACTCTCAGAAACCACCATACAGCTCTGGGAATCTACAAGTACCTGAAGGGAACACCTCATGTATTTAAGGTGAAGGCTGGTGCGTAGCTGCCATATATGACATTGTCCTGGTTTCATCTGACATAGAGTTCATTTTCTTCCTGGTAGCTGGTATAGTGCTGCCGTGTTTGGGATTTAGGATGAGGAAAATGCTGATAGGTGACGTGTTTAGTTATTGCTAGGCAACATTTACACCACAATGACTTTTCAGCTTCTCACACCACCCTGACAATGAGGAGGTGGGGGTGCTCTGGAAGCTGGGAGGTGACATGACCAGGACAGCTGATCCAGGCTGGCCAAAGGGATATTCCATAATATGTGATGTCATGCTCAGTACATAACTTGGGGGAAGCTGACCAGGGATTTAGACTGCAGTTTGGGAACTAGCTGGGCATGTGTGGTCTGAGAGCAGTGAGCAACTGTGCTGTGCATCACTTCTTCTGTATATTCTATGGTTATCATCATTATCATAATTATCCTTACCATCTTCCTGTTTTTGGCATACTAAACTGCATTAATCTCAACCCATGAGGGGTTTTTTCCATTCTCCTCCCTATCTCCTGGAGAGGGAGGGGGTAGGTGAGCAACTACATGGCGCTTTGTTACCAGTTGGGGTTAAACCACGAGAGTCCGTTTTAGCACCCAACATGGGACACGATGGGTTGAGCTAAGGACAGGTCTGACCAGAGCGCATTAGAACAAATTTGGTATAGGTGTTTGTTATACGAGGGAAGTAGCTGCCGCCGGCAGCATCGATTCGTTCTGTCTCACAGCCGTTGCGCTTGCTCTCCGAGCTGCACGGTGTCGCCCCTGGCCCCAGCCGCACCGCTCCTTCTTGCGCTGCTCTCCGCCCTGCGCGGAGCCGAGCTCTCCTCGCGGCCCTTCGCGCTCCTGGCTCCGGGCGAGATGAACCCGTCGGGCGCGGGGCTCGGCTCCCTCAGCGGTGCCGGCAGCTATCCCCGTGCTTCGGGAGCCACCTCTCGGGAGCGAGGGATAATTGCACCGCTGTCTTGTCCTTGGGAGCCGGTACGTGGAGGAGACGCCTTCCTTCACCGTCCCCTTCCCCTCCTGGCTGATGACAACACCTCTCGAGAATGGCAGATGTCCTCGGGATGTTAAAACCAGCATGTGCCTGCTGCTGTGTCCCCTGCATGTAGCTCACGTCTTGTTCAGGGTTAAACTATATGAGAATGCCACCCCGAGATCCAGAGGGATCTTGACAGGCTGGAGAGCTGGCTGGGCCCATGCAAACTGCGTGAAGTTCAAGAAGGCCAAGTGCAAGGTCCTGCATGTGGGTCTGTGCAATCCCAAGCACAACTACAGGCTGGGTGGAGACCCCCTGAAGAGCAGGACTTGGGGGTCGATGACAAGCTGAACACGAGCCGGTAGTGTACACTAGCAGCTCAGAAGACCAACTGTGAGACCCCGTCTGGAGTACTGCATCCAGCTCTGGGGTTCCCAGTACAGGAAAGACACATAGCTGCTGGAGTCAGTCCAGAGGAGGGCCATGAAGATGATCAAGGGGCTGGAGCACCTCTCCTACATGATAGGCTGCAAGAGTTGGGCTTGTTCAACCTAGAAAAGGGAAGGCTATGGAGAGACTTAATTGTGGCGCATCAACACTCAAAGAGGTCCTACAGGAAAGTGGGAGAGGGACCGTTCACCGGGGGGTGCAGTGATAGGACGAGGACCAATAGCTTCAAGCTGAAAGAGGGTAGGTTTAGGTTAGACATTAGGAAGAAATTCTTTACTATAAGGGTGGTGAGGCACTGGAACAGGTTGCCCAGAGAGGTTGTGGAAGCATCCCTTGCAGTGTTCAAGGCTAGGTTGGATGGGGCTTTGGATGACCTGGTCTAGTGAAGGTGTCCCTGCCCATGGCAGGGGTTTGGAATTAGATGATCTTTGAGGTCCCTTCCAACCCAAAGCATTCTATGATTCTATGGTACTACGATTAATCCCCAAGACAGGCACTGTGGCTACTCCAACCCCAGCGACAGGTGCTGCAACTGAACCAGAAAACCAACCTATGCTGGTATCAATTGCTCCTGTACAGAGAAAGATATACACAATAAATCAGTTTGCTCTAGTAAGGGGTGACAATGAACAAGGACCATCATGAGAACTGGCAGAAGAGGCAGGACCAGAGTCATCACCCAATCCCTGTCCCTGAGTGAGCTGCAAGATATGCAAAAATATTTCAGCCACCATCCAGGTGGACAACCACGTTGTCACCTGGCTGCTCCAATGGTGGGATAACAGGGCCAGTAGCCTGGAGTTAAAGGGCAGGGAGGCCAATCAGCTGGGATCCCTGACTGGGGAAGGGGGCTTTGACAAGGTGATTGGGAAAAAGAGGCAACTTCTGTTAGGTGTGAGCAAAAGGTACCCCTTCAGTGAAAATGCTGTATGTCATCCAGAGAAGTGGACCACCATGGAGGGAGGTATCCAGTAGGTGAGGGAAGTAGCTCTGTGGTTTATTATGACCCAGATAAAGCAGTTACACACAGATCTAGATGAAGTCAAATGTAATTGACTCATGTGGCAGGAGTTTGTACAGAGCACACTGTCGTGCACCAACTCATTGGCAGTGATGGACTGGGAAATCAAAGAGGCACCACTGGTGGATAAATTGGCTAGCTGGTGTCAGCGATACAAAAAAAGTGCCTCTCCCTCATCTCAGCTGTGCAGAAACTGTCCTGGGATTTCCAGCAACTCAGAGACAATATGTCCTACTCCCCATCTATACAGACCAGTATATCAGCTACTAGGTACAAGTGTTCCTCTGCTCAAGAGAGAGGATGTAGAGGAGGTGCCACCATGGGACACCCTGTGGTTCTAGTGCATGGCCATGGAGAGGACACGAGGAAGTGGGATGGAAAGCCTGCCTTGAACCTAGAGGCATACATACATGAGTTGCAGGGAAGAACAATCACAAAATTGTGGGCTTGAATAAGAAACCTCAGTTGTTCAGGAATTCTGGAAGTGATGGAAGCAATGGAAGCCTTCTGGCCAGAAGGCAGAAGTTTCAGAAGGTCACCAGAAGAGGAGGTGACATGCACTGAAGAGGCTCCACTGTCTAATAAACTATCAGAAAACGAGAAGCACTATGGCCTGTTCCCTGATGGGTCCTGCTGCATTGTGGGAAAGCATCAGAGGTGGAAGGCTGATGCAGGGAGTCCTTCATGACGACTTGCAGAAGCTGCTGAAGGAGAAGGTGAATTGAGTGAGTTTGCAGAAGTGAAAGCCATCCAGCTGGCCTCAGGCATTGCTAAGCAAGACAAGGGGCCGATGCTCTGCCTCTGGACTGACTCATGGATGGTGACAAATGCCCTGTGGGGTGATTACAGCAGTGGCAGCAGAGCAGCTGGCAGCACAGAGGCAAACCCATCCGGGCAGCCCCACTGTGGCAAGATACTGCTGCTCTGCTAGAGAAGCTGGTTGGAAAAGTCCCTCCTGTGGACGCCCACCTACCCAAGACTTGAGTCACTGAGGTCACCAAAACAACCTGAAGGTGGATCAGGCTGCTCAGATTGAAGTGTCTCAGGTGGGTCTGGACAGGGAACATAATGGTGAATTATTTATAGCTCTGTGAGCCAATGACACCTCAGGACATCAAGAAAGAGATGCAACATACAGATAGGCTCATGACTGAGAGGTGGACTTGACCATGGATGCTTTAGCACAAGTCATTCATGAACATGAAATGTGCTGTGATAAAGCAAGCCAAATAGTTAAAGCCTGTCTGATATGGAAAACAATGACTGAATTATAAACATGGGGAGTCCCAGCAGATCGATTACATCACACTCCCACAAACCCACCAAGGCAAGTGCTACAGGCTTACAATGGTGAAAGCAGCCACCAGATGGCTTGAAACATATTCCATGCTCCACAGCACTACATGGAACATTTTCCTGGCCCTTGCAAAGCAAATCTTTTGGCAACATGGCACCCCATGTCAAACAACAGAACTCATTTCCAAAACAACATCATAGACACCTGGGCCAAAGAGCGTGTCATTGAGTGGGTGTATCACATCCCCTGTTGTGCACCAGCCTCCTGGAAAACTGATTGGTAGCATCCTACTACCAATAGGTGGTAGGACTGCTGAAGGATACATTGGGAGCAGTGGGTGCTTGGACACAAACATTTGGATACACATTTAGCAAAGGCCACCTGTTAGTTTATACTGGGGGGGGGAAGGTGTCTGTCAATCAAGCTGGCCCTGCCCAAACAAAACTTTTACATACTGTAGAAGGGGATGAAGTCCCTGTTGTGCACCTGAAAAATATGCTGGGGAAGGCAGTCTGGGTTAGCCCTGCTTCAGGTAAAGGCAAACTCATCCATGGGATTGCTTTTGCTCAAGGACTTGGGTGGACTTAGTGGGTGATGCGGGAGGACGGGGCAGTCTGATGTGTACCTCAAAGGGATTTGAATTTCAGTGGTAATAGCCAATAAATTAAATTGTATGATGTTAATTGCCAAATAACCCTCCCGTTGTATGTCATCACTACTATGGTTGCTATAAGCTGTATTGATGGTATTACAGTAAGAATGGTTCAGATTAATGAAGAATGATCTTTGATGGAACCAAGCAAAGTGTGGCAGTGATGGAACCAGAACTGGCTTCAGTATACAACAGCCTAACAGCACAAATGGTATCTCCTGCCCTGAGAGTCTGATATGACAAATGGAGCCTCAAGTCATGGAATATATGAACTCAACAGACATTTCAGAGGGATGCCCATAGACTAAGGGAATGGTATCTGTGTGTCTATATCAAAAGACATGAAAGGTTGGGGTGATTAATTGGAATATATTGTAAAGTATAGAATTTGGCCATGATGTAGATGCTATTGAATAAGGGGTAGATACTGCTCTGGTTTCATCTGGCATAGAGCTCATTTTCTTCCTAGCAGCTGGTATAGAGCTGCTGTGGTTTGGATTTAGAATGAGAAAAATGTTGATAGCACAGTGATGTGTTTAGTTATTGCTAGGCAACATTTATACCACATCAAGGACTTTTCAGCTTCTCACACTACCCTGACAGTGAGGAAGCTGGGGGTGCTCAAGAAGCTGGGAGGTGACATGACCAGGACAACTGATCCAGGTTGGCCAAAGGGATATTTCATAACATGTGATGTCATGCTCACTATATAACTTTGGGGAAGCTGGCTGGAGCTTTAGACCATGGCTCAGGGACTAGCTGAGCATTGGTGGTCTGGAGGTAGTGAGCAGTTGTGCTGTGTGTCACTTATTTTGAATATTCTATTATTATTATTATCATTATCTTCCTTTTCTGCCCTACTAAACTGTCTTTATCTCAACCCATGACTTTTACCTTTTTTTCCCAGTTCTCTCCCCAATCCCGCTGGGAGTGGGGACAGTGAGTGAATGTCTGTGGGGTTGCTCTAGCTGCCAGCCGGGCTAAACCACAACAGTCATCCCACATTTCAGCCACTTGTTCTGATAAACCTTCCGTCTTCCTGTCACTTCTTTTTCAGATGCAAGTGCCTGTGACAAGTGCCCTGAGGATTACTGGTCCAATGAGAACCACACGTCCTGCATTCCCAAGCAGATAGAGTTTCTGTCCTGGACAGAGCCCTTTGGGATTGCACTGACTCTATTTGCTGTACTGGGAATTTTCCTGACTTCTTTTGTCCTGGGAGTCTTCACCAAATTTCGCAACACACCCATCGTCAAGGCCACAAACCGAGAGCTGTCCTACCTCCTTCTCTTCTCCTTGCTCTGCTGCTTCTCCAGCTCATTGTTCTTCATTGGTGAGCCCCAGAACTGGACTTGCCGTCTGCGGCAACCAGCTTTTGGCATCAGCTTTGTCCTCTGTATCTCCTGCATCCTGGTGAAAACCAACCGTGTCCTGCTTGTCTTTGAGGCAAAGATCCCCACGAGCCTCCACCGAAAGTGGTGGGGCCTCAACCTCCAGTTCCTCCTGGTCTTCTTGTGCACATTTGTGCAGATTGTCATCTGCGTGATTTGGCTCTACACAGCCCCGCCATCCAGTTACCGAAACCATGAACTGGAGGATGAGATTATCTTCATCACCTGCCACGAAGGCTCCCTGATGGCCCTTGGCTTCCTTATTGGGTACACCTGCCTCCTGGCAGCCATCTGCTTCTTCTTTGCCTTCAAGTCTCGAAAGCTACCTGAGAACTTCAACGAGGCCAAGTTCATCACCTTCAGCATGCTGATCTTCTTCATCGTCTGGATCTCCTTCATCCCTGCTTATGCCAGCACATACGGCAAGTTTGTCTCTGCAGTGGAGGTGATTGCAATACTGGCTGCCAGCTTTGGGCTCCTGGCCTGCATCTTCTTCAACAAAGTCTACATCATCCTCTTCAAGCCCTCCCGCAACACAATCGAGGAGGTGCGCTGCAGCACAGCTGCCCATGCTTTCAAGGTGGCTGCCAGGGCCACGCTGAGACGGAGCAACGTGTCACGCAAGCGCTCCAACAGCCTGGGGGGCTCCACCGGCTCTACCCCTTCCTCCTCCATCAGCAGCAAAAGCAACCATGAAGACCCTTTTCCTCTCCCAGCAACCGCCGAGAGGCAGCGCCAGCAGCAGCGTGGATGCAAGCAAAAAGTCAGCTTTGGAAGTGGCACCGTCACCCTGTCCCTGAGCTTCGAGGAGCCGCAGAAGAACGCCATGGCCAACAGGAATGCCAAGCGCAGGAACTCCCTGGAGGCACAGAACAGCGACGACAGCCTGATGCGGCACCGGGCCCTGCTTCCCCTGCAGAACAACGAGCCCCTCGGCGCTGAGACTGGCTTCCAGGCAGCTTCCAGCCCGGAGACCAGCTCGCAGGAGTCAGTGATGGGAGACGCCAAAGAAGAGGTACCAAGCCCTGAGGCAGAGCCTTCCCTGCCATCGGCTAACTCCCGAAATTTTATAGGCGCTGGAGGGGGCTCTGTCACAGAGAACACGGTACATTCCTAACAGAAGAAGATCATGAAAACCACACCAGCCCCCAAGAGGAACTTGTTCACCTCTTGCTTCTGAATGGGAAAGACAACAGAGACACTCTCGTGTCTCCTTCCAGAGGAAGGACTGTGTCTGGGGAACCTTGGACTGAATCTGCTTTTGCTTTATCGAAACCAGGACATCTCAGAAGGACAAGTGAAGATCGCCTCTGGTGGGGTTTAAGCAGAAGTCTGCATGCTGCCTTGCCTCCATAAGATTTTCCTGCCAGACTGCAACTCAGCTGACTATGGGAGGCACTAGGCAATTCCACTATATTCTGCTTTTACATTTATGTATAATATTCCTCTTTCCCACTCTGTATAATATTCCCTCTTTATCCAGTATATGTGATCTGTAACCATGTGCATCAGGACTCTCAGCTCTACAAAAGCAAGGTACACGGTTTCATTTTGGGAAAGCATGATCGTGGGGAAAATAAAAAAGCCCCCAACATCCTGCATGCTGTGTACAGCCAAGGGTGTGAACATGTAAAGTATTTAATGTGGCAGAGCGCCCTGCTATTTATATTTAGTAATGTCCCAATCTCTCCTTTCTGCCCAGCAGGAATTACTGGACAATACTCTTCATAGACTCCGTTGCACTAGACCAAGCTACTAGGTTCCTACTGGTTTGCTCCAGCCTGCCTGCTTTGGTGGAAGGGGGAAAAACATCTTGTAAATCCCCCCAGAGAACGTTGTGAGAGCACAATGAGATGTATCCATGATTGATTATGTCGCTCGTAGTTGTATGCTTGACAAAGTGCTGCTGCTGTAATATTCCACGTGGCATACATGGCTAACCCCTTCACACCATAGTCAGTGTTGTGCTTTCCCATATCAATCTCCCCCTCATCCACACAGTGGTCACTGTGCTAGTCGTGATGATACTGGTGGGCCTGATCGAAAACAAACTAAACAAAGTGAAATGGAGGAGTTAGGGATGGAGAAACACCCCCCAAATGTGGCAATATGACTGCAGGAGCGGGTGAATATCTGAAGCATGTGTGCTGGTAGTTGACTGGCTGCAGGAGGCATACAGGCCTGGGCTCTGAGACACACACACAGATAAATGGGTAAACTGGCCGTGTTTTGCCTCCCAGAGGCCACCAACTCAGTTATTGTCTCTCAGAGGCCACCAACTCAGTTATTTGTCTCCTAGGGGTCATCAACTCAGTTATTTGCCTCCTGGCCCATCTTGAAAAGAGGGCACCTAGCACAAGAAGGGCGCACTGCGCCTAAGCAGTAAGGACTTCAGCGAAGAGCATAGCACAGCTTCATTAATCTTGACATTTGTCCCACTCCCCCAAAAGCAGATGTAAGCACTCCTATTTTTGCAAGGTATTCCTGCATCTTCTCCATCCATGCTGGAAAGGTCAGAATTAGCAGTTGTTAGAAGAGATATTTATTGCAGGCTGGAAGTAAGTTGTTAGAAGAGGTATTTATTGTAGCCTGATGAGAGGAGGAGCACCCCTTGGCAGCCAGCGGGGGGTGGGGGGAAGGGGCTAGGGTTACATTACAGAATTTATTTCCCTCTTCCAAGATCCCATGTGCAAGAACAAGCGTCTGACATGAAGATGTCAGTACCCTCCCTCACCAAAACAAGAGGTAGTCTAGACCACTATGGAAAGGTAGAGGGGCCTGCAGCTTAGTGTGAGCGGAGACAAAGGGACTGTGTGAACGCATTGGGGGAAGTACCACAATTCTCTTGTTACTGTTTTTGTTTGGTTGTTCTTTTGCCAGGGCCAGCAAATAAAACTTACAGGTGACGTTACTGCATAAAATCTTTGTTTTGCCACCTCCACTTGTTGCTGATGAGGAAGAGGAGTTTCAGCTTAGAAGAGCACAGTTGGAAGTCCAGAACCCCAGGGAGCATGTTATTAAGACAAGTTATTTTAATCCTTTTGATCTGTTGCATTCATCTCAGAGTAGGCTCAAATTTTAATTGCCTCATGTCAAAACCAACCCAACATTAACCGTATGGCTTCCAAATTGCAAAATTTTATTACATCTGTGACACTGCTCATTAGAAGGGGGAAAAAAAAATACAGATCCTCATGGCCAAAATTTCAGAAACCCCTGGACCAAGGAGCAATCGCTCACTGTTTCTGAAAAAACAGGTCCCTTCCCCAGGCTGCAGACAGTGTCCTCTAGGCCTAATTTCGGGTACAGAATAGAGACCCGGGGTCTCCGGAGTCTGGATACAAAAACGGAGATAGGCACTAGATGGCAGAAAGGGCTAAGAAACTTTTCTACTGTTAGGGTCCACCCTCCCAAAAATTTCAGTAGCCTAATAAATTTAGTGCTAGTGAATCATTCCTAGGGGCCAAAACCAGTATAGTAGCCCGTGAACCGAAGCTGACAGCACTGAAAGCGTGGAAGTGCTTAATGAATGAAATGAAAATGACACAGGATACAAACTGAAGACTGTGCATGAACACACACAGTGTGAGAAAGTCATAGTTGGCTGCCTTGTTTGGAGAAAAATACTCGCTGGCTATGCACACTAAGTAATGTTGACATTTGGGTGTTTTTCATTCTTTACACCCACTCAAAAGGAATTTGTACCCTGGCACATGATGAGGCTCCAACAGCTGCCATAATTTTATAGCAAGAGACCAACCATGTTCAGTTTGCTGGGGAACCCCCATTCATCCTCACCACACGTGTACCCCGAGCTCCAAGCCTCAAGTTCCACGCGCTGCGTGGGAGCCACTGCTGCAGCCTGCTGTAGTGACACACATGCTAGATGCAAGGGGAGCTCTGTAAAAAAAGACCCCTTCCATGAAGGTGATTTGCAACCAAATCCCTTTTCCCATACCCAGAGAACGGTGTATGTTCTGTCCTGCCAAGCCCAGGAGGAGAGGAAGTTTGTTCAGACACTTGTCCACAAGCCTGTCGGTGTGTCACACCATACTGATGAAAACAAGCTGGAAAACGTCTTCCTGTTGAAAGAAGCCCGAGAACTTCTGCTGGCGTGCTCCCAACCCTCCATGGCTCCAAAACTGTGGAAAGCATGTACTAGCATAGTGTTTCCTGAACCATCTGGTCGAGAAGCAACAACAGTGTGAAGCAGCTCAGTGGTGGGATTTCCATGGCAAATTTGGCTGTTGGGCAGGGAACCATGACCAGCAAAGACCCTGATCCTTCAGCCCTACTCTGCTCACAAACCTAGCAGGCCTCTGCCTGCTCAGAGCCTCAGCAGAGCATTTACTTGTTCTCTGCAGAGGAGGCAGATGGTAGGATGGGAAAGAAGTCCTTCATCCCCATTCTGTTTCATGCTTCTCACCACATCCTCCCTACCAGTGCAGGGGGTCCATTCAGAAGGCAGTACCTGCTGCTGTTGAATTTAGGGTTATATTTACCAAATGTATGGAGGGGTACTGCAATATTGGGGGAGTGAGGGGGTGGGGGTAGGATTTTGGTGATGCCTTTTTTTCCCAAGGAATCTGGATGTTTGAGCTGGTGGGAAATTCATCTGAACACCTGCTGAACACTCGGACTGAAGTGTCCCCAGGGGGGTTCTCCAAAGCTGGATGAGTTTGCTGGCTGAGGACCAGCAAAGCCCGCCTGGGAGAGGGCACGGGCGAGCCAACGAGGTGAAGGAGGGAGGCCCGGAGGTGGAAACCTTCCACGCTGCCCAAGCGGGTGCCAGCTGCTGGGGAACACTGCCCGCTGGAAGAGAGAAGCGCTGCAGCCCAGGACAGCCCCGTCCTCACGCAGGGCGGTGCCACCAAGGCGCCAGGGGCCGGTTGCAGACCTCCCGCGGCTCGTCCTGCCCATCGCTCTCGTTGCAACTCCTGCAGTTTCCTTCCCTGAGCCAGCCGGCCGCGGGGCGGGGACGCTGCCGCCGAGGCCGCAGAGCTGCGCCCGCTGTGCTGTCAATGCCCCCGGCCTGACCGCGTCCCCGCCGCCACCTCTTATGCCCCGGCCTCGCAGCTCACAAGACTCAAACGCGCTTTCCAGGCCCCGAGCCGAGCCGAGCCGAGCCGAGCCGAGCCGAGCCGGCCCCGCCCCTGGCCCCGCCCCGGCCCCGCCCCTCTGGCAGGCCCGGCCCCGCCGAAGGGGGAAGGCTGGAGCGGCGGGGCGACGCACGGCACGGGAGTGGCTGCAACCATGTTGTGTGGTGGAACCTCGGCGGCCCGGCCGGCTACTGACGAGACGCAGCAGATCGTGGACGAGGTGAGGGGGCCGCGCAGCGCCAGGGCGAGCCCCAGGAGGAACCCCCGGGCCCGGAGAGGGCCTGGCGGCGGCCGCTCCCGCAGCGAGGAGGGGGATGGATCTTCCGCCAGGCCCGGTGGCGATCTGAGCTTGGCTGCTTGGGTTGGCAGCAGCCGGGGGGCGAATCTACGGGCGGTGGGCTTGCGGGCTCCTCGGGCACCGTGCGGGGCATGGCTGGGGCCCAGGTGCCTTCCCGCCCCGCTCGGTTTAACAGGAGGGCTGAGGGGCTGTGGGAGGGCAGCGGGCCGCGGCCGGAGCCCTCCTTGTGCCCGCTGGGCCTGGCGTAGGTTGACTGACTGCAGGCCGGGCGGGTCGGGGGTTTCCAAGGGAGCGTTTGTGCGGGATTTGGAGGGAGCCGCAGGCAGCGCTGGGTGCTCCGGGGCAGCCGCCACGGTTCCGCCCCGCAGGTGATGTGCCGCCGGGCAGCCGGCGCTCCTGCCAGCTCTGAAGGGTCCATTTTCTTGAGCTGGAGGGAGGAGCTCAGGAGGCTCCTGCAAAGTCTGAGTCTTCTTTTGTTTTCCCCCTCTTTCCCTTCGCTGCTGCTTCTCCTGTTCCTAAAGCAGAACTCGGCTCTGAGCGCTGCCGAGCCCAAACCCTCGTACTGCGCACGGTAGCTTAGATCATTACAGCCCGTGTTAACGGAGCACCTTGCTGTGAGAATGCCAGTGTACATACCAGCTCCTTCAAAGCATGCAGTCTCGCTTCAGTCATGGGAACCCGGGTTCCTTCTGCTTTTTGGCTTTGTCAGTTGAGGCGTGGCAAGCCCATGGAGGAAGATGCAGAACAAGCTGGAGCTTCTCTTGCTCTTTGTCATTGTCCATCTTTGGTCTCCGTGCTGCTGCAGTTTCTAAACACATAGAGAGCGCCCAGAGACACCGAAGTTGATGTTTTGCTTGTAGAATCTGATGCTGCTGCAGGTTTTTTTAAGAAGTGCGTCTCCTAAGCACCAGTCTGAATTTGCAGTAATGAGTGAATTCACAGAATTGTAGGGGTTGGAAGGGACCTCCAGAGATAAGAGTCCAACACCCCTGCCAAAGCAGGGTCCCTAAAAATAACCAAGAATTGTTTTTAGGTTTTTTTTACCTGAAAAGACCTTTGTGCTATGTGAAGATGTGTGGGCCTGCAGTTAGTGTTGCACGAGGACTGAAAACTGGATTTGTTTAAAATCCAAAGTTTCCAAACTGTGCTCAGCTGCGGCAGTTTGGTAGTCAAAATACAAGGTTAAAAGTTAAACCCCATTTGGATTCAGACATGAATCAAATTAGCAGAAAATCTACCTTCTCAGTGTTTCAAAGTGTGTCCAGCTTATCTTGACTGACAGCTTAATTTGTTTAATGGAGTATATGTGGAAAAACACAAAACTGCAATTTGCCCATGCAGACTGTGAAGGAAATACTAGTTTTCTTAAATTCAGGTAGACTTCTCAAATTGCTTTGTTTGCTTCAGATAAGATCCTTGTGGAGGTTTGCTAGACCCTTCCAGTTCGCTTCCCATAGATATCACAGAATCACTAGGTTGGAAAACGCCTTTGAGATTGAGTCCATCCATACCTGTCCTCTGCTAAACCATATCACCGAGCACCTCGTCAACCCATCTTTTAAATACATCCAGGGATGGTGACTCAACCACCTCCCTGGGCAGCCTGTCCCAATGCCTGATAGCCCTTTAGGTGAAGAATTTTTTCCTAGTGTTTAATCTGAACCTGCCCTGGTGCAGCTCGAGGGCATCCCCCCTCATCCTATCATCTGTTGCTTGGGCGAAGAGACCAACACCCATCTCTCTGCAATTACCTTTCAGGTAATTGTAGGTGGTGATAAGGTCTCCCCTCAGCCTCCTCCAGGCTAAGCATTTCCAGCTCCCTCAGCTGCTCCTTGTAAGGTTTTCTCTCCAGCCCCTTCACCAGCCTGGTTGCCCTTCTCTGGACACACTCCAAGACCTCAATGTCCTTCTTGTAGTGAGGAGCCCAGAACTGGACACAGCACTCGAGGTGCAGCCTCACCAATGACAAGTACAGGAGCACAATCACCTCCCCAGACCTACTGGACACACTGTTTCTGGCACAAGCCAGAATGCCATTACCCTTGGCCACCTGGACACACCGCTGACTTGTATTCAGCCTGCAGTCAACCAACACCCCCAGGTCCTTCTCTGCCTGGCAGCTCTCCAGACAGTCTCCCCCAAGCCTGTAGCGCTGCATGGGGTTGTTATGTCCCATGTGCAGCACTCTGCACTTGGCCTTGTTGAACCTCATTCTGTTTGTCTCAGCCCATTGATCCAGCCTGTCCAGATCCCTCTGAAGAGCCTCCCTACCCTCAGGCAGATCGACACTTGCTCCCAGCTTAGTGTTGTCCACAAACTTACTGAGGGAGCATTCAACCCCTTCATCCAGGTCATTGATAAAGATATTGAACAAGACTGGACCCAGGACTGAGCCCTGGGAGACGCCACTCGTGACCGGCCTCCAGATGGATTTAGCTCCATTTACCACCTGCCATCCAGCCAGTTTCTAACCCAGCACAGGCTGCACCTGTCCAGGCCAGTGGCAGACAGTTTCTCAGGCAGAATGCTGTGAGAAACGGTGTCAAAAGCTTTGCTGAAGTCCAGGTATGCTACATCCACACTTTTGGAATGCAGTTTGGTGTGCAGAATCTATACATTTCCTGTTCCAGCTTTTCCAGTTCTTGCCTCCGTTGTGTTTTGCAAGAACAGCTGTGATGTCAAACCATCAGGCAGATCTGTGCACGGGCCACTGCCTGCCCAGAGCGGGTACAGGGTGAGACAGAGCAGGACAGCTTCCCTCCTAAGGGGTCTCATAGGAACAGCCTCTCTACGGCAAGGGTTTCCCCTTTTTCAGCCCTTGGCTTCTCGCTGCTAGCTCTGCCAGAGCTTAGTGTGATTTCAAGCCATCTGTTTAATAGTAACTGCTCTGGGAGTAAGCAAAACAGGCCATGCTTCTGCAGGGAAGAGCCTTCAGGTCATGACAATTTTCAGCCCAATCATGGATTGTTTGGGGTAGGAAGGGACTGCGCCTCCTGCCAAGCACAGGGCCAGCATCCTTGGGCTGCATAGGGCTTTGTCTGGTCAGGTCTTGAAAACCTCTGGGTTTGGAAAATGCACTTTCTCTGGGCAGCTTATTCTACTACTGGAGCATCCTCCGTTTTCAATTTATGGCCACTGGGTCTCTCTCTGTTTTTCTCCCCTTCTGTAAAGAGCCTGGCTTAAGTACCAGAAAGCTTCCCTCTAAGACTTCTCCAAGCTGATCTAGCTCATTTTATTCCTCCCCTCACAGCACAAGTGCTCCAGCTTCACAGTGGCCCTCTGCCGAGCTTGCTACAGTTTATGGACATCTTTCTTGTGGAGCATCGTGTGGGACATCTTTCTTGTGGGGCATTTCTTGTGGGACATCTTTCTTGGTGCCCAAAACTGGACAGTGTGTTCCAGGTGCACTCTTAACAAGCACCAAGTAAAGGGCAGTAATCGCTTGCCTCTCTCTTCTGGCAAGGCTCCCACTGAGGCAGCCCAGTTACCTTCCTTATGAGGCACTGTGCTGGCTGGTGTTTCACGTGCTGCCCACCAGGACCCCCAGATCCAGACAGTCATCATGACTGAGCAGGGTCATGTGGCTGATCTAGGGTCTTTGAGAGCTGTTTCTCTCAGGGCTCTCCCTCTCCATACTGCATCAGGATGCCCATTTGTCACATGCTGCGGTGAGTCATTGCTGTGATCACACCCAGACTGGCACAAAGCTCTGAGCTGTCACTCCTGGGGCCCAGTGTTCCCCACTGCTCAGCTTTCCAGCGGAGGCAAAATGTGCTGAGCCAGGGTGAGTTGGAGACCTAAGAAACCAGCCTTGCACAGTGCCTGGGATTGCTGGGGGAGCACAGGACAGGATAGGGCCGTAGGCATGCTTATGTCCGCCCTCTCCGCTGCCTCTTGAAATTTGTAATGGTAGATGGTAGATGGGAAGAGGAGTTCTGCACATCTGTTTTGGGATGCTGGGCCTCTAGTAGCTTGTTCTGAATTTGAAAAAGGAGTTAATACTGAACTCAGCACTTGTTGCAAGAATGGTGCTTATTAAAAACTTCCCTTTAAAAAGGCCTATAGTTCAGTATGACCACATTCACTGTTAGATATACAGGATAGAACAGGAAGCTGAGACGTTGATAGAGGAAATAATTTGGCAAAATAAATCTTCTAGAACACCCACACAGCTCTCTGCTAGAGGCTGCAGGCTTGGAGTCAGTCTGCTGTGACTGCATTGCACTGCTGAGTGGGCTTTGCTGCCTGTACAGACTTCTGGTCTTGCTTTCACACAAAACTTAATGCTGTCCATTTTGATCTTTTCATAACTTAGAGAAGCAGGAACTCTGTTCCTGCAGCTGGAACATGGAGGGTACAGAGGCACAATGACAGTGCAGGCCTGAAGTCACGAGCACTTGAATCTTGCATCAGTCTTGCATAACCTATTGTTTCCTTAAGGTGAAAGCTCAGCTAGAAGAGAAAGAAGGAAAAACGTTTGATGTCTTCACTGCAGTGGAGTTTAAAACCCAGGTGGTTGCTGGAACAAACTACTTCATCAAGGTAAAATACACTTTTTTCGGTTTTACACATTTTTATTTATAATACTTGGAATGGTGGTTTTTTTGCTTTACTTACCTACAGAGGGATGCTTACGGTTTGGCCTCAAGGAAAAAGTCAGTATATTTAAAATAAATAAATAAATCCACGGGGGTGTTTGTTTTTTTAAACTTGATTTTGGGGCTAATTACACATCTGGGATGTTGAGCACTAGCATCATATTAAGTGAAGTCCAGATGTGTGGAGATACAGCAAAGTATCAAACCTGCTGTGATTCTGCCTGTAGTGATACCACACACAAAAACAAGCAACTGTGATCAGAGCACCCGGGTGCTGTTCCTGCCAGATAGGATGAGGACATTCTGCATGCACTGATCACTTCTCTGTGACCCCAGCTGATCCCCACCTGTACATTCCCTATCCCAGACACAGGGAGGATGAACAGGTGTGGAAGCATTAGGTGGTGCTTCCACAAACCCATGTCTGGGATCCTGGGGTGCATCCGGAGGAGTGTGGCCAGCAGGTCAAAGGAGGTGATCCTCCCGCTCTACTCTGCCCTGGTCAGGCCCCACCTGGAGTATTGTGTCCAGTTCTGGGCTCCCTGGTACAAAAAGGACAGAGATCTCCTGGAGAGAGTCCAGAGGAGGGCTAGGAAGATGATGACTGGAGCATCTCCCCTATGAGGAAAGGCTGAGTGAGCTGGGGCTGTTCAGCCTTGAGAAGAGAAGACTAAAGGGGGACCTAATTAATGTTTATAATTATCTTAAGCAGGGGATGCAGGGGGAATCAGCCAGTCCCTTTTCAGTGGTCTGTGGAGACAGGACAAGGGGCAATGGCTGCAAGTTGGAGCACAGGAAGTTCCGCACCAACATGTGGAAGAACTTTTTCCCAGTGAGGGTGACAGAGACCTGGGACAGGCTGCCCAGGGGGTGTGGAGTCTCCTTCTCTGGAGATATTCAAGACCCGTCTGGACGCCTACCTGTGTGACCTGTCCTAGGGAGCTGCTTTGGCAGGGGGTTGGACCCAATGATCTCTCGAGGTCCCTTCCAACCCCTACAATTCTATGATTCTATGATTCTAAAACGAGCTCACACCTTTTGAGGCGATGTTTTCTCTTGCCACACCTCCGCTGCTCCAGCCTCAAAACACGCCCCTCTCCACCATCCCTCCCGCTGAAGGCCGTTGTTACTCCCTGGAGCTCACTGGCCTTCATGCTTTGCAGGTCCACGTTGGCAACGATGAGTTCATGCACCTGCGGGTGTTCCGGAGCCTTCCTCACGAGAACAAGCCGCTGAGCCTCCACGGGTACCAGAGCAGCAAGACTAAGCACGACGAACTGGCTTTTTTCTAGCAAGCTTGTCTGGGGCGCTTCCCTGATGTTTCTTGCGCGCTTTATTCTCTAGGCTGAAAAATGGTAATTCCTGTGCCAGCAGTGAAGAGAAAGTGTCCTTTTTCAAACCTAATGCTGGCAAAAGTCAGTTTCTTTTATGCCATTCCCTTCCTGCCCCAAACATAAATCTTAGAGTCACGGGGCTCTCCTTTCTCCTGCACTAATGGAAACCCGTGTAGCTGCACGGAATTCAGTGCAACTTAGCCAGCATAGTGTGGCTGAGTCCTACTTGTGGACTTCCTTGGTCTGGAAATCGGAAGGGGAGTGACACTAGCACCATGTATTTACAGCAAGGAGCAAGAGAGAGACCAGAATCTTTTCTGCACTGCTTTACAACTGTGAATATATCTGTAGATTTAATTTGGCCTGTGTGTTGCATTGGCACAGCCCTGAAGAGAGGCTCAAGCTGAAGCAATTTTGAAAGAGGAGGGTGATAATCCTTTGAAACAAGCATTCCCTTGGTACATTTATCCTCTTGCAGCAGGAGGATATCGTGTCCAGTAGAGGTTGTGTGAGTTTAAAAAAGAAAAAATAAGCCACCAACTTGCTCATTTTCTCAGTCCTAAGGAAAAGTCCTGGAAAGGAACTTAAACTGGACAAGCATTTCTGCATTAATAAATACTTCTCTTAAATTGAGAATTGACTGATGTTTCACTGTTCTCTTCACTGTTTTTTTGGTACTGGTTATTATTTTGGTCTGAGTGGGTTCTTTGGGTTGTTTGGGGTGGTTTTTTTTGTATTCCAGATAAACTTGTGTTTATACTGTTTTAATTACACTTTATTTTAATCTGGTGAGGGACTGAAAGGCAGTAAGAGGGGCAGGTGTATGAGCATATTAGCAGCAAACACTAAGGAAAATCTGGGCCCTCTGTGCTGAGGGGAGCAGAGCTGGCAGAGGACACAGGAAAGGCTGAGGCACTCAGTGCTCCCTTTCCCTCAGTCATTACTGGTAGGACTTGCCTTCAGGAATGCCAGGTCCCTCAGATGAGCAAGGAAGTTGAAGTATGAAGGAAGAACTCCCTCAGCAGAACTGCGTCAGGTTAGGGGAACGCTTAAACAAACGACTTAGGCAGTGCCATGGCACTTGAGGGGATGCACCGGTGGATGCTCAGGGCACTGGCCAATGTCATGGCCATGCCACGCTCACTGCCCTTTGAAAGGCTGTGGCCATCAGAGGAGGTCCCCAAGGGACTGGAAGAACAAAAATGTCACTCCTGTGTTCAAGAAGGACAAGAAGGAGAATTGAGTGCTACAGCCTCATCAGCCTCACCTCATTCCCTGGAAAGGTGTTGGAGCAAGTAATGCTGGAAGCCATTTACAGACACATTAAGGACAAGACAGTGAAAGTACCCACTAGCGTGGGGTTAGAGGGTCATGCTTTAGCCCCCAGCCTGGCAGCCGAGCACCATGCAGCTGTTCACTTGCTGCCCCCCTTACGGGGAAAAAGGGGGTGAAGAAATAATAGTGGTCAGACAAAGGCAAACCCCAGAGGCTGGGATAAGGACAGTTTTCTGGGGCAGCAGAGGGAGGGAGAGAGAACAACAGGATCTGATTTGGCAGGGGGGTTGGACTTGATCCCTTCCAACCCCTGCTTTTATGCCAAGCATGATGTTATGGTATGGAATACCCCCTTTGGCCAGTTTGGATCACTCCCAGCTCCCTGGGTTCCCCCTACCCTCTTGTTACCAGGGCAGCATGAAAAGCTGAATAGTCCTTGACTGCCTGGCAGCAACCAAAACAACCAGAACACCCTAACTCCCAAACATGGTGGTATGCCAGGTGCCAGAAAGAAAATTAACTCTGTCCTAGCTGAACCCAGGGAAAGGGGAAGTCATGCTCAGTACAACAAAGCCTGCTACGATCAGTATCATGGGGGAGATGGAGAGAAGCGCTGTGGATGTTACTTGACTTTATTGCGGTTTCTGATGCTGTCACAATAGCCTCGTAGACAGACTGGTTAAATTTGTGCTGGATAAGCAGACTGCAAACTAGCTGACCTGCTGTGCTCAGAAAGTTCAGCAGCATGTAGTCCAGTCCCTCGTGGTGTTAACTGAGGGGTCAGTATTGTGACCAGTACTGTGTGACATTGTCCTGGGTCTGGCCAGGCCAGAGTTAACTTCCCCTCGCAGGCAGCATGGGGTAGCTGAGTTAGCCTGGGCTGTTTTCCACAGCAGCTGACATCACACACACACCACCACCACCCCCTCCCATAAAAGGTGCTGGTCGTGTAGGGGCTCCTAGGTGCCTCCAGGGCCATCTTGAGTGAGGCTGAGGCATCTGGTCAGTTCTCACCTCAGTGCAGTAGTGGTGCAGTAGTCTGTGTTATTGTTGCATAGGTAAGGCAGTCTGTGTTATCACCAGGCACGAGTGAAATTTGCTGCAGGCAGTTATTGTTCCCTTTTCACGGTGCTTTTGTCAGTAAACTGCCCCTATCACAACCCAGGGAGGCTCTGTCTGTTTCTCCTCCAGGAGTGAGTGAGCAGGAAGTTGTGTTCAAGGCTGCCGGGGGCCGAACCGCCAGAGACATCTTCATTACTGACCTGCATGACAGGCCAAGCACACCCTCAGCAGGCTGTAGATGACACAAAACTCAAGAGGCGTGCTGCCATGCAGTGCTGTCCCCTGTTCTGGGCTCCCCAGTACCTGGCAGATACGGATGCACCAGAGCAAGTCCAGCAAAGGGCCACCAGGACAACAGAGTGGAGCATCTGACTTCAGAGGGGCTGTGAAGGGCAGGCTTGTGCAGCCCTGGGAAGGCAAGGTGAGGGGGGAGGCAGTGAAGAGCCAGGCTCTTCTCAGCACTGCTCAGTGCCTCGAAAGGGCAAAAGGCAATAGCCATGAAAACAAACGCATTCTATGTAGATTTGGCTGGGACAGATGGGACCCACACCTTTCCCCCCACCCCCTTTAGCAATTGCAAGTGTAGTCAAGAAGGGCATCAGGGTGCTGAGAGAGGCTGAAGATGCTCCACTGGTGGGGAGCACCAAAACACTGATGACACATGGTCCTTACCCATTTGTTTTAGTTACCTTGCACTGAGCAGAGAGGTTGGGCTCCATGAGCTCCAGAAGACCCTTCCAGCTATAAACAGCCTTTTTTTATTATTTGTGTGTTTGTCTACCACTATTTAAATCTGCTCAGAAAATTCCGTGGCCAAGCTTGGAAATTTTGTTTGCCTTGTGTAATTAATTTGGGACTTAAGACAGGGGTTGCTGCCTTCTGAAGGGAACCAGCCCACTTCTGCATGTCCTTTGTCACAGACCAAAGAAACAACAAGCAGCTTTGAGAGGACTTTGCCAGAAATTACCTTGCCCTCACACTTTCTGAGGAGTGGCCAGTAGCAGATGCCATACACTTAAAGCCAACCCAAGAACCGTGGGCTGAAGTATGCAGCCTGAAGGAGGAGGAGGCCCAAGTTTTTGTCTTCAGCGCACGCTTGGCAGTGCTTTGGGAAGAGGAGCCAAACCGTGTGTTCTGCCCCACAGTCTCAGGTGGCAGAAAGAGCCTGGGATGTTATCTCCGAGCCTGGCTGAGCCTCAGGCAGGCAGCAGGCCTGGACACGACGCACAGCCGGTGACGAAAGAGCTTTCAAAACTTGTTTTATTTTCCACGTTACTGACACGGGCAGACTCCACATGCGGCCTGCAGAAGTGAAGCACCGTTCTCCATCATCCTTCAGAAGTAGGTGAGAGGATCATCTCTGGTTTTGCCAGTCTGAAAACTGACAAGCCTGGGACCTTCGTTCTCTTGGGGAAGGGCCTGAAACACCCTTAAGTGGACATAATCGTCATCAGAAACTTGGACCTAGAAACCAAAATGATAGGAACAGGAGGATCGTGGGTGAGAATCATGATCATGGGTGAGGTCCAAATAAAAGGATGCTTTTACAAACTTGGAAGAATCTCTTTGCTCAGGAGCTTAGTTTCATGTGCATCTCCAGTTTTAGTTCAACAGATCTTAACCCAAAATGGTGGCAGAAACAGTCTGCACCTGTAGAAAACTAATCAAATCCTTCAGACTCATGTGAATGGAAAAGGAGGAGGACTGGTTGGGTGTGGAAGCCCAAGAGGAGGAAGGTTTTGATGGCAATTCTATTTTGGTCATCAAAGTCCCAGCACATCAGCTTGCAGCTGATGGACAGTAGGACACTCAGCATAGGAGGCAAAAGACAATTAGTGACTAAGAGCTGGGGCAAGATAGAGTAGAAGGTAGAGAAGGATCTATCCAAACCTGGTACATGGTCCCAAGAAGCAGTAATGACCTGAAAACCAGGATCCCTTGTCTGCAGAATTACCTCAAACCCATCAGTGTCCAAACAGGCAACTTAACATGTCTTGGTTCTTGGGGGAATGAGTGGCCCAAACATTTTACAAATCAACTTGCCCTCCCCAGCAGGACATCCTCACATGAAGACTTGCTTGAAGTTGTGCATGACTTCATACATACAGAGCCATGCACAGCAGGTGCTAAACTTTTGCTGTGAGAGGTACATAGTATTAAGGAAAAGTTTAATGCCTGAGGCTTTAAGACAGTTACACGTGCTTTCTGGTGGCTGCAAGGTGTTTGTCTTGGTCAGGATTACACCGCAGCTGTAAGGCTGCTTGTAAAAGATTAGTGATGTGGAAAATTCAGAAGAGACAGAGCTTGTTCCAGTCAGTGCCAAAAATCAAGAACTGTTTCCTCTTACTTGACAAACTGGGAAAAAAGAAACAAGAAACAAATCATCCCTTTTCAGTGGTATGAATGGGTTTCTTCCAAGTTTGCTAACATATCAGTCTTCTGAGTAACGTGGTCATGATGCTCAGCACTGACAGCGGCCCAGAATTTCACGTGGCCAAGAGAAGAAATGCATCTGGCCACGACCTCTGGCTTTACAGCAGCCTCCCTGTAGGTCGCCACTGTCACTGCTCAGCGCTTTGGCCGCAGAGCACGAGCACATCTCATTCATGAAACATCATTCCCATAAGACTCGGGCTAGCCACATGATAGGCAGCCTGTCCGCACGATCCCCCGGTGCCCACACAGCAGAGATCACTGTTAAGAGTTATTTTAAGGAAGGACCTGGGAAAGAAGGTGGTTTGTCAGTGCCTGTCCTTCCTGGGATCAATGAAATCTGAGAAGCTTGAAGCAAATGCTCATGTCTCTCTGCAGAATTACTACACCCAAAACCCCACCTGCCAATTTCTTTAATAAAAAGATTCTGACCCTTGTCAAGGGAGATCATCCTACCAGACATACGCCTGCACCCATGTGGGGTTAAGATACAACAGTCATGTACCACGTTTGCTCTGTTTCCAGAAAACCAGCCTGCCTCTCAGCAGTGCTTTCTGGCCTTCACTGGCAAAATATGCCCAGCAATTTATAGAATCATATAATGTATTGGGTTGGAAGGTCATCTAGTCCAACCCCCTGCAGTTAGCAGGGACATCTTCACTAGATCAGGTTGCTCAGAGCCCCATCAACCTGATCTTGAATATCTCCAAGGATGGGGCCTCCACCACCTCTTTGTGCAACCTGTTCCAGTGATCCACCACCCTCATATCAAAGAACTTTTTCCCAATATCCAACCTAAATCTCCCCTTTTTGAGTTTAAAAGCAGTACCCCTCATCCTATTGCTACATGCCCTTGTGAGCAGTGCTTCCCCAGCTTTCTTACAGGCACCTTTCAGGTACTGGAAGGCCACTATAAGGGTCCCCCATAATTTCTTACACATTTCTTCACAGAAGACTGCTCGTGTCCATGGGTAAGATCTTCTAGTAGAGGATGAATGGTACTATCAGAGGGCTCCAAATTAAGCATTACTTCTTTTTCCTCTGGAACCAAAAAGGGGGTTTGAAGATACAGAAGGTAGCAGCAGTCAGGCTGTACTTCTGCAGCACCTGACACAGAACCAAAACACCAACATACATGCCTGCATGTAAAGCTAGTCATGAGAGCCCCAGTTCTGGGGCTCCCTGGTACAAAAAACGACAGATCTCCTGGAGACAGTCCAGAGGAGGGCTATGAAGATGATTAAAGGACTGGAGCATCTCCCCTATGAGGAAAGGCTGAGTGAGCTGGGACTGTTCAGCCTTGAGAAAAGACGACCGAGAGGGGATCTTATTAATGTTTATAAATATCTGAAGTGTGGGACACAGGGGAAATGGCCAGCCTCTTTTCAGTGTCTGTGGAGACAGGACAAGGGGCAATGGCCTCAAGCTGGAGCACAGGAAGTTCCACACCAACATGTGGAAGAACTTTTCCCAGTGAGGGTGACAGAGCCCTGGCACAGGCTGCCCAGGGGGGTTGTGGGGTCTCCATCTCTGGAGATATTCAAGACCCGTCTGGACGTCGACCTGTGCGACCTGTCCTAGGGAGCTGCTTTGGCAGGGGGTTGGACCCGATGATCTCTGGAGGTCCCTTCCAACCCCCACGATTCTGTCTTTCTGTGAAATGCTTGCATATTTTTTTTAGAATTAAGATAAATTCAGTCTCCATCAGATCCTCCAGCTGACTTCAAATTCATTATAATAAGCATAACTGGAGGACACAGAGGCAAGATGAAAACTACTTTGCCTTGAAAGGAAACAGGAGAGCATTTGTGACTCGTTTATCAGATTTGAGCTGATCAGGCAATCTACAGTTTTTGAGCAAGATAATCCTAAAAAAGCCATCGTTCACATTTGAAGCAGCACTGTGCATGTTTTAGAAGTTTTTAGATTTAGATTCAATAGTAGTGCCAAACAGGGGAATTTTATAAGCATCTGGAGATAATCATTAAATTTATTGTCACATCAGATGTTTTTCTATAACATTTACTTCTTTCTTGCTATAAGCCACTATGCAGGTCAACTATATTGTTTAACTACAAAGTGCTCCCTTCTAAAATATATACAAACCTTAATAAAGTAGTTTGTCCCAGCAACCACCTGAGTCTTATACACTATGGCTTTAAAGATGCCGTATGTCCTGTTTTCTCTGCTTTCAAATTGTGGCTTCACCTGGGAAAAGAAAGGGAAAATGGTTGGCAGGTTCATATTTAGGCTTTTCTCTTGCATCTACTGCTCCAGTTTTCATCCTTTCAAACACATACCCTCAATGAAATATACCCACAACCCCCAAAATAATTCAATTTACACCAAGAGCTCCAGTCCTCTTTCCTGGCGTTGCCTCCAGCATTCTCTAAAGTCCTGTTAGAATCAGACTTCCTAGTTGATTTACCCCCACCCTGGAAGCTGTCCAGCTAAACCATCTCCAGCTCAGTACAGGGAAGCTGCTACCTGCCACACTTTAATTCTCTGCCAAAGGAGCTAGGTACCAAGCCATGCCCCCAGCAGGGTAAACCCCACATCAAACCACGCTGTTATGCAGCAGTGCAGGACACGCCTGCATCCATGCCAGGCAACCTGGGAGGCTGCAGACCCCTGTTGTGTTTCAGAGTCTCAGAGCTGCTCTCTGTTTGATGTTTTTTCTTTAAGGTCTTGCAATAAATAGCATTATTTAAGAGTATCAAGACAACAACCACCTGAGTGAGTAGTTCCTGAAAGTTACTCTTATGCTGGTGGAGTCCCTGCAGCCAAACCTGTGAGCTAAACTATTTAGTTTAAATAAACATAAACATAATAAACATAAACATATAGAACTGTGTAATACACAGACAACTGTAATAGTTGCAATGGCCCAGGCTAAACTACGTACTTCCACCTCACCACTGGAAGTATTGCCTTTGGTCTGAGAGACAGGAATCAATCCCAAACCTGCACAACCAGCTTCAGTCCTTTACCGTGTGACAGCTGCAGATAGCATAGCTCCAGAAGAAACCATTTATGCTCACAGCTCAGGTAGATGTGTTTATGCACAGCACACAGTTTAAGCCCTGCAGATCTTGCACAGTTCACACATCTGCAGCCTTTTCACATGCATACTAACAAAAAAAAAAAAGCTGCAGCAGTTTTTCCTGAAACACAAAGGGTCGTCCAAGTTTCAAGTAAACCAGCAATCACAGCAGTACTGTCCTCTCAGATTAAATATTGGTGTAATTACCAGCCTGAAAGGGCAGGGGAGTAGCAGGGGAGACAGCTGTGAGCAACAGGGTAAGTCTGGCCAGGTGCCTGAGCCAAAACGCTTTATGGAGCATGGTAAGTGTTTTACTGCAGTCCCTTTGCATCCGACCACACTAACTCCCTGCAGAAAGGCAACTGCAGCAAATGTAACCCGAGAGCACAGGGAATCTTTGTCAGGCTGGGTAACAGCCTCCCTGCTGCAGGTGGGGCAGGAACATTCCAGCAGTGGGGCACAGCAGCCTCATGTCACTGTGCCACTCTCGCTGCTCAGGAGGCCCTGGGAGGGGCCGGCACCACCCACCTGTCTCACGTAAGTGCACAGAATTGATTGGCTTTCCCAGCACATCCACCTACACCCACCACTCCCATGGCACTCCTCCCGAGCAAGAGAAGCACCACAGCAACACCCAGATCGCTGGTTCCAGACAGTCAGCTATTGTCCAATTCATCACATTCTGGTCCCTCATAGTCCCTTACTCTGATCTTCTTCGGAGTAGCTTCCACAAGGTTTCTCTCCTGGGGAACCAACAGCCCTACTTGCAACTTGGGAACTGCTAGCTAGCAACCAGGGGAACTTCAGTTTCCAACCCCTTCCAGCTGGCTGGGTCTGAGGCTCCTAGGATGCTCCTAAGCTGCATCTTTTGGTACATATTACTCTTCTCTCAGAACAGAAAAAATCCAGTCCTCTCCCACCCTCTGACCACCATAACCCCCATTTGTTATTTACAGACAGAGCCTTCAGCAAAATCCCACGTGCAGACAGCTCCTTAATCCTCAGATGTAAAATAAAACATTTCTAAGCTCCTATCTAACAGCTCCTTAAACCAAAAACATTTGTCAGTTTTAGGCAGCAGCTCTGGAACAAGGAGACTTGAATAAATAGCATTCCCCAGCTCACACGAGATTAGACTACAGACAAGGCATAAGATAGATCTAAGTAAATAATTATGCAGTTCCAAGAGCAGACAGACCTTGGGCATCCTGAGGTCTGCAGATGCTCTTCACAAATTTACTCAAATACGAGCTACTTCTCTGCTTAGCAGAGCATAAAATCCCACATTATTGTGTCGTGAAAGGGTGACACCGCTTCCTTGCTGGAAGCACAGCAGGATGGCCCCAAAATAAGGTTAATTTCTATGAATATTCTCCTTCGAGAACTATACCAAAAGCCTCTGTGGGGGGCAGGAGGAAAGGACCAGGAAGAGTTCTCTCTCCTGCTCTCAGCACAAGGCAGAAATTTCACCCTGCAGAAAATAAAGAACATAGAATAATCTGTTTTCCTTTCCCTGAAGTTACTGGGGACAGAACACCACCAAAATTCAGATCAGTCTACCTCAGGAATCAAACAGAAAATCTGTACATCTGCACTTCAGCTTCTGTACTTGCCCTATACTTTGTGAGCATTAGCACAGCCCAAAAAGAGCATCCACATCTTTTAGTGCATGTTTGCTCATTGTCAGCTCTGTGGTTTCACCTCTGATTCATGCTGTAGTAGGGCAGAGTCTTTTCCTCACCCATAACACAGCTCAGCCATACAAACACGGCTCAGTATTTGGCATGCTACACTGCCCTTCCTGTAGCACTCAAAGGCAGGCCTTAATGTTATTTCAGGCTCATTAGCCAAATCCTATAGCCCCAGCTGTGAGGAGACACTGCCCGCCCTGTATGACACATGAGGAAACAAGAAATGCCAATGCACAAAGGTGCCACAAAGTCCTTTCTCAGGGTCCCCCCTCCACAGGTAAAAGGGAATTTCTGATCTCTGCCAGCGCTGCTTCTTCAGCCACTTGTGCCAGCACAGGAGGAACAGTGACACTGCTCCTGAGTCATGCAGTCGGTGCCCCCCAGAACAACCGTAGATGATTTCCTATAGAACAGAAAAAGGATTGTCTCCACTGTTACCACATACCCCAGCCCTCCCCCAAGTACACACGCCCAACTCTGGCAGCCCCATCCCTGACTGACCATCAAAGCCTGACAACAGACAGGCTTCCAGGGCAGCTGGGCAAGGGTCACCTGCCAACACAACTCAGAAAATAACGCAGGGTGCGACTGGCCACAGCCTTTGCAAAGCAGTTAACTTCATCTTGACACAAAGGGGATGAGAGAGCGCTTGTCTTGGATAAACAGCCATGACAGTTGAGTGGACAAGCTGGAGGTGTAACTCCCTGAGTTCATTAAAAGAATGTGAAATCCTCCTGAGTTAGCCAAACCAGCAGCAGGGGGGAACAAACACATGGTTCTGCCCAGCTTGGAGCAGAAAAACTAAGCAACGAACAGCAGAATTTCAAAGCGAATGGGCTGGTTTCAACCTTCCCAGCAAGTGAAGGTGCCCAGTGTCATGGCAATGAGTACATGGTATGGACCAGTAATGGAGATGGTATTGTGATTGAACTGGGTGTTGCAATCGCTGTATTTTGTGTGCTACAAGTAACTGTCCTGGGTTTGGCTGGGAGAAAATTAATCCTCTTCCTCACAGCTGGTACAGGGCTGTGGTTTGGGTTTAGGATGAGACCAATGGTAACACACAGATGTTTTCTAGTTGCTGCCAAGCAGTCAACAGCTTTCAGCTTCTCATACTACCCTGACAATGAGGAGGTGGGGGGTGAAAAAGCTGTGAGGGGTCACAGCCAGGACAGCTGACCCATACTGGCCAAAGGGATGTTCCATACCATATGATGTCATGTCCAGTATCTAACTGGGGGTCAGCCAGGAGGCGGGGCAGCTTGGGAACTTGGGTGGTGAGAAGCTGTGCTGTTCATCACTTGTATATTAATAATTTTAATATTATTATCAATGTGTGCCTTTTCCATCCTATCAAACTGTCTCTATCTCAACCTACAAGTTTTACTTTTTTTTGTTCTTTTTTGATTCTCTCCCTCATCCCACTGGGATGGGGTGGGGGCACAGTGGGGGCACAGGTGAGCGAAGAACTATATGGTTGTTTTAGCTGCTGGCTGGGTTAAACCACACCACTGATATCTGTATGGTGTTACCAGGATATTTGTATCACTCTGCTAAATCAGAAAATTCATGTAACATCAAATACCTTCAAATAAGTAAATTTTACATTAACATTTACATACCCTCCATGTGGGGAGTATCTCAAAGAACCTGGTAAGAGTACTGGGCTCTGACATCAGCCTACACAATTAACAGATCTCTCTACCCCTCTGCATGCACACCCCAGTTCCCCTTACTCTGAAGTAGCCTTAGCCTGCAAGCTCCCAGGAGATGCAGGATGGTGCTGGTACAAATTGTGTATAGGGAAGGATGGTGCTGGTACAAACTGTGGCATAGGGAAGGAGGGAGCTGGGAACCCTGCACACACAGGAGTGTGCAGCAGTACAACCAGCACGTTCGCCCCACTACTTCCTATTTTTGTTTCAAGGAGGGCATAAGTATGCTTTGTGCAGCTGCCAAAGGGGAAAGAGATCACCTTTTGGGGGGTGGGGGGAGGAGGGGGTGTGAAGGGGATTGAGGGGGTGAAGGGGATTGGGGGAGGTGAATCAGAAAAGAGACAAGTCACAAAAGGAGCTTCCCCATGCCATACTTTCCCCTCCCACTCCTCAGGATACAGTTTATACTCTTCTAAGAGCTGTTGCACTGCAGGGCATTGAAGGATCTGCAGAAGTGTTGTTAACACAGCTGCTTCCAGGACAGGAACACTGTAACCTACCACCACTGCAACCAGATTCACCCTGCCTGCCTTCTGCCAAGCTCACCGTGCCCCTCTGGCTCACCAGCAGCCCCTGCACCACAGCTCTGACTCTAGTAAATGCCAGCAGAGAACATTCCATTCATCCATAGCACTGTCCTGTATATGTCATTTTGGTTTTGCAGTGCACACTATCACATGGTTTGCCCTATCCATGTCCTTCAGTGAAGTATTAATTCTACCAGGAGCGATATTCTCCCTTCAAAGACACCACCTTTAATTTCAAAGGAGCAACCTCAGTGTTGGGATAGTAGAGCTGGTCTTTGAACTACAGGCAAACATTAACTGACCATAGGCAGTACTATCCCTGGCTATGGACAAGGGTTAGACAGACACATGCTTTGTCTCAGTCTTACCTGTATGCAGAACGCTGAGAAAACACTTAGTGGCAATCAGGGAGATTCCCACTTTCAGCACCAGCTTCTTCAGTTCAAACTGGTTCAGACTCACCTCCTGGTCCCCGAGCCTTGGCACAGGCATCACCACTCAGCCCTCTGCACACAGCGAACCGATCCTTCGGCTCCAACTCACCTCATCAACCATGTGCTGCACTTCTGGAGTAGCAGGCTTGGCCTCAGATAAGCCCCCAGGCATCATAGTGGCAGGGAACTTCTCCAAAATGATGGGTGGTTCTGAAGAAGGAAGTTCAGCGCAGTCTGAGCAGAGTCACCAGGCATCTCATATATATACACACACACATGTCACGGGATCATATGACTTGTAAGACATGGTACCTACCATTACCAAACTGGAGGAGGCAAATGGGGAAAACAGAGGGATAAAACCAGCATAAAGCACTGAAAATATTTTGCTATTGCAAATACAAACAGCACTTTAAAATCTTAAGTGCATGTGGTCTTCATGCCAGTAAGAAAAGCAAAGAACAGCCTCCAGCCACCCACATCTTAAGATAGTTGGTTTGGGCTGAAACTAGAACCTCTTGCTTCTCCACCCATGTACAGATGACTAGTCTGTGCAGTCAGGAAATGGATCAAAGTCACACCCAGTATTTCCCAACACCATTCCAGATCTGAAGAAAGCACACAGTAATCTCAGCACAGGTGCCGTTCCACTTGAAATTGTGTTGTGTCAGTATCCTTCCAAAGGGAAGGAGAAGCAGATTGCATTTTTCCTTTGTGACTTTACTTTCCTGAGCAGGAAGGTGCCAAGGTAAACACCAGAACCAGAAGAGGAAAAAATTGAGTCCTACATTCAGGGAAGTTCTGCAAATAAGTTACTTCTGCTTCTTTCCTATTGTTGCAGTTTTGCAAGCCTGCTAAGGAGGGAGTGGTGGGGGAAAAGTGTTTACCTGGTTTGCATTTGTTTCAAGATTGTTGGTTGCACTCCTGACTCTGGTTTTTTTTTTTCACTGTTTCTCTTTAGCGTGGTGTAATAAATTAGATAACTTTTCTCTTCTGCTCTCTATGTTGAGTCTGTTTTGCCCGCGTCATTAACGAGTTTGTCTCTTGAGCCGCCCAATTATGTTTTTCCTCCCCTGTCCAACTAAGAAGGGGAGTAACAGACTGATTTTGGTGGGCGTCTGGCCTTTGGCCAGGGCTCAAACCATCACATTTTTTGGCGCCCAACGTGGGGCATGGCTCGAGGAATTTTGAGATATGAAGGAACGGGCAGAACAGACTGAACAGAGCTGGTTAGTGTAATAATTGTAGAGGATTTCTGTTGGGATGGGGATTTTAAGCACAATTCTCATATATGTGATTCGCAGAGGCGAGGGGTGGAATGTTGCAGTTTTGCATAGTTGGCTACTGAGAGAGGGCCAGGTCTGGCAGAAAATGGCTGCTGGAATCCTCTGCAGGCCTGCTTATAGCGCCTCTGGGAATCACATATAGGAGACAAAGACTCCACCAGAAACCCAGAGTGCCAGGAAGGCTGCAAAGTTTGGCCCATTAAGGGCGTTGGGATGTCTATTTGCATGTGAATGTAAGCAGTTGACAGACAAAAGGCCGGGAAGGCTGGGGGAGGAGTAGGCGCCCAGGTACCCAGGGGAGAGATTGCCCCTGCAGCCCGAGCAGAAGCACGTGGAGTAGCCGGAGGAAAGGAGCCATGGAGGAGGCAGAGACCCGACCTGCCCGGTGGAGAGGCTCGGCTCCACGCTGGATGGAGCCGGTGGAGACATAGAGAAGATGCCGTGACTGACGTTGGGATGAGCCCCTGCCAGCACAAGCGACCTACAGAGATGAGCCAAACAGGTTTGCTGGGGGAGGCCTATAGCCCCGTGGAGGACTGGGACTGAGAGACACTGTGATTTGTTGCTGCCTGCCAGAGCAGAGATGAAGCCCGGTGGGAAGAGATGTACATTGGAGAAAGTTCGTGGAGGACTGGCTCTCGTGGGTGAGATCCTACGGTGCAGCAGGGGGAGGGTGTGTGGGATGGATGCCCCCATCCCGGCCGAGAAGGAAACCATCTTGCAAGGGACTGACCGAAGCCCCCATCTCCTAGTCCCTGCCCCCCTGTCCTGTGCTGCGAGCAGGAGAGGGGAAGAAGGGAGCAAAATCATGGCTGAAAGGGAAGTCTGCTTTAGAATGGAGGGGTGGGGGGAAGGTGTTACCAAGACCCCCACTTTCCCCAGTCCCTGCCCCTCCTGGGCTGCGACCGGGAGGGAAGGAGGGAGCAAACTTCTAACTAAAGCCTGCTAAGGAGGGAGTGGGGGGAAAAGTGTTTGCCTGGTTTGCATTTGTTTCAAGCTTGTTGGTTGCACTCCTGACTCTGGTTCTTTTTCACTGTTTCTCTTTAGCGTGGTGTAATAAATTAGATAACTTTTCTCTTCTGCTCTCTATGTTGAGTCTGTTTTGCCCGCGTCATTAACGAGTTTGTCTCTTGAGCCGCCCAGTTATGTTTTTCCTCCCCTGTCCAACTAAGAAGGGGAGTAACAGACTGATTTTGGTGGGCGTCTGGCCTTTGGCCAGGGCTCAAACTACCACACCTATGCAACCCATAGTTGCATTATGGCAATTGTAACTACAACTGAATATATGCAGAACCATTCACATGTTTATTGCAAGCCTGGTGCCAGTTTCCTGAAAGACTGTCCTAATTTCAAGATACCTGTATTTCACACACAGCTGAAATACGTACTGTGCAGAATATAGTGAGCAGTAGTCATTCTGCAGTTACGTGGCCACCTATGAACGTAGAAAGCTCAAAACACATGCAGACTGCTGAGGAGAGGGTAGAACTGTAGCAGCCCCACCTAGTAAGGGAGAAGTAACACTGCAAGACCACAGGGAAACTACTTCCCCTTCAGTGTTCCTGCCACACCCCTCTTCAGCAAATGGGAAGAACATTGCTCCAGAGCTACAACCTAAGTAGTGGCAACAGAACAGAGGATTTTTAGTTCATAGGGGTGGGAACATGAGAGGGGGGTGAAATGAGAATACGTGCTGCATACAGGCAATGGGCATTTTTGCTGGCATTAGCATTAGGGAACTTGCTAGAAACAAGCCTGGTCATGGCCACATCAGTGGTGACTGCAGAGCAGACTTGTCAGTGTTGCAAGCAGCCTACTGACCTCCTCACTGATAACAAGTGTTGTAACAGACTGTAAACAAGTACTTCATATCTAACTTCAAGGCCTGTTCTTGGTACAAGGGACCGGAGATTGAGAAACGGGCTGGAAGGGCCCTAAACTCAACAATATTCAGCTCAAGGTAAGAGCAGGTTACTGATGAAGATGCTGCAGAATTTCCCAAACTCGGGCAGCAGTACTACAGGAGAGCATGATCTGTGGAAAAAGCAGCTGTCCTGAGACAACATCCTTCAGAACAAAGAGAAACATGTTTCCAGTTCCTGGGAATGAAGGGAATGGTAAAGGTTAAAGCTCAAACTCTGCTGGAAGCAGTCTGCTGGAAGTCACCACTCCAGACAGGAGTTCCTCACAGCCCAGCCTGTGGGGTTCATGACAAATCAAGCCGATGAGATCAATCGCCCTGCACAACACCCTGCTGGTTCACTCAAACGGTGATATCTTCCACCATGTTGCTACTATATGCCTCATTCACAGAGCAGGACAGACGAGCTAACCAACTGGAAAAGCCAGCTCACCTTACCCAGGCCAGAAGCCACAGAATGCCTCCAACAGACATGCAGCACCAGTGCTAAACCAGGGTACCTTATAAACTCCACTACCAAGGATGCAGATCTCGCTAATGCCCTGGGGAAGGGATGTTGGTAAGGTCCCCAAGGCAGCAGCACCCCTCTGGAAGACTCTTGATTCTGGTTAGTAAGAAATGCACTGAGCACAAAGACTAGGAGGTTAATTTACTATCTTGGGAAAACCCTAGGCATGAAGCTAAAGGCATCAATGTTGCATGGACTCCGTATTTCTGGGTTTTCTGGGTTTGACTTCAAAGCATAAGAACCATTTTTTCCCTGCTCCCAGAATGCACAGTTGTGCAGAAGGGAAGGGAAATCAACACTAATTGTCAGCAAACCGATGCTAAAGTTTACACAGGCCAATCAGTCTGTTTTCTTTCCATGGGAGTGCTAATCCGGTCCTATTTCCAGGACTGGCACGCAGCACTCATCCTGCACACACAGTTCATCAAGTCACTTTGAAATGCTGACGTTTCACTGACCTATTATCAAAGATGATCAGCAGCAACAAACTAGCCTGGGCAACCCTCATCTACACCTCTCTCCATTAAGAATGCAATGAAACAGCATCTGTAGCATTGCCTTGAAAGGCCCAGCTACCCCCACTCCATTTCTTGCCCAACACCAACAAGCAAGTGCGTGCCTGCAGTACTGGAGATGTGTTTGGCATTGGGCACCATTCCAGCCTATGCTCACCATCTGCACAGACAGCAGCTTCTCTTCACCTAACCCTACTGCTTGGGTAACCTGTGCCAGGAGCACTACAGCACTAGTAGTCTTTGCAGTTTAAAAGGTGAGTAACATGTTGCACTAGGTGCCTCCCCAGTAAAGAAGAGACACATCGTTACAGCTTACAGGCCACTGCTCTCTGGTCCTGGATAGCAATTTTAGGAAGCAGAAGCTATAGTCAGTAACATCACCAGTACAGTAGCAAAACAAACAAAAAAACCAAAACCCCGGGGTTATATATTTAGCAGGAGTTACTCTTAAACCAGAAATTAAGACACCTCAGTAGAAGTTACCATGAAAGCTAAGTCAGCAGTTCAGCCTTCCTGGTTTTGCAGTGGGAAACCAGGTAATTGTGACTCGACAGAATGACACACAGTCTACACTGCATTTTAAGAGCTGACAAAGGAAAGCAGCCCTCCATCTACCAGTTGAGGATCTACTTGTCATGGTCACAGGAACAGCCGCCTTGCCTTTCCGCATGCTGATTCACTTGGGTTTCCCCTCCTGCTACCCACCCCGATTTCAAAACATTGCTGACGTTCTACATCAACTGGGATTAACAGAAACCCTAACTTCAGCAGCACAAAGCTACCATATCCCAGCCTGCGTGGAGCCCACAGTACCAGTAGAGATCCCCAAGCCTCTTCCCCTCAGTCTGCTTCAAGACGATGATAATCTTGTCCTTAAAAGAATTCTGTAATGAGATTACCTATCTCATCAGTCTTGAGTGCCAACAGGATGCAGAAGGCAACAGCACTGAGTGCCATAAAAACATACCTCTTTCTATTTCACCTAAGTAAGTAAAGAAGGAAGCATATGCCTGCAAAGGCTTCCCAAGGACCCAGGATCTGCCCAGGTACGTTCATTTCAAAGAAAGAGGAAAGCCCCAGTAGAGGGGGAAGCCACCTGCAGATCTAGACTCTGGGTAGGGGCATCAGTTGTGCTTTTTATTCAAGTGCCTTTTCTTGCAGAAATAAAGTTAGAACCAGTAAAAAGATTAAATCCTGGTATTTGTGGGGTCCATTATTTGATTCACATATGACATCGAGCAGCCCAGTAGTTTTGTGACTACCTTGATGGTAAAGCTGAAGCGGGGTTTAGTCGCAGACTAGGCACGATCCTAGAATGGACAAGGGGTCACTAGGCTGAGATTTTACCTGCCTTTGTTTAGTATGGCCCAGAGATACCAACGTCATTTACATACCATCACAACACATCCCACTTCACAGACAGATTTTTAAGCACTCAAAAAATGGCAAAGCCTCTTCCTCCTTCCCCATGGCCCAAAGCATGACATGCAATTCCCATTACTCACCTTAATACTCCACTAAGTTCAACAGCAAGATTCAAACAGCCTCTGATCCATGTGATTTGCCATGTAAAACGTCCCTCTGTGCTCAGAGCAAACTAGATAACGTAAATCAACTTCTTTGTGCAACCCCAAGGTGCAAACACCCCAAGAGGGGATGTTTGGCACTTGGAAATCTTCTTATGGTGTCAGAACACACACATGCAGGTTTGAATTTGTTTGGCTTTATATTCCAATGAAAAATAGTGCTATGTTGGGGGAGGGGAGGAAGTGTGGTGTGTTCATAATTTTCTCATAATAAATGCTAAGCTGTGTTGCTGGGGAAAAAAGAAAACAAAACCACAACTGCATAGGTATCACACAGGTCATCTTTCACAGCATCTGCCTAAGTGAAGCTTTCCCACAATAGCTGAGCAAACATCTGGAGGGATAAAGGAACACAATGATTCTCATTACAATCTCCAGTTTCTACAGACATATAACACAAGCTTAAATTTCAAGAGTATTTAGGCCAACTCTACATGCTGGCAGAAGTGTCTATCATACAACTGGCTTAAAAGGAGAATGTGTCCCCACAGTTGTAGGTCCAAGCCCTGAAGGGAACAAAGATTTGACACACCTATATTACAGGTCAGCACCAACTTTGAAATAAACAACAACTGTTCTCAACATCTGATTAGTTGACCATCTCCTGTGGAAATTAGGCTACTGGCTACTCGGCCCACAGTTCTGGGCAGTATTTTATTTCCACTTTAAGGATAAACTATCCTAAGAATTTAACAGTTGAAATACAAACATGTTTTCTGCTTTCAGACTTGCAGAAAAACAATGAGAATACTTCCAGACTCCAACTGGAGTAAAGTTCTGCTTAGAACAGCTGTGGTACCTTAGGAAAAAAATAGGGGAAAAAAAAAAAAGTTTGAACATGATGATTTACACCCTCAAAGACTTAAGATATATTTCTGTCTCACTCACAAAGAGAAGTGAGACTAAATGACTCTGCTGCTTAAAAATAAAGGCCACCAAGTAGTTTGAGTCATTAACTGGACTATAAGGTGCAAACCAGATGATGCTGCAGATTTTTGCCAGCTCTGAGAAGCACAGGTACGTTCCTCCACTCACCTCCCACCCCCCCACACACAGCATTTAAGGATGTGAGAGTGTATAGTCATTTAGGTGCTTTAACTGAAAGTGCTTGCAAGACAGGGCCTGTATTTTTAAGGCTCTGTTCAAGTTCAATGGTTCTTAAAGATTTATCACTAAGTAATAATAAAACAGCTGGCAACTAAGCACACCTTGTCAGCTAATTAGAATAAGTAAAAAATAAAGGTCAAATTACAGCAATCTGCTTTCTTCACCCTTATCCACTTTTAAATGCTGTGTTACTGCAGGGTGTTGTTATTTAAAGCTTTCTAAATACCACACCATGGCCAGAATCAACAGGATCAGGTAGGCATAGCTATTTTCTCAGTTCAGATGCAATTTACCTACAAAATTAATTTTAAAAGGTCATAAGGAGGGACAAAATAGGATCACTGGATGGTTAACTGTCTTGTTCCTGAGCAAAATATATCTCCATCTCAAACCCAAAGTGGTTTTAATAGACACCACATTCCCTATATTTAAAAGAAAAAAAAAAACCCAAACCAACCAAAAACCAACCCAGAACTTGGTAACACAGGCAAAGGGACAGTTTGCAAGAGATGCTGCTCATCAGTATTGTGGGAAGAATGTGAAACATATCTGCATGCAACTGAACCAGGGCTACTTGTAGAGTAGTTCAGAACAATGCTGGTAGCTTCTTACTTACAGGGATGCTGAACTTCTATACTTGCTGATTGTTCCACAAGTTTTATTTCTTTATGGACTGTAGTAGATTATTTGCACAAGAGCCCTGTCCTCCCTGCTCAGAGTTGGCTTTTTACTCTTCCCCGCTAAAGCTGCTGGAACTGTAGGAGTTCAAGAAAGATGCCAGTTTCACATTCCACTTGAAAATTATTTTAATACTATAAAACTCATTTGTTCACATATTTTGTACAAAAGATGATCTGTTTTCTCTTAATTACAGGAGAATCATTTCAGCCTTGAAATTTCATCTAAGTAGGTCCAAAACAAAACAAGACTGGGTTCTACTGGTTCTGGAGGATCCCAATACAGCTCACCCAAGGTCTCTTTCCAGTTTGGCTCTAGACGGTTATGGACCACCTTGATGGACAATACCCCACATCATTGACTCTTCGGAGGCTTGTAGTGAATTCGGCAACGCTCATTAAATACCTGGGACACCAAAACAGAAAGGCAAAAGCACATCAGCCCTCAGCCTGGAGGTGATCAGAACGTCAGAGCTAGTTCAGGCAACTATCTCCTCACACAGCACCCATCTCAAGCTGCCCAGCCCTTCTGTACCAATACATGGTACTTACCAAGGCATCTGTCTCCGTTCACCTTCTCTCCTGCCTTTAGCGAATTCAGTTTGCAGCCTGATGCTGGGGCACTGTGCAGCACTACAAGTGTTCTCCCTCAGATAAGGCAGGTTTATAGTCCTGGTAACCTGTTATCCTCAAAGGCCATGATGCCTTCTATAGGTTGTTTTGGGTTTTTTTTTTTTCAAAGTAGTAGGGAAATAATGAGTGGAAGGCTCCTGACCAGCTGTGTTCTGTTAAATTCAAACTGGCATACTAATTTGGACACCGTATGTGAGCAAACACATTCTACCTTGTTGTGACAGCTAAAGAGAGGTGCAAGGGCTCTTGGAAGCCATGTTCACACTTTCAGTTATCTGACTGTAGGTGCTGATGCTGCCAGCCCTCCTGTCGCAGAGGGTACATTGCTCTGCCCTCACCCACCTTCTCTAGGCAAAATTTAGCACATGGAACTAGAGACTGAAGATCACGTTCATTCTGCAGGCCTTGTCAGACCGACTGCTTACCCCGAGGGGAGGCCAATAAATATGGCTATTTAAAATACAGCTGTCTGAATCAAAGCACGACACGCAGGTTCACACCAGAGTTACCGGTGTTCTTTACAAGTGATCTAGTTACCATTTTGACTCCAAACTTTGCGGAGCTCACGCCCCCGAAAGGCGACACGAGCACCACCTAGCACCACGCTAAGGCACTGGCAGCTACTAGTTTCCCCACCAGCACTCCTACCGCCCGGACTTTTCAGATCCTTTAAATGCCTGTGATCTTCAGGACGTCAGGTTTCTGGAACTCTCCTACTGGCTCCAGGTGCAACATGAGAGGTCTTGTCATTCTGGGGAAGTTATGCATCACTTTGTATAAATACGTTAAACTGTATCTTCCTAAAAATCTTCTACTTCTACAGTTGGTCTCTTTATTTGGAGTACAGACCTTCTGGCAACTTCAGCAAAAGCGATGTCTGCTGCATGCACATTTTAGCCCTGATTCTGAAAAGCTTTTGAGTAATTTTCAACTTATTTTCAGACTTAATGTACTTTAAGAAACAGGCACATATTAGAAGCTGCTTCATATTGCAGGAAACAGAAGTTATGGCACAGTTTCTTTCACACACACACAGCCAGCCTGTCCGTTGCATTACCACGTGCAACGGACACCTCTGGAAGAGCCAAGAGTATGTGAAGGTCTAAGATCAGGTAAGCAATAGAAGGATACTGCAGAGCCCCACAGGGTTCCCATCCAGAAGCATTTTAACAGGAAGCAGATCGCATCATTCTTGTCCACTGTCTTTCAAAGCCATTTTAAAGGCATGTACGTCTTAAAGGGGACTGGGAATACACTCTAAAACACCCTAAGGGTCTCTTACACCAAACAACACGTCAGAAAAATTGCAGCATCCAGCTTGCTGTCACACAAACTTTTAAAGCATCTTGAACAGTCCCTCTGCAGCCCACAGAAGGAAGATCAATACTGCCAGTCTTACTAATGCTGCGTCCCGCTTTTAGGATGGCGGACCCACAGGTCTCAGCACGTTACACAGGCCCGCTCACCCCACTGGCCTACCTGTGAAGCGCTGTTCTCATTTTTCACAAGGAAAAACAGCCTCAGAGACCCATTTTCATGTCACTAGGCACAAGTTTGATGTTGCTGGGTTTTATGTATGAAGACAAAACGCTCCAAATACACTCCAGTGTGTGCCAACTCAGGGCTCCAGAACGGAGCTAGAGTGGGGCAGGTATTGACCCCCCACCCCTTCTAAATAAAACTGCCAGCAGAGTTGCCATAAAATGTTTGTCGCTGGTGGCCTGCAGCATGTTGTTAAGGCTCTGGTGTTGCTTAGTCGTATCTGAGCTGGCTTTAAATTAAGCTTAAGGGCATGAATAGCTTTCTCAGGCAGTACTGATAGCAAAGCATACCTGGAAAGATGTGTAAATGCTCATCTAACCTGCCCGCACTGAGCTGTATTGTGGTAACTAGAGCTCCAAGAACACACAAGCTGTTCTGTGTTTATGCTGATGCAATCTAGAGGACTAAAACCCTGAAGTAGAGATGAAGAAGGGAGCTGCAGCTATTAGCTATTTGCAAAAATCCTTTTTGCATTCAGAGAGGAAACTAGGTTCTCCACACAGGAGAGCTGAAGAGCTACAACAAATGAGAAAAGGATGCTAGATGTGAAATGCTGCAGTGACAGAGCACAGCCACTTCCAAATTTAATCTCCATGTTAATATTGCTTTATAACAAGCCAGTGTTTAGGGCCATCAATCCAGAAGGTGACCCGCAGCCTCTGTTGACTCGGGAGAGCAACATCAAGCCTGCCCTTTGCACCAGGGAGCATCAGTCCAGGCCTGCAGAAGCTCCATCAGGAAAAGGTGTGACTTCTACAGCCCTACCCTCCTCCAGCCCCTACTTGTTCAAATGCATGATCAGTACCACAGACTAATCTGAAAGAGTCATTCCTCTGACACTGTAATAGGCCAGCAAAGCTTTTCAGACAGGCTGCCATGGAAAAGCCTACAAAGTCCTTAGCCACTGGGCAAGGAGGAGAAAGGCAGCTACACAGGGAGAACTCCACAGTCCTTCCCCCCACTGAAACAGCTGTTCTGACACTCTTCTTTCCTTTGCAGTGCAAACGAAACCCCTGGCTCTCTACACCCAGAACTGGGGAAGTGACTGACCTGAAACATTTCCCCCAGCGCTGCCCTCACCTATTTGTACTTAACCTGCCACACCTCCAGTGCAGGACTGTCTGCTGGGACAGAACATCATCACTATTTTAAATGACCGAGTACCTTCCAGCTTCTGTCGTTTACCACTTCTTCAACATTCAGCTCCGACTGCATCAATTTCAACTGCAGAAAGGAAACAGATAAAGAGGTTATTGTCAAGCAGGCCCTCCTGCAGCCTTCAACATTTACTAGCATCACAACCCTGTTCTTAAAAATTGCCCATCAAGACTGGCTAACAATTAGCTGATTAATGCTAATGGCTTCACAGGTAAAAATAACTATGCCCAATTCAAGCACCTGGCCCAGGGAGCAGCAGTGCTGGGGCTAGTTCTGCAGCCTGGAGTTGCCATTCTCCCACACATAGCTTTAACAGATCAGTTTACCCAGTTTAAATACATAGCTCAAACTGGAGAGCTGGCCAAGAGGTGCAAGCCAAGAGAGCAACACATCTAAAACCTTCCAAGTAAGATGTTCAGGCACACGCGTGCCCCATGGAGCTGCCGGGTGAACTTTTACCTACTCAGTAAGATCCCAAACTGTTTGAAGTAACAACCCAGCATCCACAGGGTGACCAGAGAACCAGGATTAGTCTCTACAAAATAACCACTCAAAGGGGATTTTTTAGCTGTTGAAAGAAAGGGGGTTTTTTCTGCTGGAGGATGTGAATAGGCTTACTGTCACCTGGACACTCACATTAATCGCCTTTGACAACAAGGCTAAGCAAAACCACTATTTCAGCCTTTTTCTTAGAGTTGCAGACCTGAACAGCAATGTAGTATCAAACCACAAGGCTATAGAGGGGGTTCGTTGTTGTTGTTTTTAAAACATGTTTTGACATTTTAACAAGCCTTACTAATGCACCTGAAAAAGCTAACAATCCTTACGCTGTTTGTTTCAGACTTGCAGAATCTACTTGGTTAGATATTTTACTATACTTCATTCATATAAACTAAGAGGATAACAAATTAATACAATAATCAAATGGTTTAATATAAGTGGATTACAAGAATTGGCTGCTAGACTGACACTACTCCAAGCTTTCTTATTTGATGACCCAGAAGTAATAATTTTTAATAAAGCCCTCCAATTTGTACCATTAGCAGGGTGAGAGAAACACAAGTAATGAGAGAAAACAGATACTCAGTGCAACTAAATTAATATATATACTTGCAATGCATAATCCTAAGTGCAGAATGCGTTCTATCAAGATAGCTTACTTGAGCTTGTTGTGGTCAACATTATTCTCATCCTCATTCAGAACACAGCACTACACTAGCTGACAGAAAGAAAATCAACTCTGCCCTTGCTCTTAACATTTGTAATCACCCCCAGTTATTAAACACTATAACTGAGATGCTCCTAGGGGTCGCAGTGATAGGTTTAGGGCTCCATAACTAAACAACTTAAAGAATTAGCCCGGCAAACAAAATTTGTAGAAAATACTAAACTACCATTCTGGTTTTCCAAACTAATGCAGATGCTTGTTAGCAGTTCTATAACTGAGGCTTGACAAATAAAACCACTTGCCTGCCACCTGGTTCTTTAAATACAAGCTCAGAGCAGAGCCCTTATCTGAAGAGCACATGAACAAACAGTTCACTCACTGGGAAAAAGATCAGATGCTCAAGTTGAAATCATCTCCTCAGGGAGCTCTTCAACTACAATCACATCAGCATCCACCTGCTCTTTGAAACAGGGGCTACCACAGGTCCCTCTTGGAAGTACAGGGGTAAGTGGATTTTTGGTAGTTTAGCACCACCCATTTATTCAAGTATTATAATATTGTGGCAGGGAAAGCCACACCCAGGATTTAAAAATATATATACACGTGAGGGTGAGATGCCTGTATGCTATAAGAACTCACCATTACACTGGAAACTCAAAGGCACTGTTTTAGAAACTCTGGTTAAGACAGTCCTCAGTAGAGATGGGCTCACTAAACTGCTGAACACAACAGACACACCTAGCCAGTGTATGCAAAGAAAGCAATAAGGAAGCAGTCTATTTTGGCATGTGCTGCAAGGGTACAGTGTGGAACAAGGTGTAAAGTAAATAGGAGCCATATGGAGCAGGTCTGGAAGAGAAATCAATGGGGCAATTCACATCCCAAATAACCCCCACTCCGTATCCTTTCCCCTACAAAGTGGGCCCTGGAATGGGGGAAAAAAACTTCAGCGGGGTTCTCTTCTCCACGTCTGATCCTCTATCTAGATGGCCTCTGCTCAGGGCTGGTGGCATCTGCCTTCCACCCAGAGGCCAAGAAGTTGAGAAGGCATTTGCACATTAAAATTCCTTATGCGAACTCGCAAGTGTCTCTCACACCACCACAATGCACTCAAAAAACTAATCCAAGAAATAACCAACTTTTTTGTTGTTTAATAAGCAGAATTCAAGGTTGCCTGGCAGGTCCTCATAGAGGGCAGGAGCTCAAATTAACACATTGAGTAAGAACTATCCTTCTCAGGGTGATTATGAAAAAGGACAGCTTTAAGGCTGTGTAACTCTGGTGCAGAAGATGCCCACAAAAGCCATACTTCAGTATCTTCTGATATTTGTGTCCTGGCACCCATACTTGCCCTTTGCAGATATACTAGTTTTGCAGGATCTCAGAAAGGCAAAATGAACCATCAGGTGTTTTAAAAGGACTCAGGAAGCCCCAGGTAAGTTGTAGGCCAAGTGGTGTCAGCCACTGAAGGCTGGAGTCCACCACGGGAAGTACACATCTTTCTCTCTGGCATTTGTATCAGAGAACCTCACAAAATGCTCCACTTGCATGATAAAAGCAGCTCTGTCCTGAGGGTTAGGGGCAAGGCTTCCCACAAACCCAGGCAAGAAGAACCTCAGAAAAGACTGCCAGAGGCAGGATCCACTTCAGGTTCTCTCCATCTCACTGGTCTTTCCATTTGAGAAAAGACACTCCCTTCTTCCTCTCTAAGTGACCTCTAAAAAGCTCCACCACTCACCTTTGTCTGCTCTTTCCTGAGTTGCTTTAATAATGCTACGTCATCCTGCGCCTTTTCCCTCTCTTCTCGGAGAGTTTTCACTACACTGGAGGTCTGAGCGATGCAGTTTTTGATGATTCTCTCTCTGCTGGTGTGAGCATCCATCAACTAAGTGAGACGGGAAGAGAGAGAAAGCTGTAACAACTAGTTGGGTGGAGAATTAAAACCTCCGAGTTACAAGTTAAAGAGAGAAACTTTACAAAGCCAAGTTACTGCTGTGCCTGCAGAAATTCCTTGAGCAGCAGCTACCAGCTTTGATCAAAAGCCAAAGGCGCGCAGGAGCAGGAGTCTCGCAAAGTAGCGTGAAAGCAAAAAACGCTAGCCCCCATTTCTGAAAGGAGGAAGCGGGGTGGGCTAACACCCTCCACTGAAGTTACACCTCGAAGGGTCAGTACTTCAGAGCAAGTCAGTTTGAAACTGAAGTAGCTGTTACACGGGTGTGATTTGGCTGCGTAGAGAAGTCAAGCACGCCGCTTACGGGTATGTAAAGCATGATATACCAAGGCAGTGGTCTCTTTAGAAACTGGGGATGCCTTACTGGCCACCCCACCTAATAAACCACCGGGCAGCGCACTGAAAGCTCAAGGAGCACACACTCACAGACTGATACAGCTCTTTACACGTCTCTCCAGCATCAACTTTCCCCACAAAGGAAGCTGTTGGAATCGTAGTGTTTAACTCGTGGACAATTCTGTCATCAATCGTCCTCATCACCCTGAGCAACTCCTGTATTAGAAACAAAGCTGAAAGGTTTGCTTGTATCCTGGAGAAAGCTGGCTGGAACGCAAACCCAACGGGGCTTCCACGAGCAGGGGTTTTAATAGAAAGTTAAGTAGATTTATAGCAAAAAACAAAAAAAAAAAAAAACCAACCCCACCAGAAGAACAATTTCTGGACGCAGAAATTTCTGTACGTGCCACACACCAAGTCGCAGCCTCAGCAGCAAAGGCCAGAGGGGCAGGAGCGGGCCGGGCAGCGCCCAGCAGCTAACAGCCCCCCGCCGCCCGCCCGCTCGCACCGGGTCCCTCAGGAACCCGTCGGGGAGCCCGGGGCGCCGCTGTGCCGGTCCCCGTCCCGTTAAGCGTTTCCAGGCGGGAAAGCAGGCACAACCTGCAGCCAAACGGCAAATCTGGAATAACCAACCCCCCGCAACACACACACACGCCCCTTTTCTGGGGGGAGACGCTGAAGCAACAGGCCAGGCGCCCCCGCCTCAGCAGGTACGCGCGGTGCTTCACGCTCCGCCCAACACCGTGAAGGCGCCCGCAGCGCCCCGCTCCGCCCACGGGGGCTCGCCCGCCGCGGGCTCCCCTGCCCCGGGATGCCGGGAGGGAGATTCCCCGATTCCCGCCGCCGGGGCCGAGGGGAAGGCCGGGCTCTGCCCTGTCCCCGCCGCACCCCGACCGTTGCGGGGAGGAGAGGGGAGGGGTGACCTCGCCGCTGCCGCGCTCACCCCCAGGGCACGCGCTCCCCAGGGCCGCGCGACGCTACCAGGCGGCGGCGGGAGCGCGCCGGGAGCCGGCCCGAGGAAGCGGCGGGACCGCGCCTTCCCTCCTTCCCCCTCCCGCCCCCGCCTCACCGGCCTCTCTCCCAGCCCCACGCGGGCTACCTGGAACTCGGCGAAGTCCTCACAGCTCGCCGCTCGGCTGGGCGCCGCCATACTGGAAAGGCCGAGGGCCGCGGCGGCGACCAATCCAGAGGGGAGGCGGGATGACGCGAGGGGCGAGGCGGGCTCTGGCGGGAGGCGGCCCTTGGCGGAGCGGGCCCCAGCAGGGCATCTCTACCGGCGGCCCGGGGCCCTTTCGCCCCTTCCGGTTGCGGGGAGGGCTCCGGCGGCACCCTCAGAGGTGGGCCCGGGCGGCAGCGCGCCGGGCCCAGCCAGGTTCCGCGCGTTCAGCCGCGCCTCTCCAATCCCGGGACCGGGGCGGGGCGCCGGCGCAGCGGTGACATTGAAGGGCACCGGGTAGGGCCTAGGCAACGCCGCCGGGGCGGGAGGCTGCGCCATGTGGGGCCGCGCTGGTGAGTAACTGCCTACCTCAGGGGGAGAAGCTGGCCCGCCCTCGCCGGAGCTGCCCGCTGGTTACTCTGTCCCGACGGGCGAGGCGGCGCTTTCAGCCCCGAGGCGGGGCCCCGGAGGTGCCGGGCCTGTGCGGTTGGGGAGTGCGGAGCGAGGACCCCCCCAGCCCAGCTCCGGGCCGTGCGGCGAGGGGCGGTGCGGCGGCACGGGCAGTGGCTGGGGGCACCGGCGCTGGAAGCCTGGCGACCTCCATGCTAGCCTTAAAGTGCACAGCAAAAAAAAGGATGGGTTTGTGCCTCTTCTTCCTTCTTTTTCCCCCTCCTGAAGACCTCCGAAGGCGTTCGGTTTCGCTGGGGGCGGCCACCCATAAGTGTAAATTTATTTCTCCCAGAGTTGGAATGCATTGTGCCTTAGGAAGTAAAGGGCAGCAGTTTCGCGTGGGAAAAGAATTTTCGGCTGGTGTAAAGAAGGGAAAAAAAAAAACCACCACCCTCGATTTGTATTTCTAAAAGAGTCTTGTGCCTTTCAAAGTTTGCTTGCCCTCAGAATTGTATCAACGGATTAGAAGCTGTTTGCTGAGTATATGTTTTCATAAGTAGGTATCCCTACAGCGGGAGGTTCTGCTCTTCTCTCTTGGCTCTTTTCTTGGCCCTGCCAAGTCAGTGACAGCCCTGGAAGTGGCACTGCCCAAAATATGCCTGAAGCATATGAATAGATAAGTTTCCCATGCCATCTTTTAGAAATTGCTTGTTGGCTGTAATTTTGCATTCCCAAAGAAAGTTAGTGGGCAAATTCAAATCATAGTTTATACACAAGCATTAGTTTCCTTGATATGCTCTGTTAGAGGTCACATCTGTTTTTTTCTTGAATAATATTAGATATGCACCTGTTGGGGTTTTATGCTTGTTTTTCTCTAGTGTTGTTAAAAGTAGGAAAAAACAAAGCCCACTGCTTCCATTTAAAAGCAGCATTCTCACTTTCTACAGTTCCGAGTCACTTTTGGCCTCTTTGCTTCTTCTGCTTTTTTTTTTTTTTTTTTTCTAGATAAGGCTGTTAAAATGCTGGGAAGAAATATTCCCTCAATTCTGAGGATGTCTAAAGAAGTGGATCTGAAGATAAGCAGAAGGCTTTGCATTAAACCCCAGGAAGAACAGCAACTTCAGCCAGGTAAGAGTTTATAATAAAGATCACACTAACTTCATGCCATAAAATAGATATCCAGGCTGCAGTCATCTGAACAGGAATTTGGCCAACATAGATGCTAGTATCCCTGTTTTTGTGAGAAGGAATCCTGATCTACAGACTGAAAAAACAAGTGTTAAAGTTAGCAATATCATCTTGTGTTTCTTCTTGTGACAAAAACACAGCTTTGATTTTGCAGCAAGTCTCTAGTATCTTACCTGATGCATGTTGAGGCTCCTCAGCTGTGCTGTAGAATCAGCTATTCAACCCCAATGTAAATAATCAATATTTAGGAATATTGGACATGGATACTTTTGCCATTTTTCATAGTACAGCTAGCTCCAGATGTTCAAAACTGAATGTGCCCCACAGGAGTGAGTCAGTCTGAATTGTTGGCTTGGTTCATATTTAAGCGTGGAGTTGTTCAGGTAAAGCTCAGGCCATGAAACACTTTTTTCCACTATGTATAGGGCAGTTAAGTATGCTCTGGTGAGGCTTCCTGTATAACACGTTCCCTTCGCTTAGCGATGCTAGATACAAGGATCATACAGATGCAAAACATTTTGCATACTTCCCTGTTAAAAACATAACAGCTTTTTTGGGTTAGACCAACGGTCTCCTTAGTGTTGCGTCTCTAGCAGTGGCTGATAAAGGAGGTTCCATACTTTTTTCTGAGGACTAATGGGAATAATAGCTAATAGCAAGGATCTTGGTGAGTTTTTCACAGAAAATTGTAGGGTTTGGAAGGGACCTCCAGAGATCATCGGGTCCAACCCCCCTGCCAAAGCAGCTCCCTAGGACATTTCACTGAGATAGGCGTCCAGATGGGTCTTGAGTATCTCCAGAGAAGGAGACTCCACACCCCCTGGGCAGCCTGTGCCAGGGCTCTGTCACCCTCACTGTGAAAAAGTTCTTCCACATATTGGTGTGGAACTTCCTGTGCTCCAGCTTGAGGCCATTGCCCCTTGTCCTGTCTCCACAGACACTGAAAAGAGGCTGGCCATTTCCCCTGTGTCCCACACTTCAGAGATCTGTAAACATTAATAAGATCCCCTCTCGGTCTTCTTTTCTCAAGGCTGAACAGCCCCAGCTCACTCAGGGAAGATGCTCCAGGCCCTTAATCATCTTCCTAGCCCTCCTCTGGACTCTCTCCAGGAGATCCCTGTCTTTTATACCAGGGAGCCCAGAACTGGACACAATACTCCAGGTGGGGCCTGACCAGGGCAGAGTAGAGGGGGAGGATCACCTCCTTTGACCTGCTGGCCACACTCCTCCTGATGCCCCCAGGATCCCATTGGCTCTCTTAGCCACCAGGGCACACTGCTGGCTCATGGCCAACCTGTCATCCACCAGGACCCCCAGGTCCTTCTCCGCAGAGCTCCTCTCCATCAGGTCAGCCCCCAGCCTGTACTGATACAGGTGGTTATTCCTTCCCAGGTGCAAGACTCTACACTTGCTTTTGTTGAACCTCATCTGGTTTCTCCCTGCCCAGCTCTCCAGCCTGTCCAGGTCTCTCTGGATGGCAGCGCAGTGTTCCTGCCTGTCAGCCACTCCTCATAGCTTTGTATCATTGGGTACTTGCTGAGGGTGATCTTTTCCAAACTTAATGATTCTGTGATCTAAGGGAGAGTACAGAAATACGATGTTTCTACCCTGGACTGCTATCCCAGACATGGCAACTGGTCCTCACTGGGTTTTTCTTTAAAAACTTGCCCATTCTATTGACAATGGATTTATTTTTAGTGTCCACAGTCTCTGGGAAGGAATTCTTCAGCTGAGCCATGCTGTGAGAAAACAAGCACAGTCTTGTAATTGTTTTTGAACCTGGTGTGTGCTTTTTTCGATCTGATTTTCCATTATTCAATCCCCCTTCTAAAACAGGACCTGCTCATTATAACCTGCACTCCCAGTGTCACATGTGAGGCTTCACCTGGAGTGCTGTGTCCAGTTCCGGGCTCCCTGGTAGAAAAAAGACAGGGATCTCCTGGAAACAGTCCAGCAGAGGGCTACAGAGACAATTAAAGGCCTGGAGCATCTCCCCTATGAGGAGAGGCTGAGTGAGCTGGGGCTGTTCAGCCTGAAGAAAAGACGACCGAGAGGGGATCTTATTAATGTTTATAAATATCTGAAGTGTGGGACACGGGGGAAATGGCCAGCCTCTTTTCAGTGTCTGTGGAGACAGGACAAGGGACAATGGCCTCACGTTGGGAAGTTCCACACCAATATGTGGAAGAACTTCTACCTGGTGAGGGTGACAGAGCCCTGGGACAGGCTGCCCAGGGGGGTTGTGGAATCTCCTTTTCTGGAGATACTCAAGACCCATCTGGACACCTCCCTGTGCGACCTGTCCTAGGGAGCTGCTTTGGCAGGGGGTCGGACCTGATGATCTCTGGAGGTCCCTTCCAACCCCCATGATTCTGATTCTGTGTGATTCTGGTGCCCTTGGTCATCTTGAAGGCAGCTTCAGTTCCTGCTCTTCAATAACAAAGGTCTCGGTCTGTGATGCTGTTTCTTATATGGTGGCCATTCTGCACCTGTGGTCATCCTTACCAATTTTCTCCATCCCCTTTCTGTTTCAACTGTTTCTGAAAGGAGAGATCACTGTTTCACGTGCTTTATAAAGCGCTGCAGTCACCGTTTTACACAACGGCGTAGCAATACTGTTGTGCCGTTCCATGTTCCTGAACATTGCTTGGTAATTCTGTTTCCCTCTCTGACTGCTGCTGAACATTTTGCCAGAAACCTCTGTGGAACCCTGAGGGCTTACCCCTCAGCAATGCGGGCTGGGTTGGAGTCTGTCATTCCCACGTGAACGTGGGGTTTCACCGGCCCTCTCACTGACTCGGGATCCCGAAGCCCTGCGGCTCTTGTGCGCTTAGCCCTCTTCTTTATGGTCCTGAATAACTCAGCGGTGTCAGCAAACTGCCTGTCCACCCTGCTTCCCAGGCAATACGTGCATCCACGAGGCAGCACAGAGCCATACAGGGTAGCTCCCCTTGTTGGGTTGGTGGTTTGGGATTTTTTTTTTTTGATTATTTAAAAAAGGAGGTGGGGAATGGGAAAGCTGTCTTTGCGCTTCGTTGGCTAGATTTTAACGGTAGAGTATGTTGGGAAACCTTCCCATACTACATTCTGAATGCTCTATGTGGAGTTTGAAAGGCTGAGCTGAAAATTAAGGGTCTAATCTTTGCCTGTGGTCGTCCGTTTATCCCTCCAGGTAAAGTAAAACCTTATACTCCATGGAAAAGATAACATCCCGTGATGCAGAGCTGCAGCATGTTGGCTTTTCTGTAGCAACTCCATTTGCTTTATTTTTTTAAACTTACCTGAAAACTGTCATCTCACAGCAGCTTAGGGAGCTTAGATACTGGAGCAGGTTCCACACATTTAGAGTAAACAAATATAGAGGTCTTGGGCAAGGTTTGTCTTCCTTTGCATGGCCTATGGGTTTTTTTAAATGTACATCTACAAGTTTATTAATCTGACTGTTCAAATTCTGCGTTGTTTGACCCTAACTGGTTTCATGACGTTGCTGTGGCAATTCAGCTTCTGTAACCATTGGTGGTTTTTTGGTGTTTTGGGGACTTTTGTTTGTGTTGGTTGTTTTTGGTTTTTTTAGGTCGGTCTCATTTGAGGGTGCCTGGACACAAGCCTACAGACTGGGAGAAAAGGTTCTTGCTGTGGGCAGGCCATTTCAAAAAACCAGAGGATATACCAGAGACTGTCTCGTAAGTGACGGGTTTTAAGCTCTAAGACATTGTCTGCACAAGAGTAAGTCACTTGAAGGCAACTCCAGAGTAACTTTTCTTAAAGGGAACAGGTTTTCACAGCTTAAAGAAATCTTACACTGCTGCTTTGGTGTACCCTCTTATAGATGGGGTGAGCTGAGCCATTCTGTATTGCTGAGATAATGCATCACTTTTTTGGTATTTTTTTCTGAAGGGATGACCAGGATCTATCTGGGTTTTTTCTTTTCATTAAAAAAAAATATCATAAATCAGTTGATTTTTACTCTTCTCTCCCAACTGAAAAACCCTTTTGCAAATCTTAGTGGGAGCTTTTTCTAGTGTTTTTAACATGTCGGTCTCCCATTGTGCAAAACTTCAAGGATATAGCTATAATATTTTAAATGAATTTCAGTTATTTTATTTTTAGTGCCTACAGGGCATGGGCCATCCTTCTTGACTCTTGGCTAGCAGTGGAAAGGTTTCCTAATTAAAAAAAAAAGGTAGCCAACATTTCCCTCTCATCAGTGGAGTCCAACTGTCAATCCTTTGCCCTGGGTGAAGAGTAGAAAATAAAAGTGGGTGTTCTCCTTTGCCTATTTAAAATGAAGATTAAACTCAACAAGAACAGGCAACTGCTAGTTTAAAAAACACCCCTGGTGGTAGTGCAGCTGTCTTTTAAAAATGTGCTTTTAAATGCGTGGATTTATTTAAGTTGACAAGATAACAGCAATCCTCATTCTACATGGGTAAGCAAACCACGTCGCTGCCCTCTATAAAGACAGTTATTTGCTTGGATGCACAGTGTGGGAATTGAAATTCCACCCAGGTATCTTCAGCTTTTTCTGGATACTTACCTCAAGGGGTAAATACTGCTAAAAATCAGTTCTTCCAATTTGTACTGAAACACTTTTCTTACAGTCATGTTCTGGCAGTTGATACCTTTATGTATTTCAATCTTACTAAATCATGACCCTTGATATATTTATTTTTTTTTTCATACTGTTAGGAGCATTTGTAAGAAAACAGCAGAGTGACTGAGGTAATTTCAGTTGTTTATTGAGAGAACAAACCAACTTCTGATAAAAGCTGACCGTTTTTAGCAAGGGCATAGGGAATTCTTGGATTACTTAGGCAAATAGTTCAGCCAAAGCTGGGAAGGCGATTGAGAACTAGGAAACTACAACAGCTTGTCTTCCTGTTCTAAGTTGAAAATAAGAGTGTTGTAAGGGCTGTGATACGACTCAGTATTCTTGCAAAATGTGGCAATCAGAAGTAAGTCATTTATTAAACATGTTAATCTTAGACACTGAATAGATTTAAAATGCAATTTGTGTTCAGGTAACTACTTTGTCTTCTTGTATATGCTAACACATCCAAGGTACTTCAAAAATTAGCTAATAAAAGTTTTTAAATCCTACTTCTGTGCATTTCAGCTTAATTGTAGTCTGCACCCAAGTTGTTCATATCAAATGATTAGCAAAACCAAATAACCTGGAAGCTAAATTTTACTACTCATTTCAGGATAGAGCGATATATTCCCTATGAACAGAAATCTTGCACTCAGATCAATATTCCAAAACAGTGATCAAGTCATTCTTGCTCTCCTCTTCAAAAAGAACAACAAAACTTTAAGTTCTCAGGTCCTGTGTGATTCATCACATTGAACAATCATGGATCCTTTGGTATCTTTTTTCCCTCCAAGTATAAGGGTCAAAATACGGTAAAAGGTTCCATATTCATTCACGTTTGTGTACACTGAATTATTTCCCAGTAAATCCACTACCCATGTTAGTTGTGGGGTGTAATTGCCTGTTTTGAGTCATTTATTCTTTCATCTCGTGATGTTGATCCTTTTCTGCTCTCCTGTAATTTCATAATATGCCAAACCTAATTAGTGAGACCGTTAGGTCTCCTTGAGAAGGCAGCCAAGCGCTCTGAATTCTGCAAGGAGAGTTAAATACATACAGGTTATTGTGGAAAGCACATCCAAAAGCATTGTGCTTCTCTGGCCATTCTTGCATTGGTGTCTCTAACAGGAGCTTTACATTTGCTGTAATTGAGAAGTCACTTGTGTAGAGCGATCTTCAGAGTTAACCCCAGCTTAAAGTAACTTTTCGTTTTAACTCATCCCATGTGCAGCTGGAAGGCTTTAATAAGCAATACTCTTCTTGTGGAAGACTTCTGGTTTTCAAAAGATGACAACAGATTTCCCAAAGGAGTGGAACAGCTACTGGTGGGGCTAGATAAGCCCCCTGAAATTAAAGAAAGAGAGAAAAGGCTGTCTGGAACTGCTGCTAGAAAGCATACAAGTGTCCATGGCTCCCTAGTTTCTTAGGAAATTGGATTACCTTAGGACTACTTACTCTAGCAGGGGGAAGTGGTTAACTACCCGGAATTTCTGAGGAGCATTACATTTGGCAGCCAGTGTGTAATCTATAGCACTAACAAATCCTGCAGCGGGGGATTATTAGTAAATGTGTGCCTCTCCTTTTTCTGTTCTCCCCGTAGAGAACTTACATCTATACTGCAGTCTTCCTCCTCTGTGTTGCAGTCGAGTGGTCTAGAAAGGCAGCACTGTCTCTTTAACAACTGAGTAATCGAAAGTTAAAAGCACGGGGTTTGTTCCCAGCTTTGAGAGGAACGAACTCCTTCCTGACCAAGTACCTCCCCGAGGCAGCTGGGCATCAGCCTTTCCCATTCTGCTAAAAGAGCTGGGTACAATCAGAGGACAACAAGAGCACACCAAGAGAGATCAAACAGCCCAAAGGTTTACTTGGGTCTCTGATAATGAACCTTTTGTTTTATTTCTTGAGGATTGAGACGATCAGAGCAGCGAAGACCACACTGCGTGTGAAGTTCAGCTATGTAATGATTGCCTTGACAATACTGGGATGCGTGGCCATGGTGGTTAGAGGGAAGCAGGTAAGCACGGATCTTTGGCTGGTGAGAGCAAGTCAATCTTCACATAAAATCCTTAGCTCCTCCTGTGGGTTGTTAGTACTGGTTTGGTCTGGGTTTTGTGGGTTGTTTTTTTTTAATTTGATCACTGAATTTGAAAGTCCTACCCAGTTCCCCAGAACTGATCCTCACTAATTTCCATGTCACAGAACAGCGGTGTCACTGCTAGACTGCATATGCTTCTTTTTTAAAAGGAAAAAATAGTCTTTTTTTTTTTTTCCCTCAGTGCAACACTTAATTTTAGCTCATGTTGCGAGTTTGAAAGGAAGGAGTACCTTCTCTCCACACCATGCAACACGTAGAATCAAACACAATAGAAATCACAAATGAGGAGGTTTCTCCACAGACAGACTTGAGAGTTCTCAGTCTTTTTAAACAGTGGGGAGATGGTCTCTAATAATTCTGTGCCTCTCAGTTGCATTAGAAAAGTCTTGAAGGGGATGGAACAGCTTTCCTCAAGTTACTACTTTCTGTTGAATGAAAAAAAGTATTTTACTGAAAACCTCAAGTCCTGCAGATGCTGAGTGTCCTGCACTCACATAAATCTTGGCAAGATACTAAGTTCAGCACATGGCAGATGTGATTTAATTTGCATCATATGAAGTGAGGAGATGTGAAGTTTAAGGTTCCAAGTGCACAAAAGGTTAGCCATGCCTTGAGTTTTTTTATTTTTTAACATAATTGGTTAACTATTAACTTTGTGGTGTTTCTTTCTGTAGAGAAGCAAGGAGTGCGCTCTGTGTACTGGAGCCAGAGGCCAAAGCCTCTCAGCAGCTTTAGTCAAGGACTGTGCATGTGATCTGTGCAGCTTATTGTCATGTTGCTTTTGACAGGTGCCACAGTGGTGACACAAACATGGCCCGCTACATTCTTTAAAGCATGATTGTGGGCTTGAAGCACCTACATGGGCAGAACCTTATTTGCATGCTGGAGTAACTCTTCTGGTGACAATGTTTCAATCTTCTTTCCAGAAACCCCTACCTGACCTAGGGAAACCTTAAAACTAGTAACTGGGTGTTCACCCCAGCACTGTGAACTACTGAAGGGTCAAGTGATGCATCAGTATTCCACTGGGCAGGATGCAGCACTCTTGAAACTCAACAGGGGAGGTTTTTTCCCTGGCTTTAGCCAAAGAGATCACACGAAATTCCCAGAGCATTCTCCTCTTACTACTCCAGTGTATGACTTACAAACACGTGAGAGGAGCACAGTTGATTTGGGGCCCATGTTTTTGCAGCAGCTGGAATCTATTACATTTAACTTCTGGTATGTTTCCAGTACTTCTGATGACCAAAAATTAGTATTGAATACTGATAGACTGCTAATGTCTTAGCAAAAAGGTACAGTTTAGTCCCAGAGAAGTAATGAGTTTAAGCCAAAATAGTCCATGGATTTTTGTATTTTAACCTCTCTTCCTCACATTAAAGCTGATAGAATTGTGCCCTGGTGAGGACAGGCCAGTTGTTCTGTAAGTTACTCATTCAAGTTTCCTTTCCCTGGCCCTTTAGGTGGTATTTTATGTTCTTGCTTTGTCATTATATATTGTAGGCTATAAAAAGGCATGAATCCCTTACAAGCATAAACCTGGAGAAGAAAGCTCAGTGGAGAGAGGAGGCTCTTCAGAGTACATCTGCTAAACCTTAGAGGAGGAAATGAAGAGGCCAAGGACCGGGAGAGAAAAGCTGACATCCTTATCAGCGCTGGAAGGAGGCTATAGTCACATCTTTCCTGTATGTTAGTTCTGTGCTCGTGTTCAATAAAGAATTAACACATTATCCTGTAATCATCAAAAAAAGAAGTACCTGTTTTCTTTTCCTAACAAACTTTCCTTTCCTGCCAACTGTCGTTTTTCACAGTTGGCAAGAGAATAGCTGTTTGCCATATGTGCTATGCACAAGACCCAGCATCTTTTTTAAAAAGTCCCCAGGAGCTGTACCTTTCCCTGTGGTACCAGTCTCCTTTGGGAAGTCTTGACTATGCTCACTCCTGCCACTCAGGATAACTGGGACACGAAGGGTCAGCCTGTTCGGGTCCCACTTGTACACTGTCCTCGTACCAGCCGAACACCTTGGCTGGGCAGCCAGGGCAGCCATCCCCTATCAGTGCTTCAGGTCCCTGCAGGGAGGAACAGTGTGACACGTGTTCTGTATTGTTACAGGCTGCCTGAAGTACTCCACATGTTTCTCTTGTGTAAGAGAATTATTAGTGGGGCCCTTGTGTAAGGAGTAGTTGCACAATGTGCATTAACATCATAAAAATCATCAGAAGTTATTAGAAAGTCTGCTTACCTGTTTGAGGTCCAGTATATTCTGGCTGCATTTGTGTAAGTGAAGGATGTAAGTCTTTCACTTTTTGTGAAAAAACTGCCTGCCTTGGATAAAAACAGAAAGGGGGTGATAGCAAAATAGCATTCTGGAGAACTGGTGTGTGGCAGGTTTTACACCAGAACTGCTGGTGAGAATGTCTGAGCCAAAGGACCAGACACAAGTATTCTGAGGAATAGTGAGCAACAACTTCAACGTGTGTTTTCAGATTTGCTATTTAGAGACACACAAGTATAAAATGGGGCATTCCTGCTCTCTTGTTACTGAGCTTTTTCCAAACGTCATTTGGATTTGCATTTAAATTGTTATCTGTGCTTTCCTGATACCAGCTCACTTAAAGATCTTACCTGACTCACTTTTTAGAAGCAGAAGACCCGGTCATACCTGCAAGAGCAACCCCCAACAGTGCTATTTCTGACATTCATCCCAGAACAGTCACACACTGCTCCTGCTGAACAGCCTGCACCAACTGGAGACCAGTATTTGTGCTCCACCTTTCAGTTGGAAGGAAATGTGGATTGGGGCTGTCAGGACTGTTTGAAGCTGTGTTACCTCCCAGGATTCTTTTTAACTGGCCCCTGGGACACCACAAACAGAAGAGGAATTGTGTCTGACAGATTAAGTTTGTGAATTTCCTGATGGTGGGAAGCAGAGTTTCTTCTTTTAAAAAAAAAACCAGCACATTTTCCTGATTATTATTCTTGCAATACTAAAAATCAGCACTATTGATGAAAAAAATTAAAAGCCCTACTAAAGCAGGGTAAATCTATAGCTGGAAAAGAAAAACAGCAAGTGCAGTGTTCTCTGGTAGTTTGTCCTTTCCTCTAGCACTAAACAAATCACTGCTGGAGTCTCCCTTTGTATGAACTGCATTTCTGGGTACCACTTGTACCAGTGAGATGCAAGCAATCACACAAGCTGTGCAGCCTGTTCACCACAGAAGCTATGAACTTGAGGTGACGCCATGACCCATCACAGATGCTGTGCGAGGCAGTGATCACAAGCATGCTGTCAATCAAACAGCAGGCTTCCAGAGATCTGCCCGCTCATTCAGCACTGAGCATTAAGTCACACTTAACTCCACTTCCATAACAGCTCTGGTTCTTTGCCACACCAATAGGCACAGAGGTGGGAACCAAAAAACCCTCCCAGATCGTGTGCCTGTGCTCACTTAGGTACTAAATGAGAGCAAAAAAAGAAGAGAATGTGCACTTCAGGCAGCGTTTTGGGTTACCATCAAGATAAACTTGTGATTTGACTTAATGCTTTATGAAGGCAGAGCTTAACACTGCACCTCTCAAAAACATCACCCCCTTTCTGTAAGCAACTCTGAATACACTCCGTGAATAGCACTAGTAGGTACCTCATCTAGTTTTGGAAATAAAAGTACTTGGACTCATCCAGCTGGTAAAAGCATTTCCAATAAATATCAATAAAATCACACTTAGAAAGCAATACCCAAGAGAAGCAGTAGTCACCAGTTTCTCATTTTACTTAAATTTCTGTAATTTTTTGAGTTTACTCAAAAATTGAACTCTGGTCCAGTGGTTTGACAGAAGCTCCATATAGAAGTCCTTCCTTCTATCATCTTGGTTCCACCACTATCTCAGGATCTATCATAAAACGTCTGAACCACTCACACATCAGTGTTTTCTTTCAACTTCCACATCAGTTCCAGAGCCCTTGTGCTTTGTGCTGCCTCCAGCTGGCTCCCAACTGTTTGCAAGTAGTTTGCACACTAGAAAAATTACAGGTATCTTTCTTGGTGGGAGGGGAAGGGGGCAAGGAAAGGAACCACCTGTTTGCTAGTGTAGCAACTTTCAAGAAGTCACTTTCTGAACACAGGCAATGGTTAAAAACCAGCACAGGTTTCTGGCCTTTACAGCCAGTCTAGCTGGAGAACTTCATAGACCTCATACCACCTGATTTACCTCACAGCTTCAGCCTACATCCTTTCAACAGTGCCTGATGGAGAACATACTAAAGCCCTTCAAAACAGTCTTTCGTTTTATTTCTCCCCTTTTGCAACACCATTCACATTTATAAAAAAAAAAAAGTCAAATTACCAATTCTATACCATATGCCATACTGCTATACCTGTTCCAGGGGCAAGAGATACTTCCAATGCAATGATCAACCTGACAACCTGAACACTGCCTCAAAATGACATGCAGGAGCCCCAGGGACATGGCCATAAGCAGTACATAAAGAGGTCCTGTTTGTTTTCCTCCAAGACTCAGCCATCTGAAGAAAGGCCTTCACGTCTACTGGCTAAAACTGGCAGGGGAAGGTGCAAACAAAATGTGTTGCACCCATCCCAGAAGCAAAGGAAGCTGGCACAGAAGTACAATAGCTGGAAACCCACAGGGAAGCAGAGAGGTGCATCACCTCCAGGAGCACTGTCACACTTGGGACTGGGAGGTGGTATGTGGTTCTTAATAGTCTCAGTGGTGAGCGTTACAGAAATACAGGTTCACAAACACATACGCTCCCAGGGTCAGTGCCTTCCTCCCTTCCCCTAAGACTAGGTGAAGGGACTTTCACCTCCAGGACCTGGCTGGCATCAAGAAACCAACACAGCCATTTAAGAACTGTCCAAAGCATCCAGGCAGCAGGTCCCTCAAGTGACTGCATGTGCACTATCTTCCCAGGAGGCCCGAGCACTGGTCCTGGCTTAGCGAGCTTGCAATAACCTTCCGCCCCATGATCTGCCACATCCTTCTGAATCTAAGGGCGAACTTCCTGTCACATCCCACTAGGACCTTTACCAACAGAATGAGCTCCTGCTTGCTGCCTCAACAAATGCAGAACACTTAAAAGGCATTAAAGGTCTGTGGACAGGACAGCTGGGTAACAACTCCTGGTAGTCCCTCATCTTCCTTCCTCTAACACCCAGTTTAAAAATCAGACACTTAAAACGGTAGCGTAGCAGTTTCACCTCATTACCGATGCTGAAAGAACTCAGAGAGATTCCTGGTTATCAATGTCTTCACCTCAGCAGCTTGTGGGGCTCGTGGAAGGTGCTTAGATTGGATCTCCACAAGGAGAGAGAAACAAATGCATTAATTTCAATTTTCAGGATAGAAGAAGAAAATATGTGAGACCACTTTTCTGGCACTACAGATACAGTCCGTGGCAGAGCTAAAAGAAGAACCCAAGGACCTCAACAGCTCCCTGGCCTGTCCCCTACATGAGACCACACTGCCTCCCACTTAGAAAATGAGAACAGATGAAAACACAGTATGACCTTCACAGCAGTGGAAGCTAGAGGTGCTCACTGAGGTGGTTCCTATTTGAGCAGCAGCTCAAAATGCAGAGAATGCTGGTTTAAATGTTTCTGTCAGGGGACATAACCCTTGTTACTTCCATGCCTCCTTTCTCATTTGAGCTGAACTTATTTACAGTTGTTGCTGTTCCCAGTCTTTCAGCACCCTTTTTAAGTACTGATAGCAACACTGAGATTGTTCCTATAACAAAAGAGTTTCACCAATGACAAATATAAAGTTTAGTAAAATGTTGAATTTATATTAAGATCTCTTTTTGTACCTGTGAGCGTTACAGCAGCCACAGGGAACCCTTCTCAGAAATAGTGTTCAGGCAACAACGTATAATGATCCTCACAGACCTCAGCAGCACTTTTCCTCAAAACCAAAATCCTTCACCCATTGCCTGAGCGTTATTAGACAGGCAATGTTACAAGTGGCTCTATTAAAATGCCAACAGTTTACTTGCCCTTGGCTTACCAAGCCGTTCTGATCAGCCTGTGCCACTGAGCCATCCCTTCCATACTTCCCTAGCCTGACCTCCCTTCTGCACTCAAGTAATTCGCATCCCATGTTAGAAGTAGGTTTTGTTAACAGGCTGTAAAGAGACAAAGTGGAGTAAAGCAAAGCCAAGAGGTGGTTGCTGGAAGATCCTGACAGACATACACTCAATTAAGCACCATTTAAAATTAAAGTGAGACCTAAGAGTTAGCCACATTTTAATCCATTTAATGTGTGCCATGTTGATTTTTGTATTGTTTTAGTTTTCAGTCAAAATATTATGCAGTACCAGTCAAATGCCTTACACAGTCTAAGTATATATGACAACAATACTACCTGTGTCAACCAGGTCTGTCACTTCAAACAAACATATCACGCTTAAAGATTTATACTTATCTGCTCTGAATTCACATATCCACGGCAAAAGTAACAAACACTGGCCAGACTCCTTACACAGGAAGGCACACCATTCAGCTTAAATGGACTCTTGTTTTAATTCACTCATTTAGAGGCAATTGTCATTATTTTCTTGGGGGGGTAGGGGGCAGGGGAGGGAAACGCCAATGCACCACATTGTTTTCACTAGCCTGGAAGAGAAAACACTTATATATATATAGATATATAGATATATAGATATGTATATATATACACACATATGTATGTGCGTATATATATACACGTGTGTGTGTATATATGTATATATACACGCTGGTGTATATATACACAGAATATACATATATGAATATACAGAATATATGCACACACACTTTGCTCAGATTTGTTTACAAAATATGTAGCATTTTTATACCATCCAATAAGAGGTACATGGTTTTAAACAAATCTTATAGAAATGACATGTTATTGGAAATTTACACGTAAAAAAATCCAGCACAAAAAAATCCAAAAGCTAAAACAAGATTTTGCTACTAATCAGTGCTTCTATCACCCTTCAAGAAAAGAGAAACACAGTTATTTATATGTGATGTAAAGGCAACATTGAGGGGTTTTTTTGCTTTTTTTTTTTTTAAATTAACCACCAAATTTAACCCCCTAAAATTACAAAGAATCGAAGTCCATTTACAGATCAAGTGCAGTAAACTAAATGTTCCTTCAGCACAAAGCAGCACTAGAGAAAATAACTGGGAGAGGGAAGGTGGAGGCCCACCAGCTTAGCTAGGGAGGCAGCAGGTGGCTTCTGCAGTGGCCACACAGGTCAGTCTCCATCCTGAAGCACAGACAGAACTGAAGACTGTATTTAAATAACGGTCACACAGAGCTGATATTCAGGCCTTTGCCTAGCTTCTTTCAGCAGTTTGACAAGTGACTTTTATACTTTTAATTATTCTGTATTCAATGGGCTGGTTTTGCTTTTGCAGTGGCTTGTCACTGAGAGGACCTTGCAGACAGTTCTGCCGCTAACATTTACCACAGGTACACCGGGTACACGACGCTGCAGTTGTCAGTGGCAATTCTGAAATGTTTACACTGGACAAGAGTGTGTTCCAAGCGTCCAAAATGTTTTGAAAGAACAAGTGATGCAGGGCGGGAGCGGGCAGCCTGCAGAATCCATTGCATTTACGGAAATGGAACCGCCACTTGCAATCACGTGGCATCTCCCCAGCTGTGTGAAGAGTTTGTTGTCAATGGCAGCTGAACTCAGTGAGGAGTGGCTGGCCTTTGCATCAGATGTCTGTGATCCAAGCAGGCTGCGGAGCCAAGAACATGCTGCTAGCAGAAGGGCAGTCTACAGCTGCGGGTGACAGCTGTCATGCAGCCAGCAATGCCTTACAGATGTCACCTGTAGGAACCATGCGTTCCAAGCTAATTCACCTGAAGTCCCGTAAACAGCAAAAGGAGAAACTGAAATGAAAGGGCCAGGCTGATCCGGGTGGAATATTACTATGCTTTGGATGTAGTGTCATTTTAATTGTTAAATTAGGGGCTTGACCAGGAGGACTCTATTTTATCAGGTGAGCTGGGAAGGAAGCTCTCGTCTTGTGAAAACGAACAGGAGGTTCTAACGCTCCTTGTGCTAAGTTTTACAAATCAAGCTTTCTGTATTCAGAAGAGAAAATCTGTTCAAGTCACACTGTGTAAAAATGTAAAAGAGGCAGACAGGAATCTTTCAGCCGCAGCTATAATACCAAGGACCAGACTCTGGAGCACGAAGTCAGGAAAGGCTTGATTTTTAAGGAAGGCCTGGCTGGATCGTACTGTGCTGGCAAGCAGAAGTGGGGGTAGTTTCTCCATTCTAGAAGCTGGTTTGGAAAGTAATTTCTTAGGAGGTGGTAAGAGTTACCTATTCACAGGCTCCTTTTTTTTCTTTTTTTTTTTCTTTTTTTTTGTGGATGGAGAGGAAAGACTGGGAAGGAATACAAATCTCCACAGTGGTCTGCAATCCAGCTTGGGAGCTCAGTGTTGAGAAGGGATGGGGCCAGATGTGTTCGGTATTCTTAAGAATCAGAAAACATGTCCATTGCAGCCTGTTGTTGCAGGGGACAGAGAACTTACTCCATTATTCGTAACATGTTCTATATGCCAATAACCCCAGCTGGCACATACAGCAAGATAGGTGCGTTGCATGTAAAGATTTAATGCATCTCACACAGCCATCCAAAGAGGCATCCAGGGAAGAATATGGGGAACGAATTCATCTATGTTCTCAGAAAGTCTGAATGTCTCCCTGGACTGCAGGCACGCACTGCAGCAAATACATCAGAAAGGCAGCCTTATCTTGGATGCCGGGAGTGTGGGGGCTAGCAGAGGAGGGGTCATTTTCCTGTAATAGAGGCAGGGAATATCTCAAAGTATAGAAAGGTGCCTCAACTCCACAAAGATGACAGTGGAGAGGTTCAGAATCTAGAGGAGAAGGGTGATTCTGGTGACCCTTTGCCAAGGAGGGGGCATCCTGCCATGGAGAGCCAAAAGTTTTCCAGACGTATGTAAGAGCATGTGCACAAGGCAAGCAAATGAGCGCAAACAGGGTTATGGAAAACATTAAGAGAATCACTCCACAGGTGGCTTGTGGCTCGACAACAGGATTGGCTAGGTAGAGGAGCACACAGCACAGGGGCACCTCAGAGCTGGAAGCCTTCCATGGGAGCCTCACACTGCTGGAAGATGTACTGCTGCTGGCTGAGATCCACCTGTGGGGCAATGCTGCTGTCTTCATCCTCTGTTCCAAAGTAGTGCTCGATCAGATCAAAAGCCTTCTGATAAATCTCTTGATTCTCGTGGCTCTGCAGGAATTCAATCTTGTCCAGACCTGCAGAGAAAAGCAGCATGTAAAAGTTACGGATCAGTGAAAACATATGGCCATGATAATTTTCAGTCTTTCTTTGACAATTCTCCCCCACCTGCAGAAAAAACAGGCCACACTACGGATACCCTTACTCAACTGGTACTCTACCACCCAAGGAAAAAACAGTCTGAACTACAAAATTCCCTGTAACTGTGCAGTGTGCCTCAAAGCTTCTGTCTGCCTTCACCCTCCCACTCAAACAATTAAATCAACAAGCTTGAATTCATAAAGAACAGGGTCTCAAAGAAGAGGTTTTTTTAGGACTATGTCTCCTGAAAGTGTGTTCAGAGTGTTTGGCTTTGGTTTTGTTTGCTTGGTTTTTTTTACAAAGAGCATGACTACACAATCACATCACCGCAAGTTGGAAGAGACTTTTGGTAACCATCTTGTCCAACCTGCAGCCCAGCTCAGCACTACTACCAACATGAGATTAGGTCAGCTGCAGGCACACAAGTCTTCAAAACTTCCAAGGACAGAGACTCCCTTACCTAATGTGTATTATGTGTATATACAACGCAGTCAAACTCATACAACCAGTTTTTGGGTAGGTATTAAGCAGATGGGAAACTCAGGGCTTGTAGGCAGAAACAAAATAATACAGCAAGCTAAACTAACTTTGATACCTGAGAATGATGCTAGAATAAAATCCAAGCCTTAGCTACTCTAGTAAATCTCTAATATTGGGAACTGTAATGGCTTTCTTGTCTGATCCTTTTACTATATATGAAGACTAGAGGAAACAATTCTGACATGAAAAGGAAAGTTAGAACTCAGAACCAAGCAAGAAAAAGTCATATTGTAATATATATCCTCCCTGGAAGTCAAGGTAACCTTGGTTCAAGAAACCATGTTCACTGCTACTATGCCTCTTTTTATATTACTCTTGATAATTAATTTTTATTTTTCTTATTAAGTATGTGCCATTCAACATGAAAACCAACCCCAAGAACAGCAATACCTCAGAAATGGGATGAAATTATGCCAAACCCTCAGCACAGCAGACATGGAAGGCGCTGCTGCTGCCAGAATTCTGCAGGGCAGCAGAGAGGGAAGGGAAAGGTTTGAAACCTGAGCTACAGAACAGTGTGCCTGAACTTTTATCTGCCGAGGAGGGGAGATACTACGGCTGAATGGCACCCAGAAGCCTCCCTCAGGATGAAAAGAACTTAAGAAGATCTGCACACAGTGTCTCCAATCTACATGCAGGCAAACACAGTAAATGTAAAAGATGGAGTACATTGGTAAATAGAGACTTGTCAGATAATAGTGATGAAGAAATTAATAGATTTTGGTGTACTGAAACTCTAATGGGTTCGTTATCACTGCTTTAACCCCTGACTTCCACAGGTGTTTTGCTCATACCATACGCTTCTTCAATAAGAGCGCAGTAAGGGTTAATGCCAGTGCCGCTGCGTTTGGACTCTTGCTCTCCAAGCCTCAGGATGTTCTCCAGCCCATTCAGTGCTACTTGCACGATCTTTGAGTCCATTACTGTAAGAAGGTCGCAGAGTGGTTTGATGCATCCCAGTTCTACTAAATACCTGAAAAACACCACATGGAACCTAGTAAACTGTCTGCAAAAGTATAACCAGTGTAGCCAAATGACCAGATAGAGAATCAACTTGATTGGAGAAACTGGGAAACTATAGACCTCTACTATACATCCAATTTTGCTGGAACATGACAATAACTTTAAAATACTTTTTGTATTTGTGTTTATATATATTTGTAAATTATTTCTGGTTTTACCAATATAATTTATAAATACATCTCCTATTAATATGCTATATTAATTTGTAATTTTAGATACTTGTAATTTCATTTTATATAGCATTGCATGTAAGCATGATGTACTGGTAGATGTTAAACAGGAAAAGCAATGCAAATTATGCCTTTGACTCAAGGGCTCAGCTATTCCTCTCCAAACTTTGTCACACTCTGAAATAATCACTAAGAAATTAGTTTAAAAGTTTAATTTACTTTTTTCTCTTAAGAGAAACGATTCAAATAGTTAAGTATTACAGCTGAAATTCTTACATGACTTCTCCCTAAAGGAATGAGTATCTCATTCACAACTCAATACAGAGATGTGAACCTTCTGGAGACAAACAGTGAAAGCACACAGAAAGTTTTTCCAACTTCTAGATGACTGATTTGATTCCTTGTACAAACACTGATTTGCTCAATTGCATAGAAAGATTCGAACTATTTCATACTTGATCTGTTCAGCAGAGCCTCCAGACGTTGCATTTGTGATTGCCCAAGCAGCTTCCTTCCTCGTCCGAAACTCAGCTGTTTGCAAAATGTTTATAAGAGCTGGAAAGATATGGGCATCTATGACTGTCTGCAAAAAGAAATGACATGTCAAGAGTTATAATAAAAGTTAGATATAACTTCCTTTTCCTAAGCTCGTTAATGTCTATGCTCAGCACAACAGAATAAACAATAAAATGTTAACATATCAAGGGGCAAAAACCCCCAGCTTTCAGCTTTACATTCAAACTCCTAGTTATTGCCAGGGTCCATGCTTAGCCCAAGATAATTCAATACACATTCAGACCAAAGTCACTGCCGTATCTGATGTGTTACATTATACCCTGACAGAAAATTTATTACATACTTCCCTTATTTTTTCAGGTAGTGAACCACTCAGTTATTAAGTCTGTAAGTCACTAAGTTGTTAAGATCCCCCAAACAGAGAAATACTTCATAAACCTGTATGTCATGCTACACTTGCACTGTGTGAGACAACAGAGCGAAGTGAGAACGTATCATAAGCACCCCTCAAAACAAGCAAGCATCAATATATTCTTTCCTGGTGAAAAGACAAAGCAACTCAGAAATATGGTTAACTGCTTGGCCCACCACAGTGATGTTAAGTCAAATTAAGTATTCACTCAGCAGCTTCAAGTTTCTACTAAGTTCCTCTGGAAAGAACCTTTTGCAATGAGACACAAATTAACCCAGTTTAGCTATGTATGACAAGGACTGGATTCACTTTCAGAAGGATCATTCAAAGAAGCCAGAGTTTGGGATTACGTTTTTAAACTACCATCTTACAAAGATGTCACCACATAACTAGTAAATGCAAGTTCAAAGAAAACCAGAGCTCCTTTTCAAGGAGCTCTGCAGAATAAAACTAACATTACAGGCAGCAAAAAGCTACAGCTCGATGTGGATGTGCAAAACCCTCAACTGTTTGATATTTCCTTTATTGTTCCTGTTTGTCTAGGCACCTGCCCTGCATTTGTTTTGTAAATCCATACCCAGGTACCAGTTGTATCAACAGTCCCATGAACAACGTCTCCTTTACCACAGACTCTGCACTTCTACAACACCAATCTGGGGTCCTCAAGGAAAACCACATACAGTTCCATCATGGGATGTTTTATTAGATTTCTAATCTCCAAAGAACATTTGAAAAAAAGTCCTTAATTGAAATTTTTGAACATGAATGCAGGAAGTGGTAGGTCATAAACAGGAGCTATTTAAAAAAATTACAATAGAGAAATGAAAATACCTTTTAAAAAAAATAGAATGCTCTTTTTCCCCCTGCATATGTTATGTGAAAAAAAAAAATTAAAAACATGAAAAAGCAACACAGTGTAAGGGTACGTGGAACAGGAGAGCATCTGCTTCACTAAGATTATCAGATCAAGGACCTTTTCAGCTCAAAGGGAGATACAAACAACCGGAAAGTAATAAATAAAACACATGGTGACACAAACCTGATAGGCAAGGGATAAGAGAGACAATCACAAAGAAGGAAAGGCTCAGCCGCTAATTAATGGGCCATTAAGAAACTACAGGCACACAGCTTTGCAGAGCCAGCCTGGATTTTGTAACTGGTAAGACAGGGACAAGTGGGACTGTGCGAAACTTAGTAACAAATCTTTTCTTATCTATCTTACCATGTAACCTCTCCAGCCTGAGTGACTGATGTAAGGTGGTATCAACGGACACCAGTGTGGGTGAATTTGGGCCAGGAACTGTATCAGACCTCAGGGACACCCTATGCCTGTAAGGCCAGTGACTGGAGCAGGGTGGGGGTCCAAGCATCAGTAGCTGGAAGAGCCATAGGGCTAGGGAGCATGTCTCTGGGGTAGCCATAAAGGGTGAGTTCAGGGCCAGCAAACAATGTCACCCCCTTGGACGAAGGGTGCCCCTGCAACTAGAGGTAAGGGTCCCAGCATCAGCCACTGGGGCTGAATCACAGTCCATAGGACACCAGCTGCTAGGGCTTGTGCATCTAGAAAGCAAGGGCATGAGTGATTTCACCAGTGAACTTTAGTCCTGGTGAGTCAAAGAAAAAGGGGACTTGGCAGTCTACACTTACGTTTTATGTCAGTCCCAGCAGTGCCATACAAGGGTGTAGTTGAGGTAGAAGTGTGTTAAGGGATATTCTGTACTAAAAGACCTTGATATAGATCTAGCATAGGATACACGAGGGCATTCACATCTTAGCTCACAGGCAGTAACATACTTCAAAAGCCTTCTTAATGCCAAAACATAAAATTTACAAGTTTAAGTTGAAACATTTTAAGGTAAAATAGAATTCAAGAACAAAGGGACCTAGCAGTGGGAGGGCAGCTAGTGGGAGAATCCAGACAGTTATTGTTTTCCTTCTGTCTCTATCACTTTAGAACTCTGCTTCAATGCAATGGTGAGTAAAATTACTCTTCTCTGACTGGAGAAACGTGGACTTGAACCTTTTCAGAAAGAACAGAATCTAGATCTCACAACTCTTGGGTGAGTGCTCTTATTTCTAATCCTACTTACTTCTATTTCCTATTCTATTGTACAGAAGGTTATGAGCACCTTATTTACTTTCTATTCTACAGTGAAGTTGGCTACCTTTACCCAAGTAGAACAGATTAAAGCACCATGATGAATTGCAGCCTCTCACAGCACACTGCACTGAAAAAGACCAGCTCAAGAAAGAAGCACATCATCACTCACTATATTTTTACGTTTCCTCCTGCCTGGTATGCAATGTAAGTGTTGTCACCACCTCAGCTTAGCATGAGTCCCAGTTAAAGGTACTTCACTGTCCCTCAGCCGTACAACAAAGTTTTTCAACTATCAGTCTGCTTAGAGCTTAGATTTTTTTAAAAATAAAACTGGGTCAGAATATAGTTTGCTTTAACTTTAATATCATCACTTGACTAATTAAGCTCAGCAAGGGTGGAAACAAGGAAGCATTAATGCAGAGAAAGTGCTAGTAGCATCTATTACTTACACCCCATCTGTGTCTTGCAGTCTTGCCCACAGCAGTGACCCTTGAGAGCAAACTAGAATGCCTGAGGTTCCCTAGCTCTGTGAGACTTTATGTGGGAACCAGTTATTGTGGAAACAGGCCATGTTTCCCTTTCAGTTAACTTCCTTCTAAGTGATAAAACTGTAAACTGATGATTAAGATGATGAAGGGAGTGGAACACCTTCCTTATGAGGAAAGGCTGAGAGAGCTGGGCATCTTTAGCCTGGAGGAGACTGAAGGGTGACCTTATTAATGTCTATAAATATGTAAAGGGTGAGTGGCAAGAGGACAGAGCCAGGATCTTCTCAGTGATGTCCAGTGATAGGACAAGGGGCAATGGGTGCAAGCTGGAGCATAGGCAGTTCCATGTGAACATAAGGAAAAACCTATTCACAGCGAGGGTGACAAAGCACTGGCACAGGCTGCCCAGAGAGGTTGTGGAGTTTCCTTCTCTGGAGATAATCAAACCCTGCCTAGATGTGTTCCTGTGTGATTTCATCTAGGTGATCCTGCTCTGGCAGGGGGAGTGGATTAGATGATCTTTCGAGGTCCCTTCCAACCCTTATCATTCTGTCATTCTGTGAAACTACCAAAATAGAATTTGGTTTTTTTTTTCTTCTTGAAGAGAAAGAAACCTTGGGCAAAACAAAACCCTAAAGAACGTGTCAGGATGAGGTACTTAAAACTTCTGAGGATTTAGAAAGTGTAATTTAAATTACATTTTTTAGAATTAGCATATTGGGTGTGCCTGACGTAAGAAAGCATGTTGAAGACTAAAGCAATGTAATGCACACAAAATGCTCAAGGTAAGCATAGCTTTCAACCAAAGTGAACGCAGTTGAGCGCTTCCAGTTTAACGAGGCTTTTAAACACACGTGAAAGAAATAAAAAGGAAACTAAAAAAAAAAATCAAATTGTTAAATAAGGACTGATATATAAACTGCTACAGATCTCGCTCTTCCTCCCCTGCTCAAATGTTCCATTATTCCTTGAAAAACTGGCTTGGTCATTCATGAAAATAGTGGGTAACTGCCTCCTACATGCTATAAAGTAAAGGATGTTTAACCATTCTTTCTGGGCAGTTGATGTGTTGCAATGCTCACGTTTATGCCCTCTGTGACCAGAATTTTTCAAGGAGTATAACAGCATGCTGACAGGGTAACCAAAGCTTAAAGAAATAATGCAAAACTTGTATCATTTCTAACAGTTCTATATGGATTTTTCCTATCCAAATTACTCTTGTGCTTGCATGCAAGAACAAAACCTGCTTCCAACAGCAGTCAACAGCAGATGCACAGCAAAGTGTACACTCCGGTCATGTTTATTTTTCTTTTTCTCCTTTTTAAGTGTTCAGCAACGAGTTCCTGCTGGACTGTACCTCTGAGAAGATATGTGATCGTTTGCCTTAAACACAGCACCTAGTGATCTCTCTGATGCCTCTTTCTTGCTCAAAAAAAAAAAAAAAAATCAAAGAACAATCATTCCTTGTTCACCATCTCAGGTGCCACTCATGTTTCTACAGCATTCTGCCACTTCTCCCTTCACTTGTCTCATAGTCTATGAAGTTGTTTCTCATACAGAATCCAGATGACATTTCACGGTCCCTCCTTACCACCCACTCCTACTGTATCCTCTAAAGATGGACATACATACAGGGTAACAGTGAAGATTAATACTAGAATAATAGTAAGGATTCCCCTTTTGGGTTTCTTTTTATCCCTTTCCTGATGATTTCTAACTTTCTCATTGGTTTTAGGTTGCTGCTAGTAGGCACTAAGGTGGTGTCTCCAAAATACATTAGAAATCTCTCTTCTGCATAATACGTAACCCAGAGCCCACCCTTTAATGTATTAGACACTGAAATTTCAGCTTAACTGCATCCATTCAGATTTACTAGAACTGAACTCCACCTTGACTTATAACTATGAGTCCTTCAGAAAACTAAAATTAAATTTTAACTGAAATCTGAATTTTAAAGTTTCCTTTGAAATGTAACTCAGTCCTTCGGCAAACCTGGCCCTCACTTTTGAAGTGACAACCTTTTTGTGTTCAGGGTTGTGTGGGGATGGTATCCCTGTGCTGTAGTCCTCCAAGAGGGTTGCCTGTCTCTTGGAAACATTCTATCCTTTTTATTTATTTTTATCAAGCTTCTTCACTTTATAGTATTTGATTTTTAAAGAGTGAAACTAGAGAAAAATAGATTTTCAGAGTTTCATTACATCTGCATGCATGTTGAATCTACCCACACTGTAGTCACTGTCAGCAGCAGCTCTTCTGCAGTAGCATATTAGATTAGCATTTTCAGCTGGTCAATACCTAGTGGATTTGCTTCTCCCCCTTTGAATTAACACAAGTAAATCATTTATGGTATGCACATACACATATACTTTTAGTATGCAAACGTTGGCATCACATGTCTATATATGATTCATCACATAAATGTGAAAACAACCAAGTCCTGCAGTATGGCTGTTCTGCTCCTGCAAGCACTCTCCTCACCTGCAACAAATCAAGATTACAGTCACCACCCTAGCTGGCAGCTGGGAATACAGCCCTACTGCTATGATCTCCTCCTGGATGGAGGATTCAGTTCATAGAGGCTTCTTGGTTACCTGTGCTCCAGTTTCTTTGTTTACTGTTGTAATTTACAACTGCTTTTTAAATAACTTAACAAATATTTGTAAGCCAAAGCTACTCAACATGATGGCATGAGTACAAAACCACTGCCAGCTGAGAGCCAGGAAGGAAGCACTTCGGATCTCAGTTCTAATGGACTTTTATGTTGTTGACAGAGACCTAAGCCTATATACACAGTTTGGAGTATAAAGCAAACTTCTGGCCAGATCACACAAGGCTGTTCCTGCTGTCAGGAAAAACCTGCACTGTAATGAACAGCACCTGGCTGAGTTGTTTGCAGGGTCTGTTCTACAAAAAGAGATCACAATAAATACTGCTGAGGTTTTCCAGCAGAATAAAAGAATTAAAGGTGTTCTAGCTCTGCTACACTCAATGTGGTATGATGTATAGGACACAATATACAGTAAGCCTGAAAACAGATTTTCGTACTTGAACACAAACTTAATCCTAGAAATAACTAAGCTTTGACTTTTGCCAGTCCTCAAAAAAAAAAAAAGACCTTGTCGACAATGCCCTATTTCACTCCTAACTGACACACTTTAAGTCCTGCCACCTCAAACAGCACCCAAAGATTTCAGACCACTGGTGCAAGCTTTGCCATCAAGCATCCACTCTTACGTTTAAGTAACTTGATACAGTTTGCCTGTGTAAACCAGAGCTCTCTGTGTGAATCGCATCATTCTTTTTTCATGTCCCCAGTCCTACTGTGGTCTTTTTGGACAATTCTTAGGTTGCATCTTTACCCCGATTTGTAAAAATGTATTTCATTCTAGAGTTTTAAAAACTGACAGGCAGTGTACTATTTGCTGCACACGCCCATGTCCCATTTCAGTAAGGATAGGAAACCCTAAAGAAGGAAAAATACAGCACAGGTTCTGTTGCTATTGTGCCTAGCCATACTTTAGGTTTCCAGATGGTCTTGTGAGAATTGAAGGTATATTAGAAAAGAAGTTATAAGTTTCTTAACCTGTCAACAGGAGAGAACTCCTATGATGTCTTCACTGTCAGATATGGATGACTGTGTCTGATGTACTGCCTTTCATAGCTTTTCAACAGGTTGCGAAGTTAGACACAGAACATTTTCTGAGGTATGTGACAGCCTTTCATACCCTTCAGAAGGGTCGACAGTCAGGATTTAGCTTCAGTTGTGCAGTTCTCCTTCTGACTCCCAGGAAGATGTAGTTCCCCTTCTCCCTGACTGGGGAAGCTATCCACTGAAGTACAGCAAAGCTGTATACAAACTAGGAAATTAACAAACAAAAACTATACTTAGTGACAATCATGACTGCATCAGGATATACACATCCAACCCAAACCTTGAAAGCACAGAAATAAAGAGGGAAAAGACTGCTGTATTCCACCATGCTTCTCTGTTGCCTAGGGATGGTTGATAACACACTCTGAAAGGCTTTCACTTCCACCTTTGGTGGGGGAGAAAAGACCCCAAGCCTGTGCTTTATTCTCAGCTATAAAAGAAAGTTCAGCGCTTACTTTCACACATTTCATGCATATTAATTTATGTTGCCTTAACACTAGAAGGAGTTTACTTGATTGTCTTTGAGTGCAAATCTAATGGTGAGAGGCTGCTGTCTTTTCTTTTAGAAATGGCAGTGAAAGCCTTTGGACTGTGCTACCAAACAGCATTGTAGGCAGTATGAAAGTGGAAATGAATATAGAAGTCCTTCCCTCTAATTTTATATTTCTATACTTCAGAGTGGGTGGATGGAGGGAGCGTAACCCAATGCAATCTTAAACAACACTAAATATAGCTCTGTCTGTTAATATCAGTTAGGTAAAGTATCTATTAGATATACCACAATGTTTCATTTTCTTCTTGGTGTGCAGAAGGGACGGCTAGATTGTGGCCTAAGCACTACCCAAAGTATGTATAGTAGTCTAACATCCCAACTGCTCTGGAGCAGAAACCCACTAGTTAGATCAGCAGGTAACTTGCAACACTGTGGCTTACTTTGCCAAGCAGACATCTAACTGGAAAAAAATTACCATGATGAAATTATTCTCGTTTGGTTTCTGGTTAAAGATTGTACATGTTCAAAATCCAGTTAGTATCATACAGACTGGACTAGATCTGGCTACGGTCTCTCTAGGAGGAAGCACCGAGCAATCTGGAGGGACTAGGGAGAAAGGAAAATTAATTATTGAGTTTAGAGCTGCATCTAGTATTTCAGAACTCCTTCTCTAAGAAAGGCCAATTCTCAATAAGTAATGTGTTAATTCACCACGGTGTGAAATTAATTAAGAGAAAGGAAAAAAATACCTCAACTCACAGATGAAATAAGTTCATCCATGCATGATCTTAAGTTAAACCAGATATTCTTCCCAGATGGGAATTCTCCTTTGTCCTCACAGCTACTGAAAACACACTAGGTTTTTGTTCTCCATTTTCACATATGACCAACTTCAATAAACACTTTACTGAACAGCAGTTTCCAACTTCAAAAATTATTCTGAAGTGTTTTTCAGCTCAAATGTTTACAATGATTCTGACACTGACTAAGAGTTATTCAAAGTAATACCTCAGAGAAATAATTTTTCTCAGGAAAGCAGATGTATCCACTTCATAGCTGAAAGGAGGTTTCATCACACCCTGTATCTCACCCGGTATTTTTTAAGTTGAGACTAGAAACTAAAGAACTAGAGCCTTTCTGGAATTTGTTACACAACTGTGATGAGCCTTTCCTTTCAACACAAGATAATCATCGTAATTATACCTGCGATTTGCAATTTTACTTTCAAGGAACAGTGGCACTGAGATCTCCCAGCAAGCATACTGTAAATATTCTCCAATGCCCTTTACTTCACAACTTTCCTGGAATGTGCCTCCTTCTGCCATCTCAAAAATCTAAGCCCCATGATGGACATGATTTGCAACACATCATAATTACGAGGATAGCTATCCTCCCGCTTAGAATCAGAAGCCCTGGTTTTTTTTAATCTCATTTTCGTAACTGCCAGTATAGATTAAATTGGGTATGCACCCAGGGCAGTTGGTGCTTCACTGTACAGTGTATGTGTGTGCTCAGAGTTCAAAGGCAGCTCAATTACTCTGGATGGGGCCCGAGGGACTCTTACATGAACTGTGGCTTTCACTTTCGAGAAGCTGCTTCTCGTATTTTTTCCTGGACTTCAGTAACGCATTAACATGCTTCCAACCTTGCCTGAGACATATCCTAAGGCAACTGCTTTAAGGTGGACTCTTTTAAACATATGTATATTTTAGTCATGTGGTCAACACTGTGTATTCTTCTTGAAGCAAAAATCCTGAAAAGAAAGCACAACTATTTTTCTATGCGGAGTTAAGGGGTTTTTTTGTACTTTAAAGAATCACCTACTAGAAATGAAGGTGGAATACTAATGGCTTACAGCATTCATTTCCCTCTCCCTGACTTCCCATCTCACCTTTATGAGTCACAAAGCACTTCTAATCTGTTTTCTGTAGAAAGGGTGTGGATCTAAACTAGTGATGACACCCCAAAACCTTTAAAATCTACTAAACACATGTGCACGGAGGTACCAAACAATTTTGTTTGGGTAGGTTAGGCAAGTTTTGTTTAAAAAAAGAGAGATTATTTTATCCTTACTTGTTTGCAAATACAGATGTGACAACAGTTTAGAAGACAGACTACTACGAAGGATATAGTTAAGAGTCTGGGCCTAAAGCCTTACTTTTAAGTGCCTGAGCAGTGGATACCAGGTGTAAGAGTACTGTGAAACAAGGACAGGCGCTTATGCCTTCACTTCAACAGAATGACAGGGTACACTGAATCACAGAAGTGAACACACTACTGAAATAGCTTCTAATACACTGGATTTTAAGATACCTCTAGGACTCTTCACAACTGTATCCTCAGTAGATCAAGAATATGAAAATATAGATCCTGAAGTTTTTTTTAAAAATGCTCTAATAACAAACTTTACTTTCTGCTGCCACTTCCAAGACTTAATTCTTTATGAAATGACTTGTACGGATATCTGAGTTTCTCAAACTCTTCCTAAGTCTGCCACGTTCCTGTATGATTGCGCATCCTGAAGCCACTCTATGATACACTTGAGAAAAAAAACATAGCTAAGAAATGTATTGGGCTGGACTGTTCCCCAGAAAATAGGCTGAAGACTTCCCAGGAAAAGAAATGGCCTGCTAGAGAGAAAATACTACTCCTCCCTGTTTCTAAGGTGGTAGCAGCATGGATGAAGCAGACAAAAGATTCTTCACTCTATGAAAAGCAAAGGCAAAAACATTTTTACCTCAGTGCAAGCAGCAGTAACTACCTTCTCTGCACTGTTAGTTGCACAGCAATTACAATTGCTGATGCAAGAAAATACACAGTGGTACAGTTGCTGATTTTACGCTGCACTCTGTTAGAAATTCAGCTAATCCACAGATTAAGACACAAGCATAATAAAGGCAGAATCAAAATTCTTGCAGCTCTATCAAGGTTAGATTAAGTAACCATATCATCCTCTGTAACTGACAAAAAACATGATCTTTGCTGGTAAAAGTAAAATCTTGACTAAGAAAGCCAGAGCAAATACAGCTGTAGGAGGTTTCTTCACTCACGGTTCTAATTCCATCTTTGTCACATCCTTATGAGACACACCTTTCCATGTTTTGTTTTCTTGCCTACTTGTCTCCTAACATAAGCATCTCTGAAGTTAGATGAACATTTGCTCTTAATTTCAGGAAGCTTATCAAAGATGGTATTATTAACAGAGATGGAAGTATTAATTTTATTTCCCATGCTTTTCTAGATGAAGATGAAAACATCATTCAAAGATTAAGTTGCCCTTTCAGCAGCTCAATGCGCTCTGTAAAGGAGAATGTATAACCAAAAGACCACGAGCACCACCCCCACCCCCCACAAAGGATATAATCCAATTTTTCTTCAGGAAAAACATGTAACCTTTTGACCATCTCTTGCTTTTCTGCAAAAAGAAAAGTAATTCCTTGCCTTGGGCAAAGGCGGTTAACCACTTCATGCTCATTCTGATCATACAGAGTGAGTGATTCGGAGCCATCAGATCTGAGACTAGCAAACATCAGGCTGCCTTACAAGGAGGAAAAAGAAGCATTCCTTGGCCATTTTTGCCAATGAACTACGGGATTTGGTTTACTTTCTGTGCAAACATGTATTGTTTCTGCCTGGTTAGTAACAAGTGAGATGAAGGTTTCTAATGCTTAATATTTCTGCTATTTATTTCCATTTCTCAAAGCACAGGTATCTTCAACTGGACTTCCATGCATCCTCTGGAATCTCTGAAAATACTCTGTTATCCAGTGAGGGAGAAGAGTATTAAGAAACGTAACTTCAGAAGAATTAAATTTGATTTATGTGAGGAGACTCTGATTCAACTGCCTTGACGGGCACCTCATGTATCTAATGCATGAAGCCTGGTTTCACTATAGTCTGGTTTTCCATCACTTCTGAAAAGGAGAATGAACAAGGAATTGTCCTTGAAAGCCGACCAAGTATAGCTGTTCTGAAAAAGCTCCATAACCAGGGGAAAAAAAAAAAAGAAGTTGTATTTAGCATTTTCTCCTGGCCAGAACCAGGACACTCCTTTATCTAGTCAAAGAAAAAAAAATTCTCTCCAGAGGAGATGGTCAATCTCTCATCTATACTATCTGGAGACAAGTCTCCTGGGACTCCTTCCTGATGGCTAATGCTAATCCCAGACTCAGAACAAAGATGGCCTAATTGTAAAAACTGACAGAAGGGTGTGAGACTTTCATTTGCTTCAGTGTGCTATTTCTTAATAGAAAGAGATTTAAAAATTTGGTATCACCAGGAAAGACAAATTCCAATACAATATGTTAGATATACTCCATTATTGTTCAGTTTAATAAAACGCCATTTTAGATTTAGTTAAGCAGATTTTGTATCAGGAGTGATATGAAAATATCAACAGGAATAAAGAAATAAAGTATTATATGATGTAGATCTTTGTATCTGGTGGTAAAATTAAGAACCTTGGAAGTTACTTGATTTGCAACGTTTGTAGCTTACTCCTTTCTTACCTAAGATTTTCTGTATCTTTGTCAAAAGCATAAAGCAAATTAAAACAATTTGAGTTTGGCATCATTTTTTCATTCTCTACTAGCCTGACCATCTCCCCTCCCTTATAGTCTGATGATGATTATAAAACTAAATCATTTTCATTTGAATTTGAGAGATGACTGGGCCACAGAAATATTCTAATTATCCACAGAGCCTATAATAAGCTTCTGCTTATATACAATAATGCACATGTGACTGTGTATGCACACAAATATGCACTTCATACACAAAAAACAGCATGACGTCTTGTGTCTTTCTTCTAGCCTGCAAGATAAAGATTACTGATCATAGCTGAAAAGGTTACCTGGATCTGGGCTCTGTTTCCAGCTGTTATGTTAGATATTGTCCAGCATGCTTCCTTTTTGATAGATTCTTTTGGGCTGCTTAGCAAGTGCAGTAAGCTCTGCAGTGCTGAACAGTTTAGAATAACCTGAATACAAAAGAAATTAAAGTAAACATAAGCAAACCACACCTCAGAGGAAATTTAGAATAAAGAATCACATGAACGAGGAATACAATGTCTTAAAAAAATCTGTGAAGCATATCCCATCAGATGATCCTAAAAAGTTAAAAGGAGTTACAGAAGGATGGGGACACCACCAACTAAAAACCCAAAACAAAACAGAAGGAAAAAAAAACAAACAAAAAAGCCCTACTCAAACCAGAGCAAGAATTACAAAAATAAATGTTTGTGATTTATATGAAGGAAAGCTAATGAGCACAACTAGTAATTCAGGTAAGAGATCATGCCTTCATTGCGATTTCAGTGTGAGCGGAACACAAGCAGATACTAAGCCCACTATAACCAAACAAAAGTAAGATGACAGTGTTTCCCTGAATTCTTGTTTTCTCTGTTTTTGTATACCTGGAAGCTCCAACTACTTCTGCTTTCTCCATCAGCTGGCACATTGGGGAAGACAGTTACCAGCGTTGTGCCCAATGACATGAACAGGCAAGAGTTATTAAAAAAAAAAATAGTTCAAAATGGCAACTGTAAAGAGCAGAAAAGTCGTGGGGAAAATCCACGTTAACAAAATTAAGATTTTAAAGTGCCACAAGAAAAAGAGAAAATGCCCCAGAACAGATACAAGACAAAATACTTCGTTATGTGATGTTTGGTGGTGAAGGGCTTTCTGACCCTCTAAAAGGGCATAATAAGATTCAATAACTGAAATATCAAAGACATTTAATATATATACATATTGCAACTTCTTACAAGTAAATAAAAAATTGGAAGAGCCTACTAAGAAGCATGGTACTTTTGCCTTGTAAGGCAAGAGCAGGAAGCTTAGAAAGACAGTATGGTACAGAATTTTAGGAAAAAAAATTTAGTCTGCTCGCAGACATCAAAAAGGAGAGTGTCAAACTGAATCATGCTGATGACTTCTGGTCTTGGAATCTGAATTCCTTTGCTCATCTCTTCTCTGACTCCACACACATTGCTAAAACCTTCCCATTCCAAATCAAGATTTTAAAAAAGCAATTTAGGATTTTATCAGGCATCTACTGGGGAAAGAAAGATTTGGTTTTCCCCCTCACATATACCATGTATGGTTTCAGCCATTGGCAAGCACTGGCGACTGTTAACCGCTGGACATGAGATCGAACGCAAAAGCAGATTGTGCTCTGTGGCCACAGTTTTCAGGCAGCTGCCTTGTATGTTGCTGGCATCATCAGAAACACATTGACTCTCAAAGCTGAGCTCTTCCTTCTCCCTTGCACACCTGATTCAGGATTTTTATATGCATTGTGGACCCCTCTTTAGCATACAACACAATCTGCAGGCAGGACTATCAAGCTATCCTACTTAATTGTTTCTGTAGAATTTTAGCAATACTTATGGTATGCTCCTCTTGACAAAAAACTGCATGCAACAAAATGTTTTAATGTTTTCTTGAATAGCAATCTTCTCTGCAGTATTTAATGACCTGCATTACATGTGACTTAGTGATCCCTTGTGGTTCAGTATCCGGTGTCCTGCTGCTGCTAACTCATCTTTGCCTCTAATCTCATTGTCACAGAACTACAAAATACCAAATGATACATTTATAACAAAACAAAATAAAAAACCAAAACACACGTGCCCAGATACAGTGATATACCATCTATAATCTGACCAGTCTTTTTTGGTATATTCATCACAGACTGTTGGCATGGTCCAATGTGACAGGCCTTTGATGGCCCAACCATGACACATCATTCAGCATAAAATTCAGCCTAGAAGGCAGACTTGCTTTATACAAACCAGGAACAAAAAGGGAAGAAATAAATCAATGAATAACACACACAAACCAACCAAACCCTCAAAGGGTATTGCACAGGTATACACAAATACCAGACACAGCTACAAAAGAATTACCAGCATTTCAGGAATAAATAGAAAAACTATGAAAACGGCAGGTTTGGAGACAACGAGTGCCATCGATCCTTCACTCTCTAGCTTCAAAAGGAACAAGAGGAGATGCCTGTGAATGGGCTACCACAACTAACAGAAAGATGAACTGCAGTACAACACAAGAGAAAGTGAATTCATACCTGGGTCTGGATATCATCTCCTGTGACGATGTTCCCGACAGCTCGTAAGGCAGGAGATACAACTTTGTAGTCATTGTGCCTAAAATTACCAAGGAAAGATCTAAGCGTTAACCATTCTGAAGGGTCTCCATCTTTACATTCCCAAGGAAGGAACACCCATCAGCCAGGGGAAATCTTCCCTGCTAAACCTGACTTAACTCTCACCATCTGAATTGAAACAATCTTGGATTTTAAACTAACGGTAACTCTTTTGAGGGTTTCTATATATTTAAGTGTTTAGATACCGTTCATCAGCAGAAAAATAAAATATGAGATTAAAACAATACTTTAGAGTAAAGGCATCCTTGGGAGGAGGGAAAAAGTAATCAGCTTTAACCATGAATCACACTTAATGTAACACACACAAAGGCAGAGGAACACTGATAGAAGCTGTGTGTTTAACCCAACCATGTCACATACAGCTCTTCAGTTATCTTCTGACACCTTATGCATTCCCCCTCCACAGATCATCGTTATATCAGGACTGGAATGGGAAGGGTGAAGTAAGGAGTTCTAGTCTCAAATGAAAACACTTCTTTATAAAAAGGTACCTAAGGTAATATACTCCATTAATCCAGCATCAAATTTGCTTTAAACGCCTTAATAGCCTTTTTTATTGACATGACTGGAAACTATTATTTCTTGTTCTTAGTTAGGTAACTGCATGCTCCACATCCTTCCCTTAGACCTGAAGAAATGGCTCAGAACACGGCCACTCTCCCTGACCCCAGCCCCCACAGCCACACTTTCCTGACCAAAGCCTGCATTTACTCTTCTACACTAAGAGTTTAGAAAATTATCTACATTTAAAGTCCCTGCCATTGTCAACTCCAGTAAGTTTTACTATTTCGAACATATCAAGAAAAAATATATTAAAAAAGAATCATATCAAAAGCAGAAGCCTTTGATATCCTTTGGCAATTTCACTTGCAAGTAATTATAATATGGACTTCAACTGCACAGAGATAATGCCAGTATTTATTAGCAGTTTTACAAAAACGTAGATGTTTGGTGCAGGGAAGGAAGTCTCCTGAGAAACAGCTAAACCAGTACAGGAGAAGTTCCACTGTTTCTGTACTCATGACAAACAGAGAAGATGAAATACAAGTACAATTAAAACCCAAATCTTGCTTTTTGGAAGTTATTACATTTCAAGATATCTAATTAACCTTCCTATTGCTGAAAACCTTGATTTTAGGGAAAAGAGCAGATAGTACATTTGCTCAGAATACATTTCTTACATCAGCAGTTCCACAAGTCTTCTGCAGACTCCTGCATCAATCACAGCCTGGATTTTATCATTGGGGCCATCAGACAAATAGGACAAAGCCCAGCAGGCATCAGCTAATACATCTGTATCATTGACAAAGAGCAGCCAGGAGAGCACACTAAGACAAGGTGAAACCTGTAAGACATTAAGAAGAGATACAGACATTGTGCAATTAAAAGGGCCAGAAGAGCTAGTAACACGTCAATTATTTTGTATGTGACATGAGAGGACTAGGCAGTGGTATCTCAAGGTTCAATACTCAGAATATTTCAGCTGTAGGTAGCACTTCTGTTGCAGGGCTCTAGCTACACAAGTATGGAAGAGCACTTCAGCAGAAAAGCACTATGAGAATTCTTTGGCCTCTATAGTACAACACTTGGCAAGTTAAGCTCATACTTGTCCAATAAGATGTCCCATACTTTGCACTACAGCAGCCAAGAGTTTTGTTCTGTGGGATGGTCATTGCCAGGTGAGGAACAGTAACAAAATGTAGGAGGCAACAATATCAAAATAGTGGTTGTGAACACCTGCCTAAAGGACTAAATACATTCAAAAAACATGTAAAAAGCCCAGGCATCGTTTCAGAGAAATTCTGAGGTATTTCTGACATTTACTTTACGCTTCACCACCCTTATTTCTTATTTGGGTATCACCACCTCCAACACCTTTCCTTTCAGACACTTCTTACCTTTGCAAAATCTGGTGGAGGATTTTTCCCTCTGCAGAGGTTGGATAAAGCCCATACAGCATTTCGGGTCATAGTGAGACGGTTCTGTTTTGAAAGCAATCTAAAACAAGCAAACAAAAAAATCCCATCTTTGCTTTTTAATAAATACATAAACCAGAGAAAGTCAACTCTACGAATCATTAAAATACAACCAGGCCTACGTTTTTACTTACAGCAGGTCAAAATAGGCTAAACTTTTTTTTGTGTAGTAAGTACACCTGGAGGAAAATCCACGATGGTTGGATACTGATATGCATGCTAGACACATGAATCCTCATTTCCCAACAAGAACAAAACCCCTTTACTCTATAAGTATCTTCATTTAACTGATTAGATACAAATGTGGCAGATTAACATTCAAAAGGTGCAGGAATTGAGACAAAATTACTCTAAAAGGAAGGATGTGCAGGTAGTTTAGAAGAGTACTCTCCTCACTGAGCTGCATTTTTACATCAATCTCAGATTATCAGTCCTACTTTTATACTTTTGTACGTTAAGTTCACAGAATTTTAGGTATTGGAAGGGACCTCCAGTGATCATCAAGTCCAACCCCCTGCCAAAGCAGGTTCCCTAGGACAGGTCACACAGGTAGCAAAGTAGAGCAAAATATCCTGAGAAAATACTTCTAGTACATTCTGAGGTTTCCCAAGCATTGAAGAGAGTCCTGGATCTCACAGCAAGCACAGCTCAGACTTGTGGTGCACAGTGGCTCCAGACACAGCATGAGAGCTTGCCCACTGCTTTCTGGTTAGAAAGCGATTCTCCAGGTGACCCAAAGCAATCTCTTCCTGCAGCTTTTACGAGGTGGCCTCCACACACCGTCTGCAGACCCTTCGGCTTCTGCTCCATAAAACACAGGCAGCCCAACGATGTGCTGAACTCCAATACCGATGCTTTCATGAAATCTGCACACCCAAATTGGTCTCTCGTATGCCGAAGCCGCACCAGTCACCGGTACACTGTGCATCCCCTCATCCGGAATCAACCCCAGCACAGACAAAGGTGTCTCTGCTGTCAGTTAAGTCAAACGTAGGGTAAAGCCTCTCAACAAGGCATTTTCCTGACAGCTTAGAACTGACCAACCAAAGTGCTCTTTGGCCTAGGAGGAATGCAGCAAGGCAAGACTTCTTTTTCACAACTGAAGCAACTCAGTGTTTTTCACAGCCATCCCACACTGCACCAGTGTCTTTATGAGAGCACTGGAAAACACTGCTGCAGAGTCTGCAAAGGACACAGACTAAGTAATTCTAATTTGGACACTGCAACACTACTACACCAATAATACAGTCCTTCAGCAGAGGACCATCAAGATAATTAGCTGTCTAGAGAAATGACATACAATGAGAAAGTTAGAGACATAGATACGTTCAGCCTTAAGAAGAGACTGGTTAAGGGGAGATCTAAATGCTGCCTACAACAGTTTAACAGGCAGATACAGAAAAGAGGAAGCCAGATCCTTCTCAGAGATGCATAGTGATGGGACTAGAGGCAACTGTCACAAGGAAGAACATTCTGATTAGGTATCAGAGCGCTGTTTTTCACAATACCGCAACAGGTAGCCCCAGGTGGCTACGGAATCTACCTTTGATGTTCCAAATTTGACTGGTTAAGTAATTGAGCAATCTAATCTGATTTTACCTGCTGTGAAGAGAGGGTTAGACTAGATGACCTCCAGAGGTGCCCTTCAACTTTAATTATTCTATGACTCTATAATAAGCCCAGACATCCACCCACTCTGTAGAACAAAATAGTTCCAGCTTAGCTGCTACTAAACACACCTCCATTTTAGCTCCATTACTCTAATGGAGTAATGGATTGGACTCGATGATCACTTGAGGTCCCTTCCAACCCCCTACAATTATGTGATTCTGTGATTACTAAGAAGTCTGATTAGTCCACAACAAAAAATAGAGGTTACTCTGCAAGGCAAAGAAACAAACTTCAGTCTTATCAGACACTCGAGCAGAATTCTGAAAAACATATTAAAACAGACTTACTGCAATAAAGGAGGCAGGATATTACAGTCCAATACGTAGTCTCTGCACATCGTGCTGTCTCCAGCAATGTTGCCAAGAGCCCATACTGCCTGCAATAAAAAACAAAACAGCAACTGCTTTCATTTTCACACTTCAACGAGTTCAGTGTCTATATTACAGTGGGAGATACTCTGTTCTCACTGTTAGATCCTGGACAATACACAAAAGGTAAATGCATTCTGGTATTACACAGATATATACACTAGCTCATTATACATTTCAGGAATATTTACACAGACCTAAGAGGAATACCAAAACAGCCATCACATATGTCTCCAAAGCCTTTGCAGACAGACATAACCTTGCCCTGTCCACAATATAAGACATGAGCTTATCTTCTCAGGCTTAGTAACACTAATTCCACACTCCTCCGGGTTCAAGGTTGGTTCAAGTCCAGACTGTTGGAAGCACAGGTCAAGCAAGTTTGCAACTACCCAAAAATGTTTGTGTAGAACAGCCCATGTTAGTATTTCCTAAGAAGCCACAAAAGCATGTGTTGTTTACATACTCGTTCTAAGAATGCTGACACAAAGCAAGATGAAAATGGAGACTCTAAACACAAGATAAACTGATATTCAGAATCAAAGATTTCAGATGGGCATTGGCTTATATCCTTTAGGAGAAAACTAAACTTAAAGGATATGAGAACCAGCACTGCCTATTAGACACAAGCATGACAAAATGCAAAGAGAGGTATTTTCTGCTTTGGACATCAGTACTACTCCATACCTTCCTTTTGAGAATAAAAGACCTAAAATACCAGGAGACAATCAAAGCAGCATGAAATCCATCTCCTATTACATGACAAGACTAAAAGATGTAATTGGGTTTCATTGATATGTTTTGGTCAAATAGTGCTTTTGATATCACTTTCCATTAGCAGGAGAGCTACAACTAAAAGAATTGTCTATATGAAGTTGTACTGGGTTTGTATGGGAAGGTTGCGGTGCGGGGGGTGGGAAGCCAGAGACTTTTTCCATGTCCAAAAGAACCAACAGCAGCCAGCTCCAAGAGGGTCTGCTGCTGACCAAGACTGAGCCAGTTACGTGGGGGGAGGGAGGCAGAACCACCAGGAGCAATTGCAAACAGAGATATGAGTGAGAATATGTGAGAGAGGAACAACCCTGCAAACATCAAGGTCAATGAAGGAGGAGGTGCTCCAGACACCAGAGCAGAGATTACGCAGCGGCCCATGGAGGTTAACTGAGGAACTCCACCAGAACCCGTGGGGGTATCTGAAAGGGGTTGTGAACCTCTGGGAAGCCTACACTGGAGCAGGCTCCTGACAGGACCTGTAACCCCATGAGAAGAACCTTACTGCAGCAGGTTTGCTGGCAGGACTTGTGACCTTGTGTGGGATGCATGTTGGAGCCGTCTACTCCTGAAGGACTGTACCCTATGTGAGGGACACACACTAGAACCACAGTCCATGGGAAGGACTCATGGTAAAGTAGTTGTTGGAGCATTGTCTCCCATGGGAGGGAGCCCACGCTGGAGCTGGGGAGGAATATGAGGAGTCCTCCCCCTGAGGAAGGAGGAGCAGCAGAGACAAGGTGCGATGAACTGACCGCCACACCTCCACACACTCACACTCTCTGCACACACACACACCCCCCAACTAGTGGCAGGTCAAGGAGGTAGAGAAATTACGCCCAACAAGAAGGAAGGAGTAGTAGAGGGAACACATTTAAAGATTTAGTTTTTATTTCTCATTCTCCAGCTCTGATTTAATTGGTAATATTTTAAATTAATTCTCTTAGTCTGTTTTGCCCATGACAATAACCAGTAAATGTCACCCCTGTCCTGATTTCAACTTATGAACCTTTTGTTGGTTTTTTTGCTCCCCCTATCCAGATGAGGAGAGTGATAGAGCAGCTTTGGTGGGAACCTGGCCTCCAGCCAGGATCAACCCAACACAGAAGTATTAAATTAACTCCATGTGATTTACAGACTATTTTGCCACACAAAAAAGTGCAAGAAACTCACTTTTTCTTTTAAGTTAACAGAGGGCTAGCTGTCAGATCAAGTAGATAAGCTCAAATTGCTAAGATCCATAGAACATCTACATAACACTAGAAATATTTTCAATGCTGCACAGAGGACAAAAGCAATCCTAAGCATCATGAACAGCAGCTGAATGCTGTCCCAAAATTTGTCCTCAGTTGAAGACCATGTATTTATTTTCGGTAAAACATTTAACAGAACATAACTGTTTCTCCAGCTGAACACATCTAAGTTCCCCAAGCAAAATAAACGTGTTTCTCTTTGTATGTCTACTTGAAATAAATTACTCCTATAAAAAAAATTGACAGAATCAATTACCTACAGAAAATTCTCAGATAATCTGAAATATGCTTATTTAATCCTTAGCAATAGGCTGTTAACTCATTTGCTACAGATTTTTACTGCAATGTTTTTAAAAGGTGGCAAGAGATCCTAGTTTAAAAACAGCCTCTAAAAAAAAAAAATCTTCTTCTCCACTCCAGTAGCCCAAAAATCACTAGCCAATACCTGCAACATTAGTACAGTTACAGCCAGATGACAAAATGTACATACAAAATGCAGACAGAGGGACCACCGTGCCAGACACAAAAAAACGATCTCCCCTGTACCAATCAGTAACACCACGAACAGATCAATCAATAGACCAGAAGTCCCTAAACTGCAAGTTGTTGGACACTATTCTGGAGAAGGATTAGTTTGGTTTGTTCTCCTACAGTTTTCCAGGCTTTTGTCATCAGCCACAGTCAGAGGGAGCACCAAGCAACACTGACCTTTCCTGTGAAACAGCACAGCTATTCCTATTCCGTGGCGTCCCCTTTAAATTGATATTCATCAAGAAAACATATTTTCCACTCCCATTCTTATTATTTTTAAATTGTTGTAACAAGCATGCCTGAAATAAAAGTATAACCTTGCATGTGGCAGCCTCATGGACTCAAGTTGAAGGTGGCTACAGGAAAACATTCGCTTGATAGAACATATGCCACCTCCTGCAAAACAACGTTTGTACTGGAGCCCTAAGAAGCCATGCTCATTACTCACTGCAATGCTCGTATTTCTGCCACAATAAGCCTGAGGAATGAACAAAAGATTTCATCTGTTTCTAAATAAACTTGTGGATCTTTTAAAAAACATTTGGGGGGGGGGGAAGAATTTGCAATCATTTCCTTTTATTGAACATGTGGGTAACACTGTATGAAGATACAGCCTCCTTTCCTGAGACCCTTACACACATTAAAACATGCCTGGAAGCTGTATTTCACTTGTTTGTGGACTGCGCTTCTGCCATTAGAATAGTATCTATTTTTAGCACTGACAGTGGTGATAATCAGTTAATCCAGGAATCCATTCTGACCCTGAATGACAGACTGGCTTTGCAACAGCAAATCTCGCATCAAAAAGTCTGACCAGCGAAGTCAAATAGCATCTCTACTGCTTTCCCACTCTTGATTTTTTTTTTTTTTTTAAATTATGGCAAGAAAAGTCTGGTTGAGTAGTCTGGTATCACAGGACCTGGTCAGTGAAGATACCTAGTGACTGATTGGGCACAAGATGCAGAGAAACTCAAACATCTTTAGAAAAATATACACTGTTTCATTCAACAAGGAGTCTTGCCTTAAGAAATTACTTCAGCTCTTCAGATAAGTGAGGAATGTAAGTCAAGCTCATCTGGACTCTTTTCATCAGACACTGCTAATTATACAAAGCTTCATCACAGCTTCCACAGAGGACATGTAAACAATGACAAGTGTCTTCAAGGTTTCTCTGAATAATGTTCAATGATTTCCATTGCTTCTTTTGTGCACTCTTCAATATGCAAATGGCTTGCTTGCCGTATCATTTTAGCTTCGTTCTACACGTCTCAAATATTTTTATCTTCTTTTCTGGATAGTTGCAGGGGTAAAAGTAATTTCATTCCAATAAATTCCAAAGTTCATTAAACAAACATAAAAAGGGACTTTAAGAAAATTACAATTTCAGTCATTTGCATTATCCACATCCAGACCTGAAGATGAAAGTACCTGTCATTTTAAGTTTTGAGGTCTGACTTTTTAACCAACATCTTAGGTAGCAAAGTTGCATGTACACTGTAATACAAATGCTGCCTTGTCAATTTACAGCATCTATTTTTACTCATCTCTATAAATTTTCACTTATTGCTAATAGTAGTGACTGTTGCAGGTGTCCAGTTTATTTTATTCATCATTAAACTCATGGTTTTTTCTGCCGTGCTGAACAACTCAATCAGTAACAGCGAAGTACAAGTTTTCTAGAGTACTGCTGAGCCATACAGTGCCTTCTCTTCACCTTGCCCTGTTTTCTGAAGGCTGTCAGCCATTACTTCATTAGGCCTTTGGATATTTAACCCAAGTGCTAAACCAACCAACAGTACACAGTCGGTGTCTCTTGGTGGAAAAGAAATACTATGAATACTATTTTTGGCCGCTCATTGGGAGATGGATCTAATGCTGAGATGGAGACAGGCTTGCATACAAGTATGATTGAATTAGTGGACATAAGGAAGGATGCCTGAAGGGCAAATTCCTAGGATGTGACTTCCCCAACACAGAAAGCACCTTTCTTTCTGCTGCTGGGGTGATCATAGTTCCTTTTCTCACATCTCATCCACCCAAACAGAAACAGCAGCTCATACTAACGCCTCAACTGTTTTTGCTGATTTTGATTACTAAGACATAGTTAATAGGACGGCTGATCTAAAAGCTAAACAGAACTTGGACACCAGACTCACAGGTCACCTCTGCCAAACAAACCATCATTACAGAAAGAATGGCATTAACACTAGAAACAGAAAAACACAGAGGGAAACACACGCTGTTTGCTTTAGATGAAAACACAAATGCTCCTGAAGGAGAGGGAACTGGGGATGCTTCAGCCACCAGCTGTCCAGCAGAGCAAAATGGCACATATCTGTCACAGTGAGACAACCTCAAGCATCTCAGGCAGGGAGTACAATGCCTTGCATGTTTTTTGACAGAAATTCAACATTCATCGAGGAAACACAAGCTGACATCCGAGTTTTAAATACCTCAGCCAGGACACTCCATAGACAACTGTAGCCAGAACACTGTTGAAGCTAGATCAACCTTAAGCATCTCCAAAAGGCACTGATGAAGTCCTTACATAAATTTCTAGATGTCTTTTGGAAGAAAAAATTGTGGCAAGTGGAAGAAGGCTGGGACACAGGCCACTGATTAAATCTACAAAACAGTAACCCAAAACCAGAAAGCAACAGAAGATGTGGCCAAAGAATTTTTCATAAATAATAGATATGTGACTTCTGTCGGAAACTCAGTTTCCTTGCTGGGAAAAATGGAGACCAAATGGATTTGACCACTGATCACAGGGAATATGAGCGACTGATACACAAAGCAAATAATGAGGAGTTAAAGGACGGCAGTGTAATGAAATACCAGCCTGTGTAGTTTAATGGGAAACAGATCTTGTAAGAAAAAACCTCAAACCACTACAAAATGTAATTAAAATGCCTGTTGCTTAATAAAGATTGTCTCACAGAGACAACTATTAAACCATTTATTTGGAATCACATTAGGCTCAGAAACTAGCACATGCAAAGATTAAAATTAGCTTATAAATATGAAAAATAACTGTTGGGAAAACCACAATCAGATATGTTAAAGTGCTATCTGTTCCTGAGCCACTGCTAAGGGAATGTTGAAATAAAAGACAAATTCAACAGTGTACTTCTAAGGCTTATTTACTATAAGACAAAAAACAGTGGACAGCAATAACTAAGTAAAATATTTTAAGTTTTTGCTATGGTACATATTCAAAATTATATTAGCACTCATAATTCCTTCTCTGGAATTACTATCCCATTGTACTGGGTTTGCATGCTATGGTTTTGGTAGCAGTGGGGCTGCAGAGGTGGCTTCTGTGAGAAGCTGCTAGAAGCTTCTCCAAGTTCCAACAGAGACAATACCAACTGGCTCCAAGATGAACCTGCCACTGGCCAAGGGCAAGTGCAGCTGCAATGGTGGTAGTGCCTCTAGGACAACATAATTAAGCGGGGTGGGAGGGGGGAACAACCAACCCACTAAAAAAAAAAAATCAGACACTATGTAGATTTATCTCAGAAACCTGCAATTGCCTAGAGCTTATCTATTCCCTTTTCTCTCCTTCATTCACTACAATGTGCTCCAAACTTAACACACAGGGCCACAATGGGACAAATAAAAGCCTCCTTTACTACCTGCTGATTTGTTTCCAGAGCAACAATCCGTGCATACACTACATGAGAAGAGAGTTACCTGGAAAAATGCTACACAACTGTGAACTAATGCTGTCCTGTAATGCAGGAGTACAAGAGCTTAATGCTTTTAATTTTGATTTAGTAGATATTATGGTCCAGGGTTTTTTCAAAGCTGTAGGAAAAAACAAGTTTTTATGTTGGCCTGCACTAAACCTGAAGTCACCTGTGAGCAGGGCGTCAGCTCTAGACCTACAGCATAGAGACTCGCCATGAAAAGGTGTAGATAACACTTCACAGTGGTTTATTTTCCTTCTCTACTAAGGTATGCTACAGAGCAATTTGTAACTGGTATTTAGAGACTTACCAGAAACAAGAGGATCATTAATTCAGCACCTGAATTGCACAGAAAAATATATTCTGGTCATTACAGTCCACTCTGCCTGCCTGCAACCTGAACTCCCGCATGCCAGCAGTACATTAGGAAGCAGAAGAGGAAGTAGTTGTGGAAGTAATTGTGGACCCCAAATTCTTCTGTTAATTCACACATCTTAAGGCTGAAGGGTGCACAACCCTTCACTCAAGAGCAAAGACAGGTTCATGACTCTTCCTGCCTGCTCTCTTAACATCAGTAGGGTTAGTAAAAACAGCCACCTAACAAAAAAGCCAATGCAGCTCTTGCACAGATCATCTGGAGAAAAAAAAAAAAAAAAGAGAGCAGCCTTTACCACACTCAATGCACCCATCACACTGCAGCAACAGTCCTGTCTAAGCTATGGCTAAATTTTGAAAGCAATGCAAACATTTTCAACCCCCTGCCCCAAAATACAAACTCTAAAACTTCATAGAGCTAAGGATAGATTTGCACACAGGCAGCGTAAGGCATCTATCTGCCTTTCTGACAAGGTCCTCAATACGTTTCTAGCTTCAGCAACAACAGAGAGACTCATTTCCTCCAAGAAAGCTAAAAAAGTGAACCAAATAAAATACTTATTTCCCCTAATAAAATTTTTTCAAGCTCCTGCATTAAATTTGTCTTTAAACCTTTTCCAAAATTCTTCAGCCTGAGTTAGGCCATTGAAAATGGAAAGCTGCAGAGTGGAAGAACTGGAAGGCTATAAGCGACTGGAATTAAAAATAAAAAACCATGTGGAAAATATTAGGCAACCTTGAGTGCAGGTGGTACATTCTGAGCCAGCTATAAGAATGGAAGGCAAGTTACACAAAGCAATCCAGTGCTTATGAGTCGGGACTCCTCCAGTCATGCATCTCAATACAGCCAAATGCAAGGTCGGACATCTAGGAACAGAGAATAGAGGTCACACTTACAGGATGGAGAACTGAACCCTGCATGTCAGTGACCCTGAAAAGAACAATGGATCATACTGGATAATCAGCCTAACCTGAGCTCACAGACAGCTTCTGTGGTGAAGAGTCCACACAGGCTTCTCAGATATTTACAAACCAAAGCATCAAATAGAAATGAAAATGAGGTATTATCTCTGCAAACAGCACTGCTGGAACAGCACGGCTGGAATACCCAGTGCTTGTAATTTCACCACCTCAAAAATATATTGAAACAAAGAAAAGGATCACATAAACCCACCCCAACCACCAGAGAAATATCCTCGTAATGAGAATTCAGAAACAAATTTCATTTACTCAAGAAAAGCTTAAATTACAGGGGAAAGAAGAGAGCTTACTGAGCAGACAATGACAGAAAAGCAAATACCTAGACCCAAAGCTAGTCAATTTTGTATGGAAAAGGTACATACTTTCAAGTTAGGATTAACTGAAAATCTATTTGTTAACCATCAATATTTCATCATCCTAAATCTTTAAAGCAAGCTAATATGTCTGAAAGACAACCTTGTTTAAACACAAGCTGTGGACCTCATGCAGAAATTACTGAGTCAATTGTTTGGTCTGTGCTTTATGCTGATCCCTTCGGGCCTTGAAGAACATTCATCTACTCTGTAAGGAACGTAGAGAACACACTAATTTTCTCTGCAGACAGCAAACTATAGTTTCCACTCATGCTTAATCTTCAAGAGGAACAAGCACAAACTTTCTATCTCTAAAGCAATTATTTTGAACAAGGCTTCCTGAATTCCTCAATACACAGAAAAGTATTAATCCATTAGAGATCAAAATGCATTTCTCCATTGGCTGTGGCTAAATACATCATTTCCAGGAAAGGAATAGTACAGTGCTTCCTCAGACATCTCATACCAGGTAGGTACACTTCCTCTAGAGGCTTTCTTTCAGGATAGCCCTGTTCCTTTCAGGGGAACAGGGAGGAGTAACACAAAATAAACAGAAAACAAACAAAAAACCAAAACAACAACAAAAAAAAACCCCACACCAAAACCCACTAAAAACCCAACAACCCAAACCCCCCACAAAATAAAAAACCCCACCACAACAGAAATCCAACATCTCACCCCAAGCCACCACACAAACACACAAAAAACCCAACACCATTCTTAATCTTTACCTGTTCCTGTACATCTTCAAACTCTGAACTAAGCAGCTCTATGAAGATGGGGACGGCTCCTGCTTGGATCACTATCCGGGTCTGAAGGGAATTTCCCGAGGCGATATTTGTCAGCACCCACGCAGCTTCAAACTGGAAAAACAAATACAAAAGAAAGCTTACTAGAGGACTTACTATGCCACACCAAAAATAAAAGATAAAGGTCTTTTAAAGATAGACACAATTGGCGTAGGGAAAGCGTGATACTACTACTACTAATTAACACAGACAATTTGTAAAGGAAGAATTAGAATCATACAGTTTAAGAATTACAGCAATAATCAGAAATCAAAATTTGCAGAAGTTCCTTATGAGAGTAAGATCGTATTTTCTGGGGCTTTCCAAATATTTTTTTGCTACACAAGTTATTAATTTTGTCTGTTCTACTGCCTTTCCTTATAAGCTAAGAAGTTACACAGAAAAAATTAGCTTTCCTACAAGGCATCTGACACCCACATTTACTGAATCAGCAATGATACTCCCGAAGAAGCATGAGATGCATGAAGATACACTTTTTGACAAAACTTGATGGACTTAAAGCCTTTGGCAGGGAGGTAGGGATATTTCAAAAAAAAAAAAAAAATGATAAAAAAAAGCCTTTGTGATAATAATCTCTTGCAGCTACAGCATAAGTACTTTCTCCAACTCTGGCAATCAGTATTGCTGCCAAGGGTTATTTAGTGTATGATGCTTTTATTCAAGACTTAACTGAGATCCTGAACGAACACTTCAGGCGTTTTAAACGTTTTTGTAATTTACGCTTTTTTTTAATATCAAAGTACAAAAGTAGTAACTTTTAAGCTGAAATGCAAGTTTTAACACTACCTGGTACAGGCCTCAGAAAACACAGATTCTAGAAATCCAGACTTCAGTAGATTTCTACATGCTTTTCAGTTCAAAAATGATTACGCTACACTAGCAAATTTAAATCCTATCAGATACATACAGAATCTAGGCCACTGAAAGTTGAATGAAAAGGCAAAAATAAATGAACAATAAAAATGTAAAGTTGACTGATTTTGACATTCCTAATGAAAGTTATTAAATTAATATTGATCCAGCAGTATCTCAGTGAAATCCTGATATATTAGCCAGCTCAGAAGAGTAGCAAGGTATTATATTTAGGATTTAATCATAAAAGCAACTCTTGCTAAGGAGACACACAGAATCCTGAAATGGACCTGAAATAAGAACTCAACAATTAAGCCTAGGCTTGTTAGCCTAAATTTTTAAGTGTTAATTATTATCAAGACTTCAGTTTTAAAAATGCAATTAATATTGCTCTCCTGACCAACTAAAGGAGAAAATATCTTCTGGTAAGATGTGATCAAGATAAATGCTTTCAAAATGCATCATTTTAACACACCAAGAATGGAGACTGCAATGAAGCAGAAACACATAATGTCAAAACTGTAAGACACATTGTTAATCAACTAGAACCAAAACATTCATGCCAGAGCTTAAGAACAGGATAAAATGTACTTGGTCTCCCGTAATTTTACTTTCTCTGAAGTGAGATCTAGTGTTCTGTGACACAGTGTAGCAAGGCTATTAATCATCTTTTGACTACAGGGGTTTCTTACTCATATTTTAGAGCTTGCCCTTTGGCTTCCTAATGGATGCCACAAGGTTGGACTATTCACAACTCAGTCTCACATTCTCTCTAGTCTTTCCTACAATGGAAAACAAACAATATCTATACACAGATTAATCAAATTTAAGACCAAACAGCAGATGCTTCTCCTTGCTTAGACCTGTACTTTAGTTCAACTATTTATAACATAAGTTTTGATTATGAGCTCATCATAAGATCTCCCTGTCTTCTGCGGAACAAAAGTTGTGTCTTCCACCAGGGCAGATCAGATTATGCCACTCTGCATTTCAGACAGTATGAGTTACGGAAAGATCAGATGAGTAACAGTTCTTCCTCCTCTCTACTGTGCGCATCTGATGCTCCAGGATGTACACACTAAGGAACAGCCACATGCAAACAGCAAAAGACAGAAAGCCAAAATGCTTTCATTATAATAAAGTTAATTAACAGGAAGAAAACCTCATCATCCAAGGGTTGATATTGGTATCTGTTTGGTATTGGGTTTGGGGGGTTTTTTTTAGATTTCTCTCTCCATCACGGTAAGATTTTGCACGAGACAAATTTCCTTGTTCACACACAGTTCAAGTGATCATGGACAACAGGGGAGCTTTCTAAGTCTTTAAATTGCTTGAACAAAAAGCAGACAGAAGAATTACAGAAAAATAATTTCCTAACACTGATATAAGAAGTCCAGTTTGTACTAGATATTCCTTTGACAACACAAAAGAAAAATGGAGCATAAAGTCATGTAAAGTTCCAAGTTGACCAGCACAGAAAAGCTGCCACATTCAATCCAGCATACAAGTAGATTAAATAGCCAAGCAGGGGAAAAAAACCCAAACCCAAAACCAACCCACACACAGCACACAAACCACCACACACCAAACAAGTCAAAAACCCCCACCACACACACAAAAATTTCAGTGTTGAAAACCCTTCTACAGCAGCTAAGATAGAGCTGAGAATACCCAGAATGGGAAGCCCAAAATCTATGCTTACGCCAAACAACATTTTTGGAAACACTGACAGAGTCAAAACAAATATTAAACTGAGGTCAACAGGCACTTCCTAAGTGATCACAGAAAAAAGTTCTGTCTGCAGACCCTGAAGTGCCAAGCAGGCAGGCAGATTTGGCAAGAGGCGGAAAAACTATCCAGTTGTAATGGAGTATCAAGTGCAACACATTTGGGGTTACATTTGCAATGCTCTGTTACAAACTCTTTAGGACAAGCTTGGAAGTTTCAACTCTGACTGATTTTTGCTCTTTCCACATAAAAATCAATGCCATGCCATGTTACAACAGTAAGGTCACAAGAATTTGAGTCAGTGTACAATTGATTTTGAAGTTTGTTAAACCAGAGATATATCTGCATTTGATAATTCATGCTCTAGCCTTATTTTCCCACCCTACTGAAATATCTCCCTCAAATACTAGGAACTTGTTTTCCTTTATCTGCCTGTCTTAGGCCTCCATGCTAGAGACCCTGTACATAATAAGAGGCATTCAGGTTTTTTTAGTATCAGATTGGTTACAAACTTCCCACTGGCACTGTAAACCAATGAACTAGCTTAAATCTCACACTCTTAGCTACTGTTCAGACTTCTCAAGTAGTTAACAGAGGCTTGGAATTCTGCAGAAGTAAATCCTGCAAATGACACCTTTCCCTAACATGCAAGAAACCAGTATCCATTTTTTTGCCTATCACTGCTCACCAAAATGCAGATTTCACATGGCATTAATATACTTGTTGCCTTATGCTTTTGAAAGAACATTTATTCTAACTGATGCATTGCATTTAATGGTTAACTGTGAACATGTTTTCTCTTTTACTACACAATTTGTTTTATTTCACTAACAGGCCAGAATAATTCTGGCTAGAAAAAAACAACAGCTGAAAATGAGATAAAGCTCCAAGAAGCAAGTCCAAGATACATTAAGCCCCATCATAGCAGATAATAGTTTAGGTTCTTTTAAGGCAGAGCATATCAGTTCTAAGGCTTATGTGTTGTGCTTCTCATTGTGAACTGTAATTGTTAACTTTTTTTAAAATTTAATCAAAAATCTAAGTCATAACTTAAAACTGTCTCAAATTAGCACAAAACCCCCTGAAGTTTAGTTTAATAGCTTTTCATCTGTCACGGTCCACATTTCAAATTTTGTTTCTGTTACATGAGAAAGTTAGTGTAAAGACCCCATCCTAGCCATCAAACAATACATCTCAGACGTCTCTCTATCCTGCCCCCATCAGAGGTCTTGCCAAAAGCCCTGAAGGTAAAATAGCTTTTATCTTAGTAAAGAAAAAGAGGATGTACAGCTAAACAAGCAAGTCACTGGGGGTTTTTCTACCTAATTTGCATCTCAAAATGCTTTCATAATATAGTAAGATATATATATTTATATACCTGTAATGTACAGTTTTCTTTCCGTTTGAGGAACTCCACAAACCTGGCCACCACTCCTGGTGTGCTTATGACTTCATCTATTGGGGGATTTGGTTCTATTTAAAATAAAAAGAAAAGTTAGATACATTCATTTCTTTGTACAGAAATTCTCAAATCACTGCAACAAAATAATCATAGAACCACAGAAAGGTTTGGGTTAAAAGGGACCTAAAAGATCAATCAACTAGTTCCAACCAACTTGCAATGGGAAGGTACACCATCTACTAGACCAGGCTGCCCAAAGTGAGAATATCCATAACTTCTCACCATCCTCTTAGTGAAGAAATTCTTATACCCAATGACATACCAACTCCTCTTTTCTGAGGGCATGTTCTTTTTCTATAATACTGCTTTACACCTTTACAATGGATAGACAATGGATTCCTACCTGTCACCGTAAGATGACTCTGGGTTGAATTTTGAGGTAATGAGGTGCTGTGATTCAAAACACTAATGAACTCAAGCAGACCAACTTCACAGCAGCAGTTCTGTGAAGTCACTCTGGCATGCACACATGCAGAGCACAGCTTCAGTACATCAGCATACTTGAGCCCCAGAGATACCACCTACCACACCTGAACTTACATCTACCACACCTGAACTTACATTACAGAGTAGACATCACATCTACATCACTTAGTAGCTTTACAGATTTCGAGAACAGCAATTACTATTACATACACCCAGCTGACATTTACAAAGCAGAGATTCATCCAGAAGTTTCTGTATGAAACTCAATCTTTACTGCTGTCAAAGTGAAAACACTTGCCAGGGATGCTTCTACATTTTTCTACAAGTAATTTCAGCTCCTTACCTTTAGAAAGTAGCTTTCGGAATTTCTGGGTAGCTGAAAGCTGCTGTTCTGGGCTATTGGAGAAAATCATCTCAATCATATCAGAGGTGATGACTGCACTCTAGGATTCAGGTTGGGGAAACAGAGTGAAAAGAGCAAGATGGGAGAGAAAATTAGGAATTAGTGGAACACAGCATTGCTAAAGTAGCATTAAGTTTACTTCTTATTGAGTAAAAACCTAGGTAAGATCAGTATGGACAACAAACAAGTTATCATACATGTCCCTCTACATAAGCACCATCATTCTTTAGTCTTTCCTCCATGAAAGTCAAAATTCAAATCTCATTTCAAGTATGGCAAGAAAATTACACTTCAGAACCTCTCCCCAGTATTCTCTCCCCTGTTTTAATCTCCCCCTCTACTAAAACAAATGTAAAATTGTCAGCTTAAACAAAAGGTAGTTTAAATTGGAATAGCAATTGCAGTTACGCAAGCACACCACTGACACAAAAGGTACATGTTGCAGAAACCTAAACTACAGCATAATAATTCTCTGGCACCAAAATGTGCAGGGCTTGTCACTTTCAGAAGAGTTGAAATGCTTCTCATCATAATTATAATATTAAATTTTCCGTAACACTGATACTTTCCACTAATACAGCTAAATTCAATCAGCAACCTTTCTTATGCCAGGTAAAATCTGACATTATGTTCATTACACATGTAAATCCATGTAGAGAAGCATAAGGAAAGTCAAGATTCCACCCCCCCCACCCCCCAATCTTCTGATCTTAATCCTGAGATAGATCTGATCCAAACCCTTAGACAGATAGACGACAGAGCTGAAAATACTTAAACTTTGTCTTTAACAGCTGTTTAATTAATGATACTTAAAATAGTGAAATGTATAATAAAGGCACCTATCTTAATTAGATAAGCTCCTTGCCTTACCTTTTAACCATCCAGTCATTTCATGTTAAGTTTCCATACAAATGACTAGATGGGATTTAGGACCTGTCTGATCTTGGAACAGTGTACCAATGCATTCTATGAGTAATCTACCACATTTTTTAGTGATTTTCAAGGCAGGAGTAACCACCAACAGAAACCAAACACAGTCTAATTTCTATGAAAACATAATCTGCATCCTCTTGAACACAGACACAAGTGTGAAGATCAGCAGTCAGACTTTAAGGGAGGTCTGCATTTTCCTTTATCCTCTGTCACAATTTGAATCCCTTACCATTTTTCTTTCCAGGGACAGAACTGAGGTAAAAAAACAGCAGGAAAGTAGAAAAGCCTAGTTTTCACTAAAAAGTTTTCCTGTTGGATGAAACTCCAGTTTGGAATGGAGTTCAAGGACATGAGCAGACAAGCTACATTTAGCAGTGTTTCAAACATTCTGGCTAAAAATTCTACCACCTGAAAGCCTGCTAACAGAAATTTTGACTTAGACCCTTTTTTTACTTTATAAATTCTAAATAAGACATTGCCATGGTTTGTATTTTCATTGTTTCAGGGTTTATGAATTTCAGATTTAAAAACCCAACAACTCTGGGCAACAGTTTATAAAATCACCCATAATAACGAACATCAAAACCAGAAAGTAATCACCCTGCCTGTAACAACATCATTTTATTTTATTTCCTTCTCAAGCCACATTTCTTTCTGACGTATTCTGATCACTGAGAGAAGCATTTAAGAACTGTCCGTAAGCTCTCTGAACACTGGTTTTCATACTTCTCTGGAACTCCACTCCCCTCGAGTCACTGAGCAGGACAGATCTGCTCAGTTTCAACAAGCACTGTATTCCTTTCTCATCACTTACAGAAGTCATCTCCATGTTGTTCATCTGAGCCTCATGGAAGCCACCATCTGACATCACTTCCTCCTCCGCTTCTTCCTCAGCTGTTGCAACATTCCGGCGTTTAAATAACTACAGGGGAAGTATTTAATACATATTATACAGCAAATATCTACACAGCACATTACGTTAGCATACATCATTTTTACTGCAACCTATCACCTGAAAGAAGCTGGGACACATCCTGATAGTAAATGCAGAAAGCTTAGTCATGGAGTAAAGGCAAGCAGCAGTGTGTTAGAATACAGGTTCCCAGCATTTAAGGAAAATCATCACCAGTATTCCCTGCTCTTCTTTACTGTCCCATTTCACCTACAAGCTATCTCTGGCTTCCAGACAATTTTTCTTGCATCTGAGTGGCAGGGGATGCTGAGGCTCAAAGACCTGAAAAATTGCTGTGTGTAACAGACCTCTGTAGAACACCTGGAGAGGCCAGGGTAATTGAGTCACTGTGGCAAAGAGAGGACTTCGGAGGATAATCACATGTGATTTATCAAAGGAAATTATACTGAGAGGAACAGAATTTGTTTGCTAGGACCTAGAGAAGGCACCCAGTTAGAGATGTCATGAGGAGAGCAAGAGGGGCTACAACTCCGCTCTTAAGCCAGCTGCCTCGATGGAAGAAACACTAGCAATGACAAGATGGGTTTGGGGGCGTTGGTTAGTCTGTTGAGTTCAGGAAACAGACTCCAACACTGAGCCATGTCAGATTAACGCCTGCAGACAGGCAAGACAGAAACAGACCTGCTGTTACTCTTCTGGCAGAAGATGGGGAGGCAAAAGTGTGTAAAAGCTCTTAAGTCTGTACAAATGTGAGATGAGTGACAGGCATCCTTGTGGAATGCTACTCCTTCTAAGCTACAGTATGATGTGTCTACTCAAGCTCAACTGACTTGTGCTCAAATATAACCTTGTCCTGAGTTCATCTATGATAGGGTTAATTTTCACCAGAAGCTGGAATGGGACACAGCTGGGACAGGTGAGCCAAACTAGCTGAAGGGGGTATTCAATACCATACAAAGTCTTGTCTTGCTCAGTATAACAGAGGGCTAGTTGGGGAAGGGAGATGTGGCTCCAAGACACGTGCTCAGGAACATCCAGCTTCAGGAGGGGTGAGCGTGTGGTCCAAGTTGTACAGTCATTAGGTGAGAAACCATCATGAGTTTTGTATATTCCAAGTACTGTTGTTGCTGTTTTCCTCTCCCTTTGCTGTCCCAATAAACTATCCTTACCCCAAGCCACGCGGTTTGCCTTTGCCCATTCTCCTCCCCATGCTGATGGGGGAGGACTGAGCAAGCAGCCAGGTGATGCTCAGCTGCAGCTGTGGCTAAACCAGGACAACAATCTTAAATCAAAACCTATGTGTTGGCAAGTTATGTGAAAAATCAAAGGCTCAGTGTTAGTTTTGGAAAGTTGTTTAGCTTAAAAAAAAATAAAAAGCAGTGGGGGGATTTAAACAAGCTTTAATTACCTATGTGCTAAGAGATGAACCTGCACAAGGTCTGAAATTGCAGAGCTGCACACTCTCTTGCAGCTCCACTATTCCACTGTTAAGTCCAATTAGGTGTAATAATTTTCCTTAACAGAACAGAATGCTGTCATACACTTTATTTAGCCAACCTGTAGTTACCAGATCCTAGAGACATCAGATGCATGGGAAAGACAGAAAATGACTTATTTTCCTAATTTAGTAACGCCTTTGCAAAGATGACTATGTGCTGTGCTACCAGTAGTCTGGAAATGCTACCTGCAGTTACTGAGCAAAATTAACAAGTATTGCAATTCCCTCTCAGAACTCTCCCCAACTTTCCTTGCAAGCATCTGGTACTGATACCATGAAAATTATATTAAAGAGAACAGATTACAGACCTGACCTACCATATTACTATCCTCATTCTAAGTCTAGAAATATCAACACTGATGAAAAAGGCTTCATTATAGCTTCTTTGAAATTGAACCAATCCCTTAAAGCTTCCAACAAACACAACTAAAAACAAAAGAACTGCTCAGTGCTACCTGTTTCTATTAGAACATGGTTTTTAACATATCTTACCACTGCAGCTGTTTCCTGAGTAAACCTGCAGAGCACCTGCCACTTTGCAACACGAATGAAGTAATAAAAACCAGCAAGACACAAGCAGGTATTGAAACTTTGTTTCAAATCATTTTTCTCAATTATTTTGCTTACAACATATACTAAATTCACTACTCAAGGCACTAGCCTTATGGGCTAGCACAAAGATTTGTAATTTCGTAAGTTAACTGAAACTTAAAGACAGAAAATTGAGAAGAATCAGGTGATGAAATTCTTTCTTCCCTTTAAGAAAATCATTACTGCCACTTAAAAGGACTTGGTCAGGCCATCTCCTCCTCCTATTCTAGCTGCAATGTTTCCTTCCATTTCACCCCAGCTTGTCACGCTCTGAACAGAGACTACAGCCACTGTAACTCCAGTAGAAAAACCACCAACCAAAAAAAATCCCCACCAAACCACAAAACAAAACATGAATTTCTCAATGACTTTCCATGCAAGGTCAGACTGCTTTTGTTCAAGCCACCTTTAAGCTGCTCTGGCCAATCTTACACTTATGAGACGCACTCCCTCTTCAGTTTTGCCTCTTCTGTAGGTGGTACAATCAGGTCTGCAGGTGACTCTGATTTCAGACTACGTATGAAGCTGGCAGGGCAGGAACAACTAAGAAGGGGCTTGGGAGAAGCAACGAGCCAGACAGTGCAAGAGAAGACCGTTTCAGAACTGGTTACTGCAGTACAGTACCTGTTCCTCTCTCTTTTGCTTCCGTAGCTGGAGACCCTCCTCCTCCCGTCTGCGCCGCATCTCGTCAGGGTTCAGGGATTTGTTCTTGTAGCTTTTCAGTCGGAAATTCTCTTTTCCTGAGGTCGTCATGATTCCTTTACAACGAAATCATAAACAGAAGTTAGAAGCCAACTACTCTTGAACAACACATTTTATCTTCTGCCTCCACCTCTTAACCTCTGCAGAAGTGCACTTCCAGCCACCACCCTGCTGTATCCCATCACTAAACTTCCAGTAACTTCGAAGGCAGAAAGCAAAATTTCACAGAATTGTCACTTCAGTGTGCCAGATCTCCAAGAGACCAACAAACTTTTTTACTCCCTGAGGCTGAGCAAGTCAACTATTTTGTTAAGAACGAAGATCTTTAAGGCAGAGCATATAGCCTGGGCTAAAAAGAAAGCTGCACTAACAGGTCTTAACATTTCTCCACACAGGGAATTAGCCAAACTAATTATATTCCCACCTTCACTCAGAAGTGAAGGAGTCTTAGCTACCTTTTAGCTTAATTCACTTCACTAGTCAGTACAGAGACTGGGCTTTTTTTGCACTCCAAATCCACATTTTATAGTTATTCAATACAACTCTGCATTCACTCTATCCAGGTAAGACCTACAAGAAAAACAAAACTGAAAGAAAACTTTTAGGTGAAGATAGTTTGTTAGTTTAACGACTGAAAATGCTCACTCCAGCAAAGAAAGCAGAGCTTTTCTTCACCTCCTGCCCATCCCCAGCCTCTAATCCTGCCAATGTTTATGCAGAAGGACCTTTTTTCAGTCTGTGAATTCCAAGTACTGTCTTACATAACTCCATGGATCAGCATTTGTATCTACCCATGATGGTTTTCACTTGTACAACACTGCGCTTTGCAGGTGCTTCACTATAAAGCGGTGTGGAAAGATCTCCCCCTTCAAAGGGCTGTGGATCAAGTCTCTGTTCAGTGCTCTCTTCTGTTGCTACCTCTTTCCTCACATCTCCCCATTTAAATACAAAAAAGGCTGGCCACCAAATTCTAAACATGCCAGCATTTCCACATGTCTTCACACAGATGCAGGATGTCCAATACATTGTAAACTGCAACTTCCTAACACAAAATTTAGGAAACAATGCTATAGAAAAGGTTGCCCTATACGTGCTTTTAAAGGTCTTCTCCAAACATCCTATCCTAGTGTATTAAATATGGAATTCGAGGTAGGTAGGTAGCATAAGCACAGAATCACCAGCTGATAAATTATTTACCTCCTCTGTGCTTTTTACTTTAAAAATGGAGCAACATAAGTGTATACAGACTCTCAACAGCTTAGGTTTCCTATTTAAAATACATGCAACCATCCAGTCTAACCTCTTTTTTCAGTTAGCACAAAGGGTTTGAAAATATTTAAAAAAAAAAAGATGATACCCAGTGAATGCAACAAAAACCTAAGCATATAGGTAATTCATTACCCTAATTCTATTGAAAACACTCTCCCTGAAATGCCTTTTATTTTTTTAAATAAAGGTCCTACAAAAAGATAAATCTCAGAACACTGGACATTCCCTACGTCAATCTTAACAGCTTAGAAACCCTTTTCTTCCTGCGTTTAGGTGTCTGAGCTTAAGTCATTCATGTTCCCTGCAACATGCTTGGCAATAACATTTTCTTCCCGTTTTCAGTTTACGCGACTGCTACCTGTGTATTAACCATACAAAGTATTTGGGGCAACCCTGGATTTTAACTGTAAAAAGAAGCTCAGGTTAACAAATACTCAAGAGGACAAAACCTCTTTTGTTTCTAAAACATTTGGAAGTATTACTTTAGAATTAAGAAAATTAACTCAAACACCAGATGGACAGTGATTAGCTAAAAAGACACGCCCTAAGGGGAAAATGGCTTTGCAGTCACTCTGCCCTTGAGCATGAACAAACATAGGCATTCACTACAGCCCAGATAAGATCTCAGGCCTTCCATGACATTATTAATAAAGCTCCAGTTGCATCTGAAATCCATCTTCTCAAACTTACAAAATTGTATTTGTTTCTATTTGGGATTCCTGGACTTCAGTAGCTCCTGTGATCATTTTACACCTTTGCTTTCAATCCCTGAAAGCTCTTAGTTTCAAGAAATCCTTGATAGTGGCTTCTTATCACACAATTTCACCCCATTTCTACTATTTAGTCCCTCTGTATTATCTAATTTTTCTAAACATTAATGACACCATCTAGCTTCATCATCAGCAAGGATCCTAAGTGTATTCTTCCTTATTGCACTTACTTGCCCGGTTTCCCTTCATCTCCCATCTTGAGTATTAATTTATTTCCTCAAAGTCAGAAGCAAAATTGAAAGGATTTTCATTTTCCTCTCAGAGCTCTAATTGCTCTCTCATTACACTTTAGCAACATTTCATTTATTGAAAATACAGACACAACATTTACCAGCTCCTTAACTGAATTCTCTGACTACTTCAAGCCCTCATATTTTCACACTATTTTTATAATTTAAGAATTAGCTTCCATTTATGATACCCTTTACAAGATTTAGCTGTAATTTTTGGCTATGCTCATTTCTCACTTTCAAGACAGCTCACTTTGCTGACAACCGCCCTCTTCTATTTTCTGAGTAATCTGTACATTTAAAATCTTTTCAAAAGAATGCATTGTGTACATTGGGAATAAGGCCTACCTAAATATTCCTACCACCAAATGACTAGCAAGACAAAGTTTCTTCTATTAGAAGTGGAAAAGACTAAGCTTCAAGCAGTAACAAGTTCAATAATTTATTTTATAGTAGTCCCTCACTGGCAGCAAATAAACAAAATAAACATTTTTTTTATTTGAAAAAAAATCCTCGTTATCTCCTAAAATCAATTCTTTCTTTGTTGTTCTTTTACTGGTTCACACACTACATTTTGAAAAAATTCAAAGATCCCATATAAAGGATTCAATCTACTCCACATCTACTGATAGCACCTTTAGATCCATTCAGTGTGAGCACACTAATAATTGCTTTTAAGACTGAAAATAAAATAATCCTACTTTAATTGTTGCAGTCATCCAAGGACTGTTTTCTATAAATCTCCTTTTCCATTTCTTTCAGGATGTAGCCTTTCCCCCAGACTAAGCAATAAAGGCAAGACCTCTCCAAATTGCCTTTCACTTGTCTTCATCAGCTTTGCTGTGGCTTACCGGAAACATGTCAGTGGTCACTCTGAATTCGTCCATTGCAATTTCTTCACAGCAAAGAGTAAACCCTGGATCTTCTCTGTACTATCAAAATTAATACTACTTCTCGTGAAAATCTGTGGTGGTTGTCATGGAAATGTTCTATCCATCTTTTCTTTACTAAAGATAGCACAGGGTTGGGGTGGTTTTTTTTAGTATTCTTGTCCACAGAAAAAAGCCTTTGGTGACCTGGTGAGGGGTTTTCACTGTGTATTCTTCAGGTTTTTGTGCAGCAGCACTCCAACCCCATATGAAGCTTTCTCCCGCTCAGTCTGGTAACCATAAAAAATTATTTTTAGTAAAATTAAAAATGTCATCTATTCCTGTGTATCTGCATTTCACTAAGAAAATTATGATCCTTAATTTTTTTGCTGATTGAATACCCACCTAAGCATGGATGCGTTCTCAGCAAACATTTCCAGGAGAAAGGAAAAGTGCTGCTTTTCTCCTTGCTGCTCAAGTCACAGAAATTCAGAGGCACTGCAAAAACCCAAGTCACTTACTGCAATGACCTACCTTGTCCCAAGCAATCATCTAGATAGGAACAAAAATTAACTTCCTGCCTTCTTAAATCAGCTATCACTGTCACTAGACTTAAGGGCTTTGCTAGAAGGAATGCCATGTGACTAATACTCCTGGATATTCCACACATCAGAGCTCTCCGGATGTAAAAACAAAGGCCTTATTAATCAGGACCCGCATAATAGTATATATAACCAAGATGACTGAAACTAAGATTAACATACAGGCTGCTGATAGCGAAGACTGCTAGAGACAAACCTTCCTTCTTTGGAATTAGGGGTGGGGAGAACAAAACACCACATATTTCAGAAGTACGGACCTATACAAGAGTACTGCTTTCCAATGGAAATGTATCAGAAGAGGAAGACTTGAAAACAAAGGTGGACAAGGAGGTTGAAAAGAAACAGTGGAAGTGATAAAAAAAAAATCTTGAAGATCCATGATACCACAAGTCTATGTTTCCTAACAGAGGCAGCTGTCAGAAGGAAAGGCCTCACTGGAGGCACACTTGTGAGCTTGACTGTACTGTCAAGCTGCTGTCTCTCCTGCAGATTGCTGTCAGAGACAGGCAAAAGATACAAGAGGTTCTGTTGACACTGCCAGGACAACCCTGTGTTGGAAATGGCACTGTCAAGACTGAACTCCAAGCAGTGAGAGAAGCTAGAATTAATCAAGCTAAGAAATGGTTCAGCTACACTACACATTTTTTACTTCCATGGAGATTTTTGTTTGTTGGCTCTGTCACAGGACTCTAGACCTGCTAGAGAATTAAAGCTTCCTCACAATCACGCTTCTTGACCTCACACCAAATACCTGCAGCACAGCCTGGAAAGATCTTTGAGCAATTTGATGACCTTTGATTACAGGTTGCATCATCTTCTGATACTTCTAGTGAGAGATTAGAAAACTCATCCAATTTAAAAACCTCCCCAAAAGCAGCACTTGGTCATTCATTACTCTCATTAACACACTTCCCTACAAAGCCAACATTTTTGCCACAAATGCATTTGGTCCCCCCCATGAAGTACAGATTTGTGAAAGTCCTTCTAATTTGCATCTTTTACATTTTAAGGCAACAGGTTCAAGATGCTAACCAAACTTAAATCTTAAACCAGCAGCTTTCTTGGAGGTGACAGACAATGAAATGTCTAAATAATAAAGTCATTAATAATATATGGCATAGAATTATAAAAATATCACCTGGGATTAATGATATTTCCCTAGGAAAAATTTCTAGAGTGACATTCTACACCTGCCATCATCCTAGAGATGCAAACACATCCATCAAGACTCTACAATGTTGACAGTGTTCCCTGAGAAAAAAGAAAATACAGAAAATCAGCAGAATGACATCTCTCTCCACTGCCACCTCCTGTTGTTTGAAAAACTGGCTCAATCAGATAAACATTTTGGTGAAGCTGTATCTGCTTCATTTGCAAAACTGTTTTACAAAGCATACTGGATTATAGGAGTCCACAGGAATTCCCATCAGTTGAAACACCTGTATCACCAGAGAGACAGGGATGTTACTTTTTGATTTCAAATGTCTTCAGACTCTTGTAAAGGTCAGGACATCCAGAAGAAAGGACATTTAACCATCTTGACCACAAAAAAACTACTGTTCAAAAGCACAATACAACTGATTTCTAAAGCCTTTTCATAACTTTCTTTAGCTGTGAAATAGGATTACGAAATGTGTCTCACAGGCATTACAAAATTAAGAGTTGTATTTTTTTTGTAAAGACCTGCAAAGTAAGCTTTGCTGATGATGTATCAAAACCTACATCTACCTACCAAGGAAATAAACCAATCGCAGAAACCTCCTTTTCTGCACCTGGGGAAAGCAGTAGTAGCAGGGATGAAGTTCCTGCCATTCACCAGCAGGACTGAGAGACTTGGGTTTATGCAGAACTTACACTCCTAGGGCAGCCATCACACACAGAGAAATGGAGAAGAAACAAAAACTTTGTGCTTTCCAAAAGGCAGTAAGATTAAGGGAGCTTCAAATGCAACATCAGAGTCATAGCTAAAAACAGGTAGCACACAGAGCCTTGAAACAGGGCTCAGATATTTTAGGCACCTTCCGGACACTTCTTCACGGACCTGCTGCCCACCTCTGCATCTTTAAAAATTGCTTTATTCTGCAAGCTTCCCACTCTCTCTCAGACTTTATTTTCCATGCCCAGCAGCAGCCCTTTATCAACAACTGTTTCTGTTTAGCACATTTATAAACATGTGAAATCGCAAAGTGAGTATTAATCCACTTAATCTATGGCAAATTCAGCATGTACTCGTTCTCTGGCCATTTGTCAAGTCGAACTTCTGCTTGCTCAAAAACCAGACCAATCTTAAAACTCAACAACAATTAACACGAGTCCTGAAAAGACATGCAATTTTAATCAGGATGGGACGTTACAGTATAGAGTAATTAGAAAGTTCGATATTGATTTTCTACTATAAAAGAAATGCTTAAAAGCAAAGAAATGGGAGAGAGACTGTGTTATCTGAACAATGCTGATGACACCTGATGTCAGGTTTGTAGGGATGTCACATTTCAACAATGCCATCTCCTCATCTTCCACAAAAAAAGGGGCAGAAAAATGTGTTTAAAATAAGAAAAAACAGTAACTGTATCAAGTGTTTTGTTTGGACGTTTGGTTTTTTTTTGTTTTGTTTCTGTTTGGGTTTCCTGAGGGTTTTTTTCATCATTACTTATCTTGAAGAGCCGATTGATTACACTCCCAGATAACATTCAGAAAAATCTTCTGTGCTCACAAAAAATAGGGGTTTTTTTTTTCAGAGAAATGCCTACAGTCAGGCCAACACCAACTAGCCAGGCCACCCACTAAAAAAAACACATGGAAGCAAACAAAAAACACACACAAAAACAAAACAAGGTAGTAGACTTCTAGTGGAAGAAAGCAAACAAGCCCACTAACAGCAATAAAATTACTCAATGCTTGATGCTGTCCCAAAAACTGATCTAGCTTAACAGCCTGTACTACTAGTTACATGAACTGACTGACATGCACCTGGTCAGTTAAGCCAGTCTTTAAAAGTTTACAGGTTATGGTTTGGGTTTTGGTATGATGTTGAGTTTTTTGGGGGGTAGTGGTGTAGAGGGTTTTGTTTGTTGGGTTTTTTTGTAAGAAACAACACCAAAAAGATGAAATAGTAATGCATTTAACAAGGTTTATAGGAAAAAGAGTTTTACCAAAGAGGTGGGGGGAGAATAAGAACCAGTAAAGATCATACACTGTCCATCCAGCACTCACTATGCATTTACTATTACCAAAGTACTTACAAGATGCTTTGCATTTCATTTTTTTTAAAGGTCCATTTTGATATGAGGTATACTTTGGAAAGTTCCAGAAAGCTTTCAACTTCAGCAAGAGTGCAAAAAGCACCAACTCTTAAAGTGAGGCCAACTTAAAAGGAAAACAAGCTCATTAAGTGAGCCTTTCTGATTTGAGTTACAGGCACAAAATTCTTTACTGCATTCAAAGTCATTGCAGTGCAATAGATCTGTTTAAATTAAAAAACAAAACAAAACTACCCTGATTTCCATAACCCCACAGTCCACAATCAACCTGAAACCAAAAAGTTCCCACAAATCATATAACAAAGCAGCTAGTGATGGGGAATTAAATTTTTCAGCCGCACAGGATTATACTAACATTAAAAAAAAAACCAACACCCAACTTCACTTCAATGTGCCCATCTACACAAATTAATAGGAGCATTTATTTCTGTGTGCCAAACTAAAATGTAATCTGTTTTTCTTTTAAAACAGAGATTCATTTGTATTTTTACTAACATTACAGCACATCTTTCCTGCATTTACAAAACAAGCTGACCTACGATGCATTCATCAGGTCATATCTAAAAACCAGACCATTTGATAAATAATGGTCATTTCTGTCATTTGACAGTCATCAACTGTCAGGGAAAAAAAAACCATCCTAACCTTTCTAACACCCTAACATGCCCTAAACGCTCTTTACAGGAGACTGAGAGCATACCTTTCAGCACTTCATATCATGGAAATAAATCCCAGACACTTTAAAAACAAATCAGGTTATAAATAAGCTTAATTATTTATTAAGTTGACTTTGCAGTTTCAAGCAACTTTTGTTTGAGGTTGTGAATGCCAGAAAACACTGAAGCCAAACCTACTTCATGCTTCCCCAATGACAAGTTTGTCTTCAACAGATGTATTGGTTGCTATGACTCAGCATTATAGAAGACACGTGAAAAAGCAAAAAATAATAGTAAGTCAAAGTTCTACTGATTTCATACTAGCTTTGGACACCAGTAACCAAGAGCCACATAACAGTGATGTTATCAGCTGCATCAACCGAAAACACACAAGTACTTTGAAGCCTAATGACACTTAACTCTGCCTTCCTCATCCCATTTACACCAGTACTCCTCCTACCAAAAGCTCTTGAACACAGCACCCTCATAAAAACACCTCGTTTCCTTTCTGATCATTCTGCAATACAAACAAAACAAAATACCCACCGCCAAGGTGACATTGACAGTTACAGAGGTTATCACGGAGAAGCAATACAAAGGAGTCCTGCATCTTACAAGAGGAAGAGACAACATCATCCTGCTTCAGACAAAAAAAATCCACACCGCAACAATACTAATCACAACATTATTATCTGACTTTACTTAAAGGTAAGTTATGGTTTGTGTGCCACCAAAAGGTGGTTGGTTTGCCAAAATTACATTTTCAAGCATCAACAAGTAGATTTTGTTTCAAGTATCACCTTAGCACTAGATTTGGTAAGCTTGCAATACCTTGTTTGGAGATATTCAGGACATTTAGCCACGGGACATTAAATTTTAAAATGATCATAGCACTTATATATAATCTCAACTTTATGTCTAGACTACATTAAAAAAAAGTGTGTCAGAGCACCTGAAAAGCAGTCCAAACTACCACATAAAAACAAACAAAACAAAAAAAAGAGAAAATAATTACTCTAGATGATAAGGAATCTTTCAGCAGCTGGGATCTTGCTAAATCTTAAGTCTTACGGCATACTCTAAAAACTCAGCCTATTACTCTCTCTGTACATCCAGGAACACAGTCATATTTCTCAATTCTAACATTTCTAGCTTCTGCCTCCTCACATCACTAAGCATTATTTATATTTCAAGAAAGTACTGACTTTATCCCATTTTAAAATTCCTTCTGTGTCACCAAACTCCACTTGCTATCTTACCTGAACGGATCAATAGAAGTGATAAAGTGATGTCCAATCTACCTCCTCTTCTTTTCATACCCTCCTACTACTAACATCTTTTTTAAACCAATTGTGGTGAAAGGAAACTTACTGTCTGTGACCTACCCTCGACTACCTCTATTAATAATGAATTATTAAGCCTACACAACATTTAATACAGGGTCAAGACACTCAGAGGTAGCATAATATAACTTCCAGCCCTACTGTACTAAAAATTTTGTATTTAAGAGAGGTTTACACTCAGTGTTTTGTTTCAACTTACTTTTGCTGGTTTTCCAGAGTTCCTCTACTTTCTTTAAAATAATTTAAAAGCACTGAGAGTTCTACAGGCCTTGTATCCTGCTGCTGGAGTTTCTACCTTGAAACCCCCCACCCCCATTCATTCCTGGAAATAACATAGAGTAAGTTCCATTACTTGCTTAACAGACTTTAAAAACTGCAGCAGAGCGAGGATGGATTTTCTTCAGAGCAGGAAAAAAAAATTACTTGCTATCATATCCCTCCCACTTACTTCTGCTATTTACATCGGCATTTTTTCACTAGTAGGATTACATTATTTAAAAAAGGACTTCCATTAAGCTTTAGCCCCACAGTATGAAGCTGGATAATTTTCCTATCAGTTCAACTTCAACTCTTATTGGAAAAGAGAGGTGGTCTGGTCTTTCTAACTACATCATTCCAGAAACTCCTGTTTAGATATTTTAGCCATTCACAACATTTCATCAAGTGATTTAATTCCTTTAACATCTTTTTTTCCTCCTCTTGCTTTTTGCCTACTAGGCTCCCTCACACCCCAATTCCCTTTGGCCTTCAGAAATATTTAAACAAATCCATTAAATGTAGCTATTTCCTGGCTCTTCTACTTCTCCGTATGTTTCCAATTTACATTTCAACTCCTAACACTAATTCACACAGCTTTTTCTTTTTAATTTGCTATATTTTATGCTTTATTAGACTTAATTTCCATTTTTCTGGAGGGCATTGTTTTATATCCATTACCCTCTCACCTCTTGCCGCAGTTACGTTTTCCAACCTAGCAACTTCTTTCCTGTTGCCTTTAAAGGCAGAGTTTCCTTTTGTGTTCCTAAGGACATGAGGTAAGCCCCCCACTTCGCCCCCTCCAGGACTTGCAAAACACTTCGGAAGAAAAATACCACATTATCGTGGAGAAAGAGACAAAAAGAAAGATATCAAAGCAAGCCTGCCAGATACAGGACGCTCTAAAACAAAACATACCATTCTGTTCACTTAGGCTTATTCAGCGGAGGGGGGAGAAAGGGAGAGAGAGCACTGTATTGAAACACTGAAGTTGAAATAAGACTATCAAACAATCTGGTTAAGTAAACATTTACACTTAAAAGGCTCTATAAAGAACCTTTCAGAAACTACTACAATGTCCGACTGTATTACTTTTAGTTCTCACAGTGTCTTTTGCTCAGTGGTGCCTTTCCCTTTCTAAATGGACCAAGCTGTGATTTCTCCAGGAACCTGCACTTGCCTGAATACACAGGACCACATAAGCAAGCCGGGTCTGAAGAGAGTGACATAGAGAACACTGGGGGATTATCAATGGATGACACACTGACAATAGAGGGTTAACATCCTGGTACAGCACTGGAATAAGAGATGGGATGTGACAAAGATTCTGTTTAGAAATTGGTAATCCCAAACCCCAAGTGAAGCATCACTGCATCTGTTTGAAAGTTCCCACTCTGAGAAAAAAAACTCTAACTCACATGTCATCTTATGTTAACGTGCCTTAGGCTACTCTTCATTTTCCTTGTGCCTATGGGTACCTCGAAAGAGTAATTAAAAGGTGCAACGACGGTTCAAATAGGAACAAACCTGTTTTGAATGAGCTACTTCACATGTCAATGCGTGTGGTAACCAGGGAGAGAAACACAATGAAGTTACTATAAAAACAAGGGCAGATAGACCAAAGATTGTGTCAAACTGCTCACTTACAGAGCTCTACTCTAACTGTTGATGGCCACAGGTATGTACAAAATAGCTTTAAAATAACTAGTTTCTAAGAACAACGATACAGTCCCATTTCTGGATGGTCCACAGACACATCCCAACTTTAAGGCTTTCATTAACATTAAGCAGTCAGAGCGGAAAACATACCGGCAAACAAACAAACAAACAAAGCAAAGAGGCAGCAGCTTGGATAAAGGGACTATCAAACACAACCACTCAGCACCACGTGGGAATTCTGCAGAAACAGCAGCCCAGTATTTTCACAGCTCATGACATATCTTTTCAGCTTGGGAGTTTCAGTTTTCATGAAACGCCCTCAAGAGGCAAAGCGTAAAATCATCTTTACACGAATCCTTGTACCAGCAAAACACATTTTAAGGAGTATGAATGGGTCAAGTTAGGAATGCCGGTGACAAGGTCTCCGGAAACACGGCAACGCCGAGCGGCCACAAAGCACAAACGCTCCGTCACATTTAGGCAGGCAGAGCGAGAGTGCTGTGGCCGGGACAGCGTGAGGCCGTAAGGTGGTGACCGCAAGCAGGAGGCTCGGTTTCTGTGAGATCAGCTAAGATCCCGGAGCCGGGGGAGAAACAAAAACACCACGCAAATTGAAAAGAAAAAAAAAAAAAGGCAAAACAAGAAACAACTCCCCACAACCCAACCGTGCAGGCATGGAGGATGCAGGAGAAAGTTTCCTTCCCCTCCCCCTCGAGCTGAGGCACCGCATCCCCTCACACCCCGTCCCGCCACAGCACAGGGGGCCCAGCCACACCGGGGGAGCCCGTCCCTGCGGTGCGGCCTGACCCGACTCCCCAGAGCCGCCTCGCCGGCTCCTAAGGCGGAGAGCAGCCCGCCACCAGCGCAAGCCCCGCCGCCCTACCAGCCCCGCGGGTGCCGCCGGCGCAGGGCCGGGCCGCCCCGCCGCCGCCCCACTTCGCGGGAGCCCGCTCTCTTCCCGCTCCCGAGGCGGGCGGCGCGCGAGGCGAGCGGGAGGCGACCGGCCGCGGCCCACGCGCGCGGCTCCCGGCGCGCGGGCCTGCCCCGCCCCACCCGCGCGGCCCTCGCCTGTTGCACGCGCGCGGGCCGGGGACTCCCGCGGCCGGCGGCGACCCCCAACGCGGGCCTCCCGCAGTGCGGGACGAGGCACCCCCGCCGCCGACTCCCCGCGGGGACCCGTCCCTCCTCCCGCGCGGACCCGTCCCTCCTCCCGCGCTCGGCCCGGCCCTGCTCACCGCCCGCTGCCGCTATCCCCTCCCCGCCTCGTTCCGCCGGCTCGGCACGGAGCGGGACAGAAAACGCGGCTTGCACGCTCCCAGCGGCGCGGACGGCGGCGCTCCCCCCCACCGCTACCTGTTGCCGGCGCGGCCAGGCCCGGCCCGGCTCCGCGCTGTCTCCTCTCGGGCCCGAGGCGCGCGAGCGCCGCTCCCTCTGTACCTGCCTACCCAGCGCTGGCTGGCAATAGCAACGCGCACGCGCGCAGCAGCTGCGTAGTTTCCGGCCTTACCGCAGCGCCCTCTGGGAGGGAGAGCCCTTCCGGCTGCCCCACGACCCGGGCCAGGCGAGGTGAGCCGAGCCCAGACGGCGGGTGAGTGACCGCTCTCCACGCAGCAGCGGCACCATCCTCAGGACGGTGACGCCGCCTGGGCCGCTGCCCCAAGGAAGACTACGTCTCCCGGCATGCCGCGCGCGTGCTGCGCAGCCGCAGTCACAGCGAGCCGCTCCCGCCGGCACCACCGCAGTGCGCCGCGGGGCATGCCGGGAGCTGTAGTGCGGCGGCAGGCGCCGCCGCGGCCGGGCGGGCGCTGGGGAGGAGGAGGAGGCGCGGCCGCCGCCGCCGCTCTGGTTGAGGGGCGCTGTCGGGCGGGTCGCCGGCACGGAGACGAAGGCGATGGTGAGCGGTCGCTGCCCCGCGGACGGCAGGGCGGTGTGAGGCCGCGGGCGGTAACCTGCTGCCTGTCAGCGCTGCCGCAAGGCAGCTTCGTGACAGAGGGCGGTAAAAGGGACAGGCGGACACAGCCGCCCCCACACCCCCGGGGCTTCCTACATCCCGGGCTAACCCCACTTCAGTTAGTGCTTCCTGCCATGCAGGTTAACTAGCTGCGGCCTCGCCATCACCGCAGACCACGAGCACTGCTGCCTTCTGCCTGCGCCGGGGGTGCGGGTGAGAAGCAAAGCCAGCCCACAGTTTCAGGGGTGACCTCAGGCTGAAGGCAGTGGCGTGATGGTAATAGAGGTGGCGGTTGCTGGCCTCACAGCACAAAAAGCCTAACAGCTGCTAGCCAGCCATGGTATTGTTGAAATAGACACCTGCGTTAGGTTACATGACAAAAGCTTGTCTGGACACCCACAAAGGAGCACAGGGAGATGATGGCAAGAGGGGGAGCCCAAAGAGACCCTGCCGGGCTGCTCCCAGGCCCACCCCAGGAGCCATCAGCCCACCAAAGGTCCATCTCAAGGAGCACAGGGGCACAATGGCAGGCAAGAACCCTCCTTCAACGGATGGGAAACCCTTGTCCAGGTCTCCACAGGGCTGCCCTTGGCTGGCCTCAGTCCCAGGGTACCTTCAGAACTAGGGAGGTTGCTGCTGTGTACAAGGAGGTGTGAGGGACACAATGGGGTGCAAGTGGAATGCAGGGGAAGACCGTTTGGGGATTGCACAGGAGTCATTAGGAGATGCTATGAGGAGGAACCAAAGGTGGGAAAGGGAGGATAAGGTGATTTGTGGATGAACCAGTGTGGGAAAACAGCGAGATACCGAAATAAAAAGGGCTGCTTGCATGTAAATGGTTTGTGATGGTTTTTCTGCCCATGTCCTGTGCCTGAAAAGTGCAGCCTGTCCTGCCTTATCACTGAGCTCCTTTCTCACTTTGCCCTGGGTGAAGGACTCCTGTTACCACAGGCAGGGGGCGGTGCAGGGGTCTGGGTGCCATCAGCTGTGCTGGATCTCAGGGCCTGTGTGACCATGGGCACAGGCATGGGTTCTGTGAGGAATTAGCCAGCTGGCACGGGGACCAGGACAGATCCAGCAGCAGCTGAAGAGACTGGGAAGTCTGAGGGTCTGAGGGGGAGCCAGAGGACTGCAGGGCACCTGGGTACTGGCGGACCAGGAGAGTCCTGACCAGCGCTGGGTCTCTGTGCCTGCGGCATGGTATGGGGAAATGATTATACCAGCAACTGCAGTGGGGCTGTGGCCTTGGGAACTGCCACATCTGGGGGCTGGCTACTGGGGAGACTGGAATCAAGGAGCACCTACTTGGTGGGTAGTCTGAGACCAGCAGCTGGAGAGAGCCATATTGTGCAATATACGTGTGTGTATGTGCATATATAAATATATATGAACATATGGTCACTAGTGGACCTCCAGGGAGGAGGGTGGGGTGAGTTCACTGGTGCTGCCTGTCTTGTGTGGGTGCTCTGTGTCGCTGGCCGTTGTGTCTGTGTCGCCAGCCATGTATACATGTGGTACATACATGCGTTTGTGAGGGGGTGCCTACTTAGAATACAAGCTCAGCCTGGCTACTGCTTGGGCATGGAGCTACTGTAGCCTCACCTCTCTCAGACTACCAAGTCTGGCCTGATTTTCCCATACTGATAGATGTATATATTTGTATACATAGGTGTATGTATACATATACAAAGAAGATACGCATATAACATACACATAAATAGGTACATTTCATGTGGCTTCTATGTAGTTTCTCTCCAGAGAACTAGGAGATTAAAGCAGACAGGCAACAGCTTTCCCCCAAAACATATGCATCAAAAAATAAGTTACACTTTTCTTTCAGAGATTTCATGTTCCTCACACCCTACCAGTAAGCACATCTATACTGCACCAGGGGGTCTGGTTACAGTATTGGTTGGCATTCCTGAGATACCTTGAATCAAATTAGCACAGGTAAGGTCAGCAGCGGGGATCTGCAAGTCCTCCTGGTTTTGCTGAGAGTCTGGTTTCAAGCGCAGCTGAGCTAATGTGTGCAGCAGGTACACAGATGAATTCCTGTCTCCCATCACTGTCGCTTTTGTGCTCCCTTCCCTCCACCACATACATGTTTTCAGGCACAGTGAACTCTGTTCATTCCGGGGGTCTTGTGATACCCTGCCCAAAAAGGCAGGTGATGCCTTTTTGCAGTGCAGCTGTCAGCTGCAGGTAAGGATTTGCAGAACTTGTGGGGCTTGTGTTACACGAGGCCGTCCAGGCTGGTTGGGTCTGCATGATCACCGAGCAACACACGGAAGCACTAAAAAGTGGCACCAGAGTTCAGACTGTCTGGAAACACGGAGATCTAAACCCAGGCTGACATCAGGAGCCAGTAAAATTAAGTCAGACGGTAGCTTCATTTCTAACAACAGCTACTTCTGAAGCCCTAAGTATTTTAATAATCTGTATTAATTCAGCTGGAGGGACTTTGCTCCTAAACCGGTAATTCAGAATTTTGAGAAGAAATTTTTACCTTATGTAAAAGTGAGACACACAAGCAGCATGTTTTTAAACAGAGTCTAAAAAGACAATGACGATATTGGAAGGCTGAAGAATGACCCTGAACTGGGGTTGAGAGATGAAAGTGGGCAGGGTAAACATGTTACTGCTGGCCCATTTTCCCCAGTGCAATGGGATGACAGACAAGGTATCGCGATAACGCAGCCCTTTCTAAAAAGGCCACGGAGCCAGACTGCTAACCATATTTAGCACTACTAAATTACAATTGGCACCAGCAAGCCCTGGTTGTCACCTGCTGACATTTTGTTCAGCCCTAAAAATGAAAACACAGTTGTCTGCACTGTTTCAAATGATGAGAGTCACTGGGGACTCACAGACAGGGACAGAGAAAGATAAGACAAAGCAACAAGTTCATCATGACTTAGGACCTCAGAGCTGCCACAGCCAAAAGGTGTTGTTCTGTGTTTCTGAGGTGGCAAAAAAGTGGTTGCATACAGCAGCAGGGTCACAAGAGTTGTCTCTGCAGCCAGATGGGGCAAGCACCCATGAGAAGCAGCACCTGCCCCATCTGCACCCCTGAACCTCACTGGCATGTAGCAGCACTTGGATGTCTGCACTTCCTGTGAGCATGAAATGCTCACCATAAAACTCACCACGAAACTCACCATGACATGCTTTAATGGGTCCACACTGACAGTAAAACAAGACTGCTTACCTTTGCTGCTGCCCTCAGATTTGGCTGAGGAAGGATGATGCCGGGAGCTGCACCCTTAAGGCTTCCTCCCAGTGGCTGGTGGGACCTTTTTGCAGTGCAGTGAGGGGGCTGGAGCTGGGGACTCTCCTGGGGGTCCCTGGGAGCTGCCTGGCTCCTTGGGCCATTCTCACTCTCTTTCTGCCCACCCCTGCCCAGAGGGATCAGAAACCCATCATCACTGCCAGGGGCACGGTGACAAATACAACAGCAGGAACTACAAGGTGGTGCGGGCACCAAGGGGAGTCAAGTCATAAAGGGCAAACCGCCATCAGAGAGCGGCAGGGATACCGATACAGAGCTTCAGTAAGGGCTCTGATCTTTTCCTCTCCTGCAGCGTGCACCGGGTATCATTCCTTCTGCCTCACACCTTCCCTCTGAAGCATCGCTCCAGAAGTGAGAGTGTTAACAAATCCATTGGAAGACACAGCTCTGTAAGCTGAGCTACACGGTCACATGCGCGGGTTTTATTTTTAACATCCCAAAACTGCTTGATGTTTCTGCCTGGGCTTGCTCCCTGCCCTCCCATTCTCTACTCTTTCTTTACTTGCAGTTTGCCCTCACCACCTCACTTCAACCCAGCTGAGCGCAACCAGGACAGCAAGTGTCTGCTACACACACACGGGGACTCTATGATTAAGGTAAGGCTTAGTAAATACAGTTGGAGTCTTTATTGGTCAAACTTTGTGCAATGCAATGGTTGCTGTATCGAGCTATGAAAATCAAGATGTCTTCAAAAGAGCCTTAGTGATTAAAATGAAGTAGAATGATCAGACGTGAGATGATCATAAATGGCACCGTAACACAGAGGCAGCTGGTAACTGAATGCTTCTGTGATATGCTACTCTAAAAAAAAACCCATCCATAATATGTTGAGTGAATTTGCAGCATTGTATCCGAGGTTTTTAAAAAACTACAATGCAGACTCTAAGATGGGAGCTGTAGTAGTAGGACAGATAAGAAACAAAAAATCAAATTTCTGTCATTTTCAAGAAACTCTGAGAGAAGTAAATAGATACAGTAAGGGACAGAGGAGAGGCAAGAGCAGTCTTCTGGCAGAAATGCTAGGACTTAAAATTCTGTGAGTTTTGTAGATTCACACTGCAAACTGCATGTAAGTAGTCCAGAGTGATTAAGAAGATGAGGAAATGGGAATCACAAGTGTTAGAGGTAGCACTATACCATTTAGAGTTGTGGCTGCTTGGCAGTTTTTATTCAGGAATCTTTTCTCTTGTTCTATGACTTTGATCTTGACCGATAGCCCTAAATTTGTCTATGCTGGGCATCTGCCTTGGACTGGGTTCCTTTTTTATTTTGCTTAAATAATTCTCCTGATTATCTCAAGAAGTTTCAGAAAGGTGTGTTAATGACATTGTTCCCAGGGAACAAAATAGAAACTGAGCCCAGAGAAAAGAGGGGGGAAACCACCAAAAAAAAACCACCAAAAAAACCCAACCAACCAGCTTGGGCCCTTCCCTTTTTTCTCAAACTGCAACTAAACTGGAACCTGCTATTTTAAAGCCCTTGCTGAACTCAAAACCAAAGCCATTTACCAGCTCTTGATGCAAAGCAAGGGTTTGCCTGACCATGCCTCTACCAGGGACAGCCCAGGAATCCCTCCCATATGAGGAGCATGCCATACAGCCTCCCCCTTCTCCCTGTCCCACCTGTCTCCCACACAACTCCCCAAAACACCCATCAGAAGATCCTGCTGCTGGGCTGTCCCACACCGTGCCTCCAGCCCAGGCAACCACTTAAGCACCTGGAATTTTTGGATGGGTTTGTTTCAGGTGAGCTATGGCTACATCGCACCAGGAAGGGAGGAGCAAGAAATGCTGATCCAGGTCTCGTAGCAGGGACTGCAGTGTGGGGTTTATGCCCTGTGCTACCCGTGCCTCACTGCTCTGAATTCTCCCCTAGCCCTCCCATGAAAGCACTAATCCATTTCCCTGGACAAAAATGGCATGGGCAAGTTTCTGTGCCTCTTTACTGCGCTCATGCAGCACAGATTTACCTGGCAAAGGTAGGGGAGGTCTGATGGTGCAAGTTTCTCTTGAGCTTCGCAGTCCTGCATGCCAGGTCTAGGGAGCTGAAGAGAAGCTGATGTGCTGCTGTGGAAACGTGAGCAGCACATGTGCTCTGGAAGAAAGACAAGGAATGTGCTTGACTGATGCATTATACTTTGGGCCTACTCTATCCCTGTCCTTTTTTCCAACATAAAGGAATTCTGACCTGTTCAGTAGCTCTGAACCAGTGAGTGGTTACTGCCATGAAACAGCATAGCCTCAGCAAGCTGATGCCCAGCTAGAAAATACAGGGAGTAACTCCTTAATTGTCACATTGGACTTACCTAACAGGTCAGCTGTCTCACAGAAACACTTTCCACTCTCCATGTCTTATGCTGTGAATTTGAGGTTCACCAGAAGGATTGTTATGGAATTGAAGTGCCCCTGTAAAACCCAAATAGACATGTTCAAGGTCTGAGCCTCTGTGCCTTGCCCATGCTTGCTAGAAATTTATTTGTGTTAGCAATGCAGGCTTCATCTCTACCTTTAATTCTCCAACTACCCTGGGCTGCACCACATTCACTGCCCAACTCATGTAAAGCACACCTGGCATCAGTCTGAATGGCAGCTGCAGAGCAGGTGTGCCATGAAGGCAGTGACCCGCTATGGCTAACGCCAAGGCGGTCACTCAAGCCGTCGTTGTCCCTGCAAGCGGGTGTCAAGACAGAGCGTTTGGGGTTCACCACAATTCGAGGTGGTGGCATTCTTGGATTTCTTGTTATTTTCTGTCAAAGGAAAGGACTTAGAAAGTTTATGATCCCAAGAATCACGTACAAATGCATCTTGGCACCATTTCCAATGGTGTAGCCCTTTCTTCCTCAGCTCCAAGAAATAATTATAACTGTGTGCCTAAAGGAGACCCAAGCCTGATTTCTTGCTGAGGTGGTTATGTATGTAGTGATGGAGGAAGAGCACTGCATGAAAAGAGAAGAAACTCTCTAGACACTTAGAAAATGTGATTCTTCATGTGGCTGTGCCAGGGCTTTTGTGCAGGCAGCATGCAACTGCAAGTTAAACATCAGAACCCGAGTATCTCCACACTTAATATATATCTTTTGCTTTATTTATATGAAGATTATATTTCATTCTATTTATTTTCATCTTTCTACACTTTAATTCTGTGTCTGCCAAATAAAAGTAATAGTATCTTTTAACCTCACGTGCACCTCTAGTACTGCAGAGATAAATTCATTATTGGTTTTGAACCCCCTCAGATACTAAGATAGTAAATACATTGAAAAACCCCATAAAGAAGTTAATAACTCTGTATTCATGTTAGCATTTAAATAGTATAGTAAAAACAAGATAAATGCCATATACTGGGTAACAAGGATTAAAAGCAATAGAGAATATCTCCTATCTGCCCTATAAACTTCACCAAAAGTATTCACATTCCTTGAAAATGTTTTCCTGTTGTAACATCATATGTAACTTTAACATTCTTGGCTCCAGCATCTGGATGCAAGCTTTTCTGAGATTGTTTTAAGAGCTCCTTATCATGTTGTAAATCTTAGAACGATTGTTTTATGGTTTTTTGCAATCTCATCTCAGAGGCACCCTTTAAGGTAATTGTCTGGGCTTTCTGATGGTTCTTTAGAGTAGGAGGTGTCCCTTGATTCTGCGAGAAGAGCTTAGATATGTCACTAGTATGTCATAAGATCAGTCACATACAGCACATACCAGATAAGAAAACAGTGGTATTGTTTTGGCTCATTGACTGCAACTCACTTAAATATATATTTACTGAAAATAAATTGTAATTTGTTTATAAACTGAAAGTTATTGTCACTGAACAGATCTGCTCCAGAATCAGGCATATCTGCAGTTAAAACAGCAGATGTATATTTTTAAACCTTACTTGATTTGCCATCATGACAGACTAAAAATAAAGATTTACTGAAGTGGACAGACTGTGGACTGTAATTTCCATCCTTTCTTTCCACAGTAGCTTGAACAAGATTCAAGTAATCATTTCTGGTTTTATTTTTTTTCCTAACCCAGCAAGTTGCAGAGAAACAAGAAGTGTGCATGGTTAGAGAAATGTTTCCTCACCTGACATATCTGTGTGCCACTCGCCTCTGGGTGTCACATATCAAAATTAAAATTAGAGAGGCAAGAATTTGTAAACTTTTCTGCTCTGAGTTCTGAAAGTTGTAGTTTGTATACTGAGAACAATACCATCAACTAAACCACAGAGCTACCTAGATCATCAGTGAAAATACAGAGCTTGTGACTACTGGCATGTCAGGATGGAAGCAGCATTCAAACCCTGATAAATATCAGAAAAAAAGAAAAAAAAATTCTCCCTTCTTCCTCTCCTCTAGATTCACAGATTTGGCAATGAGAAGAGAGGCATGGAGGAAATCATTTGTCTGAAAAGAATAGTTAGGGATGAGGTAAATTCAACTAAAAGATACCTGCATAATGATGATGACTGCTTCTGGATCTGAACTCTCTGATACGGTAATTTTTCATAAGCAAAGCTTGTCTTTTCTTTCTCTACACATGATTTGGGTGGGGGTCATTTCAGCATACAGCAGTGCAAAAGCAAGGTCCTCTCCAGAAACTTTGCAGTCAACCATCTCTGCGTTTCTGAAGAAACATAAGGCCTGTGCCTCAGATTTATTTTTATTTATCACTTATTTCTCTCCAAGAGTTGTTTTTGCAGTGGAAAGTATTGTTCACACATTCATGTTTTTATTGCAGTGTAATGTACCCAGCCTTCCTCTGACCTTATGCAAGTCATAGCTGGGACTATTTTTAGATATTATATTTGCAGCAAAATGCTACAAGAATGAGAGCAGCAAGGATGATGCCAATGTGAAATAAATCCATCTGTATCTCCTGCTTCTCCGAGCTTCATAAAAGTATATGTAACTAAGCAGCCTAAAGCAGGACAGATGCCACCCTAAACCACATGTATTTAAGGGCTGGATCTGACTGGAGCCGCCCTGACCAGCACCTCGGTGTCACCCCTGTGCAGAACTCACCGGCATTGCCTTCCCTGACTTCTTTCTTCTCTGGGTTCTTCATGACTCACATTGCCAGGGTGTGAAAGTGTGAATGGGGAGAAGATAAGAGAGTACCTTCAAGAAAGAGAGGGGAAGCAGCTTCATGCAACGGCTCTACCCCTGGATCCTGAGCCTGCTTCCTCTACAGCACAGCTCTCCTCTGGGCTTGGGCACTTAAGCTTGGGGTTTCAAAATTAGTCACACCTAGGTAAATTATACTACTGTATTTAGTTAGGAAAAAGAAAAAAAATCAAACCCAAAACCCAACAACCCAAAGTCTAAATTATTTTACTAATCATGTACATTTTTTCCAAGAGCCAAACGAGATTCTGCTGGGTAGTTCCTACAGCAGAGAAAGTGTCCTGGGAAGACTTGTTTGGAAACAGAACTACAGTTCCTCCTTATCAATAGCTTTTTCCCTTCCACAAAGATTTGCAGTAGGGTGAACTAAGCTGGAACGCAACCTCTACAGCAAAGAACAGAAAGTTCAAGGTTGGGGGGTTCTGCTTGCTGCTGCTCTTCTTTGGGCCAGGTTAGTGACAGCGGTTGAAGGTCTCCAGAGAAGCAGCTCCAAGTAGTGACTGTGCAGCCTCTGGTTTTCTAGTCTAACAACTGTGTATGGAAGAGATCCTGCATGTTCCCCCAAAATAGCATCTCTTACAGACATTGTTGAAGAAGACTGCTGGGCTGGATGGGCCACTGGTCTGACCCAGAATGTCATTTCTTATGTTCAGATATTGTTTACAACAGAAGGCATGTCTCATGCTAATCACTGTCTCCATTTACTTGCTGTTAGACTCTGCACTTCTGTTTTCCCATTTTTAGGAAGGATTAACAGCTATTGCCTGGAATTATTGCAAGGGTAGAGATATTGTGAGCAAGGGCAATTGAGAACTTTTGGAAGAAGGCCTCTTAAGTGCATTAATTTTGCTAACTGAACTGATTAAACTGACTTACTGGGAAAGAACAAAAACATAACAATGAAAGCAAAGCAGATCAGTGGTTCATTCTGAAACAAAGCCAGCAACCTTGTAGTGATAACTTTTTATATAAGGTTCTTCATACATCATGTTGTTGTACTTCTGCTTTTTATTGTTGGACCTCAGGAAAATTGCACTTCCTCTTTATATGAAAGGCCTCTAAGGGGACTAGAGGAAAAATGTATATACTTATATATTTTTCAACCCCATTAATATGGAAATGTGAGAACTGAAATGTCTTCCTTAAGAAAACATTTAGCCTGTTTATATAATAAAGCTAGTTGAAATTTCTAAAACATTTGTTTTGGCATAGTCAACTTGTTCTTTTAATCCAGTCTGTTTGTTGCAAAATGTTGAATTCATGGAGCTGCCTGGTAGCAGATGAATTTACTAAATGGATACTGGTTTATTATGCTGACTGGGACCTTTTTTCCAATTTTCTGGCCCCTTGTTGTGTCACTAACACCTTCATAGTCTAAATCTAAAATACAATGAGCTCAGGATCACCTGTTCACTTCCAGGCAGTGTTTGACACTGACTGGTCAGAAGTACATGAGATGAACTGAAAAAGTAGAGCAATGGTGAGTGTTTTTTGTAAGATCATGCTCTAAAATAAATCCCAAAGGAACAAAATCAGATCCTTTCTCAAAGAGGCACCCTCTAAAAGGCATGTTCACAGCTGACCTCTCCCATACTCCATCGCAGGAAGGGAAAAGCTCTATTGAGGTTAGACCTTTGTTGCTTCACTCCTGCACTAACTGCACACCATGGTGCTGAGCAGAGGAAGAGGTAAACCAAACCTGCTCTCTTCTCCTTTCTTTCTACTCTGCATTCACTGGTGACAGCAAGAGGAAGAAAGGTGAAAGGCAGTTTATAAAAAAAAAAGAGAAAATTGATTTAACTGTCTGCGTATAACCTTGTAACAAGCCTCCACTGCACTCTGGGGCTTCTCTCCAAAATGCAAATCAAAGCATCACCTTATTTGAGGTTTTGACATCTGAAACTGGATGTAGCAAATACAGCTGCCTGAAGGAAAGTCCCCCACAGTCTCTCTTCCACAACAAGGAGGCATCAACTCAGAGTGTAAGGGTAGATGAGGAAAACAGGCAGCCTTTACCCAGGCTGGTTACCATGCTGGGAAACAGAATAATGGAGATAGTCCTCTTCCTGCTGGAGAGCAACAGGAGGTTCTTTTTGGGCAAGACCCACTAATTTCTCTAAAGAGGGGAAAGGAATGACATCTTTCCTATTCAAACAGCATTGAGGAAGTGGGAAGCTCCTTTGCTGTGCCTCTCACAGTCTTGATTTCAGCACCTTGTTATAGATAGACCCAGTGTATATACTGAGACAGAAAAGACCTTGCTCCCAAATCCTGGCTGCCTCTGTTGAGCTAACGAGTAAGGACCTTATCTATATTTGTGCTGCTATCAGGCAGTGCTGTACCATGAGAATCAGTGCTGATACGTAGCTGTGTGGAGCTGGCAATTGTTTGCCCACAGCCTTATTCCCGCTAGAAGTGCATGTGAGCACCTAACGTATAGAAACCAAGCACGGGAAGGGAGGGTCTATGTGCATCCTTGCTCCTTCAGGCAATAACCCTTGTCTTCTTGTCTTTGCTACACAGCACCAGGCTCAGAAAGCTCCCCCGGGCAGCACAGACACTGTGAGAGATGTTTCAACCGGCACTGTCGTGCACCATTTGAGCTCTCTGTCTCCTGCTTGGTGATCAGCTGCCACTTACACTGTGGGGCCACCTTCCACATGTGCAAGGAGGAGGAGCACAAATTGCTTTGTCCCCTAGAGCAGGTCTCCTGCCTCAACTCAGCCTATGGCTGCCCTTTTTCCATGGCCCGCTTTAAGCTGGCGAAACACCTCCAGGTCTGTCCAGCCAGCGTTGTCTGCTGCTCAATGGAGTGGAATCGCTGGCCAAATGTGGACTCAGACACAACCCTCCACAAGAACATTATGAAGGAGACCTTGAATGAAGAGTATCTGGACACAGCCCTGGCTCTCAGAGACCAGAAGATACTTTTCAGGACTTTGAAAATAGCCGACTTGTTTCCAGAGTGGAGGAGAAAGGATCAAGTGCAAGAGCTATTGGATGAAGCCATGGGTGGGGAAGAAGGTGCTGTGGGGGGAGGAGCCTGTGCTTCTGGAGAAGTTGATGACCAGTTGTCAGAGCTCAGCCAACATGAGCGTGAAGATCTGGCAAAGGACAAAGAGGGGATGGATCTGGGGAGTTACAAAACCTGGGAGAACATGTTCAGCAAAGAGCTTCTGGCTTGCAAGGTAACGGGCTCAGCAGCCAGTGCTGGACAAAAGACAGAGGAGGCTTCCAAGAAAACAGTGTCAGCCCCTCATGCTGCCAGCTCCACAGAGAAGGCAAAGGAAGTACCTGTCAATGCAGAAGAGGCAAAGGACCAAAAGCCTGAACAGGCAGCACTGAATACAGAAATGACAGGACTGGCTCCCTGGCAAGAAGGGGTCCTGGAGAGGCTGAAGAAGGAGGTTGGTGTCGGTGATTACAACATGTATCTGGTACATCATGGGGGAATGCTCATCCGCTTTGGCCAGCTAGCTGCTTGCACTCCCAAGGAAAAAGACTTTGTCTATGGGAACTTGGAAGCTCAGGAGGTGAAGACTGTCTACACCTTCAAAGTGCCAGTTAGTTACTGCGGCAAAAGAGCACGACTAGGAGATGCACTGGGCCACAAGGTACCAACTTCAGACAAGTCAGTGGATACCTCAGAATTGGGAATAAATCTAGAAGAACTACCTAAGACAAATATAGTTGAAGCCACCCTGCTGTGTGCACTGGAAAAAGAGTTGAAAGGCCATGAGATCTCCGAAGCAAGGGGCATCGACGGACTCTTTGTGGATTTTGCCACACAGACGTACAGCTTTCCTCTGGAGCCCTTCTCCTCCAGTGCAGTTCTAGCAGATATTCTGGATGAAGAGAGCCCACCAGAACTCCACGTGGAGCTCTACACGGAGTGTGTAACCAGAAGACACAACAAAAGCAGTTCAGCTTTCACATTCACTTGCAGTCATTTCTTCAGGAGGGACGAGTTCCCATCCCACTTCAAGAATGTGCACGCTGATATCCAGTCGTGTCTGGATGGATGGTTCCAGCATCGCTGCCCGCTGGCCTACCTGGGATGTACTTTTGTTCAAAATCACTTCCGCCCCGATGGACTTAAGGCCAAGGTTATATACAGCCATCCCCTCAAGACATTTGCTATTAAACCAGAGGTGGACACTATCCTTGCCGAATCAGGGAAGTGCAGTTCCACAGAGGCTAACAGAGGGAGAAATAAGGACTCACTGAGCAGCCTCCCAGTGGAACTGATAAAGTACATTGCAGGATTCCTGGACAGCTTCAGTTTATCTCAGCTATCGCAAGTGTCAGTGCTGATGAGGGACATCTGTGCCACCCTTCTTCAGGAGCGGGGAATGGTCCTGCTTGTCTGGGAGAAAAAAAGATATTCCCATGGCGGTACTTCGTGGAAAGCTCGCAAAAAGGCAAGTGAGGGGGACACTGGGAAAAAGACAGCCGTGGGTTCTCTCCAGATAAAACACAAGCATAGCAGAGGGTGCTGCATACAAGCACGCATATGTGGGGAAGGTTCATGAGGTTGTGAATTTGCACCACAGTTGCCAAGGGTCAAGGTTGTAAAATGCAAAGGTAGGAAGATGTAAACGGACATCTTCTGACCAGCTGAAAGTCCTCACCCAAGCTTGTCTTGGGTACCTGTGTGCATGTGCACTATTTTTAGGCACTGGGAACTGAGAGCTCCTGATATTCAGAGGCTACCCATGGATTTTTGAAGAACTTGAAGCTCGTAATTTTTTTCTTTACAAGCTCATCTAGGGTATGTCAAAACTTGACATGCTTTAGAACACCAGAAAGGTAAAAAACAAGGAGATGTGGCTGTGAAAGGAGCTCAGGCATTCACATCATGTGGGCTTTTATGGTTAGTAGTTCAAGCATTGACACGAGTGTCTGACTCATTGTGTTGTGAGCACGTGAGGGAGCAGCATGGGGATGGGAAGCCACCTTCTGCAAAGCTGATCTTCCAGTGTTTGTGAAGAGGCTGGAGGGCAAATCATATGAGGAATGGCTGAGGGAGCTGGGGCTGTTTAGCTTGGAGAAGAGCAGGCTGAAGGGAGACCTTATCACCACCTACAACTACCTGAAGGGAGGTTGTAGAGAGGTGGGTGATGGTCTCTTCAGCCAGGTGACAGGAGATGGGACAAGGGGAAACGGCAAGAAGCTGTGCCAGGGCAGGGTCAGATTGGACATTAGAAAAAAAATTTTTACTGAAAGAGTTGTCAGGGCCTGGAACAGGCTGCCCAGGAGGGGGTTGAGTCACCTTCCCTGGATGTGTTTAAAAAAGGGTAGATGAGGTACTTAGGGATATGGTTTAGCATAGGACAGGAACGGTTGGACTTGATGATCTTAAAGGTCTTTTCCAACCTTGTGATTCTGTGATTCTGTGCTAGAAAATTGCCACCCTTATGGGCTGTTTCACAGAATCACAAAAAGGTAGGGGTTGGAAGTGACCTCTGGAGATCATCTAGTCCAAATCCCCTGCTAAAAGTAGGATCACTTAGAGCAGGTTGCACATGATCATGTCCAGGCAGGTTTTTTATATCTCCAGAGGAGACTCCACAGTCCCTATGGGCAGCTTCTGCCAATGCGCTGCCACCCTCAAATGCTGAAGTTTTTCCTCATGTTGAGATGGAACTTCCTGTGTTCCAGTTTGTGCCTATTGCCCCTTGTCCTGCCACTGGGCACTTCTGAAAAGAGTCTGGGCCCATCCTCTTGACACCTGCCCTTTAGATATTTGTAAGAATAGATGAGATCTCCTCCCAGTCTTCTCTTCTTCAGGCTAAACAGACCCAGCTCTCTCAGCTTTTCCTCACACAAGAGATGCTCCAGTCCCCTCATCATCCTTCTAGCTCTGCACTGGACTCGCTCCAGTATTTCTCTGACTTTCCTGACCTGGGGAGCCCAGAACTGGATGCAGCACTCCAGATGAGGCCTCACCAGGACAGAGTAGAGGAGGAGGAGAACCTTCCTTCACCCGCTGGCCACAATGTTCTTAGTGCACCCCAGGATACTATTGGTGTGCTTAGCTATGAGGGCACATTGCTGGCTCTTGGAGAGCTCATTGTCCACCAGAACTTCCAGGTAAACCCCTAACCTTGGTGTGTTTGAGGTTATTCCTCACTTGGTGCAGGACCCTGCACTTGCCCTTGCTGAACTTCATTAGGTTCCTCTCCACCCAACTCTCCAACATGTCCACATCTCTCTCAGGTCATTGATGAGTATGTTGAAGAAGACCAGACCCAATTTTAAGATTAGGTAGCTTGACAGAAGTACATAAGCACAAATCAGTCTACCTTCCAGCTACAGTTGATTGAAGTTATTACACTTGATTTTCTTTCTAGCTGACAACCTTGCAGCTGCTCTGTTCTAAAGAATCACACAAGAGACTCCAGCATGAGTACACTGGCAAGACAGAGATCTAGGGACAAATAATTTAGAGATCAAGGGAGGACTCTCAGAAGTGATCTAAGAACCTGACTTTCAAACAGAACCCTGAAGATCTCCACTGCACTTATTCTTGTCAAATGGGGGCTTAGCAGTTTATGACTCTTCATTAAGAGAAAGTACTCTCTATTGAGAGGAAACATGATGTGTGGTGAATTCAAAAAATGTGGAACAGTGTTTGATGGCTGCAAGTTGAATTAGCCCAACCCAAAATAGGAATTAGCCACTGAAATAATTTACTGGAGGATGTGGCTTCTTTCAGTAAAAGGAAGAACTTCCAGCTGAGCAATTATATAGCAATTAACTTCAGTTATTGTGGGGCAATTTCAAACCAGCAGCACTGAATTTAAGGACCATCTAACCCTTTTCATGTTAGCTCTCTGCACTGATCACACAGGAATCATGTTTCCAATGCACAGGCTCTGCTTGAAAACATCCTGTTTGCAATTTGTCTGAATTTCTTGACTATAGCTATATTATGCTGTATGATATGTTATGTTATATTATATTATATTATATTATATTATATTATATTATATTATATTGCATTGCATTGCATTATAATATATATAATAGCTATGATAACTTAGGACTAGGACAGGGTCAGGTAATCTTAAGCATAGCAAACCCACATCCTGTCTTTCTTCTACAGGAAGAAACATTTTTAGGGAGAAGAAACCTACTATGACTTTAAAAATTGTATTTGATTTAACGGTATATAGCAAATATTAAAGTGACTTAATCACAACCTTGCTAATAAACTACCAAACAGCACATGGTGTCACTGCAAACAGAATCAGAACATTTGAACTGCACATTTCCTTTTTCTTCAAGCTTGGAAGTCCTCTAGGAATGACTTTAACCTTAGATTTTCCAGGCTTGTTCTGGGGTGGGGTAAGTAACAACGGTGTTGTAATGTTAATTACTTTGAAGTTGCTGAGAGATGCTTTGGAAGATCTTTATGAAGTCAGGTCTCTTTGAGATACACATCACACAAATATGCTGCAGTCACTCTGCTTTATAAACATCTTGGGCTGCACTGCTCATGTGATGGAGTTTTCTGTGGGTCAGGTATCCTGGATTTCCTCATGCCCTGCGCTCGATTGCCACCAAAAACTGCAGAAGAAAACTTGCCCATTAAAAGTGGCAGGTGATGCCTAAACCAGCAAAACCAGCAAGTATGAGAAACTTAATACAGACCCCGTTTTCACTTGTTCTGCCAGCTCCACACAACCAGATGTTCACTAGCCTCTCCAGTAGAAGGAACGCATGCCCACTGCAGGCATACTGACACTTTCTCCCCAATTTCTCCCCCCTTCCCCATATATACAGGTCTGGCAGTTCAGCAGCCTGTTCTCCCGAGTGAACAAGTGGCAGCGCAGTGAGGTCGCGTGCATGTCAGAGCACCTGAAGGAGTGTCCCTTCTACCAGGTGGAGTGCAGGACGGAGCCGGTGCTGCTGGCAGGCATGACCGAGTCCCGGGAGCACACTCAAAAGACTTTGGTTTCTACGTTCAAGCGCAGAGTCTGAACAACCGCTCCCCCTCGGCCACGCTCCTTTCAGGGCCCTTGAAAAGAAGATTTGGGAATCTGGGTGTAAAGATTGTTGCTTCCAACTCTCCTTGGGGCTTCTCCCCTTCTGTGTTTGTCACATCCTGCAGCTTTGTCTTTATTTTTATTTCCCCCTGCATTAATTTAACTGTTAAAACTTCATCCACTGCTCACTGATAACCATGTGCTTTAGGGTTATGTTTAAGTTCTGATTAATACAGCATCCTGAAGAAAGCAGTAAGGATCTTGTTTGAAAATAACACCTTGGCCATGTCTTTGAGCGAAGCAAGAGCTAGGTCTGAGACACTTTAGTTTTGGCTGGAAAGCCAAGCTCGCGGATCACGGGTAGATGCCCTCCTGCCTGCCAGACCTAGGGCCTGCTAATCTGTTCTGAGACATGGGGAAAATAAAAGGATGTTCCAAAATTAAGTGAATTAATTAGAATGCCGGTGGGGACTCAGGAATTCACTGTGCAGCCACAGATCATCATTTAAGGCCTTAGTTCAGGCAATAGTGCCTAGTTGAGTGCAAGCCTAAAGTTGAGCATTCAAAACAAGACAAAGCAGATAAACTTGCTCTTTGTTAGAAATAATCAAGTAGCAAGTTTTAGGGGCTCAGCTGGCTTTTTTATATCTTTCAGTCAACAAGTTTCTCTGTTCTATTTTAAAATCCATTAAAACCATCAAAGGATATTTGGATTTGTTTGTAGAATGCCTTTCCCACTCTGTTTTGCAGTTGTAAATTGCAAATTGTAATTTTAAGCGACTGTAAACAAAATGTCAAATACTATTCTTTTCTGTAAAAGACAAGACATTCAGCAACCCACTCAGTGATAGTATGGGTAACGTTTGCTTCAGTTAAGTGAGTTGGAGTATAAGAATTTTTTGATTTTTTTTTTTTTTACAGAGCAGGGGAGTGATTAGGATTTGGTTTATTTTTTAATAAGTACACTAATTTAAAACCAGAAGTGAGCAGGAGAACCTTGTCTGGAGCGCAGACATCTGCTGGCTTGGACCATTGCTCTCCACGCCTGGGTTGGCCAACTGAAAACTGGCCTAGGTGGATGAGAACTTGCCACACTTGCCACCCTTCGTCTTGGTGCAGATTTGGAACGAGGTGGCTGTGCAAAGAAGGAGCCCTGTCTTGCTAGTAAAGGTTGCTGATGAACCTGAGCTTAGAACTCGGTAACCAAAGGCATGAATTGCATAGTGACTGAAACCATGCTGGGTGCAGCTCGTACTTGTCTACAACTGCAGCTTAAGTGGTCCCTGTGAGATTTTTAACCATATGAGAATGTTTTTCTTCTCTAGACACACACCTTCAGGAGCATATCATCTGAGCTGTGGGGACGGTGGCTTGGACTCAGGAGCAGGAGTAGCAGCAGTTACATTTATTTGGTTTTTTTGTTTTAATGCTAGTCCATCTTCTGTCCCCAGAGATCCTTTCTGGGACATCTCATAATGCTTTACACATGAGAATGTAAACTTGTCTCTGCAGGTGTCCTGTGGAAAACACAACAATTAGAATCCCAGCATTACGTGGAGCAAACGAGCACATGAACACAGGGAGCCAGGAGCAGTTAAAGATGAGTGTTCTGATCCTTCATCCCATGGATTAAGCCACTGGCCAAAACCAAACTAGCCATCCTTCAAAGCTGATTCAAAGAGCTCACCTGTCCTCATAATATCCCATACAAGTTGCCCAATACTGTCCCTCTGTTTTACTCCGGGAAGTTGACAGAGGTGAGAACATACAGCCAGACTTCCTAGGCTGGTCTCTACATCAGTCCCTCATCTGTTGCGTACCACGTACCTGAATCTGAAAGATGCTGGGCACCCAACTGTAGCTGCACACCACGGTAGCTGCAAATGTACGTCCAAAAATTGGGTGCCAGTATCTATACTGGCTACTTAAAAATAGAGCTCAAAATTAAGGATAATTTGGGGAAGGGGGGGGGGGAAAGATGCTTAAATAATAGGGTCTGAGAGTAAGTCAGTGTTCAAGGCTGGTATAAGAGACCATAAAAAAGTTGAACCTGTGAACCACCTCTCATCTAATCAGCCCCTTGGCTGCTGTAAACTGGTGTAGCTGCCCTGAGATTGTGGCTTATGTGACGTATGAATTGGACTTGTTTCACCTTCACACCAGCAGCACTGGCACCGCTTCTGGCCTCCTTCTGTCAACGCCGGAGGGTTTTGTTCCTGTACCTCCCTGCTCCTGGAGATCACATGACACCAGTTCCAGCCTTAGTACCACTGATCCTGCTTCTTCCCTGTGCAGGAAGGATGCGACCTTTGGAAACGTAGTGGTTTGGGGTCAGAGGTAGGAACACTGCAGCCTCTCCCTCTTGGGGCCAGCCGTGCTGCACATGCAACGTCTAGGAGACTGAATCATTTTCCTTCTGGCACTGCTGTAAGGTATGCTGGAGCAACACAGGCTGTTAAACCACAGACAGAGAAAGATAAGTTTCCCTCTGTCAATATATAGGTATACTTCTGTAAACTAAATTTGGTTAAGTAAACTTAAGCATATACAGTGGAAGCTGAAAACCCACAGTCATCTCCAGGTTAGTCTGGTTAACCCGACCCCAACAGAGGGAAAGCTGCAGCGGGAAGGGGAGAGCACCCTTATGCTGGTGCATACCCGCCTGGCGATGTCTGCTCGTAGCCACTACTTACTTTATCTGGCATTTAACACTAATGGAGAGCTGTGGGCTGGTGTAGGATGCAGCTTAATTAACCAGAGGATGCATGCCAAGCTAGCTCAGTGCTGATGGTCCTGCTCATTAGCAGTCGGCAGAAGCTTTGGGGAGCTACAAGGAACCAAATTTTCCTTGCCCTGTCTATCTGGGGGAACACAACACTGGGTTATTTAAAAGGTGAGAAGAGGCTTTGGTTTGGCTTGGACTCCTAGTTTAAGCTCATAACTCGACCAATGGCAAGTTAAAACCCTTCCTAAATTTGATCCCATTTGTGCTGCCCACAAGTCTCATGAAGGACAAAAGCAATACTCCACATGCTCCGGGGTGACGTGTTTTGCAGCATTTCCTCTCATTAGAAGAAAGGGAAATGAAATGGCATGGTGGAATTCAGAGGGATTGGAGCGGAGCAGGATGGTCTGGACAAGAGAGCAGAAAGATGGGAAACAGGAAAGGTAATGGGATTGGGCAGAGCAGACCTGTCTGACTGTAGGTGTCACTGGGGAGAAGCAAGCAGAGAGGGATAAAAGGGTACAGGAGTGAAGGGAAGGGGGATGTGGAAGAGATGATGTGGCTGCAAATAGTTTAGGAGGAAACAGTTTGGTTCAACAGACGCTAGGAGAATAGGAGTGACATCTAGGAGAGCAGAGATAAGGGGAATGGAGAGTTTATTTTGCTTAGTTATGACTGACAAAGTAAGATACTTGGATGAGCCTGGTGAACTCAGGGAAACATAGGCTTTGTTTTGAATTGCATTTTATACAGTGGACCTCCCCCTGTGGCACAACTTCTCCTCTGGGTTAAAGGATTCGGCCTGTGGATTGTTGACACATGAGCTAAGAGGCCACAGTAAAACCATAGATCCTCACAGATTTTGGTATTCCTGCATGTTCATCAGTTGCTACCAACAGCAGACCTTCTGGACAAATGCTGCTTCTTGAGGAAGGGTCTGAAAATTTCCAATCAGTGTTACAGAGTAACACAGGGCAGAGGATAATTCTTAAGTGGTGAAAGGGCAGGCACTGACAAGTACTGTAAGTCCAGATTGGAGGGAGAAATTACTTCCCAAGCCTCCAACTCCAAAAACTGAGTGAGCACAAATACAGTGAAGTTTATCTGAACGGTGTTTGTTATTTTTGCAGAATTCTCTAACTCTTTGTTGCTTTCTTAGGAATAAAAATTATTATGGTTTAAAAAATCTAACAACATCCAGGTCTTACCTTGTTTCCTTTGTTTCATCCCATTGACATTTGATTCATTTTCAAAGCAGATGTGGCAATTCCCGTACCCTCATACTCACTACACTCCTTTCCTCTGCTCCACTCTCCAGTATAGTTTTCCTGGTTGAAGACTGAGGTTGTGTATCCTGCCCTGGGTTCAGCTAGGATAGCGTTCACTTTCACCAGAAGCTGGGATGGGACACAGCCAGGACCGGTGACCCAAACTAGCCAAAGGGGTTATTCAGCACCATATGATATCATGCTGTGTATAAAAGGGGGCTAGCTGGGGAGGGGTGGCGTGGCTCCAGAGCTCCAGGACACATGGATCCAGGACACCCTGGCTTTGCGAGGGGTCTGGAGCATGCACTCTGAGTTGTACAGGTTTTCGTATAAGGAACTGCATTGTGCATCACCAGTTTTGTCTATTCTGATACAAATCTTCTTGTGGTGGCTGTTGTTCCCCTCTCCTTGTGCTGTGCCAGCAAACTGTCCTTATCCCTGAATGAAGGGGTTAAAAGGGAGATGCGATAGAAGTAGTGCTGCTTAATAATTGCTGTGATGCTCTACCAACCATGATACAAATTAATTGAAGCATAGGGTACTGCACTGTTTATTGCTTAAACTAACCGAAGCATAGGGTCTTGCATTGTCTTGACAAAGGTTAGTTCCTGGAAGTTGCTTTGTGAGTGTCGTGGTTTCACCCCAGCTGTGGGCCAAGATCCACGCAGCTGCCTGCTCCTTAAAGTAAAAGAGCAGGGGAAGAGGGAAAAAGGGGGGGGAAACAAGGGAAGGGAAAAGGAAGGGGCAAATAACTCCAAAACCAAGAAACTAAGAGGCCCGTGGGTTGGGATAAGGATAGTTTACTAAGAGAACAGAAAGACAAAATATAACAACGCTAACAGGACTTTAGAGCAAAAGAATATGAAACTCTTGATCCCCAATGCAGTTTCTCCCCGAACCACACAACTCAGGCCGTACCACCCAGAGCTGTCCCGCAACCCGACCGTCCCCCCAAGAAGCACGCGTCCCGCCACTGCCCCTCTTCTTCCTCCCCTCAGCCCCCCGTTATCCTGGGCAGGACGTCATTGGCATGGAATACTCTCTTTGGCCCATCTGAGTCACCTGTCCTGGCTTCGCCCCTCCTTTCTCATGAATAGAGAAATACGAAGAAGCTGAGAAAGTCCTTGACTGTCTGACTGCAACTAAGAACATCAGGGTGTTATCAGCACTGCTTGCATTGTAACTCCCAAACACAGCATGCCATCAGCTGCTACAAATGAAGTTAACTCTATCCTGACTGAAACCAGGACAGTGAGCCAGCAAGAACCGACCCTGCAGTTTGGATAAGAACCAAGAGACAACTGAGCCTGCGCAGGAACAAAAGGTTACTAGCGGTGATGAAGAGGAAGCACCGGCCTTCATCCTGACGACCACCAACGACCACCCCAAGGAGGCAATGCGCAAGCGCAATCAAGAGGAACTTAGGGAAATGAGTTTTTGGAACTAATTTTAATACGAAGCAGGGATAGGTCATGTATATGTATAGAGGCGTTTGGTGAAATCACATGAATATGTAACACTTCATAGTATAAGTTGAGATGGTGAGTTGCTACCTGGCGCGCACGGCTTTGGTGGGGCTATCCCCCTGTGCTGCCCGGCGCCGAATAAACATACCTACTTTACAATCTGACAGCTTGTGGAGTCTGTTCTTCCGCACGTCATCCCAACCCTTATCCCAAAGGTTTGCCTTTGTCTCCCCACTCTCCTCCCTATCCCGCCGGGGAAGGGGGACCGTGAGGGAGCGGCTGCGTAGTGCTCAGCTGCTGGCTGGGGCTGAACCACAACAATCAGCAACAATTTTATTTTTATTACTTTGACCCCACCTGCTTTGCGTAGCCACTTTCCCCTCCTGGTTCAGTTATTGACTTACATGAAAAACTTTTTGCTTCTTTTAAAAATCCATTTTCCACATTGACCTTGCATTATAGCTACAAACATTTGAAGAAAAGTTTTCTTTGCCAATCCCCCTCCTTACTCTTCACCTGTTTTAATAACCTTGTGGCTGTTCATCCAGGTAGCTTCCAGCCACTGTGCAGAAATTCTGGGCTTCTTTCACACCCAGGTTCCTTACCACTACTGTCCATGTTCCATAGTTTTCTTAACTTCTCAATTGTTTTCTTTCTTTTAAAATGGAACCTTCATGCACAATATAGGACTATAAATATTTTGCTTCCCTAGTCCTTATTTAGCTTTCCATTTAAGTTTTACGTAAGGAAATCATGATCACACACTCCAAATTTATTTTTTGTGACCACCTGCTCTATGACTTAATTGCTATTTACAGCCAATGATCTTTTGTAGGTCCAGCAATGGATTGTGAAGAAGTTTGTAATCTGTCATACTGAGAATTATAGGCCTAAGGCCCATTATGATTATCAGAGATTATTCTCTGGGCCATAACTCTGAAGCTAATTATCCCATGGCAGTATAGTTCTCATTGGGATTTATCTCCTTTAATATTAGCTCTCTCCCTGCATGTGCAGTTACCAGCTTGAGAGGTTTGCAGCTGACTTGAAGCTGCACCAGAGAAAAGGCTCTTAATTATCTGAGTTTCACCTAAATGACCTACGACATCATGCAATGCTAATACACTATATTTATCTTCCTTTCTATCAGTCCTGAACAGACTATTTTAATGCCAGCAATGGTTGTTATTATACCATATTTCTGCTATTTGCACAACAGCTAGTTTACAGATTCACAGATTCATAGGGTTTAGAAGGGACCTCTGGAGACCATCTAGTCCTACCCCCTGCCAAGCAGGGTCACCTAGAGCAGGTTGCACAGGACAGCATCCAGGCAGGTTTTGAATATCTCCAGAGGAGACTCCAGAACCTCTCCAGGCAGCCTGTGCCAGCGCTCCGTCACCTTCACAGTGAAGATTTTTTCTCATATGGAGATGGAACTTCCTGTCCTCTACCGTGTGCCCACTGGCCCTTGTCCTGTCACTGGGCACTGCTGAGAAGGGTCTGGCCCCTTCCTTTAGACACCCACCCTTCAGGTATTTATTTATAACTGCTGATGTTTACACCCCATATTAGTTGCTCATGTTTCTTTCCTACCAACAACTAGAAGGCAGTTACAAAGGAAATGGAGCCAAAATCTTCTCAATAGTGGAAGGCAATATAACAAGGGGCAACAGCAACAAGCTGAAGTTTGAGAGGGTCGGGCTGAACTTCAGGAATGATTTTTTTCACCAGAAAGGTAATGCAGGGCTGGCAGGGGTACCCAGAAAGGTGGCTGTATCTCCACTCTTGTAGGGTTTCCAGACTCAGTTGATCAAAACCACCATCACCTGCTTGAGCCAGAGGCTGGATCACACACCTCCGCGGGTTTCCTCCCACCACCACTGCTGAATCCCCTGAGTACACAGGCATCTGCCTCCCTGGGGTCACCCGCCTCTCTTAGGCAAACTAGATAGCCCTTTGGCTACTGGTATTGTCTGCTGCTGCTTCTCTCATCACAAGTACTATATTCTTTCCCCTCCTTGTCTAGGCCTCTGCCCATCGATACCTCCTTATCTGTCATCACATACTTATTTAACTGTTTTTCATCTTGCTCCAAAGGAAAACAGATACACAGCACTCTCCCAGCCATTGCAGCACTACTGAATGGCTCTCCTGAACACAATACCTGTGCAGTAAAGTTATATTTACTAGCTGGCTTAGTAAATTGCACAACTTTTTACCAGAGCTGTTCCCTTTAGCCACGCTGATCAGCATGCAACGGCTCGCAGCTCTGGGGAATGGAAGAGAGTCCGGGTCTTTATCAAGCCACCTGGGGGGGTTTGGTTACAGAGAACAGTCAATAGTGGCATACTGCACTGCCAAAGGCTGTCATCACAACTGCTGTGTTGGAGCCTCTCCACAGGCAGCAACCCACAACTCGCTTCACAGCACAGGCTGCAGACCACCCCCAGCTCCTCTCAATAAACAGCTAATGGGCAAATCTGCTGAAATGCGGTTGTGGGCCCACTGGAGCAGGTATAAAAACATGCCAGAGAAAGGAGCCTTGCCTAAGTAGGGTGCTCTGTGGTGCTTGCCTGGGGTGAGGGAGGTGCATGTATGCGTGTGCTCTGCTTCATTGGCTGATGGGAATGTGTGGGTGTCCTCTGAGAGCACAGATAATGCTGAATAATAACACATAGGGTGAGGGGAGCAGAGGTGAGCGCATCTCAGATTGAAGGGTGATGCAGAGACTCACGAGGCATGGTGTGTGTGATGCAGCAGGCTGCAGCAACAGTGAGTTGTGTCAGGCCTGGCAAGGCTGTGAAGAGAGGAACAACCAGCAGAGAAGCAGAGGTTTTCTCTCTGCATATCTGAAAGATGTGGGGAAAGGCAGTGGTTAAAATACCACCAGAGCTCGTCCATTCCCTCTCTTGCAGCCTGATTTCTTCCCATGATGTTCCTTCCCCCACAATGTCAGATCTGACTTAGCAGCTGGCAGTGGCACCACACGCCATCAGCCTCGGGGTCTGGCCACGCTGCTGAAGAGCGAGCTGGCTGCTGTGCAGTTCAAGAGGGATCTGGGGGGAAATAAATAATAATAATAAAAAAAAGAAACTAGCTTCAACCTCCAAGTTTCTGGTGAAGATAGTCTTCTGGAAAGCAAGTGGACAGCGACAGGCTGGCCCTCAGAGGCTGCTCAGCAGGTCCAGAGGAGATGAGCTTGCAAGTGGAAGCACGATGAGAGAGCCTGATACAATATCAGAACCAGGCAAAAGCCTCTCAGCCGCTGTTTTGGGGATGCCCCTCCATCCCGGTGGACCGTGCCGCTACTTCCCTGCCGCCCCTGGTTCCCTGCGCTCGGCAAAGCAAGTTAGAGGGCCGAAGGTTGGCTGGGGGTTGGGGGTTCCCCTCCACCCCGCTTTGCCAGACCGAAAGCGAAAGGAGGAGCACGCTGCTGCCGCCGGAAGGACCGTGCTGCTCCCAGCAGCCGCGGCCGGGTTCGCTTGCCGGGGCAGGATGGCCGGGGGCTGGTGCTGTGCGGGGTCCTGCTGGCCCTGGCGTCGGGTGAGCGGGGCCGGGGCTTCCTCTGCGCTTGTATCTCCCCCACGCCTTCACTGAAGGTCTCCTCGTGAGAATTAGGGTGTTCCTAAAGGTTAATGCTGCTGTTGCTGGGGCGGGGAGGGGGAGGCGGGGGGAGCGGGTTTGTGTGTGTGTGTGTGCAGGGCTAGGGGGGTCTGCCGTCAGCAGGGCTGGGGAACAGCGAAGTGCAGCCAGCCCCCCAGCCTCCCGGTTTTTTACCCGCACCCCCCTCACCTCCCCCATCGCGGGGAAGCTCACGCGCCCTCGTTTGCCGTGGTCTCCACGCATCCAGCCGGTTCTTTTCCCTCCCTAAAGGGCCAGCGGAAGCTCTGGCACCGGCGCCTGGGTTTCGCAGCGTGGATATCGCCCTGGGCTGCTCCTACGTGCAGGAAGCTGCGAGGAGCTTGCCTCGCGCCGTCGGCAGCTCGCCCTCCGAGCACCCCGCCACCCTCGTGCTCAGGGGTGTCAGCGTCAGAGACGATGGGAACCTGGATGACATCACCGAGTACAAAAGCCGGGAGGAAAATCCTGACTCCTCTTCTCCCATTGTCTTTGAAGCCTCAGGTGAGGGGGGGAGTGAGGGGGCTGGGGTGCTGCACCCCTCCACACGCACTGGGGTTCTACAGGATTTCGCTTTTACTGAGTTCAGACGTTTTCTGAACAGTCGCAGAAGTTTCCCGTGTTTTCCTGAATTCATTGAGACTCTGAGAAAGGAACTTTGTGGAAGAAGTCAGCAAACCCAGCGGGGCACCTCTCTCTTACTGGGGCTGTCCTAGATTGCCTGTTTCTTGGGAACTACTTTGTCAAAAACAACTCGGGAGTTATCCCACCGTGTGGTATCATTGCACCCGTAGAGAGTGCTCACATCTGCGGCCATGCAGGTGTTTTTTGGTAGCAGGAAGCATCGTGGTAAGCAGGCATGAAGCGGAGCTGTCTCAGGCAGTGTACGGCTCGGCTCTCCTGACTTCACCCAGGGATGCCAGCTTGCAGTCTGGGCTCTGTTCCCCTGGCTTTGCACGTAACTTTGCAAAAACTGCCAGGCCAAGGCCTGAGCCTGCCCTTCACAGTGGCCTGTGGTGTTTAACTGGGAGCACCTGCTAAAGCATGCAGGTGTATTTGAGGCTCTGAGGCATTTTCAGAGAGGAAGCTGAAGTCCCCACAGGAACTATTAGCACAGGCCCAAGCCCTCTTTCAAGTGGAATGGCTGGACTGGGCACGGGTGAGTTCAAGCAGGCCACTGCCAAGCATTGCAGATGCTGAGGTAATCGCCAGTGATGTCTGTGGAAAGCATGTAGGTCACTGGGATGCTTACACCTTTACTTAAGCCCATGCTGCGATCAAAGGCGTGAATATAGCGTGAATCCGTTACATGAAGCTGCTCCTGCCCTCTTGCCACCCTTTCTTTCCTTACCTGGGATGCTTCACTATCCCCTTTCTTTCTGGATCCAGGCCTAAAATGGATAAACATTGCAGGTCTTTTCCGGGCATCTCACATATACAGCTTGCTGGGTGTACGCATACAGTGGACATATGCAGCAAAAGGGAATCTGTTCATTCTCCTTCCCTAACAGCTTCCTTTGCCCTGAGTGAACTCTATGCAATCCATCAACAGGCTGAGGGACCTAAGACAGTTGTGACAAACTTCTCTTCTTTGCAGGCCTTCATCTATTAAGCCTAGCCTGGCATTTGTGGGCTCCGACTGAACCCTGCAGCACATGAGGCTCCTCCAAAATAATGAGTCTCATCATGTTGCACTTTCCCTTTTGGATTTAGATGTGTAACCCTCTTCCTCTAACCCCACAGCCCAGTCAGTATCCATCCCACACGCGGATTCCCTGCTGCATGCAGACTGTGATGGCGAGGAGGTGAACTGCGAGATCTCCCTGTACAGCTCCCCACTGGCTGATGAGGGGCCCTGCCATACCTCCTGGTTCATGGCCACCCTGCAACTCTCTGGTGGGATCAGTATCGCTCTGGTGCTCAGAAGCCCCCACTGCAGCAGCCAAGAGGAGAAGGTGGAGCACGATGCAACACTGCACCCAAAGCTAAGGATCCCTATGAGGAAGAAAGGGACAGTGCTGACCACAGGTGACCAGGTGGCCCAGGGTGCCCCCACAGCACTAAGGAACATGAGGAGGGCAACCTGCTTCCCCAATAGTTCCATGCCCCACATCACATCAGGATCTGAGGGCTGCTGTGAATTGGTGCTTAGCAAAAAAGGGGTTGTGCATATTGCACCACCGCCCCCGCCCCGCCTCCTCTCAGTTTCCCATGTTCCAGTCCCTGAAGATAACAAGCACCTTCCAGACCATGACATGCATTTGGTGTCCACCTGTCTCCCCACCCCACTAACCCCACCAGGCTACCTTCCTCTAGCTCTTCAGTCCACATGGCCCCCAGGGCACTGAATAGGATGCCTGTGCAGCCACAGGGTGGGGAGTTCACTGCCAGGCCTTTCCACCCCAGGATGCCTCTTCTTTAACCACATCTATTTAACTCTCTGCTTGCCTATGTTTTTTGTTTCCAGTTGAATTTCAATCATCATCACACAACACTTCTGTGCACACACATCTTGGCAGCTCAGTCACCCTTGACTGCCACTTTGCCTTGGCTCCCAGCTCCTCACTGTCCTCGCTGCAGTGGAGGAGGCAGCACCAAGGCAGCGGCCACAGCCTCTTCTGGTACCAGGTGGGGAGCACAGGCCCAACAGTGCAGCCAAAAGTCCATGTGGATGTGGAGAAGGTGCTGGGGAGTGGAGATGCATCGCTTAGACTGCAAGGAGTGAGCGTGGGAGATGAAGGGACGTACATCTGTTTGGTGTCTACAACACAGCACCAGGCCCAGCACATCATCCGGCTGCATGTGATTGGTGAGGAAGGAAAATGTCTGGGTGCATCAAGAGTCCCATGTTCCCAGGCACTGAAACTTGCCCCTGCTCCCTTATCCCATCATTCCTAACACCAATGTCACAGGTGGCTCTTCTTCTCTCCCTGGTGGATGAGAACTTTTGTACTCTGCTAACAAAAAGTCTGTTTATCTCTCCCTGTTTATCTCTTCCAGAGCCTCCAAGAGTTCACATTATTCCAGCAGTGGTGTCATTCGAGAGAGACATGAAAACTACTCTGATGTGCAGCATTGTTGGCTATTACCCCCTGGATGTCTCAGTGAGCTGGACACAGAAGACTCCTGAAGATGATGCAGAAACCCCTGTCTCAAATGTACATTTCTCCAGCCATCGGCAAGGCCAAGATGGCACCTACAGTATCACTTCCTACCTCAGTATCAGCTCTGCCACAGCACAAGCTCCAGCCACCTACAGCTGCCATGTTTCACATATGGCCCTGGCAGAGCCCATCTCTGTAAGCGCCCACCTCAAGGCACCAGGTAAGTGTTAGGGAAGAAAGGGGCGAGTTCTTCATCCTACCCAAACCTCCTCCCACCTCATCTACCCGCCACACCCTCTCTATCCTGCTCTTCCCGTTCAGTTTCATTTCCTCAGCTTCTATTTCACTCCCCAAAGCTACTGGGGAGCAAGTATCTAATTGCTTTCAGAGGAAAAGAGATTTTGTGACCATGAGTGGAGCAGCAGAACAAAAGGTAGTACATGGGCTGGACGCTGCTGGACAGGCACAAGAAAACAGCTGTGCCCCAATGAGTTAGAGGCACAGCTGGATGTGATGTTCAGCTGGAGACTGACGCTGCTCAGGAATTATAGCCAAAAATCGTTTCCCCTCCATTGGAGCTGTTGGGGTTCTCGCTGTCCTTGCTGATGGCAGATTGCTCCCATGTCGCCTCCTGGCCCAGCAAGGAAAAGCAAGCAATACTGCAGCTTAACAAGTTACGACACATCAGTCCAGCCAGTATAACTGGCCCTGGGTCTGTGTGGCTTTAGCTCACAATGTGTCATGTCACATCTGTGTCATGTCACATCTCTGTACCTGACAAGAGCACTCACATGGTCAGTTACTGGGGGAGCTCGTTTAGATGTGGCAACTCGCTGGCTGTTCAGCTGCTCCAGACAACCCACCACCACTGATCCTTCTCTTACTCTGCAGAGCAAACGGGATTGGAAGGACTGGTTGGGGGTTTCATTGCCACCATCCTTTTCATCGTTGTCCTCTTCACTGTGCTCAGAAGGGCAGGTAGGAGTTTACAATATTGAGCAACTTCCCTCGTGGGCAAGATGCATCAAGAATCATAGAATCACAGAATTGTAGGGGTTGGAAGGGACCTCCAGAGATCATCGGGTCCAACCCCCTGCCAAAGCAGCTCCCTAGGACATTTCACTCAGATAGGCATCCAGACGGGTCTTGAATATCTCCAGAGAAGGAGACTCCACACCCCCCTGGGCAGCCTGTCCCAGGGCTCTGTCACCCTCACTGTGAAAAAGTTCTTCCACATGTTGGTGTGGAACTTCCTGTGCTCCAACTTGCAGCCATTGCCCCTTGTCCTGTCCCCACAGACCACTGAAAAGGGGCTGGCTGATTCCCCCTGCATCCCCTGCTTAAGATAATGATAAACACTAATTAGGTCCCCCCTTAGTCTTCTCTTCTCAAGGCTGAACAGTCCCAATTTTCTCAGCCTTTCCTCATAGGGGAGATGCTCCAGGCCCTTAATCATCTTTGTAGTCCTCCTCTGGACTGTCTCCAGGAGATCCCTGTCCTTTTTATACCAGGGAGCCCAGAACTGGACACAATACTCCAGGTGGGGCCTGACCAGGGCAGAGTAGAGGGGGAAGAAGCATCTTCCTCTCCCCTGCACCCTTGTTCAGGAGAGATGGAGGTCAGGATATCTCAGGATCCTGGAGGGAGCAACGGGGAGCAGAGGAACGACAGGCTCATTTCTGGTGGAAGGCGGCATGAGGTGATGTTTTGCCTCACTTGGGTCTTCCTGCATCTTATTTTCTTTTTCCTTTCCCCCCTCTCCTTTTCAGCTAGACCAAACCCCAAGTAACTTCTAAGGGCTTCAATAGAGAAAACATCATGTGACCCAACTGCAGTCCTTTGTCACCGACCCCTTGACACATCCTGTTCAGGAGAGCCAGCCCTGCCCAGATTCTAACAGACCTATTGGTGGATGTGGAGGGGTAGGGCTGCCCTTGGTGGAGGAGCCCAGTGGCCTTTTAGAAGCAGACTCACAGAGAGCCGTGTCTTCATCTTGGGAGCGCCACATGGATAGCTTCAACTCCTTCTGGGGAGCGGCATTATGGACAACATGCATACATTTTTTAGGAATGCCTCTTCTCTAGTTTCAGAGAAAATTAAATTCTGTACAGGTGAGTGTTTGTATGACTGTTATGTGTATACAGAACCTACACACAGATGAGATATGTATCTGCAGATGTAAACAGGTGCATTCGGTTAATGACTGTAAGGCAGGTGTTTAAAGATATTTATGTACGTATGTGTTTTAACTGTTGTTTGGTGTTTGCATGGCAAGGCTTTGGTAGTGGGGTGGGGGCTGCAGGGGCGGCTTCTGCAAGAAGCTTCCCCCAGGTACAACAGAGCCAATACCCTCTGGCTCAAGATTGGACCCCGCTGACCAAGGCAAAGCCAGTCAGTGATGGGGTAACATCTCTGTGACAACATATTTAAAAAGGAAAAAAACCCCAAAAACCTACCCACAAGAAGCAGCTTTTGCCAACAGAGAAGGGGATGAGATGTGAGAAACTCTGCAGACACCAAGGTCAGTGAAGAAAGTGGGGCAGGAGGTGCTCCATGTGCCAGAGAAGAGATTTACCTGCAGCCTATGGAGAAGACAGGGCTGTCCCCCTGAAGCCCATGGAGGACAATAAGGAGTAGAGATTGCACCTGCAGCCTGTGGAGAGAGGAGCCCAGGCTGGAGCAGGTTTGCTGGCAGGACTTGTGACCCCATGGGGGACTGTGATGGAGCAGCCTGGTCCTGAAGGTCTGCACCCCATGGAAGGGACCAATGCTGGGGTAGCTTGTGAAGTACTGAAGCCCCCATGGGAAGGACTCACATTGGCAAAATTTGTGGAGGGCTGTCTCCTGTAAGTGGGACCCCACGCTGGAGCAGGGGAAGGGTGTGAGGAATCCTCCTCCTAAGAAGGAAGGACAAGCAGAGACAGCTCATGATGAACTGACCGAAACCCCCATTCCCTGTTTCCCTGTGCTACATGGGGGCAGGAGGTAGGAAAACTTGAAATAAAGTTGAGCCCCAGAAGAAGGAGCGGGGGAAGGGGGTGTTTTTAAGGTTTGGTTTTATTTTGTGTTTTCCTACTTTGTTTTCATTGGGTAATAAACTAGATGCATTTTATTCCATGTTGAATCTGTTTTGCCCATGATGGTAATTGCTGAGTGATCTCTCCTTGTCCTTATCTTGACCCATGAGCATTTCATGCTGTATTTTCCCCCTGACCAACTGAGGAGGTGTGTGATAGAGCAGCTTTGGTGGGCATAGAATCACAGAATGTGTTAGGTTGGAAGGGACCTTTAAAGGTTATTTAGTCCAACCAACCCCCCTGCAGTAAGCAGGGACAGCTTCACTAGATCAGGTTGCTCAGAGCCCCATCAAGCCTGATCTTGAATGTCTCCAGGGACAGGGCCTTCACCACATCTCCAGGCAACCTGTTCCAGTGATCCACCACCCTCATGGTGAAGAACTTTTCCCCTAATATCCAACCTAAATCTCCCCTTTTTGAGTTTAAAACCGGTACCCCTCGTCCTATTTCTACATGCCCTTGTGAGCAGTGCTTCCCTAGCTTTCTTATAGGCACCTTTCAGGTACTGGAAGGCCACTATAAGGTCGCCCTGGAGCCTTCTCTTCTCCCAAGTTGAACAAGCCCAACTCTTGCAGCCTATCTTCATAGGAGAGCTGCTCCAGCCCTTTGATCATCTTTGTGGCCCTTCTCTGAATACACTCCAGCAGGCCCATGTCCTTCTTGTGTTGAGGGCTCCAAAGCTGGACACAGTACACCAGGTAAGATCTCACCAGAGTGGAGTAGAGGGACAGAATCACCTCTCTCAATCTGCTGGCCACACTTCGTTTCAAGCAGCCCAGGATGTGGTTGGCCTTCTGGGCTGGAGGTGCATAGTGGTGGCTCACATCCATCTGGCCTCCGGTCAGGGTCAACCCACCACGCCTGTGAGGGTGGTCAAATACATAGGCAAAATTTCTACTTCAAAATGGTAAATCCTCAAACAGAGAATGTTATGGCTTAAACTGATGGCAAATCAAGCAATTGGAAATAAACAGCTCTCCAGGAGAAAGCTACAATAAATGTTATAATAGAAATTTCACTGCTAGAAGGTAACACTGAGAAATCTTGTATATAAGCAATGGGGGGAAGCAGAATGTGTGGATAGAAAGGAGGTATATGGCACACAGTAAAATAGAGAATTTATGAAGCATACAAGGTGATAAGGAGTGTTCAAAATAATCTGGAAAAACTGGATTGCTGAAAGTAGTAACAGCACTTGGAAGGAGGTTTTTCAGAATACATTGAAAAACCAAGAAACTGTAGCAGTCACCTAGCCTCTTACTGGATGGATATAGGTAAAACTCTGGATAGGGAAGATTTTTGATGGGGGCTTTTTGATCCAGAGAAGGTAATTGTTTGTATACAGAAGGAAACAGAATTGTGAATTCATATGAGGATGATAAACAACTTCCTAATCTATTTGGCAACTAAGGAAGGTTTTAACAGCATCTGTTAAGCATAAGTATTTTCAGATCAGTAGCCAAGAAAACTTGCACCTCTGAGTCATAAAAGATTTGGCTGAGGCAGCACCTGGCCCAATGAAGTGAGGTGTTTAATAAATATCCTAGCATGCTAGTGAAGTCTCAACATCTTGGAAGAGCGTGTTGTGCTAGTGTTCACAAAGCAAGATGACATCAGTGACTATTAGATGGTTCTGTAGTAATAAGAAAGGTAAGAAAGACAGTGTGAAGTTATTACAAGTTAGCTAACAAAGGCTTCAACAGTGAAAATAACATTAATAACTTAGGTGGTAAAAAAATAAAATAGTGAGAAACAAGCTTGACTTCATTCTTTGACCAAATAATACATTTGGGTGGTAGAAGCTCTGGTGCAGATTTCACAAACCAAGGAATTAATGAATTCTGAAGAAAAAACAACTCTCAGTTGTATATATTGTAATTTGCATTATATGGATTAATTACTGGCTAGCAGACAAATGGCAAAAATTAATTGTCCAAAAAGACCCGGCAGTCACTGCTGAAATTGAGTGCCTCTGCTGTTTAACATTTGCATCAGGAGATACAATTTTTAAAAAATATTGTTGATTAAATGGCATGATCAGCAGCTAAAGCAGAGTTTCAGATTAACCCAATTCACCCGTCCAGCCAAATGTACTCAGACAAGGTAAGATGCTTAGTGGTACCAGTGGAGTCTCCTCAGCCGCTGAACCACCACACTGTCTCAATGATCCACAAACCCTTATCTGTTGCCTGGCTTATGGGAACACATAAGAGCGACCATGGGTAGAATATAACTACTGGTGGAAGCAGCTTTTCTGTCAGTTCCTCTCTGGTTTTGATGCATTACCAATTACTATCTTCAGATTCAATGTTGTCTTGTCTTCTGTCTCTGCACATCCCACACGGCTCTGTGTGGACAAGCAGCCAGTCAACAAGTGGGCTGAGCACCATACAGAGGGGAAAACCACCTGTGACTCAGGAAGGGGACCTTCAAGGGACCCATGGTGTTCATACCTGTTCCTTGCTCCCATAGCCTGTTACTCTGAAGCAGGACTCACTGAAGCTTTTGGTACCTTCTGCTGTATTCAAAGGCACTTCCAGACGATCAGTGTGTGTGTGATAGCTGGCCTCTGTGCAGCCAGGAAAGAAGGACAAGCTGCCGAGAGCCGTAACCTCACTGGGATCACTGGTGAGGTCACTTGTCACCTGTGACCAACAAAGCTGAGTTGGAAGCTCCACAAAGCCTGAAGCTGAAACACCCATCAGCAGTGCAGGCACCCACTTTTAAATATGTTAAAAGCTTGGAGGTGGTTCAGAGAAAAATGACAGCAACAACTAGGACGGTGAGGAAACGCCTTACAGGGGGTACTTTGAGACATTACTCTGGTCTTCCTAAACAAGTATCTCTCAATTACACCACACACAATAGGTTACCAGTAGAGAAAGGCACGGTGAGAATCAACAGCTCCAAGTTATATTTAGGAATGTTCAGAGTAGAGTAAGACATAATATACCAAATTATGAGGATGATTGCCCTAGCCATCTGTCAATAAAACAGGTAGACCATTTCTCAAGGTCTTCAAATAAAGGCCATGTTACTGTTTTCAACCTGTCCTTAATCACAATTTAAAAAAAAGAAAAAAGTTAATTGCATTGATAAGAGATACTGCACAAAATTCCAAGGCCTGTGTTACACATGAAGGGAGCTCTCGTGGTTTGTCTGCCTCTTTGGCCTATAAACTGACATCAAGGAGAGAAAAAGATAAAGGAGAGAGATGCAAGAATTGAATTTAGTGTGACTGTATTCCTCATAGGGAGAAATGCGCTATGGCACTTGGATTTTATTCAGCTATGTGGTGGTTTGACCCTGGCTGGAGGCCAGACACCCACCCACGCCCAGACTGCTCCAGCCTGGTCCTTCATGGAGTCACAAGCCTCCCCCACACCCCCTCCCCCCAGCAAACCTGCTCCAGCATGGATCTCTCTCACTTGTCTCTGTCTGTCTCCACGGGCTGCAAGTGCTGGCAGGAGCTTGCTCCAACACAGGCCACAGCATCTCCTGTATGTCTCCACCTGCTCCAGTGTGGGGCCTCCCCACAGGCTGCAGGTGGGGTCTCGGCCTTTTCCATGGGCTGCAGGGGGACACCCGCTCCACCATGGGTTTCTCCACAGGCTGCAGGGACATCTTTCATCTCTGGCACCTGGGGCACCTCCTCCCCCCTTCCCTGGCCTTGGTGCCTGCACAGTTTCTTACACCTTCTCACTCCCTTCTCAGGTGGCAAGAAGCAGCTGCTTGCAGGTTTTTTTTCTCCTATATGTGATTCCCAGGGGCGCTGTGACCGTCGCTGATGGGCTCGGCCTTGGTCAGCAACGGCTCCGGCCTTGAGCCGGCTGGTGTTTGCTCTGTGGGGCCTGCAGAGAGCTTCTGCCTCCTGCTTGCAGAAGCCACCCCTGCAGCCTTCCCTTCTCCACCTGAACCCAGACACACAGAACTACAACAAGCTACCTAGTCTCTGACGAACCCCACCAGAATTGCTATGGGCAGTCCACAATTACTGTGTTCCTGGAGATCACACGCTGAATTTAAACCACAGAAAACCAAGTAAAGCACATAAGCTAAATCTGAAAAGGTAGTACTGATAAAGTGATGTTGTGTTTAACGACAACTTACATTTTAAATATAGAACACTTATTACAGAAAATACCACTAAGAGACTGAAGACTTCCTCAAAGATAAATCTGATAGCACTATAAAGACATGTATAAATAATATTATATGTTCTGCTGCTCTGTTAGAGAGCCACACTGCCTTCCAAAGTCGAGTATGCCATGGCCAAGTGCCACATGGCATCAGTGCCTGGCCACGTGAGTTGAGAAGCAGGAACCTGGTTATGATCTGATTAGCTGCTAGTCAGACCAAGCTGTTACCGGCTATACTACGTCTCTACAAATAAATGTTAAATGTAGCTGTTTAAAACAAGTTATTTAGGAGAACTATTTGATATAAGACATGAAATTTGATACAGATTTTGTCAACCTGCAAGACATAAGATGAAGTTATTTGTACTTGAATGAACACAAGGGACTGTGGCTGCATTGTACTAAGAGTATGGACGAGACAAAGTATCTAATGTGGTATTGAAAGTCAGACTCAAGTCTGTCTTTCCCACTAGCTTACCCTTGCTTGATTATGCCTCTGCTCATTCAGTATAAGCTAGCAAAGCAGATCCAGCAGTCTAACTGCATTGGTTTAGATGCACTTCATGAACCTAGATGAAGCTCAGCCTCAAAGAGCAGGCATTGACTAGAAGAGACAGTGAAGTGCCACATGCACTTCAAAGCTTCTTAAAAGCCCATGGATATCAGGTAGTTCTTCTCAATAGCTGCACACCTCTTTTCACAGAGAGGTCATCTCACAGCTATACCATGGCTGCTTCCACCTACAAAAACACTGTGCCTGGGCTTCTCTTTGTGAAGAGCACAAAATGCTGATCAAAGACATGTCTTCACTAGCACTGTGCACATTTTCCATAAATAACAGCCATCTTCTGCATTGATCACTTTATCTGGCCTATCCTTCATCTGAACTTCACTGACAGGAGCAACAATAACCTGCAACAGTTAATGAATCTCCTGTAATATTCCATATTCTTCCCCTCTCAAAGGGAAAATAAATAAATAAATAGAAGAGGGGAAAGAAAAACAGGAAAAAGGAAAAGGATTGGGCTTTTCTTTTCCGAAAGCCTCCATCTCTGCTACAATCACACCCTAACTGGATCCCAGACAAAAGCATGGGACACATCCTTCCCTTCAAAGCACATGTATCATACTAAATCAGCTTCTCCCAGCACACAGAATGGTGGGTTCCCATGCATCTCCCTTCAAGGGCTGATGAGCAGATGCTGAAAAAAGGCAGATACACCTTTGGGATGAAAATTAGCTGAGAAGCTCCAAAAACACATCTAAAGAGGAGAGGGCTGATTTCTATTCCCTCATGCTGTTACAACTCTATGCAGAGGACCACACGCCTTCAGGAAGCAGTGCATACTGTTGCAGATGCTGTGCTCTGTGACCCCTCTCTTAAGTTTCTGGTTTATGTTTTCATGTTATCCTCTCCCCTCCTTCACTCCTTCCTCATCATAACAATTTGATTTCTCCTTGATCTCTCTTCCTCTACCATCCTCCTCTCTTCTTCTCAGGGAGAGTTCAGGATGAACAGGGCAAATATATCATACCTCTCATTAATATACTTACAGCTTTCAAATATTTTCAGGTCAGGGACTTTCTGACTGGATGTGGTTTCTGTGGTTTAGTCACCCCCCATAGATTCCTTTTCCATTAATATGTCCATTCTCCCCTTGAGACCACATGGAGCCTTTAAAAATTGGCATTACGCATACGCAGGTACCACAGTGGTGGTAAGCATGGATTACCCACTGCTCAGAGCAGTTTAGCTTTTCTATTCTTGAGTTCCTTTTAAGACTCTTGGACAAATGCCATTGCTCCCAGCGAGTTGTTACTGTTCGTTCTGTCAGAGTGTTGAACAGCCTTTTCCACAGCCGCTTCCATTTCAGACACGTTCTTTGGCAAACCTCACCCCGCACAAGAGTGGGTTCTGCCACGATGATCTCGTCACTCAACACAGAGGCAGAGATTTCTGCAATAGCTTTATCTCCTCCAGACACTCCTCTCGTAGTCTGGTCACCAATTTGCCCTACACAAGTGTGCCAGGTTCCTGATAAGTTTCAAGAAAGATCTAATGTTAGTTTTGAGTCCTTTTCCTGGTTGTTCCTCAAAGCCTTGTTTGACTCGACTTAGTATCTTTCTACACATAACTTGCCAAAGTTTCTATCTTTCTCTACTTTTCCCACTTCTAGACAATTTCAGGAGAGGTTTTGATAGATGCTTGTAGTGACTTCTCTCACCCCACTGAACAATGGTTTCTGTATCCCACATGAAAGGTGTAAATCTAATTTTTCTTGAACATGCACAGTTAGCAAGGGTGGCAACGGGTGACAGAGAGTGAATTCAGACAATGAAGACAAAGATACGGCACTGTTGGACAGACAGAAGAAAACAGGCCATCAATGCTGGGCAGCAGATCAAAACAGCAAAGGCTGCCAAAGCAACCTTTGGGAATAAGCACAGTGACTGGTAAACAATGAAAGGTAGAGAGCAGAATGCCAACAGCAGTGAAGACATCAGCTGTGAGAGCAGGATTATGACCCTGAGCGTTGGGATGCCACACCAAAAGAAGAGGGAACAGCAACATTGCCACAACAGGTGTGGTTATGTGGTGTTACAAGATAAGGCAGAAGGGGTATGGGGATGACAATAGAGCCTAGTGGCACGGGGTTACATGGGATGATAACATTGACATGTGGTGGAGCAAAGCAATGACTGTCTGTGAAGCAGGACAGCACTGGACAATGCTGATGGACAGCCAAGTAATTGTCTACATAAGTTGGGCCAACGATAATCATTTGCAGCAAAGAAAGGGAAAAAGACTGCAGAGGCAAGAAAGGCAATACGTCACTGTTTTAAGAGTTTGTGGACTAACTTTAGCCTCCTGTGCTACAAACTGTCTGGCATGAGTCATCTGGGAGATACATAACTTGCCAGCATGCATTTCAGTGTTACTAGGCAGTGCAGGCCTTCCCACCACAGCCAGGCACAGTTTATTGGAAGGAGGGCACCATTTCCTTCTCTTTCTGAGTTCATTTCCATTCAACTCCCTCTCCTTCCCCTGTTTTCAACATTATTGTTTAACATTTTCTTTTCTCCTTTTTCAAGCACTTCTGAAGTCATTGCTTAGTATTGATTTCTTTATGAGTTGCTCTTTGTCTCTCATTTCATACTTTTTTTATGTAAGCACCTAAAATCATTCTCACAGTCCTACCCTCCCATGAAATACCAGCAACAACTTATAAAGCCCTTAGCATGCAAGGCCAATTGCCTCAGCTAATTAGTATTTACAGCCTCATATTGGAAGGTATGCTGCAGATATTTTGAGATTCTTTACTGACAGCAGGATTTGGAAGGCAAAAGGCCCTAAACTCTGTGAAATGGACCATTTTTTTTAAGCCACGGGGGAAGATTCCCTCTCTAAAAATACCTCAGAAACCCTGTGTCTTACTTGAGGAAAATCCCTTCCTGATCCCCAAATTTGCCCAAGAATATAAATTCCTTCATATGTGAGATGTATCTGAAACAGTTGCAGTCTTGATATGGAGTTAAAAGAAGAGGTGACAGAATGGGACAGTGACTATAATGAAGAAACCTCACTCTTCTCAGTATCAATAGAAGTGGTTACTCAGCTCAGCTAAGATCTGTGTTTTGTTGGCCAACCTCTCCTGCTTAAAAGAAAGGATAAAAAGCAACTAACCACACCCCAAAAAAAAAACCCAAACAACAACAACAACAAAGATATGAACTATTGTTGCCAGGCACTACAGAGGATAAACCTTGGTTTCGTTTATAAAAATGTTGACGTTGCCAAAGTATATTTTATCACTCTAATCCTTAACATGAACCTATCAAGCTGCATCTTGAAAAAAATGTAGGCTTATTTGCTTCATGAACCATTCCAGAGCTTCATGTCACTCCTAGCCTGAGATCTCCTGAGGGTTCATAGCACCTGGGAAGACATAAAATGTCTCAAGCAGAGGAATGAATTGAATACACGTGAATAATTATAAAGGAGATGGGAAAGGGGGTGATGCCTTCTGCTCTGACTTTTGAGAAGGGTGTGGTAGGAAGCTTTCCCTCAAGCCATTTGGCTATGAAATCTGGCCTTTCCCATAAAAGAAGTGGGATTTATAGACTAACTTCTTCTTAAGGGTTTAATTCCCTGTGGATTCCCTTTTTGAGGGCATAACGTCTAACTCTTATTCCGAAGCAGGAGAGGATCACCATCACCAGAGCAGAGCCGATAAGTAGAAGCAACATGAAACCACTGAGGTTGGAATGACTGAGGGGGGCACCTGGAGAATTACATGGGGCAGTGTCAAAAATGGAGGCAAACATCAATTAGGTTGCCTTACCGTCAGCTTTAGAAAGCTCCAGGTAGGGGCAGCAGCTAGCATCTGTGTCCAGTAAGCAAACATCTGCTGTGCCGTGCCAGGCCCTGTGTTGGGCTCAGAGGGTGACCCAGCCCAACCCTGTGATCTCTCTTGGCTGGAGAGCAGCAGGTGTCAGAAGAAAAACTGGTCTGAAGTGGCTGTATCTGCCTCCAGTTTCCAAGAACAGGCAGGAGAGATCACAAAAGGGGTGGGGATACAGGCCTGGGCAGTCAGGTGGTTGTGATAATAGTTATATTGTTAGGGCTGGAATGAGGAAATTAAAGATTTCAGCTGAGAAGAACAGGAGGGGGGAGGAATGAGTCAAGTAGGCTCCATCTTGATCTCCCCACTTATCAATTCCCCCTCAGGACAAAGTAGCAAGAGAAATCACTGAGTTTGACATCCAGTCTTAGAGCTTTGCTTGCTGCTGTTGGAGCTTGGAGTGCACACCCAGCTTACAGACAGGCATTAGTCTCAGTTTAGCTACATCAGTGGGCGGGAATTTTCATCTGGCCATTTCCACAGTCGCTTCTGTTTATGAAAGGACCGGGTTGGGATCTGAGGAGCTGCAGATCTGGCTGAGTGATCCTGCATGAGACCCTGGGTTTAAGGAATGTGCAGCAGCATTTAAAGCTTGAAGGTCCGTTTTCAGCGCTTGGTTATTTTCTTGCGGAGGACCAGTCAGTAGCAGTGAAGGTGGTGGCTAACACGGGCACCAAGTAGCATGGCTAACATACCACAGGGTCACTGGGCTGCTTCAGCACCCAGGCTGATCCAGGAGGCAATATCCACTGTCTCTACGATACAGAAAACACAGAAAACAGATGGGGAAGACTTACGTTTTTCAGGAGCTAACTGAGGTTTGCCAGCTAAGGCACAGCATGAGCAGCCAGGCAGGCTCTCCTCCGGGTTTTGTACTGCACTGCGGCATGCGAACGGCAATGAGAAAGGATCCATACCGGTCTTCTGGAGCTTAGGCATGCAAGCTTCATTCTCCTAGGAAAAGAGTCTGGGTTCCCTCCACGCAGTTTTCAGCAGGACTCACTCAGTCCTACAATCCTGCTTCCAGGAGCTTTGCCCTATGCTCTCCCACCTTCCGTGCTGAAAGGTTTGGTTTGGAAACATCTTTGTTTTTTCCCCAGGGTTCCCTTTTGCATCATCAGAATGGCTCTCCACAGCCACCCTGCTCCTACAAGGTAAAAATTAATAAATACATTGAAAAAGAGCCTCCTCCTTCGTGTGTGGGTGTGTGTGCACACACATGTTCTTGCTGCTGCAGTATCACTGGTTATTTGGGACAGACCTCACTGCTGCCTGGCAGGTTACATCAGTAGCAAGGGAGAAGGCGTTCAACAGCCCATTAGATTGGTTTGCAAATCCCTGATGGCTCTTTAATAATGGCCCCCTTTAGAGAACACCACCTCTGCCTCAAGGGAGTCTGTGAAACCCGAGTAAAGAATTCCCCACTGAAAAGCAACAGCAATACAAAGTGTAGCTGGGCACCTACCCATCTTTATCGGCTGGTAGGCTGGTGTTTCTTCAGCCAAATCCTTCAGTTAAGCTTAAAGCATGGTCCAAGCTGCTGGCCCTTAACTGCTTGGGTTGCTAGATTTAATGCAGAGAAGGAAAACATAATTTTATATATGGATTTATAAAAGAACTAAACTGATTGAAGGTCTTTTGAGTAGTTCAAAACCACATATAATTCGTTACACGTGAAATCCAGACCAGAAGGGGATAAGGACAAAGTACTGAAGTGAGACCTTGCTTTTTTTCCCACCACAATAGTGGTGTGTTGAAAAACTTTTGTTCTACTTTAAAATGTGTGCAGTACAGATCATTATCACATTCCTACCCGGGCAGATATTAGACATAGCTGGTAAGGAAGCATTTCAAATTTGATGCCATAAAAAATGATTCATGTTTACTCAAAGGTTGCTCAGTAGCAATAAAAAGCAATCATGCATCCAGCTTGTGAAGATAAATACAGAAGCACTGCCCAGAACAACAGGGCGCTTCCCATTTCAAAAGAGAAGGACACAGTGACAAATGGCTGAAGGAAAAGGATCTTTTCAGTATAAAGCTTCTCAGATTCAAAATACTGTTACAGGCAAAGCAAACACCATGAATCAAACATTCGGAAAAGGGATTTGTAATGCCTGATGGAAGATCTTTCACCCTAATGTAAGACTTGGGATGTCATAAGACTATTTATCCCCTAATCGTATGAATGGAGGTGGGGAAAATAACCATCAGTGTCAAAACCAGTTTTATCGACCGTGACTCGCCTTGAGAGATCGATACATTGACTACCTAGAAACTTGTGGATAGGAAAAATGCTCTTGCAGTGAGGGAAGTTCAAGACAGGAGCCTATCTAAAATGTCAACAGGAGTTCATCCCACAAACTATACTAATAGTTCCACATCACTATCTGCTGCCACACTGAAGTCTTCCTGAGTAAAACGGTACCATCTATGACTGACAATCTTGGCCAGAACATGGTCACTTGACAGTCATCTATTTCATCTGTACAATGGGAAAAAATGCAGCAAAAGCTCTTAAGATGTAAATAATATTAAAAAACCCCAGAGTGTTAGCAAATTCTCACATTCTGCAAATTGAGATTGAGACCGGCAACTAAGATGCCAACAGGCTATTTGTTGTTTCCATTGTTTCAATAGTATTTGGGAATCAAAAGGTCATTTTGGTTGCAGAAATATTAAAAGTAAATGTTTGGTTTCTTTGTGAGTTGGCAATCAAACTGCAGCACATCTATGGGCCAACAGGAAGGCAAGGACTTTTACAAAGCTATGGCCACGGCGGGGGTATTCACATGACTGAAACGACTGGAAGTCACCTCGGGGCTGATATGTGCTCTGAGGTGTGCCATGAGGCCAGATAGCGCACGGCAGTCTGAGCTGCTGTAAGAAACGGGGAAAGGGGAATTGCTGAGATCACAGCTGACATGGCAGCTGAAAATGGTGAAAGAGCCAGCAAGCAGGTTTTGGAGGGGTTTTTTATTCTTTAGGAAAAAAAAACAACCCTAACTAATGTATGGAAAAAGTCTTCTGAAAAATAAAACAAATAATTACCTAAATGGGCACACAGAGGTACATAGATATATGATGTACATCATTTGTACACATGTAAAAATGAAACATAGAATACATAGCATCCACACTATAATTATCTGCTATTCTTGTCCAAACTGGCAAAGGCCAAAACCTCTCCCACAGAATATGGTGATGAAAACTGTCAGCCATGGCAAAATGCTGAGAGAATTGCTTTAGTCATTCAGGCACTCGAATCAAGCCAGATGTTTATTCCTTGTCTAAAGAAATCAAGATGCGCAAGTCACCTTTGTCTCACACCCAGCAAGAAGGACTGCATCACAAAGATCAGTTGAATACTGTTTAAAACGCTTTTAAATGCTGTGGAGTCCAGAGAATGCCTACCTACCAGCTCTACCACATTTGGCTCCGGTTGCTTTGTGGGTGCTGTTAACTTAAACGAGTGCAGAACAGGCATTTCCAGGGGCAAAATCATTTTTGTCATCTCAGTAAGAGAGAGGTGGTTTTGGAGGACAGTCCGTTAGTGTAGCTGAGTAATTTCAGGAAATTGCAGTAACGGTAGACATACAAGTTATAAACATGTCCTCTGTGAAGCTCCATAGGTTAAAATGGTAACTGTAACTGCTGACACTCTGTAGCTGTCGGTGACTCTGTCTGTGTTCAGGGTTTAGGGCATAGGCTACAAGGGCAGTTTGTAAGGCTGGTGTGCATCTTCAGGGATTCTCTATACATGTCTGAGTGCATAAAACAGCACAAGGCAGAAGAACTCACATCCCTCTGCTACATGTTTTGTCCTGTTTAACATCTTCATTGACGACCTTGATGAGGGAATAGCATCGACCCTCAGCAAGTGCTGATGATACAAAGCTGGGAGGAATGGCTGATTGCACTGCCATCCAGAGAGACCTGGACAGGCTGGAGAGCTGGGCAGGGAGAAACCAGATGAGGTTCAACAAAAGCAAGTGTAGAGTCTTGCACCTGGGAAGGAACAACCGTTTCTATCAGCACAGGCTGGGGGCTGACCTGCTGGGGAAGAGCTCAGTGGAGAAGGACCTGGGGGTCCTGGGGGATGACAGGTTGGCCATGAGCCAGCAGTGTGCACTGGTAGCTGAGAGAGCCAATGGGATCCTGGGGTGCATCAGGAGGAGTGTGGCCAGCAGGTCAAAGGAGGTGATCCTCCCCCTCTACTCTGCCCTGGTCAGGCCCCACCTGGAGTACTGTGTCCAGTTCTGGGCTCCCTGGTATAAAAAGGACAGGGATCTCCTGGAAAGAGCCCAAAGAAGGGCTACAAAGATGATTAAGGGCCTGGAGCATCTCCCCTATGAGGAAAGGCTGAGAAGATTGGGACTGTTCAGCCTTGAGAAGAGAAGACTAAGGGGGGACCTAATTAATGTTTATAATTATCTTAAGCAGGGGATGCAGGGGAATCAGCCAGCCCCTTTTCAGTGGTCTGTGGGGACAGGACAAGGGGCAATGGCTGCAAGTTGGAGCACAGGAAGTTCCACACCAACATGCGGAAAAACTTTTTCCCAGTGAGGGTGACAGAGACTGGGACAGGCTGCCCAGGGGGGTGTGGAGTCTCCTTCTCTGGAGATATTCAAGACCCGTCTGGACGTCTATCTGAGTGAAATGTCCTAGGGAGCTGCTTTGGCAGGGGGTTGGACCCAATGACCTCTCGAGGTCCCTTCCAACCCCTACAATTCTATGATTCTATGATTCTATGGCAACTCCTGCAGCAGTGCCCCAGACAGGATACCAAGCTTCTGGGTCCAACCCAGGAGGGCATTTCTAATGCTCTGAGGAAGCTGCTTTGTCATAGGCATTTGAGACAATACCTGTTCATTCCTCCATCCTTCCCACTTTCCACAACTCATTTTTATGGAAGTTCAAAATCAATTGCTTGAGACACAATTGAGTTTGGAACTGTGGTAGAAATGGTGCTTTTGTTTTGCATTGGGCTTTTTGTCACAGGATGAAGCCAGAGAAAGATCCAAGTTGTGGCCATAGCTTCGCAACAAGCAGTCGTCACAAGGCTGTTCCTGGCATACGGACACTTAACTGCCAGCCTCAGAAGTGGGCTCCTTCCCATTTTCAAGTATGGCATTTTGCAATATGCAGAGGTAAAAGTGGCTGTGTATTCTGAGTCACCAACCAAACCACTGCTAGCTCCAGGAGGGATCAAAATTCAGTGACAGATGACTCTAAACAAGAACTGATCTGAAGGAGGTATTCATAAAGGGAAGAAAGAAGTGAAAACCCTAGAGATAGCTCATTTGAGAGAGATTCATTTGGAGAAAGGACTGGGAAAGAGGTTCCACTGTTAGGGTGGCGGGGGGTGCTAGGGACTCCCAATCACATTTGGATATGGGTGTTCGTTTCCGTGGCATGAGGAAAGGCTGCGAGACTCTGGGGATTGCCAGGAGCTCTTGATTTCCCAGGCACATATCGGTAAAACATGTTCCCACTCACTACTGGGCCAGGCAGTTCTGGATATGACAGATTTCTTTAGTTAATGAACCAGCAAAGGCAATGCTACCTCATGCCTATCACCCAGCCACTGCCAGCTTTCTCTGCCCCAGCCCCATCCTTACTGCAAAACTGACCCGAAACTCTCCATCTCCCTCGACTTTGCCCTTGAAAAGCACTGTTTGGCGATTAAAGCAACGTAGGAGCCCCACCGCCGAGGTGCGTGCGCCCCATCTGTGGGCAAGGCAGGGTCCTATCGCCTATCCCCTCCCCACCCCGTCCCGGACCTAGAGGTTGCGGGGGAAGGGGTAAGGGGTCCCGGCCGCCGGCGCTGCGCCCAGCTGCCCTCGGCACAAGCGCTGCCAACTTTTTGCATCACCTCTGCTCGCCGGGACGGCGCGTCCCCGCCGGGCGGGGGGAAAGGGAGGGCGGGCGGGAGGAGGAGAGACGGGCTGTTCCGCAGCCGTACCTGGCCGGGGCAGGGCTCCCTTCGAGGAGGACCCGCGGGTGCTCTGCTGCCCGCCGGGAGCGCGGCGGTCGCGCCTTGACCCTCGCCGGCGCCGCCAAGGTCAGCGCCTCGGTGCGTCCCCGGTCCCCGGGCGGCCTCTGCCCCGGCGCGGACACTTGAGAGTTTAAAGAGGCTTTTCTTCCCCGGAGCGGCGCCCGGAGGGAAGGGGAAGGGGCAGGGGAAGGAAGGAGGGGCGAGCGGGGAGAGGCTGGCAGGGCAGGAGCCGGGCGCGGTGCTGGCTCGAACTGGAAAGGAACCGGTCCCAGCCCAGGCGGCGAGGCTGCGGGAGAGCCGGCAGGGCAGGGCCGGGCGGCAGCGCTCAGAGAGAGCACACCGGCACCGGCACCCGCCATGGGCACGGCGCCCCGCGTCAGTCCCGCCGCCACGGCCGGGGCTTGGGGGACGAGCTGGTGGGAGGGCAGCGGGAGGGACGCGGGGGATGTTCGGTGCGGGAGGATCTGTCCCTTTGTCACCTGTGGGAGGGGGTGTTGGGGCGCAGAGCGGGGGTGGGGGGGGGGCGATGGGTAGCGTGAACATGGGCTGGGGGTCAGGGAGAAGGGGGTGAAATCACCGAGGCTTTGGGAAGACAGTGATGCAGAGCGAGTTTCTGTGCCGGGCACAGCTTCTCGGGAGCCACAGACTTGTGGGGCTCTCACCTAATTCTGAGTTTGTGCTGCAGGGTGGGTCTGTGAAGACAGGGAAGATGCCAGAAGGGGAGAAAATGAGGCAATGTAAGCAAGAAGAGCAGCAGCAGAAAGAAGAGGAGCGAGAGGGTCTTATTGAGTTCTACGGTTCCTACCAGGAGCTATTCCAGTTCTTCTGCAGCAACACAACCATCCATGGGGCTATCCGCCTGGTGTGCTCCAAAAAGAATAAGATGAAGACTGCTTTCTGGTCCGTTCTCTTCTTTCTCACCTTCGGCTTAATGTACTGGCAGTTTGGGATCCTCTACAGGGAGTACTTCAGCTACCCTGTCAACCTCAACCTCAACCTCAACTCGGACCGGCTGACTTTCCCAGCTGTGACACTGTGTACCCTCAATCCATACAGGTAAGGTGCAGACTCACAGGGCTGTTGACCACCTTGACTTTTGCAGGAGTAGGATAAAAACATACACGCTTGTTCTCCTCGTGGTCCCTGTCCTCCTGCTCCAGTGGCAGTGCCGGTGGAAAGGACACTTTTCACAGTAAGGCACACTTGTTGTGGCCACTCTGCCTGCGGTGTACCTTATCAGGCTGCACTGTAAACCGCCACAGGGCAAAAATACACGCTTTTACTTCTCTCCTACAAGGACAGTAGCCTCCAGCAAGGGGTTGGATTTGCAGCCAGCGGCAGGAATGTCCTGAATCACCCCAGCAAACTTTGTCGCATGCCTTATTCAGAGCTGCCATGTGCCTCCAGCCCTAAGCCTGCAGGCTCCTCTCTACCCCTTGTACAGATACAGCGCCATCCGGAAGAAGCTGGATGAGCTGGACCAAATCACCCATCAGACGCTGCTGGACCTCTATGACTACAACATGTCTCTGGCACGCAGTGACTGGGCCACGCCGTCCACGCGAAAGCGCAGCTCCAGGAGCCTGCTCCATCACGTTCAGCGCCATCCGCTGCGACGGCAGAAACGGGATAACTTTGTCAACCTGCCAGAGAACAGTCCCTCGGTGGACAAGAACGACTGGAAAATTGGCTTTGTTCTGGTAAGATGCCTAGATAATCCCATGTCCTCCCCACTCCGGGCTCTGCCTAGCTGCTGCTTCTGTCTTGGTGGAGCCTTGGCTATGCCTTTTCCTACATACAAGTCTGATTAATCTGCACTGGCTTTTCCTAATGACAGATAAAGGTAGAGCTGAATCCTTTCCCCAGTGCTCCCCAAGTCCTGTCGCTATCCATGTGGGCCTGAGACTTGCCTATATCAGTGCCCGTCTTTTCCTAGGTAGAGAAAGAAAACCTTGTCTTTCCTGAAGGGTGCATCAGCCTTGCAGTGGCCTTTGGGAAGCCATTTATTAACATCAACTGCAAAGGGAAAAGCCTTGGATGGCTGTAGGCCACTGTGGGCCACCTGAAATGTGGCCATGGTCGCATTTGCTCCTTGGTAGCAGCTTCTTTGCCCTAGGGTATCTGTGTTTGCATTTTAAAAGGCACTGAAGCTAATGGCTTGCCAGTTCACTGAAGTTCCCACAGGATCACAAAAGTTTTTCTGGACACACCCTGAGGGAAGGGCTCCCCATGAAAAAATGTAAAGGTTTTGTACAGGGTGGAATTTACGTGCAGGAGATAACCCCACTGCGACTTGCTGCCTCCTGGGTTTTATTCAGCCTTGCTCTTCATCTGGTGTTTCCCCTCTATCGAGGGTTTGCTTTCCTGCGAGATGCTGACCACCTTTTGGTGGAGCTGAGGAGCCCAGCTGAGCTCTTCCACGCCCTCGGGTTCACCAACCCAATGCTGAGGGAGCGCAGCTAATCCGTAGGCACAACCTTGCCTCCTAAACAAGATTTCTCTGACATGGCTGTTTTTTTCCCCTTCTCTTCTTCACAGTGCAGTGAAAACAACAAGCACTGTTTCCACCAGGCATACTCCTCAGGGGTGGATGCCGTGCGGGAGTGGTACAGCTTTCACTACATCAATATCCTGGCACAGGTGCCTGATGCAAAAGCCCTGGACGAGTCTGACTTTGAGAATTTCATCTATTCTTGCCGCTTCAATGAAGCAACATGTGACAAGGCGTAAGTGGTGGAAACACCCCACCGAGTCTTCCTGACAACACCCCTATTTTGTGCCTGGGTCTGAGGGGAATTCAAGAGACCCGCATTAGAGAACCTCTTTGCTAAGGTGGGATTGTTCCTTGTTCAGTTCCCATTGTCTCAGGCGATGTCTGAGTCTTTGCTGTGGGCTGTGTTCACCAGGGTCAGTTTCTGTGACTGGCCCAACTATGGACCTCAGAGGATGGCTTCTCCTCTTCCTGGGTACAAGCCCCAGAGTGGGTACAGAAACACAGCATAGCATTCTCTGTTCTGCTGTCTGCAGTGGTGAAGTGGTACATATCATCTCATAGACAGGGGCAGGAAAAGAGAGTTGTTAGGAAAAAGACAGTAAAAACAATATTCCACTTTTCTCCTGCCATTATGGCCAAAAAACCTCAAAGAGGTAGTGAAATGAAACCCATCAGCACGGGAGGTAAAGGAGTGGGGGGAGCTAAGAGTTGTTACCACCAGGAAGATAATAAAAAAATTGCTGATACTGCTGAGACCCTTTTGGGCTCTCAAGAGTTAGCAGTGTGAAATGCCCGGTGTGAAAACCTGTCCAGCTCCAGGACATTTTTACAGCACATTTTGATTGCTTTCCCGGGTGGTGTGAGTTTACATAACAAATACGGCCCATCTGCTGCAAGCCCCTCTCCCCGCAGGTGGAAAACAGCCTTGTTCCTTTCAGAAAGCCCTTCCCCTTGGTCCCAGAGCCAGCCCTTCTCACCTCGTGTGAATGTTTGTGTTCCCCTCTCAGGAATTACACCCACTTCCACCATCCCTTGTACGGGAACTGCTATACCTTTAATGACAACAGCAGCAGTCTGTGGACATCCTCACTGCCAGGGATCAATAATGGTGGGTGATGGGCACTCTTTGGTGAGTAAGGAGAGCAGCTCAGCTCTGTTTTCCCAGGAGGAGTTACTGGCATCTCACTGTGCTTAACGCTGGTGGTGGCAGATTGCAGCTCTGCTCTGTCTTGCCCAAACTCTGTTTTCACCCATGTGGAGGTGACTGTCCCTTACTGCTGTCCCACTGCTTCTCTCTCCCCCTCTCTCTCCAGCTGTACCTGATCCTTGTTTGTTTCTTCCCCTGGACCTGTGCTGGCCCTTTCTGAAGTCCTCATCTGAGCTCCAGTGCTGTGCTCTTGAGAGCCTGGTCTTGACCTCCTCCTTCTCCACTTAGCTCTTTACAGCAACCAATCTGTTTGTGTTTCTAAACCTCATGAAACCTCTCTAGGTGCAATCTAGAGAGCTTTTCTTTCATCTGGCTCCATGTCTCTCCACAGTATCTCTCTCCACAAAATCTCTCTCCACTCCCAGTTCTGCTTTTCATAAGCCACAATGAAGAAAATCCAGTTTCCTCTGTCCTATCCTGGAGCCTCCAGCCATGTCTCTGGCCTCCCTCCAGCCAGCTTAGGTGCTGCCCTAGTTGATGTTTCTCTTCCTTTATCTCTTAGGGACTCACTTCTGACCATTCTCCTGTCCTTCACAATGACCAGCCGCGATCACTCTTGTTCTCTGACCCGTCCTCAGGTCTCTCTCTGGTGGTGCGCACTGAGCAGAATGATTTCATCCCTCTGCTGTCCACAGTGACAGGAGCCAGGGTCATGGTCCATGATCAGAACGAGCCGGCCTTTATGGATGACGGGGGTTTTAATGTGCGTCCAGGTATTGAGACCTCCATCAGCATGAGAAAGGTGAGGAAGCAGCAGGGGTAAGAGCTGTGGATGTGAGGCTATGGGGCAGGTTTAACTTGGTGGATAGATACAGATGAGTTGTCATGGACCCAGGGTGTGCTTTTGGGAGGGAATTAATCACACGGAGTGAAGGGAGGAGGAAAAGAGGAGCTTGCTAGACTGGATGAGAAGCATTTGGCTTATCACTGAACAATGAAATGGAGGAAAGCAGGGGATCTGGAATCCATAGGTAAGCATAAAGAGAAGATACTGCTGGACAAGCAGTGGGTGGCATGGAAGTGTAGAAAGAGGACAGCAAAGTGCCAGTGGTTCTGTGTAATGACTGTTTGATATTCCAGGAGATGACTGTGCGTCTTGGGGGCAGTTACAGTGATTGCACAGAGGATGGCAGTGATGTGCCAGTGCAGAATCTGTACTCATCCCGCTACACTGAACAGGTAACTCGCCATCACCGCTCCTCTGCCAGCTTGTTGCCCTACTTGCCTGAAATGCTTCAGTCCCCTAACAGCCACACTTACCCACGGGCACTGCTAATAGCATGATGCAATCCAGGCTTCGGTGGGGTTTGTTCCCTTGTTCAACCTTTCCCACATCATATGCCGCCAGGTCTGCATTCGCTCCTGCTTTCAGCTCAACATGGTAGAGCGCTGCAGCTGTGCCTATTACTTCTATCCTTTACCTGCTGGAGCAGAGTACTGTGACTACACCAAGCACATGGCCTGGGGTAAGTGGACAAAAGAAATTGTAAAGTTCACACCCACTTGAATCCGTTTGATCCATCTCATGTGCCAGGACATCTCCACATTGTCTCCAGTGAGCTTCCTGGTGTGGGACATCCAAATGACACCGTTAGTCCCTGTGAGCTCATGAAAGGAAATTTTACCTGGATTCCCCTCACTTTTGTATATCACCTTTTGTATAGAGATTCTGTGAGTTTACCTGGATTTATTTTCTCTGTTGCTCAGGCTACTGCTATTACAAACTTCTGGCTGAATTCAAAGCTGACGTGCTGGGCTGTTTCCACAAGTGTCGGAAACCTTGCAAGTAAGTTTGATCATTGGTCAGACAGACTGGGAACTCCTTATTCCTAGAGCTGTTGGAAAGCATTTGCTGACCTGGGCAAAAGCTCAAGTCAGTAGCTGAGCTGCAACTTTAAAAGGTACTTCTGCCATCAGGAAGCAGAAATGGCTGGGGAGCATCAGCTTGGGGGTGAGCTCCGGTGCAGAGAAGCTAGGTTGGAAGTGGGCAGACCTTCAGCATGGGAGGGAGTTTCCTGGCATGCCTGGGAATCCAGGAGCCTTGTGGCTCCTACAGCTTCTACAGCTAACACGGCCTCTTGTCTTCCAGAATGACAGAATACCAGCTGTCAGCTGGATACTCCCGCTGGCCTTCTGCTGTCTCAGAGGTAAGGAGGGGGTGTCCTGGCTCCCCATCACTGTTCTGAACTCCCAATTCCTTCCTCAGCTGGTACTAAACCTACAGGAGGTGACTCATCATGTAACGCTATTTATTGCGCTTTCATTTCAGGACTGGGTTTTTTACATACTCTCGCAACAGAACAAATACAATATCACATCCAAAAGGTGAGGGAGTCCCTAAGCAGAGGCTGCATCCAAACCAGAAACCATTCCTGTAGAGTGTGAGTGTGTTGGGGGTCAGAATGAAGATAAATCACTGATGAGAAAAGATTTGACAGGTGACCCATGGACAAGGCCAGTGGATTAGAGTCAGAGTGGAGATAAACTGAGACTTCAACAAGGACTGGGAATCCACATGAAGAGTCTGAAATGAGCCAGCCACTAGTATGAAAACAGTAAGCCCCAGGTAGCTGCTATGTGGTCTGGAGTCATGGTAAGTGCTTGTGGAAGAGTGAGGACAGCCACAATGCAGGGTACCACAAACATTGGCTTTCACAGTGAAGTCTCAGAAGGAAGAAGTCCTTCATTTTGAGGGTGGTGAGGCACTGAGGAACAAGTTGCCCAGAGAGGTGGTAGATGCTCCATCCCTGGAAGCCATCAAGGTCAAGTTAGACCGGGGTGCAGATGTCTGCTTATTGCAGGGGGGTTGGACTAGATGACCCTTAAAGGGTCCTTCCAACCCAAACCGTTCTGTAATTCTAAGTGCACCCTATGTACCAAAGTCTATACTTTGTGGAGAATGAAGGAACTGCAGAGATGGGGAAAAGCCTCTGGGCAGTAGGTATGGGAGGAAGGCGGGCAGAAGGGAACAGAGAAGACCAGCTTGGTGAAGAAATGCAGGGACTGTGAATTTGAAGTTACTGAGCCTCACCTTTCATTTACAGGAATGGAGTTGCCAAAGTGAATATTTTTTTTGAGGAGTGGAACTACAAGACCAATGGGGAGTCTCCAGCCTTCACGGTACACACTTTACTGCAACACCCTCTCTACCCAGCCATCCCTCCATGGTATCCCGCATCATGGCAGGCCTTGGTTCTAGCAGCATTGCTGACTATTGTCTCTTGTGACAGGGCGGGAGGAACTGCTTATGGGAGCAGGGAAGAAGGCATGAAGCTGGAGCAAGAGATGCCTTCACTGTCTTTTTTTAATCTCTTGTAGGTAGTGACTCTGCTGTCCCAGCTTGGGAACCAGTGGAGTCTCTGGTTTGGATCTTCTGTCCTGTCTGTGATGGAGCTTGCAGAGCTGATTCTGGATTTCATCGCCATCACCTTCATCTTGGCCTTCCGCTGGTTCCGTTCCCGGCAGCAGCTGTCCCCAACAGGCCCCCCTCCAAACAGTCACGCTAACACTGCTTTCCAAGATGAGGCACCATCTCTCGGGACTCCGCACCGCTTCACCGTTGAGGCTGTAGTGACCACGCTGCCATCCTACAACAGCCTGGAACCGCGTGGGCAGAGCAGGGATGGTGAGGTGGGACACGAGTGAGGCAGGGGCTTATTCCACTGTTCAGATGGGTGGCAGTTGGAGCAGAGCTTGTACACTTTGTCTGTAGGACCTGCATTTCCTTCTTTCTGGGGTGCTCTACCTGGACTATAGCAGAAGACTGCGCTGTGGTTGGCCTGGGCTCATTGCTGTCACTACTGTAGGAGAATTCTTCCGTCTCATAAAGTACTATTGCACTGGGGATCACCAGGGATAAGAGTTCATCTAGTGTACATATGGAGGGGATGTCCACTTGGTTTCCTTACGCTCCTTGCACGTGCCCACCTACATGCGGACGTGTGCTTTCTTTTCCCTTCAACAAGGATGCTGCCATAGATCTGGTCTGCTGTTAATTAAAAAGGTTTGACAGATATGACTGGGGTCCTGTGTGGTATGGCAAGGGACTGGAACGGCACCTCAGCTGAGATCCAAGCCTCTCAACAGACTGAGCTTTCTTAAGCTTTCCTTAATGTGGTCAGAAACTGGTTGCGCTCTCCTAGTTCTTCATGTTACCAGCTTTGATCTGAAGACCAAGCCACCCTCCTGCCCCTGAGGAGAGGCTACTTGTATGGTCATGAGAGACAACAGCCACTGATATTGTCTCACTTTGTATTACATACAGTTCTGGGGGTTGATGCTTGCTGCCAGCACCCCCAGGTCAGGACAAAACACTTCTGGCAAAATAAGGTCCTGTCTGTGTGGCACTGGGAGATCTTACCTGTATAGCAGTCTCCTTTCTTTCAATACACCATACCACATGCATTCACCCATTTGACCCTATGCCAGTGTTTGTAATAAACCAATCTCTACGTAGGAGCTGTAGAAAAGACGTGGCTATGCAGACCCTCAGAAACACCCAAACAGTATCTCTGCTGAGATCCTGCAAGAGAGGAACAGAGCAGTGCAGGTCAGGCACCGCCTGCTCTGCTCATCCCTCCTCTGGCTCACCCACAGAGGCTCTGCTGAGGGTTGTGGAGCACAGAGGCACTGCAGGCTTTAATAGAAGATCCTTTCAGAGGACGTTTAGCCTACCCCAATGGACCGCCTAGGCAATCAAGGCCAGGACAAAGATGGTCCTCTTCTCAGGAACTAATTGAGGGATCTCCATGTAAGAATGCAAAACTTCCTTCTTGCAGTAAGCTGGCCACACTATTTTTTTTTTTTTTTTTTTTTTTTTTTACACACACACACTCACACTTGTGCTGCAATGGTGTTTACGCAGCGCTCTGTGCGGTATCAAGAGAGCAAGGGTGATGTCCTTCACAAACAGGATTATCCACTTGACCAGACAAAAAACACAGATACCCCAATTTAAGCATATATTTTAGGCAAGGGCTTGTGGTACCATGTGCAAGCAGCCACTTCTGAATTTAAAAACTAGTTAATCATAACAGAAGAAAAACTTCAACTATTTAAAAAATTAGGGTAGATGCACTGCCCTTGGGAAGATGGAGGATTTTATTGCAGTATATAAACTGTTGCCTAATTCTTCCCTTTGAGATGTTAAACACTCGCTTGTTATACTGCTCTTGCCTTGATTACTTAAATGCACTTTCCACTTCCCAACAGAGAGCGATTTTCTTCTTCCTCCTCCTCACAGACACGGACACCATGCTCTTCATTACACAAACATCAGCGGTTTTTCAGACTTTACCCCGGTGGTCAGCCCATGACCCTTATTTGAAAGTGAAGATGATGTGTCTGCTGGGAATAAAACTGTCCTATTCAGGGGGTGTCCTTCAGCAAGGGGGGCAGCCCAGCAGGGGGGAGAGCCCTGCAACCAGAGGTATTTAGAGATGTGGGAACATGACTCCCCCATGAGGCCCTCACTGGAAAAAAACTGGGACTTCTACAAAGATGAAAAAAAAATTAATAAAAATATGCACTTTCTGGAGTGGTGGCTTTTAAATGATGTAAAAGTTCTCAAAGTTGCCTTAATGGAGGCACTTCTGTGTTCTGTAAAACAACTGCCTGAGAGGTGCTGTTAAAAGCTAGGTTTAGTAACCAAAGTTACTTTTTTGTTTTAGCCACAATTAAGAGAAGAAAGGCAAATCGAGGAGGTAGGATGCCGCACCCACAGCCCAGTTCTTAGTCATTAATTCAGTACTACAGACCACCCACCGCCTTAAGCAGCTTCTAGCACATGAATGAGCAAAATCCTGACACTGGACACGGAGCTCTTTGGGTTACAAAGCCCATCTCTGAATCAAGAAGGGAGAAAGAACAGGTGCGACGTCTAAACTAGTCTCATAAACGTACAGCGATTCATACACTGAGCATGATCTTCCCAGAATATCCAGAGCCAGATACAATTCTTCACATCACACGGTACCTTGTGATGACAGTAAAATTGATGTAACCCACTGCATCACACACAGTTAAGTGGGTAATTGAAGAAAGATTAATCAGAGGCATAACTACTTGAAACATTAAATCCTCTACAACATCACAAAGAAATATAGCTATAGAAGGTGCTGATGCGTTCCCTAGGGGAAGCTTGTACCTTGTAAAGGTTATAACCTTTAAAATGTAAAAAATAGGCTTTGACTGATGAACTCAAAGTAACGGCCCTATTCTGCTTAGCTGTAAATCCAGAGTTAAAAGCCTGTACAAACATGATCCATTAGCCCTCCCTATCCTGAGGATCAGCGCAAAAACTGCCACCTGGGGAGAAATCAGGTGACCCTCCCTGGAACATCTCTTATTTCTTGTAGGCTGCCAAGACCACAAATTACCAGCTCAAGAGACTTGCAGGGAACTCTGGCTGAAAACAAGGGGCAACTCCCAGCGATGGTGCTGGAGTAAGTGTGCGGAAAATGGAGTGTTCCGCTGAGAAGGTGAAAGGCTAGAGAGAAAAAGGGAGAAAGCGTGCATTTAGAGTGACTTGTTGGCCAGTAGAAGGCAAATTAAAGGTCTGAGCTGGGGTGAATTTGTACAAGAGCAGAAAGCTTGAGGGAATGTAAATGCTTCAGTAGTCATAGGTATGTTAGAAACCACAATTATTTGAAGGATAGAAGACAATTAAGTCATGTCTTTTTTGACTGGGAGCATCAGTCATATGGGAGAAGGCAGAGAAGTAGGAATACAAGTGCTCAAAGAAAAAAGGGATGTGCAAGAGTAAAGAACAATTCTGTGGGTCAGCTGGAGTATTAGAGTGGCTTGGTGTGCAGAAGCAAGCGGCACAGAGGTGTGTAGCTCTATATGCTCATGAAGAATGAGAAAAAGGAAGGCTTATATGGTGGAAAAATTGAGAAGAGGGATGAGTGTTTAAGAACTTAAGAACAATAGCAGAAGATCTATGGAAGTATTTGGTGCTGCTGAAACACAAGGAAAGCCACAAGCTGTTTTGAGATACAGAACCACCCACAGAGACAGGGTGTAAAGGGCCCTTGGTGCCTGTGGGACCACAGCAGTGGCAGACATTGACCAGTTGAGAGTTAGGAGCATTTGCACGTGCTAGCAGAGAAAAGGATAAAGACAGCCTGGGAAATGTAGGGACAGTGGAGTTTCCAAGGGCTCCAACTGTCAGATCAGATGAATCTGAAGGATCTTGAACCTCTAAGAAAACTAGGGCCTGTAGTGGGACTGGGGGAATGGAAAGAAGTACTGGAAGAAAAAGAAGAATGGGCCAGCCCCTCCAGGAGAGAGGAAAACTAAAGCACAGGATGGTTGAAAATACAAGAACAGAGCTCCACAGGTATGAAAGCCCAGCTGTCTGCTGATAACTTGTTCCTCAACACTCTGGCAGTCACAATTTGACAGAAACCAAGAGTTAAGGTAATACAGGAAATGCAGGGAAGTACGACACATGTGCCTTAGAGAAGCTGGAAAGTGAGAAGACAACCACTTTAAGAAATAAATGATACATTTAGAACAACAACATTCTGCTTGCTAGAGTGCTTAGAGAAGCTGGACGGGTAGGTCCAAAGTTTATCTACACATATTCAGGTCAAAGCTAGAGGAAATTTGAGGAAAGGGTTACCAGGTTCCTGGGACAGGTTCAGTAAGATGTGAAGGGTGGAGATGTGCTACGTCAAGAAATGAAAAGGGCAGCAGTGCTGTAACCACAGAGATTAGGAAGACACCAAAGGAACATGTTCAGTCTTGCAGTTCTTTGTACTTACCAATGTGCAATATGTGTACACCCTACCAATGCTTAAAGGGGTCCTACAGGAAAGTGGGAGAAGAGTTTACCAGGGAATGCCATGATAGGACAAGGGGCAATGGCTTCAAGCTGAAAGAGGGTAGGTTTAGGTTCGGCATTGAGATTAAATTCTTCCCTGTGAGGGTGGTGGGGCACTGGAACAGGTTGCCTAGGGACATTGTGGAAGCCCCATCCCTAGAGGCATTAAGGCCAGGTTGGATGGGGCTTTGGGCAACCCATTTGAGTCAAAGTGTCCCTGCCCATGGCAGGGGGTTGGAACTAGATGATCTTTGAGGTCCCTTCCAACCCAAAGCGTTCTACGGCAATATTTAAAAGCATCTTGTGAGCACAAGAGAGGAAAGCACCTTCAGCTTCCAAGTACATGCTTAAAGGCAGTGAACAGAGAAGAAAAACCAACTTGGCAACTATGACAAGTTTATAAAAAAATTAGTACAAGTGCTTTTGGAAAAGAAGTCTGGCAGGAGATAGTACAGAGAGTCATTTTGGCCTCTGCAAGCATGATTTGGTGGGTCTGTGCACTGAAGGATGTTATGTGGCTGTGTTCATACTGGAAGCCTGCAGAGCAAGTGAAGGTGTTCTGAATAGCTCCTTAGGTGGGGGAACCCAGGAAAAAAACAACATCAAAGATGGTCAGAAGTAGGGCAGCTGAAGTGCACCTTTTTTGGCTTGTTAAACCAGAAATGCTGTGAAGACATTGACCTGAATCTTCCAAGAGGAAGCACTGTAGGAAACCTGGAAGAAACACTTGACTGAACTCATGTATCCAGAAGATAGCGCTGAGCTGATGATTTTGTAAAACCTGTATCCTTATCTGTTACATCTCCCGGAGTTATTTACTTAGCAGTCAGGACAAAGATAAAAAACCCCTTGATTTTATCAGGTTTATAATGAGGCAGATAAATCCTACCCCACTATTGCTTCCCAAGTTAAGGCTTCCAACCTCAGCAGATACTTCACAGCAGGGATTTCTGCCACTTCAGAGGGAAACTAGCTCTGTTAAAGTGTCAATGACACATTTCTACTCTGAAGAAAAATGTTTTGGTTCTTCCCCATTATTATTTGGTTACTCTCCTGCTCAATGCAGACCCCCCACCCCAGCTGATGAGAGCCAACACCTTCAATCAGTAGCCAGAAACCTCGGAAAAGGCCAGAGCAAGACCTAGGGCACCTAGAAACACAAAGGTTGACGACACATCCATTGAAGAGCAGTAGAGTTGAGGCCCCACGAAATCTATAGGTGTCAGGATGAAGTAGTTGACAGGGGAGTTGACAGGCAGAGCTTGAACTTCTAATTATGAAGAACTACTGTTGGCCAAAGCCTTGATCTTGGCTTTAGTGTAAATTTAAAACCATGTTTCGTCCAGGGTTACACCACACTGCAGCAACAGCTGTACCCAAGGACAGTACCCAAGGCAGCAAGCTCCCAGCAAAGCCCGGTATTCCAAACACCTACAGGAGGATTTATGGTTAGACATCCAATATTTTTTTTAAAACTTGCTCAATGACTCATGTGCAGGGCACAATCCTGGGACAAGTTCCAGCAGCTTGTTCAGCCTCAGCTCTGTGCTCCAAAGCAGCTGGCCAGCTTTGGAAAGCAAGCACTCAAGTCCCTCCGTTCAAGTAGGGACTTAAGGGTTGTATAGTCAATGGTCTGGAAACACGTTTTAATGGGGGTGGGGGGGAAGCTTTCCCTATCCTCCTACATAGACAAGGCTGAGAACCAAGAGAGGAACAACACACAACCTGGCAGGAATTGCAGCATGACTAGTTCAATTCAGGTTGCGCAGGCCTACTCTGTGCTGAGGTTTGGGGTGTACCTTCTGCTTTAATCCACCAGCCAGTTCAGACTCCATTCTTCCCCAGGAAGGCTTTCCTCTTTGGAAGTTAGCCTAGCTGCACTGCTTCAAATTCACCACTGACCATACATCGTTCTGGCATGATTTTGGCAATGTTTAAGGTCAGATAAAGATTGGTCATAAGGAAACCACAAGCCACAGGGAGCAGTTTTACAACCTGAAGTCTGTAACAGCGGGGGCAGGTAAGGGCACAAATACTTAGTTTTAAATAACTCCGCACTGGTCAAAGCTCTAATTTCTTTTTAATGAGTTTCAAGTGTACAGTGAAGCAAAACAAGGGGCCACTTACCTTTATTCCAGCCATGCTCCAAGAAATGCTGTTAACAGCATCCTACTCTTGGAGGTCTTCATGATCATGAAGACATGTCCCAGCACCAATGGGGAACTGTTCTCTGGATTTAAGAATCTGAGGATAGGTTGTTGAAAGACAAAAGCAGCGCAGCCTGAGAAACCAGAGCCATGAACACCACACCCTCCCATTCAGGGGTCTACCTCCCTGTGCAGCAGGTGGACATTTGGTGGCTAGACGCAGAGCTGGATTGGGCAGCCTCTTCCCCAGAGCTGCCGGTCCATCTCTCTTGTTACAGCCTTACGACAGTCAGTCCAGAACACAGTTCCAGTACAACTGGAACTACCATTATTGCAACGGAAGACTACCCACTGCTCTGAGGGCCAGAACTTCAGGTGTGCATCAAATATGGAAGTAACAAAAAAAAATTGCTGTTCCAAGAAGAGTTTGGTATCCCAGCCCTTCCCCACCCACTGACAGACCAGACAGACTCAGTAAGGTGGTGAATCGTGTTTCTTAGAGACCATTTAAAGTACATGAGCTGATTACTATAACATGCCAGAGGAGATTACAGTTGTGTTTATAGAGGAAGGAAATAAACTGCACGTGCATGAGTGGCTGTAATGCTGTGGACAGCAGAGTCCCTTGCTTTTACTCAGAGGGCCTTGGTGATTTTTATTTTTGCCCATGCATAGAGACACAAAGGAGGGGAAAGGGAACAGAAGAGGCAACATATAACATCTAAGAGAAAGAAATGGAAGAGACAGCCTAGGGGGACCTCAGCCCCCAGAGGAACAGGAGGAATGGGTCACCAAAGGTTTGTTTAGAAGAGTTCAAGAGAATTGCTGGTCTGGGGGCCTCAAGCTTGTATGCCCACCCCCTAAAATGATAGCAGTAAGTAGTACAAGCAGGCCCTGGCTCCTCTTCAGTAGGTGTACTTCTGACCGTCCATCACATCTCAGTTCCACAGGGAATTAGGGAAGTGCTCAGGGGATGAGGGCTGCTTCACTCCAGATCTTCATCTCTGCCCTCACCCAAGGTGGAGAGGGATGGAATTGCAGGGAGATGAACTCAGCGCAAATGAAATGCTGTGGCATGGAAGTGAGCATGCAAAACCTAGCCCCTTCCCAGATGCCCTGAGGAGGAAAGGGGCTTCCCCAGCACACCCAATGAAACAAAAAAGCATCTGCTCCTCACATCTTTTGTACTTCACTCCCATCTGAGAACTTATGATGTTCTCCCCCTGCCTCCAAATGTCACCTTAAGCCTAAACAGACCCCAGGGTATTCTAGAACTGAGGTAGAGCTTCCTAAATTAAAGGAGTAGCCTCTTTCCAGTCTAGATTACAGGCTACAGTTCAGCCTGTTAAAAAAAAAAAGACAATATGCACATTCCTCAGAAGACCACAGAAACTGAGGAAACAGGGCAGCTCATTCAACCCCAGGTTTGACAACTTAAGCAACTTGCAGCTCTCGTGAGGAGGAGAGCAAGGGAATTGCTTACAGAAAGCCACAGCGTTTCATGCTGCAAGTTTACTGCCAGCAGAGACCATCTTGGATGTAAATTCAAGAGAACCCATAGCAAGTAGGAGGATTTCAGTTTGATAGGAGAGATCTCTAGAGATCTAAGCTGCCAAACTGGGACACCTGATGTCACTTTGCAATGCCCATTCCCAGAGCAGCATGGCCCTTTGAGTCCCTAGCTAACTGTTCCAAGTATTTTCTAATTCCTGATGAAATTCAGGACTTTGTGGTAGCAGAAACACAACAGGTATTTGAAATCAGAAAGCTGTGTGGCTTATTCAGTCTCATCCAGAATACCTCCGGTCTCCTTCACTTCCACCTGCTATGCAGTGGACTTCCTGTGACACTTAACCAAGAAACACAAAAGCAAAACAACCATTCTCAATCCTACTCTGCCACTACCCCAAAGTCTTCCAGAAAGCTGCAAGGTAGTAGAAAGCCACAGGATCCTGGCTTGTGTCTGCATAGATGAAAGGAATATTTGACACCCCCCACCAGACTCCTCACCGTTGGTTCTTTTGTTCCTTCTGGCAGGAGATTTTACTCCCACATGTGCCTTCTAGAGAGCAACAAAGCTGCTTTCACTTAACTGTGTTTAGTCGGTAGCACGTGACTGAGGTAATCATGTAGGCTCTCCTTTATAATAACTGAAATGGCCATGTTCAGACAGCAAGTCATCTGAAAATAAGGACAGGCAGAACAAATTATTTCTTTAAGTGCTCGTCTCTCCATGGCTAGAGAAATCTAGATGACTATCTGGCTCAGTCAGATGGCTCGCAGTCACCGACCAACACAAACTAGCCTTTACTTCAGAAGCTCAATGAAAAGCTTAAGTCCTGCTGCCGCTCCTTTTAGGCAGAATACGAAAGAATCTCCCATGCTGAAGTCCTTCATCCCCAAAGGCACTGCATTAAGGCATTCTTATTTTGCTAGAGTCCACACAGGCACTGTTTGACAAGCTCACACCCAAAAATAAACCACAAAAATTCCCTGCAGAAGAGCCGGAGCATTAGCTACCCACTCCTCCTCTACTTCCCTTTCCTCTAAACTCAGGTGACCCTCCCTAAAGCTGCAGCAGCTGTTGAAGAGTCTAACCATGTTCAGTAGAGCGCTTTAGAGTCCTATACAGAAGACAAATTAAAACTAATAAAGAAATCAATGAAGAAGCTAGGTGGAGGGGAAGGAAGGGAAGATTCAGGGGCAAGAAGAGACAGGCAAGGTGACAGGGGACAGTAGGCTGCAGACTGAAGGAGCTACATTCAAGTAAAAAAGTAGACTGGAGACAAAGCAATCAGGGAAAAAAAGGAAAGAACAGAAGGGCAAGTTACACCAAAGGTCCCCCAGAGACTTCCAAATCCCGCACCAGGGAAGGGACTTGTCAACCCACCCAACTCCAGGGTAAATGCCCCTCATACTTACAGGTTTACCTGACCTGGCAGACAGATTTCCCCATTTCTACCATGATGGCCACCCCCAACTCCTTCTGTTAATTTGTAAAGCAGACCATTGCCACAGCAAGTGTGGGAGTTCCAGCACCACCACCTCCCTTCCCCAAGGACTTAAGTTAACATCTATGCAACAAAGACCCTCTAGATCTCAAGCTAAAAAGGAAGAGTTTAGAGCACTCTAGAACAGGAAATTCTTCACCTTTGATCCTGGGCTTTCTGGTACTTACTTACAATCACCACCACCACAATGGCACAAATCACTCCCATCATGATCATCATCTGGAGGAAGAAAGATTGTCAAAGAATAATACTCAGAACAGACTGACAAATTCCATTTTTCCTGACATCTGGGGAATATAAGCCAGCCCCTGAAGGTATGACAGCCAAGACCTTCCAAGTCTTCCCACAGTGAAAGAATCCTAAGCATTTAGATTAGTTATTAAGCCCTAAGTATCCTCTCAAAGACCTGCTGGAGAGGACTGGCCCAGTTCTCTTCCGACGGGGATCATGACACTAGGAAACTCACCTTGCAGTTCTTCCACCAGTACTTCCTTTTGAGTTTCGCTGCACTGCTTTCAAACTGTGAGGCACCGGCCTGAAGAGCATCTGCCCTGTCATCCAGCTCTGACAGTTTCTGGTCTCGTTCAATCACCTTGTCTACATTTACACGCACTATATCCACCACCTGAAGAAGGAAGAACAGTAGCAGCAGTTACACTGGTAAAGAGAGTTGGAGAAGGAGGAGCAGTTACTTGGCCAATAGCTAACACTGCTACACTGACAAGTGAAAGCCCCGAACAGAAGAGTCAGGATACGCAACAGCATTCAAGCCACTGCCCACTTTGAGGGAGGGTGAAGAATCCCAGGCACCCTGCTAAAGCATCAGTTCAAGTACACTTAAAGCAGGTCCTCAGCTCCACCTTATCACCTCTTTTTAAAAGCTCTCAAACCCGGCAAGCCTTAGACATCCCCATCACGAGCCCAATCTTATGCTCGCTCCCCAACAGCTGCAAAGGTAACTCAGAGCTACGTGTTGCTGCCCCAGTGAGGCACAGAGTCGCTACTGCATGGCAGCAGCCCCGCTAGAGACACTGACCCTAGAAAGTCACGCATCGAGCCCACACATAGCCTGTTCCCTTGATGCGGCAGGCAAGGACTGAGAACTGTTCTGGATGCTGATGCATAGCTTTATTTCCACCACAGACGATGCAAGGCGCCAAAAATACAACGACCCTGCTCCTTAGGAGTCAGGGCCGCAATTAATCAGCTTTTAAACAAAAAGCGATCTCATCCCTGCGCCAGCCTCTGTACTGGCTGCCGTCACGCCGCGAGCGCTGCCCGCCACCGGCACGGCGAGAGCACCCGCCCGCTCTGCAAGAGAGGCCTGTCGAGAAGGGCCCGCTGCTGCAGAGCGGCCGGAGAGCCCCGGCAGCCCCCAGGAAGCCGGCGCGGCTGCAGCGCTACTCACCTCCTCCACTTGGGCCTGCGTCTGCTGCAGCCGGCGGTTACTGCTCAGGTTGGGGGGTGGTCCCGGGGGACCACCGCCCGGTGCTCCCCCTTCGGGGGCCCCGGGACCAGGCTGCTGGGCTGGGTCAGACCTGGGGAAACACACGCGCGGGCGAGGAGAGAGCCCGATCAGCTGCTCGAGAGGACCCCCACCGCCACCCCCGATTCCACCTGAATCCGTGCGCCCAGGCTGGGGCGGTGCTGGTAGCAGCCCCGAGGGCCTGCGCACCCCCGGGAGCAAGGGAGCTTGGAGCAAGGGTTGTCCCAGGAGGGCGGAGAGGGCCAGCCCCGGGCCGGGGGCGTTGCGGCCGCGCCCGGCACCCGGGTTTGCCGGGGACCAGGGCGACAGCCGCGCGGAGGTGACTTGGAGGCGGCCTGCAGCGTGCCGCAAGCGCCAGGAGGAGGGAGGGGGACGGAGCCGGGGCCCCACCGAGGGGGAGGCAGTGCCGGGGCGCCCCGGGAAGGAGACGGCAGCCCCCGTGTGCCTGAGCGCAGCGGTGACCGCCGGCCAGAAGGGAGCGCGGCGGGCCGGAGCCCCGCGCATCACCCCACGCACGCACGCCCACCCACACCCCCTCTCCACGCGGCGGGACCGGTCGGGGCGTGGGGGGGCGCTGCGGACAGCCCTGCCTGCGGCTGCTGCAATGCGCCACTCGGCCCCGCTGCCGGCCAGGGCGCGGGCTCCGCTCCGACACCCACCCTCATCCCTCTGCCCGCCCACTCCCTCCCCCCCCGCGCCCATCGCATCTCGCCCAGCCAGGACCAGGCGGACACTCACATCGCCGAGCCGGACCCTCAGATACGCTGCAGTACCCCGCACAAAAGCCGCTACCCTCAGCTACGCGCCGGTAGTGGGACCGCTGGGGCCCCAAATTAAATAGGAGATGAGGCTCCGCCCCTAGAGACGACAGCGAATTATAAGTGAGGGTAGGAAGGGCTCTCCAGGAACAGCAAATCAGCACCGCCTTTCACTTCCCCCGCAGCCAATCAGCGATCCTCAGCCCTGCCGGATCAAGACGCCCCGTGAAGACGGCAGTGTACTTGAGCCCCGCCCCTTCTACTCTCCGGACTTCCGCGGGGACAAGCCCCGCCCCACTGTGACACCCTTGAAGCCACCCAATGGGAGCAGAGCCCGCCCCGCCAGCGTGCGCGAGTCGTGCGGCACCGAGCCCCTGCGGAGGGACCGGAGAGTGGCGGGGCTGCACTCCCGGTCTCAAAGGCCCGGGCAGCCGCCGGGGCCTGGCCCTGCAACTGCTGCCTCTAGGCTAGGCCCTGCCGCCGCGCTGCGTTTGGGTTGGGCGGGGCCTGGAAGCATGGCTACCTGCCCCGTCACGCCCTGCTGGTGCCGTCACTCGCGGAGGCTGCGGGGCGCCTCTCCGCAGCTCCCGCCTCTGTCGCGCGTGTCTTGGCTCTGGTCGAGCTGCTGCCCCTGCAATTAAAATATGGCGTTGCTGGCCTGCTTCCAAAGGCCGCTGGGCATGAGAGCCCCTGCGGCGACTGCGTCCGAGCCCCCGCTGCCCGCAGGGGGACACTGAGCTCCAGCAGCAGCCCCAGGAACAGCCCCGCCTTTGGCTTGCTTGCCTCGGTAAAGATTTTGAGAAGCCTGCTGGACCAGAAAGGAGGATTCGGGACAGAAAGGAAAGCAGCAACATACCGGAACACGAAGTCCCTCCATACAGCATTTGGCATGGTGAGTAGGGTGGCAAATGGCTGGTTCACACCAATGCTGAACTTCAGTTTCCTTCCATAAGGTGACACGGGCCATTGATAAGCTTTTAGCATCAAATGTCGTAGATTAGTAGATACACGAGGTAGAGGCATTCTAAATTACACAGCTTGGGAGCCAAAATACTGCGGCTGCAAGGAGAATGAAGGCTTAATGTAGGGCTGTGACTAGAGATGGGTGATCACTAAATGGGACTGCTGAGTGTTAAAGAGTGGCCTAGCACAGAACTGAACGGTTTTCAGCGGTGCCTTCAGACAAGCTGTGAAGGAACGAGTTGCAGATAAAGCTTCTATAGCTTGGCAATCTTCCCACCGCAGTTTAAGGACCCTTCCAGTAACCATTGCAAATAACAGAAGGTGGAGCTTGTGCAACTACTGGCCCACAGAGCCTTTGCCAAGTTGGTGCTTAGAGCTGGCAAAGGGTACAAGAAGCTTTCCTCTGATGCTCTTCCAGTTTCTGACATACTTTCAGGTATGGTGAGGATTTGCTACACCTGTTGTTTTATGCAACACCCCCAACTGCTCTCTTCCAGATGCTTACTCAGGCTCCCCTTGAATCTGCACCCCTTTCCTGAACCCAAAACACATTTTGGCAATAGTTGTGCTGGTCTGCCACCCACTCATGAGAACATGGAGTTCAGCTGCTTGAACAGAGACTTTGGCTTCACCTTCCTAAGGCTTATACCTAAAGGAAGTTCTTTTCATTCCCTGGCACTTCCAACCAAGTGCTTTTAAAGACAGAGTAGCACTAATCTGTATCAGGATACCTCAAGTCAGCACGTAGCTCCTCAGTTACCCAGCAGCCAACTTGACAGCTAAGGGAGAGGCAAGCGCTTGCCTGTTGTACATTTTTTTCTGCAGCATATAATGGTCTTTGTGAGGCTGGGCTACAGGGATGCCAGCTCTGAAGAGAACTCTAGAAGAGCTAGTAACAGTTACGGAAAACTAGAAGCTAGAGTTTTTTAAAAAGCACCTGAACTACTTTTGCACATCCTGACTAAATTACAAATGAAAGGCCATTAGTACAGTGTTAAGTTATCATCACTGTGAAACAAATTCTGGTTTTAAGACAGGTTTTGATGCGTTTCAGCTAATGCCTGGATCATTCACACTTAATGCTAATCACATTAAGGAGGGCAAGAAGGCAAGTGGTAAACAGAAAGATGTATTAGGTGCTGCTAGCACTAGTTTGAGAACTTGGCTACAAGGGGAAAAAAACTAAACCAGAGTGTACCAAAATTGTTAAGCAGAATGTGAGAACCTCAGGCTTACAGAGTCTGAAAGGATGCCTGAAGTCTAGCCAAAGAAACAGATGACTCACAGGTCAAGTCCAGGGATGCAGGCCAGGAGAGATGCCTGCAAAATATCAGAAATGGCTGAGGGAGCAGAATTTGTGCAGAGGGGCTCAGCCCTGGAGCCACAGCAGGACCGTGGGACCAGGCCAGAAACATACAGAAACAGTTGCAGAAAGCACTGGGAACCCAAATGTGTGAAAGTTGGCTTTATTCTGAGGGTAATGCCATGAAACCACACTCCACATGCTGAACCCATGGTTGGTCCTAGCGGTGCTTCCCAGTACGATTGAAGCGCCTGTACAAATACCGGATCCTCTTGGTGAGTTTGTGGTAGTCGTCTACAAACATCCGATCTCCCACCATCTGTTTCTTGCGGATGCACCTCTGCAGCTCGTTCCCCCGCCAGCCTTGCAGCCACTTGGGCCCCACAATGAGGCTCCTTGGGTGCACCTGGAAACCACCTGAGAACAGAAAGGCAGAGCAGATGAGGATGAAGCCCGGGCTCGAAAGAGACCGTTCTCCGGGCAGTCGGCCCAAGCTTCCCCTCCGCACCCTCTCGTCGCTGGAGGAGCCACTCGCCCGCAGGTAGGTCCAGCCTCCCTCCGCCCCTGCTCAGGGCCCCAGCGTTGGGGGGCCTGTCTCACCCAATATCCCCACGTTGTCGTAGACGCCGAACAAGGCCCGTTTCTTCGTCCACCGATCCACCTGCTTGGGCTTCGGGGGCTCCTTGATGCGGCGAGGCCGGGTGAGCCCTGCCAGGGGCGAGGAGAGGGGTACGGGGAGACCGGGCCGCACAGGTCCCAAGAGCGCCCCGCCGCTCCCACTAACGCCCCGCTCGGCCCCCAGCAGGAGCGCGGTCCGGCCCAGCAGCGCTCGGCCTACTGTCCGCACTAGCGCCGCCATCGAGACGGCCCAACAGGCGACTCCCCCGCCGCAGGGAAGGAGGAGCGGTGGTGCCGCGCCAGCCTCCCAGTGCCCTCGGACCGGCCTCTTCCGGCCGCTGCGGCAGTCGGGAAGCGGAAGGAGGAGGGCGCGGCGCCGCGCTAACGGTCCAGAGGAAGGAAGCTGGCGATTGGGCGAGGCGCTAGCGAGCCCTACAATGCTGAGCGCTGATAGGCCGGGGGAAGGGGCGGGGCTAAGCGCGGCCCGCGCGCGCTGTTTTGAGCGCCCGGGCAGGCGGCAGTAGAGGCTGGCTGCGGGGTTGCGGCGGGGCCATGGCGGCGGTGCGGGAGTTCTACCTGCCCTTCGCTCCCGCTGAGCTGCTGCGGGACGACGGCTCGGGGCGCTACGTGGTGCAGGAGGTTCTGCCCGCCTGCGAGCTGCCGCCCGCCCTCGCAGGTAATGCCCCCTCGCGCCCCTCTTGGCCGGGCCCCGCTCCCGCCGCCGGCTCGCGGCCTCTCCCGCTCCCCTCTCCTCGCCACCCCCCGCCCACCTTCCGTGTCTTCCCGCAGCTTTCCGGGCTGCCTTCCGGTCGAGGGGCGCGTTGGCCGTGCTGCAGCACTTCGACTCCCTGTACAGCCTCCTCCAGTGAGTACAGAGCGCTCTGGGGCGCGGGGCCGGGAACCGCGAGGAGGGTGGGGAGGGCGCGATACACGCGATGGTCGCCCCTCCCGCTGAGGGGGGCTCACTCCTCGCTCTCGTGTTCTGTGCTTGCCCCGCAGCCACTTCCAAGGTGTGAGGACTGCCGCCAAGGAGGATGCGCTGGAGCTGATGATGCAGGGTGGGTACCCGCCGTTCCCAGGCCAAGCAGCAATGATGGAGGGCTTGCTCCCCTTCGGCAGCTCGATGATGATATAAAGGCTAATGTGACTCGCCCAGCTGGGTTGCACCCTCGGCCCATTCCAGCAATACGGGTCTGTAATCTTGGTGGACAATGCAGAGCTGTGCATGTTCGCTGTAAGGGCAGGCCGACAGAAAACCCCCTTCCCCGTGTCCCTGGAAAATACACCTTTGGGATGCATCAGCTCTGAGGGAGTGTTTTTGTGAGCTGGCTGGGGGCTGTGGGGACAGGATAGGATGGTGATCCAAGGTTTGGGTTGCAGGGGGTAGCCCATGTTACAGCTGGTGAGATATGAGCACATGTCTTTGGTAATCTGATGACTGCTCTAAGTCTCCAAAAGAGAGGATGACAGGGGGCCTGGCAAGGAGTGATTGTGACTTTCTGCCTCTCTTCAGTGGTGTCCCATCATTCTAATGAACTTCCTGTCATTTTGGATGATTCTGGGCTGAGCCATGCGGACCGCTCTGCTCACCTCAACGCTCTCAAGATGAATTGCTACTTGCTGTCTGGCCTTGTAGATGCCTTTGAAATGGAAGCCTATAAGAGTGGTTTGTTGGAAGTGGATCCTGGGAAGGTAGGTAAGGGGATGGGGGTGGGGGTGGAAACAGGATGATAAAAACAGGAAACACATAAGCTTGCTCAACTGTGGTATCTGTCAGATGTTATAGCTGGGTATATGTAAATGATGCCAGCTAGAGCAGCGCATGATGTGGAGTACAGGGATTTATGTGAAGCTGTACATGGAAGACAGTTAAAGGGGCAGTATGTACCTAAACATCAGCAGGGGCTCAGATGTACAGGCCTCTGTCTCGCTCTTCAGTGTCTGGCTTATTTTTAATGTACAGATAATTTCTCTTAAGAGTTCTCTTCTGTGACTAAAGATGATGGCAACAGTCTCTTGATGTGGGCATATAAGCTTCTCGTTCATCTCAATGTACATATCTTAATGCTGTAGAATTTAAAGTCATTTTCGTTTTTGAGGGAAGCAGGGTGGCAATGGTGTGTTTTCTGTTGTCAAGCTGCTGATGTATTGCATAATCTCCTTTCTAGAACAAGAAGAGCCGTACCAAGATCTCGGGATTCTTGTGGGAAGAGGAGAGGGAGCAGCTCTTACGGCTGCTCACACAGCTGCTGCAGCTGGATCTCCGTCTACTTTGGAGTAGTATGGTGGTAGAAGAAGAGTTTGTCAGGTGTGGGATGCAATCATAGTGTAGTTTGGGTCAGAAGGGACATTTAAAGATGATCTAGTCCAATTTCCTTGCAATGAGGAGGAACATCTTCAACTAGATCAGGTGGCTGACAGCCCTGTACAGCCTGACCCTGAATGTTTCCAGGGATGGGGCACCTATCAGCTCTGTGGGGTCTCACTGCTACCATTGTAAAATCTTTCTACCTTACTGTTGCAGTTTGACACTGGCTGGAGGCCAGATGCCCACCAAAGTCGCTCTACCACTCCCCTTTTCAGTTGGACAGGGGAGGAAATCTATATTGAGAGACTCGGGAGTTGAGATGAGGACAGGGAGAGATCATCCTGCAATCAGTGTCATGGGCAAAACAGACTCAACACAGAACAAAGGACAGAAAACTCTAGTTTATTACACTGCCCTGCACACCCAGTGACACGAGTTGGGTAATGAGAAGTGTGACCAGATCTTAAAGCACCTTCCTCCACCCCTCCCTTCTTCCTGGACTCAACTTTATTCATTATTTCTCTCCCTTCTTCCCCCTCCAGATGACACCGGGGGGATGGGGAATGGGGCTTTCAGTCAGTTATGAGATTGGGGTGGGGGGTCCCACCAGTGGGAGACAGTCCTCCATGGGACTTCTTCAACATGAGTCATTTCCCACAGGACTTCAGCTCTTCAGCTGCCCCAGTGTGGGTTACTTTTATGAGGTGAGATCCCTCAGGCCCAGACTGTTCCAGCCTGGTCTCCCACAGAGTCACAATTCCGCCCCCCAGCAAACATGCTCTGGTGTGGGCCTCCTTCTCCACAGGCTGCAGCTCCTGCCAGGAGCTTGCTCTAATGTGGGTCATAGCATTTTCCATATGTCTCCACCCACTCCAACATGGGGGGTCTCCCCAGGCTGCAGGTGGAATCTCTGCTCTGCCCCCAGGAATGCCTCTTTCTCCCCCTTCTTCATTGACCATTGGTGTCTGCACAGTTTCTTACACCACCTCACTCCCTTTTCTGGTGGCAAAAAAAATCCGCTTGTAGGATTTTTCCTCTTAACTGTGATTCCCAGAGGCACTGTGACTGTCACTGATGGGCTCGGCCTTGGTCAGCAACAGGTTCAGCTGGTATTTATTATGTGGGAGCCCTAGAGAAAGCTTCTAGCTGCTGCTTGCAGATGCCACCCCCCACCCACCAGAACCTTACCACACAAAACTTATATCTAGTCTAAATCTACTCTCTTTTAGTTTAAAACAATTATTCTTTGTCCTATTGCATCAGGCTCTGCCCCTATAAGTACTGAAAGGCAGCTTTAGGGTTTCCTTGTAGCTTTCTCTCTTCCAGGCTGAACAATGCTAACTCTCTCAACCTTTCTGCATAGAGGTGCTCCTGCACTCTGATCTGTTTTGTTGCTGTCCTCTGGACCTACTCCAACAGCTCTATGTCTCTCTTGTACTGGGGACCCCAGGGCTGGATGTGGAAGTCTAGGTGGGGTCTCACAAGAGCAGAGTAGAAGGGGAGGATCACCCCTATTGAGTTCTGGCCATGCTTCTTTTTGATGCAGCCCAGAATATGATTGTCTTTCTGGGCTGCAAGTGCACATGGCCAACTCATGTTGAGTCTCTCATACAGCAACACACCCATATCCTCCTCAGGGCTGCTCTCAATCCTGTTATCCTGTATTGGCACCAAGGGCTGCCCCAACCCATGTACAGAACCTTGCACTTGGCTTTGTCAAACCTCATAAGGTTCATGTTGGCTCACTTTTCAAGCTTGTCCAGATCACTCTGGATGGCATCCTGTCCCTCAGGTGTATCTACTGTACAGCTTGGTGTCACATTTGCTGAGGTTGTACTCGATCCCAGTGTCTGTGTCACTGATGAAGATATTAAACAGTACTGGTCCTCATACAGACACCTCCCTGATCACCACCTGGACATCACGCTGTTAACCACCACACTTTGTATGTGACTATCCAAGCAATGTAGAGGTGGGATGGGTGACAGTGATTTTCTGGAAAGGAGTGTTAAGTGTTAAACCTGCCAGTGAGGTGGTATTACAGCCCTCTGCAGATCGATGGGAAACAGGAAACTGTCTTGAGGCAAAAGTGATGCATTTAGGAACTACCACCTTTCCTCGTGAAGGCCTCTCAAGTTCAGATGTCTGACAGAAATGTTGGCCTAGTGCAGCATGCAAGAATGAAGTTGGTGCAAGCTGTGATACTGAGGTTGACTGTCTCTTCTGTGACTTTAGCTTAATGACAGGAAACTGCTACCGTATCCTGGAGAATCCAAGTATTGGTCTTCAGAAGTACCGGGCCACGAGAGAGGCCATGACACATCTGCTCGCTGTCGCTCTGACTCGCTATGACCACATGTTCAGTGAGTTCCAGCTCTTCTGCCCTCTTCCTGAAGCCATTCGCAGATACTTTCTCTGACCTCTTTCCTCTTCCTCACATGTGAAAGATGCCACTCTGAAGATCACACAGATGCTGCAGCACTTCGAACATGTAGCCCCAGTGTTTGCGCAGGCTGTGAGCCTCTGGGCTACAGAATATGGTCTGAAAAGCCTGGTGGGTGAATTGCTCAGGTGAGAAAAATACCCCAAGGCTTGTCTTTCTATCCCTAGTAGCTTGAAGAACCCTATTACTTATTTATTCTTTCTGTGCAGGGAGATTGGACATAAAAGTCCACAGGACCTGGTTCGTGATGCTTCTGGAATCAAGGGTTATGCTACCTTTATCACTGATCTGGCTGAGCAGATTCCAGCTCTGGTGCTATCCCACATGAGTGTTATCCTGCATCACTTGGACGGGGAGGTAGATGTCCACAGTACTACCTATCTGGGGAAGTCAAGTGGTATCCAGTTTTTCTGTCTGTAAACAAAACCTCTTCGACAGAGATCAAGTTGTCCTTTGGAAGAGGTTCTTCCCTTACCTAGAAATTATGACAGCTGCTGTCTGGTTGTCACTTCCAGATGTCAGAGAATGGGAGACTGCTCACTGGCCTGAGACCCCAGCTGTTTTCTGTTGTATTTCAGTCCTTTGTCATTCTGTTACCTTTTCTTAAACTGCCCCTAAAAGCCCTAAGTGTTTCTTACAGCAGTTTTGGGTTCTGTGGACCTGGATGGATAGCAGGGTTGGATTACTTTGCCTTCCGTGCACAGCCATGCTCACCCTAGCTTAATGCAAAGTCCATTGTGCAAAAACTTACCTAAAGCTGGAGCCTAGAATTTGGAAGGCCCAAGCTCTGGGCCATACTTCCCCCTGGCACATAGAATCACGTCCTTGTGTGTCTGATCCTGGTCCAAACCGACTCTCCGCAGAGTTACGTGTTGCGGAACGCCATTCTGTCGGCTATGGCGGAAGTGGTGGTGCAGGTGCTGCACGGTGACCAGCTGGAGGAGGCTGCCCACGGCACTCGGGACCAGTTCCTGGACATGCTGCAGGCCCATGTCTGCGACATCAACAGCTTCGTGCGCAGCCGCGTGCTGCAGCTCTTCACCCGAATCGTTCGCTGCAAGGTAAGCCTGTGCTGGGGAATGGCCTTGCCTCAGCCATCCCTCCCTCTGTGGTGTTTTCTTAAGGGAGTTTCTGTCACCCTCCTCTTTGTTTGCACAGTGAAGTTTGACAGAGAAAGGTGTTGTCCCTGCGAACTGTGGTGTCTGCAATTTGTTTTTCCCAGGAGACCAAAGATCCTAGGGGTGAGGGAACTGGGGAGCAGGAATCAGATGGTACCCCTTACTACTAGGACATACTAGAAGGAAGAGCAGAGTGTGCATGCTCTTTTTGGACTTTGGTATAGGGAAAACATGACCTTCCTTAGGTGAAGAGACGCTGAGGGAGCTGGGCTTTTTCAGCCTAGGGAAGAGAAGGCTGCGGGGGGACCTCATTGCAGCCTTCCAGTACCTGAAGGGAGCATACAGACAGGAGGGGATTCAACTTTTTAAAAGGGCAGGCAATGGCAGGACAAGGGGGAATGGATTAAAGCTAAAGGAACGAAGGTTTAAGTTAGATATTAGGGGGAAGATTTTTACAAAGGGAGTGGTGAGGTGCTGGAATGGGCTGACCAGAGAGGTGGTGGATGCTCTGTCCCTGGAGGTGTTCAGGGCCAGGTTGAATGAGGCCCTGGGCAACCTTGTGTAGATTCAGGCCTGGAGGTTGGTGTCCCTGCCTGTGGCAGGGGGTTTGAACTCTGTGATCCTTGGGGTCACTTCCAACCCAGACCAGTCTGTGATTCTATGATATTAAGATTGGATAGGACCTGGAATAACTGAGTTCTTGCTTTCAACAGACTTGGACCAGAAGATATCCAGAGGTCCCTTCAGACCTTAAACTTTTCTACAGATCTATAATGAAGTTATGCCTTTTACTACATTAATATGTCTGCAGTAAAATAAGTTTTCACGAGTTTCTAGGCCTTCTTGATAACTTTGTCTATGCTCTCATTGTGTGCTAGGCGCTGCCTTTGACTTGTTTTCAGTCCGTGGTATCGCTGGCTGTTGGACGTCTCAAAGACAAATCTGTGGTAGTGGTTAAAAATGCCATCCAGCTCCTGGCTGCGTTTTTGTCCAACAATCCCTTCTCCTGCAAGGTAATTCTGACTGGTCTGGTGGATGTGCTAGATGTCTGTTTGCAACCCGAGTATCTGCAGTGCGCTGTAGCCAGGGCAGCAGCCTTTCTGCATCTTGTTGTAGGGACAGTGTAGCCTTTGAGTGCAGATCTTGCTTTCTCTGGCTCTTCCCTTGCTTGGTGTAATCAGTAGGTATACTAAAGGCCAGGGATGATGTGTTTGACTGGAAAAAGATGTAGCAGTTTGATTTGAATACACCACGAGTTCTTTCCTTAGGATCAGAATTAGTCTTTTAGAACATTATGCACAGAGTTGTAGTTCTCTGTGTTCAGCTGCACCTGCTCCTGGGCCCCAATTTACAGCAGTTCCCATTCTAGGATGGTGACCAGGGTCTGCTATTCCTGTTTCCAAAACCAGGGTTATCTGAGGGGATTGACAACTTAAAGCAGGGAGTTGAAAAGAAAGGAGAACTCTAGCATTTTGGAAAAAGGAGGAGTAATGTATTTCTTCTTCTTTTCCTGGCACCTTCAGTTAAGCTGTACTGCCTTGGCTGAGCCACTGAAGAAAGAGACCCAGAAACTGCAAGACTTGAGGGAACGTAACAGATCCACAGCGGGTAACTTGCCTTCTTCCTCTTTCCCCTTTCCAAGGTGTACCAGGACTTACTTTTCTTCATCTTAAATTTACTCCCAGGCTTTTGTCTCAGATCTAACTTGTGTGAGATGGTGAGGCCAGATGACTGGGGCTAAACTCAGAACAGGCTTTGTTGTAAGTGGTGTTATCAAAGGACCATGTGAATGTCCATATCCAGGTCAATAGTCCATTTAGCTCAATATCCTATTTTCAGGGTAAGAGCTGAAAACACCTGTGAACACTTTCCCCACTTTCAACCATTCAAGGACTGCTTGAACCATAGTTTTGGTCAGATATTAATTTAAATTTGGTTGGCCTTGGACCTGGTGTTGCCTACAAAATATTAATAGTAAATGAAGGTTCTCTTACCTGTTCTTTTTTTTTTTTTTCCTTTTTACCCTCAGTGGTTTCTTGGTTTATGCTGAAAAGTTTTTGTCTATTCTTACTGCAGTCTGGGTGGGATCAACGATGGAAATGCCCTGCAAGGGAGGGGGAGTAGAATTCCTGAGTTCTGAATGAGTTTCCATCCCCACTTAGGAGTGTCATTGGAGTCTGTATTCTTCATTTCCTCTGTTGTGTTGGTTTTTTTGTTATGGTGTGTTTTTTTTAATAGCTCCAGCAATCACTCCAGAGGAAGAGTGGGAAGCAATGCTGCCAGAAGTTAGGGATGCCACACAGCAGCTCTTTCAGCCACTGCAAGAAGGAGAAGAAGACACGCTAGAAGTCGAGGAAACAGTGGAGAGTACATCAGAGCAAATCACTAGGCTGCTGAAGAAGCTGAGTTACAAGTAAGAAGGCTCTGTAGTTGGAGAGAGTATTGATCACAAAGGATGTGTCAGTCTGTAGTTCTCTGTTTGAGATCCAGGGCAGAGGGATGATTCTTTAGGAAGATGTTGTTCTTTAGAAAGAGACTGATGTGGCTGCTAAGTACCATGTGGTTCCTCTCAGTGGAACAAGGGAGAGAATTGGAAGGGTAAAAGGGGCACACGGTGCTGGCAGGAGCTGCTTTTCTGGGTGTTCAGGGCAGAGTTGAGTGGTTTCCCATGTGTTTTGCCCCAACAAGTTGCTGATGCTCTTCTCTTGGGCAATGTCACTGTGCAGGAGTGCGGCCCGCCTGACGCAGAAGGCCCTGTGTCGCTTCCGGGGGAAGGAACCGTTCAGTGGCCCGACAGAGGAGAACGAAGAGGCAACAATCCTGGGTGTTCTGAAGAGGCTTTACATAGGTAACTATTTTGGATCACATTGTGTCTTCCCTAAGTCCAAGCTGATGCCAGAGCTAGACTAAAACCCTCTGGAATGCCCTGTCTCTCCTTCTAACCTGTCTCTGTGTACTGGACAACTACTAGAGCTGCATCATCTCTGGATCATTTGTTCAGCTAGGGGCCTGCCATTTTGGCTGGATCACGACAGTCTTGTTATTTAATTTCTGGTTGGAATAGCTCCATGTTCCCACTAGAAGTGCATTTCTGATGCTTTAACTCACATAATATCCGCTGAAAGGAGCGAAGCCAGTGTTAACACTCGCACCCTTCCGTCCTGTCTCAATTTGTTCTTCTTCCTAAACAGGTGGTGGCACATAACCCCACTACAGAGGCTTTGACCAAGCAAAGTCTTGCTTATCCAGGGCTCAAGCCTCTGGGCATGCTTTTAAGACTTCACATGCTCTCTTTGGTGTTTACTTCAGAATAAGATTTCCTAGCCAATCCCCTTGAGCTCATTTCTGTCAAAAGGCTGCTGTCTAAATAATTTAATCTTCTTAACTTTGTCAACTCTCCACACTTGCGCAGACTTTGCCAGAGAGTAGTAGTGTTTGCCTCCCTCCTACTGTGTTCTCATTCCCTTTTAGGGTCTCATCCATCTTTGGGGAGCTCTCCAGTTTGGATTAACCCCCTTCAGCAATTTAATGGAGTTTACCCCAACTGAACCATGCCTTTCTGCACCCTGTATTAAGTTGGCATTTCTGTGGTGCATCGTGTAGTAGCACTGGAACTGGCTCTGCAGCGTGTTGAGATTTTTGTCTGTCCGATGGCAGGATTTGGATTTTTGTGGCAGTCTGACTGGTGGAAAGTGTTGCTGTGGGGTGGAGGGGGAAGGGTTAAAATGCCCTGAACTGTGCCTGTCTCTCTTGCCTTCAGTACTGCTCACAAAACGTGTTTGCACTGTGCAGGTTCATGCCCAGCTGAGAACGGTGAGGGTCCTTCACATGGCGACAGTAGTCATAAGGCTCAAGAAGCTGGACAGAAAGAGCAGCTGCAAACAGAGCTGGCTAAACAGGAGATGTTGGTGCTATACCTGCAAGATGCTTACAACTTCTCAGTGAAAATCACAGAAGCCCTGAGCCTGATCAGCAAGATGATGTATGAAAACTGTATCTCAGGTGTGCAAAAGTAACCATGGGGCCCTTTCTCCCGTTGAGCATTTCCAGGTCTTTGCTCTTGCAGAAGAGGAGAGGTGGGAGTGCTGGAGCTCTAGGGGAAGGGGAAAAGGTTGGAGGGGCTGCTCTTTGCTGAGGAGATGTCACAGGCATTTGCAGTACATTGGAACAGGAAGCACCATCTAAATGGTGTCATGAAGAGGTTGTGTTGCATGAAAATACTTTTTTATTTTTTTTTAAATATCAATGTTGAAAATGTTTTTAAAAGCCAGGTGGCCAAAATTGCTTAATTTATGGAGGCTCCCCCTATCCTGTGGGAGGGGGATGTGTGTTCATCTCAGCTGAGGTTCTTCCAAAGTAAGCATGGCCACTGAAGATGGTTTCTATGACCTGCTCAGTGCCCTAATGTTAGATGTTATGCTGGCCACAAGAGGCAAGGCAGTCAAGACAACTGCCCAGCTCACCGTAAACTATCCTGTACCAATCAGTGATCCTGATAGACACGTTCTGTGGCCTGGTGCTTTTCAGTGCTATAGTGAAAGGTGGTGATGAGTAGGCCTTTGAGTTAATCCAGCTATTCGTGCTCTAGTATTAGAACTACCATAACCAGTTAGACTTTGAAAGAGCTTATCATTAGTGAGCACCCTCAAGCACAGCTCTTCCCCCGCCCCCAGTGTCATGCAAGTGCTTCCAAGCCTTCATCTGTATTGAGAATTCATATGTTACCCATAATAAGCATGTAGACTTCCACAGCAACACTTGGATGTCATTAGTTATTTGCACCCACAAAAATGAACACCCGAATTTGGTGTCTTTACAGGTCATTTGAAGTTCCAGGCTGAGGGGGTGCCTGGGGTGTGGTGCGGGGGGTTATGGCTGTGCAGCTTTTAGTAACTTTCCACCTCCCTGTTGCCTCATGCCATAGGGTATGGAAGGCAAGTTGGGTGTCCAAGCAGCAGAGACATTTAGAGACATCGTCTCCATTTGGGGACAGTATGCTGCTGGATGGGTTGGAGGGCTGTGAGGGATGTCTGTGCTCAGATTTAGGGTTTTTTGATTTAAGTATTTAATTTTATTCTATTACAGATACGTATCTTCTGGTGTGACTAGAGGCAGGGGAAGCGTACCAGCTTGTCTGATAGGGCATCTTTATTCAGATGTGTGAATTGGGGCTTATTCTGGTGTACGCTCCCACCTCCCAGAGGTCAGGCTTTATGAACTGCTCACTGTACAGCCCCTTTCATCGTTACTGTGGCACTCGTGTGAATGGTCTCCAGCCTAACGTTGTTTCCGGTGAGCAGAAGACCCGGCAGTATATTTTAGGGCTAGCCAAGCTGGAACCAAAGACATTACTCCTTACCCCATTTATACATCAGATAGCTTAGTTCCTCAGGTTACAGCATCACACTGGAACTTATATTCAGCTGCTCTCATCTGCTGTGATCATGAGAGATTTTTTTGTTTCCAAAGCTTGCTTTTTTGTTTCCCAGAAGAGAATCTTGTTCTTTGGCCTCTATGCTCATCTCCTAAATGTATGACGTAAGACTTGGCAGTAGTCATGTTAACCCATGCCTGTTTCCTCCGGGACATCGACATCTCTCTACTAGTGACCTCATTCTGACTTGAGCCTTCTGTAGGTGGTAGCAGCGATCTTAGTTGCTCGGAGGGCTCACTGTGAAGCAGTACGCTGATGGGTTTCTTTTAACGGCCTCACTTACGAGGCTAAGGAAAGAACTGCACTAATGCAACTGTTCTCTCTGCAGTGGTGCAGGAAGCCATTGAGTTCTTTGTGACGGTCTCGCAGTTTGGTGTGTCCCAGGCACTGCTTGGAGTCCGCAGGATGCTCCCCCTCATATGGTCAAAAGAGCCGGGTATTAAGGAGGCTGTGCTGAACGCCTACAGGTGGCTCTATCTGAGCCCCAAGGGGGATTCGGAGAGGTATGGGCCTTCCTAATCAGAAGGGGGGTGGTTTGATTTTCTGGGTTTGTGTTTGTTTTTTTTCCCTCCCCTCCCCTGCTGCTTCTTTTGGGAATCTGTTTGGAACAGGTTATGGACAGGAGAAGTCAAAGTTACTGTGCTTCGTGCTGAGCTGAAGCATAAGGTTTGTGTCCACTAGGAAATCTGCTTTCTCTTTGAGCTGTTACTGACACTTGTGCAGTTCTAAGATGGGTTTTTTTGAGTATCTGAGTCATCCTGTGGGATCCACTGCTGAACTTCTGCTTTTGTTTTATCATAGTGCTCAGGTAGAGGAAACTCATGCAGCAAACCTTCGCATCAAACCTTGCAGAAGGAAAAGCTGGAAATTATTTCGCCTAACACGAAATGCTTAACTTCCTCATTAATTTCACTGTCATTTAAAGCAGGACACCAAGACACGTGTGCCCAAATGATCTGGGTAGGGCCTCTATGTGATAGGGAACAAGGGGTGTCAGTTATGAACGTTCATGTCAGTGCCAGCTCTTGGCTGGCAACAATGAACTGATTTTCTTAGATGGCGGTCTCAACCCCTCTGAAAGTCAACAGTTGCCATGGAGTCATCCCATGTCGAAGAGCCTTATGTGCTTCACCTTCTGTGGGAGAAGTTCCTGCTCAATATCTCTTCCCTCATTTTGCATTTCTTACCACTGCAGTTGCTCATCCTGTCGGGATAATAAGAGCTATGGTGTACAGTGTGATGTGAAGTTGGAGGTATCTTCCTGTTACCAGAGCTCTTTTTTCTGCTGACAGGTCATGCATGCTGTGGCCTTATCTGAGTTGTAGGTATTCTGCCTCTGGTGTACACAACACATTCCTCAGTATTTACTGGTTTTCCTACTGCCAGTCATGTCCTTGATTTTTTTCAATACACACTGTTTCTTTATCCCTCCCGCTATACAAGGTTAGTTGTTACTGTTCGGGTGCTTTCACACACATTTCTATTTGTATTTCATTTAGACTAATCTCAAATATTTTTGTTACAAATCTGTATGTGGGACAGACAAGAGGATGTTAATGGGATCTTTGTTGCTGGCCCTTATTGAGTATTTTAAAGTGGGAGTTACTCGAGTACCGCTTGCATGCTTATGTATGCATGTATGTAGCTCTCTGAATAGAACAGTAATTTTTATAGTTGGGGTTTTTTCCTTCTTCTTTACCTTTTAACCTCTTTAAAATAGAGAGGATTTGTGTCTCCTTGTACTGTGGCACACTTACTCTCTTTTTTTCTTAGTAGCTGCCCACATGTAAATCTTGTTGGATATACATTTACCAAGATAAGTGTGGTCCCTGGTGAGATGCACGATACTTGACTCTCATTTTTATCTTCGGGGCAATAAAAAGCACTCACTGCTTTTTACTACTACTTGATAGCATTGCCTGGACGTGACTCTCCTGAAATTGGAGCTCTGGCCTTATTTGTTCACAGAGGGAATTCCAGTTTCTTATGCTCTGACTTGTGGTTGAGAGTAAACTAGGAAGAGGCTGGTGATTGCCTCTTGTTGGGTTTTTGAGCACTGGGAGCAGCAGCAGCAGCGCACAAGGCAGTGGACTTCGGGGCCCATGTCATGCTCATTGGCACCTGAGCAGCATGACTTGGAGAACTCCAGCTTGTGGAGCGGGAAGCTTTCTTGTCCCCAAGGATCTGCTCTGTTCTCTAATAGGTGTCCTCAGCTCTCTGAATAGAACAGTAATTTTGATAGTTGGTTTTTTTCCTCCTTCTTTGACTTCTTTAAAATTACTTTATTTTTCCTCCTTCAAAGGGCCAGTGCCCAAAGCCTGGTGCATTCTCTCTCTCTCATCATGGTGGATGCATCGCTGGGAACAATAGAGTGCTTAGAGGAAATAGTGAGTACTTGCCTCCTTCTGCTTGGGGTTGTATTTGTGCTGTGCATTGTCTGTTATGTTAAAATGGTAGTGCAGTTAATGCCTTTGGCTTGAAGTCTGTCCTCCTCTGCCACTTCCAACTTGCTTTACTGCGTTTCTTTTCCAGATCTCAGAGTTTGTGCAGAAAGATGAAATAAAGCCAGCTGTGATCCAGCTGCTTTGGGAGCGATTCACAGAGAAATCTCACTGCTCATTGCTAGAGCGACGTGCTGCTGTGATGCTGCTGGGGATGATGGCACGGTGAGCCCGAGGGCCCAGTCTCGTTCTGTGATTGGGAGGATGCGCAGGGAGTTGATTTTTATTGAAGAACTGTGGGTGCTGCATCAGCTGACCCTTTATTCTGCAGCTTCAAAAATAGTACCCACGTCATGGGGTAACGAAGCCTGAAATTAAGCGTCGTTGGTGCTGGGTCCCAGCACAGTCTCTGAATGAATGTGGTGACATTACTTTCTTTGAGAAGGGATGGACATTCAGAAAGCAAACTTTACTTTGTCACAGCTCTGCAGCTTCGTCTGTGTTTGGATTAAAACTGAGAAGCTGGGTAGAGATGTCTGGAACATTTAGCATGGAAGGAAATGAATCTGCTTCCTTTTCAGTGGGCAAAAAGAGGGTAATTGCACCATAAGGTTTTAATTTCCTGAGTTTCCCAGCCCAGTGATGCTTTGGCGTTTAGCTTATCTGCTGATTTCTTCTTGCTCTTCCTACGTTAGTCCATCAGTGAAAAATAGGCCTGCACATAATGATGATCTTGAAGTTCTTGGCTCTAAAGTTGGAGCTGTTTCTGGAACTTACAGCCAGGTCTGCAATTTGAGTATTAGATATTCCTTCCAGGGTATTCCTACCACCTCATTCCACTTGCTTGCAGCAGAATTATAGACATCATTTCAAAATTAATATCCTTCCCTAAAAATAATTGGATTGAAAGAAAACTGTAGGTTTCCAGGGCATCCCATGAGATCTGATGTCAAGTCTAAAGGTGTGAAGTAAGAATGTTGCCTTCTTCACAGATCTGCCAAGGGGGGTGATTTTATTTTTGTCTTACATGAACTGTATGGATTCTCTTAAGTCTTCACCCAGATAATTGTATATTCCTCAGCCCAGGCATGCATAATTCTACCTTTCAGAGGAAGAAAGGGAGGGGCATGTAGGCATGTTTGGGGGGAGAGGTGGGGGCAGGGGTGTCTTTAGTTTTGTTTCTCATAGTAGGGACCGAAGTGTAACACACTGCCAGTCCTGATCTGCTGGACTATTTCCTGGTTTGCAACATTTTTCTTTGCCTTACCCTTTTAAATTTGGCTCTTTTCTGATAAGAAAGAAGAGTCAAGAATCCTCTTGACAAAGAGACAGTGTGCCCAGGGTGTTCGCTGTGGAGCGGATGGTGTTGGCTTCTGTGGAGTATTGCTTGCTGCTCCGATAGCTACACCTTGAGTCATTGTATGCAAATTTTTCCCCCTTCTTCCCCCCTCCCACCCCTCCTTACTCCAACCACTGCTTTCTGCAAGGCACAGAGTATTTCTGTTCACCAGAAACTCAGGTAATGCCCTTGATCCCTTTCATTCCGCAGAGGGAAGCCAGAGATCATAGGTAGCAACCTGGATGTCTTGGTGTCAGTAGGGCTGTCTGAGAAGGTATCTGAAGACTATCGCCTGGCTCAAGAAGTGTGCAAGGCAATCTCCAAACTTGGTGGTAACTCTAAGGTAAGACCCTTACCTTGGTTTTGAGGTTATCCAGGAACAAAGAAAGGGGGAAACAGTTTCTGTTTAGAAGGGAGAGAAGTGATTAAGTTTTTAGTGATTTTGGAATTAAGTAGGTTGAGACCATTCAGCAGCATTGTCTGGAAAGCTTATCACACATCAGTGAGTGTGTAATAAAAGAATTTTCATTAGGGCAATAGGCTGAATTCAATTAGGAAAGAGTTCAGTGCACAAGAAATTGTTTTTCTTTCAGTTGTCTTCGTCACACTCTCAGTTATAAGCTGATTTGTGTTTCTTCAACCATGAAGCCCTTGCCTCTACTGCTGTTCTCTGGTGTAGTGATGCTTTTTGCCCTCCCTATTACTTGATATTCGGGAGCTGTCATCTGTGCAGCTGAATATAAAGCATGAAAGGGTTTCAAACCTGCCCGTGTTGTACTTAAAACAATATGATGGTCGTTGTCTGAGGAACAATTTATACTTTTTTTTTTTCTTCCTCATGCATTTGAAAAAAAGACCCTTTTCTTTTTGACTTGGGCATTCAATGCATTTTGGTTCAGGAGTTCAAGCATAGAAGCAGCCCTCCTTCACACAGCATCATCGTTCTGCGTTGGCCCTTTCCACAGGGGAAATTACTGCAGGACCTTTGTGAATCAATGTGTATTACAACATTCTTATGTGCTCTAAATCATAATTTAGGTTGGCTTAACTTTGCAGTTGAGTTGGTATGTGAGTAGGGGCTGAGTTGTAAGTACAGCTACCAATGATTTCACTTCCTTCCCACGATGAAGAATGGAGTACAGAGAGCAGGACTGTGATGAATTGAGATCTTTTGTTTTTAGCTATGGAAAGCTGGTAAATCCTCAAGCAGTAGCTTGTTTTAGTTAAGTATATCCTGATCAAGCAGCCACAGACATACTGGGACATCTCAGGCAATGTCAGACTTGGTTTAGTAGTTCTCTGGGTTATCTTACTGCCAATCTAAAATGTGGTGAGACTGATATAGAGCATATGCGACAGCCTGAGTGTGAGGTGGTGTGGGATCCAGAGCTATCCTCTCATTTCTACCGATGATATTTTGCTTTTAAACAGAACCTCTGGTTCTGGACTACCCCTAGACAAGGGCATCTAGTTGGCTTGCTGTTGATAACTGAGGATGCTCTAAAGGTGTTTTCTCTTCATTGTGGACAATGAGTAAATAATACCAGATTTTAAGAGTGATTTTTGAGATTTCAAAAGGCTATTTTGATTTAAGGTGACATAGTGGAACTGTCAGGGTTGGATTGGAATCATTATTTGGCCACGTTTCAAATCCACCCAGTGCTGTTACGGTGCCTTCCAAAGTGACAGTGAAGTCCCCGCTGCGCGTTTAGTTGCAGACCAGTGCTGGATGTCCCTGCCGTGGGCCTAGCACGGGTTTGGTTGGTGTTATGCATATATATAGTGAGGTTAAGTACCGGGAAGGGCAGGGGCAGGATCACTCGTGTGCTAAGAGTAACTCGTCTGTTCTCTCTGCAGCCAGCGCTGGGGAAGGACAGGACACCTTTTCGGCTGCCACAGAACCACACGCTCTTTGGGTGCCTGAGTGAGGCGGTGAGTAAAGGTGAGCTCAAGTCAGTGGTGGGTTCGAAGGAGATGGAATTGGGCTGAGAGGCAGCCTGCCATGCTGCTGGGAAGTGTGATACATGGCTCCCTCTTCTCATCAGGTTTTGCTCAGCCAAGCAGTCACTGGATCCCCTTCATGGAGGCAGCGGTCACGCTCATCTACAAGCTAGCGGAAGGGGCAGATGAGATATGTGCTCACCTCCTGCAGACGTGCAGCCAGCAGGCTCTAGACAAGCTGCAGGAAGCTGGTGAGGAAAAAAGCTGGCAAAAGAAACCTCTGCCTGTGACTTCTAGTGCCGCAAGTGGTGGCCTAGAGTAACTGCAGGAGGAAAACAGCTGAGGGGCTGTAAGAGGTGTTGGTGTGGAAGGCTGTGAGTGCTGTGAAGGAGTCTGTGAAGCATGGAGATGGGCACTAAATGATGAGAAAGAGGTCTAGATCAACGCTGAACTGCAGTAATTTTTCTCCACTAGATGCAGAGGTTACTCCCAGCAGCGGCTCTGATGGTGCTAGCAGTCTTCCCACATTCCTGCTGTTGCACCTGGTGTCCCTTGTGGGACAGGTGGCACTGCAGCAGGTAGCACATTTGGAACTGTCAGTGAGCACGGAACTACGCAGACGCCGCATCCTCAAAGAGGAACAGAAAAACAATAAACGTAATGACAGCAGCATGAAGAAGCAGAGACCCCAGGTGAGAACTGAGGGGTTTTTTTCTTCTTCCAGTGTCTCTGCTACTGCCACAGCAAACTTCTGGAGAATGTGCTCCTGAGGGTGCATGAGATCTAAAGTAATGCTCACTTTGGGGTAGGGCAAAGGCAGGGAGAGCTGAGGCCCTTGAATGACCTTGTTCAATAAAACTCTTACACTGCTCTTGGGAGTTAAACAGGCAGAGGGGAGGGAATGAAGGGTGATGTCCTGGCCCTGCTTATTTTCCTGCATCAGGCAAACACTTCCTTTCCAGTTGTCACCTTTTTTTACCAGTGCAATATTTAGCAATTATTGCTTGTGGTGAAGAACACACATTCATGACTTGAATTTTGGAAAAGGGCTTCTGGAACCTTGGCCCATGGGGCTCTGAGGGTCCTATCCCCTCTCAGGTAGTAATGCTGAAAGTTTAATACAGATCCCATTAAGAAGACTACAATATCCTGCTTGGCTAGGTCTGCCTCAGAACATTTTCCAGAGTGTAGTGAGGCTGACTGTCTTGGGTCAGAATTGAGAAAAAAGTTGTGTGTCCCTAGGTATCCCATCCCTGTTAGATGCCTATGCTATGTCCAGGCACACTTATAGTCCATTTCCTCATCCACCTTGCTTCAGTGTCACTGCCATTCCCCAGGCAGGAGGAAGTGACTCTTGAGATTTTTCCAAGAAGCAGCAGTTGGATGCAGATTTGGTCCCTGCTCAAAGCCCGTGTCTCCCTTCTTCCCTTGCCTTGCTTTCACTTTGCTTACCATTCAGAGGCTGCTCTGAACTTCTTGCTTTTAGGAACTGCCTGCAATCCCTCAGGTTGTGCCAGACTCGGGCACTGATGGCAGATGTGTCCTATGTCTGTCTCTGCTTAAGAGCTTCAGCAGCTTACACTCTCTTTTCATTGGCATTCTGTGGCATGTGGACTGGAAAATCCTAGACTACCTTTCATAGCTGCTTTCAGTTCTCAGGGAAAAGCCCTGAGAAGTGAAAGCAGCTATGTCAGCCTGTCAGCCCTCTGTCAGCCTGTTCTCAACCGCTGCTGGTAACATGCAAGCACCTCTCGCCCGAGAGAAGAGCCCTTTGTGAAGGAAGGGGTTATTGTCACCTGTCATCTCTTTTCACAGTCTCCCTTTCTGCACAGATCCCAGGAAATGAAACCACTATGGAGGAGGAGCTGGGACTCATGGGAGCCTCAGCTGATGACATGGAGGCTGAGCTCATCCGCAGTATTTGCGAGACAGAACTTCTGGATGGTAAGTGTGGCTGCCATCAAGGGGCACTGGCTCTGTCTGCCTGTGTGAAAGAACAGGTACGGTGGGTAACAGATCTGGGAGGAGGAAGGCTGTTTCCTTCAGAAGGAAGCACTTATTTTTGTTTGGTATCAGGTTCTATATAGGCTTTGTTCTGCCTGTCTGGAGGTGTTTTTTTAGTGGTGAACGTGAGTCAACCAGTTTCTGTAGTCTGCAGGTGTTCTGGGATAAATTGAGTAATTGTTCTTAGAGGGATGCACAAACAGTGTTCTCATGCTTGCTGTCTTTATCCCTGCTCTTTAGAGAAGCACCTCTTCTCTGCCTTTGTTCCACTGGTGGTCAAGATCTGCAGCAGCCCGGGGCTCTACAGCGATCCGTCGCTCTCAGCTGCTGCAGCCCTGAGTCTTGGCAAAGTCTGCATGATCAGGTAATGGCCAGCTGTGCTGCTGGTCTCTTCCCAGCCATTGTAGCACCACAGCACAAGCAAACACTGCAACTCCCTTCCTGTGGAGAGAACAAACTCAAAAGAGCATCCACAGATTTTGTGTGGCTGTTGCAGGGGCGGGGGGAGGGGGTGTGTGTTGTTGTCTCACTGCTCTGAGAGATGCAGTTTTGGTATCCATGCCTGTCTGCACCCTGTCGCACCAGCTCCGAGTTCTGCGAGTCCCACTTGCGCCTGCTGTTCACTATAATGGAGAAGTCCCCTCTGCCTGGTGTGAGATGCAACCTCATTATCGCAGCAGGAGATCTGGGCATCCGTTTCCCCAACCTCGTGGAGCCCTGGACGTCACATCTCTATGCCAGGTAAATGCTACACTCCTTGACCACGGGTGATGAGAACTCTCTGGAAAGGTGACACTGGGTCTCCAGAAGGTGGGAATGACCCGGTGAGCCAGATCTGAAGATGTCACTGCAAGGGAGACAACAGACCTAGGCTGCGGAGCAGGCTGCCATGGGTATCTGTAACTTGAAGATACTCACTCGGCTGCTTTCTGTGGTAACTCTATGCTTTTGTCAGGTTGCGGGACCCCTGCCCAAGTGTGAGGCGGACGGCTGGACTGGTGATGACTCACCTCATCCTCAAAGACATGGTAAAAGCGAAGGGCCAAGTGAGTGAAATGGCAACTCTGCTTATAGACCCAGAGGAAGCAATCATGGGAGTCGCTCAGAACTTCTTTGGTGAACTCTCCAAGAAGGCAAGTTGGATGCTCAGGGACCTTAATTCACTAGACTGGGCAGTGGCTGGTGGAGTCTGGGTCAAGGATGAGAGCTGAATCCTGGAGAAGGTGTAGAGCAACTATCTGTCCCTCTCTGCTGTCTAAATGAGGGTAGATAAATCTTGCACATAGGCTTTATTTCAACCCTGATGTTGCTGAATTTGACGCTATCCATTCATGCTGGAAAGCAGGCCCCAAATCAGTGCCTTGTTCCTTTTATTTCTTGTGTACAGCTGGTATAGGGTTCAGACCAGTTTTCTGCAGTTTACCTTTAGGCCTTACAAGAGCGTTCCCTGACCTTACGGCTCAGGCAGTGCATCATCTCTGAAATCTTTCAAAGTTGTTCTTGGCTGTGTTGACAGATCCTTAGACTGAAGCAGTTATAGCCCAAACAGGTAAAAACCAGAGGAACATTTTCCCCCTGTACGCTCTTCATTCAATACCAAGGATGCTGCAGGCCCTTCAGAGTTTGAGATTTGCTGCCTGAGAAGCTTTGTGATCTTAGCTTGCTCTGTTAAAAGCAGAGCACGCCACTGTCAGGGGGTTGACTTCCTATCTCTGCGGTGTCTATGACCAAGCAGTGGGAAAAGGAACCGGGATTGGGCCTTTTCTGGCAAGAGCTGAACTGCTGTGTAAGTTTCCTTTATCTGGAAGCTTTTGCATTGGTTTGTGACAAGGCTGGAAAGCAAACCGCGTCCCAGTCTTGTTAGCTGGTTGGGTTTCCCCCTTAGCTCCAGTCGTGTAGTCCTGGACAGGTTTGGCTGGCTGTGCACAACTCGTTTCAAAAAGCTCATGTTTCAGTCAGTAGGTTTTGGGTGGGGAGCACGGAGGTAACTTTTAAGTGGGCGGCTTATTTGTCTTGACTCGAGCTGTCCTTCATAATTCCGTATCTCACGTGGAACCTTGTGTTCTCTACAGGGTAATGCCATCTATAACCTGCTTCCAGACATAATCAGTCATCTCTCAGACCCTGACTGCGGCATCGAGGAGAAATCCTTCCACACTATTATGAGGTATTTATGCCGTTGTTCAAGAATCCTCTTTTGACCAGGACTACATTTATGCAAAGGGGCTGCCAGATCCAGGGGAAAGAAATGACAGTGATATATACAAAATGCTTTTTCAGTTGTTCTCCTCGATCTGACTCTGTCTGCATCTGAAGTGGCCTCATGCTGAGGGCAGTCGCTTCTAAAGCCACGTAGTTGGGGGTGAGGAGAGATGCCACAAAGACTTTCCACTAGCTCATTCAAAATTCCTTTCCCTCTAGAAAAGGAAAACAGTTGGGTTCCTGCATGGGAATTTGGATATACAACACTAGAAGAACACAACAGATGTTAATGGCTCTGCTGCCTTTGTCATTTTGGTGGCCTACTGGGCTTTCGTAAGCAGTTTTAATGAAGGCGTAGTTAAGGAAACAGATTTGGGTTGGGCTTTTTGTTTGTTTTTCCCAAGAAAGCCTTACTCTGTAGTTGAGACATTCCAGTATGCCTCTCTATCTGATGGATGATACTGGTTGCTTGTAGTCAGCACAAAAACTGTCTTTAGTGGTTAAATTACAGAAATTTTCCTTTCGTATCTCAAAATTAACTACACGATGGCTCTTCTGAGTTGACTGAATCCCTGTGGATTGCAGAGGGGAGTGAGTGTTGGATAAAACAAAAGTATTGCTGTTGCTGAAGAGAGCAACAGCAAAATCTCCAGTGACTTTTCAACTATTCTTTCTGTCTACAAGACTCCGTTGCATTTAGGAAGAGGGATGGAATTTTTGACAGGTAAGAACTGCAAGGCACAGATGTCATTTTCAAGGCACTTTCAGTCTGTTATAATCTACGGCTGCAAAGGCATATTGATGTTTTGCTTCAGCTCTCAGTATGGAGGGTAGTATGAAATAATAGGAAGCAGAGCATGCGGCTACTGACAGCACATGTACCAGGGGAAGAAGCTTGTATCTGAAGCGGAAGCAAACCATCACAGAGAAACAAGAAGGCACGTGTGGAAAGAATGGGACATGGTTCTGGAATTTTCACTGTAATTTTTAATAAATGTAAAGCTGGAGGTGTTACTACCTAGAGAATAAGTGTAGCATTGCATTAAAGTGTGATTACTGTGGTTATGACAGCTGTAGATGGACTTCTGACTTCCAGCAACATACAGGGAAAGAACTGGAAGTGCCTGGTAAATAAAAGCAAAGCCAGAATTACTGATTTTAAAAGTAGACAGCTACCAAGTTAGTCTAGAGCCAGCTAATTTAAAAGAACACCTGATCATCAGTTAGCACACCATATCATATTTTTTAAACTGGAAAAAGGATTAGTAGTAGAAACTGAACCGTTTTCCTATATGAAAAGCTTACATTGTGGAGAGGGTGCAGTTAAACTCAGAAAGCATGGTGGACAGAAGCATGGCCTAGGAAGGAAGTAGTGGCTTATGCTCCAGGGATACTTGCCAAACTGGAGAAGTGTGAAAAAGATAGGAGTAGGGGGAGAGCATCACTGTTAGAGGGCTAACTTATGCAGAATAAAGGGTTACAGTAATAATTAAGGTGAAAACTAGCAGAACAATATAAGGCTGAATTTTTAAAAATTGCTTAACCTCTGCTATAAAGCTATGACTGAAGTTAGAGATGCATTCCACTTGCAGTCAAGTAATTTCTGTTTATATATAGGGAAGCATTGTTAGTATTGGTGAGAACTTGCCTAGAATCATAGAATCACAGAATTGTAGGGGTTGGAAGGGACCTCGAGAGATCATCGGGTCCAACCCCCTGCCAAAGCAGCTCCCTAGGACATTTCACTCAGATAGGCGTCCAGACGGGTCTTGAATATCTCCAGAGAAGGAGACTCCACACCCCCTGGGCAGCCTGTCCCAGGGCTCTGTCACCCTCACTGGGAAAAAGTTTTTCCGCATGTTGGTGCGGAACTTCCTGTGCTCCAACTTGCAGCCATTGCCCCTTGTCCTGTCTCCACATGCTGCCACAGTTGTGGTAGCTGAAGTTAAAGAAAGGTGAATGGCTGCCAGAACAAATGGGAAGGGGAGGCTATGGAGGAAGCTGTCTCTGTTGTGTATTTTAGGAAAGAAGCTTGATGTGGTGGTTGTAGGCATAACAAAGACTAAACAAGAGCATGCTTACAGCAGTTATATCAAGGCCAGTGGCAACCTGATGGAGCTTAACTTAGCAGAAGTGTTTGGTGCAGGAAAAAAGGAGGCCATCTTTCCGTATTTATTTATTCTATTATAATAAATAGAAGCTTTTCAATTATTTCCACAAGGACACTGTGCAAAATGCACCAGTACTTAACTCTGCTAAAGCCCCTGTTCCTCAATAAACTAACAAAAAATGTGGTATCAGGCTAGCGTGTAAATTCTGTTAGGCTTTGTTCTCATTGTGATGCAAAGTAACGCTTGGCTTTCACATTGACCCCAAACACAGCATCTCACCTGCAGCAACGTGGTTATGAAAAAGTCACAGAAACTGGTTTGGGGGAAAAAAAAAAATACTGCACACCACCCTGCTCCCCTCAAGGTCTGCTTGTCAGACATACCAACCAGTCTGCCAGCACAACTTGGGAAGTGAGGGTGGTGCTGGGGGTGTTGCATGTTCTTGAAACTGGATGGAAGGAGCTGATCAGAAGCTGACATAGCACTCTTTTCAGTGTTCCTGCTACTTCAGAACCCAGAACAGACATTAGCTATTCTCACTCCAGATGTGTAAGGGTCTTTGCTTTTGTTGGATTTATTAGTTTCACCCTAGGCAGGTGCTATTATGTAGCAGTTTTAATTAAATGTTACCTCACAGCAACTGTCCCCTAACAGGGACTGGGGTTTACTCTTTGAAAAATATATATATATGGTTATAGATTCTCTTGAATCAAGTCTGAGGCATGCAGAGCTAACTCCTGCTGTCTTTAGAAGAATCACCCAGCTGAACACTGGGTAGGATAGCTGCAAGCACCCCATGGTGCCGGCAGAACTGGGGTTTCCTCTCTGGGCTCTTAACTTTGCCTTTTTTGCTATTTGGTTTTGCTTTCCCCTTTGCAGACATCTCTTCTCATATATTACAAAGGACAAACAGACAGAGAACTTGGTGGAAAAGCTTTGTCAGCGATTCCGGACTGCCAGGTGGGTTGTGATCCTAATTTTCCTGACAAGTTTGCTGCTTAGGCATTGCTACAAGAAACTGACATGTATGCAGTGGTTTTAACAGGTTCCCATCATATTCTTCATGTGACAAATTGACAGATGCTGACATAACCTCGATTAGGTCCCTCTTTCTATCTTCCTCCTAAAAATATATGGAAAAACTATGTATAAATGATGGCCTCTAGTTTTACTGCATTGTGATTGGGCAGTTTCCTCTTTTCTTTTTTTTTTTTTTTTTTTTTTAAGGAAAAGGTCTGTGATGATTTAGATCTGTTAGAGCTGGCCAAGGAGACATCTCACATGGCTTTTCTATGCACATTTGTGGTCTGTCTGTACAGGCTGTTCCCTTGCATCTCAGCTAAGAAATCTGTGCATCCAACTGAGCGTTCGAGGTCTCCCCAGCAGTCCTGCCTGGGGTGTTCTCAGCTGCCTAAATGCTATAGGCTTGTCCTTGTTCTGCGTGCCAGGGCTGCTCAGAACTAACTCTGTGCCTCGGGCTCTGCTCTCACTTGAGGGCTTGTGCCACCACGTCTTTATGATGTTGCTCTGTCTGCCAGATGTGTGTGCCTTGCTCATAGTGCTGAGGATACAGTGCAGGGCCCATCCTTTGCATCTGGGATATCGTTTTGCTTCATGGGATTTGGGGTGTTCTTGTTGTTCCTCCTTTTCCCAAGCTGTAATTCCACTGACATGCACACTTCCTTCCCCACCCCTTCCCCCAGAAGATATCCAAAATTTATCTGCCTTTCAGTGGTATTTTATTGGTGCACCCTGCCTTCCTCTGTTCTTGTGGGTCTCCTTCTCCATTGTTGTGGCTTTGCCCTTGAGATTTAAGTTGTTTCTGCTTACCTTGGCCCTTTGCACACAGTGTGTGGGCAATTCACCTGCTTAGCTGCCATGGGGAGTGGCATATTCCCCAGAAATATTTGGGGCTTGTTTTTTGAGCTGGAGTCTCTCGTCTCTCCAAAACTGCCTCCTGGGAACACTGGTGAGCTCTCCATACAACGTTTGCAAAGATCCATCACCCTTCTCAGGATTTCTGCAGCTCATAGCAACGTGCCAAGTATCATTCAGACTTTAGGTGTGGAAACATCTGGATGCCACAGCTTTGTTCTCCATCCTCCTACATTTGGACAGTGCATTCTGTGAGGGTATATGCAGGACAGACATCCAGTGCTCTGTTTTGTATATATTAATTGGGCTTTTGTATATATTAATGTTACAGGCTTTATCCTACCTCTTTTTTTTTTTTAAGTAACTTTTGCTAGAATTTGAATGTAGCCTTCCTTTGAAACAGCAGCTGTTATTTCTTTAATTTGTATCTTAATGGAAATGGCCTTCTTTACGTAACTGGCCTGTAAATGGCCAGGAGAGAGAGAGAACATCAAATAAAACTTCTCAAACGTGCAAAAATGAGCAGCCATGGGTCTATTACTCAGTTGAAATAAGGCCCTTCTCACAGTCCTCATCTCACAGAGTGCCTTGTTACCAGCTAGGAGGAAAAAACTTCCAATCTTTTTTAAACAAGCAACTGTGGTCTTCACCAGCGAAGCCTTCGTGTCTGTCTGACAGACACTGAGTCTTTGGAATACGGCGGTGGTTGCGAAGCAGTTGGTACGGCACAGCACTGACCTGTGACAGAACCACCTGAATCTCACCTCCTGCAGGGCAGAAGCTTTATCCTCCTGTGCTGTACCTTCTAGGTGAGGTGTGCTCATCCTTACACACTCCTTTCTGTAAGAGCTAAGGGCAATCTCTGTCTTCCCCAGAACTGAGCGTCAATATCGGGATCTGTCCTACTGCCTTACTCTGCTTTCCCTCTCGGAACGGGGCCTTCACAAGCTGCAGGACAACTTTGACTGCTTTGCAGACAAGCTCCAAGACCCAGCTGTCTACAGCTGCTTCCAGACTGTGCTGGCTCGATTCCGCAGAGCAGGCTGCAAACCTGAGGCTAAAGTAAGGGGGGTAGGGTGGGGGGTGGTGAGTGTCCAGCCTAGGAAAACAATTGCTTTTTACACAGACATGGAGTGGTTGGAAAGCCCTGCGAATCCTCCACATTAAGCAGGTTGCTCCAGTAATTCATCAGAGAACCTGATGATGGTTCTGCTATGGGTGGAATACTTCTTCCCCCTTCCCACCCCCCCATGATATTTTTTTTTTTTTGTAAACTTTTTCTCATTTCTTCCCCCTGTGTTCCACCTCCATCAGGCTTTGGTTGAAGAGCTGGAGCAGAAGATGTCTGCCTCCCATAACCAAGGGCTGGATTCAGCAGAGACATGCCAGGAAAGTAGTGAAACTCCAGTACCAGCATCAATCAGGCAGAAATCAAAAGCAGGTATGTTCCTTTCATGAGAGTGCCACCTTTCTCCTGGTCCTGCTGTCCAACAGAGACACCTAGGGACTCTTCCTCACCCTTACAGACAGAATGGCTGCTGCTTTTCTCTGTTGTTTTTATTTTACTGGATTTTTTTCCTTGGCAGTTTCACGCCGTCAGCCCCTGAGGACAGACACCAGGGATGAAGATTTTGTCACACCCCAGCCTCGCACCCTCCGAAACCATAAACGTACCCAAAAGCACCCTCCATCCAAAAAACCTATGATCACCTTCTCCAGTGATGAGGAAAGCAGCTCTGAAGAGGGTAAGGCGTTGTACACCTATGCTTGAAAGGCAAAAGTGGGGAAAGAGGATAGATCGGGCCTGTCACGGATGTTTCTTAGGTGACCGGGGGGCTTCAGCGCGCTGCTGAGGCTGCCTGTAGAGTTGCCTGTCTGAGGCAGCAGAGTGCTGGTTATTGACACGTTTTGCTCTCTCTCAGATGTACCAGCAGTGTTACAAGAGGACGAAACCCCCACCAAAACAACTCCAATAACCAGATCTTCAGCCCGCCGGCTGCGCTGAGGGAACCATCTGTCACTGTCTAACTAAAAGTCTCTTGTCTGAACTACCCCATAATATGACAGTGCTTTTAAATGAGGGCAAAAGTGATTCCAAGCCTGTCTTTCCGTATCTCCTTGAAGAAGGGCAGCAGTGAGCACAGCAACGTGGCAACATTGACTGGCTTTTGCCCTGGCCTTGCCAATGCAAGTAACCTGCTCTGATTAAAGTTAAATAAAATCTGAAAGTCTTTCTAAAAAGAGCCAAGCTAACTACCAAGTACAAAATGCTCGTTTCCTTCCCCTTTTGTACATGTTTCTAAGTATACTGGTCTGCTTCTCTTAGAGGATCAGTGGGATTTTGGTCAGCTCAGGCCCTTTTTGAAGCTCTTGCCCTGCAAAGCTCAGCAGGACTTTGAGGGGAAGTTACCTGCATCTTTTTATTATATAGATGATTTCAAAGAGCTGAGGGATTGTGGGGGAAGGTAGAGAAAGGCTGACTTAGACTATAGGTAGAGCACTTCAACAGAGAACATGCAAAGTAAGTAGGAAAAAATACAACTCTCAATTTTATTTTTTTTTTAGTAAGAAAACAAAAAGAAGCAATTCCACCCTTCCCCACAAACACACCCCACAAATTTTATTTCAAATAGGACTGGCACTTAAGATCTTTCCTTCCAGGAATGCCACATCAGTGTTCATATCAGTCCCAGCACTCCTTGGACAGCCATGTGAACATGAAGTGCCCTGAATTTGTGTTGATCACATAAGCAACCTTTAACCTCATGTCTCACAGGCAAGTTGGCGTTTGTCCCAGAGCCATTAGTACAGAATTATTTCCTTCTACCCGTCAGTTGCCTAGAAAGCAGAGTAGTGACTAGCCGGGCAGGAATCAGAAGGGTCCTATCAGCAGGTTCCTGCATTATCTTCTGCATTCTCTGTCTCTGAGGATCTACTGAGTTCCTGCAGTTGGTGTAGTCACTCTTGGTTTGCCAGCAAGTAGAGCACTCTGCTGAATTTTCTGGTCTGGCTGCATCAGTAGTGATAAAACTACCAGAGCTTATTTTGATGCCTATTTTAGAGTGGGGGGCAGGGAGGAAAGCATAGCTTTGCACTGTCGTGGGCATTAGTCTTTTTTTAATGCCAGTACCTGAATGGACATAAGCATGGTCAAAGTTTGTAGAAACAAGTAGATGAGGGAATAAGGGGATGACAGGTGTAATTACTGTGCTGGAACATGTGGACCAAACACCATCCCTTAACTCCCATGACTCCCAGGGAAGATCTGCAGTCGCTAATGTAATAGTCAGATACCAATGTACTGCATCTCCCTGAAAATTCAGAGCACCCAGGTAAGCACAGGACAACCACATGAGGTGCAAAGATCCTCCCTCTTGCCCCTCTTGCCTGCTAACAGGCTACAGGAGACGCAAACAGCAGCTCTAGCACTGACAGTAAATACCACACACAGTCAATAACACGACATGGTTTGTCCATCACCACCCACCAGGTACGTCACTCTGAGATAAAGAGTTAAAAAGACAGGACAGCATACATGGATTTCTACCCAGGCTCAGGGCTTCACAAGTTTGTGCTGGTAAATCCTGTGCATATGTGAGCTGACAATGCTGCAGCAAGGGGGAAGATGAATGGGTGGATGGAGGAAACATGGTGGCCATAAAACTGACTAAGCACTGGTTTACCTTCAGGCCATGCTTTTCCACTACAAGTGGTTAAAGTCTGCCCTTCAGGAGAGCTGCCCAGATGCCGTTCTGGGACAGAAGCAGGGTTTGGCAGTGACTGACACAGTGGTTCCATTCCTGCTTTACAGTCCATCTTTTGCTTTTCATAGGGCACAGCACTACCTGGTCAAAGAGTGGTTTGAAGAGCTACCCAGTGGCCTTAAGCAGACAGTTCCTCTGCCAGTTCTTCCTTCCTTAAGCTGCCCTTCTGTTCCTTGTAAGCAGCTGTGTGGGTAGCTGCCATGATGACCAGGAGCTGCTACTGAAGGACTAATCCTATTTCCTCATTTCTCAGGCAGTGGGATTTCTCAGTGTCAAAATCAGTAGTGTTTCTGTTCTCTGAGGGACCTCTGGCCACAGCAGGCTCTGACACACGGTACCAGGGGAACAATGTATCACCCTTGCTCCTCGCTTGTGGCAGCCATCAGCCCTCTGCAGCGCCATAGGCCAAGGGACCTGTCCCCAGGGTACCTCACCTGGTTCCTAGGTTCCTACTCCTTCCACTCTCCAGTTGCCCTGCTCCTTTCCTTTATAAGCAACTCAGCTTGTAAAAGATGGGTCCTGATTCATCAAACCACCACTTTTCTGGTGGTCTTACAAGCTTTGGAGTCAGTGCCCCAGCATCAGAGGGGGAGGGTTTTGACAGAGGAAACTTGTTGGCACCAGAGAGGAAAGAAGGACAATAACCTATTTGAGTCAGAGAAAACTGGGGCAATTGGGGACTCATTGTCTGCCAAAGCCTTTTCCCTTCACAGCCACTGCCAGGATGTATCAGAGCAAGTATTCTGTTCTACTGCTGTCCCAGCAAGGATCTGGGGCACAGAGCAGCTGCAACTTCACAGCACCTGAGTCACTGAGCACCTGCAAGTTATCCAGGCTTTGCTGCATTTGCAAATTGTCTACAGGATCCAGAGTTTCTTGCTTGGTATGGAAGAGTGATGACTCCTTACCTCTTGCTACTCCCAGCTTTTGCCGGACACAAGAGGGTTACCCATCCATCACTTGAGAGCCCAGAGCCTGTCCATCCCTGCAGGGCTCAATCTGTGTGCAAGTGGCCTGGAATTTTGGAATTTGGAGAAGCTGCAAAACACATTTCTGGCATTCTTCTTGCAGCACTGAGGCCACCAGATAGAAAGGATTCCAGATCAAACCACCGCTACATTTCATATCAAAACCAAACCCCTGTTGCTTTTGCACTTACCCTTCATTCAGGAAAGAGCTGACCACTGGAACCTGTGTGTCCAACATGAGGTGCATCTGCCTGCAGCTGTCTTCCTGGGAGCATGAATACTTTAGCAGGCTGACTCAGCTGTTTCTGGATGGTCAAAGGTGGCTAGGAAGTACAGAACAACATCCTCTGAGACATCTTGCACACGGGATGAACGTGTGCTCACTTCCCATCCTCCTTCCCCTCCTTCCCACCCCTGTGAGACTTTCCTACCACGGAGCCCCATACCCTAGAGCATCCAGCACACAGAGGGGCTGGCTGTGCACACGCATCCTGTGCTCTGTTTGGACACAAGCACCCCATCTGAGTGTCCATGTGAACGGCATGTCCTGTGACACTCCAGCAGTCACCTGTGTTTTATGATTTAAAAGGCTGGTATGAAAGTAACCTTGCTCCCCATGAAATGTCTTGATGACATCAAGTACCTCATCAAGAATCACCAGAACACTGCTCTGGAACCAGCATCATCTATGGTTGGAGGTGTCAGGTGGAGATAACATGCTTGGACACCCTCCCCTGTGCAAAGTCTCTCTTGCTCCCAGTGCCAGTGCTCCCAGCTTAAAGGCCCACGCTCACTTTTAACAGGCTTCATAAAACTTTCTGGCTCCTTGGGCAGAGTAGAAATAGACCCACAGACCTGCATCTACAAGTGGAAAATGCTTGGAAGGAAGGCAGGGAAGGAGGAAAAGGCAGGCCACATCTCTGAAGTACAGCTTTAGCTGTCTCTGCAAAAGGTGCGCTGCTTTCTTTCCCTTCTGTTTTTCTTCTTTCCTTAAAAAAGTAAGCAAAAGCAGGCAACAGAACACAGCCTATCAAGTTTTGTCCTAACTGCTCTGAGCAGCAATACAGATACTGAAGAAAGGGAAGTTTAAGGTGTTAATTATAATTCACCCAGCAAACCCGCTACTAATCCTGTATGGGGGTACAGACCCCCTCCCTTTTCCCTGACAAACCTTCCTGATTAGTTTCTGTCTTCACACCCAGGCTGACTTCTGCACCCTGGTCTCCAAACAGTGACCTCATTGCCTTGTTAAAGTGGTGAGAAACTACAGTAGAACGGAAGAGGTAAACAAATGGGGGTAAACTAATGGCCAGAAGATTTAGGAGATCGGAATCTGCTCCTTGCTGTCCCGCTTCCATTGTGAGCCTGAGCTTGAGAAAGTGCAAGCTGAGCCTCAACAAGCTCTTCCCTGTGCTGGTTCCTCTGGAAACTCGGTCCAGCCCTCCAGATGGTGCATGTTGAGTGGCTCAGGACAACCAGCCTCCAAGTTACTAGTACTAGACCCACACTCCTGTCACCACCACAAATCCCACAGAGTTAGTGCTGAGCCAGTGGTAGAATTCACACACCTGTAGCGAGAGCTCTTCATTTCCAGGCCATAAAAAAATGAGAGAGCCTGTGTTGTCAGCTGGGTTTGTGTGAGCTCTGTGCAGCCAGCACTGTGACTACCACTAGTTCATGCTCACAATGATTAGAGAAATACCATTAACAGCACTCTGCCTACAAGGAGCATGTTCAATATCACTGTACAATGCGGCCTTCAATACCCTTCGGGATGTGCCTCCAAGTGTCACCCCGCTCCTGACCCTGACAGATAGCTCTACGTCCTGGCCAGCAGCAGCTTAACTTACATTTGTCTTCCCAGACACTCAGTAAACACCTTTGTGTCCTTTTTCTTTAGAGGAAGGGGTCTGTCTGAGCTCACCCTGAAATTTATCACCCTGGACAAAAGGGCTGAAAGGTTAAGGAGCTCTGGGGGGGTAGTTCAGCAGAGAGCTGGGGGCCAGGCGCCTGCCAGAACCAAAGCTATAAAGCCAAAGAGGGAGTAGGGATTGCATCTGGCACGGATGCAGCAGGTCCTAGGACAAGAAGAAGATGCTGGGACTCCAGTCGTGGCCTGGCTCACTTTTCCTCCACTTAGTTCTGCTCTCTGCCAGCGTTCAGACTGTGTCCTTACCAGGACAGAGGCTACAGGTAGGAGGGACTGGGAGAGAGCTGAGGGAGGTTTCAGGAGTGGAGGGGCAACTTGGGGAGGTTGTATTTGAACCTGGAATGAGTAGGGGTCCCACATTCCAGCTACCAGATACTGCTGTCTATTCTCATGCTTGTTATTCCCTCCCCTTCATTCCACTAGCCTCAGTTCTAGGGTGACTTTATAACCTAGCTCCAGAGAGGCACCAGCATTAGGAAGCAGCAGACAGACAAAAGCTTTCTCCTGCTCTCTGGTCCAGGACAAGTGGCCCATGAGACTCCTCACGTTGCCTGCTGAGGCTTTTAACAGTAAAGCGATGAGTCCTGTTTAACTCTACCCTGTGTGTTAGCAGCCACCAAAAATTACAGTTGTGTCCCTCCTCATGTGTTCAGTGTCCTGGTTCTGATGTTTTGGAGGGAAGGCTCATCCTGTTAGGTCAGGATTTTCATTCCTAAGCTCAGTAGTGGCCTCTCTTCAAGGCCAAGAGCCCTCATCAGGATGCCAGACAAGGGCTTCTTCACTTGAGTAAATATTCTACCCTTACCAGTTACAGCAATAATATTTTGACTTTCAAATCTACCTGGCTCCCTCTTACCCAAACCCTAAGCTGAGCCCCAACACCTTGCCTGCACATCACCTTGGGAAAGCTATAGGAAAGCAGTTAGGACATGAACTCACATCACAAGACTGATTCTGCTATGACTCACCACTTTCACTCCTTGCTGAAGACGCCTGCGTCCGCTTCATTTAACTCACTAACGAAAAGAGCTGCACAAAGGCACATTCAGCTTTAGCTCAGAACCCACGTGAGGGACAGATGTGGAACAGCTACCACAGGCTGCTTCCCTGGGCAGCCATGCCATCCCTCCACTGCACCAAATGCACTTCTCAGTCATCATCTTCCTACAGCTGGAGGCTGACAGCGATGGCAGGGGCGTGTGATGAGGCTGTGCCTGCCTGCAGACAACCTAGAGGATTCCCAGCAGATGGAGAGGCCTCCTTCCTCATACCTGCTCCCCCAGCGCTGACACTCCTGCCTCCCCTTCACCTTTAGCGGCAGCTATTTGCAGCAGGTCCATCCTTCCCACCAGCCCTGTCGAAAAAAACAAATGCCACACAGCAGCCTGGGCACGCAAGGGTGCCCAGCAGCAGCAAAGACTGAAGCCTTATTTACCTTCCAAGTACAGTGGGGGGGACGCAATTTGACTAGAGCAGGGCAACCTGCATTCAGACAGAGATTCAGCAGTTGCCTGTCTGCTCTTCTGGACAGCAAAATCACTTCAGACTGGAGGAACTGGTGGTCTGGCTCTTCCCTGTGTCTGGACGCAATGTCACAGGCACGCTGCCTGTGTACAGGCACCGTTTTATGTCCTGCTGGAGCCCTAGGGAAGGTGTGGGCAGGGGATGACAAAGGGGGTTACAAGGCTTATTGCCAGGTGCACAGGCAACTCTCTTCTCACCTCCATTACCTCTCTGTTTGTCACAGATGCTCCTTTCCCAGTTGCTGCCCCTGGAGTCTGAGTCCGCACTGGCCAAAGAGGACACAAAAGAGGGGTCCAGCTTTGGCCCTCAGTTTCTCTCCTCCACTCTCCCCGTCCTCTCATCTGGGGCTAGAGCTGGCTATCCCTCTCTCTGGCGCAAGACCCTCACCAGTCGCAAGTGGGCACTGCCTGGAGATTGGGCCTGGAAGGCCGTGCCCAGGGGCTGCTTTGGCCTGAAACTGGACCGGATCGGGACTTTCAGTGGTTTGGGGTGTTAGTCTTGGAGGGGCTCTGAGGTGAGAGGGACAGCAATGAGGGCTCAAACAAGCGGGCATGGAAAAAGACTTGAGAGCACGGATAGCCGGAGGGCCAGGACCGAGGGGACGGGGCAGCAGGGCAGGCTGTGGGACCACCTGCAACTGGGGAAAAGGCTGGGACGCAGGACCACCAGGGTTGTTCTGGGGGCCCAGATGGGGCACAGGGCAGGGAGGCAGCACACCACTGGGCGGCTCACCAGCCCTGCTTCTCCGCAGCCTGAGGAGGAGGCCAGGCGCACACGGCACCAGCTTGGGAAACAGCACGGCGTGCCGGCGGCCAAAGCTCTTCAGATCCTGCACTGAAAGAGAGCGGCGGCAGCGGGGAAGCGGCGCGGTAGTACGAGGAGAGGCTGCCTGGCTCCACAGCTGCCCCTCACTCCACCAGCAGCCTGCTCTCTGTGTTTTGGGGACTTGCTTGCTAATTAAACAGCTGTACTAATCAGCACACCCGTTTGGTGGCAGCGTCTCAGCAAGAGGCCGTGGCCGCCCCCCAGCTGGGGGTGGTCGGTCAGGGACAGGTTGGGAGACGGCGGCAGCGCCTACTGGCCCCGGCCCCCACGCGCGGGGCCATATTGGGTGCGCGCCGCCATTCCGGGTGGGCTGGGCGGCACGCACGGTTGCAGCGCGCCACTGCCGGGGCCGCGGTGGCAGGAGGAGGGGGCTGGGTGTTGGCGGGCGAGAGATACCAACCGAGGGCCGGACACAGGGGCAAGGGAGTCACACTGTGTCATCCCAGCTGCACTTTGCCCCCGGGTACTGTGCTCCCGTGATGTGGTGTTTGCCAGGCAAACACAGGGGCATCATATTTGTGCAAAAGGTGCCCCCAAGAGCCGCCCCCCAGCCCCTTGGTGGGCTGCAGCCCCCAGCACGGGCTCCCAGCCCTCCGACCCCACCGCTGTACCGTCCTCTGGCCTTTAAGAAAAGGTCATAACCTCAGCTGGGGCTAAACTTAGCTGCCAGCACCGGGAATAGCAGCAGTATAAGGAGAGTTGGGTTACGTTTGAGCTGCGTGACCCCTCTCTGCCCCGCACCCCAGTACCTGCGTGGCTTCCTCAGGCTGCTCCTCCCTCCTCAGAGCCCAGCTGGAGCCCAGCTATGCTGAACAGCCAGCAGGACTGGCCTGCACCCAACACCCCCTGCCAGCCCAAGTCCGCATCTCCACCACTCCCACACCTTCCTCCAGGACCCCCTCCCCAAGAGATGGGGGCTTTCCAGCACCCTCTGGGCCTCATACGGAGCATGCATTTGTCCCGCCGTGCCTGGGCTGTGCAAAGCCCTGCACCAAGCTAGGCAGCATGCTGCCTGGCAAGGCTCAGAGGAGGAGCATGGTGTGATGGGCAGCAGCCGGGCAGCAGTGGCAGCCATGCAGGGAGCACTTCCTCCTTGCCGGCGGCTGGCGAAGGCGAAGGCGGGCTGAGGTAGCAGACGCGGGCCAGCAGGCAGGCAGGATTTCCGCCGTCACGTCCCGCGAGTAGCAGCAGTGCCGCAGTGCCTCATTAAGATGGTGCTCACACTGCGGCGCGTGGCCTGCTGGGTGCATCCAGAGCACGGCAGGCTAAACCCACCCGGGGAAATCAAAGATGCACTGGGGTCCCGCAGCGCGGGGCTGAGAGAGAGCTTCCAAGCAGCACCCACTGCCTCTTAGCACTGGAAACGGGAGATGCTTGAGGACATGCTGCTCCCTTGCAGTGCACCCAGCATCTCTGCAGCCCCGTTGCCCTTGCCGCCATACTGGTGGAGCAGCGGTCACCGGGAGAGGGGTACAAGCTACAGCCGGGGGGAGGGGGGGTCTCTCCTTTGTCACTAGGTGAAAGGAGCACATATCATTCCGCGGGGGTACCGGCAGCAGCGAGTCCTAAGGCGGCTGTCTCGCTCCAGCCATCACCGGGCTCTTCCCGCCTTCCCAGGCAGGGGCACAAGCTGCCCTTCCCTTCCCCGAGGACACCTCTCCGCTACAGGCGAGGACCCGGCTTCCTCCGGTACCGGGCCATCTCTCACCACCATCACACACAGGCGGTCCCCCCGCTGCCCGGGGGTGGCTCGGAGGGAAGGTGCAGGGAGCACCCCCGCTGCCTGGCGACTATTGCAGACCCCCATCACGCTCCCAGCGCGGGGCCTTTGTTACCGGGGAGGGGGGTGAATCGAAGAGGGGGGGAAAGAGGGGGGAAACAACGACACCGAGGGAGCCGCACCCGCAGCGCGAGCGCACGTAGGCCGGGCCGGCCCCCACATTCCCATTCGGCGCCGGCCCGGCGGGGCGGGCCCTAGCCCGTCCCCTCCGCGGCTATAAAGGGAGGCGGAGCGGCGCTGCGCCACCTTCTCACTGCGCGCTGGGGCGGCATAGAGGCAGCAGGTAATGGGGGGAAAGGGGATGGCGGGGGGAAAGGGGATGGCGGGGGGAGGGGGTGGGGGCCGGCCGGCCGGCGCGGGGAAGGAGGAGATGAAGACGTGCAGAAGAGAGGGGCGGGGGCGCGGGCGCTGTGAGGGGGAGGGAACATCCTCCACCCCCTCAGGGCCAGCATAGGGGAAGGAGTGGGGGGTGGGAGAAGGGGAGGGGGTGGGAGAAAGGGGGGGTGGTGGGCAGTAGCCCCCGGGCGGAGCGGAGCCGCGTGGCGGCGGAGCCGGGAGCACAAAGGCGGCGCGCCGCGAGATGAGGGGGAGGGGGAGGCAGGCTGGGCAAAGTGAGGGGCTGGCGAGAGGGGGGAACCCGTCTGAGGGGGAGGAGGTGGGGGCGGGTTCGGAGCGCTTGCGCCCCCACTCCTCCCGGCGGTGGGCGAGACGTTAACGGTGCCCCGGGCGGGCACGCGAGCAGGCGAGGCGAGGCGCGGCGGCCGGTACTGCACCCTCCCTCCGCGCCCATCCCCGCTCCGGGCGCCTTACCGGCCGCTTTCGCCCGCAGGAACATCCCGAAGAGGCGAAGATGGTGAAAGTCGGAGTCAACGGGTGAGTACAGGGGCTGAGCTGCGGCATGGGGAAGCTCCCGGCGGGGCGGGGGGATGAGGGAAGGTCGCCTCAAGGACAAGCGGGGGTGGGCTGGGGGTGGGGAGGGCAGGGGAGCTGCGTGACCCGCCGGTCCCGCTCCACTGTCGCCCCCGGTGCCGGGCTGAGGGGCCTGGGCAGGGCGGGCTGCTGAGTCACTTCCCCCTCCAGATTCGGGGTGAGTCACCCCGGAAGCGCCACTGCTGCCCACTTGCCCCGGCATGCACCCCGCCTTCACCCCAGGGGCTCCTGCACCCTGCCGGTGGGCTGCAGCCCCCCACCAAAAGGTCGCCCGCTGGATCGTGTGTCGGTGGTGGCTCAGGAGACGTGACCTTATCCCGCGGGGCCGAGGGGTAACCGGATCTCCGGGGCCCTCAGTAAATTTAGCGCTTGACCTTTCTGGTGCGGGGGTCGCCCTTAATCTTCAACCAAGGTGCCTCGGCCTTTGGACACGGTCTCTGGGCTTCCCCCTCCCTCCCCGCAGGGCAGGGAGAGGCGGATGCTCCTGAGGGAACGCAACGCAAGGGGACATGCCCAGCCCAGCAGGCTCCCTGCTCCTCCTCCTCCTCACCCACGTCTCTCTCTCCCCCTAGATTTGGCCGCATCGGCCGCCTGGTCACCCGGGCTGCCATCCTGTCTGGCAAAGTCCAAGTGGTGGCCATCAATGATCCCTTCATTGATCTGAACTACATGGTGAGTTGCCTTGCAGTGCCCCCTCTGGGTCTTGCTGAGTAGAGCGCTCTCTGGCTCTGTTCTAGTAGCTTCCCAGGAAAAGTGGGTGTGAGGTAGAGGCCCGGGGCTGGGAATTTCCATGAAGCCAAGTACAGTGCGGTATTTGGACAGTGTCAGTGAGGAGGTGGGGAGTTGACACTACGATGTTGGCACAACAAGGGTTGTAAAAACAGCAGTCGGTTTGCGTGACCTTCCCCTTCTCCTTCTAGGTTTACATGTTCAAATATGACTCTACTCACGGCCATTTCCGGGGCACTGTCAAGGCTGAGAATGGGAAACTTGTGATTAATGGGAATGCTATCACCATCTTCCAGGAGTAAGTATCTGTCTCCCTCTGGCCCCTCTGGAGGATGAAAGCAGGTGTCTCGTGGAGCAGCTCTTACAGTCTTATCCCTACTCAGGCGCGACCCCAGCAACATCAAGTGGGCAGATGCTGGTGCTGAATATGTTGTGGAGTCCACTGGTGTCTTCACCACCATGGATAAGGCTGGGGTGAGTATGCTATTTGTGGCACATGGGAGAGGGCATACCGCTACTCCTGCCTGCAGGGCACATAATAGTGTACAGAGGTGAGGCTGAGAAGGAGGAGATACTGTCTGAAGAAGCAAGCTGTTAGAGGAATTCTGGATTATCTAAACTACTTTTTTTTTTTTCCCTAGGCTCACCTGAAGGGTGGTGCTAAGCGTGTTATCATCTCTGCCCCCTCAGCTGATGCTCCCATGTTTGTGATGGGTGTCAACCATGACAAGTATGACAAGTCTCTGAAAATTGTCAGGTAAGGAGAAAGGAAGATGCTGTCTGGCCTGGAGCTTTCAGCAGCTGCCCAGTTTCATCTCGCCTCTATATATGCTGTCTCTGGTTGACAAGCCTTTCTCTCTCTCCCCCAGCAATGCCTCTTGCACTACTAACTGCCTGGCACCCTTGGCCAAGGTTATCCATGACAACTTCGGGATTGTGGAGGGTCTCATGGTAGGTCTGTAGCTTGCTGCTCAGGAGAGTGCTCTCCCCAGGTCATCTCATGTGAGAGGTGAAGCATCTGTAATCCCTGTGTCCCTTGGCATGAGAAGGAGGTGCCTGGGGTGCTTTTTCTGGGCTGTGTTCTTAACTGCTGTGTTCTCTCTCTCCCAGACCACTGTCCATGCCATCACAGCCACACAAAAGACAGTGGATGGGCCCTCTGGGAAACTGTGGAGGGATGGCAGAGGTGCTGCCCAGAATATCATACCAGCATCTACTGGAGCTGCTAAGGCTGTGGGAAAAGTCATCCCTGAGCTCAATGGGTGAGTGCTGCCCCTCTTCGGTGTGAAAAGGGAGCAGCTGCTGCCTGCCTAGCTCTGACCTGTCCCTGGCAGAGTAGAAGGCTGGCAGAAGGGTGCTGGGTGCTGTTCCCTGCTGACTCATGTCCCTTACAGGAAACTTACTGGAATGGCTTTCCGTGTGCCAACACCCAATGTCTCTGTTGTGGACCTGACCTGCCGTCTGGAGAAACCAGTAAGTGTTGTGGACAAGGCCCTAACAGCCCCCAGACTTGCCCCTGTTTCCTCTAAACTTGTCCGTTACCTGGAATTGTCCTCTTTCTGCTCATCTTTGCCTCAAGAAGATTGGATATTGGTGAAAATGCCACCTGCCAGGCATGACTGCTGCCACTGTGTTCCCATATGTTTCCATCTCCCACCTCCCCGAGCAGACATTTTCTATGAGTTGTCATCTTACCATCTCAATTGTGTCTCTTGCAGGCCAAGTATGATGACATCAAGAGGGTAGTGAAGGCTGCTGCTGAAGGGCCCCTGAAGGGCATCCTGGCATACACAGAGGACCAGGTAGGTGACTCCTAGTCTTTTGGCCTGTGGATACTGGTGCTCACTTCATGTTTCTGATGGGAGCAGACTTGCTGGGACTCCAGTTCGGGTGCTTCTGGCTCAGGCTGTGGGGAACTGCGTGTGTTAGAATTCCCTCTTTGTTCCAGGTTGTCTCCTCTGACTTCAATGGTGACAGCCATTCCTCTACCTTTGATGCGGGTGCTGGCATTGCACTGAACGACCACTTTGTCAAACTGGTTTCCTGGTAGGTGCAGCTGGGGAGGTGGTGGGGCGTATTGGGGTAAGGGTCGGCACAGACAAGGGTCAGGCTTTTGTCCTGTTACCACTGCCAGGCTGGTGGTGCCAGGGGGATACTGAGACTCTGGCCAAGTAGGGTGACTAATGTGCTCCAAGTCTCTGGAGTGAGACTGTGTCTTACCTGGATATGACTGTGTCCCTCTGTTCCTCTTGGGGGATGAATGAGATGCTTCCTGCTTCATTTCCTGGAAGTGGATGGAAGGCTGCCTGGTTCAGTTGTGTGGGATGGGGCAGAGAAGCAGTGGAGGAAGGGGGTGCAAGAAAGCAGTCAGCCCTAACAGCACTTCTGTTCCTGTCTCCAGGTATGATAATGAGTATGGATACAGCAACCGTGTTGTGGACTTGATGGTCCACATGGAATCCAAGGAGTGAGCTGAACACACAGTCCCCCTGCTGCCTAGGGAAGCAGGACTCTCCCTTGTCGGAGCCCCTGCCCTTGTTCACCACCGCTTAGCTCTGCATCCTGCAGTGAGAGGCCAGTTCTGTTCCCTTGTCTCCCCCACTCCTCCAACTTCTCCCCGAGCCTGGGGGAGGTGGAGAGGCTGATAGAAACTGATCTGTTTGTGTACCACCTTACATCAATAAAAGTGATCACCATCTGAAATGCCTTGCCTGTCTGTCAGTGGGAAACGGGGGAAAAGTGGGGGCAAGGAGAGGTGCCTGTTGTAAGGTGGGCTGGGCCAGCTTGGCCACAACTGTTCGCGTGGCTCTTCCAAGCAGAGCTAATGTGGCCACCATGTTGAGACTGTGGATCCAGGCAGCAGAGATACGTGGGAGATGTCAGAAGAGGTGCTTGGACAACTTGGGTCATGCATGGGCATGATGCAGGCCTGGGATGTACAACTTGCAGAGAACAGCACGTGTCCAGGCTGCAGCAAGCAGAGCTGTGGTGTGCAGGCTGAGCTACCAATGCCAGAGGGAAGGCTCCTGCCTACAAGCCAAAATAAGGTGTGGTGCAAGGCTGCTCCCAGGACTGCTGGCATGGTAGGACCTGAGGCAGCACTGGATTTGCTTGTCTGGGTGTATGCAGCATAAACTGCTGAGCAGATGACTTAGTTTGCATCTGGTCTGGTAAAGTGATACAAGAAACAAGAATTCTTTCTTCTGCCCCCACCTTAGTAGAAGTGTTGGGGGGGTTAATTTGCTTTTATCCCATTCAAAATGCATTGACTTGCCTTAGAGGAAATGTCTGCTGAGGGACGTGTCAGAGGCCAGTGTTACCATGGTGGTAGCTAGCCTTAATTCTGGCTTAATTCTGTGCAGAAGGAGGGGCAGTTGCAGTTAAGCTCCTGAGCTGCAAATCTCTGCAAGGTGAGTGTCAGCCCTCTGCCTGTGACTCTGTTGCCTCCTCCTGGAAGCACAAGGGCAGAGGCTGAGCTTTCTGTGACCTAGAGTGCTGAGGTAGGTAAGCAATGAGCTACATGGAACCCTGTGGCTCTCCATTTTTAGCAGCACAATTTACTGTCTCAGAGGTGATGTGTCATCCTCTCCCTGGCAGCCAGGGTTGGAGCTATTGTCTGGACCTCAACTACTTTAGACCCTGATCCAGAGCAAAGGCTTAGGCTGGAGGACTTAAGCTCCCAGGATCAAGGTATGTTGGACATAATTTCCTGGAGCCTCTTATCTTCAGTGGCTGGGCTGTGTAAAAATTAAATGTTTACTGGACTAGAGGGTGATGACTCAAAGTTGCCTTGCAAAAAGGATGAATAACCTGCCTCTGGGTAGGAGCTGGGTCTCCCAAGCAGGTTGTTAGCCCTGGGAACAGCAGCACTACCTGCCTTGTCCTACAAACAGCCCTGCAGTTACTGGACTTAAATGGGGTCTGCCTGATGCTGGGGATAACTGGAGGCAGCCCTCCTGTGGAACTGGGTTTCTGCTGGGGAGAGGTGCAGCCTGTGGGCCTGTCAGGCTTACAAATGAGTCTTGGGTTGATTCCATCTTCTCAACTGGTGAGCTTGGGTGCTTTGAATGGCTGTTCTGTGCACTGCTGCCTGTGTACGTATGTGTGTGCTGTGCCTTGCTTGATAATCTAGGAGTGCAGAGAGGCTACTGAAGAACCTGGTGGGGGGAGGGTTACCAGTGTTCCCATTCAAAATGAAGAGACTTTGAACTGGGTTTAGAGCAGGAACACTACAGCAAGTCACCTTTTTTCCCCTCTAAGAGCAGGAACACTACAGCAAGTCACCTTTTTTCCTCTAAGAAGCCCTATGTCTCCTGAGCTGCCTGAAAATCCACCTACAGCAAAACACTCATTGTTTAGCAAGAGCAAGCTCTATCCAAACCAAGATCAAATCGCTGTTGGAATGAGTGAATTCATACAGCCCGGGGGGTGGGGGTGGAGGAAGAGTATGTACTCTGACCAACAGTTGCTGTGAATGTGTCAGATAAAGGTTTACTGTGTTTTAAAATACTATTTCAACCAGTTTACAGTCTTGTTTGAAATGACTGGAAAAATGGTACTGCATCTAGGGGAGGCAAGCCAGAAAATCCTAGAATGTAAAACATGCCTTTGCATGAAAAGAGGGAGAGCAAGCATAGCAAACCAGTTGTGCAGGCCTTGGACTGCCTGGGGGGAGTGGAGGGTGCCCTGTCCTAAAAAGCACAGCTCTTCTCCCAAAACCTCCTTTTGTATCCAGACAGGGTGCCTGCAGATGGCACCACAGCAAGGCTGACCCGGACAGATGGACATGCTCTCTCAGTGGCCAGCACAGTATGTCCAAGAGCTGCAATCCTGTCCTGAAAAAAAACCCCACAAAACCCAAACCTGGTTGGGTGTTGGTTAGGGGGTTTTTTTGGTCAATTTGAAAAATTTATATGTATCTCTCTAGACTAGGATAAAGATGGGAGATCTGCTGTGGCAGAAGAGTTTTCTCCTAAGTAGAGGAGCTCTAGATTTGCTCCTAAAGCATTTCTGAGGCAAACTGATAGAACTGCTTGGTCAGGGAAGGCAGGCACTCAGACATAAAGAGGCTCTTGTTCAGCAAAGGGGCTAAAATCGGTCATGCTGCTCTACTGGGACAAACCTGCTCTGAGAGCAGCTGCAAGAAGCCAGAATCCATCCTGATTTATGGAGAGGAAAGCATAGAAAGACCCCAAAGGCTAGACTCTGCCTCCCCTGACAGACTCTGTGCTGGGTCTTCCCGTGCTTGGGTCTTGGTGGAGAAGAATGTACCCAAGATATGGGTTTCCTCATTTGCAGGGCTGTGCAAAGCGCTTTGGCCAACGCAAGCAACAATTTCTCTGATGGGCAGCCAACCATTTCTAGGGGTGCTAAGCTGCACCTTTTGTTTTCTTGTTGGGTTTTTTTGGGGAGGGGGGTTGTTGTTTTTTTTTTAAGACAGGAAATTCAGCTGATAGTATGGTACAGCAATTAGCAGCAGTGGTGTAAGAAAATTCCCATTCATGGCAACTTTGAATGTTTAGAGATATTATTTTAGACTTTGTTGGCATTTGTGCACACTACCATCCATGCATTAATCCCCCTCCCCCCAAAATGGCTAGTTGCTCTCAAACTATCTTCTCAAGATGTTATCATGAAGCTTCAACCTTGAAGATCATATCATGCAATGAAAATCATCTTGAGCAGATGTGGAAACTAATTAAACTTGCTTAGAAAAAAACCCCAACATTATCCACACTAAATGTAACAAAATGGTACCTACATAAGCACTGTAAAAAGTCTTGGACATTTGAAATACACTGTCAGCTTCTAAAGTAAATGAGCCTTTGAGCAAACAAGGTCTGTGCAAGAGGCGATACAGATCTCAGATAGGAAAGACTATGAGGCAAGGCGTATGTTGGACAGTTGTATAAGGCAATAATGTTCTACACTCTTCCTTGCCATGCACAAAAAAGTAGGTTTGTGACTTAAAATCAGGATAGCAAATGCCAATGTGGACGTAGGCAGTACTCACGGAAAGTAGGACTTCATCAAAACCAAGCTGCCTGGGCAACTGTACTGTATACACACTGCAAAACAAATCATTTGTTACTTACTCTTCTGAGCTTAATATACTTTCTCACTACAGGAGAGCTACCTTACCTCCATACCTTATCTAACTCTAGAAGCGTTCTCCTCTTGATGGATTTACCCTCAATTAAATATTCCTAGAAGGAACCGGTTTTACTGCCTAAGAGTTGAAAAGGCAACCTTCAAAAAGCTGAAGTCAAATTAAAGTAGAAGGGGAAAAAAACCTCATAAATAATAGCAAATTAAAGTTAAGACCCTAAAACAAAAGCTTTGGTTTTGGGGTGGTTTTTTTTTTTAGGAAATGGTGTGACAAATAGAAAAGGGAGCATGAAAAACCTTTTAAAATCCATCTTGGAGATAAGAAAGCTGTTTAAAAAGTCCTAGGAGAGCATGGGAGGGATTAGCAAAGATAAGGCCAAGCAAAAAAGTAAAACTGATGTTTTGCCCTCAGAGGAACTTTTCCTCCAAGTCCTGGGACAGAGGGGGAAGAAGAAAAAAAAAAAGAAACCAGTAGTTTGCAGTGTCAGGACTTGCTACCAACTTGGGTAGCGGTGCAGGTGCTGACCCAAAGCACACACTGAAACCTCACCGAAAACAGGGCCTCCAGCATTCTCAGACTCCTAGTATGCCTTTCTCAGCCTGGATAGACTGCTGCCTAGACCATCATAATGAAGTGACTTTAGGCACCAGGAAAAAATGCCCACTTGCCTTTTTTAATATTTTTTTTTATTATAAGGAGCAAAATAAGTAAACTTTTCACTCTCAGAGTGGTTTTTTTCTCCCATCTAGAATCATGGGTAGGAGTCTCTGCTCCATCTCTTCCAGCCTGTGACACAAAGCACACCAGTGTCACACAGGGATAAAAGATGTTTTAAAATACCATCAGCTTCAGCATCTGGCTGAGAACTTGCAAAATGTTGCTTGTGAGCCCTGCTCCCTACGTCTTTCCAGACTACCTGTTGTCCTGGAAATGGTTAGTCACTAGTATTTCTTGCTCTTGGATGCCCCTATGCATAACTTAAATATTGGCTATGGGTATATGGCAACAGAACCTACATTTTGGCTCTATTTTAAAACACACTTTAATGTCTCTTGGCATTTTGTAGGAGGCACTCCTTTTGAGACTCTCAGCATTATCATCTCTATGTATCAAACACGGTACCAGCTTTGTCTGCCAAGTCCCTGTCTCTCCATAAGCCTGTGCAGGTAATTTTTCTATTCTTTCCTGCCTCTGCTGTTTCCTTATTGTTTTTTTGTGTGTGGCCTGTCAAGGCCAATCACTGACATCATTTGTTCACCCATCCACCCAGTCTGTTTGGGTTTGTTTTTTTTTTTAAAGTCTTCCCCCATGCATTTTAAAGCTTGGGGGAACTGACCCTCAGACTGCCACTTGCAGCAGCCCCCGCTTTGTCATCGCCTCTGAGGTCAGAGCGCTTTGCAGAACACCACTCGCAGGGAGGCAGTTGCAGCGCTGTGCTTTTATTCCAGCACCACTTAACTCCCATCTCCCCGAGCAGCCTCCATCTCTGTGCAGCGTCTTCCCCACTGAGGCGGCCCCCCTGCAGCTCCCTGCGCTAGCTCTCGGTCAGCTGTGCCTGGAAACGCACAAGTCTCTATTCTGAGAAGATTCAAGGATCGTCCTTAATTGCTCGTGGCCTGGAAAGTGCTTCATCATTCCCCTCTGACCACACTCTGCTCTTTCCAGCCACGGAACAGACATCTCTGGTGAGTACTTCTCCTTTCCCTCCCCCCCCTCCATTTTGGTTTGGTTTTTTTTTTCTTTCCAAATTTCAGTCAAGAAAAAAGGTTTATATTACTGCTAATATTGATTTTTCTTTAAATATCACTAGAACAATTTATTGATGAGCTTGGCCATCCAGCTATCATTTTTTTCTTAAGTCTTCAGCTACTCACATAACCTATTTTTATTCGTCTCAATTATTTTCTTTTCCTCCTTGCCCCACTCACAGTCACTGTAGGAGCTGCAAGGTTTATCTTTATTGAGTAAGGTCACACTTTATTATTACTGTTATCAATTACCCTTATTTAAAAGTACCACTTTTCACATGGCCACTTACTCAAGGAAATAGCTTACTGAAAGCTACCTTCTCCTGTGCCAAATCATAGCTTTTTCTGTAACTGGAAATACTCTCTTTCCAGATCTCCTACTTAATTGTTTGGGGTTGTTTTTAATGCTTCTCCTAAACAATTTCACTTTAAGACAAGGCGATGTAACACCACCCAGTTCCCCACTACATCATTTTTGTCCTGGGTGATGTCTTGTTTTGTTCCTCAGTTGTCTTTAGGTAGCCATCAATTCTAACCCAGTCTTCATCTGTCATAAGGATATCTAAAATCATTGCCTTACTGGGGGATGCCATCAGCTGGGAGTTGACAATAAACTCTCTGTAGCATAGTCTTTTCTTCAGTATCCCCAGCTAGCATCTCCTATGACAACATAATTCTCCTTTTCACACAAAGTGGAGAGATACTCAACAAATAAATGAACATGTTTTGCTTGGTGATTCAGGAGTATATAAAAGACCTTTCCCTGCCTTGATGAAATTCTGCATCAGATCATACTGGTTTGCTGTTAGCTCTAGAGGGAATGTGAATTCATTGTATTTTTTTCTTAGCACAGCATGCAATCCATCCTAATTCACAACTGCCCTTGCCTAGTCTACCTTCACGAAGGTGGTGAGCTAGCAGTCCTACTGTGCAGCTATGGACATTAAAAAACTGCTAATTAACCACATTTCTTTCTACTCTGAGAATTTCTATTCGCTGTTGCACCTTGCCCAGATGTCAGAACTGAAAATGCTGCCTCTTGCCATCTGTTGTGATACTGGTTCAGCCTGAGCATGATGGCTTTTAACAGCCACTTGAGCTTCTTTTCCCTAGTGCAACCTTAGTACCTTCCCAGTTCTTACAGCTGCTCTCCAGCCTATGAAATCTGTATGCCCTCTGCTAGAGGACCTACAGCATCCTCTCCTTGTCCCTGTCCCACATGAAAGCGGCCCAAGTCTTCAGAAAATTCACATCTAAAACACTTCCCACAGTCTCATACATCCACTGGAAGATTTTCAATGGTGACTGGGCTTCCCTAAAGCTGTCTGTAGCCCATCCAGTTCTCTGTGCTGTCTCACTATCTCTCCCAGCACTAATCACCGTATGTAAGGGCTGGACAGATGTCTTCACAACCCTGTCCATGCATCATCCAGACAGACCTCCAAGGAGACAGCACCCCACTGTGTTCAGCAGTAATTTTGACCACTACTCTCAGAAGGAGGCTTCTTACTGCAGAATATTTGACCATCACATGCAAGTTCTGGGACACACTGTGCCACAGGTATCAGAGAGCAAAGAGAATATGCCCTTGTCTAGAACAAAGCTTTGGTAGCAGAGGTACCAGACCATCTCCCAGCTCAAGTCTAGAAAGAACAGCTTTCTAAGCAGCGTTGACCTCTCCTACCTCTTGACTAAGAAAGAAGATAAACTGAATAATAAACAGATTACCAGGGAATCAAAAGTTGCTCCAGCAAAGCTGACAGCATCACGTTTTGGTCAATCTAAGGAACCCTAAAATGGGGAAAAGCTAAGTCATGCAAAGCCCAGTCATGTGGGATAGGTGACAAAGGGCCTTCAGCAGAAGGCTGCTGCATGAAAAATATGGGACCTTAACTGAACCAACAGACAAGTCAGACCCTTTCAGTTCTAAGATAGTATCTAAAATAGAAGGGATCCGGGAATGAGTGAAGGGAGGGAGCACCTAACAAAAGGAAGAAGATCTGGGCTACTTAGTGGTTAGGTTGAATGAACCCCGTCTAGAGCTAGCAACAACATCCCATGGTGAGGTGGAAGGAGGGTGACGCTCCCTGACCCCTGGGAAGTCTTCATCAAGAAAAACTCAGTGGGCGTAGTTCCAGAGCTACCTTGCCAGACAGGGTCTCTGAGGATGAGAAGCCAACTTTCAAGTGAGTCCTATGGGTACTTCACTAGGGAAGGGGCAGGGAAGGCCACCTGGTATGCCACAGGATCAGAAAGGCATTTGGGGGAAGCCAGGGCCCACCTCTGCAAAATGCTTTGCACTGTCCCCTTGAAGTTCCCAGCCAACAGACCCATCTCAGCACCAGGAGCAGGGAGCACAGCTGCCACAGCAGAGAGCTACAACTCTCACCCAGCTCAGGGGCTGACTGAGGAACCACTGACTGCCCAAGTCTCCATGGACTTCTGTAGGGTGGGGAAGCTAAATCAGGCTGCCTAAATATTCAATGTGAGGACCTCATTGCCAACCCAGACACCTAAAAGGATAGTCTTGGACAGACGTTTACAGAGGTCATCGAAGTGCAGCCCCACCTGAAGAGTCCTGAGATGGATACTGACACAGGGACTGCCCAATATGCATCCTGCTGTGGGACCCCATTTACTGAGACAGTCATGCTAGGACTGTATTTGGGCGATAAACATTCCCATTAATGCATGGACATGGAGTGAGACAGGACATGCCATGGGCTGCTCTAGCACAACAGAAGGACCACACTAGGCTCAGCTGCAACTTTCTTACGGATGTGCGTGATCGGCTGAAAAAAGCAACCAACCCTCTCCTCCAAAGTGCATTTCATCAACTCATCATCTGGGTCACAGACTAGGAAAAGGTCCCCTCCAGGACTCTGAGAAAGTTTAACCCAAAGATTTTTGAGTAAGTTGCAGTCTAAGAGTAAATGAGGTACATCGTTATTCCCTGTGAGATGAATACAGACCAGTATTCAGAAAGACCAAGTAGCCAAGACAACTTTTTGCTAGACAATTTCTTCTGATACTGCTTCCTGAGCAGGCACTGCTGGGAGATATCCTGGAAAAGGGATGAGGTTAGGGAAGCAAAAAGCAACATAGTGCTGAACAGTTCCTAGACACCACAGTTCCCATAGTTCATGGTGGACAAAAGCAGGCTAGAAACTCTCAGAGAATGGAGAGGAGCCCACGAGAGAAGAGTTAAATACAAGGTCCCCATCTCTGCATCAAAGATACGGTGTTATCAAAGGTATACAGGGGAGATGGCCCAGTTAACACCGGAGGCTGCATGTCCTGACAGACAGATCTCAGGGGCCTTCACACTTCTGGGGGAACAGACCCAGTTCACCAGAGAACAGCATCTTGCACACATGGGTAGGAGAGATGTGTTTTGCTGCAAAGGAAGTTCTGACAAGCAGCACGGGACTGGGGCTCCCATGTGTCGGGACAGGTGGACATGTGGCAGCACCAGCTGCTCTTCTGGGCAATGACTTCTTGAGATGTTGGTCCTGTGCTTCGTGCCAGAAATCTCAGGGTACATGCTCTACAGTCCTGTGGGCCAAGATAGGTATGTCATGGATTATGCAGAGAGGAAACCAGACCTACCCAGCCACTCAAGAGAGATGTCCGTAGCAGTGAGAGGGCATACCATGCTCCAAAGACATGTATGGGAAAGGGGGTTTTTACATGGACCAGGAGAGCCTTCAGGCCTGATAAAAAGTGATCCCTGAGCCACTGCATATGGGCTGTCCTCACTTGAAAGAAAAAGTCTAGATTAAAATATTTCCTCTTTTTTTTTTTTTTTTAAGGAAGAAAAATAAAGAAGGAAAGGTAACCAGACAAGGGTGAGGCCCATGGCAAAGGCCCTGTCTCAGAGCCAGTGCCAAGGCACATGTCTACTGCCAACCTTTGCAGGCCCATACTGCTGGGGCTCTAGAGGACACCTCTGCTGCTACTGAGCACCCTGCTTCTCCCCTAAAACACTCTCCTGGCTTCCCCAAAAGAGGCAAAGATGGCCCTCATGAGTCAGTGCCCAGCCACAGCTGACCACTAGCTGATGAACTGCCACTTCCTCACGCCAGCAGCAGTGCCCCAGCCTGAGGGCTTCCTTGGCTGCTAACTTCTCCTGCCATTTGCAGGGCCTTGCCTCCCTGCACCCCATCAGCCAGCTCTAGCCAGCCAGCTTAGCCCACACTGAAACGCCAACACATGCCTTAACATGTCTTTCAGGCGCAGAGCACCTCACCCTGCCCACACACCAACTGGTGCTTGCAGCTCAAGTGCATGGCAGCGTTCGCCACCCAAACCAAACCTACAGAGAGGAACTCTTGCATTCTCCAGCTCCCGTTTTCTCTACCTTACCTAAGCTTAGAGATGATCCAAAAACTCTACTGCCATCTACTTTCTCCGCCCTTCAGGACTTCTTGTAAGAGGCAACTTGCTCTGAAGCTTCCTTCACCTGCCTTGGCTGTGCAGCCCAGGTCCTCTGCTCACAGCAAAGAGCCCTGAGAAACACTGACTCTCAACAGACCGCTCACCCCCCAGCTCTGCCACCCCGCTGGGCCCCAGCCTCCCACCACTGCAGGAACACACATAATGGCCAGACAGGCAAATGCTGCAAGAAATGGCAGGCCAGGGGAACCTCCACTGCAGTTATGCTGAGGTTGGATGTAGGGCTGAGGGCAGGAGAGAAGGTGCTCTGAGACGCCCTGGTAAAAAGCTGAGATGGCAGAGGAGGCCAGGTTCTGGGAGAAGAAGGTCCACAAGGCGTGAGCCACACTTGGCTTCATTTTCCCCACAGGAGCCAAGACCTCACCAAATCTCCTGGCCTCAGCATGGTTGATGCTCCCAGGTTAAGCACACACAGCCCACTGAGGGCAAGCAGCTCCCAGTACAAAGATCTCACCACTGTCCCCTATGCCAGTCCCACCTGGCACACCCAAGGAATGGGAGTGCCCCTTGGGAGGCTGCGGGCTTGGAGGTCCCACAGAGGACGCCCCCCACCACAGCCCACGTGGCAGCCGCAGCAGCAGAGGGAAAGCTCACACCCAGTGACGCTGTAGAAAAGGAATCTGTCCCGTTTAATGACCCCTGGCTCCCGTAACACAGACGTGAGCGCACCACCGACACGCAGCAAAGCCAAGTGCACGGTGAGTGGGACTCGGTCCCCACCCTGGAGGAAGGGTGGGCGGTGGCTTGCGGGGGTGGGGGGAGCAGGAAGGGGCTTGGGGTGCCCAGCATGATGCATGGACCAGCTGGGCACCGGGCCAGCAGCAAGGATGGAGAGAGCCCTGGGCTCGGTCCAGTTGGCACCAGTGTCAGGTCCAGTTTGCAGGGAGGTACGGCTCTCGTTCAGCTTCCACGTGGCAAAGGGAGGGCAGAGGGCAGGTCAAGCGTACCAGGACGGAGGAGGTAGGTCTGGGAGGGACCCTGGGAATAGGTCCTGGAGAATGCCGCCGTGGCAGGTTTGGAGCCTCCCCGCCCAAACTGCTGTTTAACCAAAGCCGGGGAAGGGAATAGAGAAGGGGCTGAAGGCTGAGCAGCCCGGGTGAGGGCCCTCAGATCTATCTAGCTATTCCCATTTGCAAGGTATCTGGTGGTGGTGGGGTGCAGGATCTGCCAAGCACCCCAAAACGGGAGTGAGCCTGGGCGACAGACGTTTACCAGCGGCTCCACGTCCCTGACAGTCTCTCCAAGGTGCAGCTCAGGCACCCCCATGACAGGAAGGGGGTCCGAGGGAGTGGGGCCTCCCCTCATTATCTGATAGAAGCATCGCCGGGGTGGTCACGGTCGGACTCCTCACTCTCCTCGTTTGGGGCTGACTCGCTGTTGGAGGCTGGCGTGAAGGCAGGAGACTTTCTGTGGAGTAAAGGGCAGCAGTCACAGCACCATTGAGGTGGGAAAGCATCCAGTTCAGTGTGGGCAGGGGGCACCAGAGCAAGGAGAGAAGCCGATACTGCCTTTCTTGTTCCCATGGGGTACAGGCATGGGTCTGTGGGAATCCCTGGGTGCTGAGGAGGGTTTCCCAGAGGAAACCAACCGAGAGGCTCAGAGCATGAAGAAGGGCTGATGGAGATGCTGGAGGAGCCTGCCCAAAGCAGGGCCCTGCCAAGGCATGTGAAGCTAGGGGTGACTGAAAGCCCACCACAGAGGTTCTCAGCCTGGCACTGCCCTGGCTCCACACTCCCGTAAGGACCTCTAGGATGTCCCTGCAGAACAATAACTCCTCTCTCCATTGGCATTATATGTCAAAACTGACTCCTGTGCACAGCACACCTTCTGTAGAGGTAGCACCACAACCTGTGTGGAGGCTGGTCACCAGGAGTCCAAGAGCCTCTGAGAGCTGCCCTCCACACACACCAGACAGGGCAGGAATACTGCCCATGCCTCAGCTCCTGCTCACTACCACGCTGGCTGCAGTCCTTGCCCCAGGCGTGGGTACCCAGCCGTCCTGCTCCAGCTCACCTGTCCCCAGACTGGGTGATGAGACGCCGGCAGGTCTCCATCTGCACATCGAGGCCTCGCTTCATGCTGCACATCTCCATGTACTCATGCAGGTGCCGGTTCATATCGTTCTTGGCTGTGGCCAGCTCCAGCTGCACAAGGGAAATGGTGCAGAGATGAGCCATGGGTACGGTGCAGTGCACAGCAGGGGGCACAACCTGACCCAAAGCTCCCACCCCCGGTTATCAACTACCTCCTACAGCATGGTTTCTCCCTCTCCCAAGGACCCGCTCCCCTATTTCCCGCCGTCCTGTGCCCCATCCTCCCCACTTCTTCCTCCTCCTCCCACCTCTATTTGGTCGATGGTTTCTTGGTACTCCTTCTCACGGCTCTTGAACAGCGACTCCGTGTCCTTGATCACCTTCTCCAGGCTGTCATCCTGCTGTTGGGGCGAGCACACAGCATGTTTAGAGGCAGGGAGGCATCCGACATAGAGAACCAAAGGCAAGAGAGAAAGGAATCAGAGAAAGAACTGGCAGCACAGGAAAAAGAGGAAGGAATAGAAGCCCTGTAGTCTGAGTGCTAAATGAGGTACAAGTCAGTTCTTCCAACACAGGGTACAGGGGCCCAGGACTCACCATGCTGGCCAGTGAGCACGTCAGCCCAGAACAAGCCCAGCAATGCACAGCAGCTTTGGAGAGTGCAGACTGTCCCTGAGCATGACATGTCTCCAGGGGACTGCTGAGGGCTGAAAACACAGGATGGGAGGGACTTCGGCCAGACATTGAGGCCTCTGTTTGGGCAGTGTTGCTGCACAGCATGCAGGTGGACTGGAGAGCCCAAGCAAGCAACAAAAAAGCCCAGCCCAGCTAAAGAAGGTCTTCTCTTCTGTGAGGGCCGCAGCTGGAAAAGGAACCTTATCCCATGCATGCAGGCTGTGCCCTCACCAGACTTTTCAGGCTAGAGAACCTTGGTCTGCCTAACAAGGACACCTCTGTAAGGGTGCAGTAACATGTTTACACAGGGATGTGTGGAGGCACACGTTTCTATAGGCCTGCAAGGGACAGAGGGGCTGAAGTCTGGTCTTTGAGGGAGCACCTTCGCAGGCACAGGCAGGACTGAGTGGCCCAACCCAGGGCTGGATCCCCGAGGGGCCCCGACACCACGGTTACCTCCCCCTGCACCTCTGCAGCTGCAATGGCATATCCAGAGAAGTCCTCCCAGAGGAGCAGCGTTTCTTCTGTTTCCTCCCATGTGAGGCTGTCACAGTCATCCTCAAAGTCATATTCCCGCCTGGGAGCAAGGGAACAGCATGTCACCACCCAGCAGGAAAACCGGGCAGGCAGGGGGGCTGTGGCAGTGCCCAAAGAGTTGCTCCTGCTCACAGCAGGGCTGAGGCTTTCAGAAGTCTGGCCAGGGTGAGCTCAGGTGTGCCCAGACAGCTGGTGAGGAGGGAGCTGGCTTTACAGTCAGGAGCCCCAGCAAATTCAGACAATGTATCCCAAAAAGCAGGGCAGGGCAGTGAGAGGAGGGGAGCTGGACCAGTTCCCACCCATAGCATGGGTGGGCTCAGATCTCCTGAGGGGAGGGACGGCCGGGACAGTCTCACCACACCACAGAGCATGGGGTGTAAGCACCCTATCACAGCACCTCCCATCTCCCCCCTCCATCAGGAAGGGGAGCCACAGCGTGCTCCTGCCCTCCCCATCAGGGAGCCTGGTGCCAGAGCCTCGTTCCATGCTGGTGGCAGAGATGCAGAGCAGCCAGGGGTGAGCCAGCGCTGGGCTGGGCCGCACTCACAGCTGGTTCAGCATCCTCTGCATTTCCTCATTGATACTCATGGCTGTGGTCTCGTCCTCCTCTTCCTCTTCAGGTTTTCGGGAGGTATCGCTCTCCGACAGTGAGGTGTCTTCGTCACTGACCTGCTTGCGTTCCCGCTTCCGCCCCATCGAGGCTGGGACCTTAACGGGAGACAAGTGCAGAGACTACAGAAACGAGGCCGGGTCCGAGGTCAGGAGCAGGTAGTTGGGAGGAGATGGGAGGGTAAAGGAATGGTGGAGGGACAGAAAGGCAGGGGAAGAGAGAAAGAGAGAAAGAAAGGAAGGAAGAAAAGCAAGAGAGAGAGAGAGAGAGAGAGAGAGACGGGCTCATTATGATCAGGTTAAAGATGGTGCAATGGATAAAACATGGTTTTAGCATTTTCTAAAATTAAAACTAAGCAACTAAAGATGAAATCTATGAATCTGATGGGGGAAAAAAAAATAAAAGTGGTTTTACTGCAGAAAAACTCAAATAGCCCACCACCCCAGTCCGGAGACAGGGAAACACAGCGACAGAAACAGGAAAAAAGAGACAGAGTCTGGAAAAGGTGAAATATGTCAATATTTACAGTCCGACCTTATTTACAGAAAGCTTAAAATTTGTACAATTTCTCAACTGAATGGAACTAACCAGTTGCTTCTGTGGGGACAAAGAGAGCGAGACAGAAAGGCAGTGACATCCAGAAAGAGAAAGAGAGACAGAGACAGAGAAGAGACAGAAGATGACGGAGAGGGGAAGGGGAAGGAGAGAGATGGAGTTAGGACAGACACTCAAGCAACTCGTCTCCCTCCTGCAGCTGCTCCCCTACCACTGCGGGGTCCCTGGGCCCAACACAATAGGTCAGCAAGAGGTCAAGCGGACCCTCGATGCCAAAAGCAACATCTGGAGATTTCCACCTCCTTTCTGTCCCCTTTTGCCTAGTCCTCCCAAGAGAGGCAGAGAGCAAGGGACCTCAAGGAGCAAGGGTGAGGGTGACCAAGCGTCTCCCCTAGCAGGGGGCTCGTGTTGTCTCTTCTACCTCCTTCAGGAACTCTGCTCCCCAGCACCAAGCCTGGGGCTGCAGCAGGCGCTTCTCACCTGAAACATCTTGATCATGTCCTCGCAGTTCCGCTGCTGTGCCACGTCACACAGCTTGGCAGTGATGTCGATGCGTCGGCAGATGTCCATGTCCACCTTCATGGCCTTCTCCTGGATCTTGGTGTCCAGCTCTGTGATGTTCTGAACCCACAGTGCCAAAGGAGGGGGACAAAGGAGGAGGATTAGGCAAGGCAAATGGCAATCACAGCCCCCAGATCCCCATTTCCTCCCCTGGCAATATAACCCCTGTGCCACAGGATGCATCCATATCCCCACTGCTCATTGCGCTCTGGACCGACCCAGACCAACCCTGCCAGACCATCCCCACCCTGTGTGTGGCCCAGCAAGGAACTGCTTTGTCTGCACAGCCCTACCACCTGGGTCGGACACTGCTACTGGTTTGGAGCAGGGTTAAGAACTCACATTGCTCATCAGTCCCTTGAAGACGACAAGCTCTGCCTTGAGCTGCTCCACCTTCATGGCCAGCTCTTCCTGGCAGGCTTCAGCCTCCTGGGCTTCCTGCCCCGGGCAGAGGAAGACATGTAAATCAGCATCAGCACGGGGCAGCTGGTGGGGTGCAGGGGAAGGGAGAGACATCAATGCTCACCTCCTGCAGCTCAGTCACTCGGTCCTGAAGCTGGACACGCACCGTGTACTCCTCTTCCCATCTAGGGAGACAAACATGTGGGTCAGATCCCACCGGACTCGCCTCGCCAGCTGCTGGAGAGCACGGCAGCTGCTCACTCCAAAGCTATCCAAGAGGGTGTGATGACAGCACCGGGGTGGGAAGGAGAGCTTGCTCAGGCATGCATTGCCACTTGTTTCCAGATGACAAGCAGCTGCCAAATGCCTGTCAGCCCCCCCGCGTCCCCCAAACCCTGCCCCACCACACTCCCCGCTGCCCTCGGCATCGGCTGGCTAATGGCTGCCTACTCCATGACAGGGGGAAGCTGGGGACACCAACCGCAGGCTCCGCGTGGCAGCTGCACTGCACACCCTGACACGCAGGGCTCGTCCACAGCCTGATGCAGCACACCAGCCTCTCCATGTGCCCCCGGGATTTGGGTCACACTAGGCTCAGCTCCAACGCTCAGTAACAGGCTTGCAGACATTGCAGAGTTGCCCCATTATGCATGATAACCACCCTACGTGCTGACCATGTTACGGCCAGTGCGACCATGATGTGTCAACACCAACAAGGGCTGCTCTTCTGCCTGTCCCATTGCAGGGGGCTACCCTGCGCCGTGCCACACTTCGCAGACAGGGGCAGCAGTCTCTTTGGCTGCACTGCTGCATTACAGGTTGGACTAAAGAACATTGTTTCATCCTGCAAGGAAGTGGGATGGATTGTCCCATTTTTATGCCAGGTTGGCTGATGGGTACTGTCTTAGGCCCTGCAGCTTTGCAAAAGGCTGAGCTGCAAGATGCCTGGCCTTGCTATTCAAAAACACATCGTCTAGCAATTATTAAATTTTTCTATATGAGATCATCATCTTGGGCCACACTGCGGTGTTGGCCCAGTCCACGGTCTGTTGGGAGGCCACCAGAATGTAGCTGCTCTTTGCTAAATGACTGCTCCATAGAACAGATGGATTGGCATGAGCTGTGGTGCAACACAGAGCTGGGCTGCTGCAGTCTCACCCAGCTCTCCTGGGAGCGCCAAACTTCTCCATGAAAGCAGCATTTCTCTGGGAAAGCAACCAGAGCTGGGTCCTGCCTGGTGCTGTGATCTCTGGTTTCCATTTAATGCTTGAGCCACAAACACAGGCACTGCGATCCTGCATGAGGTCACCAAAAAAGAAAATGTCTCTTCTCACTTTTCAAACCATGTTTGAAAAATAAACCCTAAAGTCTAGGCGACCAGAAAACACACAAAAAGCCCTCACACTTGTTTTCTCGGAGTATCAGGACAATGTAGGAGGTTCCTGGCTTGCAAATTTCTACACTCTACAACGCTGGCAGTGCTTCTCCTGACTCAAACAAGGAGAAAGCACGCAGCTTGTGTTGGTGTTGGTTCCATCCCGAAGCTACAGAAGGGGAGTCAAAGGAGGTTCTCATCCCTCTGGGGGAAAAGGGAGACAAAGAAGGAGGGAAGGAACAAGTTAAAAGGTAGAATTGCCCTTATATGGGAATTGTTCAAACACAGCCTCCCTCCCTGGGGAGAAAAATGCCTTCCACCATAAGAAAAAAAAAAAAAAAAATCAGCATCTTCCTCAGCATGGCACTTCCTCTCTTATTTGGTCTCCGCCTCCCTCCGGGTCACTGCACAGCACAGACTTACTGGGGAAGTAAAGCAGAGCTGCAGACTCTTGGAGACTCTTGGAAGAATTCATTTCACACCAATGAAGATGAGGACAGATCAGATAAACACCAATTTAAAGGCAGGGGGCAACAGGGATTGGCCCCGCAGGCGATAAATCTGCACACCCATCCATTCCGAGCCCCTCTCCCCCTCGCATCCTGTCTGGCTCCTTCTTCCCTGCTCCCTTCTGCAATGCACCACTCCTAATAATAACCTGTATGCAGCGCTGCCCCCACAGCCTGGCCTGGCACGGCCCGGCTGGCGCCTGCTGCCGGGCCGCTGCCAGGCCGCTGCCAGCTGGAAGCAAGGCTGTCCCACACAACCCCACGGGCACTGGCGCCTGACAAGAGGAGACATGCATCCCTCCTGCACTGCTGCGACACAGTAACCTGCCCAAAGACTGAAATACAGGGAGAAGGCAGAGCAGGAGGGCAAGAGGGTACCAACAGCACACCCATCCATCTCCTTGCCAGCTACAGGCCAGCCCTCCAAAGCTGGGGAGGTGACAAGATGCAGTGTTGCCCCTACAGCCCCCTCCTGCCCAAAGTGTGCGTCCTCAAGAAGTTCAAGTGGAAAAATAAACAACACCCTGCATCTTTAAAAATCCTCTTCACTGCAAAAGTCACTGGGGTGCCTTACCCTGTGCTGCATGGCTAGCGCAGGCTGATGCTGCAGGGCACGCTTTGGGCTGCTCGGGGCTTGAGGCTGTGTGTACCCCTTGCTTGCCACACTGGAACTATGTTTGAGCTTCACCTTAAAAGTGCATGCCCTGCAGCCTGGCAAACCCTCCCTCCTTGGAGGGCAGTTACAAAAACAAGAGACCTTCTTGCAGCCTTTTAATACATAAAGAAGACTTAGAAGACAGGTAAGAGACTTTTTACCAGGACAGGACAAGGAGCAACAGTTGTAAAAGGGGAAGAGGGTAGATTTATACTGGAGGTAAGGAAGACATTTGTTACGATGCAGATGGTGAGACGCTGGAGCAGGTTGCCCAGAGAAGTGTGGATGCCTCATCACTGTAAGCATTCAAGGTCAGGGCTTTGATAACCCTGATCTAGCAAAACCCCATGGCAGGGGAATTGGGCTAGATGACTCCTACTGGTCCCTTCCAGCCCAAACCATTCTGTCATCCTAACATGCTGTGCCATAATACTACTCACCCTACACCTCCTGCGCATGTTCACAGCATCCAAGATAAAAACTGCTTGGGAATACAGATGCAGTGGACAGCACAAACCTGATGAGATTCACAGATTCCCAGTACTGCTGGGGCTTACGACTCTCATGGGCACCTTCTGCCCCTCTCCAGGCCACCAAGCCTCAGCCCGCCCTTCCAAGCGCAGCTCCTGCGAGCCTCTCCCCAGCTGCTGCGTCTCTTCTTGTCCCTCCCTATTACCCCTGCACCTTTCCTAGGTCCCAGACCTGCACTTCAGGCCCCACATACCCTGCTGCAACACTGCCCTGAAGAAGTACAAGCTCACGCATCAGAGCTGTGGGGCAGAGCACAGGGAAGCCCAGCGTTAACACAGTCTCTTCCCTCAGCCCCCTGGCAGGCAGCAAGGGACTGCCTGGGGTGACACTGGATGCACTGGCCCCACGACAGACCAGAGCCTGCTGAAGCAGGGAGTTCTCCACTCCCCAGGGATGCTGGCATCAGCCCTCAGCAACAGGAAAAAAACCAGGGATCCTCCTGTCCCATTCCCCTGTTCGGGACCTGTCTGCGACCATCAGAAATTCCCGGTGCCAGAAAATGTCTGGGGGTGGGGTCCGCTTTCCCTCAGCTCCTGGTAACACAGTCCAAAAATAGATTCTGCCAACCACATTGGCCCATGGAAGCTTGTTGTGCCCCCCTGTCTGCCCCCAACCCCCCTCTCCCTCCGTCCTTCCCCCACAGCGTTGCCCAAAGCCCATCTGCCAGAGCAGGAGAACCCCAAGGAGCTCCCTTCTCCCAAAGTTTCAGCAGTGCCAATAAACCCAACTTAGTCCATGCTGACCCACTTTGAGCAGATGAGTCCCAAAAAGTCTCATCTGAAAATGCAAGGAAGGATAGCTGCCCGCCACTGGAGGAGCAGCCCGACCCCTGGATTAACAATAAACAGCCTTAGGTACACGCAGCAATCAATGGAAAGAAGAGATGCCAACTCTTCCTTTCCATGTGCCTCACTCAGTGTCCTCAGAGCATCTGACAGGCAATTATGCTCAGCCAAAGCCTTATAAAGCCAAAAACACAATGTGTCATCTTGGATCCCCAGCCTTGATCTTGGCACCAGAGCCCACAGCTGCAAAGCACCGGTCAGCGGCACAGGTCTTGTGGGTAGCGCACAGCCTTCCACTCCTTCGGGCGCTCTGTTTGCCTTCTAAGTGCTTCAAAAGCATCGTCAAGTGACTCTTCTTCTGAAAAAAAGCCATCGGTCACTCGGGCGGTGTCAGTCAGCAGTGATGGTCTCGCCTGGCCCTGTGCCCTGACCCAGCAATGCCACCTCACTGCCTGATCTCATCCTACGTGCAGATCTGGGAGCAGCCTTGGAAACTGGCTTGAAACAAAAGTGCCACTGGTGCAATGCAAGAGCGGCGGCCACCCGGCACGGGAAAGAAAAACCTGCCAAGAGATTAACTCTGCATTCTGCTTCGCCCTTCTCTGAGGCACGTGCCAAGCCATGGCTATTTTGGGTCAGGAGGAAAGCCCCAGAAGAGTGGGGTGCTCCCACACAGCTCACTGCTGCTGGGGTGCTGGCTGGGAGAGCACTGGGGAAGGAAAGGGCCCCGAGGAGCCAGCCACAGTGCCAAGGTGCTTCTCAACACCTTCCTATGTGTCCAGGGAACCCTCATGCTGCAGCAGCCTTTCCCAACCCAAACCCGCTCACTGCTGCACGTTCACCTTCCTCACCTACTTTCCAGCTGCTCCTCCTTCCTGACTGTTCCCACATCACCTCCCCCTTCAAACGCCAGCTGCTGGAGTCATGTTATTGCATCTCCACTTGGAAAGACACTTCCAGTCTTTTGTGTCGGGTCGGTAAGATGGGAAAAGGTGCAGCGAGCATCCCAAGGGGGCTGAAGCACCAGGAGGCAAGCAGAGGGACTCAGCCACAGAGAAACGCTTTCAGGGAGGGCACGGTTTTGCCTTACAACCTCACCTGGTGCTGCCTGGGGTTCGCGCTCCCTGGAAGTCTGGCCAGGGCTGCCTGGCCCCCCACTGCCCTCCGGGTAGAGCCCCGCGGGCTCCCTGGCAGGGCCGCGGTCCCTCGGGGAACCTTCGCTCCCGCCGCTTCCTCACCTGCGCTTGTACTCGTCGCGCTCCCTCTTCACCTTGGCCAACACGTTGTAGAGGGCCCGGATCTCCGGGGTGATGGTGTCGATCTGGACGCCCACTCCGTCCGGGTGGACCCAGGAGACCCCGGGGCCCTGCACCAGAGTCGTCTCCGGCCCCGGGCCCAGCCGCCGGGCTTGCGAGAAGGACCAAATGGTGCCGGGCATGAAGCGGGAGGCGGCCGGGAACGAAGGGGGCGGCTGGGTGGGGACTCCGGGGCGGCAGCCGGGGGAACCCAGCGTCCGGGCCGGCCCCAGCCCCAACCCCAGCCCCAGGGTGCGGATGGGTCCGACAAAGCCGGTCTGCACCGCCTGGTCGCGGCGCGGCGGTCCCCGGCCCCGGGTCCCCCGCCGCCGCCCCCTCCTCCAGCGCCTGCTGCAGCTGCTTCTCCAGCTGCCGGTTGCGCCGCTCCAGCTCATGGACCTTGGCCAGGAAGCAGCGGAACCGCAGGTTCAGCGTCTTCAGGACGCTGATGTTGGAGCCCAGGTCGTTGCGGAGGGCCATGGCGGCAGGCGGCGCGGGGAAGGGGCCGGCGGCCGGCGGGGCGGCCAGCTCACCCCCCAGGGGCTCGGCGGGGCGCGGGGCGGGCGGCGGCGGCGGCTCGGGGGGCGGCAGCCCCTGCTGCTCCTGCGGCAGGAGGAAGAGGTTGGGGCCGAAGAGCGGGTTCATGGCGGCGGCGGGACGAAGAGCGGGGGGAGCCGAGACCTCCGGCACCAATCAGGGGCCCGGCGGGGGCGGGATGCGCTGGGGGGCTGCGCCCGGCCGGGCCCGGCGGCGGGGGGTGCGGCTTCCGCTGCGGCGGGGATGATGCGGCACCGACGGGGCTGGAGAGCCGCTCCCCCGCTCGGCCCCGCGCCCCACCGGCCGGCCCCAGGCGGAGCGAGCAGAGGAGGGGACACGGCGGAAACCTCCCTTTCCTCTCACGGCCTGGCCCGGCCCCTCGCCCCGGGGAGGGGCGGCTCGGCCCGGGTTCCCCGCGCTCGCTCCAGCGGGTTTTGGGGCTACCCAGGGCAAAGAGATGGGTGGCGGTCGATCCAGCGGGACTCCGGCCGCAGCACCCTGCGGACACAAGCCCGGCCGCCGCGCTGGCAGCCCCGGCAGCGGCGGGGAGGGGTTTCTCTCCGGCACCTCAAACTCAAGCCCCGCCGGACCCCCAGCACCAACCCAGCGTGTCTGTGCTTTCGGGTTTTTTTTTTTAAATTCTAATGATTTTTTGCATAGCCTTTACTGCTTTACCCAGTGCTGCTCCCCCTGAAAACGCCACGACCCCCCCCCCGAGCCCCCTGTTCCCCCCGCGTTAACCTCGCTCGAGGACCCCCTCCAAAGGCTACCCTGCCCCGGCTCCATCGGCAGCCCGCCCACGGGAGCTGCCGCCAGACAATGGCGAGCCCGGGGCAGGGGAGGTTGTGCGGAGGCCGACAGCCTCTCAAATACCGCGCTCGGCGGTATTTGTCTTCTGCGTTGTTCGCGAAGACCACGGGTCTTGTTTCCTGCCCCAGATTTTAGCTTTCTTTAGGTCTTTCCCTACAGTCTCCCGACCTCAACCCCAGGGAAATGCAGTACTGTCGTGGTCCCTCGTCCCCCTTGACCGGTGGGAGGGAGGCTGTGCACAACTCAAGCGATAGGTGTTTAGGGATGTGGGCACCTTGCTGTGTGCTCGTGGCCTGTTCCCCCAGGACTTCCACTGCACGTACACAAACAGCCCCTGAGATCCCAGCTGAGCCGTCAGCAAGGGATGAGCATGCAATGGGGTTGAATTAGAGATCTCAGCACTGCGCTACAGTGGAGTCTGTGGCAGGAGGTGCGCAGGCTCCAGTGGGGTAGTGTGCTGCAGCCCTTCCCTTGGGATCTGAGGTATGGTTCAGTCTACACTTCCAGAAACTTCCCGGACCTGCTGAGGTCCGTTTACTAGTTGTGATTGGGAATCTGCCTATTGCAAGTTGACTAGTCTTGATTTGGAATCTGCCTATTGTGTTTTCCCTGCTGCTTCTCCTCCAGGTCTACAGAGCTCCTCCATTACTCTTCTGCCATCCTCACCTGGGAGCAGACTAAACCAAATTTGTTCCCTTCTGCTGCTTTTCTGTCTCCAGCATCAGTTTGTCCTGTGACCTGCCTGTCTCCCCTCTCGTGCCTGCAACCCTGGGCTCCCTGCAGCAGTCCCCATTGGTATTTACAACGTCTTGTCTCCATCAGTATCCTGGCTGCATCCTCCCTGGCACACCCATGACTGCTAGAAGTCATAACCGGATTTCGGTCCCTCCCTTATAGGCTTAGGGTGGGGTGGGAAATTAAGTGAGTTTGCTTCTCCTTCTGTTGTATCCTTTTTAACACTTGCAGCCTCCTCAAACAGCTGTCCCCTTATTCCATCTCTGGCCAGAGATGCTGGCCCACGGCAAAGCAGTATTTTGGCAAAGGAGAAGGCAGGAAGCCTTTCCTAACTGACGTGCAGGAGATCCCTGTCTTCCAAACACCTGTGCTGCAACAGCGCCATGTGCCCAGCAGCAATACTACCACATCAACAGCCAGGGTAAAGGCAAGGAAGCTGGACAAGAGGGAGCCCAGTCAACGAGTTTCTTTTGAAGCTTCAGCTCAGAGACATCTCACCACATGCCTTGGAAACCACTGCTGGCTCCCTCCTGCCTGCTGCCACATCCCTTCATCTGCCTCCTGCCCCCTGCCCTCTCTACTGCTGCACCCTGCCTGCATGCACAGCACTTGTTTTCTGCCAACATCCTTCCCCCTCATAGCTAAAACTAGCTGCCAGCCTGTTCACAGTCGCTTCACATCACGCCCGGGCAGGTGAGCAAGGTCAGGCAGGAGAGTGACCCGCTCCTGTCTGCAGCCAGCGGGGAGCACAGGCAAGAGCAATGCCACAAAATGTGGAGCAAGTGCCTTCCTAAACTCTGCTTGGCCTCCTTCTGTCTGCAGCAGAAATCTGGCACAAAGAGCTGATTAATGAAATGTCACTGGAGGAAGGCATCACCATCTATCAGGAAAAGCTTTTTCACTGGGAGGCCAGCACAGCACTGGAGCAGGTGGTGGGATCTCCATCCTTGGTGGTTCTCTGGGCTCAGCTACACAAAGCCACAGCAAAGTGACCTAGTGCCAGGACAGTCCTGCTTACAGCAGGATGCTGGGCCTGCCAGCACCCCCTCCCACCAACACCCCTACTGTCTCCTGGAGAGGACAGGGCAGTGTGGAGCCTCCTTTTTTTCTCCCCTAGCTTCCCTTGCTTGGGATGCTTGCTGGCTATGGTGATTTTGCCCTGGCTGGAGGCCAGATGCCCACCAAAGCTGCTCCCCTTTTCAGCTGGACAGGGGAGGAAATATACCTTGAAAGGCTCAGGAGTCAAGATAAGGACAGGGAGAGATCATCCTGTAATCAATGTCATGGGCAAAACAGACTCAGCTCACAACAAAGGAAAGAAAACTCTCTAATATGTTACACTGCCCTGCACATCCAGTGACACCAGAGTGGGATAATGAGAAGTGTGACCAGATCTTAAAGCACCTTCCCCCCACCACTCCCTTCTCAGCAGACTTCACTTTGGTCATGATTTTACTGCCTTCTTCCCCCGAAGGATGGCACAGAGGGGGCCAGAAATGGGGGTTTTGGTCAGTTCCTCATGAGTTGTTTTCCTTCTTAGCTGGGGGCGTGGTGGGTGGGTATTCCTTACACCCTTCCCCTGCTGCACCATGGGGTCCCACCCACAGCAGACAGTCCTTCACGAACTTCTCCAACGTGAGTCCTTTTCCACAGGGCTTCAGCTCTTCACCAGCTGCCCCAGCATGGGTCACTGCTATGGGGTGCAGTCGTAAATCATAGAATGTCTCTCAGTCTCTCAGGCCCAGACTGCTCCAGCCTGGTCCTCCATGGAGTCACAAGCCTCCACCCCCTCCCCCCACCCTCAGCAAACATGCTCCAGTGTTAATATCTCACTCTCTCTCCCTCTCCAAGGGCTGCAAGCGCTGACAGGAGCTTGCTCCAATGCAAGTCACAGCATCTTCCATGTGTCTCCACCTGCTCTAGCGTGGGGCCTCTCCACAGGCTGCAGGTGGGGTCTCTGCTCCCTGTCGTCTTCCATGGGCAGCGGGGGGACACCTGCTCCACCATGGGTTTCTCCACGGGCTGCAAGGGCATCTCTCTCTCTCTCTGGCACCTGGGGCACCTCCTCCCCTCCTTCCCTGACCTTGGTGTCTGCACAGTTTCTTACATCTTATCACTCCCTTCTCAGGTGGCAAAATGTATCCACTTGTGGGTTTTTTCTCCTAAATGTGATTCCCAGAGACACTGTGACTATTGCTGATGGGCTCAGCCTTGGTCAATAGCAACTCCGGCCTTGAGCCAGCTGGTGTTTGCTCTGTAGGGCCTGCTGAGAGCTTCTAGCTGCCACTTGCAGAAGCCACCCCTGAAGCCCACCCTCCTCCACCAGAACCCTGCCACGTAAACCCACAACACTGGGATAAAGCATTCTTCCTGACACAGAAGATGGCTGGGGAGTGGGGCAAAGGGCCAACCTCTTCCAGTTACTCATGAGGAAGCCCAAAGCCTAGAGACAATCCTGCTACTTAGGGGATCACAAAGCACCTCAACCTCACCCCAGCACAACTCCTCCTCCTCATCTTCCGTTTTTGGTTCACCAAAACCCCTAATATTTCTCCAGACCCTCCAATAGCTCCTGCACTGAGGTCAATCTCAGCAGCAGTGCTGCTGGACCCCACTTGCTGACACGCAGAGCTGGTCACCACACCTCACTGCAGCTCTTACACCTGTAGCCAACATGAAAATACACACTCACTGACATACTGGTATTTATCTTACTTCCAAAGATTTTGAGGCCAAGAAGGAAGCAACGCACTTTCTGATACAGAAATCAACTGTATAACTTGACAGTTATAAAGTAGGTATGTTTATGTCGTGGTTTCACCCCGGCTGTGGGCCGAGATCCACGCAGCTGCCTGCTCCTTAAAGCAAAAGAGCAGGGGAAGAGGGAAAAAGGGGGAAACAAGGGAAGGGAAAAGGAAGGGGCAAATAACTCCAAAACCAAGAAACTAAGAGGCCCGTGGGTTGGGATAAGGGTAGTTTACTAAGAGAACAGAAAGATAAAATATAACAATGCTAACAGGACTTTAGAGCAAAAGAATATGAAACTATTGATCCCCAATGCAGTTTCTCCCCGAACCACACAACTCAGGCCGTACCACCCAGAGCTGTCCCGGAACCCGACCGTCCCCCCAAGGAGCACGCGTCCCGCCACTGCCCCTCTTCTTCCTCCCCTCAGCCCCCCGTTATCCTGGGCAGGACGTCATTGGCATGGAATACTCTCTTTGGCCCATCTGGGTCACCTGTCCTGGCTTCGCCCCTCCTTTCTCATGAATAGAGAAATACGAAGAAGCTGAGAAAGTCCTTGACTGTCTGACTGCAACTAAGAACATCAGGGTGTTATCAGCACTGCTTGCATTTTAACTCCCAAACACAGCATTCCATCAGCTGCTACAAATGAAGTTAACTCTATCCTGACTGAAACCAGGACAGTTTCTTGCGCGCAGATGCACGGGGGATCTCTCCACCACAAGCGTGCATCCCCGAAGTAGCAAACCATCCACACATTTATACAATAAAACAATGAATATTCAATTAACGCCTATACATATTCATTACCTGAACCCGCCTACTCTCGCTTCTCATGCTAATTAGCTTATCAGTCCTTGGTGATTGCACAGATCCTTGCAAGGGTCGTGGGCAGGGGTCTTCGAAATACGGGCAGTGGTCTCTGGGAGGAAGGCCTTATGTCTTCCTCACGCTGTACTTTTCAACTTTTCGCCTGGAATGTGAGGGTCTTGCCAGGTTGCAGTGTTCTTACCAGCTTGAGTTAATTTATGTCCTTGTAAAAAGGCCCGTGGACCTAATTGTATCATCCTGTTCTTCAACTCCTGCTCCCTGCAATCACTCCTTTGAAATAATACAAGGTCTTTTGTTCCTCCTTACAATCAAGTCCCTGTACTGAGAAACAGGCCTTCTCCTTCTTAGTTGTGTCTTTAAACTGTGCGGTTACCTGACTTAAATCCTAGGACTATTCTTTAAAGTACACATATGCAGTTGCCTTTAGCTTATCCTTTCTATTTCTGTATGGCCCCATATATCAACCCCATGCTGAACACACGGTGCAAATTTCTGTAGCTCGGCACACACCTGTGTGGTACCGTGTCTCTAGTTGCTGGCAGCACAATAAAAAGAGATTGAGCCTCCACCATTACCTTTCACATGCGGATCAAGGTAGATTCCCTCCATGGCTAACCACTTGTTAAAAATCATGCCCTTTGCTTTGCCTCTGCTTTCAATTTGCCTAGCTTTAACATCCATTGCCAGTTTGAGATGGCCCCCTCTCTCCCAGATCACAGAACATTTTCCTAGCTAGCACATCCTTCTTGCAATGGTGCTTCATAGGTGAAACCTATTCCAATTAGGTCCATCACTTTCCTCAAGGCGCTTTTCTTAAGGTATGGGTTATATCAGTGCATGTACACCCCACCTCACCGCTCTTCCTCCCTCCAAGTACCCCAGTGTCGCCCTCTCCCTTGCACCACACTGCTGGAACATTTCAGTCTAAACTTTCCAAGTCATCCGCCTTCCAGGATGCTTTACTACCACAGGCCCCTAAAATTGCTTCTGTTCACAACCAGAGACAGGTGCTGCAATGAACACACAGGTTTTGGGCACCTTGCAGCCCAGCAAAGCTTGCAGCCCATAACTGCCTAGATTTGTGTGGAAATGGGGAGAGATTGGTACAGAGGAGCAGCTGCCAACAGAAGCTGGGCTATCACCTTACTAACCAACACACAGAAATGTCGTAACAGACAAGGAAGGAATGGATTTTCTTTTACAAAAAACCCTCAAACACCAATTAAGGAGGGAGTCTTGCATATCAAGGCAGCTGTACGTACTACAGCTAAAGGAGGGAAGGTTTAGATGTTATGGAGAATTTCTTTACAGAGAGAGTGGTGAGGTGCTGGAACAGGCTGCCCAGAGAGGTGGTGGATGCCCTGTACCAGGAAGTGTTCAAGGCCAGGTTGCCCTGGGCAACCTTGTGTAGATCCAGGCTTGAAGGTTGGTGGCCCTGCCTGTGGCAGGGGGTTGGAACTCTGTGATCCTTGGGGTCCCTTCCAACCCAGACCATTCTGTGATTCTATGATATGGCCAAGATCCAGACACCTAACCAACCTTACTCTTCCTAGCAATCCCCTACTGACTCCATCAGGCAGGTGGGACTTGCAGACATCTTCTTTGGGGGGAACAAAACCTACTGATGTGAACTTGGTCACCTGTGGGTTCAGTCCCTACAAAAGTGTATGTATATGTGGGGTTATGTGCAATGGGGTGCACGCTCAAGGATCTGTTTTGTACCCACGTCCCCTAAACACACAGCACAGGATTTCCCTCCCTTCCTCTGGACACATCCTGACACGAGACAGTGCAAGCAGAGGCTGCCTACCCAGCGTGGAACAGACATGACAGTGTATGACATCACTGAAACTAGTGACAGACACGTATTGCTATGGGAGTCTCTTGTCTTTCTGTTATGCTTTACCGTCCCCAGAAGTCTTTGGTTTCCCCTCTCTACCACGTCAAAGATGCAGCAGTGTAAAGCCCTTCCTCTCCCTCCCTGTTTGCAGAGGTGAGCTGGCAGCACTCCAGCACCTGGCAGGTAGGAGCTGCCAGCTGGTCGTCTTAATCACACCCTGATAAAGCTTCTCAGATACACTCCTTCCTGCTTCGCTCTGCCTCAGCTCTCCCAAGCTGTGTTATCAGCAGCTTTCACATACTCAAAAGCATTAAAGGAAGGTACTGAAAGAAGCAGGGATAGTCACCTTTTCCCAAAAAATAGCATTCAAATAACAAAAGACTCCCAGAGTAAGAAGACAGCTGCAAACAAACACAAGCCCAGTGTGACCAGCCGCCTCATCCCAGAATGCAGAGGCGAGCCACCAACCGTCATCCCCAGCTGCCGCGTTCCCAGTACTGCCTCGGAAGCTCCATGGCAGTGTTTCAACACCAGGCTCAACATCCTCTGAGCAGTGGTAACTGCAATGGCTGACACAAAGAGCAGGAGGGGAGCAAGGCCCTGAAGAGAGCTGAAAGTTCCCTGTACCGAAAGGTTTGGCAGGCAAGCAAGGCAAGTGGAATGATGTTCGGCAGGAGAGGGTTTTATTGGCATGGTGTTCTGGTTTCGGCTAGGACAGAGTTAATTTTCTTTCTAGCAGCCAGGGGAATGCTGTGTTTGGGAGTCAGGGTGAGAGCAGTGCTGGTAACACCCTGATGTTTTTAGTTGTTGCCAAGCAGTCAAGGACTTTTCAGTTGTTCGTATTTCCCTGCAAATGAGAAGGCTGGAGCACCCAGGAAGCTGGGAAGGGACGCAGCCAGGACAGGTGACCCAAACCAGCCAAAGAGGGTATTCCAGCCAATTACGTAATGCTGAGCATAAAGGGGGACTGGTGGGGGGAGCAGCACACGGCTTCAGGATGCGTGGTTTGGGGCATGGTCTGGTTTTGGTATGGCTCTGAGTTGTGCAGTTTGGTGAGACACTGCATTGTGTATCACCAGTTTTTTGTATTTTGATATAAAAGTACTATTATTGTTATGTCTCTTGCTCTGCTGTCCCAGTAAACTGTCCTTATCCCAACCTGTGAGGTTCAGGGTTTTTTTGTTTTCTTTTCCCTCTCTGCCCCCCACCCCTCCCACTCCCCTTAGAGAGAGCAGCTTCGTGGTGCTCAGCTCTCAGCTGGGGTAACACCACAGCACATGGCTAAAGCAGCATCTCCTCCCACCGCTCAGAGGGGACTGACAGAACTGGGAGATCCACTAGAAGCCAGGTGGTTACCAAGAGCTTTCTGCCCCTGCTGCTAGAGGGTTGTCAGGATGAACTGCCTGTTGAGCTGGGGCTGTACACTAGTGTACAAACCTCAGCAGGACGTGGCAGGCATGGGGACGGGTTAGCATTGCTCCTGAAAGGACAGGCTCACGGCTTCCCAAACATGGAAGTCCTCCTAGACAGAAGTCACCCTATAGCTGGTAGATTGCCATACAGCTCCCATCTCCAGATTTGTGCCAAGATCCTGTAGTTCATCGCTCTGAAGCAAATGAAATATGGCTGGAGGAGCAGAGCTCAGCCTGACTGGAAGTTGGCGTTGCCACAAGCCTTGCGCAGCCAGGACCCAGGTAAGCCAAGGAATCAGTTTCCAGGGCAGGATGAGGTGAGAGGTGTCTGTGACCAAGGCAGGCAAGCAGTGATCCCTCCTCACGGTGCTCTCCCAGACTCTAGGAGCTTGGGCCTGTGCGCTTCCTGAGCCAGCTGCATTCACCAGCCCTTACAACAAGCATTTTCGCTTGTGCACATAGCTAGGGCACAAGCTTCTAGTATCCACCGGACCCTGTGAAAAGGAGTTTCACAGCTACCTATGCTTTTGGTGAGCCCTAGGAGGGTTTTTTTGTGTTGTGTTTATTGGAAAACAGCAAACTGTTGTTACCTGTCCATCGTCTCCATGTCACTCTCAATTTTACACATCATCCTACCACTTTTTTTTCCCTGGTCTCTTTTGCAAACTTAAAAAGACCTTGACTCAAGCTGTTCCTCTCACAGAAACCACCCTGTAACTTTGGATGTACTTGTCCTCTCTGACCGTTTCCCAGTTTTTCAATCCCCATTCAGAGGGAGGACATGAGAAATGCGGTATTTAAGAAGTGCATGCTCTGTTATTTTATACAGGGAGATAAGTTCTCTATCTTGCTAATACTCCCTTCCCTGTTAGCATCTAGCACTTGTTTTTCTGAAAGATGGAAAACTTTTCTTGGCCCCTATATGTCAGGCAATCCAGAGATCTAACCACACAAGCCTGGAGCGAGCCAGATTAATTCCTTGCCCTAATTCACTGGGAAGCATGGCAGCAGCAGGGAGAGTGCAGGGTGTGTGAGGGGAGATGGGGGGGATGGGGGAAGTAATTTTCAAGTATAAGGGTCTCTGGTTAACAGCTACTCAACACAAAAAGGCAACATCCAAAACCTCCCCAATCTGAGTTGTAATCAATTAAATACACAGATTTGTAAGCCCTAAAATGCTGTAGGTAACAGGCTGTAACAAAGATCCAAGACGCTGACAGATTGAATCATTGCAAGACCCATCCAAGGAGAATCTTAAAGAGCTTCAGCCAGGAGCTTCACAACTGCTAAGAAAGGAAAACTATTGTGGGCTTTATGGGAAAGAACACATTTATTATGGGATGTCTGAGAGGAAGCGTGAAACTGCGTAAAGTCCATGTTTTAAGGAAGATTGTGGGAGCAAAACTTACTACGGGATGCTTAGGGGAAGGATCTAAGGTGGGGAAAGAAGGCATCAGGGAGAAGTGAGCATGGAAAAAGGGAAAGGAGGAATAAATCAAAGTGGCCAGCCACATGTAGACTGGCTGCTGGTCAGTGTGTTTGTCTGGCTGAGCCCTGCACTCGATTAACCACCATCTGTCCTAGCCTTGTATTAAACTAATCCGAGCCCTTTCCTCCCCACACACGCACGCTCGTGACCTGCTAGCAAACCACACGTAGGGTAAGAGGCCTGAGCGCCAGACACCGGGCAGACCTCAGGGCTGAGGCCCAGCGATCCATCGAAGTGTGTGCATGCGAGCCATGAGCACCCTCAGAGTTTGATAGGCCAAGGACTGAGAACAGGCTTAGACCAGTTTTGCCGTTCCCGTTTTGCGAGTGCCGGTTGTGTTTTCCTGGGCACGGGCCATAGTACTTCGCTCTGGCTCCTGCCAACCCCTCTGCAGCCAGCTGTGCCTGTCACATGTGGCCGTAGGAGCTCCTGGAGTTCACAAGCCTCACCGCTTGCTGAGCCTGGTAACACGGAAAGCAGCAGCAGCCTCGCAGGTACCAGACCAGGACTAGATCCTGGTCTGCTGCAAACACCAAACACTGGAATTACGCTCTCCCATGAACCACACACTTCATGAGAAAAATCATGGCAAAGCTCCAAGTGAGCTGAGCCAGAAGGACAAGAGTTACACATCAGGACTGTTACACACCCAATGCCACATACGCTGTGGTGTAACACAAACTAGACTCGGCAAACATTCCTGGTAGAAATCTTACTGTCCCTAGAGAAAGATTGATTCAGTGGAGAGCAGAACCAGAGAAGAGAGCACCACCTCACACCCAGGAGTGTGGAAAGGGAAAGACCCAGGCTCACATTTATATAGATGTGGCTCAGACCACTGCTCGTTATGCCTCACAGGAGAAACAACTGCCTCTTGGGTGATTGAAAAGAACAAACATCATTATACAGCTTCAGGACCAGCAGGAATTCCTGCTGCAGTCTGGGAGGCCAAGAACCAAGAGGCTGCTTGTTGGGGAAGGTAGCAGGCCTGCCTGACTCACCTCACAGAAGACATAGGCCCTGACAGTATCCTCGCGTTCCCATGAGACAGGAAAAGTTACTGATGCTGAGAGGATTTTGGTAATCACATTCTCAAAACACGGCGGCCTTGAAGACAGGGGTACAGACTACCTTAAACCAAGAAGGAGTTATGGGAAGGTATTTGGGAGTAAGTGAACATGTCAAGAACCAGCCATAATAAATGGTCATAACAGCAGGTGTGCAGATGCTTTTAGACATCAAAGGTAAACTAACTATGTTTAGCTAGAAGATATGCTTATCAGAACTCGTTATAATTACTAACCAGTTTGGTGTGAACAGAGCGTGTGTAACCAATTAGCAGCTTTTCCACTGGCCACATTTGCAGTAACAAATGTATATAATCTGTGTGATTTCACCCAATAAATGGCTTCACCTAAAATTCGTATCGACTTGTGTGTTGCCCATCGCTGATCTCCGCAACAGCTGGACACCAGCACAAGGGTGAACTGGGAAGTCCCAAAAGTGAACTAGACCAGCACACAGCACAAATGGGGACCAGCACAGGAGCCCTGCCCTGACGAGCATGCTGTGGCCAGGCACCACAGGCTACACCCTTCGTCAGGGCAGCCAGGACCACAGCTCCCACTGCTTCTTCACACACACCCCTGCTGCAGAGCATAAACACAGACACAAGGAAGCATCAGATGGGAGTGGAAGGTGTTTCTGGTGCAGAAGAGTAGGGAGACTCAGCAGAATTCTGATTCTGTGTTCAAGGGAAAAGGCAAGACTTGAAAAGAGTATAGAACATTTAATGGGTCGGTACATCAGTCCTCGATTCAGAGGAGGGAGCGGAGCAAATGGGGTTATAGCTGTCCCAGGCATTCGGCTCTGCGGAGAGCAGGAAAGACAAGGTGGTACGCACACAACAGCAGCAATCCCTGGCCTCTGCTCTCCAAGAAGGGAACCACCACCTGGAAAAGCACTTCCTCTCACTGTCCATTTAGTTTCACTTGTTTCTTCTTCCTGGTATGCCCTTGAGAACGCATCGTTTTGGTAAACGGCTGACCAGTCTTCGAGGGTCGTTTGTGTGCCTGCAATGAATGTCTCTTCTTCAAAGCAGGCTGTGCCTGCTTCTGCTCTCCATTAACTTTTGACCCCTCAAGTTTCTTCTTTTTTGGCTGAGGCTCCGCAGCGGTATCGGGAACAGCAGGCGGACTCACTGCTTCCACAGCAGGTTCTTCATCTGAAACAAGAGAGAAAGGTGCTGTAGGAAGAACGCACACAGCTTCTGCAGACCTGTGAGAGAAGGCCCCAGCAGCTCAGCAGAGCTCTAGTACTAGGTCACCTTTCTGTGCCTGGGGGATGGCATTAGAGAATTTTTTGAGCTTGGCGATGAAGAACCCATCCATGTTGTGCGTGTGGGGGTAGAAACGCCGCGTAGACTTGAGGGAGGGGTGGAAGCGACGGTCTTTGAACCTGGAGAGAGAAGTGGGTTGAGAAGTTACAGAATGCCTCTGCTCAAACCTGGCTGCCAAGGAAAAGTCGCCTGTGCAGCTTGTCACCTGGCACTCACCTGGTGAAACCTTCCTTGCCAAAGTCCAGGCCTGTGGCCACCAAACGAACATTGCGCTTCTTCAGGGCGTAATCCACAACCCACTCGTTCTCCTCCACCTGCCAGAGACGAAACGTCAGGACCCAAGGCTCACCGGTGCGAGGAAGAGACGGCCACAGCAGAGCGCTAAGACCACCTACCGTGACAGAACAAGTGCAGTAGACAATATAGCCCCCCGTCTCTGAGGCAGCATTGACGGAATCTATAGCACTGAGAATCAGCTCCTTCTGCAGGTGAGCACAGCGCAGGATGTCTTTCTCATCCTGAAAAAGAGGTTAGGATGCCAGAGGCACAAGGAAGCAACCCCAGGGGTCTCCTGTGGATGGAGGGATGACGGGAGAGCAATGTACATTAAATATACAGGATTTTGGAGTCTTCTGTAGAACTAACCTCAAAAAAAAACTAGCTCTTGTACAAGCAGAATAGACAAAAAGAGAAGAAAACAGTGTCCCTATTGCAGACATCTCTCAAGAATGAAGCTGCCCTAAAGCCCCTCCTCTCACAGCTCATTCCAAGTCCCACTCTTTGTCTCCACTGGTCACTCACCTTGTTGGTTTTGACAGCAGGATCCTTGGAAATGACGCCTGTTCCACTACATGGAGCATCAAGCAAGACGCGGTCAAACCCTCCAAGCACCTACAGGCAGATGGACATTTGGACTTAGAGGTGGGGACTCAGGACAAGACTAAGACTAGAAGGGGAACCAGAAGACTGGAAAGGCAGAAATCTCACTCCTCCCAGCCAACCCTCCCAACCCCACACCGACTAACGAGTGGCTTCAGAGAACACAGCTTTCCTGCAGAGACAGAGCAGCAGCCAAGGACACCTCAAGGAGGCAGGAACATACCTTGGGGAACTGGCGTCCATCGCAGTTACTCACTACAGCATTGGTGACTCCCAGCCGATGCAAGTTTCCTACCACGCTGTGTAGTCGCTCGGCATTACTATCATTGGCCAAGATCATACCTGTGTTCTTCATAAGCTGAGCTGCAGGAGGACAAACACATGAGCAAGGGGATGAAAACCTCCTGCACTTTTGCCCACAGGGACAGCTGCCTCCCTCCTTTCCCTGAGTTCAGATCCACTCCGTTCCCCCTTTCTGTTTAGGGCAGCGGACCCTTAACACTTCAGAGAGCATCCCTCCCGAGCCTCCCAACCAAGGCTCCAGGGTGGTACCTATGTAGCTGGTCTTGCCTCCTGGGGCACAGCACATATCCAGGATACGTTCATTCTCCTGTGGAGCCAGAGCCATGACAGGAAGGAGACTAGAGGCTCCTTGCAGCATGTAGTGTCCAGCCAGGTACTCAGGGGTGGCACCTGGTCAGGGGAGGCAAAATAAAAGACAACAGCACATGAAAGGAATGGAGCCAAGACCAGGGCCAGCTCAGCCCTAGGACAGGAAGGGTGATCTCACCAATAGGCACAGAGGAGTCATAAATAACAAGTCCTGTTTTTGACCACTTCCCCAAGGGGTCAAGATTCACTCCACGGTTGATCAGAGCCTGCAAGATGAGAAGACAGCACTCAGACACCAGCCTGCGTGACAGGCTGCGCAGGAGACAACCCCAAGCTCCTGCTCACCTGCGCCAGGTCCCTTCGGCGCGTCTTGAGTGTGTTGGTGCGAATGGTCACAGGGCGGGGAACCTCATTGGCTTCCAGGAAGTTTATCAGCTGGATGAACAGAGAGACGGAGAACAGGGAGAAGAATGAAGCCTTGGGAGGCAGCCAAATCCTCATCAGTCAGCAGAGATACGGGTGGGATCCTACCTCAGGGAGCGGGAAGATGTCCATGAACTTCCTGAGCAAGAAGTCACTGTAGGAATAGTAGGCGGCCATGTCCCGGCGCAGCAACGCGAGGTATTCCTGTCGTGTGTGCCCTTCCTCCCGCTTCGCCCCAAAGTCCTGCAGCACCTCCATGTTGCCCTTGATGCGCTGGTGAATGATGTGCAGGTCAGGCGGCTCAGCAGGTAGAAAGACCGTTAAGGAATCATAAACAGCCAAGAAACGAGACACGGGATCTTTACAAGCACCCTTGCATCACAACAGCCACCCCCACCTCCCCACAAAGGCCTTGCTGGAGCTCAGGAAAGCTCACTAGACAGGAGCTACGAAATATTTCAGAGTTTGCTGATTTACTTTAGGTAAGCAGGAAAAGAAAATAGGAAAAAGACAACAAAAAACCAGAAAGAAGTCTTTCAATACCTGTATCAGAAAAGAAACTGTCCACAGGCAACTAAAGGGTACAGAGAAGAATGGAAATTATACTGGGGACAGGAAATTAAAATCACCAAAGCCTGAGAATAACTGCTTTGGATGTTGGGATCGCTGTCATCAGAGGCTCTAGGAACAAGTTGAACAAACACCTAACCAGGAAAATCAGGGCATGGAGGAATGAGCTACATGTTAAGATGCCCGTGTGCATTCAGAACTAGAAAGAAAATTGGAACAGGTACTGAGCTTCATAGAGGGTATAACAGATTCCCAAACTGCAGTGTACAGCAGTGCCACATCGCTGTTTATTAGGGCGGCTCATCTAAAAATACCTTGTGATACACAAAACGCTCTAGCTAAGCAACAGTCGTGATGAAGTCCAAATGAAGCTGTTCAGCTGTACCCAGGCCCTGTGCTGCTGCAAGCAGCACGCTTACAGATAAAAAGGATATCCTCTTTCTCAATCTGTTCATTAGTTGGCAGTTTAAATTGTTCATCTATATCCAGGTTGAGCTGCAGATCTGGGCTCTCTTCTTCTTCTTCTTTCTGGCCCCTTTTTTGTCTATTTGCCTCGTCTGCCACCTCCTCCTCTTCTTCACTGTCATCTTCACTAAGGTCTTCCCTAAGCAAAAATAACAGGACACATACTTTACACAACAGCAGTATTACACGGGCCAGGTCCTTCACAACTACCGGTTCTTTGACGGCAGAGAGGACAGAATAGGCAGCACGGGCTCCTCATCTATCCAGGAAAGACTCTGCAGACTGGTGATGTTCTCAGATCCTCACCTGTCAGGCTTCTGCTTCAGGGCGGCTTTTTCAATAGGCAGCAACTAAACATAGAGAAAAGATTAATCAAACAGTATCTCCACATGCCCCCTCACAACCACCTACGAGACCTATCTAAAACAGACAACAAACAAAAGCACTGGAAGTAATGCTGGGATCAGCTGCTAAACGTCAAGTCATTCTCATGGGGGTAAGAAGGGGATAGCTCTCTATCACTGTGCCATACACCCCCCAGCAAAGTCATCCTTTTTCCCCAGGCCTTATAGGTCCTTTCATCCAGCCAAGTCAAATATTTGTTCCATAATTAAAGGCAAAAAGCTCCTACCTCCTCTTCTTCTGATGATGAGGCACCATAGTCATCCACCATCTCCTCACTGCTACCATCCTCATCCTCCTCCATTTCCCATCTCTCCTCTTCCACCTCACCATCGCTGGACAACTCCACGTTGTTTCCTTTAGATGGGATTTTCTTGGCTTTGGCTGGAGTCAGCCATTTTGAATTGCCATCACTGAAGCCAGGCTGGCCGCGAGGGACTTGTCCTGCTGCCTTTACGGCACGGTCCTGCTTCTGTGGGGATGTCTGTTCTTTAACTGTAGGCAGAAGCAGCAGTCAGAAGTTAGGCACTGTTCTCCAAAAACAGCTGTCTCTTTTTTGGTTTTGTAGCTGTTATACAAGAAAGGCCTTCATCCTGATCCTGTGCTGGCTGTCAGAGAGAAGGGACCGCTGGCTCATCAATTGTTCTCATCTCTCGCCCGATGAAACGCTACAGGTATTCAGCCAGAATTACCAAACCAAAGCACAGCTACAAAATTCTCATGGAGCTTGCTCTGACACCTCAAGGTAGGCTCCTTCCTAAAGCTTCGGCTGTCTCTCCCTCTCCCGACCGTGACCTGTAAAGCCCAAGGCGAGGTGGAGACGAGGTGGGAGATGATGCGGAGCATCAAGGCCTCGGGTACGCAACCCGGCAGAGCTCCGCGGTGAGCGGAGGGCACACCGGAGGAGGCTCTAACATGCGGCAGAGACCAGACCTGTCACCGGCCCCGCAGGGACCGCGAATCAGGAGAACTTCGTTTAAGAACAGCGAAACCCGCCCCGTGTCGTAAAAGAGGCCGGAGCGCGGGGAGAGAAGGGCAGGACGGTGCCGGTGCCCGCCCCGGCCCCCAGCTCCGGCCCCCGCCCGGCACTCACCTGCCGTCTCCCCCTCTGCTCCACCTCTGAGCGGCCTCTTCCCCGCCGCGGCGCTGCCCGCTCCCAGTCGTCTCTTCGCAGCCCTAGACCACGAGGGAAAACAGCGGCCAGCGGCGGTGAGCCCTGGCCCGACCGCCCCCGTGCGCCCCCCGCCCCCGTCCCGCCGCTCTCACCTCTTCCGCCCGTGGCTGGAGAGCTTCTTCCTGCCGGTCTGCGGCTCTGAGGAAAGACACGCGGCGGTGGGTCCAGCCGGCCCGCACCGGCGGCACCGGGCGCCGCGGGCCGCACTTACTTACCCGGCGGCAGGAAGCGGGCCAGCTCCACCTCGGCCCCCCGCTGCTTGCGGGCTTTGCGCCCGGGGCCGCGCTTCTCCTTCCTGGTGGGATCCAGCTTCCGCCCCATGGCGCCGCGGCAGCCTCCGGCGGCACCGGGCCCGCCGCCACACGTGCAAGCCTCCCCGCCGCTCCGCGCCGGCGCATGCGCCTGGCCTCGCCTCCGCCCCCTCTTCAGCCCATTGGCTAGCGCCGCCGCTGCCGGCCGCCGAGTAGCTCGGTTGTCTACGTCAGACACCCGACCCATTGCGTCATGGGGGCGCGCGGCGGCTCCTGCGGGGCGGTGCTTCCGGCAGCCGAGAGGCAGTATGGCGGCGGAGGCGGCGGAAGGAAGCCGAGGGGTTTGTGCCCCAAGCGCCGGCCCGCGGCGGCTGCTGCAGCTCCAGGTGCCCCTGCCCGGCCGGGGGCAGAGTAGGGCCCGGCCGCCGGCTCTTGCCTGGCGGTTGCAGGCAACACACACCCTCCCCGCTGCCAGGGCAGGGAGTAGAAGCCGGGGTGGGGTTAGTCCAAGGGCTGCTCCAGCCAGGGGCTGAGGCAGAACCCGGGGCAGCACGGAGCAGAGGCAACGAACTAAAATACAAGGAAACTTTATTTTTCAGTTTTACCAAGGATTTTCTCTGTTTTTTGATTTTTTGTTTGTGGTTTTGTCTTCAAGCTGCTTATTAGCGGACAAGTCCGGTCAGTTTCTGTATTAAAAAGGATCTTGATGGAGGTAGCTTTGTCTTGTCCCTGGCTTCTGCTTGGTCTCACCTGCCTGCTCAGCTCAGTAAACAAACTCAAAATAAAATTAGAAACGAAAACTGGAATTCCAGGCAGAGGCAGCAAGCAACGCAGCCAGGTTCTCCGTGTAACAGACATGGCGCTGTGGCCTCCAGTCACTATATACAGAGTTCATCATACATCCCCCTCTTGCCTAAGCACACTCCTTGCTCCAGCGGGCTGGCTGCAGAGGAAGGAGTTTCTTCTCCTCCCCAAGAACCTGCACAGCAGCTTCCACAGAGGGAAACAGCACCCAGTCAGGAATGTCAGGTAGGGGGGTAGAGTGTGAAGGGGTAAGGTGGGGAAGGGGAGGGGGAGAGGGGTCACTTCAGCTTGGCCAAAAGGTCAACAGCATTGGGCCAGGGACTCACTGCTGCTGGACCACCTGTGGGGCAAGAGAAGATGATCTGAGACTCAGTGCCCTGATAAGCATGACTCTTTCCCCAGGGAGCACCCATCTCCTGCCTAGGTAACTCTGCTTACTGACCAGAGAGAGTACATACTTGTTGGGGAGGCGGTGGGGGAGGGGGCTCACTGCTGCGATTGGCCAGCCGGCTGAGGATATTGCGCTCTGACATCTGGAGGCGCACTGCCACTGGTGGGATACGGGCAATGGTGGCAGGTAAACGAGTCACATCTGCCTTCATGTCACTCAAGAGCTCCTCCAACTGCTTCAGAACTGCAAGAGAAAGAGACATCTGTTCAGAGGGGAAAGGCACGCCTCAGGGAAGAGAGCAGTGGGGACAGCAGCGCTCAAAACCCATCCCAACCGTTTAACACACCGCATTACCTTTGTGCAGCACAGCATTGGCTGGTTTATTCCCAGCCATTGACTCCTTGGATAGGTGCTGGTGGCTCTCAGCCAGGCATTCCACCTCCGCAAAGCGTGTGTTCAGAGCCATAGATGGATGAGATGGGTCTTCTGACATGTTCAGATAGGCAGCTCGCCGCAGCTGCTCCTCAATGACCAGCGCTTGCTCCAGGAGCTGGAAGATGAACCAGTAATGATAATGTCTTTCAGCAGTTGCCTCAGAAACAGCCTGTTTGTACACCTAATAATCTGCTCCGGGCCTCCACCATCTCTTAAAGTGCCATTCTGCAGCTGAGCCTCCTTGCACCATCTTGTGTTCATACCAAGTAAAGTCTAAAGACTCCCAAACAGTTAAGAACACGAGAAAACCAGGCTACATCTAGTGTAGCAGTACCGTAAGTCCTCCAGGATTCTCATTCATCCTCGTATTCTTTCAAAAGACCAAGTTGTTTGCTATTTCACACTTTCTTTATGGAGGAAAAAAGGATGGAGCTTTCTTTTGAACTGGAGTGAGAAGTATCCCATGCTACTTACAGGAAGAGCATGCCAGGTACAGTTGGAGGTACTAGTTTTACTCTTGTCAGTGAAGAACTATCACAGCCAGCCTACACCAAATCACTGTTTTGCCCTGTGACAGAACTACACAGCCATTATTTGGGCTGGTCTTAAATCACTCCCAGAGCTGAGCTATGGTCACTCCCCAATAGGTGGAGGCAGAGACTGAAGGCAACCCTTTCACCAATCATTATGTTGCTTCCCAGTCATGCTTAGGCACATTGAAAGAGAAGACTGCAGCATGCCAAGCAGAAACTGTGATGGAAACAGGTACTTGAACCTTAAGCCACCTGTATCTCAGTTGTTGAATTCAGGAACAGCACTGAACCAAGTTCTCCAACGGCATTTCTAGAGTAAAGAGAGCTCTTATTATGGAGCTATTGCATGATCCTGACAGACACTGACTGCCTCCCACCCCCCCCCCCCAAAAAAAAAAAAACAACGTGAAAAGCACTGCAAAAGCCTTCACGTTTTCTCAGCACAAACTCAGAACATCAAGTTCTTGTTCTCAGCGGTCCAGCTGACTGAAAGGTACTTATCACACAGGAGAAATCCTTACCTTAAATCTCCTTGCCAAGAACTTATTCTTTATTTCCAGGAAGTTACCCCTGTTCATCTCACCCTTGAAGGGCTCATTGAGGATGGCGTAACGTGGATCATTCTGAATATCCTGCCAACGGGCATAGCCATGACTGAAACGGGGTGAGCTCAGGCAAACAAAGGCAGTGATAACAAGGGAATACACAGCCCATGCAGATGCAGTTCTCCAGAAGGGGTGGGGAAAAGGAGTGTAGAGGGGGATGAACAGGAGCCAAGGAAAAAAGAACTATGCCCTGCAAAGTCTTAACTATGCTGTCATGAAACTCCTCCCACCATGAGTTTCACTCTTGTGAAAGGTAAGCCACTCTTTCAATTTACTCCTGTCAGAGCCCAGGATGGGTCATCTTCACCATCCCCTGATAGTCTGTGTACAAGGTGGGGAGAACTAGTCCATCAAGATAAGGATACTTGATAATCCCAGCAAGGAGCCAGTAGTCATGGCGCCGATGCCAGATCTCATAGGTCTTCTTGGTGACAGTTGCAGCCCGCTCCTCATTCTGCCACAGGGAGTGTAGTTCTGGAAAGACAAAGAGACAACAGAACAATTCAAAGTTATTTCACAAACACAGGCAGAGGCGTGTAACAAATTCAAGCACATAAAGATTTCTCATACCAGTGAAGCCACCATCTGCTATGTTGAACATGAAGCGCTGCTTTACCGCCTTCTTGTGCCTTTCATCCACTGACTCTTTCAGCATCTCTCCATTCTGCAGCATAACCACGTCTCTCTTATCATCATCTTTTTTCTCATCTGAACACACAGCAAATAAAAACATGGAAAATATCAGGGCAAGTTGGCCCCACAAGGAATCCTTGCAACAGAGGGGTTAGGGAAGAGAATGGAACTAATGACAACTCACCTTTCTCATCCAGAGTAATTATAGGAGGCTCAGGAGGATTCTCAGTAGGTGCTCTGTCTTCCACTTTCTCCACATCAGCTGCAGGAGAGGATGAGAACATGAGATGTAGGTGAACATGGGAAGTCCACAGCCTTGTTCTTCAGCTGGTGAAACCTAATAGTGTTCCCTAACTCCCCGCTCAGAGCCCTAGAATAACCCCACCGACTGTCTACGTTTATGCCTGTTTCTTTGGGACGAAGTGCTGAAGCAAAGAAGCTGCAGCTTTAGAGAAATAGCACTGGGGGCAGGGAGAAGCATTATTAAACAACCTCCCTAGAGATACCTTTGCTTTCTACTTCCATTGGCTCGTCTGGCCTTTCCTTCAACTCCGGTTCCTCTACTTTTTTTTCATCTCCTTCTGTAGGGTTCACTGGAGACTTTGCTTCCTGTGGCAGTGTCTCCACAGGCTGGGCACACTGCTGAGGACAGAAGTCAATGAGAAGTGAGGTAGAGCAGCGCATGGAAGGGAACAGTCACAGCAGTTTGGAAAGCAAAGATGCACAAAGGTGTCAGGGCAATTCTAAGGGCCTGAGAATTATCTTTAATTATCATTCAACAAACTCACCTCCATCTCAGACACTGAATGACACAGAAGACGGTAAAGAATTAGAGACATTTGCAATGATGTCAAGGGAAACAAGCAACCTGATACCCACCTCCATAGGAACCTCTGTTTCGATGGCAGAGGCATTGAGCTCTTTCTCTGTTTCAGATGGCTCTCCTTGCTCCTTAGCACTGGCTCCTTCTTCTACTTTTATTCCTTCTTCTGTGTATTCCCCACCACAGAGCAGCACAGCAGACAAAAGAAGATAAGCCATCAGTAAGGTCTTCCCCTCACTGTTACCAAGCACCCATCTCTTTTGCTACCAGAGATTAGTCCCATTAAAATGGGACCAGCATCACTCAAGGTGACCTCCCCTTTCCTGAACACTACAAGTGCTGGGCTTCTCATCTCACAAATGTCAGCTCATCCAAGGAAAGCTAGTGTCCTCTCTTGCCTTTAAGGGTTTGCACATGCCTTTGGCAGCCCTCCTAACACGAGAGGTAGGTTGATCTGTGTCCACCCCCAGACCCCACCACCACCAGTCCGGTGAGGGGAACAGCCAGGATGAGGTCAGGACACGGGACTGTACAAGAGGGGAGCTCTCACCAGATGGAGGGACAGGTGCAGGCGTATTTGGCTGCGTATCCCCTGGTGTTGAAGGAGTTGGAGTTTTAGGAGAGGGTGAGCTTGGCTGTGAAAGTTTCTTGTTCTCCTCTATCTCTGCAAGTTCTGGCATACTCCAACGGCCATTCACATGCTCAAATTCCTGCACCTGCATGAGAGGATAAGACAGACATGTAATTGAAGGAGTCATAGAACACTCATCTTCAAACCAGAAGGCTCAAACGACTCAGTCCAGAACAAAAATAGGCATGAAAGGAGAGGTAACTGACTAGCTCAGGACCCCAGTGACTACAAGCTGTACGGAGAGCAAAGGCTGCATTGCTCTGTTACGCACCTACCTTTTTGCGTATAAGCGACATGACCCCAATGCGAGTAAGGACATGTTGTCGAGAAAGACCTTCCCGTGGGACACCATCTGCAAAAGTCTCTGCACCATCAGCTCCAGGTTCACATAGATGGCGCATGAACAGTGAGACATAGGCCCTGCAGCAGTTGAGAGACAAGCAATTAGACTATAAACTGTGTTAGCTGGAGACATATGTTATCGTGAAGGCAATTACTCTGAAACTCTTAACTCATAGTATCACAACTGTTGGGGTTCCAGGCTTCTTCAGGGGAGAAAGTCTTGACAGAATTACTACACACACAGAGGACACACAAGTGAATCTTGAGCCAGACACAACCATAAACCCAAAAGTGACTCAGAGAAAGTATTCATTACATGCTTGCATGGCCATGCTACTCCAACAGCATTTGTTTTTGGCAACTGAGGAGTCAAATGAAGACGACTAGGAACAATCCCCTAGTATCTCATAGCTTTACTGAACCACAAAGAATCAGCTAACACGTTAAGGAAATGCAGACTCTAAGGAAAGGCCAGAAAAGGCCCAATTCTCATCCTTTCCCAAAGGGCTACGTGTTGCTAGTCTTCCATCCTTGCCTAACGCAGACTCACTTGAACTCTTTCTCTGACTTGCCACGAAGGTCCCGAACAAGCCACTGAGTGGTGAAGGCATCCTGAGGCGGCATTCCATAGCGCATGATAGCATTGAGGAAGGCTTTCCGCTGGCGGGCATTGAAACCCAAGACCTAGAATGGAGAAGACCTAGAATGTCAGGCAGACAGGCAAGAGCCATACAGAAGCATCTAGGATGCAAACATCTACCCTGGTGTACTTACTTCAATGTTCCCTCCCACACGGGCGAGTAAGGGAGGCAGAGGCTTATCCTTATCATTTCTTAGGCCTTTGCGGCTAGGCCGACGAGCTGCTAGAGAGATGTACAGCATATTGTTGTGTGACTGTTTCCCTTGCAGAACAGCATCACAAAGTGTATGTATCACCCAAATCAAGTCCCAGCTGTTCCCACAGAATAAATGACCCAGGAACTCTGGCTTCACCAGAGCTTACCTTCAGACCTCTCATCAAAGTCCTCATCTCCTTCTTCAGAAGCAACTGAATAGTCTGACTGATTATCTGACTGGTCATCCTGCCAGTCTGAAAGAAAAACAGCACGTGAGCCTGAGACGCTACTCCGTTACTTCCCAGCAACATATACTTACACCCATTTCTCCCTCAGGTTCCTGTGGATTTGTACCTCTATCCTCCTGTGAGCCATCATTGTAGTTAACTTGCTTGCGAATACGTTTGCCCTTGCCCAGATTCCTGGCCAGATCTTCCTGTTGCTGTTCGTAATGGTGACGCAGCAGCTTCTCCCAGTAATCAGGATCCACTGACTCCTCCTGCTTAATGATCTCCCGTTCAACCTCTTCTTCCTCCTGCCAGAGAGGTAAAAGGTTTAGAACCCGATGCTCCAAATCCCAACCTGTCTGCCTGCTTGCCCTTAAAAATAGAGCTCAATTTGCTTAATTCATCCTGCATCATTCAGCAGAAGATACTAGCTGACATCTATTTCATACTCACCCCCATCTCCTCTTCGCGAACCACATACTGGGCCACCTTGAAGGAGCTAAGATATTCATTCATGCCCTGAAGTTCTGTATCTTCTGTTTCATCCTGGTTCCGATCCAGTAGACGCTCAATTGCTTTGTCATCATAGTGGATGACACTGCTGTCCTCACCTTCTTTGTTATCCCCTGAGGGAAGAGCGCAGACACGGTTGCTGTGTGGATCTCAAGGGACTAAGTAAGGGAATGCCACCTTAGACCTCTCTGTAGAGCTACAAATCAGCACTGTGCCTACAGCTGCTCACTGAATAAGGAGCCAGACCTTCCCACCTCCTTCAGTACTACTCCCAGACACTCACCCCCTCAGTAGCCTCATCCTTGAAGAGCTCTTCAGTGCCAAATTTGAGAATGTCATCAAGTTCCTGTTTGGACATGGAGCCTGTCTTGGAGCCCAACCCTGGTCTCACTACCAGATGAGTTAGCATCATTTTCTTCTTGGCCACCTGAGTGATACGCTCCTCCACTGAGGCCCTTGTCACAAAGCGGTATATCATCACTTTCTTGTTCTGTCCAATTCTGTGTGCACGACTGAAGGCCTAGAAAAGAGATGTGCTCAGAACAGACCCGAGCTACACAAGTTGTAGTCTGATACACTCCACCTACCTCCACAAGTTTCCCAATTGCCTTCAAGTTGGCTCTTAACATTAGTTAAGAAGGCGGGGCCCCAGAAGAACCCTCTTCTATTTCACTTCCCATCTCTATCCATCCTCACTGCTCTAATTTCGCGTATTTCTAGAGGGGCAGTCTCACATTCCTTTGCTCCTGAAGATTTTATTTCCCCTCTTCCTCAGGATTACTCCTTTGTGAGTGGTTTCATTCAGACTCACCTGGATATCATTGTGGGGGTTCCAGTCTGAATCATAGATAATCACAGTATCTGCTGTGGCCAAGTTAATACCAAGACCCCCAGCTCGAGTTGAAAGTAGAAAGCAGAACTGCTGAGCACCAGGAGCTTAGATAAAATGAGAAAAGAAAAAGTAATCAAGGAAAATGCATTACTCAAACAAGAATTTGTATCTGATCCACATCGCCCATGGAGAAATCGGTACTAATTTAAGATTCTGGGAGAGCACAGAGGACTTGGGCCACAACAATCCCATGCTGACTGCTAAGCATACACGAGACAAGTTTATTTTGCAAAGAACATAGGAGACTCCATACCATTGAAGCGATCAATAGCCTCCTGACGCATATTCCCTGTGATTCCTCCATCAATCCGCTCATATTTGTATCCTTCATGTTCCAGAAAGTCTTCTAGAAGGTCTAACATTTTAGTCATCTGCATATCAGAAAAGCACAGCCACAAAGAGTGAGGTACAAGGCAATACCAGATCAACAGGCTGCTTTCTCAGAAAAACAAAGCCCAAACTTCAAGTCCCACCCACCCCCGCCATCTACCTGAGAGAATATGAGCACCCTGTGACCTCCTTCCTTAAGGTTCTTTAACATCTTCTGGAGCAGTAACAGCTTTCCAGAGGCTCGAATCAGAGCACTACCATCATACATGCCATTTGGCATTTTTGGTGCTTCCTAAGACAAAAAAAAAGAAAGGGAGTATGGAGTGGTGGAAGCAGCAAGCTTAAAGGCATATAGCTGGTGTTAGTCCCTAGCTGCGTTCATCAGAGGCTAGCTCACTCCTGGTCACTTAGCTGGGCATTACTGCAGTACGTGGTGCTACTTATGTGAAACATGAGTGCTATGCTGTGCTGCTGCTTTTGCAATTTGACTCCAAGATGCCTTCCTCTTTCTTACTGACCTAGTCCCTACTCTTACTGTCTTCACCATCTTGCATAAGTCACAAGATCACTCCTGCTGTCGTACAAAGATAGTGGAAAACATGCCTTCCAGCATGTTGGGTCTTCATAAAGGCAGGATGAAAAAACAACCATTGAAGCAGAGAGAAAGGGAGACCCTTCACTAAGGAGCTAACTGGATCCCTGGTAATAGCCAGCAGGGAATTTGCTGATACAGGGTAAGTGTCAAGACGTACCATGGCAGCCACAGGAAAGAGGTAGGGGTGGTTACAGCACTTCTTCAGATCCATAACAACATTGAGCAAGGAGACTTGGTTACCACCACCACGTGCATTCAGTGCTTCAAAGTTTCTTGTCAAAATATATTTATAGTACTTTCTGAAAAAAAAAAAAACCCAACAAACTCAGACACCCCTCATGAAAATGCCTTGTATACTCTCTTAAACTCCACACAGCTGCTGGCATTACCTGCCAGCTACCTAGGCTCTAACAGCAGCATTCACTATCTCTTTATCCCTTACATCACAGCACAGGAATAGTCCTTCCTCTGCTGTAGTGGCAGCAGGAGTTTTTCTCCTGTCCACTGTATGGAAAACCCTACAGTGAGAACAAGGCTGTTTCAGCATTCCCTTTGAAACAGCAGAAGAGAGCAACAGTAGTTCAACAGCAAGTGGGCTCTTCATCCTCACACTCACTTCTGCATGGGGCTCAACTCCACTCTGACAATGAGTTCAGTCTTAGATGGCATGTTCTTGAAAACATCAGCTTTGAGACGCCTCAGCATGTGTGGGCCCAGCATGTCATGCAGCTTCTTGATCTGATCTTCTTTGGCAATATCTGCAAACTCTTCTAGGAAGCCTTCCAAGTTACTGCAGAGAAACGGACACTCAGCAAAAGCCACAAATTAAAAAGAGGCGGGGAATAGGTTAGGACTGACAAGGCAGGCAGGCTGACTTGCACTGCAAAACATACTGGAATCTCTCTGGCGTCAGGAAATTCAGCAGGTGGAACAGTTCTTCCAGGTTGTTCTGCAGAGGAGTTCCTGTAAGCAGCAGCTTGTGCTGGAGCGAGTAACCATTCAGCACACGGAAGAACTGGGAAGTAGAAAGCAGGGAAGAAACAGGGAGGGGGTGGGGGGAAACAACAAACACATCAAAGGTTTAAGTCATAGGTCTAGAAGAAAAAAAAAATCCTAGAAAAAGTTGACACCAAGTTAGGGTTCAATTTAGATCACATCAGCTGTTTGGACAGGAGCTCCAAGTAGTTCACATTCCAGTCAGGGTCACTAGACTGATCCCATTGGGATCGTTGTTCTGCATAACTAAAATGACTGCAGCAAATCCAGCATCAGGTGCTGGTAGGCTTCCTTTGCTCTTTTAAGTTGCAAGTGTTTTCAGACCACCAATCACTTACAGACTGCTATACTGCATACTTTTTCCTTGCTAAATTAGTGTTCCACATTCTTACAATTACTATGCCTTGAGAATTCTAGAAATAGCTAAGTCACTCTTCCTATTCATATCAGTCCTGGCAGTGTTCCAGAACTCCAAACAAGCAGAGAAGGAAAAAAGCTAAGGGTTTGCCAATGTCTTTAAGGTAATTTGTGCTGGTTTTCACAACAGTGAAGTGATTCCACACAGACGTAAGTGAGCAGCAGAGGACTGAACTGACAGGCACAAGGGTACCATATTCACCAGCACAAGCTGACAATAAAGCAGTCATTTACTTATGAGTTTGGCTATTTCTTTGCTTACTTTACACTTATGATACAAGGCCAAACTTAATGAAAGTTGCTTGTACTACATGGCAAATAAAAAACCCACTTGAAAAGAAACCCAACACCACTTATGCTTTGGTTACTCACACCAGAACTGTAGCCTCCACAGGGATTTCTCTTTCTACATAATTACAGTAAAAAAACCCCACCACATTCTCATTTTGGAATCAGATATGGAAGCTATTGATTATATCTACAGAACTTTGTCAGGAAGCATCAGATCTCTCACAGCCAAGCGCTTGAAGCTGTCCTCACAGGACAGGATGCTGCTCTAGAAGAGGTAGATATAACGGTCTTGGTGGATAACCAATTGTAGCTATTAGTCATAGTGTAACCTTGAGCCTTCACATCCTCTTTCAATTAACAAATATTAATAGTAAGTATTCATTACTCCTTCCAGTAATCTCAATCCTAAGTGCAGAATGGCATTCAGTCTTGGTGCCTACAATAAGAGATCTGGAAACTGGACTGCAAACACAGCTGTGTTTCTCAGGAAGATGCCTTGCGCCAAGATCCAAAAAGCTAAAGCCATTTAAACAAACAACAGGAAAAAAAGAATCAAGAGGCAATTGTCTTACACAGTGTCAAAGAACTTATAAAACTAAATTTCCAGTAACAATTGATTTTTAGCATGCTGGGCATTAGAACCCAGCTGAAGACAGGCAAATCAGTACCAGAATTAAGGGACAAGGGCTTTAGGGAGGGGTTGATTCAAAGTAGAGTCAAGTCTACTGAATTCAAACAAGCTTGGTTAAGGTACAGTCTCATAAAATCAGATATAAGGCTTTCAGCATCTACCCCAGCATTTAACACCTCTGCTCATCTCTCCCTGTCCTGTAACATTTCATCTAGTCTTGTAGCAGGACTAGTTAACTCAGAGAGCAAGCCTACTCCGGAAGCAGGGTATCTGTGCTCCTGCAGCTTGTTTTACACTCAGTATGGTACAGCTTTCCAGAACAGAGGTGGTGCAGACATATGATCTGCTTTCAGAGAAGCCAGTTTGTATTCAAAAGCAACAACATCCAGGTTCTGTGCCTTCCGGTGTGCACCAATTGCCTATTCACACAGAGAAAGCTGTTTTAACAAGTAATACATATACAAGTGAAGTTGTTGCCAATGATAATTGCCAAATGAAGGCTGTTGATTTAAAAAAAGCCAAAAAACCAATAAAAAGCAAACACGTCAAGTTTACTATTGAGCAAGTAACTAGGAAAACTTATGTGCTTAGGAGCAGCTATCTAATCTTCTGAACATTCTCTGCCCACTTCCCCCCATGACATATGCCATGCCTATAAATCAGTGATGCCTCTCTGTACCTTAGACTGATTGTTCTTCAGCCTGTGAGCTTCATCCACAATGAGACAGGCCCAGTCGATAGAGCCCAGTATGGCCATATCAATTGTGATCAGTTCATAGGAAGTGAGAAGCACGTGGAACTTCACAGCAGCCTCTTTCTACGAAGGAAAAGGATGAAGATGGCAATGGGATGGGGAAGCGCTGGAGGACAGAGTACATGCAGTGTTTCTCCATCAAGTTAAGTCTGATGAGCCATGGTCAAACAGCACAAACACTTTCACACCCACAGTTTCCTGTCACAAGATTCAAAATGCTACCCAAGCCGTTTTAGCCATCTAATCCCCCATTGCTCTCAAACACATGTACACTTCCTCAACCCCCTCAATACCTACCACTTCTGGACAGCTGCCCGATACTGTTAACAGAGAAGTTTAACACATAATGAGCATGCAGAGGCATGTCAAGGAGAAAGAATTGGAAAAAAAAGTGGCTCATCTGTAAGTCTTAGCTTTTTGTTAGTTAGTACTTAATGGAATTCAATTTCAAGGGAAGCAAAGGAGTCCTATCTATTTCTGCCACTAGAAAAGCTTTAGCTCCCATCTCACTTTTACTGGGAAGACTAAAATTCTACAAAAACTAGCCACCTAGACCAGGCTCTATTTTCCTATCTGTGTATCTTTATTTCTCAGATGTCTAGCTATGGCCTCACTATCAGCCAGTTCCTCAGATTAAAAAGTCCTTAATTTTTTATGTGTCTCTTCCATTCAATGACAATTCTGACATTGACTTAGAAGCTGTAGAAATGATGCACAACTTCACAGATTAAGTAGAAGAGAGAAGGACTTGCCTATGGTCTTTATTGCCTTAGTCAGCTTTTTTCCAGTACAGAATTAGTTCAGACTAGTACGAGTGTTTAAAGAGTCTAGAGCAAGAGTCTAAACACCCACTAGTCAAATCTGCAGTTACTTTTCCTTGGAAACTACAAGTATAATCAGTTCCCAGGGACATCAAAATATGTGAATCTCAGATGCTGAAAGTGCCATCTCTTCTTTGAATTCAAGCTTGCGTTACAGCCAAGTTGAGTACCTTCATTCTGGATGCCTTTTTGCCCCCACGTATAGCATTATCCTCAAAAGTGAATTCATTCTCACGGATGATGGCCCGGCTGTCTTTGTCTCCAACATAGGTCACCACATACATATCTGGAGCCCACATCTCAAATTCTCGTTCCCAGTTGATGATTGTGGACAGTGGAGCACTCACCAAGAAGGGACCCTTTGAGTGGCCCTATGAATAGAGTTAATAAGAGTGTTAGATGAATGTAGCCACTAACACAGGTAGAATCTCCCTGGGTAGTGATCTGCCAGCTCTCACCTCTTTGTATAAGGAATACAGGAACACAGCTGTCTGCACAGTCTTTCCCAGACCCATTTCATCAGCCAAGATTGTATCTGTGCCCTGGGCCCAAGAGAAGCGCAGCCAGTTCAATCCTTCCAGTTGGTAGGGATGCAAGGTCCCCCCTGTTACATCAAGGTACTCTGGCTGCCGGTCGTATTTCACTGTTGGCTACAGTGGAAAGGAGGAAGAGTTGAAATCCTTTATCTTAGCTAGACAGCTACCAAGACTCCTTTCCCAGTCACCCATGTATTCCCAAATGGCTTAAGGTATCCACCAAAAAAGGTGGGTTTTTTGGTGTAAAACTCTTTCACCAAGAGCCACCCAGTGTCTAACCCAATGAAGGTGGGCCTTCGCCTGAATGCTCTATAACCTATTTCTTCTTTGGGCCAGGAATGAACTCTAAACCATCTGCCATCTGTTCTTCACTCTTCAGTTTCCCATTTATCTACCTCCTCCCCAAAATAAGCAGCTATGTCAGACTGCTCGTAAGCAATGAACAGTAACTTACATCTACTGTGGGAGTCTCAGGGGGCCTCTCCAGTTTCCGCATCTTCACTTTCTTTAGCTTCTTACCAGGCCTGCCCTCTTCACCTCTCATCAGCTCCCTATGAGGGGACAGTCCCAAGAACACAAGTTTAATGGCTTTTGCAACAGATCAAGGGGAGAACTATTGCAAAGGATAGGACGGTGGATCACCCAACTCAAACAGGTTCAAGAGAACAGGGCTGGAATCTTCATGCACTGGTGCAGAGGCCCTACCCAAAGGAGTAAGAAATCAGCAATAAGAAGATGCTTCTTGGCTATCTCCAAATATTGATCCAACCAGTGCTACAGGCTGACAGGCTCCAGTATTTTCTCCTGAAGGAAGGGAAAGTAACACGAACTCTAGATGCTTCTCTTACCTGTGATTCCAGTAACCTTGCTTGTAGACATCATAATCTTGGATATCCACATCTTCACTTTCCCAGGATGCCTGGTCATAGGGCAGGTCTCGCCATTTAATCAAGTAGTGGACATTGCCCTTCTTATCCACACTGTGGAAGAAACCAGTAAGTCTTAATCACAGTGAAACAGCAGTGTTCAGTCAATCCACTCAAATGGGAGAGAAGGATCCCTTAATGAAGCAACAGAAAAAGAACAACATTTGCCACATCAACAAAAGAACTCCCACTGCTCCCTCCCAGTCATAGTGCAGTTTAGCTCATCCACTCTCCCTCGGGCCTGCTTAAGGTCTTTGTTGAAAATCCTCTTTGCTACCTCCCCTACCTATGATTAAGGATCCTGTGGATCATCATCCACTCAGGCTTGATCCCGTATCGATAGAAGCGCTCCTCCATCTCAGCGTATTTGGGGTCCTTGTTTTTTCTCTTTCTGCTTTTCTCCTCTTCCCCTCCAAAGTCCCCTGAGGGCGGCTCATCCATATCATTCTTGCGTTGGTAGTTACGAAACATGACCTGGCAGTGCAGCTCCAGCTGGAGTCAGGACAGAAGCAGTTAGTAGATGTTTTTCCCCCTCAACTGTCCATCCTTATGACATGGTTAGAGTCCCTCCACTCACCTGCAACTCTGACACCCAAGAGCAGTGCCAATAGGACATGCCCTGCCATTTGACAAAGAACTGCCTTTCAGGCCGACCCTCCAGTGGCTTAGGGGGAGGAGCGTTGGGGTCTGCATCAGGTGGGCGGGGAGGAGGGGGGCCAACTGGAGGCTGACCCCATTTCCAAATCAAGATCTTCTGCACCTTTCCTTTTAAAGATGGGCACTGAAAAGTTAAACGGAGCTTGTTACATTAGACACACAAACACAGGAGTAGAAACATAGTCACAGTTCTCTTCCTTAGCTACAGCATTGCTACAGAGAGATTTTGCTTTCTGGAGTTGGAAGCTGTCATGCTCTCCTCTCCAGCTTTTCTTGGAGCCTTCTCCAGTTTGTCTTTTTTTCCTAGGACTGCCAAACCCCAAACTGAGTTCATTCTAGTATCTCAATTTAGTTGTCTACCCAGGGCTACACCAATTCCGAAATTCTATGTGAAATAAAGAAATTGCTAGGAGTCACAAGCCCAGCAGTCTATCCAACCACAACAACAATTTCAGCTTCTACAGGAAGTATTTTGCTGTAGAACTACCACCCCAATGTAAGAGTATGTCCTGAAGCAGGCTTTTTTGTTCATCGCCTTCAAGGTCCTTATCACCTAATGGAAACATCTTACCATTTATAATACATCATCTCAAGAGCTTCCTGGAGAAGCATGACAGTTCTCCCAGCTGTATACTAAGGAAGGTCCTGGCATTACAGAGCTTGCAGTGCAAAAAACTTGTTTAGCTCAGCATCAGTTTTTTGTTTGTGGGTGGGGTTTTTTTGTGAGGCTTCTTCATTTGTCTTAAGCACTGAATTTGTAGAAGCAGAATGAGTACAAGCATATACAGAGGATCCACAAAAAGCCTTGGCATCCCGGATCAAAAACTGCCCCAACAACTCTGCACACAGGCAACCCTCATGAGACTCAATGTCTATAACCTGTCCCTCCTACTGTCTGGAGAAAGCAGCCAAACAGCAAGACACAAGCCAGCCACGAAAAGCCAGAATTTGTTTTATGACAAGAGTGTGAGAACAGACAAGCACCTTTAGAAGATCAAGTATTTCTGGGAAAAATATCATTTCATCTTTCAACCATCTCTTGTGGCAACAGGAGAATGTTACTATCAGAAACTCACAGTGCAGCGAGGACACAGCCACTCTCCATTGGGAATCTCTGGCAATGGGGGATTCAGACAGTGAATGTGATAGGATGAAGGACAGGCATCACAGCACAGCAGCTCTCCTCCATCCTTGCACACTCTACAGAACTCCATATGGTGGTCATCCTCTTCTTCAGCATCCCCCACAACATCCTCCAGGATTTCTTCACCTTCAGAGTTATCCTCCTTTGCTTCCCACTGAATGCCCTCTTTTTCCTACAGGAGAGGGAAATCAGAAAACCAAAGTCACACATTTACAGTTATTTTCCTACTGTAGAATGGTCCCAAGTCACTTCATGATCCCTCTATGTTCTCTCTCACAGCCTGGGGGAATCCAGTACTCACACAATGTGGGCAGCTCCACTTGCCCTCTGGGGCCTTTTCCATGTCTGGGTCCAGGCAAACCATGTGGTATGCACGAGGGCAGGTATCACACAGTATAATTTCTCCTCCCTGCTGACACACCTCACAGTAGTCCTGGTGATCAGTCTCATAGCCATCCACAGCCACTGTTGAGTCCTCCTCACCTGCAGAGGGTGGTGAGGAGTTACAGAGGTACCAGCCACTGGTACAGGCTTCCTACAGCAAGGAAGGGTAGTCTCCCAACAGCCTACATAGCAATACAGAGGTCCAGAATCCAAAACTCCTGCTCTAAGTAAACAGGGCAGGGAACAAGAGCTGGAACAGGAATAAAACAAGCCTTTTGTGCCTCCTCCATCCATGAAATTAAAGAGGCAGTTGAGGCCAGTAAGACTCAGCACTATTTCTGTTCCCGTACCAAGGTGAGAACAAACTCCTGAAAACCTTTTCCTTATTGAAAACACCACGTTCTTCCTTCACAATTCTCCTCCCCTCAAGTATGCTGCTTAAATCCCCAAATTCTGTACAGAGATTCCTCTAGTCTTTCTATAAGCCTGGCTGCATTTCTGTCTCCCAGTGACAGCAAGCACAGATACCTTTCTTTTTCTTTTTCCCAGCTTTGAGTTTTTTGCGACTGCGGCTACTACGGCTTGTAGATCCATCTGAAACTGAGTAGCTGTTGATGCTGGCATCATCGAAGTCTGACTCCACATCCAGATCATCATCTTCACTCTGAGGCAGGTAAGGAAAAAAAAAAAGCTATGCTACGCAGGGACACATGCTGGGGGCAGCAATTAGACATGCATCACAGCATTTCTAGCACATCATCACCTCCTCCTCAGAAGGTCAAGGAAGAAGCATCACTTACTGATGATCGTTTACGCTTGGAACCAAATCCTCCCAGTTTGATTTTCAAAGGTGCCACCTTCTTTGTTTTAGGTTTCTTGATATCAGGAATACGAGGACTGGCCTTTGGCTTCCGCCGGGCATTGGGTCCTGGGAAGAGAGGAGCCTGCAAGTCAGGAGGACTACTGCCTTGGCACCACTCGCACTACCAGCCCACCACATTCTTCGTCTCACCTTTGCCCTCCTTGGTCTTGGCTTTCCTGAGTGGCACATCTACAGGGGGCTGCGGCAGGACAGTGTCCACATTTGTCACCATACTCTCCACTACTGCAACAGCTGCAGCTGCAGCAGCTGCCACAGATGCACCTGAACTTCCCTTGAAGGGGTTGTTTGTGCTAAACTCCCTCCATTTGGCTCCCAATACCATCATCATCTTCGACACTGCTATTTTAGGGTTCTTGGCTGCAATAAGCGGCCTGCATACAGTTAAGGAAGGAAGAGTTACCAAACCACCCTGAAATCTAGATCATTATTCCTCCCGCCACCACCCCCAGCAGCACCTCTATCTCAAACTACATTCCTTTCTAATCTCTGATCTCAACAGCCAATGAATCTCTCTGCTCCCGTCCTTCACTGTGTGGAGGATGCGAATGCTCAAGGGCTTGGAAAGAAAATTGGAACTTAACATACTGGGAAGAGAGAGAACTAGAAATGAGCACTTGTATCTTCTTGATCATTGAACACATGAAAGACAGATCTAACATTTTACCATTGCTTCAGGTAGGACCCCAGTGTCTCTAATGTTTTCTGGAACCTCAAGGTACAAGGATCCTAGTCCTCATCCCTTTTTTTCCCCTGCTCTAGAGTCCATCCAAGTACAGACTTGCAGTTCACCTGACAAATTGACTGAAAGCTTTGTAGTTGGTGAGAGTGCGGTAATCTTCCTCAGTGAAGATATGATCAATATCTTCCATGCCCCAGTCTTCCAGAAGCTGAGCAGATGACTTTGGCTCCTGTGCAAGGAGAATTATAGCAACTCTTCAGAAAAAGATCTAGTTCTGCTCTAGAAAAGAACAGAGCTCCCACACATCTCCAGATGACCCAAAGGGTCAGGACCTGTGGATTACCCCCACCCCTCCTGTTATCACTACCCTAGGACAGTCTCAATAAAGAAGAATTCTCAAGATTATCAGCAGAGGTGGGAAATGTCTTTGAATCATAGAATATCCTGAGGTTGGAAGGGACTCATAAGGACCATCAAGTCCAACTCCTGGCTCCCCATAGAACCAGCCAAATCAGAGCATGTGACCGAGAGCATCGTCCAGACACTTCTTGAACTCAGCCAAGCTCGGTGCTGTGACCACTTCCCTGGGCAGCCTGTGCCAGTGCCCAACCACCCTCTCAGTGAAGAACCTCTTCCTAATAGCCAACCTAAACCTCCCAATCACAGCTTCACACCGTTCCCTTGGGTTCTACCACTGGTATCCAAAGAGAGGAGATTGGTGCCTGCCCCATTACTCCCCCTCATCAGGAAGCCATACGCCATGATGACATCTCCCCTCAGTCTCCTTTTCTCCAGGCTGAACAAACCAAGGCACTTCAGCCTCTCCTCTTAAGATTTCCCCTCCAGACCCTTCCTCATCCTCACCGCCCTCCTCTGGACTCAATATACATTCTAGGTGTGTTTAAGGCAGGAGAGGATAAGGAATGCCAAGGGAAAAACAGTCAAGTCAAGTAGGTCTAGTGGAGGAAGAGAAGACTGAACTACCCCAACACCATGTGCCATCACAAATGGAAAGGACGGTGATCCCCAAAAATCAAGGTACATGAAAACGAGAAGCAAGCTGTCTGTCAGCAGGGTAGCTTCTCACCTTTGAGTCATCATCTTCTTCCTCCTCTTCCTCCTCCTCCTTGCGCTTCGCTTTGTTTTTCTTTTCCTTCTTGGGCCCTAATTTCTTCTTTTTCTTCTTCCCAGGAGTGTAGTCACTGCCCTCACTGTCAGAGCGCAGAACCTCCTCTTCTTCCTCTACAAATTCATTCCCCTCACCAGAGCTATCCCCCAACTGAGGAAGGAGGAAGAAAAGATCAGGCAGCCATGAGAAAATACCCTGGATAAGCACTAAACACCACACTCTCCCCAGGCTCTAAAGGGTCCATACAAAGGACTGCTGCCACAGGCCAACAACAACAGTGTGCACCCTCACATCCAAATTTTAGGGTGTGACCTTAGGCACACTTTCCCTTACCTCCTTCTTCTGACGCTTGCTGAGCTTGGGCACTTTGGGTTCCTTTAGTTTCTTGGGCTTCTTCTTCTTCTTGATTTTTGGTGCCTCAGCCTCTGACAGAAGCTCTTCTTCTGGCTCTTCTTCAGGCTCTGGAGGGGAAGAGGCCACATGTCTCATTCAAACCCCATAGCCCACTCCTCAGAGATCCCTCAAGCGGTCTACTTCTTGCTACATACTTAAACACAGACCTATTTACAACTGCTTACTCAGTTACTGTTCACAACAGATACTAGGTAATCAGATCCTAAGGTACCACTGCGCACAGTATTCCTCCTCCCCACACCACCACCAATCTCCACAATATTCTTTCTGCAAGCAAAGCTGCACTCAGATCTTGGGAGCCAGAAGTTTGCCATAGCCCAACAAGAGGAGGAAAGAGCACAGAACAGATGGCCACACCTAAAGCAGACAAAACAATGACTACATTTGAGAACCTGACTAGGATAGGATACTGTTTCAGTCCACAGGTCTCCAGGAAAGAAACCCACAACAATCCAGCTGCTCCAGCAATACAGAGCATCCTACAGTCACATGCAAAATGCAGACCAATAAGCCACTACTTATCCTCCTCCATAGGAAAGTTGTTACTCAGCAACTCTATTCCGATCTGGATTTGACACAACCTTCCAGCAACCCCTTCCCCTCTGTGCCAACAGAGAGCAAGCTTGCTGCCCAGCCAGAGGAAGACATGCCAGCTCCCCAGCACTGCACGCTCCCATCTGTGCGCTCTCCCCCTTCCCTGCCTGCCCCTGGCTCGAGGGGTAGGGGCAGCCAGCCAGCCCTTCCCTTTGTGGCTGCTGGAGCAGCCGGGCCACCCGCCCTCCCCCGCTGCCCCGCCCACCGCCCACAGCTAGAGTCACTCCTTCTCCCTCCAAGGGAAAATGGCCTCCTGACCACAGGAGCTGGGCAGGATGGAGGAAGCCACAGGTCAGGGGAGCTACCACAGCCGGGGGTAAAGCAGGAGAGCTCCCAGAACCTCTGATCCCATGCCTGACCCCTGCCATATTCCCCAACCCACAAACGTCTCTTCAGTCCCATGGTCCTGCAACACCAGGTCCTTCAGGAATGCCACCTCTTCTTCTCCCCCAAGTTCTGATTTAGAGCCACTAGCATCCCATCTTTTCTAGCATATTACCTAAAGCTCTCAGTTTTGCAGGGATTTTAACATTTTTTCCTTTACCAAGATTTTCCTCACAAGGCTTACTGACAATCCCCTTCTGCCTAAGATTTCAGAGGTACCAGAAAACCTTAGAGTCAAAGCTTAAGGAAAAAAGTCAAGCAATCAAAAGCCCTAAAGCCCACAACATCATTTTCCTTTTCCAGTTGCAATATTTCTCTTATATGACACTATAACACTACATCATGAGTTAGTGGGAAAACTCAAAACTTGTCTTACAAGTCAGCACATCAGGATATACGTTATTCCTTTCCAAAACAGAAAATCCAGAGGTAGGTCCACAGAGCAAGTCATCAACAACAGCAGCAACAACAGAAAATCCCAAACCAGAAGCATACCTAGTGCTTTAACTCAAGTCTCACGTTCACGATGAGGATGCAAACACAAGGGAAAAGGCAAGGTACAAAGACTACAAGAAAAGCAAAGGTGAGCAAGCAACGCAGAGCGAGAACCACAAGAAACCTCAATAATTGGGTGTGGTAATGAAGGAAAGTGGGTCACGCAACAGCCCAGGGCAGTTTGCTCTGGACGTCAGCCGCTTTGAGTTCCCAGATGAAAGCAAGCCAGGCACCCTGCCCTTTCACATACTACCCCACTCCCCCTCCCCATTCACAAAATATGAAACTCCACAGGCATTTTGGTACCCCATCAGAACTGGATTCTCTGACTCCACCCTTACACCTCCCTAAAGGCACAGGCCCTGACAACCTTCAGGAGCCTAGAACAAAGTCAGCTCCGCCTGACACAAAGCCACAAGCCTCGCACTTTGAGGTAACCCTAGGACTCAGATATCAAAATCAAAAACGTGTGTGTGACTCTGGAGAGAAAAAAGAAGTGACATCCCTCCACATATCATTCATTTCACATACTCAGCTGAGACCAGCATCACTCTCATTTCACGTGCATGCCCTGCAGGCTCTCCATACCTGGATGCTGGGGGATAGCGTTGTTCAGCAGGATCTCCATGTCATCATCATCGCTGCCCCCTGAGCATGGCGAAGGAGATCCAATGCCTGATGCCATGTCCTCCAAACAGGGGGAGGCCTGGGCTTATACAGGGTGTCGTCTTCTTGCCAGTCAAGCCAGTGCTTCATTGAAAAGAAAAAGAGAAAGTTATAGCAGACCTGAACTCCCTTTTCCCAAGCAGAAGTGCTACCGAAAGGATCTCTGCGAAAGCTCAGGCAGCAACTTCACTGGATTTGGACTTTACAGATAATAGAAACACTAGCAGCAAGTATCAGCTTAGAGTTGGGACAAAACAGGCGTTTAAGACACTAGGTATTAAACCGAGTCAGTTCCTCTGCCGGCGAGACCAAAACAGCTGTCCTACAGGAAAATTCTCCCATCCTCTGCAGCTGGGTACCCTCGGTCATTTCTACCTTTCGCTGGGAGGCGGCGTCGGAGCAACGAAGGCAGCCGGGCTTCCGAACGAGACCTTGGGGCAGCCGGACCGCTGTCAGCGAGCCGCGGCAGGGAGTAGGCAGCCACCGCTCGGGGCCCGGTACGGCGGACAGCGGCGGAACTGGGGCTGCCGTCAGTGCCCAGCTCGCCCGCCCGAAGTTGGCGCGCCGGCCCCGGGCCGATACCGACGCGGACGGAGAGGCAGGCCAGCGTCGCCCTCCTCCTCCGCCGGCCCCACACAAAAGGCAGGGCAGGCTCGCCAGCGCCGGCGGCCCCGCGCCGCTGCCCGCCGCACCCGCGCCCCCGCCCGGAGCGGGGCTGCGCGGCGCAGAGCGGGGGCGGCGGGAGGGGGCGGAGGGGGGGCAGCCTCTCGGCGGGGCACGGTCTCCCGAGCGGGGGCGCGGGGCGGAGCCGGGGAAGTCCGGCTCGCATGCGGCGAGGGGCCGCCTCTCCCCAGGGACGGGAGCCGGGGCGGGGGCCGATCGGCGGGCGCGTGCCAGAGCTTGAGGGGACCGGCGGCAGGGCCGCTTCCCGGCGCGGCGCTGGGTGGGGGAGGGGGAAACGTCCTGCGGCCGCTCGGGCAGAGGGGCGGCGCGGCCCCCGCGGGCAGCCGCGGCCGGGGTCCGACGGGGCAGCCGGCGGAGAGAGGCGCCCCGCCAGCAGAGGCGCCCCACGAGGCCGTGGAAGGCCGTGCCCACCCTCATCCTCTCCCGGCTCCTCACCCGGCTCCAGACCCCAGCTCCTCCCTGATAACCACCGCCGCTGCTGCTGCTGCTGCTGCTGAAGGGAAAATGGCTCCAACCCCGGCACCGCCTCTTAAAGGGGAAAAAACCTGGCCAGGCCCCGCCCCGCTCCCGCCTCCATCCCATAATATGCCCCCGGACCCAGGCAACAGGCCCCGCCTCCGTCTCCACGGCAACCCACCCCCCCCATCCGAGACATCCCATAATATTTGCCCTCCCCTTAGAACTTCCCACTCACTGCCCGGCCCGGCATCCCATAATAATAACCCCTCCCGCCGGGAACATCCCATAATACGTATGTCTTTCCCCCCCCCCCGAGAAACATCCCATAATACTCCCCACGCTCGCACCCCTTCGCTCCGGCATCCCATAATACTCACACCCCCACCACCCCCCGCGCGGGACCCCGCGCCTGGGCAGGGCGCCCCCCGCGGCGCGGCCCCGCGCCCGCACTCGCGCCTCCCGGCCTGCCATCCCATAATACGCACATCCCTCCTGCAGGGAGCCGGGGCGGGGGGGATGGGGACACACTGTAGTAACCCCCAGAACATCCCATAATAGTCGCACCCCGGGTATACATCCCATAATAGTCACCCCTCCCCCGCCCAGCCCGGCATCCCATAATAGTCGCCGGGAGCCACCGTCCAGCCAGCCATCCCATAATACCCGGGGCCGCCCGCCCCGCAGCCCGCGGGCTTTGCCGCGCCGCCGCCGCCCCCCAGCCCACCCCGGCGCCCGCCCCGCCCCGCCCTACCTGCTTGCCGCCCCGGGGCCCGCCTGTCCCTGTACGCCGCCGTCAAGGTCCCGGGGCACGGGGCCAGCCAGGCAGCCCGGAGCGCTCTGGCATCGCCTGGCCCCTGCGCGCCTCCTGCCTGCCCGCTGACACAGGCCCCGGGCAGCCCGCAGCGGGCACCACCCTCCCCCGGCCGGAGGCGCTGGGCTCCCACCAATGGTCCCCAATCTTGGGGCCGAGTGCCCTCCTGGCTCCCCTTCCCCATCACACACCACGAGAGGGGCGTATGGCCTCCGTTGCACGTTTTAGCTTCCCCACAGGCGCTGGCCCGGGGCTGGCAATGCCTCATCCTGCACAAGCTGCCTGGGCACCCACAGGACTGCAGGGCCACCCCGAGGCTATTAGGCCCCAGCCTCTTGTGCCCTGCAGTGCAGTCACCCACAGCCAGCGTGTGGGGAACCCGCAGTGACTTCCATTGCCTCCCTGCCACAGCACTGGTGCATCTGCAATGCAAGGCCTCTTCTCTGGAATGTGTCATATAGACCTGTGGGTACCCCAGGGATACAGGGTATTCTGTTACAACCTCTTACCCCTACCTAGCGCTACCGCTCCCTGCCACAGCCCTCGTCCAGGAAGCTCACCGTCCTTTCCTATGGATGAGGACAGTCCATAGGTGTAAATACACCCCAATTATGCACATCCAACTGCATCACTCCTTTTGCATTACACAAAATCTCATCTCCTGTTCAGCATCTTCATACCAATCTCAGCAAAGAGGCACAGCCCCCTCCATCTCTCTTGGTACGGACGGGTGTCAATGACCACGGTTGTTCCTCCTCAGACACCTCCGCTCTCCGATGTGTGGTGATGTGCCTACATGCACGTATTGTCCTGCTGCAGTGGAACATCCTGGAACATGAGTGGAGGATTTACTGTTACAGTCACAGGTCGTTAGTGACCCCGTAACACCATCCGTGCTTTGCCTGCCAAACCACGCCAAACATACATCCACACATAGACTGGGCATGCATAACACCACCCCTTTGCTTCTCCCTGGTGCTGGAGCGTCTCGAACTATCTGCAAACCCTCCTCTACCTGCAGGAGCAACCCCAGCTACCCACCTCGTGCCAGCAGAGGTGCTGCAGAGGTACCATCAAGCTCTGCCAACTCATGCACGCGCCCACCCCCGCTGCATGCTCCTGCACCCGTCCCGCGGCACGAAACACATGTGCAGCCACCTCACAGAAAAAGCTGCCCTCCCGCACACATCCTTCCCAGCAAAGACTGGACCGTACGTCCCAAAACACTTGCGTTATTCACCTTACCCATGTGTAGAGATCTTGCTTAGCCCTCCAGCTACCATGGCATGCACATACGCGCTATCCCTGACTGTACATCTTCATCTGAATTATGATGAGGCTATCATTTATCTCAGCTCCACAGAGGAAGAGTAGTAGGCAAGAGCCACGTTACTATCCCACAGTTGCTATCCATCCTCCACACGGATCACGTGTAACAGAATATCCAGCGTTACAGAAACGTATGGTGGATAACCACTACGGTCAAACTCATGCGGACCCCCGCAGGACTCTTCATTCCCTCTTTTGTGCGCAGACAGCCGTAATCCTCCCTAATGGGAGCTAGGCAGGCTGCCACGCCAAATTCCCTTGCTGAGCTCCCAGGCCCCAACCAGCGACTGCCAGACTCTGGATGTAACTCTTTCTTCTGGTGCTTTGGCTGCATGATGAGCACTACGATGTGGGCAAAACCCCGTAAAGGGAGTTAGTTACTGGGGCTCTGCCATGCTCTGGCTGGCAGGGTTATTATCTGGAGAGGGCTGTTTGCTACCAATTAGGCGACGTGTACCCCAGAACGTCAGTCACTAATGCACCAAGCTTCCAAAAGAGCTACCGCTTCCCTGAAATCTTGCTCCGTATGACACCTGATCACATTTTTGTCATGAATACCCCCAAGGTTCCCCACCTCACCTCCTTTCTCTTTGTAACTTGAAGTTTCTCGGTCAGCAGCCGCCTTGATTTTTGCTCTAAAAAAATCCATGCAGGATATAAAGCAAATATGATTAAGGTGTTTAGTGTTTGTGAGAGCCAAGTAGGTTAAATGGATTTAAAAAAACAAGACTTCTAAATGGTTTCCTTTCATGATAACACCATGAGATAGATTTCCAGCTACTTGGCTGCTTTAAACCTGCAAGATGCCCTACCTTACTGCGGTTTGACTGCTTACCTGGTTTAACTGAATCTTCTGAAGGTATAGCACTTGGCTTGGAAACAGTTACAGTAAGATCTGTGCCATGTAATCTTCCCTACCTGCTGATGGGTGTCTGTGTCCTGCACAGCCCCACAGCACAATTCCACTGAGGGAAATACCCACAGCAAGCCCTTGCTTCAGTGTGGTGCCTGTGTTAGGGAAGTCAAAACTAATCAGAAGACCCTCCACACACACCTCTCTGCCCAGCTTTGCTTCCAAGGACAACAGCACGAAGTGGACTTTGTACCCCCACAGTGCCAGGCTGGCACAGCCTCTAAATTATTTCTCTATTTTTGTGTATGGTCTGAGTCACTCAGGGTTCAGGTCCTGGCCTGGGGACCCGGGAGACAGTCCTGACCCACCTCATGGGCAGGCTGCCCTGGCCAAACCTTTAATCAGGCCAACAGCCATTCCTTGCTTTCACTTTTGGCAGAGACGTTTCTCCAAGGTAACAAGAAGAACAACACGTGACATCATTTCACCCTGGGACCTTAGTTTTTTCACCCAGGCAGCAATGGAGGCCAGAAACAGTCTCCCTCAGGGTACATCAGTGCTGCCCAGCGTGGGAGACAAGGGGCTGCCCTGGGGGGGAAGTGTCTCCAGAACACTTTGGAAAGCAGAGGCGTTCCATGCTGGTGTGAACTGTTCATATGCAGGACACAGATAACACTATAAGCATGACTTTCTGGTGCTTCAGAGGCCAGCCCATGGTCTCTCAGGTTATTTTTTTCTCAGCTCCTTTCGTTTTCAGTAACAAAGCAGAGGTGTTAATGGGTTTAGATGTCAGATGTTACGATGCTGTCTCAGTGTTGCTTCATTTGGGTTCTGGAATACAGACATTCTTCTGTTTTACTGTTCTTCTGACTGAGGGTTGTTCCGGCCAGAATGTAATACCTGTTTTGTCAGGTGACAGACAACTAGTAACATGAAAAATCTCTTTCAGTATCCATGTAAAACTGGTATAATCTGATGTGCCCAGAAATGTGACACTGTTCCTTAAGGGCTGCAGGTATATTTTACCTCTTCCTAGTTGTGAACATCTGCAGCTAATGGACTTACCCCTTGTGTTTCCTATTCAGCAGCTCTGCAGGCTCTCCTGATTGGTGCTTGCCATGACTCTGAGTCAAGATCTTGCAGCTTCTGCCAGGTAACCCTAAAGATCTCGGGGTTTCTGAGAAGTCTCTCCTTTTATTTTTCTTTGGTAAGGCACAGAATTTTGCCCTAGACCATTTTGAAAGAGGTAAGTAACTTTGGCTTTGAAACTGGTAAAGAAGCTGGTCCAAACTTCCACTTAATACTCGGTTATCCTTCCAGAGTCTGTGTCTCTTCAACACCACCCCGCCCCCATTTTAAACTATCACGTGTGAATCCCATGTCCCCAACACTAGCCAAAGCAATTGTCCTGAATGCTGCAAGTCTTCCCCAACACTACAAAGCTCTTTCCTCTGCCTGACATACTCTTCTCCACTTGCAGGTTTCTGCAAAGTCTCCATGGCAAGATAAGGAAATCTAAACAATCCGTTTTCATTGTTGCTTTCTTCATTGTGCCCCCTGTCCCCATCTATTTTTGGTTTGTTTTTTTTTTTTTCCCACAGAGAATCATGAACTTACTTGTTCAGCACAACGGAAATATCTTTGCATTGGTGTCAGACATGGAAGAAAATGGCACAAGAAATGCTCGCCTCTTGCGGAGAGGAGCCCCTCCTGTCATGTCTAAGAAGCTGCTCCTGCAGCACACAAATGCCACTGGAACAAGAGGCTGAGAGAGACTTGCCTGCAGACAATTTGGGAGTATACAACCAGAATGAGATCAAGAACTGCTGAACAGACCATGTGTGCTTCTTTTTGAGAACAACATGCTAGTGTCAATGGAGGATTCAGTCTAACAGCTACCTAGGTGAGGACTGCCCATATGCCAGCATGACTCTGCATCCACTTCCCGTTAGAAGAACAGCAGTTCAGACTTTGCTCTGCACTTGTCATGAGCCTCGTCTCCTGTTTTGCCAGAAGGAGGGGGAGGGGGTGGCAGGGTGAATGGCGCAGCCATGCAGCCAGAACCACACGATGTCAGCCATTTGTGCACCGGTCGCACACAGTGCATGAGGCAAGGCTAGCAGCAGAGAACTGAGGCAGGGGGAGAGATAGAAAAGATTGGGGATTGCTCAGCCCCCTGTGAATCTCAAGCAATGATCTCTATCTCTCTATGCTTTGCCAGTTTGCTCACTTTAAAAAACATCACAGACATACTTGGTACCGACACCTATAGCTAAGGTTACTTGATATTTTCCATCACAAGTCTGTTTTCAGTTACTCAGAACTTTGCCAGACATCAGACATTCAGATTCAGATTTTGTATGTTTATCTTCACCTTTTTTTTCTGAAGATGGAGACACTTTGTAAGATGTAAGAAATGATTGTTATTTTGCAATTGTAAAAAATTGGATTTGCAACATTACCAGTCTTTTAACATATAATTTTGAATTATAATGCATAATGAAAGCTAGAAGTGATACCTAAAATTAAGGATGCTTATTAGTTATCATTTTTAGGTTCCCATTTACCTAAAATGTCTTAGATAGATGCCCAGCACCCTCTTCATGAAACAGACAGTTGGATCCAGCCAAAGAAGCACACAGGGTCTCAAAGGAACTGCAACACTGGCCTATTGGTTTGAGCCCTGGATTACAATTCTGTGATACCTATTTTTGTGTCCTGTATTAAAGCTGGTGCGTGCACTAACACTGAAACACATTTCCTCTTGAGCTCAGTTAGCAGAAATACTGAAAAAACAGGCTGGGACAGAACTCTCCTTCATCTCCTACCTCCAGCTGGATCTGGGAGAGGCGTTTCCAGCACTGCACCCAGCAACAACTATGCAGCAGGGAGCGGTATAAATAAGTGTGGAGGTTGCATACACCATTGGGTATGAACCCCACTGCTGCTCCACAGAGCTGATGGGCTTGGGTTTGCTTGAGAGGAGAGGAGCATATGAGACTCAGTGGCAATCGATACCTACCAAGCCACCTTCAGCTCAAAACCAGCCAGATGTTTGTAAAGCTGCTAAAGCCACCGGAGGAGGTTTCCTCTTGTCCTGTAACAGGCAACCACCAGACAGGTAACCCTGGGGCTGCACCCACAGTGCAGACACCAACAATCACGTATCAGGTCCTGCCCCAAGATGAACTATGCAGGGATGGTTCTTGCTTTGTGCCATGCACAGCATGTTTCTTTAAGTTCCCAGCTCCTTGGACTTACGCCACAAGTCTCTTTCTTAGAAAAAAAATACATTTGGGACCAACAATTCAGTGGCTTTCTTGCAGCAGGCCACTGGGATGCTCCGGAGCCCCAGTTTGAAGGGCTGTGTGTTTTCTCCCTTTCCTCGACTGCGCCGGCAAGCAGAAGCCCTCAGGCTCTCCGAGGCAGGAGCACCCAACGGCAGCCTCGCCGTGCTGCCGACCCAGCCGAGGATTTCTATCAAACCCACGTGAAGCTGGCAGCCACGGCCCCCAGCGCCTTTTTCTCTGCCTGGGCCCGACGGGTCCTCGCATTTGCACCCTCCTGCCCTCCCTCTCCGGAGGGGTGCCGGGATGAAGGCCCCCAGCAGCCCTCCCGGGCAGCCCCACCCTACTGAGCCGGCCGCATCCCATAATAGTTCACAAAGGCGAGTCCATCCCATAATAGCCACCCACGGGAAATGCTCCATAGCAACCACCCCCATCACCCCCCTCCCCTCCCCACACCGTGGAGCAGCCATCCCATAATACCCTGCCGGCTTTATTGGTTATGACTGCTGAGAGGCAGGGAGGGGGAGCCGGGGCGAGGGGGCCCCGGGCCGAGCGGGATGGGGAACACCGGCGGGGCCGGGGGTAGGGGAGGCTGCAGTGCGGGAATGGGGGTGCCCCCAGGGGGCACGGCCGTGAAGCCTGCCTGGGGCTTCAACCTCCCCCGCCCCGGGCTGCACCGGCATCCCATAATAACTCCCTCCCTCCTCCCTCTGTCCACTGCATCCCATAATATTTCCCAAGGAGGCAGCCCGCTGTAGGTACAGAAGCATCCCATAATAGTCGCCCGGTCACACGCGCTGGGAATGGTGCCATCCCATAATACTCTTTCTCTTTCTCTCTTTCCCCCTCCCCTCCCCCCGCCCCGGCGGCGGCGGCAGGCCCTGCCATCCCATAATAGCCTTCCTCCCCCACTCCCCCCCGCATGGGGCATCCTCACCCCGTACCACCCCCCGCGGCAGGAGGGCCTGCCATCCCAGAATACTCCCTGCCACCCACCTGCCCCCCTCCGGTCGCGGGAGGCCTCGCCATCCCATAATAATAGTGGCTCGCCCTCCCCCGCCGCAGAAGGCCTCGCCATCCCATAATACCCGCCGCTTGCCCTCCCCCTTCTTCACCTCCCCCCCACCCCGGGCCTCGCCACCCCATAATAGCTACGGCTGAGGCCTGACCCTGTGGGCTGGACACCAGCGGTCCTGCTCGGCTCGGCTGGGCTGGGCTGGGCTGCTGGCCGGCTGGGTTCCCTGCCAGCCCCACAAGACCCCCTCTACCTCCTCTCTTACCGGCCCCCCGCCGTTCCCCCCACTGCCAGCGGGCCACCCGGCTCTGGGCTGGCTTCACCCTCGCCTGGCATGGTGCCCCTGGGCCCACGGCCGCCACACCTCTCCGGGGCTGCCGGCCTGCCCTCTTGCTGCCTCACAGGCCCTGGGTGCCCCCAACCTGCACTGGGCCTTTTGCTCTGGTGCCTTCCCTGCCCTTGTCCCCTACCACTCCGGCCCAGCTGCTGCCCACTGTCCCCTGGCCACTCATGAGTCCGTAGAAAAGCAGGAGGCCGCAGCAAGCACCGCATCGTGCTCCTCAACAGCAAGGTAGTTGTGTGCCTACCCCCAGTCTGGAGGGAGCCCTGGAGGCCCTGCTGCCCTGGGGCCCAGGCTGCGTTGACATGCCCTTCATAACTGCTGAGCTCTGACGTGATGCCCAGATGCCTCCTGCTCTTCACCCGTGGCCACTGTGCCGCGTTTTGGTCAGCTCGCAGAAAGCATTGCTATCTGCTCCCATCTGTGTTATTACATATGCTGTGGAAGATAACTAACTCCTCATCTCACCCTCCGTTCACATGAGGGTGTTTTCTTCTGAACAGGGCTTTTACTGTTCTCTTGTCTGGGTTTTGCTTTCAGGCCCATTGCTGCTTTGGTGCCCCTGTTGTATTCAATGTTCATTATGGGCTCGTGGTAGCGTTGCTGAGCTTCTCCGTGGTTTTACTGGACTTACTACCTGTCCTTACAGGAACCGCTCAGCACCTGCAACACTTCATTCCTGTTAAGCCCAGCAAAGGGGTCCCGGTACCTAAAGAAGGAACAGAATGTGTGAACTCCGAAAGCTGAAATAAGGACGTGTAAAATGTTTGCAGGCAGAGAAGAACCAAAACATGCTTAATTTCCCACACCCTCGATGGAGGCTACAAAATTACAAACTGGGATTAACAGTAGCTAGGCAGGCTAGGAAACAGTAGTGCCAGGTGGTAAGGCAAGGAGGCTTCTCTTTGTGGTGAGCAGGGTGGGACACAGCGAAGGCGCCCACGTCCCTTCAGCCAGATCTCCTCAGAACACACACACACAGATGAGGTTTTAGAGCAGCAGCAGCAAGTTGGGACGCCCCTGCGAGGAAAGGCGGGGAGGATTCCGCTTCCCTGGTGAGAAACCCGCCGATGCTTCTTCAGTGGGAAGGCTCCCCACCCGGCCTCGTCCCAGGGAAGGTTGAGAGGGGGTCTGCTGGGAGCGCACCTACGGCTGACCCTGCGCCCACCCGCAGCCTCGGTGCCCGGCATCATCACGGGCAGTGCTGGCGAGGTGTGGTCCCTTTGTCTGGTGACTTTCCGGCAGCAGATGCAGGAGTCCCCTTCACAAACTCGGCGTTTTACACTGAGTCCCCCTGTGGCAGATCTGTTAACAGGGAAAGCGCAAGGCGGAGAGAGATGCAGCCTGCAAAAAGCTGCTCGTTTTCTTCTTCCTGTCACGCATTTTCTTTGTGGATGATCTTTTGACACGGGTTGGAAACAAGCAAGCAAGTGAACACTTACAGCACTCCCACAGCCTTGGAGAAGGAGCTCTGGACTCGGAGCTCAGGAGCACGGAGTCCTTTTGACAACCCTTCCCGCTCCCTGTTTTTCCCATTTCTGTGCATTCAGGCACCCACTGAGCAGGTCTCCAGCCTGCGTCCTAGGGAAGATGGCTGTCTTTCGCTTCTTGGGCACAGAGAGTAACTGAAGGGCCAGGCGAGGTCTTGTCAGGCTGAGCTAACGCAGAGCTCTAGTTTGCCATAGTACTGCCTGTTCCATGACACCTGCACGTGAGGTGTTCAGATCAGCATCGCATCTGCTCAGTACAAAGTCAAGAGGGCACAATGCAGAGGAGAACCTCCAACTACTCCAAGCCTGGCTTTAATTGGATAGGCCTGTGGTCTGGGCACACACTCACATAATGGAAATCCCTCGCAGCTTGGGTGCTTCTGTTCCCTGGCTGTCCCCCACTGACCTGCTGCAGTAGAACTCGCTCCTCTCTTGGCTCTGGTGAGAGAGCAGAAGGTGCGCGTGCGCAGTGCCTGCTCCGGCGCAAAGTCCAGCACCTCAGGGACGCTATGGCTGCAGGAGGAGCTCTGAGCTAAGGAAGTGGCTGTGCTTGGACCCCACCAGGGCATCCTGCTTTTCAGGGCCTGCCTGCCCTGCCAGCAGCCGTTCCTTTTCTCTGCACACCTCCCTTTCTCTCCTTCCACCCCCCTTCAGTCCCTGCCACAGGTCCTGTGCCATGATGCAGCCTTCCCCTTCTTGCACCTTTGACACAGAGAGAGGGCAGCTGCTACAGCCAGGCTGCTGCCCCGGGGAGCAGGGGATGTATTTCTGCAGGGGCGGTAGCTGCCGTTCAGCACCTTCGCGCTGCAAGTGGGCACAGGAGGGGGCATTAGCATCCTGGGCAGTGAGCCACGCCAGCTCCCAGGCTCTCCCTTTGATTGCACAAAGTGAACAAGTGCCTCATCCTTTAAGAACTCACTGAATTTAATTATGTCACTTCAGAATGTTCCATCTTGGGTGAGGCCTGAGCACAACCACACCAGCCGTTGTGAGAGATGTAACCAGGCTGTTTTTAAATGTATTGATTAACACTGGTAACATCATTAACAGACAAACCATCATATGAAAACCTCCTAGTTTCAGGTTTTCCCTTCTCTTCTTCTGAAAAAACGTTGCAGGCTTTGTGTGTAAAGTGCCTGTTTCCATACATCAGGCCTCATTTCTCCTTCTGCCTTGCAATTCAGACAAAGCTTCTGAGAAGCCGTGATCTATGGCAAAGCAGGTGACGTATTCCTGCCTTGCTGTTAAGTTGCTGGGGACAGCGATGTGACTGATCCCAGGGTGGCAGGTTCAAACCTTGGATAAATCAAGGAGAAAGTTAGCAGCGGAGCTGGAATTGGACTATCTGGGCATTCCCACTGTAATTTGGGAATGTTGCTTGTAACTTTTACAATTGGAGCTGAAATTTTCCATTCTGTCTGTCTGCCTTCATCCAATTTTCAACTTTTTATTTTGAAAATATGGCTTCAGGCTGAACATTTCATCTACTCAGGGAAACAAACAAACAAACAAAAACCCAGTGAAAAAAAAATCTTCTTTAGGACATTAAAGTGTATATTTAAAAGAATAGCTTTTTTACAGTGGTCAACTCCAGCCCAACTGCTTTGGAGAAGGGAGCTGAAGCCTACAAAGGAGAGCTGTCCTTGCATCAGACCTACACTAATCACTATCCCCAGAAAAATCCACATAAAATTTTGATAAATTATATGCTTTTTAAAAAAAAAATTTAAAAAACAGTTCACACAAGCCCTGTAGAGGCACTCTAAACTCACCATGCAATTCTTCAGAGATCCACAGCTGAATAACACGACTAGATTGAAAATCAGAGTACATGGGTTAGAAAAAGCCAAGACTGAGAGCTGTAGAGGAAGGGACAGGGAAGACCAGAACAAGTTGAACAAGTAAGCTAGTTTTTGGGAGCAGGGAGAAAGCGGGAGTTAGGGCCCAGTGAAATGAGGAGAAAAGGGAAGCTAGAGGTGGTGGGAAGGAACCTAGAGATAGGGAAGAGCAAGCGGAGATAGAGTCAGAGGGCAGGAAGAGCATGATAATAGGGCAGAGAGATCTGAGGCAGAAGGATGGGCAAGGAGCCAGCAAGCACCAGTGTCTACCCCACACTAGGGCCATAAGCAAACCCCCAGGTTCCTGCATCTCATCATTCCTGAGTCATGGTTCAGGAATGCTGAGGCTGGCAGCACTGCTACCCTGCAGTGCTAAAGGGGAGAAGGAAAAAGAAGAAAGAGTAAGATGGAGGGGATTCTACAACAGCTTCCAAGCTGCCATTCTCCACATGAAAGAACACAGTTACTCCTAAAAAAAGGCCTGCCTCCTTCACCAGCTGATAAATGATATCCTGAGACCATCTTATGGGCGAAAGAGCAACCCCCCTGGTCTCCATGTCCTGATCTTTCTAGACTCCTTGGTAATGTCACAAAAAGACTGAACCAAATGAAGGAAGACTCATCTTTTTGAAAGTCTTTGGTTAACAAATCCTAACTTCTTTTTTTTTGGGGGGGAGGGGGTGGGAGGTGGGCAGGAGGGTGGTAGGGAGAAAGTTAGCAGACCAAATAGAAAGCTCTTTATGCAAAAAGGGTAAGCTGCTCCCAAGGTCTGTGCTGTACCTCTTCCCAATTCCTACATGCTCTGCCCACTTCCCCTCTCAATTACCATACCTGCCTGCCACACTGCCTTGCTACCCGGGCTGTAAGGGGTTTTGCCAGAATTGCTGATGGGGCAGGTGGCTGAGATGGCAGAGCTGGATGGGATCCAGCCAAAATCTGTGGAAGTCTCCAATTCTTCGCCTTTACCTGCCTTCTTCAGTAGCTGTGATGCTGTGGAGGATAAAGTGGGAAAGGCCAAGAGTGACCAAGCCCTACAAGATGTGCCATTCCCAGACGTTTCTCTCTCTCCAACAACACACAGTAGGTTTGCTAAGTGACAGATTTAGTCACTTAGACTTGAAGCAGAAACAAGGATGGCATTAAGAACTGCCCCCCTAAGCTGTACGTAGGGACAATGTCAGATGTGAAGGTTGGTCTTCAAGTCTTTGTGGTGCCGTCTTCTTTAAAACAATTCTTTCATCCACAGCCAAATAAACTCCATTAGCCAGCCAAAGCAAAGACATCGCATCTTACCAACAAAGTTTCCAGCTTACCCTGCAGTAGTTGCAAAGTGGAGTATCTCTAGTTTTCCCACTGTTATGGGTGCTAGATGCTCAGGGGGGTTTGGGTGGTTGGGGTTTTTTTTTGTTCATTTTGGGTTTATTTGGTTGGGGTTTTTTAAATTTCTTGCACTTTCTCTCCCCTGCCCTGCTGTGGGAACAACAAAATATAAGAAAATGTTTACTTTTTTTGACCAGCTCTCTTCAAAATTATAGCTTGAGTATCCCTAAGCTATTTGGGGAAGGAACCTGAGATAAATTTGAGGCAGGTTTGGTGCAGGGCAAGGAGTATCAGCTGGCACCCATGAGCTACATGAGATCGGGAAGCTGTAAGCTCTAAGTGGCTGCAGGTTCAGACACAAGCAAAGCCCCATCTCAGATTCCAGAAGCATCCATCACTGTGGCATGAGTCCAAACAGCCAAGACAAAAGGCTGTTCTGGACATTTTCCCTGGCATCCAAGCAAGGAGACACAGGGCTATGAAGATCTTGTGTTCTTGGAAGGGTCACTGTGCTGTCAGCATCTCAAAATGTTCTTCTGGTGAGGAGCCACAAGTGTCTTCTCCAGTAGGTTTCAGAGCATTTCCTGCTCCTTTCAGCCTTTGTTGCAGTGCAATGTCTGATGTTTCACAGGCAACCCTGGCAGTTTGAAACACAAAGCTGGACAAGTACTCTCCACAGCACTCAGGTGCTAACAGAAACTTCTACATGGGCAAGAGCTGCTGGACTGAGATCCCCACCCACCACCCCACTCAGCCTGACAGGCAGGAAAAATGTCACAAAGCTCAGCTGGATCAAACCATCAGTGCTGAGGATGTTGTTTCTCAGGACCACTAACACCACCTCTGTGCTCAAAGTAAGACAGTAGGAAACACTTTTTTTAAAAATACATATTTTGTTATTTTTTATACTGGTGAAGATTACCCCTACAGTGGGCCACAGAAGCCAACCCAGGGGCAGAAGTAGAAATGTTAAAAAAAGCCATCACAATCAGCTTCATCCCATGTTTCAGTGTCCCTGGGATACTCCCAGCTGCATTAGGTCGGTCCAAAGTGTCTCAGGTTTTTGGAAGAGAACAGTTTTTCTTAGTATTTCCAGACTGTGTGTCTAGAAAAAGACATGAAGAAGGACAGCACAGGGTCAGGTTTGAGGAAAGCAAAATAGAGAATTGTATGTATGACAGAGCCCTCCCAGGCTTCAAAAATAGCTCAAATGATGAGCCTGACCATTTCCCTTTGAAGCATTGATGTCACCCTGCCTGTGGCAATAATCTACTTCTCAGATTGACGATATATTGCTACTGGCAGTTACTCTGCAACAGCTAAAGTCAATAAATACCCTTTCTAAATTAAGTAGCCAAAGAATTTTCCTATCGCTTCTCCTATATTTAATTCTTCCTTGTCCGGTAAGTCGCGGCATCCTGCCCAGTACCTTTTCTTTCCCTCACCATTAGGAGATACAAAGTGCAGAATGACAGAATGACCCCTGTCATCTTTCAGTTTATCTCACCCTTTTACTTTCTAAATTTCTTGTTCATGTTACTTCTGAACTAAGACATCATCTTCCCGTTGGCTGCAGCCGTGGGCTCTTTGGCTGGGTAATAAACTTCATGCAGCCAGCTGCCACCGTTTCTTCCTGACTAATCCCCTGTATCACTTCCCTCCTCTGGAGGCAGGTCCTTTTGGAGCACCATCTGTACGTATTGGTGGCTCAGGTTATGCCCCACGTGTGCAAACAAGGCAACCAGGCCATGAAGGTGACCTCATTGGCTTCCCAGGCCAATAACTAATGCCCCCTTAGCCATTGCTATGCACCTCAAGGCCAAGCCAACTTCTGGCAGCACCAATCCCTTCCTCAATTGTCCCCAGTAATTTTGGAAAGCACTTACAAGGCATCCTTACTATAGCTAAAGGAGTTCCCGGCAAGTCTCCCAGATACTCACAGGTCTCTCATAGCACCCGGTTTCAGGGCTTTAATAGCACACACCCCACCCTCACCCCCTCCCAATGCTCTCAGGAGCTGCATGGCAGTGACTGCTATCCATAAGCCACAGCAGAATTATGTCCCAAACAGGGGTGTTTATTTCTTTGTTTGTTTGTTTTAACCTCACCGAAAAGGCTGTAACCTGGGACTCTAGTGCTGCAATCATGTTTTTTGTAATGCTAATTATAGCAAATGCATGCTCATCAATGAGAACAGTCTAATTCCCCTCACTCATTATCTAGATGCCACACACTGATACAGAAGCATCTGAAACCTTCACCTCCTTGCAGCAAAGTGTTTGTGGACCCCCTTGCTGCCACCCTACCAGCCCCTGCCTCTGCCCCACAGTCCCCAGGTGATACTGGGCATTAGCACATACAGCATGTCGTCCCTGAAAGCCACGGCTCCTTGGCTCCTTCTTGGAAGGGCGCTCGGCTCGAGACCTTGGTGTTTGATTCACAGAATTGCTTAGGTCTTGTATTTGTGGCTGAAATCAGTAGGAGTGACACAGAGAACGTATACGTGCTGTGTAGGACTCTGAAAAATGCCATCCAAAGTAATTCAAAACATACATTTTAGCTGGTAAGTTTCCTGCCTATAACACAGCAATAATACCATTCCGGCTATGGGCCCCGTGTGGAAGAAGTTAATTCATGTTTATGAAGCCGTTGGATGCGTTAATGATAAATACTGCAGAAAATCGTGGGAAGATCAGCAGCTCTGTCTGCAGAACAGAGTTTGGGGTATGTGCAGTAAATAGCTGATGGATTTGTGTACTGCGTGTGCAAGGGGAAAAAAGAAAAAAAAAAGGAAAACTAGCAAACAGCTACTTCCCCCCCACCCCCCAACCCCTCGTTCTGCGAGCGGCGTTCTTCCTACCCGGGGAACAAAGAAGGGACTTCGTGGAGGAAACAATCTGTCATTGCGTAACCAAGGACAACCGTGACACCTATGCACAAGGAGAAAACTAAGTCTGGCGTTTCTGAACCCAAAGTGCAGCGCTTCCAGACCTTTTCTTTTTTTTTTTGGGGGGGTGGGGTGGGTGGGGAGGGCTGTGTGTGTGTGTGTTATTTATTGCAGCCCACCTTAAATGTGCACCCTCAGCATTTGCCAGGCTCTGAGCAGTTAAAACCCTCACGGAAGACACTGACCTGTGTGACAGGCGAGATTACTTTCAAATGCTTTTATTGTTGTTGCTTCTCTATGCTTCTACCGGGGCGTTGCTGTCCTGACAACAAATTAACTCCCCTTCTCCTCCGGCGCCCGGGGCAGAACCCCTCTCACCTTTACTTCCTTCTGGTTTACAGCTTCTTTCCATTATCACCGGTTTGCGTTTTGTTTTAAATTGCTTTTCCCCAAAGGCTGGGGGAGGAGAGAGCGAGCAGCAGAGCCGTGCCCTGCTTCGTGGTAACGCGGGGCACCCAGCCCTGATGGCTGCAGCCCCGGGAACGAGCCTCCCGGCTTGCAGCGCTGCGGACACGCGTCCGCCCCTGCCCCAGCGCGCCCGGGGAGGCCGGGGAACCACCGGGGAGGCACCTGGGGGGCCGCCGGGGAGGCAGGCAGGGCACCCGTGTCCCCCGCCCCATAAAGCCAGCTCCTGCGTCGCAAGAGTCGCTGCGAAGCGCAAGTCGTGGTGGGCGCCGGGCTGCGCTGGGAGCGGCTGCACCGGTAGCCCCCGCCGGACCGAGGGGTCGACGGCCGCGTCCTCTTGGGTACGGCCGGTGGGTGACCTCGGCACGGCGCTGCTGCTTTGTCCCGCCCGGCCCGGTACGGCGGGTGCGGCGCCGTTCCCGGGGCATCTCGGAAGGGACCGGTGCTGCGGGGCGCTGACCTCCCCTGCAGCGCGGTCCCGCGTCTGCCATGTGCCGGGAGCGCCCCGCCGGGGAACCCGCCGGCTCGGCCCCGCGGAGCGCCGCCGCCGCCGGGGGCCGCTGTTGGCCGCGGAGAGCGAGAGTCGGGCTGGGCGGCGGGGCGGGAGCGAAGCGGAGCGGCGCGGGGAGGCGGCGACGGCGGCAGCCGCCTCCGCCCGGCTCATGGCTGTCCTCCCGCCGACAGCGGCCCCGGGCGGGGGGCTGCAGCCGGCCCCGCCCGCCGAGCACCGGGGGGAGGTGAGGGGTAAGGTGAGAGGGGAGGCGGTCCGTCCTTTTCATCTACCCCAACGCTCCGCGCCTGTGCCCGTGCCGGTGTGCGCGGTCGCCGAGGGTCGTAGAGCTGCCTCGTTGCTTTGGATTCGGAAATTCTTTTGTTGTTTCAGATAACTCGCTCTCCTCCCTCCCCCCAGCCAACCCAAGCCGCCAAGGCAAACGTTAATGCTGCTCAGAACGAATTTTTCCTTCACAAAACCCCACTAATTTCGGTGAAAGCACCCTGCTCCTTTCAGCTAGCGCTGGCTAGGTCTGGTTCGGTGTGCTTTACGCACAGAGAGGGGCAGAGCGCTGCAGGTATCCCTCTGAAGCCGGGACAGGCTGTTCCAGGTGTCACACCGTGCTGAATGTCACATCCTGTCATCTGAGTCCGCTCCTGATGCAGTGACAGGATGCTTTATAGTTCAGTGATGTGTGTCAGTTCAGGTTTTCCCCTCCCCTCCCCCCTTTTTTTTTCCTCTTTTTTTTTTTTTTTTTTTCCTTTGCCTTTCGTTTTCTTTCTTCTTTCCCCCCTGAAGTCAGGAAAGGTCTTTCATAGTCACTCTGTGGTGAAAAGTTTGATCTTTGCCCTCCACCCTTTGCCCTCCCAGAGGAAAGTACTTTTCTTGTTCCCTTGCGTTTCGGGGACTGAAGCGGGCAGTATCTGCGGGGCACGGCGGTTTTACAGGGAGCGTGGAAGGTTCCGCCGCCGCTCCCTTGTCACGGCTACCGAGTCAAATAGCTTAGAGCAGGGATAGCTGTGCCCGGCTTTGGCACATCCAGGCTGTCAAATACCCACAAACAAAATTATCAGCACAGCGGGTTCTCCAGTCATACCCGGCTGCTTCGTCCCATTTTGCCTGGGAGCCCTCAGAGACCACCGCCCCGCTGTGCGAGGTGCTACGTAAGCCAAACCAAACCTGATCCGCGCCCAGCGCCCTCTCTGAGCGTACGAGCGGAGGCGGCGAATGGCACGGAGATAGGGGAAAACACAAGGGAACCCTGAGACGGTTTTGGTCAGCGGGACGTGCAGCAGTACCGCGGCACGGCAGCGCCAGCCCGGCCGCTGCCGAGACTCTGTCAGCACTGCGGAACAGGAGAGTTTGAAGGGGCGGCTTCAGGAGCAGCTGGTGAAGTGCGAAGCGCAGGCTTCGACGCGGCACCGACGGCTCCAGCTGCAGCCGGGAGGCGGGCAGGGCACGCAAAGGGTGCTGCGAGAGGGGATAATGATGGAGAAGATGAAAATTCCTCGAGACACCAGATCGGCGCCTAAACCACAAGGCCATAGCGTCGTGCAATAATTGGGGTTGGAAGGACCTCTGGAGGATATCTGTTTCAACTCCCAGTGACTTGGGGGGTGTGTGTGTGAGAAAGAGAGAGAGAGAGAGAGAGAGAGAGGGAGGAGAGCCTCCCAACGCAAAGCAGGCACAGCCTTGGTTGCTCCGGGCATTTGTAATACAAAAGACATGTGTCGTTGGAGGGGTGCATCGAGCGGTGGGAGGCACACAGCCGGCGTGTGGCGGAGGGAGCATGAGCAGTAATACAAACACTTTGAAGATTGAGTCTGGCTTGTTCTGCAACTTGTGAAACATCATTTCAAGCTGACTTGCAAAGCCCAGAGCGCCAGTGGGTTTCCAGAAAATATGAGATACACTTGAGATCATGATTAACAGTCATAATGATATGTTTCCATGTCATCCAAATAAGGAACCGTGTCCAGAAGTGACTGGCATGTCTGCTCTAGGAATCAAAAGCTGTATTTTTTGCAGTCGCCCTGTGCAATCTATGTAGCATAAACATTCCCTGCTCCTTGTCATCTCTCTGACCTTTGACTTGTTTAGCCTTACTCGATAAGAAGACGTGTGTTTAATGATCACATCTGCGAATGACACAGAGCACAGGGGAGCAGCGAGTGTCACCTTTTCCCCCAGACATACCCATCGGGAGTACCAACCTATGGCAGGATGTGGACAGTCAGTCACACGGGTTGAAGTGGCTCCGGTGGGTTTTATACTCCCCTTTACCTTCCCTTCCTCGAATACCGTCGCTTCAGGTATCTGGTTCCTGTTGATTTAAACACCTGCTCTGAGGTGGTTCCACTTGGCAGCAACCCGTACCGTGTCACAGGCTCTGCTCAGATAGGTGACATGGACGCTGTGATAACGTCCTGGTTTCAGTCTCTAAAGTCCTGTTAGCTTTTATCTTTCTGTTACCTTAGTAAACTACCCTTATCCCAACCCACGCGCCTCTTAGTTTCTTGGTTTTGGAGTTATTTGCCCCTTCCTTTTCCCTTCCCTTGTTTCCCCCCTTTTTCCCTCTTCCCCTGCTCTTTTACTTTAAGGAGCAGGCAGCTGCGTGGATCTCGGCCCACAGCCTGGGGGAAACCACGACAGATACCTTAAGGACTTTCAGATTTGTTTGCTTGGCTCTTTTTTTAAATACATACTCACAAAGTAGAAGCTATAAAGCAAGATAAGGGCAAGTGACTCATTTCACTGAGAGACAGTACATGCATGCTCCCTTCTTTATCACCATGTGATGGAACAAGAAAATCAGGCTAACAGAGGCAAAAGTGCAGAGGCAGAAGACCTGTCTAACACAGATTCTCTCTGGCAGACATGAAAAAGATCCCAAATCCCCTCCAGAATCCAAAGCGATTAAATTTGACTGGAATCCTCAAAAAAATGAAACAACCCCAATGCAAACTGAAAATTACTTAAAACCTAACAGCCCCCCCAACCCCCACCCCATTGCCTTCACACAATTAAGGGAAGCCTTCAGAAACCCAAAGTCTGGAATTTTTCTGCTGTGTGTGGCATGACCAGCAGCCCCCTTTATTGTTAAACTGGTTGATAGGATTCATTAGGAGATCAGCTTTTCAGTTATTTATAATTTTGTCAAAATATTTGAGCTAAAATTTCCTCTGATGGAGGTGGAATATTTATAAAATGTTCCAGGTAAAAATAGTTCCACTATTTTCAGGAATGAAAATATAAAATACTATGTTTTTTCATGTTCCTTTGGAGAAGTTCTGTTCTTTTTCAGAAGCTCCATGGTGGGTTCTTTTTTTTGGGGGGGGGGGGATACTGTATCTTTGGCAGAGGAGCGGCCTCTTCCAATGGAGTGGGATCTGCCACCTGACATTTCATTCATTCTTGGCAAGCTTTTAGGCCTTTGAAGGATCTCTGTCCCAACACAGTAAGACCGATGCCTCTCTGAAGATGCCAACTGCAGAAATATGCCCCAGGGACACTTGGAGAAGGGTGGTACACATGCATCCCAGACATGTCCCATGTCACCAGGCACCAGTGTCCAGGGAGCAACCCCCTTTGTGCTTTTGCTGATGCTTCCCATGTATTGGGTGCTGCTATCAAGAGTGCAGCCAGGAGGTGGAAAGAAGAGATCACTGCTCTTTATTCTGTCCTGTGTTGGGTCTACAAGCACAGTAGAGACATCAGCAAACTGTGGACGGTCCCGCAGGTGGTCACTGAGTCTGCTGGAGTGCGTAGAGGAGGGGCTGAGGGAGCTGCCTGTTGAACCTGGGGAAGAAGAGTTTGGGGGGGACCTAACTGCTGCCTGCCTCTACCTAAAGGAAGGATACAGAGAAAACGGGGCCAGACTTTGTCCGCAGTGGCCCTGAGAAAACACAAGAGCCATGACTTGCAACAAGGGAGATTACTGCTGAGCACTAGGAAAAGCCTGTCCCTGGGGCATGTCTGGTGTGGGTGCTCCATTCTTGGATCTGCTCAGAAGACATCTGGACAAAGCCCTGAGCAACCTGAACTAGCTCAGGGTCCCACGTGCATCCTCCCTGCTCCTGGGGCTTTGGCTGTGTAAGCTTGAGGCCAAATCAGAGACAGGAGGGCTGCCCCTTCCCTCACATCCTCAACCAGAGCTAATCCCCTGACCCAGGAGCTGCCTTTTACCTGGTGCTTTTGCCCTTGGCTCTTTCCTGGGCAGCTTTGCATGTGCCTGGCAGGCACTGTGCTGATCCAGACCCATGGGTAGGCTGTTCTCCCTTGACCTAAGCCCTGCCTTGTCAGGATGGACTTGTCTGGCAATCACTAAACTGTGGCTCACCATGGTTACTACCTCTGGACCCGATCCTGATGCTGACTTCTTAGTTTGACCTTGGACTTGCCTCGTCACCATGTGCTTGTCTGATGATCTGAATTCTTAGCTGAGCCTGGCTACCATCAACATACCTGCCTTGCTCACCTTGCTCAGGTGATGTAGGATGGGGACCTTGTTGGGGAAGCCCTTTCTTTTGGGCAGCAACCAGCCCTTTCTGGTCCAACAACCTGCTGTGAGCAGGGAGTTGGGATAGAGACTTCCAGATGTCCCTCCCCACCCAAATCTTTCTGTGAATTTATGACAGTCCGCTAGCCAAGTTAAAGGAAAGAAAAAGATCAACTTCTCTGGGCAGGAAAGAAAACATAGCAGTGAAGACATTGTGTTGATGCTCAGGTGCATGGTGTATTAGATCTAGGGAAGGGAGAAGAGGCCAGAGGAACAGGGATAGAAAAAGGAGTTTAGGAAGGAGGAAGGTTGTGAGGAAGATGTGAAAATGAGCAGCAGTGCAGCTGCTGCAATATCACTCCACTACTGGAATGAGAGTAACATCAGACCCTAGCAGAAGGTGTGCACATAGCTTTGCTTCCTCTCCAGATGCACTGCATCACAAATGATTCACATTCACGCATCGGTGCCGATTTTTCAAAACAGAAATACCTCCTGCCCTGCAAGCCCTCCTCCACCTCTCTCACTGCATCTCTCGCAGTCACATTTCAGGGCTGGTCTGCTGGTGATGCACGGGCTGAGAAAGGGGAGGGAGCTGCCCTACCTAGGGCATATGTCTCCCAAGGCAGCCTGTGACACAAGGACCTCTCTGTCAAGAGGCTCATCATCTTCTACAAGTCTTCTTGAAGACCCACTTCTACAGTCACCTGTAGTAAAAGAGAAGGTCTTCAAGGGAGATTGGAAAGATGGATTTAAAACCCCGTGTCTCCTAAACTGTAGTGTGATACAAAGCCGTGATGCTTCGCAATGCATCTATTCCCACAGCAGTCATGAGGTAGGGACTGGAAATAAGATTCATTGCTAATTTAGAAGTTGAAGAGCCAGGACTTTACTCTGAACAGCATTTCTTGTCACTTTTCCTTACCGTTCCTTTAATAGTTAAAAAAAAAAAATTAATCTTAATGGACCCCCTCTGGGGCAGACTGAGTCCTGCCAGAGGCCCCAGAAAGGCTGTTTTGCAGTGCAGGTGGAAAGGCATCACTCGGTCGCTGGCACGAGTGAGTAACTGGGGCTTCTGGCACTGCCCATGCACAGCTGGGTCTGTCGCTTCTGGGGAGATTTACAGGGCTTTTGCATACAGCACAGGCTAAAAGAGAGTGTACAAACCATGCAAGCAGACATATTTCACTGCAGCCTCATTCTGCAATGCCATTTATTTTTGGCAGTGAAGATCACTCAGACCTGAAATCAACCACCCCAGGGCTGAGCAACAAGAAAGTGCAAACCACCAATGTCCATGAGATCTTCAGAAACAACAGCAGCTTTGGTACCCTCCTCTGGCTCCTGGGGCCATTATGAATGCTGGGCATGTTTTTAAGTGTGCTGGCGTTTCCCAAGCCGTTTCACTTTAGGTAACTGTGTACCCATTGTGCTGCATGTGTGTGAGTACAGCTGCACAAGCACGCTTCACATACCTCCTAAAGATTGTTTTGCCGAAGTCTGTGACTTACTATACAATTAGGAACCTATTTTCTGCAAGGGTATTAAACACTCAACTATTCTCCTCGACCCCAACAAGGGGTCATTGCTAAGTGTTTTAACTCCCTTGGAAAATCAAGACACTTATTTAGGCGCCTCAAGCTAGACTTAAAACTCATATTGAAGCACCCAGTTACAAAGCCAGCAGGGTTCCCCTCAGTCGTTGCTACTAGATTCACTCTGTCAGCGGTGAGTACTGTGCCTGTGTTCCGATTATCCCTAGAACTGCTTCACACTACAGTGCAGCTGCAAAGTGCTCAGGCAAGGCTGGGCTCGCTATAGGAACCTACGCTGACCAGGCCTGCACACACTAGGTTTGCTTCAAGTCCTCGTTGCCTGTACCAGAAGAGTCAGATGGGACTGTGCCACTGAGACGACTCTGTTTATGCAGAACAATCTTTCATCCTCCAGCTCCACATCCTCACGCTCAGCCGCACACAGTCTGCTGTGCTCTCTCAGCTACCCTGGGCTGCTCCCCACAGCCTCGCTGTAATTACTGGACGGGTGGCTCTGCAACGTTGTGACCTCTCTGGGGTTATATTTCCGAGTCCTCGATTGGGCCACTCAGAAATACTGCAGTAGGAAGTGATGGCAAAGGTTCTTTGGGACGGAGAAAGTTTTTGGCTGGGAACTGTTTTACTTTTGAGGCAGCATGGCCTCGGGTTGACTTGTTCTCCACAACCTGATCCTTCAGCGTCACTGTGCCTGAGTCCCAGGTTTGCCCCCGCCGCAGCTTCTTAAAGGTGTTACGGAAACCCTCAGTACTAAAGTAGTAGATCAGGGGGTCCAGCATGCAGTTCATGCTGGCCAACAGCATTGTCATAATTAGCACTTGGCGCACGGAGACCTGTGTTTCCTTGTCAACCTTCACCACCCGGGCCTTTATCAACCCATAAACTGCCAGGGTAGTATTGTAAGGCACAAAACAGATGATGAAGATGACCAGATTGACCAAGAGGAGACGGATGGTCTTCTGCTGTCGTAGGGTCTTTGTCTGGCTGTCCTGGCAGAGCTCCTGAAAGACCCGAATCGAGCAATACGTCACAGAGCTGAGAGGCAAGAGAAACCCCAAGATTTCAGCCAGTACAATGAGGGGGAAGAGGTTGTTCTGCCACATGTTGTCACTAAAGCTTTCAAAGCACAGATAAACGGTCTGGTTCTGTACCTCACAGTGGTTCTGCTTGTGGACTATAGCAGTGGGGATGGAGCCCATGAAGATGACGATCCAGACGATCAGGCAAAGGATCTTGGCCACCTTGGGTCGCCGCAGGTGCCGCCAGCGAAGTGGGTGGACAATGGCAACATAGCGATCCAGGTTGATGCACAGAAGGAAGAGACAGCTGCCGTACATGTTGATCTGGAACACGGAGCCAGACACCTGGCACAGGGTGTTACCAAAGGGCCAGTGGTGGTGGAAATAGTAGTAGAGTCGCAGTGGCAGAGGGAGTGTGAAGGTGAGGTCACTCACAGCCAGGTTGAACATGTAGATCAACACTACAGACTTCAGGCGCAGGTAGCGGATGAATATCCATAGGGCTGTCACGTTCAGCACCAACCCTGTAATGAATATCAGGATGTAGCCAGGCAGGAGGAGGTGGTGGTTGAAGCTGTAATCCTTGCATGTCTGAGACACATTGGAAGCTGACATGCCCAGTGGAGATCGGGAGGGTCTCACAGAGATGGATGAGCCTGCTGGTGGGCTAAGACGGCACAAATTGAAGCTCTGGGAGAAGTCATTCACCTCTAAGAAGCTGTGTGCAGGCCATTTGCCTCATCTGCAGGTGGGAGATAGATGGGCACATGTCTCTCTTGATTGGTGCTGGTCTGGATGGCTGGTCAGTGGTCATCTGGCAGGTAATGTAGTCAGCTAGAGTCAGCTTCTGCCTCTAGTTCAGCAATACTTTCTACTGGTTATGGGGGTGCTGATGTGATGGTCATTGCCAGGTGTTGAATGTCAGCACAATCCCTGGTCAGAGTGAAAGACCAAGACAGAAGAGTTTAAGTGAGAGGGAGAAATCTCTTGAAAGGTGAAAAATCCCACCATGAGGGCTTCTGCTGCAAGAACTCATAAAGAAACCAAAAAGGCTAAGCAAAATGGACAGTAGAAAAGTAATTACATGGCAGAAGAAGCCAGATCACAGAGAAGGTAGTTGCTGTTCAGAATCATTTATTGCTCAGCCCTAGAAAAAGCATGTCGCTTTGATCACCACTGAGAGCATGTGTACACAAGAAAGGGACAGCACAGTGGCACACAGGGAAAGTAGTCAGGGCAGTTTCAGAAAAGGAGAGAGAGAGAGAAAGAAAAAGAGGAGAGCAAGTGCTGAGGGAAAAAATGCTGACTGAAAGGAACTTAAAATACAACCTGCATAGTACAGTTTTGTATCAGAATAAAACAGGACTTTGTACAGCCATTGCAGATTAAAAAAAATAAATTATACTACACATAGAATGGACTCCACCCTACATCCTTCTACTAGGTGAAACAACCGAGACAAACCTGAGCCTCAGCTAGTTAGAGTTCCTTGCTTTGTTCATACAGTTCCTTTGGTGTTCTCTCTTGCATGGGACCAGTGGTGCCGGTTTGAATTGGATGTCCTCAGATCATTTTCCTGCTTAGAACACCATAAAGCACGAAGCAACCTGTCCCACAAACACAGAGCAGCAACCCAGGCAAGGGAGCACACAGTAAAGTGGGAAGAGCTATGGGATTCCTGTGGACAAACATACCTGTGGCTCCAAAGTGGTGTGATACTAGATACTAATGGTAGCACTGCCCTGGCAACAACTGGAGCAAGTCCAGTGTAAGGCCACCAAAATGATCAGGCAGATGTAGGACTTGCCCTGTGAGGAGATGCTGAAGGAACGGGACTTCTTCAGTGGGAGAAGAGAAGGCTCCAGGGGATTTAACAGCAGCCTCTCCATACCTGCAGGGTGGTTACTGGAAAAGGACAGAGTTAGCAGCTCACAGTGAGGCACAGCAAGCTTTGCTAGAGCCAAAACCTTGCACTGATAGCAGACTGACCAGACTGGTGAGACCTTTGTCTTGCCCAAGACTGACAGAGACAAGCTCTGTGAGAGACTGTGACTGGCTCTAATGTACCCAGACCAGCCAGGTGTTGAGTGAAGGTAACTTGTGTCCACAGAAAATTTGTTTTTATCATGAGATATTCAATAAGCACCTCTAGAGAATGCCTAATATGTCAGGATGGTCTATACTGTGTGAGATCAGCAATCTGTTTACGGCTAGTACTCTGTTTCAAATCATGGATGGTGAAGGTATCCTGCAAGAACAATGCAATCAGGTACCGATGCTCCCTCAAATTCTCTTCCTGTTTCCACCATATTGTAGCCCAGGGAATTTCCTGAGCCAAAGGTGAGGTATTTGCATTCATCAGTCCTCAAGGAATTTTTCTTTCATTATTTTTTAAAATTTTTTTTTTCAGTCCATGTAAAATTTACCATCTATGACATACAGTTCCAGGAGTGCCAAGAAGTTCCATGGCTTAATGGCATTTCAGGTGAAGAACCACTTTCTTCTACTCACTTTTGAATCAGTGCCTGCTAGACCCAGTTCCTAGATTTAGTACTGGAAGAAATAGTGGGAAAAACATCCCTATTCACTTTCCCTTTATCACTGATGATTTTATAAACATCTAACATGTTCCCCCTCAGTAACGTTTCGGGTTTGGGTTTTTTGAGGCTAAAGGCTCATTGTCTTCTTCCTTGCAGAGGAGCCATTCTGTCCCTGTTACCCTTCTCAGAACCCTTCCACTTCTGCTAAAGCCTTTTGTGAGCCCTGTGGTGCAGTGCACAAAACCTACACAAGGTGGGTGATGTGGATGCACTGAGCTGAAGAGGCATGGATCTCATTTGCAAGGCGTAATGGTCAGTTCAGGTTGATTTTTCTCATCACTTATCTGCTATTTTATGGCTAGTCACTCACACTTCTCTTAATCTCTGTAGTTCTTTGCAGCCAACCTTCATCTTTTCTGTCTTGAATAATTTTGTGTCTCCAACAGATTTGTTATTTCATTATTCATCCCTCATGAATAAGTCAAACAGCCCAAGCCCCAGCACTGCATCTTAGAACCACACTGAGAAAACCCACCCTCATTCTCTGCCTTGACTTTAGGCACTTTTTATCCAGATAGTAATTTTCCCTACTTTTCTTTATGTGGCACTGGTGAAAACCCTTTTCAAAGTCTTTTGGAAGTCCACATGGGCCACCATTCACATGCTTGTTGACTCCTTCAAAGGACTGTGAGGTACAGCATCCCTTTGTAAAAGCCATGATGATTCTTCCCCCATAATTAGATCCAACTGCATGCCAATTTTTTTCCTTTATTATAGCTTCTATTAATTTGTTCAGCACAGACATGAAGCTCCCTGGTCTGGAATCCCCCAAGAGCCTTATTTCAAATCAAAGATAAACTACACAGACTCATGAACATGAGGGAGGAGATGGAGATAGATAGGTGGAGCCAGGTTCTGTCCTCCCAGCCACAGAAATGTGAGTACCTAGTAGATAGCATCCAGGACCAGAGCGACCCTGTACCCTTCCCCAGGCAGGACAGTCTAAATGAAAGGGGTGAAAGGAAGCAGGTACGTGGCAAGGGTAGTAGTAGAGTGCCTTCCATGCCTGTCCTTCCTCCCCAGGTCCCCCTGAGTCATAGATACGAGGCCCTACTACAAGGGGACCAGCCAGATAATGAGATGGCCGATAGGAAAATTACTCCTGAGGTTGTGTTCTCTAGGACAAGACCCCTTAAGCAAACCATCAAAACAGGCTCTGTTAAGATGAAAAGACAGTTCACTGTTTTAGGGGACTCCCTTCTGGAGGGAACTGAGGGCCCGATCTGTAGGCCGGACCCTCTACATAGGGAAGTCTGCTGCCTGCTCCTGAGCCTCCGAAGGCAGTTTTAAGCAAATGTCTCTAGGCCGTGGTTAGTCAGGTCTTTCACCCTGCAGCTGTTTTTGGACCTCTGGGGTAGGAGTCACATGGTTTCAGACACTGCTTAGAGCAGGCTGCTGCTCCATAACCACTCCTGCTGCCGTTTAGAGTTTAGATCAGAGACAGCCCTTTGGTGGATTTTCCCCTAAGGAGAGCTGCTGCACTGGGAATCTTCCAGGCTTCCCAGACATGAACACCAGGGCAAGAAACTTACTTCTATTTTTTTCTCCTACCACTGTCTTCTCTTTTTTCTGAGTGGCCTTTCCTTTCATGCTGGCACCTCAGCCTTCCAGACACCGAACAGCAGAGTTCTAAACTGGCAGCAAAGATCACCAGGAGTGGAAAATCCACTGGGCTTTTATATGGGGATTTTTTTGTTGTTGTTTTGATCCATTTTAATGGATCCACTAATGGTGGTGTTAGTGAAGCCAAGCTGATGGTCTCAAATTTGACATGGCAGATACAGTCATCAAGATCTGAGAGGCCTGAAATGAGGTGTGTACATGCACGGTGTTTGGGAAGACAAAGTTATGGAAATGGAGCACTTCTCCTCAGAGCCCTGGACAGGTACTCTTTTGACTGTCACTCACCAAAGAGGCGAGCTATGTATAAAGCAGGCTGATAGTGGGGAGAAAGAAGAGCTGGAACTTGTTGGCCTGAGAGCCACAGGCCACGTTCTTTGTAGGTGCCTCTGAAAGAACCTCAGGTACTCATTGCTGTACACAAAAGCTGCTGAGAGGTCTCAAGTCATGAGCTTCCTAAGGAGGCAAGGGTACCACAATTTAATCATCCTCTTCATCATAAGATGGTGCCCTGAAATCCTGAAGGAACTCTCTGGTGACTGACTTCATGTGGCCCAGGAAGTGGAGGAAGCATTGTTTTACCTCTCAGTGAAGAACAGTATGATCTGCTGAGGGCCGTTTGCCCAGATCATGTCCTTCCTCATAGCAACATTTTTCTGAGCAATTCAAACTACAGATGCTACCTAGGCAGAAACTACTTCTTTGGGGGGGGGAAGGGTGGTGGTGGTGGGGGGTAGGGTTGTGCTGTTTTTTGGGTTTTCCTTGTTCTTTCTGTGTTTGGTTGGTTGTTTTGTGGGGTTTTTGTTGTTAGTATCTTTGTGCTGGGAGGGGGGACAGGGATAATGGCACGACACATTGCACATGTGCATGTACACACACACACACACACACACACTACGAGCAACTGCTGCACGGGGAGGAAGAACTGCAAAAACTGGAAAACACCAGTGAGGGAGGAAGCAGTACTGGTATAGGTGTGAGATGGGGGACTGCTGTTGCTGTCTGAGGGGAGAGGAGAATGTGATGCTGGAGGATGGGCAGACAACCTCAAAAAAACTGTTGTAAAGAATATGCTGCCCTACTCTCCCACACATCCCCTCTGTGACTACCTCACTCAGGTGGCAGCCTCAGGCCTCCTCTGAGCACTCAGAGGCTGCCCAGGGCTCTGGCTGGTGTGGGGTGCCAGACTGAGATAAGCCAGAGGTTGGGCCTAGGGTGGGCACCTGTTGCCAGGGACAGAAAAAGAGCTTTTAGGCAAGGAGTCCCCACAGGACATACAAAACCCATGGGGGTGTGTGTGTGTGTTGATTTTTTTTCCTTCTGGGGTGTGGGAAACCCTAGCTGTACTCAGATATGAGGGCTGGAGCAGGCAAGGATGCCCTGAGGTGGGATGTCCGCCTGGCATCTCAGTGCCTGGTCCTGGGCATCTTCCCTCCTGACACCATCTCACCCATCACCACTGCCTTCCTAGCATCACAAACACGCTGAAGGAACATGGTATGGCTGGGACACAGAGTCAGGTGTGGAGCTAAGAAACGAGGTGGGAAAAGACAGCTAGAAAAATGACGTCAAGCGTGCCACAGGGCCAGAGTTCCTGGGTGGTTGAAACCCTGGAGCGCTTTGAGGTTGCCCTGTAAGCGCAGGGAGAGAGTGTAGCATTGGGGCGCAGAGGGGAGCACTGAGAACATAAGCTGCACCAGCTCATTTAGTAAATCTGAAACTAAAAAAACCAAACCCACATCAAACCTTAAAAAACGACTGACACGCTGCTTTGCTTTACAAATGGAAGGTGTATTTTTTCATAAATGTAGATGCTTCTTACCTGATGTAGGTGATGTCTAAGCCTCACTTTTCACCTTTTTCTAACCAAGAAACTGGATTATTGAGATGATTAGAATCACAAAGAGAGCTTATTTTTAACGAGATACGTGACATCAAAGCAGAGACCTCCATATTTAACTCATGAGGTCTGATCACACTGCTACTGCCTAGAACCCAGAGGTGTCACCCCCTCCTTCATCTCCCAAGGGTCCCATGGAAGAGAACTTTCATCGTGGGCACCTTGGCAAGTGAGCTTGGCAGGCTCCCCATGCTTTTAGTATTAAAGGATCCCACAGAAAGCCTCCATTTGAATAAACACTGAGATTTGCCTTACTAGATTCACTAGGCAACTTAAGAGGTGCAGAGGTTTCCCTAATGCCCCACGGTCAGGTCTGGCACCGTATGTGCAACAGCCAGCGAGGACCAGTCAGTGTCCCCAGACCATCCAGCTCTCTAGAGGTTGTTGTCTTTCTTACCTCTGTGATGATGAAAAGCCAAGGGTGCGTGCTGGCTAGAGGTCACTGTCACTGCAGGGGTCTCAATCCAGGCACCAAAATTGCACGGGGCTTGAATCAAAACAGAACGAGGTGGGGTCTTTGTCTGCTTGCTCATCCAAATCACAGACGTGCCATGGCTGGCTCTACATCTGTCATGCTGCAGTTCGTCTCCCCTCCTTTCTCACTTCCTGATGCACTTCTGGCTGGCCACAAAGCATGAACTTTGCTATCCAAAGCTGATAAGCTAAAACACATCCTATGAAAGCAAACGTAATCATGAAAAAGAACCACCCTGGTATTCTTGCCACTGAGGAGCCCTGCCCTGGGTCATAGTGCCAAATACTTGCTCACATTTGTTCCCATGCTAACTCAGACACCCCCAGGACTGACAAGAGAAAATGAAATCATTTCCCTACCCAAAATATTGCTGAACAGGAGGTAGAAGTGAAATATGAGAAGTGAGAGCAAAGTTGAGTCAATTGCTGGCCGGCGCAAAGGCTCCGAGACCTGACAGTCCTATGGGCTTGGGTGTTCTGGGGACAAGCTCCTGCCCCCAGCCCTGGCTGTGCACTGCTGGAGTGTTTCAGGGACTCAAAGGAATGAGTGAAGCTCAGCTCTGGAGAGGTACCAGTGCGAAGGCACGTTTCCCACAGATGTCAGTCCCCCGTCATGCAAGGCTGCAGAAGGCATAGTGTTAAGTGCAAGGGCTGATACAGCAGGACACCTGTGACCCAGCACTGCCAAGTGTGGCTTGGGAAGGGCTTTGCAGAAGTGCATCTGACACTCTGCTGCCTCAAATCCTGTTTCTGGTTTGCCAGTCCCAGGAGACCTGGAAGAAGACAGGGGCTACTGGGACACCCCTAATCCTACTGTCATCCTCCCCCCAGGAGCAGCTGCCCCAAGAAGGGGCTGTGTGTGTGGGTTCCCTCTTTGCCTGCAGCCCCTGCCCAACTCCTCTGCTTGCTGGCTATTGCTGCTGGTGTTTGACTTTCTCACTCCCTGCCTCTCTTGTTCTGCCATCACTGCCTTCTCATTCAGGGAATGACACGCCAAGCGATGTGTGCTCCTGCTGCTCATAAATCCTTGGAGGGCACAACAGCACCCAAACCACTGATCTCACCCTGTTCCTTTTTAGTGCCTCTCCTTTTTGACCAGACCCACTTTCTCACTTCCTAGTTTATGGGTTCTTTGTTCTCACAGCTTTTGTGTATCTTCAGTTCCTGTAAAGGGTCTGGTACTGATAGAGGCCTGCAGATTCCTTCTCCCTTCATAAAAGGAGTCTCTGACACGCTCTGCCCTGCCCTGCAGCCCTCACCCCTCACACACATGTGCACTCACCTGGCTGAGCCTGTCAGTCCCGGCTCTAATGCGTGTCAGAAGAGGAGGGCACAGTAGCACCTAGTCCTCGAGCCTGTGCAGCCCCACAGCATTCCTCACCCAGCCAGATTCACTCACCTCACTGGGGCTTGGTGCGCCAGAACACGAACTCCATCTCTTCCCCCTTAAGTGGACTCAGGCCTTTGCCCCTCACTGTGTCTTGGAAGCTCATGGGGAAGAGCCATGCAACCCCAGCATTTCCTCACCACTGTCTGAGTCGATAGCAGGTAAGACCAGATCACTGGGGGGTGTGTCGGAGGCTACACCCTGATGCTGCAGATCCCAACATGCCTGTCACCCCAGAGTGCTGACTCCAGAAAACATGAGCAAGGACCCAACAGAGCAAGGGACACGGGGAGCTGGGAAGGCAAGGAGAGTGGGGGAAAGTGTGTTGCAACAGAGGGGCTGTTTGGTTTTGAAAGGATGACTAATAACCCCAGTACTCCTCAGGTCTCTTTGTGCAGGACAATGTGGAAGAGCACAGCAAAGAGGTTAACACACCCTTGTGGTTTAACACCAGCTGGCAGCTAAGCCCCACGAAGCTGCTCACTCTCTCCCCTTCTGGTGGGATGGGGGAGAGAATAGGAAGAGTAAAACAGAAAACTCGTGGGTCGAGATAAAGATGGTTTAATGGGTAAAGCAAAAGCTGCATGTGCAAGCAAAGCAAACCAAGGAATTCACTCACCACTCCCCATGGGCCGGCGGGTGTTCAGCTGTCCCCAGGGAAACAGGGCTGCATCATGCGCACTGGTTACTTGGGAAGACAAATGCCATCACTGTGAACATCCCCCCTTCCTTCTACTTCCCCCAGCTGTAAATGCTGAGCATGACACCAGATGGTATGGAATATCCCTTTGGTCAGTTGGGGTCAGCTGTCCTGGCTGTGTGCCATCCCTGTGCACCCCCAGCCTACTCACTGGTGGGGTGGGGTGAGAAGCAGAGAAGGCCTTGGCTCTGTGTAAGCCCTGCTCTGCAGTAACAAAATCATCCAGGTGTTATCAGCACTGTTTTCAGCACACATCCAAAACACAGCCCCATACTAGGTACTATGAAGAAATTAACTCTATCCCAGCCCAAATCAGCACACCCACATGTGGGGCCATGGTGGAAGAACTGTAGCAGTGCCACAGTAGCCATGTTTTACTTTGGGAATGATTTGGACAGGTAAAGCAAAAACCTTCATGCCATGTAAGGAGTTTCAATTTCCAGGGTGGTGGGGATAGGTGTCACTTCCTGGGCCTGCTGGGGAATGTCAGGCTTTTCTCCCAGGACATTTCGGCTCCCCAGTCACACAACTCATATTTTCCTGGACTCTTGGGAGCTCTTAGGAAAGGGCTAGCCACTGTAAAGAGGGACAGCCACTCCATTATGCCTGCTTAGGAGAAAGGCAAGGACTGTCCCTCTTGCTATGGGGAAGAAAACAAGAGGGGCATAAGGAGAGCTGCCAGGGAAAGAGTTAAGAGAGCCAGGGAGCAGCCAGGCTGCGTCTGTTTGCCGTAGCTATGTGGGCTGTGAGGTAGTAAAGAAGAATCTCCAGCCTGGAGGAGGCAGATGAGGGAGGGTCCTCAAGGACAGCAGCTGGGGATGAGGGAGGTGACAGTCCTCTGCTCCCATGAGCTATCACCGCAAGGAGACTCTCTGGCTCCCTAAAAGGCTTGGTGACAAAGTGATGATGAGCTGGTCAGTCTAGTGACAGCTTGGTGCTTCCAGGTTTTTCTTGTGAGGAAGGCTCTATCTGCTGCTGACCAGGCTGCTTCTTGGTGATGAAGTGACTTGACTGCAGAGGAAGACAACCAGATCATCTGCTGATGGGACACCAGAGACCACAGGTCTGACACGGATGCTGTCTCCAGCCATGTGAACTCCCTCCGATGGATGCCCACCCAGAGCCCTAGTTCAGAGCTCTCCCACGCTGCTGCCCAAGCTGCACATAGGGAACAGCACTAGTGTGGATACCCTTGCAGGGCCAACCTGCCAGGTTGCTGTGGGCCACCAGGTCTCTGATGCTGGCAGGCACACCAGGGCAGCCCATGGTGATTGCCCAGGGCAGGGTCTACCCACGCTTTGCAGTGTCGGGCTGGAGCTGCTGTGAGAGCAATGGTTGGGCACAGGCAGTGGGCTGTGGAAGGAGGGAATTCAGGTGGCTGCTACACCGTGACTGAAGGTGGAGTTTTGCCAGGGACAGGATGGAGATGGTGTGGCTCTACGTGGTGCTGATCCCTGTGCGTCACATCCTTGCCGTGACCTGGCTGTAAGTATGCTTTGCACTTGTGTTATCTGGATTGGAAAGTCCCTGGGGGAGGTGCTGTCCCCCAAGAAAACAGATGGATCTGTAAGAAAAGGGTGGAAGAAAGAACCTGGGTAACCCAAAAGCAGCACCGCATTAGGAGGGCTGTTTCTGGGGGCACGAAGGGAGAGGGATGATGAAGCTGAAGAGGCGTGGATAAGGATGGGGAGCAGGGATGTCCAATTTGACACAGACAAGAGGTGGCACATCCCCTTCCCTGACCTGTTTCTGCTTTAAAGTAAGGCTGTAGAGAACTAGTCCCACACAGACATGGCCTTGGCTCTAGCCCATCTGTAACGGAATGTCTTCCCTGTCCCACAGGTACCTGGCCAGGCAGCCTTCTCTGCGGGCAGTCCTCCAGGACCCCCATGGCTGTGAGGGTCTAACGGGTCTGGTAGAGGAGCAGGTCCGTGTTTGCCGGCGGCAGGTTGAAGCCATGGATGCAGTGAAGCGAGGTGCAGAGCTGGCTGTCGAGGAGTGCCAGCACCAGTTTCACTTGCGCCGGTGGAACTGCTCCACTCTGCAGGGGCTGCAGGTCTTTGGCAAGGTCGCGATCCAAGGTCAGTGTGGGGGAGACGGTGCAGGCAGGGAAGCATGCCCACAGGGTCCCCTTGACACATCAGCCTTTCCTGGCCTAGTGTTCAGTGGGCCACGCTGGAACCAGCCCAGGAGTGGCCAGTGCCATCCTCCATATGCTGAAAGAGCTGTCAACACAGAGCATACTAAAACAAATGCATGTGCTGCTGCAAATATGAGTATTCTGGGCAAAGTTCTTTCTCATTTGGCCAGGCTTGTCTTTTTGGTACCGTCTGGACCACTCTGGTCACCAGTGCTGCAGACTGATATATCTTCTTCCGGACCCCGTCACCAGTCCAGCTTTCCCTGAAGCTGCAGCCCCTTTTGTTGAGTGCTGGGGAGGAAAGATCTGCCTATGGCCCCCCAAACCAGCATGTAACAGATTTCACATGTGTTTGCATAGAAGGAGCTGTACAGGGAGCTTTGGACAGGGTCTCTCTGGCTCCCAGCCACAAGGCACCAGGCTCCTCCCTGACAAACCCCTCTGCATGGGAGGCTCAGCCCCTGATATCCCCCACCATCCTCCCCTTTCACTTCCCCTGTGGGCTGCTGACTTCTCTCTCTCAACGGGACACCTGGCCCAGGAAATGAGGGTGCCAAAGGTGGGAGCACGGAGACAAAGGGCCCCACAGAGCTGCCTCCCTTGCTGGCTCCAGGCTTCTGCAGCACCTTGACAACAGTTTCCCTTGAGTCGTCTCCATCTGAGCACATCCTTCCTGCATGCAGTCACAGCCTCTTTTTGACCCCCTCCAGCGTGTGCCATCAGTGCCTCCCCCTTCTCAGACTGGTGCCATTTCTCACCCCCTGCAGGCACACGGGAATCTGCCTTCATCCACGCCATCTCTGCTGCTGCCCTTGCCTTTGCTGTGACTCGTGCCTGCAGCCGTGGAGAGCTGGAAAAGTGTGGCTGTGACCACAAGATCCGAGGAGTCAGCCCTGAAGGTGAAGGAGGCGGCTAGTGGCAGGGAGGGAGTGGCAGAGGAGACCCTGTGCCTTCAGCCAGAGTCTCACACAAGGGTCCTCACAGTCATGGATTGCCATTTGACTGCACAACTACTCCATCATCAGGCCTCTGAAAATAACCATGGAGCAAAGGGGCGGGATAAAAAGAACCTCTCCATGGGGGAGACTCTCACCAGGGGAGGAGACACCTCCTTTCTCCATGTCCCTCAGCCCTTTGGGAGCTCCTCTCAGGGTTGCTCGCTCTTCATTTCATGGCCACTTTCCATCTGCAGGTTTCCAGTGGTCGGGCTGCTCTGATAACCTACCTTATGGGATTGCCTTTTCCCAAGCCTTCATAGACAACCCCGAGAGGAGCCGCAGTGTCTCCTCCAGCCAAGCACTCATGAACCTCCACAACAATGAGGCTGGAAGGAAGGTAAGAGCAGGAGCAAGGGCTGGGGAGCAAGCCTGGCCCTTCAGCTTCTCCCTGGCTAGGCAGAGGTTGGTCTAGCCGGCCCCCTTGCCCTGAGGAGCAGTTCAGGGCAGCCATGAGTTCCCAGAGCTGCATTTCTGCAGCCCAGCATTGCACCAATCGCACCAAGCTGGCTCCTTGCCAGCTTCCCTGCCCACCTCCCTGCAGAGAGAGACCTTTCTCTCACAAAACCCAGCTGTGATTTACCTCCCTTGGCCTCTTCTGCAGAAGTGAATGAGTTTTCCTCACTCTGCTCTGAAGGGGCTTCCCTGCACCTCCGGTGCCTCCTCAGCAAACACACCATCCTTTCTAGAGACCGCTGTTACATCTAGTCCCTTGCACATCCTCTGGCTCTGGATAGATCTGTTCTCCCCCCACCAGCCCCCAGCCCCATGGGGCAGAGCCAGTTCCTGTTTCTTCCCCTCCCTCAGGGATTTATCTTGTAGACTCAAGCCAGCCTGTTTCCTACAGAGAGGATCCCTTCCCGTTTCATACCAGCCTGGCTTAAAAAGATTCTTTGCTTCCCTTCTCTTCACTGACCCTACCCTCTAGCTCCATGCAAGGTGTGCGGGAGGAATGGTGATGGCTGGGGGTCTCACAGGTATTGGAGCCGTAGGGCAGGATGTGCTGGTTTTGGCTAGCATCTGCCTCCTGTTCCCCAGGCTCTCCTGGCCCACATGAAGGTGGAGTGCAAGTGCCACGGTGTGTCGGGTTCCTGCGAGGTGCGCACGTGCTGGAAGGTCATGCCCCCGTTCCGCAAGGTGGGCAACGTCCTCAAGGAAAAGTTCGAGGGGGCCACAGAGGTTCACCTCAAGCGGGTTGGTTCCCGCAAGCTCCTGGTGCCCAAGAACTCTCGCTTCAAGCCCTACACCACCCATGATCTGGTCTATCTGTTGGCCAGCCCAGACTTCTGTGACCAGGACTCCAGCCGTGGAGTCTTCGGCACCTCTGGCCGGCAGTGCAACCGGACATCCCCAGCCATGGACGGCTGCGAGCTCCTGTGCTGCGGCAGGGGCTTCCGCACGGCCCAGGCCGAGGTGGTGGAGCGCTGCAGCTGCAAGTTCCGCTGGTGCTGCGCTGTTAAGTGCAAGCAGTGCCGGCAACTCGTGGAGGTGCACAGCTGCCGCTGAGGGGGGGCACATCTGAGTGGTGAGAGGCTCCGGGGGGAATGCCAGGTAGCCAAGGAGAGGACAGCCCGGGGAGAAGGAGGGAAAGGCCTGGGGGAGACACACCGCCTCAGAGGGAGTGGAGGAGGTGTAGCGTTTTGTTGCCCGGGTGCTGGGGGTGCCCCCTGCCTGGCACCATCTCGCCAGCCTCATTGGGCTTTCTGTGGTTTGAATTATATTTCTGGATGGAGGGTTGGAGGACACAGACCCAATAAACCCTTAAACTCTAGAAATAAACCAGTTGCAATGGAAAGCAAAGCGCATATGTCAGCTCCTTCCTCGCATGCTGCTTGTGGTACCTGTAGGGTACCTGGCTCTGCTCCCCTGGTCGGCTCGGAGAAGACAAGGCCACACTGGAGTCCCTGTGCTGAGGGGAACACATGAGCTGCAGCAAGCGAGAAACATCAGGGTGTGGAGCAGGGGAGCATGGGGACTCACCCTGGAGGAGAGAGGGGTCACTGAGGGGTGTAAGGGAGTGGTGGTGTTAGAGAGGAGGGAACAAATGACAGTTGTGAAATGAATGAACCTTTATACAACTAAGATGAATCCTTGGGAGAACTACTGACTGGTATAAGCATGCAGGGAGTGAGAGGTGAGAGGCGGCTGGGGATCTTGAAGAAAGATGCTTGGGGCAGTGGCTCTAAATCCAGGTTCCCAGGGCGATGCCTTCTCCAATGCTCAGCTGTTCCTTTGGCTGGAGAAAATGTTTTCCGGGGGAGTTCCAGCGAGCACCACAGTGAAATGCTGTCAAGTGAGGCTCCCCTCCTGGTGTGCTGGTGCAGAGTGGGTGCTGGAGGGTGAGATCTCCCTATGATGAGCTGGCTTGCCAGCACAGGGTCTGGGAAGAACTGCCTGAGTCTATCCGGTCACCACTGCTCCAGAAAGCCTGCTCTGGAGACCCGTGCTTTCCATGCACCCTCTTGTCAGCCTGCATCACTCCGTGGTGAAGCTGAGGAATCTCTGGTGCCACAGGGACACCTCCTCCTCTCCCTCCTTCTCACTCAGCACCTGGTAGATCTTGTTTTTCTGGCAGTCAAGACGAGACACCTGCAAGGAAAGCCTTAGTTCATAGGACTGAGACTAGTGCCCATCCTTCCACTGGGGAAAGGGGACCTTCATGATGGACAGCATCAGCCAGCAGCTCTGGAGTCTGGGATGATGGGAGCACCAGAGGGAAGAAGGGAGAACCAGCTGGGAAGCAGGAGGATGATAGGTGAATCATGTGTGTTTCCTCAGAGGCTGGCTAGTCCTCTGTCCAGCTCTAGTGTTTTTGGTTTTAGTTGCCAGCTAGGAAGTACACAGATGGGGACATCCTCTCCTGCAGGGATATACAAGGATAATCTGGTGGGTGGTAGGGTCCCCACAGCTCCTGTGTCTTAGAATTAGTGTCTGTCTCTGCTGCCTTACAGCATCTGTGCAGATCCCACTGCTTCAATTACATGTCAGCTGCACTTGGGTCACTTTTTGTCACTCCCCCCAAACACAGCCAAGTGTGTCCTACCGGAGGGAAAAGCAAGAGGCCAGTGAGGGGACTTGGCAGGGGGACTATCTGTGGAGGGACTATCCATGGAGGAGAAGGCTGTGCAAAGGGCAGCGCAGGCTGCTTCTCACCTTCCTGTTGTAGACAGTCAGCTGCAGACACTGGTGGCTCTTGAACGCACAGTAACTGGGGTGCTGAACTCCGTCCGAGTCGCAAATCTGGGGAGAAGGGAATGAAGGCCAGAGAAAGAAGAGGAGAAGGAGGGACAGCAGCACCCATTGGGCACCCACCTTGCTTGGGGAATCTCTGTCGTGAAAGGCAGCGTATTCTGTCTTCAGCCAGAGAGTCACACGAGGGTCCTCACAGCTGTTAGTGGCTATCTGGCTGCACCAGTACTGCATTGTCTGCCCTCTGAAAAACTGCATTCCATGGTGCTCCAGGGAGCTGGTCTGCAAAGGGGTGGGAGAAAAAGAGCTGTGCATCTTCCTCCCCTTCCCAACCACGCAGCCCAAGCTCCTCTCCAGAGGCTGGCAGGAGATGCAGCCCACTTGGTACCTTGTTGCTTGCAGCCTGCTGCTGGGCTGAGATCTGAGGGTTGATGTAGGTGGTGAAGCCGTTTGTATTGCAGTGAACACGGTTCAGGGCTTTCATGTTCTGACACTGTTCCCTCTTCAGTGAGCAGAAGGCGCAGTCAGGACACAGGTCCATGTGACGCCGCCCAAAGCTGTCACACACCTAGGGGGGTTTTAGTGTGGAGGATGGGAAGGGTGGGAAAGGACACTGAGAAGATCCCCTTGCCTCCCTGGTCACCCAGGTCAGCTTCTCCCAGGAGGTGGCATCTGAACGGACAGTGCTGCTGAGCTCTGGCTGCTGGAGCATCTTGGTCAGCACCGAAGGGAGCCCTGCACACGGTGGGGGTCAAAGATAGATATCAGTATCTTTACCGAATCTCCGAATCCAAAGATGCTTCTTTCCATCTCCTTCCAGGCCTGGGTCATCACTGATGAGAGACAATTTCCCTCCAGCACTGAAAAGCACAGGATCATCACTGCCTCATCGTTCTGCAGGGCTAAAAGGCTGACAGAGAAAAGGATGGGGAAAAAACCAATCAAGTCTGTCTCTTGTCACAAGTCGCAAGCTGTTCTAAAACATCAAAAACTGAAAAGGGGGAAACAACCCCAAAGCATGGGAAGAACCCCTCACCAAAGAAACCTGGGACACTTGGCCAAACTGCATGGAGGAACAGGGGTCCATGCAGACTTTGTACACGCCTGTGTAACATGGAGGCTATGGGGGGAAGGGGAGGGGGTGTGTGCATTCAGGAGCACATGAGAGGGACTGGACAAGGAGCACAGCTTGAAGAACTTTCCCAGGGGCCCTCAGCAGCCACTGCCTGGTTTTGCCCAACTGACTGCACAGCAAGGAGATGTTTGTTAGAGGTCTGCTGAGTGCATAGGCAACCCCTATGGTTGGGGAGTACATAAATTATTAAGCTTCCCTCCTGCCTGAGCCAATGTATTTGATGGAAAGGGGAAAAAGTTGGTAAAAAGGAACTAACTGTTCATCCAGACTGACATGGGAAACTAAAAGTAGAAAATTTAAGGACAGTAAGTTAAGGGCAATAAGAATATTTTGCATCTCTTAGGAACAGTAGAGATTGTAGACATGGTACATAACTTATTAGACAGGGATGGTGTGAATTATCAGCAACAATGCAGAAGAGGTAAAAATGCTCAATAAATATTTATCTTCTGTGTTTGAAAGCAAAATCGATGGTAAATAAACATACTTTAAACTGGCAGAAAGCAAGAAAAGATAAGAGCAGAATTGCTTATGTTAAAATGCTCATAAAATCCATGGGCTCATAAAAACCTGTATGGAGAAGCTTTCCTAAGAATAGCCAAATCTGCTTGGAGACCTTCAGATTTGCTTTAAAAAATAAAATAAGGGGTGGAGAACCTGGAAGAAGGTTGTGAAGATGAGATTTCCTAAGGCCTGGAAAATGTTCACCTGGAGCAAGAAGTTGAAGAAGCTTTACATAGCTGAGCAAAGACATTACTGAGTGACCACTCAGTCAATCTGTACTTTTACCAAGATGGGGATCAGCTGAGAGGTTCTCTTCATCAACAGATGGAAGAGTAATGATTTTTGGTGACTGGAATTTGGGGTGAGATCCATTCAAACTAGAAATTATCTGCATTCTTCTGACACAAAGGGCATTTAGCACAGAAGCAAATAATGGGGAGATTTCTCTGCAGCTTGGTGACTTCAAAAAGATATCCCAGATTCCTCTTAGGAGAAGGCTCTATTGCTCAGCCACACGATACTGTTTTTCCTTCAGGTCTCACCAGGCATGGCTCCTCATCCCGTGCTGACCCAGAAGGCTAAGGTGAACGATCAGACCAATTGCCAGGCCTGAAGGTTAAAAAAGAACAATCTCCCCACCACTGAGCTCTTGCAATTACATAGTGTGTGAAGAAACCAAGCTGTAAGAAGTGATTAGTGTTCACAGATCCATGGACATGGGAGAGGCACAGGAACCTGCAGATGCTTGGCATTTGCACTGCATTTGGGTGTGAAGGAGAATGTGTGTGAAGCATTAGGCCTACTAACGAAGCTTTGTGCACCTCCTTAGTAGATCCCCAGGCCCTGTCTCACTCTGTGGATGAAGAAGCTCTCAGCATGTGCAGCGGGTTGGAAGCAAGTGTTTCTGTATCAGAACAGTTCACATTAACCAGCAGCAAATGAGCTTGTGAGAATCTCTGAAGGCATCTCTCTCACTTAGATACCAGAAGAGAATCTGGAAAATCTTGATCACAGAGAATATAATGAGTGCTAGACTTCTTTTAAAGACCTTGCAGTCAACTTGATTTATCACAGTGCAGCAGATGCTGCTCTAGCCTGCATCGAGTCAAGCAAAGATGTTCCTCCAACACACCACCCTGTACTGCACTGCGGATGGGCTGCAAACTCTGTGAATACAGAGGTGAACAAATGACTGTGGTGCTGACCCACAGCACATTAACCACATCCACTGAAAAACCAAGGACAGATGAAAACCTAGAAATCTATGTACTGCAAGCCTGTGGGGCTCCTTCTGCGCCGTACCACACTGACCAACTTGGTCAGAGGTTTGTGGAGGAAAGGTGTCAGAATAGAGAGGACAAAAGAATGCAAACTGAGGACAGAGGTGACAGTTAGCAACTCCTTCAGGCAAAGCTAGAAATAATTAAAAGATGCCAGTAAAAAAAAGAGAAAAAAAAATCCACTTATTCTGCAGAGAGCACTTCCAGAACCTGTAGGACCCTTTATGTCCACTCCTCCACCCCATGGGTTCACAGGATCCTTTTTTTTGTTGTTGCTTTTGTTTGCTCGTTCGTTTGTTTCCTCTGTACAGGTTCAGGCCCTTTAGGATATCAAGAAGAACAGGAAATTTTAAATTTAGAGCAATAAGTCTGTGCTTATCTCACCTGAAAATTTTGTCTAAGGTTCGATTCAACTCTCTTGGCATTCTTCTGTGACCAGAGGCTGGACGCTGCTGAAAGTCCTAGCGACAGCCCCAAGGAACACCTAGCATTTCTCTTCCACAAGCAACTGCTCATTGTGTGGAGGTGACCTAACACTGACAATTTCTCTCTTAAGCAGCTGTAGCCCAGGAGAACAAGCATTTGGTCTTCTTTGCTGATCCATCTGTGACAGCTGAAGGGAGCCCCTGCCACTACTCAGATGCTTGACTGTGTAGGTGCAGTTGGATCTTTGCCCTGAAGATTTGGAAAACTGGCTGGGTCATCTTGATGAGGCTCACAAATTTCAATTAATGACCCTGATATTATACTTCAGACTTACCCAAAATGATTTAGGGGAAAAAATGATTAGAGGGAAGTTTTTTACAGAGAGAGTGGTTAGGTGCTGGAACAGGCTGCTCAGAGAGGTGGTGGATGCTCTGTCCCTGGAAGTGTTCAAGGCCAGGTTGGATGGGGCCTTGGGCAACTTTGTGTAGATCCAGGCCTGAAGGTTGGTGTTCCTGCCTGTGGCAGGGGGTGGAGCTCTATGATCCTTGGGGTCCCTTCCAACCCATGCCATTCTATGATTCTATGATTTATCCACAAATATGTTATTACTGGCTATTGCTATTACAGTGGCAAGTTGTGATTTGATTGCTTCTTCATCACACCAGGATGATCAGGCCAGTAAAGTGAGAGGCACATTAACAGTCATTAAAAATTATATGAATAGCTCTGGTGTTCTCATCACCCTGGTAGAAAAAAAAGAAGAAAACTGTCCAGCTTGCTGTACTTTTTTAAAAAAAAATAGCAAATAAATAACAACCTGAGGGTTAGAAAACAACTGCTAATAAATGGGTTTAACATTGCTTTCTCCAGCACACGTACTAGCACAACAACTGCAGCCCGAACAAGATACAAATAGAGGATTACAGGCAGATGGGGCAGTAAAAGTGTACTCGTCTCCAGCCCTTTCTAAAAAGAGTACTTCCATAAGTAGTTCATAAGGAGCGATAGAACATCTGCTGAGTGTTGATGACCTACTTGTTCAGAACAGATGCATAGTCAGACGTGGGTAGGAGTCTTTGCTGCATGGCAAACTTTAGATTTATAGACTGTATTCGATGTGACCAGCTCACGGGGATCAGGCAGCCCTGTATCCCTATGCAACACCCACTGACACTTTACTGGTGGCCAAGGATGCAGATGCACATGGATCGTGTCCATAACGTCTGCTCCTCCCCCACCAGGGAAGCTGAGGTCTGTCATCAGCCAGAGGTTCTCAAGAAATTCTGTTGCGCTATCACATCCATTTCCTCCTCTGTCTCTGCTCTCCATCTCTGCTGCACGGCTTTTGGGCCTCCTGGTTGCAAATTTATGAGTTGATTACCAACTCTGAGCAAGTAGAGATACATCTACATCGTCCCCAAGTGACAGCTAGCTCCTGAAAGCAGCTAAGAGATGTCAAGGGAATGTGTCCTACCCCTCTTCACCAGACCCAGGGAAGGGTCCTGGGCTCCTGCAATCCATTATGCCGTGGTGCTAGGTGCACCCATGGGTTATCCCTGGTTCTTTTCCTGGCGATGCCCAGTGCCCTAGCACTGCTCTTTGGCATACCCCACCTTACAGCAGTGCTGGGGCTTTGTGTCCCATCACAGAGGCATTAGGGGCAAATGGTACAGACCTGGGACAGCACTGCTGATCTCCTGCACTGATCCACATGCTGCTGGGCTGTCTGCGGATGTGCAGATTATCAGTGGTTCAGGGAAACTGATAGGTCTGACTAAAGCTTTGTACTTCCACAGATTAATGTCCTAACTGCTGCCCTGGAAAAAGTCTAGCAGGCACTGGGATGCAATGTTTCAAAGGGAATGTGGAAAGATACAATTAAAAAGAATCTGTGGTCCAAGGTCAGTAATTGCTCAAAGGAAAAAAGAGAAAACTTTGGCTAAAAGCCTGTCTTGCTTCAGCATCTCAAGATGGAGCAACACACAGAGAGCATACTTCAGCGGTATCTTTCACGAGCGCTGGTTAACAATATCCACCTCTCAACATAATGACAAGGATTTGGGCTATTAATTTTCAGCTGCTGAACCTCCCTGATACTGGCTGGCTCTGTGAAGTGGAGGGAATACCTGAGGCAAGCAGAAAAGAAGATAAGGAGCAAACAGCAGCCTTCCACCACTTCTAAACTTTTTGGTTTGCTTCAGGAAACTAAAACAACTGAGGAAAAAGACATTCTTAACAGTTTTGGAATGAAAAAGAGACCTTGGCCTGCATGCCAAGAAGACAGGCAGGCTGGCTAGGTACCCGATAGATCAATCCCAGCAGGTAACTCAACACAGGACCACAAGGTGGGGGAAAAATTGTATTTTGTAAATACATCTTTCCTGCTGACCAGAAGAATATTGCAGGAGATGTTAGTTCTGCCTCTCCTGGGACACAGAGCCCCCTGCTTTGAGAGTCCCAAAAGCCTGGGAGCATTCACACTTCTTCTAGACCGGTGGAGAAAAGACCACATGCCTTGTCATGACTCATCTTTCATAGCTAGCCAGGCAGAGTAGCAATACAGAGACACTAAACTGGGCCCTGGACTTACTGAACAACCAAAAGAGATATGTCTGCATCATTCCCAAGTGACAGCTAGTTCCTGAAAGCCTCTGAGAAACATCAGGGAAACAGGTCCTGTCCTGCACCACCAGACCCAGGGTGAAAAAGAAAAAGAAATGATTGATGATAATTCAAGGAGAGCATTTTTTTCTGGGGATAGTACTTTTAATGAAGGGTCTGGGTTTGAGATTAAAGGCTGTGGGGATGAAGCACGTGAGGCCAGAATGGCTGTTTGGAGGAGTACAGATGGAGGAGGAGAGCGCAGCTGCTGGCAGGACTCAACTCAGCATTGCCGGGGAATCTGGGCTCATGTGAATCGTGAGCAAATACCAAGAGGATGGGGTCTGTATCCAGGACAGCCGTGATGCTGAGAGGGGTGTAGGGGTCACAGCAGACAAACAACACGACAGCGGGAAACCCTGGGAAAAAGGGCAAATGCAATTCTTGTGTGCAAACAGAAGAGCAGGGAAGGGAAGGGAGGTTGACCTCCTTCTGCACACTCAGCTGCTGAAACCCACCGCTGAATGGTGCAACAGAGAGGGAGCTTGTGGGAGTTTTAAAGGGACACTAAAAATTGCCACAGAAGGCCAGAGTTGCACAGGCTTTATCATGTAAGGGCTACACCACTCTTTATAGCTCACTGCAAAACTGGCTGACGGTATACAGGTAACTGTGAGGAAAGGAAATGCTGGGAAATAAATAGCACTCTAATTGCGGAGCAGAAAGCACAATAAGGACTAAAATGTGAAAATAAGTGCAATAAGAGACATTTCCCCCACTCAGTAATGATTCACCGCTAGCAGAAAGACCACAAAAGCCTGCTGCAAATTCTTCGCTGTGCTTTTCTCTAAAGGGCAGGGCTAGCTTCCTCAGGTACCACGAAATTTGGTGGGGCTACCACAGCAGCTGCCACAAGCGGGGTTGAGTGAGAAGGGATGGATGTCCCACTGGACATAAACACAGCAGTCGGTACCCGTTACAACTGTGTTAGCAGCCGGTGCTAAGGCAGGCCTGTGCACACCTAGCACCGCTCCTCTCACTGGAATGGAAATGCCTCACAGCATTTTGCCCCCTTTTTAGGTCATGCTTTGAAGTCCCTTTGAGAGGAAGCAGGATGTGGTGAACCCCAAATCTGACAGCCGTAGTCTATCTCTCCTTCCTACCCTCGCTGGAGTTTAAGCTTTGCTTAGCATGATTGATGGGGCTTGGCTGCCGGGTTACAGGCACGCAGTCAGCATTAGTGTCTTCGAGAAACCGCGGCAGAATGGCGAGTGTCATCTGCAATCACAGCAGTCCCTCAATAATCCCAATAAAGCCAAATCAGAGCAAGGCTCAGCTTCAGAGGCAGGGAAAATGAACACATCCTCCAAGAAATATAATTTTACCTCAGAGTACATAACACCAGGAAAAATTTGCTGGGCAGTAAAAGCCTCCTACAATATTAGGAAGGAGGATGGCATAAGTTACAGCCTTGCAAGAGAATATTTACAGCTTTAACAAGATGATGCTATACATTTTCACATGCAGCAGTGGGATCTCTGGTTCAGCTGTTGTTCTGTGTAGTGGTTTTAATAGAAACAACAGATGTGCACTCATGTGTGTGCTCTCATGTGCTTACAGAATACTACCAGCCAGCAACAGGGTAAAAACAAAATGACTTCTCCATGAAAACCACATCTAGACAGCATTTTCTCTTTTGTTCTTGGCAAGCAAAATAATCAGCCTTTCAGCCAAAGAAAATGGCCCTAGCTACAAAGTACTAAAGAACCAAAAACATAAGACTGTTTGCAGGTCTTTTCTGCTTGGACTCACCCTTCCCAGCTGCCTGGGCACTGGGGCAGTCGGACAGGAAGACCTCAAGATGCTCGACAAGCTCCTAAAGCATCTCTGGGCCAGAGGAACTAAGAAGGGTGTGTAAAAGGCTTGTGCCAACCTGGACTGTTGCAGGGCCCTGTACGGAACTCGCATGCTGCTGCTTTCAATGCCAGAAAGGGGAACCAGAAACCGCCTAGGAAGAGCAATGCACAAATCCAGAGTGCAGAGAGGTGCAGAGCAAGGCGCTGTGCTCCTGCCTCTTTCCTAGCCCACGGCTGCTTTTGCTCTACCTGGGTGCAGATGGGGCACCTCAGCTCAGACTTTAAAGAAACCTCTGCTTCACATGGCACACCGAGAGGCACGGAGCATGGCAAGACGAGTTTACTCCGGTGTCCTAGCACCAGAGTTAGCAAATAATCTATTCCTGCGTGCCATCTGAACCCTGGGAGGCCTGAGCTGGGAGGAGTATGAGTGCAGAGGTGACTGCACAGTGCAGGTGGTCTCAGTGAGGGAATACATGTGCATGGGATAAAGACCTGCTTGCAGTTAAGGTCCAGCCTAAATGTGCTTTGCTCAGGACACAAGGACAGTTACATTGTCAGGTGCCGGCAGTGCTGGGTCACTGTGCTGGAGCAGGGGGCATCTGAGGGGCTCCTTTGGTACCCTCCTTGCTCCAGGAAGCCTGCCTGTGCTCACCAGCTGCTTGGGGCAGAGGCAAATGTGGTGGGGCTCCTAGCTGTCATGTGAGGACAACTCCTCACAGGCGGAATGTGGTACCCTGACGAAAATGGAGATGGGTGTTTCCTCACCTGCCACGAGGCACTGCTTCCTGCACCCCATCCTCTATGCTCTCTGGCTCTAAATTGGTGCCAAGGTCAGGGGAAGACTCCTCCGTATCCATGGAAGCGTCCAAGGAGAGGGCCACGTGGATCAGCTGCCAGACGCTGTTCTTCAGGCGTTGCTCCCAGGTTTGCTCTTCACTGGGAGGGGATACCAGCACGGGAGGCAATGAGGTAGGGACAGTCTGGACCTGCGGGGTCAGTGTGAGCACGGGCAGCCTTTTGTCATGCAGGGGTTGTGGCAACCCTGGCGTGCCCGTGGCCATGGCCATGTCCTGGAGAAGGTTCTTTGGCAGTGGTTCCTGCTTTGACAGAGCATAGGCGTACTTCAGGAGGGCGTACACATTGGTGTGCACCAGGTCAGCAGTGGCTGAGTCAGAAACCTGCACTGGAGCTGGGGAGAGAGAGGCGCATGGGAGGGCTGAGGAAACCTTTCTGAGGCCAGACAGAAAGCTGCTGGCAGGGGGAAGAGTAGCTGTTAGAGATCAGCAGGCACACGAAGGTGCCCAGCACAGATTGGTGCACCCGTACCTCCTTCCGTAGGGAAGCTGTCACCCTCTGCCCAGGACCCCACAGCATCAGGTTGCTCCGTTGGGAGGAGCTGGTTTTGAAGAGATGAATTCAGACATGGGATTCTCTGAGCAGAGGAGAAAGAAAGAAACACAAGTCCCACAGTATTGTCTCCCCTTCCCCACCACCCCTGCCGTCTCCCAGAGATAGTCCCTCCCACCTTGTCCCAATTCCTGCTGCCCACCTTGACGTAGAACTGGCGTTTGAAGCAGCGGTACTGGGCAAAATGGCAGAACGTCTCAAACCGTGGTTCCTCTGGGAACTCAGAGCAAACTGGCCCTGGAGACGGGTGAGAGAGACATGTGAGATGGAGTATGCCACAGGTTTAGACATCTTTCCCCTTGGCCTGAACACAACAAGAGGCAGGGACCTCTGGGATGGCTGTTCTCAGAGCAGCTTGTGGTTGAAGGGAAAGCCAAAACTGTCTGACCCTCTGAGTGGAGATCTCAGCCTTGTGCTCCTACAGCTTCCTATCCCAGGTGCCACACGCACTTTACCTCCAAACCACCCAGGGTTTCAGTTCATCCTTCTGCCCTTTTTCACATGATTATTTTCCCTTTCACAGAGACCCAAACCTTCATTTCCCAGGATCTGATACGGTCTCTTGCTATTAGTCCTTGAAGGATTTAAAAAATAAAAGCCAAGAAGTGATGTGATGGGTTAAAAAGATGACCAAACTGGACCTGAAAATACCAGAGGACACAACATCTTCAGGATAAAATAGTTTGACAGTGATTCCAGCCACGCAGGTGATGGACGAAAGTCCACAGAGGCAAGATGCTGCTGGCAAAGCTCTTGCCTGTAGAAACATGCACTGCCAATAGTACTGGTTCAAAAGCTGCAGCTCTTCCTGCAGTGATCACAGCATAGCTGAGGCCATGCAGGAGAGCTGGGACATTTGGGGAGGGGGTAATCTTGTGCTCCTTCTGCTCCATAGACCAGCTAGCACAGCCAGCCCCTTGCGCTCACTGGACAGGTCAAATGCTGCCTGAGACAGAGGAGATTAGCAGTGGAATTGCACTGCTCTCCTGCATGTTGCTTGTACATCACCTTTTACAATGCATACATTTCTTCTCTGGTGCTGAGCATATGGATTCAATGGCAAAAGTAGAATTTCATGTATCCACCAGCCCAGAATAATGCTCAACTTGTAGGGAACTGCCAGACCCCCATGTTGTCCTTTGGTGATGCCCTGTGAAGTCCTTACAAGATGTGGGGGACACAGACACAGCCAGTGCAGTAGACTAGGAGTTGCAGTGTTTTATTCCACCTCACAGTCACTACTTGCAAAGAAGCATTGCTGCCATTGGGCAGGGGAGGAAGCCCAACCCTTTGTTAACCACAGCATTAGCCTGTCTCTCCTGGGCCAGGACTACATCACTAGGAGCACATACTGGGACAGGCTTGGCATGGTGCACCTTGTGTCCTGTCACAAACTGTTCCTCTGATCATAGAATCAATGCCGTGAGTTGGAAGGGACCAAGGGCTATTGAGTTCAACTCCTGGCTCCCTACAGGGCCAACCAAGTCAGAGCATGTGACTGAGAGCATCATCCAGATGCTTCTTGAACTCAGTCAAGCTCGGTGCTGTGACCACTTCCCTGGGCAGCCTGTGCCAGTGCCCAACCACCCTCTCTGTAAAGAACCTCTTCCTATCAGCCGACCTAAACCTCCCAGTTTAGGTTCTGATAGAAACCCTTGGGTTCTATCACTGGTATCCAAAGAGAGGAGATCAGCACCTGCCCCTTTGCTCCCCCTCATCAGGAAGCCATACACCATGATGATGTCTCCCCTCAGCCTCCTTTTCTCCAGGCTGAAGAAGCCAAGGCACTTCAGCCTCTCCTCTTAAGATTTCCCCTCCAGACCCTTCCCCATCCTCACTGCCCTCCTCTGGACACTCTGCAATATTTTGGTGCCCCTCTTGTACTTGGTGCCCAAAACTTCACCCACTGCTTGGGGTGAGGCCGCACCAGCGCAGTGTAGAGTGGGACAGTCCCCTCCCTGGACCAGCTGTCCGTGCTGTGCTTGATGCACCCCAGGGTATGGTTGGCCCTCCTGGCTGCCTGGGCACACTGCTGGGTCACGTTTAACTCGCTGCTGACCAAGACCCCCAAATCCCTCTCATCATGGCTGGCTTCCAGCATCTGATCCCCCGTCTGTGCAGTCAGGGTTGCCCCTTTGAGGTGCAGAATCTGGCACTTGCCCTTGTTAAACTTCGTGCTGTTGGTGACTGTCCAGCTCTCCAATCTGTCCAGGTCTCTGCAACACCTCTCCAACCTCAACACAGTCAACAGCTCCTCCCATTTTGGTGTCATCTGCAAATTCATTTAAGACACCCTCTAGTCCTGTGTCTGGGTCATTTATGAAAATGTTAAAAAGACCTGGACCTAAAATGGAGCCCTGGGGAACCCCACTAGTCACTGATGATACAGAAACTTTCCATTGTGGGGTGGGGGGAGAAAAGTACATTTTCATTTCACATCTGGGAAATTAAAAAAAGCAACTTGACACATGTGAAGTTTCCTATGGGTTCTCTTTGCCAGTCTCTCGATTTTCAACATGGTTCAGCTCTCCCACAGCCTGTTGAACACTGATGACATGGCTTGATGAGCAGCCTGCCTTCTTTAGCACTGATTCCATCTCCTCTTTTCTCTCAGCTCATCTCTCCTGTGGAAACACTTGTCTGTCTTTGAACCCTCTGACCTTGTTGCCAAGGGGAGTCCTTCCCAGCACCAGCTTCTTAGTTTAATCAGTTTTGCTTTTTTCCTCTGTTCCTCCTGCCCATGTGTTTGCTGCAGGGTGTCAGGAAGCTGAGTGTCAGGAAGCCACCCCACCTTGTGCGATGTGGCCAACTCCACTTGCAGGAGCTCCCAGCATGGGGAGGGCAATTAATTAGCAATTGCATCATCATGACAAGATATTTCCATGCACTCATCATTATCATGTATCAGTATCAAACAACAACCATTCTGACCCCCAACAAATGGGTTGAAAGGTTACGTGTAGGCTTCCCTCATTTAAAACACAAGGTAACTGCTTTCCTTGGCACCACACCTCAAGAGACACAACTAATGCTCACTAATTTAGACATGTGCCAAACTAGTCCCAAAATTGGAAGAAACAGAACACAGAGGGGCACAAAGTCTGCTGAATGGGTCTGTTGAGGTGGAGAAGAGTAAGATAAACAGAGCATCCTGCAAAATTGTCCCATCTCCTGTCAATCCCAGATGCTCCTGCTCTTGGCAGCAGAGACTCCAAAGGCAGGAGCAGTGGGAGAGTGCCTGGATGAGCCTGGAAGCAGTGCTGGGGTGCTGGACATCACTGGGAATGGAACCAGGGATGGCCCTTGAGTGTACCTAGTACCATGGCATCATGGATTGGAGGTTCCCACAAGCAACTGAAGAGCCCAGGACCCATCCCTGGGTCTAGTGATGCAGGGTGGGACCCATTCCCCTGAAACAGCTGCAGAAACAAGCAAGAAATAGTTGCCCTCAAGCTGCAGTCCAAATAAGCAGAGTTGGCTGATCATTCAGTTCATTGACGTTTATAGCTAAATATAAAGACATATTTTTTTATGAGAAAATTGTTCCTATTTTTTTTTCCTCTGAAGAAAAATACAACAGAAGTAGTCCCAAGTTTTTCAGCTGCACAGATATAATTATGCCACTTAAATTCTCTGATGCAGGGGTGCAGGGAAAGTACGACTGCAGAGATTTAAAGGGTGCTGTTGCTATGGCGCTTTCTGAACTGGGATGTTTCTTGGCTCCTGAAATGTTAAACACTTAAAAAAGCAGCTTATCAGCTCAAGCTTTCTTAAAGGCCCATGAGAGCCCACGAGCCAAGCTTCTGCATTAAACCCCAGATCAAGCTGGAAGGAGCCAGTCAGGATGAAGATGAACTGTTGGAAAGAGTTGATGAGCTCCAACAAACTTCAGAAAACTGTAGCCATTATTTTACCCCTGCCACCCCACCAACAGAGATGTGGAAAAACTGAAAAACTCAGCAAAGGGCCACCAAAGTGGCCATGGTTTCATTTCACAACCAATGAAGAGAGGTTGAGGCAGCTGCGCTTGTTCAGCTGGGTGAATAAGAGATGGGGAAGTGAGTTAACAGCAGCCACAAGGGTCCAAAGGAAAGCTACAAGACAATAAAGTTAAACACTTGGTGGTGCAAGACAATGTAAGAGGGAAAACCCACAGATTCCTGCTTGGGAGGTTAGGAATGGCCACTGGGAAAACTTCCCCTCCACACACACCTCCAGGAAAGCAGTGCAGCACTGGCAGGGGTGCCCAGATAGGCCACAAACCCAAACTCCCTTGCACAAAGTCAGGGTGCTCTAGTGCTGCAAGTGTCCTGCTCCAAGCCAAACTTTGTGCTAGAAATCCCAAAATGACCCACCCCACCCGCATCCCTGTAAATCTTTAGCATTTTAAGGCAAAGAAACAGCTGTCCCTTCTCATCTGGGGCAAAGTCCACCTCTGCCACAGGATGCGTGCTGATGCTCCTACCTTTGGGGACACGGGCATGGTTCTCATCCTCATCTAGCTGCAAGATGATGGGGCTGTTGCAGCCATATATCTGGCGCAGCAGGCAGGCCATTTCCGCCTTCCAGGGAGGGTTCAAATTGTCAAAGAAATGCCTGTACTCTCTGTCTGACAGGGGGCTGCCTGGAACTGTAGGCACTGGTCGTGCAACAGAGGACATAAGCAAGGTCAGCAGCCCTGGGGGAGAAGGCAAACAGCATTGAAACCTCCATAATGGTGGCAAGTGGTGGGTGGAAACAATGAGCAGCTGGGAGGGCCCCTGTGTGCTGGTGCAGATTGGAGTGCTGGGACCTGAGGTCCTCCCACAATCCCTTGCTGGCAGGGACCTCGGAGAACCAGGAGCTCTGGGGAAAAAGAGGAAAAAGAATGGAAAAGAGAAGGAGAGGGGGAAGGAAAAATGGGGGGAAAAAGCTAAGAGAATATGACAAAGAAGGAAAAAGAAATAAGGCCAAAAAAAAGAGAAAAAAGTTCCAAGTTTGTTTTTTTTGTGAGTTTGGTTTGGATTGAGGGGAGGCATACTGATTTTTTGCCCAAAAAGGCCCCAGCCTCATTCGCTCGGTGCCTCCTCAGGCCCGTGTAACGGCACCGGCTCTACCGCTCACTCTGTGAGCTGCCAGGACCCATGCCCCTCCATGGGAACATCCCTCAGCTCCTTCCCTCCCCTCCTTTCCTTTAGCTGAGCCCCTCCCCTGGCCCCGCCCCCAGTGCCCTCCCCAGACCTAGCTGTGACGGCCTGGGCCGTCCCCGCAGAGACCCTGCAGGGACCGCTAGGCCCGGTGGCGTGGTTCTGTCAGAGATGGAGGGCGGGAACGCGGGGCTGTCAGGAGCAGGAGTTTCTGTCCTCCCTCCAGGCCTGGCCTTGGACTCTGAGGTGGACACAGGAGGATGGGTAGGGGCTGGATGGGGTCACTCACCCACCAAGCCGGGCAGCATCAACATGATTGCCCCCGGGACGCAGAGCACTCCCGCCCTGCGTGGTGGCTCTGGCAACCGCAGACCGCGGAGGGAATAACGGTAACAGTGTAACAGTGCGGGGGGCGGAGCAGGGGCCTAGGGGCGAGCTCATACCCGTGGGCATTGAAGGGACACCGGCTGCCCACCGGGTAGGAGGACAAGGCCACAGGAACAAGGCGAACAGGAGGAGTGGGAGCCGACTTGGGAGCTTCCCCCTCTGCTTGGGGACATGATGATGTCTGGCAACAACCTGCCACAGCATTTGAGTGCCACTTTCTGAGCCCACAACAAGTCACAGAAGCACCAGCTGGTCTTCCTCTGCCTCTGGCACAGGTGTCCTGAGCACTGCTCTCTGCACATTAAAACCTTCCCTGGCAAAAGCAGGAGTGGTGATGGTGTAAGAGGCTTTGGGGCCAACGGTGCTTCCCTTTTCTGATGTGAGAGGCAAAGACAAGACCATAACCATTGCAGGCAAGCAGCTGTCACGGTGGTTGGAAAGAAAAATGCTTGGCACAGCAGCTCCAAGAACTGCATCCATAAGCAAAATTTGGGTTGGCATAGAGGCTTTGTGTACCAACTGCATTACACCCCAGCCTCAGCCTGGCTGTGAAATGACACCCTTGCAGAACCAGAGAGGAGCTGCGGGCAAAGCAGACAAAGTTTTTGACAGCATAACAGGATGTTTTTGAAGATGACGCTTCTGACACAAATCCCCGCAGATTTGAGCGGCTCTGCCAGATGTAATGGCTGCAAAGAGTGCTGCAGATGTGCTGGCTGTGATTGCAAGGCTGACACATCTCCTGCCACTACCCTGAGCATCCGTACCGGCTATCAAGGTGCACGCTCAAATCACCGCAGCCAGGCAGTCTATTAGAAAGGTGTATGGCTACAGCACATGGCTCTGCCATCCCTTGCAAGAGACAAGCTCTCAGATGGCTTGTTGGAAGGTAATGTTTCTTAGGAGTTCAAGGCCTGGACATTTAGCAACAGCATTGAATTTTAGGATGCTTTTGTAGCTTCTTACAAACACGGTGTACAGGAGATGTTTTCCAGCTAGCTCTTGCCACTCATGTAAAAACAGACAACACTGCTGCAGCTCACAAATTTTTGCCAGTTCCTGAATCACTCTATCATCGAGTCACTAGTCTTTCAATATGTCATGAGACATATTGCTTATTAACTGATTTTAGTCAACTCAGGGCCTTCAGCTCCCCAACTCTGCTAATCCCGTCTGCTCCTTAGTGACAGCAGGGCCCGGGCTGAGTTCTGTTGTCCTGACTTGAGCAGCTTCCCAGGGCAACTCAGTGCTGACCTCAGTGCCAGGAAAGCACAGCAACGTGGCATATTGTGCAATGTTATTAATGTCTGACAGGTGCTGGCTACACGAGCCAGCAAGAGATTTATGGTGTATGAAAACTGGAAAAATGAATGAATGGACCAGAGTCCTTGGGTGTATGCTGAGAACTCAAACACAAGACAGAAGATGAAGGAGCTGTCAAAGAAATCATCCTTGGTTGATGCACAAGTATCAATGCCTGTGGGGAGCTGCTGTGTATTTGAAAAGAAAGCAGTTAGTGATGTGAGGATGGGTTGGCTTCTTAGCACATCACATGCACTGTGGCATGTACTGGATTTGGTTCCAGTTGTCAAAATCCTTCAGGGAACGCTTATAGTCCACAAGTGCATTCAGAAGCCAGCTAGTCTGTGGCGTGCACTTGCCAGAGACTGCGAATGCACACTACTGTGCTCTTCAGCTTTCTTTGTACCAGCCAGCTACGGGGTGTTTCTGTTTAAAGTTTCTGCAAAAAAGGTGTCATCTTTGGAGGAGGGATGAGGACAAGACAGGAGGAACAGTAGTTTGGACAGGAGGCATCAACATTGCTAGCTGGGGATGTCTGTTTTCTCCTGTGGTGTCAAGCAATTGTAATTGTCCGTAACTCGCAGCACGGGGGTGATGTTAATTCTGCTATTTTCTGATTTTGAGATATTTTGAGGTATTTTGCGATATCTTCTGTACCACCAATGACACATTACAAGCTGTATAATTCATGCTCTGAGGCAGATTTGCAACCTTTTTTTCAATGCCACCACAAAATGGCGCTTCCCACAGATGCTGTTCCTGCACTAGCCTGAGCTCAGTGGACTGGTCTACACAGCTGTAAGCCCCAAGCCTACAGCATGCCTGACACCATTTTCTATGCTGCTATCTATCACTGTGTCGATTCTGAGCTTTGGAAGAGCCTGTCTTGTTTGTGAAGGACCACCATACAAGCTCCTCTTCCAAGTTAGTCTTCTTCTTGTCTTCAATACCTCAGTTATTTCCCACTGTTTTATGGTCTGCATGTTCCACCACAAACACAACCATGTAGCTGGAATGTCTGAAAAACCTCTGAAAATCCCAGGACCATGGCTCACAGACCCTTCTTCCTCTGCTGCAAGGGTTATATTGCTGTTTCCTTCATCAGGCTGATAGAAAACATGCCATGATCAAGGGGAGTCCCCAAAAATATAATAGTCTTGGTCACAACATAGTATTCCAGCCCCCCAACCCTTCGTTTCTTTTCTATTTTGTGGCAACACAGTGCGAGGTACACAACCCTCAGGCCAGGACAGCTGAGGGCCATGACTACTGGTGGCAAATACAGACAAATGAGGCCCACCTCATTGTAGCAGCAAGTTGTCACGCTGGGCCCTGGCTCTGCCGCACAATGGACCAACAAGGAAAGGATGACTGCAGACCCAGGTCACCGAGATGCATAGCATGGCTCCCCAACATGCACACCAGCCTCATTTGGTAAAAAAAAAAAAAAAAAAAAAAAAAGGACAAAAAAAAAGCACACCCAGGCACACTTAATTGAAGGAGAAGGAACGATGGCTAACGTGCTAGACTGTGTCAGCTCTATGAGGTAAATTGGTGGGGGTGAGCAGGAGGGAAATAAGTCTCATCACCTCAAGAAACTCTTGAGGATGGAAGCTACAAAGGTCAGGTGTGAATTCCAGGCTCAGTGCCTTATCAAGGAGCATCCCTAGAAAGCACGTCTCTTAATTTGAAATGTAAACAGAGGTGATAGAAAAATGCTTCCAAAACTGCCTGTTGGGGGGAAGAAGTGATTTCAGAAAGGAAATTCTGGTAAAAATACATAAATCTGTCTTGTTGTGTTAGCTGAGGTGAAAAACCAGAATACTGCTACAGCCATAATGGTGCCGTTAACCGCAGTATGTTTTATATATCACCATGGTGCTAGAAAATAAACACTAGGCTCTTTCTTTGTGGACGAAGCCATGAGCAATTCTGCTTGTACAGCTGTTAGGGCAGACTAGGGAAGGGCCCAGCAGAGCCCCTGAGACACACCAGGTTATGTACTGTTTCCAGAGCATCAAAGGAAAGGGAAAACTGTGATGCCTTCACTTAGTGACACTGTGAATGGGTAGAGAAGCCCATCACAGTTCTACACTCACCCCTCTATGGATGACAACATACAACAATGGCTCCAGCAATCCTTGAGGTCCCCTCCCTTTCCTTGCCCACAGGGCTCACTTCCTTGCTAGATCCCACTTCCCAGGGCATTTGGTCTTGCTCTGGTCTCAGCAACCAGCAATGACCTGGCAGCTCCCAGGAACTCGGGCTTGCATGGGTGTCCGCACTGGCTGCAGCTCTGTTGGTAACACTGCTGGGTCTCACTTGAGGGTGAAGCAGCTTCAAGTAAGAGCACGTTTGCTCCGTTCACATGAGGAATCAGACAGCAGAGAAGAGCTGCCCTGATAAAGCAGTGCTGGCACCTGCAACACTGCCCATTATATGTCTGATGTCCCTTGTCTATACCCCTGTGTACTGGCCCTACCAGTGACCATAAAGTCACAGGAAAAAACAGCTTCAGAGCCGGAGTTCAGCTGTCTGCCCACAGATCGATCATCCTGGTGGGGAAATTGGGGAATCATAGAATCATTATGGTTGGGAAGGAGCTTCAAGATCATCAAGTCCAACCGTCAGCCCTACACCACCGTAACCTCTAAAACATCTCAAGGAGAGGTGGAAGACGGGAACAGTGCTGGTTTGAGATGTGGGACAACAAAGCTGCTGGCTGAGACAGCAATCCCTACCCCAGTGCCTACGGGACATGGATTTAGATGTCTTCCAGTGCTGCATCTGGAGGATGCAGAGCTGCATCTCAGGAATGTGCCTGGGCTACTAAGATCAGCTGCCAGCCGGTACTAATGGAGGAGTGGACAGCCTAGAAGCCATCAGAGCCATTGCACAGCAGCCAAGTAAAGTCTGTCTTCCGCTTCTGCTCTAGGTGTTCCATGAAGCAGAAACTTCTTCAAGAACCCAAGGCTGAACACTTTCATCCAGGCAGCTATGGCCTCATGGGAAGGGACATGGCTACTGGCCCACTCAGAGCAGGCCGGGATCCCTGTGTCCACAGACACGGTGTTGGAGGCCGCGCCGATTTGAACAAAACCAATACGAATTACTGACTGCAATCACGGGCTGAATAATCTCCCTTCTGCTGTTGCGCTTTACTTTGGTAGGTCTACTGGTACTGGTTGACATCCATGTGAATATCCTGATAAATAGAGACTTATATATAGACATTAAAACTGGCACTTAATTTATCTTGGTGGATATGTTAATCTATTCACGTTTATCCAGGCAGCGTACGGGTATAACACGCATTAATTCAGGTGCTTAATTTACATTTTATTGTGTAAGGAAATAGTTAATGAAGCATTTTTTACTTGCAATTTACAAAACTGAATATTTAATTGATTGCAAAACCAGCATTTAAAAATGGATTCTTGAATTAATAATACAACCTAGAATAGAGTGGGTTCATAACACTGTGCTTCAATGGACTGTTCTAGTCTTTTTAGGCAGGCTGGTTTAGTACACAAACAACTTGACCTAAGCATGAAGGTATCCCTAATGGGAGCAGGTGCTTGGACTGCAGAGCTCCAGAGTGGTCTTTTCCCACCTAAATCTTTCCATGGTAACTGAGTTCTTCCCATGAATGGATCCTTCAGGCTTTTGGAATGAGGAAATCTCATGGTCTCACACTTGTTTTTTCCTTGCTTGTTGTCAATATGTAAAAAATAATTCCGGCCTTTTCTCCTCCAAGTCTGGTTTCAGCTTTGAAGGAGTTGTTTCTTCAATGGCAGCGATGTAAACCACTGAAATGAAATTGTTTATCTGTAAAACACGAGGGAAGTGGGTAACTTGCTGAGAATTTTTTTCATATTAAGCTTTAGGAGCTTTGGTTTGCCTGTTCTTAAGAATTGGGAAGAAATGTCTTTTTTTAAACTAAGACTTACATTTCTTTTATGCATTCAGAAGAAGAAACATAAATTAGCATACATTAATCAAGGTGTTTGGCTATTTTTATAAATGAAATGCATTTTATTTGATAAAAACAACTATGTTTCTTCTGATACTGCAACTACTAGGCAAGAGAGTTGGAGAAACTTCCTTCATTTGTCTTTGGAAAGAAAGATGGGACATTTTATTTCCCTCTGTCAATCTTTAACTCTTCAAATGCTGCAGTCTTCCTTGCTTACTGCCGCTGCTTTAGGGCAGCCAGGGACCGCACAGCCCCCAGGTGCTGGCACAGCTTGTCCTCCTGGTTCACGTGGCAGGGAAAAGGTAGAGCTGCCACTGATTACACAAAGGACAATGGTTCAGAAACTATCCAACCAGCCAGGTCTGCTCTGTTGCAGGGACCTTTGGTCTAAATTCACTCAGAAGTTTGGATAATCACACTATGTGAAACGATGTACTGATGCACCAAGAGAAACGGAACATCAGCATTCCTGTCACCAGCTCGCACAAGACCGTTCACCATGGTTGGGTTGTGGTCTGCACTCGGTCACCGCAGCGTCCTGCTAAAACTTCACTTAGCCAAGTGAGTGAGTAGGTAGCTGTCGTGGTTTCCCCCGGCTGTGGGCTGAGATCCACGCAGCTGCCTGCTCCTTAAAGTAAAAGAGCAGGGGAAGAGGGAAAAAGGGGGGAAACAAGGGAAGGGAAAAGGAAGGGGCAAATAACTCCAAAACCAAGAAACTAAGAGGCCCGTGGGTTGGGATAAGGATAGTTTACTAAGAGAACAGAGAGATAAAATATAACAATGCTAACAGGACTTTAGAGCAAAAGAATATGAAACTCTTGATCCCCAATGCAGTTTCTCCCCGAACCACACAACTCAGGCCGTACCACCCAGAGCTGTCCTGGAACCCGACCGTCCCCCCAAGCAGCACGCGTCCCGCCACCGCCCCTCTTCTTCCTCCCCTCAGCCCCCCGTTATCCTGGGCAGGACGTCATTGGCATGGAATACTCTCTTTGGCCCATCTGGGTCACCTGTCCTGGCTTCGCCCCTCCTTTCTCATGAACAGAGAAATACGAAGGAGCTGAGAAAGTCCTTGACTGTCTGACTGCAACTAAGAACATCAGGGTGTTATCAGCACTGCTTTCATTTTAACTCCCAAACACAGCATTCCATCAGCTGCTACAAATGAAGTTAACTCTATCCTGACTGAAACCAGGACAGTAGCCTTTGTGTCCCTCCTTTCTGGGACTTGGTGGAAGTTCCACCACTTCAGAGGGGAGCGATCCTCATGTCAGCGGTAACTACCACTTCCCAAAAATGTGTATCTGCATTTCTGTGATGAGCAACATCTGTTGGGAAATAACTGTCAGGCATAAGTCTTGGTGTAACAAGCTCAATGTAAATGGGTGAATTTGGTGAAACCTTAGGCCACAAGCCATGAACTTTGACCAAGGTATGTTGAGCTTTTGTTGGAACTTTTGCCTGGTTAACTAAAAGAAGGCTCCAGAGCTGAATCAGGCTGGAAGGAAGCTACAACATCAGCAGAAGTGGCAATCGGAGAGATAAGAGAAGTGACCTGGCTAGAGACAAGGAAGGGACTCAGCGAGGAACGGGAAGACCCCAGACCGTAATATTGCTACTGGTCTGAACTGTCACGTGAGGGGAACTCTGATTCTAAGGGTATAATTGTGCAGGGGTTTCTTCATTCAGGGTCCCTCTGCAGAGGTACCTGACTGAGCTGTCATGGCCACTGTACTACTCCAATAAACTATCTCATGAGACTTCAAATCTGTGACTCTGCTGTGGGAAACCGAGGATGAAGAAATTTCCTTAACACATCCTGTGAGGACCTGGTCTTATTTTCAGCCAGTATAATCAAGTTAGCTTTGGGGAATGTTTATCTTCTCTGCTGCCAACTTGAGATCTCTGGACTGATTTGGCCAGCATTTGAATGAAGCCTTACAATCTTCAGCAACGTCACCTTTCATGTGGAGCCACGCAACTGCAGCTTCTTATCCTAGCTTGCTCTGCTACAGAGCATCTTGCAACCCAGCATATGTGGGTAGGTTTAGGATTTAGGACCAACTGCAGCCCTGCTTTGAAATGTAAGCTGGAGTAGATGGCTGCCACGGGTATCTTCCAATCAGTGGTTACAATTCTAATATATATATATATATACATACATATTTATATGCAGTAATTGTCTCAGAAGAAGTCATCCCTGATAATCTAAGTGAATGCCATCAAAATGCATTCTACAACTCAGCCTCAAATACTCTGCTTACACCATTTTCCCAACACACAGTAACAGACTGCCCACCGCACGGCTCTGGAGTGTGTAGTTAGGTAAACAAAACTTTGTCAGTGCTTAATTAAAGGCTGACTGTTGCTGAGCTGTGGGGCTGGCTTAATCGCTTGCGGTGTTTGGAACAGATGAGGAAGGTGGTTCCACTGTTGGAAGGTGATGGCCGTGGCTGGGACAGTTTGTGTCTCATCACACAGCAGACATGGTGGCAGTGGAGCTTGAGGGACAGGGGTTTGCTGAGCATGTCGGCTCGCTGGAGAGGGCGATACTTTCCTAAACGGCCTCATCAAGCGTGCTTGACCAGCTACCTAGGAATGATGTCCTGAGCTGGGGCAATCACACCTGGACAAGATAAACCACTTGTCACTTGTGTGCATAACCAACTGTTATTAATAAATGAGCTTTAAGAGGCTGGCAGAAGTCTTCCCTCTTGCCATGTTGTAGAGCTACAGCTTCCTGAAACTCAGACTTGACTTTACTCATCAGCTAGGTTATTTCCACTCACTCTAAAAGGGCAATTTCTCCAGCTCCGTTTTAGAAAGTGTTTATGTGGCACTGACAGCTGTTCCAGGAAATCTGCAAGCTAGCCAGTTTTTTAAAGAAGTTCATGATTACTTTAACTTAGTGTATCCCCTTTTTATGCACTTCAATTCTAGGTGGAATAAACTTTTTGGATCCCGCTACCACTACAGTGACACAGGTAACTATTGACAGTGATCTATTAAAATAAAGAGTAGTAATTTTTTACTGACCTTTTTTTTGCTACTTCCAGTCAAACTGATTTTATTTCTTTCTCTTGAATTTCTTGCTTGTTTCAAAGAGAAGCAATTTGCTGTTCCAGTATTTCACACCTGGACTGCTATGGCAGCCTTCTTGACATTGTTAAGGACCAGCACAAAGCTGTCTCTTTTCCAGCCTTTTAGGTTTTCCCCAGCAGCCCCGAGCCTGACAGCAGACCACAGACACCTTCAGGTGGCTTTCACAGGACGACAAACACCATTTACTGAAGATTGCTGATCAAAAAAGCGTTTGCCCCAATAGATGCTATTTAAAATCCTCCTTACTGCTTGCCTAGGAAGTACATCATCCCCATATGACAACAGCCCCAACACAGAATAAATATTTACAGAACACTTCCCCCTCCTCTCATTACAAACAATTCTGCTATCTGCAGTTGGTAATGGACATGTGCCATGTTCAATTATATCAAAAACAAAAGGCATTCTAAAAAAAGCTGCTTATGTTTCTAGCCTTGTCACTTAGAGGCTTTGTTCCCACTGGCTTCATTTCTGGACTTTGTAATTTCCAGCTTCTATTGATTTGATGATTCCACCCCCAGTGATTAAATATTGCAGTTACTGCCCTTATCCCTCTCCTCCAAGGTTAGTTTTAAATGTCCTTTAATTTGCCAGTTCAAAATTCCCAGATTTCATCCGTGTTTTTGTTTAAATTCCCTCTTCCTGTGTTCCCCCCTTCAGAGTGTTCCCTGAGCTGCCACATGTCCCCTGAGTGCTCCGTGCTGATGGTCAAAGGACCCCTTCGTCGAACAGAAGCAGGACTGGGGGATCAAGGTAGAACTTCACACCTAGCACTCTGCACTTTTCTGGCACTGAATCAGAAGCCGGTCTAGGTGTTGCTCGTTGGTCTTTCACATGGAAAGTCCTCAGGATGTTCCAGTTCTGTGTCTCAAGAAGCACACTGGAAACCCTGTGCTCAGGCTTGAGCCTGAGAATAGGAGCACTCTGGTCTACACCCCCCATCCACAGCACCCTTTGCCATCTGCAGAAGACCCAAGACTTTTGCTTCTCAAACCAGAGCTACACTGAATAATGACTCCTGTGCAGTAAGCAGCTCCTGGCTGGTTTGGTGAACACACCCCTGCCTGCTCACACTGCTTTCACACTGCACCACGTGCACTTATAAACTACTTGTCCTTCAGCAGCAGTGGCTTCATTACAGGGCCACAGCTTCAAACACCTTTGTAGCCCAGAGTTCTGAGGAAGCTTGCTGCTAATGGTAGCCCTTACGTCCAGCATCCCATCCCATCAAAACCAAACCACTGAGAGGAGCATTTGCATCCTCTGTCACCCTTGCACTTAGCTCAAAGCCCATTTGCAAGCTCAGATCACATCCTCCTAAATTAAGCACCCACTTGACATCTGGATAAACCCAGCTGAAGAAACTTGTTCTGCCACAACCTTCTCACCCATTGGGTGACAGTAGAGCATCTCCTGTTACAAAGACTGTACCTGATGCACAACCAATAGCTGCCAAAATTTTCTGCCTCTCTCTTTCAGGAGGGAAGCCCCAGGAAAATGGTCTAAGACAATCTGGACATTGATATCTAGACTGTGGCAGTGGTACCACAAACCATATGAGTCATCAGCTGTGGAAGAACTGACCTCTGTTTCCTTTCTGTGCAACCCTTCTTGAAGTGAAAGCCAAGGCTAACTCAATGCTAACTCACTCAAACAGAAGACTTAATACCACTGTGGTGGGTTGACCCTGTCTGGATGCCAGGTTCCCACCAAAGCCACTCTATCACTCCCCTCAGCTGGACAGGGGGAGAGAAAGTATAAAGAAAGGCTTGTGGGTTGAGATAAGGACAGGGAGAGACCATTCAGCAATTGCTGTCACGGGCAGAACAGACTCAACTTAGGAAAATTCATTTAATCTATTACCAATGAAATCAAGAGTTGAGCAATGAGAAATAAACCCAAATTTTAAAACACCTCCCCCCACCTCTCCCTTCCTCCTGGGCTCAACTTCACTCCCAATTTCTCTACCTCCTCCCTTCCAGCCATGCAGGAGGACAGGGAATGTGGATTGCATATGTCAGTTCATCACACATTTTCTCTGCTGCTCTGTCCTCCTCAGTGGGAGGTCTCCTCCTTCTCTTCCCTGCTCCAGCATGGGGTCTGTCCTATTGGAGACAGTCCAACTTCTCCACTGCAAGTCCTTCCCACCAGCTGCAGTTCTTCATGAACTGCCCCAGCATGGGTCCCTTCCATGGGGTGCAGACCTTCAGGAACAGACTGCTTGTGTGGGTCCCCACAGGGTCACAAATCCTGCCAGCAAACCTGCTGCAGCCTGGGCTCCTTCTCTCCACAGGGCCACAGGTCCTGCCAGGAGCCAGCTCCTGTGCGGGCTTCCCATGGGGTCACAGCACCCTTTGGGCATCTACCTGCTCCAGTGTGGGGTCGTCCATAGGCTACGGGTGGATGTTGGATCCACCGTTAACCTCCATGGGCTGCAGGGGGACAGCCTGCTTCAGCTCACAATCTCTGCTCCAGCACCTGGAGCGCCTCCTCCCGCTCCTTCTCCACGGACACAGGTGCCTGCCTCCCCTCTCCCCACTCCTCTTTGGCTGCAAAAGTTGCTGCTCTTTTTTTAATGTTTTCCCCCTTAGCTGCGTTATCCCAGAGGCACTGCCGTCACCGGTGACAACGGGTTCAGCCCTGCCCAGCGATGGGTCTGTCTTGGAGACGGCTGCTACTGGCTCTGTCAGACCTGGGGGAGGCTTCTAGCAGCTTCTCACAGAAGCCACCCCTGCAGCCCCCTCCACTACCAAAACCTTGCCACGCAAACACGATGCAGCCAGCCTCTGAGCTGATAGCTCTGACGGGCTCTACATACAATTACAAGGTGAAGGCAGCATTGCTCTCCACCTAGAGTCCTCTGACTGGCTTTAATAATGAGCCCTTAGAAGATACTTGCCTTCATGACTGCAGGAATAAAAATGCCCAATTGCTCCTCATACAAGTTACCCAAGTGAGGGAAACATACCATGTTTCAGGTGAAAAGCTTAAACCCTCCTGAATAGCAGAGAACAAACATAAAGAAGACTCAATCTCATCAATCTCCAGGCCATGCCACCGCAGCTAATAAAGAGGAGCTTCAGTACAGGTCATCTCCTCAGTTACCTGCAGGCACTACAGAGGGAGAGACATCTTCAGTACGTGTTTGGGAGCTTAACATTATCCTGGGTACAGAGCTGGAGTTTCTGGCCCCAAAGCGATCCAAGGTGAAAGCCACCCACCAAGGAACAAGTTACCAGCCTATCTGGAAAACCATGAGCTGGCAACGTGCACCCGCAGCCCAGAACGCCAGCCACATCCTGGGCTGCAGCAAACGTGTGGCCAGCGGGTCAAGGGGGCGATTCTGCCCCTCTGCTCTGCTCTGCTGAGACCCCACCTGGAGTCCTGGGTCCAGCTCTAGATTCCCCAGTACAGGGAAGACACAGAGTTGCTGGAGTCAGTCCAGAGGAGGGCCATGAATATTATCAGAGGGCTGGAGCGCCTCTCCTATGAGGACAGGCTGAGGGAGTTTGGGTCATTCAGCTGGGAGGAGAGAAAGCTCCAGGGAGATCTTACTGCAGCCTTCCAGTACCTAAAAGGGGCCTATAAGAAATCTGGAGAGGGACTCTTTTTGATAGGGGTAATGGATTTAAACTAAGAGAGGGGAGATGTAGGTTTGATATTAGGAAGAAATCCTTCCCTGTGAGGGTGGTGAGGCCCTGGCACAGGCTGCCCAGAGAAGCTGTGGCTGCCCCCTCCCTGGCAGTGTTCAAGGCCAGGTTGGATGGGGCTTTGGGCAAGCTGGTCGCATAGACTGCCCCTGGCAGGGGAGTTGGGACTAGGTGGGTTCTGAGGACCCTTTCAACCTACTCTATGATATCATTCTTGGATGCACATGGTTTGTCCTGATGGCTTCTTTTTTCAGCTGGGATAGCATTCTGTAACCTCCACCTCTCTTCATTTAAGAGAAGGTAACTGACAAAGAAAATGATCCAAGAAAAGTGTGAATAAACGTCCATCCTCTTGCGTGGGCACGACTGAAGGCGCAGGTATGTTCCACAGCCACTGGAAAGCTTAGTAGCCATGTGCAGGTATATTAGGTACATTTTCAAGCCTGACTTGGGCAGAAAGTCACTTATTAACACTAACACTGTTCAGGAATGTTACAAGAAACAGCTGTAGTATCACAGTAATAATTTAGAATAAAAGCAGAGCTGAGAGAGAAAGAATAACTAAAGAGACCAATTGCCACAATTTACTTTGGAGGTGACAGCAAGGTAAACAGTGTGTGTTTCAATGAACTTTATTTAATTCCATATTATACAAGTGGGACCTGAATCCCCAAACTTCCCATCCTCAACATAATGGAGAGGCACCACTGTAGAAAAGGCAGGCAGAATTTTGCAGCCAGGAGCCAGGCTAGACCAAGACATCTCTGCCCCAGTGCTCAGAAATTCTTCCTCCTTCACACAGTGTGCTTCCCAGACCAGCAGGTTTACCCCAGGAATAAGAGAGAGCTAGCTCTAAACACTCCCTCCTACTCCTCCTCTCCCCACCAAAAGGGGCTGCTCAATGCCAGCAGTGGAATGGTTAAAGTTAGGGAGTACGTTAGGTTTTCGGTCTCTCCACCAGCCCACTAGATTAAGAAGTGGCCCGGTTACTCCCTCTCTCCTGAAAAAGCATTCAGGAAAATCAAAGACCTAAAATGCTGAAGACTTACCTCCTTTCCTTCCCCCATCCCATAGCCTTGTTCTCTAAGCAGAGAGTAGGCAATGAACTCTGAGGAGGCTGAAGGAAAGCCAAGGAAACTCAGGGGCTACCTGAATCCCTGGGAATCTGGTGGCTACCCTGGTGCCCTCATTCATTCCCTTTGAGGTTCAGAGACCTGTGTGGAATAGTACACAGAGAGGGCCTCCTTTAGGGATTCGGAAGCAACCAGGGATACAGAACACACAGGAACTGCTGTGAGGGTACACACCATTCCAGGGATGGCCCAAACCACAAGCAGGGCAGGACTTTCCCCAGCCAAGGCCCGAGGGGCTGGGGGCGCTGGGACAGGGCCCTGGCAGGGGGAAGGGAGCTCCTGCAGCAGTACTGAGGGCTCACGGGATTTTACTTCTTCTTCCTCTCCTGGGAACAGCGAGGGCAGAACCTGGTAGAAAGGGAAGTAAAAAGCCAGCATTTAGGGCATGACATGAACTTCAAACACACAATCCCAAAGGCCCTTTTCCACGGTCCTAGGCAAAGCCTTAATTCAGATTTTCCTCTTTAAGAGGTCTTCTGAAGTGTGCATACACAGTAATCACCCTTCTGCCACCCAGGCCCTCCGCTTTCCAAAGACCAATGGGCCTTCCAGGTTGCTTGTTTACTCACCATTTTCCTCTTGGTTTTGTTGTCAGACCCACACAGGCAAAATGAAACCATTCAATGGAACACTGTTGGGATAGAGAGCATCAGTTAAAGTGCAGTTTTCTTCTGAAATCATTGCTTCTGGGCTACCAGTTTCCTAACATTTGATCACAAACTCCTACAGCCCCATTGGCAATCCAGGAATGCAGACTCACACCCAACCTATACACTGCTAGCACAGAGAACTCCCCTGCTCCCTTGCTAAGTACGAAGACACAAAAGCAACCTGTTATTTTAAGGAAAACCCTGAAGAAAGAGTCACTTAAAGCGGACATGCCTCTGACTTACCAAACTGCCCAAGGTAAGCCCCTTCTTGTTCTTGCTTGCTGTATCAGACCCCATCCAAACAGGGCAAGATTTCCCATGCAAGACTCTCCCCACTCCCTTCTCCCCCATTTCCACCAAGTGCAGGTTCTTACATCTGGGTTGTCACAGCCAATCATCTCCCCATAGGAGACCTGGTGGCAGAGGCAGTAAGTAGGCTCATTGGGGTCCACGGGCATATCCAACACATCCGAAGGATGCACGTTTCCAAAGGTGACTGAAGGCATCCCATATTCTGTGCTACTGCAGGACAGGAATAAAGTAGGTCAGCAAAGTAACTGGCTTCAAGTCCCCTCGTATCACCCAAGACAATGCCCTTGTTTGCCAGAGACAGCCACTTCTCTTTTTTTAAGCACATACACCTAACGCCACTGAAGTGACCTGCCTTCCCCCTCATGCCACACCCCTCCGAAAGAATTAGAGGTCTCCCTCCTCTTGCTTCCCAAGAAAGGCCAGGGCACACTGTCTGGTCTGGGTCGGGATCAGATCCTTCACATGCAAGCCTGGCTAGGTCTCCCTCGGTCTGATCTGCAGCGACGCTCCTCATTCCCACAGACCCTTTAACGCTTACGTGCGGACAAGCTTCAGTTTCTTTTGGGCAGTTTTTGGTGCCTCCTCATCAGAGTTCTTCCCTTTAGAGCGGGCACGGGCAGCTTTCTTCTCTTTTGGGCTCGGCCCTCTGGTAAGAAAAGAGAAAGGTGTTGCATCCTCCACCCCATCAAAGTAGTAACACCTGATAGTAACAACCTCTGCAGCACTGAAACATACTACTTCAGAGGGTACACTGGCTTTGGGCCATGCACCCCGTCTTAATTTTATCTAGTGGCCTTGAATATGCTCACACAAGAAGAGCCCAGGTCACCATCTTTTTACCTGTCCTTCAGATTCCAGCGTAACAGTCTGTGATCTGTACCACTCCAGTGCCTGCCTTCATCCCCACCACTTCCATAGTCACTTGGCTGCCTCCTGTATCAATCTGCAGCCCAGTGGTGGTACTCACTCTTCTTGCCCTTGCTGGAAGAACTGTCATAGTCACTCGACTCTATCTGCTTCTCCTTCAGGTCTGCTTCAAAGCGAGCAAGGTCTGTGTCCAGCCTCCGGATGTGCTTATCAACCTGCAAAGGTGACAGCAACCAGGAGTTACCACAGAACAGAGCCCAAGAGAGCACAGGGCCTGCACTAACAGCTGAGAAGCAAGAGTGGGTAGGGCCTAAAAACAGAGATCGGGGCCTTCCAGGCTTGGGGGCTTTAGTCTTTCAGACAAGCACTAGACACTTCCCTTCATACCATCTCATAGGTCTGCATAGCCAGCTGAACCTTGTCATCTCCAAACTCCTTGCATTTCCCATAGGCCTCCTGGATTTGCTTGAGAAGCCCCAGTTTCTCCTCTGAAGACAAAGTCCGTGCATTGCTGATGTACTCTGTGGCCAGCTTATCGATCTCCGACTTGAGGTCTGAAATAAGTTCACCATTAAATACATGAATACACATACATTCACATGACAGTGTCCTCCATTAAGAGAGGCTGAAGGATCAGAGCATTTGCAAGTTTTCTCTCCTGCCCCATGATAAATATAAAGGAAAGAAATGCTGGCCAAGCTGTACACTTCCTGCCTTGTCAACAAAACCATCCCTAATCCTTACCTTCTGTCCTCTGATCCAGATCTCGCATGAGCTGGAAGTTTCTCTGCAATTCAAACGGCAGGTTCTCAATACCTGCAGGGGAAGGAGGACACAGGGAGAAGTCAGGTGCCCATCCACGACGCCAAGGCAGTGACCAAGCCACCTCGGCTCGTAACGACACGTACACCGATCCAGCAATTCCTAACACCCCTTCCTGGTGCACATTAGCGTGCCTTCATTAATTGTCAACTCCAAAGGAGACATAGCACAAAAAAATCATGTATTTATCCCAGAAGCATAGTTTTATAATACACTGTAGTTAATAGAAAAGTGCTGCCATGCAGAAAGGCCTACGTTAAGAAGGGAAAACCAACATTTTCAATGAAGTCTATGATTCTAATACAGTGTATCCATCCAAGAATTCCATCTAATAGTGAATAAAGTAGTACAACAGCTGGTAAATAATGCCCTTTAGGTATTTCTACACAAGGATGTCAGAATTAGAGTTGATCAAATTCTAATTCACTGAAAAGTGAGTAGGGCTTAGTGCATTGGTTTTACATACATGGGACAAGAGACACTTTGTGCAGAACCAAAGAACAAGTGTGAGACAGGATGGGGAGCAGTGAACAACAATCTTAATCCACTGCCACGCGTTCCTTGTTCTGCTTTCCACACCATAATCTCAGCACGGTCTGTCCAGCACCTGGGATGATGCTATACATTGTGAATTACAAATGTCTGTAGGGCTCCAAATGAGCAATGTGAAGTTGATAGTCAATTAATTTTCAATGCACTATGCTACCCACCCCTAGGCATCACCAGATGCTCAGCTGACAAATGTGATAAAAACAATTCTCATTTCTCCATGCTTGTCTAATCAAACTGAGCTCTAGCGTCACTGCATTAGCATGAAGTCCAAGTGTGACTGTTGTCACTTTTATACATACTAAAAAAAAAAATAAATCTCTTACAGGTTTGGGGTTTTTTTAAAAAAAAAAAAAAAAAGGAAAAGTGGGGGGATAAGCTCTCAGAAACACAACAAAAAGATGCCTGCTTCCTGAACCCACTCTCCAACAGAGTGTAAATGACGTGAGGTCTACTGATGATCAAAACTAAGGCATCAGTCCCGGCAGCAGCCTCTGTTTTCACTGCTACATGTTTCTACAGCAGAGACATTTCCCTGAAGAGCCATCAGCTGGCAGGGAAAGTCTGCATGCAAGAGGCACGTTTTAACAAGTATTACAACACATGGGCCATGAAATTAATTCCTGTAAGAGGTAAAACCAACTGTGGGCCTCACTGTCCTCAGAAGCTGCTCCTTTAACTTCTCTTTTCACACAAACAGGATGTAGAAAGTTATATACAGAGTATCTGAGGAACGCTCAGGCAGCAGGTGTCTGTAAGTACCCAGAGAGAGAACCACATAGTGCATACACGTCGCCTGTCTGGATTCAACAGTGTAAAATCAAATTCTTAATATATCAGTAAACAGCAAAATTAAGGCTGTCCACGTATTCCTAAATTTTATACTTCCACATTTGTCAGCATGTCAGAATTAACACAAGGTTCAAGGGGCTGACTACCAGATTATATCCCTACGGCTCAAAAAACCATCTCAGACGACAACAGGGACACAATGCTGAGAATTATCATTGCTTACAAAGGGAGCCTATGGCAGGGATGAACCCAGCTGGGGAATCTGGAGATCATGCCTTTTTCCTTCCTGCCAACCCCAGCCTCCACTTCAAACCTTTCAATCTGTACAGCATATGAAAGGCAGGTCACACGGCAGCATGCTACTTTTCACTTCTCTCCAAAGCATCTCCTTGCAGAAGGCAAGACAGGTATTCTCTGGAGGAAGACAGTATCTGTTCTTGCACAGCACACATCATGTCAAATTTACACAGAGTTTATTAATCCTGGAAGATCACAACTTCTACATTCTTGACTTTGTAGGTTTTTTTTTAAAAAAAAGATTAATGTAATTTCTTTTTCTCTTCTAAAAAGGAAAGTCAGTAAAAGCACAAATTCCTTTAGGTACAGTCAGCTTTCCTTCAGCAGAGCTAGAAACCTTTGACAGAAGGAGCACCTGAGCTAGCACAAAAACCAGTAGGGCGCTATTCTCTGGGCAGAACAAGCCCACATGAGGTCACGGCCACGTTTCACAGTGAAGTTCTCGCAGCAGGAGTAACTGGGGCAGGAGTCTGCTTCTGCTGCAGAACCTGAAAGGGAGTATGCTCCAGTTTTTACAGCCATCACTACAAAAATCTGCCACCACCTGTCATTAATGCCAGCGTGTGCCCTTCTCTGGAAGACCTTTGTATTCCCTTTGCCTCTAACGTGCCTGGCCTCGTCTCTTCAGCCTGTGCCATCCATCCTTCAGAGGCTCTCAGCCATCAGCAGTGTGGAGAGAGGCGTTAGCCGGCTCTGGCTCTGGCCTAGCAGAGGCTTGTCAGGGACACAGCCGGCAGATCATTTACCAGTCAAGCAGTGATCTTCCAGAGGCTCATTAGCTGGGCAGGGTTCCGCAGGGACTGATGAGACAAACCCCTGTCAGTTGAACTCTCCCCTGTTAAAACCAGCAAAATGATTTTCTAAAAGCCCAGAAAAAATATTTCACTCTGCAAATCTATTATTGGACCAATGTTCTGCAATAGCTTCATCAAGGAATTGGGAGAAAACAAAACAAGTGACCCACGGTATAATCAGAGCTGTTGTAAAGATGCTTTATCTACTCAACTCAGAGTGGAAAGAAGCTGACTACACCACAACAAATTATGATCCAGAGAGAGTTTGGCAAGAACAAAAAGCATAACAAGATAAAGCTGCAGCTAAGCAAGTCTTAACTGAGCAACAAACTATTTGTACAGTATATAGTTTAGTCTAACTACAGGGACGTTTTCTACCATCTGCTGCTTAATTCAAAAGCTCTTGCATATCCTTAACCCAAAGTGGTGTTCTGCAGCACGGTGGTCAGAACACTTGCTGAAATTGCTTGGCCAGTAGTGTGGCAGCTATCAGACATCACCACCCAAACAGGCCCATTGAACAAAAAGAAGATTTAAGTTTCTATTTCCTCATTCCTAATAAAACAACAAGCTTCCTCTCAGTCTTTCTAAAAACACTCAGGTTATTTAATTTCCTCCTGAATTTCTCCTTTTTCCTTTGCCATTTTTTTGCCCTTTCTTCTTACTGTAAGATGCACCTAAACTCTTCATGACTAAATACTACATATTGTGAAATACCCGAGTAATTCTCAGATTCTGAAAGAAATCATAGTAAAGAAAAAAAAAACCCCTAGAGGCACCCTTGATGACTAAAGAAGATGGTAGTGAAGGACAGTCACTTTGTACTAAACAGGCAAAAAATTGATTGAGAAAAAAAAAGTGCAAACCTCTTTACACACAACTAGCACAGCAGCAAGAGAGGGAGAGGATGATAGTGAAGATGTTCAGTGAAGAAAGTGCTAGCAAGGCCAGCAGCTTGAGCCTGGCCCAAGGCGTGGCCTCGCATTAATGAAACTGTGTCCATCTGCACAGAGCCACACGCAGCCCTGCAGTGCCCAACTCATTCCTGTCACAGTAGATTACCCTCACAAGGTCTCTGAGTTTTTCCCACCTCCTCCTTTTCATACCTTGTTTTCATTTCTTGTGACAAGTTAGAAGTTTCTCTGCCTTACCGTATAGTCTTTCCTTTCTTCAATTCTTATCCCTTCACTACCACCATTCTTTTTTCATCTCACTCTCTTCCTTTGTCATTCTTTCCCCATTCACTCCTCTCTCACCACATCCAGGCATCCATTGTCCTTCAAGTACAACACACCCACTCTCCAAAAGTCAGAATCCATCACTACTCTCCTTCCCCTAATTATTATTTTATTTCTTTCTTTATAGAAACACACATGGGATATCAAGTACAGGAATGTGATATCTAAACTTCAGTTACTTAACTGAATGGAAAAAAACCTTGTGCGTTGACATAAAGGGAGTTTAATAGGATAACAAAGGAAAAAAAACCCAAAACAAATGATGCACAAATGCAATTGCTCACCACCTGCAGAAAAAAAAAACACACCACCCTGATGCCTACTTTGTTTCTGAACTGTGTATCTGCCTCCAGGTTGGCTTCCCCAGTTAGATTTGGAACCTGAAGTTACATGGCAGTGAATATCCCTTTGGCCAGCCTGGGCCAGCTGTCCTGACTCTGCTCTCAGAACTTCTCATGCACCTGGCAGGGCACAAGAAGGTGAAAAGTACTTGGCTTAGTGTAAGCACTTCAACTGTGAGGCAGCAACTACAAACATCAGTGTGCTATCAACATTATTCTCATCCTAAATCCAGAACACAGTACTACAGCAGCTACAAGAAAGAAAATTAACTATCGCAGACAAAACCAGGGCAGTATCAAGCTCTTACTGCACACCAACTATGTCATGCCCAAGTCCAGTTCTTCACACACAGTCCAATTAATCACCGCAGCTTCTTGTGTCTTTTACTATAGACACACAGGTATCACGACCTCAGTCTATGGGCATCCCTCTGAAATGTCTGCGGAAGTAATTTAATCCGTGATTTTGGGCTCCATCTGTCTTAACAGTCTCTCAGAGGAGGAGTGATGATGCTGTTGGGTTGTTGCATGCTGCATCCACAGCTCATAGCGTGTATCTGGCGTGGCCCATGACCAGGTTCTGTGGGCTGAAGACATCAATCTTGAGGAAGTCGCCAGATGCTTGCTGCTGAAACCAGCAGCAAGGTTCTATCACCTTTGTGCCTTGCTTGGCTTCACCAAAGTTCATTCTTCATTAGTGTGGATGACTCTTACTGCAATATCATTGATACAGCATATAGCAATCATAATAGCAATGACATACAATATCATGTCACAATTAATATCATTTACTGGCCATTCTCCCCCAAAACCAACCCCCTTGAGGTATATATTGGACTGCCCATCTTTTCTCATCACTCACCAAGTGCATCCAGATCTTTGAGCAAAAGCAATCCCACAGATGATTGTCCTGTTCATTTTCCTAGAGGGTGGTACATGGCAGGAGATGTAATACACCCACTCAATGACACGCTCTTTGGCCCAGGTGTCTATGATGTTGTGTCAGAAATGAGCCCCAATGTCTGACTCAGATCCTTCTGGGGTGCCACGTTGACACAAGACTTGCTTTTCAAGGTCCAGGATTGCGTTCTGGGTGGTGGGATGGGGCACAGGGTACGTGTCCAGCTATCTGGTGGCTGCTGCCACCATTCTAAGCACATAAGCACTTGCCACGGTGGGTTTGTGGGAGTGTGATGTAATCAGTCTGCCAGGCCTTTCCTGTACTTAGGTTTCAGCCATTGTCTTCCATCCCAGGGAGGTTTTACCTGCTTGGCTTGCTTGATAGCAGCACGTGTTTCGTGTTCATGGATGACCTGGGCAGCAGCAGCCATGGTCCAGTCTGCCCTGCAGACACGAGCCCATCGGAATGCTGCATCCCTCCCTTGATGGCCTGAGGTATCATGGGCCCACTGGGGTATAAACCATTCACCATTGTGGTCCCAGTCCAGATCCACCTGTGGGTTGTTTTGGTGACCTCGGTGACCCAAGTCTTGGGTAGGTGGGCGTCCACAGGAGGGACTTCTCCAACCAGCTTCTCTAGCAGAGCAGCAGTATCTTGCCACAGTGGGGCTGCCCGGATGGGTTTGCCTCTGTGCTGCCAGCTGCTCTGCTGCCACTGCTGTAACCACCCCACGGGGCATTTGTCACCATCCATGAGTCAGTCCAGAGGCAGAGGATTGGCCCCTTGTCTTGCTCAGCAATGCCTGAGGCCAGCTGGATGGCTTTCACTTCTGCAAACTCACTCAATTCACCTTCTCCTTCAGCAGCTTCTGCAACTCACCTCATCTTCCCACACACCCAGCTGTTGGGATCCCCCTGTCACTCCAGAAATACAGATGGGTTCTGCCCCTTCAACAGCTTGATGGCACAAGCTCCTTCCGTACGATCAGAAGTAAGGTCAACCTCTCTGCTGTGTCTGAGGAACTGCCCACAGGAGACTGGAGCAGCATTTTTCCTGAACAAACCCCTATTTGTTTTTCCTTGTAACTCACATCCTTGTGCCTCTTGGATTGAGGCAGTTTTTCCATCCCACTTCTTCCTGTCCTCTCCATGTCCACTCAGGTGAAACCACAGGGTGCCTCATAGCGTGTACCCTCAACATGATCTCTCTTGAGCAGAAGAACACTCACACCTAACAGCTGATATATTGGCCTACACAGGCAGAGAGTAGGACACATCCTTTCTGAACTGCTGGATCTCTTGCTGACAAGTGTCAGCATTGGCTAGCCAACTTACCCACCGTTGGTACTTCTATCTTCCTTGTCCATCACTGCCAATGCCTGGGTGTATGATGATGGTGTGCTCCATAGAAACTTCTGCCACATGGGTCAGGTACATTGGACTTCATCAGGATCTGTGGGTAACTGCGTTATCTGGGCCATAATAAACCATTTCCTGCAGAGCTTAATTCCCTCAGCCATTGAAGACCTCCCTCCATGGTGGACCACCTGCCTGGATGACATACAACATCTTCACTGAAGGGGTACCTTTCCCTCATACTTAAGAGATGTTGCCTCCAGTGCCTGAGGGCTCACTGCTTTTTCTCAACCTTTTTCCCAATCCCAACACCCTCTTCCCTAGACAAGGATCCCAGCTGCTTGGCTTCCCTACCCCCTAACCCCAGGCTACTGGCTCTCTTATCCCAGCATCAGAGCAGCCAGGTGACAATGTGCTCACCTGGACTGTGGCTGAAATCTTTTTGTGTATTTCACAGCCTGCTCAGGGATGGGGATCCAGTGATGACCTCTGGTTCTGCCTCTTCCTCCTGCTTTTATGATCATCCCGGGTCACTGTCACCCCTTACTAAGTGAACCGATCTTTTCTACTCCTCCTTCTGTACAGGAGTGACTAACCGTCACAGGTTGGTTCTCTGGTTCAGCTGCAGTGCCTGTCCCCACAGCTGGAGGAGCCGCAGTGCATGCCGCCAGGGTCAATCAGTACTTCTGGAGGGAGGCAGGAGCAGCCACACTGCCTCTCATGGTGGTTGGAGTAGCCGCAGCGCCTGTTGCCGGCGTTAAGCTCTACGTGGCATTCTTAAGTAGTTGTTTAACCCTGAACAAGACGTGAGCTACATGCAGGGGACACAGCAGCAGGCACATGCTGGTTTTAACATCCCGAGGACATCTGCCATTCTCGAGAGGTGTTGTCATCAGCCAGGAGGGGAAGGGGACGGTGAAGGAAGGCGTCTCCTCCACGTACCGGCTCCCAAGGACAAGACAGCGGTGCAATTATCCCTCGCTCCCGAGAGGTGGCTCCCGAAGCACGGGGATAGCTGCCGGCACCGCTGAGGGAGCCGAGCCCCGCGCCCGACGGGTTCATCTCGCCCGGAGCCAGGAGCGCGAAGGGCCGCGAGGAGAGCTCGGCTCCGCGCAGGGCGGAGAGCAGCGCAAGAAGGAGCGGTGCGGCTGGGGCCAGGGGCGACACCGTGCAGCTCGGAGAGCAAGCGCAACGGCTGTGAGACAGAACGAATCGATGCTGCCGCCAGCAGCTACTTCCCTAACCCTATACTGGTTTGTCCTGTGACAGCATCCCAATTCCTAAAAAGAGTATATAGCACACCAAGTACTATGCAAACACGCAGTGCCCTTCCTGAGACATCTGGGCAAAACCATTTGAAACGTGACTGCAGTGGCTTTATTGAACAACACAGATTTCAGCAAACACTTTAAACACCACACTGCTGATGGTAATTAAAAAAGCCTTACTTGTGCCAGGGACTGCCACAAAGAGAGAGTAAGTTCTTTGCCCTCTGAGACAGGAAATTGCTAAGATCTTGTGGGGGAAGCACATGGGACTTCTTGGTACTCCAAGATCCTCAGCATTTCATAGTATTTGAAGTGTACTGCAGGGCAACTGGCTTGCAGCAATCTTCAGGAGCTTCCTCATTACAGGGAAGGGTGTCTTGTATATACCTCCTTTTAGAGGGTGTAACCCTTTCAAAGTGCTCCTTCTACTCCTGTCCTGTGTTCTCAGCTAATCATTTCTCTTCCTAAGCTGTTGTCGTGGTTTCACCCCAGCTGTGGGCCGAGATCCACGCAGCTGCCTTGCTCTAAAGTCCTGTTAGCATTGTTATATTTTATCTTTCTGTTATCTTAGTAAACTATCCTTATCCCAACCCATGGGCCTCTTAGTTTCTTGGTTTTGGAGTTATTTGCCTTTCCTTTTCCCTTCCCTTGTTTCCCCCTTTTTCCCTCTTCCCCTGCTCTTTTACTTTAAGGAGCAGGCAGCTGCGTGGATCTCGGCCCACAGCCGGGGGAAACCACGACAGCTGTTTACTGAAATTGGTGCACGAGGGTAAGAACACAGACCTTTCTCTCTATTCAGATATGGCTCAGCCCTACTGCAATATACACATCCTAAACTGCAGCATCCTCACAGCACCTCTGTAAGGGATAGTGCTGCCTACATTTACACCAATGGGGATTCCGGTTCATGTTACTGAGTGCCCACAGACAACCAGGAATTTGGGCCAGGAATTTGACTAGTACTACACACTAGTCCACCCAGGCACATTTAATTCAGGAACAGCCCGAAGAAACAGTCAGTGCAGTCAATCTAACAGCCACAAAAACCTAATACTCCCCCTCCCACCAAAAGCATACTCTCTTCTTGGGAGAGAGGAGATTTGTTGGTTTTTTTTTTTTAACTACATTATTTCAATACTACAGCATCCACAGCCAAAATACTAAGCAATGTTGTTAAGTCTGTTACTGTGTTAAAGATTGATCTTGATTTCATAAGCTTGGAGGGCTTGGAAGACTGACATGTCAGATGAGATTTGCACCACTCCCAGCATTTCCAGCCTGTCACAGATGTCCAAAGGCAGGGACCCCCACCAAAGAGATCACGCGGCTGATTGCCAAAATGGTCACTTCAGAGCTGCTGATGGGTAAGTGAAGAAATGCAGAGAAAATGTAGCATGCTTTCTCTTGTGAAGCCACCCTGTATCAGCTCTGATAAAAATACCAGCCAACAATAAAATCAATTCTACATAAACTGGTCATTAACAATAATAAATGTATTCACTCAGTGTGGGCTGTGCCTGTAGCTTTCACACAGAAACAAATGATGCCTATGAATCACCACATCATCTCCCCTGCATGAGATCTTTTGTAATTTTCCATAGATCCTATGTGCTGCATCACAGATGCAACTAATCCGATGTCTCAGTGAAGTGAAAGGCACCTTTCATTACACTAAACCAGTGTCAAATATAGAAACAATTTATTACAAGATTTGCATATCTGAAGTATGATGTGGGAAACTTTAGAGGCAAGAACAGGATGGTATGGCTACATGCTACACTAGGGGAGGGACAAGATTAATGATGGTATGTAAAGCGAGAGATAAAAGAACTGCTGTGGAATCTGGAATGCAGCCAGGTAGTAAATGGACTGGGAAAGAATCAAGGGCTAGCCTACAAGAAGTTCTGACATCAAACCTGTGCCCTCTAAGAGTATTAAGATAATAAAGCACATCATACCCTCATTTGATGAAGCTATACAGAGGGAAATCTAGAGAGATGTATCTATTCTGAATGAATAATCCTATTTTACTGTGTTAGCTAATGTTATTAAGGAATGAAAGGACATTCTGATGTCACTTCTTGGAGAAGGACAAAGACTTTCAGAAGGGTGTTTGCAGCTCCTGTTGATCTGTCCTTATCACAGAATCTCAGAATCACAAGGTTGGAAAAGACCTTTAAGATCATCAAGTCCAACTGTTCCTGTCCTAATGCTAAACCATATCCCTAAGTACCTCATCTACCCTTTTTTTAAACACATCCAGGGATGGTGACTCAACCCCCTCCCTGGGCAGCCTGTTCCAGGCCCTGACAATTCTTTTAGTAAAAATTTTTGTTCTAATATCTAATCTGACCCTGCCCTGGTGCAGTTTTGTGCCTTTTCCCCTTGTCCCATCTCCTGTCATCTGGCTGAAGAGACCACTGCCCACCTCTCTATAACCTCCATTCAGGCAATTGTAGGTGGTGATAGGGTCTCCCCTCAGCCTTCTCTTCTCCAGGCTAAACATCCCCAGCTCCCTCAGCTGCTCCTCATAGGATTTGCCCTCCAGCCCCTTCACCAGCCTGGTTGCCCTTCTCTGGACTTACGCTGGGATAAGTCTTCTAGCATTAACAAGCCTTGAACTGGTGCAACTCTATGTGCCTACTGACATGCGTAAATAGAAGGAGCAAAAGAAGCTTGATGCTCCCTAATCAGTATAAAAAAGGGGAAAAACAACACACAGGAGGAAACAACACCACAGCACCATGTTAACTTCCCAGCTGAGGACTCCTCATGTAATTCTGCTGTCTCCATCCTCCTCTTCACTGAGGCAAATAACGTTCTAGTGTCTGGTCCCGGACCAGGTCCTGACTAGTGGCCTCCAACACAACTGAATGAATACCAAACAGCCACCCGAGTAGAAAGCCCAGCAATATCCTCCAGCTCTCCGCTGATGACTCTCCCAAGCGTTAGATCTAATTTAGGCTAAAAGCTGGCATTAATCTAGTTCCTCTGAGGTTTGGGGTGGAAGAAGATGGAAACATTTTTTATTGTTTTGTTACCATTCCTTACCAACATTTAATGCCAGCATTTATTCAGTAACAGCCTGTTTCCACCATATGGAAATTTGAACTTCCTTCCAGCCTGGCACACTTCCCAAATGGGACACCGTGTGGTCCCCATTCAGCAAGGCAAATAAAGCAACCGCCTCATCAGCCCAGGCAGGAACACACATGGTGGACAGTGATGGCTGCAACCAGCAGAGAAGGTGCTGTTTGACTGCTTCAGAAAGTACTTACAGACACGGCTCTTCCACTCACCTCATCTATCTGAGGCAGGTACGACCTCAGCAGTAGAGCATAGGTAGGTAAGCAGAGAGGTTATTTAATAATAAATTCAGGCACCAGACAGTTGAGGTACACGCACTGGTTCTGCTGCTGTAAAAGAAACTCACTAAGTACACTTACCTTATTCTGACACCCACTGGGTGGGTAAACAGGGAAGCACTGATGGTAGGAAATGCGTGTGGCTGCAGAGCAGCAGCTCCCTTACCATAAAGACAATCCCTAAATTCACATACAAACAGAGGCTCGTGGAAAATTATTTGGGACTGTTTTCTGAACAGTGCTTCAACAGTGCTGACTACAAAGAAGCTCTGTGACCCTCTCAAAAATTCCAAACATGAAGAAGACTCAGCGTTTGCATCTCATCTTCTGGCAAATCTGTATTACTCACCCTTCCTTTCTCCCCCTCAAAGCCTCTACTACTGTATTTCTAATCCAGCACAAGAGCAAATACTGAGTCAAGCACTGTAACTCAAGTTCAAGGAAGCACAAACTCCTCTAATGAGTCTTCATGCACATTCAATCTCCTCATCACAGAGAAAATTGAACGCATCCCTTCCTACACCCTTCTTTGCACCCATAGATCTTCCCCTACTAAAGCTGCACTGCTTTCTTGGTGTGAGGAAAAGCACTTCAGTATCTTGCCTTCTCCCCTCAGAAACAGACATAGAATGGTTTAGAGACCAGGAGGAGGACCGTATTTGAAGGAATGTAAGTATTTTCATGCTTATTTTCAGCCACTGAAGAAAACTGAGGAAAGAGCTGTACTCAAAGACACTTGTGACTCAGAGAACCGGAACAAGAAACACTCTTCCTCTTCCCCTTCCACAGATCCTTTGGCTGGGTGCAGTCACTGAAGGGGCAGCTTCAGTAGGATGAAGGAAGGAAGGTGATCAGAGTAGCCAAGATACGGAGCTCCTCCGCCAGGATGTTTAACACAGAAGGCATGTACATGTTTTTCTGCCGCAAACACATCTGCTAGGAGCATTAGCACATTTCAGACAGGCGTATTTCGCACTGAAAGCGTAGAGCAAAGGCAGGTCTAATCCTAAGTCTAAACCCAGTTTCAAATTACAGCAAGGACTTGGGAGCTACTAAAATATCGGACCTAAGAAACAGCCAGACAGCTTTTAATAAGAGAACTGCTGTTAACTTGGCCATTCCACAAAAATCTCCTGGAAAAGAATTTTAGGTGTCTGAAGTAGAGGGCTCAGAATTTATGAACTGAAACACCCGAGGCCGCGATGCATGGCTCTGTCAGACAGCTCGTGCGTTTAATGTATAGCTTTTAATAAGGTGACTGCATGATCTTCATACAAGACATTTCTCATTCTCAGTGACTGAGCAGTGATTCAAAGTTTTATTTTATTCTCTTTGCTCAGAGTCACAAATACACAGCCCCAGCCCTCAATCTGAAAATTGCCTTGGTAATCAGCTTTTCAAGATGTTCTGTATGGTGACATTAGAATGGCTTTTTTTTCACAACACTGCTGTGGAGTAGCCCATTTCCCTCACCGATAAAGTGAAGGTCAAGGGATTTACTGAGGCAAAGAGATTAAAGCCAAGAAGGCCAGCTAATTACAAAGCCACCTCTTGAAATGTCTAAAAATGCTACATAGTCTGACTTTTCAGAATTATCTGTCCCAAGCAGACTCCAGTTGCAGCTATGAGCATTCTGCACATCTGCTCCTCTGACTACCAATTTTCACTCATAATTTGAGGGAAGCACAATCTATGCAAGGAGCACTTGTAAGAAGCGTGACGCCCCTCCCCCTCACCCCCCAATACACACAAACATCAAACTCACTTTGTCAGAGTGGTATTCAACTGCCTCAAGTATGAGGCCACCTTTTCACTTCCTACAATCTTCACTTAATTCATTATACACTTTCCTTTCTTCAAGGAATTGAAGAGGTCCTATAAATAAATGCCCTCTTTCACCACACACTCCACATTCATTCACTGAACAGATCCAGTCAGTAAACCATACAAAAGAGAAACTCAGGGGGGTGGGGTGGGAATTCAACTGAAAACTGCATCTACATAAGCATTATAATATTAAAAGAATTCCACCCCAATAAGTAAATGTAGGTATTAGACATTTCTGAAAGAGCTGACCAAAGGTTCTGGACTACTAAATTTTTAGGAAGTTCTGGAACATTGGTAAACTACTTTAAAACCAAACTGAATTTTTCAAAACACTGAAATAATGTTAACAAGAGACAAGGAGCAAAGCGAGGAACTCAATACTGTCAGGAAGGCATGAAATGAAACGGAACAGCTGATCTGAGATGATCTCAAAGAACAAAACAAGTGTAAAAATACAGATTGTCAAACTAGACTTGCCTGACTGGACTTTTTTTTTTTTTTTGTCAGGAATGAGCCAAGTGAGTGATAGAGGATGCTGGACCACATTTCAAAGGAACAGGAAGAATGTATCATATCAGTATCATGGTAGGCAGTTAAGTATGAGCTCCCAGCTGAAACGCAATGGTGAACAACAGGGCTAAGGTCATACTCAATAAAAGAAAGATAACCTTATATCTTTAATTAGTACCATGAAGAACACTGGCTACTAAAGGACTGTATATATTTGCAGAGAGTCAGAAGTTCAAGTGGGATGTCAAAGGAGTAGAGCAGGCTTGAAGAAGAACAATACAGCTCATCAGAAAAATGAAAAATACGTTATCACAGGCCATTTTTTTTTTGCTAAGTAATCAGAGAGAAGGTTAAGACTTGATCAATTACAGCCTACAAAGGGCAGAAATTTTTAATAAGGGGACACTTGAACATGGGAGGTAAGAGATGTTATAGGTGCAATGACTAAATAATCTACGTGTGAAAATTAACTACAGACAAATGTCACCAAACCATGACAGGAAAGCCTATCAGCAAACTTACTGATGACTGAGAGGGATGCTCTTTGATGTGATGTGCTTTTCTGAAAGAAACTCTAGGTGAAGCACAGCAACTGCCTTACAGTTTAACTACCAAAGGGAAGTAATGTTACATATATTATACAGGATGCCAGGGTAAAAATGAGAAAGGCCTTAAAAGCTGTAAGAGTACACAAAAAGGGCTGAAGCATTGCAGCGAGAACTTTGTTCCTACTAACATCTTTGTAGCCATATTTTTAAGTACTTTTAAGCTGTGCACCTTACCATTTTCCAAGCAAGACACCTTAAAAGTGAGAGTTTACACCACCACATTAATGTTTACTTTCAACAAGATGAGCATCTAACTCAACTGCAGGACCACGCAGCTCAGCTGACAGAGGAAGTAAGGGTTTTGGAATTTTCCCTGCAAGCTTTCCTCTCTAACAATCTACCTCCTTATGCAACTCTTCTTCCTGGCTTTTGCATCCTTCTTCCTCCCAGCTCCTAGTTCAATATACCTGCCTGCCCACGCCCAGTTTCTTTTCAGCCTTTGTAGCAAAGCATCATTACGGTTCTTAAGCTTTCTTAATTTGAGTCACAAAACTTTTCCTAGTAACAAAAGCAGCAGTGCAGACACAAGGTTGGAGACCCCCTGTCTCCATACTGACACTGTATCAGCTCAGTGCAGGAGGAAACAGTATAGCAAATATTCTGAAGTAACAAACTCCAATGTTTACACGCATATTCCAACAGGTGGCAAGAGATTTAACTTGGCCAAGCACAGCCAAGTAAAAGCCTTACTGCCAGTACTATTACACCTTAAACACCCCACCAACATGCTCTCCCATTTCTAGTACCGACACCAGATCAGAAGGAAAATGTGAAAATAGCATTCACCAAAGAACAGGTTACAAAATCTTAACCCATTAGTATATTTCTTCCAAAACTACTGTTTTGATTAGTCTTCTGGTTATTTTCGGAACACAGAGGAGAAAAAGCATATATTCAAAGCCTTATCCCCTAAAGGTCTAAGTTATAAACAACTTAAAGTTGGATGACATCCATATGAGGATGGCTCAGATAAAGCTACCAACTCTAATAGTATGTACAGCTCTTCTTTGACTAGCAAAGCAGGAATTCACATTTTTAAACAGCAGCAACAGAAAACCTCTGAAAATTACCTCCCTACAGGTACAAAACTTATCTTTGGCTTAATTTCACCAGCCCTGCCATCTATCCCAGGGAAGCCACTGATAACCATGCTGCCGCTCCCGAAAGGCGGCTGGAGCAGCACCGGTCGCTTTCTTTCGGGAACAAGCTAAGCGACGATGGACCGCAGCGGAGCCGGGGTCCCACGAGAGCCCCAGCCGAGCTCTGCCCCACGACGGAAAGGCAGCCCGTACCGGCGCTCCGGGCAGGCAGCCCAAGCCTCTGGAGCCGTTCCTAAGCGGCCCCGAGACATCTCTATGCAGTAGGCAGCGCACAGGGCCTCTCCGCAAGGCCCCAGGACGGAGCGGCGAATGAGGCCTTCACAGGCGGCCGGGCAAAGCCGCCGCCCAAGAGGTTCGGAGCAGGCCGCGGGCGCCCCGGGAACCGGTCAGCCCCCAGAACCGGTCAGCCCCCGGACAGAGCTCAGCCCCCGGACAGAGCTCAGCCCTGTGCCGCAGTCCGTCCGTGCCCGGGCAGCCCCAGCCGCAGCCCTCGGCCCCGCCCCCGGAGGCTCTTACTATCCAGGTAGTGCTCCAGGTACATCCCCGCCGCCATCTTGGGCCCCGCACACACGGGAGCTTCCGGCAGGAACCGGACGCCGGCACCCCCGACACACACACCCGGAAGCAGCGCTGCCCGGCTGCGGAAGCCGCTTCCGCCCGCCTTCTCGCAGGCTTCCGCTCCTGCCGCCATTTTGGGCTGCGTGGGGCCGCCCCCTCCCCTGAGGCGCGTGAGGGCGTCGCGTGGGGCCTCCTCGCGGATTCTGGCGGCCCTCAGCGGCATCGCCGCTGGGCCCCGCCGGGAAGGAGGGAAGGTCCCCTGCGGCATCAGCCGCGGTGCGGGAGGCAGCGGCAGGGTAAATTCCTGCTGCCGTCATCACCGCGCCGGAGGAGACGGGCTGTGTCCCTTGTAGTGCTCTCCTGGCTTGGAACCAACTGGCTGGCAGGGCGCCCCTGCGGTTCCTCTGGGTGAGGGGGTGCCGTTAGCTGGTTGGCAGTACCTCTTCATTCAGCGTGAAACTTGCCAGTGCCGAGTATGTGTGTGACAAGTATGCTGTATCATCAACAGAGGCTGTCTTTGCTGTATGACCATCATGGCACAAACTTAACACGCCCAGCAAACCAAAAAAGCAACAAAAGCAGGTTGGACAGGGGACCATGATCTCTCTTCTCCATCTTGCCCAGACCATACACTGTGCATCACCTCTAGGTTAGAGACCTTGCTACAGCCTTAAGGAGCTCTTCCCCGACTGTCCTTTGCCCATGATTGTACTGATGAGGTCAAGAGGTTGCACACACAATTACAAAAGAACAGACAGAATGACATCTTTGGTCCTTATGAGTCTGTATTATTCAGGATTGTTGTTTCAAGAGGTCGTTACTAATTTAGCATCTATACTGCTTAGGAGGTACTGGGTTTGGCAAATGTTATCTGCCCTTCTGCCCACAAAATCTATGTTACTCTGTTGTATCCTGATCAATTGCGTGACAGTCATTGCTCAGGGCTGTTTGCTCCTAGACTGGCCATGAAAAAGTGACCAGACACATTTCTTCTCTTGTGTCCTAAAAATCTTCCAAGGCACCATGCCTTTATATGGATATACTGGGATGAAGTCTTTCAGCTGCCTGTGTGTGAACTGCAACAGGTTGAATGATCAAGTATCCTGCAATTACACCATGTGGTTAATTCAGAGATCCAGTGCTATGAAGATGCAGGGTTTTCCAGTCCTATTTCTACAGTCCTTTAAGTTATTTATGACATTTTTAATTATTCAAAACGCATTTCTTATTCTTTTCAGTTCCTGTGTGAAGCAGCTAGCTTCAGTTAGTGGAACATTATTGTTAAGCCTCACTTTGTTTTTAAAGCACTTCAAAATTCTTGCATAAATTGCTTTGCACTCCTAATTAAGGAGAAGGATGTAGCTGCTACATAGCTGCCTATACTCTGTCAAGTACTAAACCAGACTTGCCCAAATGTATCCTGCTTGAAGGTACCAGGCTGAATGGAGCTTATGTGAAGAAACAGGCGTGCTTATGACGTGCTTAATACGTTTCCAGTTTGTTAAGAGACCATCTGGGAATCCCATCTTGCCCTCCAAGCCAAGGCTAGGGAGATGTCAAAATAGTAGACCACTGAAACGGAAAGACAAGTTCCCTTTGGCCTTGTAGCCACGGCTGATGTGAAGACAGGGAAAAGGAGACACACAGCAAAAAATCTAAATGGTTAGCCTTAGGAAAGCATACAAATATCTACTTAACTTCATGAACTACCACTCTGAAGTTGGAAAAGAGGCAGTTTTGCATACCTGTGTGGCCTCACTGCAGTAGAAACTCTTCAAATCCAGCAAAACCTAGTTCCTGAGCTCTGAATCTAGCAAAGTGTGCTATTCGTACTTTCCTCAGAAAGCTGAGACACTGAGGTTCATGGAGAAGTGCATCGTTCAGGGTTCCAGAAGCATCCTCACCCATGTATGGAGTGTTACCACAGTAGTTATTCGGTGAGAGGTGTGGTATTTTTTTCTAAACACACTTGTGCACATGAAAGTCCTATCATAGGCACAGATGATTTCACAGGAAGACGCTTCTCCAGCAGGAATATGCTATAGAGGTACGTGACTATTTACATCTACCCTCTGCCCAGCCTCAGATTTTGATATGTATGTAAATATTGTAGTAACTAACCCCAATGGTTATTGCACACCATACTACACCCCCAAGTTTGGTACTTCAATTACATCCTGTTGTTAAACCAGTAAATAGTTCCTAGTGAGATGAAGGGCCTGACTGATGAATGGGTGTACTGCCCAGAATGCCTACACATCTTTCAAAGGGAAGCTAAATAGCCTACTGAAGTAGTCTAGAGAAGTGGTTCTCAACCTTTATTAATCTACAGATGTGTATTTTCCCTTGGAAATGTAAACATCTGCATACCAAGTTTAAGTCTCCAGCTTTTCTGTTACCTTGTAGACCTCTTAAATGTTGTCCCAAGTACCACAAGGTGAAGGGCAGTGCTTGAGAGGGATACTTATGCATAACCCAGCAGGAGGCCTAAAGCTTCAGTCTTGTCTGGTTCCCTTTTTGCTGCAGAGGTACACATTAAGCTCTTCCCACTCTTTTAAGTTCAGAGGTCCCTGCTCTGCATTTCCTTCTTTTCAGGAAACACCAGATACACCCACACTGCATTCTCACAAACATCAAAACAATTTGAGCTGCAGCACGTGCCCCCAAGGTGGTGAATCGGCTTTACAAATGAAAGAGGATGCCAAAGACCCCAGATTATAGCTGTGTCCACGTCCCAAAAACATACCCTAATTCAGCAGCAAAACTAGGCATAGACTCTAGTTCTTTGGTGTCATGATTTCTTTTCTTGCAGTTTCATTCATTACACAGACACTACATGAAATCGAAATGTTTGTTGGACCAAGTTACTACATCTCTCTAGTACTTTGGTGTTCTACTATACAGAAACAAGAAACCATGCACACAAATTTAATCTGTTGTACCTGAAATGACCATTGAACAGGTTCCTATCTTGTAGTTAAGGAAATGTACAAAGCAATTTCATTCTATGTTCTGAAACTGCACTAGTAAACTTGGGCAGCTTTCGGGTACATTATCTGCAAAATATTAGAAGAAAATCCTAAACATGATATATATCCTTTAGTTGATATAAAGATGATAAAATAATCAATAAAAATATAGAAGACAGGCAGAATCTCATAATTATATTCTATATTATGAAGAAAGTTGGATGATGTAGACAAATTACCTATTGCCAATGAGATTCAGGAAGATGTTTAGTTTTACTCATTAAATAAAACATCCTAGAAGTTGCATAGCTAGAAACTCACAATTGGTAATTTCAAAAGAATTATCTGGCAAGCAGATGGAAGCAGTGGGCTTTCTTTTCCAAACAACTTTGGAGCTGTGAACACGTTTGAGAAAGGCCAGCAAACACTTTTGCTTTGAAAGTATTTGAGAAGTAAATGGGATCCTCCAGGTTGCTGGAAGCTAGTTCACCTAACACTGATTTGGCAAAAATCACAGTGTAATTGATACGGGTTGCAGCCAGCTAAGGAAAGAGACATGATGCTGTATGTTGTAATTTAAAGAACAAGATCTCAGTAATAAGAACTAGATACCCTTTTGTGGCAATGTAAATTCCGTGGGTCAAGATAACCGCCCAGGCCTCACATCACAAGACTTACAACTGGAGCTACATCAAGTACAAAGAAAGGCAACAGATAGGTCCTACGTGATGGAGCCAATCCTTAGTGTCAGACACCTAAACCAGCTCAATTTAATTAAGCTGTTTGGAAAGATGAAGACGGTGACTCAGTCATGGTCTGTAATGCCTTACAAAAGAAAAGAAGAATCTTATAGCAAAAGACTTTCACATATTGATGAAAGGCATAAGAAGACCCTATAGATGAAAAAAAAAAGGGAAGAAAAAGTATTGAAGTAGAATGGCAGTGATAACCAAGAAAAAAACTCTAATAAGGGCCATGGTTGATTAACCATAGGGCTTTAAATTATGAAAGTCTTAAATCTTTCTTGAAGATTTAGCCGAATTACAGACCAGCAATACTATCATTAGTCACGTCTGAGATTTAGTTAGTGTTTGTGGGTGACTTTTCTAAATGATTTCCAGCCTACATGATGTTTCCTTTTAAAGCAACGATAATTTGCAAAATCCACCTAAGAACAGAAAACCAATTTGGTAAAGGACAAGAAGAGAAAGTGCTACTGCCTTTCAGCAAAGATACAAGATGCAACTTAATGCAGAACTGCAGGGTCTTTTTGGGTACAGGTGCACAGGAACAAATGGGCTGGGACCACGGTGAAAGTGCAGGGTTAAAGAATTCAGGCAGCTGAAGAAGAAGGACCACGGCATCTTGGCAAGAGATTCTTTCACTCTCGTGAGTGGGAGTTAAAAAACTGGACCGTTGTTAGCTTGAGTGCACAAAGCTGAAAAGCTGCAGGCTATGGAACCTGAGGCTTCATCTGAACAGGGAAGAATTTTGTATAGATACTACATTTTGTATCCCACAGGTAGCAACGATTTAAACCACCTGAAGCACCTTGAATGTGTTCTGCAGCCTTGGGAGTCCGAAGAGGAAGACCTAATCCAAACTCAGATAAGTGACAAAAATAATGAGTAAGGTATCTTCAATTATTTCTATACCAGCAACAAGGGACTCTGGGTAAACAGAGGAATAACAAATTCTCATTGATGAGTTGGGGGAAAAAAAAGGAGACATGAAGTAGCATTCCTGAAACCTGCCGGGAAGGTTCCTTGGTGAAAAAGAATTAGTTTCTTCCTGGGTGACAGTAAAAGCTACAGGAGCAGCAGCAAACTGCACAAACAGAAGCGATAATACCTTTAAAATAACTGATAAAACAGGAATTGTGCAACCTTAAATACAAATGGATCTCCATGCTAGGTAACAGATTCCAAGATGGGGGAAGGACAGCAGACATTAGAAAACAACACATCAAACCAGGGACCAAGAAAGTTGATTTCAAGCACCTCAAACATGTAAAATGAAGGGGAATATTAACTGTGAGACATCCCCCTGGAACTTCAACCAGTCAGTAAAACATCATTCCACCTTTTAACACACTACCTTTCCTAATACAAGACACTGCACCTAAAACAAGCCCATTTTTTCAGACTTCAAGGGGATGCACACAAGACAATAACTTGAGTGAAACTGGCAATTTTGTCCCATTCATACTGAATATAGACGTGCAGAAAAGAGCCACAAGCAGTAATAAGCCTGTGCTCCCTCTGTGCTAATTTCCAAGGTGAGCAAAACTATAAACCAAGTTGTCCATGAGAAAAAAAAAGGAAAAAAAGGAAGAAAGCAGGAAAATGTTAAGGGAACTCAAAAACTATTATATGGCCAAATGCCCCCTAATTCCACTGTCAAGAAAGATGAAAACTTTTGGTAAAAGCTCATCCTGGGTTGAATGAGAAAGTCTGTGAGCAAGAAGAAACAATTAAAAAACCCTGAAATGTAACACACAGAAAAGGGAAAGGCCAGACAGCAACAGACATAAGCTAGATGTTATAAAATAGAGAAAAGTGGTAAAGAAAGCTTTGTGGCTAGCAAAAATGCTGGTAATAGGAAAGAGATTCTGGATTTTTCCTTAAATACAAAATTAAAAAATCTTACTAATAGCACTGATGCATGCTAGATGAAATTGGTAAAAATGCTAGTGATTCTGAACAGGGTAAACCAGTCAACAAACACTTCCAATTCCACATTCAGAAACAGGATGTGGCAGTTGTATGAAAATAGCAACTTCTATCCAGTACCTTAGCATCAAAGTAGGAGAGTAAACAACATCTAGTAGGGACGTATATTTTTAAGTTGGCAAAGAAAATGTAGTTCTAAAAGAGTTCACTAACAAGCTCTCTAGCCCATTGATTTAAATTTTAATTAAACTTGGGATGAGAGAAATACCTGAAGACATTCGTGTCAGTATATTCCCAAAAGGCAAATGAAATGACTCAAATGTCAAAATTATGGAAAAGCTGTTGAGATGAAAAATTATTTAACGAAAAATGAAACCTATAATACAAAGGTTTTATGAAATATAGATTTTGGTAGAAAAAAAACACCTCAAACCCCAACCAAACCTTAATTTCATTCTTAGATGACATCATTATACATTTGGTTTAACAAAGGGGACTGCATAGGTGCAACATACTTAAATTTTTGTAAGGCATTGACCTAGCACCATAAGTCAGAAAGATTTACTGTACACAATCACATATTAAGAGGATTAATTAAGAAATGCCTAGCCTGCAAGTCTCAAAAAGAAGCGAATGAGAAGCTGCACTGAAGGATGCTTTTCAAGTTAGCCTAGGCCAGATGCAATACAGCATTTTCAACCTGGACCCAAAAGTAGAAAATCACTGATGCAGTTTGTGAGTGACAGCACTGGGAAAGCGCCGAGTAGCCTGGGCCATCAGCAAGCCAGGCCCACTCACACACACCAGACCTCAACACCGCCTCGTGCCAGGGATCTGGGAAACAGGAACTCAGACCACACCTGTAGGAAGTGGGAAACACTACCATGGAGAGACTGTGGATGGCCTAGGGGTCACACCAGACAAGCAGCTAATGAGAGCATCCCTAAAATGCTGCGAGAAAAGGGCAAACACAGTCCTCTGCAGACTTAAGGCAAAGGGCAGGGGGACCTTGTCCATGGCATCGGGGCTCAAACACTCAATTCCAAAATGAACACTTCTACAAGATACTGAAATGTTTTACGAGATGTAGAAAGAAGACAAAGTGTAATTCACAGGCTGGAGGAAATCCCTTACTGTGGAAGATGTAAGGATCTATTTAGCTTGTCAAAAAGTGGACTGAGAAGTGATATTATACTGTTTAAATACCAGTCCAGGGCAAAAAGCCCCACTGTGCTTTACGGCTCTCTGAATTAGCAGGATGGACATATTCAGAAGTTGCAACTAGAAGCCAAAGCCAACAGATCCAAAGGAGAAATCAGGCTTAAATATTTAAACAGTGAGAACACACAGCTCTGGCAGCAGGCTACCAATGGAAGGGATTCTGTGTCTCAGAAGTCAAGCCAATGCATTTTGTCAACACATACTTCAAATACACAGTTTTTGGGGCTCGATATGGGATGCATGGGTTGAAATGTCACCTGTGAAATGCAGGAGCTAAAATCAGACAGCTGCTTCTAGCCTAATCTATGAATCTGTAAAATACTGCAACCATTCACAGCCAACCCTGGTGACTGAACGCAGAGAAAAAGGTTTCTGCCACAGGCTCCGCAGGCGCAGAGCTCCTCATTCTCCTTGTGTGAACCGCAATGCTGCCCAGAGGGAAGGATGCGCTGCCCTCGTGTCTGTCCGCACAGCCACTCGGGACTTACAGCAGCAAGATGCTCGTGCAGGGGGAAGGAACACACATCACAGGGGCAGGGCGCTCACAGCAGCACCTTCGAGGAGCCTTTTACACCAATTTATTTCTATACAAGGTGGTTAAAAAAAAAAAAAAAAGCCAGCCCCTATTGGTTGTTCATACAGAAGTCTGGAATTCTCTAGGTGTTGGGTTGGTGGTTGGTTTTAAATCCCAACAACAGATATTTCTTCCCTTGCCTTCTCATTCTCTTCCGAGTCAGCCTCCACGATCCAAAGAAACTAACAAGTGACACACAAGACTAGTAGTCATGTGGACTAATTAAAAAAAAAAGGGGGGGGGGAGGAGAATTGAAGACGAAGAGAAAGGGAAAAACAAACAAAGATTGAAAATAAAAATTCGCCAGGATAATGCGTTTTATAAACACAGAGATAGAAACAGTTACAGCAAGGACAGAGCGGGCCAGGGGTGGGGAATAGATATTTATATATATATATATATATATAAATTCAAGGGGCCTTCAGTTTATTCTTGTTGGCTCCCCCTTCTCATTAAATTGGTCTCTCTGTGGGGATTTCCATCCCCTTCTCTCCACTGTCCACCTTTTGGGGATTCTCTCCCATGACCACGGTCCAGAAGAGGCCACCACTGCCATGTGAGTCCAGCCCGCCTTGGCAAGAGGAAGTCTGGGAGAGCACTCTGATGGGAGGCGAGCAGGAGAAGCTAGCCTTTCCCTGCCTCCTGCTGGCTCCTTGAAAAGACTGGTCTATTCCTCCTCCTCCTCCTCCCTTTGGGAAACTGGGGGCAGGACAGGCACGTGACAGTCAGAACTGTTGTCGTTCCGCCTTTCAGGAAAGGGAGTAGAGAGAAGGGTGATGATTATTTTGGCAGTCTCTTACCCTCCCTCCAGTTGCTTTTTGGTTTGTTGTTGATGCCTGCAGGCTTTTCTGAAGAGGTGGGGGAGTGGGGGAAGCAGAAGGGAGAGGAGTACAAGCTGCTAGGACATCATCCACAACGGGCAGGAAGAGCAATGAGCAGGAACCCACATTCCTATGGGGCCCGGGCCATCGGGCTGCTCAGACAGCTGGGAGAGAGAGGCGACAGCCATGTCAGACATACTCCTCTCTACTGCTCTCCACCAGGGGAGGAAAGAGCACAATACTCCACAGCCCTTGGGCAGTGTTGGCACCTGTCCAGCCCAGAGAACATCCCTCGCCTCTGCCCCGCCACCCCCAGCACTGATCTCACCTTCCACAGGGGAGAAGGAGGTTTCTCCCATCCAGTCCTTGGGGCAGGACAAGCAACCCCTTCCTCCCTTTCACAAGCAGGAGGGATAGGAATGGATATTTCTCTCTTAGACACTCAAGGAAATCCTCAAAGAACCCCATTCAGCTGTGAACCCTGCCACATTATTCTGTGGCCTGCTGAAAACATGTGTCCGAGCCCCTGCACATACAAGGACCATCTTTCCATTCCATCCACCATGCATGTCTCAACACGCACCCCCCTTTCATACGCATCCTACAGTGAGAGAGAAGGCAAAATGGGGGCCTTTCTTTGGGTTTGAAAGGAGGGGCTCTTGCATGAGGAAGTGATCCCAGCACAGGAAAGGGGCTCTTGCATGAGGAAGCATCCTCCTACCAGGCAGGCTGTTGCACAGAAGGAGCACCCCCTTGAGACAGGCTGTTGTTCAAGGGGCTGCCATGAACAGGGTTACACGGCCAGAATAGGCTGTTGCAGGAGGAGAGGCCGGAGACTGTTGCACAAGGAGGGCCGCTGTACAAGCGGTGCCCCTGGGCGCAGGCTATGCACAAGAGGCTTTCTGCTCCCTGGGTTGAGGTCTCTCTAGGAGCTGGAGAGGTGCTCCACTTGGATGGTGCTGGTGCTGACAGTGAGGCAGATGTCCTTGTGATGCTCTGAAGTCTTGTAAGGAGTCAGGTCAAAGGAGCACTGGGGGGAGGGTTGGGTTGGTTAGTGTCTCCAGAAGGGCCCCCTGCTGCCCCCCGCCCTGCGGCTGGAAGTGCTGCTGCTGCTGAGAGGCCTGGGCTTGCACCTGAACCACCTGCTGCTGTGGGTCAGGGATGTTGTGTTTCCGCATGTGCTTCATCAGGTACGTCTCCTGCAACAGGAAGAATGGCGTGAGAGGAGAGAACGATGTCCGCGAAAGTCAATGGGGAGGGACAGGACAACTCAGGGCGCTGCTCCTGCCGGATCTGGAGGAGCTACTCCCTGGGAAGCCTGTCCGCTTCTGCTACCCCCGAGGACAGCAAACACTCACCGAGGTGTAGGCCCGGCTGCAGATGGAGCAGGTGTAGACCTTGGCGTGCTTCACCGTGTGTGTAGCCAGGTGTACCTCCAATGAGGCAGCATCCGTGTATGCACGGTGGCAGTTGTGGCACTTGAAAGGTTTGTCTTTGTTGTGCTGCCGTCTGTGGGACTGGGGGGCAGCAGCAGGGTGGAGGAAGGAGAAAGCAAGTGCAAGGAAGGAAGCGAGCATTAATACTGGAGAAAGCTTTCCCTCTGACACCCTCTTCCAGCCATGCCCAAGCTCCCCAGGCCCCTGTCTGCTGAGGGAGGGGTGCCTGGCTCCTAGCAGAGGGGACAGTTCCTCCCTCCAACCCACCGTATCTTCCCCACAGATGTCCTCTTTTCTCAAGCATACCAGGCATTTGAAGAGGAGTGTTTTATAAATCTCTACAACCTCCATCTCCTCAGTCTCCACGCAACTCTTTCTCAGTCTTTTGCTTTCCTCTTCTGTCCCACTACACATTCGCTCCCCGCATCTGTCACTGCCCTTCAGGGCAGGATCTGCTTTAACTGCTCACAGGCATTTACAGCTCGTTGCCATTTGGCACACCCTACAGATTCCCACCTCCAAGATACTGCAACAGGACACCCCCTTTGCCTCCCTAGATCACTGTTCTCACGCCCTCCATTTCATTGCAAAACACACAAAAAAATCCAATCAGATACCTGGATTTTATCCTGTGTGACATTTGGCAAAACTCTTTCCCCAGCTAAGTTAAAAAACTTTGCAGAACAGATGGGAGGAACTTTACCAACATCTCACTACTTTCAAGTTTACAGTTTTACAGGAGGTGACTGTTTATATGACTTCCTTGGGTCACGAGTACCCTAAAAGCCAGGAATCTCTCTCCTGCCCAGCGCTTCAACTGCTTTTCTGTATTGTTTCGCTCTCCTCCCAGCTGCCTCACTTCCTTCATCTCCTCCACCACAGGTAAGCAGTGCCTCCTCCCAGAACTTGACAGCTGCCCTTGCCACCCCCACTGGTGAGCAGAACAAGCCTTGCTCCTTACCTGCAGGTTGGAAAGCTGGGTGAAAGCCTTTTCACACCCAGGGTGAGCGCATTTGTAGGGTCGGTCCCCAGTGTGGATGCTGTTGAGGAGGAAGAGCACAAATGGGAAGCAGTAAGCGGGCAGGCAGGGCAGATTACCAGGGCCTGATACTGTGATCATATCTCACAGCCCTTCAGGAGAGCAGGGAAGGGGATGATGTTGCCTCCAGATGCTGTTCTATCTGGACAAAGAGAGCTCTGCCCAGCTCCTGTGTCCAGCTAGAAGTTAGAGAAAATAGGTGGTTAAGCAGATTTTAGAGAGTGACTAGGACTGAGAAGCAAGAGCTTATAAACGCCTGGCTAGCTCAGCACGCGGGCCACCTGAAGAGAGGTTGGGAAGGGGTCTGGAGGTCCAGGCTCCTTGCTCCAAGCTCAGGAGTACCATATGACCCACAGGAGTCTGTTCGGTTTCTACAATACCAACAGCACAGCTCTGCTGCTTCTCAGGATAGACACTCCAACACTTTTCCCTTTACACTGTCAGGCTGAGATCACCTATATCGTTCATCTGTCCCTGTCCCCCTGCAATGCCAGAAGCAGCTTCCACACACTCAGTCCAACCCCCGTAGTGCCAGGCTGGGATCCCCTATGGCCAATGCCTCTCTCTCTATCGCTCTCTCTCTCTGTGTCCCCCCCACGGTGCAAGACCAAGGATCCCCAGGGACAGCATGTGCCCACCTCAGCCCTGACGTGGTCAGTGTCTCCTGCGCAGCCTCCACTCCGTCCACTCTGGTGGGCCACCTCCTTCTGTGGGTGCAGCCGGCCACATTCCCCGCCCGCCCCCCGCATGCTTGGCGCGCGTGCTCCACAGGTGCATGCCGGCAGCGTGGGGGGGCCAGGGCCAGGCCCCCAGCCTCCTCTGGCCCTTACCGTGTGTGCTGCTGCAGGTGGGAGAGCTGGCGGAAGGCCTTCTGGCAGTAGCGGCAGGTGTAGGGCTTGGCCCCCGAGTGGATGCGGAGGTGCTGGGCCAGGTAGGATGTGTTGGCGAAGCTCTTGGAGCAGTGAGGACACTTGTGCGGCTTGACAATCGCCGTGTGGAGCTTGGAGTGGATCCTGCCGAAGAGGAGGAGGAGCAGCAGCAGTTGGACACGACCGCCATCTGGCTAATGCTGATGGAATGAGGGCACAAAGGGGGTGGGACAGCACCACGCTATCTGCTACATGGAGGAACTCCAAACACAGCATGAGCTCGCTCAAACAGTGCTCCCCTTGGATTCAAGAGACCATGGTCTGTCTGCACCGGGGAAGGATCCAGAGAGAGGAGCTATAGAGTTCGGATTGAGGGGCATTGGCAGAGCTATGTGTGGGAAGCCTACGGCTGAAATAGCAGGGGGGCTGCAAGTCTGGACTGAGATGGTTGGCAGAACTATGCTGGGGTGACAGGGAACAGTCCTTCTATGCCCACTCTACTCTCTCTCTACCACAACCAGCCCTACCTTCTGTCAGAAAGCATTGCTCCATTGCAGACACCCCTTAAGGCGAGCAGCACTAACCTCTGTGCACACCCAGCCCCTCATCACAGCGAAGTGACAAGTCTCGTGTGTCAGACACCGCTGCTGCCAGTTTGTCGTGTATGAGACCTGAGCAGCCTGCAGAAAACAGCAAGGTCTCCCCAGGCAGTCGCTCACTGAGGGTGCTCACAGCATGCTGGGATGACGGCAACATGCAGTGTGGAGGGCCCCCAGCCTCCTCTGGCCCTTACCGTGTGTGCTGCTGCAGGTGGGAGAGCTGGCGGAAGGCCTTCTGGCAGTAGCTGCACGTGTAGGGCTTGGCCCCTGAGTGGATGCGAATGTGCTGGGCCAGGTAGGAGCTGTTGGCGAAGCTCTTGGAGCAGTGAGGACACTTGTGTGGCTTTGTCTCCGTATGGGACTTGGAGTGGATCTGCATCTCCGACTTGGAGTAGAAGGTCAGCGAACACATCCGGCACCTGGGACCGGGGCGAGGGGAAGAGACAGTGTCACACAGGGTGGGGGAAAAGGCCCAGTATGTATTAGCTCTAACTGGGTGGGGTCTTCCACACTCAGTGAAGAAGGGATATTTTCTTGCTATGTGGTTCTGGGGAGGTTTCACCCAGGACACTGTGCTCGGCTGCGAGCACTCCAGTCCCAGGGGACAAACTTAAGAGAGGCAGTGGCAGAAGAGGCCAAATGATACCTTGTGGCCAGACAAGTAAAGGTCTTGGAAGAAGCAAAGAGGTTAATTTATTTGGCTTACAAGGAAGGCAGGGCAGCGCTCTGGAAATTTTCGAACAGCAATCTGAAGGGGACAGGAGTAATTCCCAGACAAAACCCACTTTGTTCAGCTATGATTTATTTTAGTCAAAAAAAGGCTGGAAAACCTGAAAATCCCAGGTTAAGTGTCATCTTCATAATAAAAGTTAGTTCCAAGTATTGCAAAGTCTGCAAAAGCAGTTATGACCAAACCCAGTTAACTCTGCTCCCATTACTGGAGAAGCTGGTGGAATATTTAGCTTACAAAATGCTGTAACAACAGCGCTGCGCTTCCTAGTGGGTCTCACAAAGATACTCTGGATATCAAATGTGGTATTTCAATGGTCTAATGGGCTTTCATCATTTCTGTCTTACTGATGTCATGCAAAATATTTTGTCTAGGAGTTTGGATCCATCTGTTCCCATAATGATCAGAAATTATTAGATAACACACAGACTCTTTGATCAGAAAGAAGCAGTTGGCATCTTTCTGCTATGGATGCTGCTGTTAAAAACTCTTCCTTCATCATGACACCAGGCTGTTAAGAGAAGCTTGCACTGTTTTACAATTTAAGACAGTAAAAGCTTTTGTGGTTGATAATTTAACAGAGAGAGAAGCTGCATCCAAGTTCTGGACTTCTCCCCTCTCCCCCCAAAATGTATGCCAATCAAAGGGCAGAGTTAAGGTTTCTCTGAACTTAGTTCTTCCACTTGCAGACTTTTCAATTGAACAAGCCAAAACTGAACTTGCACTTGGAACTTCCAGGGTGACATTTAAGAGAAAAAAATGCCATCCAGAAGTCTGGCAAACATGAATTCAACCTTCACAGCAGGTTGACTTATGTTTTTGTCTGGGAATTTCCTTAGGTTTTACAAGTGTTTACATAACTGCTCAGTGACAAAAGTCTCTGCGGGTAGTAAAAGCAACGGAGAGTTGCTCCTGCTCTTCCCCATATCCATCTCCTCCCAGGAGGATACTTCATTACATCTACTACCTTTACTATTTATTTATGTTGGAGCCAGAAGCTTTATGAAATGTGCAGTCTGATTAGTGTATGTAATGTAGGCAGTATTTATCCAGCACACACCTTACCTTCCACAGGCCCTTCCAAGCCACAGCTTGATTTTAAGCCATTTAACTGGAAGCCATGCCTCCCTAGCAAGCACTCTACCACACACCTGCTGGAACCTATTTTCCCTCTCTGTCACTGTTCTTCTACCTTCATTATAATCTCAAACAGTTGTTCCCACGTTTCCTAGCTTCATCTTTCTCTTAATCCTCTTTAATTGCAAACCCTAACAGAACATGCAAGCCAAATACATCCCTACATAAATTCCCCTTCACACACACAACAATCCCTACTGGAATCAACAAACAGAAACAATTTGGCTGTTTATCCCTAGGTCTATTAGAGATGTGAGGAGTAAAAAGGCACACTGGAATTGTCTTTTTTCTTAAAGGAAGCTCTTGGTTTATAAACCCAGCTATCTCTAAACTGTTGTGCAGTTTGTTTCAGACTTTCTGAAATGTCTGAAGCTAGACTTGAATACAGCATATGCATTTTGCCAGTTATCAAGTCATACTTACAGGATGAGGATTGTATCCTTGAAAGCAGCAACACTAGAAAGAACTTCGAGGTGAATACTGAACTGAAAAATACCAGTGAGTCACCAAGTCCAGTTCCCTGCTACGGCAGGCAATTATGGCATAATCCCATACATGAATTTTATCAAGCTCCTGCTCAGCAGATGCTTACTTCCATTACTCTCAATGAACTCTGTTCCACAGTATCAATTCTCTGATAAGGAACCATTCAATTGAGAACAAGCTCCCAGTGTGATGCTGTGCTAATATGGCTCACAAAACAAAGGGGAGTAGCAGGTAAAACTTTTGTATGCAGGAATGGTGTGGCTACTCTTGCAACAGCATGTCTAATTCTGAAGTCCACTATTATTTAAAAGCTCAGACAAGTTCAGCAAACCTAAGGAACAATGGCACGTGGAAAATTGGCTTTGCAGTAAAGAGTCACTAAGCCCAGTCCATCTACGTTTGGAGGAAACCTTGTAAGATAACTTGGTCAATAACCATATACATCTATGCAGGGAGAAAAATATCAATTACAAGAGGTTTACTTTATGAGCAAAGGATAATGAGAAACAATAACTGACAGTAGAAGTTAAAAAATCCAAGAGGAAATGGGAACTTTCCAACCATGAGAATAATGCATCTTTGGAACAATGCTAGGTGACTACAGGATGGTCTCAATCATTTGGCTGCCTTCCTGAGAGAAATAACTTCCTAAAAGTTTTGCTCTGGTTTAAATACAATACTGGGCACTAATCATTTCTGTGCTGTACACATGACTAAATATTTTAAACAGTCTATTCGGTTCTGAAAAATTCATGAACGTTTTCTAGTCATCAAGTCTAAGTAGTCCCATGCATTGAATCTGTTGTGCCATAAACCCATCTACTTTATTTTCCATCATTTCTGTGCATCCCTTCTTTTATTTGCTTGGTCAGGTATCTGCCTTCAGGTCAGTAATTCACTAAAATGAATTTTAATGAAGAGAAAAAGACAGAACATCCTTTGCCATTTTCAAAATAAAATTATAAAGAAGGTATTTCAAAACCTCTATGGCACTTGCATAAAACTGGCTTAGCAAAAAACACCCTTGCCCCCAAAATCAAACCACTCTTGTTTGAATTTAGTGGCTACAGACATTCAAACAACATTTAAATAGAGAGCCTTGCAAGGACTCATTTTCCGATCATCTGATTAGCATCATCCCTCAGAGGGCAAGAATGTTATGTAGCACAAATTCATGAGCTTTATGAGTTAAAAAAAAAGCGCCCTGGAATATAGCAGAAAGCTGCATATCAGAGGGTTTTGTATTGTGTGGTATCAGGCATTTTCAAGCGAACAAATGATCCATTTAATTAAGGGCATTTTGCTTCAGCCAGCATCAAATATTAAAGGGGAAGATGCAATCAGCCCTCTAGTGGGCAAATATGGATTAAAAGAAGTGTTAAATCTATAGGGCTAATGAGAGCAGTGCATCCAACACCAGCAGCTTCTCGGCATCCTACTCCCGCGAAACCCCCTGGCTGGGGAGGAGAGAAGTTGGGACTGCTCCTTGCGAAGCACCAGCAAAACACGCTACGAAATGACTTCATTTCCCCCTCCCCCTTTAATATCCATTTTTAATCCTTTTCTCCCCTCTGCGCCTCTGAATTACCACTGTGTTGACTGTATTCCTTCTGAAAGGAAGAGGAAGGGGAGTGACTGCAGCATTCCCATTGACAGCGTGACACTACATCCCTACAGCTGCTGGTAACAGCTCTGGCAAATTTAGATGTCCTAGGAGAACACAGTCCTAATAACACAGAGGTTCATATAAATAGTTAATTTAGTCCTCAGCCATATGCCAGAGATCAAAAGTAACCCCTTCCAATGTTTATAATCCTTTCTTTTTATAGGGAATCTGCAGGGAAATAAAGTGAGACATTCAGAGAATGATCATGTTAGACAGAAGCACCCTCAAAAACCACGAAATGCCAGTAAAAGGTGGATGTACAATTCTAATTCTGCTCCCATATGAAAGTCATCATGATGAGTCATAAGCAAACAAAATTATGCTTATAGCAACTAGACTACTACTCTGTGGCACACGGTGCCATATTTTTTTCCACTTTTCATAGAATGTTCCACCTCATTCATCAGATGCTGTTATGAGATAAAATACCATCTGAAATACCAGCTCATAGTAGAATTTCCCTAACATGGATTAACAGCATTTTTCAATCAAGTGCTTAATTAATCAGTTATCACAGCTTTGAAAACTACACGAGCTTTCACGTGGCTTTGAGAATTCAAATTCCTAGTATCTACTGAGATTAGTATTTTAAGTCAATCGAGCCCCTGCTCCTTCTGTTACGCTACAAATACAAGTTAGACCACAAGTTTAAAAAAAGTAATAAAAAATTCAAATCGGGAAGGTCTGAAGTTAAACTAGGTAAGTTTAGGCTGTCAAAGTCAGCAGTTCATTTAGCAAGGAAATAAATGTACTGCCTTTGCAATGCACAGCTAATGAAGTAACTAATGCAAGCAGAGCATAATAATGGATGCACACTTCTTGATAAATGCTAATTTAACCCTTGTATTCCCTGATTTTTACAAAGCTGAAGTTAAAACATTTCCTTGCTAATATTTTTTAAGTGTTAGGGGAAAGGAGACACATTTAAAATCCAAGATACGCAGCTAGAGGTCTCAGGGTAAGACCTAAATAAAGCCAGCAAGTATGAAGATACCAAATGAAAGCATAGGAATTGCACCACACTTCTACACCCAGCTGAAACACTTCCATACTCCCACTGAAAAGTTAACATTACACTTCCATTTACCAATTTACACTACTGGCACACACAGAAACATAGATTCATAGACTGGTCTGAGTTGGAAGGGTCCCCAAGGATCATAGAGTTCCAACCCCCTGCCACAGGCAGGGACACCAACCTACAGGCTTCAATCTACACAAGGTTGCCCAGGGCCCCATCCAACCTGGCCCTGAACACCTCCAGGGACAGGGCATCCATCACCTCTCTGGGCAGCCCATTCCAGCACCTCACCACTCCCTCTGTGAAAAACTTCCCCCTGATATCTAATCTAAGCCTTCCCTCCTTTAGCTTTAATCCATTCCCCCTTGTCCTGCCATTGCCTGCCCTTTCAAAAAGTTGATTCCCCTCCTGTTTGTATGCTCCCTTCAGGTACTGGAAGGCTGCAATGAGGTCCCCCCGCAGCCTTCTCTTCTCCAGGCTGAACAAGCCCAGCTCCCTCAGCCTCTCTTCATAGGGGAGGTGCTCCAACCCTCTAATCAACTTCGTGGCCCTCCTCTGAACCCTGTCCAACAGTTACACATCTTTCTTGTATTGTGGGCCCCAGATCTGGACACAGTACTCCAGGTGGGGCCTCACGAGGGCAGAGAGGAGAGGGACAATCACCTCCCTGTCCCTGCTGGCCACCCCTCTTCTGATGGAGCCCAGGATACCATTGGCCTTCCGAGCTGCAAGAGCACACTGCTGGCTTATGTTAAGTTTCTCATCCACCATGACACCCAGGTCCTTCTCAGCAGGGCTACTCTCAAGGAGCTATCAAATTTATCAGCTATGCTACTTATCAGCTATACTATCAAGTTTATCAGCTATGCTCAGAGATCTTAGTCAACTTATTTCCACAGTCCTTCAGTCTCTTGGTGACTTGGTAAAACCACAGAAAAGCATCACCCTCCCAACCCCCCGTCACAGGAGCAAGTATGGGAATTATAAATGCTCCCACCATATAGCACTTTTCCAGTTCTTGGATTTGAGGGTATTTCTATATTTTATCCATTTTTCCAAAAGACCTCTAAAACACCACACCCAGGCTTTTGTGGTATTTCAGCACACTTTACAAGTCACCCATCTTCTTTTAATGACTCCAGCATTTATGCTTTCAACAGCTGCATTTACCCTCTTTAGTCACAGCCTCACACTGGGAGCATGGTGTCACTTAATTCCTAAAAGTCTTTTTCACAGTCATTGCTTTCCAGGATACTGTTTCCCCATATTAATTATATTTAGACTTGCCCTAGTTTTCAGTTGGGAGAGAGTTAATTTTCACAAGAAGCTGGGAAGGGACACTGCCAGGAGAGCTGACCGAAACTGAGCATGATGTCATACTCAGTATGTAAGTGGCAGGGGGAAGGTTGGACAGGGAGGAGTGGCTGCTCAGGAATGGGATGGGCATGCAGTTCTGGGTGGTAAGTAAATTGCACTGTGTACCAACTGCTTTGTGTATTCTTTTATTAGTATTGTTGTTGTAATTTTCCTCTTTATTTGCTTCCTCATTTAGTCCAGCATGCTCCTACTGCCATGTCTCCTGAAGTGTTTCAGGTCTTGTTTATGGTTAAAAACAACTGTTTCAATAATACCACCCACAGGTCCACTTGAGGCTGGATAGTCAGAGGTAGAACAGTATGTGGGAGACTATGGGCAGGTACCTACAGAACTTCTCACCTGCAGTATTTTGGAACTTAACTTCCACACAACTACAGGACCCTGATAAAGTGATAGAATATTTGAAAGAAAAATACTGTGGCTATTCCAGAGAGACAGAATTTAACCCATTGTGCTGGGCCCTGGCCCCTATCTACCAAACACTGCTCTATAGGAGGTGGCACCCTCGGGGCAAGACAGGGACAACTGACTGACAGACACCGTGGCTACCCAAACCCCCATGAAAAGCACTGCAGCTAAACCAAACCAGTGCCAGAATCCGTCACCCCCATCCAAGAAGAAATACACAAGCAAATCAGTTCACTTAGTGAGAGATGATGCTGAACTGGGACCATCACGAGAACAGGAGGAAGAGGCAGAACCAGAGGTCATCACTGGATCCCCATCCCTGAGCAGGCTGTGAAATACACAAAAAGATTTCAGCCACAGTCCAGGTGAGCACATTGTCACCTGGCTGCTCTGATGCTGGGATAAGAGAGCCAGTAGCCTGGGGTTAGGGGGTAGGGAAGCCAAGCAGCTGGGATCCTTGTCTAGGGAAGAGGGTGTTGGGATTGGGAAAAAGGTTGAGAAAAAGTAATGAGCCCTCAGGCACTGGAGGCGACATCTCTTAAGTATGAGGGAAAGGTACCCCTTCAGTGAAGATGTTGTATGTCATCCAGGCAGGTGGTCCACCATGGAGGGCGGTATTCAATGGCTGAGGAATTAAGCTCTGCAGGAGATGGTTTATTATGGCCCAGATAACACAGTTACCCAGAGATCCTGATGAAGTCCAATGTACCTGACCCATGTGGCAGAAGTTTCTATGGAGCACACCATCATCATACACCCAGGCATTGGCAGTGATGGACAAGGAAGACAGAAGTACCAACAGTGGATAAATTGGCTAGCCAACTCTGGCAATACAAAGAAAGTCTCTCTTCCTCCCTGTCCTGGGAGTTCCAGCAATTCGGAGAGGATACTGGTCTGTGTGACTCTGGATTATGATGTATCTCAGCTGTTAGGTGTGAGTGTTCCTCTGCTCAAGAGAGAGGATATAGAGGGTTCACACCATGGGACACCCTATGGTTTTACCTGCATGACCATGGAGAGGACAGGAATAAGTGAGATGGAAAGCTTACATTGACCCTAGAGACAAGCATACGTGAGTTGCGAGGTAAAACAATCACAGAATGGAATTCTTCCAGGAAAAATGCCGCTCTGCTCTCCACTGCCCAGCTGGCAATTCCCTAGAGCAAGTGGGGGATCTGATCTGCCCAGAGAGGCTGTGGAGTCTTCATGTCTGGAGATATTCAAAACCTGCTTGGTTACTGTCCTGTGCAGCCTGCTCTTGGAGATCCTGCTCTGGCATGAGCATTGGACTAGATGGTCTCCAGAGGTCCCTTCCAACCCCTAACGTTCTGTGATCTTATGATCCTCTTGAAGGGACTTTGAAGTCATTTTTACAAGAAGTGAGTAACAAATACTATGACCAGGACTAGAGGAGGCCTACCTCCAGCCAGGTGGAAGAAAGGGATAACCAGGTTTATTGGATGTGTGGATTTAGGGGCATTGGCACACAGAGCCCCAGGAGTATAAGGCTCTAGTAGACCCAGGTGCACAGTGTACCCTGGTGCCATCAAGCTGTGAAGAGGCAGAATCTGTATTTCTGGAGTGACAACAGGGGATCCCAACAGCTGGGTGTACAAGCAGATGAGGTGAGTCTAACTGGGAATGAGTGGCAAAAGCACCCCACTGTGACTGGCCCAGAGGCTCTGGGCATCCTTGACATAGGCTGCCTTAGGAGAGGGTATTTCGAGGACCTGAAAGGGTACGAGTGGGCTTTTGTCATAGCTGCTGTGGAGCTGGAGGAAATGAAACAGCTGTGTGCTTTGCCTGGCCCCTTGGAGGGACTCCCTGTTGTGGAGTTGCTGAAGGCTGAATAACCACCAGTGCCAACTGCTACCACAATGGTGCAGCAGCAGCAATATCACACCAACCAAGACTCCCAATTCCCATCCATGAACTGATCCATCAATTGGAGAGCCAAGGAGTGATCAGCAGAACCTGCTCACCCTTAACAGTCCCACATGGACAATGCAAAAGTCTGATGGATGGGTGGAGAAAGACAGTAGACTATTGTGGCCTGAATGAAGTCACACCACCAACGAGTGCTGCCATGCTGGACATGCTGGAACTTCAATATGAACTGGAGCCAAAGGCAGCCAAGCAGTATGTCACAACTGATATCACTCATGTTTTTCTGAATCCTTTTGGCAGCTGAGATCAGGCCACAGTTTGATTTCACCTGGAGGGCTGTCCAGTACACCTGGAATCCTCCCGTGGCAGTCAAAACACAACCCCACAATTTTCTGTGGGCTGACTCAGACTGCATTGGAACAGGGTGAAGCTCCAGAGCATGTGCAATACATTGATGACATCATTGTATGGGGCAACAGAGCAGAAGATTATGAGGAAGGGAAGAAAATAATTCAAATCCCTCTGAAAGCCAGTTTTGCCATAAAACAGAGACAGGTCAAGGGACCTGCACAGGACATCCAGGTTTCAGGAATAAAGTGGCAAGATGGGTGTCATCTTCCTAATGGATGTGATCAACCAATGGATGTGACCAACAAAATAACAGCTGTGTCACAACCAACTAGCAAAAAGGAAGCATGAATTTTCTTAGGTGTTTTGAGTTTTCTGAGAATAATTATTCTAACTTAGGATCTGACAGTAAGCCCCCTCTATTGTGTGACACACAAGTAGTCTGGGATACAGAGGATCCACGGCCCACTACATTCCAACTGAAAGAGAGATACTTGCAACATAGGAAAGGGTTTGAGGTACTGCTTCAAAGGTGGCTGGTACTGAAGCACATCTCCTCCTGGCACCCTGACTGGTGCTGGGCTGGATGTTCAAAGGGAGGGTCACCTCTACCCATCATGCAACTGATGCTACATGGAGTAAGTGGGTCACACTGACCACACAGCAGGCTTGAATGGGAAACCTGAATTGTCCAGGGACTCTAGAAGTAATCATGGACTGGACAGAAGCAGTGATTTCAGAAGGTCACCAGAAGAGGAGGTGACATGCACTGAAGAGGCTCCACTGTCTAATAAACTATCAGAAAACGAGAAGCACTATGGCCTGTTCCCTGATGGGTCCTGCTGCATTGTGGGAAAGCATCAGAGGTGGAAGGCTGATGTAGGGAGTCCTTCATGACGACTTGCAGAAGCTGCTGAAGGAGAAGGTGAATTGAGTGAGTTTGCAGAAGTGAAAGCCATCCAGCTGGCCTCAGGCATTGCTGAGCAAGACAAGGGGCCAATCCTCTGCCTCTGGACTGACTCATGGATGGTGACAAATGCCCCGTGGGGTGGTTACAGCAGTGGCAGCAGAGCAGCTGGCAGCACAGAGGCAAACCCATCCGGGCAGCCCCACTGTGGCAAGATACTGCTGCTCTGCTAGAGAAGCTGGTTGGAGAAGTCCCTCCTGTGGACGCCCACCTACCCAAGACTTGGGTCACCGAGGTCACCAAAACAACCCACAGGTGGATCTGGACTGGGACCACAATGGTGAATGGTTTATACCCCAGTGGGCCCATGATACCTCAGGCCATCAAGGGAGGGATGCAGCATTCCGATGGGCTCGTGTCTGCAGGGCAGACTGGACCATGGCTGCTGCTGCCCAGGTCATCCATGAACACGAAACACGTGCTGCTATCAAGCAAGCCAAGCAGGTAAAACCTCCCTGGGATGGAAGACAATGGCTGAAACCTAAGTACAGGAAAGGCCTGGCAGACTGATTACATCACACTCCCACAAACCCACCGTGGCAAGTGCTTATGTGCTTAGAATGGTGGCAGCAGCCACCAGATAGCTGGACACGCACCCTGTGCCCCATCCCACCACCCAGAACGCAATCCTGGACCTTGAAAAGCAAGTCTTGTGTCAACGTGGCACCCCAGAAGGATCTGAGTCAGACATTGGGGCTCATTTCTGACACAACATCATAGACACCTGGGCCAAAGAGCGTGTCATTGAGTGGGTGTATCACATCTCCTGCCATGTACCACCCTCTGGGAAAACTGAATGTGATGGACTGCTAAAGACTATACTGAGAGCAATGTGATGTGGCCCTCAAATACTGTGATACACAATGGCAAAGGCCATCTCATTAATTAACACTGGGTGGGGATCTGCCAGTCAAAACTTCCAAGTCCTGTAGAAGGGGATGAAATCCCCACATTGCTCATGAATATGTTGGGGAAGACAGTCGGGGTTAGTCCTGCATTAGGAAATGCAAACCTATCCATGGGATTGCTTTTGCTCAAGGACATTGGTGTATCTGGTGCGTGATGTGAGAAGATGTGCTAGTCTGACGTGTACCTCAAGAGGATTTGGTTTTGGGTGAGAATAGCCAGTAAATTAAATTCTATTATGTTAATTGCTAAATAACCCTCCCTTTGTATGTCATCACTACTATGATCGTTATCTGCTGTAACATTGGTATTACAAAATAAAAATCACTCAAATTAATGAAGTATGAACTCTGAAGAAACTGAGCAAAGTCCAGTGCTAATGTAACCAGAATTGGCTTTAGCAAACAATGCCTAGTAACCTTCTCAAAATCAACACCTTCAACCCACAGACCACAGGCATGGACCATTCCAAATATGCCAGCTACAAGCTCTGGATGTAGCACGCAGTAACCCAACAGCACGCATCATCACTCCTGCTCTGAGAGGGACAGAGGGAGCCCAAAATCATGGATTAAATGACCTCAATGGGCATTTTAGAGGGGCAGCCCGTACACTAAGGTAAAAATATTGGCATCTGTATATATCTGCATATATATCTCAAAGACAGAAAACAATGTTGGTGATTAATTGGAAAGCATAGGGTTTGAGCATGATGCAGATAGTCTAGAATAAGTAGTGAATAATGTCCTGGTTTTCAGCTGGGATAGAGTCAATTTTCACAAGAAGCTGGGAGGGGACACAACCAGGACAGCTGACCCAAACTAGCCAAATGTATATTCAATACCATGATGTCATTCTCCAGATATATGAGGGGAACCGGCCAGTGAGGAGGGATCACTGCTCCAGGACAGGCTGGGTATCAGGCTCTGGGGCAAGCAAACTGAATTGCGTACTGCATGCTTTGTACATGCTTTTGAAAGTACTGATGTTGCTACTTTCCTCCTCCTTTTCTGTCTTATTAAACTTTCCTTATCCCAACCCCTAAGTTTTACCATTTTTTTCTGATACTCCTCCCCATCCCATTGGGGACCAGCAGTGGTGGGGGTGTGTGTGTGTGTGTGTGCAGTGCAGGGAAGACAGAGAACAAGTAGCCACATAGAGTTCAGTGGCTGGCTGGGGCCAAACAAGATCAAATGCATTCAATAGTATCCAACAGGACACTGCTGTATGATACTGTTTCCCCACTGTGTTTAAACACCTAGACTCCCATATCTGATTGCTGGAGAAGTCACACAGTATTACCCAAAAGGTTAAGTCTTCCACTAGGCTCTATTAAAATACATTTTGATTGAATAGTTACAGTTTAACAACCACATAAAGCTCCCATTTTTTTAAAGCTATCCACCAGCACTGCATCTATCTGTAAATTATCAGCCATGACTTTCTGTTGACCTCCAAACCACTGAACAACATCAGCCTTAAGACCTTGACTGCCAATTTTTGAAATCAGTCACCATTAGCATAAAAGACCAACAAAACCATAAAACACAATAAGGTGCTTCCTAGCATAGTGATAACATGCAAAAGCTAAAATTAAAAGAATACAAAATGCCAATGGGAAAGCACTATCAAATTTGGAACCTCCAGAGTTAAGGTCATCTCTATCACTATAATTTGGCTCTGCAATGCAGGTGCGTTCTGACACAGCCTTATTGACTGTCTCCACAGAACTGCATCCTTATTATGTTGCACAGATACTTAACAAGCAAGCATTCAGGTTTTTTCATCACCTCTCTGCGTCCAGCCTCAAGCCTCGCTGACCACATGCAATCCCAACCTTATGAAGCAGAACCACTCTCCTGTTACACCCAGCACAGAAGTGTTAGTGCTACATGAGTATTTGTCTATACCCTCAGTGTAGGTATTTTTCTCAAAGGGAAGGGAGCGAAACACAGTAACACAGACATCCTCACTAATTCCAAGTAGCCAAACTGATACCTATGACTACTTTTCCTTAAAAAGAAAATCTGTATTACATACATTCAAATCACAGCTCTTGCAGATTTTCTGTGCTACAGCTATGAGACACAACAGTTCTGCAAAGCTAAACGAGGTCTGACATATAACAGGACTATTCAGTGACACTTGACAAAAGATTATGGTTTCAGGAATACCAAATGTTAATTATTTCAGGGTAACTATGGTCATTTTTAGCCTACAGCAAATTCAAATCCATTTAAGACTAGACCTAACTCGTATCTGCACATGCTTCAAGACAAGATTATCTGCAGGCCGGTACCACATGGCTGGAGGATAGCATAGCACATGTGCAGCAGAGGCAAGCATAATCTACAATTCTCTAGACTAGCAGCCAAATGTCTTCCCCCAAATCACCCTTCTCAATTCTGCTACCCCATGTGATTTTTAAAAATGCATTTATTTTTTAAAGAAAACAGTCCTTTCAGGTTCTCTGAGTAAACATGCAGGACTCTGACAGGCCACAGTGCACACAATAACTACGATCACGTAATCGAGGATGGTATCAAAGTGCACTGACTCATCAGGGCCAAATTAAGGTATGATCAGGTAAGATGTGCGACAGAACAGTTTTGAAGTTCTCTCTCCTCACTTGAAACTGTAACTGCCCCCCTCATTCCCTCATACACACTCATTCCACTGACATGCAAGTAACATGCTAAAATTAAAACCCAATGACTGCAGAACCTTCACTGTTAATTCTTTCTGCTTGGCACTATGATGTGTACGCACACACACACACACACACACACACACAGAGTTACAACATCTCAGCAGAAGAGAGAGAACTTACCACACCGCAAGTTTTTACCTTGTTATACCCTGAGGCATGTGGTCAGTCTTACTCCTGACGTTTTCTAACCTTCAAGCACAGCATTCATATACAAAGCCAAGCCCGTGTGTACAAATTGCATGTGTATATATGAATATGCATGTGCACCTGTTCCCCTTAGTTTTGAGATTATAAGCCAATTTCAACCAAATCTGGAAAAGGAGTAAGGACCTTAAAGACACCACAAATCTCATAAAAATATGCAGTTAGGGAAAGAAGAAAGACCCTCTTTCCACTGAGGGAAAGGCTAGTAAGCTCACCCTTGATTAGACATCAGAGAATCCACACAGGAGAGAGCCGCTGGAAACCAGGCTTCATTAGTTCCGCTGCTCACGGAACTACTTGTTAAAAAAAGCAAACAGAAATTCCAACATGTGGCATCGTACTGACACCCATGTTGGTCATCAGCAATCTTAAGATCCACTGCACAGACCTCTGCCACTGCAGCTAGGGTGACAAATGACAGCAATGGTAGTTTGTTGCCTTTTGCTAGCCTTAGCGGGGACTGGCGGGTGCCGGGGGGGAGGAGGTTCTTTGCCAGAGGAAGGTCACATTCTTGTGCTGACATCAGAGATATGGCAACATTTAGAATGATTTGGTTTAATATTTCTAGGCTTTGGAGGGGATGTGGTCAAACCTTCTGCCTCGCACTTCAAGCTTAATTCCCCTTTTGCCCTTAGCCTTCTAGCCTGTTGCAATTCCCTGTCCTGCACCAAGAGCCAGGCCAAAGCTCTTTGCCCACATGCTCCAGCCTCTTTATTGTCTACTACAATGGCTCTTCCCTATTGCATTCCACCAATAACCTAACATTTGTCTCCTGTCCCATCCCACTGCCGTCCCCAGTTTCTGTTCGTCTGTCCACACCCCATGCTCTTCTCCCTATCCGCTAATTCTAAGTATCTCCTCATTTTCCAGCCCCTAGCAGATGTATCTCTCTTCCTCCCCTCAGTTTTGGTCCTTCATAGCTTGTATCTGGTGCTGTCTTTCCCTCACAAATAGACTCCCCATCACATCTTGTGCTGTATTCCCTACTTTGTAGGCTTTAGTGTTTTCTGACTCTCATCTTTGGTCTACCAGGTTTCCAGGCTTCCTGGACACCACCTACTCCAGACCCTGCCCATATCTCATTCTCATCCCCACCACATTTGAACCACGCAGTGCCTTCTTGCACCTTGCCCTTCTGCCCATCAGAGGTGGTAAAGTTACTGTCGACACCGGGCACAAAAGACTCTTCTAAAGCAGAAGGAGCAGTTGTGACTGCAGGAAAAGCATGCCTGGTCCTTTGGGGGTAGTCTAGAAGATGTTGATTGCTTCAGAGAGAGTAGTCTAGCCTCATACAGAAATTGAGAGAGGTTAGAGAGTATTATCTTTTCTGTGGATGTAGACAGCCTGGTCAGATTTCAAGTCTATTCAAAACCAGGGGAAGTTCACCCGACAGCAATGCTAAATCTCAGATGTGTCTGAGACCATACCCACCTACTTTATTCCAACCACTGTCTCCCCTTGTGTCCCTAATTTTCTCACTGAAGGGCTCCTTTGCCTTCTGCAGCTCAACTACAACAGGGGAGATTTAGGTTGGCTATTGGAAGAGGTTCTTTGCTGAGAGGGTGGTTGGGCACTGGCACAGGCTCCCCAGGGAAGTGGTCAGAGCATTGAGCTTGGCTGAGCTCAAAAGTGTCTGGATGATGCTCTCAGTCACATGCTCTGACTTGGCTAGCTCTGTGTGGAGCCAGTTGGACTTGATGATCCTTATGGGTCCCTTCAAACTAAGGATATTCTATGGTTCTATGAACTCTACTTTTTGATAAGCCTTCTGTGCCCTTTTTCACCCTGGACTCACCTCAGAAGCTTCCCACGTCACTCAGCTGCTTCCTGTCCCCCAGACCCAACCCCCAGCTGTTCCTATAGCCTAGTAAAAGTAGGGAAACTCAGAACTAGCCATTGGGAACAGAGCGCTGCTTGGTTCCAGTACGATGGCAGGGCCCTTCTCAAGTCTACAGCTTTGCTGTTGCTGTCCTAGATTCCAAAGCACAGCTTGCTAAACCATGCCAGGCTATAAACTGGTAATCGCCCTAGTCTTTACAACCTTAACTGGAACCAAACAATGCCTATGAAGAGCCCTCTTCCTCTTACAAAGAAGAAACTATTCAGAGACCTGTCTGCTGGAGAGAGAACTGATGACCCACCTGGTGCTGAACCACTTCATCAGTCTTTTCCACTGGTGGGACACACTGATGTGTTACATCACACCACAAAGGTTTAAAAGTGCACAGGTAGAGACACCCAAACAGTACTAAGGAACAATGGTACTGTCTCTGGGACCTATGCTCACTCTCTCCTCCCCAGCGCCTTTTAAAGTACTGAGAAGCCACGTGCTTCACACTGCCAGCATCTCACTAGAAAGACCCTTGATGCTTATCTCATTTTCCAAGGGAAAAGTAAATTCTACAAAGATGTCAGGGAAGATTAACAAAGACCTGACAATGAATCCAGACAAGACTGAAGTGACATTACTCATGAAGGAAAATTCTTCACAAGACTAGTTTAGATGCTGTCCCCTCTAGGAGCAAGGATTCTTCTCAAGGCACAAAGCAAAGCACCAAGGACTCTGCCAGACTAATCCTAAGGCTAGATGTCCGAGACCTGCAAGCAACAACATCATTAGCAAATGCCTCATGCCTTTTCTTGCAAAGCAAAATCTAATCACAAAGATTCTTGCACCACTTTTGCACCAGACTACTAATTGACTTTTAGAGATGATACAGCAGCAAAACAACTGCTATTTGCTGAAGCAGGAATCTCTGTATTTGGTAGAGAATGGGATGAGCTACAACGTGATCCAATTCCTTCCAAGTCTGACTTGCTGTGCTGCCCATTCAAGGCCTTACTCTGTCTTCACCAATATACTAGGAGTCAGGAATTAGGGAAACATGCCACCTGCCCAGGCACTCAGGAAAAGAACAGAGCTCAAAACAAAAAATAAATTCAACAAAATAATCCCAGGTTTTATGAATTAGGTATTTAAAAAAAAAAAAAGTCACCTTGATAAATATAGTACAGCTCCTTTCAAGCATCTGACTAGACTGTCCTCAATGTATCATCGTAAGAATCACTGAAATCGTACCAATATAGACACATGAATACCACAAGCAACTCCTCCTCCAGCCTCACAAGGGTGCAGGAGTAGATGAACCTCACCCACAGTCTTTATTTAGCTGGGATATGTCTGCATACTGTAGTAACGGGAACTACCCAAATAATCCTCTAGAATGCAGAAGGAACTCAGGAGTCTTCAAAGGTCAAACCTGCGAGTCAATTCATATGTATATTACAGAAAAACAATTTCAGTGTATCTCACAAAGGTCTCCTCTCCCACAGCTCCAAGAGAATATATTTTCCTTTATTTTTCCAACAATTATTTTTAGTTCCAAACTTGCACATGGAAAGCATCAGCCAAAGAGAAGATCCCAAGGAGGGCAGAAGTACCCCTTGATGGTCTTCAATAAATATCAATGTAGCTATCTTGCACCTTAGCACTGCTCAGGGGGTGCCTGGTTAGGATGGAGGCTGGAGGAAGAGGCAAAGGTTACCACGCTCGGATTAAACACGAGCACGGGAAATCTTCCCAATTATTTGTTCCTACATATAAACTCTTCCTTTTTTTCCCCCTGCAAAGTCTTTTTCATGAGCTGTTACCCTGACTGTGCATGTTCATAAAGTTTCTGCTGAGTCACTCCACCTGGTCTTGGGCATTTTCTTCCAAACATACAAGTAAACAAGGAGCTATAATTAAAGCCTTGGTTCAGCTTTAATTCTAGCGTTCACTGCCAATTGTGTCCCCTGTAAATACATATTTAACAACCTAATTAGCAACCCAGACTGTAAGCAGCTTGAGTAGTGTGGAATTGTGGCTAAGGCCCAAAATAAATGGTGGTATTACAAATAGCAAGCTACCTAACACTTCCACCCCTCTTCACCATACGCCGATTACATTTTCAAAGTGGAAGAACTGGGACATTGGGTAAGAATAAAAGGGCTGATCCAAGCTCTGGTTTTGTACCTATTTAACTGTATTGATTTAAAAACATAAGCATTTAAAAAAATGCTATAGTTAAAAATGAAACAGCGCCTGGGGTGGATGCACTGATTCTGTGTGGATGCCTTCATATTGTTATGACTTAATTCTAGAAAAACTGTACTAAATCCGTCATAAAAAGAAAAAAAAAGAAAAAAGAAGAGAGCCTAGGATGGCAAAAGGGAAAGCATTTGAGACAGGATCATGGGCACACAGTAGAGAAGTGAGAGGAGCTAGGCAGCATCTTCCATTTCTGTTTCCACCTGGCTAGTACTTTGCCTCTTACTGATCTTAATCACCCCTCAGAAACTCACCCGTACACGCTCCTGCTTCCCAACTCAGACCTCGTATTTCCTCCCTAGCACTTGCCTGCTTTGCCCACTTCCTACCTTCTCTAAAAACACCCACATTCCTTATCCTCTGGCTTAAGTCCTCCCTCCTTAGTTAATCTTTCCCTTTTCCACCACTTTCTTGTAAACTCACAAACCACATCCATCCAAGCTCAGAAACCCAACCTCAGGGCTCAGAACTCTCCCCCCTCTCATCTGATACCCTTAGGGCTCAGAAACACCCTCGTGCCTAATTCAGAAACAAATACACTTTTTCTCTGCTTTGTTGGGAAAGCTGAGAGAGGATGGCATCACAAGGGGCAATGCACATGGGAGCAGACTACCACCACAGTTCACTCTGTGCTCTGTGTGCCTTCAGTCTGTCATCTTACACTGGACAGACTGGAATCCTAGTCCAGGAGCACCCGGGTACACTGGGGCTCTCAGCTACAGCAGAAGTGCTCCAGTTGGCCAGGAAGTACTGCACTCTGCAGTACACCAGCCATAGTACCCGGCTGTGGCATCAAGGATACGGGTTAGCCTCCCTAACATCCTGGTCATTAACCAACCTAGTTATTAACACCTGTACATTCAGGAAATCAAGGCTGTCCACTAAGAAGGACCCACAATTCTTAATTGTGGGTCAACCCACCAGCTTACAAGCACTTCTGTCTAGAGAGAAAACTCAACTCTTTCTATAACTTAAAGATTCTCTACTCGGGGACTTCTATAGGGAAAAGGCAGAGATCTCTTCTTCCCCAGGCAACCCTCTTAAGGGTTAAATATACCCCCATCCCCATGCAATGATACAGTCAAGGTTTAACCCCGCTCCCCACCTGTATGTCTTGCCATCCTTGTGCTGGTCCTCATCGTCCTCGTTTGACAGCACAAAGGGATCGCTCATCTCTGGCAGCCCCGACTCCTGCAATCGTTTCTTCTTCCGGCCCCGAGGCGGTTTGGGGGCAACTCCCCCACCCCCGCCACCCCCGCCACCTTCGGAGAGGGTGGTTGTCCCTTTCTTGGACAGGTCAGGAACCACCTGGAGGGCTGCCTGGGAGCCAGGGGGTAGCGCAGAGACAATCATGGGAGCCGAGATGGGAAAGGTTTGGGCAGAGGAGGCTGTAGTCACCAGGGAACCTGATGGAGACGTTATCACCAAACCAGGACCTGCAAACAAAGAAAGATGGAGGAAGTCAGTTATTACACCTCCAACCTCCTTATCCCACAGGAGCGAGCTTTACACACCTACTTTTGACTACAAACCAAAGAGAGGAGCCTACACATTCACAGTCTGAGCTGCTGAAAGTCAAGCTTCCATAAAGAGAGAAGATGTTTGGAGCTCCTAGAGATTCACACTGAAACCATGCCACAGCAGTCTACACCATCAGTAAGGCTAGGAATAATCTACAGCCTCAAAAGAATTCTCCAGAACCCTCTGGTCCCTCACCCTAGAATATCCTCTGTATGTTTGCCAAAGTCTTTGGAGTCGCCTACCTGCTGTCATGAGCCCAGCAGACTGCACTGGTACCACGGTGATGTTCTGAGTCACAGGGGCTTGGCTGTGTGGTGTCAGCTGCTCCGGCTTGGTGTCTGAGTCCATGGAGATACCAGTGGGTAGGGCCACAGAGGTGGGTACTGTCAGCAAGGCAGGGTAGTGGGGGGAGCCAGGCTGCAGCCCTTCTCTGTGGGCAAGAGCTGCTCCTTCATCTTGTTAATAAACATGTTGCTCTCAATCTAAGCGGGTGGGAAGAACAGCTTTTAGAATACCCTGGTACAGCTTCTCCCAGCAGTTGGCTGAGAAAGAAATGCAACAGAAACACTTATCATGCGTGAACTTGTAACAGGAAGCAAGACCAGCATAATAGGTTGGAAGACAAAGACCTTACCGGTCCTGAGACGGTGGGCACTGCTTGCCAGAAGTACGGGGAGGAGTTGAAATGAGATTCTTCCATCCTAGCTGGGCACAGGGGGGAAGAGGAAAGGGGGAGGGAAGAGGAATGGAGGAGAAGAGAGAGACAGACAGACACACAAAAAGAACATTAAACTCAAAGACTCCAACATGGAACTGACTCAGTCTAATGCTGTGACAGTTCCTTAATCTCCCCTTCTTACTTCTCCCCGCTTCCTAGCTATCTGCCCAAATCAAAAAATTATTTTCAGGGAGAAAAGGTGTCTGCTATTCCCACAGGCTTGGGCCATCTCAAATGCCATTTGCCCAATAGTCCTCCATGCAAAAAAAAAAAAAAAAGAAAAAAAAAAGACTGACTACAAACCCAGAACACCTTAAAATTTCCCCAATTGTCATTCACTCAAGTACATGGCATAAGTGATGAAGTTTGTGCATCTGCAACCAGGCAAATACAGCTGAAAAACTTTTCACTGTCACAGTCTGACCTCATGGGCAGTGAAAATTTTGGACCTTGCCTGTCCTTCCACCCCAGCTTGACACTAAGGACACAGATGCAGCAAGGGGACATTAGCGCTGTGTTATACAGGAAGATAGACAGGCAGAAAGAGGGAAACAGACTTGCCCAAGATAACAGACAGCCACAGCAGACCAAGAAGTCAAACTCAGGGCTCCTAACTTCCTGCTGCTCTCTGTTCAGACAACCCCAGCCCCACTGTCAGGAAACATCACTCAATATTACTGACAGACAAGAGCCTCCACTCTCATCCAATGAGACTGGGCAGTAGGAGAATAACCTGACTACCTTGTTCTATCCTGTTTCCAAGTGAGATCATGTCACAGCCCTCTATTTCCCATTTCATTCCTGTCTTTGGGACAGGATTCTGCAGGATTCTGTCCCCAGTCAAGTGCCTGCTGCTCCATCTCAACTCTTCACTCTAATCCTCTGTGTAATAGCATTAGCAGACAAAATTCGTCACATTTGTGAAAATGCTATTCAAAACCTAAAGAAATTAACAAAAAGAGTATTTCCTGAAACAGTAGATGCACCCAGTCCTGAACAAATATGGCAAAAAGTATGGTAGGTAAAGTACATGTGATGAAAACTATGCTTGCTCAGAGAACATATGGCAGGCAAGCTGGTTTGAAAATTGAGCATTGTAGGCTTCCCATGCAGCGGCTACCTGCAAATTGTCCCACTCCTATTTCTGTTCTGATGTGAAAATAGTTGAATTAATAAGAAAATGTTGCTTCTGAAGGGCCTACCTCAATCATCAGACAAGCTGAGGAGCATGACCTGAGTAGCAAGAAACACTTTCCAGAAGTATAGTGGGGCAGCACAAATACACATGGCATTGCTGTGCATGAGCCAAAACACAAAGATAATTTTCCTCTATGTAGAGAGGCAGTATTTAAATCAACCAAATTACCTGGTAATTTTGTTTTTATGAATCGCTCGCCCAACAGTAAAGCCAAGCGTTCCCACTCTATTCACTCTCTATTCACTCACTACAAACCAACCAATAAACACACTTAGGTATGAACTATTTATCTTGCATGGGTGACACGCAGCCAGCCCGACAGCTGCCTGGCTGAATTACTCTGGATTTACATTGCTGTGATTCAGTCAGAATCCAACGGGGCAAGACTCTTACCTTCCTTCCTCTGTTTTCTTTTCTTAGCCAAATTCATTATTAAGTACACTGCCCACAGCGAGGTCCTATGCATGTAACGCTTAATTACATGACTTCTCATTCACAAGATGGGCATATGTGAAGAGATAACGCACTCCTGGCAATTGAGCACTACCTCAATCAAGAGGGGGATTTTGTTTGGAATATCCCATTTGGGTGATTCTTATTTAAAGAGTGCAAGTTATGAAAGGCAACTCCATTTCCAGGTGCTAAAATCCAGACTAGCACAGGCGAGGGCTCTTGGTGATCCCCTGTCTCCATCTAGTCCCCTGCCTTCAGAGAGCACCCGACTTTTGTTTGCTCAGTTTATAATGCCTCCGACTCAAAGCAAAGCTCTTACTGATTCTCAAAAGATGACTACATCATTTTTGTTAAAACTCTCTAGAAGTCACCTCCCCATCCAGAAATCTTCATGTTTGAGGAGGTATCAGGGCTTAAAGCTTTTGGCTCGAAAGGCTGAGGTGTGATGAAGTTGTAAGAACGTGGAAGAAAAGGAGAAATGGTGTAAGAGTTGAAGCTTTCATGCAATCTCACTAGCAAGCCAGTCTTTCAAAGGGAGAAAACAAAGACAAAATTCCTCCACCAAACTCCTGCCCTAACACCCACAGCTGTCCCTCCCCTACCCCGCATTTAGACTAAAGGACATTTTGAAAACATGCACCCCTATTCGCAGCCCCCACTTTTAACACTGCTCACACTTACTTTACCAGAACTCTGCACGTAACCCTTCCAATTGCTCTATAACTACCAGACATGGGCTGGAGCTTCAACCCTGTAACACAGCACGTTCCCACTGCAGTGCCTTCATCATCTCAGCTTCCACAAACAGGCCAGAGATGGGACCTTCTTCCTATTCACCAGTCTAGTATCAGACAGATGCCAACGTACCCTCCTGATATAAACCAAAAACACCTTCTATGTACAGACCACAAATGTACATATACCAAATAAACAACCGAGTGAACCAGAGAACTCACAAGGGACAAGGAATCTGGAGTTTAGATCTCAGAGTACTTCACAGAATCGCATATTTAACGTGCTGGGCTTAAACGTCTTTGCAGGTCATCACTTTAACCATAAACATACAGATAAAAGCACGTGCAAGAATACAGTGAGGTAGAGGCTGTGTTTCTGAAAGGCACAATCAAGGTTGGATACACAGGTATTTACAGGTTGACTTTTAATATGGTTTTCTTTATTCTCCAGATACCTAGCTTTATTTTCTCTGCAGCATAAAGTTTTTAGTTGACAAAAGGCCCCGAGTATGACACTTGGGAATAATTTACCATGTTGGTTCATGTCTGCCCAAGATCCTTGTTGACTAACAAAGATCATTGATGCTTAATTGCTGCAAAAAGCTAAGGATGCTGAGGGCCACACTGGCAATTAGATCAAATACAAAAATGGGTCCGTGAAGCTCGTAAGCAACAAAAAGTTCAAGCAACGCTACACCTTTAGAACAACAACATCTTGATGTGCGTTACAAATACCCCAAACATGCCGGACAAAGTCCTGAACCCCAAACCCACACACCAGGGGAGAACAACTTTGGTGCAGTTCCCTGACACACGCGCAGCCTCCACCCCAACTGACTGAGCCTCTGTCAGAACAGGTGTCTGGCAGGGGACGTACCCTGTGCCTCAGTTCCTTCCAGGTAGGCAATCCTCTCTCCCACATCCTGGAGCTCAAATGCCTTCAAGCCCCCAACGCCCACACCGCCCTGTCCCCACCCCTCGCTCCCTGCGCGGCCGGAGGGAGCCCCCGGGGCGAGGGTCACTCACGCAGCTCCGGGAGCTCCTTACCCCTCTCACTCTCCCTCCTCTTGCATTTCTCCTCCTTCCAGGGCCGTCTCTGCAAATAAACCGCCAGGGTTACGGGGGCGCCCGGGGCCCTGCATGACAGCGGGCAGCGCAACGCGGGGCCCCCAAAGCCGCCGGCCACGTCCAGCCCGCGGGGGAGCGGCCATGGGCGACGGAGGACGTACTCCGCGGGGACCGGCCGGGATGGGAGGGGGGCCCGGACCCACCTCCCCCCGCGGGGCCCCGCGCGCACACGGTGGCGGCGGCCGAGGACGGGGCGCGCCGCCCGGTCACTCCCCGCGGCGCGGGGCGGGCGAAGCGGGGCCGGCCCGGAAGACTGCTCGCTCGCGGCGGAGCCCGCGGCGCGCTCTGCACCCGACACGGGGACGGAGGGACGGGCGGGCGGGCGAGCGGGCGGGCGGACAGACAGACAGCCCCCCCTCCGTTTCCGCTTCCGGATCGCCTCGGTCCCGGAAGTCCCGCTCCCTCGGGCCCCCCACACCCCCACACCCGCCACCCGGCAGATTACCGGGCACCACCCCCCAGCGGCGACCCCGACCCCGACTCCAGCGGCGGCAGCGGCCTCCTCACCGGAAAGAGGAGCGGCGAGTCGCTTCCGGATCAGGGGGCGGGGCGAGCCTCAGCTCTTCCGGGGCGCCGGCCGGAGCGGAATGGCGTCATCGGCGGCTTCGCTTGAACAAGAGGCGGAGCAGCGTCAGCTGAGGCTCCGGGCGGGTTTCCCTTCGGTGGGGTGTTCGCGAGCGGCCGCACCGAGCCGAGAGCGGGGGCTGCGGTGCGGGGCAGAGGCGGGCGCGCGCGTGTGTGCCTACCGGAAGTGCGGGGTGCCGGCGCGCTGGGTGCCCGGGCTGGAGGAAGGGCGGAAGTGGCTGTGCCGGCAGGGGCGGGCGCGCGCCGGCCGCGAGCCCGCTTCCGGCCGAGGCGGCCTTCCCGGCGTGACGTGTACGGCGCGGGACCGCCGTCCCGATGAATATTCATGAGCCCTCACCTATAAAGCGGCTGCCGCCTCCCTCCGGCCCGTATCCCTGCCTGCGGGCGGCCGGCCCTGCCGCACCGGCCCCTCTTCGGCGCGCCCTCCCTCTTGCGCCGCAGCCGGCTGTCTCGAGGCGTTGCGTTGCCGTCGGAGCGCTACGGCTTCCTCTCGGCCTGCCTTCCCGCCGGCTCTGCGGAGGGCCCGGCTGAGCCGCGGCCGGGGGCGGCGCGGGAGCTGCCGTGTCAGCCTGGTGCTGCGGGGCGGCTGCGTCCTGAGAGCCGGCTCGGCCCTGCCTGCCCCTTCGCGTGCGCCGGTGCTTCCCTGGCCGGGTGCTCGACGGCTGCCTTGTGCCGGTGCAACAGAAAGGGGCGTCTGGGGAGCTGGCAGGCAGCGGCCCGGCCAGCGGGACCGCCCCGGGTCACCGAGTGCCGCAGGGCGCGGGAGAGTAAGGCCTTGCACGGAGCGGGGCGGCGGAACCCTCTCTCCACAGCTGCCAGCCGGCGGCTGGGTGTAAGCGCACCCGAACGCACACCTCCATTCTTGTCTCTAGCCATTCACAACCTGACCTCAGAGGGGGGTTGCAACTTGCTCCCGTTGCCGCTCATTGAGAGTTTAATCTCACAGCGTCAGCCCGCTGCAGGGTGAGCTGGCAGTTTCCTGCAGCCTCCCGTGTGCTGGCGCTACCAGGCGTGTTACTGCACAGCAAGTCGCTGCGCTCGAAGCAGCAGTTGGTCCCTTTGAGCCCTGGCGATGGCATAAGGCTGAGACAGCACAGAGGTGCTCCACAGGATCGCTAAGCCAGGCTGGCTGATGACCACACACCGAACTGGAAGCACCCCATGAGATCGCCAGGCTGGTTGTTGCAGTTCTGCCCTGCCTTACGTTCTCACAATTTCGGTGGAAAGAGACCTCTAGGTACCATTTACTTCGTTCCACTGCTTGTAGCAGGGCTAACTTTGGCACTGGACCTGCCTTCCCAAGTCAGGTTAGGTTAACTTCCTCGCTTGTGTTGCTCACTGGTCATCGTTGTCCTGAGCTGTTTTCAGTACTCTTGACTGGGGAGAAATATTTTCTTTAATTGTTGTATGAGTTTTCTGCCAGCTTGGCATGCTGGAACAGCTTTTTCAGAGCCAGCGTGAGTAAGAGGGTGGGACCAGGGAGAGCACGACTATAGCAGCCAGCGGTTAGATTGGCTCGGGCGATTGTGAAACCGCAACATCCGGAGCAGTGGGCAAAGGGAAATCTCCTGGCGGCTGAGAGGCAGGCAGCTGGAGCTGCAGCGTCTGCCTGTCCCCAGAAGGTGCTGGGATATTGGTCATCCCAGGCAGCACAAAACTTCCTCCTGGGAGGAGCCAAGATTAGCTCTGCGTTCTTCAGCAGGAGTCACATGAAGGCAATTGTTGATTTATTTAAATAAAAGGAGTTGGCAACCTAATCAGTTTGGAAATTAATTTCCTTGTTAATTTGGGGGTTTTGACTTGCTCATGAATATTCACAAATGCTCTCTTTTTTTTTTTTTTTTTCTTTATGTAATTTATTTTTCTGATTGTTAGATCACCTCTGAAGGTGACATTTCTCTCTTCGTTCTGCAACGCGGCAAATGTATTCAGTCTTATGCTTTGGAAGAGGAACTCTGGCCTGGCACTTGCATCTGTTTTGCCTCTTCTTTGCCCTGGAGTCTCCTGTAGCCTCTCAGCTCTCCTCCTTCCTCTCTGCATGCTGCCTAGAAAGAAATAGGAGCAAAGAGTGCCCTCCAAGAAGAGGGCTTTGCATAGGCTTGGTAACTGGGAGAGCTTGTCAAAATGCTCTGTACCAGAAAAGGAAAAGTCCTAATTGCCAGCTAGGAGTGGGACAAAGTGGTTAATATTTTCCTAGAGTTTTCTGCTCTCCCCTCCCACCCCGCGCTGCCGAGCAGCCTTCAGTAGCACGTGAGCCAGCGTGACTAACATCTGTCACAGACACTTGATTTCTCTTATCTCCTTTCCTTAGGAGGAGGCAAAATCAGAGAAATACGGGTGTGCATCTCTGGAGAGTACAGATGATCTCTTCAACCTCTTTCTCAGCTCTCCGTTGCACTCTGCCCCCTCCCCCCTCCTTTTACTTTATCCTGCCTGCCCTTGCTCCTTCTCTGCACCAAGGGAGAGCATCCCAGCCACCACTGCAGGTTTCTTCCCGGTGAAGTGTGCCCGTATCCCACATGTACGTGCTTAGGGATTCTGGCGTTTCATAATGGCTTTTAGCTAGGCTCAGCTGAGGACTGCAATGGTTAAAGCCCATGTATAACCCCTGATGCTTGGGAGGGAGGAGCAGTTCGAGCAGCAGGGGGTGGAAAGGTGCCATCCCTACTGCCTGCTCATGCACAGGGGCAAGCTCGGCCAGAGCTGGCCCTTGGGCAAGTAGCATGATGCCCGTAGCACAGACCCCCAGGACCAGTGGCTGCTTCCAGACTGGAGAGTTTGTCTAGAAAACTTACCTTTGGTCCAGTTTCAATCTATACAGCTTCTTGTTCAGAACGTGCCATCTCAGGGCTCGGAGCTGTGTGAGGAGGGATGGCCATGCTGCACCAGCTGTGGGGTTTGCGCTGTGGCACTGCCTGCCCAGGCTGGTGGCTGGAAAGGGGGTGACAGAGAGGTTTATGACTGTGTAGCGAAGAAGTAAGGCAGCAGCAACATAAAAGTGACTGCAGGGGTAACTGAGCCCTGGAGGGGGTGGTAGATGGAGGTTAATGTGGCCTCCCTCCTGGGAGCAGAAGCATGCAAGTAGCACAGCTGGGTGCCCACCTCCCACTGAGGGCACCAACTCCTGACAAGCTCTGGAAAGAAATTGTGTGGAGGAATCCAGCTGAGCCCAAAGTTACCATGGCAGTTGCTCTCTCACACCCTTTACAACAAGCTCTTCTACACAGCTTTGACCCAGGAGGGCTGTGAACACACACCTCCACGCTGGCTGCCTGCTCCATCTCTCGTCCTTGTTACCTCCTCCACAGTCACATCTGACTGTCACGTTCCCACCTCAGCACTTCCCTTCTTTCTCAGTAAGAGTGATTTTTCTTTTTATGTCTCTCCTTCTTCACCACCCTAACACAAAGCACCCACCCCTGGACCTTCAGTACTGACTAGGGACCACCTACTTGCGTTGCCACTGTACGCTCTGTGCTTGAACACCCTTTGTCTGCTGCCGGTGTGCAAACTGCACCTTTCACAGTGGCTGTCCCATTAACAGAGGTGGTACTGTGTCATGGGTTCCTGCCTGGCTGTCTTCTAGGGCTGGTAGACCCGGCCTGACGTGTTTGGTAAGTTGCCTGCAGTGGTATCTGAATCGGTTGGGGGGTACCTGAGCAGTAGGCAGAGTTGGCTTGGAAGATGCGACGATGTAGTGACACATATTTTAAGGACAGAGGCTGTTCATTCTTGCCCAAATTTTTATCTGCTTGTGGGACAGTATTAGGTTTATCCTGGAGCTGGTATTTTAATCCTGTGAGTACATTTCTCAGCAAGGCGTGTTGTCCTCACTCTTTCAGGGAGCTGACATCTCTTTGGCAATCGGCTGACTAAATCCCCTGGCAGCACCCAGCGGAGAGCATTTCGGCACGTCATTCCTGGCTTTTCTTCAGCTGCATGGAAATAAATTGCATCTTCCCCTGCTTGGTAACTTCTCTGGTTAGTGTTTGAGGCTTGAGAAACACGCAGCAAGAGAGTTACGGTGTGTGTTATCCTGTGCACGCTTGCTTGCCTGAATCACTGCATTTTTGTGGCATCTGCTTTCTTGCAGGCAAGGAGCAGAAGCCACATACTTGGGATATGCTTTGAAATCAGAAGCACGTGCAACAATGATCCACTGCATTTTCACTGGAAGTGAAACAGGATGCTGTGGAACTGGGGGTGTGGGGATCCCCACTGGGCAGGAACACAGTAGCCTGGGACTGATCAACCTTACCTACAGTCTGGGTTCCTTTGGCTGGTAGTAGTAGGGGCAATTAGTTACCGACCCTTTTGGCCAATGTGCAGTGAGTACAAATCCCATAGTTTGGAAGGTTAAAAAAAAAGGATCACTGGATGCGTCAAGACAGCCAGAGGGGCTGTGCCTGAGGACCTTCAGCGCAGTGCAAAGAGCAGGGTCACATCAGAAGTGCCTGAGGGGATCTCTCTTGCATAGTCACACCACACGTGCACAGCAAAACCTGCTCCGGTGGGGTGATCATCTCAAAAGGCTTAAACAAAAATGTATTTTATTAGATCACAAAAAAAAAGTCTCAAGAAACATTTTGAACATGATTTAGCAGTGAGCCCTTCAAGCAGTAAATGATCCCTGGAGCTTAGGCTGCATTAGCAAAAGTGTAGCTAGCAGATGAAGGGAAATTATTACTCCCATCCACGTGAGAGTAGTGAGGCCCCATCTGAAGGATTATGCTCCTCAGCACAAGATCGATGTTGGCAAACTGCAGCATGGCCAGTAAAAGGTCCCCACAGTGTGCAAGGAGAAAGCTGGGGGAGATGAATTTGTTAAAGGGAGAATGCCAAGGGGGTAATCTAATCACTGCTCCTACCTACAGGAAAGCTGTAGAGAGGCTCCTAGCTAAATTGTAGAGAAGATGGAGCCAGACCCTGAGAAGGGGTCACTGTGGAAGGACAAGAAACAGTGGACACAAGGGGTGCTCTGAACATATATAAGGGAAAAAATCTTCCCCTTGAGAGCAGTTCAACAGTGCAATGCGTACTTAGAAAGTCTGGGCAACCTCCACCCCTGGGGATATTCAGAAGTTGTGTGAGCAAGGTCCTGAGCAACCTGGTCTGTCTTTGGAGTTACCCTGTTGTGAGCTGTCATTGGACTGCAGTCCTCTGGATTGAACTAGAGACTTCTGGAGGTCCCTTCCCTTCTCACCTGATTTTTTTTTTTGTGGTTTTGTGCTGCTGATCTGCCATGAGCCAATGTTCAGTGTCTCCATAATGTTGGAAGCCAGAAGGGTAGTATATTCTCTTAGCCCTATGCATCTATATTGACAGCAGCATTAACATCTGTAAAGCCCTTCAGTATTAACATCTCTTCTCCAGCTGGCTTGCCACCCTCTGCAGCCCTGCTCAACCCATCTTACTTCTGTTCCAAGCTCTGTTGAATCTCCTAACAGCAGGACCTGTTTGTTTTGGGGGTGACTCTGTAAGCTGTGACATCCATGTTCTTCTGATCAGTAGTCATTAAAATGTCATTGAAAACTATATTGTAGGATCTAGGAGTGGTTTCCCACCACCACTACCCTGACCTCTTCAGAAGCAGAGAAACTTTAATAACTCCTCTACATTCTTGGCCTCCATGTTCCCGTGCAGTCAGGTAACCTGCAATGAGTTTCCGGGGATCTCAGTTCTCATTCTGAAGTTATACAGTCAATTTGCAGGTTCCTCTTTTTTGAGAAGTGTTCTTGTCTGCTAGCCTAACCTGTAGCATTTAATCCACCACTTAATCCTGGTGGATTAAATGCTGTCCACCAGGAGAGCGGAGTGGTGGGCACTTGGCTGATGCACTCCTCACACCATCTTCAGTGCTCACCACAGTGCTGCTAAAGCACCTCTGGGTCTTTACAGCTGCCTCGTATCATTTCTCAACAAGAAGGATGATGCTGAAAGAGGTGGGAGGAGAGTGTAGAATAAAGGTTGGAGAACAGTAAATTATTCTATTAAGGCAGAAGCAAAACTTGAGAGGGTCTATTGCAGCGAGACTGGAACTCACCAGCTCACCTCCATATTTGTGGGTTGGTTTTTTTTAACTGGCTAAGGAAACGACAGTTTGGGGAGCACAGATTTGCAACATATCCATCAAATTCAGGGTCAGTATCCAGGGCTGGAAAAAGGGAGCTATATTTCAGGAAGAGAGGAAACAAAGTACTCTTGGGCAGCTGCAGACCCATTAGTCTAGTCTCAATAGAGCATAAGGTTAAGGACAAATTACAGAAGGAAAACAAAATTAAAGCTGCAGCAGTAAGTGGAAAATGGAATCAAATACAGAATGGGTTTATCAACAAAAGCACTGTGTGCCCTTAACTTGATCCTTTTCTCTTACCTCCTTTCCCTTACCTGGATGGAAAAAAAGCAGAAGAAATCGGTAAATCTAATCTAGCTGGATTTCAGCAGGGCACTTGAAACAGTAAAAGCTGGGAGGCAGTTAGATAAGCTGATGTGAAAGGAATTAGGAGGAGAATTTTAGGTGGGTAAAATGCTGGGGGAGAGGCGGATGATGTGTGGAGTCAAAAGGGAACTGCCACCACGGAGGAATGTTACTGGCCTTGGGAGTAATTCTGCTTGCAGTAATGTCTCTAGCTCAGCAAAAAAGCACCATGAAAAGGAAGTCTGCTGATTAAATGCATTTAGAAGAATTACTCACAGACTGGAGCAGAGAAGTGTGAGGTCCTGCTCTTCGCTTCTGCTAACAGGAATGCCTTTTACACGCAGAGATTCACTGGTTAGAAAACGACAGAGGAAAAGACAGCTCTGGGTGCATTCATCTTTCACAAGATGATTATAAAGCTCTGATGTGACGTGATCGCAAAGACAACAGCCTTAAAGAGATCATTACGTTAATCTTATTTAGGATGCTATATACAATTTGTCACCCATACTCAGAAGTGGGCTCGGGGCTGGCAGCAGTGTGGGAGCGCCGGAATAACAGAGCCTCTCTGTGCCTCCTGTGAGCGGACATGGAGAGGGGTCGGCTTCTTTAGCTCAGCAAAGGGCTGAGATGGGTGAACTTCTCTCTACAAATCCATTTTTTCCTACGGGGATGTGCCCAGCGAAATGAGCCATTATAGAAGGGAAGGAGCTCGGCCATGATTGAGCCAGGCAGTCTTTTTCCGAGTTTGGCTCTTTTTAAAGCTGCACAGATTTACCTTTCTGCAATTTGCTGTGCTTCCTTGGCAGGCAGAGCAGGTTAGCACAACAAGCACAGCATTATAAGAAAAGAGGTGCTGAATAGAGTCCTGCAAGCCCACATTTTCCTGCTCCATCTCCCAAGGAGTTTTTCCTTAAAGAGTAAGGCATCGCTCCAAAGCCTTGTGTTTTCTATGCAGGCAGCTGCTTGGTGTTTCTCCCACATAACACCCGCTCCCATAAACCTGAGGAAGGAAATTTAAAACCCAGCATCTCAGAAAAGGCTCCGTTCTTTTGGAGAAATACTCAAAAGTCTGTTTGAGCTAAATGTGCTACACATGCCTGTGCTGAGCCAAAGGGGTTTCATCATGCTGGTTTCAGCATGGGGGGTGGGGGATGAGTGGTAGGTTGTGAATGTGGTTTACACCTGGACGCGGTGCCGGTCTAACGCCTGACTTGAGGGGACGCGGTGAGTACAGCTTGTTGCAGCTTGCTTCTGCCAATGATTTCTGAGGTTTATTTAATTTAATTGGGGGAAATGAAATTGGGACGAGACCTCGGGCAGTCATCTCCTTCATCCTCCTGACCCAGCGACAAGATTAAGCAAGCACAACTCATCCCTGACAGATATTTGTTGAACCTGTTCTCAACAGCCTGTGGTGACAGGGCTCCCTTGGCCAATCTAGTTCAGCATTTTATTGCTTGACACTTAAAAAGCTTTTCCTACCACACAGCTTAAGCTTTTACTAATGAAAATGAATCTGCCGATTTCCATGTCCCCATTGGAAGGCGCCTTTCCACTCTGGCAGTGCAGTCTCCCCAAACCAGCTGCATGCACAGGTTTTTTTTTGCAATTGTAGGTACCTTTTGGCAATTCTGGCCGTGGGGTTCTTTTTTCATAGTTTGTTTATGAGAGCCTCTTGCCTTTCGCTGTATCAAAAACCTTGAAGTCAAGACGGATCATGTCTACTACACCCCCTCCCCCAAGTCCAGTAGGCCGGTTACCCTGTCTGAGAGTGAGGTTAGATGAGCTTGACGTGATTTTCCTGATGAATCAACGTTGAAGGGTTTGGGGTTTTTTCAGGTTGGAAGCACACATTGGAGGGGAAGCTAGTTCATGTGTAGCTGCTGCCTGACAGGCATGAGGAGGGAGCCGGGGGAGAGAGGCTTGGGGCTATGGCAAGTTGAAGAGGCAAAACCAGCCAGGATAGAATGCAGAGCCGGACAAGCAGTCTGCTGTTGGGTTTCTGGGGATAACAGGGTCTGCCAGGAGCCCCTTGGGTAAGTGCCAAAAGCCTGGAAGGATGGTCTGCTACAAGTGTTTTAACAGTCAGCAACATCAGGGATGCATCGAGTCTGTGCACTGTGAACCCCTCTGGAATTCATTATGGACTCAGACACACTGAGAGGTTTTCAGAGTAACAGGCTTGGTCTGCGTCACTCTGGGCAGCTTCTCATTTTCACCAGCTCTTGCCCCTCTGTTGTATCCCAGAGCTTTCCCAGCATCTGGAGCAGATCCCTTTGGGCAGGGCTCCCAGACTTCAGGTAAACATAATGTTCAGGGAAGTAATTTTTCGGGTGTGTTTACAACACCATCAGGGAAAACTCACCAGCTGCCTTGCTTCCTCTCACAGTACTGCAGACAGCATATCTCCCAGGATTACTGCATCGTCCTCCTCAAAAGAGCTAAGCTCAGCAGCAGGCGTATTACCTAGTCACAGCACATCTGGCAAGCTTTCCACTGTTCCTCAACCCCTATCATATACCTGGAGACTTCTATTTCCCCAGCAGGGGAGGCATGTGGCTGGAGGGGACAGTTCCTGATGAGAAGCAGAGTGAGTTACAGACAGTTTTCCTGCCACCATGTCCTTCCTCCCCGTACCAACCCCATCTTTCCTTCACTCTACCTCCATCTGGGGAAGTCACCTTGCCCTTGTTGCAAGAAGGCACAACTGCAGCCTCAGCCTGCCATCTCCTGAGGTGGTCTCCCAGAAGCTGTGGCTGGTTTTGCGCTGTTGGGGGGCACAGCCCAAGGACACAGGGCTGAGTGGGGACCTGCAGCCGCCCATTTTGTCACACTGCTGGGTACAGTTTTTTTCCCAATTCAGCCATTGCTACTAACCTCTGAGACAAAGCCCAGGCACAGCTGAGGGGTCGCACACTTCAGGAACAACTCCTGGTAAGCAGTTTCACAGAATCACAGAAAGGCTGAGGTTGGACAGGACCTCTGGAGGTCATGTGGTCTGACCTCCCCCTGCTCAAGGAATGCCACCTAGAGCCAGTTGCCCAGGACCTTGTCCTGATGGCTTTTGAGTATCTCCAAGGAGGGAGACTGCGCAAACTCTGGGCAACCTGTGCCAGTGCGTAGTCACCCTCTCAGTAAAGGGTGTTTCCTGGTGGTCAGAGACAACCTCTTGTTGTTCAGTTAGTGCCCATTGTCTCTTGTCCTGTCACTGAGCACGACTGAAAAAAGCATGGCTCTGTCCTGTTTACACCCTCCATTCAGGTGTTTATATGCATTAGTGAGATCCCCTGAGCCCTCTCTGCTCCAGGCTCAACAGCCCCAGCTCTCTCAGCCTTTGCTCATAGCAAAGATGCTCCAGTGCCTTAACCATTTTAGCAGCTCTTCATTTGATTCTCTCCAGTATCTCCATGTTTCTCTTGAACTGGTGAGCCCAGAACTAGACACAGGACTCCAGGTGTGGCCTCACCAGAGCTGAGCAGAGGAGAAGGATCACTTCCCCCAACCTGCTGGCAATGCTTTGGCTAATTCATCCCAGGATAACATTTGGCTTCTTTATGGCAAGGGCACATTGCTGGGTTCTGTTCAAATTGGTGCCCAATCAAAGTCCATCCTCTGGGTACTTTTCTACAAAGCTATTTCCCAGGTGGGTGGCCAGTTATTTCATCATAGAAGATTATCAAGTTGGTCAAGCATGACTTCCTCTTAATGAATCCATGCTTACTATTCCTGGTGATATTCTTGTCATTCGTGTGCTTGCCAATGTTTTTCACCTTCACAGGGATCAAGGTGAGGCTGACTGGCCTGTAGTTCCTTGGGTTGTCCTTGACCTTCTTGAAGACAAGTGATGTTTGCTTTCAGCCAGTCTTCAGGTACTTCTCTCAGTAGCTGTGATCAAATATTATTGAGAGTGACCTTGCAATGACATCTGCCAGCTTTCTCAGTACTTGTGGGTACGACCCATCAGGCTTTGATGTGGTTCTTCTGTTTTGGAGGTAAGCAGGTCCAGCTCCCTGGATATATTTGACAGATACTGTATACTCCATCTTTATGTTCCTCACACTCCGCAATGCAGTCTGGTTTCTGGGTAGTTTTCCACTGTAACAATAGTTACAAACCTGTTCCTGGGGCCTCTTGATGGACCCAAAATCTGAGGTCCTGGATTATTTACTGTTTCTCCAGGTGGAAGCACCTCTAACTTTAAATGTAGCTTTAGGGAATCCAGAAGTTGCCAGGTTTTCCACCCAAATGGATTTGGGACTCTGGGATACGTGTTTCCTGCCCAATCCTTCATCTGACACAGTGAGTCCCTGGGTCAGAGGAGGTGAGCCCACAGCCGCAGCAAGAAGGACTTTGCAGGTTCAAGTGTCTCCTTCCTACTCCTCTGGCTGAGCTCCTCCTCCCAGGCAGGCTGGCACAATGATCTCTACATCCTCAGGGCATTTCTGAGTCTCACCTAGATGCTCAAGAGTTCCTAGAAAATCTTTTGCATAATTGCTGGGACTCATTTTAGCAAGGATGCTTATGTTTTCCAGGGACTCCCTCAGCACTGCGGTCACCTGGGGCTTTGATTCCTCCAGCCTTGCAGGCAGAGCAGGCATCTGTCACAGAAGCCAGTTCTGTCTATGGAGCAGCTGCCACCTGAGAAATCGTTCTGTGCTTATTCCCTCTTTCCTTTCTCTGGAGTGGAGCCTTTCAGGCCTGCCAGCTGACAGCCCCAGCCTCCCCCACATCAGCTCCCATCGTCTGCATGTGCTTGCCACGGCAGGGCATGGCTGGCTGCCCTTCTGGGTAGGGTGAGGGCCAGTGCTGCATGTAATCCACATGTAAAATAACTATGGAAAGCAAGTGATGCATTTAAGAACTGCTGCTTGACACCCCAAAACTGCTGGAGCCCAGCACAAAGCCTGACCTGACAGGATGATGCTGAGCATCCTGCCAAGGGTACAACCTGATTTGAGGCTACAGTTCATAACAAACCTCCTGTAAGGCACGTACCCAGCAGCAAAGGCTGCAAGAAGCTTTTTTAAACATTAGGAGTTTCTAAAGCACTAATGGTTTTATGCACGGAGGAAGGTGAGCTGGAAACCGCAGCAGCATGGATCATCAGGGAAGGGTAAAGAGAGGGAATCCCTGTGCCCACTCTTCACTTCTGTGCTTGAAGCATCTGCAATCACCACATATTAAAACTGGCAATTTTTGTCATTCCTGGCCCTTGGTGCGCTGTGCATCTCAATCCTGGCCTGAATTCCCTGTTCTTCATGGGGAGAGCCCGTGGTGGGCCTGAAGCTCTGGGCAACCTCCGAGCACCAACACCACAACCAGGAAGCGTGCAGGGCCTACCCAGCTGCAGTAGGGCCGAACTTGCTGGGCTACCTAAACTTGCTGCTGGGGACGGCTCTCCTGGCACCCTGGTGACTCTGCAGTGCCGTGGGTTGGGGCACACTCTCAGTGAGCACTGGGGAGTATTCTTCCCAAAGGACTGATGCCACATGGCTGATTTTTATGAGCTTACCCCTGCCAGAAAGTTTTTCCTCTCTGTGTTGTTGCAGAGTGGAGAAAACCTGGTGAAATCTTTACCCCAGGATGTCTTAATCACATACTGTCTCCTTCTGTCCTTGAAAGTGCTGCAGTGGAAAGGCCTGGGTATCCCATGGACAGAAACGCTGCCTTTTATCACAGAAATGGGAGTCAGGCATGCTGCCCTGCTTGCCTCCGAAAGGGCTGGTTCTCCCCTCTTTGCTCACCCCCTCCAGTGCTCCCAATCCTGCAACGTGTCCCAGGTAATGCTCCCTCTGGTCATCACAGAACACTTTATACTTGGCGCAGTGAATGCAGATGGAGAGCTGGCAGTCCCTCTGGCAGCTGCCAGCTCAGAAGGAGCAGAGGTAAGGTTGCCTGGGCATGTACTTTAACTCCAAATGTCCTGTTTTTCCACAGGTTTGCGTTCTGATGAACATAATGTTCTGGAAAGGAATGAGCTATCACCAAGCAACATTAACTCTGTGTTAACAAAGGATTTTGACATTGAATTCAAGACTGAGGACAATGCTGGCACAAGAATGAATTTTCACAGCCTGGGCCATGGGTACATTGAGATTGGAATTTAGAAGGAGCTTTCTACCTGCCAGTGCAAGGATCTGGAACAACCTTTCCACAGCAGCAGTGAGGCCAGAGGCTGAACCTGTTTTCAGACTGGAAGGCTGAGCAGAAGTCTGCAATGGGGCTGCCAGCCACAGGCCAGGAGCTCTCTGGCAGTCCTCTCTTACACATTTGCAGGGCATTTTCATAGTGACTTTTCTCTTAATGAAGTAGAAGCCAAGCCAGGTGCCTGAGGCTCACCTGGAAGTGATGCTGACTGTTTGGGGCTATAAGGATGGTGTTGCAGGGATGGTGCTGTAGAGCTGTAATTACCCAGGGAGACAGGATGCACATCCTGGCTGCCTCCAGCAAGTAGAGAGCTAGCACAGAAATTGGAGGGGACAGCATGTGACAGGCAGGCCCACTACCAATCGCCTCAGGTAATGGCTGGGTGTCTTACAGATCCAAGGGGATTTCTGATGAGCCAAACAAGGCTCCTGTACACTGCAGCCCAGGGGAGCATGTGCCCTTGTGAGCTAGGCACTGGCGGTTTTGAGGCCAGCTTCTCCTCTGTCTTTGTGCATCTTCATTAACAGAGGCTTAGTACCCAGCCTGGGCCAGGTCCCATCACTCACCCCTTTCCCAGAGAGGGCAGGAAGTTGGAGGAGACCAGCTTAGCACAGTATGGCTACAGGGGATGAGGAAGGGGATTCCCCAGGAGCAGCTGTCAAGGGGAAAGATGACAGCAGCTCTCCCAGGGCAGCCATGAGCTGGGTGCTACAGTGAACCAGAGGCATCTGCCTTGGGGCACCTCTTGTCTTCCACCACCAGGCTTAGACACCAGCAGCCCTGGACACCAGCGGCTCAGGGACACAGCACACAGCCTCCAGCCACCCCACCTCTAGGCACACATCTGCATTCAATTGCCCAAAGCAGAAGTCTTTGTATGAAACATAACCACTGCCGGGTCACAGGGGATTATATGAGCTGGGCATAAAGTAGGAGTTACAGCAAACTTGGTGGTTTACTATCTCTTTTCTGTTTTTTTCCCTAGAAGATTAAGGCATTGCCAGAGCGACGTCTGCATCTTCCTCAGTGATGAAGGTTAGGGGTTTCAAACCTAGCTGCTGACTCATAACCAGGCAGAAGAAGAAAGGGAAAATTAGCATGAGGAATGTTGTTGAAACGGCTTGGATATGTTCAGAAATTGTTGTAGGTATTGTATTACTGCCTGTGTTACGGCTGGTGTGTTTAGCAGATGTTTTTGATGGAATCTGATCTTTCTAAAACCATGGGGCACCTGTATGTAGGGTATTTGCCTGTACCTGCAGACCCACTGCCATAAAGGGCAGATCTTCAAGAACCAAGCTTCTCCAGAAGGCAACTTTAATTCCTGACATTGTAACACCAGTGTTTTTTTCTAAGCCTACCTGTCGTTGGACATTTTACTGAGCTGTTGAACTGCTGGATGGCATGTCACTGTCCAGAGTCCGGCCTGGCTAAATAGGGATTAAAAATCTCACCCCTTGAGTACACATATGCAGACCCTTCCGGGACATGAGTTTGGTGTTCCAGCTTCCCTGTCAAACACTCGGTCTCTGCCTGCAGTAACTGGCAAACTCAGCAGAGGCCTGGAATGTGACCTTCATCTAAGCCGTGTCACCTCCAGCGCACGTTGCCTCTGGATCAAGAGGGAGGCAGGCAGGGTAGGCTCGGGCTGCTGCTCCTGAGATAACTGGAAGGATCAGGGGAGCTGGGTGAGTGCTTGGTTTGAACAATGGCTTCGGAGCCAGAGTTGTGATCGTACTCAAATTAATTTCAACTATGCGCAGTAACACCAGAAGCAATTTGCATAAGACGTCACATGGAATTGCATACGATTTTGCATATTTAAACAAAGTGCACTAAAGCACCGTTTGGGTGGGTACATGAAATCATTTGTGCAGCGAACCGTGCGGAGAAACGACGCCCAGTTATCGCAGAAGAAGTAAACAAATGGCAGCAACCACCCAGGATGAAAAAAATCAGCTCAGAAGTTGGGAAACACCGGCCTCTTCTTTCATCCACAGTCCTGATAGTTGCTTGGATTCACATGGCATGAGCATGAGCTACTTTTTCACCAGACCCTTCTGGTGCAGAGGATGGTGCTCGCTGTCTCATGCCACTACTCACTCCTTCACATTTGCATCCTTGGCTTCATCTTTGCAAAACATTTCTCTCATGCGTCATTCTTTCCAGGCTTTCTAGTGCGTTCCTCTCGGAGTCTGAGGGACTTTTCTCATCGTGCAGGTGGTACTCTTCTTGCCCTGTAGTGGTAAAAGCCAGAGGCCAAAATACTGGCTCTTGGAGCCCAAGGGTAGACACTGACAGATGCGGTTTTGGTGGTCTCAGAATACAATCACAGTGGCTTAGTTCTTGGTATTTCTATAGATCAGATGATGTGGCTTCCATCTCAGCTCCTGAAAAACAATGACTGGACAATTAATATTAGAAAAGGAAGCCAACAAGAAAAGATAACAACATCCCTTAAGTGGGAACGCATAATCCTTCAGAGTGAATGTCAGGAGGTCCAAGAACTTTAAACCTGCAAAAGGGACTTTTAACTCCTGACTTACGTTTTAGGACAATGTTGCATCTACAAACGGACTGGATCCCTGCTGCAGCAGCGAGGCTGAGCTCTGAGGGTTGAGCCATCGGCATGTCATCAGACAGGAGTCTGCTTCCCCTCCCTCCTCAGGAGGCAGGCAGGAGAGGATCTGGGTGCTGCTCCTGAAACAGCTGGAAGGATCAAGGATGCTGGGACACAGGAATCAGGCTAAGCAAAGCCTTCAGCATCAGCAGCACTGCTGTACCCATGAGCACCCAGACCCCTGCTTCACCCGTCTTGTCTTCATCTACTCATTTCTTTAAAGACCCCTAGCTCTAAATTTCCATCCTGTTCCCTTTGTCTGAACCTACTTCCCCTTCCTGCCCTGTCTTTTAATCCTAGACACAATGTCTGGTTCTGTCCACTCTCTCCTCACCATGCCTTTTGCTGTCCTCCCTCCTGTTCCTGCTCCCTCATAACTCTCTTCTTTAAGGCCTTTGCTCGACAGCTTCAGCTTCTGGCATTTTAGTTGGGCAATTTGTTTCTCTCCACAGGACTGTCTGAGCATCAGCAAGGAACTGTCACTGAAACCCTGGAAGAGGCAGTGTTATGCTTAGTCACCATTTCATCCCAGCCCTCCTCTAACTTGCAGGTACTAGGGGGAAATCTGTCTCTTCCTCATTGGCTGCATGTTGAATTACTGCACTGGGCTGTTAGCTGTAAGTAAGGTGGCCAACGTGAATAGCTACAAGAAACCTTCATTTAGCCAGGACAGTCTTTTTGGTTTTGCCATGCCTGGAATAAGGGAAATCTCATTACAAAGGCAGGAATGACACCTCTCTGCCACCTCTTGCGGCTACTCCTGCGTCAACAGCAAATGAAAGGTATCACTAAGCAGAGCCTCAGACCTTCCTTGCATCATGTTCACTCATATGCAATATGTCAAACAAGAAAGGAACTGGCAAAGCAGGAAAAGGCATTGGAGAGAAACCATCTAGAGCTTAATGAACTCATCCAGATGTCACCAAATGGGTCTGAACCAATGTAAGGGGGCTGGTGTGAGCCTCCACTGTAGGTGTGTTTAACCATTGAACTCAGGTTTTGGTTGCTGAATGCATCCAGTCAAAGCTCTGTGTGTTCACAGCACATTTGTCTGGCTAGATTGATGCCCCTGTCACTAGTAGAAGATACCTACCACTGACTTGGTTTAGGAAGGGTTCAAAAACCTCTTACTTTCTGGATCACCTTGCCAAGCCTTGGATGGTACCTGAGAGAATCAGGATGCCAGTCCAAGAATCCTTCCTTAAGCAAACTAACTGGGGAACCGGCCACCCCTTCAGCCAGGCCAGGCTGTAATACAGATTTGGCCAGTGCATTATATAGACATCAAAGTATGTTTTTCTGACATTCAGAAAATGAGTCACCCCAGGCTTATTTCCTTGCATGTTTGTTGAACCCCTGTGGTATGTCCAGCTGTTGATGAAGTCTGGGATTCAAACTAGACTGGCTGCCCTAAAGCATCAGTTCTCCTGCCACTGGAGCTCTAACTAGGAGCCACGGAGATGAAGGACAGGCCCTGGAGTAGAGACTGGCATTTGTTTCCCTGCCAGACCCCTTGTGGGGATTGATCTGAAGTTGAAGATGGTTTTGCTTGTATTCTGGTCACTCCCAGAGAAAGCTGGATTTTGGATCAATGTGGAATGCGTCACTGAATGGTCTATTATTCACTGACTGCAATGTACACTCGGAGACACAGCAGCCCTCAAAAAAGATCCAATTCTGCCTCCAAGGATCAAAGCAGGAATGAACCAAGAGTACTACTCAACTCCTTTACATGACACTGAAATGAGTGGTTGCTTGTTTCAGGATGATTCTTCATGGCAATTTTGAGTTGTGCATTGTTCCTAATTAAATGGCTATCCACAAAAGCACATCCCTTTAGCCGGGTGAGGAGACACTTCTAACTTAAGCCATCCATCCCCTCTGCACCGAGGCTTACGCTTGAGTTAGCACAGCTTGTCCATGCTGTCATGCCCAGCCTACACTGCAGCCCACGGAGCACAGTGATGCCCTCGGCTCCACAGCTGCTTTCCCACCACTACCTTTGTGTTGGGCCGGCTCTCGCACAGGGCACGCTGCAAAGGCACACAAAGTGGCAGCAGCCAAAAGGATAGGCCCAGGAAGGAGGGCAGAGCCGGAGCTCATGGAGTCCTAGCTTCCAACCCCAAATCTGAAGGGGCTACTTGAGCACGGCAGGCAAGCGAGTGCATTGACAGGCACTTCCAGCTGACAGTTGCCTGATTTGGTGGGGTTTTTTTCATAATGGGATAATTTATTGCAGGTTATAGAAGGCACTCAGCTGGAGGGAATCCCAGCTTTGGGAGATGTTTTCATAACGTTTTTCCGAAGTACTCTCTTTCCTGGGAAATCACGGTGGTTGGTAATAACTCATGCTTGGTTTTGACCACTTTGTTGGGGTGATTTTCATATAACTTGATGTGGTTGTACAGTTTTTAGGTGTTCTTTTATTTAGATGATTGCATCCATTTCTCTCATCTCTGCTGTCCCTGTTCAACATGGAGTTCCCCATTCTAGCTTCCTGCCAGAGCACAGGATGCTGGGGAGATGCTGAGGAAGGAGGCAGGGCTGGGGCTAGTGTAGGAAGTCAACATGGGCAGGTGGGCAAAAGTGACGTAGTGGTGAGTGGTGATGGGAAGGGACCAGACCGGGGAGTCAGTGTTTCAGGAAGCCAAAAGAAAAAGGGACAGCTCGTGGAGCTTCTGCTGTGAGGCAGACAGTGAGTCCTAGTGAAGAAAGGGAACATTTGACTGTGCCTGCAGCCGCAGCCTGCACCAAGAGGGCACTGGAGGAAAAGCATCTGATGACAGAAAAGTCAGCAGGAAGGGCTGAAGCTGTGGCTGGAAGCACATGAGGTTTGTGCAAGACATTTCACTGCACTGATAAGTACATGAGTCTGTAATTTCAGCACAGTGAGAATCTATTGTCACTTCAGTCAATCTCTGTAACTTGCCCAGCTCCAGAGCTGCTGTATGTGGTTGACTGGAGAGGATCAGTGAGGGGAGGTGGCGCAGGTGACCTGGTACCTAAAGAAACAGGGGTGAGGGACTCCCTCCTCCCACATTCAGCACAGGGGCAGAAGAGGTGCTACTCAGCCTCTCACACATGCATGCCCTGGGACAGCCAGTGAAGGTCTGTCAGCTCTCTGATGGGCCTGGGGCCACCTCCAGCACACAGAGGCCCAGGGTGACATGTGGAGGTGCCATGGCAGGAGGTGGTCCTTGGTCCTTTCAGTGGGCAGAGACCCCAGCAAAGAGTCTGAAGTCAGGTCCAGCCTGGTGTGCCTGCTCCTTCCTCTGTCAGTAAAGCGGTGAATCAGGGCCTCCCTCAGTGCCTGCAGCAAGTGAGCAGAGGGAGCAGGGGCCTGGGACTATCCCCAGCTCTCAGCAATCCTCCCACCATTGCCGGGGAGAGGTCCTTCACAGCTGCCGCTGTGCCTGGTGCTGGTCTCCAGCACCCCTCCGTGCCTGTCCCAGAACTTGCCGCTGCTGGGGCTTGAGAAGTGGAGGAGTTGCAGGAGATGCTTAATTACAGAGCAGCTCTGGAAACCAGCAACAGCAGCGGCGCTGTGGCCAGGAGGGGAGGCAGCAGGGCTGTAAATAGAAATTGCGGAGGCAGCCGCGGAGAACAGAGTGAAGGAGGCTTCTGCGCCTGCATCGCTGTCTCCCTCTCTTCCCCTCAGCTTCTCTCACCTCTCCCGGCCACCCTGGCTCCCAGCATGAACCAGCGTGTGACAGGCAACCCCGAAGTGTGGCTGGGAGGCAGCAGCTCCAGAGGCAAAACAAGCTACTCCAGGTGGAGAAGTGGGTGTGTGAGACGACAGCAGCCCTCTATCAAGGGCCACCTCCTGTGGAAATGAGTGAGGAGAGTCAAAGGGTCACGTTGGTCATTGAGAAGACCCCGGTGAGATGGACGTGGGGACAAATCTCCCCATCTACATCCCACCCAGAGGAGGCTGCAGGATGCCAGGTGTCTGAACCCCCATCCTACTCTGGGGTCTTTGAAGTCCCTCTTGTCCCACCCTGACATCTCTATTGTGGCCTCTTCCACAGCAGCAAGATCTCTGCTTTCAGTATTTTGCAAAGGTTTATTTAAAAATGTTGAAACTAACATCCCACAAGAATTGAATATTTCACCACGAGGAGAAGAGAAATCCTACAAAAATATATATCACAGCGCACAAGGGCAGGGGAGGGGGAAGAGCGAGACTGAGTGGGGAAGCAGGAGGGAGGACAGAGGGGAGGATGGGAGCTGCAGCAGAACGAGACTGAATGGCAAAGGCAGAACAAGAGAGGAGTGGGAAAAGCGAAACAGCAGGAAGGGAGAGATAACCGTGAGGGAAACCATGGTACAGGACAGGAGTGGGAAGTAGGAAAACAGTGGGAGAGGGAAAACAACAGGAAAAAAGGAGAAGAGAGCTAGCAGTCAGTGAAGGAAGGGGGCCCCCCTCTATGGTCTTGCCAAGGTAGGGCCAGGACTACAGTGAGACATCAGCGGGGGTGCAGTTGGGGAACTGGAGTTTGGCCCAGGGCTTTTGTGCTGCAGGACTCGGCTCTAAGGCTGTGCCATAGACGTGGTTTGTCAGCGTGAGAAAAACAAAACCACAGTTTAGTTCAGAACAGTCTGAAGGTGTTTGAGAACTTGCAGGGAATGAACAAACCGCTCCTTGCCAAGCATTTTTCCATGTTGGGAAAGGGAGTGGGGAATGGAGGGACCAGATTTGCAAGGGCACTTAGGTGCCGTTGAGGAAGAGGTAGATAGCCCTCTCTGAAGCTGTGGGATGCTTGGCTGGATGTGATTCCCTGGAAACTGGGCCGGAGGAACGTTATGGAAGCACCCACTGGAGGAGTGTTCCCTTGCCTACCAGTCGCAACCAACCAAATAGGAAAGTCTAAGCAGGATTTGGCCTTGTGGTCATGCTACTTTGCTGGATAAACGGAGAATCCAGTTCCTGCTCCAAAACAATACAGGGCAGAGGGGAGAGATTCTCTTCCAGAGCTTCCTTCCTTCCCACTGTGAGCACAGTGGGAACAACCTTGTGTTAATAAAGTGAGGACCCTCCAGAAGCTCAGCAGAGACACAGTTCCTTCAACCCATTCAACTCACCTGGACATTCCTTTTTAATTGCACAGAGATGGTGGACAGGCTCAGCCCGAAGCTACAAACATTTTCAGTTTCCCAGCACACCCTTCTCTCTGTAATATTTCCTTTGGAAAAAAATAATCTGGGTCTTTCTCCTCCAGTCATCTACAAGTCAGGGAAACCTGGTGACCTGTGACTGAGAAGGGACTGGCCTCTGCCCTGGCTTGGTACTTGGTTTTGCCAACCTGTCTGCGTGCACATCTCACATGATACCAGCTCGGGCCAGGGAGGAGACTGCAAGCACACTCTGGCTCCAGTTTGCATACAGAAAGATGGTTTATAAAGCTCCATCCATGGAGAAAACAGATCCAGTGAGACTATTTATTGACTGGAATAAGCTTGTCTGTCCACAGATTATTTGAATGTTCCAGAGACAAGATGTAGCAATGAAAGTTTGGGCAGGACAATTAAGTTGTTTCCCATACCTAATCTGTTTTGTGTGACAGAGTGAATGACCATCATAAAAACCTATTTGGCTAGAAAAATTGGCCTTGGAAAAGACACTCAGAATAACCAAGCTTCTGTCACTGTAAGAGTTTTCTCTACTGCATTCCACAGCTTCCCCCTTGCTATGGCATCTGTGAAAGGCTTCATTCCCTGGAGATACTTTTAACAAAAAACAGAGACACATTAAAGGGGGCCTCAGGGCGGGGGGCAGGGGGAAACCAAAATGCTGAGATCTGATTAGTTTGTACAGTTCACAAAAGCCTGGCCAGCAGAGTGCAGGGCTTCCCCGCACCAAGTATTGGGACCCATTCTCACTGCACCTCCTGCGGTGCCCTGCCAGTTTCTTACCGGCCTGCTCCCCATGCAGCGCGTGGAAAGGGAAAGTCCAAGGACAGCCCTTGAAGTGGTACAGTCTAAACTCTGGCCTTGTTTCAACAAATGCTATTGATCAAAGAGCAATCTAATTAATCTGGCCTGGAAGATTACTTAAACCAGTTCAAGGCATTATATTGTAAACTGCCAGCAATAAGCAGCGCAGCCTTTTACAGGCCACGCGCAGATGGCCTTCTCCAGCGCTGATGTGCCAGCAAGAGGGGGAATGGCCCCCACCGTCCATGCTGAGCGGGGCAGCGGGCAGGAACAGCCATCTGCCCCCTTCTCCGACCTGTCCATCCCTAGCTGGAATGTCCACCAAAGCCTTGAATGAAGCCTGAATAAGGAAAAGGCTTGGTAATAGATCGATCTAGGGTGAAGAAATAATATCCCCTGCTATAATCCCCTGTACTTAGACAAGAGACCTCCAGAGTCGTTTTCCACCTACACGTTTCAGCCGTTGTGTTCTTTTAATAAGCCAGTAATTTTATTTGACCTGTCATTTTCTCCAAATCTCTACTGTTTTTTTGTGAAGCTTATTGCAATTTACACTCTCATTTAAATGTCCTTCACGGTGAGTCAGATGGGACTGGAGATCACCTAATAGTTCAGCTGGGTAAATGGGCAGAACCAGGCCTCTTATAAAAATCCCTGTGCTTTCTCCTACAAAGAATAGACTTTTACTGCTGAGATAAAGGATAAAAAAGCCATTTCCCTTTCTCCAGGATGACTTTTGTTAGAGAACTTGTAAGTGCATCAGGGCCTTCAAAGTGTGGGTGAGTTTCCTGTGTCTGGCTGCATCAGTCCAGCTGCCAAAGGTGCTTACACAGTACAGGGGCAACCCTACCTAAATCTGCATCATTATAGCCCAGTGGCTGTCAATATGGGTCTGTGAATTACTTTAAAGGTGTCCACAGAAGCCAAGTGAGAGCAACTATTGTCATTAGGCTGAAACGTGCCATTTCACGCATCCTCAAAGTGACGCCCATGTCTCTGCACACAGGAAGAGGCTGAGATGCACTGATCTTACTTGCACAAGTAACTGACAATGCAGCTGCCTGCCCTACAGACCACCACAGCCCCTAAGTACGTGCTCAGGCAACCAGTTTGTACCAATATCTGCACCGCTAGTTTCAGTCCCCGACCAGCCACACACACCTGTGAAGACTGGCAACACAGATATCTCTCATGTCCTTTGTGAGCATTGCCCTGCGGGTCTCCAGCACCTTGCATTCCATGAGAGACCTACCAGCAGTACATGGTGACCCTCCAAACGTTCCCAAGATCAAGCTTAAATTGCTTTTTGTCATCCCAGGCAGAAAGAGTCACGTCTGCTACTTGTTGCCTGTGTCTGACAGCAATTTCCTACCTCAGTCTGGAAAAACTCAAGCTCCTCATGTCCAGTTATACCTGCATGCCATGCTTTAACTGCTTCAGCAGTTTTCTGATATACAGGAAACGTGATGTGCAGAGGCCTTCGCCTCAGATTTTCTGAAGAAGATCAACATAGACTGATGTTCTTCAGAAAAACCTTGCTGAAGGCTACTGGAGGGCTGAAGGGGGACAGCAAGGAAGCTTCCAATAGATCAAAACATTTGGAAAGCCAAAGGAACCTTTTCCAAATTTAACTGGCAAGAGAAGTGGCAGGAGGAGGAACTGAGAGAAAAAACAGGATGGAGATGAAGATACAAGCTGAAGAGAAAAAACGGAGGATTGTTAGGCAGAAAGAAAGTGGGAAGATGTGTCTTCCATCTAAGGGGGATGTGATATTTCCTTCAAGAAAATGAGATGCTGAGGAGGGGCAGGTGCTGTGTGAGCCTCTACTGCCCAAGCTTAACCAGCCCTTGGGACCCTCGGGAGGGCCAAGGCCTCAGGAACAGAAGAACCTGCCACCACCTGAGTCCTGGCTCAAGGGAGACTGACCCCCAGTGGGCAATCCTGCAGCCACTGAACTCCAGATGTTCACTTCAAAGCACACAACATGGGAAGGGACACAAAGAGGGATTAGGGCCCACAGGGACAGGGGTACGCCTTTCCACCTCACCTACCCCTGATGTCAGGCATGCACTGGTGAGAGAGTCATGGAGGTCCAAGTGTGTGTGTGTCTGTGTGTGTGCTAGGAGAGGGGCCAGGGAGGCCAAGATTTCATGCCACCACCGGCTGTCTTCCCTCCCACCATCCTGTTCTCTCATCACCCTGTCCTGCGTGGGTGTAGGGGGTTCCCAACCTTCCCCCAGCAGGAGGCTTAGGAGGCCCAGCCTGTCCATTTGCCCAGGCACGTCCTGGTGGCGTTAGTTAATAATGGTTGTGGTGGGCTGTGGCACAAGGTCGTTTTTTCCTGGGGTAGCAGAGGCGGCCAGAGTCTGTGCTTGCCGGCTGTGACAGGAGGGTGGGGGAGCCAGCTCTGCTTCTCCCGTGAGCATCACAGGTTCACCAGTGGGATTCTAGGGGGGAAAAGGGAATCAGAAATTAATTAGCGATGGGAACTGTCCCAGTGTCCCTGCTAAATGACTGGCGCCTTTGCCCTGCCTTGTCCCCCTGGCCCCCATTGCCCCCTCATGCCCCAGCTCACCAGCCACTCACCGGTTGAGCTGGAAGGCCATGCTCTTCCCGTGGCCTTCCAGTTTCTCCACATTCTCCTGGCCCTGCCTGGACTCTTCTGCCTCAGGTGTGGGGGCCAGGGAGTCACCATAGGGCCCCAGGATGCTGACAGTTGTGGGGGAGAGGTCTGTGAGGGGCTGCTGGCTCTCCTGCTGCCTCCCACTGCTCTGCTGCCCCGAGTGACGCCGACGTTTCTGATTACGGTCCCAGCTTGGAGAGAGATGAGGAGTGAGACAAAGGATGCCCCTTCAGACAGTCCTCAATGACAGAGAGGTTTGTAGGACCCCATTATGTTCAGCATTAGAGCCCAGCACAGTCATGTGCCAAGCCTCCTGAGGGCTTCCAGCACTGCATCTATCGCCTGGGGACAAACAGGTCCCAAGCCCACAGACCCCCCTGCCCACCCACCTGCAGACACCAGTGTGGTGACAGCCTCTGTCAGCCCAAACCCCACTCACCAGAACTTGAATATGATCCCAGTGGCAACCAGGACAATGATGATGGAGATGGTGATGGTGACATACAGCTGGGGGTCCACACCTGAGACAAAGGAGGAGAGAGGGGCTGTGATGGCCACCTCCACTGGTCCCCGTAGAGCAGCAGTGCAAAGGGAGGTTCCCACTGGGGCCCACGTGAATTCAGCAGAAGGTGCTGCTCCTGCAGGGATGGGGGGGTGGGGTGAAAGGAGCAAAGGACAGATTTACCTTCCCCCCGGGGCCCAAACAAGAAGGGCCGCAGGGTGGCCGGGGTCTCGCGCAGGTTGAGCCCCGCGTTGTGCAGGAGAGAGTGGGAGTTGGGCTGAGCAGTTGCCATCCCGTGTGGCGAGACAAAGGTGTATCCCAGTGGTGGGAAGCCTGGGTTGGCCGAGTTGGTGTCCCCTCCATCCTCATCCGACACTGTGGGGCCCCACACAATGGCCCAGGGGTACTGGGAGGAGGGCATGCCATCTTCAAATCCAGAGGGGGTGGCAGGGCGGGCCCCCACCGCCTGGCGCCTCAGTCGCACAACATGCCGCAGCTCCCCGCCCCGGGGGGCAGGGCCCGCTGACGCGGCAGGGTGAAGCGAGAATCCCTCTCTGTCAGCGAGGTCCTGTCCCAGATGCAAATGGGTCGTGGGGCTGAGGGGCTCCGACGGGCACAAAGAGGTCGAGCGGCCACCGGGCCCCGAGAACGAAGAGACCAGACACCAGGAGGAGGGACAGCCGAGACCAGAAGGAGGAGATGCCAAAGCTGCAGGGAGTGGATGCAGGAGAGGAGTGGAGGCATCCTGCTGCAGGGTGGGGTGGAGGAAGAAGAGAGCCTTATCTGAAATGTCCCTCCTGCCAACAGGCCAAGCCCAGAGCACCCGGGATCAGCCTGCCACCCACGCTCCCGTCATCTTCCCGCGTCGCCAGCAAACGTGGGAAGCTGTGAACCTACCAGGCACTGGGCTCCATCTCAGATGCAACAGCGTCTTTACTCAGCAAGGATCCTGTCTCATCTTCTTTACTGGGAACAAAAAGGAGGAGGTGTCATTTTGTCCTCACCCAGCAGTGACCGCTGTCTCCTCAGAGGCAGTCTGTGATGCCATGGATGAGCTCTGGGCCCCGGCAGGCAGGGCAACAGGGTGCCCATGCACCTGCTCCTGCTCTGGTGCCCCCCGTGCCCCCCATGCCCGTGCGCTCTCCTGCAAGGAGATGCATCATCCGCCTGACCCCAGCACTGCACAGAAACACCCTCTTCAGCGTATACACGCAAGAGCAAGGAGCAATCTCTGGAGCACACGTGCAGAGGCACATGCACAGCTTCCCTGGGGACTCTCTTGTTTGAGGGCCAAGAGGGGGATTCGGCATCTTTGTTTGCTTATTGCTGGAACAAGTTGGAATCTTAATTCCTGTGTTTATTTATAGTGTAGAGCGTGCAATCCATTTATTAAAAAGGAGCCTCTTCATTGTGTGCCAGAGTGAGGGAGTGAGAGGGGAAGCACGAGAGTGATAAACCAAGAAGACTGAGAGAGAGTGAATCAGCGAGAAAAGTCCAGCCGTGCTAAAGAGTTTAAGGGCGCAAAAATATGCCTATCAAATATTTAGTATTTACTTTCTTCTTAGCTAACATGGAATCACCTTCCCACACTCCTTGTCCTAGTGCCCTCTGCGCTGCCCCACCCCTATCTTCCGCCCCTATTCCTCCCGTTTCCCTCCCACCTCCCACGGCCGAGCAGCACCGGGCAGCGGCGGTAACACGGAGTAAGGGCTGGTCCCGGCGGCTGGATCCCCGCACCGGCTGCATGCCACCGTCTGGCATCAGTCCCGCCGTAGCAGGGCTGCCCTTCATGCTGCTTGCCCCTTCCCTCGGCTGGGCAGAGCAGAGCGCAGCGCTGCCTCCTCCCTGGTGAGCTGTTACATGTGCCTGGTCTGGGGTCCCCTCTGCACCACAGACCGCACGCAGCAAAAAAACCAATTCCACATATTCAGCTCGCCCCTGCATTGTGAAGGGGAAAGCGTGAACGCCAGCAAGCCACAGCCGTGCCCTTCTGTGGCTGCCAGGATGGAGAAACCCGGCTGCTTAGCTGAGGGAGCCAGCGCAAAGGCCTTTGCACCTCCGGCCCCAAGCCAGCTGCGTTACACCTCCTGTCTCCCAAGGGGTTACTGCCACCCTGTCCTGCTCAGCCCATGCCCTGAACTAAAGCTGCAGCCACTCCCGAACAAAGGAAGAGTCCAGTGCTTGCTGTGGCTAATGGGACCAAGGCCCTGTGATGCACACCTGAGGAGATGGGCTGGGAGGAAGGGCACCTAAGACTGAGCATCTGTCTAGCTCCTGCTGCATTAACTGGGGATATTTTTAGTTTCCTTCTGTTAAATATTTAAACAAAGTTCACAGAAAAAAAAAAAAAAGAATTGTCGACTAATGTGCCCTGCCCTTCCCTCCAGGGCAAGATCAGTCTCTGGAGGGATCCTGAGATGAAGATGAGGAGAAAAGAGCAGCTATTCTCAGCATTTCTTTGTACTTTGCTCCTGAACCTTTAAGCCTTAGAAGGGGACTCAGTATTAAAATGCAGCTCTGCAGAGAGGCAGCAGAATGGAGCAAGTTTCTTCTGAAGTCAGAGGCTGGCAAGATCTCGGCCATCTGGATTATGATCACAATGCTGTGGAAGATCATGTTTGGCAACACAAATCCGTGACAGAATTTCTTTTGGGCTTTGGAAAGGGAATTCCAAGCATCGGGAACCTCCCACACAAACCCTGGTTTCAAGGTGGCCCAAAAGGCATGGGGCCATGCTTGGAGTCCCCTCAGGGTGAAGACCCTGCTCAGCTTGCTGCACATGATTATCAGTTGCAGCTCTGGTCTTGGGGGGCTGTGGGCTGTTTTGCAGCAGGAAATGAGAGGTGCAGATCTGGACAGTGACACCCCAGGAGTGATCTTCAAGTGCAGGTGGTCCTCAGTGCCAGGCCTCCAGGAAGCGTGGTATGTTACAGGTGCACATGTAATCATTAGCACTCCTAACACAGGTGACTCTACCAGCAGAAACGTGCCTGGGTACAGGTGCACAGTGCTTCATCACTCAGCTCACTGTACTCTTCTTGCTTGTTGGGATGTCTTATAAAGGAGAGCACGCTGCACTGCTTGGCTGAGATTGGGAGTTCCAGCAGCAGCACCCCAGACGGTAGATTCCCAGGGTCTGAAGGCTGAGAATAAGAAATCCTACGGAGCCAAATCCTGCATTGCTTTCACACCTGGTAGTCTGAATTTCAGCCCTACAGAGCAAGCAATGGCTGTACTGGAGCTGAGGGGAAGGAGTTAGCCCAGGCACTGGCCTCCTTATATCCACGTAATGCTATGGAAGTGACAAGCCTGTACATCTGGTGTAAGCCTCAGACCCGAGACAGTGCTGTGCACGGGTCTGTTGCCAACAGTGAAGAGCGTGTGATCCCTGGCACCCCTACCCCAAAGGCAGCTCCAGGTGAGTGCAGGATTGAGGCAATGTCACCTGCACTAGCACACCCATGTATGGCTATGGAGGAGCTGGGAGAAGCACAGCAGCATCTCCCATAGCATGAATGCCATGAGAGTGAAGGAAGGTTTTGGGTAGAAATGTCAGCCATAGAGGGCTGGACTCCACTGTGCATGGAGCACTCATGTTCAAACAGAGCATGGTTGGCCCTGTGGCTTGTCAACAAAGCAGCGGGTATGAAGCACGGCTAGGGCACTCTGCGGTTAGCCACCGGCAGTGGGTATTGAGTCTGGGGTACAGACCCTGCAGCATCAGAGGGCAAGTGTAGCAAATGCCCTTCATTCAGCCCTGTATGCAGCTCCCGGTGTGGATGCTGAATAAACTGGTAGATCTTTGGAGAGGAGGAGGGAACAGCAATGCTCTTACTACCTGAAGGTATAAATCCCAGTATCCACACACCTTACACCATTCAAGAAATCTTTGTCTGCCAGAGCAGAGAGGCTGGGTTTCTGCACCAGTGCCACATGGAATGGCTCTTGCTTTCAGGTCTGCTTCCCAGATCTAATTGTGGTTAATAATGGACAGGGTACCTGCCAGGGTCCAAAGATGGACCTGTGTATTTTCACTCTAGGTGTGGAGCCTTCATCACAGTGTTCCAGGCCTGTGATGCACAGATGACAGAGTGTGAATGACAAAGCTATTTCCCTAGGGCGCTTCATTGACCTCAGTTTGTGATTCTTGGTGCTTGGAAGCTGTAAGAATTACAGTGCTCTTTGCTGCTGCCTACGGACCTCACTACTGGTCCGGACTAGAGATCCCCAGGGCTAATCTATTAGAAGCTATTCATATTCCATTTTCAGGATGGAAGCACAAATCCTGCTGCTGTTCCTCAGGGTCAGGGACCCAGCTGTGCTTCCTCCCTCTTTCTAAGACCCCTGCAGCACAGATCACTGCTGGGACATGAGAGAACAGATCTTCAGTAGCCATGACCCAAAGCATGTATCCCAGTTCACCAGGGGAGCTGGGAATTTACGTCCTAACTAATGCCTAGGAGCAAAGCCTGCTGCACTCCTGCTCTGAGCAAGGAGCACAGGCTAAACCCCTGAGCTCCAGAGTGCAGATGCTGCTGTGCTCCAGGGAAGCCCTAGGATTCACTGCCAATAACTCCTTCTCCATGCCTGGGACTGTTGTATACAGTGATCCCAAAGATAAATCCTACCCAAATATAAAAGCCGACACAGGAATAAAAGAGCTGAGGTGCCAGCCGTGTGCAGGCAATACCTGCGCTGTAGCTCCCTCGCATCCAATGCAATCTGTAACCTCCTGTTACAAAATGCTGAAGTGTGACAAATTCAAATGAGGAACAATACTATTACTAAGGAGGGTCACACACCAGCACAATTCACCTAGGCAGGTGGTGTGTTCCCTGTTGCCTGAAGCCTTCGTGTGGTTGTATGCCTAAAAGAGATGCTACAGCTCAATGAGAAGTTACGGGCTTGATGCAGGAAAGGAAACTGATGAAATTCTCCAGCCTGTGCTCTGCTGTAGGTCAGGCTCGATGATCAAAATGGTCCCTCTGGCCTTAAAATCTGAGAATCTCCCGGCTTTCTCAATGCCCAGCTGAGAGCAGCTCTGACTGAAGAGCAATCGGGTGAAGGCGAGCAGACACGAGCCGTGTTAGCGAGAAGCGGGTAGTCTCCTTCCAGCCAGGGATGGGAAAAGGGTTGCGCCCGATTGTGTCTGGCTTGGCTGGCAGACGATGATCTATCTGTATTTTTGTAAGATCTTGAGCTCGACTGCCGTGATACTGTGCCTCTAGGAATGAAGCTGTCTGCTCTCAGAACAACCCAGCTAGTTCAGAATGCAGCAGTCTGTTTGCTCGGCAACTCAAGCTCCTGGGAATGCATCACCGTGCCCCCCTGCACCCCACATTGCCCCGCCTTTGAGCACAGAGTCCAGTTCAAGGCCTCCAACCCGGCATTCAAAGCCCAGTATGGGACAGGCCCCAGTGACCTAAGCAATCAATCACTGCTCCTTATGCAGCGATGACCTCACATGACGGATATATTCCACTGGAACAACGAAATTGCCAACCAATTTGGGGAGAGGGGGAGGGACAGAAGAAGGGGGAAAAGGCTGATGACCCTGAGGTACAGAACATTCACAGGAGCTGGGCCAAGATTATGAAACTTACTGCTGGCTGAAATAACGCTCGCCATTAGCAACCCCGCAGCACTGAGAGCTTCATGCAAATCCTTTCTTCGCCCAGCTCCCCCACAGAAATGATCCCACTTGAAAGAGTAATAAAATATCAAAACAAACCTGAGGAGGACCCAGCCCATCTCACAGAGAAAGAACACTAGGTTGGCTGTCATTTTTTAACTCCCAGACAGTGTTAAGGGCTACGGTGACAGCTACCAACCAATATGAGACTGCGATCTGGGACTGTGGAACCAAGCAGCTGTCTCTGAGCATTGAGTGGAGTGAGTTCAGGCACTGGCAGTGAGACCCACACATGCACTGCCTGGTGCCCCAGGCACCCCACACCTATATTTTTCTCAGTGGCCATGAACATCCCAGAGTTCATGGTCCAAGAGGCAGAGATGCAGTCATCGCTGATTTAGCAGCAGGAAGCATGAACCCCTATGCTGATGAAAAGGGGTTATGCATGCATCCTGCTATATTCAGCTGGGTAGGGATGGGGAAAGGGAGGAATCCCAGAGCAGCTGCCACAGGGAGGTAATTCTTCTGCACTCGGAGCAGTTTCGGCAGATGGGAGCATGCATCCAAATGCTGGTACCCCAGGGTAGGAGATGCCAAGCCCATCTGGGGAAGGAATTCCCACTGTGTGAGGGGCTAGGGGTGACATTTCACAAAGCGGGCTGAATTTGGGGGCTGGAAAGTCTGAATGCAATGGCTCACGTCAGGCTGCTCTACCTGGTGTCTGAGGCTGAGAGGGTTGGTGGCAGTGCCGAGGACCTGACAGGACCGCGGAGGGGCTGACAGTGCTCTCCCTGTGTCACTGCTGGTCCTGCAGAGTTCGGTGAGTGCCGGTGGGAATTCCTGAGCCAGGGTACCAGGGGAAGCACTTACGGACTGCCTATGGAAATTGTAGGCTGGGGCAGAATCTGTGTCTGGAAGGGTGATGGTGCCTTTGGACATTTTGATAGCTAGGGGGAATGGGTGTGTGAAACCCATCAATGGTCTTCTGAGCTTAAGTCTCCCTGCATTTGGGAACTGTGAGTGTGGCCCCATTCCAAGCAGCACTCTAGGATGCCGGTCCCCTGCCATCTAGTGCCTGCCTGCAATACATGTCATGAGTCTGCCAATCTTCTGCCTCCCAGTTTCCTACTGTTCCCGGGCATCGGAGTGCTTCAGGTGCTGAGTCTCCACATCTGAATTGCTCTCTTGGTTGGTGCACCCTGGGCCAGGCAGGAGGAAGGATTGACCCCTCTGTTTCCTTTCTCCAGCTGCACCAATTTGGCTGAAGTCGCTTTGCTCAGCACAGGCTACAGTGCTCCAGCACTCCAGCACAACAGGTCTGTGATGGAGCCCAGAGCTGGAGGGCAAGAGGCAGCGATGCCTCTGTCGCGCCCCCTCCCTCCCAGCCCCTCGGCTGTCCCCTGCCCCAGAGAAGGAGAAGGGGGAAAGGAAAGGAGGCAGTCGGCTAGAAGGAGACAGAGCACCTAGATGGGAAAAGGGGAAAGAAAAAGGTGGAGAAAGGACACAGGGAAGGAGACGGGAGAGATGACTTGGAGACAGGCACGCATCTCGCCCCTCGCCCCTGCAGCCCCATCCCCACCCCGTTCCCCAAGCCCGGGCTGAGAGGATGAACTTACCTTGCGGGGAGACGAGTGGGGCGCAGCCGGGGCGGCGGAGCAGGGGGCTGGGGGAGCACAGCTGCTGCTGCTGCCGGTGTCTCTCATGGTCAAGACGAAGGAAGGAAAGGAGGAGGTGGAAGGTTCGATGAGGCTGAGCCCTGGCTGAGGGAGAGGGAGCGAGAGATGCCTTGAAATAAACAGCTGCCGAGGACTGGTCCAGCCCCTCTTTCTCTCTCTCTGTCTCTGTGTCTCTCTCTCGCTGCCTCCCGTTAACCCCATGGCTGCTGGCACGGGCGCGTCCGGCACCGCCGCCCCCGCTGCGGCCGGAGGGGCGCGCCGGGGAAGCCGGCCGGCGGCAGCGGCCGAGCGGGGTCACCGCGGACCCCGGCCCGGGAGCCCCCTGCCCCGGCGACCGGGTGCGAAGGCTCCTCCTGCTCCCTGCCCGCCCGCGCTGCGCTCCCGCATCCCTGCGCCCGCCGCCCGCCGGACCTGCCCCCCGGCGCCCGCCGCCTCCCCGCTGCCGCTGCCCGCTCCGCTCGGCTCCGCTCGGCTCCGCTCCCCCGTCTCGTCGGTTATTTCGGGATCTTCACAGGAAGCGATTAGGTTGCCATGGAGAGAGGTGTCTCCAAGGGACCCGTCGCTCCAGCTCGCTCCGGCGAATGCCACCCCCGGACGGGTCCGTCCTTGGGGGCGGAGGCCCCCCGGGATCTCCCTCCCCCGAGCCGCCCCCCGGGCTCACCCCCGCTGCCGCCGCACCCCGCCTCTCCGCCCCGCAGCAGTCCCCTCGGGGAGATGCCACCCCCCGGCCGCCCCTCGCCGCCGCTCCGGTCCCGCCTCCCGTCCCCGCATCCATCATCCCCGGGCTTTCAGGCCCCCAGGCCCCCCCCTGCGCGCCGCGGTACCGGGGGCGGGGTGGTCGGCAGGCGGGTGCCCCCGGCGGGGGCCAGCCCGGGAGGGCGGCGGGGTCCGACAGAGCCTCATGGGCGAGCCGCCCACGCGTGGGTCAGGTGGGACACACGGGTGCTGTGGGAGCGACGGGGAGGTTGTGTGGGGTGTGTGTGGGTGTCCGTCCAAGGTGAGTTTCCCCGTTGAGGTATCACCCAGGTCGTCTGAACGTGTCCCAAAGTGCGTTTCTGCCAGGGATCGATGTGATGCAGTCTGGAAATGGTAGGGATGTGACAGCGAAATTAAAGAAAGACGCTGATGTGCCTTTGAGGGACTGGGTGTCTCACAGGGAAAATCTCCCTCCCCATCAAGTACCAAACAGAAAGCACAGTCCAAATCAGAAGGGAGCAGCTGAGCAACCAACGGCGAGAGAAGAAAGTCAATGACAGAAAGACAGTTTCCACTCCAGGGTCTGAAATATGAGGAAGCAAGAAAGTAATTTCCTCAGATCCTCAGAAACAATCAAACTTTTCATCATAAAGCGACAAGGAAAGACTGTGGCTGACCCTGTGAAGAAACAGAGAGAAATAGTACAGACGGCATCAAGCTGTAGAGCAACCTGCCACTGCATCAGGGATGGACGTGGATGACAAATGGACACATAGTATCAAGCCCGAGCACAGCAAGATTCCCAGAACAGGTTGTGCCAACTTAGGACAGACACCTGAGGGCACTGAGTCCGGTGTTCTTCATCAGGCCCCCCATGAGCTCCTGTGCTAGTGAACCAGGCTGATCCGAGGTTTCCTGTGTCGGGATGTTTGAGTCTTGAGCGTACTTCTGTAAGCATGTTTGGGAGAGTCAACAGGTTTTTCAGATGTTTGGGAGCAATGTCTCTGCGTGTTTGGGTATGTCGGCATGGGGATGTGGTCACTGGGAGGTCGGGGCGTGGGAGGATGGTACTGCCAGGGCAGATGTCATGGTCTGGGTTTGTGTGAGATGCAGCACCATTGTGCATCAACAGGCATGCACATGTCTGAGCCCCCCGGCTTTTGTCCCTCTCACACATGCGGGGCTTTATGTCACAGATTATCCAGGCTTCTGTCACATCCTCCAGCTTTGTCATCTCTGGCCCTCCCGGGACTGGTACAGAGTGTCTGTGCAAAGCTCACTTGGCAAGCCCTTGCACGCTCATCCCAAGAAACCACCTGTACAGACGTGGCCGGGGATGCGGCAGCGCCACGCTAGCGTTCAGCTCATCCTGCTCTGTGCGCTTCTCTCCTGCCTTCTCACCCTGGGGGTAGTGGAGGGTAGAAAGGTCTGGAAGGGGCTACATCAGCCACACGGGCTCTTTCTGACCTTTTCAAATCCTGACGAATGTGTTTAGTATAATTGGGAAGCACAAAACAGATGAGAAATTTCAAACGGGGAAAGGTCAGTTAAAGGGCGAAAATCCAAATGACGCAAACACTGAAAATCCCCCTGAAGAGCAAAACTACAGAAGGAAGCAAAAGGAGCCAAAGATATGAGAAAGAACAAGGAGGAGGATGTCACAGGGACCAAGGAAGCTCTGGGGCATGTAGAGGGGGAGCCAGGAGAGCCATCGAGGTGATGCAAAACAGCAAGTGCAAGGGCTGATGTCACATCACTCTTAAATGAGATAAAGGGACTGGCTTGTTCGGTTTGGAGCATGGGTTCAGACAAGCCGAGTGGCAACTGGAGGTACTTTGGATGGGGTGGGCTCAAAGGAGCATTAACGTAAAATTACAGGGAAATTTGAGTGGAGAGATGGAATCAGGTGGGCTGGTGGAAGAGCAGCTGGGTAGCTGTGGAAAGAGGACACGAAAGTGATGCTAAGTATAAAGTATTACTCTGAAGGTGTTAAAGTGAGGGCAATGTGGTGACGGAAAGAAGATGGAAATGTAAAAATTATCTCCGTTTGGCCAGGATTTGGATGAAGATCAGTGTCTCCTGCGTGAGGACAACCTGAAGCACCAGGTTGTCAGGCCATACCTGGGAAGGATGTGAGGCTGTTAATTCTCTATGTCAGAGTCACTTTTAAAGCATCACATGTAGATCATTTGCACCCGAGAGCCCCGAGGCCAAGCAGCCCCCTGCTGCTGTTTTTAGCCTTGTTTCCTAAGGACAGAGAGCTCCATGTGGTTGCCCTGCTATCTGCAGAACTTTGCCCATCAGTCTGTTAGTTGACAAAAGATCCAGAGTCTAAATGGTAAAAGACCCTCCAAGAAGTGTTACGAAAACCACCAGCCAGGCAGAGCAGAGGGACATTCTCAGTGCCTGTGCTGGAAGAGAGCCCATAGCCATGCTGCTGGGCAAAACCCCACAGGCCGGAGAAGTCCAGCCAGCAGGCCAGAAGGATTAAGCAGAAAATACTGTGAAAGCTGTGCATGTTAGAGAGTGGTGGAGGAGAAGCCTGTCAACATAAGACTATAGACCAGGGGAAAAGGACCCACAGATGTGTCAGGCTGTGGAAAGGGTGTCATCCCTGGTTGATGGTATAGTGGGAAGGATAAAGAAAACCACTCTGCAGAGAATGCAGTTTCCTTGGCCTTGTTGCTCACCAAACAAGTGGTTAATAAGCTCTGGAATATCAGAGACATCCCCTAAGACTGGAAGAGAGCTGTGCCCTGCCAATATTTGTAAAGAGCAAACAGAAGACCTGAAAGTTTCTAGGCAAAGCAACAAAGAGCTGATATAAGATTCTCCAGTTAATGCCAATCAGCCTGACTTGGAGGAAACCAATCTTTCTGCATAAACTTGTGTTATTTGTGTCAGTCTTTGATGTGACTACACGTTTGTTTGGAAAAGTTGACGCCTTAGATCTATCCACGCTTCTGGAACCATTAATATCCCAAAGCATGCTGATGAGAAAAGAAAAATAGCATTATGCAGTATTAACTGAGCTGGAGGTTAAGTGAGCTTGTTAACTGCATCTGAGGACCTGCAGATGTTAAGGGGGTCATCCCTGGAAGCCCACCATTGAGTGGCAGTGTTTGTTATGTGGATGCCCGGGAACAAGTTCTGGGTCAAATATGACTCACCATTTTATTTGGTGCTTGGTGAGCAGATATAGTTCATTCTTACACAATTTATTTAAGACACAAACACTGTTTGAGCATTAAAAATAATGAAGATATGACCAGCACAGAATGACCTACCACACTTGGTAAGGTGGTCATTCTCATAAAACTTCTTATAAGATCAGTGAGAGCAAATTGTACAGCCATTAACAGGAAAAAATTTCCATATCTACGGTGGACAACTTGCAGTCCTGAAAAGAGGTGATCTGAAAAGGATTCAAGGATCAAAACAGGCCGAAAACCCAAGACAAGGCCAGTGGGCCAGACTGAGGCAGTGGATCTGAAGTGATCCCTAGCCGTGAAAAGACAGAAGGAAGGAAGAGACGTGAGGAGATGATTAAACCTTTTTCTGTGTCTGAATAAGGCCCATGCTGGAAAACTGCACAGTGCTTCATGCTCCATATTTTAAAAATAACTTTGAATCAAAGGTGATCTGAAGGCTGGAGATCTCAGTAATTTAAAGAGGTCAACCCATTTAATGTATCAAAAAGCAGAAGGAGACATGACAGTATCACTTCCTTCCTTGGGAAAAGTCTACCAGGTATTCTGGCAGAGAATAACAAGAGCCAGTCACTGGAGAGTGATTCATCAGAGAAACAAACTACCAAGTGAAGTGCAAGATCCTCTCTTCTGGAGTCATTGAATCACGACTGGAGCCCTGTCTGGAAGACAGCTCCAGGTCTGCAAAATCCTGAGGGCTGTGAGAGCAGATCAGAGGAAGAGTTGCCTTCGTTTTAAATTCCTCTATAAGCAGCTGATGCTGGGCTGCCTTTCAGTGTAACTAGGTACAGGTCTTCTGACCCTGCGTGCATCAGCCCAGTACAAGTTACAGGGCTAAAAGCTTTCTGGATCATGTTGGTATCCAAGCGATTCACCTCCTTTGTCCTTTCTTGTCTCGGAGTCTGTGTTACACACAGTTGTGAAAAAACAGCTCAGAAGATGTGACCCTAGCTATGTTTGGAGAAGGACTGGGGAAAAAATATCATCAGCGCTTTGACAAGTTATTTGAATTCTGCGGTGGTGAAGAGAGAAACAACCCAGTGCAGCTCTATGGGCTTTAAAGTGGGACAGTGAGAACACAGGAAAGAAGATGGATCTACAGCAAGAAGAGGAAGGTTTCTTTCTGGACAGATCAGAGCATTATCAGGAGAGAGGGATGCGGGGGATGGTTACGACAAGGATTAGAAATCCCAAACATTCAGAAATAACACAGAACCTTGCCGTGTCACGAGGTTTATCTGAAAATTATGAAATGTTGTAAAGACTTGCTTTCATCTGCATCCTTCGCCTCCTACTTCCAACTCCTTAGGTTACATGAAAATCACATTTCACAGTTTGCCTGTGACCATGAAGATCGGCGTTTGCTTTGTGAACAAAGTGAAAGGATGGGAGTTAATGACTCCAGGAGTCCGGAATGCATTCCCAACACCCGGCACCCTGATCTAGGGACAAGCCAAAGATTTCGCTAAGTTATGGGGATATTACTGTGCACTGTCAGGAGAGTTTGCATATTTTAGGAAGATGATGGTCTTCTCACTTAGACAGCTCAGGTTCTGAGTCATTCAAAGGGCTTTCTGCTCTTTGCCCTCATTTTAGCTCTATGCAGGACAAAGAAGGAGCAGACAAAAACCTGGTGACCCAGCACACAGCACCCAGAAGGGTCAAAGTTGAGAAGGAGGCCAGAGAGAGCATCATGTAGCTAGGATTCTCGGGCTGCCTAGCTTTGTCTGACTAATAATGAAAGGCAGCAAGCATGTCAGAGAGTGTGAGAGAAACAGATCAATAGAGAGATAAAACTGAGATGGAAGAAGCTGGTGAGGGGGTGGGGAAGAGTAATAAAGCACTACAAATCAGCAGGGCTATGTTTGAACCTGATTTGAATGCACTCTGTGCTGGTGTAAGGCTTTGGTGAATCAGCCCTAAATACAGAATCGGAGCAGGAAAATTAGGAAGGATATGGGAAGTTCTCTTGTTAATGCTGCCCCGTAACCTGCCTCCACAGCACTGGCCCAACCTTACAAACCCTGCTTCTCCTTTAAATCTGCTAGGTCTGAGAATGCAGACTGATAGCCTTTCCCTGCTGTCTGGGGCCACCATGATCCTCAGCCTGTCCCAAAAATCTGCCTGTCAGGTAAAACATGTTCTCAATCACACTTTACCAAGGTGCAGGAATGCTTCTTATCACCTTGTTCATGGAGGATCCAGGGCAGGAAAATGTCCCAAACCCGTGGGTTCAGGGCACTTTTCTAGGAGAGATGATTGACGGTGGCCATGCGTATGTACCAACAGAAGGTGACTAGAGGAGTCTCTTTGTTCAGCACCAGAGGCAAATGGGATGGAGGCATCCCAAAGCTAAGGGAGTGCCTGAGTGCGTAAAAGAAAACATGCTCTACCAGAACAGGACTGAGGGTCTGGGTACCTTCCCTTAACCAGGCCTTCAGGCACCTGTTTGCCTCCCTGGCCCAGGCACTCAGAGGTGTTTTGCTACGTTTGCCTGGAATTAGTTTTGACTGACTGCCACCTAACTCTAGTGGCATGACCACTGACATTAGAAACTTGGTTTTCTACACTGACCATTGCTGTCCATAGTGCTCCCTTCTTCTGTCACAGCCTCGCTGTTGAGAATAAGCACGAAGGAGCCTCAGAGACCGAAAGGACCCTGAGAAAGGGTAAGGACAATAGGTACGGCTGTTCAAATGCGCGTGAAGTGACCTCTCACTGGGAGACACAATGACCTAACTCCCCAACACAGCCATGGGTTGTATTTCCTAGCTTTAGAATTGTGTTCGGAGAAGTACAGTACCCTGCAGGAGCTTTCTCCACGACTCAGCCCCAGCAGCTGAGTGAGAAGAGCTAGAGTCAAAGCCAGCGATGAGAAGGGAGTTGTTGATACTGGCAAGTAAAACCTTCGCAAACTTAAGACTTCACCCAGATGAAGATTTCAAGATGTTATGCTTATTTCAAGATGTTACGCTTACAGAAGTCTGGCAAAGCACAAGTCAAGGGCCTTTAACACGTGCTAAACTGATCAGGCTGAACACTGATTCTCCTGCTGGCAATCACGTGCTGGAGTGCAAACTTGCCCTGACAGCACTAAGACTTTAACATGCTAAAACCATGTTGCCTCCTCAGACTATATGGGGCTCCCATCAGTTTGCTGCCTCCTTTGCTTTCATGGAAAATCATCACTGATTTCTGAAGGAGCCAGCCATGAGGAAGTTGGTGCTGGATTGGAAACTCTTGGCCAAGCAGCTTAAAGCTGCTTAATGAAAAGAGTGTTTCCTGACTGTGCTTCTCTCAGCCCCCCTCACAACTCACTTCTGCCTAGGACATGATTTATACAAGACAAGAAGAGCTACGAAGGGCTTTGGTGTTTTTTTTTTCCCAAAATGACCCTCACTTTTTAGTCCCATCATTGTAAAAAGAGCTCTTTCACCTAGCACAGGAAAGCGTGCCCTCGGTGATGCCTCCTGATAGCATTACACTAACTCACTTGCCAACCAAGAGATACCTAAAATATACCGTAAACATTACTATCCTTGTGGAGTGTTTAAATGATCTTTTTATAGCCCTGCTCTGCCTGCATCATGGATGCTTTTCTGGACAAGTGCAATGGTTAATGATTCAGCAGATAGTAAAGCTTTTTTTTTTTTTTTTGGTAAAAATTAATGCAGTAGAGGAAGGGGTGCATGCAGGGATTTAAGAAATGTACAGTTTAAATACATAAGGATGATGCTTTGCAGCCTACAATTTTTTACATTTAGATATCCCCAAGATACTGCCCAAAATAGTGAGTTCTTAATGGTGTGAAAGCAGACCAGAGTGATGTGTAGGCACACACACGTTATTCCATGCACTGCTTTTATTGCTGGTTGGCGCTTATGGAATACATCACTGAAATATGAAAAATGCTGTGCCACAGAGTGGCCCGTTTTCTCATCAGTTATTTTAGCATAAATATTGTACACACACAGTAGATCTTCACCATACACGGAAAGATCACACTGATATTCACGTGGCATCTGTGGCCATCGCGCCTGCGGCAGCCGGTTAGACGACTGGGTGGCTCAGAGGAGTTTTTGACAGATGGGTTGCAAAGAACGGAAGAGTGAGCAGGTTCTGGCGCTGAGCAGGGCAGGGCATTAAAAAATCAGTGGAAAACAGGCATTGCAGGTGGCCGGTGCCTGCACCCAGCGTGGCCAGAGCTGGTGACAAACTAATGGCTGCTGTCAGTCCGGGTGCTGGCTGCACCCCTGGCAACCCCTGTGGCGGCCGAGTCCTAGCCTAGGCAAACTTAGCCGTCGTTTAGGGCCGGGGACGTGACCCCTGCCCTCCCACCGTCCTTGCATTTTGGAAAGGGGTCCCTGGGGCATGGCCATCCCGCCCGGGGCCAACCTGCCCAGACCAGGCTTCCCCTCGCACCTCACGCCAGGTCAGGCCGCGCCCCGGGCCCCAGCTAAAAGCCCGGGCTGGGGCAGACGGCACCCGGCGCGGGCCCACGGCCGCCACGCCTGCCCAGCCCTGCCCGGCCTCGCTTGGCCCCGGGGCCGGGCGAGGTCGGGGCCAACGCCGGCAGCGCCCCGGGGCGGCCCTCGGCTGCCAGGACGGCGGCGAGACACCGCTCCGGCCGGCGGGGGGCGCCTTCGCAGCGGGTCCCCTCGGGTGTGCGGACGGCCAATGGGGAAGCGGCGGAGGCGGGCCGTGCAGCTGCCTCCCCCAGTCAGAAGCGCGCGCGAGGCCCCGGCGCGGCGGGGTTGGGTAGCGTCAGTGTCCGGAAATCGCCGCGCCGTGGTGGGGAGGGGCCGGACCGCGCTGCGCCGGTGCTGAGCCGAGCGGCGGGTGGCGCCCAGCGGCAGGGCCGGGATCGGGATCCTGGCCTTGTGAGGGCGAGCGCGGCCGCGGCGGGGCCCGAGCCCCGCGGGGGGCGGCCGTAGCGCCATGGCGGCGGAGGGGAAGGTGACGGGGCAGAGCCAAGAGCAGTTCTTGCTGCTGGCCAAGGCGGCCCGCGGAGCCGCCCTCGCCAGCCTCATCCACCAGGTGCTGGAGGCCCCGGGCATCTACGTCTTCGGGGAGCTGCTGGACATGCCCGCCGTCCGGGAGGTGAGACCGGCCCGGCCCAGGCCCGGCCCGGCCCCCGCGGCCCGCTTCGGGCGGCGGGCCCTGCCCGCGGCCCGGGCCGGAGGGCGGCGGGGCCTGACGCTGTGTCCCCGCAGCTGGCCGACAGCGAGTTCTCCCCAGTCTTTCGCCTCCTGACCATCTTCGCCTACGGCACCTACGCGGACTACCTGGGTGAGGCCGGGCTCCGGGGCGGCGGGGTCACGGGGAGGTTAAGGAGGGCCTTTCCCCTCCCGGTGATGCCGGTCCCTCGGTGCAGAAAACGTGCCAGAGCTGTGAGGTGCTTGTAGACCCTCACTCAAAGTGCCCCCCTTTGCAGCAAGAGCCGTGCCTCTATTGCTACGGCTGGACTGACGCCTGGTCGCAGTTTGGGCATGAGGCCCCCAGAGTACCTGGGAATAAGTAATGCTGCTGTTTGCCAACTGAGTGGGGAATTTCCAAGAACATCTTGATGGGTGTTTTTGAGGGGCGAGGGGGAAGATTTAGGTATCCACTGGGATGTGGAGACCTCCATAAATAAGGTATGGGACAGCTAGAGAGGATGGCTGAGGCGAGGACAGGCTGCACAGAAAAGGTCTTTTGAGCTGAGAATGAATGGGGGTGGCTTGACAAGATGAAAGCATGGCTTGGGGGGTTGATGTGCAGGTGCTGTAAGAAACGGGTATGGTGCAGGTGCTTTTGTGCAGGAGTGGAAAATAAGACATAAATTCTTATACCCAGTTCTCTTCCCTGAAAACAGCTGAAGCAACAAACCTCCCTCCCTTGACAGAGGCTCAGAAGAACAAGCTAAGGCACCTGTCAGTCGTTACGCTGGCTGCCAAGATCAAGGTAGTGGCCCTATTTTTCTCTGAGTGCTCCTTCCACGGGGACTCCCTCATGCTAGTTACCATCATGTTTCCACAGTGCATCCCGTATTCAGTGCTGCTGGAACAGTTACAGCTGAAGAACGTCCGTCAGCTGGAGGACCTCGTCATCGAGGCCGTGTATGCAGATGTGCTGCGAGGGAGCTTGGATCAGCGAAACCAGCGCCTGGAGGTGGATTACAGCATCGGGAGGGACATCCGGAGGGAGGAGCTAAGCACCATCACCCGCACATTGCAGGAGTGGTGAGGAGGAAGACCCCAATACTAACACCCAAAAAAAGTTGCAGGGGTGGCCAGTGGTTTCCCTGTCCCCTCTGTGTGTCACTGCGGGGTAGTGTTGCGAGTTGGGTCTACATGATCCACTTTACTGTACTGCAATGGAAAACAATTTTCTGAATTCCCCTTTGTTGCTAGAGGGGTGATGAGACTGCAGCAACCTTTGCACAGTCCTGCTGCTGGCCAGAAGTTTTCTGAATATGTATCTGTAACCTAGTGTCACTTTATTATTTGTCCCCCTCCCAGGTAGTAACATCACTGTGTTACTACACTAGACTCTTGCTCCTGTGTCTTTTCCTGCCTGGTGTAGCCATCACCTGCCAGTCTTTTTGGCCTCTAGAGATGAAATATATCACCTTTTGTGTTTCTTTCTGTGCTGTGTTAATGACCTGGCCTGTTCAGCTCTGTGTCTTCTCCCCAGGTGCCAGGGCTGCGAGATTGTCCTGTCAGGCATTGAAGAACAGGTCAGCCGGGCCAACCAGCACAAGGAGCAGCAGCTGGCACTTAAGCAGCAGATAGAGAGCGAGGTGAGTGGGATGAGGAGGGAGCAGCCAGTGCCCCACACTGTAAATTACGTGGAATCAGTACACTGTGGTTATTATGGTCTTGCTCAAGTAAGGCATCACCTTTTCCCAAGGCCAGAGCCCACAGGGGGGTGTGCCTGAAGAAGAGTCCCAAATACATTAAACACTGCTCTGCAGTGCAGAGGTCTGGACAGCTGACAGCTCTCATTTGACTTGAGTTTTCAGCTCTTAACTCCAGAACTTGCTTTAAAAAGAAAAAACAAAACAAACAAACAAAACCCTAAAAAACTTGGGAAATTCCTTGGTTCTTTCTGTCACTGCAGGTGGCAAACCTGAAGAAGACCATTAAAGTGACAACAGCAGCTGCTGCAGCAGCCACGTCCCAAGACCCAGAACAGCACCTCACAGAGCTCAGGGAGCCAGCCCCTGGCACCAACCAGCGCCAGGCGAGCAAGAAAACTTCCAAAGCTAAAGGGTGAGGAGTGGGGGTAAATGAAGAGGGCCACTCTGTGTGTGGGGGTCTCTGTTTTCAGGAGGTGAGCTGAGAGGAACCTTGTGTCAGAGTTGTGACGTTACTGACTGTAGGGGTCTGCTCCCTGGGTGTGGGCTGCTCAGAGATGTAGTCCCTGCTGAGGTCACCTCCTGGTAATTTGGGGGAAGATGTCTGCAGCTCTTCATCTGAAGCAGACTTCATAACCTTTCCTTGTGTTCACTTTTGAAGGATGTCAGCTACTCTTCTTTGCCTGTGTGTAGAAAAGAAAACCAGGGATAAGCCTCAGTGTCCTCCCTGATTTTTTTTATTTTATTGTTTTCCTGTCTTTTCACAGGCTCCGTGGCAGTGCGAAGATTTGGTCTAAATCAAACTAGTTGGATCTCCCTTCACAGCTGGGAGGGTGAGAGGAAGAGATTTGGGGGATGGAAAGGGGTAGCAAGGGTCCCAAGCGTGATGCTTCCGAGCTCTTCTCTGAGATCCATCTTGCCAACTAATTCTCCTGCATGTTTGTTCTCTTTCCTATCTTTACTGACTTTCCAGGTAATGCCTCCCTCCTCTTCATCACAACATTTCACACTCTAAGCTTCCTGTTGTATGCATTGCTCTTTCCCCTGCCCCTCAAATCCCCATCGCTGTGGCTGTGTGTTTCTTTCTGTCTTTCTCCCTGTCTTTTGACAGGTCAATTTAAAGAGCCATAAAACAGTGTTGGCCACCTTTGCAGCCACAGGGCATCACAGAAGCTTGGAAAGAGTGCGCTGGTGCTCAGCGATCATTTTGGCTCTATGAGACCCCTGGGATACTTTGCTCCAGGTTGCAGCTGCCATCTTTGATTGTTTAATCTTTGTTTTGCTAGGTGGGAGGGTAGTTTTTGAAGGGATTCTTTTAAAAAATATATGAATATATTATAAATATATATAAAACAACAAAATATAGATCTATGGACATATCTATACAAACTTGTGTTATTGTGGTGGTGTCTCTCTGTCTCGTATACTGACTCTGGGTGTTCCAAAATAAGCTGTGATACTGAGAACCTCTGAGCCATTCCTGGGTGGCACGTACCCTTAAAATACTCTCTTGCTTTTCCAAAGCTTCGATGGTGCCACAGCAGCTCAGTGGAGCTGGGACGAGTGTCCCTGAAACGGGAACGAATCATGAATCTCATTTAAAGGATTTCTTGTGTGGTTGATTTCCAACTGGAATGTTCCAGAGAGGTGCTTTTCAGGTAGTCCCGGAAGGAGGTGCAGAGAGATTTGTCTCAGTACCAATGAGGAGCCCTTGTCTGACAAAAAGCTGAAGGTAACAGCCAGTGCCTGCCTGGGTGAGGTTTCATGGTATTGATGCTGGAGTCAGGCTGGGGGGTGGGAGGTGGGGGGAGGGGAAGGTGTGGAAAAGAGAAAAAAAATTGAGTCTTGTGAGATGCCCAGAAAAACCCATCCTTGGAGGATGCACCCTTGAGGCTGGCTTGAAGCCAAGTCAGTCAGGATACAAGCATCGGAGGCAGGAGGATGTATGCTGATGTACGTGTAATTTGACACCGTGACTCTCACCCCTGCCCGCCTGTGCCTCTTTCCTTGTGCCAGTGCTAAAATTTGATTGCCCATACCTGGGTTTCTGTGGGTGAGCAAACAGCTGGAGAATGAATCCAAGAAGAGAAAGCCCTCATCTCTGTACTGGCCAGGGCGAGCTTTCTTCTGGGTCAGCTCCCTGTGCTGAGTGAGAGCTGGATCTGAGGCAGCGCAGGTGGGAGCAACCCTTGTTACAGGGGCGGGGAGGGGCGTGAGGATATGTTCTGTTTAGTGGCAGGGAGGAGAGATCCCAACCCAGTACAGAAACATCACAAAAGCGGTTCTGCACAGAGTTGCTGCTTTACTCATCCTGGGCTGCTGCAATACAGTGCTGACTGTATCCTGGGGGATCCCTGGCACTTGAACCCATGAAGTTAAAATTAAGCAGGTTCCTTCCCTGTGTATAAGGTCATGGGGCAAGGCGTGCCAGCTGGCTCTGCCAGGGGCAGGGATATGCCAAGCTCTCTGGAGGGACTGCTGGCCCTGGCTGAGATCTCCCAAGAGCTTGGGCAGCCCTGCACCCTTCCCTTTCTCCCTCCCTGAGGCATCAAGCTCAGGGAAGTGCTGAGTAGGAGAAGTCTGGCAGAAAGCATTTGCAGGAGATCCAAATCTGGCTGCAAGTTAAGGGGCAGCTGAGCTGGAGTTGTCTTAACTCACCTGGAGAGGTCTGGCTGAGCAGAAGCAATGTGGGGGAGGGGGTGTGGGGTGTGGAAATCTGCTCGGTGAGCCCTGTTTTACCTAAGTTGGGGGGAGAGGTTGTGGCAGTGTTTTCAGCTTTTGTTCAAATTGCCTCAAACCTTCCTCCCTCCCTCCCTCTGCATTGCATCACCTTCATCTGTCTCTCTCAGTGAGGACAGTCACCATGCTTGCTGCATTTGCAGTTCTCCGTGAGTACTGTCAACGCACGTTGGGTTGGCTTCTCCTGCTCCCTGGAAAGGGCTGGTCTGGGACCAAGGAGCCAGCAGTGGAGGTGATACCTGGCAAGCCCTGAGCACCTGCCAAATGTCTGGCACCAAGGAGATGCTTGCAAAGCTGCTGGGGTGTGATGTGAAAGAGAGAGGAGAACAGGCTTGGGATGGAGCTGAGCAGCCAGACAAAGCACCTGTCCTCACAGCCGGCTGTGAGCTAGGCTGGTGTGGTGTCACCTCCAGGGAGTGCTGAAGTTACCAGTAACAGCAGAGTATTTGCACCCCGCAGGAATCCCGCTGCTGCTTGGGAAGAGCAGCCATACCGGCTCTCTGTCCCAAGCATCTCAGCTCCCCTCTGGCCTCTGTTGGGCTTTGCTCTCTTGAACCATGCTGTGGCTATTAGGCATGAAGTGTCTCTTAAACACCCCAAATCCAGAATTCAAATCCAGGCTGCAGATCAGGAGCTGGAGGTGGAAGCATCCCTGAACCAACGTGGGGAGCTCCCCGTTGATCGAGCATACGTGCTTGTGTGAGCCCCCTGCACAGCACACGGCAACGCGGAGCAGCACCTGAGCTCTGCATGGATGCTCCCATTGGGCTTGGGAGCACTAAAACGCATGCACAAGTGGCAGCAAACAGTGTGGACCAACATGGGGTCCCGGTGGGGGGCTTGCCACACCGGTCCCATGCTGTGCTGAAGCCCCAGACTTGGATCCTCATGGCTAAATCCCAGCCATCGCGAGTCTGCCCGCATCCTTCTGCCATCAGTGCTCTGTGGCACCCCGGCTTGTGCCCCGCTCTGCAGCTCCTCTTGCCTCTCCAGCAGTGGCATTTGCAGAGTGCAGCTGCAAGACTTGCTCCTCCTTCCTGTTCTCTTATTTGCACCCCATGAGGCTGCTTGTGCTGTGGGTTTCGGAAGAGTGGAGAGTGAAATGCATCTGCCCAAGGGGCACCTTCACAGCCCTGAAGGTCTTCCATTCTGCTTACTTTTCAAAGGGAACACCTTCTAAGGCCTCCATTAAGAAAAAGGAAGTAGAAGGTAGCAGATAAAATTACTTCAGACCTTTGGTATGACTGAAAACTAAATGAGAGGTGTGCAGTGCAGAATGAAAATACTACTGCAAATTGCCCTGCCGGATGGCAAGCAGAGGGAGGGAGCATGGGGTTCCCCTTGCCCTTCACCCTTCTGTTGTCCTGCTCATCTCAGCCACGACACTGAAAATTCAGTCAGAGAGGACGTGAAGATTAATTAATAAGTTATCATTTGTAAATCACTCTGAAGATGGCAAGAGTGGGATTAGTACTGGGCACTATTATTATTGTTACAGTTTTCATTTTAATTTTAAATGTCTTTGTGGTTTTAACTCTGTTTTCTCCTGAAGGAAAAAAGTGAGAGAAAAGACCCTGAGTAGAGCAGACCAGAAATACCTGGCCATGTGACACACCCTTTCTTGAAGGTGGGGGTGGTGCAGCTTCCCTCGCCCCTGGACACTTTGCAATCCCAACATTGTGTTCTTGTCTTGGTTACCAGTGCAGTGATTTGGGATGATCAGGTGCTCCCTAACCATACCTGGAACTCCTGCTGCCTGGACTGTGCCCTGATCTGGACGGTGCCAGAATGCTAATGACAAGAATTATGGCCTGAACACTGACCAAAGGGTTCTGTCTGCCTCTTACCATCACTGGACCAGCCCTCTGGGGTGAGGCCCTGGCTTTGCAGGGCTACAGCGCAGGGCAAGGTAATCAGCAGAATGCCACAGTCCATATTAGCAGCTGCAAATGCATCTCAGATCTCTGTCATTCTTCTCTGGCATCTCCTTTTTATGCCTGGACTAGCTTCTCATTTTCCTCCTGTGACCCGTTTCCATGACTGCCTGTCGGTGTTCCCACCTGTCGGGCTCTTCTTTCCTCAGCCCTTTTCCTCATACTAGTGAGTGCTCAGAAAGAAATCCCCTCCCTGTTCTGCTCATTGCTCTGTCACCCTACCTTTTGGCTGTTTCTCTTTGGAGCTGCTCCAGTTTTCTGGGATCATCCCTGCCAATGCAGTAGGGAACGGGGCTGGACTTTTGTCTGCCTTCTCTGCTGGTGGCAGGCTTTTTCACTGCTGAGGAAAGTATGCAATGCCCAATTATATTCATGTTTCAATGAACTCAATAGATACTGAAATGTCAGCTGGATTCAAGAGTTATGACCCTTCTGTGGCCACAAAGCAAGTCTGGAATTACTGCAGCACTTGTGCGTGCACTACAAGCAAACTCTAAACCCTCCTGCCCTGAAGCACAACACGAAGCCCTGGCCCCTTTGAATCAGGAGAAAATGTTTCTGGGGAGGTTTGCCCAATGTCCTGCAGGATTCCCTGCATCTGCCTCTGAAGCATCTAACACTGGCTTCAGGAAGAGGGATAACCAGTCCAATGGGAGCAGAAGTGAGGAAGCTCCCAATGACCGAGTGTATTCTCTTACCAGTACCACTCATAGTCCCTTGAGGAAGCTTCTCAAGTGTCAACCAAAACCTGGTTAATTTTATTGTCCCCACTTGTCCCTTTGGCAGGCTGCTGCAGAACCTGAGTGCTGTAGCTCTTAGAAAGGTTTTCTAATTTCCAGTTTAAATGGATTCACAGCCAGGTTACTCTTGTGCCTGTGCCAGCGTGGCTTTAGCTGAAAGCTGTTCTTCCTCCCTGGTGGTTTTATTTCCCTTGAGTGTACACTTCACTTTGCTTAACTAACCAAACCAGCCCCCTCAGACATTGTGAGCTCCCCAGAGCTTGTAGGCTGGCCTCTAAGCTTGCGCTTACCTGCACTTCGAATCAAGCTTTCCTGGCTAAAAATGAGTGCAGTTCTTATCCACAGGTGAAGTCTCACCAGCATCTTGCACAGCAGCAGTAGCACTTACCAGAAACACCTCCCGGATTGCCTACGTCTTCTCCCCATTGCCTCAGTAGGTACTTAGTTGTTAGAAGATTCACCGGTGGCCATGAGCCTTTCTTCTTTTCTGCTGCTTGTGATTAAAGAGGCTCCAGTTTGCAACGAATAGAGTCTTGATTTTAGGACTTATGTGCCTTTTCCCTTTTGCTTTGTGCTACAAACTTTGATCCCTTTGCTGTTACTGATATCTTCAAGGCCACCTGCGACCTCCTGTGTGATACTCTCATCCAGTGTGGTGACGTGTCTAGACTTTATTTACTCATGTATTTTATTTTTTTTTTTGCAGTCTTTGTTCTCCTTTTCTCTTATTAGTAAGGGATGGATATTGTGAGGCCAGTATGTCTACTTCGAGCGTACCTGTGATCATTATGGCACCAGCAGCTGGAGATAGGTACTGCCTGTTCTAGTCCCTTTGTGTCTCCTCCCTCCCTCCCCCCAGCCCGTTTGTATGAAGTGCCCTTAATTTTACAAACCCAGCCAGCCAAAACAGCCAGATGTGAGATGGTGGAAGTGATTATAACCTAAGTGGAGTTTCTCCATGGGGATATTTTTTGAAGTGGTGTCTTTTTTAAAAGAAAAATCCCAGGAGGAAAGAGTAGTTACATTTAAGACAGGACTGAAAAATAAACCCAACTCATTTCTTTGGTTTGTTCTGGAAAGTAGAAAAATGATACAAAATCAAACATGTGATTTTAACCTAGACCCTGCATTGAGGTCTCTTTTAAATGCCATGGCTCTCCAGCACTAGTCGGTACCACAGGAGGGGCATTTGCCTGTGGGATTTTACATTCTCAACCCGTGGAAGTGTGTATTTCTTTCCCCAACAAACCATGGTGCCCACAGACTGCTCCATTTCCTGCAGCTTGCTCTGTGGTTCCTCATGCTTTGTAGTGCCCCTCAAGCCACCAGTTCTCTATTCCCCTTCCCACTCTCCCCTGCAGTCCAGCACCACTTTCTGATTCACGTATTTGTTTGAAGCCTGAAGGGATCAGCATAATCACAGAGTTTGACTTCTCAAGTTGCCAAAAACCACCTCACCCCATTGCTGCGCCCACTCTCCAACTTCTTGAGACACCCCACCTAGGTTTGGAGTAGGAGAGCTGGAAAACCCAGGTAATGCTCCCCTCATGAAGGCCTGCATCCAATTTCCAGTCCTGTCATTAGGCAGCTGCAGGTTTTCTGCTAGGTCGAAGAGCCCTCTACTGTCAGAAGCCTCATCACAACAGAGGTAACAGCTGGTGCTCAAGGGTCTTGAGTTCACCTTATCTTCTAGCGTTGGTCGGTGTTTCCAGGCTTGGAGTTATCCTTGTTGCTCCCTTCTTGAGTCCTTCTAATCTTTGGTGTCCTTACTAGTGCTGCATACTCACATTTCACACAATGGGTTCACTATTGTTACGTGGGGGAGAAACTTCACCTCCCCTCTTGGCTAACGCCTCCAAGTGTAAGCCATCTCCCACAGCTGAAGAATTGTGCAAGTAACATTCATTTACTTGGTTATCTCCCAAGCCTTAATTATTTTTTAAGTCCCTCCAGGGTTTCCAGAAAACGGTCCTCCACCTTGAAAGAGCACTGACCACACTTATGTTCCTGGATGGATGCCTTTCTGCTTCCAGTACAGCCAGAGTACTCACTGTTTGTATAAGAAACACCGCCCGGGCTGCTCTGCACGTCTCTTCTCCCATCGTTTATCACCTTCATTGTTTCTTCCGTTCTCTGAAAGCTTCATCAGCTCTGGCTCAGTATCCTCTTTCAGATCATTAATCAAGTTACTAATGAGCATTAGTTTCAAAACAGTATCCAACTGGAAATAATTTCATATTCTGGGGTCTCTTCTTCCCCTCATTACCTGAGATCTGTCAGTGAACTGAAATTTATACTATTGCCCATTTTGTTGTTTTAATAATTATCTCCTTATTGCAAACCAGAGCGTAGCCTTGTGGGACTGAGACAGACACCTTGTGCTGGCACAGTTTGCTGCAGCACCTTTGTTAACCAAACCCATGATATCATCAGAAAATATTACAGTTGCTGGACAGGAACAATTCCAAGAAACTGAGATCGAGAACATGATAAATACTGATAAATCCCCTTTTATTTTAAAATTTAATGCTTTTTTCATCTCCTATCCTGATTTAATGTTAGTTTACCTGGTTTACAGCTGTGGATTTCATCTCATTTACTGTTTACAAACACTGGCAAAAGGTTAACTTCTGCAGGCTCGTCGCATGTCCCCAGTGTTCTTCATTGCTTTGAAAAGTGCACAGAGCTTCTGAGTTAACCACAAAAAACATTTAAGGACAAAGTTCCCTGTACCTCTAACGCCCCATATGCTCACAATAGATTTTCAGATCTGGAAAACTGAATATACAACAAACAAAATCTCTTAAGTTTATATTTGCGTGTAGCCAATGCACTCTCATCCGAGGTTGTCATCCCTCTTTCTGCCAGTGTTTCCAGCCTCTCTCTACCTCATTCTGTGCCACCCCCTTTCCTGCCCCCATGGCTGGTTAAACACAGCAGACCCCTCTGTCTCACTCTAAGGCATCCTGCTTGCTCCTTAGCAAGATGCTGAGCTGCATTGTTCTGGTGCTTCAACTTGTCCCATCTGAAGGTGACAGCTGCAGGAGAAGGTGTGAGAATGGTTTTCTGTCTCCTTCAGATGGATGAGGGTGACTGGGAGCCAACACCCTGTGCCTCTTAAACACTGACTTTCACATTGGCAACATCCATCCCTCTTCCTCCATCCTGCCAGGAGAGCTGTCACAGACATCTCAGAAATGTGAGAGACTCACCCCAGGCCTTCCCTTCACCCCAAGACAGCAGAGGAATACTCTTGGTAGAAAGTAATTTGTAACTGATGGGAAAAAGCTGAACAGGCGTAGGTGAGGCCTACATGCCCAAGGTAGGGTGGGGTAACAGAGGTGAGCTTTCCCATCGCGCCCGTGTTCTCATTTTCAAGCAGTTTAATTAGAGCAGCGCTGCAGACACAGCCCCCAGCACCTGCCTACAACAACCTGGAGCTGCTCACAGGCTGGCTAAAGGAAGGGAAAGAGGAGTAAGCTGTCGCTTGTGCACCAGTACCTTTCTGTGGCCTCTGTGCAATTCCTTGCACGGTCCTCCTCTGGATTAATAACCAACGCCAGTGAGCAGTACGTGAGTGAAACTTTGTCAGTCTTCACCTGAGTATCGTCGAAAAGGAGAGCCCTAAGTGTGCCTGAGCAAAAGCCCCCACCAGAGTACAGACTGGCCCTCTTTCTCCCTGCCTTCACGTTCCTTCCAGCCACCAGCCCAAAAGTGCCATTGTGCCCAGATCAGTGTCAGCCCGGAGCAGGTGAGGTTTCTTCAGCAGAATCCTGAGCAGTGGGTGAAGAGCTACCTCTTAGGACCAGAGAAGTCAAGAGAAGTTTACCAGCCCCCTTCTCAGGAAAAAAACCTCCTGTTCAGGTTAACATTCCATGTCAGCCTCGGTACTAGTGATGGGGAGACCCTCCAATACACTTCCTGTACTTTAAAACTCTCTCCTGGGCTCCCATCCCTGCTTCCCAGCCTTTTACAGAAGGTCTATCGTCTAATACAGCCTCATTTCCATTTCCCTAGATGAACAGAGCCTTGTCATGCCTGGAGGAGGCAGAGATCTCAGAAACAACCCTATGGCAATCAGCAACACTCAAGCACACAGGAAAACTACACCCCAGCACACCACAGAGGACAGGAGCATGCAAGGGTCCTACATCTGTAAGCAGGGCAGCACCAAGCAGAGCACAGAGGCCCCAGCCAGCTAAGCGCATCTCTCCCTGAGACAGAGACACATCTGCTCCAGCATCATCCCTGCTTGTAGGGACCCACTCCTGCGACAGCTCCTACCACCAACATCCTGGTTACCACACTGCCAGCTGGGAATCCCAGTCAATCACCAAGCCAGAATGGATCCTCACATCTTAAAGGTCCCAGTTAATATCCCCCCCACACACACACATCCCTCTCCCTCTTTTCAGACATTACCTCAAAGAACATCCAGAACCTTGCCACCGCTGTCTTGATGCTGTGAACACCTTTCTGAGCTCAGCTGGCTCTTCACTGGTTCAAAGCACCCGGTCCCACATCCCATGCCAGCTCCAGGCTATTACTGGGATGAGGACTGCTGATGTTCCAGTTCCTTCTCTCCAAGTCTGGCAACCCCAAGGTGACTTGTCCACCACTAAACCTCTCCCAAACCCAGTTTGCTTGTGTAGCTCCTCCTTTGCCCTTGCTTTCTTCAGGGCCTGCCTTCTACATCTCTCAAAACAGCATTTATCCTCCTCCAATATTTACCTTGCTGTCTTAACCGAGCTCTCTCCCTCCACCCTCCTGGATGCCAGAGACCGCTCTGACTGCAGCCCAGATGTGGAGCCATCACCTGAGGAGCAGGACTTGGGGTTTGCTATGGGACAGAACAACACCGGGAAGTGGGGATGGACCCTGCTATCAGCTAAGTCTCTGCCCAGTGCTTCCTTGAATGGTGGAGCATATGTCAGCTCTGCCATGTGCTTTCAGGGGCTGGGTTCTGTGTACTTTCTTTCAAGGCATGAGAGTCCCAGTCTCAGGTGTCTGTCCCTCCCTTAGTGCCCAGATGTACATGGGGACACACAGCAGGATCCTGGCACACCCCTTCCCAGTGTCTTGTTGTGCACCAACTCCCTGCTTCCTCTTCCCTATGTGTAGATGAAAAGGTTTAAGTAGGGGTGTGTGCCAGAGCAGGGACATGGCCCAAGAACCCAGATATTCCCTCGTCCCGTGTTCCTAACGCCTCTCAAGTTCAACCCAATACCAAACTAGTTTAAAAAAAAAGGTTATTTGTAACATCAGCCTCAGCTGTAGAAACCTTCCCTGGCCCTGGGGGAACTCCTGCGGCCCAATCCAGAGCTGCACAGATGACTGGGCAGCAAGAAAGACCAACCCCTCTCCCCTGAATGCACAGCAGAGCTGCAGCAATTAAATGGTATTTTTGCCAGTGGTGGGTTCTTGGGTCTTCTTTCACAATTCCCATGTGGAGCATTGTCTCACTTTTTAGCTGCACAGGAAGGCCACAAGGCTGTTTTCTAGAAGAAAATAAAGCCTTGGACTCAAACACCAATCTCCTCCTCACCAATTTCCCATGGACATGAAAGAGGTTACTTGATTCCACAGCAGGTACAGCTACCTTATCTGAAGGAAAAGACTGACCCAGCAATTCTTTACAGTTTGTTTCTTTATTCAGTAAACATCTAGTTACAAGTTTCACAAATTAAAAAAGTGGAGGAGCTGATCGAAGAGGGGTTGGGGAGGGGCACAGGCTGATCCAGCTTTTGTTCTGCTCCTCCCTTCTCTAACACGCACATCCTTCTGCTTCTCCATAGCTGCACCAAGGAGCAGGAGGGGACCTGAAGCCTCTGTCCCTGTGAGGGGACCAGCAACAGGGTTCTAGAATTCCCTCATTTTTCTTTCACAGGGGACTAAACACAAAGTTCAGAACCAGCCCAACCCAGCACAGAAAGTGGAAAGGATGGAAGAGGCAAGGTGGCAGCTCCTTATGCCCACCACTACTGGCAGAAAGAACAGAACCAAGGGAGAGCAGAAAGGGAATGGGCAATTAATGCGTTCCTTGCACATCAGTGAGATTCCCCATGCCCCGCCGCAGCACCCAAATGGGGCAAAAAAGAGCAATGCAGAAGATTAGTTGCTTTGTTTCAATTCTTAAGTGGAAGGGAGGTTAATACTAAATTTGAGGAGGGTCCGAGTGGTGCTTTGAAGGGGTTTCAGAGTTTCACTGTCTGTACCTGGGTCGGAGGGAAACAGAACATAAAGAGAGTAAGCGGTGACTAGACAGCAGCACAGAAGACAAGGACATGTTTAAACCTGATTTCTAAACATTAAAAAAGGAAAGAAGCCCCTTTTCAGGCACTACATCACGTCCCAGTGAATCCTATGAAAAACACAGGCCAGCAGGCACCAGCACTTACTTATTTCTCAAACCAGGCTGACAGCAAACAGTCTCACCATTCCATACAGTGATGGCACAAACACTGCAGATCGCGATCCTACATCGTTTCGTACCATTTCAACCGCCTGTTAAGGCTGACACCATGCTTTCTGTTGATGACAGAGCTAACCTCAACTGCTTCCACCTTCCCCTTCAGAACGGTACGTTCCCAACACTTCACATCTTTCCCTGCTCTCTAAATTAAGCAGGAAAACCCGTTTCCAACCAACACTCCAAAATAATGTCAGATTGGGACAACAAAAATGAGTAACCGCACAGCTGAGAGGCAACCATGCAGCGGGAGACAGTGGAAAGAAACTTGCTAAGACTTACAAGAGCGTGTAGGTAGATTTGGGGGTGGCCACACTGCACCCCCCACAAGGTCTGCTCTGGGTTCACCAGTCATACCGACGGGACTGTCTGGAGGGAGAATCCTCAGGGCCCTGGATCGCAAGGCGAGTCCCTTCAGCCCGGCGGCCGCTGCTGCCTTCGTGACGCCGGTAATCCAGTCCCCGCTGCGGCCGGAAGCGGGATGTCTCTCGCCTCCACTCATCATCAAAGGCAGCTGCATCACCTGTGTCAGGAAAGAAAAAGCTCAGACATCGAGGAGGTGGGGAAGCAGCACCCAGGTTTGCCAAGAGCAGACAGGCAGTGCTCACTCTCGTCCATGTTGATGTAGTCCTGCCTTTCCTCCTGGTCACCCGTGCGGTGGTTCCGGGACCGCTGCATGATGTGGGCCCGCTCCCTGATGTGGTGTCCAATCGACATCTGTTCCAGGCCACTGTCTGAGTCCCTCACGGTCCGTCTGGTCTCACGGATCTAAGGGCAGATTCCCATGCGGGATCAACATTTGAATCCATTCTCCCAGCCCCCTAAGGCACTCTGACTCCTGCCTGCAGTATTTCAGTTGCACTGCACTGCCACAACTCCTGAGACGTCAGAAACAACGTTGATGAAGAGGGAATATGGATTTCCCCCTGCCAGTAGTTCCCATCCCCTCCCAGTGGCCCTCAGCATGGTTCAGTTAGTCACAGCACACTCCTCAAACCACAACTGACTGCAAAGCAGAAGTGCTGTGGGTTGCCAGCACCGAGCCACCAAATGAAGTTTATCCACCCACAGCAAAACCAGTAGTAGCCTTGTGCTGGGAAGATGCAACTGCAGCCTTCTCCTTACCCCACCAGGTGCTGAACGCATCTCTGACGTCTCTTGGTAGACTTTGGGCCCATCACCCAGGTTGGAATAGGAGATAACAGTTGAGGAGGTAAACGTCTGGCAGTTAGCACCGCTCGTCATATGCTCCTGCATGAAGAAATGGGGGGTGGTACGAAGAAGGAAGGGCAAGGGAAGAAGAGATGGCAGTCAATTCTCTCTGTATGCAGTCAAGTAGGAAGAAGTGACACTAAGAACATAATCCTGATGGGTCCATCTTTCTGGAGAATACATCTTGCTGTTAAATTAATTCTTGTTTCTTGCTAAACAAGCCTACCCCCATTCCTCCTTCCTCACCCATCTCTCCTCCCCACCCTGAGAGGGTACGCACGTGTCCCAGGAACAAGCCCTCTGCCATGATGCAAGGCTTACAGGCTGTGCAGCCTGAGCACAGCCTATCCCATTGTAGCACAATGGGATGGGTGACATGAGAAGGGATGGCCCGAGCACCCTCAGTACTCCCATCAACATAGACTGGTTTATGGAGGGTTCTTACCATGTTTCCAATCATGTCATTCATCATCCCAAACATATCTATAAAGCCACCTGCCTGATAAAAATGAAAAGAGAATGCATGAATAGTCAGTTTGGAAAGACACAGGAGGGAAGAACAAACTATGTGCAAGGGAGAAAAAACTGCTGCCTAAGTAAAAAACCCAACTCGCTCCTTTCCCTTTCAGTAGTGCAGGAAAAAAGTGGATTTGGGGTTGCCTGTCTCTCCATTCTCTCAGGTTGCACTGTCCTGGCTCTCCAGATCTCTGGATGTGGCAAAGGTTGTTCTTTTAGTTTGAGTCTGGCTCCCGATGCACTGGGGTTTGAGAGTCTGGGCACTAAGCAAAGCTGAGAGAAGAAGTCTCAGGATGTTCACTGAGCAGTGATCTTAACCATGGACAGTCATCCTCGATGTTCTCACCTCACCACTGTCAACTCTAATTTAAACTACAAGGAAGTTTCCATTAATCGTATCCTTTCTATGTTATTTTCCCTATAAACACCTGACTTTTTAATCTTGTAAACCTAAAGGCTGCAATAATCTACTGGGCCAGCAGGTCTCACAGGTTAATTGTGCAATACGTAAACAAAATTACTGTGTCAGTTTAAACTTGCTGGCTCTTTTTTTTCCCCCTCAAGTAGCCTCTTGCTTTTGTTTCCAGCAGAGCAGTACTCACACACAATGTTATTATCCTTTGAAGTCTATCAGTTTGTATTCTTATTAATCCTTCTCTGAGCTACAATTCCAGGATGCTTAGCCTCTTTCAGTGAGGCAATCCTGCAGAGCAAGGCAGCTGAAGTTGCTGGATCTGGAATAACCTATTTCCACCGTATTATTTTAGTAGATGACAGAGATCAGCACGCTCTAAGCACGGTGTTCTCACACACACACACACACAGAGCAGCTCTCATTCCAGTCCTGTTCACTCGAAGGAGTCTGCTGGCTTTTCCATCTGCCACCACTAGGAAAGGCGGTTCAATAATCACCTCTACCTACCGATGGCCAAGTCTTCTCCTCCACTACCTCCATGCAGATCTGCAGTCTCTTATTAACCTCCTTTGTCTGAAAATAAGCTATCTGCTCTTCCCAGATATTAACTGTCCCAATTCCTATGAAATCTTGTGCAATAACAGCTCGAGGGCTCTCCTCTGCTCGAGATGCAAATATAAATCACCCCATACAGAGTTAGAATCTCTCCTCTAAAACAGCTCACAGAGTAAACTAAAACATTAGAGGGAAAACAAGGGGAAGGCATGATGTCATACAGCAACTCAGTAAGAGAGGTACAAGAGAAAACTGTTGCCTCCAGTTCCAGCTCAATACCCTCTTCTGTATTATGTTTACTATAAATCTAGAGCACGTTCTGGTCTCTTCACACCTTCCAACCCTCACTACCTGTCAGGATAGATAGACTTGTTCAGAGACAGACATATTTTTGCATCGGTTGCACAGATAAATCTCAGTATGGAGCCACTACTTGGAGAGCCTCTAATTTGAATGAGAAAAACAGAGAACTTACCATGCCAAGCATCCCAAAGGGCGAAACAGCTCCTGCCTGCCAGGACAACAGAAGAAGAGAACACAGAATGACCTTGCAACAGCCAAACACTAGATCCTCCACAGAACACCCTAGTCCTTCTCAGAAATGTAACTGGGAATGCTCAGGCCCAACAAACAGATCAGGAAACCACCTCATGGACTCATGGTGGTTCTAACCATATTACCCCTAGCAAGCAAGTCAAAAGGCGATGCCCCTACATTTCTCCCAGTTCAGTTATACACTTGAGAAATAACAAGTATTTCTTTCCTCCCTCCCTCCCATTCAACCTAGAAGCAGTTGTGTTCAATGTATTAATGCACACAGAGTAAAGAAAAGGATAAGAGCACCACTGGTTTAAGGAAGGCAAGGGGCATGCCCAAGTCAGTAATGGCGTAAGATGGAAGCTAACAAGGCAGTTTAAGAAATGCTATCCTGTACTCAGCCCCTTTTACCTGCATCCTACGTCCAGCCTGGCGAGCCCCAGGTGCAGTCCCATCAGTGATACCAAGGAGCGGGCCGAACCCGAAACTTCCAGAAAGCATGCGGTTCATGTGCTGCCGGTGGATGGCAAAAGGGTCCCTTTTGGAACGGGTGGGAGAACAGCATTAAGAAAGGTATGACAGAAAACAAAGCCCCGTGTAATCCACACATTCTGACTTGGAGTTTCTTTTATGTAACTGTACATTCCTTTCCTAGCTGAAAATCTAGAATGCCAAGAATGCAGCGTTGCTTACGGTGATCCCTGAGGTCGGAAGGGACATCTGGATCCCATCTTATTTCTCACACTAGAAGGTGTTACACCACAGAAGCCCTCTCAGGCACTATGTGATGTCTGTTCAGAAGTAGTTTGCTGTTCTGCTCCCACCAATATCCTCTCACCCCTCCACACACACGTGCACAAACACACTCAAACGCCAGACTGAAACCACCAGAAGGGATTGTACGGCCTGGCACTGTGTGACATCCCTCTACCCCAAAGAATCTTCATCTGCTGTTTTCCTACAGCCAAGAAGTCAAAGCCACACACTGCTTTTGTAGATTTGAGAGGGAAAGAGGGGTGCCTAACCCACTTCCCTTCCTTTCCCTCTTGGCAGCCTCAACTTTGAGGGCTGTACACACACATGCTGGAGGAGTAAGGAGAGAAAAAGAATAAGGACAAATGGTCACAGAATACAGTGGCCACAGTAAAAAAAATATCTGGGGAATACCATAACATTTCTCCACGCATCTTCTAGCTTGCACGTATGCCTCTTCAGTGTGAAAAACCTCAACAACATAGAACGCTCCTGAGATCACAGAAGCATCTACTACAAACCAATACTTTCCTGTCTCTACTGGAACTACCTCCCATAACAAAAGGCAGACTCATACCTGCCACATCACTGAGAACATGCAGTCATTCTGTGACTAACTGGGACATCAAGGTCTCCTGTAATTTCTTGCTTATTGCCAATTTTATAAGCAAAAAGCAGATTTTATTCTTCTACATAAAATTAATTCCACCAAATTTCTAGTAGTGCTACGCTTAACATAATCAAATTCTTACTATACGAACAGTGCATTCCTTATCTGCCTTGGCAAGAACTGCCAGCTTAGTTTCATTGCCAACATTTATCAGTAACACCCGATTTCTGGACTGTAGACAGAAACAAAAACATTCAGTGAAAGGAAACCCAGGAAGGGTTCTTGAAACATTTGTTAGATTTGAAGACTTGTATTTCAAAACTACTTGTTGTCTCCTCTTTACGGAGTTCCACAGAACTTGACAACTACTTTAGCAGTCTTCTCCAGCCCCATTACCGATTCCCCTTGCAGCACGGCAACAAACATCGGACAGGGCGGTAGATTTCATCTATCTAAGCTGAAGCCCTGCTTTGCATAAGAAAAGACACAAACCCTTACACAAAGATTAGGCTCCCCGGCCCTCTCTTCCTCCTCTCAAGACAGCTGCGATGGTGCCTTTCGGCCTACTTTATTTAATTATGCTTTCCCCCTAAACCGTGCTCTAATAATACAGAAACCAGACCAGCGCGAACCAGGTTATTCCCCGCGCTGCCCCTCAAGGCTCCGTCCGCGTTTCCCTCCCGCCAGCTGCTGCGCTGCGGTATTTCCCGCAGCCCTGGAGGCCCTCTGCCCGCCCATTCGGCGGCGACGGTAGCGCACACCTTGTCCCCCCCGGCGACGGTCTGTGCCGCAGCCCCCTCTCGTGCCGTGCCGCCCCCCGGAAGATGCCCAGCTCCACTCACATGGCAAACATGGGGTCCTCCGGCTCGCCATCCCTCATCAGCCGGAACATGCTTCCCTCGGGCGGGGGCGGCCTCTGCGGAGGGGAGAAGGTGGGGGTGGGGGAGTGAGGACAGGCGAGGCAGAGGGCGGGGAGAGGACGAGCAGCGAAACCGACCGACCCCCCGCCCCGCCCTCATCCCAGGGCGCCCCGGCTCGCTCGCTCCCCCCGCGGCGCCCTACGCCGCGACCTCCCCCCGCGTCCCGCGGCGGCCCTCCCGGCCCCGGGCACAGGCCCCGCCCACGGGCCCATCCGCCGCGCCCCTTCCCTTGCCTGCAGGCGCGCCGGTGGGTGCCGAGCGGCGGGCGCAGCCCTTCCCCCTCCGCGGCAGCAGAACGCCTGCGAGCCGCTCACACCTCCGCTCCCATCGCGGCCTGGGACCGCGCTCGCCGCTGCTGCCGCCGCCCCGCCCGCCGCGGCCGGCTCGCCCCGCGCATGCGCACCCACCCCGGCCCGAGCGGGGACGCAATCGGCAGGGGAAGGCGGCGGGGGAAACGGGGAGACTATCGCGCCCCGCCTCTCGCGCCGCCGCCGCGCGAGCGCCCCAACGCTCGGCCAGGCCGGAAGGGCTACTCGGTAGAGCGCCCCCTGGCGCCCGCGGGCAGTCGCCGCGCGAGAGCCCGCGCCGGCCGGCTGGCCTGCCCAGAGGAGGCGGCTACCCCGGGACCGAGCGCCGTTGCGGGGACTTCTTCAGCCTACCTTAACGTCTGGGAGTGCTCTGCTAACGCCCCCCGGCCCAGCGCACAGCGGTGCCTGGCGGGTCCGAGAGCGAGCTGCAGCTGGCAGCGAGTGGAAACAGGCCCCGGTCACAAGGGGCCATTGTTCCTCGGGCTGAGGCGGCGCCGGGCGGGTACTGGGGATGTAGCTCGCGTCCCGCCTCGGTAAGAGGAGGGGCGGCCGAGGGGCGAGGTGAGCACTCGAAGGGCCTGAGCAAGAGGGCGGCTTTCCTCTGAGGCCACGGGCTCTGCTGTGCTCGTCGGCCCGGGGACACTACGGAGGACGTGCAGGTTGTTGCCCAGCAGCTCGCGTTAGCAGTAACCCCGGCGGCTGGCGAGGAGTTATTTCCCTGCTGGAGTCCGCAGCTACGAGTGCGGGAATGGCACTAGAGTTCAGGCTTCCTGCCCAGCATGGGCACCTCAGGGGCACCCAGCGATCTGTTTGCATGTGCTGAGCACAGATGCAGCTTAAGCACACCGCACTCTGCCCGGCAGAAATGGGGAGAAGACTTTGTAAGATGGCTGTGGGTTATTAAAGCCCCAGAGCAGCTGCTGGGACCCACAGACAGAGTGCAGGTAGTTGCTGTTTGTGCCTGCAGCAGTGGTGGGGAGCCTTTGCCAGTCTGTGGGGTGACAGCCTCTGTCACCATCCCTAGGGAATGCTGGTTGCCTTCAGCTACCACCGTCTCCCCTGGATTAAAAGGAGGGGAGTGGGCTGACTCATCGCAGCTTGAGACCAGCGTGCACTTCCTCAGTGGTGCTTTTGTTACTGGTGCATCCTGTCTGCATGTGCGGGAGCCAGGCTGAGCCCATGCCAGAAGACTGGGAATAGCAGGTTGCAAGATGTGACTGAGAAATCAAACTCCAGGATTATGGCAGGAGCCATATCCGTGGATTTCGGTGTCTGATAGCGGAAAATGATCTGGTAGCACACATGGAATGAGAGGTGCGCTGGGCAGTGTTTCTTGTTATGGCAGGTCTCAAAACTGCTTGGTGTCCTGAAAGAAGGGAAGGCCTCTTACTGTAGGCCTGTGCCTGTGCATGTGCACAGATATCTCCCACTGCACCTGGCAGTGTGTTCTTCAGAGGCTGCAACTAATGTTCCACGGCGTGGAAGCTGCGGGCAGCACAAGAGTGCAGGACCAAGAGTGGAGACAGATCTTACGGGCTGGGCACGGGCTAAGCAGAGCCAGAGCTCTCAGGCAGTGCCCCTGAGGGAGGCTGTTCCTGGGGGAGTGGCGTGTCAGCAGCTCTCCTGTCACCAGCTCAGAGCTGATGTGTGAGCACTGAAGTTCATACAGAGCCTCTGCTAGCACTGCCTTAGCCTGTCTGCTGCTTCTTTTGCAACCCTGAATCATCCTTCAGAGACCTCCAGTTTGGAAAGCTTTTCCTGCTTAGTGTGTTTTCCTTTTGCTCTGACACAGAGCTGACTTCAAGTGGCAGGATTCAAAGGCAGGCAAAGAGCTTCCTAGGTGAGAATGTACACATCTTTTTTTTAATTTCTGACTACCCCCACCCCCCAACCTGTCTGGGATAAAATTATTTGCTGTCCCCTAGACACCAGTGATTTTCCTACTCCTGGAATGTCCTAGAGATGGCAGGACTCCTTTGGTTTTTTTTCAAATACTAAGTCAGGCATTGCTGCCTTCCAGACACACAGAGAGGGAAGGAATAGAATAGAGTTTGGAACAAATACTGCTTTGCAGATCCTTTTCCTGTCCCTAATACTGCTCCTCCACACATGGCAGGTAACCCAAAGGGCTGAGTTGATGAGACTGGAGGCTGAGGCTGTGAGTCTTAGTCGATATTTCCAAGGCCTCCTAGCACTTAATGAACCTATGTTATCAAAGACTACATTACCAGTTCAGCAAATCTTGAGGGAATCCAGCTTGCAAAGAGTTGTGCTGGTGGCAAATGCTGGGTGAAATCCTGGAAGGAAGAATGGGAAATGCACCCTTTTTGTGGAACATGGGCAAGCCCAGAGCTGTGAGGAATGCAGAAGCTGTGTTACTACACTATTTGTAGGAGATGTTTCTGCATAGTACTCACCACACTGTGTCTTTAACGTGCACCAAGGGGATGGGCATTTGCTGGGTTAGAATAACAAAGCACATGGGGGTGCGAATGGAAAGCCAGACTCCCATCTTGCTCCCGTCACATTCTCTATTTAGGCTGTTTCTGTTTGCATCTGGAATAAAAGCCATTAACTACATCTCTCCATTTCTTTCTTTTTTTTTTTTTTTTTTAAATTAAGCTGCCCAAGTTGTGCTGGAGGCGGTGGAAGATGAGGGGGAAGGGGAAGAAGAAGGAGCTCAGCAGGCAGCCAGGAGGAGATGAGTGAAGGGCAAAATGGAAGAGGGATGAATGGCACTGCTGCTCTCAACTCCACCTTCTCCCGCCTACTGCCGGCTGCTGCCAGGCAGCCTGCCTCCCCCAGCATCCCCATCTCCCTTAGCGGCACCGTCAGCCAAAGGGGCAGCCACAGTGGAAGCAGTTTAAAAGCAAATGGAGTTATCACATGGTAAAGGTAAACAAACAACAGACTGAAAAATCATGCCTTGTTACCTGCTACTTCCAGGGACCGATCATTTTGTCCAGAAGGACAGAAACATTTTCCTAATGTGATCAAATGTTCCAGGGTCCCTGTGGACGCCTGTAAAACAAAGAAATCCTCATTATCAGAAGTCAGAGCTACCCACAGCCATTTCCTCATTGGTTCCTTTCATCTGTGCCTCTTACGTAATCCTCACCCAACAACTAACTCTGACCTCAGATGAAGGGCACCCTGAGTGAAGGATAGCTCTGATTTGATCTTCAAACATGGCAATTCATATCTGGGACGCTACAGCCAGCTTGTGGTGGCTGCAGATCGTGTTGTGTGGCAGCGATTACTTTCAGAATATTTTGCTCGTACTAAGAATGTGGCTGTCACACCATGGGTGAAAACCACGACCCCCATCTGTGCTGTGTTAGCGAGGAGAGGTTCACAAAAATCGTGATTGAAAACCTCCCTCCCCTTACCAGTTTTCTGACAAGCTCTGTCAGCCCTTGTCACTCCTTTCTGCTCCTCTTGCTTCCTCTCATCATGTTACCTTCCCCTGCTTTGCTGTCCTTTGCTTATTCAAATGTGTTGCCTCTCAGCAAGCCATTTGCCAATGCAAAGTTGGCTGGTGGTTGACTTCTTTGGTATTTCCTCTTGACTTCAGGATACAGCGTCATGGAAGGACAAAGCATTATCTGCCTGGATTTGAATGGACACTGATGAACAGTGTGGGTTAAACGCACAAATACATTCAAACACATTCCCTCTGCATATTGAGATTTTGCTAGTTTCACTTTAAATAAAAGGACGGACTCCTTGCTCTGAATTTATTTAAATCTAAGAAAAGTTAATGCAAATACACATCCTTCTGCTCTTTTGTTGTTCAACAAACAGCTTGGAAGAGTTCTGGAACCACTTACAAGTTAGCTCACAAAATAAAATTCTTAAAATGCCCAGTATTGTGTTTTGCTTTTGCTCAGAAAATGGCTTAGTTCAGCTTTCAACATAAGCAACAAAGTACCCGTCCCTCAACAGAATGCAGCAACAAGACCAGCAAGGTATTAAAAAAACCCTGCATAAATACTTGCTTCTAGATGCATGCAACCTGCTAGAAGCAGAAAAATACGTACCATGCACAAGAGCCCGGACCCACAGACAAGCATGTGTTCACGTGTAATGTTGCACACATGCCACAGTAGAAAAGTACCATGCTTTCTGTACTCACAGAAGTAAATGTGTGTAACAGAAAGAAAATAACACCAAAACCGGGTGTGTACTGCATCTAAACACAGGCACACGCCTCCCAAACACAGTGCACAGCACAAAAATTGTAAGTTATTGTGCTGAGAAAATGACATCCGCATTGTTCTCTGGGCTGCAGACAGACACGCGTGTTGTCTGTGCTCCTGAACAATGATGTGTCGCATAACTTCTGCACCTTTCTCATTCTGTCTAAGGACAGAAGGCTCCGGAAAGGATGGAGTATATTCTGCTGACTCTGCAAAGCAACTTGTGGCAAAGATTACAGAACATGCTGAAAAGGGACTCACATTTGCAGACCACACAATGAGTACACTGGCGTTTGCAACAAAGGGAAGGACACAGATGGGAGAGGGGAGAAGAGAAAAGCTGCAAGTCGATCCAGCAGACAAAATGCAGAATGGCACAAATCAGGAGGAGTGGGAGACACAGTAAAGAGTTAGGTGAGACAATTAAAGGATGTCCTTGGGGCCTGAGGGAAGCCGAGGGAATCTCGCCATCAGGATCTGAAGGGCAAGATGAATTTTGTATGTGGGATAAAGGATGTCACAGAGAAACTAGGGAGAAGGCCATAGGTAGAACATTGCCATCAACACAGGCGTGACACAGAAGTTCAAAAGTCATGGATGAGGTACAAATTGCAAAGAGGACACAGTGGGGAGTGTGGAAGGGAAAATGTGAGGCTGCACACTGTGAGTGTGAAGGGAAGGGGAGACGTCACAGGTCTGACCAAGCAGCCCCATGCTACAGGCCGTTGGAAACACACTTCCCTTGCACAAACAGGTGTTGGTCTATTTGCCTCTGCGCTGTCCACATCAACAATGTACTTTGTGCACAGCAACATCACTGGATGTAATCGTTGCTTTTTCTCCTCTAGGAGAGGCCTGTTTGTGCGTTAATATGAAAATGTCTCTGCCAAGGGATGCATGTTGGCGTAGTTCTGCATTTTCAGTAGCTGAACATGGAAAAGGATGGAGGAAAAGGAAAAGGAAAGGATGAAAACCTGGGTCTGTGAGAATAGCAGAGCCACATGTCTCTTGACAAGCAGAAGCAGAGAGAAACATCTGTCTGCTTTATAGATTTTTTTTTTTTTTGCTTTTTTGTTGGTAGCTCCAAAAATTAAGATTTTTCTTCTTGCAGAAGAAGAGGATGAAAGGCGTACTGGAAACCAACCAGGGATTGAATGCTGACAGCAGCGAGACCTGACAAGGTGACATGAGGTGCCTTATAGAAGAGGGAAAGAAATAGTGCATGTCTTTTCATTATTTATTCCAGTGCTAGTCTAGATCTGTATATCTGGGCTACATGACAGCTTCTTTGGGGCAGGCACTACACAGTGTGTGTAGCTAGGAAGACCGTGTATAAGTCAGATCATCTGAAAGAAACACCCATAACTGCAGAAGAGATGACACAGTGGGGACTCCCTACCTCCCTGTCTCACAAATTAGTCTTTATCCAATCTCCTTCATCCTTTCCTTCAGGAGGTATCTACCTTCTCTGGTCCACAGGTACCGATCACTTTTTCTATTGAATGCTCAAGCTGAAACACCTTTGATTAAACTCAATAGCACCAGCTCTAAACCCTGACTTCGTGCCGAGGCTTACCAAGCTTGTATTGGAAGGGCAAGGGCTCACAGGGTTCCCATGCCAGAGTTTTCCAGCCAGCTGGATCTCACCTCACAGCTGTAAGAACTGCTGCATGCACACATACATGTACTCGCATGCTGAGCTCTGCGTGTGGGCTTGCAACTGCGGGCGGATTTTTTGCGTGCACGCCTGTGACTAAGAGTGGAACAATGCCCATCTTCTGGGAAGGTAACGGCCATTTCGTCACCCCGACCCGCTCGAGCTGACGAACAGGCCTGAAGCACGGCTCTGCAAGGGCATCCTTAGCAAGCGGCGAGTCCCCGCGGCTGCAAGACGTTCTGCGGGGAGGGACTCACGCCAGGTGGGCGGTGATCCTTCGCAGCCGGCCGCCCCCTGCCCGGAGGCGCCGCCGCCAACACCCCCGCGGCCGGCGGGGCTCGGGCTCGGGCGCTGCGGCAGGCGGTAGGGGTCAGTGTTGCACACCGTATGCTGCCCGGCCAGACCTCCCCTCGCCCCGCCTCGCAGCCGGAGCGGCAGTCCGTGGGGCGGCACGCAGGGCTCGGGACACCGAGGGCTCCTACAGTTTAAGCGCCAGATGCGCACAAGGGCCCTGCGCCGCTTCAAAATGGGCCGTTTCTCCACACAAGCCGCTGCGGACGCCGGGCAGGAGCCGCTCCGCCCCGCGCCCCGGGGGGCAGCTGCCGCAGCCCCAGGACAGGCCAGCGCTGGGCAGGAGCGGATCCGGCAGCGCCGCGCACCGCGCCCTGGCTGCCCTACGGCCTCGGTCCCTCGCGCACCTTCCCCACCGCCCCACGTGCGGAAACTCCTCCCTCTCCCTTGCAGCAACCATCACTACTTTCCCCCCTCCCCGCGAGCCTATGCCCAGCAGCCAATACAAGCTTGTTGCCAGGCAGACGTCTCATTTGAATAGCCCAATCAGGAGCGCGGCCATTACTCCCTCCTTATATGGGGAACCGGGATGCGCCCGCCAACCCTCCTCCTTCCACCTCCCCCTCCCCCGCCCTCTTCCAACCGCCTGGTCGACGCGCGCGGCGGCCAGGCCCCACCCTCACCGCCCGCTGGAGCGCGGGAAAAGCGGCCTCGCTCCTGCCCCGCCCCCACCCGGCTGGCTCCAGCGCGGGGGCCCAGCGGAGGGGAGGGCAGAGCCGAGCGGAGGGGCGGCCGGGAGGAGCTCTGCCGCCGGGAGCGCTTCCAGCGGGAGGGAAAAGAGGGAGGGAGAGCGGGCAGCTGGAGTGGAAAATTCCAGGCAGGAGGCCGCGTGAGCCCGGCCGTCGCCAGCGCTGCCCTCCCACACGCCCCTTCCGTGCCGCTCCTCGCCCACCCCGGGTTCCTATACGCGAGGGACGGCCAGGCTGTACGGGTGCCTGCCGCCCCCTCCCCCTCCGTACTACAGGGGCGGTGAGCAAGGGGCTTCGCTGCCCCTGAACAGCGCCCGAGGCCGGGCGAATCGGGGAGAGCGGAGCGGCGCTTTGAGCTTCGCGCCCCTGGCTGGCCACGACGGGCCGGGGGGAGGGCGGGGGTAGGCGGCACCTCGGCGGGGGCGGCACTGCACCCCTTTTACTGAGCGGCCGCCGGCCCTTACGGAGCGCCGAGCGCACATTGTTCTCGCAGCCGCGCTCCCCGCAGCGCGGCCCGTCCCTCTCCCCTCCCTCCTCCGCCTCCCGTCCCTCTCCCCTCCCTCCCCAGGTCCCTCCTTCCCTCGTCACCGGGCGGTGTATAAATCCCCTTCCCTGGCGTATCCCCCCACCGCGGGAGACCCTGGTACTTTGGCCCCTGGGGCGGGAGCCCGCTGCCGCCTCCCAACCGCTGGAACTTTGCGCTTCCCGCCGCTGACCCACTCCCCCTTTCCCCCCGCGGCGGGGTCCTTCGGACGGTTCCCACCGGCCTCTTCCCCTCACTACCCGGGCCAGGATGTCGGAAAAACGCGCCGAGGAGGCGCCGGCGGAGCTGAGCGCTAAGGTGAGACCCTTTCCCGCCGCGCCCCGGACAGCGCGCTCTCGGGAGACGAGCGAGGGGGGTGTGGAGGGGGTGCTACTGTGGATCGAAGGACAGCGGCCCCGCTCGTCAATGCGCGGGGCCGCCCGGCGGCGTGTGATATACCCAACCGGCGGGGGGCGCGCGAGGGCGCCCCACCGCCCGGCCAATGGGGGGCGGGGGCGGGGCGGGGGGCCGCACTCGGCCCCCGCCCCGCCTCCGCCCCCCATTGGCCGGGCGACGCGAGCGCGCTGGGTTCCGGGTGGGGCGGGGAGGGGGTGGGGGGAGGAAGATCGTTCTGGCGGGTCACCCGTCAGGGCGGGTTGGGGGCGGCCCCTGAGGTGCCGCGGGGAGGCGAGGAACGCCTCAGGCGTGGGGACAAGGTTCTCCTGAACGACGTTAAAACTCCTCCGCGGCTCGCGTTTCCCCCACGTGTGCGGCCCGAAAGTTGCTCCGAGGCGTTTCTGCCGCTTTCCCTTTGTCACGTAGGGGCAGGTTTAGCCCTGCTTCTGCACCTCCTCTTGAACCCTTTTTGTTTGACCGTCCCCGTCTTTCAATGCCTCGCTGCTGACCACTGGAATGTTGTGGGTTTTGGGTTGTTGTGGTTTTTTTTCCCCCCTCATCTTGTGTATAGGAAATGAAGGAAAAGAAGGAAAAAGCTGAGGAGAAAATGGTCCACAAAGAGAAGAAGAAGGAGATAGTAGAGGTGAGGCCCTGCTGAGGGGTAGGTTTAGAGGTGTCTGGGAGCGTTTTCTAAGGGGTAATTAGCCTGGCTCACTGTGGGTAATTAATAGGAAGAGAATACAGGAGATCAAGGACATTAGACTTCATAAGGGAGAGGGGCAAATGAACAGCGTGCTATAGGGTCATTGTGGAGAATGAGCCTGGAAGAACTGAACGTAGTCAGCATGGCCCAAAGTGAAGAAAAAAGATCCAAAAAGGGAATAGCATCAAGGACAAGTAGGAATTTAGAGAAGGTAGCAAAGGAGACGTGGTCCTGCACCTACTGAAGTATCATGAGGTGAATAAGGAGATGAGGAATGTTTGGGGGTGCAGCAGTAAGAAAATGCACATATTGATGAAGGCCAGAAGGAATCTGGAAGCAGATGTGCTGTGAGCACAGGCTAAGTCATTATTAGCCTGTAGCCAGAGGGATGCTCTGATTGTTGAGACGGTGGCAGCTTATCAGGATGTAAGCTTGTGGAAAGAGGTTCATATTGGTGGGTAGAGACTAGAAGTCTGGCTGGGAAGAGGGTTTCCGCTGTGAGGCACAGCTGGGATGGTGGGAATTGACAGTGTGGGTAACAGTGCAGAGGTCACTCAGTTGATGCACACCTAAGGCTGGAGTGCAAAGTGGCTTGAATTGTGGAGATTGCATTTGCAGCAAAGAGCACATACAAATGTCATCCTGACACCATTTTCTGCTCTGACAAATTCATTTCGCTCAGGATGAGGAAAACGGAGCCGAAGAGGATGATGAGGAGAATCCTGATGACGTGGATGAAGAAGAAGGTGGTGATGAGGATGAAGGTAGGAATAGCTGGTACAGGAAGAATAGGAGGATTGAAGCTTGGATGAATGAAAGATCATGGAAGGAAATTCCTCCTCCGAGCCCTCTGACTATGAGATTATGTTTCTCTCAATGGTGCTTCAGCTAACCTGTGATTTCTTCGCTTTCTTGTGCTTAGAAGGAGACGAGAATGGGCAAGAGCAGGATGGTCATGCAGAAAAAAGATCTGCAGAGGAAGAAGAGGTGAGTGATAGTGTGAGAGTACTGGCAGTAAGAAGGAACTAGGTTATCCGCTATGTGCTGGTCAAATCTGTGTGGTTGATAGAGCATCTCAGATTTGCCGTGGGTCTTGTTGCCTCAGCAGCAGATGGGTAAACAAATGTGACGTGGCAAGGGGATAATAAGCCCTGGTAGGCTCCTTGTAGGGTGCAGGTCCTTTCACTAGCAGTCACAGCACTGAGTGTTTGAGATTTATGGTGCTTGAGATTGCACTGGAACACAACCCTTCAAACACATGTGACTTCTGGGCTTCGGGCAGAAGATGAACTTGGAAGGGTGGCTCTCAGGGTCTGTCTGAAGTGATGCAAGCCCAGATTTGTTAGACATCACAAAAGTAACAGCATGGATATCCTTCCAAATGGAGCCGTCCATGTCTTAACTATGACCATCAACTGAGCAGTTGTATCAGTTACTCAAAGGCCCTTTAAAGAGGATCTTGTTGCAGGCCAAACAGAGATTCTCATTTGGAGGAAAGAGCAGCAGTAAGAATTTTGTGGAGAAATGACATGCCTTTGTGGGGTGGCTGATGGTAACTCCTTTTTTTCCTTCTCTGTGCCCTTCATAGGATGAAGTGGATCCAAAGAGACAGAAGACAGAAAATGGGTCTTCAGCTTGAGTCCTCCCCTCCCATCTCCTGCGTTCCGTCCATCTCTCCTCCTCCATTCCAACCTGTGCTTGCACTGTCCATTAGCCTCTGGCTTCACACAATCTCAGATGAGGAAAGATTAGAAATACTCTCCAACAGGGAAGACAGCGGTTTCCTTTTCACCCAAAGATCTAGCCCAGCTGTGATACTCCCCAGCTGAAATTATTCCAGCCCCCCACATCCCTTCAGCTGCACCCCACTTACAGATGATCCTCTTCCTGCAAGAATCTCAGTTTCCTGGAGCCCAGCTCGTAACCTTGCTGGGCTCCTCACATGGCAAGCGCCTCTCCTTCCCTTTTCACTTGCCTGCCTTTGTTTTTTTGGCACTGGTCAGACTGAGATTCTCGACAGCCTCTGCTCCCCAGGCCTGCTGTCCAGATACCCTCCCTCAGTCCAGGAGGCTGCAGGCACAGGTCTCATGGTGCATTTTCCAGTCTGGGGCCCCCCTCTCATCTGCTTTCCTGTTGAACCCTGAGAGACAAAAGGAAAAGAGTATTACAAGCAAATAATGGTTCTATTAAACCACACATGGAGACAGAATTTATTTTAAGCTTTTCTTTCTTTTCAAGTTTACATGACAGCAAGCTGGCCCTCGTGAATTTTTCAGAAGATAAGGTTTGTTTTTATATATGAATTTCATCAGAACTGCATTTTTTTTTTTAAATTTGGAAGCTTTTTTAAAACAAATCAAGAAAAACAATTTGGGACCAAACTTTGATTTCCATTTTTTTCCCTTCAGATTTTCTTGTGACCATGTTTTGTAAATTAAAGGCAGTATAGCCACAGCATTTTCTATGGCACAGACATCACGAGGGTGATAGATATAAATATATATATTGTTTTCAACCAGCACTGTAAATAAAAGCGTTTAAAAATATTTCAGATATCTTGTGTGGATGGTTATGTCTGTATGTCTTGGGTTGTGTTCTGCTCCGGTAAGTAGAAGTTGGTTTGTAGGAAGATGGGCTGGCTTGACTGGCAGCTGATAGAGAGAGAGGAAGCCAAAGTGAGCCAGAAGACCTGTGTTAATTATTTGGTGTTGGAGAGGAGCAGTGTGGGCTCTGCTCCACCTGGCAGGCAGTCCCAGTGAGGGTGGTCGCACCAAGGTGAAGCTCCAGGGCTATGGTGAAGCTCTTGAATTCAAACCACAGTCTGTACTGGATGACGGAGGCTCAGAAAGGGATCTCTGGTCACAGGTGAGTGACCGTCTGCTGCTCTACCACCTCACTGCCCTGGCTGTCTTCACCTAGTATGGTAGCAGCAACAGGGAAGTGTTTTAAGAGGCAAGAGCTTCAGTTCCTTGTCCTGCAAGCTGCCTAGGAGAGATCTGTCAAGCATTTGTCTTTTATCTTTGCAGACCTTTAAAGTTGCTGTTAGCGCCTCTTCCTTCTTGAACTCATACTTTGGCAATCACAGGATGAGCTCACCGAGCCTCGGAGCCTCGAGCCTCGCAACTGTAAATAATCCAACTTTTCTCTGAGCATTAGTGGCTTTCTGCTTGTCCAACCCTTGCAACTGATCAAATACTGGAAGTGCAAACAGTTGCTTATCTCCAGAGGGGCGAAGCACTGACCGCTTCTCCAAACACTGCAGGACTGCCCCCAGGGCGCAGAGGGAAAGAAGCATGGTGGAAGCAGGACAGTGACTGCCCAGCCCCTTTTCATCTGTGAATGTCTCTGGGGCATGTGCCTGACTGGTGGGTTCTCACTGCACTGCAAGGTGTAGGTGCACCATCCCCTCAGCATGCATTTGCTGGTGGGGCCTCTGCTGGGTCTGGATCCTTCTCGGCCCAGGGGCCACCACATCCTGGTGCTCATGACCTGGCCCCTTCCCTCCTTCCCTGCTTGGTGTCAGGGAGGGGATTAGGCCCTTCTCCGGCAGCAGGGATGGGCCTGGTTCAAGCCGGCCTCACTGGTTCTGGGACATCCCCATCTCCAGCTGGAGCTGTGTGCTGCGCTGTGTGTTTGGGGGCTGTTGCAGCACAGTTGTTGCAGCCATGCCCTGGCTCTGCTGCCCTGGGTCAGCCTTAGCTGGATTGCAGCCCTCTTGGCTCTGCAGAGCTGCCTTGGCAGCTGGAGCCATATCCAGTCAGGGTGCATTTACCCAGTGAACAGCATTTCAAAAGCAGATAGCTGCTGCCTCAGACTGACTCACAGCACCCCTCGCTGTTCCCCAGCACCTTGGGCACCGTGATCAATGTGCTGATTCAACCTGCATGCTTTTGTAAACGTGCTTTTGTAGTTCTGTATTCCTACTATTACTCTATTTTTCAAAAATAATAGATTCTAGTCTGTGTTCAAGATACTGAACACTGGAGTGAGTCCTCAGGACTCCCCCAGAATTTCTGCTGACCAGTCACCTTTTGCTGTTTGTTAATGAAGATAAATTATTAGTGTATGTTACAATCTCTGCAGAGGCTCATTACAATTTTTATGCTTCTTCCCCACCACTGCAGCAGGGCCTGCCTATGATTAGTGAAGACTACTTGCCAATGAAAAGGTGTGGAGAGAGAACTCCACCTGTTTTCTACGGGGATGCAACACCAGTACCCCTGACTCTATCCATCTGGTCATCCAGAAGGAAGCGAGGCAGTACCTGATTGTTAGGCCAGCACTAGCAATGTAAGCAGCTGAAATGATGAAGGGCTGCCAGCCAAGTTCCCCACACCTCTATGGACCCCTTGACTCCACAGCTTCTAGTAGTTCTTCCACCTTACTCAGTTTTATTGAATGCCTTTGTCACTGTCTACAGATTTTTAGAAGATACAGCTATAGTTACAGAAATACTTATAAGAATATCTGCTTTGGTGTTTTTTTCATCTTGGTGACCTGTAGTCATTGCTGACTTGAGGTGAGGGCTACAGACAATGTAATGGAAAATTGCTGTTTCTTGCCTTTCCTTAGACCTTAGATCCATGCTGTACCTGGTGGTATTTTAGCTGACAGACAGTCAGGTGGAGAAGTTGCACAGATTTACAGAAAAAAAATGATGATACAGGATTTTTCAGCGCACCTAATCTCAAGCCTGCTTGTGTGCTTGACTTGCATTTAAACTCGAAGGTGGTTTTTTTTTTTTCAATCTAATTCTTCTTCCACAGTGAGATCAATGGTGTTATACTGGTGTCATCAAGGTAAGAACAAAGCCCATCTTTATTGTTGATTCCTCAGAACTAACGATACTATTCAGGGGCCTCACTCACGTTTCTGGGTTCTGTGCAAGTTCTCCACTGATCTAATTTAGTTCCTGTGACCATCTGTTTAACCTCATCAGCTGGGAGCAGAACTTCCTCAATGCTATCAGTTTTGCCCAAAATTACACTAGCGAATGCTGGGGTTAAACGCAAGCGACACAGAAATGTGTACTGGCTAAACCTGTCTCTTGATCAGACCTAACCACTGGGTAAAAAGTGCTTGTAGGCCAGACCTTATTTTTCAATAAACTTGCAAGAAAGTTGTCGGTGGTTTCACCTGAGAGAGGGTGCAGTGTCAGGAGGCCTTTCCCAAGCAACTTGCTTCCTTCAGTGAAAGTACTGTTAGAGCTATCAAGGGTGTGTCTAGTGCTTGTGGTCCCTTCCTTGCTTCCAATGGCGCTTGCTCCAAGCTTCTAGCAGCTCTGGTCCTGCCAACAGGAGATTCCTTTCTTTCTTGTTCTGCTTCTCTTGAGAGAGTTGAGGAGGTGATGCAGTCGTGCTCTTGCAGGCTCTGCTAGACTCCCCTCTAAACCAATAATTTCAGCTTCCAACAGCCTTTTTGTGCAGCTTAGAAAAAATGAACACAGATGCTCGTGCAGAAAGTGGGTAGAGGTGCCTACCAGATTTTAGCTCATCCTACCTCAGAGATGGGCGAGTGACCCCTCACTCCACAGCAAGCATCACTGGACAGCTGTGGCAGGGGGTGATGTGGATAGCACTGGCAGGATGGGAGGTGCTCCATGTTGGGTGACTCTGCATGTGCAGCCTCCTGAAGAGGACAGCTCTGGCTGTGGTGGTGAGCACCAGACAGCAAGCATGAGAGGAGGCAGCTGAACTCCATGTTGATTGAATTAAACCACTTAATGTTTCTGGTTAAGCAGAGCATCCTGACCAACTTTTGGAGTCAGCTCTCCTGCCACCAAGGGGGTAGGCTAGAGATCTCTGGAGGTCCCTTCCCACCTACATCTTGCTGTGATATATAAGAAATAGAGGCCTGTCATGGAAAGTTTGATCTGAGTCTGAAGATACTTTGAAGTTCTGTGTCCAGAAAAAAATGCTCTTTGCATCTTAAAGCTGTCACCTTCTTGTTTCCCACTTAGGCAAATGATCCCCTTCACGCAGCCTTTTTGGTCTTTTACATCAGTTTTAAGCCAATAAGTGAAACAAGATCAGCGTAATCAAAACCATCGCATGGGCAGACTGTGAACCCTCCTTCAGACCTGGAAAAAGTGAGCCCTCCAGCCATCGCTGGTCTGGGAGGAAAACCCTTCTTGCTTCAGGAAAGTCCAAAATCGTTCTGTTGTACTAGGTTTAAAAAAAAAAAAAAAGAAGAAGATTAATTACTTCTCCACCCCTTCCTCTAGGATCAAAAGCTGCTTTAGGTCCTCTGGTTAGAAGACACATTGCTCAGCTGCTTCCCATACGCCATATGGGAAACTGAAACAACTTGCCTTCCCAGATCCTTAAGAAGCCCATGTACTTTTCCCTCCCACTTCTCTCCCCTATTTCAAGAGTGGAGTCAAAGACAGACACACACTCATGGCTGATCCAGTCTGTGTGTTTTCTCAGGGAAGAAGTCTGTTTACATGTGTGGGCTCAGGCTGGGGACATATTGCAGATGGACAGGGCTGGAGTGCTGGTATTATCAGTGGATGAGTTTGAGATTAGTTTCCTGTTGAGCTCTTGTGGTTTTAGCAAAATCTGGACAGTCACAGGGGTGAGGAGGGGCCTAAGGTGTTAGTATTCAAAGGTCTTGGCCACACAAGCTGGCTTATGAATCAAACGTGGTGCGGATACAGCTTCCCTCCTGTGGGAGGCATTTTCTGTCAGACACAGAAGAGTATGCTTTCCTGTCTCAGACTGTTCAGGAAGCCTGAGTCCCAGCTGGAAGTATGTGAATGCAACAGAAGTTCCTTAGCTGAGCCTTGGAAAACTGGGTTATCAGAGCAGACAAGCTTCACCTCGTCAGGTGTATCTGTGCAGGCAGGCTATGGCAGATGACTAGGTGACTTGCTGCTAATCACCCATTAAAGAAGACAAAAGAGCTCATGACCCATGTATATGCTGTAGGTGATATCTAGCTGATGCTACTTGTCATTGGAAGTCTTGTAGGAGCTGCAGATCTCCAGCACTTTTTATGATTACATATACTGTACCCATTCTCTGCCACGTATCTTAAACACTTTGTCTCAAAAAGTCCAATTGAACATTTCTAATGTCCTATTGGTGTTTAAGATGCCTTGTTTTCAATTTAGCTGCTTAATCCATGCAGCGGTGTCATAATGATATTTGGCCATATGCTCTGTAATGAAGAATCTTGTCTCTAAGTCTGAAATATTACTGGAGCTTCATGCATTCAAGGTGGAAGATGCTAAAGCCCATAAAGACTGTAAAATGTAGAAAAATAGTCAGCTTCCAGAGTTCTGGAAGTTGCCAATATCAATTTGGCAACTCAGGTAGCATCACGTCTCTGACTTCCACGGCTCTTGAAGCAATTCATCCACCATTTTAGGCTGCATAATTTATAATGAAAATTTTCAAAGCCTCTTACCTGAAGCATTCTTCAGCATCTTTTCTGTTGTTGCATATCCAAATCACTTCAGGGGAAGGTCTCTGCTGGACAGCACTCCACAGCATGAACTCATGCAGCGCTCTGTTGGGCTTATCCAAAAGCAGACCAGAAATCCCATCTGAAAACTTACAGCTTGTTCCTGATTTCTTATATGAAGGACAGTTTCTGGTTTTTTCCTATGTTACATCCAGCCTTGAAAATAGCTTAAGCTGTTGGATATAACTTCAACAAACCTCTTGAGCTTCCAGGATAGCAGCATGGTAGATATCAACCTGGATTTAAGCTGGTAATTTGCCAGTTCTTCACAAGGTAAATTTACAGAGAAGTTTGGGAAAGCCAACCTTGTCATTCAAATGAGTCATTAGGTTTTGCTCATAACTGAAGAAAATACTGACTGCTTCAGGGTAGAAATAAGCATTACACAGCCAAAAAGGACCATGGTGGTCCATCTGGAGGCCGGATGCCCACCAAAGTCAGGTTATCACTCCCCTTTGTAGTTGGACAGAGGAGAAAATATATATTGAGAGGCTTAGGAGTTGTCATGGGCAAAACAGACTCAACAGAGAGTGAAGTAAAGAAAACTCTCTAATTTATTACACTGCCCTGCACACCCAGTGACACCAGAGTGGAGTAATGAAAAGTGTGACCAGATCTTAAAGCCCCTTCCCCCCACCCCTCCCTTCTTAGCAGACTTCCCTTTGGTCATGATTTTGCTCCCTTCTCCCCCTCATTGTGGGAGGGCAGGGACTGGGAGAATGGGGGCTTCAGTCAGTTCCTCACAAGTTGGTTTTCTTCTTGGCCGGGGCAGGGGGCATTCATTCCACACACCCTCCCCCTGCTGCATCGTGGGGTCCCGCCCACAGCAGACAGTCCTTCATGAACTTTTCCAACAAGAGTCCTTTCCCACAGGGCTTCAGCTCTTTACCGGCTGCTCTGGCGTGGGTCACTGCTATGGTGGGCAGTAAATCACAATGTCTCTCAGCCCCAGTCCTCCACGGGGTCACAAGCCTCCCCCCAGCAAACCTGTTGAGAAATGGCACTAATAGTGCTCCATGTCACGTAGAGTCAGGTAGAGTCTCAGTGGGAGAGTATCCTGTTCCACCTCAGTTTCTCTGTTTTACAGGGTTTCCCACTTGTGGCAGTGTTGCTATAGGTGTTCACGGTATTCATTGGTGCTGCTTTTGCTTTTACTTCCAAGGGTGAAACATTTACAGGTAGCTAATGGGATCCCAGACTGCAGACAAGAAAGATGACCACTGTCATGGAACTGTGACATGGTGGTGACACCTGCAGTGTCCCAGTTGCTATACAGTAGGGCATCTCTGCGCTGTGTATTTTCTCACCATTGAAGACTCCAAGGGAACCTCCAGCAGGGCTCAGTCCCTTTGCGTAACTTAGGACCCAAATCTAAGCCCCAATCTCTTCTTTCAGGACCTCTGCTTATGCTGAAGAAGAGCACCACACTGGGAGAATAGACAGCATAACCAAATGTAGCTCAAACTGATACCTCTTTCAACGAGGTGACTGCACTTTATATTGCTTTTCTTGATCATCTCAGGCAGAGATATTCGTGAGAGAGGAACCTCTGGAGACCTTTAAGCACAGGTCTGCAGCCTTCCTGCCCAAAGGGCCCCCTGGTGGCACCAAACTTGGTACATCTGCAAATACTTGACCGAAACATTGTGAGCTGTCCTCATCTATCCATTTCCAAAATGCCTGGCACAGAGCATGCTGTGTGATGACTCAGACTGGAGGAATCACATCATAGAATCATAGAATGGCATAGGTTGGAAGGGACCCCAAGGATCATAGAGCTCCAACCCCCCTGTCACAGGCAGGGACACCGACCTCAGGCCTGGATCTACACAAGGTTGCCCAGGGCCCCATCCAACCTGGCCTTGAGCACAACCTGGCCTTGACGGGGCATACACCACCTCTCTGGGCAGCCCGTTCCAGCACCTCATCACTCTCTCTGTAAAAAACTTCCCCCTAATAGCTAATCTAAACCTTCCCTCCTTTAGCTTTAATCCATTCCCCCTTGTCCTGCCACTGCCTGCCCTTTTAAAAAGTTGATTCCCCTCCTGTCTGTATGCTCCCTTCAGGTACTGGAAGGCTGCAGTGAGTTCCCCCCGCAGCCTTCTGTTCTCCAAGCTGAACAAGCCCAGCTCCCCCAGCCTTTCTTCGTAGGGGAGGTGCTCCAACCCTCTGATCATATTTGTTGCCTCCTCTGAACCCTGTCCAACAGTTCCACATCTTTCTTGTGTTGCGGGTCCCAGATCTGGACACAGTACTCCAGAACTGGGAGGGGCTCCGATCACACCACCAGTGTTACAAGAGTTCTAACTCAAACCTGGAGAAATTAGAAGTACCTGTGTGGTCAATCAGCATCAGATTTGTCTTAGCTGGGTGTTCACAGAGTGATTTGTCCACACACAGGTTGCTCTCTGGCTTCCAGAAGAAATGGTTCTTTGCCTCAAGAGTCCAAGGCAGGTCTCCTCCCTTGAATCCACTCCTATTAAATGGGACACTGGATTACTTTCTTAATATCTGCTCAAAATATCTTCTCTCCTTGTCCAGTACAGCTGTTACTGTGCTTTTTGTCTGAAACAAGAACAGTTCTGGGTCAGAAAAGGGATATTTCATCTGATGTGTCTTTTCTCAACAACCAACCTTTCTGGGGTTGTACGATACTATCAGGTGTAACCATACCCCCCTCTCATTTGCTTTTCTTATATGCTGCCAGGTTACCTGGGAGGTAAGGTTAAACTGAACAGCTCCTGTGAGCCTCTTGCACAGCTTCAGGAGCCTTGAAGGACTTGTGGGAAAGCTCTAGTAATCCCAGGACTCATGGCTCTTCTTCTGTGGCAGGGGTTGGCTTCATCCATGCAGAACCCAAAGCACTCCCACTAGAAAGGCACGTATGCATTCACATCACTTACCATGTTCTCAGCTACAGCTGATTTTGGTCCTTTTCCCCAGTAGCGTTCCCTCTCTTACTGGATCCCCTAGGTAGAGCCTTAGAGTTTGACTGCCCCCCTTAGGAAGTTAGTGACCTGTTAATATCTATAGCTCCAGTTGGTTATCAAGAACCTATACTGGATGCCCAACAGCAGAGCCAGTACCTGAAATTACTGCAGCTTTCTGGAGAACCTGTTTTAGGCTAGTCAGTTGAGGACTTTTCTTGGGGAAACAAACCTCTGGCACATTAGCTGTCCACAAGTCCCCAAGCAACAACAGCAACTGCCCCAAGTATCTTAAAATCTGTCAGTGTTGCACTGGCAGTTGGGTTTAGGACACTGCTTGGATAGTCCACTGCCCCCAGAGCCATTTACAGATACCAGCCAGCCATTCAGAGTGTAATTCTACGTGACAGCAATGGCATTTTAAAAGTTCTACTTCCCACTCCTTAGCACAGTTTCTCATCTACTCAGTTGTGCTGGGGCTGTTGCCCGTAGGAACCTGCCATGGAAGTAATTTGAGTTATTCCCTATTCTAATTATACACTCATCTTTTCTTCTCATCCTCCTTCTAAACTTCATGTTTACATTGGTCTGGCCTACAGTCCCATGAAGGGCCATGTTCTTACAAACTGTGCATGTGGAGAGCTGTGTGTGACCATCTAGCCAGGGGCAGTCATTCCCAGTGGCAAACTTGGAAGACTGTCTCTTGGATCAGTTTCCTCATGAGAGCAGCTGTAAGGTGGAAGGGTTGAGTTCCACCCTCAAGCACGTGGGAAGGTCATCTTCTGACCCTTCCATGAACATGCCCCTTCACTTTGACATGGTCTCTGTTTTTTATATCCATCCTAAACATTCATTTTTCACAACCAGGGCAGGAAATGCTGTTATTTTGGTTTGAGTTCGGGGGTTTGTTTTGTTTTTTTCTTGTGAATAATTACTTTTGAGCCAGTATTTTGACTGTAGCCTCCTCTTCCATCCTTAAGACTTCTGAAATTTGCCTTGGCTCACGACTGGACCATTTTGTCCATATTTCCTCCTCTGCACAAACTGATCTGATCTTACAGTTCAGACAGGGGGCACACACAAGCCTTGAGGTTACAAGTCCTTCAGAGTGACTTTTATTTTGACTTAATAAGCAACACACAGAAGAAAGTGATAGTAATTAAAAAAAAAAAAAGAAAAAAAGAAACTTCTATATCTCCTTCAGGTCTGGAATAAGTGAGGCCTCTGACCACCTGTGTGTAGCTAGGGAAAAAACAACAGGTCTCTGCTAAATTCAGGGGAAAGTCCCTACACCCACATGCCACCACCACCACCTCAGTTTCTTTGAGTCCAGGAACTTTTTCCTTCCGTTTCCCTGTGGGTTATGTGCCCTTAGCTCAGCCGTCATGCTCCTCTTCTGTTTCCCAGCCCTGTGCTGGAATTTTCTTGCAGAGAAAGACCTGCAAGTAAGGCTGTTTTCCTGAATCTTAAAAAGGGCTCATGTGCACTCTTAGAGCAGCCCTCCAGTCAGGGGTGTGAGTAAAGGAAAAGCCAGAGGAAATGTGAATAGATAGTGGTTTATTCTCACGATGGTGATCAGCTGGCTTGGCTTCCTCATTCCTCCAAAGAGCCTAAGGCAGCGCAAGAGGATGCCATCGAACATTTTTCATGTCAACAGTCTGCAGCTGGTGAAGAGACCACCACAAAAGTTCTTCCCATGTCAGAGCCTTGTTGTAAAAAACATCCACCTCATTTCCAGCCGGGTTTTGGTTTTAATTTTGAGCCACTGGTCATCCTTATGCTCCTCTACTGGAGTAGAGAACCTGTCTCTATTTCACTTCTCCTCACGAGGAGAAATGATCAAAGGTGGATTGTGAATGTAGGAGTAGAGAGACCACTGTTGTATCAGTGGTCTCTCTAGTCTAGTGCTCTGCTATGGCTGAGGAAAGGCACTGAGAGTCTGGGCATCATATAGAAGCTTCCTGTAAACAATGTAAGGACATTCCAAGCTGGCAGGCCTGCACAGACCATCATATAAAAAAGCCAGTGAGGAACTGATCCTCCACAAATTATCTAATTAATACTCCTGGTCTCCACAACATCCTCTAACAATAATTCAGCTGTCCGTGTGTCACATAAAATTAATTTCCTTTTGTTTGCGGTAAAATTGGTGCCTGAGCCCACCATTTCCTTTAATTCCAGATTAAAGGAAACAGATCAAACACCTCAATTTCTGTATATTGGGAACCAAGATCTCCAGGACCCAGGTCAGTTTGTTTTGCACCACTCTTCTAAATCCTTTTCCATTTTTCCACATCCTTTTTTGAGTCATGGACTCGTTCCAGTAACTCATGCTGCAAACAGAGGTAACACAATCTGTTCACTCCTTGAGATCCTGTTTTATACAGCATGCTATCATGTCTCTCCCTCCCTGGAGCCTTGTCTTCCCAGGATACTGTATTATGTTCTGGAAGTGTGATCCACATACTTTGTTTCTCAACATATAACCTTATGTTTTAATTCTAAAGTGTGATTTTACCAAGGGTCTTAGGAGGCTGTTGCTTCCCATAAACCTTGCCAAATGCAAAGCGTGCACCATGCCAGGAGACACAGTCCCACCTGCAGAGCTGTGAAGTCCTTCTAACCACATTCTGGCAGCATAAGCCAGCCATGGGCATCAGAAAGCAGTTGGATATTAAAAAAATAATGTGGCGGCCTAGCACTGGAAGCTCATGGAGTCTGAATTTCTAGGAGACTTTCATCTCATCAGCAAAGTGTCTGAGGTATTTTCACAGCACACAAAAGCACTAGCTGGTTTACCTTCTACTCTCACACACACAGTACAGCTACAGAGGGTCCTTTGGTCTTTTGTGGCTTTCTGAGAAAAAACTGGCAGAGAAGCCTTGCACCGTGCAGAGAATGCTGCTCAGCGTGGCCCTGGAAAGCAGGGCCGGATAACTGCAAACAAATTTCCTACCAGCAGGGAAAATCCGGGCTTTCATGGATTTCAGCTGGCATGGAGTTAATTTTCACAAGAGGCTGGGAGGGGACACTAGCCAAAGGGGTATTCCATACCATGCTCGGTATACAAGGGGGAGCTGGCTGGGGAGGAGGAGTCTCTGCTTGGGGACGAGCTGGGCATCCAGTTCTAGGCCATGAGTAAACTGCATTGCGTATCACCTACTTTGTGTATTCTTTTTAAAGTATTGTTGTTATTTCCCTCTCTTTGCTCACCCATTAAACTGTTCTTATCCTAACCCACAAGGTTTACCTTTTTCTTTCCATTCTCCTCTCCATTCCACTGTGGGTGAGGAAGGGTGTGCAAGCAGCTGCATGGTGCTCAGCTGCCAACTGGGGCTGAACCACAAAGATGGTGCCAAACCAAAAATGAATCAAGCTTAAACCCATATTTTCCCTGTGTGGCCTTAACTGCACCCCAGTGACCAGTTCCTAACAGAACTTCCTACTATTTAGTTTGTTGGATCTCCATCTTGAGAACCCAGATCTCTCCCACCCTTTCTTGGGAATTTTGAAGCCCTTTTACACAGAAGTACTGTTCCATTTCTTTGGAGCCAGCCTCCTTTGAGGGTAAATAATAGCCAGCCCTTACACCAACAAAACATGTCCAGCATGGTGAGAATGGAGGTACCTCCAGGGTCTCTCTGCAGTGCTGAAGGCTAACCAAATGCTGGACTTCATTAGCAAGAACGTAGCAAGCTGTTATTAATCCTGTCTTCACGGCACATGAAAAGCTGCATCTCCAACACCACGGGATGTTGATACACTGGAACAAGCCCAGTAAAGAGCCCTAAGATGGCTGTGGCATGGAGGACATGAGGTATGACAAGGGGCATTTGTTCAGCCTGAAGAAGAGGTAGGAGGTAACTGCTGCATGCTGTGCCTGAGGTGGGCTAGAGAGAAGATACAGCCAGACTCTCCTCACAGAGGCACAGAGAAAGTCACGAGACGAGGAGCACAGGCTGCAAGAAATTAACTTCCTATGAGACTCCAGGAAAATGTTCTCCTGTGAGGGGTTTCAGCAGTGGAACAGGTTTTCAGAGAGACTGGAGAACCTCCATGATTTGGAGGTGTTCAGGATTTGCCTGGGCCAGACCCGAGCTGCCCAGTCTAGTTTGAAAGTCACCATGCTGACAGAAGATGGATAGAGCAGAGACCCCAGAGATCCCTTCCCACATGAATCTTCCTGTGATGCTGTGACTAACAAGAGGTTTTATTTGATTTTGCATTTTTTCTTAGTGGAGCAGTAGAAGCTGTCTTACAAAATGATACAGGCTGCTACCTGCCATGAGGTACTGAATGGAGAAGAAATAGAAAAAAACTGGCTCAGCTGCCACCACAGTCTGAATTTCTGTCTGTCACACAATCATGTTAATCCAGCATAAATCTGTAGTGTTGCAGAAAGGGGCAATCCCATCTTCCCTTTCATCTCTCCTGCTGCCTCTCTTTTGTCACACTGATGAGCTCACAGAACTGATCCAGCTGAAAACTAAACTATACAGAAATAAATCCCTTTTGATTTGCAACGAGCCCTTTCAGTTTAAAAACACATCATCTCCCTCCCTAGCAATATTTGTTCAAAGCAAAATGGTTGGGGATCACCAAATCAGAGACTTTATTCTCTTCAGAAGTATTCTGGAGCACTGCCATCCCTTTCCTTGTGCTATCATTCACATGAACCTTACCAGGGATTGTATTCTTCTGCAGATGATTTCTCACAGTATCACATCCTCCTTTAGTTACACTCAACTCTTCTATATCTAACTTTCCCACTAAGAAGGAAATAACATGTTCTCTATTAATAAGTATTTGCCTTTAGGCTCCAGAGCTCCTGTGTACCATAATCTATGAGCTCATGTTCTCCTGCCATGACGCACTGTGAAAACACAAGCTCATGGACCAGATCTACTCTTTCACAGTTCCTCAGGACACATGAGACTAAGCTTACAGCCAGAGCCCTCTGTGCCTTGTGCAACGCTCGTCCCCCAGCATCTGAAACACATCCAAGGTGCTGCTTCTATGTCAGCAAGATCCATGCTGCTGCCAAGAGTAAGACATAGAGATGAACAGAAGGCACATGCTTCTGTGGCAGTTTTTCTTTGAGGGGATACTTGCTGTATTGTTAGTTGAGATCCAGCAGTGGAGATCTGAGCCTGGCATATCTGGATCAGCCTCTGTCTCTTGGATATCCGGGAGACCACCAATTTTCCTTGAGGTCAGCTGCTGGAAGGTCACACACCTTGTTATGGCTTAACCCATCAGGCAGCTCAACACCACAGAGTCCTTCCCTCAAGTGGGATGGGGAGGAGAATTGCACGCCTTGGCCTCCTGGGTACCTCTCTGCTCTTGAGAAAACTCACTGTAGCCCTCGGCTGTTTGGGAGACTATTGCATATTTTTATGTTGAATTAAATGCATGGCACAAATGCTGGAATGAGAAATGAGTGGATATGTAACCTAGTGTGCTGCATGGATTTTTGTAGCTGATCCATCTCACCCTCTTTGTGGCAAAACACCGAGGCTGTGGCATCAAGCACAGGATCAAAGCAATCGCTTAACTAGATATTGGTCAAGGTACTGATACCCATTACCAATTTCCACAGGTAGTTGCAGATGTCCAGAGAGGATCCTGCAGCATCCCATCTCTTCCCCAGGAAAGATCTAGAGGCCTTTGTGAATGAGAATGGTTATGCACTTCTCTGCAGCTGATGCCAGATACAAAATGCTAGGTGCCAAATATGCCCATGAATGCTTGCAGATTCTCTTCAGTGATTAAATCACTGTGGGTTTTTTAGCAGAAATACAGCCCACAGATTCAGTCAGCAACCCTCTGTGTTGTTCTTGACTTCCTAATTCAGGTTTCTCTGGGATATTCAGCTCTCTGCAGAGGATAGTCATACAAAGGTCACCCGCCTTTTAGCACTGTCAGGAAAGAGGCTGCATGTTCATTTATGTTGACTCCTTAAAGCTATGCTTTCCTAAAGGTGTTCTGGTGGGATTCTAGGAAGCAGGCCACCACTAGACTCTCCTCAGCACCACATCAGGGGACCTGTGGTGACCCAGGCACTGCCCATTCAGAAAATCCTCTAAAAAGGACCTTTTCAAAAGTAAAAAGCCTCCCAATGAATGTCAGGCAGCCAGCCAGCTGCTTTTCCTCCTCCCAGCACTTCTGCAGAGGCGTATTTTGGTTTTGCCTAGAACTACTGGGAGATGTGAACTTTCTTTTTGATAATTCCCTTCTCCTCAGGCCTGTCACCTCAGATTAATGGGTCCCTCCTCCAAGACCATCTCTGATACGTGGGGTACACTGCCCCAGGGAAGATAACATGCTGCTTCCAGGCATCAGGGAGGGGCACAGGTCTCGAGCAACCACTGGCTTCCACAAGAGAGGAAGAACATTTAGTGCCCACTCTAGACTTAGAGAAGCTGATCACTTTCATATGGATCTGAGGGATGGTGCCTTTGTAGAAATCATCATGACCCTTTGTGGGGGAAGACTGATTGGCATCCCTCTACCTCACGGGTGCCTATTTTGATGCATCTCCACACTGTGAATCTCACACAAAGCTTGCTAAATCGTGGGCACTGGCTCTTTCAGTTCAAGGTTCTGCTGCTTGTCCCTTCCACAGGCACAAGGTGTTGACTTGGGAAACACTGGATCTGTCCTGAGAGCCCAGAGAAGCACAGCTCCATTACTGCCCCTCTGGAGGTGAGCCGAGATCTCTCTTAGCTCCCTGAGCTTCCCTGTCAGTGCCACAAGTCTCACAGGTAATCCCAGTCTCACCCCAGACGCTCCATTGCCTGTCTGGGTACCCACTGTGTACCAACCTGCCCCGCAGCCTTTGCTCACACTACATCCCCTGCCAGACCTTCCCTTCCGTCTCCCCAGGCGTGGCTGCTTTCTGTTTACAGTCCCTCACCACAAAGTTATTGGCTATTAGTAAGTAACTTTTTTCCCCTTGTTCTGTTTACCTTAGCTCTGGGCAAACAGCAATCAGGACTTTTTACATGAGGTCCTTTTGGTGAGCGCTCTATCTCAGGAACACCCAGACCAGCTGATCTTGGGTTGCACAGATGATAACCCAGTCCTCATGTCACAGAGAAATTTCTTAGGTCGGTCAAAGTCTGCAAATAAATTACAGAGCACCTCAAAAAGTCAGTATCAAGCAGAAGATGATGACTAGCTTCAGACTTGACGCTGCAAGGACCAAAACTTAAGAGCGGAATCAGAGAAAAACATGGTATCACAGAAATCTGGAAACGCAACGGAAAATTCCTTCAGCAAGACTAGCTCATTGATACTACAGAATAGCGTTTTCTATTCCTATTTTTCTTGGTAAGTGTAGTTTGTACCTGTAAAACACACCAAAAGAGACAGAGAAAAGCAACGTGTTACGGCTGTGGGCAAGGTGACTGCTGTGGGTAAGCCTGGAGCTGGCTGAGGCTAGCTTGACGCCTGTCACGGACAGAGGGGTATTTAGTGAGCGGAGCTTCTGTAGCCCAGTCCCGGGCTACTCCCATCATTCCCAGTGGCTCTGCCCAAGTCCCACACGTCCCCGTCAGCCCCCCTGCACAGGGGACCTGTGCACACGGTTCTGAGAAGATACCCCAGTGCTGACCTTAGGACGGCCAGTGTTATTTCTGCAGCGGGGTCCTGTTCTGGGAGATGACGAAAATGCCATTCAGGGGAGTCAGCAGTTAAAATGGGTCGTTAGAGAGAAACGTCATAGGTGTCTCTGCTAAAGATAGCCTGGTGCTGAGTAAAACGGTGCCTCCAAAACCTTCATTTCACAACATACTCACTCAGCATAATAACTCGGGCCCCAAACACCACCACCACCGCCCCCCCCCCCAGTGCCAGGCAGCTCCTGTCATTTTCCCCGTCTCTCCATTGTTCCCTGGTGACTGCCCCTGGGGAGTGGCAGCGGGAGGGGAACACCTCTCTCACCTTTGCCAGTTCCTACAGGTCTGAAGCATTGCCTAGGGCGTGGGCTAAATTGAGGATGGTTTTGGGGGACTAGATGGGAGCAGTGCCAGGGCACTGAGACTAAGAGTGCAGAGTGGGCCGGGCTGGAGGGGAAAAGCAGTGTGCTCGCTGTCCTCCGGACAATGCCAGGGTGGGGTGAGCTGACGGCGCTGGGCTGTGGAGCCATGCATGTCTCCCCACCACAGTTCCATCTCCCTGCTCTCTCTCTCGTCATCACCCACACACTCACACCATTCTCACACTGCTGATTCAGGGGAAAGAGAGGTTGATGCTTTCTGCTTGGACTGGGCACCACAAACTGTTTTTCTTCAGCAGGAGGAAAAAACATCTCCTGCCAACCGTCATAAGTTCTCCCCCATCTTTTCTACTCTATTCCTCTCTCATGCGATCCCATGGGCTGGGTAACATGGAGGACCGCTACAAAGCAGTCCCCCCGGGGACAGCGAGGTGCGCAAGGTTGCACCAGGTTCCCCTAGACTTGATCCCACTTCTCAGGAGACTGAGCACTGTGTGTTGATGAAAGGGACAAGAGGCGTCACCACAACAGGGAGCTGCTCTAGTGAGGCACACCACTTGCTCTCTTTTATCCTCCACCTTCACCACCCATCTGAGGAAGACGAGAGAGCAAGCAAGGACCTTTCCACAGCAAAGAAGCAGCCTCTCTGAGTCATGTCCTTCCCTCACCCCCAGGAAAAGCCCCAGCCCAGCGCTCGGGGGATGAGCAGTTGAGGGACTCCAGTGCCTGACACCTGTCATGAAGGGCTGATTAACTCAAAAAGAGTCAGAGGCAGTGGGTTGCTGGAAAGTGTGAGACACAACAATGGGGGTTCTCTGAGACAAAAGGGGCTCCAGGATGAGGCACACGGGTGGAAATGCATTACTCTATGCAAAGCTCAACAGTTACACCGGAGGTAGGACAAGCCCCCTCAGCACCCAAGCTAGGGTGGGTTTTCCCCAGCACTGTTGGAGGAGGAGAGTCCCTTCCTCACACCCCTCACAGTGCCCCAGCATGCAGTCCCTCCTAGTGCTGGCTCCTTCTCCAACATGCTACTTTCTGTCTCCTCAGACCACCTCAGCTTTGTCCCAGATTGCCCCTAGGCTCTGGATTGACGGGTTGCATGTGCCCTGGTTGCAGCTCACCATACACATTCCTCATGCTGCCTGTGGACTGGCCAATGAGAAAAAGAAAAAAAAAAAAATCATCACATTTGAAGGATTAAAGAAGGGGGAGGGGGAAAAAACCCCACCAAAATCCCAACAACAACAACAAAAGAATGTCAGAAAAAAGACCAACATGTTCTCAAAAGCCCTGAAACAATTAAAGAGAAGCTGTAAGAGGCGGAAAGATCAAACCATAAAAGGTAAGAGATGAAAGAAAAACATGAAGGGCACTTGCTGGGAAGTGTCTTCTACACTTTTTCCACCCTCTATGTAGAAGCGAAACTTGTAAGAAAAACAACAGCGACCCAAAGACTTTCCACTAAAAGATGCTTAGAGTAGTGTCTCTGGTCCCTCCCTTCTCTTTCTCACCAGCTTCAGCCCTGCCTTCACGTGCCTCAAACTTATACTGGTTTCTTGGTCGTGACGCATATTCTTAGTGATACGAGGAAATTAGCTGCCCACCTGCGATATAAGGGCATCTAGGGAAATGCTTTGATCAGAGAGAAAGAAAGCACGAGAGGAAGCACTTCCAGCTGACAATCCCCCCTCTGCCAGCCTTGGTTCATCTACTTACCCTAACATCTTCTTTGCCCATAATTAATTTTTGCTTAATCTCTTAAAGCTTCTGACTGATCAAGCACGGACCCAAGCTGGAGAACGCAGCCTCTTGCCACTCCTGGATACCACCATGCACCCAGTGTCCCTCGTGCTGTTCCTCACCTTCACTCTCCTGGCTTTCAATGGTAAGAGGGGCTGAATATAATCAGGGAGGGCAAAGTAGCTCAGTAAATTGAGTCCAGTTGTTATGTAGTCCCTGAGAGGTCTGGAAGGGAGAGTCTGTGCCCTTCTAACCCCACCAGAGATGGCCAGATATTGCCCTCTGCTTCATGGGTCCCATCCTTTGCTCAACCGTCCATCTCATTGCAGCTGGCCACATCCTACCAGGAGCAGTGGACGGGAAAAGCAGGGAGAATAAAGTGTGGGCCAGAGCGGGGAGTTCAGCAGTGCTGCCTTGCCACCTGAGCACCAGAAGGATGCTGAAGAAGCTGCCTGACAAGACATCCGTGTTGTGGAAGCGATATGGGGCAAGGTACATCAGGGTCAAGACAGATCTGTGTCTTTGTGGGACCTGGGAGGGTGGGGGACACTTTGAACGCCCTTCCTCCTTCCCCATGTTTCCCTCCTCCCTTTCTCCCCACACCCCCTCCTTGCCTTTTCCTCCAGTACAAGTCACTCACTTTTCCTGCTCCCAGCACCTACCAGGAGCCACACATCGTGCTGGAGGTGGGGTACTCGGGTCTCCGGAAGACAGCACTGCCCATGAGGCCCCGGGTGTCAGTCCAGGACTCTGCCTTACGCAACGGCGACTTCTCCCTGCGAATTGAGCCGGTGCGGGGCGAGGATGCTGGGCTGTATGAGGCACGAGTGGCGTACAACACAGAGGTCTGGAGCTGCCAGGTGGAGCTGGGGATAGTTACAGGTAGGAGAGGATGGAAACACTGGATAATGTTAACTTTTGGACCGGGGAGGTTGTAAGGATGGGATGGGGTGGGGATGCTGTGTTTGCCAGGGTAGGTTAGAATACTGGCAGCAGCCACCCAAAAGCACAGAGCTTCCTGCTGTTTGCTCTGATCTCTGGAGAAAGGACTGCCCAAGGGGCAAAGCTAGGACAAGAGGGGCACAAAGGGATGGCTTGGTAGCCCCCCCATGATCTTAACTTCCCTTGCCTATCCCGGTTCTTTTTCTTATAGTAACCATTAGTCCACCCAGCCCCGTGGTAGAAAACGAGCCACTCATGTTGAGCTGCAACTCAAGCCACCAGGCTAGGCTCCTGAAGACATGCTGGTTTCACAAGAGGCACCAGGTCCCCACCTCCAGGACCTTCTGCTCTTTGCATGGGGCTCTCTCCATCCTCCGGCCAACCGTGAGTGACTCAGGCTCCTGGTCTTGCCAGCTCAGATACTCCGATAATGAGATAATTTCTGCCACGTACGACCTGCAAATTCTAGGTGAGCTCAGCCTCTGTGTTGCTACTCCAGCATCCCCAAGTACTTCCCTTTGATGTGACTGACAAACCCAGTGACTCCAGCTCCCCAGCTCCCACCCTGTTCCTCAGTTCCCAAGCCAAATACCTCCCTGCAGAGCTTTTTCCAGCTACCACTCCACATTGTGTATCCTCTCTCTCTCTCTCTCTCTGGCTCAGGTTTTGATGGCCCAACGAACCCTGTGGTCTATGCTGCAGCTGGCTCTGCAGCTGATCTACCATGCACCTTGAGCTACCTTCCCAGTGCCTTTGGGATCAACATGGTGACAGCCCGCTGGAGACGCGTCACTGGAGGACACTTGCAAGACTGGGGCACCTCCAAGAATCTGAGCAGCAGAAACTTCCCGCTTCATCTCCCTGTGGTGGGGCCAGGTGATGCAGGGCAGTACCGCTGTGCTGTCTCTGTTGGCAGCAAGACAATCAGCAGGGACGTGACCTTGGCAGTGGTTACAGGTGAGAGGAGGAACAGGGACATGCATTATCTCTCTGGGATTCCCTGCTCCTGGCAGATAAACCTCCTGCATGTTAGTGCAGGGAGTGCAGGTTGCTCCTGCTCATAGGTTCCCATACCAGGATGAGACACAAGGTCTTTGTTCAGGGCATTGCATTGTACTGGACTTTGCTGAGAGCAGGGGTTTTCCTGGGTAACTTGACTATTCTTCCTGAAGCCTCAGGAAGACAAAGAAAATAAGTTAGAGGAGGTAATGAAGGAGGGGTATATTAGAAGAAGGAGGGGTGGGGAAGAGGGGTGGACTTGCCTGTATTCTTCCTTGAGGATATTTTTTTTCCTTTCCTGTAGTCACCCCGAGCATCCAGGGACCGGTTTCTGAGGGGTCTCACCTGCTCCTCATCTGCAGCCTCACACACCCCAGGGGACATGAACATTTCCAGTGGAAACACCTCACCTCAGCGCCCGCTAAGAGAAAGCTGGCTGTGGCCACATCCCGTAACCGGGAGGGCCACAGGTCCCTGATGGGCCCTACCTTGGAAATACCCCAGGTGTCACAGGAGGATATGGGCACGTGGGAATGCAGTGTGTATGGCCCAGAGGGCAGACTGGGAGCAGTGGAGTATGGGCTGCAGATCACAGGTACTGTCCCGCGTGGATCTGTAACTCACCCCTTCTTCTCACCCAGGTCAGTTCCCTGGTGCCCTTTCCCCTCTCACAGCCTCACCCTTTCCTTCTCCCCTTTGATCACTTGGATCCCATCTTGTCATCCTGTCTTAGCTCTCGCCAGTTCTTCCTGGTTTTTCTCCCAGTTCCCTGCACCTTTTCCAGTTTGCCTCTTTCTGCACAGTCCCAGCCTTGCCCCGAAGCAAAATCCACCGTCCCCTCATTCCTACCTGCATTTCCTCCTCACAGGTGCCCAGGTCTCCAGTCTTCCCACCATCTTCAGTGGGCAGGTTACTTTTGGGGTCACACTCACCCTCTTGTTCCTGCTTTTGGTCGGTGTTCTGATTCTGGCCCTACAAAAAAGGGTAAGTGTCTATTACCCCGTTTCTGTTAGTTTTGCTGTACATCAATCTGTTATTTGAGCTTCTCCTGAGAACCCTAGAGACAGCAGTGAAATGTCTCAAGGACAAAGCAGCCAGAGGGCTTGGGCACCCCTCTGCATGTCATGCCCTACGTGTTGTGGGCACCTAGTAAAAGCTGTATCCTGGGTATTGTCATATCTGGCTAAACATGGTGTTCTTCTGCAGCCAGGTCAGGCACTTCAGAGAAGGGGTAAAACCTCCTGGGAGACAATCACAGCCCAGCCTTGAAAGCTTCTTGTTTATTCTTGCAGAGATCAAGCCACGCTGTAGTAGAGGAGGGTTAATTTCCAGACTTTTGTAGGTGTCCCCTCTCTTGGTCCTCATCTGGATGCTTTGATGTAACAGTGTCTCTAGTTCTATTTAAAAGCCTGCTGGTCCCCAGATGCCAATCTCAGTGCAGGTCTGTTGTTACTGGCTCAGCTCTCACACCTTGTCTGTCTGCTTGTGGCAACTTTCTGCCCTTTGTTTGGATTGCTCCAGTATCTGATCTTCTGAAAACTCTGCCTCACTTTTGTCACCCCAAAGACCAGGTCAGGACTGATCCCTCTCCAGCATGCCACTGGAAAAAAAAAACCTGTGCAAACAAGTTAGAGGGTTTCTCTGCAGTTTTCATACTGTTTCTCTGCAAATTAATTACATGGCAAATTCTTTCTTCAGGGTTTCTCTTTGCTGATAAGAGCTGTGAAGTAGCTGTGAAGCAGCTACCTTCCACTCAGCTTCTTGGAAAGGGCCCACAGTGAAAATCCCCTTCTAGTGCAGAAAGGGGCCAGGAGATCAGAGTAATTTCAGGTTGGGAGAACTTGCCCTTGCAAAAGGCTGGGTACCCTGAACCTGTCTTGAGCTGTAGGTGTGGGACGTGACAGCATTGATGTAAATTCTTAATAAATCCTGGTGGCTAGAGGCTGAAGACAGGCAACATCAAAACTGCAGCAAGATGGGCATTGAAATAAAAACCGCTGCGGGTGGCACTAGAGAGACTCGTGACTGGTTCTGCGTCATCGGTCCTTAATCAGCACTGATGGTAAATGATAGTCTAAAGTGGAGATCTACAGTTTCTGGTTGACTCTCTAGACTACACAAGTCCAGGAGAGGATGATCAGAACCACTCTTTCTGGCCTAAAAACTTGGACATAATACCCATTACAGTGTAAGAGTAACCCATGGGCTAGCAGGGGATAGGACCCCTCTAGCTCTGCTAGCTTAGACATCTCTAATCCAGCCAGTGTACTTACCATCTCAAAGCATTTGTGTACACCCTCACAGCCTTGCTTTGTTTTGCCAAGTAAGCAAAGCTCCTGTGTTGGAGCACAGGCCCTCCACCTGCTGGTGGTCCTCCTGCCCTTCTCCGCAGCCTCCACATTGGACTCATCCTTTGGGAGGGTGCAGATGAGGTGCCTTGAGCAGTGATAGTTGCTTTTCTCTTGTTCTCCCCTTCTCTCTGCTGGCATTCCCTAAAGTTATGTTTGCTCTTCTTGCATTAATCAAACTCTGGCTGCTCATCAGTATCCCTTGATGGGCTATTGCCCACATGTCAGGAATTCCTGCTGTGATCTGAGCCTATCAATGTGAGGTTGGTACTCCTGCATTCCATTCACCCTGCCATTCAGCTTACTGTTCCAGTCTCCTACAATATGTGTCTCGGGTGACATTTTCATCCTCTTTCTTCCATGTGAGGCTCCTCAACTTTATCAGCTACATAGCTCATTAGTACTTTCACACTCTCTATGCCATTAATGACTGGTCCCACAACTGACCTTTGAGCTTATAATTTGTGCTTATCATTTCTCTACAGCCTGGCAGAAACCTGCCAGCAAAACTTCCTCTTAGCTGAGATCACACCTAGCATGCCAATCTTTTTACTAATCTCATCTTTCCAGTTGTATTGATCGCCTCTGTGTGACCACAGAGTTATCAGGAGCCCTGAGATCTACCCCTTTTCCTTCATCTACAAAGTAATTTGTTAAAGCAAGATATGAAAATGGTTCTGTCTTTAATTTGTTCTTATCTCATTTCATGCCTTTAATTGCTCTCTCTGAAAAGGTGCTGTAAAATCTGGCATACCACTGAACCTGACAATGGCCTGATCAGTGCCCAGATCATTCTTTGCTCACTCTTAAGCGTGTCCTGTCTTTGTTATGCCTTACTCCCATAACACCACAGAGGATAGTGTTGAGCCAACCTTCACAAGAAGCTACATGGCTCAGAGGGTGGGACTGGAGTTCTTCCCTGGCTTTAGGAGGGAATGGGAGCCTCGTGGCCACAAACAGTAGGACCATGTCTTCCATGGCAGGGAAAACCCCAGTATTGAACCATTCAGTCTCTCTCATACTTGATATTCCCCCTTTCTTCCCCTTCAGGCACGGTCTCCTGCCTTCCCGGCGTTGGAAGGGATGATTGCAGTCACTGTGCCAAGTAAAGAGATGGAGGAGAGCAAGAAAGAGAAGATACATCAAACTGAGTGCTGATGGGAGCAGGGACACCACTGGGCCTAGTCTGTGTGGGAGGATGAAACTCTGTGCCACGCTGCAGAGAGATGGGCACCATGCAGACCTCTCAGGAAGGTCTAGGGATGCCATGAACACAGCAGGAGGCCATAGGAGCTCTCTGTACCTGCAGAGGGGCTGGAAGCTGCATAGCAGGGCAAGACAAGACTCACTGCTGCGGTGAGGTGGCAGGCAGCACAGTCACTTTGGAGCTATTGGCAGTATTTGAGCCAGTAGCTATCGCCTGCTTCAGTGCCACTTCTCCCTCCCACCCTTTGCCCCTCCTTGACAGTCCCTCTCACAGCCTTTCACCAGTGGGACACTTAGATGCAGGCGATGGCTGGACTCCATCTTCCCTACAGCCTAACAGTGTGTTCTCCCCTTGCCCACTCTCTTCTCCCTCTCCCCACTCTGCCCTGCTCTTGCGCTCATCCAGTGGCAGAGGGGACCCTGCAGAGGACTGCACATGTTGCACATTTTGAGCGTTTTATTTTATTGGAAACTCATTTTAGAACCTAAAATAAACCTGTCTGACAAAAACCCCGCTGGCTCCTGCATGTCCTTGTGGAGGATTGCGCCTACTGACAGTGCTGGTAGTACCTCTCTGCGTGAAGCAGCTTCTAAGGACTTTGCTGCCTTCTCTTTCTCTTTCAGTTCTGTTTTACTGAAGTTTCCTATTCATTTCTGACATTTGGACAATGGGGAAGGAGAAATTAAGTGCTAGTAGAGAAGGAAGAATGACAGTTTCAGTCTCTCCTTTTTGCTGTGCTTCAGAGTGTTGTTTTTATTTTCTCTCTGCCTGGCTTTCCCTGTTCATTCATTCATTCATTTATTCCTTTTCTCAGTCCTTACATTTTCCTGATAGACCCCCCCATTGATATTCGGTCTCTCCTTCAGCTAAGGATGTACTTGCTAATGTGTTTGTGAGTCTGTCTGGTCCCATGTCACATGACCACCACCATGCTTGGGTTTTGTCTAGTTAAAAGAACGTTCTTCACCCACTCTCTGAGCAGCCAGGGAGGACTGTGGTACTTACTGCTCTTGAAAAGTCACTGCATGCCAGCCAAGAAGAAAATCTCACTAGTAAAGAGAGTCACGCATATAGTTTCTCCCCTATGGGCTGTGGCTGCTCAAGCAAGGAGGTGGTGGTACCAAAATTAACCTGTCAATGTTTAGGAAGGGATATTCTCTTGACTTGAGCAGAGGGCTTCACTAACAGGCCAGATTTTCATTACTTCAGCAGGAACGTGAAGAGGCCTTCCTGTGTGTGGCCCTCACCTTGCCTCCAAGAGCTTCAGGCAAACAGGTAATGAATGCACTCCGGGATCCTCAGACTACATCCAAAAAGCCCAACTAGCCCACTCCGGGGAGCATGCCTGAACTCCACAGCTCTTCAACTACTCAACTAGCCATCTGTTTTACTGAAAGTGATCCCCATTTCTCCATGAAGTCCTAGGGAAATGCAAGCAGAGGTGTGAGGTAGACTTGTCTGCTTCAATTATCTCATGCAATTTCAGGAGGACACTGAAACAGCACCAACACAAGGAAGAACAGTCCAGCCTGGTGCCAGGCACCCTTCTAGGCAAATGATAATACTGCAGTTTTTTCAAATTGTGCGTCTGGGTCAGACCACTCTCTCTGCCAGATGCTTTGGAGATGGAGAAAACGTGGGTTAGCCCCCGTGGGGCTAAGAAGCAATCTAGTATTCAGCAGGATCACATCATAATCTCAGAGTGCCTGACAGCAGTTTGCTCTCTCATGCACGACGGGATACTCTCTCTTCCTGTAATACTTTCAGCATTGCCTGTTATCAGACTGGATGCTCGTGCTGCTCAGATGTGTGCCTGGTCTCTCTTTAAACCTCGTTGTTTTCTTGTACTTTCTGGCTTCCTCTGAGAATCGGTCCTCAGGACTGCTTATTCACCGCGTGAAAATGGTTCCTCTTTATCAGTTTTGAATTCAAAGCTTTCTGCTTTCATCATCTGTTTTCTACTGTCACAAAGGATGGAAGAAGAGGAACTCCCACTCTATCTTCTCTTGGTTGGCCATTATTCTACAGCCTTTTATCACATCCTTTTTTTTTTTTGGTTTCCCCATCCCCTCCTGAGGACTCATTGTCCTCCAGGTACAGATACCAGATTTTGGGAGCTTTCTCCCACACAGTTTGCTTAGGTCCATCTCTATGCATGGTCAGCTCTCCTTGGGTCCTTTTCTCTGGAAGAGAAGGCAGCAGTCCGGTGGGGAAGCAGTGCTGGTTAACATGAAGGCACAGTAGATTACTCACATCCCACCCCTTACAGCTCTCAACATCTTGCCCACATTTCAGACTGCCAGTCCCCCCGCTGAACAGCACTGAGCTTGTACTGAGCTGTTCCCTCTGTGCCCTCAGCCCCGGGGCTGTTGCCTAACCCAAAACAGTTACAGTAAGCTCAAGCCTAGCAGTATTTATGCAGTTTACATTTTCCCTCCAGCTACATGACTTTGGGAACAGCGATGCTGAACTCCATTTGCCTCCTCGAACACTAGTAACTCGTGTCTTAGTTCAAAAACTCTGGGGCCTCACTGCTGCCTCTGATGAGAGCTGGCAGTTTAATCCTCCCCCTTGCTTCCCACCCCGGGGACAGTCCCAGACACACAGCAGAGCTGTCTCACTTGCCCCCATGCAGGGTCAATCCCTTGGCCTGCAGCTCTAAGTGGCAAGGACAAGGTGCAAGCTGTTCAGAGACACAAAATGCAAGCTGAGCACTGGATTATTTACTGTAACATAAATACTCTTACTTCATGACTCTTTGCCAAGACCTGGTGATACCTGGAGCCAGTCTGACCAGGTGCATTGATGCAATTATGTATGGTTGCTCTGCAAGACCTGGGTATGCAGTAGGCACCTTCACAATCACTGTAATACCTCTACCAAGTCCTAAACCAGCTTGCTTTGTAATAGAGAGGACAATAGTGGCTGAGATGCATAATCTGCATAGGTTAGGGTGGCACCAACTACAAAGGCTACGAGGCCTCAGACATGGTGGAACATAAATACAAATTCCACCAGTTCTGGGACACTGAGAATATCTGAAGCTCCCCAGATGTTGCAGCCTTGCTTTTGTAACCAGCAGACCACTTCATGTGCATGAGCGTTACTGACAAAGTACAGGCCCCAACAAAAGTGACAAGCATGGCCATGGAGCTGTTTAGTTTGACAGACCTGAGGAAAACTGCTCAAAAGCCAGCTGCCACCAATGCAGAAATAGCTGTCCGTGGGCACAGGAAACCTTACCTCCCAAATGCTACAGGATAAGGAATAGATTAGCGCAACACTAGGAAGTAGGAAAGTACTCCCAAACCCTGAGGGAATTGAGATGGCCCGAGGCACATTGGTACAGCTGAAGTGCAAGGACCCAGAGTTTGTACAATAAAGCAAACAGATCTGTAAATCTGTCCCAGGTGGAGCCCATAAACAGGAGCGGCAAATAAAGCAAATGTCATATGAGAGAAAGAGACCTGATGCTTTTCCACAAGGATACAGGTGCAAAAATCAGATAAATATTTTCTGTGTAACAGAAGAAGAAAGCCTGAGAAAAACACAGGAAATCTACTGGATTCCCTTTTGGCAGAGGGGAGAGGCAAAGGAAGGTGAAGAAAGTACTATGCATATGAATTCCTTTGCAACTGCTCCAAAAAGAATGGATAGAGAATCTTTAATCCCAAACTAATCTTTTTTTATAAGAAAGACCAGCACTATCAGGAAAAAAATAATTATTACTAGGTCCAGATATTCTGCATCCAACATTTCTGAGGAATTTCAAGTGAGAAGCTAAATAAGTCCTAGCAAATAGAGTACTCTGACAAAGAAACAACTAGAAACAGCACATCTATTGGGGCCCTGGCATATTCTGCACAGCCCTTTAAAAATAATAAAATTAGAATCAGATCTCAAATGATCTGGAACACTAAGGCACACTGAGTTTTATATCTGCTTGACAAATTGGTGGGAACAATAACAGCACCAATTCCGAAAAAAGTCCTCCTTGCCTCACCACTCTGGTTGGATCCCTTCAACACTTTGATGCACCGGTGACTGAAACCAAAATATCTGGGATTCTTCATTTTGCTTTCCAAAGGCTCCCTCAAAATAAGCAAGCTCTTTACAGGAACATCATTGTTGTAGATACTGCATCTTGTGCCACCCACTGAGACCCAAGGCATTTTGGACAGTGGATACATGGTTGTTGACTCCACCATGCCCAAGAGCTTCCACTCATAGGTTTCTGTCTTGCTGGATGCAACTCACTCCAGGTCTCAAAAGATGCCACACAGCGTACCTCTGAACTGGCTGTGGTCCCACCTGATAGGATGGGTTTCAGTGCCCATAAAGAGGACATAGGACTCTGTGCCCAGGAAGAATGGCAAGGCATGATGTACAAGCACATGTATTTCTCATGTTCTTCTTTGATAAACACTGGGTGTTTGTAAGAGACTTCGCACTCTCTTGCCATCCCCTTTTCTTCATGGGAAATGGTGGTTGTGTGGACAGAGGAGAAGGCACTAGCAGACTGCCTAACTTTGGGGGCCGTCAGGAGCTCAGCCGGGACCCTCCAGTCAGACACCACCAACTCTTCAAAACCTCACCACAATGGGTGAGGGGAGGCACCTGGGGTCCCCCGGGGGCTCCCCAATGCTTAACCCAAGGCACACCCCATCCCCAAAGCCCCGGCTACCCACTGACAGAGCCTTCTCCCCCCATCACGCATGTGTCACCAACCGAGGGCTGTACCGGAGGGGGTGAGGGCAGGGACCATCCCCCGGGAGGGGTGGGGGTGGGGGGTGGGGGCACAGCTGGGGGTTCCTGCCGCGACCCTCGGCTCCTTGTCCCGGGTTTATGCCGCCATCTAGTGTCCACGCGCGACGGGGACTTCCCGCCCACGCGCACTCGCGTCACCAGGTACATCCATCTTTCGTTCCTGCAGTGATGCGGACACACGTGACGCAGCGCCCCAGTGACCCCCCGTTAGTGCGGCCGGGTCCTTCCCTCCCTTTGCCTTCAGACAAGGAAGTTGAAGCAAGGAGGAAGCAAGACCTGCCGGCAGCGTTGAATCGCACCCCGCTTCAGTGCACGTGCGGGACTCCAGACCTTCTTCTGAACAGATGCACACATACACCCCCCACACCCTGCCCCAGCTGTGCATCATAACAAAGACTATCGCCAACTTCTCCCCTTTCCTTTTGCCAAGATCATTAATAGTAAGATACTAAGTAATGTCTGTCCCATACAGGTCCTTAACCCCACCCCCAGCCACCTCTCTCTGGATGTCTGTTGCATTTCGGACACCTCTTTAATATCAGCTCACTTTAGCCCCTGTCACTTCTGATGTCATGGTTTTGCAGTCGGTGGCTCTTGGACCACCCTTCCCCCCAGTGCCCCCCAGTAGTCCTTGCCTTCCCAGCACATCTGCCTAGCCTTCCTCCTCCAGACTCCACACCTCCTGCCAAAACACAAGGGACCCTTTGCTCATGAAGAACATCTCTGCACATTTCTTGATATTCCACTGTGATCAGTGAATGAACCTTTATGGTGTTTGCTTAGAGAGTCCTCTCTTCCCAATGTGAACATCTGTAGAGGGACTCTAAGTCCTTGCCCAGCAGTATCCTCCTCACCCCAGCACAACCTAGGAGCCTCCCTTCCTTCAGAGGTACATAGCTGTGCTGGGGCAGCTCACCAGGCTTCCTCACCAGATGGCTGGTTGTTTCTAGCTCTCCACCTCTAGTGTCACAAATGCCCCATAACAAGTTCAACAGGTGTCAGCTGTTCTGTTGCAAAGAGGAAACTCCTGCCCTTTGAAGCCACTGACATTCAGGTGCCTGGAGATACGATTTTCATGCTCTGTTCAACAGTTGTCCTTCCTTTTCGTCAATACCACTGAGCAGCCACTACTTTTCCTGGGTGTCCTTTACCCACCAAAATTCACAGGCATGCTCCTGGGCCTCATTGATGTGCAGGGGACTTGGTTTTGAGGAGGACACCTCTGGAGGTTGCTTGGATTTCCACTGGAGTCAGTAAAAGGTCCTTCACAACATGTGATTTCTGAGACCCTTTTCTCCCTTTTCCACGCTTCCTTGAGAGACTGCATGTCCCTGCAGGCTGTGACCTCCTCCCAGCATAGCTTGGGAGACATGTCTCTCTAACCAAGTCCACAAGAATTTGTTACTCCGCAACCCCAGTTTGCAAAAAAATACTGCTGGTGATGGGATTAGAGCAAAGAGACAGTGCAGGGCCAGTGAGGAGTGTCCCTGCTGGGGAGAAAACAGGGAAACGTGACAACCACAGGCGTGGCTATAGTGCTCAGGCTCTTCTCACCCTGCCACGGGGTCAGCGTGTAGTGCTGGATAAGCCCCTTTCCCCAAGGGTGCGGTACAGCAGCTGTCCCAGCAAGGTGAGAACGAGACTCACATAGAATTTAAAAAGCAGTTAAATATTTATGAGAAATATTACATTCAGAAGAGAGACTGGCTGCCTAATATTATTCATCCCTTCTGGACTCTGATGTTTAATTAATGCTTGCAAAGTGCTTTGAGATGCTTAGATGAAAGCGATGCAAACACGTCACCATACACTGTGACCTTTGCTCCCAAAGGTACCTGCTCACCACACAGCTGTGGCAGCTCTGAGAAATGAGACTCCCTCCTGAATCCCTTCCCTGGGCTGAGAATGGGTCGGTGTGGGGGCCAAACCTGCAGCTTCAGATGCACGGCCCTGCTTCTCCTTGCAGCTCTGCAGAAAGTTCAAGTGCATTTTGGAAGCTTTAACCCTTCAGGGGATGCTATTTCTGGTAGATATTTGCAGGGACATAAACCGACTGCTTGAAAACAAGCCAGTGTTTCTGCAGTATAGCATGCTGGGGAGAAAAAATGCAAGCCAGAATCCGTGTGAACTGAAACATCAGCTCAATGTCCCAGAGCCCCAATCCCTGAGACACCAGGGTCTTAAAATCCCAGCCTGACTTTTTTTCAGGTCTGTTTTTTTCCCAGGACAACCCCTCTCTGGCAGCTAGGGACCAGATAGACATTTCCATTTGCAGGCATGTGAGCATGGTTTGGAGGTACTGGTGTGAAGATAATCATAGGAGAGCCATGTCTCAGAATAGGGCTTTCACAGGCTCTGGACACTGGTAAAGCCAGCAGCTGACCCATCCCATCCCATCCCACCCCATCTCATCGCGTGTATCCCACCCTGGGAAGTTCTGGTCTCAGACAGGTGGCTCCTTGCCTGTGATGGAATGGCTTCATCTGCCTCCAAAGACACAACCGATGTACCAGCTATTGTGCTCAAGGCCTGATCAATGCTGTTCCTTTCATACTTGGTAGCACATTATGAACCTCAGTGCTCCGTCTGTCTGTCCCTGCTCCTCCATGTGCTTGTCTCTGCTCCTCCAAAGCCTGGCTGCGTCTCGCACCCCCATCCTCCAGACAAAGGGGCAAGTCACTGCTGGGAGGAGAAGAGTGGGTGGCACAGAGATGAAATCTCAGCCATGTCTGGGGCTCAGTGGGTTTCCGCCGTCTTGGCTGAGGCTGGGATTCAGAGAGAGAGAGAGACCAAACGTGGGTGGAAAACCACAAAAGCCCCCTCCTCCACCCTACAGAGAAGGGAAGCAGCTGAGATTAAGTAGCAGTACAGCTTCCCTAAGAGTAACCTTGTATTGTATTTGCATGGCAAGGTTTTGGTAGTGGAGGGGTTGTATGGGTGGCTGCTGTGAGGACATGAGCTGGAGCTGGCTTCATGTCAGTCAAAGGCTTGTTCAGCCAGCCCCTAAACAGACCCACTGCAGGCCAAAGCTGAGCCAATCAGTGATGCTGGTGGTGCCTCTGTGATAACATATCTAAGAAAGGGTAAAAACCACTGCACAGCGATTGCGGGAGGAGTGAGAAATCTGAGACAAACAGCCTTGCAGACACTGAGGCCAGTGAAGAAGGGGAGGAGGAAGTGCTCTGTCCAGGTGCCGGTGCAGAGGTTCCCCTGTAGCCTGTGGAGAAGACCACGGTCAGGCAGGCTGTCTTCCTGCAGTCCATGGAGGTTCATGGTGGAGCAGATAACCACACTACAGTCCCTGTAAAGCCTTGCTGGAGCAAGCTCTTGGCAGAAGCTGTGGCTTGTGGAGAGGAGCCCATGCCGGAGCAGGTTTCCTGGTGGAAGCTGTGGCCCATGGAGGACCCATGCTGTAGCAGTCTGTTCCTGAACAACAGTACCCCATGCAAAAGACCCATGCTGAAGGACAGCAAGTCATAAAAAAGCCTAGGTTGGACATGACACCAAAGGATCATCTGGTGCAGACTGTCATGAGAAGGGGGCCCTAGATGAGATTACTAGCACCCTGTTCAATCACATCTTGAAACCCTGTAGTGATGAAGACTGTACCACATTCCTGGGGAGGTGGTGCAAGTGAATGATTGTTCTCATTGTAAAACATGTCTTTCTTACATTGAGGTGTACATGAGGAATTGCAGCCCACAGGAAGGACTTGCTTTGGAGTACTTCGTGAATCCTACAATGAAGAAAGGGAACAACAGCATGACCAGGAAGAAGTGTCAGAGACAAGGTGCTATGAACTAACTACAACCCCCACTATCTGTCGCCCTGCAACATTTTTTGGGGGGAGAAGGAAGGGCAGAAGAGTCAGGTATGAAGTTGAGCCTAGGATAAAAAGGAAGGGAGGGGAAGATGATTTTAGTTTTGGTTTTATTTCTCACTAGCCTACTCTGGTTTCAATTTCCCATAAATTAAATTAATCTTTCCTAAAGTCTAGTCTGTTTTGCCCATGATGGTAGCTGGTGAGCAATCTCCCTGTCCTTATCTTGACCCATTAGTTTTTTTTTTCATCTTATCTTCTTCCCCTGCCTTGTTGAGGAGGGGGAGTGAGAGAGAACAGCTAGTGGCCTGTCAAGGTCAACCCACCCCTGCTATAAAGAAAATATTCTTTTCTCTCACCCCAAATCTCAACCACACTCCACAGACAGGTGCCCCTAACATATCATCAGGGATCCCCTCTTCCTCTGTTATTATCCCTGTGCAATCCCTGGGGTCAAGACCATGGCCCATTTGTCAGAGTTGCCTCCTCTTAGCAGTGATGCAGGAAAGACTGGGAAATGGAGGTCGGATTGCACTTACAGGCTGTCAGAGGCATGGGCTGGGTCCAGATCTGCTCCGCTAACACTGATTTGTGAGCTTTCTTTGCCAGTAGGGCAGAACCAGTTCCCAAACATTTGCTTTTTAGTTTCAGCCCCGTCACGGCCTCCCATCAGTTGCCATATGGCCAATAGGCTCTCTCTGTTTTACACACTCATTCTCCCCAGGCGCCGTAATACATCGCCTTCCGTTATGGGCTCCATTTTTGTTCACACCCAGAGCTGAAATCACATGCATTTTGAAAATCACCATCTACCTAGAGAAGTTGGCGGATGTCAGCAGAACCTGGACCAGCAGCAAGACCTCGCTGACACTCTGGCTTGAGAGGAGGAGCCATCAAGACCGACATCTGTTGAGCTGCTTTCTGAACATCAACTTCTTTTGTTTCAGCTGTAGCTGGGTGAGATCAGTTACGGCAAGTGACAAACGCAAGGAAACAGAAAAGCAGCAGCAGAGAAGAAGGAAAAGAGGTAAGGAAACTTTCTTTCTCTCTCTGAGAAGAGGCCAACCTGTTTTCGTTTTTTTTAATGTTATGAACTCTACTATTCCACCCAAGTTGCTGTTTTGGCACGGATGGATTGGTTTTGCCCCACTTAAAAGCCTGATGTAAAACCATCTTGAAGCTTTGATTTGATGATATTTCTGGCTGTGCAGTTCTCAGAGCCCATTTAGTTTTAACTAAGAAGTGTTTGTATCCCTGGATATTTTTTTCCCTGAAAGGGGCATTAAAAAGGGACCTATGAAATGCTCAACCTCTCTTGGAGCTTGGGGATCTCACAGATCTTTTAAACCCATATATAAGGAAAAAAGTCCAACATGAGGGCCCGTCACTGGTGACTTTATATCCCCAAGGGCTGGAAATGCACTGAGGAGCTGCCTTTCACCAGCTGCCACTTGCTATCACTTCTCCAAGTGTCCTCCAGGAAGGGTAACTTTATTCTAAAAAAAGCCTGAAAAAGAAGATGCTGGTCTCTAGCTAACTAGGGACGTCTGCTTACATCTGTAATCTCAGATGTGCTGAGACCAGAGGGCTCTGTCCTGCTAATCCAGGCTGACTGGCTCGCTGCCTGACACCGGCTGCCAATGCAGCCCGATCCACTAGCTTAGGGCTGAGCGAGTGGGATTTCTTCAAGAGGGATCCTTTCAATTTAAGGACAGCAGAAAAGAGACTTGCCTTGCCCTTCCATGGGCTGCCACGCTGTTGAAAATGGGAGTTTCATTTCTGGTTGAATTTTTCAACTCTCAGGTGGTGTATCCTCCTCAACCTTTGTCAGCCACTTCACATAGCCTTCTACATGGTGCATTAAGCTTGAGCTCAGGTTACTACTTAACGTTCTCCACTATAAACTGAGCAGTCCCTGGTGTGTGGTAGCCTCAAATCAATTCACAGACTTTTCCTTTATCTTCCCCAGTGTTTCACAAACATGGCTGCCAATGCTGCTTGCACTACAGTAGGGCTTCCCTCATCTAAACTGAGCATCCGTCCCATTCCTGCTCATGGTTCTCAGATACCCAAGGACGGTGCCTAAGCAAAAAGCTGCAGCTTCATGTGGGAACCTCGTGTTCACAAAGGAAAAATTAAAAAGGGGATGCATTTTTGCTTTGAATGGGCAGATATACGCCATTTTGCTCTGCCGATCTTATCAATATGTATAGAGACGCTTTTCCCTTCTGGGCTGCACATCAAGTAAACTGCACGGTAAGTTCTCGCTGTTCCTATTTTTGGCAGCTGCATTAATGATACCTGAACATCATCCCAAGCATGCACATGGCTGGGGAGAGGGATGGAGGGCCTGCCTTCAGAGGGCATCTCGGTGTCTTTGCTAGTCATAGTCTCCACTGGCTTTAGAAAGCCACTCCTTGGCTGTGGTTGTGAACATGTGGAGCCGAAAAAAAAGAGAGTTAGGAGGAGAAAAGTTGGGGGGAAAGCTCAGAGAGCTCATGCTGAAATGCCTGTGAGGCAAAGGCAAGTCTTGGCTTCTCTCCTGAGGCTGATGAAGGGGTTAGAGACTGTAGGGAGCAGCCCAGGCTAAAGACAGAGCTGCTTCTCACAGCCTACACACAGGTTCAAGCTCACATCTAGGCCAGGGGGACTTTACAGCTGACGAAAGCTCAGCTGGTACTGACACGGTGGCCTTGTCACCCTACCTCATCCTGGCAGTAGAACCTCTTTCTGTTCTGGGGGGATTGGCAACCTTGAACTGCCAGGTCCCACGGACCCTGCTCCAGCACCTGCCTCTCGCAGCAGCTCTGAAGAGTGGCACCTGCTCTCAGATGAACGGCAGAGAGGAAATGGAGGGGAAATAGGGGCAGTGTTGGCCAGTCTGCGTTTTATGCTCCAGCTGGGGCGGTTTATGCTCCAGGGTTAAGGGGCCAGGGGGACCTGTGGAATTACTTTCACTGCTGTTGTCTCTCCTCTCTTTGCTATTTTTATTGTGTTTGGTCTTCTACCCTGCCTGCTGTTCACATACATTCGCTTAAGTGTCATTTCAAAGAAACCGCTACTTAGTAAAAGGCCCAGATCAGATTTGCTTTAGGTGCTTTAAACTGAGAAAAAAGGAGACCCTTACTGAGCGATTGTAACCCCAAAGCCAAGCCAAACTGATGGGCAGCTCTTGCCAGGCAGTCACTGCAAGGGGAAATGCAAGTGCAGCAGCAGAGGCTGAGGTGTAGAGCCCTTGTGAGGATGGGGGGGTAGCCCCACCCCCAGCCTCAGCAGAGCAAGCTGCTGTTAGATCAAAAGCACAGCCACAAGCAAGAGGAAGAGAAAACAAGAAAACCACACTGTGTGAAACAGGCACAAGAACACATTAACAGGAGGAGATGACCTACTCTGCATCAGGAGTGGTTTCTGAATATTTTTTGGGGGGGGGGGGCTGTGGGTTTTTTGTTTGGTTTTTTTTTTTTTAAGTTTAGTTTCCTCCTGTGTCATGCCTTTGCTTGCGTGGGGTGGTGTGCCATGCATCCTGTGCCAGCCTGTGGAAGCCCACTGGGGCTTGGTGCTGGAGGGAGAGAAGGGCTGCCAGCCCTTCTCCCAAACAGATGTTCTCCAGGCATCATTCTTTGGAGCAAGACCACTTGGTACCTCATCTCTCCTTTTCGGATCCCGCAGAGAGGCAAAGGTTATTAAAAGAAGTCAAGAAGGAAATTAAACCAGTTTAATAAGAGAGGGAAGTTAAAATGAAATGGAAATCAATGTTCACTTGGGAGGGAGCCCTGCTCCTCTGTCACTAGATGTGCTAATAAATCAAGTATGGCTGGGCTGTTTCTGGCCAACTGGCATGAGATGGTCTGGGCTATTAAACCCACTTAACCTCCAAAATGAACTGGCCTCATGCCAGTCACCTAATGGGAGTGGTCCCTGGCCCCTGCTAACACCTAAGTGCATCCTGGGAGTTAGTCAGTAGAGCGAGAGTTGCTCAGGGCCAAAAATGTGTCAGGAAACATTCTAGCAATTTAACAGGACTGATGAGTGTGTTCCAGTGCCTGGGGACATTCCCTGACACCACTTAATTTATGAGTACCACCACGAGATACAGCTGGGCTGCCTGTAAGGAGGCTGCAGGTCTCATACAGGCACCCACTAATGAGAGTGGCTTGCTCAGCTAAGCAGAGCCTTGCTCGCCGAGATCTGTAACTCCGGAGTAGCATTGCCTGTGATCAGGCATGGAGGGATACCGAAGGGAACAGAAAGACACAGGGAAAATAGGAAGTGGCATGCATAAGACAAACAGGGAGAGAGAAAGCATATTGGAGAAATGGCAGCTGAAGGCAGCCCTTTTCCCCCACTGACTTGTAACACGTAGGTGGTAAACATCACAATCTAGATCTGCCACAGAAATACAAAGATTAGTGTGAATGAAGTAAGGATGCAGAATGTGCGAAACCGTGAGAAGAAACAGAAAAAAAACTCCAAAGGTGCATCAATCTGCATCTACAAAACTGGGCAAGGTCAGCAGTTCACCGGTCCCACAGTGCTTGGGTTATGTGGTTTCATTCAGTAACCAGGTAGCAAGAAGGCAAAGAACAAACTGAAGCCTTAAAATTACCAGGAAAACAGAGATTGCCAGCCAGAAACAAAATTATGGGGTTATTTTTTACCTGTTCTATTGCCATCAGATTTTATATGAAGTTTAATGACTTTAAATATTCAAAACCCAGCACTGGCCTCATTAATTTGTAGCTACCACTTCAGAGTGAGGGCTGACTTTTCCTGCTGGTCCCACTAGGACAGGTGATGCAGTGGGGACAAGGTTTCTTCTGTCATCTCAAGAATGGATCTTACCCAGAGCCCTATGCCAGTTCTGAGTTATAGATGTCTCTTTGGAGTGAGGTGCATGCAGAATCCTCATTGTTGCCCCTTTCTTTATTCTGCAGCATAGCCCAGCAAACTGCTTGATCGCTGCTACTGCATCTTGTTAGAAGTGACCTCCAATCACAGGCACTGGCTCCTTCGTTTTACTGTTTTCACACGATACAGCTCATGCAAATACTCCCTGGGGCTGGGATGAGTTTTTTGCTTTGCATAAGGCAAGCTACAAATCTTCTCCAACCATACCTTTGCCATCTCCTCCTCTTCTGATGGTGCACGTGGCAGCTGCCTTGCTCTTGCTCCTGTAATTTCCATATGTGTACCTGCATACATCTGTATAGCTGTCAAACTGTCAGTCATGCTGACCTGATCCCTGTGAATTTTGGTGCTGATGTTTTCATCTATCCAGCAGTTTCATGTGCTCCAACCATTTAAATTAATTTCAATATAAAATAATCCTCTAATAGAATATATTCTATTTAATATTGCACATAGCACATATAAATATTTGTACTATACAATTTCTGCATTTCTTTTGTGTTCAATCCCATTATGACTCCAGCCTTTGGTCTATCATACTACCTGTGCGACAGGAGGTTTCTATTATCAGCTAGAGACAAGTGACCATCCCACCAGTGTCCCTATTGACTATTCTGAAAAACACTGTGAATGTTTCTGTAAGAGATCCAGATCTCCTTAGATGTGAATCTCTCTTCCACATCCCCACTATTTATCAGTTCTACTTTTGATATCTGATTTTCTCCATTGATAGCATCCATAGTGTTTTCCCAAAGTCCATTAAAACAGTATTTGGCTTCTTCATCTTGCTTCCCACTGCTTGCCCCTCGAGCTTTGTCAGCTTCTGCCTGACCCTTCACTTGAGTTCATGGAGTTTGTGTGTTTTGGATGCTTCAGCACACATAATACCCCCATCTATATTTGCTGAATTTAAAAATTCCATACTTTATGTGTCAGCAGTCAGGTGATGTTTTGGTTTAAAGGAAACCTCTCCAGATCAGTTAACCTGCTTGGCTTCCTTTTTGTGATATGTATGTAAGGATGGAGAGCTCAGTAGTCTTCTCACACCGGCAGCCATGGTCCCCGTCACCTTGTCAGCTTGCACAGCCGCAGCTGATACTAGCATTTGATCTCCGCTACAGTCAGATACTACTTCTAATCTGTTAACTCACCATAACAGTTCCCACTTAAGGTTTTGTTAACATCAATGCATTTGTATCTTCCTTCTGAACTCACTCCTCCCTTCCCCATAGACATTTTGTTGAATAGTCCTAAGAATTCAAGAACCCTTTCCAACAATCTAAGACTTGGATTTTTATGGCAAGAAAGAAGTAAACAAAAATCCAAACTAAATAAAAATATTAACAAAAGCCTAAATATAGCCTTAATCACAAATTCACAAAATCACACAGAAATATTTAAATGGCAAGAGACCCCAGGGGGTCTCCAGACCAACCTCCTGCTCACAACTGAGCTCTGTATATCTAGTTAACAGTTCCTTGCCACAACCTATGATTGCTGCCTCCTGTTCCTCTCCTGCAGACTTCCGAGGAGAATGCAGTTCCTTCTCCTAGGTAATATCCAAAACTGGATCCTGTATTCTAGATGAGACCTCAGGTGTGCCGAGTAGAGGCAAATAACTACTTCCCTCAGCCCATCGTGCTTTTGCTAACAGTCCTGTATGTGTTCGGCCTTAGTTGCTGCCCACCGTACAGAAGTAGAAAAGCACAGAACTCTTGGCAATATAAACACCCGCAGTACAATGAGTGCCAGAAACCTAGTGCCACGTCCCACCAGGCGGGCAAGCCAGAGAGATTCAGACTTGTCTGTCCCATCCCAGCAGATGAGTATGCTTAGGCTTATCCTCTTCTACCTGCCCCAAGCACCAAGTTAACCCTCTCTTAGCTAGTCTCTTTTAACAGCCACACCAGCGACATTAGTTTCTATGATCCTCTGCACGGTACTCGGGAGTAACAATTACCCAGGAGGCCCAAGAAAAGCCCAACTTTACTTAAAAGCCAGTAACATTATAAAGCTTGCAAACAAAACCGCACTACACTGTATATTTGGAGCAACGGATTTACAATAAGTAGAATCTGGCAAAACTGGAAATGCTGTTACTATTGTGTGCTGAGAATAAGGTTAGAAGTTGAGAGAGAGAGAGATTGAGAGAGTGAAAGAGAAAAAACAAGAAGATACCACTACCCAGGGATCCAGTGTAGATCATCATAAAGTTGTAGTCCTTGAATGGTATGCGCCAGATGTCCCAAATCTGCATCTTTTCTGTTCCCTGGCCCCACCCTTCAGGGAGGCCGAGCATATCTTGCACAGGCTCAGTGTTGAGTTTCAGAGTGTTTTGGAAATGAGTCAGTGGGTAATGGGGGTCCCAAGTGGTCATGTGACACACCCCCAACTGGTCTGATGGAGCAGTGACCCCATTCAGTGGCCTCACAAAGGGCTTTGCCTCTGCAGGGTCTGCTTGCAGGTCACTGTTCCTTATCGGGTAAGGACGGTGTCCTGTTTATCAGGGTGGCTACTGACTGAGGGGCTGCCCTTGCAGGGACAGTGTCTAGATGGTTTATCAAATGAGGAAGCGTAATGTCCAGTTTGTTAGAGCAGCTGCTTTGAGATCAAGATTCTACAGGCCCTTCCAACCTTGGGAGGATGAAGGCCCTAGTCCAACGCCTGCAGATGCTTGCAGGATTAAGCCCCTTGTGAGAAGAGAATCAGTCCACAACATATTACCCTGCCTCTTCAGGTTCTGTTATCTTGCAAGACAGATTGTTTGCGACAGACCACTCATTCTGGTTCCTACAAAATGGTATTTCAAACACCACACCTAGGGATGAGTACAATAAAATGTTTACCAGACTCTAGTGGAAACACTGCATCTGATTTGTTAGCTGAAACACAGGGCTCAGGTGACTACCAATGAGTTTCCACTTTGCTGCACTGAAGGATGGTGGGTACTGACTGGGAACATGGGCCACATCCACCAAGGTCTGAAAATCAACCATTATTAACAGAGCATTTGGGCCTTCCAGTACAGCAGTCCTTGGCACCAGCAGCATTTCCATCCCCGTGGTCTGCAGCAGGGAGGAGCTTTACCACAGCAATGGAGTCATGCAGCATGGTGGTGAGCAGCACATTTGCCATCGTCTTGGTTCTATATCTGGGTGAGTTCTTGGCTCAATGAACCCTCTGAGTTTGTACAGCCTTTCTTTCCACAAGCCTCAGAAGATTTTGTGGTTTTATGGTCCTCACAATTTGCCATATAACATACCTTAGAGCAGGGTCCTTCTATGGATGCAGCTGTGACAGCTGCCTTCTTACCTTTGTCTTCCCCACCCCTACAGACTAGGACAGGGGGACTGGAAGCTGAGAAGCTCCCTACACTCATGCCCTGTTATTTCAGAGGCAGCACAGACAGCTCAAGCTTTGGGATTCAGGTTGTTCCCAGCCTGCCTGCTGAGCTTGCCAGCCAAAACCAGGGTGTCTGGAGCATCACGAGGTTTGGGGAGGTGCTGCATAAAGATGCAGAAGTGTGGTTCCTGTGAGAGCCAGGGCGCACACTGGGCAGAGTGGAAAACACTGCCTGGACAAAAAACATGCATGTTTCTTATCACAGATTTGCCTTTACAGATGTTATGCTACCGGCTTGCTCAGTTTGATTGCTAACATTATAAGATTTGTAGACTTTTAGTGCTCATTTTCCAAGAAAGGAAGGCAACTGAATAGGGTCAAGCCTGCATTACTCACTCAGCTGTGGTGCTGCTCTGGTTAAGGAAAGACTCGAGCTCTTTTATGCACCTTAGCACCAAAAACAAAGCAAGAAGTATCAATTCTTATTAACAGCATTTATAATTTCACAGTTGAAGTCAAGTTAGTAATCTTCTGTATGGTCCAATGTGTAAGTACTGAAAACCAGTATTGGCTGTGTTGCAGATTACCTATGCTCTTGGAGAAATATGTAACTTGAGGAAAACCATCCCTTAAATTCATATGAATGTGTTATTCTGTGGCTTTCATAGGAGTGAAAAATTCAGAAACAGAAGTTAATCTTTCAATATCTGGGAAAGGGAGGAGAAAGCTGGGGAAGAACTGTTCACGAGGGTATGTAGCAATAGGACAAGGGGTAATGGTTTCAAACTAGAAAAGGGTAGATTTAGGTTGGGTATTAGGAAAAAGTTCTTCGGTATGAGGTTGGTAGATCACTGGAACAGGTTGCCCAGAGAGGTAGTGGAGGCCCCATCCCTGGAGATATTCAAGGTCAGGCTTGATGGGGCTCTGAGCAACCTGATTGAGTGAAGCTGTCCCTGTTTACTGCAGGGGGTTGGACCAGATGACCTTTAATGGTCCCTTCTGACCTTACACATTCTATGATTCTATGATTCTATGATCTTTTTCGGGAGATGGGAAGTATTCACAGAGCCACCCTTCAGAAAGTGAATGTATACCTTTTTTGGTGGGTATTGATTTCCAGGTCTGATCCCCATTATGGCTAAGCAAAATGAACAACAGATTGGGATTGCAGGACATGTGATGATCCTGAACTGCAGAGGCATACCCCGTGGCACAGATGTGACCTGGAAGCATAACAACAAGATTGTTATAAGGGTGATCAAAGACCAAGTTTTGAAAAGTAAGGCTTCTAATTCATCACCCCTTCTCCCCAGTATGAGTCTGAGAAACCTCTTCCCTCCTAATGAAACTTATTTTTCCCAAAGGCAAAACCACCACAAGTGATCGATATGAAATCAACCCCAACAATAAACAACTGAAGGTACTGGACTTGAGGCTCTCCGATGCTGGCATCTACACCTGTGAATATGGCTCTCACACAGTCAGTATCCCACTGCATGTGTTTAAATGTGAGTGACTAGAGGTTTTTTATCCATGAGGAGGTGAGGGGGAGGATACTGTAGAGCTCAGAGAGACATCTCTGCTGGGATTCTTTATCCAGCTGCCATTTCTTCTGGCTTGAGTTATTATAGTTCATTTCTCCTCTATCTCCAGGACACAGACTCTCCATATTCTCTCTGCTGTGACACTTGTCCCTCTCTTGCAGGAAGAGGAGTTGACTTACTGGCTGAGGTTTTTCTCTTTGCAGTGACAATCTCTTCAAATGGACACTTCCTTCCAGATGATGTCCCTGAGGTGACTTTAGCACAAAATGCATCCCAAGATTTACCCATTCTCCGCATCACATTGTTTAGCAATAGCGTGGTGAAATCAATATCCAACGAGAGTACCTTACAACACAAAGGCCTTCCAACATACACACTAAAATTAAGGAAACTGGAGACTATGGACAGTGGGACCTGGATATGCCACATTCATTCAGACCGTCCGTTGATTAACCAGAACATCTCCTTTGATGTAAAGGTATTAGGTACGTGACAACAAAACCTTAACTCACACCCAAGCTTGGCAACCAGCTCATAAGCTAAGCTTTCACTTTACAGCATCCCAAGTAAAGATGCTCCAGGGTCAATTTCCTAATGTTTCTAACAATGCAGCTTGGGGACTACTCTGCTGCCTGAGCTCTGTCTCACACTTGGTCCTATTTTCCTGTCCAGACTTGCCCTAAAAGATCCTACCACTCTCCTTGGGGGTCTTTATTCAGCTCTGGTGAGCTTGGGAACTTTGGTTCTTAAACCTATTCTCAGACACTGTTTATCCTACTGAGGTATCTCACGGCTTTTCTCCAAGTCACCTTTCAACTGAGCACAGCGTGCATCTTTCCAGACCAAGGGTGGACATGGAGAAGCGTAACCATGGCTTTCCCTGCCTCTGTATTCCTTGTCTCTTCTGAATTCAGGTTTTCAGAATCCAGCCTTGGAAAGAAGGTATACGACTGTTGATAGCACTGTCATCTTGTCATGGCATCTGAACTTCCAGAAGATAAAATGGAATGAAGGTTTCACAGGACAGCTGGAATGGAAACAACAGGAAACTGCAACCTCTCATCAGCTAATTGATTTCAATGTCACAGCAAGGGGAAAGCAGCATGAGACAAAAAAAAGCAGCCACTTTCATTTTGAGATACCTGAAAACAAACCTGAAAGCACCATAGAAGTGAAACTCCCCAAAATCCATTTCAATCACTCTGGTCAGTACCAGTGCCAGCTGGTGTATGGCAGAAGTTACGTGCAGAGCAACATAGAGCTGGTGGTGATGAAAGGTGAGAGAAGAAGTGGATCAAGAGATGAAGAGCTGCAGAAATCTGGAAGCCACAAGAGTATGGAATGGACCCATTTTCCCACCCTCTCACTCACATGTCCTTTTCTTACCTTTTCAGTCTCAGCTAACCCTGTTGGACCACTCCCCAAAGGTGCCAAGATGACCCTGATCTGCCAGGTCTCTAGTCCACTCTCATCCAATGCCCACTTGCGCTGGTCACGTGTGAATGGGACTGAGATGGATATCAAGGTTTCAAAGCCACATGAAGCAAAGTTGGAGGTGAATGTTAGTGCTGCTGGGCTGTGGAGCTGTGACCTCATAGAAGATAAAGTCAGGAAGATCAGCCTTAATTACTCTGTGGGTATGGAAATTAGCATCGCATCCTTGCTTCCACTGGAAAACCTTAAAATTCTCTTTGTATTTGTCTCTGAATACTTCTCTCCTTCCACAGAGGAAGCTCCTGTTTGGATTGACTATGTGGTAATTGGAGCAAGTATTGGAGGGAGCGTGTTGGTGTTTGGCCTTGCATGCCTGTGCATCATCAATGGTACAAAGTGGCAGCGGAGAAGGGTGAGTCCCCTGGTGCCTGTGGAAGGTGAACAGATTATAGTCTCCCCAGACCACAGGGGGAGTCTGATTTTCTGTCTGGGTGCAGGGCAGAACAGATAAAGGGTCAGTCCTTAGACTCAAAAACAAATGGTTAGAGACGGACAGGCTACAGATGTCAGACCATACTTTACTACCACCTCAGAGGAAAGCATTTGAAGCATAAAAATATCCAATCATTATTTATCCCTTCTCTCCTGGCAGCAACAGGCCAGAAGGATGGCACAAGCGAGACAACACTTGCTGGAAAACAAGACATGTCAGTGTCAACAGTAAGTGGCAATGAGGGCATCTGGAATGGGCAAAGACTGGTTTTGAGACAGGTTCTTGGATGGTCAAGTGGGGGAAATGGAGCTTGAGCCTGCTTGGTGCGACTCTATTTCAGCATCTTAAGCTCATGCTTAAGAGTTACAAGGTACATTCAATGAATTTCTTGTTGTGCCCCAAACCCATGGTAGAACTGTGCTGGCAGACTTTTGAAGGGAGAGGGTTCATGTGAATTACCTTGATGTTGAGAAATGCTGTCCAAGCCCAAGCAGGAGCTCCGGCATCATCTGACAGATTCCACAGTTGATCTGGGATCTGGGTATCAAGGTTGTGAAGGTGGAAGGCACACAACCAAGTGGAAGGATGAGACCCAAATTTTAAAAATCCATGATGCCCATGATGTGATTGCAGCTCTGCTAGCACAGTGCTGGACTGTAATTCATAGAAATTGCTGGTGACCTCCTGGGAGCAGGCAAAAAGAGGAGAAAACCACAGCATGCTGTGAGCCATGCCCTCTCCAAAAGGGCACCAGTGATATGAAATACATCATCATGTCCCAGTCCTTTTCACGGGAGCAAGGCTTTCTCAGCAGGGATGCTGCCCTTTAAGCTGTGGAGAAAGACTGACAGCCATTCTGTCACTGGAAGTGGAGAGCTAAGGCCAGTATAAATGTTTGCATGAACAAGTTTGTGGATGTATAGGTACTGAACTGGACTTTTGCTTAATTTTCACTGGTGACAGTGGAAAACCAGGGTTTTTTTCACCATCTATGAGAATTCAGTGACAATATTTATTGGCAAATATTACGTCATTGCTGAGTATATGCAGAGGTGGTTAGCATTACGTGTGTCAAAAAAGTCACCTTGGTTTCACCTACTATTTATCAAGGTTAAAAACTAATCCCCATAAGGAGAGGACAAAGCCCTTACAAGCACATGGAAATCGGCACAACATGAGTGCTGATGCAGTTGTTCTTGAACTCCCTTTGCAAAGTAAGCAGCTCCGTGTTACTGAAACCCAACCCGCAGCCGTGTGGATGCACAAGTAACCATTTGCATCCTCAGCTACAGAGCCAGGCAGTCTTTCTATAAACTAAGAAAAAAATGGGGGCAGGGGAGTTGGCTGGTGCCTGGGTGAAGCCTGTCACCTCTGGTGCTCACACGATACTCTTCTCTTGCAGCCGGCTGAATAAGTAGTATTGGGGCGCCGGAGTCTGAAGGGACGATGAAGTCTCTGCCTGGACCCAGACACCTGCCACACCATCCATTTCCCTTTCTCTTGTTTTGATGTGATCCCTTGTTCCTTCATCGCTCTGCCAGTCTAACGCCATGGAGGGATGTTGGCTGCCTAGGAGCAGATGGACAATATAAGAAACCCATAAGGGTTATGATTGAGCCTCAGTTCTATAATGACACTGAATAGAAGACATATATATATATATATATATATGCTTGTATTTTGCCCATGGTCTTAATTTCACCTTCTTGTGGAACCCATTTTGTATGCTTCTTTTATCTGCCTGAGCTACAATAAATTACATTGGGGTTGTTTGGGGTTTTTTTTTTTGTAAGATGGACTAATTTTTTTCCTGACATGCTCTTGCCTGGTTCAGATTCACATTTCTCCCCATCCTGATTCAAACATTCTCCCACCTCCCTGGGTGCTACGAGCCTTCCTTAATGCACCAGACCTCCACTCTATGAAACCCATCCATCTTCATTTATGTTTCCTGGGCAGCCTGAGCCCTACAGTGCTGCTCCAGCCCCATCCCTCATACTGCAGGCTTCAGCTCTCCTGCCATAAGCCCACGTAGAAGTAAAACCACCACAACCAGTGAGATTATAACTTCTGGCAGTCAGAGCCCAAAGAAGTGACGAATGTTGACCTAGATGGTAAGTTTGGGAAGGGGGGTGACAAAGTCATCTCCTAGGAGGACAAACCAGCCTCAGACTTTGCAAGCCAACAGTACAGAGAAGAGATGCTCCTGAGAAAACCACTGAAAATGGCTCTTTGTTGGGTCAAGGAGATGGGAAGAGGGATTAAAAAGCCCAGGAAATTTTGGATGGAAGGAAAAGCATGTTGCATCGATGCCAGAATGTTCTGAAAGAAAAATACTGTTAAAATATGTACACAGAAGCCCTGTGTTTATAAAAGTTATTCTACTCTATGCTAGCAGCAGGTCAAAAAGGCCTTGAAGTCCTACAGCTGTCACTGGCTGCGGTCCAGGTTTGTTCATCTGTGCTGGGCTTGATGGGGAGAGGCAGAGAGGGCCACCAGACCTTGGGAGCTTCTCCCTGTGGCAAAAAAATGCCCCCCACGACTCCTGGTGCTAGAGGTTTTCTCTGTAGCAGCCATGCCAGCATCACACCCTTACTGACAGACAAAAGCCAGGTGGCAACAACGACAGAGGCACCACCTGTGAGCTAGGGGAAATTCCCCCTCCTACAACCCTGTCTTTCCCCTGGAGCCGGGACACAGCCCCAGGCAGCTGTGGCAGCAGGTGTAGGCCACCATCAGGGTCACGCCTGCTCCTCCACCATCCTGCTCACAGAAACAGGAGTGATGAAGGCTCATGCTAATGCCCATTGTCCTTCCCATAGTGCTTGTGCACACAAAGCTACATTAATTTTGGAAAACCCTTGGTCTGTGTCCCAGTGCATGCAGTTGCTCCTCCTGTCCTGTCCCTGAACTGCCAGTGTAACCTAGGAGCTGGGTGAGGCCCATCAGTCTGCTACACAAGGCATCATCAGGGCTTAGGGAGAGGTCAGTTTTGGGAGCTGTATAAAGGAAAATGAGTGCAGAGTCAATATAATGATCATGACAAAGTGGCATAGTCACCTCAACCAAACACAACACCTGCTCCTGCTGTCTGGGCACTTCTCCTTAAATAATTACTTGAGCATCCAAGTCTGCTCCCCTTCCCACTCACATGAGTGCCTGGAGCAGAGGGATTATCCCATACCAGCCGATCCCTGTGTGGAACAAAGGAGCACACTGGGTGTACATCCATCAGGAGTTCCTCTGGCACTGCAGCCAGCTCCAGCAGTTCAGAGCCTCACCTGCGGCTCTGGCAGCTGAACCACCTAAAAACACAAGCCTTGACTTTTTCAGTGAGAGCATCAGCCTGACCAAAAAAAAAACCAAAAACAAAACAAAAACCAAACTAACACAGCCTACCTGGTCTCCAGCACAGGGTTCATCCCACGTGGCCTGTCTGGGATGAAATGCGTGGGTAGCAGAGAATGCCCACACTGGTGGCTCGGGGAGCACAGAGGTGTCTGCAGCTGTGTGAAGCCAGGAGGCAGCATGCTTGCCCCAGCACAGCCCAAATTTCACCCTTGCAGGTGGCAGTACAGTCTCCAAGCCAGGCTGGTTCTCTCCTGGGGTGAAGAGTGGCACCATGTGGGTGCATGACCCTTAGCTAAACAACACCAGTGCCAAGTGGTGCTCTCTTCCAAGGGGTGGAAGTGGCACACTGGAGACCCCAAGCGACCAGAGGCTGTGTCCCCATTCACAGCTGGGACCAACCTGCAAAGCACAGTCAGGCTCACGCTCCCACCCATCAGTGCAGAAGGTACCTCCACCCACTTTCAAGTGGCCTGGCTGGCATTACAGCGGACATGATGGTACCACTGGGATGTCTGTAAATTCACAGCTGCATCCACAGATGTACAGCTTCCAGTCATTCTACATGGATGGATGTAACAAAAATTACACGTTTTCCTCAACATGGCACATGCCTTCAGTAGGGCTCCTGATCTCAGCAGTTGTGAACCTGTCCTATTCAAATCTCAACTGCAAGCACAAACCACTCTATGCTCCAATCTCATAATTTTGATTATTTTTGGGGTTTTTTGGCAGCTTTCCTGTCTCTATCTTTTCACATCACAGAATCACAGAATGACAGAACATTAGGAGTTGGAAGGGACCTCAAAAGATCATCTAGTCCAACCCCCTGCCAGAGCAGGATCAGCTAGACTAAATAACACAGGAATGTGTCCAGGCAGGGTTTGAATGTCTCCTCTCAGAAAAGAAGACTCCACAACCTCTCTGGGCAGCCTGTGCCAGTGCTCTGTCACCCTCACAGTGAAAAGGTTTCTCCTGACATTCACATAGAACTTCCTATGCTCCAGCTTGCACCCCTTGCCCCTTGTGCTATCGCTGGACATCACTGAGAAGAGCCTGGCTCTGTCATCCTGACTCTTGCGCTTTACATATTTATAGACATTAATAAGGTCAACCCTCAGACTCCTCTCCTCCAGGCTAAAGATGCCCAGCTCCCTCAGCCTTTCCTCATAAGGAAGGTGTTCCACTCCATTAATCACTTTGGTGACCCTGTGGTGGATTCTTTTCAGGAGTTCTATGTTCTTCCTGAACTGAGGGGCCCAGAACTGAACACAATATTGCAGATGCTGTCTCACCAGGGCAGAGTAGAGGAGGAGAAGGACCTCTCTTGACCTACTAACCACATCCTTTCTAATTCACCATTAGAAGGTGCCATCCACCTTCTTAGCCACATTGCTGGTTCACAGTCATCCTGCTGTCCACCAGAACCCCCAGGTCCCTGTCACCTACACTGCTCTCCAACAGGCCAGTCCCCAACCTATACTGGTACCTGGGCTTGTTCTTCCCCAGATGCAAGACCCTACACTTACCCTTATTATATTTCATTAAATTTCTCCCCACACAACTCTCCAGTCTGTCTAGCTCTTGCTGAATGGCAGCACAGCCCTCTGGTGTGTCAGCCACCCCTCCCAGTTTTGTGTCATCAGGAAACTTACTGACTGTACACTCTATTCCCTCATCCAGGTCATCAATGAATATATTGAATAGTGCAGGTCCCGGTACCAACCCCTGAGGGACTCCACAGGATACAGGCCTCCAGCCAGACTCTGTCCTATTGATGACAACTTGCTGGCTTCTTCCCTTCAACCAGCTCTCAATCCACCTCACTACTCGACCCTCCAGACCACACTCCCTGAGTTTACCCCTGAGAATGCTGTGGGAGATTGTGTCAAATGCTTTACTGAAGCCAAAGTAAACCACATCCACTGCCCTACCATCACCTATCCACCTGGTTATATGCTCATAAAAGTCAAACATGACTTCCCCTTGTTAAAACCATGTTGACTGCTCCTGACAACCCTCTTATCCTTGATGTGCCTGGAGTCAGCACCAAGGATAAGTCTTTCTGTCACTTTTCCAGGGATGGAAGTGAGGCTGACTGGCCTGTAGTTACCCAGGTCTTCCTTCTTGCCCTTTCTGAAGACTGGAGTAATATTTGCTTTCCTCCACTCCTCAATCCATTTCCCAGGACTTATCAAAGATGATGGATAGTTGCTTAACAATGTCTTCTGCCAGCACCCTCAGCACCCTTGGGTCCATCCCATCAGGACCCATGGATTTATTTATGGATGTCCAAATGGCTTAACTGATCTCTGACCCAGCCCTCATCAACCAAGGCAGACTCATCATTTATCCTGACTTCCCCTGGGGCTGCAGCCATCTGGGGCTCCTGCAAACAGTTTCCAGCAGCACAGACAGAGGCAAAGGCGGCATTCAGTAACTTTGCCTCCTTACTATCCTCAGTCACCAGGGCACCCACCTCATTCAACAGAGAGGCTTACATTGCTTCTAGCATTGGTTTTGTCTGCAATGTATTTGAAGAAGCCCTTTCTGTTGTCCTTGACCTCCCTTGCAAGGTTTAATTCCAAAGAGGTCCTAGCTTTCCTAGTTTCCACCCTACATGTCCTGACAACAGTCTTATATTCCTCTCAAGTGGCCATCTCCTCCTTCCATGACCTGTAGACTCTCTTCTTCCTCTTGAGTTTGCCCAGCAGTCCCCTGTTTATCCATGCAGGTCTTCTGCCTCCCTTTCCTTGAATATGGACCAACTATCTTTGGCCCCTTTTCCTTCCAGTACCCTATCCCATGGGATTTCCCTCAGTAATTGCTTGAAGAAGCCAAAGTTGGCCCTGCTGAAATCCATGGTTGCAGTCCTACTTGATATTCTCTTCCTACCACATAAGATCCTGAACTCCACCATCTCATGGTTGCTGCAGCCAAGTCTTCCCTCAACCTTCTCTGCTTCAACCAGACTCTCCTTGTTAGTGAGTACAAGATCCAGCAGTGCTCCTCTCTAGTGGGCTCACCCACTGTTTGCATCAGGAAGTTATCACTGATGCACTGGAGGAACCTCCTGGACTGTGAGCAGCTGGCTGTGATGACCTTTGTTCCCTAGATGCCCAGACTGTCCTGATTGAGAGAAAGGCATCCACAGAGCAAGTCCTAGATGGGCTTTTCTTTCCACCTCAGCAAAATCCTGAAAGCTTCAGTGTGGGCTAAAAGGCTGTATGGAGGTGGAGGTTCCAACCAGGAGAAAACAAGCCTGCACAAAATATCAATGTTGTTAGAGAACTGGAGATGTACCTGTGTGGTTGGTTGACCATGGCTGAAGGCCAGGCACCCACCAAAGCCGCTCTATCACTACTCCTCCTCAGCAGGACAGGGAGAGAAAATACAGTGAAAGGCTCGTGGGTTCAGATAAGGAGAGGGAGAGATGATTCCACAATTACTGTCGTGGACAAAACAGACTCAACATAACAAATAATAATATTGAATTTATTATCAAATCAAAACATAGTAGGATGAGGAATCAAAAGCAAATCTTAAAACACCTCCCATCACCCCTCCCTTCATCCCGGGCTCAACTTGAGTCCCAATTTCTCTACCTCCTCCCTTGAAGTGGTGGAGGGGTACAGGGAATGTGGGTTGCAGTCAGTTGATCAAAGACTGTCTCTGCCACCCCCTCCTCCTCAGGGGGAAGACGCCTCACACTCTTCCCCTGCTCCAGCATGGGGACTGTCCTATTGGAGACAGTCCAGCTTCTCCACTGCAAGTCCTTCCCACCGGCTGCAATTCTTCATGAACTGCCCCAGCATGGGTCCCTTCCATGGGGTGCAGTCCTTCAGGAACAGACTGCTTGTGTGGGTCCCCACAGGGTCACAAATCCTGCCAGCAAACCTGCTGCAGCCTGGGCTCCTCTCTCCATAGGCTGCAGGTCCTGCCAGGATCGTGGTCCAGTGTGGGCTTACCATGGGGTCACAGCCTCCTTCAGGTGTCTCCACCTACTCCAGTGTGGTGTCCTCCATGGGCTACAAGTGGAATCTCTGCTCCCCATCATCCTCCATGGGCTGCAGGGGGACAGCCTGCTTCACCATGGTTTTCTGAGGCTGCAGGGGAATCTCTCTTCTGGTGCCTGGGGAACCCCCTCTCTGCTCTTCTTCACCCTGCAAAGTTTCTTACATCTCACTCCCTTCTCTGGTGGCAAAAGTCTGCCACTCTTTTTTTTCCCTTCTTAACTGTTATCTCAGGGGTGCTGTGACCGTCGCTGATGGGCTCAGCCTTGGTTAACAGTGGGTCCAGCCTTGAGTCAGCTGGTGTTTGCTCTGTAGGGCCTGGAGCAAGCTTCTAGCTGCTTCTTGCAGAGGCTGCCCCTGCAGTACCCCCATCCCCACCACTACCAAAATCTCGCCACTCAAACCCAAAACCTGACAAGTCCCCAGGTGGAGTGAACTGCAGTAATGCCTTGCCCAGGCCTGGGCTGTGGTAATACAACAGCAGGCTCACTTTCTAACGTAACATGGTGCCTTCACAGCCTGTGCAGCAGGTAACACTGCAGCAGATAACACTGTGGCAACAGCCCTCCTATGTGACAGTGGAGACATGAGAAACCAGGTGCTCCTACCCTGTTTTGTGTGGTCTGGTCCCTTCCCTGTGGCATCCAGGGCTTTACAGGCTATGTTGCACCTACCCCGGTCCTCCTTCTCACCAGGCATCGAGGACTTCTCCCTTTGGTTGGTGTGATGAAGGTATATCTACACTACGCAGCAGAATAATGCCTCTGCATGATGCAGCCCACAGTGATGTACAACTCTACAAAGCAGCAAACACCATGACAGACATACTTTATCATACGGTGACAGCTCGTCAGCGTAGTCCTGAGATGATGGCAGGGCTCAGCAAGACATACGTGGCAATGCAATTACAACTGCAGCAAGGGCTCTGTGCAGTGATGTAGAAACATCACAGAAAGCAATAGTTTGGAAAAAAAGAGAAGTGCTGCTTTTCCCTAACTTGCTGGTCTTTCTGCTCCTACCGTTGCCCATGTTTCTGGGCTGCAGGAGGGAAAAACATTATTCAGTCTTTAGGGCCCATCTCCAACGTAGGGTCCCATGTCAGGACCCACCGGCCTGCTTGTTCCGGTGGAGGAAGGTCCTTCGGCACAGCTGAGGCTATACTACCCTGTCCAGTTCTGCTGACCCAGAAACACACCGGCTGAAATAGCCCCAGCCCACAGCCTTATCTCCCCCACGCCCCTCCTGCTTCCCGGTTTATTTCTGTCCTTTGAGTGCAACACAAGGCAGTGACTTGGTGGATGCTGTCAGCCCGGATCTGCCGAGGCAGCCCATGTGACTCATGCTCCCCGCAGGCTCTGCAGTGAAGCACACACATCCCCCAGCCTTCAGAACCAAATGACCCTGTGTGTTTCTTCACATGTTCCCAAGGTCTAGAAGGGAGGACGCTGTGCACTTCAGCCTCTTCTAATTTTGTTTTATCTCAGGGGGAAAAAAACACAGCAGAGAAAAAAGAGAGAGTTTTCAGCTGTCCATCTGAGTGGCTCATCAGCCTAATGTGGCTGCAGAGGGAGGGTACCTTCCATGCACCCTTCTGGGAGGTGAGGGTGGAGGAGGAGTACCAGACCCTTCCGGATGCTCAGTCCTGGACTGGCTCCTTTCTGAGCCTATTCCCAAATACATGTTTATTAGGAGGGACCTCATGGTTTGTTAGTGGACTCACATCCGTGCAGCACCGCCAAGCCACAGCAGGCTGCCTCTGCCTCATGCATGCCCACATCTTTCCCTGGCATTCCCCCTGAAGAAGTCTTTGGCCCTCTTCCTGTTCATTTTCTAGCCAGCCTGGGTGAGCATTAGAGGTGCTTCCAAGATTTGGAGAATTAGGCAATAGCAGAAAAAAAGGTGGGAGCAGAGACTGCCTTGCAGGAATGGGGGAATGGGGGAAGGGAAGGGAAGGGAAGGGAAGGGAAGGGAAGGGAAGGGAAGGGAAGGGAAGGGAAGGGAAGGGAAGGGAAGGGAAGGGAAGGGAAGGGAAGGGAAGGGAAGGGAAGGGAAGGGAAGGGAAGGGAAGGGAAGGGAAGGGAAGGGAAGGGAAGGGAAGGGAAGGGAAGGGAAGGGAAGGGAAGGGAAGGGAAGGGAAGGGAAGGGAAGGGAGGAGAGGAGAGGAGAGGAGAGGAGAGGAGAGGAGAGGAGAGGAGAGGAGAGGAGAGAAGAGAAGAGAAGAGAAGAGAAGAGAAGAGAAGAGAAGAGAAGAGAAGAGAAGAGAAGAGAAGAGAAGAGAAGAGAAGAGAAGAGAAGAGAAGAGAAGAGAAGAGAAGAGAAGAGAAGAGAAGAGAAGAGAAGAGAAGAGAAGAGAAGAGAAGAGAAGAGAAGAGAAGAGAGGAGACACCCTAGCTGCTCAAAGCTTCAGCCTGTTTCAAGCTCCAGTGCTGGGAAGTCCCTTCTCTGAGCTTGTCTGTGTGCTCTGTGGAGGTGAGGTCCTGGAGATAAACAGTAGTACCAGTGATGCTGACTCTGATGAGAGCCATGACTCTGGAGGGGCCACCACACCAGCTGGAATGACAAGGGGAGTCAGAGAGCTTCCTTGGCATGGACCAGCTGCATCTGGCGTGTCAGTGGCCCTCATGAAATCCTCGCCTTTTTTTTTGAATTAAGACAAGATTGTTCTGGTCTTGATAAATCTCACATATATCTAGACAAGCTAGGAAAATGGGTAGTAAAATGAAAGTTAAAATTCTGTGTTACAAATCCAAAGAAAATAAATCATTGCAGCTCCTTCCAGATATTGTAGATGCTCAGATTAATGATTCAAGAGCTCCTAATTATCCTTTCTGTGTATGAGAACAAACAAGTAAGTGTTCAGTAATTTTGCAAAGTGGCGCAATTAAATCCTGAAATGACATTTTTACATCCTTTACAAACTGGAACTCACTGTGCTGGGATATCAGTGAGGCTACAAGGCCAGGAGGGATGAAAAAGGGGGACAGTACCGTACAGAAGAGAAGAACACACGACACAGTGCATGGGGTAGGTAAGAGGATGGGGGAATCAGGAGGATACATACACAGATTCTGAATGGCATGCAGCTTCCTAACCGTGCATTTGGCAAGCCTAACCTGGCATTTACTTTTCCTAAGGAAAATACCATATACAAATATTTATGTATGTGACAGAGGAAAAAAAAAATCTTACAGGAGGTGCCCGGCTGTGTAAGGAAAAACATTCAGCTGTAAATAAGCCCCCAGGAGCTCAAATCCCAGTTTTTACGCTGCCAGCCTTTAATATTTCTGTGTAGCTCGTGACCAGCATTAGCTGCCTGTCCCCTGATGTGAGCTATTATCACTCGCCCATTTTGCAGACGAATTATTCGAGAAATCTCACTAAATCTTCCCATACGGTGCCAGAAATAGATCCTAAGGTTTGTGTATGACAAATCTACACTGCAGCCACTGTCTCTTCTGAAAGGATACGCTCAGCGTATCTACTTGGCTGGGTTCTCGCTCGCCATTAACCACGCCCTGCTCCAAGAGCCAGGGAGGATGCCAGGAAACCTGCCTGCAAGCACACCAGCACCGCCTCACAGAAGGCTGTGTAAGCCATGTTGGAGCTTGGAGGATGGATTTCATCTCATCCGTGATCTGCAAGAAACATGTGGGAAACCTCCCGTGGTCACTTATCAACGTCCCGAGTAAGCACTGCGAACCATCAAAGCCCTGTGAAGTGAATTTGGCTACTCTGATGATGCTTTTGCTTTTATGACTCTGGTGGGGTGTCGTGGTTTCCCCCCGGCTGTGGGCTGAGATCCATGCAGCTGCCTGCTCCTTAAAGCAAAAGAGCAGGGGAAGAGGGAAAAGGGGGGGAACAAGGGAAGGGAAAAGGAAGGGGCAAATAACTCCAAAACCAAGAAACTAAGAGGCCCGTGGGTTGGGATAAGGATAGTTTACTAAGAGAACAGAAAGATAAAATATAACAATGCTAACAGGACTTTAGAGCAAAAGAATATGAAACTCTTGATCCCCAATGCAGTTTCTCCCTGAACCACACAACTCAGGCCGTACCACCCAGAGCTGTCCTGGAACCCGACCGTCCCCCCAGGAAGCACACGTCCCGCCACCGCCCCTCTTCTTCCTCCCCTCAGCCCCCCGTTATCCTGGGCAGGACGTCATTGGCATGGAATACTCTCTTTGGCCCATCTGGATCACCTGTCCTGGCTTCGCCCCTCCTTTCTCATGAATAGAGAAATACGAAGAAGCTGAGGAAGTCCTTGACTGTCTGACTGCAACTAAGAACATCAGGGTGTTATCAGCACTGCTTTCATTTTAACTCCCAAACACAGCATCCCATCAGCTGCTACAAATGAAGTTAACTCTATCCTGACTGAAAACAGGACATGGGGTTTTTTCCTTGGTTAATGTCCTTTAAGAATCTAGGGCACCTCTGGGAAGAGCATTTCCCTGGCCCTGCAAAACTGGTATCCAGAAATAACTGATCTTCTAGTGATATTCCAGTGAGCTACCGAGCCTTTGGACAGCAATTCATCATCTGGAGTCCAGCCTGGCTCTGTAGGAATTAAAATCACTTCCAGCTCTACAAGTCCTTCTGGGTGATGAGTTACAGGGGAGGGGGAGGTGGTTGTCTCACTTCTAGCCTGGACTTCCCAGATACAGAGGAAACCCTGCATCCACAGAGAACTTTGCACCATGAAGCTTCAGGATTTCCAGGTCCAAGCACTGGTGCTCCTTTGACTGTGCGTGATCCATATGCAGCATGTACGCAGCTCCGCCCCACTGCCCATCAAAGCCAGTGAAACCAGGTGTCTGGAAATCCTAGGCAAATAAAAGAGAATCTTTGAAACCCATTTAGATTAGATGGATGGATGGATGGATGGATGGACTATCATCTGCTTGGGAGTATGACAGCCCTCGGGTAAATGCTCTTCTCCTTCCCAGAGAGTTCCTTCGGCTTCACAGTAGATCTTTGGTTTTGTGCTCTCATTCAAACTAAGAACCTGGCCACATCTGCAAATGCAAGAAGCCTCCTTGAGATAGGAAGACCCATTCCCATCCAGCTCTGCTTAGCTGTCCCTGTCAGGTGTAGCCCAAGCCACAAAGGGATGCTGGGCTGTAGGATGTCCCTACCTGAGTGGAGCTGAGGTAGGCAGGCAGCACAGAAAGTGCCAGAAGCTTGGTTTGCTGTTTCCCTGAGATAACAAGATCTACTCACCCACGCAGGCAGGCTAACGACTCACACTAAGTAGACTCAACTTCTGAATCAGAAGAAGATGGCAATGTGGAAGTTATCACATTAAGTAATTCATACGAATGACACAACTGGAGCTGCACAAATGTTTACATTTGTGGATGTAAACCTTCTCACTTCAAGGTGTAAACCTCCAGCAAACGATAGGAGTTGAAAAGAAATTAGGGAGGGGGCCGTAATCATCTGTTCTCATGTCTGCTGCTTCTGACATGGATAGACTGACCACTGAGATGAACCACTCTGACAGTTCCTGCATGACAAAGAATAGCCTGAGCATGAGAGCATCATTGCCACCCATCTTCCTCAAACACATCTCTTATCACCTACCTGAGGCAAAGCCTGCTCTGTTCTACTCACTGTCTCTAAGGCAGGTCCCAGTCACAATGGCCAGTGCAAGGCAAACAGGTCTTGTCTCAGAGATGGTATCTTTTATTCCTCTGCAACTGCCTTCATTGCTGCTCCTGGACCTATGAACCAGCATTACCTCCAGCTTTCTTACAAGTCCCTCCTTCTCCTGACTCTACAAACCTCAGATGAAATTCCTTGGTATCCAAGGCATTTGCACTCACTGCAGCCAGTATTTAGAATAATATATGAAATCTGCCCTGTCAGAGGAGGTGATAAAGCTCAGCAGACCCTGGATTTGTAGGATCATGTGCACTTTAGCAAACAGGAGCAGACCTATAGAAGGAATCAGCTCATGCTGAGGACTTACTGGCCATGTTGTAAATGTCTGTGGGTTTATGTCAGACCAAACCAAGCCCAGAGCAAAGTTGAATTCTCATTAGTCCTCAGAGCCTGGTTGTCACCTATCTTGCAGGTCCTTTCACCTGATCCAAACTGAAGTGCTAATGCAGCTGCACCCTAACTGTCCAGAAACATGGATTGCCATCCCACCCTGGTTCTAAAGGAGAAAAGAAATGTAGAGATTTTGAGACTCCAGCTCCTACAAAGAGCAAAGACAAGGAAAGTGTTGCTGCCTCCACTTCGGTAGCAAATGAGAGTGACAGAGCCCTAGAATGGTCTGCCCAGGGGGGTGTGGAGTCTCCTTCTCTGAAGATATCCAAGACCCATCTGGATGCCTACCTGTGAGACCTGTCCTAGGGACCCTGCTTTGGCAGGGGGGCTGGACCCCATGATCTCTCAAGGTCCCTTCCAACCCCCCGAAGATTCTGTCATTCTGTGAAGTCAGTAACTGAGGAAAACGAGATGTCCTTTGTCTTGTGAAGACTTTCTAGTCAGGATTACCTTCACTGAGGTGATGTAGCTGGCGGGGGAGCTTGACTCTTCGGCACACCAACCCATTCCTCTGAGCACTACTCCTGCCTTTCCTCCTTTCTCTTCCCCTTTCCGCGTTTGCGGTTCACTGCTGGCTGGCGACCACAGCAGCTAAGCAAATTGTTCAGCTCCCCTACCATGGCTCATCCTGGGCTGCAGGGAGCCTGGGAACCCCTCTCTCCTTGCAGGCCCCTCTGATAGCACTAGCTTTTTGCCTTTCCCGTCATGTCAGCATCCATCCTCCCCAAATATCTTACGACCTGGGGGCTTCTTTGGGAACAGGAGCCCAGCACCTCCTCGTCTCACAAACCCCTATTCCTCGGTGCGGCCAGGCTCGCCCCGTGGGGCAGGAGGGATGCATACGAGGAGGAGCCGGCCAGAGCCCGTCCGCGGCAGCCGCTGTGGCCGGGCCCTGGCTAAGGCCAGCTCCAGGAGCCGCGCGTACCCCGGCAGAGCCGGGCGCCGGGAGGGGCCGGGGCTGGGGCTGGGGCTGGGGCCGGGGCGGTGGCTCCCGCGACCGGCCGGCCGGCCCGCCCCCTGGCTGCTCGGCCCGGCGGTGCTCCCGCCGCCGTCTCCCGCCGGCGCTCCCCGCCCCTCGCCCCTCGCCGTCGCCCCGCCTGGCGGATGGCCGGAGCGCGGGGCCGGGGCGGCTGCCTGCAGCGTCCGTTGCAGTGGCCGGGGCCGGGGGCCGGCACGGCCGGGCAGAGGCGCTCACAGCCGCGCGGGGCGCCCGTCGCCATGGCAGCGCTTGCTCCGGCGAGAGGTAAGATGGGTCCCTCCGGCCCCCGCCGCCGCCGCGATCGGCCCCCGCCGCCGCCGGCCCCCGCTCCGCTGCGCGCAGGGCGGCGGCGGCGCCACCGGGCACGGGCGCGCCCCGTGGGCACCGCGGCCCCGGCCCCCGCCCAGCCCGGCCCCGGTCGGCCGCACCGCTTCGCTTCGCCGCCGGGCGAGGCTCAGGCCGGCCCGGCCGGACCCCCGCCGCCCCTCCGGCCGCCGAGGGTGCCGCGGCCGTGCCCGGGCGAGCGGAGAGCAAGGGGAGGGGGCGACGGGGGACAGCACCGCACCTCGGCTCCGGCTCCGCCGGCCGCATCCCCCGCCCCCATCACCGCGGGCACCCCGGTTTTCTCCGCTCTTCCTTGCAATTATTCTGGGTCATCTTCGTCTCAGACCCCTCGCCCTTGCCGTCCCCCGAGTCATCAGCCCCAGGAGTCTCCTCCTCTCCCTGCTGGTTGGGATGGGCGGTGGGATGAAGCGAGGGGCTCTGGCCGAGGAGCAGAGCCGGATGAGGATGGCTTTCCCCGACCTGTGCATCCTGCATCGGCTCCGGGGCTCTCCCATCCCTGGGAGTGGGAGGACCACGGCTCAGAGCAGAATTGGGCCCCAAAGCCAGCAGGGGCAGGAGAGTTCCTGCCTCATCAAGGGAACAGCGTGGGCCACCCAGAGAACAAGCCAGGTGGGAAGGAAGGGTGACAGAAGGAGGTCCTGCAAGGAAATTCGTTCCTCTGGGATTTGCGGGGCCAGCAGCTTCCTGACTGTCTTCAGAGGCCACAGGCTTAACTGCAAGAGTGATGACACTGGTGGGGGGAGAGATGTGCAGAATGGTGCCATCGCCAATCCAGTCATGGCAAACTGCTCCAAGCAGGGAGGAAAGGAGGGAAAGCCTCAGGTGGTTACAGAGGGGCTGAGAAAATAAGGAGAAGCAGAAGGAAGTGGAGGTGTGGGAACAGAACCACCTGCTCAAACTGGGGAGCACTGGGGAGCATCCATCCACAGAAAGATTAAGCTGACATCAGCTCCAGCTGAGGTACGGAGCAGGTCTATATCTTCCTGGAATATACTGTTTGGGTGTACCCTATAGATGAAGATGGGAGAGGGGTCTGAGCTGGTAGGACCAGATGCCATTGACAAAGACAGGTAGTCTCAGGACTAGGTTAGAAATCTTGTTTGCTGGGTTTGTAACTGTGGCATGTCCAGAGACAAGAGCTGCTCTGGCAGAAACACACTAGGTGGGCAAGGCATGTATCCAAAAGACTTGTGCTTCAGGTCTGTGGGATGGTAGGGTATTGTTGGAGTGGTGGCATGCACCCATGGATGCAATGAGACAGGAGCGGGAGGTTAAAGTCACTGGCAGAGAAAAACTGAGGTCCAAAGACTGGTGGAGCTGTGGGAGGGGTACAGCAGGAGCAAGGAGTCTTGCAACAGGTACGTGGGGAGGGCCTGACCAGAAGAGCAGAGTGCAATGCAGATCATGCCTTCCATTATAGAAATGTCATTACTAACACTTCAGGTGGGGAGCCTCAGACTGGAAGGGCAGGGACCACAACATGCCTCAGCCCCACTGGAAGGAGCTGCTGAGGGGCAGAGTCTGGCCTGAGGTATGCAGGGACTGGTGCAAATCTGGCTATTCTGTTCCCTGAAAGACACGTAGTGCTCTGCATAGCCTAAATCGTGACAAGTTATTTGTGTGGGCAAGGAGAGAAAGAGATCTGGGGAGATAGAATGATCTTAGATTACTTTTTCTCTTTTCTGTTTTCTACAGTGAACCTCATGCCCTGAATCTCCAAGGGAACCTTTGAAAAGGATCTTCCCCTCCCTATCATCTTATTATTGTTTGCCAGCTCTGCCCTGCACTGTGCAGGAAAGCTTGCAAGAGCAGGCTGAGCCCTGGAGGACAGCAAAAAGGACAATGTAGTGAGGGTGCCATGAGGTCTTGAATAGGGGACCCTCTGAATCTTGATCGTCACCCTTCACTCTCTGTTGATAGCTCTGACAGCCTTGGCAGGAACCTCTACTTAGCCACGAGTGTGGCATTTGGTGAGAGGGGAATTACACACAGTGTGTGTGCCACCCTCACCATTTCTGCAGGAATCTTTGTCTTGCCTCCTGTCACCTCTGAAACTCTTGGCTAGCTCCTCACTCCTAGGACGCTGGGTGGCAGGCACTTGCTACTACTAAACTGGAGTTCCCAGCAGTCCCTGTTTGCGCGTGGCCTCACCAGTCCCAGCAGAAGGTGGTCCCTGAGAGAGAATGTGCCTGCTGGGCACATGAAGTAAGGAGAGCTTTTTCTTTGGGGAAAGAGTGGACGAGGGAGATGAAATAGATGGGGAGGAAAAAAAAAAGCCAGCCCGAGCAAGTGAAGAAAGCAGCACTGGAAAGTGTTCATGAGAAAGTGAGAGAAAGAAGGTGGGAGAAAGAACCAGAGAGCGAGCAAGGGAAAACACAGGTGAAAAAGTTAGAAGAAGTTAAAGAAATATAATCCAAGAGAAGTGAAAGGGGGGACTGAAGTCAAACAGAGCTGACAGCTGTTCCACCTAGCACCTGGTGGCAATGCCTTGAGGAACCCCTTCTGCGTGCATACACCTCTCATCATAGCAGCAGCAGATGAGGAGGAACGTGGCTCCCCCTGTGTGGAGTCCCACTCACCCTCTTACAAAATCTGAGCAGCAGGGACAGAGTGCAGCCTAGCAGGGGTGGCAGCATGGGAGACTCTGAATCAGAGTCCACTTTGCACAACAACTCACTCTGGTGGCTGGCATGTGGGATGTTAGCCCTTTTGGCCAACTCCTGGATTATTCTCAGCATCACAGCCAAACAACAGAAACACAAGCCCCTGGAGCTGCTGCTATGCTTCCTCGCCGGGACCCACATCCTCATGGCCGCAGTGCCCCTCACCACCTATGCCGTCGTGCAGCTGCGGCGTGAGTCCTCCGACTATGACTGGAACGAAAGCATCTGCAAGGTCTTTGTCTCCACATACTACACCCTGGCACTGGCAACATGCTTCACGGTGGCCTCCCTTTCCTACCACCGCATGTGGATGGTGAGATGGCCGGTCAACTACCGGCTAAGCAATGCCAAGAAGCAGGCTCTGCACGCGGTCATGGGTATCTGGATGGTATCGTTCATCCTCTCCACCCTGCCCTCCATTGGCTGGCACAACAATGGCGAGCGCTACTATGCCCGTGGCTGCCAGTTCATTGTCAGCAAGATAGGGCTGGGTTTCGGTGTCTGCTTTAGTCTCCTGCTCCTCGGAGGAATCGTCATGGGCTTGGTGTGCGTGGGTATCACTTTCTACCAGACCCTGTGGGCACACAGAAGACGCCGGCGGTGCCGCCATCAGAGGGCAGAAGAAGCATCGTCCTGCTCTTCGTCAGCACACACCACTTTCAATGTGCCAGCCATTGTGGTGGAGGATGTTCGAGGCAAAAGGAGGTCTTCACTGGATGGCTCTGAGTCAGCCAAGACCTCCCTGCAGATGACCAACCTCATCAGTGCTATTGTCTTCCTCTATGACACACTCACTGGGGTACCTATCTTGGTAAGCAGCGAGTTCTCCCTTTCCCTGCACAGAGTCCACAGACAAACTAGATCTCCATTTGTCTCAAGTTTTACAGAAGAAACTCTTGTCTGTTGTCCACCAGACAGAGAGTTGCTGCATCTAAATCTGTGGTACTCTGTGGACCGGCTTTGAAAGTACTGCAGGAATTCTCTCATCCTTTCATAGCTGCATTTCCTTAAGACAAGTCTAAGCCTGGGGTATACACACCTCACAGCTCAAACCACTGTGAAAGTTTTAAGTGGCTAAGATGAGTGTAAATTATTCTGCAAACTTATGGGGGGGATCTTCCTCTGTAAAAACAATGAGATTTCTGTTTTTCCAGTTTGCTTCTGGAGAACTGAGACACCAGCTCTAAAAGCTATTGCAGTTTTAATTTTCCTTCTGCTTGTTTGGTCATAGCGTTCAGGTTTTGGCTGGCTGGCTGGCTGATTCTCTGCAAAACTGGAGAGCTGGGAAAGTTCTTAAAGGGAACCATTAAGAGGAGAAAGGCTTAGTCACAGCTTTTTTTTTTTTTCCAGTGGCTGTGTTCTTTGTTAGCACCTACTTAACTCCAGATCATAATGAGCAGGGGGAAGAAGGGGTGCTAACATCAGGTCTGTGGAATATAGTCCTACAAACCTGGGGCAACACCCCAGGAACAGTTTTTCAAAAGGATACAGGGTAATTACTTGGCAAAACCTTTGCAGATTACTTTCTGCTACAGAATTGACTCTCTTCTTTGATCTCCATATCTGTCTTCTTTCTCTGCATTGTTGCCCTCTCTTACCTCAAAGGTCGTGAGCTTCTTTAGCTTGCGCTATGATACAGCCCCCACCTGGATGGTCCTGGCCGTGCTCTGGTGTTCCATGGTGCAGACCCTGCTGCTCCCCTCCTTCATCTGGTCCTGCGAGCGCTACCGAGCAGATCTCCGCACCGTGTGGGAGCAGTGTGTGGCTATCATGTCTGAGGAAGATGGAGATGATGGTAAGCTCCTCACCACCCCACAGTCACCTTTCTTCCCTAGCCCCCTCCCCGAAAGACTACAGAGGAAAGAGAGGTCTGCCTTGGGGTCAGTAACCATGAGAAAATTCATTCTGGATAAGGCTCTGCCACTTGCTGCCTTACGGCTCACTAGCATCCAGGAAAATTTAGTGCAACATCCCTCACAGTAGATTCAAGAATAGAGACCGTGTGTACAGCTGCCAAACCACAACGAAAGTGACATGCTGGTACTTAATCCAACTCTCATACAAAGGTCCAAGCTCTGGCAGTGAGCGATTCAAGAGCGAAACAGGAGAAACAGGGCAGTCTCTGGGTGCTTTTGTGCTGTTGCAAGCAGAAAGACAAGTCCTTTTCCAGAAGTGATCCCTGAGTGCTGCAAGTAGGGTGGCAGAAGTCAGACAAACCTTAGGATAGCTTCCAGGTGCCTTCATAACTGTCTTCTTCTGGTTGAAAAGTGTTGACTGCCGTTCTCCTCTTTGCCAACAGATGGTGTGTGTGATGATTATGGTGACAGCAGGATCTGCAAAGTGAGATTCGATGCGAATGGTGCTGCAGCTGTGAAGCGAGACTCCGGGGACATCAAGCTGCTACCCATGCACCACATGTTGTTGCCCCAGGACAAGGTGCACTACCTGCAGGTGAGCCAAGAGCAAGCAGGGGCACCCCCACAACCCACTCTTTTCTCTGTCAGTCTCCAACACCTTTGTGTCCTCTTGACTGTCTTCTTTGAGAAAGCCTCAGCTGCTCCCCTCCTGTTCTGTCTCTTCAAGTCTTCCATCACCTGCCTCCTTCTCTGTTTTCCAGGTCCCTATCTCGCGGAGAATGTCACATGATGAGACTAACATCTTCTCTGCCCACCGCTCTGCTCCATCCTTCCTACACAAGTGGTCTTCATCTGATGACATCCGCATTTCCACCCCCCGCAAGCCTGGTGGCCCCAGCTTCTTGCCTCCTCAGCTGCATGACTACCAGCACCGCCGACGGCCCCCAGAAGATGAGCTGACCACTTTACGTCAGTTTTTGGAGGGGGGCTGATGCCCCGGGGCTCCAGCTCTAGCGCCTGCTTCTTCCGAGATGAGATCACCACATTCATCGACGAGACACCACAAGCCACCCCAGCCTGCAGCCCACGGCACTCCCGTCTCCCGCTCGCATCACGCCATGATCGCCGCCTCTCCCTTGGCAATAGAGAGGAGGAGAACGCCGACCGGCCGCGGCGCTGCTCCTTGGCTGGTAATGAAGCCTGGCATCTGCAAGATGGAGAGCAGGAGCCATGTGAAAGGACCCTTGAAGCCTGCGAGGCACAGACCTTTCAAGATCCCAAACTATGAGAGACAACGTCAAAAACATTCAGTGCCATCATGATTTTTAAATAAAACTTCAAGCGTTCCCTTTGTTCCGGGACCCAATCACTAATTTGCATTCTCATCTTTCTCGCCAGCAGGCAAGAAATACAGCACCCCACACTGGTGGGGGGAAGGAAGTGGGACAGACCTGCAGAAGGCAGCATGACGGATGGACAGACAGCCTGTGCCTGCTCTCAGGTTACAAACACACCCACCGCTGCAACCACCACTGGGCACTCTCGCCAGTCCTGTCCCTTTGTGAACTCCACCCTCGCACCCGCTCTGCCCTAAGAGACAAGGCAGGCACAGAATGGTATTAAAATTCTATATTTGGAATGTCAATCGTGTGTCTGTTTTTAAAATAATGTATTAGTAATAATTTTGTTTCCATAGAAACAAAATGACTGGCCCAATGTTTAATGGAGCTTCACAGGTTTCTGGAAGGGAAATGAGGAACACGCGAGGCTCCTTTCCTCCCTCTCCATCCCTTTCTTGTCAGTGCATCTGGAAGGCAGCAGATGCCTAGCAGCCCAGGGAAAGAAATGAAGCTCGTAGAGGAGTTCTCATGGGAGACCAGGTGAAAAGTTCTCCTGTCCATTTCAGGGGAGACTTAGGGTGCCTACAGCTATGCAGAAGCAGCCTCTGTGTTTTCTAATATCGGACAGCAAGAGATAACTGCTTTGAGGCAACCCTGTGCTTGAAAACAAATTCTCTCCAAAAAGACTCTGACCCATAACATCTCATTTAACCGATGCAAACTGTTGATTCCAGCACAAACTTCGTATGAAACACAATGGCCTAAACTTCAAAATGGGAAAACTGATGGAGCCTTCCAGGGGGAAGGGACCCAACTACTCATGCCATTAAAGCTTGAAGTGGTGATGTCTGGAGCAGGCTCCTGCCCTGTGCAAAACTTTTGGGAGGGAGATGCAGAAGTAGCATCTGGCAGACAGACCTTGGCCTGCCTGGTGCTGGCTGTAGTTCCAGCCATGGGCAAGGGTCTGGCTGCATCAGAGAGGCTATGGGAGATAGGTATTTCTTCACCTCCAAAGCATTTCTCCATGTGACTCCACAGGAGTTGCTCTATGAACTGTCGAAGCATGCCTCATCCCCAGCATGGATTCTGGCGGATTAACCATCACCTCTTGGGAGATGTGTTGTTGGAGGGATCTGGTTGGCCTGTACGAAAGGGAGGGTTAGCGCTGGGGGATGCTTGGCAGAGGACCACGTCCGATAACGGGGGCCAGCGATTTGCTGGCCCATGCAGGACCAGCACCACAACACGACGGGAAGTCTCAGCTGGCACAGCAGCACGTGGGGACGGGGTCTGAACCGGACCTTGCCCCGGCCGTGGCCCGCCCCCCTACCCGCACACCGAGCTGCCCGCCCACCGAAGCCCAGGCACGGCCGGGCACCGCCCGCCGGCCCGCCCTGTCCGGCCCCCTGGGTGGGCCTAGCCCGGGGCCCCTACCCGCCCCGAACCCCCTCCTCTTCCTTCCCGGCGACTCGGCCATGGCCTCTGTCTTCTGCGTCTGCCTCCTTGCTGCTGCCGCCGCCGCCACGTCGCCGGGCCGCCTGGTCCCCTATGACCTGCTGTACGCGGACGGGGTGAGGGCGTACTTCGCCCGGGACTGGGGGCGGGCGGCCGAGCTGTTGCAGCGAGCCCTCCACAGCTACGCGGGGCTGCGGGCGGCCCAACGCGCCTGCCGTGCCGCCTGCCGCCGGGAGGCGGCCTTCCTCGGCGAGCCGCCTGAGGCCGGGCACTGGGAGGCCGCCCTCTTCGGCCCGGTGCTGCAGCGCGCCGACTGCCTGCAGCACTGCCTGGGGCAGCGGCTGGGCGCCGCGCCCTCCGCCCACCGCGCCAGCCACGCCATCCGCCGGGACTTCGAACAGAGGGAGCCCTACAACTACCTCCAGGTGGCCTTCTTCCAGGTGGAGACCGGCGACGGGCCCCCGGGTGGGCTTTACTCAGGGGCCCGGAGTCGCCATCCCGGGCAGGCCCCCGCCGCCTCTGTCAGCGAACGCAGGGTGCTGGCTCTGCGCGGCTCTGGCTGAGCGGGGGGTGGGTGGGCGGGCGAGGGCTTGCTAGCCTGGGACACGGGCTGTAGGGGCAGTGCGGGGGACGGGCAGTTTGTGGGTGAACCTAGAGAGCAGCTGCGGTGAGGGGTGTACGTGAGCCGGCCCACAGGAGCATGATGGGAACCTGCTGCCTTTTCTCCACAGCTGAAGAAGCTAGATCAGGCCGTGTCTGCCGCTCACACCTTCTTCGTCGCTAATCCCCAGCACCTCCAGATGCGGGAGGACATAGAGAAGTACCGGCGTATGTCAGGAGTGAAGTCAGACAACTTCCGTGATCTGGAGGCCACACCACATTGGGTGAGGGTTTGGTGCAGAGCTGGGCAGCAGCAGCTCTTATCCCATCCTAGGTGCCAGTCTGGGCCCCTGATCTATTCCCAAAGAAGGGCCGTGGCTTGAGACAGGGCCCCCATACACAGAATGATTGGGTTGGGTGGAAGGGACCTTTAATGACCATTTCTAGTCCACCACCCCCTCCCCCCACCATGGGCTGGGACACCCTTCACTAGCCCAGGTTGCCCAAAGCCCCATCCAACCTGGCCCTGAAGACTGCCAGGGAGGGGGCAGCCACAGCTTCTCTGAGCAACCTGTTTCAGTCCTTCACCACCCTCATTGTAAACAATTTCTTCCACATGTCCCATCTAAATCAACTCTCAGTTTAAAACCATTGGCTCTTGTCCTGTCACTACAGGTCTTGGTAAAAAGTCTTGCTCAGTCTGTCTTACAAGCCTCCTTCATAGACTGCAGTGAGATCTCCCTGAAACCTTCCATTCAGGTTGAAGACAAATCATTGCAAGTGTGACACAGAGACTTTCTGGTGACAGTTACAGTAGGCTGCAGAGCCTCGGGGAAGTACATTTGGCATAAGTTCAGATTTGCTGTTGCTGTGGTGGGCTGTGCATGATCTGGCAGGCCCCTAGATGTCAGTACTACCCTGTGAGTCTCAGGAAGTCCTTTGGTGTCACCCGTACTGACGAGGGCCCTGAATCTGTCCTTTGCAGGAAGCATATGAGTCTGGTGTGCAGCACTACGATGCAGATGAGTACCTGCAGGCTGTGGCCAGGCTGGAGGAGTCACTCACAGCGGCACTGTCAGCACTGGAAGAGTGTCGTGCCCTGTGTGAAGGGCCTCTGGAGGAGGACGAGGAGGAGATGCAACCTGGCCTGTATGAAGCCATTGCAGGTAGCATTAAAGGCACAGAGGGTTGGGTAGGGTTGCCATGCCCCCCACACTGGACATGCTGTTTCCCAGCACTTCTGCCTGGAAGAAGCATGAGCTACAGCCTTTCTGGCTCCTCTCTCTTGCAGCCCATTATATTCAGGTTTTGAAATGCAGACAGCAGTGTGTCCTTGAAATTGCCACAAAGCCTGGGCGGATTTCTGCCACAGAAGATTTCATCCCCTCTCATTTTGATTTACTGCAGTTTGCCTATGACCAAGGTGAGCAGAGCCATGATTCGGTGACTTGTGCTGTAGCATCCCTGTCCCTAAACTTGCCCTTTGTTTCTGGATCTGGAGGGTACCATGTCACAGGGAGAAGTAGCATACTGAGCTCTTCCTCTCTCTCCCTCCTTCTGCCCCCCCAACTCCTCTCTTCTGTCCAAAACCTACCTTCTCTTGTTCACATCCAAGCCTGTGGTCATCTTGGGAGAGGTCTCCTTCTGCAGCTTCTGTAATGTGTGTCTGTTCACGCTTCTTTCCTCCAGCACTCTCAGTTTCAAGTCCTTACTCTGGCTTTTTGCCACTGTTCAAACTGTGTATTTTATACCCAGGTCCTCACTTCTATCTAGAGCATGGGTGTGCATCTCGTCTCAACAGTGGTGTTCCTTCTGAGTCAGCCCTGCCTGCCCTTGCTGAACTGATGGCCTGTCACTTTCACACATCCCTCCGCTCTTCTTTTGGATGCCTTGGCTCCTTCCCATGCTGACCCAACTGTCTCTCATCTCCTCTGTCAGACAACTGGTAAAAGTTTTATTTCAAAGAAGTCCCCGTGCCCCTCATCATGTCTATCAATTGAAGGAGGTGGAACATCTTTCTGCCAAATACATACTTCTTTTTAATCTCTGTCTTCTCTGAATGAGTTCCCAATAAATATTGAAAGTTGGGCTCATTCCCTGTATTCTCTGCCTGACATGGGGCAGAATGCCAGATAGGCAGGGATTGATGTTTACTCGGTGTAAGGCCTCCTACTGCCAGCTGCTGACCAGCACATTGGGTGCTGCTGGCCTGTACTTGTTTGCTGTTAACATCAAGCCTTTCAGAGACATATCTGTTTGTTCTCTTCTGTCCCTGCCCAAGTTGGAAACCAGGCACTGGCTGCTGAATGTGCTGCTTCCTACTTGCTCTTCTATCCCATGGATGAGCCAATGTTGGAGAAAATGAAACAATATCACACAGAACTGGGAGAGGACACAGCTGTGACAGCCAGAGAGGTAGTTACAACCTCAGGTTTGTACCCTTTGGCCCTCCCCTGTCCCATATGACAGGATCACAGTCCAGGAGGAAACAAAGGGAAACGTGTTTAACTGCAGATGTGTGTCAAGCCCAGGACTGAAGAAACTGTAGCCTGAGATAACTTACAGTCTGTAGGAGGCAGGGTCCCTTCAGGACAGGACTGGGCTTTCACAGTACACAGCAATGTGTTGGGCCACCTTTTTGCCCAGGACAGGGATGGGGTTGTCTTCTGTGTGATGGTTGTCTGACAGTCTCTTTGCTTCCATAGAATATTCAACATTATATCCAGAGATCTCTGATGGAGAAGAAGTTGATTTATTATGCAGTGGAGCATCTAGGAGGAACTTTTAACGACCCTGTAAGTAATGGTATCTTCTTGCCCTGAGTTCACCGAGACAGTTGCCAGAATTCACTTGGTTGGCACGTTTACCCAGAAAGTCTCAGATGCTGATGCCTAGAACCCACAAGTCCTTATGAGGTGGATCTTTTAAGACCTTTCTGCTCACCAAAGTTGGTTGGAAATTGCTATTGTAACCACATGCATTAGACCAGTCTGGCTGTCGTCAGAAGCAGGTTGAAAACGTTGATCTGATCTTCACTGGAGAAGGGGGCAGGCTGTTTCACCTGATCCAATGTGGGAGAAGTTTGTTGTATACTGAACTGTTTGCATTTGTTCCTGCAGGATCTTTGGACTCCAATTGAGCTGATTCCTGAAAACCTAAAGGAGAAACACAGGTAAGGTTGGCTGAGTTGACTAGGACTGAAATTTAAGTCTTGGAAGTAGGGGATGGGGTTGGATTGGCAGGGATCTTACAAGAAGAGGAGGCTGAGGGGAGACCTTATCACAGCCTACAATTACCTGTTGTAGAGAGGTGAGCGATGGTCTCTTCAGCCAGGTGGCAGGAGATAGAACAAGGGGAAATGGCACAAAGCTGTGCCAGGGCAGGGTCAGGTTAGATGTTAGGAAAAGATTTTTCACAGAAAGAGTTGTCAGGGCCTGGAACAGGCTGCCCAGGGAGGGGATTGAGTCAACTTCCCTGGATGTGTTTAAAAAGAGGGTAGATCAGGTACTTAGGGATGTGGTTTAGCTTAGGACAGGAATGGTTGGACTTGGTGATCTTAAAGGTCTTTTCCAACCTTGTGATTCTGGGAAGGAATGGTAATACCTACTGAGGGATAGGCATAGCTGTGTACTGACAGCCCTGGTCTCTTTTTTTCCCTTGCCTCCGAGAGAGGATCAGGAGAAGCAAAAGCAGGAAACTCTGGATGTGGAAGAGGTGGAGAAAAAGAGTGAGTAAAAGACCTTAAAGAAGGACTTGGATGCAGTCAACCAGGCTTAGCCAGGCTAAATGCTGTCTTTTCTTCCAATCCCCAGACATTGGAATGCTAGCATAGATGCAGACTGACTGGAATGGCTCAGCAAATCTTCTCACTGTTTCTTTTCTCCCTCTTTGATGCATGTGTAACCTTGCAAAATCTCACTGTGTACATCTCTGGGATGGGAACTCAAAGAGCACTCTGGCTGGAGAAGCTGGGAGCAGCGGTGCCTGAACACATGACAAGCCTGTGGACGTGCAGATGCCTGCTCAGTGTGGCAGGATTGTCTACACCAAACCTGGTTCAACCCCACCAGCCCAACTTCAAACACCATTTCACCATTTTTCTGAAGGGCATGAAGAGAGAGGGAGGGGGAAATGGAAACCGGAAGCAGACTGTTTGGCTTGGGCAAGCCTTCCCCTGAAAAACAGTCCGTAGCCTTCAGCCACAAACCGTTTAGACTTCTGTTTTGTATTCTTGCTGGTCCTCTGTTCTTACATATGGACACACAGCCTCTTGCTGGCCTGGACTCTGTCCTGGAGTTAGTGTTTGAAGTGACCCCAAGTGGTTCTCTGCTGTGACACGTGGGAGAGCAGGTCATTCCTGACCATCCAGAGCTCTGGGGGGAAAAGGCCAAAGATCAAAAGATCAAGTCACCCCAAATACCCATTGATTCTCTTTGGGGCTGACAAAAGTAGAATGATTCAGTGGAGATAATTCTGGGGTAAGATGTGTGATCAAAAGTGGGGTTGATGGAGGTGTTTACCTGCTTCTTTTCTCCAGAGCCTCACCCCAGTAGGCTGGACCTGTTCTGCTGCTGCGATCCACAGTGCACTGAGCTTTTCCCCAGCTCCCAGCTGCTGTCCCAGCAAGCCCCAAGTTTCTGCTGTCTCCTGAAGTTCTCGCTGTAGGCCAGCTTCCCCACCTGATGCTCTGGTTCCCCTGAAGCATGTGAGGGGTGCAAGTGGCCCAAGTCTGCAAGGAATGGGCACATCTGGGGAACTGTCCTTTCTTCTCAGAGAATGTATAGTGTCTCTCCCATTTCCTTATCCAGGATGGGTGTTGGTGTTAGAGGGCTTTTTTCCAAAGCTTGCTCATGCCTGTCTGTACTTGCTTCTCCAACAGGTCCTTTGCCTTTTGAGGGTATTGCTGTTGTGATGGATTCCCAACAGATGAATGGAACCCAGAGGGTTGTTTTTGACAGAGTGCTGACAGAGTCTGAGTGTAAGGACCTTCTCCGACTGACAAAGGTGAGACCTGGCTCTTGTAGGAGCTCCTGCACGTGTGCTTCTCTCCTCAGCAGGCAGGGTTGCAGTGTTGGCATGGAGAAGAGATGGCAGCCTAATTGTCCTGGTTTCAGTCAGGATAGAGTTAACTTCATTTGTAGCAGCTGATGGGATGCTGTGTTTGGGAGTTACAATGCAAGCAGTGCTGAGAACACCCTGATGTTCTTAGTTGCAGTCAGACAGTCAAGGACTTTCTCAGCTTCTTCGTATTTCTCTATTCATGAGAAAGGAGGGGCGAAGCCAGGACAGGTGACCCAGATGGGCCAAAGAGAGTATTCCATGCCAATGACGTCCTGCCCAGGATAACGGGGGGCTGAGGGGAGGAAGAAGAGGGGCAGTGGCGGGACGCGTGCTTCTTGGGGGACAGTCGGGTTCCGGGACAGCTCTGGGTGGTACGGCCTGAGTTGTGTGGGTCGGGGAGAAACTGCATTGGGGATCAAGAGTTTCATATTCTTTTGCTCTAAAGTCCTGTTAGCATTGTTATATTTTATCTCTCTGTTCTCTTAGTAAACTATCCTTATCCCAACCCACAGGCCTCTTAGTTTCTTGGTTTTGGAGTTATTTGCCCCTTCCTTTTCCCTTCCCTTGTTTCCCCCTTTTTCCCTCTTCCCCTGCTCTTTTACTTTAAGGAGCAGGCAGCTGCGTGGATCTCAGCCCACAGCCGGGGTGAAACCACGACACTAACGTGTGTCACCTGTATCGTCCTGTCCCAGGCAGCAGAAGCAGGAGATAGTTACCGGGCAAGACGGTCGCCTCACACTCCGCATGAGAGATATGAAGGATTAACCATTTTGAAGGCAATGCAGGTAAGTGGCTCTGTGAGTCTGCTGCCTTCCTCATTGTCCAGAAAGAGTGCCACCCAGATGTTTTTCTCTGTGAAATGCAACTCTGGATGGGGTCATGAGCGTGTTACCTTCCTCACAAGCACATTTGGTTTCTCATGACTCTCTTCCTCCACAATTATGTTTAGGTGTGTTACATGGAGGGCTTGACAAGTGCTTTCTTTCCTGTGAGACAGCGCTTTGGGATTGCTACTTGTCCCTGTGTGGCTTAGCTTAAATTGAAGAATAAGTTAAGGTGTGAGGTGTCTCTGGAGATCCCTAGTCTAACCCCCTGCTCACAGCATGGCTAACTCCAAAGCTAGATGCGATCACTCGAAAGATTTACTCAGGCAAGTCCTGACCATCTCCAAGGGTGGAGATTCCCTGCCCTCTCTGGGCATCTGTTTCAGTGCTGTACCACTTTAAGGTGGAAGAAAATAATCTTTATATCTAGCCCAAATTTCTGTTTCTGCAATTGTTGCCTCTTGTCTTTCCAGTATCTCAGTCAGAGAAGCGACTGTCCCCATCTTCTCTATAACCCTCTTTTAGGGGCCAGGAGACTGTAGTTAGATCCTTCCTCAGTCTGCTCTAGGCTGAAAAAACCCAGCTCCTTCAGCCTCTTAAAAATTTTTACGTCATGCTCCAACACCCCTCTGCCATTTTAAAACCCTTCACTGAAGACTCACTCCAGTTTTCTGGTGTCCCTTGTGTGCTGGGGAACCCAGAATGATGCTGCATTCCAGGTGCAGTTTCACATGCTGAGGAGCAAGAGAGAATTGCTGTGCTGTACAGGTGTATCCCTGACTTGTATTTAAATGAGAAAGCATCTTCTCTTCTTACATGTGTGACCACAGGACGTTACCAGGCCCCTCCTGCTGTACCATGTATGTGTGCAGTTTCTTAGAGTGCCTTTGCACATAAGTACTCTAAAAGGCTTGTTTTTCACTTGCAGCTAGCCCAGAATGAGGACGTGGACTGGAGAGATGCCAAATTGTTTCTGCAGGCCAGTGAGAAGTCACGGAAAATCATAGAGTCCTATTTCACTCCTGGAAAGAAGCTCCATTTCTCCTTCACACACCTCGTGTGCCGCACAGCTATAGATGGTAAAGAACCTTTCACCCTGCCAGTCCCTGTCTTCTGGAGAGTCTCCTCAGCCCTGCCCATGTGCTCTCAGGAGACTCTCTTCCCTTCACGCTCGCTGTGCCGCTTCCTCTTTGTCTTGTTCTTCTTTGAAACTGAACGTGCCTATTTTTTTGGTGTGGGGTGTTTGTTTCTTTTCCTCTGTAACCTCCCTTTTCAGAGAAGCAGGAAGGTCGCATGGATCTTAGTCACCCTGTCCACGCTGATAATTGTCTCTTGGATCCTGAGGGGCAGGAATGCTGGAGAGAACCACCTGCCTACATGTACAGGGACTACAGGTAAGAGAAAAAGGGGATGTGCATTAGATCATGTGGAGATCAGAATGTCTCCCCAGCCCCATCAGAGGATAAGCACAGCTTACAGAAACCAGGTGATGGGCCGTTGGCTCAAAGCCAGCCTGGACTGTAGCATCAGGCAGAAAGCTGCATCAGTGGGTTCGGAGCAAGGTATGAAACACCTTCTCTAAGCTAGGAAGAAGATCTCCCCTTTCTCTTCTCTCAGCCAGTATTAACAGAGAGCTGAACGAGGCTGGGAGACTGCACAGACTAGAACCATATCAAGTTGTTGTCTTGTGAGTCTACCCCTGTACTACAATCTGCTTCCAACCCTTATGACAGTCTGTTTCTTTTTATCATATTCCTTCTTCCATGCATTGCAGGAGAGGGAGAACCAGGCTCCTTGGGCTTCCTTTGAGCAGTCAAAGTACCTTGACTATTCTCTCAGTTCATGTCTCTCAAGATTCACTGCCAACGCCTTTTGTTGGGTTTTTCCATTCAGTGTGAGTTTTTTCCAGCCTGTGGCAGCTTCTGTTACATTTCTCTGAAAGAACCTGAAATATGTTTTAAAGATGGTGACAGCTGTTGCACACTGCAGCCTAATTAGGTCAGTTTGCTACAGTTGGTTCCCCATATTTACCATCCCATCCTTGGGCATCCAGAAACCTGATTTGGTTTTTCTTTGCGTGGTAGCTGTACCCAGAGCAGAAATCTCTGAGCTGGCTACGGTAAGGATGTGGGACTTAGAGGCAATTCCAGTGTCATTGAGTCTGTTTCCCTTCTGACGTAGTCATTAACTTTGGTTTAGTCAGATTGTACAGTTACCAGGCTCTGTCCTGTAACTGGTTAGATCTCTGTCCTTCCTGTGGGAAAGCTGCCCTATCACCTCTCCCCTCCCTGGGGAGGGGGATTCTCTGACTTCTGCTCGAACATCTATTAAAATCCCCTCCCTTGGGTCTATGCTGCCGAGCTGTTTCTTGGAGCATTCCTGTCCTCTCACAGAGTGAAGTGTCATTGACTCACAAGGGCCGGGCTCTTCCAGGGTACTTTTGAAAGAGGTCCCTGTGCTCCAGACACCCTGGATCTCCTCTGATCATTGATGGCCGTTAATGAAGCGGGATTGGGCCCAAGTGCCCGAGAGTGCCACTGATTCTCTCCCAGGAGAGCAGTACTTCTTTTGGTGCCAGTGGTGCACTCATCAGGGTGTGCTGTTCGTACATGCTTTCAACTTTTCTGTGTTAGTCATTTCTTTCATGGCACCATTCTGAGGGATTCTACCAGAGTCCAGACGGCTGGGATTCATGCACAGTGTCTTTCCCTGGGAGATCAGTTGTTTTGTTAAAGGTCGTGTGGATAGCCCAGCCTGCTTTTAGTAACCCCATCGCACATTTTAAGATCATTTTCCATTCCCATCTTGTCCTTCGTTTATTATTCTCAAAAAGAAAAAAAAAAAGGAATCTAAAGCCCTGTAGACCACTGAGGTGGTCTGCTAGCAGGCCTGTGTGTGCTTCAACCATTATCCCTGCCCTCCTGCCTCTTTGTGTGTGTGAGAGCTAACCTTGCTTTTCTCTAGTCGTTTTACCACCTTGACTTCACAGTCATTGAAACCCTGTGGCAGAAGAGCTGTAACTTCCTGGGTTTCAGGTTTGGCAATCCTCTGTCTGTCCTTAGTGTTAAATGCTTCAGCAGCCACAGTGTTGATTTCTGTTTCATTTTCCCAGCCCCATTAGTGAGCCTTCCTTGTTCCTGTGACATTTTCTGTCAGCTTAATTGAATGCCAAGAGGAACTCAAGTAGTTTGTGGTCCATTCTTTCACGTAGTTGACTGTGGTCTCACGTGCACTGCACAGTGGTCTTGCTAATTCTCTTTTCATCTAACATTTGTAAAGAAATCCCTTTTCATCTTCTGCAACACCAAGCCTATTTTTGACCATTTTTATGTTACCCTGAAATTCTTTGACTCTTAAGACATGGCTTTCTTTGGTGGTCAGTCTCCTCTTCCAGGCTTTGGATTATTCTCAAACTTAAAACGTAAGTAACAGCAGGCCATGTCAGAACCAAGGTCTGTCTCACCCAGGGCGTTGTCATAACGGTACCACAGGAACATGCTGCAGAGGATCCAAAACAGACTGAACGAAAAGAGGACAGGCACGTAGAGCTATGTCCCTGGTGTACTCTCACAGCCTCCAGTGGCTTGCAGCGCAGGAACTCCCTTGAGCTATGCATGGCTGTATTTAACACCCCTAAATGGATTCTCCTGTGAACTGGTCCTCTCACTTTTTGAACCTGTGGTATCCACAGCCTCCTGTGACAAGGAGCATGGGGAAGCAGTGAGCTTCGCTGTCCTTACGACCTCTTTCTTTTTGTTCACAGTGGCATTCTCTACCTCAATGATGACTTCCAAGGTGGGGGCCTTTTCTTCACTGAAATGGACACTGTGACTGTCACAGTAAGTCTGAGACTGGCCAAAAGAAGAGAGGTCTGAGGGTGAGACTTAATCTGGGTGGGAAGAAACTAGCTGGTTATTGTATCCCACCACTCCAAAAGCAATGCAGCTGGTGCTGCGGCAGATTCAAACAGGGGCAGCTAAAGGCAAATCAAGGCAAATCTCAGACAGAGGAGAGGTTAACTCCTTTGCTGAGATGCTCCAGGCTCCCAGTCTGTGGGTGTCTTGTCACCTGTGTTGTTCCTTTGATATTCTCTCTTCAAGTCTACCTTGCTCATAGAATGGCAGTGGATGCCTGTCCTAGCAGCGATCTGCTGTTCCGCATTCCCAGAGGCAGTGTGACCTCTGTGGAAGGACTGTGTACCCCACAGCAGGGATTTGCTGGCTTCATTCTCCCTTCTCTCTCTCCTGTCAGGCGGAGGTGCGTCCTAAGTGTGGGAGGCTGGTAGCCTTCAGCTCTGGCAAGGAGAACCCCCATGGTGTATGGGCAGTGAGCCAGGGAAGGCGCTGTGCCATTGCTCTCTGGTACACGCACTCCCAGGAGCATGCAGAGCAGGTAAAGAGCCATGTCTCCACATGGTCACTAGTACATCCAAGCTAGATCAGATCTCTGTGTGTGTGTCCCTGCCCCAAGCAATGGCTTGTGGACTTTCTCATGGAGCAGGACCTAATGCAGCCAGGGTTTGCCCTCGCACAAGATACCTGGTGGAGGACCAGTCTGTGATGGGTCCTGCAAGAGAGAATGGGCTTGGGGTGGGATGGTTTTGGATGGATGTGGCAAAGATGAGATATGTCTTGTCAGCCCATGCAAGCAGAGCCAAGACCCTGACAAAGAGGGGTTCACATCATCTCTTGTCTCCATGGCTGCAGGAACGGGTAAAGGCAGAGGAACTGATGAAGCAGAGGGATTTGGAGCAGGACCGGTCTGATGGAGAAAAGTACCCAGGGACTGATCGCAGCAGCAGATCCTCCTCACGGTCTCCTGTTCCCAACAGTGGAGCCAGGCCCACGAGCTGGAGCCGCAAGCCTGGCTCTGATGGGATGCAGCACCCCAAACAGCTGCGGGCCAGGGATGAGTTCTGAGTATACAGGGCCCTGGGGCCAGGGCTGGCACACACCATGGCCTGGCAGGTCACGGTAGCGCCAGAGCCACAGAAGCCTGGAGCAATGTAGTAGCATGCTAGAGCCATAGTGATGGGGAGGGATGCAACTTTACTTCTCTGTGACCTCCCCGCCGCTGAAAAATGGGAGCAGGGGCAGAGTATTAAAAGTCAGTGACAACAGGAACTTTCTTCACTGCCTCACCACCATGTTTGCGTCACTCAGAGGTAAGAAGGTAGGGCCTCCTCACCCCATTCCTCTCAGTGCCGGCTTCTTGGTCATCCAGGGCCAAATCTGAGAGGGGGAGGAGGAGCCCGGGGTCTTTCAGCACAGGCTGTCTCAGGAACTCAAAACAGAGGCCTCTGAATTTCCTAGGCACCTGAAAGCTCCAGAACCTCGCAAATGTCCCAGAGGGGAAAGGTGAGAGACCATCAATATATGGAATAAAAGCAAAATGCTGGACACATGTTGGTGGGAGCTTGAGTCTGTACACCAGGAGGGAGACGGGCACGCTCATTGCTGGGGGAAATCTAATCAGCAAATGAGGGAAGGAGATCGAATCCTCAGAAAAGTAAGCTATTTCCAATAAATGAGAGCAATAAAGTCAGCTCTGCCATGATTAACCCCTGGAAAAGCGGGGGAAGTGCCTGTAAGAAAAGCACTGTGTGCTTATATTTCCCTGCAGAAAGGTTTCTTTCTTTTCTTTCTTTTTTTTTTTTCCCCTTCTCCTTTCTGTGCACCAAATTGCCCCTGAAAACAGGAGAGATATTTTGTTTATCATTTTCCACCCTCATACAGAGACAATCTGCTGTCGCTGCCCAGGGGATTAGTGTCCCGGGATGGGATTATTTTGTAGCCAAACAGGAATTGAACGGGGTGGATATGGAGTACGAAAAAGAGCAGTGACCCTTTTCCTGTGAAGCATTAGAGCCAGAGATCAGCCTGTGGTCATGACACGCTTGGGCCTTGTTGAGAGTTGTGCACGGAGACCCCACTTACAGCTTAGATGGAAGAACTGTAGGACTAGGGCCAGGGGTGTGAGAGGTGAGTGATCCCCTTGTAGCTGTGGGCACAGGGCCAGTGCTCCATGGCAAGGGAATTCCTCAGTCTGTACCCTGGCACTTCCTTAATGCACAAGCTTGGGAAGCCTGCATTGGCAACCCCTTCTACCTCCCATCCTTCCCAGGATCACAGAAAAAGAAAATTAGATGTCTGAGTTTGGAATTCTCTCTGCCTGGTGAGAGGTCCATCGCGTTTTAGGACTTGTGTGTCCGTCTTGATGATTTACGTGGGGGTGATGGATGGTTCCTGCTTGACGAGGGCATGTTGGGGGGTGAGGGGCCAGTGTCCACATCTCTGGCTTTGCTTTGCCCAAAGGTGGCTTGGGTGATTAGAATGATGGCCTCCTGACGTCAGATGAGATCTGTTAAAAGGTATTTATCTCGGGCTTGGGCCAAAGCCGTGGGAGAGATTAAAAGAGATTGAGGCCAAGATAATCCCCTCACAGCATCCCACTAAAGTGGCTGCCAAAAGGCATGCCACCAAATCTTTTGCCACCCCTGGCCCCTGTGCCCAGTTCTGTTTTCTCCCATGCAGAGCCCAGTTTGCTGCCCAAGGAGGCTGCTGGCTTTCCCTTCCCAAGGCCACTGCGGGTGGCACTCTCCCCCTTCCCACCTTACCCAGGACATAAGTGGCATTCTGTTCCCAGAAAAACGGGAGTTGCTGGGGACTGTGAGGTGCAGCAAGCCCTGCCCCAGGGACTGATAATCCTAGTCTGTTATGGCTAATCTTCACTTTATTGGTTTGTTGCCGATAGAAACAGAGGGAGTCAAATCTGCCTGTGATGGTTTCTTTCTCTTCAGGAGCACTGTGCTACTCTCTCTTTTCACCCCTCCCCATCCACCTGCTTTGCATTACATCCCAATCCGATTTCCCCAAGTCTCTGGTGTCTGATTTAATTTGCCTGACGCTGCTCCTGGAATCAGCCCTCCCCCAACCCCTCCCGTCCACAGCCTTCCAGCTCCCCATGGGGAGAGATCAGTACTGGGAGAGGCTGAGGAGCAGAGAGGGAGCAAGGGACTCGCTGGGTGGACGGGCAGGACTGACTGGACGCCGCACAGGGACAAGGTGCTTCTGGCCGGTGGGGAGTCATTCTCAGCAGGAGAAGCAGGCTGTGAGAGCCCTACCCAGGGGAGTACTGCAACCCACCTCGTTCGACAGATCCCGGTAAGGATGCTGCCTTGTTGTGCCCAAGGTCATCTTAGTGAGTCTGGTACTTGGGACTCAGGTTCTTGATGTGATTCTGTGGGGACTCTTCACTCAAGGGCTTATCCTGTCAGAGGGTGCGGGAGGGGAGATCGTAGTGGGGAAGGAATTTGGGTTAGCGTTGAGGTGTCTTTACAACCATGAGGGGCTTTGCACTGGGATGGGGTTGCTCGTTCTCACCTTGGCAGGTAAACCTTACCAGTTTCCAGACTGGAACTGGAAGGTAACGCCTCCCCTCAGGGAGGACCTGGGACTCACTAACCGTACACAGCCCTGCATTCCTGCTGTGGCCCTGTGCACACCTCGTTGCAGCTGGTTGCTCTTCTGTATGGAGAAGGAACCCTCAGAAAGTGATGAGCAGAGCAGGGTAATTTTACCCTGGCCTTTGATCTCTATCACCGGAGAGGGGGATCATCTCTGTATCCGGCTCTGCAAGGAGCCCAGGGTCACCAGGGCGAGCATGCAAGGCCAACCAGGGATTACAGAGGGACCCAGGGATGCTGCCTATTAATACTCAGTCCTCCCTCCTGCACCTTTCGCTTTTTGATTTACAGCCCTCTCCCCCAGCACCCCAGAGGGACCACTCTCTTCCCAGTGTAGAGGAAACTACCTAGAAGATAAGGAATAATGGGGTTCACCTCTCTTTTCTTCCCACCCATCACTTGTGCCCCAGTCCCTATAAGGAAGTGATGCAGATGGCTTAGTAGGACAGCCCCTGGGGTGTAGGCTGGGCTCCCACTGTGGCCACCCTTGCACCATGCAAGGGACATAGCCACTGCCCTGAAAAGTCATGGTGTGGCGGCAAAAGGCAGAAGGCAGATGATTCTAGATCCTCCCCTCAGCCTCAGACCACAGTAGAGGTATTTGGTCTGTTACAAGCACACATTTATGGTCTCAGGATGGGTCTGGTTGCCTGCGACCAGGAGTGCTACAGGTTAGTCAGAAAAGGCAGAATGGGAAAGAATTGTCATCTTCGAGAGCAGAAGAAATAAAACACTATTTCAAAAGCCAGGAACTGTGAACTGGATGAGCAGAGACAAAACAGGGCACAGAGGAGGGCTGGCATGAACCAACTGAGCCTAGGCACTGTTTGGCTATGGCCATACATGGTGATGCTTGTAGAAGACACAACTCTGGACCAGTGCAGGTTGCAACATCCTCCTGTCAGGAGCTCTTTGCAATGCTGGCCTGGTGGTGTTGAATTGCTTTTTCAGAGGTACCAAAGGACTTGGCTTCCTCTGCTGCCTAGCATCCACCTGAAAGAGCACATACTTCCAGAAAGCACTGAACGTGCACCATTTAGAAGTCTTTTACATTAAAACCAGGCTGGGCAGCTACTGTGAGCAACTGTGAGCTGATCCGTGGCTCCACAAGAAACGTGCATCCCTAAGGTCCTGCTGGTCATGGCAGGAACTGCCTTGGCTGGACTCCAAACTCCATTCCCCTTTCCTTTGTTCTTCCCCCATTTGGTTCACCCATTTCCTGTCCTAAATTTACATGATGATGACAAGCTGTTCTTTTGCACACCTGCTGTGGTCCTCTTGGGAGGCAGCTGCACGCTGCTGGGGACCAGGTAACTCACTCCTCACAAATGGCACTGGGACGCGATGGGTAGAGGTGACAGGTGAAGCTGGAGCTGTTACTATCGCTCATCTGCAGCTCCTTGTCCTTCTGAGGCTGAGAACAATTCCCAAGTTCATTTAGAGCGTTCCCTCAAGGGGATTTACATGCTTGGACAGAATCCTGAACCTGAGCTGCACCTTCTCTATATTTAGCCCTTTTTATCCAACTGTGCCCCTGCCCTTTGATCTGCCTACCGGCGCTGAAAGCCCCTCATCTGCTTGTGTAACTTCACAGAGCAGGCACTTGTGACCTGGCACTCCTGTGCCAGTGACAGAGTTGAGGAAGGAATGCCTGGGGAAGGGGAGATAATGGGGAAAAAGCAGGAGAGATGCAAGGAAAACTGAGTATTTGATGGGTAATGAGGAGGATGTGTGAAGCCAGCTTCACCTGAGACAGAAATTGGAAGAGAGAACAAGGGTCCCATCGCCATGCAGGTCTGGGAATGTGAAAACAGAAGTCCTCAAAGAGAGATGGGTGGACAGTGATCTCAGATGGGCAAAGCTGTGTGAAAAAACAGCCTGGAGAACTTGGGGATCAAGCAGAAGAGACTGGAGGGAGAGAGTCAGAGGAAAGAGATGGCCCTTTAGAAAAAGGCGATCCAGTGCATAAAGTTGATGGAAGTGAGGTAGGATCAGTCCTAGGGAAAACTGAGAAAGGGGAAGATGTGAATGGCAATGGTAGGGCTGCTCTTCCAGTGCCTGGAAGTTCAGGTATGCCACTCAGTGTGCTGGTCAGCAGCAACTGGAGCTGTATGTCACCTCTGTAGCTTGACTGCACACCAAAGTTGAGGGCCAAATGCCATGAGATAAGGAGGATGTGCAACCTCCTGCAGAAGGCTGTAAGACCTTCCCCAGCATGTCCCCCACCTGTCAGTTAGCTGAGAAATGGTGTGGGGTGTCCAGCCCCTTCCCAAAGGAGAAGTGCATACAGGTAGGCTTTCATGGCATATGTTGCTCCATCAAGTGCAGCCATGCATCCTTGCTGGAAAGAACCCTCTCATTGCTGTTCTGTCAAAATAAGAGAAGAAAAAACCAGTTGAAAGGGTCCGGCTCAGGTGCTGGTCTGTTCTCCCGCCTAGCTGAGGTTGGCAGCCCCAGGCCACAGAGAGGCATATGCCTCCAGGTTCTGACAGTGCAGCCCCAGGCTCCTATCCTGCTCCCTCACCCTCTGCTGGGGCCATTACACTGAGCTAGTAGCCACATTCCCTGCATGGGCGCGGAGCAGAGAAGAGGCAGCAGTGTCGTGGCTCTGTTCTTGCTTGCAGGCGGCAGGTACACATCTTTCTCTGCAAAGTACAGCCTGAAATAGCCTCCCTCTGGTGTAAGCTCTTGCCTCCCCGGAGCTAGGGGAAACCCATACCTCCTGTCTTTCCTATACACAAAGCCATGCTGCAGGAGTTGATCAAACAGAAGCTCACTCTGACTGGAAGATGGAAGGAAAGCCAAAGAGACGTTTAAGGGAAGGGATTCTGAAGGGAGGCTTAAAGAGCTCTACAAAGCAGTGAGCAAAGGTGGCACTTAGGAGCTATCCGCATGTGCTTGCCTGTAGTAAGAGAGCAGCCTGGCGTGGAAGAACACAGAGCCCTGTTGGCTGGAAGAAACAAGCCTACAGGCAGCAGGGCAGAGGGATCAGTCCTAGGGCAAACGTGGCCCGCAGGGACTAGGAGAAATTCTGCTAATGCAGAATGCGGGAGCATTTCTTTGCCTTGGGACAAAGCACTGGTTCTAATGCTGAACAACACCTGGAGCACATCTGGACACTCACACCCACTCAGGAGACAGATTGAAGCAAATAAAGACCAGATTTGTACACAAGAGTTGGAGATGCTATAATCACTGGTGAAATTTTCAATGCACATAACAAGAAAGAGAGGTGAAAACAGGCATGCCATATAAGCATGCGGTGAACCTCTATCTCACATGTGGATTACAGTTCTGGTTCACTGCTCTCTCTGCAAAAACACATCATCTATACTCTGTAAACAACTGAAGAGCTTAGAGAACAACAGAAGTAATAGGATGCAACAGCTTACATGGAAGGAATGTCTAAGTGTGCTCTGCAGTCTGGAAAAGATACAGATGAAGATGAATGTGACAGAGATCTATAAAATACTGAGCGATCATGAGGTGAATAGAGATCAGTTATTTGCTGGTTCTTCCAACTCAAAAGCTAGGGATCACCAAGTGGAACTTCTTTGCAGAGCCTGCCACTACGCTGTGGAAGTCATCACCATGGGGTATTGAGGATGCTAAACTTTGACATGGGCACAAAAATTATGTAGACAAATGCATAGGAAGTTCCATAAAGGACTTGCATACAGTAATGCTGCATCTAGATTTGGATGCCAATCCAAAGCTAGGGCTAGGAAAATAAGAGAAATATCACTATCTGCTTGTGTTTTTCTTAGATCCTTCACCAGGCATACTGTTTCTTTTTTCTTGATTGGAAGCTGCACTCCCCCTCAACAAGCTTCCTCCTCTTGGAGCTGAGGTGGACAGCTTGGTCATGGACAGGGAGAAGCTAATGAAGAGGACCCAGGGCTTGCTAGGGTTTGAAACAGAGGGATTAAGAATGAAGAGGTGAGGGTACAAATGTGATCAGAGCCTCAGCAAGAGGCTCTGGAGTTCTTCAGCTTCCCAGTTCATGTGCAAGGAAGATACAATTAAAGCTACAGGAGGGAAGGTTTAGATTAGATGTTAGGGGGAAGTTCTTTACAGAGAGAGTGGTTAGGTGCTGGAACAGGCTGCCCAGAGAGGTGGTGGATGCCCCATCCCTGGAGGTGTTCAAGGCCAGGTTGGATGGGGCCTTGGGCAACCTTGTGTAGATTCAGGCCTGGAAGTTGGTGTCCCTGCCTGTGGCAGGGGGGTTGGAACTCTGTGATCCTTGGGGTACCTTCCAAGCCAGACCATTCTGTGATATAAGACCAAATAGACCTTTAAGCAGGCCCAGTGTGATCTTCACAAACCCTAAGAGCTTTGGCCACAGCATGGCATTGCCAACCATTCAGCCAATAAATGGTTGCTAAGCCTTTTTCAGAGATGCCTATGTGTGCATGACTGAGCAGATGCCCTTTTGTCGTGGTTTAGCCCCAGCCAGCAAAGTACCTCACAGCTGCTCTCTCAGTCCTCCTCCCATGGTGGGATGGGGAGAAGAATCAGAAGAAAATGGTAAGGGATAAGAACAGTTTACTAGGTCAACAAAGGAAGAGGAGAGTAACAGCAACGCTAATAAAAGTATATACAAAGCAGGTGATACACAACGCAATCTGCTCACCACCTGGAAACAATTCCCAGCACATTCCAGAGCAGTGATCCTTCCAACCCAGCCAGCTCCCCCTTATCTACTGAGCATGACATGGTATGGAATACTGCTTTGACCAGTTTGGGTCAGCTGTCTTGGCTGTGTCCCCTCCCAGCTTCTTGTGAAAATTAACTCTGTCCCAGATGAAAACCAAGACATCTTTCTATCTCATGCCTCTTTCCTTTGATTTGTCTCCCCAGATTCAAGGCTGCCCCACGTGCTAGAACCACCCCTAGGTCAGAAAAATGGGAGAGATGGAGCAGATGAAGCAGGAGGCTGAGCAGCTGAAGAAGCAGATTGCGGTAATGCTGGCAACAGTCACGGAAATGCTGAGAGAGTGTCCACTCCACTGTGCCAAAGTTCTGCTCCTCAGCCACAGCTGGGAGCTGAGCTTTCTCCACCTGTATTTTTGGGGGCCCCTGCAGTTCTGCACAGCATTTTAAGTGATGAGAAAGTGGCCCCCAGCATTGTGTCTGTGGGGCAGGGAGGGCAAAGAGTGCAGTGTCCTTGGGACCTCCTCTAGGAGGCAGCTGGTGTTCTGCCAGGTAGGAGGATCTGTGGACAGGGGTTATCATGGGGAACAGGATGCTGCGCAGCTTTTGCCTGATGTTTGACTGGTACCAAAGTGCCCGAGTCACAGACCAGGATCGCCTGTGCTGGCCACAATCTAAACCCAGTAAAGCCACCATTCCAACTTCTAGCTATGGCCCTGAATTTCACTTGCCATTGCACAGCTTTTTTTCTCTCTCATTTGCTCTTGTCTCTTCTCCAGGATGCCCGGAAAGCCTGTGCAGACACGACGCTTGCTCAGGTAAGGGACAGGGCTGGTTGGGCAAATAAGTTCATGTCTGGGGAGTACCACTCTAAGGAGGACCCTTTCCAGCTGGGAAGCAGAGGAGCAGTAAAACTACTGACAGTCCAAGATCCTTTCTTTTCCCCCCTCTTTCCTCAGATTGTGTCTGGAGTGGAAGTTGTTGGCCGCATACAGATGCGGACCCGAAGGACCTTGCGTGGACACCTGGCCAAGATCTACGCCATGCACTGGTCCACGGACTCCAAGTGAGAGAGATGCTGCTGACCTGCTGGTTGCAGGGCAGCACGTGGGTGTGAAGGGCAAGAAGGCTCTGATGGGAAGTGAGCTACTAACATGATCTTGTTCCTCTCTCACAGACTTCTGGTCAGTGCCTCACAAGATGGGAAACTGATCGTGTGGGATACATACACAACTAACAAGGTAGGAAGGAGTCGGATATCTGCAGCAGGCTGGAGCCTTGGAGCTCGTGGCCTTGTCCTGCTCTCTCTGCTGATGGAGCCCAAACACCATTTCTTGTTCTCCCAGGTTCATGCCATCCCTTTGCGTTCTTCCTGGGTCATGACCTGTGCCTATGCCCCTTCAGGCAATTTTGTGGCCTGTGGGGGCCTTGACAACATGTGCTCCATCTACAACCTCAAGACTCGTGAAGGCAATGTCAAAGTGAGCAGGGAGCTCTCAGCCCATACAGGTGTGTGTGCCACCTGCCTGCAGTCTGGGTGCCCTCTCTTTCCAAACCTGACTCTTCTGGCCTTGCCACATTTCTCACATTTGCTTGTTCCCACTTCCCAGGTTACCTCTCCTGCTGCCGATTCCTTGATGACAACAGTATTGTGACTAGCTCTGGAGATACCACATGGTGAGTGTTATCATCTGCATCCTGGTGACATGGCCTTTGTCTCTTAGAGGCATAGCACACATCATCAAGTGCAGTCCTTTCACTCCACAGGAGTCCATTAAGGATGAATTGGTCCTACATGGGGAGGTCATACAGAACACCTTAGGAAGCCAGATCTCTTCTCCCTCCCTTGTCAAAATAGGTGCTGCTTTTTCCCATTTAGGTCAGGTCAAGATGCAAGTCTTTTGGTGAAGCACTTGTGACCATGTTTTAAGTTCTCACAAAGTACAGTGTCATTTATCTCAGGACAGAAAACATTGTAAATTTATATGAAGCTCTCCCCTCCTTCCCCTTCTCAAGCATTGACCACTGTGCAAGGGACACCTTCAAAGCCAGCGCCTGGACCCTTTGCTTCATGGCTCTCAGGTCTTGCTGTGTGTGCCTCAGTGCAGTGCTGAGTCATTATTCTCCCCCACCCCACCCCAACACTTGCTTTGGAAGAACCTCTTGACTAAGGATGAGTTAGGTTATGGCATTTCCACCAGAGATCAGGGCTACATGGTCCTTCTTTGCCTGGCAGTAATGTAATGATCCCAGTGAACATTGCTCGTGTGTCCTACCAATGTGGATACAGCACACCCTTTTCAGCTGTTTGCCTGTGGGTTCCTCTTACCTCCTCCCAGTATTCCCTTCAACTGTTGCAATTATAACCACACACCCCAGCCGTAGTCTAACTCCGCTTAGGCAAAGGTATGACCAGCAAGAGCTGTGAGGATATCTCCTGTTGTATAGAGCTGACTCCAGTGATGCTCTCCCGTGTTTTCCCATGCTGTAGTCAGGCCCATGGCTTCCCTCCTTTTGTTTGCAAATGGGACAGCTGTTCAGCCTGGATCAGCTCTGAGAAGTTCTCTCCTCTCCCACAGTGCACTCTGGGACATTGAGACAGGGCAGCAGAAGACCGTGTTCCTGGGTCACACCGGAGACTGTATGAGCTTGGCTGTCTCCCCAGACTTCAAACTCTTCATCTCTGGGGCTTGTGATGCCACTGCCAAACTGTGGGATGTGCGGGAGGGCACCTGCCGTCAGACCTTCTCAGGGCACGAGTCTGATATCAATGCTATCTGTGTACGTACGCTGTGTGAATGCTGGTGGGGAAGCAAGGAAAATGGGGGCTGAACCAGCCCTGAAACAGGGGCTTGGGACAACGTCAAAAGAAGCTCTCACAGTAGTGTGGGGAAGAAGGGTCTCAGAGGCCTTTGACCCCATGAAGCAAGGTGAGGCTGCGTTCACTGAAGTTCAGGGGCTGGCTGTTCCCTGGCACATGCTAAAACATCTAAATCTGGCTCAATGCACTGCTTAGACTCAGCTAGCACAGCATGGTCTGTGGAGTTCTGTGCACTAACAGAGGAGCTGGTGCACCTTTGCTCATAGCAGCTGTTGGGACCCATGGGACAGGCATGCCCCGGTGAAAGACGCAGGTGAGGCAGCAGGAATACCTAACTCAGCTCAGGGTCTCCATCAGCTCCAGACAGCAGAGGCAAAACTTGGGGTTATAGGGAGATCTTCTGAATATGAAACCTTCACAGGAGGCAGCACAGATGTTTGGGGGCAAGGATCACCCTCAGAGGCAAGGATTCAAACCAGAGCCCTCGAGGTGGCAGGACAAGAAATTATGTTGGTTTGATCCTGTACAGCTGACCAGATGAGTCTGTGGGCAGCCTGCAATATCTGCTGTTTGAACCACCCTCCACTGACCTCAAGTAATACAGCTTCTCTCATGTGTCCCATGGCTACCCTTGTCAGCTGTATGGCTTTCTGCCATACCCACTCCTGAGTAAGGACACACAAAAAAGGAGTGCGTATGAGAAGGTTGGGGTGAGAGCCAGACCGAGAAAAGCTCTTGTATTTCTGAATGATGCCAGTCCCCATTGGGGGAATAATGGGTGGACACTTGCCAAGCTCCAAAGTAACAACTGGAGTTAAAGGATGATAATCCTTCCCCAAGCACTGGGACTTGCAATAGGTCAACCACCTAAGTCATTTGGTTTCTTGAGGTGGAAGGGGTTTACTAGGTCTTAGGAGGAGCATCAGTCTCTCTCTTCAGCAGACTCAACTCTTATGATCCAGTGTCTTGTCCCACTGAAAAGCCACCTCTGTGGCTTCCTGGTGGTTAGTAGGGAGGCAAAGACTTGAGATTTTTAGTCAGGAGGACACCACCTGACTAAAATCTGGTGTGTGTATTCCTCAGTTCTTCCCCAATGGTGAAGCCATCTGCACCGGCTCAGATGATGCCACTTGCCGTCTCTTTGACCTTCGGGCAGACCAAGAGCTCATAGTGTACTCGCACGAGAGCATCATCTGCGGAATCACATCAGTCGCCTTCTCCCGCAGCGGGCGCCTCTTGCTTGCTGGATATGACGACTTCAACTGCAACATCTGGGACTCCCTGAAAGCAGAGCGTGTGGGTGAGTAGTTCCTGGAGAGCCCTCTAATTCCCTACAAGGTCTTCTGTTGCTACCAAGGCAAGGAACAGACCTTCATTTTTCCTAAAAGGGACACCTCCTATACTAACTGAAACCCAGCAAAGCTTCCTTGCACTTAAGGACCACATGATAACTAGTACAACTCTCCTTTGCGTAGAAGAGCTGTTGGTTTTAATATTAAGGACCACTATTGTTTCAAGGAAGAAAAGACCCTTAAGGTTCCTATGAGCTAAAACTGCTCACAAGCACCAGTAGCATTTCCTACTTTCTCCTAGCCTCTGCCATCTGCCAGTTCCAGCTACTCACAGTGTGACAAGCTGAGCATGGACCCAGGCTTCCATACAATATCTCTGGATACTCTGTGATGCTCAGACACAGAATACACCCAAATGTATTTCTTCATTCAGAAGTGTCCCCTAGCCCCAGAAAAAAACAAACTTGCAGACCACCATCAGCATTGCTGTTTCTATCTTAGGAAGGATGACATCCTTTCTTAGTCCTACTGTTGCTCCAGGGAGAAAGCAGCTGTATGAAGATTCTGCTAGCCAGACCTTCTTCCCAAGTATGTTCTTCTGTGGCCAGTCCTGTGGCTGGTGGTTATAGGCCATGCACAGACATTCTGCATGTTCGTTCTTGTTAGCTATATATTAATTGTAACATGTTATGCAGGAACAACCAGCATGATACACATGGGTTTAGGTACACAGCGTACAGCGCGTGTCCTCAGCATGATCTTCTCTCCTAGGCTCCAAATTCCTTTCCTAACCTCTCTCCTTTCCCCCCATAGGAATCCTTTCTGGCCATGACAACAGAGTGAGCTGCCTGGGAGTGACAGCAGATGGCATGGCTGTTGCCACTGGCTCCTGGGACAGCTTCCTCAAGATCTGGAACTGAGGATGGCAGCAGAGAACAGCGGAAACACAGCATCGTCAGCTGAACACAACAGAAACACCTACCTACCACTCCCACTTGTCTCTAGACACAGGTCACTTGTAGGGGTCTCCCAGAGTGAAAGGGAAAGGAGGTAGCGGAGGGGGATCAGGGGGAAGCTGGGAAGCGGGAGCACACACACACACTGGCCCTTCACCTCTGAACAGGCCCGAGTTTCCAGCTTTGTGCAGGCTTGAAGACCTGCAAACATTGTTCATTACATCTCATGACTTCGCAGTAGAGTTCAAACACCCTGCTTCTTCCTTCAAACATCCCTACCCACATTGGCACCCATCCTTCAGAGGACTCCCTATCCAACACCTCTGTCCCAGTCTACACTGTGTCCCTGATTGAACTCTACCTGAATTCTCTGTGCAGCTGTCCTATCTCCCTGCAGACAGCCTCAGAGACATGCTGGGTTTGTGTTATTTATCATGCAACCTCAAACAGAACGCTAGCACCAATTTGGCTCATTTTCCATTGGGAAACTTAGCTCATCTCAACTATGCATAAATAGGGGAAAGGTAGCCCTCAGACCAAACAGAACACTGGGGAATATTATATTTATTCTTATTTATTGTCTGCTTCTTGCTCTTCCTTCTTTTTGCCTCACTCCTGCATTGTGTGGTGACCTTGTCTAACCGGTAGCCATCAGTCCCTGTTTTCAAATCTGTTATAGATCTTTATAGCCCAGGCAAATAAAGAAAGCTCACACAAGCACTGCAGGCTGTGTTTTTTCCAGCATTGCTATGAGCTAACACAAATATAACTCTCCTCCTGTGACTATTGTCTTACAGAGACAATCTCATCCACAGACTGCTCTACCTCAAAGCACCCAGGGGAGCACCAAGAAAAGGCTGTTAGCACCCAGACTTGCTAACCCTAGAATAGAGCTAAAACCACATCCTTACAAACCTTGGAGCTTTGAGCTCAGTTACAGGACATATTCAGCCTCTATTCCACTTGCTGTCTTACAGTGGCTAGGGTGCCACAGCTCTGCTAGGGAGAGACAAAGGTCAAGAAGGTAACTTAACAAAAGGTCAAAATATTAAAACACAGTGTTATCTCACCCTATTCTGGATCTCACCCTCATGCCAGAGCCTTGCAACAGGGTACAGTCCTTTGTATACAGCTAGTGTCAGGTCAGCACAGGTGCAGTAGAATACCAGAAGTGACAACATTGCACTGTGCAAACAAGGGATTCCTACTGTCCTACCAGGACACAGGCAGTGTCACCCAAGGTTTTAATACAAGTTTATTTACTACAGATAGAAACTCTACAGTAGGTAAATACAGCTAATATACAATAGAAGACCCAAAGTCCATACTGTACATAAGACATGCAGAGCTAGAAAAGAGTACATGCACTCTTTCCCCAAAAGGGACAGGCGATAAGAGTAACCACAGATGTGGAGTTTCGGTCCATTACAGGATTTTTCACTCTTAGAAGACTCCTAGAACACAGAAGCAAATTACAGCAAGATCCTGGAAAATTAAATCTCTAGTTCTCCACAAAAGGACACTGTTGATTCTCTTTGTTCAAGTCACTCCAGGCACAGTTGCCAGATTTGAGGCTTCTGCTCAGATCTGCCGTCACTTCCTTCTCCCCACGGCTCTCTCCCAACACATGCCTCTTACCCTAGAGAAAGAAACATACAGTGTAAAGCACAAGCTAATTGAGGGTCAGTTAATTCTCAGTGGAACGCAGTGCCTGTTTCCAGGCCATTCAGCTTTGGTTCTTTCGTGACAATGTCTAAAAGTGATGGACTTTTTACAGCCTAAAGAGAAAGGATGCACTGAAATGGACATACCATGTTAAGGGCAAAGTGAAACATACTGGACAAGACCTAGGAAGCATCTAGGGACAAAACTGACCCACAGAAAAACACACTTATGAAGTCACTAGGCTCTACAGGCCTAAGAGGCCAGAGTCTCAAACTGAGGCCCTGCAAGACACAGAAATGGAAGGATTTGGTTTTATTCTTTTTCAGCCCCATGTCCCTCCCACAGTACAACCCATTAAACTTTACCTGGCGGGAGGCAGGAGCACTGGGGGAGTTATCATCCTGTAAGATGCTGAGGGGAGAACGGCAAGTTCCACCAGATGATGCCATTATTTTGTTGTTGGTCTTTCGCCTTACAGGCTTGCTCCCTAGTGACAGAAGGGAGCATGGCAATGTATCATAACAAGGCTAGAGGGTCCTGGATTTTTAATGCTTCCTGGCCTTCCTATCTAGCTTGCTTGCACAGCAAAAATTCCCAGGTAAAGAGATCACAGAGTAGTTGAGGATGAAAAGGAACTTTGGAGAACATCTGGCCAAAACTCCATGCTCCAGCAGGCCCACCTAGAACTAGTTGCCTAGGACCACGTTCAGATGAGTATCTCCAAAAATGGAGACTCTGTAACCTCTCTGGGCAACCTGGTTCATCCTTGGTCATCCTCACATCAGAAAAGAGTGTTTCCTGATCTTTAGGCAGAACCTCTCATGTTCCAGTTTGAGCCCATTGCCTCTGGTCTTGTCACCAGGCACCACTGAAAAGGAGCCTGTCTCTTCCCTTCCTTATGCCCTCCTTTCAGGTACTGATGCATATTAATGATATTTCCTCCAAGTCTCTCTTCCCTAGACTGACGAATCCCAGCTCACAGCATAGGAAGTGCATTCAGCAGGAACCTTTCTGAAGCATGATCTGTGTTGAAGTCCCCCAGCCCCGCAGTTCAGTTGTTGCACCCTCACTCCCAGCTCTGCCTAAGGAGAAACTCCAAGGTCTCATTACACAGGCCTCCACAACTACAAGCCTCTCTCCAAGAAGGGGAGAACTGACATTTTCCTCTTCTAGAAGTGCATTTACCTCTTGATTTTGACTACCAATATAAACCACAGTTTTTTCAACTCCTGGCAGAAATCACTTTGATGAAGGAACCGTTCTCAAAGGGCCACCTGCCTGCCAGCTGCAAAGCCCCAGGGCCACACTATCTGAGGCGGTTGGAGAGAGCTGGATCGGGGTGGGGGGCAGGGTGATGGAGAACAGACACGGCCAGGTAGGAAAGCAAGCCTGGAGAAGTGCCTGCTGACCTGCTCAGAGCCCGGGCCGCGCAGCTCCACAGGCACACGGAGCCTTAGGTGCTTTACCCCCCAACAAGAACTTACCCGAGATGAAGCCAGGCCCAGCAAGCCGGGCTGGCCGAGCCGGGGCCGCGCTGGGAGACGGAGACCTCTCCGCCTCTTCCCCCAAGGAGACGGCCGCCTCCAGGCCGCCCACGGGCGAAGAGCTCCGCCGGGCCGGCTCCTCCACTGCCGGGTCCTCGCTGGGACAGGCCGCACCCGCCGGCGCCGGTTCCTGGGGCGCGGCCGGGGTCCCAAAGGCCTCACTGAGCTGCTTCACCAGGCAGTCCACGCTGTCTGCCGCGGTTGGAGAGCCGGGTGAGCCGCCGGCCCGCGCCGGGCGGGCAGCCCACCGCCCTCCCGGGACAGCCTCACTCACCACTCGACGCGGGTCTCACGGGCGTGCGGAAGATGCCGGGCGTGGGCGAGCGCGGGTCCCGCTCCTGGCTGACTCCTGCCGCCAGCTCGGTGGGGCCGAGCCGAGGGCTGTCCGCCGGGGAGCTCACCACCTGCGGAGAGGGCAGGCGTGGGGGTGGCGGGCCGGAGCCCCCGAGGGGAGGGGGAGGGGGGAGGGGGGAAGGGGGAGGGGAGCGGGGGGGGGGAGGGGAGGGGGGAGGGGAGGAGGGGAGGGAGGGGAGGGGGAGGAGGGGAGGGAGGGGAGGGGGAGGAGGTGGGGGAGGGGGGAGGGGAGGGGAGGGGGGAGGGGAGGGAGGGGAGGGGGGGGAGGGGAGGGAGGGGAGGGGGGGGGAGGGGAGGGGGAGGGGGGAGGGGGGAGGGGGAGAGGGGGAGGGGGGAGGGGGGGGGGGGTGGGGCGCCTACTTCGATCGGGGTGCGCAGGATGCCGGCGCTGGGGGAGCGGGGGTCGGTGACGTGCGCGAGGCGCCGGTCGCGGAAAACGGCGGGGGTAGCTGGGGCGCTGCCGGAGACCCCCATGGCGGCGGAACCAGAACCACACCACCCCCCGCCCTGCACAACGCTGCGATTCAAATCTCGCGCGCGCCGGGGCGCCCCGCCTATTGGACCCCGCACGGAGGAGGGGCCCGGCATGCCCCGCCCCCACGGCCCGCCCCCGGCTGCCCATCTCCCGCGAGGGCCGCCCGGTAGCTCCGCAACCCCCGCCCGGCACGTCCAGTCTAGCTGGCCGCCGGCCTGCTGTCAATCTTTGGGGATCTCGGCACCTCCCCCGCCCCGCTGTACGTCGCCATTGGTCGAGTAGCCCAGCACCGCCTTTCATGACGGCTGCGATTGGACGAACCGGCCGGGCGGTGCTCCGGGCTCGGCCTTCAGCCTAGCTGCCGGCGCGCCCGTACGGCGTGGTATTGGTTGACGTTCGCCTCACCATGTCGGGCTCTGATTGGTTAGGGTGGGGCTGTAGGCGGTGCCGCAGTGAGCCGCTGTCATGGCGGAGCTGAGTGAGGCGCTGCTCTCGGTGTTGCCGTCCATCCGCGTGCCTAAGGCCGGCGACCGGGTCCACAAGGACGAGTGCGCGTTTTCCTTTGACACGCCGGTAAGCGCGCCCCGCGGCCGACCCGCCTGCCTCGCCGGGCTGCCCCCCGCTCCGGCCCGCTCCCAGCTCACCCGCCCGATGGGGTGCCGCCCGCGCGAGGCGCGATGGGACTTGTGGTTCTCTAGCGGCCGGAGCGGCCTGCGGCCGGGCGGAGCGCGGGGCCCTCGGGGACTACAGCCCCCGGCGTGCCCTGCGTCGCGCCCCTCCCGGCCGCGGCGACCTGGGGGCTGTAGTTCTGGGGCCGGAGCGGGCGTGGGCAGGTCGATCGCCCCGTTCGGCGGCGGCCTCGCCGGGCCCCGCGCTCCTGAGCAGCGGGTGCCCCCCGATCTCCCACCCCCACCTCCGCTGTAGGGGCTTGCCGGGACTTGTAGTCCTGCGAGGGGTGGGGGGCTGGGGTGCGCCCCGGGTCCGGCCCTTGGCGGCGGGGGGCGGGCCGGAGATCTCGCCCTGACAGGGTTTGAGCTGCCCCTCTGGCCTCACCGTGCGGCGTGGCTCGGCAGGGCGCGGGGGCAGGCGGTGCTGTGTCATTAAGATGGCAGTGGTCCCTTCTCTAGCCGTCTCCACCCTGCCGGCATCCCTGCTCCTCCCTCCCCCGGCCTGGCCTAGGCGGACCTGGGGAGGCCCAGGCGACAGGAGGGCAAGGTTCCCCCCATGATCCCTCCTCCACAAGCACCCATCCTAGCTGTGCCACAGCCCACCAAGAAGAAATGGGCTGGAAGATACGGGTCCTTCAAGGAAGCAGCACGGGGCAGCCAGGCCCTCTTTCCCTCCCCAAGCCTCACGGTGATGCCTGTCCATGTGCTCCCCACTCTGACTCTGTCCCAGCTGGTTAATGTTGGGAAACTGGCCAAGAGCTTCTTGGTGGTTTCCTTCTTTTCACCTCACTGTATTTGGGTCCCTTGTTACTTTTTAATTTTTTAATTTTAGAGTATCTCTGCAAAACCAGTGTGGTGTTTTCTGGGTGCTTGTTGGATAAGGAGGGCTCATCCTGTATCTGTTTTGGAGCTACTCATGAGGTTTTGAACACAGCAGCAAAAATAAACAGTGGTCTGTTAACCTTCCTTATGCTGTAGTTTGGCAGAGTTCCCTGCTGCACTGGGAATTCCACTCTCAGACAGGGTGCCACAGTTTTGTTGGTAATGATTGCACCGTGCTCTGCACATGTGAGCTGTGCGTGCTAAGGGCCTTCTGTGAGATAGAAGCGTGAGGAATGTTGCTCTGACTTTTCAGTATCAAGCTGCCATAAATGAGTAGGCAAATATTCAAATACATAATCTTGACAGGAGTACCAGTTCTGGGACAGCCAGGCTGGAGTTTGCCATCTTATTTCAGACGAGCTGTTAAGTGGCTGGTATGAGTGGTAGCCATGATTTCACGAGCGCTGCTCTTGGAGGTCTATCCTAGCAGTTGTCTAGGCATTCTTTACAATCTCCCGTCAGTTTTTTTTCTCTCTCCTTCCTTCCAGGAGTCAGATGGCGGCTTGTATATCTGCATGAACACGTTCCTGGGCTTTGGGAAGCAATATGTGGAAAAGCACTATCATAAAACAGGCCAGCGGGTCTACCTGCACCTCAAAAGAACACGTAAACTGGTAAAAAATATTAATACATACAAATTTGTTTTGGAATTATTTGCGAGCTGGGATATGTGTCTGTATTCAGTAAGATGCAGGGTTTTCTCTCCTCAGATACAACTGATGGGTATTTTGTGAATTGAGGTTTGCCAGTTCTTCAGCTCTGCTTATACTGAATTATTGTATGGATTGCCCATGCTTTTTCTGCCTCTTTCTGTTTTCAGAGTAGCTTAATTTCAATCCTTAGGCTTGCCACAGCTTGTCTGTACCCCTAATTCTATTTCCCTATTTCCTCTCAATGAAATAGAAGGAAGAAGACACCAACTCCAGTGCTGGGGACCCGCCAAGGAAGAAACCAACTCGTTTGGCTATCGGTAAGGAAGTAGTTATACATGATACTGGTCTTGTTTTGGAATTGCCTGGCTTCGTGGCACATCACTTTTATCTTTCCTCTTTTTGGGCTAGTTGAAGCCAGTATCTCCAACTGAATTAATATTTCATGTTTTCTGGAGTGTCTTATGGGGGTATTTCTGCAGAACAGTTGTTGAGGTGGTAAGTTTAGTTTTGCACTGTTAAAAAGTTGCATTATGTTTTGTGTGGATAAGTATGGTTTGCATCCTCCCTTAGCTCTGTATGGTGGGTATAACCATTGCTGAATATGGATGTGTCTGTATTATATGAATACGTCGGGCTGGATTAAGTTTGAGAAAATTTCTAAGTCTCATAAAAGTAAATTTGACCTTTCTGATAGAAAAATGATCCTTTTTAAACTTCTCAGATATTGAACTGGTGTTATTTTTATAGATGGAGAAGAAACTTACTATTAAATGCTGTATTAACGTTTTTGGCTCAGTAATTTTTTTGAAATACAAGGCTGATACTGGAGGAAATACATGTGAAATTTAAAATATAAAAAGTTAGCCCCTTTTCTTGAAGAACAGGGCTGGTGATCCCTCACTTTCTTGCACTGACTGCAAAGGCTGTCGTGGCAGTCAGTGGAGATGCTGGTTATTTGGAGCCGTCTCAGGTAGTAATTTCTGAGCCATTGTGGAGATGTATAAAGCAGAGGATAGGAACGGTTTTTAGCAGTAACAGGTTCCTGGCTTGCTGGAAGCTGACCATAAGAGGAAGATCCAGAACCTGCACCATGCATGTCTTCCTTTTTGCTCACTTTTTTCTCGGCTGTGCCGTTGCTGAGCAGATGCCGCTTCACTGCTGCCACAGCCCAAACCCCAGCGTTAAGACTTTTGGCTGCTCACTGCTTTTGTGGTGAAGTGAATGGAGACCCAGAGGTCACTCCTAGGAAAATTGAAACTAGAACCTGTGTTTCTTCAGATAGCAAATGCTTTTACATATATGATCATACAGCTTTTGAAGAGATGAGGCCCAGTCTGCATTTCAAGTTATTTCTGCATCCTCTGTTCTAGAGAGGTCTTGAGACAAGTGGTGTTCCTGGGTCAGAAAACAGCTGCCTGTGGTAACAGCTTAGTGAAGGGAATGGAGCAGGAGATAATAAAAACCAGTGTTAGGCCTGTGGGTGAGGAGGCAGTGGTCTTAAATCCAAGAGAGGGGTTTTTTTGGGTTTTTTTTTCCCCATCTCCTAGCTAAACTGTGCTGTTTTAACTAATCTGGACATGGGAGACTTTTAAAAGTACTAGAAAAAGGTAGGAGCAAAATGTCATTTGCTGCAAAATGTAGCCCTTGATCTCTTTGTATATCAGCTTCTCAGCCCATGGGGAAAAAACCCAATCTGTAGTGATAGTGCTCGCTCCCCATGCCCACCTGTTGGTTAGACAATATGAGGAGTTTGTGGCACTCAGGTACAACTACAGAGAGGGAGGCAGCGCACCTTCATGGCGAGCTGTTGGCTCTATATGGGGGGAAAAGAGCTAGGAGGCAGCCTGTTGACTGAAGGCCCTCTTCCTCATCTGAAGCTTAAGCAGGTTCATATAACCATCCTACGGAACTTCAGGAGTCTTTTCTAGTTTGTTTAGGGTTCAGAAAAGGTGTGATACCCAGGGGGATTGTGTATTGCTTTACTCTGCAAAGTGATGATGGGAGATCTCTCCAGGGTGTGCTGAAAAGGCACGGAAGAGCCCTCTCTGGGTATGTTATTGCACAGTGCAGCTGACTGTTTTCAGGTATTTCTAAAATTATTCTGCATTTGCATTCATACATGGCAGTTTGTGCACAGTCTAAAACGTGTAGATACTTGAGGGGGAGTTGCAGGAGATACAGTGGGAACTGGGTATTTCTGTCAGTGTTTTAACTACATGCGGTGATGATGATCAAAACTGTTGCACACAGGATTCTTGAGGCTGAAGCATTAAACAGCAAAAATTCATATTCCCCTCGGAGAAGAGCTGCAGCCGAAGATCTTCACAGATCTATTCCAGTAACAGCAGGCCATTTTTAACAAAATTAAGGAAATTTGTTTGGAAAAAAACCCACAGGGAGTTAAGGCTGCTAGTAAGCAATGTGTCTTCTGCCTGCTTCCCTCTGGGATGTAAGGTGTGAATGCTTCCAGAACAGGGAGGGCCAAGGGTTTTTTTCATGGGTACCCACATAAATTAGAAACTGTTCCCTCCACTGTGGATGCTTTTGGTGGGTGACTATCATGACCCTTGAAAACTGGCAAATAATCTGCTACCATTTCTGTTGCAGCCTTTGGAAGGCGTGGCTAGATGAGCAGGAGAAACTGCTAGCATTACACCTTTCCTAAGACTTTTTTCCCCTTTAATTCTGGACATTCTGGTTCCAGAGGAACTCTTGGTTTGTCTGTCTTAAGTTCCAGACTCTGAACTGTCTTTCCTTGAAGAGGCAAGAAGCAGAGCCAGGGTCCTTAAAGATGCTAATAGACTAGACCTTTGTACAGGATTAGAATATGCTCTCCTCATGTGCATATCTATTCATTGCCTTGGACATAATGTGAAGGATGAACAGCAGTGCTGTATCTTGGCTCTGTTGTGACTAGTGTCTCTCTAGAGGAGAGGACCTTTTTTCTGGTTATAGTCAGGGTCTGGAGATTCACAAAATCGTGGGGGTTGGAAGGGATCTGAAGAGATCATCGGGTCCAACCCCCTGCCAAGCAGGTTCCCTAGGACAGGTCGCACAGGTAGGTGTCCAGACAGGTCTTGAATATCTCCAGAGAAGGAGACCCCTCAACCCCCCTGGGCAGCCTGTGCCAGGGCTCTGTCACCCTCACTGTGAAAAAGTTCTTCCACATATTGGTGTGGAACTTCCTGTGCTCCAGCTTGAGGCCATTGCCCCTTGTCCTGTCTCCACAGACACTGAAAAGAGGCTGGCCATTTCCCCTGTGTCCCACACTTCAGAGATTTATAAACATTAATAAGATCCCCTCTCAGCATTCTTGTCTCAAGGCTGAACAGCCCCCGTTCTTTCAGCCTATCCTCATAGGGGAGATGCTCCAGTCATCATCTTCATAGCCCTCCTCTGGACTGTCTCCAGGAGATCCCTGTCTTTTTTATACCAGGGAGCCCAGCACTGGACACAATACTCTAGGTGGGGCCTGAAGTGGCCAGGTGGCCACACTCCTTTTGATGATTCCTTCTAAGCATCTGTAAAAAGAGCTTGGAAAAGCAGACCAGGCTTACATCACTAGGCTTATACTTACTCCTAGGCTTATATTCGCTCCTGTGAAGTCCACATGACCAGCAGAAACTTTGAGATCCAGAAACAGAGTAAAGATTGTGGATCTTTGATCTAAAGCTTTGCCTTCATCATGGTGCCTTATTTTGTATAAGCTGTGGGAAAAGAAGTTTTGCAAGCTGTTTGGTTTTACATGTTACCACAAAGTGGGTTTTTTTCTTCCTGTAGGTGTGGAAGGTGGATTTGACATCACGGATGACAAGTTTGAATATGAAGAAGATGTAAAAATAGTTATTTTCCCAGAGCATTTGGATATCCCTCGTGATGGCCTGGAGGGACTACCAGACATGGTCAGAGACAGGGTATGTTTGGGTCAAGGGCTGTGTTTTCTACTGGTAAAGGGGAAACACACCATCATAGAGAAGGAACCACCGTTCTGTGAAAAGGATCCTGCAGAGCTGCTGTGAAGTCTCAGCTTGCTGTAAGCAGGACTGTTCTGGACATAGCCAGTGCTTTATGTTACAGAGGCCTGGTTTGTGACCGTGTCTCCTGAATGCTGCCTTAGTACAACTCACCTGCCAAGCTGAGCCTAAGTGTGGAGTGTTGTGGCATTAGAAGCTTCTTTCCTTCTGCCCTTCATTTTTTCCTGCTGTCCTAATTCCAGATTGCCAGTGCAGTCGAGGCCATCCTGACAGCAGATTCAGCTTCACGGAAGCAGGAGGTGCAGGCTTGGGACGGGGAGGTTCGACGTGTTTCCAAACACGCTTTTTCCCTGCACCAGCTTCAGAACGACGTCCGCATCCCACCATGGTGAGTCCAGCACTGAAGCTAGCTGTATCCCAGATCCACCCCCTTCCCCTTCTCCTGTTCTGGACCACAGCAGCAAATGAGACTTCTTCTGTGAGTCTCTGAGTGTGCCTCATCATGGTAAATTCAGGGGAAGATGGCGAAGTAAGGTATTTCAGGATGCTCGGTGTCCTGAAGTCAGAGAGGAATGAGACTGTTTATACTGCGGTCGGTGGGTGGTAACAAAGAGGGCTTGGGGGATAGAACCATAAGGTTTTCACCCTGATCTCTCTTTCTCTTTTTCTTGTCAACAGTGGCTGGAAGTGCAGCAAGTGTGACATGAGAGAGAACCTGTGGCTGAACATGACCGATGGGGCCATCCTCTGTGGCCGGCGCTATTTTGATGGCAGCGGTGGCAACAATCACGCGGTCGAGCACTACCGGGAAACTGGCTACCCACTGGCTGTGAAGCTGGGAACAATTACTCCTGATGGGGCTGGTGAGAAGGGGGTCCTGTGAGGGTTTATAGGTGTCGGGCACTACTCAGGCTGACTCTGGTTTCTCACAGGTGATTGAATGGTGCATGATAATATAATTTAAGAAGCAATTAATGAAAATAGCTTTACTATAAGGATAATATAAAGTGTTTGTGCATTTTGGATTTTAGTAGAATATAGACATTTTTGAGGCTTCACAAGACAAGATGGAGGATTTCTAGGAATCAGGCTGGTGTTGGCCATCTTACAACGTAGAGCATTTAGTGTCTTCCTGTCGTGTACTTGGCCACTCTAAACCGCTTCTCACGGCACGCAAAAAAACAGCTGATAAAACCTTGTCTTCTGCCTCCCCTCCCTCTGTACCTTGGTCAATGACAACGTTGTTTGTCTTGTCATATGTTTTGAAGGAACCTCAATATTCTGTCTGTCATGCTACTCTTGTGAGAAAGAAGAGAAACCCCAGCTGCTTAGTCTGTCAGACCTCTCAGTTCTGAGCACACTCTTAAGATTTTCATCCAGCAGTGAATGTTAGATCACAGGCCATTACAAGTCTCTCCTTTTCCTCTGTGTTCCTGCATAGACGTCTACTCCTACGATGAGGATGACATGGTGTTGGATCCCAACCTCGCAGAACATCTTGCTCACTTTGGGATTGACATGCTCAAGATGCAGAAGGTGAGGGTCAGATTGGGTCTTCCATAGGCCCAGTGGGGGAGAGAAGCAACTCAGAGTTTTCTTAGCTGGATCACAGCTTTCTGTGGCTATACAGAACCATTCATGATAAAGAAACCCTGTTTCCAGTCAGGCAGAGCATTGCCATGTCTGTGTTTCTTTTTTCATTCCCTTTTTCCCTTTCCTTCCTGTCCCTCAGATTTATTTCCTTGGGAGTCTGGAGGCAGGGAGGTTCTCAGCCTCTGAGCTTTCCTTCTAGATTCAGTGTCAGTGCATGATTTCCACGCCCCTTTATAGGTTCAGGTTTCTCCCATGTTTATTATTCATCTTTCTGTCCCACGTTTTCAGATCAGTTCTTGTATCTTCATCCTCTTCTAATTAAGTAAAACAGAATGGATTTGATTCTTTATGTTTCTCTACAGCATTGCCCTTTTCACTCTTCTAATGTTCCCTTGAGTCTTCTTTGAGGGTTTTTCGTGTCCTTTCCCTCCTCAGACAGACAAGACAATGACAGAACTGGAAATAGACATGAACCAGCGCATTGGGGAGTGGGAGCTCATCCAGGAGTCTGCCGTGCAGCTCAAGCCCCTCTATGGGCCTGGGTACACTGGTATCCGTAACCTGGGCAACAGTTGCTACCTCAATTCAGTGATGCAGGTGCTGTTCAGTATTCCAGACTTCCAGAAAAAGTAAGTGTGATTAATCATTCCCTTTCATTGGCCTGAGTTCCCCTGGGATTAGTACAAAGGTCTCATAGAGCTGGGAGCTTCTGTGGTCTGGCTCAGAACTGCGCCTTTGCTAGATGAACCCTCATGTTCCTTAGATTGTTCCGTTCTGCTCTGCAGGTATGTGGACAAGCTTGAGAAGATATTCCAAAGTGCACCTTCGGACCCCACACAGGACTTCAGCACACAAGTGTACGTAGAGTTTTGGTGAGAGAAGGAAGGCTGAGGCTGCCTGGGTGCGTCCTCTCTGTGCTGCTACAGCATGCTTTGCTGCAGGTTTCTCCCTCAAGCCTTGCCTCTCTGTTTCCCTGTCCATCGCTGATCCTCAGTGATCAATAGGGACCTAAGCCAGGAACGTTTAGCTGAATGCCCTAGATGGAGAACACAGAGTGTCCCTCGGTGTTCATGAGAGGCTCTTAAATGTGTTACGTGGGGAACGCAGTACTGTCTGTTACCACGGGGGATTCCTGTTAGGCATTTCCTGTCTGGGTAACAGCAAAAAGGCGCTTGTTCTCTGCAGTGGAGGGAGGTAGCTACAAGCAAAGAAACACATAGATTTAGGCAACTTTATTCTTGGAGGATAACTTTTATATGCTTAGAAAGGCTTCCTGCAAGGGGTGTTGTGCAAGGAATAGCAGGAGAACACACAGAGGAAGGAGTGCAAGATTTGGAAGGGTGTTGCATTTTAAATACATTATTTCTCTGCTACATCTGCTCTGAAAGAGCAAAGCACTATATGGAGGTTTGTGGTGTTGGAATGGAAGGTGGCATTTGTGGAAGGGAGTTCAGCAGTAAGGGAGGATTCTAAATTTGGACAGCCTGGGAGGCCTGTTAACTGTGGAAGGGATTAAGAGTTGAGGCAGCCAGAAAGACCTTTGCCTGGGCAAAGGGAGGAATTGGTAGGGTTTAGTTCCAGACAAATGGCAGCAGTGATGGGGAAGGACCGGAGTGAAGTGTGAGCATAGGAGGAAATTGCTTAACGCTACTGTTGTCCATTAAGTGCCTCACGCAGCCATTCTTGATCTTTCCCCTGGGAAAACGTGATCAGTCTGCTCACAGCAATGCTATTTCTGGCCCAGGCAGTTTCGCTCTGCCCTGTTATCTCCTGCACAGTTGTTTAGATGCACTGCTGCTTCACCCATGTCAGACTGCAGCTTAGTTTGGCTGTTACGCAGCTGCTGTATGGCTCAGCACCAGCTGCCCATCTGTGGGGAAAAGGAAGCTATTTCTTTGTCTTCTCCTTGCTGTGCAAGCAACGGTTGGGATTGGTACCCAGAAGTCCTAGTAAATTTCTAGTCAATGATGTCTCATGAGACCAGAGTGCCAACCAAGATTAGGTGATCTGGGTGATCGGCTGGTGCAATAAAGCAAGCTGGTCTCTGAAATTGACAGTCTGGCAGTATTAAAGCCGGATGAGTTGATGGGGCTCCTGGAGCTCATGGGATTGAAGGAACCTTTTCAATGCTAACAGTGACTTCTTTATCATTCCAGAGCCAAACTGGGACATGGACTGCTTTCTGGGGAGTACTCAAAGCCAGCTTCTGCAGATGGGGAGCAGCAGCCTGATCAGAAGGTGAGACTTGGATACAGCATCCCCGTGATGTGTACTTTACACGAGGTATTGTGTGTGTTACCTGGGGAAGGAGGGAGGGAGGGAGAACGCTTTCTGAAGACGTTTCCTGGGGCTGGTTCCAGGTCACTGCCACCTGAAGCAGAGCACAGCTAAGTACTGGGACACAGGCTTGGCAAAATATGACCACCTTCCTCTTCCACTTTGTTGTTTTCAGGGTATGCAAAATGGCATTGCTCCACGCATGTTTAAATCCCTCATTGGCAAGGGGCACCCAGAATTTTCCACTAACCGACAGCAGGATGCCCAGGAATTCTTTCTGCACTTCATCAACATGGTGGAGGTAATGGTTGAGTCTGTCTGTCAAACCATGGAAAAGCCCAACTATTTTCTCCCCACAGCAGGGGGTTAGGGGACAGAGGTGAGAAGCTGGCAGCCAGAGCAGAAAGAGGGAGAGAACACATAGAAACAGGCCAGCTAGCTCCTACATAAGCAGAGAAGAGGAGATGCTTGGCTATGTTTCCAGGGCTGATTCCTTGGAGGAATCTCTTGGGAATGGCACAGCTGGAGATGTAAATTGCCTTCTTTGGGTGAAGGCATGGCATGAGTTCCTATGGTACAGAGGTTGTCTCTACTTCTTCTTTCATGGTTTTTTTTTTCCAGTGGACTGGGTACAGAAATAAATACTCTCTAGCCATGTCCTGTGTGGCAGTTACTACTGTGGGTGTTTATTTCTGACATTCTGATGTTACATCTGTCCTTCTGACCTGTCCTTCAGAGGAACTGCCGCAGCTCGGAGAACCCCAACGAGGTCTTCCGCTTTCTGGTTGAGGAGAAGCTGAAGTGCCTGGCCACAGAAAAGGTGAAATACACCCAGAGGGTGGACTACATTATGCAGCTGCCAGTGCCCATGGATGCTGCACTCAACAAAGGTGAGAAACGTGCCAGGGCTGGAAAACAGCAAGCGTTGTACTTTTATTAGGGAACTCCTTCAATGAGAAAGAGACTTCCTCAGTGACTGGCTTTGCCACTTCTGAAGCCAGATCGATCCTTCACCTGCTTTTGTGGGATCTGGCCGAGTTCTTCAGAGGTGGGGTGTGACATGGTCCCCCTACAACGTTTCCCTCCAGCGCAACAAGCTGGGCTGTGATTCAGCAGCAAAACAGGACTGCAGTACGGGAATGATTCTCTGGAAAACACTGTCCACTTCATGCTCCATCCTTGCTGGTGTGTGTCTACAGGCCTAGGTGGCTGTTGACTCCTCTGCTTTTATTCTCTAGATGAACTGCTGGAATACGAGGAGAAGAAGCGGCAGGCAGAGGAGGAGAAGCAGCCGCTGCCTGAGCTGGTGCGAGCCAAGGTGCCTTTCAGCTCCTGCCTAGAGGCCTATGGAGCTCCAGAGCAGGTGGATGATTTCTGGAGCACAGCCTTGCAGGCCAAGTCTGTGGCTCTCAAGTGAGTGTGTGCGAGTTACCAGCTAGCCCATGGCAAACTAGCAATAGCTGCATCTTTGGGGACTTCCTCTGCTTGCTTGGGGAAGAAGTATTCCAAAAGCTCTGTAGTCCTCCACACCCTGGACCCACAGAGCATTGAAGCAGAGGGGAATCCAGTCTGCAAGAGCTGGAGTGATTGCCCCCAGGGGATTACAGCAGTTCTAGTGAAACCCTTCCTGACAGAGTTCAGTTGCTGCAGGGCCATGGAGATGCAGGGCTAGTCCAGAAAACTAGCAGCTTTTACTCTAAATCCAAAATTTAGCTTTAACATCAGTACTGACGGTATGGCAATGCAGGTCTTGCCCGGTGTCTAAAAGTTCTATAAGGGAAAGTTTTTAAGCTGTTAAAGCTTGAGTAAAACACTGAGTGTAACAAGACATCTGAGTTATTTTAAAGAATGTTAACTTAAATTTTAATGCCAAGGTTTAAAAAACAGCTTTAATTTGTCTCACTACCTGCAGCATGCACAACAGAGTAAACAGTTGCAAGATTACAGACTTAAGCAGCTCCCTGCTGTGTTGTTACTGACCGTTGTTCTGCAATGAAAGAGTAGTCCTCAAAGAATTTAGAGTTTTTCTGACAAATACCCTGTTATTAAGCAACAGTTGCTATAGACAAAGTTAGTAACATGATCACATTGAAAAGTAACATTTTGCTTTTAAGTAGTGAGTTGTGTTCAAACACTTTGTAAGAATTAGCACTGAATATATACCATTACTTAGATTGATTTTATGGCATGTTACAATTATCCCCTGATAATAAGTATCTGTCTTAATATTGCTTCTCCCTTCACAAACTTTATACATTCCAGACACCCTCTCTCTTGGATTGTCTAATTAAATAATGTTCAATCAAATTCAGTTAGCTTAAAAATCACTGATTCTGCTTTGTATCCAGAGAAGTGCTTTTATGCTTGTAAGCTTGTCAGTTCCTTCAGCAGCATCTGTCGATCTAATAAAAGATGTTATTTCCTCTGCAGGGATTAGGCTTTTAATTAAATAGTAAAATTTGAGGAGGCTTGCAAAATACAGAATTGGAAGGTAGAAAACAGGTAGTATTTTTGCTCATCCCATGGGATTTTGTACATTCTGGATTCTGTCTCATCTGGTCAGAGCATTACTAGAAATAGTTCTGTGTTTAAGGAGCTTTAAACTCAGCATAGCAGAGCTGCACAGATCTGTGTATCCCTCCCTGCCCCCCTCCCAGCCTTAGGACATGCACCTCTCACTGGTGCCACCCTAACTCACTGGTGTCTTGAATGAATTTGGTGCCCTCAATCATTGCTGACAAAGGATTCGAAAGTATTATTTGTCTCTTTCAGAACAACACGATTCGCCTCTTTCCCGGATTATCTGGTGATCCAGATCAAGAAATTCACTTTTGGTCTGGACTGGGTGCCCAAAAAACTTGGTAAGAAGGATGGGAAGTGCAGGGCAGGTGGGTGTTGGGAGCCTTGCACGTGTTTTGTGGTCATTACTGCACAGAGGAAAATGGCCACCCCGAAAGGAGCTGCCGACTGTCGTGTAATCGCATCCCTAGGGACTTACCCTTCTAGATGTCCCAAGCAAGTCCTTTGTTTCTGCCCCTATGGGAAGGTTGAGCAAGGGTGTATCTTGCAGATGTCTCCATTGAAATGCCAGAGGAGCTGGATATCTCTGCACTGCAGGGAACAGGTCTGCAAGATGGAGAAGAAGAAATGCCAGACATCGCACCCCCACTGGTGACACCAGACGAGCCCAAAGGTAGCCTGGGGTTCTATGGCAACGAGGACGACGACTCCTTCTGCTCCCCTCACTTCTCCTCTCCGACATGTTAGTGATTCTCCTCCTCTCTTCCTGATGACTGACTCATTTCCTTGCTCTCCTTGTCTTGTCTCCCTTGCTCGTGGTTTCCCACTTGTTCAGACTTTCCCTGTCCCTCTGTCAGCGAATGCCAGCTGTCCCTCCCTTGCATGCCTGTTATGCAAGGGTGCTATGCAGGGGAATTTGTCGATTCCTGTTCTCTGGAAGATGGGGAAGTGGCAGAGCTGGGGCTTCCACAAGGTGTAACTCAGAGATACCTTATTTTCACAAACCACAGTGGGAGGTGGGGTTTGAAGGATTGCCTCTGTGTGACACCACTTCTGAAGCAGGAAGGTCGCAAAGGATGAGGAAAGCAGGAGACAGAACGTGTACGAAACGGGGTTGGGGGGGCTGTGTGACACTGTGCAAAATGGAGCAGGCAGAGCTGGGTGGGAGTGGGTGGCTCTAATCTCTGTCTTCCCACAGCACCCATGTTGGATGAGTCAGTGATAATCCAGCTAGTGGAGATGGGCTTTCCCATGGATGCCTGCCGCAAAGCTGTGTATTACACAGGGAACAGTGGGGTTGAGGCTGCCATGAACTGGGTCATGTCACATATCGATGATCCAGGTAGGAGACCACATGGCCATGGAGAAGTTCATTACATCTGGGCAATTGTACCCCTGTCCCACTACAGCAGTGCAAAACTGAAGTAGTTGGGACCTCGCCCTGTATCCCTCTTGGAGGGATCTGACTGCACTGAGCTGTGTTCTGTTTTCTGCTACAGACTTTGCTAACCCATTAGTTCTCCCCGGATCCAGTGGACCAGGGTCAGCTATTGTCTGCCCAGACCCACCTTCAGAAGACAGCGTGGCCACCATTGTCTCCATGGGCTTCTCCCGGGACCAGGCTATGAAAGCACTTAGAGCTACGGTGAGAGGCACGGGTGACATCAGAGTGAAAGGTTACTCTCAGGAACAAGCATTCCCAAGTTCATAGTCTTCTCTTCTTCCTTCCAGAACAACAGTCTGGAGCGTGCTGTGGATTGGATCTTTAGTCACATTGATGACCTTGATGCAGAGGCTGCCATGGATATCTCAGAGGGGCGCTCAGCAGCAGAGTCCATCTCTGAATCTGTCCCTGTGGGTCCCAAAGTGCGTGATGGACCTGGAAGTGAGTTCCAGACAGTAGGAATGCGGATTCGGGGGTGCAATATGGCTTCATTCTCCCTAATCCATGCAGTACCATAGGCTTTAGCAGTAGTAGCTGCCACAGAAGTGGTCTGGTTGCTGAGGTGAAAGCAGGGGGAAAAGGAGAGTGATGGCCACATAGGGCCTGGACCCTTCAGGCTGGGGTGGAAGTGCCATCAAGTGGAAGAGGGGAAGGGCTGTGTTCTTTAGCCCAGTCATCTCGGTACTCATCTTCTGCTCATCAAGCTGCCATTGCAAAAACAGGTTCCAGCCTATGTGCAGAATTGGTGCCAAAGCTGCTAGACTGCTTTAGGGAGGGGAAATCCCTGCTGTTACCCACCTGGCACCCATGGGCCAATTAAGCATATGGAAGAGAAGAGGCTAAACAGAAGTTACCGTCTCCTATTTCCCTGGACATTTGGCCTTAAAACTACTCAGAGTCACACTTGATGGGGACCCAATTCTAAAGTACTACCCAGCAGTTACCTTCAGGGATCCTTTTCTAGAGAGGGCCTCCCACAGGGTGTTTTTGTGTAGGATGCCTTTCTTTCCCTGATGTTCCTCTCTTCCCTTCTCTCAAGAATATCAGCTGTTTGCCTTCATCAGCCACATGGGCACTTCAACTATGTGCGGACACTATGTTTGTCACATCAAGAAAGATGGCAGGTAAGAGGGATTTTCACAGCATAAGGGGACTCTGAGATACAGTTTGAAATCACTGCCCTCCCCTATTTCTTCGGTGGTCTTGGGGGGTGCTGGGGATGAGAGCAGGCATGGGGAATTGGGTTGTGTGGCATCCTTAAGCTCCCTGTCTGCCTGTTGCAGGTGGGTGATCTACAACGACCAGAAAGTCTGTGCTTCTGAGAAGCCCCCAAGGATCTGGGCTACATCTACTTCTATCAGCGGATTTCCAGCTAGAACATCCTCTTGCTGTGTGTGGTGGGGGGAGAGTGGGCTGAAGGCATGGGGGGAAAAAGGGGTGGGGGGTGAGGATGAGAGCAGGGTCCTTCTCTCCCCTGCTCCTCTTCCCCCACCCATTCCTTCACGGCCTCTATATGGAGACACACGTGGAGACAAGAGTTTCCTGCCTGATAGACCTGGGGGCTGGAGCCCTGGTGGACATGAGCGAAGGGGATCCGTGGGTGGGTGGGAATATCGGTTTCTATAGGAAATGTCCTTACAGTCTTCCCCAGCCCGTGTGATACAGCCCTCCTGCTTCACTGCTGGGTGGGATGATACCATCTCCTTGCTGTCCGGAAGGGAAGGAGGGGGCTTGTGTGTATGTGTGGCTTGTGTACAGGGGGTTCCTCCTGCCTGCCTAGCTTGGGGAGGGCGCAGGGCGGGCAGCAGGGTGGGCCGTGAGCACCGCCCCCTCCCCCGTGTGCCCTTTACATGCCAAAATACACGAGGGACGAAATAAAAGTCGAAATACATCCCCCAGCTCCGTTTGTGCGTGCCCTCTGCTTGCCATGGCGCCCTCCGGGACCCGCCGCGCCAGTGGTCGCGGGAGAAGGGCTCAGATGCCGCCCTGCGCTCCGAGCGGCTGCAGCCGGGCCCGGCCCGGGCGGGACGTGCGGGAGCGGGGGGCGGGCCGGCGGGGGCGGGGCGGGGCCGGGCCGGCGGCGGGGCGGGGCCGCGGGCGCTGCCGGGCAATAAAAGGCGCGCGGGGGCCGCGTAGTGCTGCAGCGCTTGACCTTCGCCTCTCCGCCTGTACCGGCTGCCGCCCGCCAGCCCGCTCCTGCCATGGCGCCCAGGAAGTTCTTCGTGGGGGGTAACTGGAAGATGAACGGCGACAAGAAGAGCCTGGGCGAGCTCATCCACACGCTGAACGGCGCCAAGCTCTCCGCCGATACCGGTGAGGGCGCGGCCGCACGTAGCGCACGTCCCGCGTGGCGCCGCACGGCGCGGCGGCGGCCTGGCAGGGCCCGAGCCCGGGCGGGGGAGCGGCAAATGTCAGAGGGCGGCGGGGGCCTAAATATAACCCGGCGCCGGGGTCAGAGATACCCGCGAAACCGGATTCGCGGCGGTGGGCCCGGCGGACACGTGCGGCCCCTCGGACCGCCCCCGCCGCAGCCCCCGGGAGGAGGCTTTCTCCCGCTCCGTCCGGCGGGAGCGGGCGGGCCGCTGTTCGGCTGCGGAGACCCCCGGCTGCTCGGTTCCCTGGGCCCCGCGCCTCTCCGCGGCCTTGCCTCCGCCCCGCCCGCTCCCGCCCCGTTTCACGGCCGGAACTGTGGGGCGCGGAGCTGCGTGCTTCAGCCCACGTCTCCCGGGGCTGCGCCCGGCCCCAGCCCTACAGCCCCAGGCGTAACCTGATGCTGCCCTTTGCCACCGGTTCAGCGGGGTGGCATTCTTGCCCGGTTCCTCAGCTGGGCCCTTTCCAAGGGCTTCGATACCACCGACCTGCCCTCCCTGGAAAGAGTTTTCTCCCTGCTGTTGAGGCATCAGGTGGCAGGAATATCCTTGCTGCAGAGGGTGCCCCAAATGTCAGGGAGGGCAGGCAGGCTGAGCCTCCCCGGGAGCAGGGGAGTGGAGAAAGAGATGACCTCTTGGGAATGGGATTTGGGGACTGTGGCTGGGTATGATTTCCAGCCTTTGCCTGTCACAAGCTTAGCTACTCTCTTTGCCTTACAGAGGTGGTTTGTGGGGCCCCCTCCATCTACCTTGACTTTGCCCGTCAGAAGCTCGATGCAAAGATTGGAGTTGCAGCACAGAACTGTTACAAGGTACCAAAGGGTGCTTTCACAGGAGAGATCAGGTGAGCCTGCAGAGAAGACTTATGCTAGGGTGCCTCTGGGACATGAATTTTCTCTGGAGTTGAGTCATCTCCTTTCTCCCCAGCCCAGCAATGATCAAAGATATTGGAGCCACATGGGTGATCCTGGGCCATTCTGAGCGAAGGCATGTTTTTGGAGAGTCTGATGAGGTGAGTGACCCTGGATTGGAAGGATGGCCCAGCTCAGATGTGCTTGCAAAGGCTGGTGTGGTAAGCAGGTAAAGTAGGGCTACAGGAGTAGGTCTGACCATGGGTTACCTTGTTTCTCTTGCATTCCCAGTTGATAGGGCAGAAAGTGGCTCATGCTTTAGCTGAAGGCCTTGGAGTCATTGCTTGCATTGGAGAGAAGCTGGATGAGAGAGAGGCTGGCATAACAGAGAAAGTGGTTTTTGAACAGACCAAGGCCATTGCTGGTAAGGGAAGAAAATGTGTGGCTGTCCTCTTGTTTTGGATGTTTGGGCCTTAACTAGAAAGCCCAAAACTGCTCTCCTGGCTTTCCTTGTAGGGCTTGCAGATGCATAGCTACAAGTGCTCACACAGAGCAGCAGTCATGTTAATAAAAGGCCTGCATGTTCCAGAAAGCTTTCCAGATCTGCCCTTTTCAGCATGGGGTACTGTTCTTACCTATACATCCTTCTTCCTCCCCAGATAATGTCAAGGACTGGAGTAAAGTGGTTCTTGCCTATGAGCCAGTTTGGGCTATTGGAACTGGTAAAACTGCAACTCCCCAACAGGTATGAGCAAAAGGAAAGGTAGCTGAGTGGCCAGCTGATGCTTCCTAATCAAGAGATCATGAAAATTTTCTCTAAAGAATCCTTCAAAGATACTCTTTTCCCTTTTGGAATGGAATTGTAAGCGGAGTATGTATTGCTTATCCTTCAGTGGGATTCTTTCTGTGCTGTTGCAGGCTCAGGAAGTTCATGAGAAGCTGAGGGGGTGGCTGAAAAGCCATGTGTCTGATGCTGTTGCTCAGTCTACTAGGATCATCTATGGAGGTAAATGAATCTGAAGGCACTGCATGTTGCTGCAGCTGTATGCGAACCTCTGCTGATGAGGAGACTTGAGGTGGTCAGAGCATGAAGAACTACACTTGTTTAAGTAAATTTGAGACAGTTTTACTGTCTGCTGCCGAGTAAGATGTGGCTAGTAGTCTTACCTTTGTGCCCTGCCCCCATTTTCTAGAGCTGGCCACATCTGACCTTAAAACACTTGTTTCCTCCTTAGGCTCAGTCACTGGCAGCAACTGTAAGGAGCTGGCCTCTCAGCATGATGTGGATGGCTTCCTTGTTGGTGGAGCTTCTCTCAAGCCAGAGTTTGTGGATATTATCAATGCCAAACACTGAAGCAGCCTGTGAGGAACAGCAGTCCCTTGTGGTTCAGAGCATGAAATGGAAGCAAGAAGGGACCTTTCCTTGCACGTCTCAGTACAGAGGCCTCCTCTGAGGCTTTTCCCCCTCCACGGTTATTGTTCTAGCTGTGCTGCTAACCCCCACCAGCACATTGGAGTCCTGTTAGCAGGAGCCTGTCTCAGCAGAGCACTGCCAGCCTGCTCTGAATGGCAAAATCCTTGGTTGCTTGTCAAGCCCACAGTCAATCTGGCCCGTCTCCCTTTTTCTCTGCAGTGCTGCACGGAGAGAGGGGCCTCTGGTGCTGGGGAAAAGGGAGAAGGAACTAGTCTCTTGCATCTTGTAGCTCCATCAGCAACGACCCTGTCAGCTTAGACCCTTGTGAGATGTCTGACCTCACCTGTGTCCTGTATTGAACAATAAATGAAGAGAGAAACGTGTGTCCTGGGTGTTATTCAGAGGTAGCTAGAGACAGGCAGGTACATGGACTTTCTTACTTTAAGTTAGATGGTTGCAGGAAAGGTAGTGTGGGTTTCATGGGGTTTTTTTCAAGTGCCCCTGCACAGATTCAACATGTATCTTGCCATTGTAGGTTTCACCTGCAGCATGCTCTGAGCATCTTGCCTCTGTTGTTACAGCTCCTCTGTGGGCATTTCTGTGCAGCTGTGTTCCAGGAGCTGCCCTATGAGTGAGCTGGCCTTTCTAGGTGGGCTTGGTACTGTACTCATCCCTAGCCTTTACTTGTGAGGGCTGGTAATTGACTTTGCTGATCATTAAATATGGAGTGGAACAGTTCCCTCTGTGCAGGGAAGGGTTTTTAGGTCACGTGCTGAGGTTGCTGCTTGCTTTCAGCTGTGCTGTGATGGGCCCAAGAGCAAGATGAGATGTTATTTCCCAACTGCTGCACCAGCTCCGGGACTCTGAGGTAGTACTAAGGGTAGTGAAAAAGGAAGTGCCTCACAAGGAGGGGCTTTGCTGTGGGGCAGCGTGTCCCTGGGAGCCTCGATGTGGTGCTCTGGCATGGAGCGGGCATGCGGGTGGTGGGCGGGGGGGGAAGCGGGGGAGAAGGGCCTCTGTGACTGCACAGCTGTGGCATCCTCTACTGCTCCGTGTTCCTGGGCGGCGGTAGCGACACGTCGTCCTCCTACCCCGCTAGTGCTGCGGTTGGTGCATCACCTGGGGGCTGAGCGGGAGCCCACTAATCCTGCGGGCCCCGTGCTCTGCTGCAGGGTTCCCAGCCTTTCAGGGGCTGCCTCCTTCCCGCCTGGGGGCAAAACTCCCTTACGCCCCGCCCTTCCCTCGGGGGGTGCCGGGGTACGGCGGGGGTGCAGCCGCGCCCCCGGGCGACCTCGGGGCCTGACAGCGTCGGGGGGCTGGGCCAGCCCGGGCGGCCTCGGGGCCCGACAGCGTCGGGAGGGCTGGGCCGGGCCAGCCCGCGCTGAAACCGGCACCTGGGGCGGCGTGGCTCGGTAGGGACACGGGCCGTGCCGAAGGCCGCCGGGAGCCGGTGTAGCTCCCAGGCATCGGCAGCGGGCGGCGCCCCAGCGGTCGGTTCCTGCTGCTGCCCAGCCCAGCCCTGCCCACAGAGCTCGGCAGCAGCGCGGGAGAGTGACCTACATAGGGACACCCCCACACACACACACAGAGGCACAAACCAAACAGATGGGAACTGAGCCTTGCTCTTGCTGCTTTGAGGAGAATACAGAGGCTTCCGTGAAAGCGCTTGTTTCATGAGGAATAAAATAATGGAGAATAATATCTGCATCAGCAGGGATGCCAGGTCTTGGGTTTTCTTCCCTTTTTTCCGCTTTCTGGCAGGCCCGCAGCTCCGGGGAGTGGAAATACCGCCTGATCCTCCCCTGCAAACTGTAGTGGTTGGATCTTAAGCACGCTGCTGCCGAGGAGAACGCATTGCGCCCGATGCGATGGCCAGAGGTCTGCTGCGGCTCAGTGTACTCAGCCCCAAGCGGTAGCCAGGCTGAGCTTGTGTTCCCAGTAGGCACCTACACACGCACACATGTAAGCACTACGTGCAGGGGCAGGCAGCTACACAGCACGCTCAAAGGAACACAGACCGTGCAGCCTCATCCTGCTTCCTCCTCTGGCTGAGCAGGCTGGAGGTGTGCTAGTGAGCGTGCGTGCGTGCATGCACTTTATATACATAGAGAGAGATATACACACATGTATACATATATATGCACAATGTGGCTCCCTCCAGAAGCTGGGCTCAAGCAGTCTGCCCTTCAATCCCAGTTCCTCCAGTTCCCCCTGGTCCCCTGTTGTGTTCTGTCACCCCAGACCCTCCCCAGGCTTCCTGGCCTCTTCAGCCACTGCTGGGACTGGCCCTGTTTCCCTGGCAGCTGTCTCCTCCTTCCCAGACACTTCCCAGACAGCAGAATCCTTTGCTAGCTGGTCTGGATGGACCTTTCCTGCTGCTCACACACTCACCTGCACAGTCACATCTATGGGCCCCAAGTCCCAGCACAGCCAATGGCACCCAGACCCCTGCACACCCCTTGCATGTGGTAATGAGAATCCTCACGCAGGGCAAAGTGAGAAAGGAGCTCAGTGATAAGACAGGACAGGCTGCACTTTTCAGGCACAGGACATGGGCAGAAAAACCATCACAAACCATTTACATGCAAGCAGCCCTTTTTATTTTGGTATCTCACTGTTTTCCCACACTGATTCATCCACAAATGACCTTATCCTCCCTTTCCCACCTTCGGTTCCTCCTCATAGCATCTCCTAATGACTCCTGTGCAATCCCCAAATGCAACCTCCCTAGCAGCAACCTCCCTAGCCCTAAAGGTGCCCTTGGGCTGACCCAGACAGCCCTGGGAGGGACCTGGACAAGGGTACTGCTGGAGAAGCCATAGAGGATGGCTTTTAGTCCAGGATTTGTGTTCCTGCCTGCCATTGTGCCCCTGTGCTTTTGGTGGGCAGATGACTTTGGGATGGGCTTGGGAGCAGCTGGGCAGGAGGGGGCTCCTTTCTGGGCTTCTCCTCCTGCCTTCACATCCTTGTGGTCCTTTGTGAGTATTCAGACAAGCTTTTGTCACTTAATCCCCTTAATGATCAGTATAGTTAGGTTTGGGGTGGTTTGGTTTTCATATAAATAAAATTTCTCTCTTCTAAACATTTGGGTTCTCTTGTATAATTTCTCTAGTTTGTTGGTCGTCTAGAAACAAATCAGTTGAGCCATATGTTCCTCTTGTAAAACCGCAGAGGCACACACTACTTCTACCAGTCTGTTCATCAGCATAAAGGGGCAAAGGACAGGAATAAAAGCATGTGGTCATTTTTCCTCCAGCACTGATTTTCTGAAGGGCTCCTGAAAGCTGTGGAAAGCAAAAGCAAGAGGAGCTGGAGTGCTTTAAGTGTAGAGGTTAGTTATCTTTTTTTTTTTTTTTTTTTTTTCTTTTCATGGGATTTAGTGGAAAACCACATCATAGGCAGGTTAATGACCAGGGACGGGATTCAGATGGGGCAAGTATAGCACAGAAGAGGTCATCACTGGGGACTCAAGTGGGACAAGGCAGGAGACACTGGCAGCAGCTTGCTGTGCAGCCCTGAGCAGAGAGGGGTGCTTTGCTGGAGGGGTGAGAGCTGGCACACATGCTGCAAGAGCCTGAGACTCCTGTCTGATGGCTGTGCACCCAGCTCAGCTTGGACCAGGTTACCTAACACCAACGTTGCCCACAGGCTATGAAGGAGCAAAGTGCACTGGAGGGAAAAGGAGCAGGGCCTTGGACTTTGGTACTAACCATGAAATTCTGGAGGCTGTCAGCTCTCAGCAGTGCTCCCAGTCAGTAAACACATGGCTCTGCTCAGCAGTCAGCAGGGCATAGCCACACATGCCTGAAGGTACACAAGCTGGGCAAGTGCCGATGGCATCTGCTCGGCACTCAGAGCCTCAGCCTTCCCTGGCTGCTCGGCCTGGAGAAGAGGGCTGAAGCAGCATCACCTGCAGTGGCTCAGGACACTGTACCCTAAAAGCTGCTTTCTGGCATCCAGGAGATCATGTTATGGGAGGTTTGATACAGTCCCTGAATCTAATTCTGCTCAGCATATTCATTAAACACTTTCCAAAGAAAATGTCTTTTCTCAGAGAAGCTCACCACCTGAGTGACCACTGCCCTGTGAAGCCCAGCCTAACTTCAAAGCCAGCTGAGCTGTGGGCAGGACAAGCTCCAGTGGTCCCTTCCCACCAAAGCCATCCTTCAGTGCTCCACATGTGCCCCTAATAACTGCAGGTGTCACCCAGCTAGGAAGGGCTGGGAGCACTTGGGGAGGTACAAGAAGGATCACAAAGTGCTTCTGTTGAAGGTGAGACACGCACTGTGCTTTCCACATGGAATTTAACGCCAAACATTACAAGCTATTGCAGTTGGAGAAGCAAATGAATGCGAGTGGTCAACTGGGAGGAAGGAGTGCTACCAGCAGGAGGATGGAAAGGAATCCCAGGGAACATGGATGGCTGACAAATGGCACTGCCGCAGGACACGGCGCCGCAGCTGCGGAATGCACCAGGCAGAACACTGCCTGGAAAACGCAGCATGTGTTTTGGCGGGGGCAGTTTACTCAAAGCTGACAAGATCCAGCGTTTTCCCTGTTTGAGGGAGCAGAAAGGCCCGGAGTCGGGCATGAGGATAGCGCAGGTGAAAGATGGCGCGCCCCTGGAGGCGGCGGCCCCTGAGGGGACTAGGCCCAGGCCGCCCCTGTCCCTGCAGCGCCGCCACCCGCCCCGTGCCAGCGCGGGAAGCAACAAGTACCCACCCCATCGCTGTCACTCAGCACAGTTGCTATGGCAGCAGCGCCGGGCCCCGCCTGCCCGGTTTCCATGGCAGCGGGGCGCCGCGCACCGCGGAGTGGCGGCCGCCGCAGGGCCCGAGGAAGTTCGTGCAGCGGGGCCTGGGAGGATGGAGAGCGAGGAGTCGGAGAGCGAGGACGGAGAAGAGAAGGCGCCGTCGGAGCGGGAGGAGGAAGAAGAGGTGAGTGCCGGGGCCTCAGCACCCTCCGGCTGTGGTTAGGCCGGCACTGGCACTGTCTCTCTCTTCCCCCAGGTGCTGGCCCCGTGTCCCCTGACAGAGGAGCTCTTGAAGGAGGGTCTCTCTCTCCTCTGTAAGACAGGCTGTGGCCTGGCCCATGCCTACGTGAAATTTGAAGCCATAAACAAGTGAGTGCACAACATCTGCCCTGGAAGAAGGCGTCCTCCTCCCGAGGCTCCCCATGGAGCAGCTGCGTGGTAAGGCAGCTGGTGGTTGACCATGTGGGGCAGGAGCATTTCCAGGCCATGTTCTCTGTCTGTCTGTCTGTCTGTCCTCCAGTCTGCCTCGGTATATCTTGTCCATCCTCAGCCCTGAGCTGGGGACTGCCTCCACCATAGCCAGATGGCCTGGTGTCCCACTTAAGAGGGGAGCCTGCCCATCGCTCTGAGCAGTGGTTTTCTGGGTGAACCCGAACAGGGTGACCACCCCACAGTCACTTTGAGAAATACCCATTAAGCGTCTCTCCTGTTAAATGCTAACCTTTACAGCGTGCTTTTGTAAGTACAGTGCCACAGTGGCCTCGGGACAGTTTGAAGCCTTAGCTCCCATCAGCATACCCACATAACCCTAGAGCTAACTAACAACAAGACTCTGTATTTCAGCAGCCTCATAGGTATCTCAAACCACTTTTTCCCACTAGAAAGGTCCTTCCACACAGCTCTTGGTGTTTCCACTACTAACAGACCCACCCCGCAAAATTAACCTCTTTTCTGCTCTGGTTCTTTCCTCTCTTGACAGATACAATTCACTAGGAATAAGTACTCCCATGCCAGAAAAGCAGGTCCAGTTTGGCCTTGTTTACAGACTGTTTGGCCTGTCCCTATCTCCTTCCTTTGCCTTGCCTTTCTACCCTAGTACAGCAGGCAAGTGGGAGAGGAGGATGCCCTCCCTCCAGTAGTGGTGAGGAGCAAACTGAAAGGTTTGAAAGTAGCAGGGGGAAATATGAGAGATATTTTGTTCCCATCCTCCCTCCCTTAGGCACTTGACAGACATCAGCCTCCTTGAATGCTTCATTCACCTGCGGTATGTGAATTTGTCAGAGAACAAGCTGCAAGATTTGTCTCCACTGAGCAACCTAACCCACCTGCTTTGGCTGAAGGTGGATGGGAATCTGCTCACCAGTGCCTGGATGCAGGAGCTGCCCTACCTCCAGATCATCAGCTTTGCTCACAACCACATCAAGGATATGGAGGGCATTACTCACCCCCGCTTGGCCAACCTCAGCCTAAAAGGTGAACTAGACCATCTCTCTTCATTCTTATGCCCACAGGACACCCTCTGTGGGTGGATTCATTCTCTCATCGTTTCTTCCTCCTCTGGCACTCAGGAAATAAAATCCAGACGGCGCTGGGCCTGAGTCATGGCAAGTTATTCAACCTGCAAATCCTGGAGCTGCGAGGAAACAAGCTAGAGAGCACAGCTGGGCTCAGTCTTCCTAAGCTCAAGAACCTCTATCTGGTAAGGGGTTAGCCAGCTTGAGGAGTGTGACAGAACTGCTTCAGAGCCTGTGACCTCCAGTCAGAGGGAGGAGGCTGTTGTCTTGTCTCCTTCAAAGCAGCATAATTTCTGTGCTAGCCTGTTCAGTTCAATCTTCTCAGCCTGAGAGAGGAACAGATTTCAGAGAGATAAAGAGACTAAATCATGTCTTTGGGGTAGCTCCTTCTACACTCGGCCCAGATGGTGTGAAGGGAGTCTGACCACTGACCAGTAACTCCTCTGAAGAGAGCAGGGGAGTTGGTGGCATTCAGTGTGACTGGTTCTTCCCTCTTCCCCCCTCCTCCTACAGGAGGGGGGTATTCTCTTCCAGCAGTGCTAGACAAGGCTGTATTCCCTGCGTCCCGGGGTCCCGGAAGGTCAGTGGGAAAGGCAACAGGTTTGCTTTGGGTGACAGGGGAAGGTGATGCCTCTCTCGCCTGTATGATTAGCCTAAGCAAATACTGGTCTAAAACCAGCACAATATGTGAGTCACACCTTCAGCTGCCAAAAAAAACCCCAACTGAACACTGCAGTGAAACTAAGATAGGAGAAGCAATTTCCTAATATCACAAACAACTGCTTCAGGGAACATTTACTCCTAGAGATGCAAGTGAGGAAAGTGTGTGTAGCTTAGTCCCATGCATCACACAGTGCTACAGCTTGCAAAGACTAGATAAATGTCCTGAGTCACTACCTCTTAAAAAGCAATTAAAGATGATAGAGGCTTTGGAAGGCTATAGTGTTTCTTTTCATCAAGACTCCCTGGCAGAAAACACTGAGGAAATTGCTTGCTGAGATTGCCTGCAATTTTCTGGTGGAAAACTGAGATTTTAGGACTAGAGGTGCTTGAAAAAGGGATAAAGTGGATAAGTCACTAGATACAATACAGCATTTCAAAGTAAAATCAGTCAATTTAGTGAATGATTAGAGGGAAGCAAACACAGCACCTGTATTTAAAGAAGGTTCCTGGCATGACTGGGATTTCTGAGCTGTACGTATGAAGTAGGCAAACTGCAAGACATGATTATTAAAACTAGAAAAAAATACTTATTTCTCCGGGATCTTTGGGGCTTGAATTTGTCTCCCATGTTCTGCCTGCTCATTAAATTATTTTGGAGGGGCGTCTCTCCTTGTAGTGCTTTGCTTTCTGCTTAAAGATTTTGGTATTACTTGAGCCATGGGTAGATGTAGCCTGAAGCTTCAAGGGCAGGGTTCAAGGCAAAGGGTCCATTTAAAGGAGCCAAACTGAATTTGGTTAATGTGTGACATAGTTGCAGGTGAAATTTAGCATTTAAAAAAGTTATGCCTACCAGCAGGAAGACTACACGCTGGCTGCGTGTCATGTGGCACTTGCATCAGTTTGAGGATCATTGCTAGAGCGAGGCAGGAAGGGGAGGGGGAAGCACATAGTAGCTTTCCATGACAAATGGTGGCATCATATCTACGGGAAGAACTGGTATCTAAGGTAAGGTGGCAATGTGATCATTTAATTAAAGGGGTCGTAGGGAATGTTATCTGATTTGGGAAAAAACAAAACCAACCAACAAAAAAACTCTGAAAAAACCCCCACCTTTCTGCATTGTGCTGTTAGTGCTTGCAGGGCCAGAGCCATTAAATCTATTCCTACTAAAGTAATGAGAAAAGTGAGTGATGGGACGTTACTATTCATTTTACAGACCAGTGGCCTGTGAGCTCCCGGTCCTGTTTCCCCCATCGGCTCCTTACTTCCTCTGAAGTACAGTGCACTAATTCTTCCTGGTTGTTAAACATGTTCACACAACCTTCACTAAATCTTCAACTTTCCTCTTTTTGTGCTTGTGTCATCCCTCTAGGCCCAGCTGTTTTAGACTTGTCCAGTTTCCATTAGAGTCCTCCATTTATACAAAAGGGCATTTCCCTGAGCAACCCAGTCCTAAACTGTTCTCTCATCCCATGAGTTCAGCCTGTGCCCCTTTCATTAGTCACAGGCGTTGGCCATGTCACTGCCTGGGTACCAACAAGGAACAGAGAACGATGACACCATGCAGGTATCTGCATCCCTAGAGACTACAGCCCTGAGCCGCAATTGCAAGTGAAGCCCTGGGCCAGGAGACTCGTTGATTTGGGATGATGGGAATTTGGCTGCGCAGGGCAGTGAGCAGCCTGACCTGGTGTTGGTGCTGGCAGGGCAGTGAGCCCAGGCTTGGGCAGGAGGCCTCTAGTGGTCTTCTCCAGCTGAAATCCCGCTGCGAAACTACTGCTGGAGCTCAGTGCTTCACATTTCCCCATCACACTGAAGGGAATGAAATTCAGTGGAGGGGAAATTTGAACTGATAGGACTTATTCTTCCTACTATAAGATCATCAGATTTGTTGCAAGAAGGTGCAATTTTGGATGGGTAACAACAGTTATACCAAGAAACGCTTAAAATTAAACCAACAATGCCCACCCTCTGAAACCTCTTGAGACCATTCCACCTGCTTCTGCTCCTAGGGGAGTAGAAGGGGAGACTTCTTGGTAGTAGAGTTCCCCCACAAGAGAAGCAACTGACAACCGACTGCATGACTGAGAGGGGCTGGTTGTTCATCCTGTAAATATACTTGTTTCAGGCTCAGGTCCATGCTTTTCTGTCCTGGTTTCAGTCAGGATAGAGTTAACTTCTTTTGTAGCAGCTGATGGCATGCTGTGTTTGGGAGTTACAATGCAAGCAGTGCTGAGAACACCCTGGTGTTCTTAGTTGCAGTCAGACAGTCAAGGACTTTCTCAGCTTCTTCGTATTTCTCTATTCATGAGAAAGGAGGGGCGAAGCCAGGACAGGTGACCCAGATGGGCCAAAGAGAGTATTCCATGCCAATGACGTCCTGCCCAGGATAACGGGGGGCTGAGGGGAGGAAGAAGAGGGGCGGTGGCGGGACGCGTGCTTCTTGGGGGGCGGTCGGGTTCCGGGACAGCTCTGGGTGGTCCAGCCTGAGTTGTGTGGTTCGGGGAGAAACTGCATTTGGGATCAAGAGTTTCATATTCTTTTGCTCTAAAGTCCTGTTAGCATTGTTGTATTTTATCTTTCTGTTCTCTTAGTAAACTACCCTTATCCCAACCCACGGGACTCCTAGTTTCTTGGTTTTGGAGTTATTTGCCCCTTCCTTTTCCCTTCCCTTGTTTCCCTTTCCCCTTTTTCCCTTTTCCCCTGCTCTTTTATTTTAAGAAGCAGGCAGCTGCGTGGATCTCAGCCTGCAGCCGGGGGAAACCACGACATTTTCCCTCCACACTGTTGCTCTCTGAGGCCACAGGGATGCTGATTTGGCAGTGGAAGGTGGTGCTGTGCTGGCAGTGGAGTACTCATCTAGGGTGGTCTTGGTCATCAAGTGATGCTACAGGAAACACTTTTTCAGCAAAACTTTGGTCCTTGAATCTGAATACTTAGAATCCACTTGGGTAGGACCCTGAGTAACCCAGTCTAGCTTCAGAGAAGGCTGTTACAAGTGGTAGGAAGTCTGGAGGGTAGAAAGAGCTATAAAGACAAGAAATAACTGCTGTTGCCTCTCCTGTGTGTCTCCTTTTTCCTTCTCTCTTCCTACCTCCTTGGTGCCCAGGCCCAGAATGCCATTAGAAGCCTTGAAGGTCTTGAGGGGCTAGGGCAGCTGACAACTCTACACCTGCGGGACAACCAGCTTCAGGCCCTGGATGGATTTTGCAGTACCATGAAATGCCTGCAGTACCTCAATCTACGGTAGGTCCTCCCTGCTCTCTGTCAGGACCAGAGACTCCTTCATCAGGCTGTATGCCCATTTAGGTGTCCAGGATTTTCTGGTCCTTTTGGAAGTTGAAGAACTGGTGGGAATGGATTGATCTTCACTGTCCTTAACTGGTGTTCAGTACAGAGCTACCAGGACTGTAACAGCCAGGACCTTTCCTGGGCTTCTTAGAAAACAGACACCTCTTCAGTCACTCTCAGACCTGATGCTTTTTATTCCTTGCCATAACTCCTCTGTGTGTTCTCTGTGTCCTGGACATCACCGCAAACACCCTTTCCTTTTCCTTAGCCACACAGGACGATGGCGATATTGGACAGTTCAGGGGATTGTTTGAGCATGGAGACATCCAGAGATGTCCTTTTTGTCCCACACCCTGGGGAGCTGTAGAGAGATCTGGATCTTAGATCACAGGTGTGTGGTCTAAGGTCTATCGTGCTGATAAGTTTTGCTTTGTCTGTCTTGACAGCTTCGTGTTCTGAAGGGGCCTCACTAGTTGCATGTGTCTCTTCCCCCCGCCCCCTCTGCTTTCTCTTCTTCAGGAACAATGGCATTAGTAGCATTCAGGAGGTGGCAAAACTGCAGGTGCTGCCCATGCTTCGGGCACTGGTGCTGTTGGACAATCCGTGCTCTGAAGAACCCAACTACCGTCTGGAGGTCCTGGTCCTGCTGCCACACCTGCAATGCCTCGACAAGGAATTTTTTGAGCAAGATGAGCAGACAGAGGCCAACAAAATCCGTCAGGAAAGACAGGAAGAAGCAAAAGTGAGCACAGGACAGTGTGGGGGGAGAAGGAAGTGAAGGGAAAGAGAGAGGATCAAGCGTGCTTATCAAGCTTCTCCTCCTCTAGATTACATGAGGAGAAGGCTGAGGGAGGTCAGTCCCAAGGGCAGAGGAGCTTGCAGCAGAGACCAATCAGTAACCTGATTGCGATGACCAGCGTCACAGTGCTACTGCCATTCCTGACCCCACTGGCAGAATTGAGCGGTGGAAGGGGAGAAAAAGTTGGACATAGAGTCATTTAACTTCTCCCTCTTTTCTTCATCAGGAAACAGAAGGATCTCTCCAAGGTGATGTAAGTGAGTGACCCCTGGTTTCAATACCTGTTCCCAGAGCCAGTCAAGACTTGAAAATACCTTCTCCCCATGTGTATGGCTGGGAAAGTGAGAGCTACAGGTAGCAGAGCTACCATTTTGCCTCTGGAGAAAAGAGGAGGGCTACCCACCCCTGTCCTGGAAGCTGCTCTGAGGTACTGCAGTGTTTTTGCAGTCAGTGCACTCATATGCTCTATTCTCAGTAGGCCTGAGAGGGAAAAGGGGCAAGGGGAGAGTTACAGGTTCTGTGGCTCTATTTGCAGCGCCCAAAAATTTGACAAGATTTCCTGATTTGAATAAAAATAATTAATGAGTCTGGAGTGACTGGAATTGTTTATCCTGCCCGCCCACTCCTATTCCCTGGCTCACTCACCCTCTCCTGTCTGTGTCTATCCCCTGTCTGTCTCTCTTTCTCTCTCCATCCTCTACGTGCTGTTTGCAAAGCTTTGCTAAACCCTGACTCATCGCAGCTCCAGGTCACATGCTGCTGTCCCGGCCCTATCAGGGGCGTCTCCATCCTGCTGCTGCCGCCGCCGTTGGCTTAGAGGACACATCATCTCCCCTTGAGGTCCTGCATCCCTCCTCAGCTTCGTCCTCTCTCCCTTCTACCAGCACTTTCTCAATCTCTCGCTCACCCCTGCCCTTGGAAGGTAAGTGTCTCCCCACGGCCAGCCCTCCCCCCCCTCCACATGCATGTTTCTGCTCCCCACCCCGTGCCCTCCAAAGCCCGCAGGCACTTTGGGGTCCCTGACGGAGAAGGACCACGGTGAGCGGCATTAACAACTGAATTCCCCTCACTTCCTCCCCCTGCTCCTCCCACCTCTTTCTTCGCACCCCCACCCTTCCCACTTTTCTTTCATATTTTAATTTCAGGTATTCCCTCCTCCCCTACCCCCGGCCAGCGCAGTTGCAGACGTGAATCTAGGGAATTGCAGGAGGGGGGCAAACAGCAAGGCTAGGTGGTGCTCCCAAGGGCATTGCCGGGAGGTGCGGCAGGATGGAGCCGTACCTGGGGGAGGGGGTGGGAGAGGAGAGGAGGCAAAGCTCAGTTTTGGGGAAAGGACCCAGCCTCAGAGCGGAGCAGCCCGCCACCCTCCCCTTTCCCCTTCCCTACCCCCGTTCCCTACTCCCTCCTCCACCCCCCCCCGCCTCGCCCCAGCCTCTCGAGGTGTTGACATAAACACAGGCGCTCAGCCGGGTCCCTGGGAGAGGAAGGGAGGACAGGGGATGTTGTCTTAGTTGCACAGCCCCATGCCCCCCCGACACACGGCGGGAGGCGGGGGGAGCGCAGCAGAGAGAGGAGGTGACAGTCAAGCAAGCAATAGCTGCATCAGCCGCGACACTGCAGCAGTGCGGGCTTCCTGGGAGCAGTGCCCAGCCCGCGGGAATCGCAGCAGCCAGAGGATGCCCCGGCGACAAGCAGTGCTACGAAGCAGTGCCCACAGGAAGGGGGCACAGCAGTGACAGTCTCCCGGGGTGCCCTGCCCAGCCCCCGTTCTAGCGAGGCTGCCCAGCCTCCAGCCTGGCTCCTCTCTCCTCCTCACCAGCTCTCGGCACTGGCTCTATCCCAATCCCTTATCCCAGCTTATCCGCCTCTGACCTCCTTTCAGGACAGTGCAGTTCATGCCAGGGTTCTCTGCGCTACTGAAACATTAGGGGGCACAAGTGGAGAAAGGGGTGTGAAGGCCTAAAGAGAAGAAGAGATTGAGTGATGGGATGGGCAAGGCTGGATTTGGGCTTGTCATTTGACTTCCTTGGAGCTGGTGCCAACAGGTGCAGGTGGATGTGGGCAGGGGGATGTGAGTGACCACAGCAGCATGACCACGTAAGCAGAGAAGCACTGCATATAGCACGGGTCTTGCTGTCAAAGATCGCTTTAATATGGGCCTGCTCCTCTCTCCCCCCGGAGGTTTCTGGGGCATGGCCAGGGCACTGCTGCAAAGGAAGCTCGCAGCTGCATGGGCACAGCTTTGGAGGAAGTTCCCACAGCGTGTGCCAGATGGCGTGAGGAGTGCCGCCAAAGTGGCTGATGGGGGATCCCAGACCAGATGGACATGGTGGAGGGACCAGCACAGGCTCCAGAAAGCACTGGTGTTTCTGACTGAAACTCCCCAGCACGGGAAGCTCTTGCTGAAACTTCAGAACACTGCCATTTCCTCACACCCGTGTGATTTCCATCTACCTGAGGCAAAGGAGTCGACTCCAGCTTGCCCCAGCCTGCTTCTTACCTCCCTTCAGTGCTATGATGTGCTATCTGCTGCACCCCCACTCACCTCCCACCCTGTGCTGAGCCCCTGTGCTGGCCGTACCCCTGTCAGATGCTCACATGCACCACTGCGTGGTTCTGTTTGGGGCCCCATGATTATCCTGAGTCTGGCCTCTGCACTGAGTTTCATGTGGGTCTGGCTCCATTCAGGATTGAGTGAGTCATCTGTAGGAGCTGTGGGAGGAAACCTGGCAAGGCTGGGGTATGGGTTGACATGCACCTTGCTGCTGCTCCCTCTCCACTAGTTGTTTGGATCCTCTGGGGAGCAAACTCAGCAAGAGAAGCTATTTCAGTCATCCTCACCCACTGGCCTGTTTTCCATTTTAGGTTTCCTCTCCTCATCTGACAGAGACACCTCCCCATGTCATCTGTTTCCCCATCACACAAGTGCAGCCTATGTTCAGGCAGGGTCAGGTCTCCCCTGCCTCCAGAGCCCTCTCCCCCCATGTCTGAGGCACTATGGCCTTCACTAAGACTCGGGCTCCTCGGGCTCCTGGCCTCCTCCCAACTCCTGTCACCTGACCTGGCAGCTCATGGAGGAGACAGGAGGGCTCAGCTGAGCTCGGCTGAGGGATCTGCAAGAGCCCAGATGGGGCATCTCCCCCTAGCACATGCTGAAGAGGGGCGCCGTGGGATGGCCGTTCTGCCCTGCCCAGCTCTGTCCTGGGAGCTACCACGCTCGGCTGGCTTCCTGCCCACAGCATGAAGACACAGCAGCTGCTCACTGCTTGGCTCTGGCAGGGACTGACCTTACCTCCCGGCAAGGGGAAGGGAGATGCTGCGAGCTGGTGCCCTGTCCTTGGTGTTGGGACCAGGGACACCTCCCAGCTGTGCCAGCTGATCCCTCCCTCTCTGCTGTCTGTGGATGCTGTTGCACTCCCTGCATCTCTGCCAACCGGGCTCACATCAGAAGCCCTGAGAAAGGGCAACAGTCAGCTGTGCCACAGGGACAGAGGAAGAGAGAGGTCCCGGTTTGTCATCTGCAGCAAAAGGACAGAATACATTCAAATAGATAACCAGTTCCTAGACAGAATGCAGGTATGTTCCCACAAATCTGGGTTTTAACAGCAATTTCTAAATTTTCTTGAGCCAATAGTTTTAGCTTCAGCTCACAAGGTTGCTTTATCTTGACATTGGAAGGGTGAGCATCACATCCTGGGACCATCTTAGAGCTGAATATGTCTTTTTCTGTCCACAGACTCACCATGGCTGTTGAGAGGATCCACGCCCGTGAGATCCTGGACTCCCGTGGGAACCCCACTGTTGAGGTGGACCTGTACACACACAAAGGTATGTGAGTGAGGACAAGAAATGGAGGGGAAGTCCTGCCCACCTCAGCAGCCCGTCACACTGTTGGGAGTACAGAGGGTCTTCTCTGATGGAGCACCAGCAGAGAGCAAGCCAGAAGAAGAGGCAGGGACCACAACTCTGCTTGTGGCTCTGCTTGTGTGTGCGCTCAGCATCTCCACGCATGTGTTGGGCAAATCTCAAGGCAGCTGGCTGCCATGTATGTGAGTTATGTGCTTGCTAGTAGCAGGGACAGAAATTTTCATTAGCATAAGTATATTTACCTTTTTTGTCCTATCCCCATGATGCCCTGCAGCAGCCATGCTTATAGCCCTGGGACACGGTACAAGTTGGAAAGACATCCATGGCCGTGCTCATGAGGTGGGGGGAGGTTTGTCCCCAAGGTCTCAGTGCAGGTCTTTCTCAACTGGAAGAGCTGCATCTGTGTTGGGCTCAAAGCTACTGAGGTGCCAGAGCAGGCACCCAGTCTTTTTCTTTTTCACCAAGGCAGAAACCCAGCCCCAGTCTGAAGGAGAGGAAGCAGCTGGGACCTGTAGTTCAGGCTGCCTCTGGAACCAGGAGGAGGGTTGAGGAGCCAGATGTCCACCCATCATTCACTGTCCTGGGATCAGTGTGGACCACTGGGTAGCTGAGATCCAGGTGTCTCAGTCTGGAAGCTCTTAGCGCATGTATTTCTGACACCCTGGAGCTCCCCCTCTGAGCATCCAGCCAGAGGGACCATTCATTTGCAGGAGCAGTTGCCACACCCTTTCCCAGGAAAGCAGGACAGACGCAAGTGCACAAGGGTTTTCCCTCTTTTTCACCCTCTGCCCTTCTCACCCCCGCGTTTTGCTGTTTCCCAGGCATGTTCCGCGCAGCGGTGCCCAGCGGCGCCTCCACCGGTATCTACGAAGCATTGGAGCTGCGAGACAACGACAAGTCGCGTTTCCTTGGAAAAGGTGGGGAGATGCCTGCTCTGCATCCTGCCCCTGGGGGCTGCCTGTGCGTGGGGCTCTGCCAGAGGGTACCACTCACCCACTGGCATGATGTGGATGTGTCCACTGCCCTCAGGGAGACTGCAGAGGCACAGACCTAGTGTAAAGTGAAAGACCCTCCCTCACTGTCTCCTCCTCTCTGTCTATGGGTGTTCTCTCTCCCTCTTTCTGCTCTCCTCTTTTCCTTACCCTCTCTCTCTCTCCCTCCCTCTCTCTTTCTCCATCTCTTCCCTTCTTTAGGGGTCCTGCAGGCCGTGGATCATATCAACAGCACTGTCGCCCCAGCTCTCATGGGCTCTGTAAGGATTTCTTTTTGTTCTCCCTTTTCCAACGCTTACTCTGGTCCATCTCTGTTCCCTGCTCTCTATTTCTGCCTTTCTTCATCTCACTGGGTTAACAGACATAGTGATGCTTTCTGTGAACCTGGGCACACCCCTCCTGCCCTCCATGCCTGTACGTGTCCACAGCGATCTTTTCTCTGGATGGAAAGGATTTAATGCTACCTGGTCCACTGCAGCATCCGTACCACCTACCTAGTCCCCTTGATGCTCCCTGTAGAGCTCTCTCCCTCTTTCAGGTGTGCTTCTCCTCAGGCACTGAATCTCATCCACATGCCTGTGGCCTCATGCCCGTTTGTCCCACCCAGCATTCACGGTGTGATGAGAAATGACTGTACCGTGCAAAGTCCCAGCACAGCCTTGCAGAGTGATGGTGTCACATCTGCAGCCTTTTTATACCTGAAGCCCTGGAAACTGCTCTGAGGAGAGCGGAGCTGAAGCCATGCATTATACCCTGTGCAGCCCCTGAGGGGGTCTGGCTGAGAGCCCAGCTCTCTCCACTACTGAAAAATACTTGGACTGGTGGAGGGCTGCCTGTGTTGGGCCTAAACATGCTCTCCACCTTGCTCCTGGGAACGTCTCCATCCAGTCTACATTTGCTTGCTTGGGGTTGAGCATGTACTGTTGTTGTGCCTAGCTTCTGTGTGGCCACAGCACCACAAAGCTCCCTGGAAGCTGCCAAAAGGCTAGATAAATCCCATTGGGAGTCCTGTGTCTCCAGCAATGCGTGGCCTTGCCTGGGCTGCAGCTGATTCCTAGTCTGGCATTGGGTATATCTACACTGCACTGCAGCAACATCATCGTGGTTACCTAAGTTGACTATATACCAAGACAATGTTTTCCAGAGCTTTGTGTGTATATGTTCCCCCACGAGCTAAAAAGGTCCCTGTACCCCCCCAGCTTCTCCATCGCCACCTCCTTTCCCACACTCCAGAGCCAACAGCTCTTCTCAGCCTCCCCTTCTCAGGAACTGTTTCTTTCCTGCAGGGCCTCTCTGTTGTGGATCAAGAGAAGATAGACAATCTGATGCTTGAGATGGATGGCACAGAGAACAAATGTAATTCCTTCTTCTTTTTTTTTTTTGGCCTGGGAAGTAAAGAGCATGGGAGGCTACAGGGCTAGAGTGAGGGGCACTGTCAGTGCTGTGGTGAGCCCAAGGCCGGGCAGGCAAGGACACCCAATGGGCAGGAATCTGCTGCCTAAGAAGCCTAACACTTCCTTGGTTTTGCCCACAGCCAAGTTTGGTGCCAATGCTATCCTGGGAGTTTCCCTGGCTGTGTGCAAGGCGGGAGCTGCAGAGAAGGATGTCCCTCTGTATCGGCACATTGCTGACCTGGCTGGCAACTCTGATCTCATCCTTCCTGTGCCAGTAAGACTCCTCCATCCTTGACATCCACCTTCAGAAACTCCAAAATAAACTTCAAAGGGTGTGTTGGGAGGTAGAGAAGGAAGCAATACAGGACTGAATCATCAGCTGAGTGCACTGCATTCATCAAAGCAGCAAACCAAGGCATGAGATTTGTCAGGTTTCAATATGGAAAAAAGGGGCCTGAGGAGGATACAGCAGAGGTTGTGGTGGGGGTTTGACTGAAGTTCTCAGTCTTAGTGCAAGAACCAGAGGGCATCATGTGAATCCTCTGGTGCACGGTTCAAAACAAGGAAGTATGTGTCTTCAGACCAGAGGTAGCTGCCCTGTAAGACTCCTTCACAATGGGTGTTGTGGATGCTAGATTTTCTCAGAGTCAAGGACAAAGGTCCTGGAAGAGAGCTTGGCATAGCATTGCTGCTAAACATACAGATAAACACAGCTCAGGAGATCTTTGAGAGGAAAAGGGATGGGAAAGTCCTCCCCAAGAAAAAAACTTTCTGCTTTGAGACACTATTGGAAGGAAGACCGTGGGCTTACGTGCCTTTGGTCTGATGTGTTATAGCTGATGCGTTTGTTTTGACATTACCCTGCGGGATGTGGGATGAATGGTCATGGTGACTCACCTGAGAGCCTCCTCTAGGTGGTGCCAAGATCTGCTTCTTCAGCTCTGATTCTCTTATGGCCTCTTCCAGGCATTCAACGTTATCAACGGAGGTTCCCACGCAGGCAACAAACTGGCCATGCAGGAGTTCATGATCCTGCCTGTGGGAGCTGAAAGCTTCCGTGACGCCATGCGCATCGGGGCTGAAGTCTATCACAACCTCAAGAGCGTCATCAAGGAAAAATACGGCAAAGATGCTACCAATGTGGGTGATGAAGGAGGCTTTGCTCCCAACATCCTGGAAAACAGTGAAGGTGAGCACCCTGCAGAGATGGAGTAACCCCACCTGCGGTGCTGTGGTTTCCTATACCCAGTTCACAGCACTCCCCAAAGACTGGTTCATAATATGATGCCCCAGCGTCATTGTTATGGAATGGTTTCTAAGCTCCTTCTCCTTGGGGTAGCCTTGATCTGTCACAGCCTCTCCATACAAACCCTTCACACGTGTGCACACTTTTCTAACACCTTCCCCCAGCTTGTCTCTGAGCTGTGGGATTGTGTTTTAGTTCCCCCTTGTCCCATTGGACATGGCCTCCACAGCTCCCTGGCATGTTTCTGTTGCTCTCTGGTCTCCCTTCTACCTCTCCCATCACACCGTCAGACTCTCAGGGGAGGTTCCTACTGAAAGGCAAAGTTCTCTGCATGGGCTGACTCTTCTGACTGTAACTCTCCTCCTCCCAGCTCTGGAGCTTCTCAAGGAAGCGATTGACAAGGCGGGCTACACAGACAAGATTGTTATTGGTATGGATGTGGCGGCCTCCGAGTTCTACCGCGATGGCAAATATGACCTGGACTTCAAGTCCCCAGATGACCCAAGCCGCTACATTTCTGCAGATGAGCTGGGTGACCTCTACCAAAGCTTTGTACGTGATTATCCAGGTGAGCTGCTGCGCTGGGCAGGAGGGAATCAGCACTGATGTTGTGTACCTAACAGGCACACGCCACCCCACCCATGCTTTTGGGTTGAGAAGGGAGGCAGCTTTGACTCATGCCTCTTCTGTTGTCATTTCAGTGGTCTCCATTGAGGATCCCTTTGATCAAGATGACTGGGAGGCCTGGGCCAAGTTCACGGCCAATGTGGGGATTCAGATAGTGGGAGATGACCTGACAGTGACAAACCCCAAGCGCATTGAGCGAGCTGTTGAAGAGAAGGCCTGCAACTGCCTCCTGCTCAAAGTCAACCAGATTGGATCCATCACAGAGGCCATTCAAGCGTAAGTCCAGCCCACTACCCTTGTCCTGTGGAAGAGATGGTGATGAACCACAGTAGGGTGTCATGCTATGCATTGGATGAATTGACTTTTGTCACTACCAGAGTACAGGGTGAGGGTGGGAGGAGAAGGTGCCTGGATCTCACCCTGTGCAGGCGGTAGTTACAGGAGTGGGAGCTACTGACTGTATTTCTTGGTCCTTGCAGCTGCAAGCTGGCCCAGGAGAATGGCTGGGGTGTGATGGTGAGCCACCGATCTGGGGAGACTGAAGACACCTTCATTGCTGACCTGGTTGTAGGATTGTGCACCGGGCAGGTAGGTGAGACCCAGGCAACATACAGGCCTGGAGGAAAGCAAAGGGATGTGAAGACATAATCCCCTGCCCCACTGTGGTAAAGTGGTGCAAGTCATAACAGTGTCTTACAGTGTCTGTTTTGGGGAATGCTTTACAGATAAAGACGGGTGCTCCCTGCAGGTCTGAACGCCTGGCTAAATACAACCAGCTCATGAGGTAAGGGGCAGCAAGGACGAGAATGTGGAAGAGAGAGCAAGGGCGTGACTAACTGGGGTGGGAGAAGCTGAAAGCCCCAGGCTTATGGAAAAAACTTTCTGAAGACAAGAAAGACTGTCGGAGATGACAATAGGATCCAAGGGAAATGTCTGTTGCAGACTTCTCCTTCCCTCTGCCTTGGCACAAGGGTGCAGCCCCACGGGCATAGCAGCTGGCAGAAGCCAAGGTCCTCCAACCCATGTCAGCCTTGTGCCAATGTAACAGCTTCTCCAGCACCCTGGTGCCTCTGATGCTCCCTTGCAGCAAGGACCTGACACATGCTCTCTCTCTCTCCTGCAGGATTGAAGAAGAGCTTGGTGATGAAGCACGCTTTGCTGGACACAACTTTCGCAACCCAAGTGTTCTTTGAACGTTGTCCCTAGGGCACAGCCACCCTGCTGCTCGTTCCCACCTCACAGACTCTGAAGTTCCCTTCCCTTCACTCCTCCCTTTTTTGCTCTTTCTCCCCCTTTGCCACCCAGTTCCCTCTCACCTCAAACCCCCTTGAATTCAGGTGTCCCTGGCTACCCAGGTGAAGGACAAGAGAGAGGCCTACACCCTGTCCCTTGCTTTGGGGTCATAAGCATTTCTGGATCTAGGCATTGTGTGTCTTTTGGGTTTTTGTGCAGGGCTGCATCTGAGCCACTCTGTTCACGTTAGACTACGGGAGCATGCTGCCTGGTGTGTTTCCCTCGTACACCGAAGCATGTGCAGTGAACATGTGTGCATCGGCTGATGTGTTTGGACAAGTGTCGCACCTGTAGCTGTGTCTGGATGAGTGTCCTCAGTGGCCCGCTCCTGTTGTGCATGTGTGTAGGTGTATGTGTACTGGCCTATGGCGTCCTCGTGCCCCAGGCGTGTGTTTGCACTGAGCCCTGGTGGGACCTGAGCACCCCAATTCTGCGCTGTGTTGGGCTGTGCTTGCCAGCAGCTTAGCGTTGAAGTGTCCCTGGCTGGGTGTGCATGTGTGTGCGTGCTGTTGGTCTCCGGATCAGCACATAGTACTGTGGGGGAGATATATTAACACACATCCGTAAGCAAAACCGTGCTCTCATTTGCTTCTCATGACCATTTTCTCTCTGTTCCCTTCCCTCTCGCGCCCCTTCACTCTCTCCTCCAACCCATAATGTCTGCTTCACCTTCTGGACAGCCCATGCTCAGCTGAGCAACAAACTACAGATCCCTAAACTCGATTAAAATGTATTTCACACCTGAGCAGCCTGGCGTGACCTGATGTTTCTCTCTACATGCCAGTATTTGGGAAATGGGGACATTTTGCCATCAAAGCAGGAGAGGCTGATGCAGAGAGGTAGCAAAAACAAGCAGAGGGGATTGGCAAGAAAAGGCCCAGGCACCCCCACCCCTTTTAACAGCCTTGTCCCACAGCCAGACTGCTCTGTCAGCCAGCCAGCTGGGAATGCCAAGGAGGAGGCAGGTAGGAACTGCCCCTCCATCTCCACCAAACCATGTCACGTGATGATCTGCTGTGCAGAGATTTTGATCGTGCCCCCCATTGATGCAAAGACACCAGCGTGGGCCACAGGCTAGCTGCCCACTGGCAGTTCCACAAGTGGTAGTAAACTGGAACTCCAAGTCTGTGGGACAGAAAAAGACCCAAGAGGGGCTGCAGAGCAGTAAGCAGAGGAGGAGGAGGTGGGATGTCAGTCTCTCTCAGTTCCATCTTGTTTCACAAGGTCAACACTGCAGTGCTTGAGGAAACTAGCCTGTGCTCCAGCCAGTGCCCCAGCAGGCTGAGGGCCAGCAAACCCCTTTGCCTGCTCAACAGCATTATTCTGAACAGACTCCAATGAAGGCAGGAGGCTGGGGATGCTACTGTGAGAACTCCAACCCAAGTCATGACCAAGGATAAAACAAGCTTAACCAATGTTAAGCTGGGTTCAATCATCAGCCCCGCTATGTACTTGGGCACACTTAGGTCCTGCAAAACTCCTGCCCTGCCTCTCCACAGCTGAGATCCCAGACTCTTGCTTACGCTGCACAGCCTTGCCTTCATAATGAGCAAGGGCAAGGGTAGAGACCAAGGTTGCTCAGCGAGCCTCCAGCCTCCTGGCTGTGTCCTGATGCATCTTTTAAAAACAAGACAACCCTTTAAAACATTGGCCTTTATTTCCCTGCTGGTTCTTTACTGAAGAGCAGAAAAAAATGGAGAAAGTTGGACAAAGTTGGAAAAGGGAAGACAAAGGCTGTGTGTGGCACACATGCCCAGAAGAGATAAGAGGGTGGGAGGGCTGGTTTCTAGGGAAGCAGTGAAGGCAAAACAGATCTCGGTGGTAGCGAACAGCTCGTGTCCTAGCCGCAGGGCATCTCTCTCCCATACGCTGTGAAGTCTCCCCCTCAGCCTCTAGCTGCGGGGTAAAGCACACCCCAAACTCAAAGCCCGTACCCAAGAGCCAGTGCTCCCAGCCCCACACCTCGCGCCGACGGGTGGACGAGCCCCCGCGAACCCCGGGGGTGGTGGGAAGCACACCGGGGCCGCCGCTGGCCACGCCGAGGAGCGGCGACAAGGCAGGAGGGTGGCGAGGCTGTTGCCGGGCGCCCACCCCGTGGAGAAGCGGCGGGGAAGCGGCGGCAGCCCCGCAGCCTGGCACTCGGACAAGAGCACGGCGGGTGCGGGTAGGGGGGAACTGGGTCCAGCGGGGCTTGCGGACGGACGCCAGGCGCGCACGGCGGCAGAGCCGCGACTGCCTTCTGGGAGCTGTAGTCAGGCGCCGCTCGGGGAGCGCTCCATTTTCCCGCGCCCCAGCGGAGCCGCGCCGCAAAATGCGGCCCCCGGCAAGGAGGCGGCGGCGGCACCCGGCAGCCCGGCACCGGCGGCGGGCGCGGGGAGGGAGACGAGGCGGCGGCCTGCGGTGCCCCCCGGTGCGCGGTGGCCCCCCGGGTGCGCGGTGCCCCCCCGGGTGCGCGGTGGCCCCCCGGGTGCGCGGTGCCCCCCGCCGCATCGCCCCCCGCAAACGCGCTCTCTCGTGTAACGGAAGAGCGTGTGTCGGGTCGGTGCGTGCGGTGCGGGGCGCGGCGCACGCTGCCGTACGCCCGCCGCACACCCAGCTGCTGGTGCCCTTTGTTCTGCACGCTGGGCTTTTGCAGGCGGGCCGGCGGGCGGTTGTTCGCTGGTCTGCTCAAATAAAGTTTCTTAGCTTTCATCCGCCCCAGAGCATCTCCCTTCCCCCGACCTTCCCCTTCGCCCCTTTTCTGGGCAAGGGAGGAAGTGAAGTAACCACGGCAGTCTGTGCTGCCTGCTCAAATGCGGCAGCGCTGCAACGGCAAAGAACCAGAATCTCTGTCCCTACCTTGTGCTGAGGATGTGTTAGTCAAGAGTTATTGCCAGCGAGGTACCCCCACGTTCCTGTGTCAGAGGGGACGCGTGGAAGCACAGAGGCGACGACAACGCGTCGCACCACAGCAGTGCCTCCTCACCTTGGGGCCTGAGTTTGTCACTGGTGGCACGATGTATGGAAGGAATACATGACCCAGGTATGTTTGACTGGGTCACTGCAAATGTTTATCCTTAGGCATAAGGATAAACAAGCATACATCATAAGTAAGCACACGTCATAAGACATATACTGAGTTCTGTTGGCCTTAGTGGCAGAGATTTGGTGAGTTTCTTTGTGACAGAAATGTCCAAACACTTCTGCTATTCCTGCACCTCAGGTGTCCTGCTGTATAAGCTGATGCCTCCATCAGATTGCTGTGCTATAATGTGGGTTCAATCAGAGTGTGGGGAATGGCACAGAGATGGGGTGGAGAGGTGACAGTATCCATCAGGGAAGCATTTGTTGGATTTTTTTTTCATGGAATCATTAAGGTTGGAAAAGATCTCCAAGACCATCTGGTCAAACTGTCCCCCTACCACCTATATTATTTACTAAACCATGTCCCTAAGTGCCTCATGCAACTTTTTCTTAAACACCCCAAGGGATGGTGACTCCACCACCGCACTGGGCAACCCATTCCAATGCCCAACCACTCTTTCTGAGAAGAAATTTCTAATTTCTAACCTGAACTTCCCCTGGACAACTTGCAGCCATTCTCTCTTCTCCTGTCACTAGTAATCTGTGAGAAGAGGCCGAGCCCCAGCTCACCACCACTTCCTTTCAGGTAGTTGTAAAGACCAATAAGGTCTCCCCTGAGCCTCCTCTTCTCCAGACTAAAGAGTCCCAGTTCTCTCAGCTGCTCCTCATAAGACTTGTGTTCCAGACCCTTCACCAGCCTCATTGCTCTTCTCTGGACACACTCCAAGGCGTCGATGTCTTTCTTGGAGCCCAAAACTGAACACTGTATTCGACGTGTGGCTTCACCAGAGCTGAGTACAGGGGTATAATCACCTCCTTGGTCCTGCCAGCTACACTATTCCTCGTACAAGCCAGGATGCCCTTGGCCTTCTTGGCCACATGGGCGCAGGTTCAGGTGAGTGTCAACAAACACCCCCAGATCCTTTTCCTCTGTATAGCTTTCCAGCCACCTTGCCCCAAGCCTGTAGCATTGCCTGGGGTTGTTATGACCAAAGTGTAGGACCCGGCACTTAGCCATGTTGAACTTCATCTCATTGGCCACTGCCCTGGGATTCAAACTTTTCAGGTCCTTCTGGAGGGTTTTCCTACCCTCTAGCAGATCAATACTTCCCCCAGCTTGGTGTCATCTGCAGACGTATTGAGGATGCACTCAATTCCCTCATTCGAATAATCAGAAAAGATATTAAAGAGGATGGGCCCCAACACCGACCCCTGGGGAACACCACTTGTGACTGCCCACCAATTGGATTTTACTCCACTCACCACCACTCTCTGGGCCTGGCCATCCAGCCAGTTTTTAGCCCAGTGAAGAGTGTACTTGTCCAAGCCATGGGCTGCCAGCTTGTCCAGAATACTGTGGGAGACTGTATCAAAGGCTTTGCTGAAGTCAAGGCAGACTATGTCAACAGCCTTCCCCTCATCCACCAGGTGGGTCACCTGGTCATAGAAGGAGATGAGGTCGGTCAGGCAGGACTTGCCTTTCATGAACCCACGCTGTCTGGGCCCGATTCCCTGCTTGTAAATATGTGGTCCGTGATTACCCTCAGGATGAGTTGCTCCATAATATTCCCCTGCACCAAGGTCAGGCTAACAGGCCTGTAGTTCCCCAGATCTTCCTTATGACCCTTCTTATAGATGGCCATCACTTTAGCAAGTCTCCAGTCATCTGGTACCTCTCTGGTTGACGATGACCGGTGATAGCTGTTGGAGAGTGGCTTGGCAATCACATCTGCCAGCTCCCTCAGACCCTCAGGTGGATCCTGTCTGGCCCCATGGACTTGCAACAATCTAGATGGAATAGTAGGTCTTTAACTGTTTCAACCTGAATCGTGGGGGATTTATTCTGCTTCCTGTCCCAGTTTTCCAGGTCAAGAGGCTAAGTACTCCAAGAATAACCAGTCTGACTACTGAAGTCAGATATAAAGAAGGCACTGAGAATCTCTACCTTTTCCTTAATCTCAGTAGTCATCTTCCCCACTGGATCCAGTAAAGGAGGGAGATTCTCCTTGGCTCTCCTCTTACTGTTAATATATTTGTAGAGACAATTTTTATTATTTTTTACTGCAGTGGCCAGGTTGAGCTCCTGCTGGGCTTTAAGCCTTTCTGATTTTTCCCCTGCGTATGCTAGCAACTTCCTTGTACTCTCCCCAAGTTGCCTATCCATTCCTCCACCATAAATTTTTCTCCTGGAGACTCAGCCAAAGTTGCCTGTTCAGCCATGCCGGTCGTCTTCCCTGATACAGCACATGGGGACAGCCTGCTCCTGTAAGACTTCCTTCTTGAGAAGCATCCAGCCTTCCCAGACCCCTTTGTTCTTTAGGGCTGATTCCCAAAAGACCCTCCCTACCAGTGTCCTGAACAGTTCGAAGCTTGCCCTCTTGAAGTCCAACAAAGTAGCAGTTTTACTGACCTGCTTCCTGACTTCACCAAGAACAGAGAATTCTACCATTTCGTGGTCACTTTGCCCAAGACAGGTCCCAACTGCCACATCTCCCATCAGTCCTTCTCTGTTTGAGAACAGAAGGTCTAGCAGGGCACCTGCCCTGGTAGGCTCGCTAACCAGCTGTGTCAGGAAGTTATCTTCAGGAACCTCCTAGACTGTTTCCTCTGGGCTGTATTATATTTCCAACAAATGTCTGGAAAGTTGAAGTTCCCCATGAGAACAAATGCTGGCAATTGTGCCACTTCATCCAGTTGCTTGTAGAATACCTCATCTGTCTCTTCATGCTGGTTCAGTTGTCTATAACATACCCCCCACAAGGATGTCTGCCTTGTTGGCCTTCCCCCTGATCCTTACCCATAGGGACTCTACCTTATTATTCCCAGCCCTGAAGTCTACCACATCAAAACACTCTCTAATATAGAAAGCTACCCCACCACCCCTCCTATGCTGCCTGTCCCTTCTGAAGAGTTTGTAGCCATCCATTGCTGCACTCCAGTCATGGGAGTGGTCCCACCACATTTCAGTGATGGCAGTTAAGTGATAGTTTGCCTGCTGCACAATGGCTTCCAGTTCTTCCTGTCTGCTGCCCATGCTGAGCACATTAGTAAAGATGCACTTCAGTTGGACCATTACATTCAACCCCAGCCCTGGCACTATCCCCCCAGACTCATCTCTAGTGAGGTTCATTTCCTCCCAGTCCCGCTTCCTACCTAGTTTAAAGCCCTCTCAATGAGCCCTGCCAGCGCCTGGGCTAGGATCCACTTTTCCCTTTGGGATGGGAGGGATCCACCTGCAGCCATCAGGCCAGGTGCTGAGTAAACTGCCCTGTGGCCAAAAAACCTAAACCTTTCTTTTAATTCTCAAGTCATATTCTGTTTAGATGACATTTAAAAGCAATGTCAGGCTGCTAAAATTTAACACTGGACCTCCCCCTGCTGAAGCCTGCAGAATTGTTCTTTAATTTCTAAATTGGTGTGTGTGCCCATGAAGGAGCTGGAAGGGGAGATGTCACTGAATTACGCTTGTTGGAGAGTGCAAACGGAAGCCCTAACAATGAAGAGCTACTGAATTTTCCCTTATCCTTTTGTCTCTCTTAAGAACAACGGAGTGGTGTTCAACCTTGGGAAACCAAGCATCTTTAACACAAGAGGCTGTCAGAGTCATTGTTGTGGTTTTGTGTGGCTGGATTCTGGTGGAAAAGGGGGCTGCAGGGGTGGCTTCTGCAAGCAGCAGCCAGAAGCTCTCTGCAGGCCCCACAGAGCAAACACCAGCTGGCTCAAGGCTGGACCTGCTGCTGACCAAGGCTGAGCCCATTAGCAATGGTCACAGCGCCTCTGGGAATCACATATAGGAAAAAAAAATGCAAGCAGATGCTTTGTGCCACCTGAGAAGGGAGTGAGAAGGTGTAAGGAGCTGTGCAGACACCAAGGCCAGGGAAGGGGGGAGGAGGCACCCCAGGTACCAGAGAGAAAGATGCCCCTGCAGCCCATGGAGAAACCCATGGTGGAGTGGGTGTCCCCCTGCAGCCCATGGAAAAGGCTGAGACCCCACCTGCAGCCTGTGGGGAGACCCCACAGTGCAGCAGAGGAAGGGTGTGAGGAATGCCCCCCTGGCTAAGAAGGAAGACAACTTGTGAGGAACAGAGGAACCGACTGAAACCCTGTTCCCTCATTCCCTGCCCCTCCCCATGCCACAATGAGGGGGAAGGAAGGAGTGATATCATGACCAAAGTAAAGTCTGCTAAGAAGGGAGGGGTGGGAGGAGGTACTTTAAGATCTGGTTGCACTTCTCATTACCCAACTCTTGTGTCACTGGGTGTGCAGGGCAGTGTAATAAATTAGAGAGTTTTCTTTCCCTCACTCTGCGTTGAGTCTGTTTTGCCTGTGATGTTGATTATGGGATGATCTCTTCCTGTCCTTATCTCAACTCCTAAGCCTCTCAGTATCTATTTTCTCCCCTGTCCAGCTGAAAAAGGGAGTGATAGAGCGGCTTTGGTGGGCATCTGACCTCCAGCCAGAGGCACTCTTCTGTTGAACCCCAGACAAGAGGTCCAAAAATTTGGGTGCTGGGTAAATTCCTACAAGGAGAAGCCATCCTGGGTGGCCCTGGCTGAGTTCTGGCTCAGAGAAAGACTTTCCTCAGGCCTAGTACAGACCAGAAGGCTTTCTTTGGTCATTGTTTTCATCAAGGAAACTACTATGTGCTGTGTGTTTGTACTGTCGGGAAGGTGCTCTGTATTTTTAGCTTTTCATATAAGACTGAGATAGGATGAGATGTCTGGAGGTCTCCATTGCAAACTCCTGCTCATGGTCCAGAGCTAGATCAGGCTGCTCAGGGCCTTGGCCAGGGAATTCTGAAACATCTCTGAGGGGGCACATTCCTCAGCTCCTCTGGGCAACTGTGCCAGTGCTGAACCACCCTCAGGGAGGAAACTTGCCATTTAACTAGTCAGAATTTCTCTTGTGGAAAATTTTGTAACCACTTTGGTAGACATCCCTCAGATGATCTTGGCACTAACTTCTTTAGACCCCCCACTGCAAAAAAAAAAAAAAAAAAGAAAAAAAGAAAAAAAAGCTGAAGAGAGTAATTACTTTTCCCCTAAACATTCCCTACTCCAGGCTGAAAGAAGCAGCTCCTTCAGCCTTCCTTTTTATGCCATGGTCTTCCAGCCCATTAACTGTTTCATTGTCCACCCCTGCCAGAACTCTGGTTTATCAGCATCTCTCTTGTGCTGCATTTCCACAAGAAGGCTACATACCAGCCAAAGCCACCTGTTTTGCAGGCTACTGTTCCCCTGTAGAACTGGAAAACAGTGGGATGATGTGGCTCAAGAGACCTCAAGAGATGGCATGGCACATCTCCATGCTCCAAGAAAGGACAATGGCACCCTAGCAAGATTGGTATCTGCTTGCCAATCTGAGTAATTTATCCACCCTGAAAAGGTACAGCTAATAATGCTTCTGATTTGCCCAGGGTCTTCAATTTGTTGATTACAAAGGTGAGATTTTATTTCCTGTGTTCTGCAGCCAGTCCACCTTGGTCTGTCTGTGCAAGCACACACGACCACGTGTTTCTCTTATGTGTTCTCTGCTTATGATGACTGCCCTGAATCAGAATAAAAAAAATGTGGGCTTACCTAGCAGCAGCATGGTTATGAAAAGGTCCTGACCTGCTGCACTTGGCATCAGTAACTCACCTTTTTTTTTGTCCCACAGCCCAAAAAGCTTGGCCTTATTAGTGGAGAATGATGCTTTTTGTTCACAAGTAAACCCTCAGAAGTCAGGATTACCCAAACACGGTTTGTTACCCTGTCCCGCTAGTCCTGAATCACTTTTGAATCACCTCCAATGTGTTTTCATAAACAAAGACCGCAGGCTTTACAGGAGACAGGCCTCCTTGGGCTGGCTTCTTGAAAGAATGCTCAACTGACCCGATTATGGGAGATGATGACATGAAAACCATTTGGTGCTTGACTCTGTGGTTAAATAAACTTGGTGGCTGCTCATCCAGAAGACCCCGGGATTGAAGCAATACCAACCACTGTAGCTTTCACAGAGGCTTTTCACAGATTCACAGAATCGTAGGGGTTGGAAGGTACCTCAAGAGATCATTGGGTCCAACCCCCTGCCAAAGCAGGGTCACCAGGACAGGTCGCACAGGTAGGCATCCAGATGGGTCATGAAATATCTCCAGAGATGGAGACCCCACAACCACCCTGGGCAGCCTGTCCCAGGGCTCTGTCACCCTCACTGTGAAAAAGTTCTTCCACGTATTGGTGTGGAACTTCCTGTGCTCCAGCTTGAGGCCACTGCCCCTTGTCCTGTCTCCACAGACACTGAAAAGAGGCTGGCCATTTCCCCTGTGTTCCACACTTCAGAGATCTGTAAACATTAATAAGATCCCCTCTCGGTCGTCTTTTCTCAAGGCTGAACAGCCCCAGCTCACTCAGCCTTTCCTCATAGGGGAGATGCTCCAGTCATCATCTTCCTAGCCCTCCTCTGGACTGTCTCCAGGAGATCCCTGTCTTTTTTGTACCAGGGAGCCCAGAACTGGACACAATACTCCAGGTGGGGCCTGACCAGGGCAGAATAGAGGGGGAGGATCACCTCCTTTGACCTGCTGGCCACACTCCTCCTGATGCACCCCAGGATCCCATTGGCTCTCTCAGCCACCAGGGCACACTGCTGGCTCATGGCCAACCTGTCATCCCCCAGGACCCCCAGGTCCTTCTCCACAGAGCTCCTCTCCATCAGGTCAGCCCCCAGCCTGTACTGATACAGGTGGTTATTCCTTCCCAGGTGCAAGACTCTACACTTGCTTTTGTTGAACCTCATCTGGTTTCTCCCTGCCCAGCTCTCCAGCCTGTCCAGGTCTCTCTGGATGGCAGCGCAGTGTTCCTGCCTGTCAGCCACTCCTCATAGCTTTGTATCATCGGGTACTTGCTGAGGGTGGATGCTATTCCCTCATCAAGGTCGTCGATGAAGATGTTAAACAAGACCGGACCCAACAGTGATCCCTGAGGAACACTGCCAGACTCTGCTCCACTGATTGTCACCCTCTGATCCAGAAGACCTCAGGACTGAAGTGATACCAAAGAGAAGATCACCAAAGTGATAGCTTTCACAGAAGCTTTTCCCCAAATCACAAACTACAGAGATATGGGTATTTTGTTTAGAATCCAGAAAACAAGGATCTTGACAAGATCTTCCTCCTTCATGAATCATCACTTTGGCCTCTAAGGATCACACTCATTATGAGCTCGGGGCACCAGGCTGTCAGCTCCTAAGGTGACAGTTTGAAGCAGCCGTGACAACTGCAAACACTACTAACCTTGACAGCAATAATACTACTCTCACTTGTTTCTCAGCTTGGTGAGACACTTTGTGAAGGAAATACCTCTGGGCTTGGGATCAACAGGGTGTTCTCTTCAATGCAGCACCCCTGCAAAATAATATTCTGAAATGTTTCAGATGGGCCACCCAAAACCATGGGGCATTTTTGCAAACATTAGGCAAAGCTTTTTTCAATCCCTGACTCCATGCATGGAAACCAGAAAGTCCTAGGAAACAATAGCACCCCGGGATTACTGCTGGCAGCGTGGAGGCTCTTGGCAAGGGTCAAGACAAAGAGGTAGGTTGGGGACAAGGGTGGATGAAAGAATGAACGAATGCTGGAGACATGAAGTGTGCTTATGTTGTGCAACGGGGTGCCCTGTGCCAACGGGGCTGGCTCTGCATCAGGAGGCACCAAGAGACACATGCTGCATCCAAGATAAACAGGGAGGCACCAGAATGGTACAGCACTGCTGGGAAGAGGGTGTGGAACAAACACATGGGCTTACTAGGGTGTTGCAGGGACACTGGTATTAATGTTTTTAAAGTGTTGGGGTGATCAGCGTTACAGAAAAGCCTGGGGGATGAACACATCTGTATTCAGTGCTGAGTTTGGGTGCCATGCAGTGAATAGCGCTGGGAGCCATGTAACCGACAATGAGAGCTACTGCATAAAGCCGGCAGAGACAGTGCCGCGCAGCCTGTCGCCGTGCGGGCCTGCCGAGGCAATACTTCGTGATTACACTTAAACGCTGTCAGTGCAACGCGAGGCCTTGCCCACACACACACAAAGTCCCTCTCCTTGAAATACACAGATGGACGTGCGTGCAGCTGTACCGCACAGCCTGGGCTTTGCTTTTACCGGCCCTGGCTGCTGCACCGGAGGCGTCAGTAAGGGTAGCACACCGTCACTTGTGGCTTCTCCCCCGCCTGAGACGGCCATGCCTCCGGAGAAGCTAGTGGCAGCGGTTTTGGTTGGATTAACTGCGTCCCTGATTTACCGGGTAACAAACCCCATGGGCTCCCTCCTTCCCACAAACCTCCCTGCGACAGCAACTTTCACAAAATGGCTATGCTCGCCCTCAGTGGGGCTGAACTTTGCCAACCAGGGGAGGCAGACAGTTCTCTGAGCACCCCAGGGGAAGCCGTTTGACGTGTTCAACGCTTGGGTGAACCGGTGCCCCGCACCCCACCGCTACGATTCTGGCGGTGAGGGGGGGTTGGAGGGCGATGTGGCGGCGCCGAAGGCCCACCCGGGCGAGGTCCGCGCGAGTCGGCGTTCCGCAGCCCCGACGCTGGCTGACGTGACCGCGCTTCACTGGGGGAAAACCGGGGACCCCCCCACCCCCGCCCGCCTCCGGGGCGGCCCCGCCGTGGCTGCGGGCGAAGCGACCTCACCCCCTGCCCCGCTGCCGGCCCCCGCGCGAGGCTCTCCCTTTGTGCCGTTGCCTGGTAACCGGCCGGGGGATGGGAGGCAGCACCACGGGCGGCGGGAGGGGGCCGGAGGGAAGGAAGGGGAGGAGCGCGCGCGGCCGTGCGGCGCGCCCGCCCCCGCTGTCCGCTGCCGAGCGCCAGGCGGGCGGCCCCCACCCCCCGGGAGGCCTCGCCGCAGGCCGCGCTTCCCGATTCCTCGCCAGCCGGCAGAGTCCCCTCCCGTAGCCGCGGGGAGCACGGCCCCAAACGGCGGTTCTTTTGCCCGTCCGCCCACCCCCCTCCGTCCGGGCGGGTCGCTCGCCCCCAGCCCGTCCTGCTAAAAACGCTCCTCCGGGCTTTGCCCCTCCCCGGCCTTTGTGCGGGCGCCGGGGCGGGGAGGCGACAGAGCCGCGGGAGCGGGACACGGGGCGCGGCCAGGGTGTGGGCCGGGCTGGCTGCTCGCCCCGCTCCCTGGTCTCCTCCTACGTCCCACGCTGCCCGCGGGTCCGCTCCCGCCCCCCGCGGGTGGGTTGTGTGTGTGGGGGTGCGCGTGTTTCGCGGGGCCCCCGCGGGCAAGGGAGGCGGGGAAGGGCGGTGGCGAGCGCGGCTGGGGGGTGACAGAGCGGAGGGGCGGGGGGGGGGGGCTTGTTCTGGGCTCTTCGGAAATGGGAGGTGGCTAAGGCGGGCAGCGGTCTGAGCGATGGGAGGGCGGCGGGGTAGAGTCGGCGGCGCCTGAACGCGGGGTGTGCGGCGGGAGTGGGGGCGACAGAGCCGCGGGGCGGGGGGCGGCTCGTTCCCCGCCGCGCCACCCCCCCCCCCCCCCCCCGGAGCCGCTGCCCCCGCCACCGACCGGTTATTCCGGAGACGCGAGAGGAAACGAGGGAGCGCGGAAAAGGAGGAGGGAGGAACGGGGAAAAAAAAAGGGGGGGGGGGGGCAGTGTTTAAATCCCTTCCCCCCGCTCCTCGCCGCCTCCATTCCTTCCTTCATTCGACCTCCCCTCCGGAGCCGCCGGTGAGTCCCTCGCCCGCTCACAGCCGCTCCCGCCCCGCTTGTCATTTTCGCCCACTCGCTGCATTCTTTCGCGGGTGTTTTTTTCTTCCCCCTCTGATCTGTCTGCCAGGAGGGGGACGAGGCAGCGGGGGGGGGGGGGAACAGCAAAGTTGGGGGGCGGGGGGAAGGAAGGCGGGATGGCGGTTAACGCCCGCGGCGCTGGGGAAGGGCCTCCGGCGGTGCCTGCCCCGCCGTGGATGCGGAGAGGGGCCGGGAGCTTGCCGGGGCGCCGTGGGTCACGGAGGCTCGGCGGGGCGGGGCCCCCATCCCGCTCGTAGCGGCGGCGGGTCCCGGCCTCGGCTGGGAGCGCGCGTAAATTACCGGGGGGCGCTGCCCGCACCAGCCCGCCCGCCCGCCCGGGGCTTGTTTGCTTTGGACGGCGGCGGAGCTCCTTCCCTCCGGAAAAGAGGACGGGGAGGGTAGACGGGGGGCTCCGTGCCCACCGGCGGTGGTCTCGGGGTGGAGACGCCCCCCGCTTAGTGCCCGGCGTGACGTCACCACCCGCGGAGCCCCCCTTCCCTGCAGCAAAAGTTCGGCGGGGGAGGGGGGTTGGGGGGGTCCCGGGGTGAGGCCAGGTGGGAGTTAGGAGTTGGGAGCCCGGCGCGGTGCGGGGAGGACCGCACAACAATGCTTGTAGGGGGATCAGCCCACACGTTGCCTGCCGGGCCAGCTCCCGCGCTGCCGGTCCCCCAAAACCGCCTCTGAGCGGCCCCCTCCTTCCGGGGAGCCTCGTATTGTCCCCGCTTTCCCAGGTGCGGCTGGAAATAGTGTTCGGAAATAATGTTTGGCAATAACGTTTCCGTGGGGATGTGACCACCGAGGATCGTGTTTGCTCCTTTACCGTTTCGGTGGCAGGCACAGGTGGGATGCTGCCCCTTACGGTGCCTCCTCAACCTGGGGTCTGAAACGCCAGGTTGCTATTTGGGGACCGGGGAGCAGACAAGACCCGTGGGGTGGCATCAGGATGGCGTTTGTGCTCCCTTGGAGCTGGCTGAGATCCTTCCAGGAGTCGGGCTGGTTGTCCATTCGCTATGGAGGTGTTCTGGAGAAGTGGCACCGGTGTTTCCCATGCTGTCCTTGTGGCTGTGCCACTCAGCTAGCAGTGGTTCTGCCTTGCTGGCTTCGGCAGGCTCCTGGCCCGTGGCTGCCTCGGCGGCTGCTGCCCAGTGAATCGCCAGTGTATTTTGCCGAGTGGCCACTGTGCTCTGGAAGTGGCAGCCATTTGGTCACTGTGGCATTACTTTACACGGTGCCTTTGCTTGCTGCTGGGTTCTGCCTTGATAGCTCTTGTATGCTCCTGAAGTTGCTTTTGAGATGGGCAGTGTCTGTCTCTGCATTTGTCTCAGAGCTGTTGCGCCTGGGCTGCGGCAGCCAGTTACTTCCTTGCCAGGATGGCTACTGTAAGAATTTCTATGGCTTTTGTCTGCAGGGGGTCTAGTTTGCAGTGCTGTAGTTCTTGGGGAGCAGCGTGTCCTTACCAAGCTAGCCACTCAAATCTCTTTCTCTTGTCCCTGATTGTATTGGGTGGACCGCATGGGAACCACTGTGCTGCCCAACGCAGAAAAAGTGAGGGGAAAGTAGTGGGTCATTATTCTAAGATGTGGAGCAAGAGAGCAGAGGAGGAGGAGTTGGCAATGCCATTCATTTTGTGTCCAGCTGAATGGTGGAGCAGGGTTATGGACCTCACAGATATGTTTATGCATAAAGCTTCAGAGTTCACCCCTGATTTCCCACCAGAATGAAGGTGTCGGCGTCAGTGCCTCAGCCAAGTCTGTGCCTGGTTACCTCCATTTCATAACCCAGTTCCCACAGTTTGAGGTGAAAGCTAGACCCTCATTTCTTCTAAGACTAAAGGTATTGCTTTGTCCCTGCTGTGCTGTATGTGCCTCCCTGAGGGGCTGGAGCTACAAGATCATTACCCATGGATGGGACGCTTGTAAATGGGGATGGTCAAATTGTTTGTTAGAATGAATTTCATCCTTTTCCCCCTGTTTCTTGGCCAAGTTGTTATTTTTATGTTGGTTATTGGTGACTCCACAACTGTGTTATCTCCCCAATGTCTCGGGAATGATCTGCTCTTTCACACAAGACTTTTCCAACTGTGATTCATGATGGGCCTTTAAAAGTATGGCCATTAGGAAGTGAAAATACAGTACCATGATTTGTGCTGGAAACAATAAAATCCCTCCAAATATTTGAAAATTAAATGTGCAGTGAATCCTAATGAAGAAGATTAACAGGTTTAACCTGCTGCGATGGCCTGCCTTTACCTCTCTTCCTATGCATTTACCTTCTCCCCCAGATTTTGTACCCTTTGGATACCTCTGAAAGGATCTGGCATTCTCACCTTTAACTTTGTCTGCACAAGGGACAAGGGTCAAGTTTCTTGTGGGCATACTGGTATTAGGAACACAAGGAACTGTGATTCTATAACGTAACAGGATCACTATACTAAAAGCATCCCAATCTGTGTTTTTCTTCAAGAGAGGGAGCCTTTATTTGTTAATTTTAATGAATCAGGCAGGTTTTTGCTCTTCCCAAAGTTCAACCTCTGTCACTGCTTATAGACCTTCCTGATTCCTCCTGGAGCTCCCCCATTCGTCAGTGTTTTTCTGAGTGGCGGAGGTGGAGTCAAGGGGAGCAGTCACTGTGGAATACAGAGCTGTGTAGGGAAGGGTATTTATTTACCAGATCTGGGGTGTGATACCTTTGCAAATAAAGTCTTTGGAGTTGGCCGAAGCATTTGTTCAGCTGTGCCACTCCTTAAAAATCTACCTGAATGTTTACCTAGTCTTATATTTTTCCTATTTGGGTGTCTGCCTTTTCTTTTAACAACCCAGCTGTCTCCTCTTTTTGACAAAAAAAAAAAAAGAGGAAAGAATCTTGGCACCAGTGCATTCTCTGATCTCTTTCTTCCTCCATTAAGAGATACTATGGAACTATGAAGCGTGAAAATGCTTTCCTACATTTATCACTTGATCTCTCACATCTGTACTTCTTGAGGACTGGTGAAGAATAGAAATTTACAGATTTCTTAAAGGCCAACAGAGAAGGCAACACAAATTCTGAGTGTGTTTAAAGGTGGAGGCATATCTGAAAAAGTCATGCTCTGGAACAACTGAGGTATACCTAGGGTATGTGTTCTTCTCAGAGTTAATTCACATGATCACTGCTCGAGTCTGATTGCAGCAGATGGTTTAATATGAACATGAGATGCTCCATCTCAGTGTCTTGCCTGAGATACTGAAGCTGCTGCACATATCAAGATGAGTGTTGCCAGGTGGGCCAGGTGTATGTCCCATTGCTCTTTGTGACATTCTGAGCTGAGCCAGGGAATCTTTCTGATATTCCAGTTGTACGGTGGGCAGTTGTGGGCCCACAACCCATTCTTCAGCAAGATGCATATGGAAAGTCACAGAACCAGAGAATTGTAGGGGTTGGAAGAGACCTCAAGAGATCATCGGGTCCAACCCCCTGCCAAAGCAGGTTCCCTAGGACAGATCGCACAGGTAGGTGTCCAGGCGGGTCTTGAATATCTGAGGGGAATGTTTCCAGATCAAGTGGTTTGAGCTTCACCTCAGTCTGGTTGGCTGATCTGGGCTTTGAGCATTTGTGGGTGAGGATTTGGCATGGGTTAAAAGTTAGCAAAAGTGAACTTTGTGAGCTAGCAATCCCTTCAGAAGCATTGCCTGGCTTCCAGTTCTGATAATGCTTCCGCAGAAATCTCCGACAGTCTGTTTTCTGTGTTTGCTGTGGCAGCAAACACTGATTTGTTATTGTCTCCTGAAAAAAAAAATAAAATCAATGTTTGATTGATTGTTGTGGCAGTGTTTCACCTACAAACCAAAGGGTAACTGCAATATCTTCTCTGAGCAATTTTAGTCAATGATGATCTGTCTGGGCTTTGCTGAAGAAGGGTAGCTAGTTGCTTTCAATCTTCCTTCATGTCTCCTGATTGTTCATCATAGATCAGTTTAGCTGGAAAATTTTAGTGTGGTACTTCCCTGCCTTACAAGGTACTTGGTGATAGCCTGTTTCTTCCACAAGGTCTCTGTGTTATAGATGACTTAAGTGAAGGTTGCATTTGAGCAACCTTTCATCTCTTTGGACAACAGATTGGATGTACCGTGTTTGTATATATATATTTATGTGTGTATATCATGAAATATGTATAATAGTCTGTGTAACATATATAATATGTAATGTTACATTTTACTTTAAATTTTACACTTCCACATAGAGCATAGTGTATTGGATAAAAATTGTATCTTCAGCATGTTATTTTGGATATACTACTGCTTTTCTCTCAGACAGTACAATAGATGAAGTGATTTTCCTCAGAATTATTTGAAATTTGCCAGATACATTAAGAGGATCCACTTTCCATGAAGAGTAGTTTATACAGTGTGGTGGTTTGACCCTGGCTGGAGGCCAGATGCCCACCAAAGCTTCTCTATCACTCCCCTTTTCAGATGGACAGGGGAGGAAATTATATATTGAGAGGCTCAGGAGTCGAGATAAGGACAGGGAGTGATCATTCCACAATTAGTGTCACAGGCAAAACAGACTCATAACAGAATAAAGGAAAGAAAACTCTGTAATTTTTACACTGCCCTGCACACCCAGTGACACCAGAGTCAGGTAATGAGAAGCGCAACCAGACCTTAAATCACCTTCCTCCACCCCTCCCTTCTTAGCAGACTGCACTTCAGTCATGATTTTGCTCCCTTCTTCCTCCACATTGTGGCAGTGGGGGGCAGAGAATGGGGGAATGGGGTTTCAGTCAGGTCCTCATGAGTTGTTTTTCTTCTTAGCTGGTGGGGGACATTCCTCACACCCTTCCCCTGCTGCACTGTGGGGTCCCATCCACGGGAAACAGTCCTCCACAGGGCTTCTCCAACGTGAGTCCTTTCCCACGGGGTTTCAGCTCTTCACCAGCTGCCCCAGTCTCTCAGTCTTTCAAGCCCAGACTACTCCAGCCTGGTCCCCCATGCAAACTGTCTCTAGCATGGGTCTCTCTCATCTCTGTGACTCTGTCTCTCTCCACGGGCTTCAAGTGCTGGCAGGGGCTTGCTCCAACACAGGCCACAGCATCTCCTGTATGTCTCCACCTACTTAAGCATGGGGCCTCTCCACAGACTGCAGGGAATCTCTGCTCCCCATCATCATCCATGGGCTGCAGGGGGACAACCTGTTTCACCCTGGTCCTTTCCATGGGCTGTGGGGGAGGAATCTCTCTCTCTCCAGTGCCTGGAACTCTACCTCCTCCTTTCTCACTGATCTCAGTGTCTGCACAGTTCCTTACATCTTCTCACTCCCTTCTCTGGTGGCAAAATGCACCTGTTTGTGGTTTTTTTTTTCTCCTAAATGTGATTCCCAGAGGCGCAGTGACCGTTGCTGATGGGCTCGGCCTTGGTCAGCAACGGCTCCGGCCTTGAGCCGGCTGGTGTTTGCTCTGTGAGGCCTACAGAAAGCTTCCAGCTACTTCTTGCAGAAGCCACCCCTGCAGCTCCTCCTCCTCCACCAGAACCCAGCCACACAAAACTACACCACCAGTCATGATGATCCATCAAGCCTTCCACATATGTTGTTAGACCATTGCTTTCAAAGTACATTTTCACCCAGAGCTATAGACCCTATCACTTCTTGCCCAACCTCTCAATGACTGCTAATGACTTCACCATTGAAAAACCTGTTCTGAACAATTGGCTGATCCTCTTCCTGTACAGCATGTGGCAAGAATGTCTGGTGGTCTTTGCAGAAAATAATGGTTTGTTTTAGAATAAAATAAAATTTAAAATAAAAAATCCCAACTCAGCAACCATCCAAGCAAACAAAAAACCCAATACCAAATCCATTTACAGATTTCCAGTGATATGCTAGATCTCCCAGCAAGTTCTTTGAAGTGATTGAAAAGTGGGAGAAATGAGATTTTGCACTATTTCTTTTTGGAATTTGTGTAGCTTTAGCTAGATCATTGGATCTGGGGTCTTTGTCTTGCAGGTTAGAGCCCTCTGCTGTCAGATATCTTCCTCTGTGGTATGCAGGCTATGGTCAAGTCACCTTTTAATTTGTTCTCTGATGAACAAAATATATTGAGCTTCTTAAGGCTCTTACTAAAAGGGAGAGGAGTTACAAGACTTCCTTGTTTGCTTTTTTTTTAATTATTTGCTAGTTTCAGTTTGTCAGTATCCCTTTTGCAATATACAGGTAAACATGGCATGTGCTCCTCCCATAATAGTCCCTCCAATCCTGTATATAGTTAGGTAAAAATAATCTCTTGTGTTCTTGCTCCTGAAAACTATTCCTCTCTTTCTGCACTGGTGGGTTTCATCATTCAGGAGTAGCTCCCTTAGAAGTCTCATGCTGGGAACTCCTATTCAGTTTGCTATCAGCATTTAATTACATTGACTTGTAGGAGCTTCTTTGTATCCTTGGATCTTCACCCTTGAAAGCTTGCTCCATTCTGATGTTCTCTTTCTGTGAGACTCTTGCTGCAGTAAGGCAAACTGGTCTGTGCCCATTTCTGTCTTGTAATTTACCGTCTCACCTGTCTCAGCCCCACTTTGCAAACTTTAGCCCTGTTTCTGCAAACTTTGCTCAGCTGGTGTCTTCATGAGCTATCAAGGGATTCTGTGATGTTTCACTGGGAGCTCTCAGTGGTGAGCTTTGGAGGATGTGCTTTTTGACAGTGGATCCATGTATGAGGTCTCTTTGCCAGAACAGGTCATGCTTGTGCCATAGCTGTGCACCAAGCTTCAGCCCACAGTTTGTCATGTGCTGCTTTACAGAGATTACCCAAGGTATTCCAAATATTTTGGGGCAGTGGTTTCGTTTCACATGCCATCGTGCCTTTTCTCCTGGCAGTCCAGTCTGAGCATAATCTCTGGGCTCAGGTGCCCACTTGGGAGATGGAGCAGAAGTTCTTAGGGTGTGTGTGCTTGTAGCTTTTCTTTCAGTGTATCACTTGACACTTTGTGTAACTGAATGTCTTAAAAACACACCAATGATCCTACTAGTCCAGTGTCTGCTGCTCCAGCTGTGTCACTATCAAATCCCTAGGGAGGAACATGTATTAAGGGAAATTTATGAGCTGTTTTCCTCTGATACTCCTAAGGCTTCCAGCTGTTGTCAGTGGAGGGACTGCCATAACTGGATGTGGTTTCTTGCTGTTCAGCAAGCACCAGCTACTTTCTCTTGCATGAAACTATCCAGTCTCCTGCTACATCCATACAAACTTCTAGCACCCATAGGTAGTGCCTTTCGTTTGGAAGTTCTGAGGCTGCAATTTCAAGGGGCTGCAATTTCAAGAGGAATTGTATCTTCTTTTGGGTTTTTTTAACTTGTTTTTTTTGGGGGGGTTATTTGATGGTCCTCAGTTCTTACACTGGGAAGGACAGTGAAAAATCCTTACCTATGTAACCTCTACTTTTCTTAGATCGTTTCAGAGTCCTTGATCACATCCTCACTTGGTAGTTCTTTTCTCTGGACAGAGATGTCTAATTCAGTCATGCTGTCATTGCCTTTTCTAGTTCCTATGGAAGGAGCAGAACTGTACACATGCTTAAGATGTGGGAAAGCCGTGTTTTTTTCTGGAAGTGCATAATAACACGCTCAGTTTTGTTTTCAGTTCCTTTCTCAGGGATTTCTAGTATGTGGCTTGCTTTCTTGATGGCTGCTGAATGCCAGGGTGGCATTTTCATGGACCTGCTTCTCATAACCCAATGGTATCACTCTTGAGTGGCACTGGTCAGCTTAGAATCCGTCATTTTATATGTGGAGATGGAATTGTTTTTTCTCTGTGTGCATTGCTGTGTATTTATCTAGGTTGGAGTTCATATGCCATTTAATTGCCCGATTGTTCCTCTTGGAAAGTCCTTCTACAGTTCTCCTCAGTTAGTTTTCATCATCATTATTACCCTCATTAATTTACTGTCATCAGACACATTGGCTTCCCTTTGCACTTTTTCTATATCCATCCTGCTTTTGCTTCTTTAATGTTTTATTCTCTTTAAGTTCTCTCTTAAGTCATGATTACCTGTGATACTGTCTCCTAACCTAATGCCGTTGGGAGGTAGGACATTGATCCTTGTGAGGTTCCAGCAGGCTTTCATCTACCTAGCCTGATACTTAGAGCATTCATTAATTCAAATCCATTTGCAGAGTTTGATCCTTCTGACTTTCTTCTCTGCACTTTGACTAGTTTGCCTGTGACTGAGGGCTCTGAGCAGAGTTGTACCCTTGCCTGGACCTCTTTCTGCCAGCTTCAGAATGATACATGTCTTGGCAGAAGGGTTTGACCATGCTTTTCCCTGGTCTCTTACTGAAGAGAAAAGAAGGATGAGGTTGCTGTCCTGACTTTAAATTCAGCTTCTGGTTTCCTGTATTCTTATGTATGTCCTGCAGCTGAAAAGTTACCAGAAATCTTCCCCAGTAAATTCTTATAGCAAAAGTCCAGAACCACAGTGGGTTGATGGGTGGATAACTTCCATGTACTGACAGTGAGGAGCTATGGTACATAGAATCATAGTGATAAGTTGCAGCTAGGAAGTTACGACTGGTTGTAGGTTTTTGAGCACTGGAATGGGTGTCCAAGGTCAGCTGGGGAAGCTTTGCTCCTGGAGTTGTTCAAAACTTGCCTGGATGAGGCCTTGAGCAACCACATCTAGATTTGGGGTTAGGTTAGCCCAGCTGTGAGCAGGAGTTTGGAGCAGAGATCGGTCCCTTCCAGCTGACGTCTTCTTCTGAGTCTCTGGGCAACTAGCCTGTGATGTCTTTGAGCAGTTTTCTTTGCATTCCTCAGTAAAGGAACATCTATGCATAAAAAGAGCTAAGTATCAGAGTAGACCCTTAAACCCAGGTAAGGTGTGCTCAGGCATTGCAAATAGAGAAGACATTGCACTTCTTAAAATGGTGGGTACGAAGAGAGTGATGTGTCCTTCTGCGTCATGCGTCTGTAAACCTCCATCCCGCTCACAGAGGGAAGAGCCCAGCGCGTTGTGTTTTGTGATTCCCCCCACTGGGCTCTGCCAGCCTGTGTTTCCGAGAGAGAGAGAGAGAGAGACAGAGGCCCCTTCTCTGGGGAGGCAGAATGATTTTTTTTTTTCTGAGATTTTAAAGTAAATCTGCTACATACTTAGAGTCATTTTAGTGTGCCCTCAGGAATCGTTTTATGATTAATGTAACCTTCTTCAGTACATCTAACCTCCATTTAGTGAATCAAACTTTATTTTCAGTTGTGTCTGCAAAAATTAATTATCTTCTTCCATGCTGTAAATTAAGCCATTGTTAAATGTATGACTATTATTTATTACTTTGCTTTAGCTCTAATTGTTTTTATTTCATTCTGCTCATCAGAAAATACGTTTTTTTCGCTTAGATAATTTTTTTTTCATTCAGTGGAGGATCCAGAAGTACTGCTTTCATACTCAAAATAACACTTTACTCCTCATAGCTGTGCAGAACTAAGAAAACAAAACATTAGTACAGACTTAATACAATGTAAACTGGCTTTATTTTCTAAGACTGCCAGCACTCTGCAAGTTTATTCTTAGTGCTCTTATTTGGCACCCTTTCCTGAAATGTGAGAATGTAAATTTTTATTTATTGTTTTCCTGGGGAGAAGTGAATTTATCGAGAAGTACTCTAGACAGGTAAGTGAATTGAGTACACATAAGAAAAGGATGAAAGCTTTCCTTTCAGGTTGAGTCTTTCTTTTGCATGGGAGGTATTATTTTAGGTATCGAATCAGAATCACAGAATAGTTTGGGTTGGAAGGCACCTTTAAAGATCATCCAGCCCCTCTGCCATGAGCAAGGACATCTTTCACTAGAGGTTGCTCAAAGCCCCATCAAACCTGGCCTTGAACACTTCCAGTGATGGTTCATCCACAGCTTCATCTGGGCTGTGCCGCAATGCACCTGTGCCAGTGCCTCACTACTGATGTCGTACTGACATTCTTCCTTATGTCCAATCTGAACCCTACGCTTTTTCAGTTAAAAACTGTTCCCCCTTGTCCTGTCACTGCACAACCTTGTAAACAGTCCCTCTCCAGCTTTCCTGTAGCCCCCCGTTTAGGTATGGGAAGGCTGCTATTAAATCTCCCCGCAGCCTTCTCCAGGCTGAACAAGCCCAACTCCTTCAGCCTCTCTTCACAAGAGAGGCTCCTCCAGCCCTCTTATCTTTTGTGGCCTTACTCTACATCTGCTCCAACAGGTACATGTCTATTTTGTTGAGAAGTCCAGAGCTGGATGCAGTACTCCACGTGGTGCCTTTGGAGAGTGGAGTAGAGGGGCAGAATCACCTTGCTTGTCCTTCTGGACATGCTTTTGACACAGTCCAGAATATGACAAGATACGAGTGGCTTTCTGGGCTGCAAGTGCATGTTGCCAACTCACATCCAATGTTTTGTCTGCTGCTATCCTCAAGTCTTCCGCAGGGCTGCTCTCCATCCATTCATCCTCCAGTCTGTACTGATGCTGGGGACTCTCCCAACCCAGGTGCAGGACTTTGTTGAATTTAATGAGATTCACACGAGCATCCTGTCCCTCAAGTGTATCAACACCACCACTCAGCTTGATGTCATCAACAGAATTAATGAGGATGCACTCAATCCCACTATGTCATTGATGAAGATATTAAATAGTATTGTTCCCAGTATGTACTGCTGAGGGACACTATGCATTGCTAGTTTCCACTTGGACTTTGAGCTGTTGACCAGTTCTTTGGATGTTGCTGTCAATCCAATTCTCTATCCATCAGACTCATATCTCTCCAAGTGTGTGAGCATGTTGTGGCAGACCATATCAAAGGCCTTAAAGATGCCCTGTTAAATGTCTTCTGTAGCTTTTTCTTCATCCGCTGTGGTCACTTCATCATAGGAGGGCACTAGATTAGTCAGGCAGAGTTTGCCCTTGGTGAAGGCATGTTGGCAGTCTCTGGTCACCTCCCTCTCTTCCATATGTTTTGGCATGTCTTTCAGGAGGATCTTCTCCGTGATTTTACCAGGCATGGAAGCGAGGTTGACTGGTGGTTCACAGGGTCTGCCTTTTTAGAAATGGGTGCAATATTCCCTTTTCTCCAGTCATTCTGGACTTTGCCTGACTGACACGACTTTTCAAATATGATGAAGAGTATATGATTAGTAGCTATATCAGCCAGTTCTCTCAGGGCCCTGGAATATCTCTCATTGGGTCCCATTGGCTGAAGGAGGATGGATTTAGATTAGATACTAAGAAATAATTCTTCTCTATGAAAATAGTCACTGGCACAGGTTGCCCAGAAAAGATGTGGCTACCCCCTCCCTGGAAGTGTTCAAGGCCAGGTTGGATGGGACTTTGGGCAGCCTGGGCTAGTGGAGGGTGTCCCTGCCAATGCCGGGGGAGTTGGAACTAAGGGACCTTTAAGGTCCCTTCCAACCCAAACCGTCCTGTGATTCTATGACTTGTGTATGTTCACGTTCCTTGGGTGGTCTTGAACCTCATCTGACAGGCTGGTCTCAGCTCTTCCTGGCTGCATTCAATGGCTGCTGGTGGTTGGATACTCCTGTCACAGGTGTAGTGTTGTGGGACTGCAGAGGACAGGGAGATGTGTGCTCTGATCGCAGGGTGTGTGCGTGCCGTGGCGCAGGAGTAGCCCATGGGAGTAGGGTGAGCAGCTAGAGAAAGCTTTAGCTAACACTAGCTGCCTTCAGCCTAGGCCCGTGAGTATTTCAGTTCCCTGGGATCCTCCAGCTTTGTACTAGTAGTGGGGGAGGGATGTAATGAAAACTTATCCACTGGGTAGTTGAGTTCTAACTGGACTATGATTGTTTGACCAGGTCTGCAGTCTTATTACTTGATTAATCCACCTTCCAGCCTGACTTCACAGCCCCTGCATCCACCCAGTGTTGTAATTATTTTGTAGGAAGCAGAAAAATGCTTGTGATCAAAAATTACCATTAATTTTGTGTCTCATAAATACATTTCTTCATACTAAAATTTACTGAGTAAAAAAAAAAAAATTGCAAGCCATGGGAATCATTGCACCTAAGATGATATTTGCCCACTGCCATCTTGGTACTCAGCCATTTTGGCATCCTAATCCCTTTGCTCACAGAGTCATCTTACCTTTTACAGTACTGCCACACTCAATCAAAAGACTGATATTCAGACTGTGACACGCAACCTGAACCCTCAAAACCCTCATTTATTCCCCTCAAAACACAGTCACCTTCCCCTTCCTTCCCTCCCTGTCTTCACCGTGCCCTATAGAAAGAAACCGGGGTTCAAACATGGAGTTGGGTACTTCGCCATGTTGTTGTACTTCAGGTAATACTTGGGATGAAACTTGGTGTTTTCAAGGTACTACACTGTTGTTATTCTGATTACATTTTGGGGGATTTTATTTTAGTTTTATAAATGGGAGAAATGGAGACTAACACTAAAAATGTATTGCCCGTGACTGTTACTCACTGGGCGGTATATATAAATAGGCCAGCTTCCAACTCGCCACCCACAGTGCGTGTCTCTTGACTACACTGCTCCCATGGGCACTCCCTTCTGAGTGATATTCACCTGTCAAGAGGGATCCATTGTTTATCATCCCATCATACTTTCAGGACACTTTCCAGCATCTGTAATCTGTTAGAAAGTGTCTGTGTTTGTTTTACCACCCTGGTTCCTCCCTCTAGTGCTAACCCATTGCCCTATTGCAGAAGGGGAAAGAGAAGAATCAGGATGGGAACAGCTAATGGACTGCAGAGAAAAAGACTTGTTTTAATTCTCGCATCTTCTGACTTCTAAATCCCTGCATTTGCAAGCTAAATGCCTTTGATTTCACATAGGATTTTGGATGTAGTTTCTACATTTCTAGAAATTACTTAAGGAATAGTGACTGTGTACTTTCAACAGTTCCCAACTGAAGAGAACAAGAGGTTTGAACTGCAGAACGACTGTGCTTAGACTAAAGATTCTACTAAAGAACTAAAAGTTCCTCCTCACTCCCAACTTATTTTCCATGGACTCACATCTAGTGGAAGATGAGGCTGGCAGCATCTGTAGTAACAGTACTGCTGCACAACGCTAGCTGTCCATTGCTATGGCATTCCTTCCTACAGGAACTGTGCCAACAAGTGCTCTCCCAGATGATGCCTGAGCACGGTTTAGGATTCAGCGTAGGACCATGCTGCTTGGCAGTGGCCAGGTTAGATGTATCTGTCTCCTTTGGGAGGGTGGGAGAATTTTGCCATCTGTGTGCATGCTATGTAATGCCAGTCACTCCCAGGACCAGAGAACAGGCGCTCTCCCATTGTTATTGAAAAGTACAGGTGCTATCAAATGGCCCCTTCTTGCAGCATTTTTGGTCCTGATGGGTTGCAGAGTTTTTAACTAATTTCTTCTTTGGGACAGAACAGTCCAGCCATGCACCTCGACACCTTTGCACTCAGTGCCTCCAGGTGGGTATATGACAAGGTAATGCCTGTCAGAGATAGGAGACTACATCGGTGTTGTCCCCCCCACTCCTAAATCATCCCTGGCTAGCTTAAGGGATACTCCTTTGTACCATACCATAGTCACATTCTGCAGATCAAGAGTGGTAGATAACACCAAGTAGATGTTTGTTTCCCAAGACAGAAGTAATACAAAAGAAAGGACTACCAGCAGCTAGTCTCAGTGAGGACTGGATCAGGCCTTAAATGTGTGCTAGGTAAAGAAACGCTGCTGAAGTAATTAGTTGTGGTACTTGCTCTTAAGTGGCATGGATGCTGGGAGCCTTCAGCTCTCCCTTCTCCTGTCACTGGCCCCAGGGAGGGTTCACTGAACCTCAAGCTGACTTTTAACCTCCTCAAGCAACTCAGGCTGTCCACCCTGGAGTTTGGTCTGCTGTTGAGCACTAGCCAAAGTGACAAAACCCTTCAGTCCTCTATGAATTTGGAGGTGCCCCCCAGACTTCCCTGTCTTGCTGGAAGCTGCCTCCTTGCTGCTGGGACATGTGTTGGGTGTGCAACCACAGCATGTGCAAGCCTTTTGGGACACGTGACTCATCTGTCATTTACATTCCTGGCAAACCCCCCAAACACCACCCCAGACATCTTGGTCCTGTTCTGGTTTCCTCTGTTTCTGTTGCCATCTAGGAAAGTTTGTTTTCTCAGACACACAATCTAAAGTGTAAATGCCATCCTGCACAAAGGACAAACATTCACCCAGCTTTCTAAGAGTGTAAGGGTGTAAAGTAGCTAAAACAAGTGAATCTCATTTGAGATGGACTTGATTCCAGTTTTGTTACCCATGAAGAATTGCTTCACGCTACTGCCTGCACCCTTCAGTAGATAAAGAACTGGAGCCTGTGATCTCCTGGCTGCCTGTGCAGGACAGTCCACCTTTAGCAAGGAGAATTACTTGAAGCTGAGGAGGAGCAGGATCCATTTTGGATCCCACATGGGGATGCCTGTGTTGCTTGCAGAAGGCTGTGCTAGGGCTCACACGAGAATATGGAGGGCTTTGGGCAGTAAGCCAAACCAAGTTAGGTTGTATGAAACACAAACAGAAAATAACAGTTCACAGTGCCTCAGAACTCAATCAAACCTGTAAAGGGCTTCATGGGGCCGGGAAAAGGTTACCCCTTTGACAGCAGCCCTGCCAAATGGCTCGTTTCCTTTCCAAAACCTCAGAGACCTAAGAACCCTTCAGAAGAGTCATTTACAGGGATCTTTGGTGATGGGAAGGCCTAGGTGTAACTTTGATAATTGTCAAGGCTCACATTGCAAGCTTTTGTTTCATAGATGTTAAAATCAGAAGGCGGTATTGTGATCCTCTGGTCTGGCCTCTGACCTAGCCATTGCTGTACCAAGCCTAATAATATATGTGTCAATTCTTTTGTGTATTTCAGAAAGGTCTGTGCTCCTTAAGTGATAGGAACTCTCGCACCAGTGGTTAATGATGTGTGTTGAAACATACCTATTTGTTTCTGGCTTTGGTACTGTGTATTCAGCAGCTGACACAAGTACTGAGTTGGTATTTCTTTTTAAAAGGGAAGTTTCAGTATGTGGTCGGCTGCCTATTGTTCCCCTGACTTACTTTCCTGGAAAGAAAGTCATAATTGTCATTGCAGGGTTACTGAAAAGCTGAGGTGAGACTCGTGCGCTGCATGTTTAGTTCTTTGGTGTGGGAGGTGTGGGTGGCATCCCTGTTGAATGTAAAGAGCAGTGACATATTGGTAATGTGCTGTTGCTGCTCCTGCGTTCAGAGCTGAGCTAATACTTGAAGGCTGGCGACACAGCATGCCTTGAAGTTGAGTTAAATTAGGATCACCTTACTTACAGTGTTTTTTTTCACCTAAGAAATCTTAATTCTAGATGCTTGTCTAGAATAGCGTCGCTGTAACTGGCTGAATTAGCAACCAAAGGCCGAAGTATGACAGAAATGCAAAGCTGTAAAATGCATCAGCTGGTAGGGATTAGGAGAGTGCTCTGCCTCCATTAGGTCAGTTATAAACCATTGTGAGCTATTTCTCTATTAAAGAAGAGGTCTCAGTTAATGAATTGTTGTGTATGGGAATTAATGTTGGATGACTCCCCCGTGGCTTTCATTATGAGGGTCAAATAAAATATTAATTTAGTTAAAACAAACAGTCCCCTGCTCTTCCCAAGTACCTTCTGGATGTGTTTCTCTAAGCGTTGGTCAGGGAAGATGTGGACCCCACGAGAAACAGGCCAGTGTCATCACTCCCTTTTCACAGGCAGGAAGATGGAGGCGGTGGAAAGCAGTGACTGTGTGGATTCTAGGGCCATACGGTCCAGCAGCACAGGAGGTCCAGGAGTTCTGTGGGTGACTTTGCTGCCATCCCTGTTTTCAGCTTCTGTCTCAGAGAAATGAAAGTGCATCCAGACATCTCCTGCACTGGCTGCGTGGAAACTAATCTTTCCAGTTCTGGGATGGCCTTTAGGGGTTCCAAATCTCAAGTCTTCCTATTCACAAAACTTGCCTGTCCTTTCAGGTTATAAAATATAACCCAGGAGATGTGGGTCTTTTCTTCTGATGCCTCATCCACAGGACATGTTTCCTTATCTTTTAGATTATGCATTCCAGAGGCTGAGTTTAGGAGCTTGAACTATAGGCTGGGGAAGGACAATCTCTTTTTTGGATACACACCTGCTTACTAGCTTCAGGAGCAGCATCACCGAGTCACCTCTGTCCAGTTCCCAGGCAATGGTCCTTTCATATTCTAAACTAGGAGCTGTGTGGCATAACAGGATGTTAAATATCTGCAGTGCTTCTGGACATAGCACAGAGCTGTGAGTTTATTCAGAGGGAGCTCAGAAGTGTTTGCACTGCTGCAAAGTGTAAGGGCATCTCTGGGCATGACTGACAAGGGACACTGAGCAGCAGACCAGTGTCTGGAGAAGGAGGAAATCTAGTCAGGCACTCCAAGCTAAGCAGAGTTGATTCTGTTTGCATTGCATAAAATCAAAGCTAAATGCATTTTCTTGGACCTATTTGCATACCTTGCCCACTGATCAGCCCAAGCAAGACTTGTCACATTTTCAGTGACTGGTCCTTATATGCGTGTGCTCTGGAGAGTGCAGGGCTGTATAATTCTGCTTCAGCAAAGGCCACTGGGCTTGTTATTAGCAGAGCTAGCTAATGACAGCCCATGGCTGGTTAAGGATAGTGCAGCTTAGTGCACTGACAACAAGTGGAACTTAGGAAGTCAGAAAAAATAATATTAGGAACATTTTAAAGCACTTTCCTATTGTTCTTTTCCTTTCTCTGTAAAGATCAAAAAAACAAGGAAGTGGAAATACTAAAATTATTTCAGAGGACAGTCAACATACTGGTAACTGTTCCTCCCTGCTTCCTCTAAAAAAATTGGAGGGCTACCTGCCTCCTGTTGTGTGGGCATCGCTCCTAGGAATTGGAAATCAATTGTGACAATGGCCAAACCTTTTCCCTTCTGATGGAGAACTTTGCTGCTTTTTTAGTAAAGACCCGACCCTTGCCTCTGTAAAAAATAATTAAGGAAACAGTAATAATTTTGTCACATTTCTATAGTATACCGCACAAGGCTGTCCTGTGGTCCACTCATGCTTTCTCCCCTCTCATCTCCTTGCCTGCCTTTCAGGATTCACCAGGATCTTGTGCTGTTGATGTAAGCCCATCCTTTCCAGAAGAATTGCTCTTGCCTGTCTCCACCTCCCCTGGACAGCCAAAGGGGAGTGTGGAGTGATAAAAATTTATGTTTTCATCAAACCGGGCCAAGGAGAATGGGGGTCCCATACCCAAAAGAATGAAGACACGACAGAACAAGGACTCAGTACGTGAGATGGGAGGTGGGACGGGGGATGATACGCGGCAGCTTGGGACAGAGGCTTGCAGTAAAGCTTGAGGACACGAGTTTGGCATAGCAGTGTCCCGGGGATTCGGGGGCGTTGGGAGACTGGGGACAGGGCAGGAGTGGAGGGAGATGCAAAGCAGGACTAATCCAGTGATCCCTCTCCTAGATGTCAATGCGGAGTGGACGGAAGAAAGAGACTCCAGGGCCCCGAGAGGAGCTCAGGTCACGGGGTCGAGCTTCCCCTGGCGGCATCAGCACCTCCAGCAGTGATGGCAAGGCTGAGAAATCCCGACAAGCAACAAAGGTACTATAAGCTAGACTGTGGGGTGCCCAAGGACTTCCCAGACCAGGTATGATCTGTTTGGGGAATCCAGGGATGCAGACCAGAAGGGACCCACCGAGGAACCCAGGCTGCCTTAGCTCTCTCATCCTCAGAATCTTCTCCCAAGAAGTCTCACCAGCCCTTTTTAGTGCCAATTTCTGCCACATTCTGGCCCAGTGTTGCACTGCTAAGCTCTTCAGGCCACATGTGCCATGATAGCTGTGTCCTGCTGCATTCTGTGGAAGTGTGGCAGGGTGGGAAGTTTCCCTGTGCCCCTCCCACCTCCCGGTTTTCCTTCTCTCCCTTGCAGAAAGGCCGAGTGGAGGAATCCTGCACCCCCAAGGGCAGCAAGCAGGGCCGAACCGAGGAGATCTCAGAGAGTGAAGGGGAGGACACCAATGTGCCCAAAAAAACCAAAACTGAGGTGAGTCATCCCCAACGTGATTTCTGGCATGTCCTGGGTCCCATTCCCTACCTGTGCTGCTCACAGCCACCCAGTTTGAGGTTCTCAAGTGCTTGGGAGCTCTAGCACCTTGGGTTTTGCCTTGCAGCCTTTTTCAACCCAAATGGCATCTGCCCCACTACAAAAATGCCACCAGGAGTGATGGCTGAGCAGGCAAAGCCTCTCCATCTCTTCTGCCTGGTCTGCCACACTCTCGGACCTGGGCAGGTGCCCTGCCTTTCTCAGCTTAGTGGCAAGAGCCTGGCTTCTGCCACCAGTCGGGTTATACTCAGCCCCTTTTGAACCCCAAGAGTGTTTTTGAAATGGAGGTGCTTAAGTCATGGTGGGGTCCAAGTGATGGTTATGCAAAACCTGCTCATGCACACACTCTGCACAGTAGTGGTAGGGCTTTTCCAAAACGTTTTTTTTTTTCCCAGCACTGAGCTGCATCAGTGGTTGGATGGTTGGAGGAAGACTCAGCTCTTGTGCTTCCCAGTTCCCTGCTAGCCTGTCCAGGGAACTGGCCTTAAAGGCCCACAAACACAAGGATATTTGACTGTGTTATGAGGATATTTGTAATTAAACCACGGTGATTACGTCTGTGTAATTTCTCCATATGGACACTCTGTTCAGCTCAACAGTGATCTTGGGTATTTTAGTTTAGCTTCTCTTGTAAGCTCTGAGACTCAAGAGTGGCACTTGTCAATTGCCCATGCTAACTGTTGAATCACCAGTGCTTCACTGCCTGAGGCCAGAGGTGGTAGGGAGGGACTGGGAAGTGCAGGGGGGACATCGGACGTAAGGAGTGGGGCAGCCAGAGGAGATGCTTGGTTGGGGGCATGGAGGGGAGTGGGTCTCCTCATTGAGGGGGAGAGCCCTGCTGGAACTGACCACAAGAGTTACTGTGGGTCTGGGAGCTGTGCTGGGAGCAAAGCTGGGCGCAGTGGTGCATGCTGCTCTGTGCCACCTGGTGGTAGCACTGAATGGTACCCTGGCCAGCAGCCCATCGCTAGGACCTTTTCTATCTACTCACCTTCAACCTCATTGCAAACAGTTCCCTGCCCTCCCTCTGCCTCTGTACATGAGGTGCTCATTGTTACCTGCTCCCTGAGCGTATGATGCTTGTGAGGGACCTGACAGCACTGAAGTTGCTCAAAGTGGAGGCAGGAGGACTGGTCTTTACACCTTGCCGGACAGTGTCTCCTGTGGGATTTTCTAGTGCTGGCAGAGAAAGGTCAGAAAGCAAATTCTCTGTGAACCTGTGAAGTTTTGTGCATGGTCTGGGGGTCCACATAATATATCTCTCCTTCTTACTTCAGGAGTTACCCTGCCCTCCATCCCCATCTGATGTTGACAGTCTTGATGGCCACAGCTTCAACGATGAGATGAGCAGTGACCCACGGGACATTGACCAGGATAACAGGAGCACCTCACCCAGTGTCTATAGCCCTGGCAGTGTGGAGAATGACTCTGACTCTTCTTCCGTGCTGTCCCAGGGGCCATCTCACTCCTACCACCACCCTCCGCTCTTCCCCCAGAGCCCGCCGGTTGCTCCCCCTCCTGACAGCCTGGCCCGTCCACCCGAGCCCAGCTTTGGGCTCCCAGGAGAGGCACACCCCCAGGGCCCCCCTGCAGGGAGCTACCACTCCCAGCTGGAGGGCCAAGCTTCCCGCATTTTCCAGGCTCAAGCCCCGCAGACACCAGCCTCCTCCTCCTCTGCTGTTGCAGCCCCTTCCGCTCCCCCTTCATCCTCCTCCTCCTCTTCCACTTCCTCATCTTCCTCCTCCTCTTCCTCCTCTTCCTCTTCTTCCACCCATGCTCCTCTTTATCCTACGGCCAATGTGGTCCAGGTTGGGGCCAAAATTGCTGGTGGAGTGGGGGGCTTCCAGGACCAGGGGGTCGTGATCAGAACCTCAGTGGCAAGCACAATCCGCCACCCACCACACCCATCTCACTGGCATCGGTGGCTGGGGGCTCCCTCCTCAAAAGACTCCTCCAGCCAACCCTCCAGCCGCTCCCCCAGCTTCTGCCCCTTCTTTTCCCCATGTCTCGGCCAATTTGCCTCCCCCACCGGCCCTGCGCCCACTCAACAATGCAGTGGCTGCCTCCAGCTCTCCAGGCATGGTGGGGCAGGCCCTGAGTGGCCACCTTCCCTCACCCCATGGGATGGGGCAAGACAAGGCACCGGCCTTGGCCCCCTCCCGCTACCCCTATGCCCCACCACCGCTGCCGCCCTCTAGCTCCTCAGCCCAGTACCCCCAGGCCTCACCGTCCCAGCCTCTGCCCAGTTACAGTGCCTCCTATGGCCACTCCTTCCCCCCACCCAGCGGCCTCTCTGTGTCCAGCCAGCCGCCCAAGTACACCCAGCCCTCCCTTCCCTCCCAGCCTGTATGGAGCCAGGGCCCTCCCCCTACAGCCGCCCCCTGGGCAATGCTGGCTCCCACCCTGCAGCAACCTTCCCCAACCAGCCCCCTCATCACCAGCAGCCACCCCAGCAGCACCACCACAGCCACGGGAGTGGTGGGGGTGTCTCCCCAGCAGCCACAGCTCCTCCACAGCCCCCCGGGGGTTACCCCCATGGCCTGGAGTCAAACAGCCATCACCCTTCCCATCCCACCTATGGGCTGCGCCTCTACCCTCCCCACAGCCAGGCTGCTTACAGCCAGGCTACCTCTGCTGCTGCCACAGCCCCCTCTTCCTCCTCCTCATCCTCCTCTTCTTCCTCCTCATCCTCTTCCGCTGCCTCTTCCCAGGGAAGCTACCCCAGCATGTGTGCTCACCCCCCAGGGCAGAGTCCTGCCACCTACACTTTCCCACCACCACCGCCCCCTCCCCTGCCCATGGGGCAGGCCCTCCGGTCACCTCCGCTGCCACCACTCTCTCCACTGTCATTGCCACTATGGCCTCCACCTCCACAGCCCCCTACAAGACTGTCTCGCCCCCAGTACCCCCCTCAGCTGTGCCCTCCTATGGAAAGCGGGCCACCTCACCTGTCTCCACCTTCCAGCCCCCGGCCCCCTACAAGCCGGGCTCACCTCCTGCTTCCTCTGCTGCCCCTTTCCGGGCAGCCACCCCTCCCGGCTACCGAGTGGCTTCCTCCCCTGTCGCGGGGGCTACAAAGCTGCCTCACCTGCCCCCTCTGCCGCACCACCCCTGCCGGGAAGCATGGCTGCCCCAGCTCCTCCACCGCCCCCGCTCCCCCTCAGCGCCGCACAGATAAAGCAAGAGCCGTTGGAGGAGTATGAGCCCCCTGAGAGCCCTGTGCCACCTGCTCGCAGCCCCTCACCACCCCCCAAGGTGGTGGATGTGCCGAGCCATGCCAGCCAGTCAGCCAGGTGAGGGGCAGCTGGGGCAGGGGGCTCTCAGGGTGTCCCCAAGCTGGGGAGGGACATACGGGGCAGGGAAGGAGAGGTCACCCCAAGCCTGGGGTGCAGCTGTGCCCATTTGTCTTTTTCATAGTGTTTTTCCTACAGTGTTGGGCTCAGCTTTGCCTGCCCCTGTCCCCATCCCTGCCCTCCAGCCCCTTCTGTGCTGACAGGTGCTTTTGCCCCCAGATTCAACAAACACCTGGACCGTGGCTTCAACTCCTGCTCCCGCACGGACCTGTACTTCGTGCCCCTCGACGGCTCCAAGCTGGCTAAGAAAAGGGCAGACTTGGTGGAGAAAGTGCGGCGAGAGGCTGAGCAGAAGGCGCGGGAGGAGAAGGAGCGTGAACGGGAGCGGGAGCGGGAGAAGGAGCGGGAACGGGAGAAGGAGCGGGAGCTGGAGAGGAGCGTGGTAGGTCCGGGGGTCGCACTGCCAGAGTGCGCCCAGGGCAGGTGCTTGGGGACCCCCTCTGTCATTCCCTGCTCTGACCCTGATGCTGATGTCTCTGCTTTCTTGCAGAAGATGGCCCAGGAGGGTCGGCCAGTTGAGTGCTCATCCCTTGGGCCAGTTCCTCACCGCCCCTCCTTTGAGCAGGGCAGTGCTGTAGCGACTGTTCCCCCATACTTGGGCCCTGACACCCCAGCTCTGCGCACCCTCAGCGAATATGCCCGGCCCCACGTCATGTCCCCCAGCAACCGCAACCACCCTTTCTACGTGCCGCTGGGGGCGGTTGACCCAGGCCTGCTGGGGTATAACGTGCCAGCCATCTACAGCAGTGATCCAGCAACACGGGAGCGAGAGCTGAGGGAGCGGGAAGCCCGTGAACGAGACCTGAGGGACCGGGACCTGCGTGAACGTCTCAAGCCTGGCTTTGAAGTCAAACCAGCTGAGTTGGAGCAGCTCCATGCCATGCCAGCCGCTGCCATGGATCCATTCCCACGCCACGGAGGGCTGAGTCTGCAGACAGCCCCTGGCCTTCATCCTGCTTTTCCCTTTCACCCGGGGCTGGGCCACTTGGAGCGGGAGAGGCTGGCGCTGGCAGCTGGCCCAACCCTTCGTCCTGACATGTCCTATGCTGAGCGCTTGGCAGCTGAGCGCCAGCATGCCGAGCGGGTGGCTGCTCTCAGCAATGACCCTTTGGCCCGGCTGCAGATGCTCAATGTGACACCTCATCATCATCAGCATTCCCACATCCACTCCCACCTCCATCTCCACCAGCAGGATGCCATACATGCAGGTAAGGACCCCATGGTGGCAGTACCCTGCACAGAGTCCTGCTCTTCCTCCTACTGTGCCTTCCTTGCTTTCCCTCCCTCTGGCTCAGGGGAAGCCCAGAAGCTGATGAGACTAGACTTTGAGGCCCCAGATCTGCCTCTTTAGCCAGAAGAGGTCAATGTGATGGTCATTCAGCCTTGCCCTCACTCCCATCCCACCCAAGATGCTGACAGCTGTTGCAAGTGTTGGGGATCCTGTGAGTTTGCTGCTTAGTGGTGGGCAGCATTGTTTACACCGTGCCCCTTAGTTCTGGATCCCTGGGGTTGCAATATGGGATCTCACTGGCTACCATGGTGGTAGTGCTGTGGACTGCATCCCTTACACACAGGGGGAGTGGGAGCCCTGCTAACAGGTTTGTCAGTATGTCTAGAAGTAATTAAATGGTTCTCTAATTTGTTCCAATGACTTTTGCAGCAGATGATGGAAGAGAAGATGGGCTTACTGTAAGGAACTGGAGGCTGCTTCCCTTCAGAATTGAATGGTGGTCTCCTTCATTCCCACATCCTACAGGAAAACAAAGTAAAAAGTTTAGGGATGAAAGTCTGGGGAAAGCAAAGTAAAAATAGGAAAAAGTGCTGCGTCTGCTCAGGTATGGTGAGCAGTCAGTGGGATCTGGTGGCAGAGTCACAAACATCCACTCTACTATTCAGACATGGCATCAGGTACAAATGAAATGTCCGTTTCCCCCCATGCTCCATAGCTGGGCATCTCCAGCCAGCAGTTGCAGTGAGTCCAAAACACTGGAAAGAGCAGTTTTCATTTAAATAGTACCTTGCATTTTAGCCTTAAATAGCTGCTGGATGAAAACTGGGAATGGAAGCATGCACTAGGCCCTCTGTGTCTATCATGATACTGGGTACAGACATGATTGCAGAGCAGGTCCTTCCAGAATCGACTTTAAGGAGCAGGACTTCTCCCTGAGTAGGGACAGAGCTATGCCAGACTGGTTCAGGTGGAGTTCAATGCAGGCAAAAAGAGTAACACTCAGAAGATACTGTGGTGACATCTTTCTATCCCTAACAGCCACTGACCCTCTTGTTTTGCCTTGTGCCTTTCTCTATGTTGCCTCTTACAAACCATGGGACACTTGTGGGTTTTTTTCTTCTTCCCAGCCTCAGCCTCCGTTCATCCTCTTATCGACCCGCTTGCCTCGGGATCACACCTCACCCGGATACCATACCCAGCTGGAACCATCCCCAACCCTCTCCTGCCTCACCCTCTGCATGAGAATGAAGTGCTGCGCCACCAGCTTTTTGGTAAGGACGCTTGCAGAGACTGTTGGTCTCCTCTAAAGAGCATCAACAGAGCTCCAAGGGTTATGAGGGGTCACAGAGCCAAACTGAGATTTACTGAACAGAGAGCTCTAGCATGGCGTAGGACAGGGCTACACTATGAGGGGATGAGCAAGTCCTGCTCATGGGCAAGCCTGCAAAGGAAATGCAGTCAGGTCTTCACTGAGCTGTGGGCCAGGGGTGAGAATGGAGCTGTTGTGTTAACTTGTTTGTTCTCTGTTTCATCTTTGGCTGCAGCTGCACCCTACAGGGACCTGCCAGGCTCTCTCTCTGCGCCCATGTCAGCAGCACACCAGCTCCAGGCCATGCATGCACAGTCAGCTGAGCTGCAGCGCCTGGCCCTGGAACAGCAGCAGTGGCTGCACGCCCATCACCCTCTGCACGGCGTGCCGCTCCCAACACAGGAGGATTACTACAGGTGCATGGACGTGCTCTTCCCACAGCGTGGGGCAAACAGACTGCTCAGTCCTCACAGATACATCTCCAGGTCCAGCCCTGGCTTGGGACTGTAGGAGATGGTGGGGGAAGAGCCCATGGTGGTGGGTTGGCCACTGGGAAGGTCATTATTGGCAAGTGGTTGTTCAGAGGCTAACCTCGTGTGGGGATCCCGGCTCCTCTCCTCTGGGGCCATGGGTAGACTTGCACATTTCACACATGCTAATACAGTCATGGCTATGATAACCCTACCAAAATACTAAGCATTTGCAAGGGTTGGATGCTTTTGACAAAACAGGGCTTTCACAAGCACCTGGGGAAGCACAGTGGGAAAGAGAGCTGCAGTGCTGTACCTTTTTGGTAGCATCTTGTACTTTCAGGATTTGCAAAACTTGCCAAGCCAGCTGTGTGTCCCTGTGCATGTGGTACTAGAATAATAAAAGGTGGTGGGAGATACTAAATTGCCTTTTTCTCTCTCACACTCACCCTGTTCCTCTTCTTTACCCTAGTCACCTGAAGAAAGAAAGTGACAAACCCCTTTAAATGGACTCCTACTGTCAACGTGACATCATCATGTCTTTCTCTCAAGAGGAGTAATCAATCAACCAAATCCTGGGGGAGGGGAAGCTGCAGAGTGACCCATCCTGATCCCACCATGCAGGAGAGTGCACGACAAGATGGGACAAAAAGTAACAGGATGGCATCCTGGGAGCAGAAAGTGGAGAGAAGACAGGGAGGGACTGAAACACCACACATGGATGTGAAACTATCGGTACATGATTTCAGCAGAGCTCTGAAGAAGAGGGAATCGGCATTGCACAGAGCTCAGAAAGACAAAGACTGATGGGATTACAAGATGGCAGCAGCTCCATCCTTTGTTGTGGGGGAACAGTTGCATTAAATAGAAGGTGCAGAGCATTACAGGACTTCATGTACATGCTGCTGCCTTTTCTGCTTCTCCGGGGAGAAGGCGCAGCCAATGCCCAGCACAGCCTTTTTTCAAGATGCCTCCTCACACCCCACCCCCTTTTAGGTGTAAAATAACTTGCTTAGTGATACAGGAAAGCAACGTGGAACATTTTCAGATTAGCCAGAGCGACTTCCCGTTTTCCAGTATTCCTTCAGATGCAAACAAAGTATTATGGGGCCCCTTCAAAAGCAGTCGCTCCTGCCTGTGGAAGGACGGGGCCCAGCCATCGGGGTGCTAAGCGCTGCAAGACTGTTTGCGGGACGGTGGCTATGCTTTCCCGTGGCTGACAGAAAGGGGCATGGCTGCGAGGTGCGACGCACCGGGAGACCGCAGTCACCACCGCGACCCCTTTGAGCCCCGCAGGGAGAGCTGATGTGGCTGAGCGTACTGCGTCCTGGGACTGTCTTTTGAGATGGCGGCTGCCCCTTTCCCCTCACCCATTCTAATTGATGTACTTTGACTCATGCACATCCTATTAGACGTGGCGGTTTTATGTAGCAACTTGTGACTCCCTTGCCCCCGCGTGCGTGTCTGATTTCACAGTTGTATCTCTCGATTGGTCCCCATATATATATTTACTTAACCATTAAAAGGAAAAGAAAACCAACACCACCCAGCTATGAAAAAGCACCCCGACGACATTCCCCACGCACTCCCGAGCCCCAACACACACTCTAATAATTTATATATATAAATATATATATGAAGCTCTTAAAAAAGGAGGAGGAAAAAAACCCAAACCAAACAACGAGACAAAAAACCAACCCTTCCAGAACCAGCCTGCGTTGTGTTAATTTCTTCTCAGAGGGGCCAGGAGGGGGGCGGCCGTGCGGGGCCGCCGTGGGAGCGGGCAGGGACAAGCACGCTCCACCGGGAGAGGGGGCTGGAAGCCGGGAGTGCTGCCAAGGGCCGGGTGTAGCTGGTGCCGGCCGCGGGCGTCACACACCACCTCGGGAGCCGCCGCGGCGGGGCCCGGCGCGAGTTCCCCGAGGGCACCGCCGACGGCTGTTACCGCAGCCCGACCGAGCGCAGCGGGAGAAGCACACGCCCCTCCGAGAGAACCCCGCCTCCCGCCGGCAGCCCCAGCGGCGGCACCAATGGGAAACCCGGCTGAGGAAGACGTGCGCGCCGCGGAACCAATGGGAAGCGGCTTATCTGCATACAGCCCGAATGGCGTTCGGGGTGCAGCTCTATGGTGGATGCCGCCGCTGCTGACGCGGGCTGGGGCCGGGCCAGGGGCCTGCGAGGCTGGGGGCCTATGCGGGCGACGGCCCGAGGAGGTAGCAGTGGGGGAGATGTGGTCGGAGTGGCCCTCGCCCTCGCCGTGGGGCGTGTGGGCCCGAGTGGGGGGCGGGGCGGGGGATTGGGTCCGTAGTGATTTCAGCTCTTTTAGTATTTGTCTAGTAGGTTTCCCGCCCTGCGGGGAGCCTCGCCCAGCCGTTCAATGACAGTAGGAGAGGGCGGTGCTTGTACGTAGCTGTACGCCCTGCGCGGGCCGGGCCTTGCGCAGTGCCGCGCGGCCCGATGGCGGCCTCTGCGCAGGCCGCGGTGGCGGCGCTGAGTGCCGAGCAGGCTAAGGGTGAGTAGCGGCACGCGGGGTGGCCGGGAGGGCTGTGGAGGGCAGGCAGTGGCTGTGTCCCCGTGTTCTGTAGCCGTGCTGGCGGAGGTGATCAAGGCCTTCGGCGCGCCTGAGAACGCGCAGCGCATGGAAGAGGCTCGGGATAACGCCTGTAACGACATGGGCAAGATGCTGCAGTTCCTCCTGCCCGTGGCCACCCAGATCCAGCAGGATGTGATCAAAGCCTACGGCTTCAGTAACGACGGTGAAGGTGGGCGCGGAGCTCTGGGCCCACCGAGGGGGTGGCAGAGGGCGGGTGTCTCCTTACCACCCCTTTTCTTGCAGGGGTCCTGAAGTTTGCCCGGCTGATCAAGTCCTACGAGTCGCAGGACCCAGAGATCGCCAGCATGTCGGGCAAGCTCAAGGCGCTGTTCCTGCCACCCATGACGCTGCCGCCGCACGGGGCCGGGACCAGTGGAGTGGCAGCCTCCTGAGACCGGACCCCTCCTGTTCCACCAGGTTGCGGTACTTCGGCTGGGCCTGTCCTCCCAAGGCACGGGCCCTGTCAGCCCTAGCACTTGAACAAGGGAGCCGCTGACCTGAAACGAATAGATTCTCGGTGCATGCTTGTGTTTCTGGTCCTGAATAAAAACATGTATTGAAAATGCCTTTGTTTTATGGATGAACGTGAGCTCAGTGATGATCCTCAGGCACAGATGCTTCTCCCCGGTGCAGAGGCAGTTACAGCAATCCCTGCTTCATTTTTCATGAAGTTTGTGTTCATGTTTTGTGGGGTGCAGTATGTACCAAGTTCTACAGAAAAGTAATTGCTTATGCAAGCCTTGGTGTGCAGCCCTAGAACTTGATGTCAAAGTGACTTTTATTTTTTTCCCATTTTAGAGGTTTTAAGCCCTGTCTAAGAGGAAGCATTTACAAATGTGCTATCTGAAACATACAAGGCGTGTTACTACACATCATCCAGTGCTGTTCAGCAAGTGCCATCAATGCTGCTGAGACCACCTGTCCCCCAGCAAGGCTACAGCAGCTGACTAGATCCTACCACCACTGTCTGTAGCTGAATTTTTTTCCAATTGAATGTGCAGTTGAATGTCAGCCCTAATGAAAAAGGCAGCAGAGGGCTGGTATGGTGTGGGAGGGCTGGGCTTGTTCCCTTTGTCTGCACCTGGATTAGAAGAACATAAACAATATAAAATTGGAACCCAAAAGATGCAAACCTAGCGGAGCATCTTGCTCCAGCATGGCTTTTCATGTTTTCAACTTGATTCAAGCAAAGGGACATAAGTCTGCTTGTAGCCTCCTGCTTTGTGTGCCGGTTGCCCTTGGAAGCATCGAGGTCTTTGGGGAGGGTGATACAGACCAGGGCAGCAGGTTTGGGAGAGAAGCAGCCAGGTATGAGTGACCTGTGTCTGGTTTTGTCTTTTGCATCTCTTGGTAACAACCTGGGCAGGAATGTGGCCAAAAAGGGCATAAGCTTAGTGGACAGGAGGCAGGAAGAACAGTCGGTCAGCCTCTTCCATCTTCCATCTACCTCCTAGCTTGGCCTTGGCTTTCCCCCACCCCTCTAATTATTCATTAACTACAACCCAGGAAGTGCTTCATGTGTGGTGAAAATTAATCCCTTTGCTAGAGGTCTGCCTGACCTGGAGCTACCACCTTCTTTGTCTAGAATCAGACAGGTTTGGACAGTGCCTGTGCAGATCAGGCACAGGTGAGTCACAGGAGGTGCTGCCAGCGGCTCCACCTGAGGTGGCCATGAGCATCCAGATCTGTTGGGAGTGTGCAAGTCCATGCCACCTTGTCAGGGACTTTGATCTCTCTGCTAAATCCATCATAGATTCTGTACTGGTAATTCCGATATTGCTTCATTTTCTTTAGTTGGACCCCTGGTTAAAGGCTGTGGTACATCCTCCACCAGCTGCTATCAGTCCCCCATCAGTGGGGACCTGAGAGTGAAGATCCTCATGTTATCCGGTGGGTAAGTGCTGCGAATGTTAGTTGAGGGGGGTGATGGGGACAGCGTCATTGGAGAAAAAATGTCGGCAGTAGGAATTGAGTGCAGAAGGGAAGAAGCCCACCTCCTCATAGGAGCTATAAGACAGCTGGAGGACTGGAGTTTATAGTGGTTTTGGTTGTCACTGCTATTATCAATGCTCCTGCTCACTTTGATAAAGAGCAAGCAGGGTTTGTGATAACCCAGCCTGCAGCAGCGACTCTGCCAGCCTGCAGCATCTCCGAATACTGAACGTTAGTATGGAGAGAGGTCAGGTGGCCAAACTTTAGAAACCTGGCTGTTTCTTGATTGCCTACAGTCTTTCTGGCCCTTTAGCAGACAGTAGGACATTAACCCTTTGCAATCGGTGTGAACAGGTGATCTGCTCTGGGAACTGCTGTGGCGCAGTGTGAGGCCATGGAATTTGCACTAGCATTACTCTGTGGTAGCGGGCTGGGCACCACAAGGATCCAGCGCTGCCCAGGGGTCCTGTGGTCTGACAGACACTGTCTGGCCTGGGTAAGTTGCAGGAAGATGGTCCAGGCGGCCTTTGCTCTGCACTAACACCTGAACTACAGTCCAGTGCTGTGCGAAACGGTGAAGCTTTCTGTCCAAAGTCATCCCAGTGCTGGAGAGTAAAGTAACAAATGCAGTGCTGATTCTCAAACAGGGCTCCAAATGAGATCCCCCAAAGGCAAGGGAAGCACAGGACAATGAAGGTGGTACCTGGACAAGAAGGTAGTATAACTGAAAGTGATGAGTGTGGTGTTACAGAAGGGGTCCACATCTGCTTTTGTAAAGGCAAATCCTGTCTTGTAAAACTGGAGCTTTTTGAGGGACTTGGTGAGCTTGTGGATAAGGCAGATCTGGCTGATACAGTTCACTTGGATTTCTAAAAAGAAATTTTACAAGGTTTTCTCATCAGTGTCTTTAAATAAAGCTGAAGTCATGGCAGTAGAAAGAAGATGATGTTTTTCCTGGGTAAATGATTAGTACAAAATAGGAAATAGAAGGTGAGAATAAACATCCAGTTTTTGCAGCAAAGGGAAGTCATCAGTGATGAGTTCACAGGGGCCTAACATGAAATACACGCTGTTCTGTATTCCCAAATGACCTGAAAATAGAGCTTGTGTGGCGAGGTGAGAACCCTGGCTGATGGCAGAAAGTTATTCAGAATAATAGGTGGGAACCTGACTGCGAATAATTGCAGAAGGACCTTATGATGGTGAATGAGTGGGCAATAGAACAGTAATTGAAAAATATATATATAGGCATATGTAGAACAATGTTCATGGAGAAAAATAATTCAAGACTTAACATATAAACCAATGAACTGTGAATTAACTCTATGTTCTGTAGAATAAGACTGTGATACATAAGCCCATGTAATTGTTGCCTTAATGCTTGGTTGTGGCAAACACATCGCAGAAATCCTCTCTCTCTCTCTCTCTCTCTGTCCATGTGCCACCAGTTCTGTGCCACCCTTCACCCTAATCTCCAAAACAATGCAACAGAGTTGGAAACATCTCAGAGAGGGACAGCAAAGGTCATCAGAGGTGTAGAAAAGATCTGTACAACACAAAACCTAAAAAGGTTGAGAGCTAGAGCTGAGGAAATTTATGGATGTTAAGGGTCTGTGTCTTGAACAGTTGGAGGGGCTGTTGCAGTTTTCTTTTCCCCTTTACAGCAAACTGAGACTGGGAGCAGGTTGTAAGCAAAACAAAGAAGAGCATGTTTCTGTAGCTGAGCAGTGGAACTCTTTGCCAAAGCACGCTAAATTTGTTGTGGATTTGACCGTTGAATCTACAAGTAGCTGCAAACAGAGACTTAGGGAGTGGAGTGGGAAAAGTCGCTCCACGCATATCGTCTTCCTCTGTCCTTCCTTTTACTGCCATTTTGATCTCTGGATCACCTAGTCCAACCTCCTGCTCACAGCAGAGCTAACACCAAAGCTAGATCAGGCTGCCGAGGCGGGTCCTGAACATTTCAAACTTCTCGGGGCAGCCACAGAAACTGTTGCCCTTAGGGGGAGCATGTGTGCAGTTTTTCCTATTACCTAACCAGCATTTCCCCGGCTGCAAGTTACACCTCTTGTCCTTTCGGTATGTCCCTCAAACCCCTACTCTCCCTCTAAGTAGTCTCAGACAGCCGTAACATCCCTCCTTGAGCACCTTTTCTTCAAGCTGAACAAACCCAACGTTCTCTGTCTCTGCTGTGCTCCAGGCTCTTCACCACCTCAGTGACCTCATCACAGAATCGTAGGGATTGGAAGGGACCTCAAGAGATCATCAGGTCCAGCCCCCCTGCCAAAGCAGGGTCACCAGGACAGGTCGCACAGGTCGACGTCCAGACGGGTCTTGAATATCTCCAGAGAAGGAGACTCCACAACCCCCCTGGGCAGCCTGTGCCAGGGCTCTGTCACCCTCACTCTGAAAAAGTTCTTCAGCTATGCTCCAGCTTGAGGCCATTGCCCCTTGTCCTGTCTCCACAGACACTGAAAAGAGGCTGGACATTTCCCCTGTGTCCCACACTTCAGAGACTTATAAACATTAATCAGATCCCCTCTCAGTCTTGTCTCGAGGCTGAACAGCCCCAGCTCACTCAGCCTTTCCTCGTAAGGCAGATGCTCCAGGCCCTTAATCATCTTCATAGCCCTCCTCTGGACTGTCTCCAGGAGATCCCTGTCTTTTTTATACCAGGGAGCCCAGAACTGGACACAATATTTTGCTGGATTCTGTCCAGTTTCTTAGCATCTTTTTTACTGCTGTCCAGATGTGGAGGTCTTTTAATTAGTTATTTCATTTATCTTCTCCTCTAAATTTGTGCCTCCGTGCTATCTGTGGCTGGGGTCCACAAAGGACTTGCAAAATGAAGTTCTACAATCTGTGTTGCACTGAAAGCCAAACAACAGCATGAGAGTAGTCTCTTTGCTGAAATCTCTTGACCTGTTAATTATATTAGGAAAGTATTTTAGTGGCTGGCTTATAGTCTGCTGTTGCACGCCACAGCTGTTCAAGAGACCAACCTCAAAGATACCACAGTAGAGAAGCAATTTGTTGGCATTTCCCTCCCTTACCAGCAGGAGCTCCTCCTTGGTAGTTTTTAATTAGGCAGCCCAGATGAGAGGCAGCAAGGCACCTGTGTGCTTCTAGTCCTGTTCTGAGCTGAGAGCAGACAGAGGTATAAAGTAATTCCCTAAACTATGCAATTTGGGATTTGTATCCACACAAATACTGATGTAGGGAGTGGGGAGACTAGGGGGTTGAGAGCTGCATTCTTCTTTGGGGGACTCACCGAAAGGACAAGAGGCGACAGGTGTAACTTGCAGCCAGGGAAATTCTGATCAGATATCAGGAAAAAACGCACACACGTTTTCCCAAGGGCAGCAGTTTCTGTGGCTCCCTGGAGAGGTTGGGAAAATCCTGCTCTTTGAGGTGTTTGGGACTGGTTTGTCCTACTGGAGGATACTGAATTGATTGTGTTTAGCACTAGCTCACCCTTTCTATTCTGATCTGGACTCCTGACTGCCTTCTTCCTTCCCTGTTCCCCTGTGTCCCGCTCATGTTCTCTTCCTTGGACAGTTTTTCCACTTCCACCAGTTCATAAGGTGTAGGGATGCCTGGGCTTTATTTTTGTCTGACGTGGCTTTGCAGCAATCCTACATAATCTAATACTCTTTTGATATCAGAAATTATCTTTTTGGACTTCTGCCCAGAAATTCTGGTCATTTTTGCCGTACCACTAAACAATATTTCTTCCCTGTGCCAGGGTTAGATTTGCTCAGATTTAGGTGCAGTCTTCTAGGTGCAACTTCCACAACTCCATGTAGAAATTCTTCACTTAAGCCACAGGTCTCCCTTCCTTTAAGTATCTTTTTTTTTTTTAGTATCAGTTTTAAGTCAGTACAGCTGGATCCTGCAGCTTACCACATCCCAGTTTGTCATGTATGTGAAACTAGAAGCACGTCAAAGGAAGCTGAAACCAGGACACTCTTTCAGCTGTTTCAGAGGTACCCAGGCTGCCTTTCTAGCAATGAAATTTAGCTTCCCACTTGCCTCTCCTGTACTTCTCTTTGTTGGTAGTTTCTGTCTTGGCCACAACTTTTGTCTTGGTCATGGCTAGCAGCCTCTTCAGCTTTTTGCAGAGTTTCCCAGTGCGATGATGCGTAGGGAAGTCTGCGACCGCTGATACTTGAAATAGTCAAGTCTCTTGCTGTTCCTTCTGCCCACCACACAAGGTCGCTGAGATGGCTCCAGGGGACAGTCTGGCTCTTTGACGTCTGAACTGCCTTCTTTGGCCACTGGTTAGCTCCCATTCTCCAATGAGACCTGCAGACCTTGAAACCTGTGCTATGGGAAGGAGTGCTCATGGGCTGTAGCTGGAAATGGCTAGGTAACTGGGAATGGTTAGTTTTCCTTCTTTGTATCTGGCTGCCCAGGTTGACAGCTTTGATCTCAGTGTGCTGTGTTGGCATCTTCAGCTCTCATGGTGCTGTGTGGGCCCACTGCAGATAGAAGCTATCTGCCCTGCTCTCTGCCTGCTTTTCCGGGCAGCTTCAACACCACCTCCCACCCCATCCCTTCCAAGCTACTGGTCACGTTGGTGACATCCCCCATCAGGCTGTCTGCATGAAGGCAGCACTGTGCTAGCCTGGGCCTCAAAGTCTACAGCTCTGGCTTTGCAAAGGTTCCCACTGTGGCTGTACAGGGGGTTCATCGGCAAGACAGAATCTGAAGGTTTCAGCTGGGTAGCTGAGGGCAGTCCAGCAGAGCCAAGCTGTGTGCTGCCTGCTTCAGCCTTGCAGGTGTGTAGGTGACCCTGGGCAGCTGCAATCTTCTTGGCACCATGGAAGGGGCTTGAGAATGGGGAGCACTCATGTTTCTCACTGGCGTTTTGGGGAAGAAGGGGAACAGACGGCATGCAGAACTGAATTTTGCGAGCACGGCCAGGACCCAAGATGCCCTCATAGAGTCAACTCTGGTGTGAAAAAAAGACAAGGACCAAGAATAACAGGGGGGATGGGGAGGAAAGACACAAAAGGAGAAGCAGAAGTGTGTGCAAAGCAGCTTGGGGTTGGGGAGCTGATGGTTCAGAGCACTTCCTGTTCCTGGAGCCGCGCGTGCCCAGCTGCGCACAGGCTTGCGCCTGCTTGTGCCCAGCAGCAGCACTGTGCAGAGGGCCAGACATCACGGCGCGTACCCAGAAACAGGTGGATGGAGAAGGCCTGAATGGACTGACAGCAGACACTAGGAGAGATACATGGCCAGCTCCCAGGAGGCACAGAAACAGCTTGGCATTGGGCGCTCCAGCACAGACCTCCGACTTCCCTTTTCTCGCCAGTGCAAACTGATTTTTCCTCTGTGCCTTTTGAGTTGCTTTGGTGGTAGCCACTTGGCCTCCTCTTCTTTCACCCTCCACAATGGTGAGGTAAGAGGGGCTGAGAAGCGTGTGTGTGTAGGGAGGGGCACCAGGAAAGCAGGACAGAGCATAAGGAGGATCATGCTGGAAGCAGTATCTCAATGGAAACCTTTCATAGGCTAGGGGAGGTTTCGGGTAGGAAGGGATGCTGCTGCTGGCTGTCACCTGTATGGGTATCCCTAGAGATGCTGACTGGAGACCATTCTTCGCTGTACAAGTCTCAACAATAATGCCTCACCATTTTTATTCACCTAGTCTTCTTTTTCTCTCTCCTGCTAGGTGGTTTCACCGTGACTTGAGTGGGCTAGAAGCTGAAGCCTTACTGAAGGGACGAGGTGTCCATGGGAGCTTTCTGGCTAGACCCAGCCGGAAGAATCAGGGGGACTTTTCTCTTTCAGTTCGGTAAGTAACTTGGACCCCAACTTCTGTCTTTCAGGGGTTACATACGCAGAATGTTTTTAGTTCCTCACATGTCCCATGGTATTTTCTTCATCTTGTCCTTATTCCTTTGAGTTTTTTCCAAGCTGTCAAAAGACCTGATCCTCCCTCAAGTTGCCCCAAGAGCCTCTCTATCCAGTCATCTCCTTTCACTGGGATGGTTTGCTGGTTCCATGGCAGGAGATAATGCAGAACATTTTCTGCCTCTTTTCCAACTGCCTCACTGGGCTGCTCCCTGTATCATCCCACAGGGTTGGTGACCAGGTAACTCACATTCGCATCCAGAATACTGGGGATTTCTATGACCTGTATGGAGGAGAGAAGTTTGCCACCCTCTCAGAACTGGTGGAATACTACACACAGCAACAGGGCTCGCTGCAGGACAAAGATGGAACCATCATCGACTTGCGATACCCGCTCAACTGTTCTGACCCCACTACGGAGAGGTATGGAGAGAGCAAAGCAGCTGGTGTGTCTGTGATGAGACCTCCTCTGTCTTTCATGGGCTTTCTGCCCTGCCTGTGTCCCTGGGGCAAACCCTGCAAAAAGTGTCTCCTGCCTCCCGTGCCCTGCTATGCTTCTACAGGGGCAGCAGCCCCAGAATACCTAGACCCACCGCAGCAGACCTAATGGCTCTATTTTTACTTCTGGTTTCCTGTTGCCTTTGCTATTTATATACTGTTCCTAAAACAAAGGTTGTGGTGTTAGTTATCGGTCTGTAGTGGTCCATCAAGTGACACGTTATGTGGAAGCCCTCTGCCTTGCTCCACACCTCTTGGGTTATTCTGGGCCTGGTTGACTCACAGCTAAGAGCTGGACCATGTTCCCCTGATATTCCTAGCCTGCATAGTCTCCTTCCTGTCCCTGCTTTGCATATGTCTCTGATACTAAGTTTCTAAATCAAATCAGGTGGTTTTGCCCTAGTGTTGTGCTTTCACCATCTTTGATGCAGCTTGGGGAGTGGTTGTGCCATGCTCAGGGGTTGGACAGGTGCTCCTTGTGCACGTGAGGACAGGGAGGAAGGATACCTTGGGTGAAGTGCCTGCTTAGTCTGGGGTCAGGTGCAGAGGGGATGGCATCTGCATGCTGGCTGCCCTCTCCGCTCAAGGCGGTTGGGCTGTGGCCTTGCAGTTTCCTCCCTTCCTCCCTGCGGTTGGAAACTTCCCCCCCCCCAGGCTCTTACGAAAACTCCTCTCACTCTCTCCCCAAGTGATTTTCCATCACGTGGCTTTGAAGATCTAGGTTCTATTGGGGGAAGGGAGGGGAGGAGGGGACCCATTAACCCCTTCCTACCTATGGAGAGGAGGCCTGGAGACCTCTTTGATGAGGAGGAAGAGTCAGCCATTCCCCTGGGAGGGACCTGGCACTGGCACAAGGTGGCTGAACCCTTCTTTGGGAGGAGTATCAGAAATCCATGGGTGCCACACAAGTCACTAGCTATTTCTTGCAGTGTGTAAGGTCAGGATCAACAGAAGTTCCTGCCAAGGCATAACTGCCTGCCACATCTTGCTGTCAAAATGGTTCCTAGGTGTTGTGCAGAGGAATGTGTTCATCTGGCCAAACAAGGGGCGAATGAATGCCCCAGCTGCTTCCATGACTGGGGTATGGCATCCTGAACCCCATTTCAGTTCTTGGGAACATATAGCCCTAAAGACCATCCATGTCCAAGCTCACCATGGACACCAATACCACTCTTGGCCTCCACTGTTAGTCGGTCCAAGGCAGCAAACCTGATCCCACAGCTCTCAACCACACCAGCTCATCTACTAAGCACCAGCTGGGCCTTGACGGCAACGCAGTGCGTATGGAGCATGGCTGCTGCTTGTTGCAGTACCAGCAATGAGTGGGAGCGGGGAGAGGTTTTGCAAGTCACTCTGATACAACAGCTACCTGCTTTTGAAATGCTGTTCACCAGGGCATGCAGCTGGAGAAAAAGGGCCCAAATCTCCTCCCTACCACTGATCTGGGAAGGAGGGAAGGGGCCGGGTCAGGAGCACCAGGGATGTGGTGGCCCCTGGGCTGAGATGGGTCCAGACCCTGCAAGAAACTCCACCAGCAAATGGGTACTAATAGGGCTGAAATTATTCAGAGTGTTTCCCAGTGCCCAGAGCACCTCACAGATCTCAGTTTTCTGTGATTTGGAAGCTTCAGCTTCCAAGTGAGTTTTGTGGAAGCAAGAAAGAGATGCAGCAAACATGGCCTTCCGCAACTCTACTTTTTAGCTCAGAAGTGCCCCCAGGACCTTCTGGTACGGTCTGAAGAGTCTGTGGAGCTTGGGACAGGCATGAGGAACTAGAGGATCTGCACAGAGACAACCAGGGTGATAGCAGGAGTTTCTGCAGGGCCAAGAACCCTGCAGTAGGAGCAGAGGCCAATCTGCTTTTGATGGTGTCCATCACTCACACTCACACTGCACAGGACACTGAGGTCCCACTGGACAGGATGTACACACACACAGAGGCCTCTGTAGGTGGGGAGGGGCTTGGCAGCAGCTGTACCATTTGCACCAGCTGTGCTGTTTGCACCCTGCTTGTGTCCCTCTGTGCCCTGGGGGCTGTCCTGCAGCAAGGCAGAGAGCATCTTGGTCAAATGGGAATGCTCTTCACCTTGTGCTGAAAGGAGGGAAGGAGCTTCGGTCTGGGTGTTTAAACTGAGGACAGCAGTGTGCACGTGGATCAACAACAGTGAGTACCAAGAATATGGGCTCTAGGTGGCTCCTGGTGCTCATATCCATGGCTGGGTCGATTGCTGCAGTGTGATGTGCCCAGAGAATGGGAATTATTCTTTGATTGAAGAGGTGGCTGAGTTTCCAAAAGAGGGGTCCCTGGGATGGTTCTTTAATGGACCTGATTTCAACAGAGCCACGTGGGTGCTGCTAAATCCAATGGGAGACTTTCTGACTCGCTAGGATGTTATTTTGTTTCCTGGATGTTTCCAAAGTACCCTGCAGCAGTAATGCTAGCACCCAAATAATGCTGGGAGGTGCTGAAAACCCAGGGACTACCCTCGCCCAACTGGTCTGCAAACCAGGAAGCATTGCTTACCTGTGCTTTTGTGTATCACACAACTGGATCACAGTTGGTGCTTTCCCATTGTGTCCTCTGGTACCAGCATTCTCAGCAAGTTTGTGGATGGCACCAAGCTGAGTGGTGTGGTTGACATAACAGAAGGAAAGGAAGCCATCCAGAGGGACCTTGACAGGCTAGAAAGGTGGGCCCGGGTGAACCTAATGAGGTTCAACACTGCCAAGTGTAAGGTGTTGCATCTGGGCCAGAAGAATCCCAGACTCTCAAGGAGAAGAGCTCCTTAAGAGTAGCCCTGCTGAGAAGGACCTGGGAGTTTTGGTGGTTGAGAAACTTAACATGAGCCAGCAGTGTGCTCTTGCAGCTCAGAAGGCCAATGCTATCCTGGGCTCCATCAGAAGAGGGGTGGCCAGCAGGGACAGGGAGGTGATTGTCCCTCTCTACTCTGCCCTTGTGAGGCCCCACCTGGAGTACTGTGTCCAGATCTGGCGCCTGCAATACAAGAAAGATGTGGAACTGTTGGAGAGGGTTCAGAGGGGGGCCACGAAGTTGATTAGAGGGCTGGAGCACCTCTGTGGTAGTTTAGCCCTGGCTGGAGGCCAGAAGCTCACCAAAGTTGGTCTGTTACTCCCTTTTCTAGTTGGACAGGGTAGAAAATAAATATTGAGAGGCTTAGGAGTCAATGTAAGGACAGGGAGAGGTCATCCTGTCACCAACGACAAGCGTAAAACAGACTCAGCTCACAACAAAGGAAAGAAAACTCTGTAATATGTTACACTGCCCTGCACACCCAGTGACACCAGAGTGGGATAATGAGAAGTGTGACCAGATCTTAAAGCACCTTCCCCCCACCCCTCCCTTCTTAGCAGACTGCACTCTAGTCATTATTTCACTCCCTTCTTCCCCCCCATTGTGGCACAGGGAAGGGCAGGGACTGGGAGAATGGGGGCTTTGGTCAGTTCCTTGCAAATTGGCTTCCTTCTTGGCCAGGGCAGGAGGCATTCATTCCACACCCTCCCCTGCTGCATTGTGGGGTCCCACCCACAGCAGACAGTCCTTCATGAACTTTTCCAACAAGAGTCCTTTCCCACAGGGCTTCAGCTCTTTACCGGCTGCTCTGGCGTGGGTCACTGCTATGGTGGGCAGTAAATCACAATGTCTCTCAGCTCCAGTCCTGCACGGGGTCACAAGCCTCCCCTCAGCAAACCTGCTCCAGCGCAAATCTCTCCCTTGCTTATTCTCTGTGTCTCTGTCTCTCTCCATGGGCTGCAAGTGCTGGCAGGGGCTTGTTCCAAGGTGGGTCACAGCATCTCCTATATGTCTCCACCTGCTCCAGTGTGGGGCCTCCCCACAGGCTGCAGGTGGGGTCTCGGACTTTTCAATGGGCAGCGGGGGGACACCCGCTCCACCATGGGTTTCTCCATGGGCTGCAGGGGCATCTTTCTCTCTGGCACCTGAGGAGGCCTCCTCCCCCCTTCCCTGACCTTGGTGTCTGTACAGCTCCTTACATCTTCTCACTCCTTTCTCTGGTGGCAAAATGCAGCTGCTTGCATTTTTTTTTCTCCTAAATGTGATTCCCAGAGCGCTGTGACCATCACTGATGGGCTCGGCCTTGGTCAGCAGGAACTCTGGCCTTGAATTGGCTGATGTTTACTCTCTGGGGCCTGCAGAGAGCTTCTAGCTGCTCCTCACAGCAGCCATTTTCTGCAGCCCCCATTCTCTCCCAGCACCCAGCTGCACAAAACTGTGACAGCCTCCCCTATAAAGAGAGGCTGAGGGAGCTGGGCTTGTTCAGCCTGGAGAAGAGAAGGCTGCGGGGGGAACTCACTGCAGCCTTCCAGTACCTGAAGGGAGCTTACAAACAGGAGGGGAATCAACTTTTTAAAAGGGCAGGCAATGGCAGGACAAGGGGGAATGGATTAAAGCTAAAGGAGGGAAGGCTTAGATTAGATATCAGGGGGAAGTTTTTTACAGAGAGAGTGGTGAGGTGCTGGAATGGGCTGCCCAGAGAGGTGGTGGATGCCCTGTCCCTGGAGGTGTTCAAGGCCAGGTTGGATGGGGCCCTGGGCAACCTTACGCAGATCCAGGCCTGTAGGTTGGTGTCCCTGCCTGTGGCAGGGGGGTTGGAGCTCTATGATCCTTGGGGTCCCTTCCAACCCATGCCATTCTATGATTCTATGATTCTGCTTCCTGGGTACCATGTTCACCAAAAGGGTTATTGGGCACTGGATCAGGCTGCCCAGGGAGGGGGTTGAGTCACCATCCTCGGATGTATTTAAAAGATGGGTAGACAAGGCGCTTAGGGATATGGTTTAGTAGAGAACAGGTATGGTTGGACTCGAGGATCTCAGAGGTCTTTTCCAACCTAGTGATTCTGTGATTCTGTGATCTACCTCCACCTTGTCCCTTTCCTTTTCCCACCAGCTCTCTACTTCTTTCTATCTCATTTGCTTTTCCCAAGATTCTGCTCCTCCCTTAGTTTCCTTCCTTCTCTCTTTCCCTCTCTGCTGTCTTCCCCTTCCTTTCTTTCTCACCATTCCTCACTGTTGCTGTCCTTCAGGTCAAAGGCATCTCCATGTCTCTTCTGACCCTCTTTTGTTTTTTTTTTCCTAGGTGGTACCATGGGCATTTGTCAGGTTCTGCGGCTGAGTCACTTCTCCAGGCCAAAGCCACCCCTTGGACCTTCTTGGTGCGGGAGAGCTTCAGCAAACCTGGGGATTTCGTCTTGTCTGTCCTCACTGACCAGCCTAAACCTGGGGCTGATGCTCCACCGGCTGGGGCAACTAGTGCCTCTGGGGCCTTGCTCAAAGTCACCCACATCAAGATCATGTGTGAGGTGAGCATTTGGGAGAGCAAAAGGAGAGGGCGTGGAAGAGGTCTCTGACATTTTCTACTGATCATGTCCTCAAAAGCAGGGGCCCTGGTCAGCTTGATTACCACCAGGAGTGTTCTGAATTTGGATCAAGGTGCTGTCATCATCCAAGTTCTTTATGTTCTCACCCCAGCCTTGGTGAGCACGGGCAGTGCTGGGTGCTCAGATCTGTGAGGAAGCAGGGTTCAGTGTGACTGAGAACTCCAGGGAGTTGGTGGAGAAAGAGAAAAGAGGATTCACAATCTAATTATGAGTTCATAAAAGACTTGAAAGCTCTTGGAGGAAGAGGAGGGGCATCTGCAAGGCCTGCATGCTTAGTCTGACAGAAGTTATAACCTGACTGTCATGAGTTCTCCTATTTCTTTCATGTGGGATGCTGTAGAGAGTGGAAGGGTGGGGGGTTCAAGGTCAGAATGCAACTGACCTTAAGTGAGAGCTGAGAGCTTCCATCTCTGAGCTTCCATACCACGAGAACACGAGTCAGTTCACCATGCTGCAAAATTGGTGTTCTCAGGGAAAATGACCATTTTACCATTTGACCTCCCTGCCAGAGGAGATGCTTCTCTAGTTGGCACAGGGTGGTGCCTATGGCTTTATACCCCAGTGTTACGTTTCCCCTGAGCATGATCAGCTTTTTTTATAGGAATGTTATGAGTGGGGCATTACGCATTCTTCTTCCATGTAGAATGGATGCTACACAGTGGGAGGTTCTGAAACGTTTGACAGCCTGGCAGATCTGGTGGAACACTTCAAGAAGACTGGAATTGAGGAGGTGTCTGGCACCTTTGTGTACCTGAAGCAGGTAAATCCCATTTTCTGTTTCTTAGGGATCCTTTGGAGGGATGCACTTGCTGTTTGTTTCTGTCCTGTGTCCCACTCCTTTTCTCCACAGCACAGAGAGGGGACTTTTCTCTCCAGCATTGTGTCTCTCTCATGCTAACCCATTGTGTTTTGCCCTCCCCAGCCCTACTACGCTACGAGGGTGAATGCTGCTGACATTGAGAATAGAGTACAGGAACTCAACAAGAAGAGTCTATCTGAGGAGACAACCAAGGCTGGATTCTGGGAGGAATTTGACGTAAGAAACTGCTGGGGCCTGACTTTTTGGGAAATCTCTGTGAACCCCCTCATTCTCAATCCCCGATTTCTTTCTGGATGCAAACTTCTTGTCAGTTTACCTCTGAAAGAAGTCTGTTTGGAACCTGCTCCTCTAAGGAGTGAGTGTCATAAGTGAACCCAGAGAGACTGAAATGTGCTTTCTGATGGTTGGGAAAGTCACCAAGTCAGTAAGGGCATGAACCTTGGACTTTTCAAGTCTAGGATTGCCCCTACACAAGCATGTCCATGTGCCCCCCAGAGTCACCACTGTTCCTCCGAGTGCCCACCTCCCTGTCATACACTGTGATATTACCATGACTGTTCTCTCTTCTGCTCTCAGAGTCTGCAAAAACAGGAAGCCAAGACCCTGTTTGACCGTCATGAGGGTCAGAGACCTGAAAACAAGAGCAAGAACCGATACAAGAACATTTTGCCCTGTGAGTCTTGCTTCTCTTCTATAAAAAAAACCCAAACCAAATAGGAGCTGTCCCTGGCCCTGCCTCAGCCAGCTCTGTCCTCCAGAGCAGGTTACAAGGTGCGCGACGCTGAGCTGATGAGAGAGGTCACAGTCTTTTCCTGTCCTTGAAGGAAGGAGGGAGGATTGCATGAGACCTGATAGCTTCTGATGGTCCATCAGGGGGGTAGAGAGATTGGAGGATGGGGTGAGCTGGGTCTGACCCCAGAGAAGGAGAGGTGAAAATCTGGGGCACGATGAATGCAGTAGGTAACATGAATGAAATGATGTGGGGCACCGAGGAGCTTCATGTGGCTGGGCACAGTGTATCACATTCTGTTTATTCTTTTGCTGCATCCCCAGTTGATCACTCCAGAGTTATCCTTCAAGGAAGGGACCCAAATACCCCTGGATCTGACTATATCAATGCCAACTTTGTGAAGGTGAGACTCTCAAAGGATGGGCCTATGCCCAAAATGGGTGAGGGACTGCCTGCTCCTGCAGTCCTCCTGATCTCTCCCTGTCTGCACTCAGAACAACCTGATCAGCCCAGATGAGTGCACCAAGACCTACATTGCTAGCCAGGGCTGCCTGGACGCCACAGTCAATGACTTCTGGCAGATGGTGTGGCAGGAGAACACACGCGTTATCGTGATGACCACGCGGGAGGTAGAAAAGGGGCGGGTAAGTTACAGTTTGGAGGTGCGTTGGAGCTGTCCTCTCCCCCTCCAACCACTGCTCTGCTCTTTGTCTCTCTCCTGCATTTTGCCTGTCCTCACCCTGCCCTCTCTGCTCCCACAGAACAAATGTGTGCCTTACTGGCCACAAGTGGGCAGCATGAAGGAATACGGTCCTTACATTGTGGAGAACACTGGGGAGCACGATGCATTGGAGTACAAACTCCGGTACCTCTGTGTGTTTCCGAAGGATAACGTGAGTGTGCCTGCTAGAGGGCTGTCATGGAACCCGCGGATCTACCTGTTACTGTATGTTTAAGGCTGGGAATTGCTGGGTGCTGTGGTGATGCTGCTGGGTGTATCGTTCTTGGGGTTGCTGTTCCCACCTGGTTTGGGCTGGAATCACTAAGAAGTGCCCAAGAGACAGAGATTCTCACTGTCTGCAGACCCACCACTACCTGGGATAGAGGCCAGGGGTCGGACTGGGTTGCAGCTTTACTAGTAGGGTGTTTTGTTATTATCAGGGTAAGGCTGTGCGTGAGATCTGGCACTACCAGTACCTGAGCTGGCCTGACCACGGTGTACCCAGTGAGCCAGGAGGAGTGCTCAGCTTCCTCGACCAAATAAACCAGAAGCAGGAGAGCATCCCAGGTGCAGGCCCTATTCTGGTGCATTGCAGGTTGGTACAGAGGCCGGGGTTTGAAGTGTTCTCCGTCCTCTATATAGGGTGAGGTCTAGAATGTCTGTCCTGCTGCACCAGCTCTTCCCTGGGGCTGGGGAGTGAAGCTCATGACAGCCCTGGTATTTGCTTTTTCCTCTTTGATGCCTTCAGACCAAACTCTGCTTTTGGATCCCTGGCTCTCCCACCACACCGCTGGAACAGCCGTTTCAAGGCTGCTTCCTTCCCCAGAAGCAACTGCCTCTTGTTTCAAGAGCTGCATTGCTCTGACCTCTGCTTGCCCTCTCCTTGCAGTGCTGGGATTGGCCGCACTGGGACTATCATCGTCATTGATATGATAGTGGAAGCCATCTCCACCAAGGGTAAGAGGACCCCACAGCGTCTTGAAGTAGATTGGGTTTCCCAGTGGGGCTGTGCCCTTAAGTTCAGCTGCAAAGGGACGGCAGCTGTCAGGTGTCAGTGGGAGAGATCCTGCCATAGCCCTGAGAAGGTTGTGCTGCCCTTGCCACATGGCACCTGCTGGATCTCTGCACCCTATCCACTTTCAGTGGCTTTACCTTCCCTCAGCTTGGGCTTTTCCTCCAGGAATGGACTTGGAAGATGCTGAGCAGGAAGGAAGGATAGGAAGTCCATACAGGAGTATAAGAGCATGGGGGGAGGTGGAAACTTCTTGGCTGACTGACACTGTGACTGGTTTTGGTGGAGAACTGTGGGGGGAGGTGGTCGGTGAGTGCGTCTGTAAGCTTTTCTGGTGCCCCTTGCTAGGGCTGGACTGTGACATTGACATCCAGAAGACCATCCAGATGGTGAGGGCCCAACGCTCAGGGATGGTGCAGACAGAGGCCCAGTACAAGTTCATCTACATGGCCATCTGCCAGTTCATAGAGTCAATGAAGAAGAAGCTGGAAGTTATCCAGGTAAGAAACGGGACTCTGCTTTCCTGTTGTCCAGGCCCTGCATGGTGCTGGCTCTGAGGACAAGTATTCTGTTTCCCAAACATTAGATTAGCACTGGGATCTGCATGGAGTGTGACAGTGCACCAAAATTTAGGTCCTTGTTCCTCCCTTTAAAATTCAGAGGATGACACTAGCAGCCTGGGTAGCAACCCCTTCTGAACCACTTGTTAAACAGCAGTAAGTTTTAATGCTGTTGTTTCAGCTACGTTTTATGTCATTTCTGCACCAAGTCCTCTTTAGTTACAAGCTGAATCTAAGACAGGCAAGACTTGGCCCTCTTCCTTCCTTGTTGTTTTTCCCATCCTGGTCCTGCTGTTGCCTCCCAAGCCCTTGTGGAAAGGATTTTCTTCTGCTAGCTGATAAGTGGCATCTTTTATCTCTCCTTTTAGCTTCTGGCAGCATCCACTAGCTGCTGCTACCTGTTTAATATACTTTAGCTGACACATGGTGTTCCCAGGCATTTCAGTACCTCCAGCAATTTGTTGCCACACTGTTCACCCCTGTACAAGGACACATTGGCATCCTTGCTGCTCACCTCTGCGACAGCAGCGGACAAGCACTCGCCGAGCCTGAGGACTTCAGCAACCCACTGAGATCCTAGCACGAAGCACGATTAAGCAGCTAGAACTCTTTCTGATGCCTCACATGCTTCTCCCTGACCGCGCTCTTCTTAGCTTGTTTCTTCTCTCCTGTAGTCTCAGAAAGGCAAGCCAAATGAGTCCGAGTATGGGAACATTGCCTACCCCCCTGCAGTGAGGAACGTGCACGCCAAGGCTTCACGAAAATCCTCCAAGTAAGAGCTCACCTAAACCAGAGGCCAAGCTATGCCTGCCCCTGGCAATAGTGTCCCTGCTGCCGTGGGAGGCTTTTCCCTCTTGCTCACTTTTCCCCTTGTTTTTTCCTGATCTTACAGGCAGAAAGAGGAGTCAGCAGTTTATGAGAACTTGGGGAAGAAGGAGGATAAGGTGCGGAAACAGCGCTCCTCGGAGAAGAAGCTGAAGGGCTCACTGAAGAAAAAATAAGCATACACTGCAAGTAGCCCTGCGGGGGGTTTGAACCTGGGGTGCATGACTGGAGCTCACATCCATCTTGGCCTGTCCTGCATTCCTTGCTCTTGCAATGGAACTAGGCCTTCCCCTTCTCTTCCCATGCCACCTTTCAGTGTCCTGAACCAGACTGCCTGTTCATTGTCCCTTGCCTGTGCAGGCCAGAGACATCTCCTGCTGCCCCTTCATCAGTCATTAACAGGAGGAAAAAAAACCAAATCACATCCCTTCTTTCCATTGCACTCTGAGCACTGGGGCCCAAACTTGTCTGTGCTGTGTCAGCTGCAGCTTTCCTGAGGAAGCGCTAAGGAAGCTCTTTACAGGAGCTGCATCTCTGCCCACTGCTGTCACTTACAGAATCACAGAATCTCAGAATCACAAGGTTGGAAAAGACCTTTAAGATCATCAAGTCCAACCATTCCCATCCTATGCTAAACCATATCCCTAAGTACCTCATCTACCCTTTTTTTAAACACATCCAGGGATGGTGACTCAACCCCCTCCCTGGGCAGCCTGTTGCACATCCTGACAACTCTTTCAGTGAAAATTTTTTTCCTAACATCTAACCTGACCGTGCCCTGGCACAGCTTTGTGCCATTTCCCCTTGTCCTATCCTGTCACCTGGCTGAAGAGACCATCACCCACCTCTCCACAACCTCCTTTCAGGTAGTTGTAGGTGGAGATAAGGTCTCACCTCAGTCTCCTCTTCTCCAGACTAAACATCCCCAGCTCCCTCAGCTGCTCCTCATAGGATTTGCCCTCCAGCCCCTTCCCCAGCCTGGTTGCCCTTCTCTGGGCTCACTCAAGGACCTCGATGTCCTTCTTATGGTGAGGAGCCCAGGACTGGACACAGCACTTGAGGTGCAGCCTCACCAATGAGTACAGGGGCACAGTCACCTCCCCAGACCTACCAGCCACACTATTTTTGATACAAGCCAGGATGCCATTGGCCTTCCTGGCCACCTGGGCACACTGCTGACTTGTATTCAGCCTGCAGTCAACCAACACCCCCAGGTCCTTCTCTGCCTGACAGCTCTCCAGCCAGTCTCCCCCAAGTCTGTAGCGCTGCATGGGGTTGTTATGTCCCATGTGCAGCACTCTGCACTTGACCTTGTTAAACTGCATCCCATTGGTCAGAGCCCATCAGTCCAGCCTGTCCAGATCCCTCTGAAGAGCCTTCCTACCCTCAGGCAGACCAACACTTCCCCCCAGCTTAGTGTTGTCCACAAACTTACTGAGGGAGCATTCAACCCCTTCATCCAGGTCATTGATAAAGATGTTGAACAAGACTGGACCCAGGACTGAGCCCTGGGGGACGCCACTCGTGACAGGCCTCCACCTGGATTTTGTTCCACTAACCTCCACTTAGAGGTTAGCCTGTTAGTGTTCCCTGAAGCCTCATCTTTTAAAGCCTGGGGGTTTTGGCCCATTTCAGCTCAGCTACTCTGCAATTCAATAGGAAACTTCCTCTTGCCTTTTAACACCAGCCCTCTGCCCTACAATCCCTTTTCTACTTGACCTTTTGACGCTGTAAATATCCCAGGTTAAGATGTGATGACGTTTTCTCCTTCGTGTGTAAATACATTTTTATTTGGTTGAACACTGAGTCCCAGATTTCTTTTTTCTCTGATTTATCTTGGAGTGCAGCTGTACCCTTGCCTTCACTTGCTGCCTCTAGCTTAGTTTTCATCACTTTCTGCAGCCTTCAGACTCTTGAACGGAAGCTGTGACCAATTACAGCGGCTCCCAGCTGTGAGACTTGAGTGTTGGTAGTCATCAGGTAAAGTGAGCACAGAAAGTTAGCTGTGGTGAGCTCAGATGCAGGATTTTGCACTCAAATTTTGATATTTGGAAAAAAAAAAGAATATTGTTCCAATTCCTCCAAATCTTTATTCATTTAGTACTTGGTGGTACCCAGCCTAAGCTGGAGGGTAACTCAGGAGCACTGCTTCAGCAAACAGTGCAGTGCCTGACTCCTCCTTCCTGGGTACCATTTGGTAAACGTCATCTTTACAGAGAAGGCAGACCAGAGCGTGGCCATGTTGTGGCTTCACCGATACTAGTCGGTCACCTACAGTGAGGGGCTAAAGGAGATGGATTTTTTGCGTGGTAAAGAGGAGGCTTAAGGTTAAGGTACTGTCACCTACAGCTACGCTGAGGGGTGGTAGGAAAATGATGGTAGTGGCAGATAATGAGACCATAGGCAGTAACGGCGACTGCAGCTTGGGATGTTCAAGGTGAGGGCTACGACTGTTCTCATGAGGGGGAGCTCTGTCCTTGCGGGTGTTCAATACTCCCTGGACAAAGCCACAGCTGGGCTGACCTCATGCTGTTAATAGAGCCACTTGCAGCAGCAACCTGGACTAAAGCCGGGCAGGGGTCCCTTCCCGCCACTGCTGGTACCGTTCTGTGAATGCCATTCATTGGGGCTGGTGCCTGTCCTCGGTGGTGTTAGAACGGGGCTCAGCACTGTCTTTTCAGAGTCTTGCCAGTTAAAACTAAGCCTCAGCCTGCGAACTGTGCGAGAATTCAGGCAAAGCTGCAGGTAAGGAGTGCAGAGCTGAGCCTTTCTGTGGCAGTTAGCCTGGATTGCAGGCAACGGACGTGGTGGTTTCACCCTGGCTGGAGGCCAGATGCTCACCAAAGTCGCTCTATCACTCCCGTTCTCAGCTTGAGAGGCTTAGAGAGTCGAGATAAGGACAGGGAAAGATCATTCAGCAATTAATGTCACTGGCAAAACAGACTCAACATGGAATTAAAAAAAAATAATTATTACTACCCCGCCAAGAAAGTACCCAATGAAAAGAGAGTCAGGTAATGAGAAGTAATACCAAATCTTAAAACACCTCCCCGCCACCCCTCCCTCCTTCCTGGGCTCAACTTTATTCATGATTTCTCTCCCTTCTTCCCCTCCCCCAGGTGGCACAGGGGGAAATGTGGAATGGGGGTTTTGGTCAGTTCATAAGGAGTTGTCTCTGCCATTCTGTCCTTTCTTACTGGGCGGGCATTTCTCACACCATTCCCTTGCTCCAGCGTGGGGTGCCACCCATGGGAGACAGTCTTCTGTGAACTTGTCCAAAGTGAGTCTTTTCACAGGAGGCTTCAGCTCCTCACCAACTGCCCCAGAGCGGCTCCCTTCCATGGGGTGCTGACCTTCAGGCCCAAACTTCTCCAGCCAGGTCTCCCCACAGAGTCACAAGTCTCCCCAGCAAACCTGCTCTGGCGTGGGCCCCTCTCCACAGGTTCCTTGCTCCAACATGGGCTTCCCACAGGGTCACAGTGTCCTGCATGTCTCCACCTGCTCCAGCCACAGGCTGCAGGTGGAATCTTGACTCCTGGTCTTCCATGGGCTGCCTGGGGACAGTCTGCCTCTACAGGCTGCAGGGAAATCTCTGCACGGGCACCTGGAGCACCTCCTCCTTCTTCACTGGCCGTGGTGTCCACAAAGTTTCTCACATCTCCTCACTCTTTTCTCTAGCGGCAAAAGCATCCACTTGCTTTTTTTTTCCTCCTTCTCAAATACGTTACCACAGAGGTGCTACCGCTGTCGCTGATGGGCTCAGCCTTGGTCAGAGGCAGATCTCTCCTTTGAACCGGCTGGCGTTTGCTCTGTCAGACCTGGGCGAAGCTTCTAGCAGCTTCTCACAGAAGCCACCCCTGCAGCCTCCTGCCCCCTCCCTGCACCCCCAGCAACTTTGCCACACAAACCCACAACAACGTGATGGGAAGTCCTTGATTCCAAGGTATGGGTGCTGCCTAGGCTTTGGGCGTTTGAGAGTCGAGAAAAAGATGGCTCAGGTTTCCAGGCCTAGGACCTGGTTAGAGGTGATGGCAGCTCAGTCCCACTTAGGGAAAAGTCTGAGCTGGGTCCTAGGACCAAGACCAGGAATACTTGTAAATATGGGACAGGGAATTTCATCTGGTCTGAGCCACATCTAGGCCCTGTGGGGGAAGATGATGGCGCAGAGGGACCTGCACGCTCACTCACCATCAGCTGTCTGATACTGGACTATAATGAGCCCTTTAGAAGTTTGGCTGTAATCGTCCCCTGCTTTGGCACAGGTACCCTAAGGCCTGGCTCCCTCCTCCCAGTTTAGAGCACAAATCCAGGAGGGAAAGAGGCAGAAAGGAGGAGAAACACCACGTACCTCACACTCTGTTCCATATAGCTTGTAAGACAGTGGCCAATTTGCCTGCAAGATGATGTACCTTGCCTGGGAGCTGGCAAGGTGAGGCAGCTACCAGCCTGTATGAAACCACTGGCAGCAGGCACTGACTCTGTGTGACACTGCCACCTGTCAGAAAACACGAGGCCCACACACACATGATGCAAGGTGGTGGCAGAGTGATGGGCACGGTGATTTAGGCAACCTCAGCTAAGTGCCATGTTTTGACCTGGTGCCTAAGCCAAGGCAAGGTTGGGCAGCATACAAAGGAGCAAAGCTCTATGGCTGTTGTAAGGCATTTCAGCCATCTAACACAGAGAATGGTATCCCCCAAGCCAGTGCTGCATGGCACAGGTACAGGTATCATTACAGCAATAAAGGAACATATCCTGTTCAAAAGTACCACTTAACCCTGTGTCTGGACAACTGAGGGACTAGTCACAGCACCAAGGGTGAACACTACATGAATCCTACGCACCCTGGGCAGTATTCTGCTGCTGCTCAGCTGTAACCTCTGCCTCGAGCAAGCAAAGGCAGAAACAACACCACAGCGTCAATCCCAGCCTTTCTGAGCTCGGCAGCTGGTTCTGGAGCACACGGCCGAGAGCGCTGCGTGGCATAAAGACACATAACCTGAGACACGATGCAGTGTTTGGAGGAAGGACGCCGCTTGCTGTCATTGGACACGGTGAGGAACTCGGTTGGGAGCAGTCAGAAGACAGATGCTGCTTTGTGGGCAGACTTGCTTCCACATGTGCTCGACTTCAGTTCCCTTAGCCTGTGAGCCAACAGGGATGTGCATTTACTGGCTGGCTTTGCAACTCTGCTGCTACGAGAGGAAAAGGCAGGAGAGGGACAGCGGGGGAGGAAAATGAAAAGCTGAAAGGTGAGTGGAGGTATATACTGTGTTTCACTGCTGACTGATGCCAGATACCTTCTTCTAAGCCATGGGCATAAAGACCCATGCTCAGGAAACACCAGCTTTTTGCTTTAGACTCTAATCCACCTCCTTAAAAAGCTGCTAAAGCAAGGCATGCCAATGGTTGAGCTCTGGCTCAACCCAACACATGAAAGTGAAGAAATCTTGTGGTGCAAGTTTGGGTTACACCCAGAACCTCATTTGATACTTAAATTCCAGAACTTAATGTGTGCATAATACCCACTCAGCAAGAATTTTCGTGATTGTATGTCAAGAAACACCACAGTGAGATATGCAGCCTGCTCTGTCTTACACCTAACCACTGTTCCATGCTTTTGGGTGGCTGTCTGAGAACGTGTTCTCAAAGTCACTTCAAAAAATTGGGTGCTTCTTTAGTGCTGGAAGTCAAGACCTATGGGTGTTGTATTTCCAGCTAGTTCTACACCCAGGAACCCAGAGATTGCTTGTGTTTGTTTAAACATCACATACTCTGCCTCACCCTCTGAGAGGTCTCTAAAGGCCTCTTTTCTTCACTGGAGAGCTGGAGCTGTTTGTAAATAGAGATGGTTGGCTGTAAATACAGATGGTCTCGTGGGTGGCTGTCTTGGTTATTGTGATATTGAGTTCAAACTGTGGTGATATGAGAAAAACTGTCAGCAGAGCTACTACCCTGGATTTTGGGAGGGCAGACTTTAGACTGCTCAAGGAACTAGTTAGTAAGGTCCCCTGTGAATCTGCTTTAGAGGATACTAGGGTCCATAAATGCTGGTCCCTCTTTAGGAGCTTCCTGTCAAGAGCCCAGGGGCAGGCAATTCCCCTGTGTCTGAAGTCAAGTGAGACAGAAGGTTGGTTTGGCTGAACAGAGATTGTCTGCAACTTAGGTGGAGAAAAAAGTGTATGGAAGGAAGGACAGGCTATGCAGGAAGACTTCAGATGTATTATTCACCACTGCAGGAAGAAAATTGGCACGGGCCAAGCTCAGTTTTAGTTGAAGCTGGCTGATTCTCCAGGAGGTAGGAAAAAAACCCCAGCTTTTTAAAATATGTTGACAGAAAAAGGTAAATTGGTCCATTACTTGATGAGGTTGGTCACCTCATACTCAAATAGGGAAGAAGATAAAGCAGAGCCCTTTAACACTTTCTTCACCTGTTTTTAACACCGATGAAGGGCCCTAGGATGCCTGGGTTGAAGCACCACAAGTCAGGGAGTGCTACGGTCCCAGCTGACTTTGAACCCATAAGGAATTTGTTGCTGCTATGAATGCACATAAGTCTATGGGGCCCAATGGGATTCATCCCAGGGCACCAAAGAGTTGCCCAATGTCACTGAGAGCCCTCTCTTAGTTATTTAAGTCTTTGGAATCTGGAGAGGTCCCATTTGACTGGAAACTGACAAATGCCATCTCATTTTCAAGAAGGGCAAGAAACACAACCCCAGGAATTACAGGCCTGTTTTACTCTGGTGCCTGGTAAAATTATGGAAAAGATTATTCTGCGAGTTACGGAAAAAAGACTTGAAAGACAGTGCGGTCATCAGTCAAAGCCAGCATGTGTTCATGAAGTCACCCCTTAATAATCTTTCATGACAAGGTTACCTGCCTAGTGTACAAAGGGAAGGCAGCAAATGCAGGGTTTTTTTTTAACTTTAGGAAAGCTTTTGATACTGTCTCACATAGTATCCTTCTGGACAAGGTCCTGCATACAGCTAGACAGACATGCACACAATATGGTGGGTGAACACTTGACTACTGGGTTGGGCTAACAACATGCAGTAAATGGTGTAACGTCTAGCTGATGGCCAGTGGCACCCTCTAGGGCTCTGTTTTAGGGCCAGTTCTCTTCAAAGCTTTTACCAAGTACCTAGGCACAGGAGCCAAGTACACACCAGGCTTGCTGACAGCACCGAGTCAGGATGAGCTGCTCCTTGAGGGCACAGAGGCCTTACAGAAAACACTTGATAGATCAGCAGGATGGGCAATCACTGACCACATGGAACTGAACAAGAGCAAATGCCAGATTCTGCACCCAGAGTGGTGCAGCCCTGGATGTACGTACAGACCAGGAAGGAAGGGGCTGGACAGCCCTGCAGGAAAGGATCTGGACATTTCGGTTGATGGCAAGCTCTATGAGCCAACTACATGCTCCAACAGGCAAAAAGGCCACCATCATCCTGGGGTGCATTAGGCACAGCATATTTAACTGGTCAAAAGGGATGGTTCCCTGATACTCGGCATCGGTCCAGCCTCGCAACGTATGGTGCGTGGTGTTGGGCTCCACAGTGTAAGGATGAAACAGGGCAATAAAGGTGGTGAAAGACTTCTGAGGATACTGGGTTTGTTCAGTTTAGAGGCAACTGAAGGCTGGCCCCATTGCTGTCTACGACTTCCTCACTGTTGCAGTTTGCTGTAGCTGTGCTGCTGAGATGGCTTTTGCAAAGCAGCAGTTACAGTTTGCTGGGAGTTCCAGACAGTAAACATCTGCCAGTTCAAGGCCAAAGTTACCTCTGACCAATCAGAGAAGGATTCATAGCGCCTCTGTGAATCACATATAGGAGAAAAAACCCTGCAGGCTGGCGCACTTTGCCACAGGAATGGAGAGTTGGGAAGATGTGACCAGCTGCACCGATAGGCAAGGCCAGGCACAAAGGAGAGGGGGAGGAATGAATGTGGAAAGAAAGTTTCCCCTGCAGCCCGTGGAAGCGTGTTGTCCCCTCGCAGCCCATGGATGAGGACGGGGAGCAAAAACATCTATGTCCTGTGAAGAGATTGATCCACGCCTCAGCAGGCTTGCTGGGGGACTTGTGACATTGCGGCGAGCCAGGCTGGGGGAGTCTGGGCCTGAATGCCAGAACCCTCTGGAAGGGAGTCCTGCTGAGAGGCCTGTGGTGAGGAGATGACTCCCCGATGGAGAGGACTCACGCTGCAGAAGTTCGTGGATAAGACTCTCGCGTGGGTGGGACCCCACGGCACCGAAAGGGAAGAGTGTGTGTTTTTGTGTGTGTGTGTGTGTGTGTGTGTGTGGAATGCCCCCCCCGCCCCCAGCTGAGACAGAAGACAGCTCAGGCGGAATGGACTGAAACCCCCCACTCCCCATTCCCTGCCCCTCCTGTGCTGCGATGGGAGGGAAGAAGGGAGCGAATTGATGATTAAAGTCAAGGGTGCTAAGAGGCGAGGGGTGGGGGGAAGTAGAAGTGTTAAGATCTGGGGAAGGAAAGCAGCTTGTACCGCCGGAACCCCACTCCCCATTCCCTGCCCCTCCCCATGCCATATTGGAGGGGGAAGAAGGAGTAAGACCATGACTTTTAAGTTTGCTAAGAAGGGGAGGGGTGGGGGGAAGGTGCTTTAAGACCTGGCCACTTCTTACTCTTATCTCGTTCTGGTTCACTGGGTGTATTAGTTGTAGTAGTAATAAATCACTTTCCTTTATTCTGTGCTGAGTCTGTTTTGCCCATTGCATTAATTGGAGAGTGATCCCTCTGTCCTTCTCTCGGGGCCTAAGCCTCCAAAAATATATTTTCTCCCCTTTTAGCTGAAGGGGGAGTGAGCGAGCGGCTTGGTGGGCATTTGGCCTCTAGCCAGGGCCAAAACCACCACACTCACGAAAGGGAAGGAAGTGCTGGTCTCTTTTCCTGGTGCCTTGCAGGGAATGGCTCAAAGCTGCATCAGGGGAAGTTCAGATTCGACATCAGGATAAAGTTCTTCACCAAGAGGGTGATCAGACACCCCAGGAAGTGGTCATGTCCCCGAGCCTGTCTGTGTTCTTGATGTGCTTAGACGACGCTCTTACTCGGGGCCTCACTTTTAGGTTCCCGAGGGCAGGGAGGAGTTGTACCCGATGGTCTTTGTGGGTCTTCTCCCACTCAGGATTTTACAATTCTGACACTGAAATCTCCAAGCCCTAAATCTAGTATAGGGCAGCCCAGTGTGACAGGCTCCTAAACCAGACAAGACTGCATCCCAGAAAACCAAGCACAGAGGAGAGTTCAGTCTGTGGAGGAAGATTTCTCCTATACTTCTGGCCAGGAAAGCTGGGGGATGAAACACCAAGGTTTAAAAATGGAGATCAGGACACAGGACATGCATGGTGCTGTGACATGGAAAGGCAGGTTAAGCCTCAAGCAGCTAAGAAACAGGCCCTGGTCACCCATGAAGTTATGTGAGCATCTGCTCATTCTCTCCCCAGTCAATGGTTTCTCAGTGAATAGGTTATTTCCTCTGCTTCTTTCCCCAAAACATCCTGATACTGCCCTCAACCAAATAAAAACTTTCTTGTACCCTCCCCCCCCCCCAAATAACCTCTTTTTATGGCACTAAGCACACTCAGACATGGTATAAATTTCAGGGGCTTTAATTTTTACAAATGTTTGAAAGAATCACTGAGCAGACAGTGACAGAAATAGGTATTCCAGCAGTGACAGGCACCCAATGAATGGCAATTTCCTGAACTCAGTCCGAGGTACTCTTGGGATCAAGAGTGAAAGAGAAACAAAATTTACTAGAAAAAAAAGCCTGGTGCTGATGGCAGCAGAACTCCCTCGCTTGGCAAACAAACAAACAAAAAATAAAAAAAGAGGGGGAAAAAGAGAGAATTCTGATTTTACCCTACAGAAATCTAAAAATCAATGACAATTAGAGGTCAATTACTAATTCCATATGGGTTAATACCAGTATGCACCCTTGTCCCCTCCCCAGATTTAACTGGTGGGAGAGAACAGCTTCCTAGTGGCAGAGCCCAATCCCATAACTGGATCACCACAGGGTGATGGGAAACCAAATCTGGCTACTGGATTAACAACTTCAAAGTGAGGGCAAACAATGCTAACAGAGGGAGTTCAAAGCTTCCTCACTCCTATCTTCTGCTGGTCAGTGCCAGTGGTTTTAGGAGGCTTTAGATTCTTTCATTTCTTCCCTTGTTTGAGTAGGAGACTGTCACTGAAAGGGAAACAGAAGTGAGTCATTACTCCAGAAAGCACAAGCAAAGCTGAACCAGACCCTTGCTACAGACTTGGGAGTGTGGGATGTCACATGCCACATCTGGATTTCAAGTCCTTCCTACTAGGTAATTATTTCAAAGCCCCTTAAGCCTTCTGGGATGAGTAAGACAGAATCTATTCAGAGATAAGGAAGAAAGAAAGCCCTGGCTTCTTTGATTCAAAGGAAACTAACCTTTCAGCTGCATGCTACTAGCTCAGCTGGCACTGCCTGTCCAGTAAACAGGGGACAGATCGGACAAAGCCACCAAACTCCTGCCAGCAGGGAACAGGGCTTTGTAGTATGGGCTGGAAAGGCTTTTGAGCGTAACAGGAGCACCTTCTGTAGAGATCGTTACCCCAAATCCCCACAAATTTCTATCATCTACCTGCCTTCTTTGCTGTACATGCGGAATGCCCCACGTACGTGGGACAGACCAGAGGCTGCTCCTTAGTTACTCCGCCTTCGCCATACAAGGTTCCTCATGGGACACGCACAGATCTCTCATTACTGAGTATCTCCTGCTTGATGCAGGTGCCTGTGTGGCTCCTGCAAGGAAGGCTTCAAGGTTCCCATCACAAATGGGAACTGAGGTAGAGATAGACTGAAGCTCCCGTGGCCAGAAAGACGAAGCCAGAAACTTTCCAGGCACAACGTGAACATAAACACCCTCCTTCCAAGCACTAACAAAAGAAACAAATCAAGCAGTGCCTTACCTTCCTCTGTGTGTCAGGAGATGCAGCGTAGGGGGAAAGGAAGGAAGGAAGGAAGGAAGGAAGGGAGAAAAATAAAAGTAAATTGATTAAACAAAAATCCCTATTTCCATAGTAAGACTGCTCCCTACTTGGCTGTGTCCTCTGGCATCTGGGTCCCCTCAGAGAAAAGATCCTGAGTGAGCTCCCAGAAGGGGACCAGCTTCACAGGTAGGGTGCAGATAAATCCAGCCACCTGGCCCCCTTACCTGGTGAAGCCCTCATCCTGCAGGTTCAGTACCAAGTTATCTGCTGTGAGATACACACGGTTCTGTGAGCCAGCAATCTGGAAAAAAAAAATCCATTACAAAGGTGTCATAGAGGAGAATAAATGCACATTTACAAGTCACACTAATAAAGAACCTATTCCCCCTCCAGACACAGCACCTGTTTTATTCACTTAAGCCCTCAGTTAAATCAATGCAGTTCCCCAAAACAATGCCAGAACTTCCTGACTTTCCATCCCAGAGCCATCAGGCTTTCTAAAAGCGCTCATTCTGCCTGTCAGATAGACCTTTGATCCCACACTTATCTGTTCCCTTTTCTCAGCCTGCAGGAAACCAGGAGCTTTTGGTGACTGCAGCCGAGTGTAGGTGATAGAATCTGATGTGGATCTGGCCTTGTCATGTGGAAGGCACAAACTCCTAGCCCCACATATAACAAGAAGCTAAATCTTATGTTCTGCATGAGCAGAAATGGACTGGACAGGAGCAAAGATCAGGACAGGGCAGGTCACATTCGCCTTAAATTCATCATGTGGCCACTGGGGTGGGAGAAATACACAAAGGCAAAGGAAATTCTGTGCCCCATTGCTCACCGTTTTTGAGATGTTTTGAGCAGCTCGGATTTTACGTAGCTTGATGTAGCCTGGATTCCTGCTGAGAGCTTCACCAAGGTACAGGACAGCAAAAGTTAAGGAAAGACCTGCTAACAGAAGCTGCATACCCTTAGGAGTTCTTCCTAAGCTGTATCATTAAAAATCTTTGGAATCGCTGTCCCAGTAACTCGGGACCTTGGGCAGGCGTATATTTACTTCCCCAAATTGAGAACAACATTATGGATTGTGGACACATGGCCAAGAGAAGTTAAGCCTTACAGAAGGGAACGAAGGCTCACAGCCTTTGGTGCTCTGACCTTCAAACTCACTCCAGCCAACTGGGACACAGGGGGAAAGTGACCTACCTGAATCTATCACCCGTTCACATTCTCCTAAGCACAAGCCCAACACAACAGACTCTCGGGACTGTCAGGCTCCCAAGCCCCCATCCCACAAAATCTTCCAATGCAGGATATCATCTTGGCAGCTGTTGCTTCCCCTTCAGCCTGAACGATCTTCTGCTTCTGCTCCTGCTTGGCTTTTTCCACCAGAAACTGTGCACGCTGTGCCTCCTGCTGGGCTGCAGAGAGAATGGCCAAAAGCATTTGAAGCAGACCCTAATTTCTGAGCCTTCCACCAGCAGCCTACAGCTGAGGCCTTGGGGCTCTGCTTCAGAAAGAGCTGGGAGTGTTCTGGGGCCATATCCACAACTGAGATGGATCTAGAAAATCAAGAGCTCCCAGACCCTCTAAACATAATCCCCACAGTAAATGTGGGGAGTCCCAGTCTGAAGAGGAACCCTGTTTTGGGAACTCAGTCCCACTGACAGTCTATCCCATTCGCTATGACCTGAAGTTTTCTGATAATATACTTGTGAACTAGCTCCATTACTAAGGAGGCCGAGGTTTATAACTGTATCAGTGCAAAAGCAATGACAATGCCAGCCCAAATCCTGCTTCTGTGTTTAGTTAAGTCAGCGGCGATCCACCCTTTCCAGGTACAAACTGAACTCACCCACTTGCTTAGCCTCCACAGCAGCTGTGTATTCACGGCTGAAACTAAGCTCTGTGATAGCCACATCGTCCAGGATGAGGCTGAAATCCTTGGCTCGCTCGGTCAGTTCCCGTCTAATGAGCAGCGACACCTGAAACACAAGTTAACAGCAGAGAGAGTACCACACACAGCCCACTGCTCGCATCCCGTGCGCTCCAGGTGTGAAGCACAACTGCCCTTGGCAGTTCATTCACACCGGGCCCAAGGCTTTACCCAAACCAGATCCTGAGATAGGGGCATGAATATCACCTCTGGAATCTGCCGCCTCCGGAGAACGCTGCACACCCGCAGCTGCGCCTGGCATTTGCAGAAGGGTGTTACAGCTCACCTACAGCTGCTCCTTTACTAGGCAGTAGTGCAAAAATAAAAACAACTTGATAGTTTATTGCTTTCACCTCCTATCACATCTAGCTCCACAGTTCCTACATGTCTTTGGGCAGTTATTTCCTTCCCCAGCTTGAATTTGCCACAGTTTGTGGCTTGACTGTCTCCTTGTGTTTGTATTTAGAGTAAGAAAATAAAAAAATACCACCCCTCACTGCTACACAGAGTAGACATACTGCATTTCTTAATTCTTGTAGCTACTGGCCTAATATGGCCACTCCACCTTGTTCAGTCTCTTTGGATGAGACTTTTTTCTTCGGTTTTTAATTTTTTTATTTATTTTACTCATTTCTGAATTCCCTTTAACCTGCCAGTATGTTTTTCCAGCAGGCTGACAAGTCCTACACCAAATACCGACTTGAACAGAAATTATTGCTACAGTATCACACCCTTAACCAGCCTAGCATTTGCTGTTACTTTTACTGCAGGTGTTTCTGAGCAGAATTGTAAAATTAAGCCAGAATCCTTCACTTCCCGACCTGCAAAGCATATAGCTGTGTAAAGTCACTTTGTTTCCTTCTGATTACCAACCGCTTCAATATACATCGCTTCAAAGTAACAACCACCAGACTACTACAGGACAAGAAGGCAAATTCAAGTCAGTGGGATGAGAAACTTGAGTGATACTCGAGCCACCTTTGCTTCCAAGAAACCTAAATCCTTTGCAAGACATTGTTTCTTTGCTGTCACACCCTGCACTTTCTACTCATTCTCTCTATACAAGATCATTAACAAGTCCCTTCGGTGCACAGCAGGTGGCCTAGCACAAAACCCTTAACCTGCTGTGGATCACTTCTCACAAGACCTGGATGGGAGTGAACAAAGCAGTAAACTTTCAGTAATGGGTGCTACAGAAGGGTAGCAAATATTTCTGTTTAGAAAAACATTAGAGAGTAATTTGGGCATGCTGTGAGATAATAGAATTATTTACTTTATAAAGGCCTGTACCTGAAAATTTGTGTTCTGGCAATTTGCTTGTCAGGGATCACCTGTCACAGCTGAGGCAGAGAGAAGGTGCATCTTCTAAAAGGCTTTAATGGAGATCCTGCATGAAACTTCTAAATAAGTTGCCAAGAAAAATGAAATATAAAACATCTCATAACTCGCTGCCGATCCATTGAAAAAAAGAGTAGAAGTGAAAGTTTACTGCTTCGTTCACTGCTGATCTACTTTGCTTTTCAGATTCTTGAAAACTGCTTAATTTGCTCTCACAGCTCTTCCAAGACCCAAGAAGAACCAGCTAATCACTTTTTTTGAAGCCAGCTCTACTGTTATGTGTGGACTATCATGCCAACCTGCTCTCCCTCCCACTCTATTACATTATGGTGTGGTTTTACACTCTATATAACAATGAATCCAGTTTTCTTCTCAGAAGCTAGTGGTGCAGCCTTAATCTTTGCATTTGTATTGGAATCAAACTGTAAGTGGGATATTTACACGCCCTTCCTGTTTGGATGTACCATCTACTATCCCAGTATGTTTATCTTGGTGAGGCCCTGGCCCAGGTTGCCCAGAGAAGCTGTGGCTGCCCCCTCCCTGTCAGTGTTCAAGGCCAGGTTGGATGGAGCTTTGGGTAACCTGGTCTAGTGAAGGTGTCCTTACTCATGGCAGGGGGTTGGAACTAGATGATCTCTAAGGTCTTTTCCTACCTAAAGCATTATACAACCTTTCATCTGTTAGAACATTCCCCATATCCAGTTTAGCTTTTTCTTTGCAATCTTGAGTGTAAGTTTCCTCCAGAAGAGTTCACCTGGGCTCTCTGAGTGATGAGCTGTGAAGCGTTAAACTTGGCTACCACACTCTTGAGTACTTCATTAACAATGGAAGGCAAGACTCTCTCCTCATAGTCCAGGCCCAGGCGCTGGTACATACTGGGCAGCTCTGCAGCGTTAGGGCGTGTGAGAACACGCAGTGAAATGTTCACCATCTGCAAATCTGAAACGCAGGAAAAGAGGTATGAGCAAGGCCAGCACCGCAGCCGGACTCCTGCCCCCTCCCATCCCGTGCTCCGGCATGCCGGGGCTACTCTCACCTTTGGAGCCGGTGGGGGAGGAGATTTTCCGCGGCCTGGCTCGAATGTCGTAGATGATGGGGTACTGGAACCAGGGGATCCTGCGAAGGGCGGGATGCCCGTTACACGGGGAGGATGGGGCGTGCGCGGGCACCCGCGAGGGCCGGGGCCGGGACCGGGACCGGGGCCGCGGGTCCGGTTCGGGACGCGGGAGCTAGGCCCTACCTGAAGTGCAGCCCCTCGGCGAGAATCGTATCCTGCTGGACGCCGCCGATGCGGTTGAAGAAGATAGCCCGCTGCCCGCCTTCCACTGCGGAGAAGGGGCATGGTCAGCGCGGGAAGCGGAGGAGCGGGACGCGGAACGGGGCGAGGACTCACCAATGAAGACGGACTCGCGGACGCCGTAGGCCAGGGCGCCGGCACCCAGCAGCAGCTTGAGGGCGGTGCCCACGCCCCGCGGCCCAGCCGGCAGCCGCCCCGCCAGATCCTTCAGGTTCTGCGCCATTGCCGCGCCGCGCCGCGCGCCCCGCCGGGAAGGACAACGGAAGCTGCCGTCCCCAAGGCTCTCCGGTGGGAAACGGCGGCACCGCCAGCTTCCGGCGCAGCCGTGCGCCTCTCCGGAAGCGGCTCCGGCCGGAGCGAGAGAGCGGGAGCGCCCCAGGCGCCATCTTGGTGGCCGTGGAGGTCGGTCAGTGGGCGGGCCGAGGGCGGTGTTTCCGGGGCCCGCGTGAGGCAGCGGCAACAAAATGGCGGCGCCCAGGCGGCCTCGTGAGGAGGAGGGGGCTGAGGACGGTTCGCTGGAGGCGAAGCGGCTCCGCGGGTCGAGGCGGCTCTTGGTGGTGCTGGAGGGGGCGAGTCTGGAGACCGTGAAGGTGCGGGCGGTAGGGGGGTCCGACCGGGCCGGAAGCGGCCGTGGGTACCTTTACCTACCTTTCTGTGCTGTGGCCGTAGGTGGGGAAGACGTTCGAGCTCCTGAACTGCGACAAGCACAGAGCGCTGCTGTTGCGCAATGGCCGGGACCCCGCGGAGATGCGGCCCGACATCACCCACCAGGTACCGGGGGGTTATGGGCGCCGGGGCAGCCTGCGCCGCTCGGGGCAGCAGCTGGCTTGAGGGAGGTTGTTCTTCGGCCTGGGGGTCTGCTTGTGCCCCTGGAACGGGGGTGAGGTTGTCCTTGCCTGCTGTGTTTGCGGTTTGCAAGTTCGGTAGCCTTCTCTTTGCGTGTAGGCTTTTCTGTCAGCACTACAGTAGAGCTCATGTGGCCAGGTAACTTCTGCCTCAGCACGTGTCCCTTCTGCGTTCATGGGGCCTAACCATCAAGTTTTATAAGAATCCTCTCTTGCACCTTTTCTTCTTCCACTACTCTTGTGTTTCTATTTCAGAGTCTCCTGATGCTCATGGACAGCCCCCTGAATCGGGCTGGTCTCCTTCAGGTCTATATCCACACCCAGAAGAATGTTCTAATTGAAGTCAATCCCCAAACCAGAATACCAAGAACTTTTGATCGATTCTGTGGTCTTATGGGTAAGTGATTCAAACTGTACTAGACACAAAATAATGCAGGAAGGAGGTTAGGAGTGGAAGACTTTTGGAGAGTCCAAAACTTGCATCAACCTTAAAAATGTTAATGTGAGAATAGAGCATGTTCCAGGATGCATAGTCCAACCGTGCATTCCTTAACACAGCAGGGAGTATCTGTGTGAGACCGCACTAACTGCAACAGGCATCACTGACGGTATTAGCATGGTTTTAGAACCTGGGAACTCTTAATGACGGTCTGTCTACTTTAACTCTGATTGCTAGGCAGATAATAATAAGATTTATCTGGTAAAAGAACAGATAAGTTAACTGACTTTCTTTTTGTCAGTTCAGTTGCTGCATAAGCTCAGCGTTCGAGCAGCTGATGGGCCTCAGAAATTGTTGAAGGTAAACATGACTGTTCACAGGTAATGCTGCAACACTCCTCCTTTGCAGCAAGCGATGGAGTGAATCTTATTTTCTACATTTTTTTTTTTTATTAGCTGTGTGGCAGGGTCTCTTATCTCTGTGCACCTATTAACTTTATGCTTTCTGTAGGTGATTAAAAACCCCGTCAGCAAGCATCTCCCTGTGGGCTGTATGAAGATAGGTACCTCTTTTGCAGTTCCAAAAGTGTCAGACCTGCGTGAACTGGTTCCTACAGCAGAGCCAGTTGCCATTGTTGTGGGAGCTTTTGCCCATGGTTCGGTAAGTGCCTGTATCCCTTACTTGGAATTGTAAAAATATTTATCAGCATAGGTTTCGGTCTTGTTCTGAGCATAGGGCTTTTTTCTTCTGGTTGGCTGTTGTGTGTCCGGTTTTGTTTTTTGCTTCATGCCCCCATCCCACCACCCTTTTCCCCTCCATCCCCCAAGTAGGCTGGCTTGTCAGAAAGGCCCCAACGTTGGGACCTTTGTCCCTCCCAAGAGAGGGCACTAGTGAGGGCAAGCATTTGTCCTGATGTATTCTGTTATGGCTGTCCTCAACCTTGGAGGAATACCATGTTTCCCCAACCAATCAAGATAAATGGAGCAAGTGAAAACTTGCAGCTTGAGGTTTTTGTTTCTTTCTTTTTTTTTTTTTTTCCCCTCTCTTCCTCTAGGTCAGTGTTGACTATACAGAAAAGATGGTCTCCATCAGCAACTACCCCCTCTCTGCTGCCTTGACATGTGCTAAAATTACTACTGCCTTTGAAGAAGTCTGGGGAGTAGTATGAGCTGCTGCTGTTACTCCAGACATGATGGACTTTGATACAGTGACTCCACGCTTGGGAAAGCCTCTCTTACTTAGGTGTGGACCTGGTATAAACTCTGGGCTTCTGGAAGGGAAAAAGCTTCAGTTTCATCCTTGTAACTTCTAGATGGATGAGACTTTATATAGACTGCCCCACCAACCTCTTTTTCCTCCTATTAAAGGTCACTTTTGCTATGAATGCTTATGTATTTTGCTTTCTCTTGTTTAATACGTGGGTAGGCTTGATCCTGTTGTAGCAGGGCCTCAGCCCAGGCTTGTCACAGAACTGCAATTCTTAGCTGTGCCCTGCTTGCCCTGCAGCTGCAGTTACTGGTCCTGTGGCATCGTCTTGCTTGGTGGTGTGTGACAGTTGGCAGTCTCACACAGAGGTGCCCAGGAGGAAAGGAGCAGAAGCTGATACCAAAAAAAAAAAAAAAGACAAGGAGCAATTTTTATCTTGGGTGACAAACGTAGAAAAGTCAGGAGGTGGCTCCAATACAGTGCCTGCGTTGAGTGTTTTACAATCATCTGATATCAGCAGAGAGGCGAGTGTCCGCTGGAGGGTGGCAGAGAGATAAGGCAACATACAGAAGGTGGAGGATCTGGAAGGAGGCTTACTCCATTCCCCTCATTTTGGGTCTCTGACCCTGTGCTTTCTCTTTCCCCTCCTCGAGTTGAAAAAGGTCATAGTTCAACACAGCAAACTTGGCAGGTGATGCTTTGCTTCCGGAGTGTTGTGTCAACTCCTCCAAATGCACAGGTGGTACAATCTGAAAGAGAGAAATGTGCTACATTTACTTTGTTTGATTCTAGGTTTGCCTTTCACCTTGACATGCAGTACCACTGCTTTGCTTCTGAGCTTAAGTGTAGGATGTGCTGTCCCTAGTACACCCTTACCTTTTGGCTGTTATTCTGCTTTCTTTTGTTTTTCTTTTCGTGGCACAATTAGTCTGCGGATGTAAGGCAACACTAATAATAAGGTGAAGAACAAGACATGGCCAAGGAAATAAATAGACCTGTACACCTGTAAAGAGAAGAGGCAAGGGTTAAGGAGCAGCGACCAGCTCTGAGCCAAGCATGTGACAGGTGGGATGGAGAGAAAAGGCTGGCTTGCATGGGATGTCTGCCTGTGGCTACTAAATACCTTCATCCATTTGTCCCAGGTGAAAAGGCAAAATGGCACCAGAGAGTAACCCATAAACATCCAGTGGTTAGCCTGCTGCAGTACATAGAAGAGGGGCTGCAAGGCAGTGATAGAGGCCAAAGTGCTTAGGGGAGGACTGTCCCGAACAAGGTTTATGACCTGGTTTAGAGATAAAACAGATTTCTTGTCAGTCAGATGTCCTTATATATGCAGGCTCTGGGGCTAAAGTTCTCTATCCAGCTGCATCAAGTTAACTTTAGCAAGCAGTTATCCTAAAAAGTAGCAAGGTACCCCCATCATGCTCAAAGTTTTAATTATAAAACCCAAGCAGTTTAAATATATAATGTTCTCAGTACTGGGAGAGACTTGGTAGAGGCATTCAGCTTGTGCTTGCTGTCCTCTAACTTTTCCAGCTGCCAAGCTCTTCAGCTACCTTCTACTCGTATGCAAAGTTATCCACTTTGCTTCCTGGTAGCTTCTGTGTGGCTTGCCCACGCAGCAGCCAGGAACCTACTAACTTGATAACTATTACCACATCTGAAAAACAATTCCAAAGTGAGCAGCTATTTTTTTTTTTGCATTTAATCCAAATAGAGTGTTCAGCGTGGCAACTTCCAGACTCTCAGGAAAAGGCCACCCCATTCTGTTCACACAAAGCCCACCTGTCTTTCAATGATGACTATAAGCAGCTCCATTTGAAAGCACACCAGGTAGCCAGAGTGCAGCCCGTGCCAAATGGCCAGGAAGAACAGGGCCAGTGCCTGTGATAGCAACTTGTTACCCAGGAATTTCAGACGCTTGAAGATATATCTAGAGCAGAAAAGAAACAAACTCCAAAGTGCTTCTAGTTTATTGCCTCTCCTCCCCCTCAATGTAAGAGATGCAGGGCTCTGGGGACTGTACACCTCTGCGCACCCCACGGGGACGAGACTGGCAAGAGGGCTCCCCTTGCCCTTACCTCAAAGACACCCCTGCTACGGGGAGCAGCAGTTCATCTGACAACACACCCAGAAATTTTATTTTACAGTTCAGCTGTGTGTTCCAACAAGTGCTGGTCCAAAACCCAACTGGGTCATTGCATAGTGAGCATCAAAAGGCAACACAGGAACTGGCTGTTAGAGCTGTGTCTGTTTGAACAGGCAGGCCAAAGGACTCACTGTGGTTCCATTCTAGCCTCTGCTATCAGCTGCTTGCCGGGGTGAAACCACGACACTGTGTTAATGAACTGCTCTTTTTAATTGAACTAAAAGATCTCTCTAACCCAGTAACCTATTCCAAATGGCACAGCACCAAAACATGGATGAAAGAGCTGAAAACTGGCAGGTTCTTTAATGCTCCTTCTCAGCCTCGGATCTTGGTTCTCTTGTCACAGATATTACTGACACATTAGGGAATTCTGTCCTGCTCACCGGGCCACCCAAGCATTGGTGTTGATGTTGAAAGAAGCAATGGTCCCAGTGAACAAAGGTGTTGTCTCATACAGCCAGACCTTCATGTTAGCACAGGCATCCCACAAAGGCTTCCCATTCTGGTCTTTCCCATTGTACCCCAGGCCAACAAGGATGCAGACACCTTCCTATGGAAAAAAAGATTCATAAGAAACATAAAAGGAAAAAAAGTGCCTTTTACTCTTTGGAAAGGCACAGCTGGGGAAGCTCTGACTCTGTCTTGAGTGGAGAGCACCACTGCATAGCACAAATGCATTAAAAACTGCCTGCTTTTCAGTTAGCTAGCCTTTTTCTAACTTAAAGCAAGCTACACTGACCAGCACTGATCCCCAGGTATTTGGACTACTTCCATTTAGTGCTAAGTCCAAGAACATACTAGGTAGCTGCAAAGGTGTGACCTTTGTTCATTAACAACATCTAGACTCACCGTAACAAGCCAGCAAGTTACATATTTGTAGAGTATAATTTTGCCCCAGATCAATATGTAACCACAACGGAACCAGAAAGGCTTCTCCTGCAGATGTAAGAGTGAAACAGAACAAAAATTAAACCAGGAGTTGAGTGAGAACAATGAGAAAAGATAGGTGAGATCTCATCACTGTCTTTCATTTTAATCTGAGGTCTGTGTTGAGACTGCTATAGGGACTGGACTGCCAGGCAACTGGCAGTCACATAATTCTCTTTCCTTTGGCAATTTTTGGCTGTATTGAAATAGATACTTTGGGAAGACTCTGGGATTAGCATAATCATTGCAGAATTTACAACCTCATTTATTCATACTGACACAGAACACTGATAATCTGCAGGTAGGAATTACTTGTTAGGAGTTTTCCAAGAACCTCAAGGATTCTGCTTAGCCTTGAAAGTTACCCTAGTGAAGTTCTTTGCATGTAATGGTTCAACGAAAGGTCACAAAACACATGTAGTAAGTTTCCAAAAGCAACAGTAGCATCTATGATTAATTCTCTATTTCATTTGGTTTTCAGCTTCATACATTCCTGTTCTGTATCAAATGGAATCCACAGGACAGGCAGTAAAGCCAAGTCAATTGTGGAAAGGCTTACTGCTAGTTACTTAACTTACCTTGTTTTTAAATTGAGGCAAAACTAACAAAAAAACCGTAACCCAAACTAAAAAAATATTTAAAAAAAAAGTCTACTCTTGTAGATTGCCTACCAGAGAAATACAATTCTTCCACACCAGAACTGCCAAATGAATACATACCATATAATCATCTGAGATGAGGTATTCATCAGAGACGTACAGGCTTGACAAGGTATAGGTTACTAGAAATAAGAGACCCAAACTCAGGCGCTTGAGCGCGGGCACAAAACTGAGAAAGAAAAATATGAAGGTCAAAGAAAAGCCTTGGAAAGAGACTGTCAAACTCACAATTTTAAAAACATGTTTGGAGAAAAGGACATGGGAGACAGCGATAGGGGGGTCACCAGGTTCCCCTACAGCAGATGCCTCTATTTGGAAGCTGGGATGCTCGTATTACAAGGTTAAGACTCAGTCTATTGAAGATGTCAAATGGTTGATGTTTGTGCCCTGGAACAGCATCAGGACATGAAGCAGAGAGTTATGAGAAACCTTTGAAAGACTACCTGGTCTTATAAATCACTTTTGGTCACAGTACTTCAGTGTCCAGGTAAGAAGGCACTCTGCTGTAGGGAAACATGAGGAGGATTCAGCAGTCTAGGATCTTAGGAAGGCGAGAAACTAAGTGGCTTTTTGTTACCTATTGGGTCTCTGGCCTTGAACGTCAGTCATCTCACCCCTTGCCAGTTTCTGATAGTCTGTCATGGAGAACTGAGGCCCCACCATGAAGGCACCATAAAAATAGGAGAATCCTGAGACCTCCAGCAAGGTAGGAACGCCCCGGACAGCAAATCGCCGCTGCTCAGGGGTCAGGAACTCCTGCACCAAAGGGAGTGGCATTAACATCATCCTAGGAGATCTTCAATTAGTTCTGGATGTTATGTTCTTAGCCTACCTCCTTCATAGTCTCAGTTCTTCTCACCATGTATACGGAACTTTCCTCTTTTTACTTCATGTCCATTCCTCTCCCCACCCCTCTTTATCCCCACCCCATCTAAACAGCAACAAGACCCAATGGTTGAGACCAGTTGCATGGATCTCTATTCCCAAATAAGCTCAAACAATGGAAGGGATCCATTTACATGCATCCCTACCAGCACAGTAAGCACAATTAAAGCACTGAGCTATTCCGATCCTTGTCTGCAATCACAGGTACTCTCCCAAGACCTTATCCTACATCTCCTACTTCTTGATGCAAGAATTCATTGCCTTCAAATATTTGAAGCTTAGGACATTTCAGCTCAACCTTGTTCTCAGCGAGCAGTGATACCATGGATGTTAAAGACTCAGTCGGGTCCCAGACAGGAGATGGGGAATGCAGATACTTGAATTAGGATTAAGAGCAAGTGTTCTGTCCTCTCCAGCTCACTGGGCCGTGCAACTTTGCTCATTGCTCTAAAAACTGGGCCCCAAGAAATGGTAAAGGGTAACCACTCACAAGGATGTGGTAAGACTAAACAAAGGAAAGGAAGATGGGAACTGAGATCCAGTGCTGATGGTCTGCAAGTTCAAAGTACACTACTCACAAGACACAGAGCATTGGGATCCAGGAATCTAAAGCAAAAGATACGGGGGAAAGAGATGGTGGGGAATTTGGAAAGGGACAGAATAATATTCTGACATAGCTGAAACAAATTTTGTCCATCTCTAAACACTACTGCCTCTGTTCCAAATTATTTATTTCTCTCTCCAGAATTCAGTGCTCTCAGATGCTCAAGTCTCTTCTCCCAGCTCGCTAACTCACATCCTTTGAGTCTGATTGTCTGACCTCTATCTCACTGGAATGGCATGGAAGAGGAATGAAGTGGAAATGTTGTCTTACTCACCAGATCTTTTCCTCCATCATAGTAATCGATGGCCAGACCTAGAGGTGAGAAGCAATTACTTGAGGCCCTGAGATGGACTGGTTGGGCTGAACTAGCGGTTCTTCCCTGAGGCACAGCTTGCAGAGTGCAAGAGACGGGAGGGAAGTGTCACTCACCAATCAATTTGAGTGTCAAGACACAATGTGGCATTGTCCACTTGATGTCATAATGTTCTGTGGCTGTGAAGTAATATCCAGCCATAAGGTATGTCTGAAAGAAACCATTGTTTAGGTTATTCAAACTAATTCCCCCAGCTGGTTTTGATCTGCCTTTGCTTTTCCACCCACAGTTGCTACTGGGAAGTGCAAAAGTGAACAGAGGGCTCCTTTCTACAAACTGATACAGTAAGAAAGAGAATTTTACCATCTGAAAGAAGAATGTGGTGAAGACGGCAGTGATTGTGCGACCCATTAGTCTCAGTATGAGGAACTGGATTAGGACACATAGCAGGGAATGAAACAACTGCATCCCTGTGGGACAGGAAAGAGAGAGAGAGATATGAAATGGAAGTTACATTTTCCCCTTAAAGGCCCTCCCAAACCGCAGCACACCCTGGGCCAGTCAAGCCTCTCTTCCCAAACTCATCTTACCAAAGTTGAAGTAAGCAATTGAGAGTCCTGTGAACACATTGTAGAGATGAATGAGGTAGGTCTCCTTCTGGAAGAGGAAATAGCGCTGGAACAAGGCAAAAGGATATCCTGAGGAGAAAAGAAAAAAAAAAGAAACAGTGAAAGATGAGAGAGTTGTAAATTAGTGTAGGCAAGCTCCAGATTATAGCTTTCTTGAACATGCTATTAGGAACATACACTTTACATAGATACATCATCAAGGCAGGTCATGGTGTACATTCCTGATACTGTATTTCCATCTCAGGACACATATATATTCTCTTGAAGTATATATGAATATATACTTGAACAAGAACATAATTATATCAAAGTTGACATTGAAGTGCAAGAAATTCCAGGATTAGTTTCTGGCCTCATTCAAAACATGCAACAGATAATGCAGAAATGCACGAATTGGACTTTAGTCTCTGATTCATTTCCAAATTCTGTGACAAATACAGAGAACATGGCAAGAAGCTAGTTTTAAAGGGGGAGAGGGAAAATGGATTTTTATGGTTGATAACATTACTCTGTTCTAAAAAAAAAAAATTAAATCCGTGCTCCCACCTCAATGAGTTCTTACATCACACAGACCAGCTTTAATCCCAGAGTTCCTCAAGTGACCTTCAGTAGCATATTCTTTCTTTTCTAATTCTCCAACTTCAGATTTGTATCTGATTTTTGAGCTACCGGGCGCATAAAACTCTAAAATCCACAGGGACTACATACGTTAGCATTTTCAAAAAAATCAAAGTTAGAAGCATTTCATATGGGGGAGCTAAGGTAAGTGGAAGCATTTTCCTTGCATTTCCTGCATGTTAGCTCCTAGTCTAATTTAGGAACGCCTCAAGATTATTCACGTGTACTGTAGTGAGAAGCAAACATTTGTGAAGCACTCTGGTGATACAGTGAGAAGTGTACAGAAACCCTAGAGTAAATTTAATTCTGTAGTCTAGGTGAGGTTCACATAGCATGCAATAAATATTGCTACCTTTTAGACAATAAATAAGTAATGTCTTAATATGTATTGACACAGGAAGTGGTGTCCATCTCATGAATATGTGAAGTCTGCTCAGGCAATTAATGTTTCTACAGACATGTGCACAACAAGCTGAATTGGGGTAGCAGAAACAACTTTAATTCTAGTGCTTTGTGACTTACATCTTTACTTTGCAAGCTTGCATTCTTTTATTCAGATTAGAAACAAAATGAAAAAAATCTCTTCCAGAAAAAAAAAGAAGGAAATTAATCACATAACACCATACCAGCATCCACACTGCTTATTAGCCTTGCTGAAATCTGTAGCAGTGGATAGATCTCTGCTACTCACAGTAATGGAGTAATAGTAGCAGTAGGTAGTAATGTTTTATAAGAAGCAGTAATAAGAGGTGATGAAATGCACATTTTGCCAAGAAGCGTTTGATGGATGGAAGGTTTCCAGTGAGTGAGGCCAAATCTAGTCACTGCTGTGAGAGGAACTGAAAAACTCCATCACGTTGTGCAAAATACATGTCTTGCAGCCAGTCCATCAGTGCTAACAGGCAGAGGTATAACGGCAGTAATTTGAAGGTCCTCTCTGTCCCTCAGATCTCTGACTCTTAGGCAGTCACAGAGTTTGGGACTTTTCAGCTCCCTTCTAGATCCCGGAGGGTGGCACACTCTACTGAGCCCAGATGCATACAAGCTGCTCCTTGCTGCTCCCTGTTTCCTCAGCCTCTTCCCACCCCTCTTTTGGTCTTCCCTGCCTCCTTGTTCCTGTTCCTTCCTCCTTTTGTGTGCGCTTTCTCCGTCTTAATGGCAGGCCAGCCTCACATACCACAGCCCTTCGCCCGCAGAGCCTGGCAACCTCACTCCTTCTCATCCAGCCTGCAAGAGCAGGCCCAGCAGCGGCTTCTGCAAAATGCCTTACCCTAACTGTGCCCTTCCCTTCCTGCTCCCCACACTTTTACTCAAACCTTCTTCTTGTCATCCGGTGTCCTGTCCCGCTTCCCCCATCACTTCCCCGCAGTGCCAGCTGTGGGGAGCCAGGAAAGAGGGAATTTGCAGACAGAATTCATCCCACCAGCTTCTGGGCGTACAGGAGTAACAGATGATTAAAACAAACAAACAAACAGTAGTATTGTTTGCCAGCCTTCTACTCAGAAACATCCAGATGGGGATTCTTTTTTTTTTTTTGACATTTAATAAACAGAATGTGATTAAAAAAAAAAAAAAGTGTTACCATCAGTTTAGATCAGAAGTTAAAATACTGAGGCTTACTGTGGAAAAATGTTTCCCCCTTTTGGGCAAGGGGGAGAAAAACCAGATCAGAAATACAGACACAGCACAATTTATTGCTGATTGTCAATACATAGAGTTTTAAACCCCCATTTTCAAGGGTTTCCCACTCTCTCAAAAATCAGTACAATCTAGCAAAACATTCTGTTTTCATTGGGGAAAAAAATCTGGTTTTTGGCTATAGCTATTTCTGCAGCAGAATTAAATTATGACTGAATGCTATAATGTATCTCAAATTTCTAAAAGCCAGAAATTTCATCTATTTTCTCTCATTGGCAACTAGTGTCACTACTCTTTCAAAGACCTGTCTCACTTGTCAGATGTACTCCTTTTTAGCTGTACATTGGTGATTGTATCACGGTTTGGGTAATGCTGCTCTGAAGGAAAAAGACTTAGGAGCCCTTGCAGAGAGTTTGCTAACGTGCACGGCATATATTTTTCGAAAGCCACAAATTTAAATAAATCCTGGTCTTGCACTTACATGGGTGCTGTTCCAGTTCAAAAGTCACAACATTGGAGTATATTCTGATATCCAGAGCAACTTGCTAGTACTCTGGACTGCAATTTAGTTACAGTTTTGCTGCACGGGAGATAACTTTCTCAGTTTTACAACTGGGCCAGTTCCACACGGCAGAAATAAATTTTAACCCCCAAATGGCAGTGGATACCAAGTTCAGCAGTCAGTCTCCTGACCTGTGCACCTGTAAACACTTATAGGCCATCCACTGAACAAAGAGCCATTCCTACCAATAACAACGGCAGCCCACCCCACTACAGCGTTCTGGGGCAGCCTGAATTAGAACATTGAAAGCACAGAGCATTTTTTTAAAGTTATCGCTTCCTCCTGGCAAGCTTGCAGTCACATTTGGAGATGCTAGCAGCAGGGTGCTACATGGTTTTGCTTTTGCCATTCGTAAGCAACAGGATCAGAATCCTCTTTTGCTGCCAGGGGATCTTGTAGATAATTCATCTCCATTTTCTTAGAATACTAAAAGTAAAAAGAAGGGGACAACAGGGAAAAGGCATGCTAAAATACAAGCCTTACGTAATATTTTGACCTGAAAGGTGCTCTCTTTTTCTGTCTGCAAAACTCTCACACCTTATTTAACACTGGGTGCATATACACTTCAGCCCAGAAGTGTACTTTTAAAGTCCACTTACAGTGCTTTAGTTTGCATAGCAGAGCTGTCTCAAAGCATGTGAACAGAACTTTCTTCAGATGAAACTGAACTGAAAACGCACTCCAATGGTTGCTGAGGCCATATGATCAGCCTGAAAGAAGTCCAAAGTAAATACCCAAAACCCATCAGGTACTGCACACAAATCAAGTCTGCCCTACAGACCTGCTCCTACTGTACCACTTTATAGCCTATGTAGACATACTGTGTTGCATTATGCAGCTCTCTTTATTAATAATATTTAAGGAGTAAGATGTAGTTGAAGTCAAGACTTTAAACAAGGCAACACATGAGTGCTCTGTGACAGACCTGGTTTTAGCATCTGTGACAGGATGGCCCTGCCTTTTACAACTTCTTCCATTTCTTAACTCATTTTAAACCAGTTGTTTGCCTCAATTTCAGTAAGGTTATTTTTTTGGCTAACCAGCTGGGCACTTGATTTGGGTAAGTCATCAGCTATGGGTGACCACAGGGAAAACTTCACTGAGCCCAGAAACCTCGGGAATACAAAGAACAAGAAGAAGATATTAAAAAAAATCCAAAACCCAACAAAACAGAAAAACCCAAAACAGGTGTGTGGTGGTTTTGGCCCTGGCTAGAGGCCAAATGCCCACCAAGCCGCTCACTCACTCCCCCTTCAGCCAAAAGGGGAGAAAATATATTTTTGGAGGCTTAGGCCCTGAGATAAGGACAGAGGGATCACTCTCCAATTAATGCAATGGGCAAAACAGACTCAGCACAGAATAAAGGAAAGTGATTTATTACTACTACAACTAATACACCCAGTGAACCGGAATGAGATAAGAATAAGAAGTGGCCAGGTCTTAAAGCGCCTTCTCCCACCCCTCCCCTTCTTAGCAAACTCAAACTTCATCATGATTTTACTCCCTTCTTCCCCCCAACATGGCGCAGGGAGGGGCAGGGAATGGGTTTCCAGCGGTACAAGCTGCTTTCCTTCCCCAGATCTTAACACTTCTACTTCCCCCCACACCTCGCCTCTTAGCACCCTTTCCCTTCTTCCCTCCCATTGCAGCACCAGGAGGGGCAGGGAATGGGGGTTTTCAGTCCATTGCGCCTGAGCTGTCTTCTGTCTCAGCTGGGGGGCGCATTCCACACACACATACATACACACACACACACACTCTTCCCTTTCGGTGCTGTGGGGTCCCACCCACGCGAGAGTCTTATCCACGAACTTCTGTGGCATGAGTCCTCTCCATCGGGGAGTCATCTCCTCACCACAGGCCTCTCAGCAGGACTCCTTTCCAGAGGGTTCTGGCATTCAGGCCCAGACTCCCCCGGCCTGGCTCGCCGCAATGTCACAAGTCCCCCAGCAAGCCTGCTGAGGCGTGGATCAATCTCTTCACAGGACATAGATGTTTTTGCTCCCCGTCCTCATCCATGGGCTGCGAGGGGACAACACGCTTCCACGGGCTGCAGGGGACACTTTCTTTCCACATTCATTCCTCCCCCTCTCCTTTGGGCCTGGCCTTGCCTACTGGTGCATCTGGTCACATCTTCCCAACTCTCCATTCCTGTGGCAAAGTGCGCCAGCCTGCAGGTTTTTTCTCTTATATGTGATTCACAGAGGCACTATGAATCCTTCTCTGATTGGTCAGAGGTAACTTTGGCCTTGAATTGGCAGATGTTTACTGTCTGGAACTCCCAGCAAACTGTAACTGTTGCTTTGCAAAAGCCATCTCAGCAGCACAGCTACAGCAAACTGTAACAAGGTGAGAGGTTGAAAAGGAGGAGGTAAGACCACTTGCAAGCTGAGCAATGAATCTGGCTTCTGGCACCTCTTCAGTAGGTATGTGTTAATTTCTGCAGGTCACCGCCATGTCTGTAGATTAGGGAACACTCCCTCAGTGCTTCCCTTGGCAGTCTGGGCAGATCAGCAGGGTCAGTTCTGGCTCAGGGCTGTGAACAGTATACTGCCCTCCCCTCTCAATATTGTGCTGCAGAACATGTCAGGTAGCTTGCAAGCCACTGTTTAATAGTATGGCCAGAGAAAGATCTTTAACTCTTTGGGATCCTACAGCCATGCAAGAAATAAGATCAACCTAAAGTCTTGAATATATAGGGCCACAAGGCTGCCCGTATTCTGGCTTACACTTTGACTGGTGACAGGAGGAAAGAAATCTATCTCCTCTCATGGGAGGACAAAAGCAGCAGCAGAGAGACTTTCTCTGAGAGAGGGGCTTTCTCCCTTTCTCCAGTGAAAGGCTAGGACAGCAGCTGGAAAATAAAACTGTAGGTCTGGAGCTCAGACCATTGGTGCCAGCATCGAAATGCTGACCTGAAAACAGAACTATTCCTGGGGAAACACTGGGCCCTGGTACTACTACTGAGTAACACAAGGTAAGAATACATCTCTCAAAAGACATTTTCACACGGTTGACAAATATTAATGTACTAGACATACCACAGTTTTTTAAATTACAGGGTGTAGAACTACACTTCAAGTCTTACCAATGTTGATAATATTGCCAGATGGCAGCCTAATTTCTTCAAAGGTTTTTTTAGCCAAATTTTCACAATCGGGAACTTAGAAAGTAAGTTTTAATTTTTGTACAATCTGACTAATGGACTCTATTGTAGTTGTAGTCTTTGCTTCAGAATTGCAGGATATAAAAGATGTCTCTGATTTAAATACAAAGCTGTGACTAAAATCCCTGTAATTTGCTCAGCAATGTGCAGCTACAGTCTTCACTTGTTCACTGAAAAAATGTGGCACCCTTTAGGATTATTCCAATTTCTGTTCTTGGTTGCTCCTCCTTCTCTTGTTCTCCTCTGTATTTAATTTTTTTTCCAGTTGTGTTACAATGTTAACAGTTTTAACAGACCCCTTTTGGTTATTTCAGATCACGAGTAAGTGAACACACTCATTCTGAATCAAGAGAGTATATTCAAATTATTTTTTCAACAATAGTTCACTTTCTCCAGAAATTAATGTAAGAAGTTGCAGAGTCTTTTGTGATTCTTCCCCTTTTTTCAGAAGGCTGTTTTTACCAGTTTCTGGTGATTTCCTGAACAGTGAAACAGTTGTCACAGTAGAACTGCATGATGCAGATGGTAAACTACATCACAGAGGGAGAAATAACCAACATTTTTTGGATCCATCTTTGAACCAAAGTACCGCACTTCATCCTCATGCTCCTTTTCCAAAATATTTTGGCAGTGTCAGCTGCAGCCAGCAAAATTCATTTTCTTCCTACATCTATACAAACACCTGAAATGGAGGGGGTGAAGGAAAAACTGTACCTCGCGTGTCCTAATGCTATGTCCAGCTTTCAGAAATGCCTTTCATTTAAACCTCACGCCATTCTATGAAGTCGCCATCAGCGCTACCTGCATTACCAACAGGCTTAAGGCTTTCTGTCACACTAAAAGTACTGTAAAGTAAGCCGCAATTAAATGAACATTTCTCTGCTAGTGGTGACTTAAGGAACTCTTCTCACTCTCATGTTGCTCTGGAGCAGTGATTGGCCTTTCCTTTTAATGCAATGATATAATGCTTTACTACCTATCCATTAAGCAGGAACACTGGAGTCAACCCTCTCTGCCCAAGTGGTTCAACTTACATGACCTGCAAAAGTACCAAGCTACAGGTGAGACTGTTTTGCATGCCTTTTAGCTTTCTGTCTGAAGTCAGGCCTTCAATTGCATGTAAAGTAAGTGATACTGAGCTAGGGAGAACGGACAGGGACATGCACAGCTCTAGCCTCCTGGTTTTATACACATTTTAGATATGCAGGGGAAGAAGTGTGAGTGGGCACCCAGTCCCTCATCTTTTAATACAAATTATAAAGATCCTTTAAGGGCCTACCTAACGGACACTGTGCCGTCTCAGCAGCTTAGTGCCAACACGGTACATGGAACATTTAAAACAACACACATGAATTTCTCACTGAATTGACAGGCTGCAGTGGGAATCTCTTATCATCGTTAAGGTGGTAAGTATCTGCTTTTCATTCAAAGAAGTGGTTTTGCTCACCCATAAGACACCAAGCCTTCCAATGTCATGTTCTTGCTTACTGCTAGGAAGAAGCAAGAAGAAATTGACAGTACGTTCAAGGTGAATTCGGCAAAGGCATTGCTCTATCCACACACCCTTTCCAACACCTCTTCTGCATCAACACTTGTTAGACTAGTCCCTTCATTAGTTCAGTTAATTAAGCTGGTGGTGAACTATCTGCTTTTTCTGGTTTAGGTTTCTTCCAGGTAGGTAAATATAATCAGATCACAATTAAAGTGCCAGAGACAGACATGAAAGAAAGGAAAATAGGACTTTACCTGTTGAGCTGTGGGGAACTGCTAGATTAATTCATGACGACTTATGTGTGTGTCCTGTATGTTTTTCCTCTTACTTTATTTGTTCTTTATAGAAGAAGCTTGGTTTAACTAACATACAAGTTAGGCTCAAAATAGTCAGTTCAGTCCCCTATATCCACCCTTGACATGAAGAATGACTTGGTTCAGTTTGATCATACATATTGTAGATTAAAGCAGGCAGAAATAAACCTGGTCCAGACCACAGTTAGTAAGTGGCACACCTTTTTTTTTTTTTTTTTGCATATCTTTTTAAAAATTATACTTCTACATAGCAAAACCAACTTTTCTTGACAGTTCACATAGAAGCAGCTGTATAACTTCAAATACGCTTTTGAGAAAAGCATGTGTTTCCTTTCTGCTAGGTGACTACACCTCCAAAAGCTTTACAACAAACAAAGCTTCACTGGGCATCTGCAAAGGTTTCTGTAGACAGCATGTATATGTACACTTGAATTAATGTTCCGGGAGCTGTAACCTCCCCTTCAAGTGTCAGCCCACACTGTAACGCCAGCCCTGCCTTACCCATTTACATGTGACTTAACTGTCTCACGTTTAGCTAAGCACAAGTAGCGAGCATTGTGCAACCTGCGCTTGCACTGCAGGTGGACCACAGCTAACACCACAGCTCTGGCCATCTAGCAGGCTCTGCTCACCCTACCTGGTAGCCCCTGTGTTGCCATGCCGCTCCCACATAGTTCCATAACTGCTGCAGGCACTAATAATGTCTCTTGGCAGAGACCTGCCCGCGCTCGGACAGGGCGGCATTTCAGAGGGGCTCAGGAGATTCCCAAGCGCTCACTCCTCGGGACGCACGCACTCACGCTCGCGGGGCGCCTCCACACGCACCTGGCACTCTCGCAAAGGCAGCGGAGCAGCTGCAAGGAAAGTTCTTGCGCCCAAACCGCTGCCCAGCACACAGACCCAAGCCGGATTCGTTTCGCAGCGCGGCGCGCCAGCACCACGGCGACCGACCCCGCAGGTCTCAAAGTCAGACGCTCCCTCCCGCCCCCGGACGCGGGATGCCCGCGCCCGTTGCGCGGGCGGCCTGTCTGCCAGTTCTCATCCCCACCTCCCCGCGGAGAAACCCGCCGGCTCTCCCGCCCCACTTCAGTGCGGGCTCACCCTCTCCACCGGGAGGTCGCCCCAGGCTCCCACCCCGGCAACTGCCGAGAGGCACGTGCCGAGCTCCCCGCCGCGCGGCGGCACAGCCCGGGCGCACGCCGCCCTCCGCCGGTGGGGCCGGGGCGGGGCCGGTGGTGGCGGGGGCTCGCCCACCCGCTCCGCGCACACACGTGGCCTGGCACGGCGGCACTGACACAGGTGCGGCTCCGCGCCGGTAAGGTGCTGGGCGGCGCTGCTCAACTCCTGCTCCGGCCCCCGCGCAGCGCGGCGCCGTGCGGCATCGCGGCGGAGCGGTGGGGTCGCCTGGCCCCGCGACGGACGGGGCATCCTGCCCGAGGCGCCAGACCCGCTCACCCCCGACCGCCGCGCCCTCTGCTCTCCCTTACCCATCAGAATGGACACGATGAGTCGCAGCGCCTGCTCCGACGAGCCCAGAGCCTCAGCCAGCTGGGCCAGGCCCCAGCCGGACCCCGCCACCGCCATCTTCTCCACCGGCCGCCCCACCGGCCGGTCGCTCCTCGAACCCGGCAGCAGCAGCCACCACGGCCCCCGCACCATTCGCGGCCCCCTCCGCGCCCATTGGCTGCGCAGAGACAGCCACACCCCCGCGCCGCCTCCGATTGGACAACTGGTGGCAGCGGGGCAGGGCCTTGCGCTTACTAAGGCAAAGGTTACGCCGCGAGTGGGCGGCGCCGCGGGGGCTGTCCCTGCTAGCCAATGATTGGAGAAATCGCTTCCGAAGGCGGGGCTCAGTCCGGGCGGCGGGGAGCGGGGCTAGGCAGGCGAGGAGGAGCGCGCCTCACCATTGGCTGTGGCGAGACAGGAGAGAGCCGGGCAGGGAGGGGTAAGGGGTGGGGCGGTTACTGGGGTTATTCGCGGGCACAAGGCGCGCAGGGAGCCTGCGGCGGGGAGGACGGGCGGGCGTGCTAGCGGTGCAAGGGCAGGGCCAGGGGCAGGGGCAGGCCCTGCGTCTGAGTAAGGGATATGGTTAGGTCTAGGCCTAGATCTAGATCTGGCTTTCGTCCTCCGCTTGGGGCGCGGTTCTGGCTGGGCATGGTGCATGCTATGGAGCCTTCCCAGTGCTGCCAGTCCCACCACCCCTAGGTAGCCCCTAGAAGATAGACTGGTGGTGCTTGGCTGTTGTGGCGCAGGACCTGCTTCCCATACCAGGCCTTACAGCAATACCTGGCTCTGTGGCACCCTACTCTTTGTAGTCACTGGGTGGCTCTGCTTACACAGCCTACTCATACGTTGGAGGACCTTATTCTAGGTGTGATCCTTCATGCAGACATCCATGGGTGCACCCCAAGTTCTCCACAGCAAAAGCTTCTGGTGCAGTGGATGTGATCCTCTTCCCCTGGTTTGTGTTACTGTGTCCCTGCTATGTCATTCAGGTGGGCAGTATTCCCTGAACTTGTCTAGAGTGGCAAATGCAGGCTCACACAAAGGTTTGTGTGAAAAAGCACCCCCAGAGGTCCCTGCTCACAAGTAGAACTCCAAAGCTGGATCGGGTTCCTCAGGGTATTGCCTGGGCAGTTGCTGTACATTTTCATAGGTGGTGAGCTCCCAGCCTCCCTGGGCGCCTAAGCCAGTCTGAATGCTTTGGTGAAACGGTTTTTGTTGAGATAATACTGTGTGCCTCTGTTGCAAATTGTGCCTTGTGCCTCTTGTCCTGGGAAGGGCCTGACTCCATCATTTTTATAACCTCCCTTTAAACAGTAGCATTTATTGGATCCCATTCCCTTCCCAAATAGGAGAGAGGGACTGGCTGGAAACATGCCTGCTTAGGCCTCATTTACTTAGGAGATCAGGCTAAAAACCTTGCTTCCTCTTGCTGTTCTCCTTTTCAGGCTAAACAAATCCATGTTCTTCAGTATCAATGCTCTAGTCAGCTATCCCATGGCTGGGCTTTGTCCAGTTGTTCTCATCTCTTTTGCACTAGGAGTCCATAATGGACAGAACTACCAAATACAACTTTGTATGTGCCATGCAGATGGAAATAGGGTTACTCTGCCTTAGGTACAGCTCTAACCATGAGATTATAGTATGGCTGTGGGGTGGGCTAACCTGCTGGGAATAAGCCTTGGTGGGCACAGGTTTCACTTTAAATGATGTGGAGTTCTTCCTGTCTTCCTTTCCCTGTGCCATAGTGGCAAAGGCACAGATTCAGAGAAGGAAGAGGAAATAGTCGCGAAAGAGCAGTTTTCCTTGCACATTAGGCAGTGCAGCAGAAGATGGAGAGAATACAGACAATAGAATAGATAAGAAATGAAAAGAGCAAAAGAACGGTTTGACAGAAGTCTCACAAAGTTCAGAAAAACAAACACACCCCACACAACATGAGGCTTAACATGGGGCTAACAAACAACTGAGCCAGAGAGAAGCAATAGTCTCAAGCTGACACAAATGAAATTTCATTTGACCAAAGGGTGATTCACCATGGGAACAGGTGCTTAGAGAGGCTGGGAAATCTTCAGCCTTGGAGATTTTAAAAAGACACCTGGACAAGTCCCCGAGGATCCCAGAAGGTAAGAAAAACCGAAATTAAGAATAATCAGTGCAGCAAGGAAGCGTATGAAGAAGGGGAGATCCTAGCCGTGACCTCCAGATGGCAGTGTGAGGTGTGAAGTGGCAGGGTAAGATCCTCAGCGGGGATTTAACCCCCCCGGATAGCTGACTCCATCACGTTAGACTTTACAAATAGGTTACTGTATTTGTTCTCCTTCACTGGTCACTGTGCACCAAACTTTTTGCAATGTCTAAGGACTGACCGAATATCCATCTGTCATTTCCATGTTTAATTAGGTATTTATGCTGTTCAGGCTAGTTTCCTAAGTAAATTACGCCTGGGTGAACATGTTGACTCTCTGTTCTTCCCCTTGTTGGGTTTGACAAGGAACAGGCATCTCAAAATTTTGCATTTGTAGAAGTTTCAGGGAAATTCAGAGCCAGATTGGAGAGGCCTGTTGGCATCACCACTGAAGGACTGCACTCCATAATTGAGCTTCATTAGTTGGCTTCAATAATCTTAAAGGTCTTTTCCAACCCAAATGATTCTGTGATTCCTCCTGTGTTTGATACAATTACATTATTTTACAAATTTAACACTTCCACGACTATAACATATTAAAGTCACTATCCTGATCAACTCTGCTGTTGTCTGAAGGGGGATGATTATTAGCATTTTATTAAAAGTCCATGAACAAGTTAAAACGTGGAAAGAACATTCATGTAAGAAAGGTCCATGGAGAACACGTAAACAGTAAGATACAGATAAAGCTTCTGGCTCAGTAAGTGTCTAAGCTTTAGACAGCAAAACATGGGAGAATATACCAGGAAAAGATCACCATATGTTTGCCTCCTTAAATCTCCACATCTGGCTTCCCCACTCCTTGTCCTTCCGTTTTGCCTTCTCATCCCCTTTCTATAAGAATTTAGGTTATCTCCCACCCTAGTAGACTTCTGCCTCCTGGCAGACAGAGACTCCTGCTTTTGAAAAGGCAAGTCTGGTTTGGAGGTCATATTTGTAGCAGCAAAAATGGCTTTGGACCACAGTCTTGCTCAAATGGTATCCTGTACACCTCCAGCAGTCCATCCACAACTCTGATTTAAGAATAAAAAGAAGAGTTAGAGGCGGTATGCTGCTTTGGACAAACTTCTGGTCTGGGTCCTTTGTATTCTGCTAAAGCTCAGGAAATAAACCCATGAAACACATCTTTTGAGCACAGAGTATCTTACTTGAAATTATATGAAACTGTTGTAGTTTTGCATGGCTGGATTCTGGTGGAGAAGGGCAGGCTGCAGGAGTGACTTCTGCAAGCAGCAGCCAGAAGCTCTCTGCAGGCCCCACAGAGCAAACACAAGCCGGCTCAAGGCCGGACTCACTACTGACCAAGGCCGAGCCCATCAGCGACGGTCACAGCGCCCCTGGGAATCACATTTAGGAGAAAAAAAAGTGCAAGCAGCTGCTTCTTGCCACCTGAGAAGGGAGTGAGAAGGTGTAAGAAACTGTGCAGGCACCAAGGCCAGTGAAGGGTGTGTGTAGTGTGTGTATATTAAAAATACTGTTATATAAATACACTTGTGGTCAGTTAGCCATGTGTATAGTGAAAGAGAGTGTATATGAACTTACAGACTTATTTAGTTCTGTAATTTACCATTGTCAGAGAAAGGTTTTAGAAGCAGCATTGGCTCCTGAGATTGTCTAACAGTTTCCATTGTGATACTGTTGGGTTCAGTTGCTTGAAATGTTGCTATATTTGACCTGTGTAGATGAAATGCTAGATAGCCACTTTGGGTCAGAGCATAGTAGCTGGTTTTGAGATTCAGAAGAGTACCATAATTTTCCATTATTATTATTATTATTATTATTATTATTAATCATCATCATGGCAGTGCTATGCTTGGCAGGAGGGGGTGTAACCAAGATCTTTTTTTACTGTCCTGAAGATGCACTGTGGTTTCATGACATTACATAGGTATTAGCGTGAAACTTGAAGTTCATCACGTCAATAAGGGAAGGTAACTGCTGAAGCTTCTGCGAGTTCATTTTTATTGACTATGTTCAAATGCAGCTTTCCCACAGACTACAGATGCAGACCCCACATGGTTCTTCGAGAGCTCTGGCAAGGACTTTCCTTCTAAGACTATTTCTTCTTCACTGCAGAACAAAATGAGGAATCTTGTGCCTGGCTTTGCCAGTGCCTCTTCTCCCAGGCAGGCACAGGACACAGCCTGTCCTGACTGAATTTGCCATGGGAGAGGAGCAGGCTGCTAAGGGGAAAGATAACTATCGGAGGAGTGTATGGGACTGCAGTTCAGGGTTGAACGTTGATAACAAGGAGGAAGATACTGGAAGAGTCAGAATAAAATTAAATATGACTGAAGTCTGCAGCAGCAAATCACTGAGCCAAGGGAAGAACACAGGGAGGGCAGGGAAAGAAATACCACTAGCAAGAGATGGAGTATGAAAGGAGAATGGTGACTGCTTGGAAAAACAGGCAGGGAAGATGTGAAAATAGCTTTTAATTAGAAGGATGAATGGGGGCCCTTGGAGCCTGTAGGGAAAAGAAGTCAGGAGTGGATGAATGGCAAACCAGAGCCAGAGGAAGCTAGGAGTCAACGGATATTTGAGACGGGGAGGGAACGGTATGCTTGAAAAGAGTTAACCTTTTAGGTGTGGAAATTATCGCACAAATAAATGTGATGACAAAGCCTGTATTTCAGTCATCACTGCCTTTGTCACTGCCTTTGTTCCCTGGACACCCCCAATATCATCACACACACACATGCATCCCCCCCCCCCCCCCCCAGCCCCAAAAATTGGACCCAGGGAGTTACAGCTCTGTTTGTGGTGGGTGAGGGGGACACACTGTGACCGGCACACGAAGGTGGCGTGTCCGGGGGGCGACAGGGTTGCAAACAGCCACCCTGGTGACATCCGTTCCGTCCCCAGGAGTACCGGGCTTGGCAGGCCTCCCAGGGCCGGGCAGCTTCCTCCCCCGGGCTGTCCCTTCCTACTCTCGCAGGCTCCGCAGGGCCGTCTCTGCTGCCGCCTCCCGGTGTCTCCGGGACCGGCGGGCTGGGCCTCCGCCGCTAGCTCCAAGCCGGACGGGACAGGCAGGAGACTCCCGCCTGTACTGACGGAGCCGCCGAGCAGCGCCCACCACTCGCGGCGTGGCAGCTCTGCCCGAGCTGGCAGGAGCGGCTGGCGTGTCTCGGGAAGCGCCCGCATCTTGTCACGCCTGCCAGCTACCGCGGCTGCGACACCGCTGCAGTTTGCATTCCTGTGGTTTAAAGTAAGCTGGAGTGTTTAGGAGTGTTTTACTCTGCTAGACAAAAATGTAAACTGTTCCTCTGTGGCTGCTGGCTCACTGCTGGTGAAGCTGTGTGCGGGATGAGGATGGATGTCTCTAGGAAGGTCATGGCAGGACCCACAGCAGTTATCTGACGGTGAGGTATCTCCAGCTGTGAGTCAGAGCTTACCCTTGGGTGTAAAGAAGACTGGGGTTTCTCTTTTGTTGGAAAAGTGGTGCAGGCATCATCTGTGCATCATCAGGTGCAGGCATCGTCAGTCATGGGCTGAAACGGAAGCTACACCCAGGGGTGTCAAGGAAGGGAATCCAGAAAGCAGCAGGCATTGCAGGGTACAGTGGAGATGCATGTGTACATGGTGATGCGTGGTTCCAAGCCCCAGGTTTTACTAAGAGGTTACAGGAGCTTCACATTCAGGCTCAGTGCTGGAGGGAATAAAGTAAGTGAACAGACTAGCGAAAATTCCCCAGGTACAGTGTGCAGAGGTGGAAGGCAGTGGGTTATCCTGAGCAGTTCACCAGCATGCAGGTGCTGGTGTACTGGAAAACAAGCACACAGGCAGGTTTTCGTGGCACTTACCCAAGGCCCTGAACTACCCACTAGCAACAAAACTGGCCTGGGTTACAAGAGAGGTGGGGAAGTACGGTATGCAAGAAAACCACTGAATCTGCTTACTGGCAGAATGTGAATCTGGCAAATTACTGCCAAGGTCTGGTGGATCAGGGATATTTTACCTGCTACTTACATATTCTTGGTTGCCTGCTGATGGATTTCATTTAGTTAATGTTATGCTTTCTCTTTTGATATTTATTCCCTTTGTTTTACACACCGACTCAATATTTCCGGATAATAAAGCGTGGCTTTTAGTAAGAACTTGGGAAAGTTTTCCTGTGGGAAAACAAGCCAGTCGGGCCTGTTCTAGATGGTAATTTTATGAAAACTGGAACACTACTGTTTTTCATAACATCTGGCAGAAAGGTTACAGCTATGCAGCTCTGAGTCATCTTAAGAAAAGGTTTGTCTTATGCAATTTGAGAAAAGCAGTATGTGGTCATGTAATTTAGGAATTTTAAGAGAATGCATGTAACTCTGAGCAGAATTATATTGCATCGTCAAACATAATGTTATAACTTATTAATGGTAATTGCAGTTTTTGCCTCTTTTAAATTATTATTTTAATACAATTTCCAGTGTAGTTTCAGTGAATTGTAAAATGTATTACCTAGCTGCTTCATCTTATAAATCGTAAAAACAAGACAGATCTAGGCAAATGCTGCATATGTATTTAATGGCAATACCTATATAAATATCACCGGTATTCTGCATAGTAAGCATTATGCAGATCTGTACCCAGATAAAATGCAGCTGGATTTTTATTTAACTTCAGAAATATTTTTCTTAATTAATAGGTATATGTCTTCTAAAGTTTTATTAATATTCACACACAGATTAATTTACCACAGCTACAGACATGTTGAGTCAGGTTTATATGAAAATTCACAATTCTCTTGTGATGAAATGACATTCATAATATATCACACCACGCTCATTTTATGTTTGCTATGCCCATTTTAATACACAACTTGCAGAGTCACTGGCAGGGTCTTTACTTTGCTCAGTTTGGAGCAGAAAACATCTTCCTGTGATTTGTTGTGTATCTTTCATCACTGTTTTCCTGGTTCTCAAAATTCCAGTTAGAAACATAAAGCTGTGTTCCTAAGAGACATCAGAAGTGAGATGACATGTTGTTTTCTCTCTCTATCCATTCTCAGTTTGACAAAGAAAACAGACTATGCATGTTCTTCAGTAAGCCTTTATCCTGACTACAGTGAAGTCAGTTATGATTCATCTGTAGGTGTTTCTCTCCCTTGGCAATATAAAGGTGTGTTTCACTTGGTCTTTGCTAACACACTTTTCCTATGGCCTGTTGAAACGTGATTCCCATTCCCACCTCCCCCAGTCCTCCCACCCCAGGGTAAAACAAGCTCTGGAGCATGCTGTGCTGACTGGAAAAAGTGGAGGTTGTATGGGGTTTCCCATTTTCATTTATAGTCTTGTCCCGTGTAGCTGGTTTGTGAGAAGGGGTATTCTAGAGTGTTAGTGACAGATCTGTACAATGGTATTTTGGTCTTGACTTGTGGGAATTGGCTGGATTAACGGCCATGTCTGGCATAAATCTTGAAACTCCTTTCCATAAGGGTCTTGCTCTAGGGCTAAGTATGATAAACAGTTGCTTTTACGTGAAGTTATTGGTAAATAAATCTGTAGTTATGAGTTTGTAGTCAAGTTCGTTCTTACAGGAGTGTTGCCATAACAAAACCTGTCAAAACAATGCACTCTTACTCCTGCTGGTAGCTTCAGAGAGGCACAACATTGACTAGGCCACTGACTTTTCCTCTTCCCCCCCCCTTAAAAAAGGGTCTCTGAAGCATCAGATGAGGCACAGCGGCAGCATCCCAGTGGCCACCGGGTAGTAACAGAGTGGACTGGCAAAGTGGTCTCTGGACAGGATGATCGAAGTGTTTCCATGCAAAAGCACTGGACCAGTTCTTGTGTGGACTCTGCCTTTTCCACACCCTTTGGACTTTGCTTCAAACTTTAAAAAGGCTGGGGTGGAGAGGGGGAAGAGGAGGAGGAGAGGGGAAGCAGGCGAAACCTCTCTTCCCTTTTCCCCAAAGTCATCTGATTTCCCGAAAATGCCTGATACAGACGAGATCTGTGTGCGCTCACCCGCGCGGCCTGAGCCAACAGGATTGTGCAATTTGTTCTAGAAATTCCCCTCCCTGCCGGAGAGCCGGCAAGCCGAGCATCCCACCCTAGCTGGGAGGCTGGGAAGCCGCGTCCCACAGGTAGAGGGTGCTGCGCTCTTGCGAATTCGAGGTTTCTTCCCAGACCCCAGCTTTGGGTACGTTTGGAGGAGGGTGTGCACGGGGAGGAAAAAGAAAAAGCGAAAGAGAGAACAGAGAAGGGGAGAAAGAAGAAAACAAGACACCTCCTAGGGAGAGAAGGTAAATATTGCAAACATTAGAAAGGAAAAATACTCCTGAGCGTTGCTGTCTAACAGCTAGAAGAGCTGGGACAAACTGCTCCCCTGCTGGGAAAAATGGTGCTTTCTGTATTAATGTGTTGTGCACCAGCATGGTGTTTGGAGACACTGAGTGTCATGAGAGAGTGTGAACCAGTGAGTACCAAGATAGGGATAATCTCTCCATTTTGTCAGTACAGAGCCTAGCATCTCCTTCTTGGTACCAGGGGAATGCAGGAAGGAACAGAGACGTAAACTTTCTTTTGAGGCAAAACATTGATGTATTCTTCACAAGCTGGGATTTTAGGGGCTTTGACTTGCCTAGCAGACATGCAAGTGCACAGGCAACTAATCAATCACACTGTTTTTTTTGTCCCAGACCATAACTCCAAAGTCCAATTTCAGAAAGTTTTCAGAAAGGAAGATCTGCTTTTTCCAGATGTGGTGAGTTACTGAATCTCCAAGGGGAATTCAGGCTTATTAATAATTTCATTTGATAAATGAGGTGTTTTTCCTGTAGTACTGTACTGATTCTCAAATCTGAATGTTTTCTATAGCCCATGTAGCAGAACAAGAAGGGAATAGCACTTCAAACCCTTGTCTTCAACCTCTGCAGCATTACCAGCTCTTCTCAGAGCTGGAGTGGAACAGAGCACGACTGAGGTTGTACTGTGTGAAGGGCTATAGGAGAAACACAAGCCTCACACAGCCACAGCATTGGTCGTTAGAACTCCAATGCCAGGAGCTGTGCTGCATGCTACATATAGCCAAAGACTAGCTGTTTCACTAAGGACTGTGTGCGTATGAGGACAGAAAAGACTCCTGCAATGTCACCTTCCCCACCTCTTTTCTCAGGTTCCTTACCTTCTGTCTCCCGTTCTGGGCTGATGCAGCTTCCATGTATGGTGAGATCTTGTCACCTAATTATCCTCAGGTGTATCCCAATGATGTGCAGGAATCTTGGGAAATCCAAGTCCCTTCAGGATATGGCATTCGCCTTTATTTTACACATATGGATCTTGAACCATCGCAGAACTGTGAATATGACTTTGTGAAGGTACTGTTCCCGTCCTTAAGTAAGAAAAAGACAGGAAGGCAGGTTAGAGCACAGAACAGCAAAGCTGTGCGCGAAGCTCAGGGCTCTAAGAGGAGGTAGGTAGGTCCTTCTTTTGAGCTCCAAGAAGCCCAAATGACTGAGCATATCTGCACTAGCAGTCACCCAGTTGATTTGGGTTTGCTTCATAACTACATGAGCATTGTCTGTCAACTGAGTGTCTCATGTGTGGCCCCCTCCCCACATTTCTCCTATATTCATAAGAAAAGCCTTCTTAGCCATTACTGACACCTCCCTATTGCAAGGCATTTTCTTAGCCAGGGAACTGTAGATAGAAAAGAACTTTTTCTTAGGGCATTGCTTTCCTGTCCCAGAAATTATTCAGAATTAAACTGTGAGTGGACATGGATTTCTTAATGCAATCAGAAATTGATTAGAAATTATGAAGGTTTTAAAAACAGTCTAGAGATCTATGTATGGATAGTGGGCATTCAGATAAAGTGCTGTGGTTCGCTGTACCACAGTTTCCTATGATCTATGCAACACAGATTTCTTAAAACAAAGACCCAGTATCTCTACTCCACATTGTCCCACAAGGCATAAAAGATCAGTCATTTATACAGAAAACAGACAGAAACAAGACCATCCTATCCTGCAACAGCTATGTGTGAAAAGGGACAAAAAGATGAGGTGCAACACCAGAAGGAGACCTTGGAGAAGAGCAAAGGTGGGAGAGTAGGATGGATGTACTCTGCTGGGAGCTATAGTAACATGTCCTTTTGCAACAAATTAATGAACCTGTCAGACTGCTCTGCAAACTGTCAGTGACTGTTTTTGCCATTTTGAACCATGGTGTTGATTTTTTAAAGAAATGGCCCTGAGGAAAGGTTGTTAACAGAGAGCAGAGATCCATTTCTGGATTAATTTGTATCTGAGAAATTAAGATAGGTGTTTTGCAGCAGGGAAATCAGTAGACTCAGGCATCTTACAAATATTATGAAACTGGTTGTCTTGGGGTTCCATTCAGCTGTACCTTGACTTCCACCCTTGGCCAGCTCTGTGGATGACACAGCAGCCTTGGTCCTTCCTGCTAGTTCTGAGACATAGCTGGGCCCTGAGAAATCATCCTGAATGTTGTGGGAAATGCATGCGATTTAGGAGCTTTTGGTTAGCCACCTATTAGCTGAAATATGCATGTTATTAATTACATATACTCCAGCAACGAGATAAAACCTCTCTGTGTTCTTTTGCAGATCCTGTCTGTTGGCCAAGTTGAAGGTGTGCTTTGTGGGCAGAAGAAACCTCGTACCCCTGGTTCCTCGATTGTAGAGGAATTTCACATCCCTTACAACACCCTCACTATGAGCTTCCAATCAGACTTTTCCAATGAGGAGCGTTTCACTGGTTTTGCAGCCTACTATGTTGCAGTGGGTAAGGCTAAAACAGCCTCCTCTGAATCTCTATTGTTGAGGCTGGGGGGAAGGAAAGCTGGCAGAAAGCTCCTTTGCAGTATGGCAAATATAAATGCTGTTTTAGAGACACCTTTTTCTTGTTATCAGTGTTTGCTTCACTTCCTCTTGCCTTTAGGGCCCTCTCCTAGTCTTGGCTGATTCATCCTTTCATACTTGCAGATTTGGATGAGTGCACAGATTTTGTGGAGGAACCTTGCAGTCATTACTGTAATAATTATATTGGAGGATACTTCTGTACCTGTCCACCAGATTATTTCCTCTATAAGGATAACAAAACATGTGGAGGTAAGAGCAGTGGACAACAGGAAGAGTTAATTTAGGCAAAGTGAGATACTGTACATGAAAGACCTTCTCTATCACAACCAGTTGTGACAGGTATATTTTAGGGAAAAAATCCCAGTGCAAATCTGAACTAGCAGTAGACCATGATTTGGGGAATTTCTGTTAAAGTAGTCTTAACATCTGGTTTTTTTGTGCCAAGAGAATTAAGAATCTACTAAATGACACTTTTTAAAGACTGTGATGGAGACCTTTCTTAGCATGTTGTTATCTGTGAATCTTTTAATCTCTGGATAAACTGGACAGTTCAATAAAGACACAAAAATGGCCAAGGGACTGCTTGACTTGAATAAAAAAATTACAAGGTCGCAAATGGTCTGTGTTGAAAGGAGTATAATATGAGGACCTGAGCATGAAGGGAAGGGGTGTAAATCACAGGTGGAAGGTAAAAATAATGGCCATTAGAAGTTAAGTCCCTGACTAATTGGATCAATAGTGACCTTGTTTTCAGTTTCCTGGAAAGATGCAATGTTTGTGAAATGGTGACTGGAGATGTAGTGGAAGAGGGAAAACTTGCCAGCTTCATAGATAGACTTTTTCCTTTCTGAATCCTCCCCATGTTCCTTTCTTATTCCTAGTGAACTGTAGTGGAAGTGTCTACACTGAGCCATCAGGGGAGATTTCTAGCCCCAACTACCCCAACAACTACCCAGAGAACTCACGGTGTGCATACCGAGTGACTCTGAGGCCAGGCTACTTTGTAACGTTGACCATACCCAGTGGGGACTTCGATCTGGAACCAGCTGACTCAGAAAGGACTTGCCATGACAGCTTAACAGTAGGTGTGGGTCTTAGGGAGGGAATCAGGATGGTCTGGATCTCCCCTCAATTTCCTCATATTCAGAAGACCCTCTGACTGCTTAACTTTATTTTCATCTGTGTTGCCTTTTCAGGTTCTTGGGAATATGAATATGTATATATGGAATATGTATATATGGAATATGTATACTTGAATGTCTCTCTCAATACATTTGGTATTTCTCATTTCTTGTCTTTTATTTCCCTAGTTTGTCTCTGGAAAGCAGCGTTTTGGTCCCTATTGTGGCAGTGAATTTCCAGATCCTCCTGAAATCAAAACCAGAAGCAACATTGTTGACATAATCTTCCAAACAGACCCTGCAGTACAGCACAAAGGCTGGAAAATACGCTACTATGGGGATCGTGAGTAAACAATTGGGAAAGCACGCCTGCTGCTGGCTTGTCCCAGGTCAGATTAGTGGTACAGCAGCATGTTAACATGTTTGCAACTGGTGGTATTGGGTAAATGGAGGATGCCTGTTTGCTAGCAAAAATAATCACTAGGGAGAAAGAAGTTGGGAGCTGGAAGGAGAATAAATCTTGAGCCAGTTAATCACTGATTTCCACCTATCTCTTCAAAGCTGTATCATGTCCCCGAAGTGTCATCCCCAACTCCGTTATTGAACCAAAGAAGGACAGATATATCTTCCAGGACAATGTGAAGGTGACCTGTGTGGAAGGTTATGAAGTTGTGACGGTAAGTTACAGGAAAAAGCATAAATCCTCTCCGTCCCTCTCGGTATCTTCCTGATACTGTTTCCCTTCAGGTGTCCTGACCACCTTTGGGGACTCACACAGCTATAATAAGTGGAAACTTCTTCCAGCCACTGCAGCTTTTTGAGGACCCTCCACTGGAGTGACTGTGTCAGATATATCTCATGGCCAGTGGCTTTACATGGATCATGTGTTCTTTTCCCTAGCCACGGGACAGCTTTACGACTTTTTACTCCAGCTGTCAGAACAATGGTGAATGGACCAACTCCCATTTCAGCTGTGTTCGTAAGTCATTCATCTCTGTATTGTGGGAAGCAAGCTGGGATGGAGTCTTTAGGCTATAGATCCACTATTTCTCCAGATTAGGAGAACCCTGAAGGACTGGGATGTGAGCATGCTGAAGGGTATAGAGGAAGGGCATGCTGATGACTGTACAGGGACCAGTGGAGATAAGCGGTTCCCCACTGTACAGAATAATCATATTATTGGGTGAGAATGCCCCTTTGACTTTATTTGGTTGGTTTTGTTTCTTCTCTACAGCTGTGATCTGTGGTGATCCTACCCCTATTGACAATGCCCAAGTCATATACGTCTCTGAACTTCATGAGCCTCTGTACAAAGCTGCTTTCCGGTATCAGTGTGATGCACCTTACTATACCCTAGAAAACAAAGGTGATGGTAAGCATTGCTTCTGCTGCACGAGCATACTTCTTTGATCAAAGTCCTAAGAAATGGCAATGTCATGGGGCTGGGATTATATCCCATCAGCTCAAGATTGGGAAAATGTTCTTATTGGTGTGGAGTTCCAGGCAGTAGTTTTGTGTCACCGTTCTGTTTATTACAGTGCAATAACATCTGTACTTGGACTGTTGACCTTAAATGCATTAGCAAGTCTTCTCTCCATTTGCCTGGTGTGTGAAACCTTGGAGAGTTTTGTCACATCTAGCACACATTTTTGGTGGAGAAGTAAAGGACTCAAGCAATCTATTAGATGAGGTTCCTCCAAAATAGGCATAGAAACACACTGGTGGGATTGTGTACTTCTACGGAGACCTCAGCAATGTTTACCAAGCTGTGCTTGCTTTGGAAATTAGAAGGTTAATACATCACCTTATACAATAATGCTGCTTACCCTCTCTTCATCTTGGTTATATCCTTATGGTGCTCTTTTCTTGTGTGTTCCAAGTGGTGTACCATTGCTCAGCCACTGGAGATTGGGTCAATGAAGAGATGGGAACAAAGCTACCAAAGTGCATCCCAGGTACTACCAAAAACTGTATATGTGCATATGGCATATGAAGGCAACTGCTTCCTTCATCTCTCTGTTTATAAACTGTTAAGCCTGAAAGTATCCTTTCTATGTTGTTTGAATCACATTGGACGAGATATTTCTGCAAGCTGTGAGCCCCAAAGAAAGGTCAGATGAGACAGCAGAAATAAAGTGGAAACAAAAGACATCTCATGTAATAGGACCTCTTCAAGTATCAGTGTGTGTTTCTACACCAGTTTCCCCACCTTCAAGTGTGTACATTTTCTATTTGTTCTGTGCTTTTGGTCTCTGCCTGCATTGGTAGCACAAAGACTGACAAGGCAAGAGAGATGTCCAAGAATGATGGACCTTTCTGTCTTTGGTCCCTCCCAGGCTGCACTGACAGCTGTAGCTTCTCTTCAGGCCTCTCTTGGGGGTAGTGCCCATCTGTCCTCTGGGCATTACAGGTGCAGCGCTATAGGGAATGGTCTTTCAGTAGTCTCACTGGAAGTCATAGCCTAAACCCTTAAGGTTTAATGTGTCCTTCAGTATTCAGCTATGCTTATTGTGAATGAAAGCTCAAGCAAGGTCAAGGACCTTCTCATCCTCTCTTTCTGTACTCGGGAGACAACGAGCAGTCCTGCTCCTGCCTGCTCATAGTTATGGCTGCATCTTAACTTGGGGCTGAGAGAGTTTTTAATCCTATGTTTTCTGCATACTGTTCAGCTTACCCTCTTAGAGGAGGCAGCATTCCTAAGGCTATTTGTACATGATGTCTGTTCACTACTCAAGACCCCCAAATCCTTATTGGCAAAGTGCAAGATCCAGCTGAAGATGGATTCAATCCTCTTAAGGGCCAGCTCAGCGAGTAACTTGGACTACACAAGTCCACAGTGCAAAAAGGCAAATTGTAAGATTTTCTCAGGGGAGAATATGAAGCCAGACTGTTCTCAGTGGGACACCACAGTAAGACAATGGCAGGCAACGGGCACAAGTTGCAACAGAGGAAATTCTGACTGTATTTAAGGAAAAATTTTTCCCTGGAGCACTGAAGCTGTTCTCCGGAGAGGCTGGCTAGTTGCCACCCTTGGAGATGATCAGAAGTTACCTGTCAAAGCCCCTGAGCAACCTGGGTTTGCAGTTAGGAGGACAAGGGGAAGGACAGTTAAGGATTAACAGGTTGAACTAAAGACATTGAGAGGTACTTTCCAGCCTAAATCTTTCTATAATTACGTGAAATTAATTCCTTAACAAACTGCTTCATTTAAATTGGAAGCTACCTACTGGCTATAGTTCCTTAATCTCTGACTGTATGACTAAGGGTACAAATGTAGGCAATTACTAAAGCAATGTGTTAAGAAATCAATTTCCTAGCTGTGTCAGAATGCCAAGCCTTATTTATGCCCTTAGTACTTACCTTCTTCAAAACCTTATAGAACATTTTACTGAAAGAGCACAGAACATCTCTGCATCCATAAGATCCATAGATAAGCACTGGGTTAGTGGAGATCTTAAGATTTTCCATACTAAAAGAATGGAAAAGAAAAATGCTGTATCAGCAGTGACAAACCTGAACATTTAACCTGACACTATCTGGAATTCAGAAAAAAAAAAGGTTATATTTCTAAGAACTTAAGCAAATATTTTTTTCAAAGGCAATCCCTTCACCTACAGAACATAATTCAGCAAAGGAAAAATTCTAACTAATATTTGATTAAATTGTGAGTTTTGACATACCCAACACTGGCGGGGTGACAACTGCTTTCCAAAACAAGAATTTGAGAGTATTTTCAGCCTAAATTGAATGTTGATAGTACTTTTGCTTGATTTTTCTTGAGTTTCTCTGTAAAAAGATGTTTCCAATTCTATGACATAGACTACAAACATTGGTTTCTCAGAATTAAGAATGATTTAGATGACACAAAAAGGAGGGAACTATGTGAGTTTTTAGCATTACCAAAGAAATCCTTATTCATAACCTATCTGGTTCCTCTTTTTTTTCTTTTCTTTCCAGTTTGTGGGGTGCCTAGTAATCCCATTCGAGATAAAGCAAAGATTTTTGGAGGCACCCGTGCAGAAAAGGGCAATTTCCCCTGGCAGGTGTATTTTGAATACCCAAGAGGAGGTGGAGTACTCATCTCTGAAAAATGGGTAATGACAGCAGCTCATGTGCTGGAGGGATTCGACAGCCCCACCATGTATGCTGGGGTAATCAATGTTGGTAGAAGAGATTTTCGGACAACGGAAGGCACGCAGTTGATCCCAGAGGCTTCATTCATCCATCCTGGTTGGAAGAAGCAGCCCATAGACACCAGGACTGATTTTGATAATGATATTGCGCTACTGAAGTTGAGGGATCCTGTGAAGATGGGCCCAAACATCTCACCCCTCTGTCTTCCTGGTAAATCACCTGAGTATGAGCTGCAAGAAGGGACTCTGGGCTACATTGCTGGCTGGGGCCAGAGAGAGACTGGAAGACTGCCTATCTATCTTTGGAAGGCCCAAATTCCTGTGGTGAACATGGATAGGTGCAGATCTGTGAAACCAGAAGGCTCTGCTGATTCAAGTGCATACCGATTCACTGACAATATGATCTGTGCTGGTGGCGGCAAGGACAGCTGTAAGGGTGATAGTGGTGGAGCATATTCTATCCAAGATCCTCTTGATGACACACGGTACTACGTGGCTGGGCTGATCTCCTGGGGACCAAGATGTGGTACCTTTGGGCTTTACACCAAGGTAGCGCGTTATTTGGACTGGATTACAGACACCATGAGAAATAATGAAGATAAAGAAGAAACTGGGCAGGATTAACTTTCCTCTTTCAGCACAGTCACCCTGTCTAAATATGATGGTTACATATTCAGGCTGGCTGTGGTCCTGTTCACTCTATGTATATAACATGTCAAGATACTTGCTGAGCAGAGAGTCAAGAATATGTTTCTTTTTCTTCCACTGTCATCAAGTCTAGAAAGGGAAATTATCTGTCTTCCACTCATAGTAGCGTAAGAGGAAGATGCTACCCTGCATGAAGAGGTTCCTGTTGCTTTCTCTCATCTTTTTCTATCCCATTTTTCCTACTTGAAGACCTAGCCATGCCCCACCTGACAGGGAGATTTCAACGAGGATGAGAGAGAATAACTGTTGGTTCCCCGGGTAGGTTCAGAGACTTTTTTTCTGATTTATGTATTTCCTGTAATGCTCAGAATATCTAACAGCATTAAAGAATCTCCAGATTTCCTTTTGTGCAATGTGCTATTGTGTCTGTACTGCCTTTCTTCTTTTCTGTCTAGGTCTAGTTTTCCTTAAAACTCCCCAAATCAAGTATCTAGTCACATTTTGACCCACTATACTTCCAGCTTTTGTCAAGCTGTTACTTGTGCTACCTCACCTCTACCTAAGAGTCTTTACAAAGTTTTCTGAGATGGTTGTGTCTCATTGACCAATCATTACCAGTAATGAGAACTACATTCCTGAGGAACTGTCCCCCTCAGGATATTGAAAGCTTTTTCTGTTACATCCATATGTGCCCACTTTAATCTAGTAGGAAGCAGGTACATCTCAGCTTTCATCTTCTGAAGTACAAAAGAGAAGCGTCCATCCTTGGGAACTAGTCCGGGCTGCAATCAGCCTGTTTTCCTCTCGTGCAAACAGGCGGCTGTATATTGGTTGAGAAACAATAATGATGCTGCCGTAACAATATTTTATAACTTCACAGCGTGTACAAGAACTGCATAAATCACACATCTGGGGTAATATAATGCCCACACATCTGGGGTAATCATGTGTTGAGGAATGGTTAGCTAACAAAGGCCACACAGACATAAAACAGCTGTCTGAGCTGGAATTTGGGAGGCATCGTACACAGCTAACCTAGCTGCTGATATGGCCAGGATGTTCTATTCCTGGATACATAAGTTGCAAACAGCAGGATGCCTCTCTGCCCAGGCATGAGAACAGGAGGATTTAGTTGATCGCAGATGAAGAACTAAGGGCAGGACTAACCTTAAAAATAATAACCAATGATAAGCTTGGTTTTTGCAATATGTAATGAGCTAATTAGAGTTATTATAAAAGACGACTGTACTATTCAATAAACGGAGCTTGCTGATCACTTGCATCAAGTGTCCAAGTCTTCCCTCCGTCGCGACAATCATGGGCAAAAGCCACCGCGAATCTTGCATGCTGCTGTGTCTGGCTATTAAGAAGCTTTTGCTTTTGGTATGTGATAGATACCTCAGCCGTAGAAATAACACAGTATTATTTGGGGAAAATGAATCCGTTTTAACTTCTGAAAAAGGGACCTTCAGACTAAGGTAAGATATTTCCTTAGCTCATTGTCGTGGTTTCAGCCCGGCTGTGGGCTGAGATCCACGCAGCTGCCTGCTCCTTAAAGTAAAAGAGCAGGGGAAGAGGGAAAAAGGGGGAAACAAGGGAAGGGAAAAGGAAGGGGCAAATAACTCCAAAACCAAGAAACTAGGAGTCCCGTGGGTTGGGATAAGGATAGTTTACTAAGAGAACAGAAAGATAAAATATAACAATGCTAACAGGACTTTAGAGCAAAAGAATATGAAACTCTTGATCCCCAATGCAGTTTCTCCCCGAACCACACAACTCAGGCCGGACCACCCAGAGCTGTCCCGGAACCCGACCGTCCCCCCAAGAAGCACGCGTCCCGCCACCGCCCCTCTTCTTCCTCCCCTCAGCCCCCCGTTATCCTGGGCAGGACGTCATTGGCATGGAATACTCTCTTTGGCCCATCTGGATCACCTGTCCTGGCTTCGCCCCTCCTTTCTCATGAATAGAGAAATAGGAAGAAGCTGAGAAAGTCCTTGACTGTCTGACTGCAACTAAGAACATCAGGGTGTTATCAGCACTGCTTTCATTTTAACTCCCAAACACAGCATCCCATCAGCTGCTACAAATGAAGTTAACTCTATCCTGACTGAAACCAGGACACTCATATGACCACAGAGCCACTCAGGCAGCGTCACACGATTACTCACTAGCTCACTGATTAAATAGTCTTCCTGGAAAAGGACAGTAAGACAAACTGATTAAATCAATTCAGGGGAGCAGAGAAGAGAAACAGAAATGTGACTGAATGATCCAGGAGTAGGAGACAGGAAAGATACCTTTTTAGCTGAGATTGCTATTCCTAGGAGGGTTACAGATTCCTATAGGGATTTGGGGCAAATGATGCGTTCTACATGCCTCGGCTTCCCAAAGTTTCCTAGTCTCCTGCAAAGCAGCAGATTCAACCAGATGTCATCCAGAAAAGGAGGGTGAAAGAAAGCATACCGGCCCTGATGAATGAAAGTGGTGACTTCATATCAAGCGATGTAAGGGAAGATCAGTTTTGTGACCACTTGAGGAACCTGAACATATATAAGTCCTTGAGACCTGATGAGATACATCCCAGAGTCCTGAGGGAATTGGCTGATGTGGTGGCCAAGCCGCTCTCCATCATATATGAAAAGTCATGGTGGTCAGGGAAAGTCCATGCTGACTGGAAGAAGGGCAACATTGTACCCATTTTTAAAAAGGGTAAAAAAGATGATCCGGGGAACTACTGACCTGTCAGCCTCACATCTGTGCCTGGAAGATCATGGAACAGATCCTCCTAGAAGCTATGCTATGGCACATGGAAAACAGGGAGGTGATTCAAGACAGTCAGCATGGCTTCACCAAGGGCAAATCCTGCCTGACCAGCCTAGTAGCTTTCTATGATGGGGTGATCGCATCAGTGGACACAGGAAAATCAATGGACGTAATCTATCTGGACTTCTGTAAAGCCTTTGACACAGTCCCCCACAACATCCTTCTCTCTAAACTGGAGAGATACAGATTTGATGAGTAGACTATTTGGTGGATAAGGCATTGGTTGGATGGTCGAATCCAGAGAGTAGTCGTCAATGGCTTGATGTCCAGACAGAGATCTGTGACAAGTGGTGTCCCTCAGGGGTTTGTACCGAGACCGGTACTATTTAATATTTTCATCAGTGACATTGACAGTGAGGTTGAGTGCACCCTCAGCAAGTCTGCATTAGACACCAAGCTGTTGACAAGCTGTGGTGCAGTTGACATGCTGGAAGGACGGATGTCACCCAGAGGGACCTGGACAAGCTGGAGAAGTGGGCCCATGTGAACCTCATGAGGCTCAACAAAGTCAAGTGCAGGGTCCTGCATCTGAGTCAGGGCAATCCTTGTCATCAGTACAGGTTGGGAGATGATGTGTGCTTTCTAGCAGCCCTGCACAGAAGGACTTGGTGAGGTGCTGGTGGATGAGAAGCTCGACATGAGCCAAAAATGTGTGCTTGCAGCCTAGAAGGCTAACCATATCCTGGGCTGAATCAAAAGGAGCGTGGCCAGCAGGTCAAGGGAGGAGATTCTCCCTGTCTACTCTGCTCTCATGAGAACTCCACCTGGAATATTGTGTCCAGTTCTGGAGTCCCTAACATAAGAAGGACATGAAACTATTGGAACTGGTCCAGAGGAGGGCCACAAAGATGATTAGAGGTCTGGAGCATCTCTCCTGTGAAGACAGGCTGAGAGAGTTTGGGTTGTTCAGCCTGTAGAAGAGACGGTTCTGGGGAGATCTTATAGCTGCCTTCCAGTACCTGAAGAGGTCCTATGAGAAATCTGGGGAGGGACTTTCTGGAAGGGCATGGAGTGATAGGACTTGGAGGAATGGTTTTAAACTGGAAGGCGGTAGATTTAGATTGGACATTAGGAAGAAATTCTTCACTATGAGGGTGGTGAGGCACTGGAACAGGTTGCCCAGGGAAGTGGTGGCTACCCCCTCCCTTGAGGTGTTCAAGGCCAGGTTGGATGGGGTCTTGAGCAGCCTGGTCTAGTGAGAGGTGTTCCTGCCCGTGGCAGGGGGTCAGAACTAGATGATCTTTAAGGTCTTCCCCTACCCAAAGCATTCTGTGATTCTATGATTCTTTAAGGTGGTTTCTCAGTAATTTTTCCCCAATTTTAAGAAGGGCTGAAGAGTTGGTATTTTGTTGCTCTTGTCACATGTACTCACTGAGAATCCCAGAAATTCCTTGCTCTTCACCTAGAACACTCTCCATTTGCATATGCCTCATTCTTCCTTCTCTCCCCTGAACCACAGTTTATTCATTGCTCCTGTACAACTGGACACCTTGCTTTTCCGTGCTTTTGTTGCCTCTCATGCTCCCTCAAATTCTGATCAGGAAGGGTTCCCAGGGTCTTTTCTTCAGGAGATTGGTTGTTGCCTTCTCTGTCTTTTGAATGTGGCAACATGTGGACACCTTAATTTTGTCTCCCTTGAAGCCACATGGAGTTTCAGAATGGTAGTTTTGTGACAGGAGAGCAAATGCCCATGCCTTTGCAGAACTGGAAACACTTTAGTAGTAGGCAAAGAAATCCCTATATAAAGTCTGTAAGTTGCTTTCAGTGATGGGGAATGTTTGGCAGTTGTTAATGACAGAAAAACACAACACAGCTGGTTTCTCCAGCAATGATTTTAATATTCATAGAAACTCACTGACGTCAATGGGCATATGCACACTGTACTCAGCACTAAGTACCACATCCTTCAAGAAAGCCCAACCTTCCCACAGAATAGAGTACAAAAGTAGATTGCATTAGGCTGATGATACCATCAGCACTTCAAAAAATAACATTTGCTGCCACGAGATTTCCCAATATTATTAAGGCTTCATCTAGTAATAAGACCTGGAAGAACTAGAACACCCAAAAAGGCATGTCAATGCTAAAGCAACTTTGGTATGTTTTGATGCTACCATCAAGAATTCATCAAACAGTGTGGTGGCTTTTAGTAGTGCTCATGAAGAAGATTACATGGTCTGTATGTTTGAAAAGCCTTTGGGACATCACCAAAAGCTTTAGATATGATTCCCTGTGGATATTTACATGCCATCAGTGATTCTTCAGCGATATTTAGAGCCTATCCTCCCCTACTATCCCTTTGATCCAGTCCAAATAGTTGATGACTTTGGTGTAGAAGCCATAGCCCTTGCCGCAGCCAATACCCCAAGAAACAATACCAGTAGCCACCCAGCGACCACTTTGTGCGTCTAACACTGTGAAGACACTCCCACTATCCCCCTGGCAGGTATCCTGTAAGACTCTGGGGAAGCCAGCACAGAACATGTTCTCAGAGAATACCATACGGACACCAGTCCTCTTACTGAGCAGCCAACGCTTACACTTGTCATGAGCAATTGCTGGTAGGCTCACATACTTCAATTCATTTGAAATGAAGTTTTTTTCCACACCAAAGCCGCTCACATAGCCCATGTGTCCATCCCTGTAGAACGTGGTGTTGGCAGAATCTGGCAGACAGATGGGCAGTACTGTAGGCCCCAGGGTTACTGGGTGTTTCAGCTCCATCAGGGCGATGTCCCCATTGAAGTTGTGCTCATCGTTAGGCTTGTAATCTGGATGGATAAAGATCCTACGTACTGGGTGGTTACCCATCTTGTGGAGCTCTTCTACACTGGTGTGACCGAGGAAAACGTTAGCCTCCTGTGCTAACTGCTCCAGGTCGCCATTGTTCCCCACAGCCCCTTTGGGGAGGATGGTGTGGGCAGCGGTCAGGATCCAGCGATCGCCCAGGAGGGCACCACCACCTCGCCCGTGGATGTGTGTAAGAGCCTGCCAAGGGAAGCTGCCTTCTGCTGCTTGCTTGCCACCCAAGATCCGCTGAATTTCAGTCACAGGGTTGTCTGGCTTCCCGCACACTGTGGATAAATACAAGAACATGACACCCTCTGCTGCCCTGGCTTGTCTCTCTTTCTTATACTATCACTGTTCGATCTCACCTTTATTTTGTCTTCCTGGATAGATTTCCTTGTCCTTCTTCACTGATACCATTATCCTCACTCCCCTCCCTGTGCAGCTTTGCACTGACTAAGCACGAGTTGGTAAACAGTGGACAAAGTCAGAGTTTTTTACTGACCTGGCAAACAGGCAGGAGTCCTTGTCTGGCCATCTTGATCCACCCAGGTTCCCTCAGGAGAGCAGGTGAATCTCTCTGTAGGACAACAGGGAAGGGAAAAGGGAAGAAAAAAGGGAAGAAAGGGGAATAGGGGAAGGTAGAAAAATTTCACAGGGTTCCTCTCTCCAGAGTGTCCCACATGTTGCACTCAGCTATTCCATCCCACTCCACTCCACCCTTTCCAGAAGAGGCACTGGTGTCTCCATCTAGGAGAACATGTACATTAAAGCACCTCAGTTGCTGGTGACCAATAAAGCTTAGGCACTGCTTCTGTAGAAGAAAAGCCTGAAGAGCCACCAGGCCTTCTGGGAAGTTAAGGAGAACACGGAGGAGGGATGTGATGGACAGTGAATGAAGCAGGGTGGGAACAGGCTGAGAGAAGAAGCCTCAGGAGCTATGCTGCAGAGCCAAGGGAAGATTTGAGAGCCTTCACAGGAGGAAAGCATGAGCCCTAAGCCCAGCCAGCAGAGACAGTTCTAACTGGAAACCCGAGAGGGCTTTCCATGGACAGATTTCAGTGCCTGTGTGGGATTTGGGACTCACCGCCGCCTGTTCCAGTGACAATGTGATAATACGGTTCATTGCATCGGTACGTGATCACTGACTGATAGTTGTCATTTGCAGGTTTGTTAACATAGCTGAATGCCCCATTGGTCAGGTTTGCAGGGGTGCCACACTTCACAACTACAAAAAAAGAAAGAAAAAAGAAAAGTGATGAATCAAAGACAGCCTTACTACCTGCAGGCTTAGGCTTGACTTGAATCGTGGCATGATGTGAAGGACCAGTTAGTTCAGCAGGCAGACAGAGGCTGTTCCAAAATGAATCCCAGACTGGAGTCTTTTGCTTTCAGGTTTTACAACATTATTGCAAATTTTCACTGATATTTTATGTGGTTTTGTGAGGGAGGAAAATAATTTAACCTTTTGCAAGTGGAAAAATCTAATGAAAGTCAAGAGTGGACCTCCACAGATCCTTCCAACCAGCACGTCCATGAATCTATGGCCACAGATTTGAGTCATGGAGGCTGAAGTCCTGATTTTTTTGGAGGGGAAAGCCACAGCAGGATGCATAATCCCCATTCTCAGATCACTCACTTTCACAGCGAGGCATAGGTTGATGCCAAGTTCCATCAGCCTGGCAGACAGCTGTGAAGGACAGCAGCTTTTGATTGCCCTACATGGGAGAGAAAACCATCTCTGTTAGTTGTACAGAGCCTTATATCCCCTTCTCCACATTAAAATCTTATTTTATGTGCCCATGTTTTCACTGCTGTACAATAGATGCCCCTCTGCAGTCTGTTCCAGTTGCTGTGTTCTTGACATTGGCCTGAGGTGCTACACAGTCCTGGCGACAGCAAGGCAAGATAACATCTTCTGCTTCAAGTCTGATTTCATATCCTTACAAAAAGATACTCTTGTTTAGCGCTGTTTCCTGGGATCTTTATTGCTCATCTTCTACCGGGCTTTGTGAAACAGTAACTGTTTAAGGAGGGGCGCTAGGAAAGCAGAAAACACTGGAAGAAAGCTGCTAAAAGCAAGGAAGAAACAGAAATTGCAAGAGATTGTAATGAGTGAAGTCTCAAAAAAGAGTTCTACTGAAAGGTAAAAGACTTACACAAACTGAAGAGAAGCCAGAATATGACTGAAGGGAGTGGAGAAGGGATCTCACCTCTATCAGGTTATACCCAGTCTTGCAGCTGACAACAAAGTAGTCCTGAAATTGATACACAGGCTGCATGTCTGCGACGATGGTGAACTGATCCCGTGGGACAGGCTGTGGGCACCGAATTTCTGTTAGAGAATGGGACAAAGTAAAGTGGTATTAACAGATGTAATAAAATAGTCTGTAAGTAGCCTTTGGGGAAAAAAGAAGAAGTCTTACTCTCTGAGGTGTAGCGGATCTTCCAGCCACGGCTGAATCCTGACTCATCAGTGAAGAAGAGTATGTCCACCTCATTGCTGTTGGTTTCGATGCTGCCAGGTGATTTCTTGCCACAAAATTCACCAATCTCTCTCCCTCGTGCTTGGATCTGAGGAGGAAAACGTGTATCACAGGGACAGAAACACACATATCTCTTTGTCCCAGTATCCCTACTGGGGATCCAGATCAAGTTTGCCACAGTGCCTATGGTGATGAACAGAGCTGGTTGTCCAACCTATCTTTACTTATATCTACACAGACAGATCAGAACAAAGGGCTGACCAACCACAAGCCCTCTTTCTCCCTTATCGTGGCAAAAAGAGCTATCAACTCCTTCAAATTCTGAGATTAAATCAAAGGGAGATAAAATTGGGAAAAGGATTTGTTTTTGGCTCCGTTCACGGGGGCCTGTGACCCAGAGCCTCTAACCTCAGGACAATAATAATTAAGCCCACTGAGGGAGGGACAAGGGAAAAGCTCAGTCCTTCAGGTTGGGACATTCTTCCTCTACTGATCCCCTATTTCTCATCCAAATAGTAGCGTTCCCACAACTCCTGTGCAGTTCTGGAAGCAGGTTTGGAAGGAGAGTTTACTAATCTCCAGTACCTTGAGCTGATCATAAGGACAGTGAACTTGCTGGTGATCATCAATCTCAAAGGGTTCCAAGAACTTGAGGATAATAGACAGACCCTTTTGCAGACGGATGCTGTAGTTACACTGGAGGTCTTCAGGATAGGGCTGGGGGTACTCAGGGCTGCTCAGGTACCCAGATGCCTCTGTGAACAACTCACTGCTGCACTCCACTGGTGTGGGGGAAGAAAGTAGAGGTCACATCATGGAGCTGTGTCTTCTGCAGCCCTGTCATCTGCTCCCTAGGCCACTTCGCCCACCCTCCTTGTCTGAAGGGCTCCTTCCCTAGAACCTTCTTATTTTTCAAATTTTCAATTTACCTTTGCAGGTGTGGTGGTCACTCTGAAGCCGGTAGCCAGCCCGGCAAGAGCAGAAGTAGCCACCCACATAGTTGTGGCAGAAGTGCTGGCACTGGGGCCTTTCATCTTTCTCATCAGCACTGTTAGGGTCACATTCATCAAGATCTGAAGACACAGAAGATGCAGAGACAAGGGGGAGAAAGTGTTAAACCTCTCTGCTGTACAGAGAAAGTACAAGGAGATCCATATCCTTGCTTACAGCTTCTCTTTATATGCCGGACAAGGAGGAAAATTGGTGGGAGCCACACAGGCTTCCTTTTGGATGCTGAGGGTATTTCCTACTCACCCACAGCTTGGTAATAGGCCAGGAAACCCTTGTAGGGAATCACTGTGCCATTGTCTTCATTGGAGAAGTCAGAGTGGAATGCCAGGTGCATCCTATTCCCCTTAGATACAAACTCCTTTCTTCCCGGGTGATTGCCTGTGTTTGACCCAAGCTGGCCACAGTATCTGCCCAAGTTCTTCTTGTCTGCTTTGATCTGTCAAGGTTAAGGGGAAACCAGTGTAGACTCATAAGATTCTATCTGCTCTGTGCATCACTATCACCCAGCCAGTACCTGCTCCACCCATTCCTATCTTTAACTCCTTCCCTTTCTTTTGTGGAAAGCGTGGGAGGAGCCTTGATGAATGAAGAGCCATTGCATACAGTGACCACTAGATTCCCCTCTCCAGCCACCCCGTGGCCCAGGTATCTATGCACATACCTTAACATAGTCATAGAAGCAGGACTCCGACGGCTCCAGGTCAAAATATCTGAAGGTCAGCTTCAGCACATAGCCTTTTGGGATGTAGATATCCCAGGTACTGATATTATTGTTGGGATATGGCTTGGGATAGCCAGGGGACCTGATCTCCCCAAAAAGCTTACTTGGGACCGGACTAGAACTGATTACTCCAAAAAAGAGGAATGTCCAAGGGAGAAAAGGAACGTGCCTGTGAACATGGCAAGTAAATTGCACAACATTAGGTCATCCAGAATCAGGGGAGACTTCATAAATGACTTGTGCACTACTGGAATCCAAACACATTAGGCCTAGTTGCAGGTTGAGCTTCTGGCTTGGATCACTTGGGAAGAAGAACAGCTGAAATGAAGACACCAGCAGTACCCAGGTTCCAGCAAGGCATTGTGACTAGCCAAGGAGATTCATCAACCCAAGAAGCAGTCTGAAGGAATGCGGGTGAACTCCCTGAGCAGTACCCAGCACTCATGGGGCTAGGGCCCTTAGATCCAGGGGAAGTTTCGTTCCTGTTGGCTCTGGGCCAGTGGGTCACTTCTGTTTATTGCTAGTTTAGAACCTCTGCCTGGTTCCTTTGATGAGGGTCTGAAGATCTAAAGGTCAGTTAGCTGAGGAATAATCCTGCAGCATGTCACTGACAGCCCTCTAGCCAGTCATGCCCTGGTCCCTCTCCTCCAGAAGCTGGCTCTTCTATACTATATATAGTTTTTTTTTTCCTTTTCATTCTGCAGATCTCCCTTCTTCCCCTCTGGGGAAGAGGACTATCCGTGTTCCTTCAACGCAAGCTCACTGCCCGGATCTCATGAAAACATCAGCCAGAACGATCCTTCTCCCTTAGCTCGACGTGCTAACGGAGCTTTATGGAGTTTAGCGCCTTTGCCCTGTTATCCTTCCTGGAAGGAAGGTCTAACTGTCCTGTTCCCTCCCCGCAAAGACGTGGCTGGGTGTCCCCCCGCCTCCTCAGCCGCCCCCACGCACCTGGCCATGGTCCTGCCCGTCCTGCCTGCTGCCCCAGCCGGAGCTCCGGAGCGGCGCTCGTCGGGAAGCCCGAGGTCCGGTCAGGTAGGTGGGGAGACGCGGAGGGAGGGAAGAGAAAGCCGGGCTGCAAACAGCCTGGCCCCGGACCAGGCTCCCGCAGCCCAGCGCTTGCTGCCCTCTGCTGCCGCCGAGCTGCTGGTGCCCCGGCCACGGGAGCGCGGACTCGGGGCGGGGGGTTGCTTTTGTGGGGCTGTCACATCCGAGACGGGCAGAGATGAGCAGCCTCTTCTGAGCGAGAAGGCAGGGAAACGGTTGTTAGCGACCCTTCCTAGGGTTTTGTCTGCAGTCCAGTGACCCTCATAAGTCTGTTCCCCTCCAAAGGGAGATGGTAGGATGGGGCCAGGTAGCATGGGGCCTTGGGCAACCTTGTGTAGATCCAGGCCTGGAGGTTGGTGTCCCTGCCTGTGGCAGGGGGTTGGAACTCTGTGATCCTTGGGGTCCCTTCCAACCCAGACCGTTCTATGATTCTATGTTTCAAAGGTGACCTCCTAGAAAGTCTCCCCTACTCCTGAGTTCGTTTCTGGTGTAGGAAGAGGACCAGAAAATTTTAGTCCTAACAAATTAATTTAAACTTAAAAAAAATAATCCAACCATCAAAAAAGGTAAATTTGTCTCTAGTCTGTCTTGTGGAAGAGACCTTCAGAGGAGGATGGTTGCATTTTTTGGGGGTGGGAATTGAAAGCTTCTTCAGGGAAAGCAAGACAACTCAGACATTTGAGTTGGAGAGGTACTGAAAAAAATATCAAACCTATAGAATTAAAAGCATTTTGAGAACAAGTCACTTTCCAAGGACCCTTCTTCCTGCTTGTTCTGCAAGCATTTTTAAGAGAAACAAGATAAGGCCTTCAGCATTACCTATTTCAAACTTATCAACGTAGTGCCCAAGACATATATTGTGTGCCAGCAACTTGATGAAGTTTGAAATTTCTTGGCTTTCAGACTTTGCTATAAGGTAAACCAGCATTTTAGATTTTTCCCTTAGAATTAAGGGTGGCTTCAGAGAAATTAGCAAGTTTCTTGCGTAGAAGCATAGGAAATAACTCACAGGTACAAAGAACATGTTGAATGAAGATGAAAATAGAGTTCAAAAGGATGAAGAAAGCATCTTTGGTATATTTATGGAAGCATACTAGAGAACCTATCATCAAATGTCTTTGAATTATTATCTGAAAAAGATCATATAAACATGTAATTATTGCTTCTGTAATAACACTGTATGTCCCCACACATCAGAATTAAGGTTAAGCAGGGGACATTATCCCCGTACCCAGTACTTCCTGATGTCCAAATATCTCCTCTGCATGATAAACGTACTTGGGCAGGCTCACTGCTGTGCTCTGTGGTGCTGCAGCAGGTCATGCACATGGGTTGGAGCAATCCCAAGCACAGCTATAGTCTGTGCAGAGAACAGAATGACAGCAGCCCTGAGGAGAAGGACTTGGAAGTATTGATTGATATAAAGCTCAACATGATATGGCATGAATTTCTTGTGTTTGCACAGGCCCATCTCTCAAAGTCGCTCTGGATAGCATCCCTTCCCTCCCTCTAGCATGTCAACCACACCACACAGCTTGGTGTTGTCGACAGATTTTGTGAGGATGCAGTCAATCTCACTGTCATGTCTCCAACAGAGATGTTAAACAGTGTCAGTCCCAGTACTGACCCTTGCAGAATGCCACTCATCACTGGACTTGATTTGGACATTGAGCCATTGACCACAAATCTTTGATTGTGACCGTACAGCCAATTCCTTAACTAACAAGTGGTCCATCAGTCAAATCCATGTCTCTCCAATTTAAAGACAGGGATGCTGTGTGGGACAGTGTCAAACGCTTTGCACACATCCAAGTAGATGTCTGTCACTCTTCCCTTACACACTAGCAGTGTAACCCCATTGTAGAATGACACCAAATTTGTCAGGCATGATTTGTCCTCAGTGAACCCATGTTGGCTGTCACCAATCACCTCCTCACTTTCTACTTACCAGGAGGATCTGCTCTGTGACCTTGACAGGCACAGAGGTGAGGCTGACCTCTGTGCCTGTAGATTCCTTGGGTCTTCCTTTTTTCCTTTGTTAAAAATGGAAGCTATTTTTCCCCTTTTCCAGTAAGTATGAACTTCAGTGGACTGTGACAGCTTCTCAAAAAAGGTGGAGAATCACTTAGCCAGGACTCGTGGATTCATGTCATCAGGTCCCTTATAATTATTATGAGTGTGAACAATATCAAGTGGGTATGATTCCTATCTATGGTCCTGGCACAACTGTATGCTTCCTGAAGACAAGACGGTCATGGATATATGATGGCTGGCAACCACTCTGAAGCAATCCACTCATAGGTTTACATGAAAATTATGTGAATGGTTGGCATCCCAGTGGAAGAGTGTGTCCCACAACCTGAAGGTAATAGCTGTCTACCATCAAACCAGAATGTAGGCTCAGAAAAATGAAAGTTTGCACCATGGTTTGGTGCAGGACCGGAAATGAGTTGGTTAGATTTTGATCACACACCCTAGAAGATATCATTCTGTGCATGGTGAAGTGGGCTTGGTGTTTGGAGTCAGAAACAGCTCAGAAGCAGTCTCATTGTATGGAGGAATCTGAAGAGGGCAACAGTTGAACTAGCTTCAGCTGCTGTCAAAGCTCTGCCTTTTGCAACCTCATGATACAACAAAGACAATGTGGAAGCTCCTTTTGTTAGAAGATGTTGTGGATTTACATGGTGAGGTTCTGGTGGAAAATGGAGTGGTTTCTGCAAGAAGCAGCTAGAAGCTCTCCCTAGGCCCGATAGAGCAAACACCAGCCAGCTCAAGGCCTGAGTCGTTGCTGACCAAGGCCGAGCCCATCAGCAATTGTCACAGCGCCCCTGGGAATCACATTTAGGAGGGAAAAATGCAAGCAGCTGCTTTTTGCCTCCAGGGAAGGAAGTCAGAAAGTGTAAGAAACCGTGCAGACACCAAGGCCAGGGAAGGAGCTAGGGGGAGGGCTTGGGGGTGGGGGATGGAGGGGAGGAGACGCTGAGGGAGAGATTCCCCTGCAGCCCGTGGAGAAGACCATGGTGAAGCAGGCTGTCCCCCTGCAGCCCATGGATGATGATGGGGAGCAGAGATCCCATCTACAGCCCATGGAGGATCCCATACTGGAGTGGGTGGAGACACCTGAAGGACGCTGTGATCTCATGGGAAGCCCATGTTGGAGCAAGCTCTTGGCAGCAAAACCTGCAGCCTGTAGAGAGAACAACCCATGCTGGAGCAGGTTTGCTGGGGAACTTGTGACTCTGTGGGGGACCAGGCTGGAGCAGTCTGGGCCTAAAGGTCAGCACCCCATAGCAGTGACCCACACTGGGGCAGCTGGTGAAGAGCTGAAGCCCTGTGGGAAAGGACTCATGTTGGAGAAGTTCATAGAGGACTGTCTCCTGTGGGTGGGACCCCATGGTGCAGCAGCGGGAGGGTGTGTGGCATGCCCCCCCAGGCCAAGAAGGAAACCAACTCATGAGGAACTGACCAAAATCCCTATTCCCCCACTTCTTGCCTCCATCATATACCACCTTGGAGGGGGAAGAAGGGAGCAAAATCATGACTAAAATGAAATCTGATAAGAAGGGAGGGGTGGGGGGAAGGTGCTTTAAGATCTGGTCACACTTCTCATTACCTGACTCTGGTGTCACTGGATGTGCAGGGCAGTGTAACATATTAGAGAGTTTTCTGTCCTTTGTTCTGTGTTGAGTCTGTTTTGCCCATGACACTGATTGCAGGATGATCTCTCCCTGTCCTTATCTCTACTTCTGAGTCTCTCAATACATATTTCCTTCCCTGTCCAGCTGAAAAGGGGAGCGATAGAGCAGCTTTGGTGGGCATCTGGCCTCCAGTCAGGGTCAAACCACCACAGAAGCAATGCTGGCTTGTTGTGGTCAGCATAGAGCAGATAAATGACATGCTTGGTGGCATGGCTATGACTGCTCCCTGGGTTTGTTTGTTTCCTGCCATGTGGTACTCTTCCACTGTCAATATTGACAGGGTGGCTGCAGCCTGGGATGTTCTCAGAGACAACCTTGAAGAGTCAGAGGCTGACATTACAGTCAACTGCAGCTGCCTGTCCCCTTGCTTATCATGTGTTCTAATGGAATGCTTTTCTTACAGCACTCATCTTTGCAGTTCCCTGAAAATAAACTCCTCAGAAAATACTACTTTTTAGGTGACATGCTGGAGGTAAAAATGGCTTTTTCTCAGTTTCAAAAGGGCCTGTATTTTCAAAATCTGCCTAGCTTTTGGTTCTCTGTGATGTCAAGAGACACACATTTCTGCATAACCTGCCCTTCAACCTTTTATTGCTTATCTACAAGCATCCTTCAGAAATAACTGCCTGTGGGCTTGTGCACACCCCATCAGGTGTCTTCACTAAAGGACACCTCTGTCTTTGGCACTGGTCTGGCTTTTTAGGGGACCTCACCTACTTTCATCCTGTCCCTTGGCCTCTTGATTGTAGAGCGGAGCTGTGTACCCAGGGGGCTACAATGGCTGTGGGGAGACACTGCCAGGAAGTCCAGGAGTGCTGGGGTTAGATGTGGTGGCTGTGGTTTCTTACATCAAGAGGAGAGTCTGAGCCTTCCTCGCCCATAGGAACTTCTCAGGAGCACAGTGAACATGGAGCTATTTCCCTTGCTCCAACCCTCGGATTTCTATCCATTACATGAAAATCCTTGACCCTGAAGAACAAGTTCTGTATCCTACCCATCCTGCTCGAGGACCCCACAATCCTAAGGAGAATGTGGCATCCCCAGGGGGCCAGAAGACAGCTGGCTTCGGTGCCCGCGGAAGGGGTAGTCTCAGCCACCCCTGCCCATTCAGGCATCATCCCCTGCTTGGCGGGGGCAGCTTCGGCGGGACAGCCGGGTTAGAGGGGGGCGGGCTGGGTATGGGGCAGCTCCCGTCCCGCTTCTCACGGGCCAGCTCTTATTCTGAAAGGAGCTTCCGTGCGGTCGACGGCCCATCACCCTCCCCGCCCCAGCCCACCCTGGCCGCCTCCTCTTCCCGCCTCCCGCTCCCCGCAGGCCCGACCCCGCCGTGACTCCCGGTCGCTGGAGGTCCCGTCCGTCTCCCTCCCCCACCCCCCGCCCCGCTGCCGGGCGAGAAGCAAGGCCGAAAGAAACACGCTGCTACCGAGCCGGGGCTCTCCTCCCTCGAGTATTGGGGTTTTTTTTCGGTACGGGGTAGATTGCACTGGGGAGAGAGGGTCCCGGCCGGGCATCCGTCCAGGGGAGCGCTCACTACTTCACTTTCTGGAAAACCTGGACACAGACCTCGTCTTCAGCAGTCATACGCTGGGGAAACGTGGAGGAAAGATGAGTTTAGGCTGAATCCCTTACTTCTCTCCCTCCCCAGCACCCACTGCTGCAGCCCTGCTTGCCCTCCCAGCGCTGTCTGGAGTCTCGCGGGTCACATGCTGCTGCATGCTCTTTCTGACCCTCCGAAAGCTTTAGCAGGGCAGGGAAGGACCATTACCTTTGTTGTCCAGTGTTAACTTTTAAACCCTGGAGGCGGATGTTTGTGTGAAATGGTGGCTGGCCCCCAGGAGCTGGGGCTGAAATCCGTGGGGAGCTGGAAGGAAGCTGCACGGCTGGCTCAGAGCCCGCAGCACCCGCCCAGTGTGTGTATGTGTGTGTGTGTAACTGCATGTGTGTGTTACCTACTGTAACTGTGATTTAGCAAGCTGTGCTGGACCCCTCCTCACCAGATGCAGCTGGTCCCCCTCCAGCCAGTGCCTCCAGCCTCGGTTCCTCTTCTCTCCTAGCTGCTCACACACCAGCTGATCCCCTTCCCAGGAGACAGTTGTCTGGAAAAAAAGAGGAAGGGGGAAGACAAGTTCCCAAGACAAAGAAATCCCAGCAATAAAGGTTTCCAGTGATGACACTGACTTTTCCTCTCAGACACATTTTCAAATGCAGCCCCTGATCTGGTGTCTTTTTGGTGGCTCCTTGGGACTGTTGGTCTTTGTGGGAGGTGAATGACCCTCTGGTGTCCAAGTGCAACAGAGCACTGCCACGTAGGCTGATCTGTCTTTTCAGGACTTCGCTCCAGAGAATAGTACCCCCTGGGTGGCAAAGTACTGGTTTTCTGGCTGTTTATGCTTTTCCCCTTTGCCGTAATGATTCACTCACAGAATCACTTACTCTGGGGCCTGCTGGGGCATGCCGGCTCTGGGCTGGGCTCTCATTTGATTTGTGAATCAAAAGCTGAGCAAGTCCCTGAACTCCTAGTGCCACCCCAGTACTATTAAACTCCACTGCTTGTGCTTCTCACCTGGCACTTGCGTCCATCTACAGGTCCCAGGTCTTCCTCAAACTGGACTCCCAGGTCAAAATCCATAACATAGTCCCGCAAGGAGGTGATTGTGCGGATGACCATGTGATCTCCTGTGTGGATGATCTCTTTATCAGGCTTCAGGAGGCAAACCAGTTTTCGCAGGACCACATTGATATCTGGAGGATGAGACAGAAGGGAGACCTGTGGAGTTCCTGGGCCCCTTCTCTAGCAGCATCCCCACAGAGTTCCTCCACTCTTGTAGTCTGGGAGCCCCAGCCATGATAACTCCTCCCCACTCCCACCAGTGCAAGTGATGGTCACAGGCAGTAGGACCAGAGGGCTACCGAACCCCTTCCTCCCCTTTTGACATTTTTGGAGTCAGAAGGGAGCAAAAGGGAACAAGGAGAGGGGCGAGGAGGGTGGAATTACCTAAAGCGCGCAGGTAATTGTCCATGTTCTCTTGGGAGACGAAGCGGTAATATCCGGTGAGGTTGGGAGGCATTCCGGGAGAGGGGGACTGGGCCGACGGCCAGATGGAGAGAGGGCAAGGAGCAGAACCGGCACGGGACCGATCTCGCTCGTCGGGCGGGCCGGTCCCTCTCCCGCGGTGCGGCGAGATCTGCGGGGCAGCGCGGCTGCCGGACTACCCGCTGCAGTAAGAGTCCCGGAAAAGGCTGCCCCTACTTCCAGCATCTCCGCCTCGGCGGGGGCGAACAGTGAGAGCGACAGGTCCCCATCCCGCCCTCCTCGGGAGCTGCGTGAGTTAAACTCTTTGGCTGCCAACCAGCGGCAAGGCTTCCCCCCGCCCCTTCTCACACCGTGACTTCCGTGATGGCGAGCTTCCTCAGAGCAGTGCCCTGGACCCGCTCCCCCCGCCTCGGCAACCTTTCGAAGAGACGCCTCTGCAGGCTGGCAGCTCCGCCCTGCATTCCCCGAAGCTGATGGGCAGTGGGCTCCGGACGCGATCCGCAGTCCCTCGCCCCGGGATCCACCCACTCCACCCCACTCCCGATCTTTAGGCTCCCCGCCTGCTCCTCCCGCGTCCTCCTGCAGCTGCGAGGATGCTTCGCGCTGCGAAGTACCGGGCGCCGGCTTTGAAGCACCCCCACCACAGCCAGGCGCCCCCAGCCCTCGCCCCTCTCCGTGCCCTGCCCCGATTGCAGCGAGAAGGCAAAACAGCGGCTCCCCCGCACCGCACCGCACCGCATCCCACCCCCTTCCGCAGCACCTGGCGCGGCGGCCCCTCGCATTGGCTGCCGACCCCCACCGGCCCCCGCCGCGCCCGTGACGTCATGCTGCAGTGGCGGGGCGGGGCCGGGCGTGGAGCAGAGCGGGGGTTCGCGGAGGTGCTGCGCCGTCCCTGCGCGCTGCTGCAGCCGCGGGAGCGAGGGCGTGGGCCGGGCCGGGCCGCGCCGCGCCCACCGCTGTCCAGCAGCCCCGTGCGGGCAGGGACCCGCCGCCGCGATGGGCGACCGTCGGCCTGGCGCCGCCGTCCTCCTCCCTCTCCTCTGCCTCTGCGCCGCGCTGCCCGGCAGCGCCTCCAACAAAGGTGAGCAGCGGAGCGCCGCGGGCACGGTCCCGGGCGGCGGAGGGGCGCTCCGCAGGGACCCTCCGGCCGCCCCCCGCAGCGGGGCTGAAGTACGCGTTGACCGCGGCTCAGTCATCCGCCCCCGCGGTGCCGGTGCGGCTCCGCGCTGCCCCTCGCCTTCGTCTGGCGATGTCCGCGGTCCTCGGCGGCTCAGGCTTTCTTTGCCCCTTCGGGCGCCCTCATCCTCTCGACTTTCTCCATCTGTCTCCTACCACCGCTTCTTTCTTCACTCTTCCTTCTCCTTCTAGCATTCCCCTCGGGTTCCCCCGCTTGCACCTGCCGGTCTCGCTTTTGTTTCAGTTATCGCTGCGCAGATTTAGCTGTCCTTTCCTCCTGTGCTGAGAACGTGTCTTTTCTCCACAGAACCCGGTGGTCTCCAAAACACATCCCCTTAGCTCCATCTTCCAATTCTTGTTAATCCATCAACGATCTGTCAATAGGAATTATTGCACGGTCATGTGCTAAATATTATGTAGGTTGCTGATTTAAAACAGCATTTTACGTGCTAAATATGGGAAAAACCCACCACAGATGCTGTATGCAGATGTTCTTTGGACACATACAGCGATGGAGAAAGATGTAGGTTTCTAGATCTGTGGCAGTAGAGGCAGACTCAAGGAATCCATCTGAGGGGAGTCAGTGAGTCAATAATCTGACAGGGTGGGAGAATCTGAAAACATGCAAGGGACTCGGGGTCATCAGGCAGTGTGACACCTTAGGGTGCTTTCTGTGCTTAGGAAGGGGTAGGGCTACAGGGTGAGTGCAATGCTAAGCTCTGTGTATGATGGCATTGGCAGGGGCATTTATTTGTACTGCTCTGGTGCCAAGGGGCCCAGAGGCAAGGTAAGGCCTTATGCCCTGGATTTTCTCTTTCCTTTATGAATTTACACTCTGAAACAAATTATTTTAGGTTTGCAGGAGCTTTCTTGAAGCTGTTAGGAGTCTGTATCCTATAGATATTCCCAAAATGATTTTTTCAATCTCCAGAAACCCATTTCCCAAGAAATCAGATTGGTGATTCCCAAGTTGCAGGTGTATGCAGCAAAGGATTTGTCTCTCTACCACCAGCTTGTTACCCCAGCAACAGGGCGCATTTGGCATTTGTATCATGGATTCCCACCTCAGTGGTGTGATGCATGGACTAGAGCCGTCATAGAGGGGAAATCTGGTGTGGGCAATGAAGGCATGGGGTGAAGCATGGGCACTTGCACACAGGGAGGATTCCACCTGCATACTGAGCAGGATGGATGTTTCTCTGGATTTCCTATGCAATACTTCTTAATCAATATGGAGAGAAGAAAATGACAACCCGTGTTCTTCACTGCTTCAGGCTGGGTCTGCATCCCCACTCTGACCTGTTGCCCTGTCTGCTGGCCCATAACCTGGCTCCAGCAGCATCCCCTGGCCCCAATTAGCAGGACAGCGTGGTTGTAAGGGATATTGTCCCTTTTGAGTCAATGTATTGTGCCATGCCAGTATGGGTTCAGAGGATGCTGTGCTGCAGAGGATGAATTCACATATTGGAAGCAGTGCCCTTGAGGGGAAAGGCTCTGTGTCCTCTCTACCAGCTCTGAGCCATGCTGTGCCCAAAGTATTGCTCAGTTGTAATAAATCTTGGTCTCCGGGGGTTGAGAGAGTGGGGGATTATCTGGGAATGGGGGATTGTAACTAGGCCATGTAATATAATCTCTGAGGCCGATTTGGCAGGGAGTAGGCATGGGGGAGGGGTTTTTAATTTGTAATGATTTTTCTTCTCTCTCCCCTCCTCTCCCCTCCCCTTCCTTCCCCCTAACCCTTTATTTCTCTCTTTCCCTGCCCCGGAGCCTGTGTGATAAAGATTAATTTGCTATTTCTGGGTCTGTGACATTTTTCAGAGCCTTCTGCTGGCTGCTGCCTCCATGCCAAGCCTGTCTGGGCTACAGCCAACGGGCTTAGCAAGGAGGGGCCAAGGGAGAATGGTGCTCGCCATGGAATGGAGAACGAAGGAGCAAGGGACTCTCAGAGTAGGTTGTTACACACACAGGGTGACTGACTGAAAGTGTACCTGGGTACGTGTGTGTAGATCCTGGGCCTTAGTCCAGAGGATGTGAGGTATAAGTGATAATGGGCACCCCAAGGGAAGATGTATCCTTGAGACTTTAATTATGGCTTAAGTGAGTTAAAGGATTTAGCATTTGGAATCTTGTCTCCAGAATCAGGCTACTTCTACCTCTTGATTTCTTCTTTTTTTTTTTTTTTTTTAAACTGCTCCAGCTTTCCTGAGCACCCAGATGCCTCTCCCCATATTTCTAGTAAGATAGTAATGAGGAAGCCAGAAGGAACACATTGTTTCTAATGACGTCTCCCAAGAGCCATGTGGAGTAAAACTAAAGAAACAGAACTTCTTCTTCCCAGACTATTTTAGACTTCTTTATTTCCAGAGAAGAAGGTGGGGAGGGGTGGTTGTTACCTGCCACTGGATGATATTCTGCTCTTTTCCAAATTAATTTGTCATTGGTGGCTAATACATTCTTGTGCTCCGTCCCTTTCCTCAAATCCACCTCAGCAAACAAGCACAAACCCTGGATTGAAGCTGAGTATCAGGGCATCGTCATGGAGAATGACAACACAGTCCTGCTCAACCCACCACTATTTGCTCTGGACAAAGATGCTCCACTGCGCTATGCAGGTAGGTGAGTGGGAGGCAGCAAGAGACTTATGGAGAGGCAGAGACAGAGTGACATTCATCCCTCTGCTGGATTCTAGTGCACCTCCAGACCTTATTCCGGAGGAGGTCCCCAGTGAAGTCTGGAGGCAAATTTGGCACAGCTTGATTTAGGATGCTGTGAGCTGTTTCCCTTATGGAGAGAAGTTGAGGGTGGAGCCAGCTACTTTTTGACGCAGTTCTGCTGTTTCCAAAGGTCACATGCACAGCTCTGTGTCTGTGAACACTGGAAAAAGCTGGTAGGGCACACTTTGTTGGCAGTGCTCACAGTAAGCACAAATCCCTGAAACTACTGATGTGGCTTTAGGAGGGTTGTATTCCTGGTGCTTGCCTAGGCCATGCTTGGAGCTTCCTCACGCATTCTCCCCGAGCTTTGGTAGAGGAAAAGTCCCTGTGAATCAAGCTTTAGAATTTAGGTGATCCTATCTGCATTTCCCTGTAGTACTGTGCACATCCTGCATATGTGGGTGGATGAGACATCATAGATCTTCATGCTTTGGCTGTTTGTCTGCAATATATGGCCTATTTTGCCTCCCTGAGGGATGCAGAGGAAAAATAAGGTGCCCCCTCAGTTTTGTGGCTGTTTAGCACTAGTAAATCTAGTTTGTACCTTGTAACCTCTAATCTTGATTCTGGTCGAGACTCCTTGCCATGGAAGCAGTCTCCAGTAGAGGGCATGTACACCCTTAACAGCTGTGAGAGATTGCAGGAGGAACTTCTAGGGAACCAAAAACTGCTCAAAATGAGAGCTGATAATGAAGGAGAACGGAGAATGTATGTTAGAAGGGAAGCAAATATGGGTGCGGGAAGCCAGGGAGCATAGTGCACCCTTCCTCAGTCCTTTTGCCCCTTCTTCTCTGTCTTTATGGGTGCCAGGTGAAATCTGTGGCTTCAGGATCCATGGGGCAGGGGTACCTTTTGAAGCTGTGATCCTGGACAAAGCTACAGGTGAGGGGCTGATCCGGGCCAAGGAACCAGTGGATTGTGAAGCACATAAGGAGCACACATTCACTATCCAGGCTTATGACTGTGGAGAGGGACCTGATGGAGCAAATACCAAGAAATCACACAAGTAAGTCCATGTAGCCATTGCTGCCCGTTACCAAATGCCGTCTGTCACAGGAATACAAATGAAAATCGCTGTGGGACGTGCTTCCTGTAGCCAGAAGTATTTTTCTCAAGCATTGATACTATAACTCCTGATGTTAATAAGACCCAAGGAGAAATGTTCGCTGACTGAGCCACATGAGCACATACACTAGAAATGAGGGCTGCTTGATGGCTGTGTCTAAAGGTGGTGTTTTACATGGCTGCATATAGGCAGGAGGCCCTGATTACACTGTCATTCCTTTTGCTTTTTCTCTGGAGTGGGAAACTATTGTCCAAGCTCCCGTGGGCCAGCATTGCTGAGCTCAAACCCAGGTCTCTTTTCTTGTCCTTGCTTTTGATGGCTGGAAGTCAGACTGGTGCAATTAAGGAGAGTGATTTACACTGAAATTTAGGTAGTGTATGGCTACTAAGCAGCTGGTCAGTTCTCATTGCTGTCTCTGTCCATCAGGGCTACAGTGCACGTTCGAGTAAATGATGTGAATGAGTTTGCTCCTGTCTTTGTGGAAAAGTTGTATCGTGTGGCAGTGACTGAGGGAAAGCTGTATGACCGCATCTTGCGTGTGGAGGCTATTGATGGAGACTGCTCACCACAGTACAGCCAGATATGCTACTATGAGATCCTGACCCCCAATATTCCCTTTCTGATTGACAATGATGGTAAGAATCCACACCTACCATGAGCATGCCCCTCCCCCTTCCCGCTTTGCTCCCTCTCTGCCAGGCCCATTTGCAGGCAGAGCTGTGCTATAAGAATTTTCCAGTGCTGCTGATCCATTTCTGGTGCAGAGATGCAGCAGCCATTTTGTGGGATGCTATAGCTTTTTACAAAGTGGCACTGTGGGGGCTCAACCCCTTTTTGGTTCCTTTTGTAGTTGTTAAAAAACCCCAGTGATTTCTAGAAGGAACATCTTTTGAGGAGACTTTACTCTCCCTTGATCTCTTTGTTTCTCTAACCAGGGAACATTGAGAACACGGAGAAACTGCAGTACAGTGGAGATCGTCTCTACAAATTCACAGTGACAGCCTATGACTGTGGAAAAAAGCGGGCTTCTGATGATGCTGAAGTGGAAATCCAGGTGAAACCCACCTGCAAGCCCAGCTGGCAGGGTATGAAACCTTTAAACGCAGTTATGTCTTCACTTTGCTTTTGTCACTCAGTCCTGCTCATTGCAAGTGTATATATACATATAAATTTGCATGCTCATATATATGGCTCAGTCTGGCACCAGCACATCAGTCCCATCTAAGGGGATGCAGCAGACATATAAATCTATTGCAAAGCCACTGAAAGTCAATTCTGACACTGGAAAATCATTCCTACTCTATATTTGATAAAGCTGTATTCAGCATAGATTTGTTTTGGGATTGAAGATAATTGGCTTTTCCAGAGGTGTTGTATACCTACAGGTTCAGCTTAGTCAATAGAATTAAGGGGAAATCAACAGAGCTAAACATGTGCTCTGCCTGATAAGGGAAGCTGATGGTCCAAGGACTGATGCTGCACTACTAGCTGTAGGTTAGAATTTTGACTCTGCTTCTAGGAAATCTTCCCTTCCACCAATGCCAGCTGCATAAAGTTGTCTTTTCAACAAAGAGCGAGCAAAAATCTCTGTTTCTGGGCTAGTCCGTAGATGCGACTTGTGTGTGTGGCATCCATGTCTTTGGCAGGACTTAACTGTCTTGGACTCTTCTTCATTAGGTTGGAACAAGAGGATTGAGTACACCCCGGGCGCAGGCAGCCTCGCGCTCTTCCCCAGCATTCACCTGGAGACCTGTGATGAGCCCCTGTGGAACATCCAGGCCACAGTGGAGCTGCAGACCAACCATGTGGCCAAGGGCTGTGACCGGGATAACTACTCTGAGAAGTCACTACGCAAACTTTGTGGTGAATTGAATTCTTTCCTGGGCCGAGGGCAGCTGTAGCACAGCACCCTGCTCCTTCCCCTGGAGCGCTTCCTCACACAGCAGAGATGCTGGAGGATGCATTCCTCACATCTCCTGTGGTCAGTGGCAGTGGGAGGACACCTAGCTCACATCCTGCATTGAAGGGCAGTGGGCACCCTGCCTGTATTTACAAGGGGCTCCCTTTGCTTTCCTTGCTGGGCAGCCAGAGGTTTCTGTGCATTGCCCCAGTAGGCAGAGTCTGTGGGACTTTCCTCACCACAGATGAAAAAGCCATCATCATTCTCCAGGTAGGAGAAGGCCTATAGGCAACTGCTCCTCTCCCTGTGCTCTGGGACATTACAACAAAACCTCCAGCACTCCCTTTGCCTGTCCCCCAGTTCTCAGGCTCCTTATTTTCCCATGCTGACATTCCTGACTCCTTCCCTTCTTGTTAGGTGCTGCCTCAGGAGAGATTGACCTGCTGCCAGTGCCTAGCCCCATGGCAAACTGGACTGCACGGCTCTCGGTGCACTACAGCCAGGACAGCAGCCTCATCTACTGGTTCAATGGCAGTCAGGCTGCCCAGGTGCCAGTGGTGAGCGGGACAAATGCCCATGAGGGGCTGAGTGACCACTTCACCCTGTCTGTATGGATGAAGCATGCTGTGGTGCCTGGCAAAGGCAGGAGGGAAGAGGAGACAGTGATCTGCAGTACAGTGCAGAGTGGTGAGACACTTCTTCTGGGGTGATGACACTTTTGCCCACTGCCTCTAACTTGTTAGAAGAGATGGTCCTCACAGGGGGAAATCTCATGTGTTCCAGAGAGGGACCTGGGCAGGGGTCTCACCTTAGGAACACACTTCTTCAGCTGTCACTTTTGCTGGGAGCAGTTATTCCCGCTGGGAGCACGTGGTGCTGAGTGCCAGTTGTACAGGCTGGCATGTGCTTCTGGGCTCTGGGTAGTGAAACTGCTCTGAGATGTGATGTGTAACTCCCTGTCCTCGTCCCTGGCAGAGGATGGCTACTCACATTACTCTCTGGCTGTGCATGGCTGCCGGATTTCTTTCCTCTACTGGCCCTTGCTGGAAAGTGCGAGGCCTGTGAAATTCCTCTGGAAGCTTGAGCAGGTGAGGAAGGGTTTGCCTCTTCCCCATATCCCTTCTCTGTCTGCCATTTGCTGATCCCTTCTTCTGCTGTCTTCTGTAGGTCTGCGATGACGAATGGCACCATTATGCCCTCAACCTGGAGTTCCCCACTGTCACACTCTATGTGGATGGCGTCTCTTATGACCCTGCCCTCATCCACGACAATGGCCTTGTTCACCCGCCACGGCAGGAGCCCTCACTCATGATTGGAGCCTGTTGGACTGGTGAGCGCCCGCTCCCTGAACCGTGCTCCTCCCATATGGCAAACAAGGGAGTGGAGGGAGAGCCAGAAGAGATGAAAGAAACACCACCCAACACTAAATGATACAAACCACATTGCAGCCATCTTGCCTCCTTGGCACCAAAGCTAACATGGCTCCTTCCTCATGGATGGTAATAACAGCTCAGGGACACGTGCCACTGGCAGCTTCACAGACAACAGCAGTAGTATGACAGTAGTATGACACAGATAACAAGCTTTCAGGCAGAGGAGAGATGAAACTCTGTACCTCATTCATATATTGGCATTTCTATCAAAGCTTTTCACTAGAGAGTAGGCAGTACTATTTGTTCTGCAAGTTGTATTGAGGAGGATTTCTGTGTTTCAAGGGTCTATATGAAGAAGTCACAAATCATTCTGTAGAGCAATTGGGTTGGAGGTCAAAGATAAAGTTAAGAACATAGTTAAGCTACTACCAGATGAAAGCTCATTCTGTGGAGATGTAAAGATGCATTTCCCAGCCTTTCAGTTACCCTGAAAGAATGAAGCAGTACAGAACTGAAGGAATTTTCCTGCTGCTTGCCTTTACTCCAGCAGAAATTTCTAGCAAGTTCAGATCTTTATTGTAGTACTGCTTCTCCCATGTCAGGGATCTTCCCACAGCTCTGTGCTCTCAATTGGCCTTTTACAACCAATAAGTATTAACCATCTTGGGACACCTTTCTGGAACCATCTGAGTTTCAAAAGGATGTTGGGAACATGGCTTGTTGAGAAGGTTAGGACCATGTTCCATGAATGGGAACCATTAATTCCCAAAATAGGTGTTATTGGGAAGGAGAAAAAAACCCAACCCAATACTTTCTCCCTTGTATCAGTTACTCATCCTACAGTCTCACCATCACTTTCATGAGAGGGACTCTGCCCTCCTTCATCTGTGATGTGCTGTCTCTAGAGTTGAATGGTGCAGTGCTTGGCACATGACTCCAGAGCTGTACTTTTGGACTGGCCAATGAAGGCACTTGTATAGGTAGTTGTCTGACCTTGTAGCCATGCTCTTCCAATGCCTTATTGCTTATCTAAATGTTCTCCTTTTGCAGAGGAGAAAATCAAAGAGAAAACCAAAGAGAATGACAGCTCCACAGATACTGTACAAGGTAGGAAAAAGAAAGATGCTTCTCTTCCCCTCTTCGCTGTGCATGACTATCACTTCTTGCATGGTGCCTTCCTCATACAGCTCCCCTAATCCTGTCCTGCCGCCTCCCACCATCTTGGGAGGAAAACCCTTACTTAGCAGATTGGTCCTTGATAGCTTGATATCTCTGGAGCATGAAAAAGCTGATAGGAGGACTACAGCTTGCTTTGAGAGATGGAGTATGCTTTTCATGTGGAGGAAGTGTCCTCATGCCTGATCGTGAAAGTCGGTCTCTGAAGAACACAATAGGCATTAGAGACATCAGGAGATGTCACCTCATCCCTAACAATCTATGGAATATAGTGGGTTTTTTTTTTTTTTAAAGCCCTCACAGGAAATGGAGTGAGAAGGGGACAAGAAATTGTTTCCATCAGGATTTGGAAACTGGCATTCAGCACTTTGGCAGAAACTTCTCTATGCTACCTATCTTTCACTGCCCTAGTCTTTCTGTTAGTCTGTTTTTCTCATTTTCCCCTATCTGGAATTAAAAAAAATGGACATCTCCTGACTTCAGCACCCCCCGTCTTCTTGTTGTATTTGCTTTTCCATGTCCTGTGCACGTTTCTGTCTCTCTTTACCTCCCTTAACATCTCTATGTCCTTTACACTTGCTTTGGTCGTCTCAGCTTTGTCATGCCCCATGCACCCTTCTGTTTCTCCCTACCTCCTTTAACATCTGTGTGTTCCTCACACTGCTGCTTTTGTTCTTGCTGTCTTCCTCACTGTGTCTCTCACACCCTCCACCTCCCATGTTTCCCTCAGGAGATCCTCTGTTGATACACCACTACTTCCATGGTTACTTGGCTGGCTTCACTGTACGCCCTGGTAGCTTGGAGAGCCGGGAGGTTATTGAATGCCTGTATGCCTGCCGTGAGGGGCTTGATTACAGTGACTTCGACAGTCTGGGCAAAGGGATGAAGGTATGCCCATCTGCCCAGCTTGCATGGGTTCCTCCACTCTCCTCCCCAGCCTGCTTCCCAGGACTTTGCCTGCTTCCCCACCTCAGACAACTCCCCACCTTTCTCCTTTGTGTCTCTTGCAGCTTAGACTCTGGGCATTTGCCAAAGAACCCTGAGTATTTTCTTCTCTTCCACCTGTAGGTTCATGTGAACCCCTCTCAGTCCCTGCTCACCTTGGAGGGTGATGATGTGGAAACCTTCAACCATGCAATCCAGCATGTGGCTTACATGAATTCGTTGCGCTTTGCTACCCCTGGAGTCCGGCCTCTCAGACTCACCACTACTGTTAAGTGAGTGAACAGAGTAGCACCTCTGGCTACGTACAAGAGGGTCACCTCTATTTTGACCAAAATTGCACTCCTTCACCTTGTATTTTAATTCTAATTCCCTGTCTTGAAACATGTAAAAATCTTCCTGAAAATAAAGTATCCGATATCCAAATGGATACTGTAATACTGGGTCCTGGGGTCTATCCAGGTAACAGGACTTCTACCTTCACACATGGTGTTCCAGGCACGTGGGCTGGTTTTAATTTTCTCTGTGGTGTGTGGGTGTGACCCAAGTCACCTGAAACCCAGTGATGTCATTCCTACCACACCTCTCTGTCTTGCACAGTAGGTTACAGGGAAGCTTTAGGAAGACTAAAAAAAAAAAAAAAAAAAGTTCCATTTTCTGTCAGGAATGGGCAGAAGGTGTTCTTTTACAATGTTGCTGGTGCAATGTTGGTCCAACTGATGCTTTCTGCTGCTCTCCTTCAGGTGTTTCAGTGAAGAGTCCTGTGTCTCCATTCCTGATGTGGAAGGTTATGTTGTAGTGTTACAGCCTGATGCACCCCAGATCTTGTTGACTGGCAATGCCCACTTTGCTCATCCTGCATCAGACTTTGAGGGTCCTGAAGGGGTTCTCCTGTTCCCCAACCTCCAGATCACCTGCTCTATTTCTCACCAGGTGGAGGCCAAGAAGGATGAGAACTGGCATGGTACTGGTGAGTGGAGTACAGTGTGAGGTATGAGAGACAAATGGGAAAGACCTACAGAGTGGCTGTCCTGCAGAGAAAATAGTGCCCCTCATTACACCCAAAATAAGACAGTTAATGAATAGAGAAGCAAGGCACATTGTCAGTATGTAGGCTAATCAGTTATCCCTTTCTGCTCCTCCCTATAATTCTTCTACCCACACAGTTTCTTTGCCTTACTCCTTCTTACACAGGCTGCCCATTCCTAATCCCTTTTACGTTTTCCTTTATGGAATCCAGCACTGAATAGAGGTCCTGCCTGTTAACTCCTCTACTCCTGCTCCTGTTACCCTTTACTAAGTCTCCTGCTTCTTTTTCTCCTGCTTTCCTTGTTTATTCCCACCTCCCATCTCCTGCATCACTTATTCCCATGAATTCTTCAGTTAGTTTCCTCACTTGTCCCTCAGTTTCTCTCCATCATCCTCAGATTATTTCTCCTCATTCTATGCTCTACATGTCCTTTCGCTCTTTCCAAATCTCTTCTGGAAACAGGATGTTTTGCTCAGAGTTTTATGTTTGGCAGCTTTGCCTTTCCTCATACAACGGTGAGTTTCTTGAATCGGGGCAGGTTGGCCTTTGCCCCGCTGAAAGCATTTACTCATTGAAAGTGATTGCCATTTTAAAGAAGGTAAGGTCTCAGTCATGGTAACCAGCAGTTGTGAGGCTGGGGGAAAGCTTTCAAAAGTACTTGGGGTCTGGGAATGTGTGATACAGTTGTTCCTAACTTGCACATTGTCCTTGTCAATAGAGTCCTTACAGCCAAGATGTGTTATCATGAGCCAGCCTGATAATAGTATGTTGTTCCAGAACAAACTGACTTTCTAATGTGCATAAATAATGTCATTAGAACAGGAGGTGGGTGACGACACGGACAGGATAGGGGGATGGGATGACAGGGGTGGGGGATGGGGACAGACATGTACATGATGATGGATGGAGCACTGCTCCAACAAATAATTAGACTAACAGCGATTTTACTCAAGGTCAGTGCTAGCCAGAGAAAAGAGAAGTCATTATGTATGCTGTGAGAACTTGTAAGTCAGTGGGTACTGCTCCTGCCTTCACTGATGGCTGTCTTGGCTTTCTGTCCCTGTCTTCTTTCCATTTGCCTCTCAGTGACAGACACACGAATGTCAGATGAGATTGTACACAACCTGGATGGCTGTGAGATCTCATTGGTAGGGGATGACTTGGACCCAGAGAGGGAATATCTGCTCCTGGATGGGGCACTGCTGCAGCAGCGTGGCCTGGAGCTTGTTAACACCTCTGCCTACCTGACCATTACAGGTAAGTCTTCCCCTCAGCCACAGTTCACTAATCACCCCTCTCTCACTGCCTGTTAGACATTACTGGGAGAAGGATATAAGCTGATATTAGAGGTGTGTTGGTGTACTTTGTGAGACTCTGAGATGTGACCATTTGTTGAATCACAGAATTGTTTGGGTTGGAAGGGACCTTAGAATTCATCTTGTTACAACCCCCTGCTAAGGGCAAGGACACCTCCCACTAGATCAGGTTGCCCAAATCCCCACCCAGTCTGGCCTTGAACACTTCCACGGAAGGGGCATCCACAACTTCCACTGGCAGCCCGTGCCAGGGCCTCACCACCTTCATAGTGAAAAATTTCTTCTTTTATCTAGTCGAAATCTTCAGTATCTCTCATTATCTCTCAGTATCTCTTCATTATCTCTCATCCTGCCTTTACATGCCCTTGTAAGAAATCCCTCTCCAGATTTCTTCTAGGCTTCCTTCAGGTACTCTGGGACTTGGCTTTTGGAAGTCCCAGCCCATTTTCTTGGGGAGGTGTTTCCACTTCCAGCACAATAGTAGGGCATGGTGTCTGAGCTCTCACCCAGGCTCTCCTCCTGACTTACTCCTTGGGGTTTGGTGTTCTCAGGTGCTAGCAGCATTTTGTGTGACATGACTGGGGAATGGCATATCCCACATGTTGTGGACTGGTACAACACTACTTGTTAGACCTTAACAGGCCTGTTGCTCTTGATCCTTCTTTCCACTTGATTTAGCAATGCAAGCAGGTATTTCATCAGGTCTTTAGCAGCCAGCTCCATCTCTGCTCACTTCCTACAAGTAATGAACCCAGCATTGCCTTGTATTTCTCTATAGCTCCTAGTTGCTACAGGTTTGTGATTCCATAGGACTTCCTCACCCTACATCAATTCTCTCTTGTCTCAGGTGTGGAGAGCATTGCAGTTTATGAGGAAATACTACGCCAGGTCTCATACCACATCAACCACGATGCTGCTCTTTATGAAAGGAAGTTTCACCTGTCCTGCACAGAGATGAATGGACGCTACTCCAGCAATGAGTTTACTGTTGAGGTACAGGATCAGCACGTGCACATTTAGGTGCTTGTGCATGCATGGAGAAGGACATGGTGGATGGGAATGAGCAATGTAGAATGTACCATGAACACAGGGCTGACTCTGGCTCTGGTCTTTCTGCAGGTGAATGTCCTCCACAACATGAACCAAGCTGTTCATCCTAACCACATTCTGAGTTCCCAGCAGTTTGTGCACCGAGGCCATCATTTGCCCCCAGAGCTATCTGGACACAGTTTGGCAAGCACCCATAACAACCCAAGTATGTAATGCTATCTTTTGAGTTTATTCCTTTAAGTCAAGATGCTGATCCTCTGGTATCCTGGTAGAGACTATAGCAGAGGGTTCCTTTCAGGCTCACTCTACCCACATTACTGAGTTCTCATTATACCCTCCTGTCCCACTTTCCATTGGCAAATGGACTGCAGTCTGTGTCACACTGTGTTTGAGATTGGTGCAACAATCCTCTCTTGGTGTGGTGTTTTCCTGACATAGCAGTCTGAAATCTGCTCCTGAGGAGGTCAAAAAAGAACAACTGTAAGCTGGTAGCATTTCATTAATTCACCTTTCAAAGGCACTATGTGGGCTTGGGTAATGTAATTGCAGAAAGAGCCTTCGACAGCAGTAAAGAAATGGGAGAATCAAAACTGCCACTGCTCTAAAAAAGTGATGGGACTAGGTGGGGCTAGCAAGGCAGAAAAACATAGGAGATTGCATCACACAGACAAGAGGAGGATTCTTGCTCCAAAAAGAGAAGAGAGAAGCCTGAAAGACAGACCTGTTGGTTTGTGTGGACAGCCCTGTGCTACAAGCATGACCACAGTGCAATTGGCTCCTCCTAGGCTGTGAAAACTCTAGGACCATTACAGAGGACACTGTGTTGGGTTTGGTGCCTGTTGTAGGGAGCATTGGAAGCACTTTTGGTCCAAACTTTTGCTGCAGCTTCTTGCAGCAGCTGATCCCAACCTGATTGTCCTGCAGCTGGCACTGAGTCACTTCAGGAACAGCCTACGTATGTGCTGGGAGAATACCAAAAAATAGCCTTTCCCAATCCCTGTCACGGCAGAAAAGGAGAAGTTTCTGCTGTACTGAACCATCCAGACAAACACATAGAGGGCCTGGATAGATTTTACAGGGACGGAATGGGTTTACCTGGGGAATCAAGGTTTAGCCTAGAAGAAAGGGGTAGGAATTGGGCCAAGGGTCTTAGGTGAATTTCAAGTTTTCTCCTGTGGAGAAGGCAGACCTTGACCGTGGCACTAATTAGGCAGCCATCATAGCCCTCACCTCTGTCTCACATGCAAAGTTGACTTCCTTTGGCTTCCTTCTTTCTCTACTGCTCACACAGAAATCACACCCTCCAAAAACCATCCTCACGCTCTTAGAGGATCTCCCCAGCACACATTTCTCCCTTCCTGCCAAGACCAAAAACCCAAGCTCTGCCCAGGAACCCCAGTTCCTGCAGGTGAGGTTGAAAGTGGAAATTTCTGTAGCAGACTCTAACCATGCCTTCTCATTTTCTTTCTCCAAAGTGGTTCCCAGTGCTGCCACTGTCATCATTGTGGTGTGTGTGGGCTTCCTGACACTCATGGTTATCCTTGGCATCCTCCGCATCCACTCCCTGCACCGGCGGGGAGTGGGGGAGGAGGTCACTGGGGCTGCTGAAGGAGGGCACACAAGCACTGGAAGCAAAGAGAGCGATATGTTCTGGGATGACTCGGCTCTGACCATCATAGTCAACCCCATGGAGGTGAGGAGCAGCCATAGCGGCCGGGGTTGGGTGAGCAGCTGGGTTGCCAGATCCTTTCCCTTAACACCATGTCTCACCTCCCCAGTCCTACCAGAGCTGCCAGGAGAGGGCAGCAGAAAGCAGCGAGGGCAGAGCGAGCGAAGGCATGGAGGATGAGTACGACAGCACTGACTCGGAGACACCCGACTTCCCAGACAGCAATGACGTCGATGACCAACACATCATTGGCAAAAGCGATGGTTCTCACCTCTACTAAGAGCTTTAAAGCGCCAGTCCAATGGATCCCCCCAAAACATAAGGCTGGAAGGAGGAGGTGTCTTGTCTTTTGACTTCTTCCTTCCCTCACCGTGTACACATGCACTCCTCTCACACTTGTCATTTCTGCCTCCCAAGTTCTTTCACTTCCTGCCATCCTCATTGTGCACATTCCCCACATGACCCACTCTGGCTCTCCAGAAGCGTATTAGGGCACTTGCACACCACAGTGGCACAGCTCAAATTAGGATGAGGAAGGAGGGGCTTGGAAAGAAAAGAAATTGGGAAAAAGCCAGTCATAGGGCTTAGAGTGGGGTCTCTCACAACCCCTCCCCAGATATTATATATATATATTGTATATTTTTTCAATGTTGTCGTTTGAGGTTTATTCTTGTTTCATGCAAAAAAAAAAACCAACCCAACAACAAACCCACTGCAGCTTGTGTCGCTTTGTAAAATTGTCTACTCCTAAACTGAACGAATGAAGGTAAGAAGGATGAGGAAACAAAGTGGATTTTAAAATAAATGGATTTCAAATAAAGTGTTCAGGGTTTCTCCAGTTTTTCGCTAGAAACAGGGAAGGAATCAGTCAGTATAGCCTCTAGTGTGAGACTGGAGATCCAATGCATGTATTTACTGAAATTATTGCCTTTTCTCAGGGAAGGGTTACAATTTTTAGTGAAGGTGTTGGAGCACGAAAACACACTATCCCCGACCCTACCACCTGTCTTTCTGAGATTCAAAATACTCTTCCTAAACACAATGTAGCCCTCCCTCCCCAGAACATGGGCTTAGGAACCCTTGGAGGAAGAGAAGGCATCCCAGCCTGTCACGGGCAAGTGTTAACACAGTAAATTGAACTCATTTGGGGGAGTGGGAGGGGAGTGGCAGGAAGACTCTTCACTAGAAACAGGTCAAAACCTCAGCTACATCCATCTTTTCACTTGATCCACTTTCTTTATCAGTATAAAAGAGTATTTTTCATAACTGAGGCTCCAGCTTGTAGCAGAACAGCCCCTGCACTGTTGAGGGAAGGAAGTGTCTTCTCTTTCTGTTGGGAATCTCTGTTGGGAATGGAGGCCATAGAAACACAGCAGATGCTGGCAAAGCATGGCTATAAGCTTGGCAGCGTAAGTTGTTAAAGTACTGCCACTCAGCAGGCTGGGGTTCTTCCTTTGATCTACTTGGTCTGATTATTCAAATGAAAGTCAAAAGGAGACTATCAGCTGCCTGACACATCTCAGGGCAATGACTTCTATATGTTAAGGACCCAAAGGAAGATTCTGCAATAGGAGGACATTTCCTGGAAGTCAAGGTTAAGAAATCTTCCTTGGGGGAAGGTATGCAAGGTCTCTGCACAAGATCTCTGCTTGTAGCAGTTCTCTCAGTTCTAGCGTGTCTTCATGTTCAACTGATGACCCATGGATGGCTGTCACTGGATCCAAAACAAGTGAACAAGTTGAGGCTGTCTGAGACAGTCATACTTTCTCCTTTGTCTGCTTCTCAGTAAGTTCCATGCCGCTTTTTTTGTACAGGATGCTCACAGCAGGCACTTTCAAAACAGTGCTCTGACATCCTGAGGCACTGGAATAATTCAAGTACTCAGAATGAAGAAAGGCTACATTGTGCACATTGGAGCCAAGAACTTGGCACAAAATAATCTTATGTCCTGAGAATGCTGTGCCCAACCCAGTCCTGGTATGTGATGAAAAGCACCTCTCAGAAGATGGAAGAAGACCAAGTCTCAGGACCACGAGGTCCATGCACCTCTACAGCAGCCTCAGCCAGGTGCTACAGTGTGCTTACAAGGTGGAAGAGGCCAAATGCACAATGAGTTCATAGGTAGCCATCGTGATAGCTGTGTTTGGGATCTGGCGGATCAAGTGAGCCACGAGCCCTCGGTATAAAGCCAAGGGTCCCTCTTCACGGGCCACAAGCTGCAGAGTCTGTATAAAGGAGCAGTATCGCGACCCTTCTTCTCGCAACCGTGTCCGAATGACCTCTGGAGAGACAAGAAGGGAAGTGACATTAGCAGACTGATCCTATAGGCATGGCATCTCCCACCCAGGGGAACAAAAGCAAGGAGAGTGGACGCACTCACCATGTGGATACGCAATGCTCGAAGCACATGCTTTGGAAACAGCAGCAGCTCCCATTAGTCCAAAGAAATCATGGCTGTTTGGTGAAAGTGTCAGTGGTGGGGAAAGGGAATGATGGCTGTTTCTTAGCTGCTGTTTCAGTGCTTCATAGATGACAAAGTGTATGATGGTCTCTGACACTCCAGCATAGGAGGCAGTGATACCGCGGTAAAATCCACGAAGGCCTTCAGTGCGGTACACACGCACGGCACACTGGAGAGCATTGCTAGCCGTCTCCCCCTTCACCCTGTAAAGAGGAGGGAGGGTTAGAATGGCATACTGCTCCACTGACCTGAAACACTGTTGTGAGTACAACTGTGTGACTCTTCCCCAGCATGCCTTGAAGACCTGTGTTCCGATGGCAAGTTGTAGACCCCCACACAAACCAACCCCCAAACCAGTCCTGATGTGACACAGTGACTCTGCCTTACCTGGCTTCCAGTTGCATCCTGGTTTTCACTAACCACACAGGGTTGGTGAGCGTGGCAGAGGTAACGCCTGGAGAACAGAAGTAGAAGACAGCAATGAGCACCAGTATCACGCTGAGAAATTGTGAGGAGGTGCCCACCTATCAGCTCTCTGAATTCTGCTTGGCAAGCTGCAGTCATTCGCAATTCGAGAATGACCTTGAGCTCCCATGGGAAAAGAGACATTTAGGGCAGCCTGATTCTACGCCTCTCCCATTCCAGCCTTTGTCACATGTATCATATATCTCAGCCCCTTTCCTTGAACACCACCACAGTCACCAGTTGGATGATACCTGATAGAATCTGGTAATTAGCTCCTTTCTCTGCCTCCAGCATAACCCTACTACAGGCCCTGGCATTAGAAGGACACAGGAAACAATGGGCTAAACTTGCAAGAGTGGTTAGAGAACTGAGATGTATTGAGAGAAATGATTCTTTGAGTGATCTCACGCTGCCTTCTCCCTCTCACAGCTAAATAGAGATCTTTTCCTGATAGCAGCTGGAGGGGTAAAGACTAGATCCATGACTTGAATAGATGAGCCTAAGAAGAATGAAGGGTGAAAAAACATTTTGGCTACTGAAGGAGTTCACTGCTCTAGCTGTGGAGGCAGAAAACTTCAGAAGAGACTTCAGGACTGGAGCGACAGGGAAGGAATGAAACCCATTTTACACTTACACAGAAGTGTCTGATTTGAGACAGAAGAGGCTCACCTGCACAGGCTGCTGACAGCATGTGTACTTTCTTGGACTCTGGTACAAGGACAGAATTGAGCCTCTCTTTAGCACCAGAATAGGCAGCAAAATATATAGCTCTGGTTGGAAAGAAATAAAGAAAAGGTTATAGCTCACCTATGAGGAGCAGAGATAGCACTGCTGTGGAGTCTCACTACAACTTTTCTTTCTCCCAGCACAGGTTTGTCTAATGTGACATCAGATACCATTTATACCAGGCCCACAGCAACTATCTTCTCTTACAACTATGATCAGAAGTTCCCAAAAAGGACTGTGTGACCTGGTCCTGTGGCACAACGAGCACATGGCCCAGATTGCTTTCAGAGTGTGGAGCAAGAGCTCTCATGGAAGTTCTTTAAATGTGTACAGCACGAGCTAGGGAGCAGTACTCACCGAGAAGGAGCAACCCCAACAAGGTTTGGGCCCAGACCTCGGAATAAGGATCGCATGCCTTCCTTCTCAAGGATGATCCTACAGAGAAATTAGCAGAGTAACTTAGCTGTGCGATCTCCTGTTCCTGCTCATCCTTTTTGTAGTATCCTCACCTCCCATATTATCCTTTTTCTGCCCCACTCTAATTTTTCTTTCCAACCGTTTCTCTCTCTCCTTCAGTCATTTCTTGCAGACACCATCACTCTGGGTCTGAAATAACCTGAGACATTTCTCATACTCCCAAAGGCTGCCTTGCAGACTCAAGAGTTCACAGAACAGATCAACTGTAGATGTACCCAGGCTCTGATGAAACTTTTTACCACGCTGCAGTTTCCAGAGCCCTATCTCAAATGCTACTTCCATCTCTCTTCTTCCTGATCACCAAAGCTTTGCCTCCCTGGTGCTAACATACTCCCTGCCCCACCCTACTCACCTCAGCAACTTGAGAACTCCAGGAGATGATGACATGGGGTTCATCAGCCTCACACTCATCCCTGGCAGCTGTACCTCTGAGAGGCACAGAGGCCGCAGCGTCAACTGGGATGACTGTAGACGTGTCTTCACCACTTCCAGGGGACAGGTCAAGATGGCTCCAGCTGTGCCACCACATCTAGGGCATAACAGCACATGTAAGAATGACCCCTGTGCAGGACCAGGGCATTCATTCTAACCCTGCTGTCCACAACCTCTCCCTGCTAGGAGAGGAGGTGACGTCCCCCAGTCTGCGTCACACATGACCTCCTGCTCTGGCACTGATTAACGTAATAATGGCTTAGTCTGGGACATCTCCTGGCAGCCTCACTGAAACTTCACTATTTGAGGCAAACAGTCCCAAGTCCATAGGGACTCAGCAGTCCCTCAGCTCAAAGCTGCTGATATTTGCATTCAGAATTTCATAGAGCAAACATTTCTACTGCCCAACCTTGTTGCAATGCCTTCTGCTGAGATCACCAGGCACAGTGCCTCACACCTCCCCATGACAGCATTGGCTCAGAGAGGGTCAGCACAAACCTCCCCCACCCCATTCAGCTCCACATGTGCAATGCCCCTTAAGCAAGGTCTGTATCCTCTGCCAATAGCCAGGGTCACCCCCAGCCTGACTTGCTAAATGGAAGAGGATCCTAACCTTCAGCAGACAGAAGCTATTTTTGGAAGTGATGAACCATCACTATCAGCCTAGTCATATCTCAGTAACACTGAAAGGAAACTTAGCCCCTTTTTCCCTTTTGCCACCCAGGGACAAGTCAGAACTGCTATGTTTGGTTCTCAGCTTCTGCCCCTTCAGATCTTTTGACAACTCTGTTCTTCTAGAGGATGCTCAGTACCTGAAAGCCTGTTCTGAGCTGAATTTGCATAAAAAAGCTGTGCCAGAGGCTTTGATGAAGAGGTAGTTTTTCATATCCACTACAGCCAAATTTACTTTGCTTCAAAAAGAGATGGGGGCTTAAAAAAACACTCATTCTGCTCCAAAGAAAGAAAAGCCAACCAAAGAAATACAAGATACTAGGGAAGAATACAGTATATCAATGGAATTACAAATGATAGTACAAGACAGCAAATACCTCTGGTTCTCTAGAATAATTTTTACAACTCAGTGCACATATGCATTGCTTTCACTATCTTTGCTCCTAGGGCTTCATTTATTATTGTCTGCAGGTTAAGAAGGTGGGGGGGGGGAAGAGAAAAGAAGAGATTTGTATGCCTGTTGCAACAAAATCCAAGAGTTGAAGATCTGACGGATAGAACGCAAGGTTATGCAGCTAATAATGCCAGCAACTAGTTACACTACTCCATTACAGTCATACTGCTTTATCAAGCCCTTTGCAAATCCACACAGTGGTGATGACTTGTAGTGCAGCTGATCAGCAGCAATTTCCCTCAGGAGAGATGAGAGATGGGAGTCTGGGATTAGATGGAACATGACATAAGAAGTTAGCTCAGGTTCAGAAGGCAACGCAATTCAAAGCAGTAAACGTCCTGGCTCAGGTTCTGTGGATGAGAAAACTGACAATCAAGCACTGACACCAAGACAGCCTGTGTAGCGATCCAGGAGTTACATGAGACAGGGCCTCCTTTTACAAAACCCATGCTGATTCTTGCCATGTGGACCATATTCAGGTGGGGTCCAACAGTCTATTCCTTGCCATAGTTTCTACTAATTTGCTTTATACAGGCTCCACACTTACAGGTCTGTTGTCGTCTTGACAACCCTGGGGCCTCCAAACCCTGGAGGCATTGACCAGAAGTACAGTTTCAAGGTCAGGAGAACATTGAGTACAGTAGTAGTAGTAGATCAAGATGTACAGATCAAGATGTACAGTAGTAGATCAAGTACAGTAGTAGTAGATCAAGATGTCTGCAAGTCTGAACAGAGCAGTTTCAACTCCTTGTCTAAATGCTGAACAAACATTAGCAAAATCAGCAGCAATTAGCATTAGCTCAGTATTGTTATGATTTTTTCTCTCTAACAATTCATAAGGAGGCACAACTTTAAGTAGTGTTTTCATAATATGTCCTTTCTTCAAGAAATCTCTACCTGAGCATGGTCAGGATATGAATTTGAACCCATGCCTCCAGTATATATAAAAGTTTCCTGAGTTCAAGTTCTTCAAGTTACTGATATGTATAGATAACAGAGAAGAATTTTAAAAGCAATAACAAGAGTTAAAGAAATTGTTACTCATTAGTACAGTGGTCACTTAAGCAGCAGTAAGAGAGCATATGAGGTGAGTGGAGACCTCTAACCCACTATGGCTCAACAGTGAGACTAAAGAGGATTTTTCAGGGAGAAAAGAACACTGACTATACAAAGCTTATGAAATAAGCTGTACCAGTTGTTCAAAACAAGGTATCATAGTTGAGATTTTTTTCTAATCAGGCACTGCATGATGATACAGCTGCTCACAACGTATGAAAGGCATAGGTCTCGAAAATTGTTCTGTTTCAGGACAAACGGAAAATGATGTATTCTCATCATAAAGATTTTAACTGTTTTTCAGTCCAATACTAATGAAAGCAAAACCAAACAAAATCTAGTTGGAACAAACCTTTTAAAATCATCAGGCACAAAAAAAACATGGCCATGGATATTAAAAAAAAAAAGTTGACTGAGTAGACTTCATACCTACAGATTTAAATGCTTAAGAAATGATAGGAGACCGGGGAAAGACATTAGCCTAGAAAAGTTCTGTTGTCTAGAAGGCCTAAAAACCCCCCACAATCCCACAAAAGGGTATCTGTAATAATCGATGCTGCTAAGATCATGCAGTTATATAACCTGAGATTCATGCCAGAAGAGAATTACGGAATCAGATCACTATATACCTAAAAAGGCACTTTGTACTGCTTTGCTGGGAGTGGGGGAGTACACTGTTTTTTTAAAATTAAATTTACCAAACAAAAGCTGGATTCACAAAAAGGAACTATAAACATGTAACATGCCTCAGTTTTACAAAAAGTGAGCTTGATATCTTGTAAGGACACACTTAAGAGCCTTAGTACAGATGCTACGTGGATTAAAATTGGGACCACAAAAAATGCCGAAAAGAAGAAGAAAAATATCAGCCCCAGGCTTTCTCTGTGCTGAAACCAGTTGTCAGTAAAGGACCAGATCCCAGTGGGCCAACACAGTTTAGGAAAATCACTTCTAGACTAAATCTAATAATTTTCAAGTTTTCCACTGACAGGAGGTAATATTTTACTCTTGATAAAATTCATGGCTGACAAAGACTGTCAACTAATGAAAAAAAAAGGAAAAGAAAAAAAAAAAAGGAACTGAGCAGTCACCAAGGGTCCTTACACTGGACTAAAACAGAGGAGTTTAACGATACCCAAACCCTGGAGGCATTACTCTAGAAGCAGGAACAAAAGCAATTCCTGCAAGGTAAGATGAAGGGCAGCAGCTGACAACCAGTACAACTTTCAGAGCAAAGCAGTGGCAAAACCCACTAATTGTAGGTGGGTAATTTTACCTTAGAAGACAATATTTGTCTCTAGATCTTGCTTTCACATTTTAAAAGGAAAACTAGAAAGTTTGAGGTGAAAAGAAAGGATTAGTTGAGAAAAATACAAAAACCACCATTAACATTTTATAAGTGAGCTGCAATGTATATGAGAACATGCACAGAGGTGACAAGGCTTACTGGTTATTCACATTTTAGCCCTTAGTTAAGCTTGCCAAAACCTGGGGTGGCTTGAAGGTCTTTATTTAAGAACTGTAATGCTAGGTTAGACAAAGCTGCAGTTAAAGAAAGAATCTGCCTAAGACACAGAAATAAAGACCACCTATGGAAGAGTAGAAGTACTCATCTCCAGAACACTCTCCCAGCTTTTTTCAATTTTCATCTCAGGGATTTCCTCAGCCAGAAATGTTGCATTTCATTTAATAGCCTTCAACACATTATTTTTCATTAACCTTTTAAAAATGTTTTCTGGACACATAAAAACCTTTTACCCTCTAGTATGCTGTGGCCAGGAGTCCCACAGTTTAACTGCACACTGCGTTAAGAGCTATGTTCTTGCATTACTTTTGAACAAACTTCCCACAAGTTTCATTTGATGGTCCTCTGTTCTCATACTAGAGGATAAAGTGAGCAACTGTTCCTTCATCAGTGAGATCTGTTTCATTAGGTAAGACAATATTAACGATACACTGCAGTAATAACGCAAACTTCTTATTCATCTCTTTGGTTTTAAGTAGCTGTAATTCAAGGTTTATTGCTTCACAGGTGAGGACAGGATCCAGACTGAGAAAGCTCCCACCAACAGTGCTCCTCTCACTAGCCAAAGTCTTAAAATTTTCCAGGAACCAAAGTGGAAAATAAGGATTCTGAAACGCTTAAGAAGAAAGCTAAGAACTTTATTTTAAAAGGCTAAGATGCAGCGACTATTTGGTTCAGGGGATAAATTAATAAAAGAAAGTAACATACACAAAATAACACAGGGAACAGAGAAGGCAAGTATATATAAATAAAGATTGGCACAGCACAATAACTACATTAGCTGCAGAAAACTGGACATTTAATAATTGAGAGCAATTATGTGCTTTATTGCACATGCTATACTGTGGATGTCACTGTCACACAGACTTCAACGGCCTAGTGGAATTTAGAAGGGATTAGGTGGCTGTCTAGGCAAGGGAGTTCTGTGGTTATTCAGCAAAGTCCAGCGGACCACAATATCTTCTGGTTTAGGACATCATAAACTTAAAACTCATGTTTCTTAAAGAGCTGACAGGACTTGCTGAAGGGCACACTGTGAATTCAGAGGCACATGCTCTAAATACATGACTCCCCAGAATCAGCCACACTATTTAAAGCCAGAGAAGCCACACAGGAATCTCAACCATGCAATGATGGAGTACTGGCTGCCCTCCCAAAGACAAGGATGCTCCAGCTCTGCTGAAGAGGCCTTGCGGCACCTCTCTCCCCTGTTCAGCTCCTCCTTCCCTCCACTCAGGCTGGATGGATCACCAGGCAAAGGCCGCCCAGGACTCACAGGGCAGGCCACCTTCTTCCCAAACTGCAGAGCCCCTTGATTCACCCTGGAGCCACGTGGCTGTGCTGCACCATCGCCCCTTCGTTTGAACCTGGCACAGCAAAGCAAGGGCAGGCGAGGATTATGAGGAACAGGCAGTATCAGTAGTGGGCAAGGCAGGGTCTCCTCCCCTGCGGCTCTCTGGCAGCTGCGACTAGACGTGCGGCCCTGCACGCCCCGCTGCAGAGCGGGGCCGCGGCCCGCCCGCGGCGAGCGGTGATGTACGCCACTGCCGCAGGCCTCGCTGCTCAGGAGCGGGCAGGCCATCGCCAGGCCGCGGCGATGCAGAGTCCGGCCCGGCCGCAGGCGGAAGCGAAGGAAGGGCCCGGAGCTCGCCGGGCGCCGTAGTCGCGGGACCCGGGCCGACTGGGGGAAAGACGAACGGCCGCAGGCCCGTCGAGGCCCCGCGCAGCCTCGGGCCCTGCCGGCGGCGTGTCCCGGGTCAGAAGCCGGCGAGCCCCAGCGGCCCTACGCGGGGCTACTCACCCTCCGGCGATCAGGTGGAGCAGAGTGCTCTGCTGCTTGGGCATGGCTCGGCGCTCTGACACACCTCCCGTACCTGGCACCACAGTCACCCGACGGGCTGGGACCTGACCCTCCCGCCGCCCCGCGCACTGGCTGCCGGCATGCCGGAGGAGGTGCCCGACCAGCAACGGGGCCGGGCCCGCCAGCCGCAGCGAGAGGGGCGGGCCGGGGCGCCGCAAGCCGGGAGGGTTGCGTGGAGCTGCGAGACTGTAGAGCTGCCGCTTGCCAGCTCCTGGCGCTCGGGACCCTGTGCCCTAACCTGTGCGACCTGACGTCTTTGCTCCCCCCGCCCCGGGATTCACTCCCCGCTCAGTGCTTTTCTGCTCCCGTTTCCCTACTGGGTGCTAATTAACAATAAAAGAATGAATGAATGAATGAATGAATGAATGAATGAAACCTCTTTATTTTGCAAGTGGGGGAACCAAGGCAGAGGTGGCAAAATAATTTGAGGTCAGACCATGGAGGAAGTGATGGGTCCAAGAGAGAGTTCCTGACTCATAATCACTCAGATGTTAAACAGGCAAATGTGTTTCAGAAGAAAAAACACCTCACAACAAATCAGACCCACGATTTTGAAGTTCTAAGGCTCAGTGTGACAAAGGTGGGGAATATTCAGGGCCCAAAAGATTGTTGCTTTTGCAAATGTGAAGTTTCAATCGTGTCGAGAGTTCACAGTGTATCACATATCCTTGAGAAAAAAACCCGTTGTGCTGTTGCCAAAAAGGTACACATCGTATCAGCTTGTATAGCTGGAAGGAAAGTTTGTAGGTCAGATGAAATAAACTGTCAGATTAACTCGGGATTATTGTGACTTCAGCACTCACAGCACAGTGACACAAGACTAAATGTACAGTTTGTGTGCTGTACTGCTACAAAACAGGCAAAATGGGGAGTCAACCTACAGAGGGGGACAACTTACCTGGGCACCCAAGCAGGAAGTTTGAAACATTGCAGTGTGTAATCTAGAGAAGAAGGAATTGAGCGAGACATGGTAACTGGCCTCAAGAATGTACAAAGATACTTCAAAGAGGAAATGAACACCTTCCTTATCTGTGGTGGAGGAGAAAAGACCTATCAGGGCATCAATGCCTGTGCCTGTCACTACATGGGCAGGGAAGGGTAAGACCCTTTTCCATTTTGCTGACCAGAAGGCCAATAAAAAGATTTGGCCTTCTGGTCAGCAAAATGGAAAATCTACCAAAGATACTGAGAAGCTGCAAGTATTTTTTTCACTTGTCATCACTGGGAATACCTTAAATACGTATTCCTATGGCTAGGTAAATACCTTAAATAGCAGCAATGACAGGTAAGTAAAAAGTCATTCTAGATTTCTAAGCTTTTAGGCAAAGTCAATGTTTTCAGATCAGTTAGGCTTGAAATTAATCCTGTGATTAGTTGGGACATCGGCTGAAGCAACATCAGGCCCACTGGCAGTTACCTTTGAGACCTCTAGAAAATGGAAAGGTTCAGAAGACTGGAAAAGGCTAAATACATTGACTATTAAAAAAAACCCAGGAAAAAAAGGGATCCGAAGAATTACTGGCCAGCCAGCATTATTTTATTGCCTCACCTTTGATACTGGAAAAAATAAATATTAAGTAGACAACTTACATTTTCTGTTTGCAAAAAAATAAAAGAAATCAAGTAAAACCAATCTTTCTTGGCAAACAAACATGCCTTGTGTATAAGAAAGTGGTGTAGTTTTGCGTGGCTGGTTTCTGGTGGAGAAGGTGAGGCTGCAGGGGTGGCTTCTGCAAGAAGCAGCTAGAAACATTCTGTAGGCCCCACACAGCAAACACCATCCAGCTCAAGGCCGGAGTCATTGACCAAGCGATGGTCACAGCGACTCTGGGAATCACATTTAAGAAGAAAAAAAAGCAAGCAGCTGCCTTTTGCCACCTGAGAAGGGAGTGAGAAGGTGTGAGGAGCTGTGCAGGCACCAAGGCTGGGGTAGGGGGAAGAGGAGCCCCAGGTGCCAGAGAGAAAGATGCCCCTGCAGCCCGTGGAGAAACCCATGGTGGAGCGGGTGTCCCCCTGCAGCCCATGGAAAAGGCCGAGACCCCACCTGCAGCCTGTGGGGAGGCCCCACACTGGAGCAGGTGGAGACATACAGGAGATGCTGTGGCCTGTGTTGGAGCAAGCCCCTGCCAGCACTTGCAGCTCATGGAGAGAGATAGAGACACAGAGGTCAGTGGCAGAGAGAGATCCATGCTGGAGTAGGTTTTTGGGACACACACACACACACACACAGAGGACGGGACACACGCTTGTGGCTCCATGGGGGATCAGGCTGGAGCAGTCTGGGCTTGAGAGACTGAGATGTAATCTGTGATTTTATGACTGCACCCCATAGCAGTGACCCATGCTGGGGTAGCTGATTAAGAGCTGAAGCCCTGTGGGAAAGGACTCACGTTGGAGAAGTTCATGAAGGACTGTTTCCCACGAGTGGGACCCCACAGTGCAGCAGGGGAAGGGTGTGAGGAATGTCCCCCACCAGCTAAGAAGGAAAACAACTCGTGAGGACCTGACCAAAACCCCCATTCCCCCATTCTCTGCCCCTCCCTGTGCCACAATGAGGGGAAAGAAGGGAGCAAAATCATGACTAAATTGAAGTCTGCTAAGAAGAGAGGGGTGAGGGGAAGGTGCTTTAAGACCTGGCTGCACTTCTCATTACCTGACTCTGGTGTGACTGAGTGTGTAGTGTAGTGTAATAAATTAAAGAGTTCTCTTTCCTTTATTCTGTGTTGAGTTTGTTTTGCCCGTGACACTAATTGTGGAAAGATCTTGTCCTTGTGTTGACTCCTAAGCCTCTCAATATATATTTTCTCCCCTGTCCAGCTGAAAAGGGGAGTGATAGAGCAGCTTTGGTGGGTGTCTGGCCTCCAGACAGGGCCAAACCACCACAGGAACTAATGACATATGTTATATATTTTGATTTCAGTAAAGATTTTTATTCCATTTCATCTGACAGTCTTCCAAACAAGCTAGGAAACATGGGAAAATGGATCTACTTAAATCACTGTTAGGAGAGTCAGATGCTGATTAGAAAACTCTAAGATTGGTTTCAATGGCACACAGCATCAAGGAGGACTCCAACAGACATCTGTTCTTACAGTGGTATCAATAGTTTCTTCAGTGATGTATTCAGTGGACTGGAAAACGTGAATATTAAACCTGCAGACCACAGTAACCTGAGAGGGATTCCAGTGTATTTGGAAGACAAAATCAGTAGTTGAACGATCTTGATTCATAGAAGAAATAGCCTCAAAAAGTAAAACAATATTTAATAAAAACATGCACAAAGTTCTGCACTTGGGAAGAAATAAGGGCTTTCACAAAGTTAGGATAGGGAATATCTTGGCAGTTTTGGGGGACTAAAATCCAACTTTTATTTCTGTCTCCTTTGGTCTGACTTTAGACCTAGAAAATCTCACTCTGCAAGGCCTCTTTCTGTACCTTCAGATAGAGGGGCACCCACGCTTCATTCTTGAGCAATGACAAACTGTGACTCAGCCATGGAAGATCCTTTCTGAAGCCCTCCTACAGGCTGTCTTCAGACCATTATAAATGATACCATGACATTTTCAGCAGATCAAAGGATTGCTTAATGTTGGAACTGGTTCAATGGTGAGTGTTGCTTTGCAAGAGTCTTGGTCAGCCTGAAGGCAGCCAAGAGCCAAGGAAAAGAAACTGTCTTCCTAGGAGAAGAGAAAGAAGGGAAGATAAAAGAAGAGAGGATAATTTTTTCTCAGCGTCTCTTGTCCTGGCAGGCAGCAGCAATGACCCTGGGTGTACTCCTTATGGGGCCAGTTCATGCTACTCAGACTGAAAAAGGGAGGCTGTGAGGACTTTCTTTACAGAGCAGTCTTTCAGAGACCTGTTCTGAACCAGTAGGCCAGGCTGAATTGGTATCACAGTCTAATGGAATGGGCATTCTCCAAGACACTGGTACAAATGTTTATAAATCAAAATTGTTTCATCTTGACTTCTTCATCGCTCAGTCTCTGATGGCTTTTGGTTTTCTGCCCATGCCTTATTGCAATACCTACACTCCACTTCTCCATGTCTTTGTGAAGTCTGTTGTTTTTCCTAGGAGTGACACTTTCTGTCTGCCTCCACCTTTCATCTCTCTCTCTCCATGTACTCTTGCTAACCCTTGATCACACCGAGTATATGCAGGATTGGCATTTGGAAATAGCAGATGAGTCTTGTTTTGTCATCCCAGGGGCTTCATTCTGGAAGTGTGTGTGTATGAAATGCCCCCCTCCCCCCAGCTAAGAAGGAAGACAACTCGAGAGGGACTGACTGAAAACCCTCACTCCTTGCCCCTCTCCATGCTGCGATGGGGGGTAAGAAGGGAGCGAAATTATGACTAAAGTAAAGTCTGCGGAGAAGGGAGGGGTGGGAGCAAGTAGAGGTGGTTTAAGATCTGGAGGAGGAAAGCAATATATGAGGAATTGACCGGAACCCCACTCCCTATTCCCTGCCCCTCTCCGTGCTATCTTTGGAGGGGGAAGAAGGGAGTAAAATCGTGAATGAAGTTAAATCTGCTAAGATGGGAGGAGTGGGGGAAGGTGCTTTAAGACCTGGCCACACTTCTCATTACCTGTCTCTGGTTTCACTGGGTGTGTAGTTGTAGTGTAATAAATTAATTTCCTTTATTCCGTGTTGAGTCTGTTTTGCCCCTGACACTAATTGGAGAGTGATCCCTCTCTGTTCTTATCTCAACTCCTAAGCCTCCCAATATATTTTTTCTCCCTTTTTCAGATGAAAAAGGGAGTGATAGAGTGGGCATTTGGCCTCTAGCTAGGGCTAAACCACCTCATATGACTTCAACTTACAGGCAGGTGGAGTGTACTGTGCCAGTGTTACATAGTGTGTGCAGCCTCAGTCTCCATGTGTAAAAGTGGTTGTGTAATGTTTTTTCAACTGTCACCATCTTAATGCAGCTGCCTGTCAGACTGTAGGGCACTTCCACATCAGTGCCTGAATGGATGTCCGAAGTGTGCGTTCAAAGTGAATCTATCAGTAATCCCCACATACTGGGCTTTGGTTTATACTGTACAACAGTCTTGGTATACAAACTAGACTCCTTTCAGGTGGTGCTAAGTTAGTAGGTGTGCCATACATAGGAGCACACCTCGTGCATTTCAGCCACTAATTGGAGTGCAGTCAATGGCACCAGGGAAGACAATCCAAAGTAAAGCTCCCCAAGCACATTTGGTGCCCAGCCCCAACTCTTACCACCTTAAAGATTTGCTCCTGTTGAGCTCTACTACTTGCTAGGCTGTATATGTATCACATATTCACAGAATTGTAGGGGGATCTCAAGAGATCAAGTCCAACCCTCCTGCCAAAGCAGATTCCCTAGGACAGGTCACACAAGTAGGCGTCCAGACAGGTGAATATCTTCAGAGATGGAGACCCCACAACCCCCCTGGGCAGCCTGTGCCAGTGCTCTGTCACCCTCACTATGAAGAAGTTCTTCCACATGTTGGTGCAGAACTTCCTATGCTCCAGCTTGAGGCCATTGCCCCTTGTCCTGTTGCATGTGGGAGGTGTGGAGAGGACCCTGATGAGGAGCATGTTCTTTTTGAAAAGAATATGGAATTTGGAAAAGAATTTATTTCTAGCACCCTAACGTCATAGGAGGCAGTGCACATCATGCAAACCCCTCTTTGTGCTTTTCCTATTCTTTCAGAGGAGATACATGAAGCAGATTTTCCAGGTGGTTTGCTCTTCCTTTGGAATCACACATGTAGGATGAAAACTGTAAAGGAGTTGACATTTCTATAGGTTATCCGAAGCCACCACATGCTTTTCAGCTAAATGCAGGCATTTTTAACCAGTTAATGCCATTCAGTGATCCCAAAGCAAATAATAAAACAGCAATCTGTCGGCCAGATGAACATGTGCTATTCACACACGCTACGAGAACCTCCTGTGCCTTTCTTTACAAGGGCCCCCGGCTGGGGCCGGGGGTCTGCAGCCTGCTGCAGGGTGCTGCAGGTGGGCGGCAGCGACCGTCAGTGCAAAAAGCGCCCTGCCCGGGCGCAGCTCCAGCTGCATCTGAACGTCGCCTGCCGCAGGGAGCCGGGGCGGCGGGAGGGACCCGAGCGGCCGGGCTGGGGCTGGGCAGAGGCAGTCGTCCAGGCGCTGGCAGCCTGCACCACTCTGGCCCTTTAAGGCGCTCTGGTGCGGCTCTCGCGGGGTGCCTGGTCCTTTAAGAGCTGGCCCTGGCCCCACCCCCTACCCCGTGAGCCCTGGCAGTTACAGGTACGGTGGCGGGTGGAGGTAGCTCTGCTGAGTCGCGTCGCGCTCAGCCGTCCTGTCTGCTCGCGTGGGGCGGGGAGGGGGGACGGGACGGGTCGGGGGTGATACAGCCCGAGCGGCTGGCGGGAGGAGCGGGCGGGGGCGCGGGGCTCGGGACTCGCTGGGAAGGCCGCGGCCTTGCCGTCCTGGTAAGAGCCTGTCCCCTCCCTGCCTGGCCTGGCGGTGGGCGGGGGCTGGAGCAGGGCGGAGGGAGCAGGGGTGGTCCCGCTCCTCGGGGTGATGGGGGCGGGGGCTCTTCCTGGCCGTGGCAGCTGTGGCCGCGGGGCCGCGCTCAGCCGCGCTGAGAGATGCGGGGGGAGCTGGCGCCGTACCACCATGCCTCTGAGCCCAGCTCCCACCTGTGCGGGCTCGGGCCCCCCTCGGCTGCTCAGGCAGAGGGGGCGGCTGGCCTACCCCCTCGGACTCCTGGGCCCGCAGGGGAGGGAAGGCTGCTGGGTGGCTGCCGTGTCGGGGCACGGGGCCCGAATCCGGGCGCCTCCGACAGCCGGTCACTCCGCCTGGCGTTCACCCGGTGTCTGTGCCGCCCCGGGGCCAGGTGCAGGCCCGGTGGGGTTTGGCGCCGAACGTTCCTCCCTCCCTGCCTGGCGCCATGGCCATGAGGGAGCTGGTGGAACCGGAGTGTGGGGGCTCCAACCCCCTCATGAAGCTGGCCGGTCACTTCACCCAGGACAAAGCCTTGCGACAGGAAGGACTTCAGGGCCCGCTGGCCTGGCCCCCTGGGGCTCCTGGAGCTGCAGCCGTGAGTGTTGCTGGTCACTTTGCTTGCTGAGCTGGGGTTCGGTGTGGCACCTGCCCACATCTGGGGCAGTCAGCGTCAGATAGGGGTGTGCTGGCAGAAGGGGGTGTGAGGTGAGCTGTACAGGGGGCTGTTGATGCAGACAGGTGTAGTGTTGTTTTTTTTCCTGGGGAAAAAGTCCATAGGGTTACCTGATTTGTCCTATGGGGTGAGTGCCTGTTTGTGGAAGCTGTGTTCGTGTGTGCTCAGAGGATGTTGGTGGCTGTGGTGAGCCTGTATGCCTTACTGTCCCAGGCCCTAACCCAGGAAGTGGTAGAAGGGAGGTTGGACAGTATCACTTAAGGTATCCCTTCTCCTTTAGCTTCCACATAAGCAGGCAGCTAATGCAAGAAAAGTCAGATGTCCTAAGCTCAAGGACTAGGAAGATACAGACTAACTGGGCAACAGGGTGTGGATGGAGAGGGGTGTAGAGTATGAGGTCAAAGCTGTTGGGATAACTGCTCACTCTTCTCTGTAGGTATCCAAACCACTGGGAGTGGCCACTGAAGATGAGGTAAGAACAGATTGATTGCATCTCCCTACTGCTTTTCTCATTTATACAGTTTGCTGGTTTTCCCTTTACCCAGTATTAATCTTCCCTTCTGACAAGCCCATTTCCTTCTCTCATGCTCCAGGACTCTGTGTCTTTATCTTCTATGCTGCGTTTGTAATTCATGTCTGTCTTTGGCAGCTGGTTGGAGAGTTCCTGCAAGAGCAGAATGCCCCTCTGCTGTCCCGTGCACCCCAGACCTTTAAAATGGATGACCTATTGGCTGAGATGCAAGAGATTGAACAGTCAAGCTTCCGACAGGCCCCTCAGCGAGGTGAGAGGAGCTAAAGTAGGTAGAGAGCTGGAAAAGATCTTGATGTTCTGGTTAAGCTCCTAGCAGGGTGTTTCCCATCTATTCAGCACTTGTGAAATTGTATCTGGAATATTGCTTCTATATTTGGGCTTCCCAGTACACTGACACACTGGAACAAGTCTGGTGGAGATCAGTGAGGTGTTTAGGGGCTGAAATATGTGCTGTAAGAGGGAAAGGTTGAGGGAACTGTTTGTTCAGCCTAGGGGAGAGGGAGTAGGAGGTGGAATGTCTATTTACTGTCTTCAGCAGCGACAGCCAGGGTTTTTACAGCAATACACAGTGTAAGGACAAGGGGCAATGGATGGAACTTGTAGAAATGGAAACTAACTAGGTGTAAGGAAACACTTCTTCCCTTGGAAGGTGGTTCAGTACTGGAACAGGTGCTTAAGGAAGCTGGGGAATTGCCAGCTTTGACCATGTTCAGAAGTTACCTGATGAATGCCCTGAGCAACCTAATCCCTAGCTTTAGTATTAGCCTGCTGTTAGAAAACTAGCAAACTCCAGAAATTCCTTCCAAGTGGAATTTTTCTGTGATTTTACTCTAACAAAGAGAGAGATCACAGATTATAAGGGCTAGCCTGGGACACTTAAATGGTGCTTGAGTCTTCCAATCCTCAATTCTGTGTTATTCTTCTTGTAGCTCCAGGTGTGGCAGCCCTGGCAATGTCTGAAAACTGGACCCAGGAGTTCTTGGCTGCAGCAGATAGTGCTGGTGATGTCTCTTCGGATTACAATGATGCTGACTGGTCACAGGAATTCATTGCTGAAGTGACAGGTGAAAGGTCCCTTTTGGAATTGCTGTCAAGATGTTGCCTAGTCACATGCCTGCATACAGTGGAGGGCTATTGAATGTGAAATTGCAGTAGTGATTTGGACCTAACAGTCGGCATTTTCCGTAGCAGTTTTAACAGGGCAGTGGAAAAAGCTGCTTTGCAATGACTTAGTTGAATTGGAACAGTATGGTGTGAAAGCTTTTATTCAGGTGTCAGGATCTCTTGTTTTTATCTTAGGTTACTTTGAGAACTTAGAAGCAGCAGTCTATTTAAACAGCTTTTATAAAAATAGGATTCAACTGATATAAATTCTGGAGATGGTCTGGTACTGCTTCTTGCTTGCATACTCTCTAATTTGCTCTCAAGGGTAGATTTGTGTTTGGTCCAAAAGTAAATATTTATCTAGTGTGCTTTAGCCGAATACTTTTTGTCATTTTCATTTGTGTAGAGGGGTATCGCACCTTGGAAATGTGTAAAGTAAATGTTTCTGGCCCAAAGGTTAAACTTTCTCTTTCAAGCAAGCCAGTAGTTTATCTGAAAAGCCATCTTGCATTGCGTATAAAACTCGGGCTGAAATAGTGTCCTGTCACCATTTATAACCCAATCTATAAGTTCTGAGTAAGATTTAAATAGATGCTAAACTCTTCTTCGGGAGCAGCCACTCTAGAGAGCCAGGTAGTTCCATTGTTTGACTTTCATTTTATACTTCTGGGAATATAAATCAGCGTTTACAGGAGTCTTTGAAAAAGTTCTGATGGAAACATAGTGCTGTGTTGGCTGTGCTTTGAACAGACTTGTAATGCATCACTAATTTTCTTGACCTACATAGTACCCCACATAGCAGACAAGTTGCAAAATTGAAGCAGAAAATCCTGAAGATATTGACACTACAGTGGCATCTCTTAGTACACAGTGACTCTAAGGCTTAATTTTAGATCAGAATAAATGGAGTTAGAAGTAACAAGTGTAAACTGTCTGTCTTTGAAAGGGTCTTCTCTGTATGGTAGCTAACTGTGTTGAGAGAACAAAATCTGAAATTAGTCTGAGTAATGGTCTGCCTATCTTACTCTTCTCCCCATTCTTCCTGATGTCCTATGCAGACCCGCTGTCTGTGTCTCCTGCCAAGTGGGCAGAAGAATACCTAGAGCAGTCGGAGGAGAAACTGTGGCTTGGGGAATCAGAAGACCAATCTGTGGCAGATAAATGGTGAGTCTGACTTCTCAAGTCTACTTATTGCTGCTAGGCACTGGAGTAGATGAACTTTGAATAGGTGATAGAAATCTGTTATGGGTTGAAGGCTTTTGAGTCATTTAATCTAGATTGAGGGTCTCAGGCCTTTGGTTTCAGAGAAAGGAGGAAACTTTGGTTGGAAATTGGAGTTTTTAAGAAATACAGCTTTTCTGTTTTCTAGTTCCCAGAAGGCACTGTGATCATGTAGGCTACTTTAATTTCATGTCCAGTGCAGTGCTCCTTAAAGTGAATTCAGGAACTCCTAACCAAGCATAAGTTTTGGTTTTCTTTTTTTTTTTCCACAACAGGTGCTAGCTTTAGAGATCTCAAGTACTAGACTCTACTGGTTGTAAACTTTCATCACTTCACTCTCCCTGTTTGACAAACCTTGTCCAGCCTTTCCTCTAAATATTTCTAGATTCAGCCTGTCAGACTTTATTTTCATATGTTTTTATGTGGTAGATGAAAGAACAGTCTGCTATTATAAAGCTTTTCTGTGTAGGTACCTGTTGACTACAGTTGAGATTTTAAATCAAGCAGCACAAGCAATTTGGGCTTCTTAGGTCTTTCCCTAAAAGAGATTTTGTATATTTGGATTCTACTTCCTCCCAGCTTTTTGTGTTCTGATACCCTTCTGCAAACATGGACATGCCTGAATTATTGCTGCTGGTGGCAAAGACTTCCTTAAGTCTGAATGTAGTGGTAACATGTAGAACTGGTCCTATCCTGTTGTAAGCCAGGCAACACAGTGTTGCATGCTCTCTGTGAACCCTCAGTCCTATGTGTAGCTGGTGCTTTTTCTAAGACATTGTTCCTCTTCCATATGCTCAACCTACTTTCTTTGTTTCTAGACACATCACCTGCTTACGGCAGTGCTAAAACTGGCAATGTTTCATAGCTTGCCAAGGAATCCAAACTGTTCTACAGAACTGTGCTGTCACTGTAATTGTTTAATTCTGCTGCTGTTTGTTGGTCACTTGCACAATTAACCCAGTAGTAATCTGGTATTTTTACAGATGAATAAAGGTACCGAATCACTTGAGAACCCTGAATTTTTGAGGAGGGTTTATATCCCTCAGTACTGTTGTCTGGCCTATTGGGCAGACTGTTGTTAGTGAAAGAGCTCGCTGTTGTCTGTATCAGACCGTGTCTTATCCTTTGACTGCCTTTATGAACACAGGTATGAGGAATATCAACCTGAAGATGATCTTAAGAAAACTGTTAGTGATTTCCTCTCTAAAGTGGATGATCCAAAACTCAAAAATTCTGAGGTGAGAAATTCTCTGGGAACGGTAGTTGTCTAGTGTGAATAAGGGATGTGGGGAACTGAGAAGAGGGAAGACAGTAAAGGAATAGTTTCCTGCTGTTCCATGTTTCTGTTTCTTCCCTGTTTCCTGTAAATTGGTGAACCCTACAATCCACTCTGGATATTATCCATCTCTACCGCATGATAGCGGTGAAGTCCTTTCCTCCCTACCTTTTTGGGCCTATTGTGCTCACTTTGCAGAGAGAAGTCCTCTTAGTGAAGGAGGGGGTACGGGCAGAGGGCTTGTTAGCAAAGCATCTGCCCAGCTCCACCCTTGTTTCATTTCTCTGCCACAGTTCCTAAAGTTTGTTCGCCAGATCGGAGATGGGAGGGTAACGATTGAAGCTAATCAGGTGACCCACAGAGACCAAGATCAGGCAGAGCAATGGGCAGCTGAGTTTATACAGCAGCAGGTAGGAGCCCCAGCTCTATGTGCTCTGAAGGAGGAAAGCTCTTTGCCACAGTGCACAGTCTGGGAGCAAGGGAGAATGGCAAGTCCAACCCTCTGCAAAGCTTTACTAATGGCTAGGCTGGGGGAGGCAAGGGAGGGGATGCTGGGCTCTTAGCAGAGTCTAGCCAGCAACTGGGAAGGTGTTTGTGCAGTGTGAGTTTTCTTGTCTCCTGTAGCACCGGGGAGGAAGGGGATGTCCAAATGAACACTTCTCCACTTTATACAGTCCATCAGCTCTTTCTTATGGAGAGGGAGGGGTGATCAGACCCTCCTATTGTTTTGGGATGTGCCCTGAGGTTGCCAAATTCTAAAAAGAAAGGTGTGTTTCTTTTTCCAAACTCCCAGGGGGCATCTGATGCCTGGGTGGATCAGTTTGCGCGATCTGGGAACATGTCAACTCTTGATACGGAATTTGAGCAGGCAAAGACTGCTGTGGAGGTAAAGCTGGCAAGAGGAGGAGGGCTGGGGTACCAACTGAGAGCCCATGGTAGGGTTACCTCTCTCTCTTTGCATGCTATGAGGAGAGCTACAAGCATTTAAGAGGGTTTTCTGTGGGGTATCTGTATAATTCAATTTAAGGTGACTTTTAAATCACTTTGTTATCCTTTCAGTCAGATGTGGACTTCTGGGACAAACTCCAGGCAGAGTGGGAGGAGATGGCCAAGAGAGATGCAGAGGCTCACCCTTGGCTCTCTGATTACGAAGACCTCAGCTCTTCATCATATGACAAGGTAATAGAGAACAAGGTCTCCCAGCTCTGGCGCTGTGATGGAGTGCCTTGAGACTGCTCGCTGCCTCTCATGTGAGCTCCACAGACCCCAAATGCTGCTAGGATTCCTCCTTGCACTGATGCGTTGCTGTCACTTGTACCCTCATCCCAGATCAACTAGGGATAAAACAAATGCTGTTTTCACTTGTGCTTGTCTGCAAATGCTGCCTAGTTCTTGTCCAGCATCACATACCAGTTAATGCTGGGATTCTTTCAGTGAGTGCAAGTGTTGTCACCCCCTCACCCCCAAGCTGATAGGACCCACAACAGATGATTAATCTCTGTTGCAACATATTCTGGGTCTGGTTTGGTGGAATTTTTCAGTACAGAGCAGGCAGGAAGAAGAGCTGCTGTTCTCTGATCTGCTGTGAACCAGAGAGGACAAGGTGTTGTCTGTCTGTCTGAGTGTTTCTGAAGCAGCAAGACTAGACTGCTGTACTGTAGAGAGTTCTTATCTCTCTAAGCCTGTCTCCTAGCATTAGCCCCCATCTGCGTTTCCTGCTAGGGTTACCAGTTTGAGGAAGATAATCCCATGAGAGATCACCCAGATGCATTTGAAGAGGGGCGGAAGCGCTTGGAGGAAGGAGACCTCCCCAATGCTGTCTTGCTCTTTGAGGCTGCAGTGCAACAGAAACCAGATCATATGGAGGTGAGTGAGGGCAGAGATAACAGGCCTTGTCCAGGTGTTCTGCTACTTAGATCCTTCCCTTGTGAGGTGTCAGGATGCATGTAGAAAACTCACTTTAGTGTTAGCTGTGCAGGTTGTATGAAAACATTGCATTTTTCTGTGGCTCTGGGTCTGTAGCTGATGCATGTGAATCCCCAGAAGGGTTGGGGGCAGGTAGGTTTATGACTAAGGTGAGTTACAAAAAGTACAAAGGCTCTGGCTCAGTTTAAAACCTTTGTCATACGTAGGACTGCACGGAGGCAAGATAAGGAGTTCTCATCTCTTAAGTTGTTTCTGTAGAAGTCTTCATTGGCATTGCAAGTTTTGAGATGCTTATGGCTGATAACTGCTTTCAGTATCAATATTAAAGACTGATTCTGTCCCAGTTAGGCCTTCCATCTAGATGCTAGGAGAAGATGTAACCCAAAAGGATTGAGAGATGACTTGAGTGACTTCACAATCTTCATTTGGTTTTTATACTGAAGACAAGTTCCCAGCTCCTAATTCAGTGAATACTTATTTCCATAAGTTCAGCTTCTGCAGGATGGATTGAGAATGGAATAGTCTGTGTATCTTTCTCCAGAGGTAAAGGACATTTGTATTCTCAGGAGAAAGATGAAGAATGCAAATACACCCACATTGCCTGTTTCTGGTATGCCTGCCTCAAGGATGCTGAATTCTCACTGTGTCTGATTCAAGCCCTAATAATTGTATATGGTGGGAAATACCCAATTTGTTAATTCTGAGGCTTAGACGAAAGTGACCTCTCAGAATAGAAGTTCTTGGCTTCTGGGAATGCGTGCATCTAACTTTTCAGGGTACTGGAAGTAAGCAGAGTTTTGAAGATCTAACTTAGCTTTACAGTGATCAAAAGGTGTTGCTAATACTCCTTTATAATCTGCACTTTCTTATAGGCAGTGTGGTTGCAGGCTGAGTGTAATGGAGAGGTAGTTGAAACCTTAGGAGAAGAAATCTTGGGCCATTTCTGGCTAGCTGCATTGAAAACATCCTGAATTTTTCTACTGTGATGCTGCAGAAAGTACAAAAGTCAAGACTTCTCAAATGTTACAGTGATCAAAGAGATTTGAACAACTGTGGTGAAGGAAATTACATGGTTGTTTTGGTCCAAACCACAACTTTACCTTGAATCTCAGCTCTTTTGCCTGCAGAACACTAAGCAGTTGTCACTGGTCAGCTCGAGTTGCAGCTAGCTGTGTGGTGAGGCATTAGAAACTTGAGACAGTAAGATTGCTTTTTGCTTGTGATGTCTGGGTCTGGGTCTTTACTGATGAAACAGTTTCCTTCCTTGAGACAGCGGATACTACATTTTGTGACCTGCCTTCAAAAGGCAAGTACTTCGTGCTGACAGTTCAGCCAACTATCTAGCCTATTTTTGAGCAATGGGTGTGGTTATCAGCATAAAGTGAACAGGTACTTTGGATTTAGTGCCTTTAAATATTCTGCGTGTTGGCAGCCTGGAGATGGAAGTGGTTTTCATGTACTGGTGTCATGATGGCAGAAGACTCAGTAAAATAACAGCACTCTTATTTTCAGGTCTGACGGTCAACTCCAATATTACAATTTGCTAATGGACACAAGTATATACAGCTGCCAACCTTGGGGATCTCCTTGTGATTAGCCCTGCTGCTATGCCATTTTGTTCTTGGGAAATAAGACATCTGCTTTTCCCTCCTTCATCTGCAGTTTAATCACAGATTAAATGGAGATTCTGTAACTTAAAAGTATAGAACTGCCAACAGTTGCTTTATGATAGATCTCCAGGTAGACATTCACTTCTTTTCACTATAACAGCACAAGTTTCATAGGCCTTGAGGACCTACGTGCCATAAAGTCTTTGTCTTTCAAGAGAAACTTAATGTCTGTGGCTAATGTGTATACTTGCATATATTTGGTCTCATTCTAAAAATGTGTGGGATAATAGAGTGGGTTTAATTGCTGTGTCTGTGGCTGATCTTTTTCTCTGGATATGAGGAAGTCTTGACTTTGTGCATCTTACCTTCTTCAGGCCTGGCAATATCTGGGAACCACTCAAGCAGAGAATGAACAGGAGCTTTTGGCAATCAGTGCCCTCAGACAGTGAGTGTTGCAGAAGAGCTTCTGAGCATGGCTCCTTGTCTAGTGCATAGTGCCACAAGGACCACATGGCTAGCACGGTGTGCTCTGTCTTGATCGTGTTACCTTCTGTATCTGGGCATCTCCTAGACTGATTTAAAACTTCACTATTTTTTCTTTGACCTGCAGGTGCTTGGAACTGCAGCCTGGGAACCTCACAGCACTTATGGCTTTGGCAGTCAGCTTCACTAACGAGTCATTGCAAAAGCAGGCATGTGAGACCCTGCGGGACTGGCTACGTCACAAAGCAGACTATGCCCACCTGCTGGAGAACAAACCAGAAGATGGTGTCTCAGGGACAAACCTGGGGCCTTCCAAGCGTGTTCTAGGTTCCCTGCTGTCTGAGTAAGTTAGGGCTACAAACTTCAGCCTTTGGCTGAAAAGCTTCTTTGGTGGTTGGGACTGGTCCAGGCAAGAGCGGAGGGCGCAACCTAAGGACAACTCTGTCCATGGTACCCCAGTATCCTTGTTCTGTGTATTTCCAGCTCGCTATTCATGGAGGTGAAAGAGCTGTTCTTAGCAGCTGTGCGCAGCAACCCCTCAACTGTGGATCCTGACGTTCAGTGTGGCTTGGGTGTCCTTTTCAACCTTAGTGGCGAGTATGAGAAAGCTGTGGATTGCTTCAGTGCCGCGCTCAGCGTGCGCCCCAACGTAAGAAAGGGCAGGCTGTGGATGCTGGAGGCTTATGGGTGAATGTGTGGGTGGGTGGAGGTGCTGCTTGTGTGGCAGGTGCCTTTTTGGAGTGGAGGAATAAGATGCACGCGCAAGGAAGGGAGGGTTGAATTGGAGCTTAAAAGCATCCAGTTTGCCTTTGTGTCTGCTCCTTCCTCCAGGACCATCTTCTGTGGAACAAGCTCGGTGCCACACTGGCCAATGGTAATCGGAGTGAGGAAGCTGTGGCTGCGTATCGTCGGGCACTGGAGCTCCAGCCAGGATACATCCGCTCTCGGTACAACTTGGGCATCAGCTGCATCAACTTAGGTGCCCACCGGTGAGTGCAGGATGGGCAGATCTGCTGTAACCCATGAGGGTGCATGTGTTTGGGAGAGACTGCAACAGGCTACTGGGGCAGTGCCTGTAGCCTTCCCTTGGTGTAGGAGAGCAGAGCGAGTGTATGGGCTCTGCCCTGAGTACAGTGTGTCAGGCTTATGTGGTTGGAGTAGCAGCCATTTGGACTTCAGTTTCTATTAAGAGGAAAAAGGGGGATCTCTGGTTCTAGAGCAGGGCAGGTGGAAAGAGGGAAACTGTTTTGGAGGGGGAAGTACTTTAGAAGGAAATGGGAGTGGTGGGAGTATGAGATGTACCATCTTCTTTACTACAGTCGGCACATATATGTTCTCATGTTGACAGTGAGGCTGTGGAGCACTTCTTAGAGGCTTTGCACATGCAGCAGAAGAGCAGAGGTCCACGGGGACAGCAAGGTGCTATGTCTGACAACATCTGGAGCACCCTACGTATGGCCCTCTCCATGCTGGGGCAGAGTGACCTGTATGGGGCAGCTGATGCCCGTGATCTTCTCACACTGCTTCAGGCATTTGGTCTCCAGCAATGACTCTGGGATGGGCTCCCCTGTGAGTGCAGGGTTGGCCCAGCCCAGCAGTTACCTTCCTTAGAGAGAAAATGTTCACTAGGTTCACACATACCTTTGCTCTGTAGGGCACATCATTGGCAACTGTTTTCAAGGACCTCACGCTGAAGAGTGCAACTTCTACCCATCTGTTGTGGCTTAAGCATCTCTGAGTGGTTCATGTTATCACTTCCGTAACTGACCAACACTTTGCTGGTAGGCAGATGGTCAAAGTGGGAGAGACGGTGACGTCTAGCCCTCTGCATTTGCAGTAATGCCAAGCTTGGCTATGAGACCTTACAGTAGGCATTCTGCAGAGACTACCTGCTGCTAGATGCATCTTGAATGCAGGTTGATTTGGTGGAGTGGGATTGCTGTTTGGTGAGAGTGGAAAATTCTGGGTTTTGAGCATGCTTCCCCCATGTATGTGCTTGCATGTGTATATATGTGGGTTGCTGGGGAAAATGGGGCAGCAGTCCCCTTTTCTGGGTACTGGTAACTTAATGGTACAACCAGATGCTAGTTTCTCTGTATCTCTTCATAACCCTCTTGAGAGAAATTATTGTATTGCTAGGGACACTGTTGGAAGCCCTTGGCCTGTCAGAGTAAGAAGAGATCCTAGAGTTCAGACTTAAGGGAATGTGATATGATTAAGTGTCTAAAATGTAATCTTCCCTCCCAGAATTATGGTGGGGAAAGGGTCAAGTCTTAATTTTCACTTGATCATCTGTCCCTGTCTTCTATGCAGAAGTTCTCCATTTTGTCTGTAACTGAATCTTGTTAATTATAAATATATGTATATGATTCTATGGGGAAAAATGTTTTTTAATTGTAAAGTATTTTATATAATAAGGGGGAGAATTAAAATTGCCAAAATGACATCTTTCTCTGTGCCTCTGTTGGAGCTGCATGCAGTGGGCTTATCTCTGGGGGTATAAGACCACTGATTTTCAAAAGATAAATCAGAGTGTTTCTCAATTTCTGCCTCTTTTTTGACCTGGGTTTTGTTTTACTGATGGCTTATATGCAGGTGAAGCTTAAAGGACCTCGTTTTGCTGTAGCCTCAGGCTTCAGTTCTGTGAGCCAGCAGAAGACCTTCCCTGTGCCAAAAGCTCTCTCATTTCCTTGCTTAGATTTAGGAGTCATCAAAACACACTTTCCTGCTATCTGCAGGGAGGGAAATTGTGTTACAGTTTGTAATTTGAGGAACCTGACTGCTGCAGTAGTTGAGACTGGGGACTTGGGCAGGGAGTGCTGATCCTTCCTTTTCCACCAGACACCTGTTTCTTCAAATCTGTACCTCACAGGCTTGTTTTCTGCCTACTGTAACAATCAGGAACAGAAAGTATGTGCAGGGAGCAGCTCTTGCTGTATGTTTTCTGTGCTCTACCTGTGTCTCCCATCCTGCACTGTGGCACTGAATCCTGCATGTACTGTTCTGAAATTGCTGTAAAGCATGCAAAACACTTTGTTGCTTATGCTGCCTAAAAGAAAGGTGAACACTGCTGCTGGTCAGACATGTGCCTTTTTGGGTTTTAATAATCTCAGTCCTGTCAGATTCTTTTCTGCTCACCTTAAATCATCTCGCAGCATCTGCTCTACCTTTGCTGAGGCCAGATCCTCACCTAGACATGAGTCGCTGTTCCGTTTCCTAGGCCTGAGTGAAGAGGGAGCTGCCTCTGTGTCTAACTGTCAGACTGTGTCTAACCTTGTTCTGTTAAGAATTGTCTTTGGAAGTGGAGTGTTGGTGCAGGGAACAGCAGCTGGCTGATCATACCTGCATTCTGGTTCCAGTTCACATCTTTTGCCTGCCCTCTGCAATCCTGTCCCTGGCCACCTTCAAACTAGGTGTGCCCTGGGGCTCTAAGTATTGTGATCCTAGTTTGCATTTCCAGCCAAATCCAGGTCTTATGTTGCCAAGCCCTGTTGTACAGTGGGGGCAGGTACTGAGCATTTGATTACCAAAAAGTTAAGGCTTGGAGGTCCCTAATTTGCCCCCTCGCTCACAGCAGGCCTGATCTGAATGCTAGGTAAGTAGCTGAGGGCCTTACAAACGATCATGCTTTGCAATTTTTGTACTTCTGTACTATCCCTTGTACTTTCTCCAATGTACAGAACACTGGCAGTGCCTATCACCACTAAAAGCATGTGGGGGGAGCCCAGCAGGCCCTTGGCTCTTATTTACCAAATCCATGAGCATCACAGGACACAATCTAGATCTTTCATAGGGCACTGGGCACGTATTCAAAGGGGATGGTTCAGTGCATGTTCTTCCACACGTGTTTCTTGCTACACTTCTGCTTTTATTTTATCCCTTCAGTGTTTTATTTATTTCCTGCTCTAAGGCCCCCAAGAAGTCTTAATCTCTTCTGTCTTGGTGTGGACCTGACTCAACACCCACCTGTCAGGTAACAGCAAATGAAAATTTACTTTGAGATCCTTATACCTCTAGACACAGTGCTCCTCACTAGCTTCCATATTTGTCAAGAATTTCTATGCTGTATTTTACTACTGCAGTTTCTTCTTCTCAAGCTGCCAAGCCTTTTCATGATCCTGACTTTTCTTGAGTTACAGTCCTCTGATCTGTTGTTTCAGGCCCCAGGCTCCTACCTCTCTTTCCCTGTGTGTGAAGCCCTTCCAGTCAGACCAGTCTTTCTCTAGATGAATGCTCTAGGTGTGATGACCTGAAGTGGGTGTTCATGGAAAGAATATAAAGCCAAGAGCATAGTGGGTAGTCTCCTCCAGAAGTCTTCTGCTTAAACATTGCCTGATGGATTATCAGTGTGTTTGTTTAATGGTCTTTGGAGAATTTATTCTCTGCCTGTCTTGTTGATTTTGAAGCCAGGTGGTCCTTTTGGTCTCCACAATGTCTTGTGGATGCAAATAAACACTGTATTTAGAGATCCAAAGTGGTTTTGGGTTTGTTTGTTTTAAGCTTGCTACCTCCTTCCTTTGTGGTAATCTACTTCTGGTACTATAAGATAGAAGATAATTGGTCCTGTGGTCAATCTCCTTATACCCTCATTAATCTCTCATGCCCGTCTTTAGTGTGCCTGTTCTGAACATGATGTCTCTCCCCAGGGGGAGCCCTTTCTCTACCTCTGTGCTCTATGCTTCTCTATCTTTTCTGCTTTTCCTGTATTGCCAATCATACCTTCATGCCCCAGCCTGCCTTGGGGTCCTCACTGCAAACGCCATGTCTCCTTCTCCTCCTCTGAATCAGTCCCTAATGCTCAGAAATCTTTCAGCAGGCAAGTTTGCTTCTGAGAAAAGACTGGAGATGTTGCAGAAGCTCTCCCACCTGCAGCAGCAAAGCAGCATCAGAGGCAGGTCACTTTGTCAGAGCAGATTCTGTCAGCTTCTCCATATGGCAGTCCCTTGCACGTGTTTTCTTGTTCCCACAAAAGGTAAGAAAAACCTTTCCCCAGTCATTATGCTTAGCTCAGCCAAGCATTATCAGGTATTTTCTGATGCTTTTGGATGCCCAATGTGAGATGTGAACCCTTAAAACTCTGTAACTGTCCATGACTTCAGAAGAGTTGTAGGTACAGAAATCCCCTGGAAATGCTGGATAGGTATTTTTTTTTTTTTTATATTTTCCTCTGTTGTGTTGCAAAAGTAACACCCAGTGTTGAGTTGAGGCAGGTCTTGTGTCTCGCCTGGAGCAGGCAACCAAAGGGTTTAGCAGTACAACTTGCTAATAAAACATGAGGAGCAAAATGCTGGATGTGTTCTCTGAACGTGTGGCTTCTGTGAGCTGGAAGGACTTTCTCAGCCAAATAAGGTGCTGTGAAGCTAGGACCTTTTGAGGGTCTGGGATGGATCTGCTCTGTAGCTGCGTGTACAGCTGTATTTTCCGAGGAGTTCTGGTGTATGAAAAACTGGCTTGTGGCCCCTGCTTCCTTGGGAGTCCTCAGGGAATTGCACACAGTGCCTGGCCAGCTTGTGCATATCCAAGATATATTTGAGATCTACCACTACTGAGCTGGCAGGTATTTGATTTGCTTTCTCCAGTAGCCACAGGGTCTTCTCTGAGTGCTTGTTGCAAGCTTTCTCACGTCTGGTGATAAGAGAGGGACCACTTTCCTCTGAGGGTAGATTGGCAGGCAGGGAAGATGAGCAGTTTCTAGCCTTGGAGATATTCAGAAGCCACCTGGGCAAGGTGCTGAGCATCCCCACGTACATTTAGATTTAGTCCTGTTATGTCCAGACTGGTCACCTCCAGAGGTCCCTTTCCACCCAAGTTTTTCTGTGAAGCTAAGCACTCATGCATTTGCTTTCACTGGTAGTGCGGTGTGTTAAATTTTCTTTCAGAATTGTTATCATTTGCCAGACTGTTGCTTGATTTCAAAATTTGGAAATGACTAAGGCAAAAGAAGCCTTTAAAGTCAGCTTGTTCTTTTTTCTGCTGTGGGTATTTGCAGGATCTAGACTGCTCTTGAACTAACTGTTTTCTTCTTGAGTCTTCAAAGATCCAATTGTTTTCTTCCACTGTGGAACATCTTGCCAGCTTGCTAGCCAATTAACTTGTCTGAAAAATGTAATGTGGAGTAAACCTGCAATGTGAAAATAAGCAAAAATACTGCCACTGCAGCTCTGCCAGAGCCTCCTTGCCTTGCTTTGCCAGCCCTGCATCCCTCACATGGTTGCTCGAACGACCATTTAGGTGAGAGAGAGAATTTAGGACAAAGCTACTTAAATGCCATCTCTGTCATTTGGATGTTTCACAGAGAAACCCTTTGGAAAACTAATGTGTATCAGATCTGCTTTCCAGGTAAGCAAGTGTGTAAACTGCAGGAAGCAAAATAGTTCTCCAGCCCGTGCATCACCAAACACCTCAGTGTGGTTTTTATTGGTGTCGTTCAGCTGGCTCCTTGATAATAAAGACAAACAAGAATCAAAGCTCTTAAGTTTTATCAGGATGCTCACTCTTCAGTGGACTTTCGACCCCGAGCAACAAGATTACTTTGTCGGAAGAGCAAAGCCAAGATGAAGTTGTTAATTATTACTGATCCCTGAAGGTGGCATTGGTCACAACTTCTTTCTGCATATGGGGTGTTTCGCAAGGCTCCTGTCAAGCTATAAATACAGGCAAGTGAGCTGCCTCTCACAAACAGCTGCACCAGACCAGAGGAAGTGCTGTCAGCTCTCCCCACCCGAGAGGCCAACCTCAAGGTGAGATGTGTACTTCTCAGGTGAAAACTTTCAGTGGCTTCTTGGGCAGCTGCTGTGAAATGAAGTTGATGACAAAAGAGGTTGAAGTGTTGGGATAAAAGCTGCAACATGGATGTGAGCATCTGGTGTCTGTGTTTGCAGAAATGTATGCATCTTTCAGGTAATGAAAGTACAGTGGGATAAACATAGCTTAGAAGGAGAGAAAGTGGAGAGCCACTGCTACGCAATTCCAAGGGGTGAAAGTGAGAATATTTTACAAATTAATCCTGGGCATTGAATCTTCATGTTGTGTCAGCAAAGTTAACTTAATAGTATTACTACTACTACTACTGTAAGTGCTACATTTCTACAGGCAGAAGGTTGTTATACTAGTGTATAAACAAACAATGAATTGCTGTTTGGATAGCCACAGCCTAAATAAATTCCATTATAACTGAAAAAAAAATGTTCAAACGTATCAAATCGCTCAATAAGATTTTTTTTTTAAAGAGAGAATTAAGTGAGGGGTTTTTATTAAACGTTGATTATATTGTTCGGGTCTTGCAATTTTAGTCTGACTTTCAATCTTACTTGGGCAGATCCTATATAATTCCATAGCATTATATCCATAGGACGAGGGGTACTGGTTTCAAACTACAAAAGGGTAGATTTAAGTTGGATATTAGGAAAAAAATCTTCAGTAGGAGAGTGGTGGATCACTGGAACAGGTTGCCCAGAGAGGTAGTGGAGGCCCCATCCCGGGGGATATTCAAGGTCAGGCTTGATGGGCCTCCCAGTGACCTGATGTAGTGATGTCCCTGCTTACTGCAGGGGGGTTGGACAAGGTGACCTTTAGAGGACCCTTCCAACCAAACGCATTCTATGATTCTATGCAGATAAGATCTCCTCTCACCCCTTCACAGAATCAACTGGAATACCTGTTTCTTTCCCTGGGATGTATTTGCCCTGCAATACAAACTTTGCTTTGAGTGGTATGTGATTTAGAAAGGTAGCTATGATCTTAATTGGCAGCTTGTTTCTGTTCCTGCAGCTGTTAGGAGTAAAGACAGTGGTTCTTTACCTGATTCTAGATGATTTTGTGTGGAATTAGATACAACAATTTGCTACAAAAAGAAATTTACAAACCAAAACGTAGTCTGACTCACAGAGCTGATGCTTCGATCTTGGTGCTTTTCAGCTTACATCAAGAACAAGAATCTTTTGATTTCGATATAATTTCGTATAGAAATATTAATAAGGTATTTCAGTGAGTCTAAAAGTTTAGTTCTGGTCCTAATACAATAGATTTTTCCTTGTTTACAAAATACACTTTCATTTAGAAATTAATTGAATGTCTCACTACTTCTTTGTTCATAATATGTGGAACATATCTAGTCCAGACAATGAACACCGATGGTTAAAAGAATCCTCAAATGCAGTGTCAGTTACCAATTCAAAGACTGATCACCAGTTACATATTTTATTTTATTATTGCATAGGATATACCAATAAATTGTTAAACTAAATGCATAGATGTCCCTCACATATACGTGAACCAACATACACAACGAATTAAAACTGTATAGTTGTGGTGTATATATCTCATTTTACTTTTTTCTTCAAAATTCTAATTTCCATGTCATGCCTTCACTCTTTTCCAGCTGCTGCTGTATTTATATTTATACTTTGCTAAAAATGTTTTACTTGCCCTCTTTTCCTTTTCTTTTACACCCCCCTCTCCAGCGTTTTGTGTCTGGCGTGAGAAGGCTTCTCACAAGCATTGATTATTTTCTGGTTTCTGTTTCTGCAGGCTGTCGCCCAGCTCCTGCAGCCAGAGATCCAAACTACAGAAGTCCTACTGAGATGGGAAAAATCATCATCTATGAGCATGCCAACTTCCAGGGTTACTCCAAAGAGTTCACCAGTGACATTACCAATTTAAAAGATATAGATTGGAATGATTGCGTCTCCTCAGTGAAAGTAATTGGCCAGCCTTGGGTGGCTTATGAACATATTAACTACACAGGCAGGTTCCTGGTATTTGAGGAGGGAGATCATAGCTTTGTTGGTGAGGAGATGAACGATAAGATCAGTTCTCTGCAGGCCATCACCGAAGATCTGCACTGTCCCCAGATCACTCTCTATGAACATGCCCAGTATCAAGGGAAGACCAGGGTGATAAGAGAAGCAACCAACCTGGGTAGGGGACACGACAATGACATCATATCTTCTCACAAAGTGCAGAGAGGTGCCTGGCTGTTGTGTGAACACAGTGATGGAAGTGGGCTTCGTTACATTGCACGAGAAAACGAACACCTTCCAAATTACAATGCAATCAATTTCAATGACAAGCTTTCGTTTCTGCGTCCCCTTCTCCCTGGCCACAGCTGTGGCTGTTAGACTGCAAGTCTTGCAGTGCTGAGTGAAAATGCAGTCCCAGCAAGAAATCTCAGCATAGAGATCTAGCTTTTGTATTGCTTTTTTCTCCCTCTCTCACAGAAACTCTGCTGTATCACAGAGCTGTTCTCCAATCCCGTAATCCGCACGAGTGCAAGAACTATCTTATTCAGTCAAATGAAAGGCACTCAAAGATAAGATGTGCCAGGGTGTGTAGCCTATTGCACCTGCAGCTAGCATTCTAAGGTCCTGTACTGTAATGTAAAAGCATTGCATGTTGCTTCTGTTGCCAGATGCATAATCAAAATGAGTATAACCTAAGCATAAGTTACTGTGTTTTACAATACTCTTGTTTTATCATGGGCTCTGTCATGTTTTGTATTCCATTTGGTGTTGGTGCCATTAAAAAAGCTATTGAAAGTAACAGTGGGTCTATTTTATGTGTTGTTTATGGTTTCCTATAGATAAATACTGTCTTTTCATGCTGAGGTATCTCTGTCTTCAGAGAGCATGCCGAGTATTGCTGTGATTTTATTGCTGTGACTTTACCACAAGATTGTTTGTATCTGAAGGCACTAGTCATACTAATGATGTTGTCTTTTGCTTTCAATCATGTAATCAGAGTTTTGATACGTTTTGAATCATCAATTACAGTAGGAAAACCTGTCTGTCTTTTTAAACCATTTTTTATCTCGATATGAGATGAGGTATCCCAGTGTTTCCAGCTGAATAGGAAAATCCCTTCTAAAGTTACCTTCACTGTAATTTTACATTGTTATGGCATTATACCATTATAAAAACTCTTGAGAAGTCACCATGTGGTGTGTTCTACCACAGGTTAGACTGTGCTAGATCAAGTAACTCAGGGTCCTCCAAGGCTTGCCAGGGGTTATCACTGCGGTAAGCATGTGAGGAATCCCAGCAATCCCTTCCTTTTCCATTACTGATTCCATGGGTATCACAGGACACAAGCTAGGCCCTTCATAGGGCAGAGAGGCAAATGGAAGAGGAAGATACAGGAGAAGGGTTGCTGAAGCATCTGTAGTTCAGCGTTCTGCAAGCTCAACCTACTGTTCAGTGTTCATGCAGGATTGTGATACATTAAAACTTCAAAATAACAGCATTCAGAATATAAACTCTGCAAGCTCTCTTTCTGGTATGGGATCATCAGTTATTTCAGAAACTCTTTTGCCATGTACAGGTTTACCTGGAGAGTGCAGAATTGCAGTTTTGCATTATCAACTATCTAATAGCAGCTGCTGTCTCCAAGATGTACTGTGACAGCTGTCCCACTTCTCTGCATTGCAATATTTATCTAACCTTGTGCTGAGCTCCCATTTGCCATGATATTCTTGTCTTTGTAGCTAAAAATCAAGCCCAGAACATGCTGTGCATTGCCGTGGTTTCACCCCAGCCAAGAGTTGAGCGCTGTGCAGCCACTCTCCCTTATGGGGGTGTGGGGAGGAATTAGGGGAGGGGGAGGGGAAGGAAGGGAAGAGAAAACCAAAAAAATGAAACGTGGATTGGAATAAGGATAGTTTATGGGGACAGCAGAGAGAGAGAAATAACAGTAATAGGTCTTCATAGGAAAATATACAAAATTGGTGTGTTGTGGTTTTGCATGGCTGGGTTCTGCTAGAGAAGTGGGGGCTGAAGGGGTGGCTTCTGCAAGAAGCAGCCAGAAGCTCTCTGCAGGCCTCACTGAGCAAACACCACCTGGCTTAAAGCCAGAGTCAGCTTTGACTGAGGCCAAGCCCATCAGGGACGGTCACAGCGCCCCTGGGAATCACATTTAGGAGAAAAAGAAACCACAAGAAACTGCATTTTGCCTCCTGAGAAGGGAGTGAGAAGGTGTAAGGAACTGTGCAGACACCAAGGCCAGGGGGTGGGGGAGGAGGTGCCCCAGGTGCCAGAGATGAAGATGCTCCTGCAGCCCATGGTGAAACCCATGGGGGAGCAGGTGTCCCCCTGCAGCCCATGGAAAAGGCTGAGACCCCACCTGCATCCTGTGGGGAGGCCTCACACTGGAGCAGGTGGAGACATACAGGAGATGCTGTGGCCTGTGTTGGAGCAAGCTCCTGCCAGCACTTGCAGCCTGAGGAGAGAGATTGAGACACAGAGGTGAGGGGGAGAGAGAGATCCATGCCGTAGCAGCTTTTCTGGGGGGCGGGGGAGCTTGTGGAGGACCAGACTGGAGCAGTCTGGGCCTGAGAGATTGAGAGACATTCTATGGTTTATGACTGCACCCCACAGCCATGACCCACGCCGGGGCAGCTGGTGAAGAGCTGAAGCCCTTTAGGAAAGGACTCACAACGGAGAAGTTCATGGAGGACTGTCTTCCATGGGTGGTGCAGCAGGGGAAAGGTGTGAGGAATGCTTCCACCCCCACCTCCAGCTAAGAAGGAAAAACACTTATGGGGAACGAACAGAATCCCCCCATTTCCCCATTACCTGTCCCTCCCTGTGCCACAATGATGGGGGCAGGAGGAAGGGAGCGAAATCATGACCGTAAAGTGAAGTCTGCGAAGAAGGGAGGGCTGGGGAGAGGTTATTTAAGATCTGATCTCACTTCTTATTATCCAACTCTGGTGTCACTGTGTGTGCAGTGCAGTGTAACAAATTAGAGACTTTTCATTCTTTTTTATTCTGTGTTGAGTCTGTTTTGCCTGTGACACCAATTGCGGAATGATCTTTCCTTGTCCTTGCTTTGACTCTTAAGCTTCTCAATATATATTTTCTCCCCTGTCCAGCTGAAAGGGAGGATGATAGAGTGACTTTGGTGGGTGTCTGGCCTCTGCCAGGGCTAAACCACCACACTGTTGATACATGATGCAGTTTCCCACCTAACTGCACAGCTCAGGCCGTACAGCTCAGGGCCGTACAGAAACGAGACCATCCCCCAAACCACACATCCTGAAGCCGTGCACTGCTCCCCCACCAGTCCCCCTTTATGCTCAGCGTGACGTAATTGGCATGGAATACCTTCTTTGACCAGTTTGGGTCACCTGTCCTGGTTGTGTCCCCTCCCAGCTTCCTGGGTGCCTGGTTGGAGGCAGGGCCCCTCTTTATATTTGCTCTTTATATTCGCTGTTCACTTGTTGCACAGAAGACTTAGAGGTCCCTTCAAGAGGATAACACATATCAGATGTGTAAGTAGGCCTTCCACTTGGTCTAGGGAACTGCCCAATTGAAACTGATGCAGCATTTTTCCTGGCAGAATCTCCTTGTGTGATTCTTTTATCTTGCAGCTTGTTTACTCATGGTCAGAGGGTTGAGGTAGGCTGCTCATTCAACTTCCTCATGTCTTCTCCCTGGTCACACAGGAGAAACCACAGCATGCCTTGCGGTGTCTATCCTCTGTATTCTTTCTCTTGAGAAGAGGGACTCTTTCTCCCAATAGCTGCAACACTTCTCTGTAGAGGTTGGGAGTTGGATGCGTTGTCTTTGAGTAGTTTCTCTACTGCTGAGATGAGGGGAAAAAGAACTGCTGTCTTGATATTGTCATATACTGTTGGTGCATCGGCATCGCCCCATTATTGCCAGTGAATTGGTGTACCCTGATGTGGTGGTTTAGCCCTGGCTGGAGGCCAGACACCCACCAAAGCTGCTCAATCACTCCTCTTTTCAGCTGGACAGGGGAGAAAATATATATTGAAGGGCTCAGGAGTCAGGATAAGGACAGGGAGAGATCATTCCGCAACCAGTGTCTGTTACTAATCCCTGCCTTTCCGTGGAATGGGTGGGACAGCAAAACCTCATAAAAATGCCAGCTTAAGCTCATGTTTGCTGATGTTACCATATCATAAGTGATTTCACAGAGTACAGTAAAAATACTGGAGCCGAAACCCAGAGACACCAAACAGCCCTGCAAGGGGCACATACAGCACGTAGCGGTCAAAGTGCCACAGCCACGTGACAAATACAACAGCATTGTGACCAGTGACTGCTTAAATAATAATGCTTATCAAAACTTAGTTTTTATTGCCATTGGGTCAGATCCAATTTTTTCATAACCTTCAAGTGCCAAAAATGATTGTCATGGTTTCGCCCCAGCTGAGAGCCAAGCACCACACAGATGCTCTCTCTGAGGGAATTAGGGGGTGGGTGGACGGGAGGGAAGAAAAACGAAAAAACATCCCAGACCTTGCAGGATGGGATAAGGACAGGGAGAGACCATTCAGCAATTAGCGTCACAGGCAAAACAGACCCAACACAGAATAAAAGAGAAAGAAAACAAAGTGATGACACTGCCCTGCACACCCAGTGACACCAGAGCAGGATAATGAGAAGCGCGACCAGATCTTAAAGCACCTCCCCCCTTCCCTTCTTGGCAGACTTCACTTTAGTCATGATTTCTTTCACTTCTTCCCCCCATTGTGGCACAGGGAGGGGCAGGGACTGGGGGAATGGGGTTTTTGGTCAGTTCCTCAAAAGTTAGTCTTCTTGGCCAGGGGGGTCATTCATTCCTTACACCCTTCCCCTGCTGCACCGTGGGGTCCCACCCATGGGAGACAGTCCTTCATGAACTTCTCCAAAGCAAGTCCTTTCCCACAGGGCTTCAGCTCTTTATCAACCTCCCCAGTGTGGGTCACTGCTATGGCGGGCAGTCATAAATCACAGAATGTTTCTTACACCTTCTCACTCCCTTCTCTGGTGGGAAAAATACAGCTGCTTCTGTTTTTTTCTCTCCTAAATGTGATTCCCAGTGGCGCTGTGACCGTTGCTGATGGGCACGGCCTCGGTCAGCAATGACTCTGGCCTTGAATTAGCTTATGTGTACTTCCTGGGGCCTGCAAGAGAGCTTCTAGCAGCTTCCTGCAGCAGCCACCCCTGCAGCCCCCTTCTCCACCAGACCCCAGCCTCCAAAACTGCAACACCTGATGGCGCACTTTGTACAGCCTTATACCACATGGCTCTGGTGCATCAGACTTCATCATGATCAGTGGGTAACGGTGCATTGTCCAGATCATAACAAACCATCTCCTGTACGGCTAATTTTCTGAAGTACTGGACAGCTGACTCTATGGTGCTCCACTGGGTGTCTGACGTAATATATTCCTTTAAGGGATACCTTTCCTCCACACTTAACAGCTGAGTTTCTGACTTTTTCCCCACCACCTTGTCAATGCCTCCTTCCCTAGTCAGGGATCTTAGCTGCTCGCCCTCCTTGCCTTCTGCTTCCACCTGTTGGCCCCGTTACCCCAGCATTGGAGCAACCAAGTGATAACCGGCTCACTTGGATGGCAGCTGTAATCTTTTCACACCTCTCTCAGCTCACTCAGTGTCAGGGATTATGTGATGACCTCTGGTTCTGCCTCTTCTTCTTGTTCTCTGGATGGTGCTGGTTCATCATCATCATCCTTCACTAAGCAAACAGATTCCTTTGTGTATTGCCTCTTCTGTATGGGGAACACTGACACTGGTGTGGGTTGGTTTTTTTTGGTGCATCTGCATTGCCTGTCACAGGGGTCACAGTAGTTGCAGTGCCAGTTGAGGGTGGGGGTTGCAGTAGCTGCAGTGCCAGTCATGGGGGTTGTGGTGGCTGCTGTGTCTACAGGTCTGTTTTCCCTCTCTTTCCCCAATAAGGCAGCATTTTATTACGCAGCATTTGGTAGTGCTGCATTCTATGAAGCAGCATTCAGTAGATAGTGGCCAGGGCCCAGCACAGTGCAGTAAGATGTGCTTCGCTGGAGTAACGGCAGCAATTGTTTTTTTTCAGATATGCTGTCACTTTATCAAGGTCTTGTAGCTGTTTGGGGGTGAAGTTCTAAACCGTCGGGCATGAGGAAGCACCTAGGTACTTGCCCATACTCTGCCACATGCCCTGCCACTCCTGATGATACAGCCTCTGGGAAAATCCATAAGTGGTATTCTTAAAATTTTCCTTGATGCGAAACAAAATGTGAACCACCAGCACAAAAAAGAGTGATAGCACAATGCTTGTTTGAACAGCCCAGGGATACTGAAAATTTTCAAAAAGTGTTATAAGAGCTGTTGTATTTAACCCAAAGAAAAAGAAGGTGGTAGAGTTATGCCCCATCCCCCTCCCCACCACCCTCCTGCCCGTACTGGGTGCTGTTACTAATCCCTGCCTTTCCGAGGAATGGGTGGGACAGCAAAACCTCATAAAAATGCCAGCTTAAGCTTTAGTCACTATTTCTCTCCCTTCTTGCCCCATATGGTGGCAACGGGAGGGGCAGGGACTGTGGGAATGGGGTGTTTGGTCAGTTCCTCACAGTTTCCTTCTTGGCCGGGGGCAGGGAGGGGAGTGGGGGTGGGGGGGCATTCCTTACACTGCCCTTCCCTTGCTGCACTGTGGGGTCCCACCCACAGCAGACAGTCCTCCATTAACTTCTCCAACGTGAGTCCTTTCCCACAGGGCTTCAGTTCTTCACCAGCTGTCCCGGTCTGCCTATCTCTGTCTCTCAAGCCCAGACTGCTCCAGCCTGGTCCTCCACAGAACCACAAGCTCCCCCCAGAAAAGCTGCTCCAGTGTGGATCTCTCTCCCTCTCACCTCTCTGTGTGTCTCTCCATGGGCTGCAAGTGCTGGCAGGGGCTTGCTCCGACACGGGTCACAGTCCTGTATGTCTCCACCTGCTCCAGTGTGGGGCCTCCCCACAGGCTGCAGGTGGGGTCTCGGCCTTTTCCATGGGCTGCAGGGGGACACCCGCTCCACCATGGGTTTCTCCACGGGCTGCAGGGGCATCTTTCTCTCTGGCACCTGAGGAGGCCACCTCACCCCCTTCCCTGGCCTTGGTGCCTACATAGTTCTTCTCACTCCCTTCTCAGGTGGCAAGAAGCAGCTGCTTGCAGGGTTTTTTTCTCCTAAATGTGATTCCCAGGGGTGCTGTGACCGTCGCTGATGGGCTCGGCCTTGGTCAGCAACAACTCCGGCCTTGAGCCACCTGCTGTTTGCTCTGTGGGGCCTGCAGAGAGCTTCTGGCTGCTTCTTGCAGAAGCCACCCCTGCAGTCCCACCTACTCCAGCAAAACCCAGCCACACAAAACCACAGCATCAATATATAACAAAGCTGCAAAACACCGATGCATGTTACGTTTCTGTTTTCTGTATTAACGCAACTTTCCAAAACTAATACCTTTTGGAGTGGCAAATCAAGTGGCAAATGTCTTCCACTGGCCAAGGCCAAGCCCATCAGTGACGGTGGTGGCTCCTTTGTGGTAACATAGATAAGAAGGGGAAAAACACCTAGGAGCAGGGTTTTTTTGCAGCTGGATAGAGGAGTGAGAGGGACAACCCTGCAGACACCAAGGCCAGTGAAGAAGGATGGGGAGGAGGTATTCTAGCTGCTGAAGCAGAGATTTCCCTGAAGCCCGTGGAGAAGACTATGATGAAGCAGGCTGTCCCCCTGCAGCCCCTGAAGGTCCCTGGTGGAGCAGATATCCACCTGCAGACTGTGGAGGACCCCACCCTGGAGCAAGTGGAGACATCTGAAGGAGGCTGTGACCTCATGGGAAACCTGCACCGAATCAAGCTTCTGGCAGGACCTTGCAGAGTGTGGAGAGGGGCCCATGCCAGAGCAGGTTTTCTGGCTGGACTTGTGACCATTTGAGGAAACATAATGGAGCAGTCTGTTCCTGAAGGACTGCACCCCATGGAAGGGACCCACACTGGGGCAGTTCATGAAGAACTGCAGCCTGTGTGAATGGCTCACATTGGAGAAGTTGGTGAAGGACAGTCTCCCATGGGAGAGACCCTGCACTGGAGCAGGGGAAGAGTGGGAGGAGTCCTCCCCCTGAGGAGGAAGCAGTGGAAGAGATGATGTGTGACGAACTGACCACAACCCGTATTGCCTCTCTGCCCTTATCTCAACCCACGAGCCTTTTGTTCTGTTTTCTGTCCCTTGTCCAGCTGAGGAAGAGAATGATGGAGCAGTTTTGGTGGGAGCCTAGCCTCCATCCAGGGTTAAACCACAACATTATCTTTCCTGGGAAACACATTCTTAATTTTTTACTATCTCAACTATTTTTCAGTGGTCTTGGGAATCTAGAGATGTCCCAGTTGACTGGAAGCTGGCAAACATTGTCCCAGTGTTCAGGAAGGCCAAGAAAGTAGACCCTGGTAATTATAGGTCCATCAGTCTCACCACAGGACCTGGTAAAATGATGGAGAAAATCATGATGGAAGTTATTGAAAAACATCTACAGGACAGCGCAGTCATTGATCACAGCCAACGTGGCTTCAGGAGAGGAAGATCCTGTCTATCCAATCTGATTTCCTTTTACAACAAACCAAGTGATGTTGGTTGGGGTTTTTTTCAGTAAGGTTTTTGATACTGTGTCTCATGGTATCTTGCTGGACAAAATGTTTGATATGCAGCTAGACAAAGCCATAATGCCTTGGGTGGGCAGTTGGCATATGTCTATATCGAGATATGTGATCATATATATCTATATGTGTAATAACACATGTAAATGGTACTATTGTAGATGATAATCAAAAGCACCAGTGTTGTTGCCTTAAAAGTAGAAAGGGAAGTTACAGTGTAGAACCCAGAAATAGGGTGTATATAAAGACTTACTAGTTTTATCTGTAAAAACAGATTTAAAAAGTCAGTATTTTAAAGCAGGAGCGTAAGAAAACCAACACACATCTGTGTATACATTGTAATTTTCAATAACTACCAAATGTTGCATAGGGTGCTTTATACCATCTGTTTTGAAATTAAATGAGTTCCGTTAGATATGGTGTTTCACAGTTAACTGTGCTCAACATAACCCCAAACATTTTTCCCCATTTCAATTCTGTTAATGAAAACAGGTGTATTTTTGTCTGTTCAAATTTCTCCTCCTTTCCCCATCCTCCTTTATTTTTTCTCTGCACGGGTAAAAATCGTCTCCTGCATGAAGTTTTTGATTGTCCCAAATACCAGACTTTGCTTGCACAAATAGATTTGTTAGCAGTGCATTAAAAGATCTTCTTAAAAGTTCTTATGCTCAAATAATTCAAACTAATACTTGCAGCATGGAACCTGGAAGAGACAGGCGGGAATTTGGGTTCTTTGCAGCTACCGGAGAGAGATGTGTTGAGACTTGTTGGCTTCAAGCCCTGGGAGGCTGCAACAACACAGGAACTGGCTGATAAGGGATGAGAGACTGTGGGAAGACTAGACTGTCCTACACCGGATGGGATAAGGGGACTAGACAGCCTTGAAGCGGGAACAAGAGAAGACACAAAAACCAACACCAGAACGAGTACAGAGGGTTGTGCTGCTAGGCCTAAGTTGCTGTTTTTAATGATGTTTGTAAGTGTTTTTAAACCAATCAGCAAGTAGTAAAATGTAAAAACGGCTTCTGCGCTCCAATGAAACTAAGGCACACGTGGGCTAGGAAAAGTATATAAACTTGTGATTGTCTTCAATAAATCGGCAATTGCTTGCATCAAGCTGTGTCCCGTCTCAGTCGCAGCAAATACTGATGCAGAGGGCTTGAAGCAAAGTATTCCTTCTGTGGTCACACAAGTGGCCACACCTTAGGTGTGCTCTTGAGAATTCCGTCTGTACATGATCACTCCGATCTGTCCCGTCAAACAAGCACACTTCTGTGAATGTCATCTTCAGTGGTGCTTCTCCGGGAAACTTGGACATGGTGAACAGCCTACAAAGAGCGCCAAGGGAGAACAGTTTACTGAGGTGTGATTATCATTGATCACACGATGATGGGAATGATGTGGGTATCAGTACTTGATCACATGCCTTGAGTCACATTGGAAGTCTTCTTTGCAGAAAACAGCATGCTCTAAACTCTGCTGGACTTTCGCCTCTAGCATGGGTGCTCAGGACTTAGCCTTCACTTACTCTGCACTGGTGTACTTGACAAAATGTGAAGCACCAGAAAGATCATCTAATGAATTCTTGAATCAAATTCAGCATACAGTGAATTGCAGAGAATTAGCTATGCAAACATAAATATTATTTAATTTAATCTAACCCTCTTTTATTGTTTATCACTGGGCACCTGATTTACGCAGTCATGCAACTACAGGATGTTCTTCCTCACTGCTGGTTTTGAAATTAACTAACAGGCATCCTGGAAAATATTACAAAATCCTCACCAGAACAATTCCCAGTATTACCTCCCAGTCTCTTTTTACTAGCTGTTTAAAATACCTCTGATTTATGCTTTCACAAATGTTTTATGCTATTGTGCAACACTTTCTTGAAAATTTTCGTTAGCATAAAATGAATTTTCAGCACAAAAATAAAACCAGATTCTGTTGTGGGTTTTGTGGGATTTTTTCTGCTTGCCTATTTTGTGGAAAGAACGTGAGACACTACTGGTGCCCACCCAGAGGAAACTGCCCTAGCCCAATCACTGTGAGAAATAAAATATAAGGAAATGTGAGAGGCCTGTGAGACCCATGTGTCCTGGTTTCAGTCAGGATAGAGTTAACTTCATTTGTAGCAGCTGATGGAATGCTGTGTTTGGGAGTTACAATGAAAGCAGTGCTGATAACACCCTGATGTTCTTAGTTGCAGTCAGACAGTCAAGGACTTTCTCAGCTTCTTCGTATTTCTCTATTCTTGAGAAAGGAGGGGCGAAGCCAGGACAGGTGATCCAGATGGGCCAAAGAGAGTATTCCATGCCAATTATGTCCTGCCCAGGAGAACAGGGGGCTGAGGGGAGGAAGAAGAGGGGCGGTGGCGGGACGCGTGCTTCTTGGGGGGACGGTCGGGTTCCGGGACAGCTCTGGGTGGTCCGGCCTGAGTTGTGTGGTTCGGGGAGAAACTGCATTGGGGATCAAGAGTTTCATATTCTTTTGCTCTAAAGTCCTGTTAGCATTGTTGTATTTTATCTTTCTGTTCTCTTAGTAAACTATCCTTATCCCAACCCACGGGCCTCTTAGTTTCTTGGTTTTGGAGTTATTTGCCCCTTCCTTTTCCCTTCCCTTGTTTCCCTTTCCCCTTTTTCCCTTTTCCCCTGCTCTTTTACTTTAAGAAGCAGGCAACTGCGTGGATCTCAGCCCACAGCCGGGGTGAAACCACGACACCATGTCACTAAGCGGTCATGATGGGTCTAAGACTGCCCTCATCAAGTTTTGGATACTGTGTGGGACAGAGTGGTGTGTGGTCCTTTTACAGGGAAACCGTGACTAGACTTGCATTAAAACCTCAGATACACCAGAGGCAGTGCGGTGGGACAGGTGGTGTTCACTGTTGTCAGTTGGCAACGACATGGTTGAGAGTCTCTGGGTAAGGATTAAGGGACAAGCAAATAAAGGGGATGTCACTGTGCCCAGAGGGTGATAGTAAATAGGGTTACTTCTGGCTGGTGGCCAATCACTAGTGGGGTTCCCCAGGGTTCCATTTTAGAGCCATTTCCTTTCAACGTTTTCATAACTTACTTGGACACGGGACTAGAAGGTGTCTCTAATAAGTTTGCAGATGACACCAAATTGGGAGGAGCTGTTGGCTCCACTGAGAATGGAGAAGCCTTGCAGAGGGACCTGGACAGATTGGAGAGCTGGGCACTCACCAACAGCACGAAGTTTAACGAGGGCAAGTGCCAGATTCTGCAGAGTGTCCAGAGGAGGGCAGTGAGGATGGGGAAGGGTCTGGAGGGGAAGTCTTATGAGGAGAGGCTGAAGTCCCTTGGTTTGTTCAGCCTGGAGAAAAGGAGACTGAGGGGAGACCTCATTGTGTCCTATGGCTTCCTTCTGAGGGAGAGTGAAGGGGCAGGTGCTGATCTCCTCTCTTTGGATACCAGTGATAGAACCCAAGGGACCGGCTTGAAGCTGTGACTGGGAGGTTTGGGTTGGCTCTTAGGAAGAGGTTCCTCACAGAGAGGGTGGTTGGGCACTGGCACAGGCTGCCCAGGGAAGTGGTCACAGCACCGAGCTTGGCTGAGTTCAAGAAGTGTCTGAATGATGCTCTCAGTCACATGCTCTGATTTTACTGTCCCTGTGTGGAGCCAGGAGTTGGACTTGATCCTTATGAGTCCCTTCCAACCCAGGACATTCTATGATTCCATATTTTCTCTCCGAAAAAAAGAAAATCGTAAAGAAGAAAGAAGGTATTCTCTTACTTTCTTGGCATTTACAACTGAAAATTTATTTGCAGCCAGGATGTCTCTGAATCAGGTAATTGTTTCTGAGTTTTCCTCTGTTTCTCTTGGGCAAAGAAAAGATTACATTGCCTCCCAAAGTTGCTGATACTCTGATTTTTAGCAACCCATATTCCAGTCTGGTTCTGGTTCTTCTGGTCACCAGGGAGGGGATTTTTAATTACTTTGGTGTTGCAGTTTTGCGTAGCTGGGTGCTGGTAGAGAAGGGGGTGCTGCAGAGATGGCTACTGTGAGAAGCAGCTAGAAGCTCTCTGCAGGCCCCAGAGAGTAAGTATCAGCCAAGTCAAGGTTGGAGTCATTGCTGACCAAGGCTGAGCCAATTGGCAATGGTCACAGCGCTCCTGGGAATGACATTTAGGAGAAAAAGAACCTGCAAGAAACTGCATTTTGCCACCTGAGAAGGGAGTGAGAAGGTGTAAGGAGCTGTGCAGACACCAAGGCTGGGGGGTGGGGGAGGAGTTGCCCCAGGTGCCAGAGAGAAAGATGCCCCTGCAGCCCGTGGAGAATCCCATGGTGGAGCGGGTGTCCCCCTGCAGCCCATGGAAAAGGCTGAGACCCCACCTGTAGCCTGTGGGGAGGCCCCACACTGGAGCAGGTGTAGACATACAGGAGGATGCTGTGACCCGTGTTGGAGCAAGCCCCTGCCAGCACCTGCAGCCCGTGGAGGGAGAGAGAGAGATGGAGGTGAGCAAGGGGGAGATTTGTGCCGGAACAGGTTTTCTGGGGGAGGCTGATGACCCCCAGAGGGTCCCAGAGGACTGGGATTGAGAGATGATTCATGACTGCCCGCCATAGCAGTGACCCACGCTGGGGCAGCTGTTGAAGAGCTGAAGCCCTGTGGGAAAGTACTCACAAAGGAGAAGTTTGTGAAGGACTGTCTCCCGTGGATGGGACCCCACAGTGCAGCAGGGGAGGGGTGTGTGGAATGAATGCCTGCCTCCCTCTTCCCTGGCCAAGAAGGAAAACAACTTGCTTTAAGAGGCATTTGAGAAGGATACAACACCCTCCCTGGCATAAGTCCCTACTGTACTTATGTGATGTGCATCCGTACTAAAAAAGTACTGTATGACTCTCTTGCTCAGGAAAGATGCATTGGAATCTCAGTCTGCCTCTCAACTCAGGGAACAGTACCTGGAGGCTGCAAGCCCTGTTAAACTACATCTCATACTAAAACAGAATAAAAAGACAAACAACCAGGAAAAAACTTTCACAGAGGTGATTATCACAATCCACAGTGATGTGCAAATGGATTTCTGAACAGAATGTTGAATAAGGAAAGCTTGTAAACTGTGATATACCAAAAGGAAATGTCTAGAGAAAAAGACTGGGACACCATGGGTGTCATTAAGAAATGATACGGAAACAGACCGACCTTTTCTCTGATTAGCAGAATCTACAGAACAAGTTCATGAATATTTGGGTAATCAGCGAATATAAAACTTGGGCTTAAGGTCAGATCTTGTCTACACGGAAACAGGGTGAAGGTTACGCATTAACCACCTACCTTATTCTGTAACAATGCTGTGTTGCATTGCTGATGAGACAGGTTTTTCAGAGAACTTCCCCGGCGCGGGTTCCTCACGTGGACTGGGTTCTCAGCCCATGGCTTGGCTCGATGCATTGATGGATTGTGACTCTTCACTGACAGAGCACCAGGTGACTCTTCTTCAGTCTGTGATGTTTAAAGTAAGAATTACATTTGATGTGACTTACAGGCTCTAGATCCAAATTTTATTCAGAAAATATAAAAAAAAAAAAAGTGCTGAATTCTTTAATTTTCCGTGTGCAATCATTAACTGCAAAAATATACTCCTCTCTTCAAAATTGTGTATCGTGTCACTGTTCTCACCTCCTGGGGGGTGTGGGGTGTGTTTCTCCCCTTATTTACAGCTGATGTTGTAGTTGGACATATGAGAACTTCCAGCACAACAACCTATACTCAGATGACCCCACAGGAGCAATTAGCTCTCAGAAGTGAGCATTTGCTGCCAATTTCCACCACAAGTTTGGAGGAATTCTGAGGAGAAACTCCACAGAGCTTCAGCAGCCGCATATACAGCAATACAATTTTTGGCTGTCCTGTTGTCCAGAGGAGAAGGATCCTGCTGAAGGACTTCATTTCTAGGTTAAAGAACAGCATCCTTGGTAAAACTTACCGGCACCGACATGTTTGTTCAGAGGGAAACATATGAACCAGTTTTGAAAGTCTTACTGCAAAGGAAGACCATCAGGATCGTGTAATTTCTTTTAGACATATCAACATGTGGGTTGTTATTATTTCACCTTCAAATGGAGGATGATGCATTCGAGGGCAGATGACAGTTCTCAAAATCCTGGTTAAAAGCTTTGGAGTCTCGCAAACAGTACCAGTTAGGAGACAGTAACCCACAGCTTGTGTCTTACCATGGCAGAAACTACAGGGCCATAACTCCAAGGAGATGATCAATGCCAGGCTCCTTTGTTTCATCCGCTGTGATGCAGATCCTTTGGATCAGCTGTGCACATGAGCAGCTCTAACCCTTAATCTGTAGTGGCAGCTCTATTGACCAGGCAACCCAGAATCAGAGGGAGGAAAACAAGAAGACAGGATATTCTGCTGTGCATATCTTAGTTTTTTAATTTCTTTTGGTCAGAATAATGTAACGTTCACTTAGGGAAGCTCAGGCCGTTTTTCAAGTAAGAATTCTTAAGCTTTCTGATTGCAAACTCATAAACTTTCGACATTACTTTCTGTCCTGCTTATTTAATCCAGTGCTGGTACTGCCCCAGCTTGACATTACAGTGGCTTTTAATCTATGTATTGATCCATGTGCTGAAAACCCATTGTAGGAAACAGGGCTTCAGCAACTTTTAAAAATTTATTTTTCACATGCATCCTCAAATACCTTCTCTTTACTCAGCTTCAACTCAGCTGCTTATTCTTCCTTTAATTTCTTCTTGGTTTTCTTTGTCCAACTATTCCTCCTCCTTACACTGTTGTGGTTTCTTGTCAGTGTCTTATTTGACATTGATTTGATGATAGCAATGCTAAGGAAAGGCTTAAATGAGATTCTACATCTTTGTAAACAAAATCTCCAAAAATGTAAAGTGTGCAGCTGACAAAAGCAGTAATGAGAGACCTTTCTTCAGACATCCCTACAGATCACTGGGAAAGTAGTTGTGACATGGTGAAACGAGTGCATCGGCAGCAAGTTGTTCCTGTAAGGATTTCCCTTTCTTGGAACAAACTTGACTTTGTTTTTCATATGGCCTCAACGTCCTATTCCTGTTCACACATATTCCTGGAGTGCAGTTCATCTAGCTAACTACAGTTAGCCCTGGAGCTTAGCACAGTTGCACCCTGAATCCCCCAAACTCCAGGGATGTTTATGATATCTATGCCCCATAGCATCTCACACGTAGACACAGGATGATGTCTATGTCCCATAGGCTCTGAAACAGCTAAACCTGCTGCGTGGCTGCTGCTGTGAGACATCCTCCAAGAGCAATAGGACCTACGGGAATAAAGCAGCTTGGCAATCTAGAGCTGCTGAATATCAGTTCCCATGCCAGTGAAACTCTGGCCCCAGGGCAACTTGTTCTAATCAGCGCCACAAGATGGAATGAGCTGTTATTTGTGTGCACTACCTTTGTGTGCATTATCAGATGTCATAAATCCTGTGGTGTGTTAAAGGAGGCAGAAGCGGCAAGTCAAATGTCTTTGAAAAGGCTTGGAACAAAGTCCCTGGTGTGGGTGAAGCCACAGCCTAGCAGCCAGGCTCTTCCCCACTGGGAATCACAACAAATGGATATACCACAGATCCATTTCCAGCATGTTTAAGAGAGAACCACTGACAGAGGAATATGCTGGAAATTCACTGTTGCTTGAGGATGAGTACTGAATGTTGAACCACCAGAGTAGGGGCTCTTGTGCTAGGAGGTCAAGATGACTGGAGGACAGAGGCAAGGGTGTCTTGGGTAAGTTAGCGTACAATGCATGCAAACACATAAAGAAATAACAAGCAGGAAGCAGTATGATATCTTCAATTGTTAACACACCTTAACTGAATAACTCACTGGTTAAGTACGGTTCTCTAGTAAAAGATAAATCTTGATAGATTTCCCTTGAGGCATGCCTTCCTTTACAGCATCAGTGCTATGCTACTGACACGTTAACTGTGCTTTGCGGCCACGCACAGGCTGAATACATGACAGGCCTTGCCAGAATTAATGGAAAATGGTGGCACATGGTGTCCCTCAAGGGACAGTACCAGTACTGGGACTGATATTATTTCATATATTCATCAGTGACATAGATTGTGGGACCAAATGCATCCTTGCCACATCTACAGATGACAGCAAGTTGAGTGGTGTGGCTCCTGGAGGGAAGGAACGTTGACAGACTTCACGAGTGGGCCCATATAAATATCGTGAAGTTGAAGAAGACCAAGTGAAAGGTCCTGCCCCTGGGGGTTGGTGCAATTACCGGGATTGAGTGGATAAAATGGATTGAGAGCAGCCCTGTTGGATATCCAGGCAGGGATATCAGACAGGCAGAGGACTCCTGCTGATACTTAAGGCATCCCTTGAGTATCATCCATTCAGAGTGAGGATGCCTATGGGACGAATGTGTGAGTGACTGCATCAGTTGGCTAGCAAGCATCAAGCTGGACTAACCAGTGATCAGAAGACACATAGGTCTCTGTCAAAGAGCCAACATCCTAGCATGATTTCGGACAGGCTGAGGGCTTGTAGTGATATTTGAACGAGCGAATGTCTAGAAAGTGAGGTTGTGTATATTGTTAATGGTGGACCTTAATCATCTAAAGAGGAAGGGGACTTGGCAATCTGCACTTAATTTTATGTGAGTCCTGTTAGTTTACACGTGGCGTTGTTGAAGACAGCACCTTATCTGCGACAGCCTGTGCGGTTGGCCGAGTCACTGTCCTTTCATGGACACGTGTCTCTGGGTTACTGTGACAGTGTGATCCCCTCCTCCCTTGTCTTTACAGCCACAAATAGGTATGGCTTCAAGATGTCTGCATTCAACTCCTAATTGAATTCAACTCCCAAGGAAGCAGACAACAACACTATAGCCAAGGGCTACACAGCTGAGGGCTGGCTAACTGAGCATCCAACAACCAAATACACACCTGCTATATAAATGTGACTATAAATCAATTACCTTATTCCATAAATAGTGGACAGCCCAAAAGCCCACTGAGATCTCCTGCACAGCAGAGGGCTCCATGCCAGGATCTCCCTTTGAGCAGGAATGCCTCTCAAGGTTACTCTCAAGGTTGAGAGAATCTTCATCACACTAGGTACTTGGTAAGCAAATTGTGAAAAACTAAGAATCTTGGCTACATGTTATAAAGGGTTGATTGTACGTATATGTATATTTGTGTTGATTTGACCCTGGCTGGAGGCCAGATTCCCACCAAAGCCACTCTACCACTCCCCTTTTCAGCTGGACAGGGGATAAAATATATATTGAGAGGCTCAGGAGTCAGGACGAGGACAGGGAGAGATCATTCTGCAATCAGTGTCACGGGCAAAACAGACTCAGCACAGAACAAAGGAAAGAAAATTCTCTAATGTATTACACTGCCCTGCACACCCAGTGACACCAGTCAGATAATGAGAAGTGAGATTAGATCTTAAAACACCTCCCCCACCCCTTGGTCAAGGACAACGCCAGCCTTGAGCCGGCTGGTGTTACTCCCTCAGGCCTGCAGAGAGCTTCTAGCTGCTTCTTGAAGAAGCCACCCCTGCAGCCCTCCCTTCTTCAGCAGAACCCAGCCATGCAAAGCTACAACAATATGTAAATCCTTTAGACATAAACCATTGACCAAGTCTGGGACTAAGTTTGGATCCAGCCATCCCTAAACTCCTCTCTGAGAAGGAGTTTAGAATGCAAAGGGGTCCGTTCTAAACCTTGCGACCCAAAGGGAGGGTGTCCCTGTTAAGCTTTGTCTGACCCTGTTCTCTAGGCAGGAAATAACCAAGTGTACCATGTCACCAAACCTTGTTAAATCAGGGTCACATTCACCATCAGATACTGTTAACTATTTTATATCAATAAATACATTGTACTTCTCCGGAACAAGTGCATTCACTCCTTAATCCATCTGCAACAGTTACACCCCCAAACTCACTACTTCTCCAACCTGGGAAGCAGCAGCCATGTCCACCAGCCTTCCACAGACAAAACCAGGAGGTATATTCGACATTTTTATTAAAGTCTGCAAGTGCCAGTTTGATTGGCTTGCTGTGGAGAGGTTCTACTCTCTCCTGTAATCGACACTAGCTCTTTTATGCATTTTGGTGCCCTCTCATGCCGCTTGTAAATTTAACTCTTCTGCCAGATGAGATTTTGAAGGGGTTACAATGAGCACAAGACCTTATCTGGCAACTTGGGGAAAGTCATCAGTGCTTTCTGGTAGTCAGTTAACTAATTTCCTGTGCTTGCAGGCATGAAACACTTGGCTTATTATTATCAAAGAAAAGAGAAGTCCAAAATGGTAGATGAATAAGGTGCCCTGCAGTATTTAATTCCCAAATACCTGTCACTGTCTTACAGTCTGTCCCCTTGGAGAGGCGGCTGCTAGGCCACCTAGTTGCCCTCCCTCTCTTGCAGTAACACTTCGAGCAGCTGAGGGACAGGGTGTCTGTGCAAGTGATGCCCAGCTGAAGCCTTTGTGGTATCTGTAGTAAGACTTGCTGTCTCTGTCAGCTCTCCATGGCTTCCTGCAGCCGTTATTCTACTTTTCTCACTCACCAACACAGTCACACTTTCCCAACACCTCCCATTACCTTGGCTCTTTGCAGGAAACATTTTCATAGTTTTAGGCTAATAAACCTTTCTCTTCAGCACCGCTTTCCCCTAGCTTTATAACCAGCACTTGTACAGTCTCTTTATTATCTAGCTTTCTGAAAACTCCTACCCGATTTTTTTCCCTTTCCATTTTAGGTACTATCTTCTGCATATCAAAGCTTATGACCTGGGGGTGTTAGTTGACAGCTGGCTGAACACAAGCCAGCAGTGTGCCCAGGTGGCCAGGAAGGTCAACAGCATCCTGGCCTGTATCAGGAACAGTGTGGCGAGCGGGACTAGGGAAGTGACCATCCCTGTGATGCGGCACTAGTGAGGCCAAACCTTGAATACTGTGTTCAGTTTTGGGCCCCTCGCTGCCAGAAAGACACTGAGGTGCTGGAGCATGTCCAGAGAAGGGCAGCCAAGCTGGTAAGGGTCTAGAGCACAAGTCCTGTAAGGAGAGGCTGAGGGAACTGGGGTTGTATAGCCTGGAGAAAAGGAGGCAGAGGGGACACCTTATTGTTCTCTACAACTACCTGAAAGGATGTTGTAGCCAGGTGGGTGTTGGTTTCCCAAGTAACATGGGATAGGACAAGAGGACATATCCTCAAGTGTCACAGGGGAGGCTTAGACTGGATTTTAGGAAAAAATTCTTCACTGAAAGGGTTGTCAGTCATTGGAATGCCCAGGAAATTAGTTGAGTCACCACCCTGGAGGTATTTAAAAGATGCACAGGTGTGGTGCTTAGGGACATGGTTGGACTTAGCAGTGTTAGATGTTAACAGCTGGATGTAATGATCTTAAAGGTCTTTTCCATTCAAAGCTATTCTATGATTCTATGACCTCTCCCAATCCTATTTAGACATAATCATTTGTTCTAATCTTCTATCAAGTTTTAAGGAGGGATGTGTCAGAAACTTTGCATCTGCTGTTGCAGAACTTTTTGGGGTTTTTTTAATCAAAGTGACAATATGAACAAATGCAAAAGTGTCAGGTCAAAAAATCTAGCAAAGGATTCTTGAAGGTTTTTCAGTAACAGGAGGAGAAAATAAAGGTGGAGATGGACCTTGACACTTAAATTGACCCATGTAAATTAGAATGAAAAGATAAGCAAGTGAGAAGCTGTGAAGGAATTGGGAGGGAAAACTGACATTGGGGAAAGGAACGTCATAAAGATCAAACCCTTAATCCTCAAGTTATTGTACATATGACATAAAATGATGATGAAACTTTTTTATCATAGTTGAACTTTGTCAATCAATTTTTCCACAACTGTTGATCAATTTTTCCACAGAGTGCCTAAGGCTTTTCAATATTTTTTAGAATTACTGACAGAAAGATCCAGACTGAAAGGGACCTTTCTGGTCCAAGCCCTTGTTCATAGCAGAGCAACCTCCAAACATTATCAGGTTACTTGGGACCTTCTCCATGTGTTTTCTAAACAACTCCAAGGGTGTAGATTTCCCCGTTTCTCTGGCCTTTCTGCCAGGGCTGAACAAACTTTGGGGTTGTTGTGGTTCTTCCCCAGCTGAGAGCGGAGCGCCACGCAGCCGCTTGTTCCTTAAGAGGGAGTCGGGGGGGGGGGCGGGGGAGTTGAGGGAGGGAGAAAAGGAAGGAGAAGAAAACCCAGGGAACCAAAACCTCACAGTCTGGGATAAGGATAGTTTACTGGGATAGCAGAAAGATAAGATATAATAATAATAACAGGATTTTGTAGCAAAATATATGAAACTGGTGATACACAATGCAGTTTCTCACTGAATCGCACAAACTCAGGCCATACAGCTCAGTCCTTGACTGCTTGGCAACAACTAAACCCTCAGGGTGTTACCAGCACTGCTCTCACTCCCAAACAGGGCATTCCGTCCACTGCTAGAAAAGAAATGAACTCTATCCTAGCTGAAACCAGGAGCGGGGTGAGCACTTTTTTCTTTATTTTCAAAGTTTCCCTGCTGCCTGTGAACATCATTGCCAGTTTTGCTTTTGCTGTTCACCTCTGTGAACAATTAGCCTTGTCTTCTCTAGTCAGAACAGAACCAGGTCCCTGTGACTCTCCCGGTACACGGCATGTTCCAGTGCCATGGAGCTCTTGCCACTTTCTTGACATTTCTTTTGTAATGGGGCATCTGAAACGGATGCAGTATTCCAGATGTGGCCTCAACAGTGTGGAAAAGATGGGAATAAACTCTTCCCTTACTCTGCTGGCAGAGAGACCCCATTGTCACAGTTCACCACAGGCAGCACACCCTGTTGTGAATAACATACTATTCAAGTGCATTCACTCCTTAATCCATCTGCAACAGTTACACCCCCAAACTCACTACTTCTCCAACCTGGGAAGCAGCAGCCATGTCCACCAGCCTTCAACAGAAACACCCTGGCTGAGCTCCAGCAGCCAAGCACGAGCAGTTACCAGGGCTCAAGCCTGCTGTATACCCCTTTACTGTACTTCCATGCTATACTTGAAAAGTGAGTTGGCCAAAAAGAAACCGGAACTGGTGTTTTCCTACAGGAAAAAATAGCCTGTGCAACTTTGTTGTTCTTTCCTTTTACTTTATGCCCTTGTTCTGGGAAACGTTTTCACCCTTTAGTTCATCATTGCTGATCAGCCTCTTACACAAACGATGATGGGGTTTCCTGGAAGAGCATCTTGCATGTTGGAACCCTACACATCAGCAGATACCATCTGAGTTCCCCTATTCTTGCAGTTGTTGTAGGCTGTTCCACTTCTGCTGTGTCAAATGCCATTAAAAAAATCCTGAAAAATTAGTTTCACCAAAAAGCCACCAAACAACCAAACCCCAAAACAAAAAGTTGAAAACACCAAACTGAGCAGTAACAGATTTCAGGGACAAATTAAGAGCTGAGTGCTAGGATAAAGCAAAGAAGCACATTGGACATACTTCACTGAATGTCAGTATACATAAATGTAGGTCAGGAAAGTGTCAGACTGACATGGTTTAATAGGAGGCATGGACAAGGGACATGGATCATCTTTCTTTATAGCAAGATTGCTATAAAAGTTCACCACAGGCAGCACACCCTGTTGTGAAGGGTGTGAATAATTTAACATACTATAGATTATAATATATGACATTATATCTCTATCTTGAGACCCCTCTAGTTTATCAGTGTTTTTCCAAATATGTTGTAGAAAAATGTACTTTGATCCAACTTCGCAAGACCATCTCAGACAGGATCAATCATGTTGTCGAATCTGATCTTGTTGCAAAAAAATGTATTGGAGGTACATTGCTTTAGTTATTGTGCATCTTGTTTTAATCCACTGAGCTTGGAACTGGTATCTGTCCGATGAGTAACTGGCAATCTAGAACTCAAACTGATGTCCATAAGGAAACTGTGTTTCAGAAGATGACTTCATCAGTTGGAAACTACCATCTGTTCAGCAAATGTATCAAAATGAATTGGTACAAATACTCTCACACATGAGCTGCTAATAATTGGCAGCTTAAAGATAGAGAATGATCTAAATAGCAGAAAATCCATTGCAAGTGAGCTGTTTTTAAGGTGCTAGGGTTATATCAGAACAGGCAATGCAGGTCATTTACATTGCTGTGTTCTCTCCATGACTATAGTCATTGAAATAGTACAGCAATGTAAATGACCTGCATTGCACCGTCCAGATATAACCTTAGCACCTTAAAAACAGCTCAGTTGCAAGGGAGCACTGCTGTATTGATAAATCACTATCTTCTTAAGCTGCCAATTATTAGCAACTTGCATGGTGAGAGGATTTGTAGAAAGTGATTTTGAATCATTAAATGAACAGATGAGTAGTTTCCAACTGATGAAATAATGAAATGAAAAACATTTTCCTTATGACATCAGTAAAAGTTTAGATTGTGTTACTCATAGAAGTTGGATAGTCTCCATACTCTGGGAGTTTTCAAGACCTGACTGGAGGAAGCCCTGAGAAACCATACCTGACCTCATAGTTGTGTCTGTTCTGAGCAGCAAATTGGACTTGATGGTATCCAGAGGTCACTTGCAACCTGAACTATCCTATGATACCATGATCCTCCTGGGTAGCAAGATCATGCAAGCCCATTATTTAAGACCCAAGCCAAGCAAATCCTAGTATTTCCTGTCCATATTACTCCTCAGCAATCTTGCTATAAAGAAAGATGATCCATGTCCCTTGTCCATGCCTCCTATTAAGCCATGTCAGTCTGACACTTTCCTGACCTACATTTATGTATACTGACATTCAGTGAAGTATGTCCAATGTGCTTCTTTGCTTTATCCTAGCACTCAGCTCTTAATTTGTCCCTGAAATCTGTTACTGCTCAGTTTGGTGTTTTCAACTTTTTGTTTTGGGGTTTGGTTGTTTGGTGGCTTTTTGGTGAAACTAATTTTTCAGGATTTTTTTAATGGCATTTGACACAGCAGAAGTGGAACAGCCTACAACAACTGCAAGAATAGGGGAACTCAGATGGTATCTGCTGATGTGTAGGGTTCCAACATGCAAGATGCTCTTCCAGGAAACCCCATCATCGTTTGTGTAAGAGGCTGATCAGCAATGATGAACTAAAGGGTGAAAACGTTTCCCAGAACAAGGGCATAAAGTAAAAGGAAAGAACAACAAAGTTGCACAGGCTATTTTTTCCTGTAGGAAAACACCAGTTCCGGTTTCTTTTTGGCCAACTCACTTTTCAAGTATAGCATGGAAGTACAGTAAAGGGGTATACAGCAGGCTTGAGCCCTGGTAACTGCTCGTGCTTGGCTGCTGGAGCTCAGCCAGGGTGTTTCTGTTGAAGGCTGGTGGACATGGCTGCTGCTTCCCAGGTTGGAGAAGTAGTGAGTTTGGGGGTGTAACTGTTGCAGATGGATTAAGGAGTGAATGCACTTGAATAGTATGTTATTCACAACAGGGTGTGCTGCCTGTGGTGAACTGTGACAATGGGGTCTCTCTGCCAGCAGAGTAAGGGAAGAGTTTATTCCCATCTTTTCCACACTGTTGAGGCCACATCTGGAATACTGCATCCGTTTCAGATGCCCCATTACAAAAGAAATGTCAAGAAAGTGGCAAGAGCTCCATGGCACTGGAACATGCCGTGTACCGGGAGAGTCACAGGGACCTGGTTCTGTTCTGACTAGAGAAGACAAGGCTAATTGTTCACAGAGGTGAACAGCAAAAGCAAAACTGGCAATGATGTTCACAGGCAGCAGGGAAACTTTGAAAATAAAGAAAAAAAGTGCTCACCCCGCTCCTGGTTTCAGCTAGGATAGAGTTCATTTCTTTTCTAGCAGTGGACGGAATGCCCTGTTTGGGAGTGAGAGCAGTGCTGGTAACACCCTGAGGGTTTAGTTGTTGCCAAGCAGTCAAGGACTGAGCTGTATGGCCTGAGTTTGTGCGATTCAGTGAGAAACTGCATTGTGTATCACCAGTTTCATATATTTTGCTACAAAATCCTGTTATTATTATTATATCTTATCTTTCTGCTATCCCAGTAAACTATCCTTATCCCAGACTGTGAGGTTTTGGTTCCCTGGGTTTTCTTCTCCTTCCTTTTCTCCCTCCCTCAACTCCCCCGCCCCCCCCCCCGACTCCCTCTTAAGGAACAAGCGGCTGCGTGGCGCTCCGCTCTCAGCTGGGGAAGAACCACAACAACCCCAAAGTTTGTTCAGCCCTGGCAGAAAGGCCAGAGAAACGGGGAAATCTACACCCTTGGAGTTGTTTAGAAAACACATGGAGAAGGTCCCAAGTAACCTGATAATGTTTGGAGGTTGCTCTGCTATGAACAAGGGCTTGGACCAGAAAGGTCCCTTTCAGTCTGGATCTTTCTGTCAGTAATTCTAAAAAATATTGAAAAGCCTTAGGCACTCTGTGGAAAAATTGATCAACAGTTGTGGAAAAATTGATTGACAAAGTTCAACTATGATAAAAAAGTTTCATCATCATTTTATGTCATATGTACAATAACTTGAGGATTAAGGGTTTGATCTTTATGACGTTCCTTTCCCCAATGTCAGTTTTCCCTCCCAATTCCTTCACAGCTTCTCACTTGCTTATCTTTTCATTCTAATTTACATGGGTCAATTTAAGTGTCAAGGTCCATCTCCACCTTTATTTTCTCCTCCTGTTACTGAAAAACCTTCAAGAATCCTTTGCTAGATTTTTTGACCTGACACTTTTGCATTTGTTCATATTGTCACTTTGATTAAAAAAACCCCAAAAAGTTCTGCAACAGCAGATGCAAAGTTTCTGACACATCCCTCCTTAAAACTTGATAGAAGATTAGAACAAATGATTATGTCTAAATAGGATTGGGAGAGGTCATAGAATCATAGAATAGCTTTGAATGGAAAAGACCTTTAAGATCATTACATCCAGCTGTTAACATCTAACACTGCTAAGTCCAACCATGTCCCTAAGCACCACACCTGTGCATCTTTTAAATACCTCCAGGGTGGTGACTCAACTAATTTCCTGGGCATTCCAATGACTGACAACCCTTTCAGTGAAGAATTTTTTCCTAAAATCCAGTCTAAGCCTCCCCTGTGACACTTGAGGATATGTCCTCTTGTCCTATCCCATGTTACTTGGGAAACCAACACCCACCTGGCTACAACATCCTTTCAGGTAGTTGTAGAGAACAATAAGGTGTCCCCTCTGCCTCCTTTTCTCCAGGCTATACAACCCCAGTTCCCTCAGCCTCTCCTTACAGGACTTGTGCTCTAGACCCTTACCAGCTTGGCTGCCCTTCTCTGGACATGCTCCAGCACCTCAGTGTCTTTCTGGCAGCGAGGGGCCCAAAACTGAACACAGTATTCAAGGTTTGGCCTCACTAGTGCCGCATCACAGGGATGGTCACTTCCCTAGTCCCGCTCGCCACACTGTTCCTGATACAGGCCAGGATGCTGTTGACCTTCCTGGCCACCTGGGCACACTGCTGGCTTGTGTTCAGCCAGCTGTCAACTAACACCCCCAGGTCATAAGCTTTGATATGCAGAAGATAGTACCTAAAATGGAAAGGGAAAAAAATCGGGTAGGAGTTTTCAGAAAGCTAGATAATAAAGAGACTGTACAAGTGCTGGTTATAAAGCTAGGGGAAAGCGGTGCTGAAGAGAAAGGTTTATTAGCCTAAAACTATGAAAATGTTTCCTGCAAAGAGCCAAGGTAATGGGAGGTGTTGGGAAAGTGTGACTGTGTTGGTGAGTGAGAAAAGTAGAATAACGGCTGCAGGAAGCCATGGAGAGCTGACAGAGACAGCAAGTCTTACTACAGATACCACAAAGGCTTCAGCTGGGCATCACTTGCACAGACACCCTGTCCCTCGGCTGCTCGAAGTGTTACTGCAAGAGAGGGAGGGCAACTAGGTGGCCTAGCAGCCGCCTCTCCAAGGGGACAGACTGTAAGACAGTGACAGGTATTTGGGAATTAAATACTGCAGGGCACCTTATTCATCTACCATTTTGGACTTCTCTTTTCTTTGATAATAATAAGCCAAGTGTTTCATGCCTGCAAGCACAGGAAATTAGTTAACTGACTACCAGAAAGCACTGATGACTTTCCCCAAGTTGCCAGATAAGGTCTTGTGCTCATTGTAACCCCTTCAAAATCTCATCTGGCAGAAGAGTTAAATTTACAAGCGGCATGAGAGGGCACCAAAATGCATAAAAGAGCTAGTGTCGATTACAGGAGAGAGTAGAACCTCTCCACAGCAAGCCAATCAAACTGGCACTTGCAGACTTTAATAAAAATGTCGAATATACCTCCTGGTTTTGTCTGTGGAAGGCTGGTGGACATGGCTGCTGCTTCCCAGGTTGGAGAAGTAGTGAGTTTGGGGGTGTAACTGTTGCAGATGGATTAAGGAGTGAATGCACTTGTTCCGGAGAAGTACAATGTATTTATTGATATAAAATAGTTAACAGTATCTGATGGTGAATGTGACCCTGATTTAACAAGGTTTGGTGACATGGTACACTTGGTTATTTCCTGCCTAGAGAACAGGGTCAGACAAAGCTTAACAGGGACACCCTCCCTTTGGGTCGCAAGGTTTAGAACGGACCCCTTTGCATTCTAAACTCCTTCTCAGAGAGGAGTTTAGGGATGGCTGGATCCAAACTTAGTCCCAGACTTGGTCAATGGTTTATGTCTAAAGGATTTACATATTGTTGTAGCTTTGCATGGCTGGGTTCTGCTGAAGAAGGGAGGGCTGCAGGGGTGGCTTCTTCAAGAAGCAGCTAGAAGCTCTCTGCAGGCCTGAGGGAGTAACACCAGCCGGCTCAAGGCTGGCGTTGTCCTTGACCAAGGGGTGGGGGAGGTGTTTTAAGATCTAATCTCACTTCTCATTATCTGACTGGTGTCACTGGGTGTGCAGGGCAGTGTAATACATTAGAGAATTTTCTTTCCTTTGTTCTGTGCTGAGTCTGTTTTGCCCGTGACACTGATTGCAGAATGATCTCTCCCTGTCCTCGTCCTGACTCCTGAGCCTCTCAATATATATTTTATCCCCTGTCCAGCTGAAAAGGGGAGTGGTAGAGTGGCTTTGGTGGGAATCTGGCCTCCAGCCAGGGTCAAATCAACACAAATATACATATACGTACAATCAACCCTTTATAACATGTAGCCAAGATTCTTAGTTTTTCACAATTTGCTTACCAAGTACCTAGTGTGATGAAGATTCTCTCAACCTTGAGAGTAACCTTGAGAGGCATTCCTGCTCAAAGGGAGATCCTGGCATGGAGCCCTCTGCTGTGCAGGAGATCTCAGTGGGCTTTTGGGCTGTCCACTATTTATGGAATAAGGTAATTGATTTATAGTCACATTTATATAGCAGGTGTGTATTTGGTTGTTGGATGCTCAGTTAGCCAGCCCTCAGCTGTGTAGCCCTTGGCTATAGTGTTGTTGTCTGCTTCCTTGGGAGTTGAATTCAATTAGGAGTTGAATGCAGACATCTTGAAGCCATACCTATTTGTGGCTGTAAAGACAAGGGAGGAGGGGATCACACTGTCACAGTAACCCAGAGACACGTGTCCATGAAAGGACAGTGACTCGGCCAACCGCACAGGCTGTCGCAGATAAGGTGCTGTCTTCAACAACGCCACGTGTAAACTAACAGGACTCACATAAAATTAAGTGCAGATTGCCAAGTCCCCTTCCTCTTTAGATGATTAAGGTCCACCATTAACAATATACACAACCTCACTTTCTAGACATTCGCTCGTTCAAATATCACTACAAGCCCTCAGCCTGTCCGAAATCATGCTAGGATGTTGGCTCTTTGACAGAGACCTATGTGTCTTCTGATCACTGGTTAGTCCAGCTTGATGCTTGCTAGCCAACTGATGCAGTCACTCACACATTCGTCCCATAGGCATCCTCACTCTGAATGGATGATACTCAAGGGATGCCTTAAGTATCAGCAGGAGTCCTCTGCCTGTCTGATATCCCTGCCTGGATATCCAACAGGGCTGCTCTCAATCCATTTTATCCACTCAATCCCGGTAATTGCACCAACCCCCAGGGGCAGGACCTTTCACTTGGTCTTCTTCAACTTCACGATATTTATATGGGCCCACTCGTGAAGTCTGTCAACGTTCCTTCCCTCCAGGAGCCACACCACTCAACTTGCTGTCATCTGTAGATGTGGCAAGGATGCATTTGGTCCCACAATCTATGTCACTGATGAATATATGAAATAATATCAGTCCCAGTACTGGTACTGTCCCTTGAGGGACACCATGTGCCACCATTTTCCATTAATTCTGGCAAGGCCTGTCATGTATTCAGCCTGTGCGTGGCCGCAAAGCACAGTTAACGTGTCAGTAGCATAGCACTGATGCTGTAAAGGAAGGCATGCCTCAAGGGAAATCTATCAAGATTTATCTTTTACTAGAGAACCGTACTTAACCAGTGAGTTATTCAGTTAAGGTGTGTTAACAATTGAAGATATCATACTGCTTCCTGCTTGTTATTTCTTTATGTGTTTGCATGCATTGTACGCTAACTTACCCAAGACACCCTTGCCTCTGTCCTCCAGTCATCTTGACCTCCTAGCACAAGAGCCCCTACTCTGGTGGTTCAACATTCAGTACTCATCCTCAAGCAACAGTGAATTTCCAGCATATTCCTCTGTCAGTGGTTCTCTCTTAAACATGCTGGAAATGGATCTGTGGTATATCCATTTGTTGTGATTCCCAGTGGGGAAGAGCCTGGCTGCTAGGCTGTGGCTTCACCCACACCAGGGACTTTGTTCCAAGCCTTTTCAAAGACATTTGACTTGCCGCTTCTGCCTCCTTTAACACACCACAGGATTTATGACATCTGATAATGCACACAAAGGTAGTGCACACAAATAACAGCTCATTCCATCTTGTGGCGCTGATTAGAACAAGTTGCCCTGGGGCCAGAGTTTCACTGGCATGGGAACTGATATTCAGCAGCTCTAGATTGCCAAGCTGCTTTATTCCCGTAGGTCCTATTGCTCTTGGAGGATGTCTCACAGCAGCAGCCACGCAGCAGGTTTAGCTGTTTCAGAGCCTATGGGACATAGACATCATCCTGTGTCTACGTGTGAGATGCTATGGGGCATAGATATCATAAACATCCCTGGAGTTTGGGGGATTCAGGGTGCAACTGTGCTAAGCTCCAGGGCTAACTGTAGTTAGCTAGATGAACTGCACTCCAGGAATATGTGTGAACAGGAATAGGACGTTGAGGCCATATGAAAAACAAAGTCAAGTTTGTTCCAAGAAAGGGAAATCCTTACAGGAACAACTTGCTGCCGATGCACTCGTTTCACCATGTCACAACTACTTTCCCAGTGATCTGTAGGGATGTCTGAAGAAAGGTCTCTCATTACTGCTTTTGTCAGCTGCACACTTTACATTTTTGGAGATTTTGTTTACAAAGATGTAGAATCTCATTTAAGCCTTTCCTTAGCATTGCTATCATCAAATCAATGTCAAATAAGACACTGACAAGAAACCACAACAGTGTAAGGAGGAGGAATAGTTGGACAAAGAAAACCAAGAAGAAATTAAAGGAAGAATAAGCAGCTGAGTTGAAGCTGAGTAAAGAGAAGGTATTTGAGGATGCATGTGAAAAATAAATTTTTAAAAGTTGCTGAAGCCCTGTTTCCTACAATGGGTTTTCAGCACATGGATCAATACATAGATTAAAAGCCACTGTAATGTCAAGCTGGGGCAGTACCAGCACTGGATTAAATAAGCAGGACAGAAAGTAATGTCGAAAGTTTATGAGTTTGCAATCAGAAAGCTTAAGAATTCTTACTTGAAAAACGGCCTGAGCTTCCCTAAGTGAACGTTACATTATTCTGACCAAAAGAAATTAAAAAACTAAGATATGCACAGCAGAATATCCTGTCTTCTTGTTTTCCTCCCTCTGATTCTGGGTTGCCTGGTCAATAGAGCTGCCACTACAGATTAAGGGTTAGAGCTGCTCATGTGCACAGCTGATCCAAAGGATCTGCATCACAGCGGATGAAACAAAGGAGCCTGGCATTGATCATCTCCTTGGAGTTATGGCCCTGTAGTTTCTGCCATGGTAAGACACAAGCTGTGGGTTACTGTCTCCTAACTGGTACTGTTTGCGAGACTCCAAAGCTTTTAACCAGGATTTTGAGAACTGTCATCTGCCCTCGAATGCATCATCCTCCATTTGAAGGTGAAATAATAACAACCCACATGTTGATATGTCTAAAAGAAATTACACGATCCTGATGGTCTTCCTTTGCAGTAAGACTTTCAAAACTGGTTCATATGTTTCCCTCTGAACAAACATGTCGGTGCCGGTAAGTTTTACCAAGGATGCTGTTCTTTAACCTAGAAATGAAGTCCTTCAGCAGGATCCTTCTCCTCTGGACAACAGGACAGCCAAAAATTGTATTGCTGTATATGCGGCTGCTGAAGCTCTGTGGAGTTTCTCCTCAGAATTCCTCCAAACTTGTGGTGGAAATTGGCAGCAAATGCTCACTTCTGAGAGCTAATTGCTCCTGTGGGGTCATCTGAGTATAGGTTGTTGTGCTGGAAGTTCTCATATGTCCAACTACAACATCAGCTGTAAATAAGGGGAGAAACACACCCCACACCCCCCAGGAGGTGAGAACAGTGACACGATACACAATTTTGAAGAGAGGAGTATATTTTTGCAGTTAATGATTGCACACGGAAAATTAAAGAATTCAGCACTTTTTTTTTTTTTATATTTTCTGAATAAAATTTGGATCTAGAGCCTGTAAGTCACATCAAATGTAATTCTTACTTTAAACATCACAGACTGAAGAAGAGTCACCTGGTGCTCTGTCAGTGAAGAGTCACAATCCATCAATGCATCGAGCCAAGCCATGGGCTGAGAACCCAGTCCACGTGAGGAACCCGCGCCGGGGAAGTTCTCTGAAAAACCTGTCTCATCAGCAATGCAACACAGCATTGTTACAGAATAAGGTAGGTGGTTAATGCGTAACCTTCACCCTGTTTCCGTGTAGACAAGATCTGACCTTAAGCCCAAGTTTTATATTCGCTGATTACCCAAATATTCATGAACTTGTTCTGTAGATTCTGCTAATCAGAGAAAAGGTCGGTCTGTTTCCGTATCATTTCTTAATGACACCCATGGTGTCCCAGTCTTTTTCTCTAGACATTTCCTTTTGGTATATCACAGTTTACAAGCTTTCCTTATTCAACATTCTGTTCAGAAATCCATTTGCACATCACTGTGGATTGTGATAATCACCTCTGTGAAAGTTTTTTCCTGGTTGTTTGTCTTTTTATTCTGTTTTAGTATGAGATGTAGTTTAACAGGGCTTGCAGCCTCCAGGTACTGTTCCCTGAGTTGAGAGGCAGACTGAGATTCCAATGCATCTTTCCTGAGCAAGAGAGTCATACAGTACTTTTTTAGTACGGATGCACATCACATAAGTACAGTAGGGACTTATGCCAGGGAGGGTGTTGTATCCTTCTCAAATGCCTCTTAAAGCAAGTTGTTTTCCTTCTTGGCCAGGGAAGAGGGAGGCAGGCATTCATTCCACACACCCCTCCCCTGCTGCACTGTGGGGTCCCATCCACGGGAGACAGTCCTTCACAAACTTCTCCTTTGTGAGTACTTTCCCACAGGGCTTCAGCTCTTCAACAGCTGCCCCAGCGTGGGTCACTGCTATGGCGGGCAGTCATGAATCATCTCTCAATCCCAGTCCTCTGGGACCCTCTGGGGGTCATCAGCCTCCCCCCAGAAAACCTGTTCCGGCACAAATCTCCCCCTTGCTCACCTCCATCTCTCTCTCTCCCTCCACGGGCTGCAGGTGCTGGCAGGGGCTTGCTCCAACACGGGTCACAGCATCCTCCTGTATGTCTACACCTGCTCCAGTGTGGGGCCTCCCCACAGGCTACAGGTGGGGTCTCAGCCTTTTCCATGGGCTGCAGGGGGACACCCGCTCCACCATGGGATTCTCCACGGGCTGCAGGGGCATCTTTCTCTCTGGCACCTGGGGCAACTCCTCCCCCACCCCCCAGCCTTGGTGTCTGCACAGCTCCTTACACCTTCTCACTCCCTTCTCAGGTGGCAAAATGCAGTTTCTTGCAGGTTCTTTTTCTCCTAAATGTCATTCCCAGGAGCGCTGTGACCATTGCCAATTGGCTCAGCCTTGGTCAGCAATGACTCCAACCTTGACTTGGCTGATACTTACTCTCTGGGGCCTGCAGAGAGCTTCTAGCTGCTTCTCACAGTAGCCATCTCTGCAGCACCCCCTTCTCTACCAGCACCCAGCTACGCAAAACTGCAACACCAAAGTAATTAAAAATCCCCTCCCTGGTGACCAGAAGAACCAGAACCAGACTGGAATATGGGTTGCTAAAAATCAGAGTATCAGCAACTTTGGGAGGCAATGTAATCTTTTCTTTGCCCAAGAGAAACAGAGGAAAACTCAGAAACAATTACCTGATTCAGAGACATCCTGGCTGCAAATAAATTTTCAGTTGTAAATGCCAAGAAAGTAAGAGAATACCTTCTTTCTTCTTTACGATTTTCTTTTTTTCGGAGAGAAAATATGGAATCATAGAATGTCCTGGGTTGGAAGGGACTCATAAGGATCAAGTCCAACTCCTGGCTCCACACAGGGACAGTAAAATCAGAGCATGTGACTGAGAGCATCATTCAGACACTTCTTGAACTCAGCCAAGCTCGGTGCTGTGACCACTTCCCTGGGCAGCCTGTGCCAGTGCCCAACCACCCTCTCTGTGAGGAACCTCTTCCTAAGAGCCAACCCAAACCTCCCAGTCACAGCTTCAAGCCGGTCCCTTGGGTTCTATCACTGGTATCCAAAGAGAGGAGATCAGCACCTGCCCCTTCACTCTCCCTCAGAAGGAAGCCATAGGACACAATGAGGTCTCCCCTCAGTCTCCTTTTCTCCAGGCTGAACAAACCAAGGGACTTCAGCCTCTCCTCATAAGACTTCCCCTCCAGACCCTTCCCCATCCTCACTGCCCTCCTCTGGACACTCTGCAGAATCTGGCACTTGCCCTCGTTAAACTTCGTGCTGTTGGTGAGTGCCCAGCTCTCCAATCTGTCCAGGTCCCTCTGCAAGGCTTCTCCATTCTCAGTGGAGCCAACAGCTCCTCCCAATTTGGTGTCATCTGCAAACTTATTAGAGACACCTTCTAGTCCCGTGTCCAAGTAAGTTATGAAAACGTTGAAAGGAAATGGCTCTAAAATGGAACCCTGGGGAACCCCACTAGTGATTGGCCACCAGCCAGAAGTAACCCTATTTACTATCACCCTCTGGGCACAGTGACATCCCCTTTATTTGCTTGTCCCTTAATCCTTACCCAGAGACTCTCAACCATGTCGTTGCCAACTGACAACAGTGAACACCACCTGTCCCACCGCACTGCCTCTGGTGTATCTGAGGTTTTAATGCAAGTCTAGTCACGGTTTCCCTGTAAAAGGACCACACACCACTCTGTCCCACACAGTATCCAAAACTTGATGAGGGCAGTCTTAGACCCATCATGACCGCTTAGTGACATGGTGTCGTGGTTTCACCCCGGCTGTGGGCTGAGATCCACGCAGTTGCCTGCTTCTTAAAGTAAAAGAGCAGGGGAAAAGGGAAAAAGGGGAAAGGGAAACAAGGGAAGGGAAAAGGAAGGGGCAAATAACTCCAAAACCAAGAAACTAAGAGGCCCGTGGGTTGGGATAAGGATAGTTTACTAAGAGAACAGAAAGATAAAATACAACAATGCTAACAGGACTTTAGAGCAAAAGAATATGAAACTCTTGATCCCCAATGCAGTTTCTCCCCGAACCACACAACTCAGGCCGGACCACCCAGAGCTGTCCCGGAACCCGACCGTCCCCCAAGAAGCACGCGTCCCGCCACCGCCCCTCTTCTTCCTCCCCTCAGCCCCCTGTTCTCCTGGGCAGGACATAATTGGCATGGAATACTCTCTTTGGCCCATCTGGATCACCTGTCCTGGCTTCGCCCCTCCTTTCTCAAGAATAGAGAAATACGAAGAAGCTGAGAAAGTCCTTGACTGTCTGACTGCAACTAAGAACATCAGGGTGTTATCAGCACTGCTTTCATTGTAACTCCCAAACACAGCATTCCATCAGCTGCTACAAATGAAGTTAACTCTATCCTGACTGAAACCAGGACACATGGGTCTCACAGGCCTCTCACATTTCCTTATATTTTATTTCTCACAGTGATTGGGCTAGGGCAGTTTCCTCTGGGTGGGCACCAGTAGTGTCTCACGTTCTTTCCACAAAATAGGCAAGCAGAAAAAATCCCACAAAACCCACAACAGAATCTGGTTTTATTTTTGTGCTGAAAATTCATTTTATGCTAACGAAAATTTTCAAGAAAGTGTTGCACAATAGCATAAAACATTTGTGAAAGCATAAATCAGAGGTATTTTAAACAGCTAGTAAAAAGAGACTGGGAGGTAATACTGGGAATTGTTCTGGTGAGGATTTTGTAATATTTTCCAGGATGCCTGTTAGTTAATTTCAAAACCAGCAGTGAGGAAGAACATCCTGTAGTTGCATGACTGCGTAAATCAGGTGCCCAGTGATAAACAATAAAAGAGGGTTAGATTAAATTAAATAATATTTATGTTTGCATAGCTAATTCTCTGCAATTCACTGTATGCTGAATTTGATTCAAGAATTCATTAGATGATCTTTCTGGTGCTTCACATTTTGTCAAGTACACCAGTGCAGAGTAAGTGAAGGCTAAGTCCTGAGCACCCATGCTAGAGGCGAAAGTCCAGCAGAGTTTAGAGCATGCTGTTTTCTGCAAAGAAGACTTCCAATGTGACTCAAGGCATGTGATCAAGTACTGATACCCACATCATTCCCATCATCGTGTGATCAATGATAATCACACCTCAGTAAACTGTTCTCCCTTGGCGCTCTTTGTAGGCTGTTCACCATGTCCAAGTTTCCCGGAGAAGCACCACTGAAGATGACATTCACAGAAGTGTGCTTGTTTGACGGGACAGATCGGAGTGATCATGTACAGACGGAATTCTCAAGAGCACACCTAAGGTGTGGCCACTTGTGTGACCACAGAAGGAATACTTTGCTTCAAGCCCTCTGCATCAGTATTTGCTGCGACTGAGACGGGACACAGCTTGATGCAAGCAATTGCCGATTTATTGAAGACAATCACAAGTTTATATACTTTTCCTAGCCCACGTGTGCCTTAGTTTCATTGGAGCGCAGAAGCCGTTTTTACATTTTACTACTTGCTGATTGGTTTAAAAACACTTACAAACATCATTAAAAACAGCAACTTAGGCCTAGCAGCACAACCCTCTGTACTCGTTCTGGTGTTGGTTTTTGTGTCTTCTCTTGTTCCCGCTTCAAGGCTGTCTAGTCCCCTTATCCCATCCGGTGTAGGACAGTCTAGTCTTCCCACAGTCTCTCATCCCTTATCAGCCAGTTCCTGTGTTGTTGCAGCCTCCCAGGGCTTGAAGCCAACAAGTCTCAACACATCTCTCTCCGGTAGCTGCAAAGAACCCAAATTCCCGCCTGTCTCTTCCAGGTTCCATGCTGCAAGTATTAGTTTGAATTATTTGAGCATAAGAACTTTTAAGAAGATCTTTTAATGCACTGCTAACAAATCTATTTGTGCAAGCAAAGTCTGGTATTTGGGACAATCAAAAACTTCATGCAGGAGACGATTTTTACCCGTGCAGAGAAAAAATAAAGGAGGATGGGGAAAGGAGGAGAAATTTGAACAGACAAAAATACACCTGTTTTCATTAACAGAATTGAAATGGGGAAAAATGTTTGGGGTTATGTTGAGCACAGTTAACTGTGAAACACCATATCTAACGGAACTCATTTAATTTCAAAACAGATGGTATAAAGCACCCTATGCAACATTTGGTAGTTATTGAAAATTACAATGTATACACAGATGTGTGTTGGTTTTCTTACGCTCCTGCTTTAAAATACTGACTTTTTAAATCTGTTTTTACAGATAAAACTAGTAAGTCTTTATATACACCCTATTTCTGGGTTCTACACTGTAACTTCCCTTTCTACTTTTAAGGCAACAACACTGGTGCTTTTGATTATCATCTACAATAGTACCATTTACATGTGTTATTACACATATAGATATATATGATCACATATCTCGATATAGACATATGCCAACTGCCCACCCAAGGCATTATGGCTTTGTCTAGCTGCATATCAAACATTTTGTCCAGCAAGATACCATGAGACACAGTATCAAAAACCTTACTGAAAAAAACCCCAACCAACATCACTTGGTTTGTTGTAAAAGGAAATCAGATTGGATAGACAGGATCTTCCTCTCCTGAAGCCACGTTGGCTGTGATCAATGACTGCGCTGTCCTGTAGATGTTTTTCAATAACTTCCATCATGATTTTCTCCATCATTTTACCAGGTCCTGTGGTGAGACTGATGGACCTATAATTACCAGGGTCTACTTTCTTGGCCTTCCTGAACACTGGGACAATGTTTGCCAGCTTCCAGTCAACTGGGACATCTCTAGATTCCCAAGACCACTGAAAAATAGTTGAGATAGTAAAAAATTAAGAATGTGTTTCCCAGGAAAGATAATGTTGTGGTTTAACCCTGGATGGAGGCTAGGCTCCCACCAAAACTGCTCCATCATTCTCTTCCTCAGCTGGACAAGGGACAGAAAACAGAACAAAAGGCTCGTGGGTTGAGATAAGGGCAGAGAGGCAATACGGGTTGTGGTCAGTTCGTCACACATCATCTCTTCCACTGCTTCCTCCTCAGGGGGAGGACTCCTCCCACTCTTCCCCTGCTCCAGTGCAGGGTCTCTCCCATGGGAGACTGTCCTTCACCAACTTCTCCAATGTGAGCCATTCACACAGGCTGCAGTTCTTCATGAACTGCCCCAGTGTGGGTCCCTTCCATGGGGTGCAGTCCTTCAGGAACAGACTGCTCCATTATGTTTCCTCAAATGGTCACAAGTCCAGCCAGAAAACCTGCTCTGGCATGGGCCCCTCTCCACACTCTGCAAGGTCCTGCCAGAAGCTTGATTCGGTGCAGGTTTCCCATGAGGTCACAGCCTCCTTCAGATGTCTCCACTTGCTCCAGGGTGGGGTCCTCCACAGTCTGCAGGTGGATATCTGCTCCACCAGGGACCTTCAGGGGCTGCAGGGGGACAGCCTGCTTCATCATAGTCTTCTCCACGGGCTTCAGGGAAATCTCTGCTTCAGCAGCTAGAATACCTCCTCCCCATCCTTCTTCACTGGCCTTGGTGTCTGCAGGGTTGTCCCTCTCACTCCTCTATCCAGCTGCAAAAAAACCCTGCTCCTAGGTGTTTTTCCCCTTCTTATCTATGTTACCACAAAGGAGCCACCACCGTCACTGATGGGCTTGGCCTTGGCCAGTGGAAGACATTTGCCACTTGATTTGCCACTCCAAAAGGTATTAGTTTTGGAAAGTTGCGTTAATACAGAAAACAGAAACGTAACATGCATCGGTGTTTTGCAGCTTTGTTATATATTGATGCTGTGGTTTTGTGTGGCTGGGTTTTGCTGGAGTAGGTGGGACTGCAGGGGTGGCTTCTGCAAGAAGCAGCCAGAAGCTCTCTGCAGGCCCCACAGAGCAAACAGCAGGTGGCTCAAGGCCGGAGTTGTTGCTGACCAAGGCCGAGCCCATCAGCGACGGTCACAGCACCCCTGGGAATCACATTTAGGAGAAAAAAACCCTGCAAGCAGCTGCTTCTTGCCACCTGAGAAGGGAGTGAGAAGAACTATGTAGGCACCAAGGCCAGGGAAGGGGGTGAGGTGGCCTCCTCAGGTGCCAGAGAGAAAGATGCCCCTGCAGCCCGTGGAGAAACCCATGGTGGAGCGGGTGTCCCCCTGCAGCCCATGGAAAAGGCCGAGACCCCACCTGCAGCCTGTGGGGAGGCCCCACACTGGAGCAGGTGGAGACATACAGGACTGTGACCCGTGTCGGAGCAAGCCCCTGCCAGCACTTGCAGCCCATGGAGAGACACACAGAGAGGTGAGAGGGAGAGAGATCCACACTGGAGCAGCTTTTCTGGGGGGAGCTTGTGGTTCTGTGGAGGACCAGGCTGGAGCAGTCTGGGCTTGAGAGACAGAGATAGGCAGACCGGGACAGCTGGTGAAGAACTGAAGCCCTGTGGGAAAGGACTCACGTTGGAGAAGTTAATGGAGGACTGTCTGCTGTGGGTGGGACCCCACAGTGCAGCAAGGGAAGGGCAGTGTAAGGAATGCCCCCCCACCCCCACTCCCCTCCCTGCCCCCGGCCAAGAAGGAAACTGTGAGGAACTGACCAAACACCCCATTCCCACAGTCCCTGCCCCTCCCGTTGCCACCATATGGGGCAAGAAGGGAGAGAAATAGTGACTAAAGCTTAAGCTGGCATTTTTATGAGGTTTTGCTGTCCCACCCATTCCTCGGAAAGGCAGGGATTAGTAACAGCACCCAGTACGGGCAGGAGGGTGGTGGGGAGGGGGATGGGGCATAACTCTACCACCTTCTTTTTCTTTGGGTTAAATACAACAGCTCTTATAACACTTTTTGAAAATTTTCAGTATCCCTGGGCTGTTCAAACAAGCATTGTGCTATCACTCTTTTTTGTGCTGGTGGTTCACATTTTGTTTCGCATCAAGGAAAATTTTAAGAATACCACTTATGGATTTTCCCAGAGGCTGTATCATCAGGAGTGGCAGGGCATGTGGCAGAGTATGGGCAAGTACCTAGGTGCTTCCTCATGCCCGACGGTTTAGAACTTCACCCCCAAACAGCTACAAGACCTTGATAAAGTGACAGCATATCTGAAAAAAAACAATTGCTGCCGTTACTCCAGCGAAGCACATCTTACTGCACTGTGCTGGGCCCTGGCCACTATCTACTGAATGCTGCTTCATAGAATGCAGCACTACCAAATGCTGCGTAATAAAATGCTGCCTTATTGGGGAAAGAGAGGGAAAACAGACCTGTAGACACAGCAGCCACCACAACCCCCATGACTGGCACTGCAGCTACTGCAACCCCCACCCTCAACTGGCACTGCAACTACTGTGACCCCTGTGACAGGCAATGCAGATGCACCAAAAAAAACCAACCCACACCAGTGTCAGTGTTCCCCATACAGAAGAGGCAATACACAAAGGAATCTGTTTGCTTAGTGAAGGATGATGATGATGAACCAGCACCATCCAGAGAACAAGAAGAAGAGGCAGAACCAGAGGTCATCACATAATCCCTGACACTGAGTGAGCTGAGAGAGGTGTGAAAAGATTACAGCTGCCATCCAAGTGAGCCGGTTATCACTTGGTTGCTCCAATGCTGGGGTAACGGGGCCAACAGGTGGAAGCAGAAGGCAAGGAGGGCGAGCAGCTAAGATCCCTGACTAGGGAAGGAGGCATTGACAAGGTGGTGGGGAAAAAGTCAGAAACTCAGCTGTTAAGTGTGGAGGAAAGGTATCCCTTAAAGGAATATATTACGTCAGACACCCAGTGGAGCACCATAGAGTCAGCTGTCCAGTACTTCAGAAAATTAGCCGTACAGGAGATGGTTTGTTATGATCTGGACAATGCACCGTTACCCACTGATCATGATGAAGTCTGATGCACCAGAGCCATGTGGTATAAGGCTGTACAAAGTGCGCCATCAGGTGTTGCAGTTTTGGAGGCTGGGGTCTGGTGGAGAAGGGGGCTGCAGGGGTGGCTGCTGCAGGAAGCTGCTAGAAGCTCTCTTGCAGGCCCCAGGAAGTACACATAAGCTAATTCAAGGCCAGAGTCATTGCTGACCGAGGCCGTGCCCATCAGCAACGGTCACAGCGCCACTGGGAATCACATTTAGGAGAGAAAAAAACAGAAGCAGCTGTATTTTTCCCACCAGAGAAGGGAGTGAGAAGGTGTAAGAAACATTCTGTGATTTATGACTGCCCGCCATAGCAGTGACCCACACTGGGGAGGTTGATAAAGAGCTGAAGCCCTGTGGGAAAGGACTTGCTTTGGAGAAGTTCATGAAGGACTGTCTCCCATGGGTGGGACCCCACGGTGCAGCAGGGGAAGGGTGTAAGGAATGAATGACCCCCCTGGCCAAGAAGACTAACTTTTGAGGAACTGACCAAAAACCCCATTCCCCCAGTCCCTGCCCCTCCCTGTGCCACAATGGGGGGAAGAAGTGAAAGAAATCATGACTAAAGTGAAGTCTGCCAAGAAGGGAAGGGGGGAGGTGCTTTAAGATCTGGTCGCGCTTCTCATTATCCTGCTCTGGTGTCACTGGGTGTGCAGGGCAGTGTCATCACTTTGTTTTCTTTCTCTTTTATTCTGTGTTGGGTCTGTTTTGCCTGTGACGCTAATTGCTGAATGGTCTCTCCCTGTCCTTATCCCATCCTGCAAGGTCTGGGATGTTTTTTCGTTTTTCTTCCCTCCCGTCCACCCACCCCCTAATTCCCTCAGAGAGAGCATCTGTGTGGTGCTTGGCTCTCAGCTGGGGCGAAACCATGACAATCCTTTTTGGCACTTGAAGGTTATGAAAAAATTGGATCTGACCCAATGGCAATAAAAACTAAGTTTTGATAAGCATTATTATTTAAGCAGTCACTGGTCACAATGCTGTTGTATTTGTCACGTGGCTGTGGCACTTTGACCGCTACGTGCTGTATGTGCCCCTTGCAGGGCTGTTTGGTGTCTCTGGGTTTCGGCTCCAGTATTTTTACTGTACTCTGTGAAATCACTTATGATATGGTAACATCAGCAAACATGAGCTTAAGCTGGCATTTTTATGAGGTTTTGCTGTCCCACCCATTCCACGGAAAGGCAGGGATTAGTAACAGACACTGGTTGCGGAATGATCTCTCCCTGTCCTTATCCTGACTCCTGAGCCCTTCAATATATATTTTCTCCCCTGTCCAGCTGAAAAGAGGAGTGATTGAGCAGCTTTGGTGGGTGTCTGGCCTCCAGCCAGGGCTAAACCACCACATCAGGGTACACCAATTCACTGGCAATAATGGGGCGATGCCGATGCACCAACAGTATATGACAATATCAAGACAGCAGTTCTTTTTCCCCTCATCTCAGCAGTAGAGAAACTACTCAAAGACAACGCATCCAACTCCCAACCTCTACAGAGAAGTGTTGCAGCTATTGGGAGAAAGAGTCCCTCTTCTCAAGAGAAAGAATATAGAGGATAGACACCGCAAGGCATGCTGTGGTTTCTCCTGTGTGACCAGGGAGAAGACATGAGGAAGTTGAATGCGCAGCCTACCTCAACCCTCTGACCATGAGTAAACAAGCTGCAAGATAAAAGAATCACACAAGGAGATTCTGCCAGGAAAAATGCTGCATCAGTTTCAATTGGGCAGTTCCCTAGACCAAGTGGAAGGCCTACTTACACATCTGATATGTGTTATCCTCTTGAAGGGACCTCTAAGTCTTCTGTGCAACAAGTGAACAGCGAATATAAAGAGCAAATATAAAGAGGGGCCCTGCCTCCAACCAGGCACCCAGGAAGCTGGGAGGGGACACAACCAGGACAGGTGACCCAAACTGGTCAAAGAAGGTATTCCATGCCAATTACGTCACGCTGAGCATAAAGGGGGACTGGTGGGGGAGCAGTGCACGGCTTCAGGATGTGTGGTTTGGGGGATGGTCTCGTTTCTGTACGGCCCTGAGCTGTACGGCCTGAGCTGTGCAGTTAGGTGGGAAACTGCATCATGTATCAACAGTGTGGTGGTTTAGCCCTGGCAGAGGCCAGACACCCACCAAAGTCACTCTATCATCCTCCCTTTCAGCTGGACAGGGGAGAAAATATATATTGAGAAGCTTAAGAGTCAAAGCAAGGACAAGGAAAGATCATTCCGCAATTGGTGTCACAGGCAAAACAGACTCAACACAGAATAAAAAAGAATGAAAAGTCTCTAATTTGTTACACTGCACTGCACACACAGTGACACCAGAGTTGGATAATAAGAAGTGAGATCAGATCTTAAATAACCTCTCCCCAGCCCTCCCTTCTTCGCAGACTTCACTTTACGGTCATGATTTCGCTCCCTTCCTCCTGCCCCCATCATTGTGGCACAGGGAGGGACAGGTAATGGGGAAATGGGGGGATTCTGTTCGTTCCCCATAAGTGTTTTTCCTTCTTAGCTGGAGGTGGGGGTGGAAGCATTCCTCACACCTTTCCCCTGCTGCACCACCCATGGAAGACAGTCCTCCATGAACTTCTCCGTTGTGAGTCCTTTCCTAAAGGGCTTCAGCTCTTCACCAGCTGCCCCGGCGTGGGTCATGGCTGTGGGGTGCAGTCATAAACCATAGAATGTCTCTCAATCTCTCAGGCCCAGACTGCTCCAGTCTGGTCCTCCACAAGCTCCCCCCGCCCCCCAGAAAAGCTGCTACGGCATGGATCTCTCTCTCCCCCTCACCTCTGTGTCTCAATCTCTCTCCTCAGGCTGCAAGTGCTGGCAGGAGCTTGCTCCAACACAGGCCACAGCATCTCCTGTATGTCTCCACCTGCTCCAGTGTGAGGCCTCCCCACAGGATGCAGGTGGGGTCTCAGCCTTTTCCATGGGCTGCAGGGGGACACCTGCTCCCCCATGGGTTTCACCATGGGCTGCAGGAGCATCTTCATCTCTGGCACCTGGGGCACCTCCTCCCCCACCCCCTGGCCTTGGTGTCTGCACAGTTCCTTACACCTTCTCACTCCCTTCTCAGGAGGCAAAATGCAGTTTCTTGTGGTTTCTTTTTCTCCTAAATGTGATTCCCAGGGGCGCTGTGACCGTCCCTGATGGGCTTGGCCTCAGTCAAAGCTGACTCTGGCTTTAAGCCAGGTGGTGTTTGCTCAGTGAGGCCTGCAGAGAGCTTCTGGCTGCTTCTTGCAGAAGCCACCCCTTCAGCCCCCACTTCTCTAGCAGAACCCAGCCATGCAAAACCACAACACACCAATTTTGTATATTTTCCTATGAAGACCTATTACTGTTATTTCTCTCTCTCTGCTGTCCCCATAAACTATCCTTATTCCAATCCACGTTTCATTTTTTTGGTTTTCTCTTCCCTTCCTTCCCCTCCCCCTCCCCTAATTCCTCCCCACACCCCCATAAGGGAGAGTGGCTGCACAGCGCTCAACTCTTGGCTGGGGTGAAACCACGGCAATGCACAGCATGTTCTGGGCTTGATTTTTAGCTACAAAGACAAGAATATCATGGCAAATGGGAGCTCAGCACAAGGTTAGATAAATATTGCAATGCAGAGAAGTGGGACAGCTGTCACAGTACATCTTGGAGACAGCAGCTGCTATTAGATAGTTGATAATGCAAAACTGCAATTCTGCACTCTCCAGGTAAACCTGTACATGGCAAAAGAGTTTCTGAAATAACTGATGATCCCATACCAGAAAGAGAGCTTGCAGAGTTTATATTCTGAATGCTGTTATTTTGAAGTTTTAATGTATCACAATCCTGCATGAACACTGAACAGTAGGTTGAGCTTGCAGAACGCTGAACTACAGATGCTTCAGCAACCCTTCTCCTGTATCTTCCTCTTCCATTTGCCTCTCTGCCCTATGAAGGGCCTAGCTTGTGTCCTGTGATACCCATGGAATCAGTAATGGAAAAGGAAGGGATTGCTGGGATTCCTCACATGCTTACCGCAGTGATAACCCCTGGCAAGCCTTGGAGGACCCTGAGTTACTTGATCTAGCACAGTCTAACCTGTGGTAGAACACACCACATGGTGACTTCTCAAGAGTTTTTATAATGGTATAATGCCATAACAATGTAAAATTACAGTGAAGGTAACTTTAGAAGGGATTTTCCTATTCAGCTGGAAACACTGGGATACCTCATCTCATATCGAGATAAAAAATGGTTTAAAAAGACAGACAGGTTTTCCTACTGTAATTGATGATTCAAAACGTATCAAAACTCTGATTACATGATTGAAAGCAAAAGACAACATCATTAGTATGACTAGTGCCTTCAGATACAAACAATCTTGTGGTAAAGTCACAGCAATAAAATCACAGCAATACTCGGCATGCTCTCTGAAGACAGAGATACCTCAGCATGAAAAGACAGTATTTATCTATAGGAAACCATAAACAACACATAAAATAGACCCACTGTTACTTTCAATAGCTTTTTTAATGGCACCAACACCAAATGGAATACAAAACATGACAGAGCCCATGATAAAACAAGAGTATTGTAAAACACAGTAACTTATGCTTAGGTTATACTCATTTTGATTATGCATCTGGCAACAGAAGCAACATGCAATGCTTTTACATTACAGTACAGGACCTTAGAATGCTAGCTGCAGGTGCAATAGGCTACACACCCTGGCACATCTTATCTTTGAGTGCCTTTCATTTGACTGAATAAGATAGTTCTTGCACTCGTGCGGATTACGGGATTGGAGAACAGCTCTGTGATACAGCAGAGTTTCTGTGAGAGAGGGAGAAAAAAGCAATACAAAAGCTAGATCTCTATGCTGAGATTTCTTGCTGGGACTGCATTTTCACTCAGCACTGCAAGACTTGCAGTCTAACAGCCACAGCTGTGGCCAGGGAGAAGGGGACGCAGAAACGAAAGCTTGTCATTGAAATTGATTGCATTGTAATTTGGAAGGTGTTCGTTTTCTCGTGCAATGTAACGAAGCCCACTTCCATCACTGTGTTCACACAACAGCCAGGCACCTCTCTGCACTTTGTGAGAAGATATGATGTCATTGTCGTGTCCCCTACCCAGGTTGGTTGCTTCTCTTATCACCCTGGTCTTCCCTTGATACTGGGCATGTTCATAGAGAGTGATCTGGGGACAGTGCAGATCTTCGGTGATGGCCTGCAGAGAACTGATCTTATCGTTCATCTCCTCACCAACAAAGCTATGATCTCCCTCCTCAAATACCAGGAACCTGCCTGTGTAGTTAATATGTTCATAAGCCACCCAAGGCTGGCCAATTACTTTCACTGAGGAGACGCAATCATTCCAATCTATATCTTTTAAATTGGTAATGTCACTGGTGAACTCTTTGGAGTAACCCTGGAAGTTGGCATGCTCATAGATGATGATTTTTCCCATCTCAGTAGGACTTCTGTAGTTTGGATCTCTGGCTGCAGGAGCTGGGCGACAGCCTGCAGAAACAGAAACCAGAAAATAATCAATGCTTGTGAGAAGCCTTCTCACGCCAGACACAAAACGCTGGAGAGGGGGTGTAAAAGAAAAGGAAAAGAGGGCAAGTAAAACATTTTTAGCAAAGTATAAATATAAATACAGCAGCAGCTGGAAAAGAGTGAAGGCATGACATGGAAATTAGAATTTTGAAGAAAAAAGTAAAATGAGATATATACACCACAACTATACAGTTTTAATTCGTTGTGTATGTTGGTTCACGTATATGTGAGGGACATCTATGCATTTAGTTTAACAATTTATTGGTATATCCTATGCAATAATAAAATAAAATATGTAACTGGTGATCAGTCTTTGAATTGGTAACTGACACTGCATTTGAGGATTCTTTTAACCATCGGTGTTCATTGTCTGGACTAGATATGTTCCACATATTATGAACAAAGAAGTAGTGAGACATTCAATTAATTTCTAAATGAAAGTGTATTTTGTAAACAAGGAAAAATCTATTGTATTAGGACCAGAACTAAACTTTTAGACTCACTGAAATACCTTATTAATATTTCTATACGAAATTATATCGAAATCAAAAGATTCTTGTTCTTGATGTAAGCTGAAAAGCACCAAGATCGAAGCATCAGCTCTGTGAGTCAGACTACGTTTTGGTTTGTAAATTTCTTTTTGTAGCAAATTGTTGTATCTAATTCCACACAAAATCATCTAGAATCAGGTAAAGAACCACTGTCTTTACTCCTAACAGCTGCAGGAACAGAAACAAGCTGCCAATTAAGATCATAGCTACCTTTCTAAATCACATACCACTCAAAGCAAAGTTTGTATTGCAGGGCAAATACATCCCAGGGAAAGAAACAGGTATTCCAGTTGATTCTGTGAAGGGGTGAGAGGAGATCTTATCTGCATAGAATCATAGAATGCGTTTGGTTGGAAGGGTCCTCTAAAGGTCACCTTGTCCAACCCCCCTGCAGTAAGCAGGGACATCACTACATCAGGTCACTGGGAGGCCCATCAAGCCTGACCTTGAATATCCCCCGGGATGGGGCCTCCACTACCTCTCTGGGCAACCTGTTCCAGTGATCCACCACTCTCCTACTGAAGATTTTTTTCCTAATATCCAACTTAAATCTACCCTTTTGTAGTTTGAAACCAGTACCCCTCGTCCTATGGATATAATGCTATGGAATTATATAGGATCTGCCCAAGTAAGATTGAAAGTCAGACTAAAATTGCAAGACCCGAACAATATAATCAACGTTTAATAAAAACCCCTCACTTAATTCTCTCTTTAAAAAAAAAATCTTATTGAGCGATTTGATACGTTTGAACATTTTTTTTTCAGTTATAATGGAATTTATTTAGGCTGTGGCTATCCAAACAGCAATTCATTGTTTGTTTATACACTAGTATAACAACCTTCTGCCTGTAGAAATGTAGCACTTACAGTAGTAGTAGTAGTAGTAATACTATTAAGTTAACTTTGCTGACACAACATGAAGATTCAATGCCCAGGATTAATTTGTAAAATATTCTCACTTTCACCCCTTGGAATTGCGTAGCAGTGGCTCTCCACTTTCTCTCCTTCTAAGCTATGTTTATCCCACTGTACTTTCATTACCTGAAAGATGCATACATTTCTGCAAACACAGACACCAGATGCTCACATCCATGTTGCAGCTTTTATCCCAACACTTCAACCTCTTTTGTCATCAACTTCATTTCACAGCAGCTGCCCAAGAAGCCACTGAAAGTTTTCACCTGAGAAGTACACATCTCACCTTGAGGTTGGCCTCTCGGGTGGGGAGAGCTGACAGCACTTCCTCTGGTCTGGTGCAGCTGTTTGTGAGAGGCAGCTCACTTGCCTGTATTTATAGCTTGACAGGAGCCTTGCGAAACACCCCATATGCAGAAAGAAGTTGTGACCGATGCCACCTTCAGGGATCAGTAATAATTAACAACTTCATCTTGGCTTTGCTCTTCCGACAAAGTAATCTTGTTGCTCGGGGTCGAAAGTCCACTGAAGAGTGAGCATCCTGATAAAACTTAAGAGCTTTGATTCTTGTTTGTCTTTATTATCAAGGAGCCAGCTGAACGACACCAATAAAAACCACACTGAGGTGTTTGGTGATGCACGGGCTGGAGAACTATTTTGCTTCCTGCAGTTTACACACTTGCTTACCTGGAAAGCAGATCTGATACACATTAGTTTTCCAAAGGGTTTCTCTGTGAAACATCCAAATGACAGAGATGGCATTTAAGTAGCTTTGTCCTAAATTCTCTCTCTCACCTAAATGGTCGTTCGAGCAACCATGTGAGGGATGCAGGGCTGGCAAAGCAAGGCAAGGAGGCTCTGGCAGAGCTGCAGTGGCAGTATTTTTGCTTATTTTCACATTGCAGGTTTACTCCACATTACATTTTTCAGACAAGTTAATTGGCTAGCAAGCTGGCAAGATGTTCCACAGTGGAAGAAAACAATTGGATCTTTGAAGACTCAAGAAGAAAACAGTTAGTTCAAGAGCAGTCTAGATCCTGCAAATACCCACAGCAGAAAAAAGAACAAGCTGACTTTAAAGGCTTCTTTTGCCTTAGTCATTTCCAAATTTTGAAATCAAGCAACAGTCTGGCAAATGATAACAATTCTGAAAGAAAATTTAACACACCGCACTACCAGTGAAAGCAAATGCATGAGTGCTTAGCTTCACAGAAAAACTTGGGTGGAAAGGGACCTCTGGAGGTGACCAGTCTGGACATAACAGGACTAAATCTAAATGTACGTGGGGATGCTCAGCACCTTGCCCAGGTGGCTTCTGAATATCTCCAAGGCTAGAAACTGCTCATCTTCCCTGCCTGCCAATCTACCCTCAGAGGAAAGTGGTCCCTCTCTTATCACCAGACGTGAGAAAGCTTGCAACAAGCACTCAGAGAAGACCCTGTGGCTACTGGAGAAAGCAAATCAAATACCTGCCAGCTCAGTAGTGGTAGATCTCAAATATATCTTGGATATGCACAAGCTGGCCAGGCACTGTGTGCAATTCCCTGAGGACTCCCAAGGAAGCAGGGGCCACAAGCCAGTTTTTCATACACCAGAACTCCTCGGAAAATACAGCTGTACACGCAGCTACAGAGCAGATCCATCCCAGACCCTCAAAAGGTCCTAGCTTCACAGCACCTTATTTGGCTGAGAAAGTCCTTCCAGCTCACAGAAGCCACACGTTCAGAGAACACATCCAGCATTTTGCTCCTCATGTTTTATTAGCAAGTTGTACTGCTAAACCCTTTGGTTGCCTGCTCCAGGCGAGACACAAGACCTGCCTCAACTCAACACTGGGTGTTACTTTTGCAACACAACAGAGGAAAATATAAAAAAAAAAAAAATACCTATCCAGCATTTCCAGGGGATTTCTGTACCTACAACTCTTCTGAAGTCATGGACAGTTACAGAGTTTTAAGGGTTCACATCTCACATTGGGCATCCAAAAGCATCAGAAAATACCTGATAATGCTTGGCTGAGCTAAGCATAATGACTGGGGAAAGGTTTTTCTTACCTTTTGTGGGAACAAGAAAACACGTGCAAGGGACTGCCATATGGAGAAGCTGACAGAATCTGCTCTGACAAAGTGACCTGCCTCTGATGCTGCTTTGCTGCTGCAGGTGGGAGAGCTTCTGCAACATCTCCAGTCTTTTCTCAGAAGCAAACTTGCCTGCTGAAAGATTTCTGAGCATTAGGGACTGATTCAGAGGAGGAGAAGGAGACATGGCGTTTGCAGTGAGGACCCCAAGGCAGGCTGGGGCATGAAGGTATGATTGGCAATACAGGAAAAGCAGAAAAGATAGAGAAGCATAGAGCACAGAGGTAGAGAAAGGGCTCCCCCTGGGGAGAGACATCATGTTCAGAACAGGCACACTAAAGACGGGCATGAGAGATTAATGAGGGTATAAGGAGATTGACCACAGGACCAATTATCTTCTATCTTATAGTACCAGAAGTAGATTACCACAAAGGAAGGAGGTAGCAAGCTTAAAACAAACAAACCCAAAACCACTTTGGATCTCTAAATACAGTGTTTATTTGCATCCACAAGACATTGTGGAGACCAAAAGGACCACCTGGCTTCAAAATCAACAAGACAGGCAGAGAATAAATTCTCCAAAGACCATTAAACAAACACACTGATAATCCATCAGGCAATGTTTAAGCAGAAGACTTCTGGAGGAGACTACCCACTATGCTCTTGGCTTTATATTCTTTCCATGAACACCCACTTCAGGTCATCACACCTAGAGCATTCATCTAGAGAAAGACTGGTCTGACTGGAAGGGCTTCACACACAGGGAAAGAGAGGTAGGAGCCTGGGGCCTGAAACAACAGATCAGAGGACTGTAACTCAAGAAAAGTCAGGATCATGAAAAGGCTTGGCAGCTTGAGAAGAAGAAACTGCAGTAGTAAAATACAGCATAGAAATTCTTGACAAATATGGAAGCTAGTGAGGAGCACTGTGTCTAGAGGTATAAGGATCTCAAAGTAAATTTTCATTTGCTGTTACCTGACAGGTGGGTGTTGAGTCAGGTCCACACCAAGACAGAAGAGATTAAGACTTCTTGGGGGCCTTAGAGCAGGAAATAAATAAAACACTGAAGGGATAAAATAAAAGCAGAAGTGTAGCAAGAAACACGTGTGGAAGAACATGCACTGAACCATCCCCTTTGAATACGTGCCCAGTGCCCTATGAAAGATCTAGATTGTGTCCTGTGATGCTCATGGATTTGGTAAATAAGAGCCAAGGGCCTGCTGGGCTCCCCCACATGCTTTTAGTGGTGATAGGCACTGCCAGTGTTCTGTACATTGGAGAAAGTACAAGGGATAGTACAGAAGTACAAAAATTGCAAAGCATGATCGTTTGTAAGGCCCTCAGCTACTTACCTAGCATTCAGATCAGGCCTGCTGTGAGCGAGGGGGCAAATTAGGGACCTCCAAGCCTTAACTTTTTGGTAATCAAATGCTCAGTACCTGCCCCCACTGTACAACAGGGCTTGGCAACATAAGACCTGGATTTGGCTGGAAATGCAAACTAGGATCACAATACTTAGAGCCCCAGGGCACACCTAGTTTGAAGGTGGCCAGGGACAGGATTGCAGAGGGCAGGCAAAAGATGTGAACTGGAACCAGAATGCAGGTATGATCAGCCAGCTGCTGTTCCCTGCACCAACACTCCACTTCCAAAGACAATTCTTAACAGAACAAGGTTAGACACAGTCTGACAGTTAGACACAGAGGCAGCTCCCTCTTCACTCAGGCCTAGGAAACGGAACAGCGACTCATGTCTAGGTGAGGATCTGGCCTCAGCAAAGGTAGAGCAGATGCTGCGAGATGATTTAAGGTGACACAACAGAGGAAAGTTTCAAAAAAACCCCCAACCTATCCAGCATTTCCAGGGGATTTCTGGACTGAGTGAGTGAGCATCCTGATAAAACTTAAGAGCTTTGATTCTTCTCATCTCATGTTGAGATAAAAAAGGTTTAAAAAGACAGACAGGTTTTCCTACTGTAATTGATGATTCAAAACGTATCAAAACTCTGAGCAAACACCAGCCGGCTCAAGGCCGGAGTCGTTGCTGACCAAGGCTGAGCCCATCAGCGACGGTCACAGCACCCCTGGGAGAAAAAACCTGCAAGCAGCTGCTTCTTCCCACCTGAGAAGGGAGTGAGTAGGTGTAAGGAGCTGTGCGGACACCAAGGCCAGGGAAGGGGGAGGAGATGCCCCAGGTGCCAGAGAGAAAGATGCCCCTGCAGCCCGTGGAGAAACCCATGGTGGAGCAGTTATTACAGGGCACATTCTCCTTTGTTCAACACTGAAAGTTGCCTGTCTCATGTCTCTGCACAGTCCCTGTAGCAAATTCATACTGCAGCACACTTTCTGTTGCTCACCAAAGTATTTTATTTCCAACAGGTAACCCAGTGCTGTGGGAGGTCAGTCTTTTCCAATCTTTGAAATCCCACGTTTTCTTGAGAAAATGGGAAAACAGTGAGGCTTGTAGAGGCTCATCAAATTCAGCACTCCCTCCCGGCACGGTCGGGGTCCGAACGGCTGCCGGCACCCCTCGGAAGACAGCTCCGGGCAAAGCAGGAGGGGCAGGATGGCCAGGGGGCGGCTCTTCTCTTGCACTGCTGTCTTTTCCCTTAGTACTGCCTGGGACTGCTGTCCAGATTTTGTTACTGCAGCGACTGCTGCGCCTGGAGGAAAATTTGCCGACTTCAAGCCTAGAAATCGTAGAGAGCTCAGCGGGGTCGGAAACGGGGCAGGGAGAAAGGTCATCGGGGTTGCTTGACCTCTGCTGCCATCCTCTGGAGAGAGACAGGATGTGACTGCATCGATCTGAGCCTAAATGGGATTCCTTTGTATGTTTGGTTTCCTCCCCTTCCCTTCCCTTCCCTTCCCTTCCCTTCCCTTCCCTTCCCTTCCCTTCCCTTCCCTTCCCTTCCCTTCCCTTCCCTTCCCTTCCCTTCCCTTCCCTTCCCTTCCCTTCCCTTCCCTTCCCTTCCCTTCCCTTCCCTTCCCTTCCCTTCCCTTCCCTTCCCTTCCCTTCCCTCGGTGTGTGGTGTGTCACTGCAAGCAACAAAGCTTAGCTTTCATTTGTGTGGGAGTCAGGAACTTTGCTGTGATGGCCCTAATTCCTTAATTGAAAAGAGATGGGCTATGAGGCTGGAATCAATGTGTCCTGAAGAACTGGTTGCCATCACATAACACATCCTTGTGTCTTTGTCCCTGGGGCCAGTAGCCTGCAAAGAGCAAGAGGGAAAGACTTAATACAAGGAACTCCTTTTTTTACTGCTTTCTCATTGTCCTTGCTTCAGCAGTTAAAATATAAACCACACATTTCAGGAATATCCTTATTTTCACAGCTCACATACTTAATCCTTATCTAGACTATTAATTGCCGACAACAGTGACCAGTATAATATGATTGTGGCGACTATAGCCTGAATATGTGCTTCCTAAAAAAATAATGGGATGGCTGGTCCTTTATCAGTATTATTAGTTCATCCATCTTTGCTGTATTTGAAGAAAACTCTGCTATACTTGCTCAGATTTCTGCAGAAATCTATTGCGCTGTCATTGTGATTAACAAGATGTCAGGGATTGATGCTAAGCAAAGATGACGGTCTGAATTTCAGTATACCATTGGATAAAGCAATCACCTGATGGTGACCAAATATGACAGAAATATAAAGGACTGGTGACAGAAACAGCTCGCAGTCAAGCTAGAAAGGGAAGCACATTGAGATATGTTCTGCATGGGAAGCTGGAGCTGTAAGCACAGCTATGAAATCATTAGTTATTTATCAGTTGTTCATGGATTTCCAGGTTGTCAGATCAATGGAGCACCATTCAGAAATTCTGCTTCAAGTGGGACTACCCCCAACACCGTGTCAGGTCACTGACTTTATCTAGCCAAGTGCTGAAAATACTGAAGTCCACTGTTTCATACCTGGTCCAGTGACACTGACTCCTGGTGACAAAGTTTTTCTTCATGTCCTGTCCAAACCTCCCAAATCACAGCTTGTGTCATACTGGAAGGTACACAAGTCCATGCAACCAGATGAGATGCATCCCAGTGATGGGGGAAAGGGAAACATCAGTTCAATTTCTGCAAAGGTAAAACAGACTCTGTGAACTACCAACCAGTCAGCCTCACATCTATGCCTGGTAAGGTCATGAAGTAGATCCTCTGACATGTCAAAATATACGTAAGATGGGAGGTGACCAGAGACTGCCAACATGGCTTCACCAAAGCCAAACTGTGCCTGACTAATCTAGCAGTCTTCTGTGATGGAATAACTGCACTAGTGGATGAGGGATTCTGCAAGGCCTTTGTCACAACATTCTTGCCCCTAAATTGGAGAGATACAGGTTTGATGGATGGGCTGTTAGATGGATAAGGAATTGGCTGGATGGCGACTTCCAAAAAATGGTTACATGTCCAAGTTGAAACCAGTAACAAATGATGCACCTTGAGGGTCCGTACTGGAACAACAGTATTTAACATAGTCATCAATGACATTGTGGAATTAGGTGCACCCACATCAAGTCTGCAGATGACATCATGCTGAAGGATTACCATCCAGAGAGACCTTGAAGGGTGGACCAATATGAACATCAGTAAGTTCAGCAAGGTCAAGTGCAAGGTCCTGCACCTGGGTCAGGGCCATCCTCAGGATCAGGACAGGCCAGGGGATGAATGGACTGAGAGCAACCCTGTGGAGAAGGACTTGGTAGATGAAAAATATGGCACGTGGCAGCCATGTGCACTTGCAGCCTAGAAAGCCAATCTTATCCTAGGCTACATCAAAAGAAGCATGACCAGCAGGTTGAAGCAGGTGATTTGGCCCCTCTTCTTTTGTGAGATTCCCACCTGAAGTACTCTGTCCAGCTCTGGGGTCCCCAGTACAAGAGACACATGGAGCTGTTTGAGTGGGTCCAGAGGAGGGCCATGAAGATGGTTAGAGAGCTGGAGCACCTCTGCCATGGTGAAAGGCTGAGAAGGTTGGGTTTGTTCAGCCTGGAGAAGAGAAGGCTCTGAGGGACCTAACTGGGGGCTTTTGATGTATGTAGAGGGTTTATAAGAAAAACAGAGAGAGATTTTTTCAGTATGGCCTGTAGTGACAGGACAAGTGACAATGGTTTTAAATTGAAAGAGGGACATATGGAAGACATTTAGATGGGACATATGAAGACATTTTTTACAATAGGGGTGGTGAGACACTGAGGCAGGTTGCCCAGGGAAGTTCTTGATGCCCTGTCATTGGAAGTGCCAAGTTGCATGGGGCTTTGATCAACCTGATCTAGTGAAAGTTTTCCCTGCCCATGGCAGTAGGGTTGGACTACATCATCTTTTAAGGTCCCTTCCAACGCAAATCATTCCATGGCTCTATGTTCAGAACTCATCTGATCAGGGCCTTGAGAAATTTCACTTAACTTTGGACTCAGCACTGTAGTCAGCAGGTGATTGGACTAGAGGCCTCCAGTGGTCCCTTCCCACCTTTTTGCCCTGTAAATCTGTGATTCTTGCCTAAGGCCTCAATTTGGTGTTTTATGCTCTTGTTTGATGATTTTTTTTAAAGAAAACTAATTTTTAGGATGCTTTTTTATTGCTTCTGACATAGCAGAATTCAAACAGCCTACAAAAACTGCTAGAAAAAGAAAACTCATACAGCAGGCTTGAGCCCTGGTTGGCTGCTGGAGCTCAGCCAGGGTCTCTCTGTTGAAAGCTGGTGGACATGGTTGCTGCTTCCCAGGTTGGAGTTTCAGCCAGTAGTGAGTTTGGGGGTGTAACCCAGAGACACATGTCCACCTAAAGAGTATAGACATGAACAACCACACAGGCTGCTGCAGACAAGGTGCTGCCTTCAACAAGCCCACCTGTAATTCACCACCAGAATTCACACAAAACAAGTATAGACAGCCAAGTCCAACATCTCAATGCGGTAGTTGCAAAGTTGAGACATCAGAAACATGTTATATATTTTCTACAGTTGGCTGAATTACTTACCAGTTCTATTGTTGTCATTTGCAGTTTGGCTGTAAGATTTTTGGAGAGAAAAAACCTTGTGTTTATAGTTTTAAATAACACACGGCTTTGAGGTTATTCCTGGACTGAGGTGAATCTCAAAAAACCCCAGCATAACAGAGGAGGATGTTTGTTGGTAGAGATGTGAACACCTGCCTTATGCTGCCAATACATCAAACATCAGAGACTCAGTTGATTATCTGAATTTTCATACTTTGGACTTTTCTTCCTCACTGTAGTAGGAAAAAAAAAAAAGAAAAATATGTTGGTTCATTTATCTGCCTGGATATAGTTGGCACACTGTTCTGACTAGAGGAAGGTGAACTTCCTCTGCAAGAAGTTTAAAAATTCATGCTTTACCCCAGGTTTCCTCATTTAAAGAAACACCCCATGAGCAGTGCTCAGGCTTGGTCTGCTCACAATTTTATTACTTTTGTTTTGACTGGGGCCTGATGTTGTGAGACATTTACAAATCTCTATTACCAGTGACTTCACTGTTTCCAGAGTGGCCTTGTTCCCTTTTTACTTTCCATGGCATGCATAACTAATTGACAACTAGAGCCATTACTTGAATTTCCACTGTTCCACAGTCCTCAACTTCTGATACAAAATGGGTAGCCTTACACGATCAACACCTCTTAAAATGAAAAATGTGTAGTAAGGCTGTTCACTGGGAAAGCAATGGTGGTTCTGGGAACAGTCATCAAGCTTCCAGAATCAGACAGAGAGAGTAGTGATTTGAGGAAGTGTGTATACTGTTGCTCCACATTGGGTAAAAGTTAAAGTCTGGGTTTGGGGCATCTTGAAAAGAAAAAAAAAATATTGAATTGGTTGTCATGGTTCAGCCCCAGCTGGCAGCTGAGCACTACACAGCTTTCCCACCCACCACTCCCGCAGCAGGACATGGCAGAGAAATGGGCAAACTGTGGGGTTGGGGTAATGGTAGTTTACTGAGACAGCACAGGAAAAGGGAAGCAGCAGCAACAACAACAGGACAGAACAGAACACACAAATGGTGATAACACAAAACACTTTACTGACCCAACAACTGACTGGATGCTCAGCCCACACTCAACCCACCCTGAAGCCACCCCAACCTCCCCCAGGGGGCCCTTTTATGGGGAGCATGACCTTACAAGGTATGGAAAACACCATTGGCCATCTCACTTCACCTGTGCTGGCTCCTTGTGAAAACTGAGTCTCTCCTAGCTGAAACCAAGACATTGGTATGATTTTAGTGTCCAACAGAAGTGTTGAGAACCTCATATAGGACTCCTCTATCTCTATGACTGAACTCATGCAACATTAACGCTATTCTAAATTTCAGACAACAAAAGGCTGCTCTATCCATCAAAGCCCAGAACAAATAAAAGCAGCTTTTAATAACATGAAAACTTTGCAGAATGAAAACTCTGGTATTTCCACCTGGCATCTAAGAAATTTCTGTTAATTTCATTTCCTTCAAAGCCACAGGTGACCCATCCTCATTGTAACTAAGGTCATATTCCAGTGCATGTGATAGATGAGTATTGCTGTATCTGTTACAGTGTGAATTAAGATCATCTTTCCCAGCTGACTACTCACCACTTGAGACTGTAAGAGCTGTTGTAGTATGATCTTCATTTTTCCAGATCCCCAACAGAGAGAAAACAGTCTACATTAATGCACTTCTGATGACAGGAAAAAAATGGATTCCCAACATTCCTTTTATTTATCTAATTGACAAACTTTCATAACTGCCACCCTTTGAACTGAGTACTCTTATTCTGAAACTAGTGAATGAGAGAGATATGATGACTGATGAGCTAATGGGGAGTGGGGGAAAACCAAACACAAAAGAAACATTATAAACAAACCGTTGCTATCTGTGTCTCCCAGGAGTACAAGACATTTGTCATGCACACTCAGTTGCAGTAGGTTCTCCATCTGTCTGTATGAGAACCAGAATGGAATTTGGGATATAGTGGAGGCTGAGCTCAGATTCATTATACAGCTGCCTCCAGTCAGTTCAGCTGGAGCCATTAGCAATGTAACAGCCAACAGGCTCTTTCTGCCAAGCTTGCTCCATACCACAAAAGTCATTAGGTTTCATGCTTTTCAGTTCAGTACCAGTTCAAACACAGTTGCTCAGCACAGAAAGACTGTAGACTAATAAGCATGGCAGTTCAAAGGAACGCACTGCATTTACCGGTGTTTTCTGCAAAGAGGGTCTAGACTTCTCTGTTTCTCTGCTCCTTCAACTTTCCCCTTGTGACTTCATGCAAAAAGAGCAAAGGTGGCTACTCCTTCCTTATGCTGTTCTAATAGGCTGTTTTCCAATGTGGTCTTGATGTACTTGACCTTGGTGTTGTGTTTGGTTTTTTGTTTGTTTGTTTGTTCCGTCTCCTTCCCTTTCCCCCTCTCTCCCCCACATTCCGTTCCGGAAGAGCAGAGCTTTATAACAGCTCCATTAAATCAACAGCAATGGTCAGTGGCTGTAAAGCACTTTCAGAGGTTCTGATTGGACATTAGGAAAAATTTTTACCAAGAAGGTAGCACAGCACTAGAACTGGTATCCAGTGTGGTGAAGGAGTTTCCAAGCTTGGAGCCTTTCAAGACTGAGTTAGGCAAGGCTGTGTTGATATGGTGTTAGTGATACTCCAGCTCTGAGCAGAAGGCTGGATCTTCCAGCCTAGATTCTTGTATTTCTATGATTCAGTGAAGAGCTTCTGTAGGGTTGGAGATCATTTCAGTATCACATCCACTCGATGCCGTTTCATTACATTTTACATTCATCCTTGGTTAATAAACCAAGGATATAATAAATAAAATAATAATAATATAAAATATTAATAATAAAAATAAACCAACATCTTAGGCTGTTGCAATATTTTCAGCTTATGTTTCCTAATTATGGAAAATTAGCTTTTGCTAATAAAAGAAACTTGCTAAAACAGAATATGGGGAAAGCTCTTCTCAGCGTTTGAATATAAAGGAATCTGCATAGATATGCTTCCCAGTCAACATGTACTCTAACAGCTTATTTGACCCTGTCTAGAGGCTAAATGCCCGTCAGAGCTGCTTGCTCACTCTCCTTTTCATCTGAAAAGGGGATAAAATATATATTGGGAGGCTTAGGAGTTGAGATAAGGACAGAGAGGGATCACTCTCCAATTAGTGTCATGGGCAACACAGAATAAAAGAAAGAAAACTAATTACACTACTACTATACACCCAGTGAACCAGAGTCGGGTAATGAGAAGAGCGGCCAGTTCTTAAAGCACCTTTCCCCCACCCCTCGCTTCTTAGCAGATTAAACTTCATTCACGATTTTACTCCCTTCTTCCTCCTCCAAAGATAGCGTGGGGAGGGGCAGGGAATAGGGAGTGGGGTTCCAGTCAATTCCTTACAAACTACTTTCCTTCTCTGGTTCTTAACACTTCTACTTCTCCCCACCCCTTCCTACTTTGCAGAATTTTACTTTAGTCATAAATCTGCTCCCTTCTTACCCCCCATCGCAGCCGTGGGGAAGTACAGGGAATGGGGGTTTTTAGTCTGTTTCTCCCGAATTAGTTTCCTTCATAGCTAGGGGGTGCATTCTACACACACACTTCCCCCACTGTACTGTGGGGTCCCACCAATGGGAGACAGTCCTCCACGAATTTCACCAGCGTGAGTCCTTTCTATCAGGGAGTCATCTCCTCACCATGTGCCTCACCACGGCTCCCTTCCATGGGGTGTTGACCTTCGGGCCCAGACTGCTCCAGCCTGGTCCCCCACAGAGTCAAAAGTCCCCCAGCAAACCTGTTGGGGAGTGGATCAATTTCTTCAAAGGCAGCAGATGTCTCTGCTCCCCATCCTTATCCACAGGCTGCGAGGGGACACCCGCTCCACCATGGTCTTCTCCATGGGCTGCAAGGGAATCTCTCTCTCTGGCACCCAGAGTGCCTCATTCTTCATCCCCCTGCCCCTCCTTCAGGCCTGGCCTTGGTGTCTGTGCAGCTTGTTACATCTTCTCACTCCCTTCTCTGGTGCCAAAATTCGTCTGCCTGTGTTTTGTTTTTCTCCTTAATGTGATTCCCAGAGGCGCTGTGGCCATTGCCGATTGGCTCGGCCTTGGTCAGCAACAACTCTGGCCTTGAACTGGCCGATGTTTACTTTTCTACGGCCTGCAGAGAGCTTCTAGCTGCTGCTTGCAGAAGCAATCTCGGCAGCACAGCTATGCAAACTTGTGACAGCGAGTCTTTGCACCAAATACATCCATGAAAATATGGCTTGGAAAACATTAGGGGCACCAGAGATATCAGGCTTTTGTTCATCCATCCAAGGCTTAGGTCTGCTCTATTAGTGAGTAAGCTTGTAAAGATGAGCATGGTCTCTTGCTAAATGTAAGTTTACCTACAGGTTTTGTGCCCAGGTATTGTGGTTTTGTGTTACTGGGTTCTGTTGAAGGAGGGGGACTGCAGGTGATTTTCGGAAGCTGACTCCACAGACATGCACCCAGCGCTGAATAAACATACCTTGTTTATAACTCTTTGTGAGTTGTGAAGTCAGCTTCTGCAAATCAGTTGGCATCCCAGATGGGACCCTCTCTGTCTGCCTGCAGGACCTGCTGAGGATGGGACTCCTCTGGGTGCCCCCAAGATTTCTTGGAGGGCTCCCCTACTCCTTCAGATCACTGCAGGAACAGACAAGGACCATCTTTCAGCGGACTAAGATGTGTTGTACTTGGGAGGGGATACCTATAATCCGTAAGGAGACATCCTACACATGGTAAAAAGCATAATGCTCGCCCCTGGGTGGATTCGAATCTTGGAAGGGAGTTTGCAGGAATCTCTGAGGGCAGTCTGCAACTCCGGCTAACAGGATGTTTGCAGGAATCCCTTAGGGAAATATGTGAGTCCCTTTGGTGGTCTGGGCCCTGGGGTAATTTGGGATTACCACTTGGATAGCTATTAGTATTAACATCCTGCAGCCCATGGGGATTGAAATTTACATCATTGTGGTTATAACTGAGATATTCATAACCATTGTTACGCTCTGCATATGCAAGAAATTTTTGTGCCCGGTGCCGTATGTTGTTTGAATGATTTAAGTGTTTGAGTGACTGAGATGCAGTTCGACTGCAAAGCGAGTGCGGAGTTTCGACAGCAAGCATTTATTGTTGTTCCATTGGCAGCAAAGTATTTACCTTGGGCAGTTAGATATAGTACTGCTTTGCAAATGCCTTTATTAAACTATGGGGAGAAGTGAAAGTGCATTATCCACTACATAGTATCTTTATGGTAGTGTGTAACTATCAAATAGAAGAAAAGCCCTTGTTGTTTGGTTGTCCAGTTCAAAGCATCACAGTGTTCACTGACACAGGAAAAAGAACACAGAATGCTATGATTACGTAGCAAGAAAATGGAAAATATCAGGACAAGCCTCAACTCAGGAGCTGGAGTTACAGGCAGTTGTAAAAGTGTTTGCAAAGTAAAATGACATATTATGTGATTAATTGTATGTGGTAGGAATAGTTACCCAAATGAGCGAGCATTATTGAAAGGAATAAAATAAGAGATTATATAAATTGTCTAAGGAACTGTGGCTGGTTTATACAGTCATTCCCATACTGTCGACAGTTTGCAAGTGGCCTTGTGTCCTGGTTTCAGTCAGGATAGAGTTAACTTCATTTGTAGCAGCTGATGGAATGCTGTGTTTGGGAGTTAAAATGCAAGCAGTGCTGATAACACCCTGGTGTTCTTAGTTGCAGTCAGACAGTCAAGGACTTTCTCAGCTTCTTCGTATTTCTCTATTCATGAGAAAGGAGGGGCGAAGCCAGGACAGGTGACCCAGATGGGCCAAAGAGAGTATTCCATGCCAATGACGTCCTGCCCAGGATAACGGGGGGCTGAGGGGAGGAAGAAGAGGGGCGGGACGCGTGCTTCTTGGGGGGACGGTCGGGTTCCGGGACAGCTCTGGGTGGTACGGCCTGAGTTGTGTGGTTCGCGGAGAAACTGCATTGGGGATCAATGGTTTCATATTCTTTTGCTCTAAAGTCCTGTTAGCATTGTTATATTTTATCTTTCTGTTCTCTTAGTAAACTATCCTTATCCCAACCCACGGGCCTCTTAGTTTCTTGGTTTTGGAGTTATTTGCCCCTTCCTTTTCCCTTCCCTTGTTCCCCCCTTTTTCCCTCTTCCCCTGCTCTTTTACTTTAAGAAGCAGGCAGCTGCGTGGATCTTGGCCCACAGCCGGGGTGAAACCACGACACCTTGCCTCTGGTGTGAGTCCTCGTAGCACAAGTCCACTAGAAATCTGGCAAATGGACACTACACACATCCCTGAATTTGGTCAGCAAAAGTATGTCAATGTTTGTATGCAGTAGGTTTAAAAGGAAGTTTAAAAGGGATCAAAGAAAGTCAATGTCAGGTGTTAATAAAAAGTGAAGTTACAAATACTGAAGTAGGGAAGGAGATATGCCCGTGTCAATTGTTCTAATATCATCCCACATTCAGCTGTCCTGAGAGTTTTAGTTGTGTTAACTGTGAAAGTTATGATGCTTATTGGATACCAAAACTGAGAAGAGAAGAAAAGAAAAGAAAAGAAAAGAAAAAAAAAGAATTATTAAGTACCAAAATGTTAGTGAACAAGTGTTTGCTTACTTTCTAGCACCTGGTGTGGCTACTGTGCAAAAGGCAAGAAATATGAAAAACTTAGCTTGCTGGATGCAAAAACAATTTAATCTCACTTCTTTAGTACTCACTGAGTTATTAATGGATGTTGACTTTATACAGCATGAACCAATGCAGCAGAATCGTGCAGCAATTGATTTTTTACTATTGGCTCATGGACATGGTTGTGAGGACTCTGAAGGGATGTGTTGTATGAATTTGCTCCTTTATTGGAGTTAACCTCCTCCCCCAGGCTGATGGGAGGCTAGCTCCTTCACCCCCTTGTAGTGAGCAGGGAGGCAAAGGGTGGGTGTATATCAGAAAGCTCACTGAAAACCACCGAGGTGATTTACTGATTACTTGTTTTGTAGAAACTAAGTTAATACCAGTAACATTTTTGGTAGACACCAAAGCCCAAACCTCTGCACTTAGACCAGAAGATGCTATCTGCATAGTTTTATAAGAAATTGCCTTGTTGCTGCCTTTAACACTAAGGGCTTACTGTTCCCCACCCCTTTGCCCCCCTTGCTGTTTTATCCTCCTCTCACTGAGAAGCGAATTTTTTAATTTTCTTTTCAGAGGGAAGAAAGAAGCCATGCTGAGGATGCCTGCCTTCTTGTCAACTATATTTTTTCTCTGCCCCCATCTATGAGGACGGAGGGAAGCCAATTTCCTCCCTGCCCCCCTTCTACTCCCCCCACCCCCACCTTTTTCAGAAGAATGAGTTTGTCTTGCTAGCCAAATCTGTGAGTGAAGCTTTTAATTTAAGCCATTTCTGGGTTGTGTGATTTTGCATTGAAAAGATATAGGAGGACCCTCTGCAATAAGAAAGAAAGGAAAGTGAAGAGAAGATAAAATCCAAAAGGATTTTAAACACTACTGTGGCAGCTTTGGAACAGCGGAGGTTACGGAAAGAGAGACTGGCATATTTTTGTGTTGGTATATGGCAATGGCTGGATGTAGCAAGAATTTTGAGGGATTTTTGTCAAATAAAAATGAGTCCTTTGAGGCTAGATGACCCAATGGTTCAGGTTATATCCAGACTTGTGGATGGAAGAAAGTTCTTGGTTCTGCGCTGGACAAGCACATAGTCAGTTCAGGAGATGTGATAGCACCTTTCTTTTTGGCCCTCTGGGAGATTTTAACACACCTTACAACACCTGAAGACTGCAGCTGGACCCTTTACTAAAGGGGCCAAAGCCAAGAAGGGACATTACTGGTTTTGTGGACATAATGTTTGTACAATGCTACCAGCAAATTGATCAGGGATTTGTTAAAGTGGAATCATTTGGCCTTTATTTTTTGTTCTTTCAGAGGCTGAAGGTCCTCAACTGGGAGTGAGACTTTATGACTATCTGGGTAATAAAGGTGTTGCATGAGAAAAAAGATCTGTCGAGACTGAAATAGGTGGAACACAAAAATGGGGGGAAAATGAGTGGCCTCCCAAAAGAATAAAGCATTACAGGCCAGCCACATGGAATCCTAATGAATTGATAACAGGGGCGTGGGAACCAGTTTACAACCTGAACTGCATAATTCGCTTGCAAGCAATTTTGGAAATAATTTCCAACAAAACTGCCAACGCTATAGATCTCCTGGATCAACAATCTCAAGAGATGTGTGCTGTGATCCTGCAACACCGTGTGTCTTGGATTATGTATTGGTCAAAGAAGGAAGAGTATGTGGCGAATTAAGTATTTCTACTGTGTCTGATCCAATTGAACCAAAACTTGGCGAATCACATGCAAGCAGTTACTGTGAGAGAATAAAACATCAGGTTTGTGAAACCAACAAAACAAGCAACTGTTAGGATCGTATAACCCTATCCCTTCTTTGTCTGCTATAAAGTTATTAGTCACGTGGTGTAGCAACTTTCTCCTGTTTTTGTCTAATAGATATATATGTAGAAACTCTTGATTAACTGAACAAAACTAAACTCTATTACTGTGCACAGCTGTAACAACAAAAGTAAGCAGTCACACCCAAAAAGAAAACCACAATAGAACAACTCCTAACAGTACATAAAATAATATCTTAAGGCGTCATTCAGACACCGCCACATCATCTGCACCCCTGCGACGAGAAGCATGGGTCTTCTGCCTAGAAGTAAAGCAATAACGGAAAAGGAAAACCTCGATTCTTTCTAAACCAACTATCTGAGTTTGAAGAGACCTCTCAGTCTCAATAACACCCACCTCTCTGGTTCCTCTGGGAGGTAAAAGTGCAGTTGTTGGCTAGGCGTTGACAACCTGAAAGTCTAAAGGTAAGGGAACAATACACCACTATAGCCATAGCAAGGACATTGTCCCTACTGCCTGGCTATAGTGCTGTAGAAGGGAAACCTCACCACCTGTGGCATTGTAGGCACATTACGAAGTTCAGGGAAGGGATCTGTGATCTCATCTTCATCAACGCCAGCCATTTTCTGCTGCTTGAGCACTTGTTCACCTCTGTGTTTTTGGAAATGTGCATGTGCAGTTTCCCCCCACCTTCCCGCAGAAAGTAGAAAGAGGAAGCTCGCGCATGTGTGGATCCAGTGAATCCAGTAATTCTGCCATGATGATGGCGCATGACAAAAAAGACATTGATTTCAAGGCCATAACTGGCAATGAAGATCACCTAAAGCTTAATATGCCAAATATTGGGTGTCAGAGGGGGAAACTGTAGACTGCCTGCATTGCATATTCCAAAATGGATTGGTTTTTGCATTTCCAAAATCACAAAAACCAAGGGAATATATTAATTTGATGGTACCAATTTATGATGCATTTTTAATTTCATTAACTTTTGCTTCATGTGTTCTTGTGATCCTCACAAATATTCATCTTGTGAATGTTCATGTAAATTATCATTGTTTTGTTTTCCTCCAACCCCTGAACTACAGGCAACAGCAATATAACATGATTTGGATTTTTGCAATTGGACAAATTCGAATTGTTAATTAATGTTTATCAGATGTTAACAGTTCTTATTGATCATTGCAAATGTAATTTGAAAACTGTTAATTGTTTGAATGTTTTGATTGTAGCTATTGAGCTATTTTGCACACACTTTTCCTTCCTCCTTACTTTATCTATCACGGTGCCATCTATAAGATGGCAATGTTGAACCATGGGGTGGTGTGAGTTGCTGTGTCCTTCAACAAATGCCTGTATCAGTGGCCTTATGTCTCAACATTGCTGAAATATTGCACCTCTTGCTATTACTGCTATTTGTGATAAATGGGACTTGCTAATAAGATGCTTGTAAAGGATTAAGGAAGACTTGCTAATAGGATGGTTTGAAGCACCATAGTGGATATGTCAGAGATGACCTTGCATAAACAATGCCTCACTTGAACGACTCCTAGTCAGTTTTGAGTGATTAGTGTTCTTGAGATAATTTAAAGTGGACCCAGGACTGATAAAGAAGAAACATCAATTGAGACATAAGTTTGAGTCTAACACCATATTTTGAGTAAATTATGCACTCAAGGACTATGTGCTCTGTGGAAATAAAATGATTCCTTTGACGAGTTCCCCCTGCCATCGGTGTGACGAACTCGTTATCTGTTCAATGAATTCCTTGCTTGTCTCGTAATTGGTCATAAATTCAGGCAAAGTATTTCATTGTAGCTAGTTTGAGCTCCCTCTTGTCTTTGAAAGTATACAAAACCTGCTGAAACCAAACTTTTAGTTTGGGTCAGAGTCAAGGTGTAACTGAGTCTGTGCAAAACAGAAGGTTACTTGCGGTGATGAAGAGGAGTCATCCAACTTCATCCCCATGACCCTCAATGACCATCACCAAACAGCAGTGGGCAGGCGCAGTTGGGAGGAGTTTATGGAAATCACTTCTTGGAACTCATTTTAATACAAAGCGGGACAGGTTATGAATATGAAGAGGTGTATGAGGTAACCTAATGAATAAGTATCATTGAACTGTATATAACCAAGAAGAACTGCCATGATAGTGTGCACGTCTGTGGTGGAGCGATCCCCCATGCACCCAGCGCTGAATAAACATACCTTCTTTATAACTCTTTGTGAGTTGTGAAGTCAGCTTCCACAAATCACTGGGGTGGCTTCTGCAAGAAGCAGCTAGAAGCCTTCTGTAGGCCCAACAGAGCAAACACCAGCCAATTCAAGGATGGAGTCATTGTTGACTAAGGCCAAGCCAATCAGGAACTGTCATAGCACCTCTGGGAATCACATTTAGGAGAAAAAAAAATGCAAGTGGCTGCTTTTTGTCACCAGAGAAGGGAGTGAGAAGATATAAAAAACTGTGCAGACACCAAGGCCAGGGAAGAAGGGGGATGGAGATAGGAGGCACTCCAGGTGCCAGAGAGAGAGATTCCTCTGCAGCCCGTGGAGAAGACCATGATAAAGCAGGTTTACCCCTGCAGAGCATGGATGATGATGGGTAGCAGAGAACCCATCTACAGCCTGTGGAGGACTCCATGCTGGAGCAGGTGGAGACACCTGAAGAATGCTGTGACGCCGTGGGAAGCCTGTGCTGGAGCAAGCTCCTGGCAGTGAAACTTGCAGCCTGTGGAGAGACCAACTCATGTCAGAACAGGTTTACTGAGGGACTTGTGACTCTGTGAGGGACCAGGCTGGAGCAGTCTGGGCCTGAATGTTGGCACCCTATGGAAGGGAGCTGTGCTGAAGCAATTGGTGAGGAGCTGATGCCCTGACAGAAAGGACTTGTGGAGAGGCTCATGGAGGACTGTCTCTCATGGGTGGGACCCCTTGTTGAAGCCAGGGAAGAGTGTGAGGAATGTACGTCCTGGCTAAGAAGGAAAACAACTTGTGAGGAAGTGACCGAAACCCCCATTCCCCCATTCCCTACTCCTCCCCATGCAACAGTGGGAGGGAAGAAGGGAGAGAAATCATGACTAAAGTGAAGTCTGCTAAGAAGGGAGGAGTGGGGGAGGTACTTCAAGATCTGGTCACACTTCTCATTATCCAACTCTGATTTCACAGGGTGTGTAGTGTAATAAATTACATAGTTTTCTTTCCTTTGTTCTGTGTTGAGTATGTTTTGCTTGTGATGCTGAATGATCTTTCCCTGGTCTTGTCTTGACTCCTAAGCCTCTCAATATATATTTTCTCCCCTATCTAGCTGAAAAGGGGAGTGACAGAGAGGCCCACAGTGTTCAGGACTCTGGCAGCCAAAGGGTGTTCATCAGCACTGTAATGCAAGGTGCCTCGCAAGGTGCCTCACAAGGTTCCAGAGAGCCTGGCCAAGCACAAGTCATCTGTTACTGCCACATCTTTGCTGATACTCCCAGAATGTGATAAGGGCCTAATCTTTTTGTCTTTACTGTGAAGATTCAATGCCACCTGACCTGCTAATTATTTGGGCTAGGGGAATCCCAATAACCAAACTTGATGCAAACAGGCAGTGAAGCTGTCTGATATCGTTTGCCTGCACAGCAGAAGAATAATATGCTCACTGTCCCCTTCTTCCTCCTGTTCCTCCATGCAGCATTGTGCCAGGAGATGTCTTCTTTCAGATAAGGAATTTGGTCACCCATGGCACACAATGAAGAAATTGAATACATGACACATCTGTAGATAAGAATCCCCACAGTCTGACATCTCTGCACTATCTCTAACAGGACTTCATGCAGAAAAGCCATTAAAAGTCTCTTTCTCTTGCATCCACTTATCTTGAAACTATTTCCATCTGTGTTCATTGACAAGTGCCCTAATGTGATTTTGTTGCACCTTGCCCTGTATTTTGCAGTGATTTGGCTTTGTTTTAATGATAGCTTGCTGTATTCTTACTGACTTATTTTAGGTTTTGCTCTTATGCTAGGTAAGTATGTAGCAATGCTGTGAATACAAAAACCAAAACAATAGAAGTAAATAATGCATATATCATTGTATGAGACAAGTAGGAATTATATTACAGAAGGCTGAAGGCAAGAGCTGGATTGCTCTTTGATTGGGCATGCTCTTTGATTTGGCATCTGTATATGTTTTCTAAGCCATAAGTTCTTTCTACCATTTGTGAAAAATTGCTCTGTTATTTCACCTTCAACTAGCTGCTTGAAACATAGTTTGAAACAACCTCAAGAGTTCAGTGCTAGAATGGAGTCTGCACCCCATCTGATTTCTTTGACCACATGTGTATTGGCTGTCTACCACAGTTCCTTTGTATAACAGTTCCTTTGTATAATGAGCTCCAGTTCATCTGGAGTTCATTCAGGCTGGGATGCTGGTTGCCAGAGTTTACTTTCTGCAATAAACTTCTTTAAAAAACCATGTTGATCTAATAGCTACTTGCCTTGCTACCCTAAAAATGAGCCATGGGTTCCTAAATCATATAGGTGCAAAATGTTCACCTAGGTGGCCCAATATGACATGGAAGGAGAAGGAAATGAGTGGTATCCACATTGGGGGTGGACTGTGCGCAGCATCAGAACTGGGATGGTGGTTTCGACGGAAAACTTCACAAGAGAATGAGCTTTTTTTCCATTCCTCCCAGGAGCTGCAGTTGCATCAGATCAAATTAAGCAAAAACAAATTATGTCCCCAGGTGAAACATCTCAGCCACTGTCACCCTAAGGAAGAGCTCAGGTGGCACAATACCTCATTTACCATTGCAGAGGGAACAAAAAGAAGCAATAAATACATGATTTTCAGATGTCAACACCGGTGATTCTCATCAAGTCCCTGGGGTGCTGTGATCCCAGTCCTAAAAGATGAGCACTGCTGAGCTCCTTCAAGGACTAGAAGAGATACAGCTACTCCACTCCTTTCCAGATGAGCCCTTCTGACCACAGATTACAATTAAAAACCAAACTTGTAATTAGATCCACAGAGACATCCACAAGTTCTCCAAATGAACCTGAAGCTTACTTTCAGTAACATTAAGAGTTGCAATCTCCAGAAACCTCCTTTGGTCAGCAGCTCACTTTGAACAACTGGGAAGGGCTTCCAGGGTAGATGTGAAGGGGATTGCAGCCCCCACTAGCACCACCTGGTGTTATATATGTACTCCTTTCACATGACCTGGGTGAACTTTCCCACTGCTTGGTCTCACACTGGTCCAGCTCCACTTTCCTCTTCCTCACCCCACTATTTCTAAGGTCCTTGTTATTCCACTGGCATTTCTTCCCTCTTGTATGTTTTTATGGTATGTTATGGTCATGCTGCTTCTCTTGCCCTACAGCAATATTAAGCCATGCCATTTGGTATCGTTGAGTTCTGCCATTATAGGCTCATGAGATTATCTTATTGAGAATTTGACTGATGTGGATAAGGTGGAGTGGTTACAATGAGACCTAATGTGACAGGCTGTCAGAGAAAGAGTTGAAAAGGGCAGCTAACAGGCACTTCAATTTTTTCAGAATTAGTGAAGGGTGATGCTCCTAAAAGGCTGTGAAGGGCTGAGAAGATCTGTGCTGATTACTTCACAGAAACAAGCAGGTGCCCAGGAAAGCTGAAATCCCAGAATAATCATCATGCAAGTTCTCAGTCAAATGAGAAATCTTAGATGTGTCTTAAGAATGCCTGCTTTCCTTAACATCTTCAACTTCTTTCTTGTCTTAACTACAGGAGTTCAAGTTAAGATTTTTTCCAGAGACTGTACATTAATTTTCAGTTTGTTTTTCTTTTAATCTTCCCTTGCTGTTTTTGGTTTAAATCTTTTCCTTTTCACTTTCATGACTTCCCTTTTCAGATTTGTGCTTTCAGTCTCTAGTTTAAAATGAATTTTCTTTCAGTAACTTCTTTTTTTTTTTTCAAATAGGAAAAGCTTGCATGTTTATTATTGTGTTTACTGATATATGCAACCATTTTCTTAGCAGAGATGCAAGACAATACCTTTGGCTGGGTCAGAGTACAAGTAAGTACAATAGAGTGAAAGAAATGTCACATGTTTAACTGCCAGGATGCCTAATCTTTTTTTACAAACCTCTGGTTTGGTTGGTTTATGATGCAGCATCTTTCCCAGAGCCAGTTCCCAGCCAGTGTTTATTAAGCCAAACAAAAGAATCTCAGCAAGGGCAAGGTGATGCTTTCTCTCACCAAGGCAAATTCATGTCAGTCATCCTGCTGTTACCACCTCAGCCATTTTCAATCCCTGTTCCCAGAAAGCTCTGAGCATTACAGGAATGAGGAAACACAGCTCCTCCTAAAGGACGGTATGAACAATTGTTTCAGTGTCTTGCATCTGCAGTAGGCAAGCAATTTTTTGACACCTGTTGACTACAGAATGGGAATCCAGTACCTGTTAAAAAGGTTCTGTCACAATGCTGCAGTAATAGCCTGTGGCCTAGCTACATCCTGATCATAGTCTGTTACTGGAGTCAACAATGCACTTTCTCAAATGATATTAATGTTTATTTTCACATTGCCACTGTTATATTTTTATTAAAGTGAATCTTATATTTCATCAATCACCAAAATGTTAAGTCACCATAAATTTTTCTGAATAGCAAAGTACCTTCTGCTTGTCAACATACTTGCAGCAGAACATCAGTGAAGCTGCTAAAGCCAAAATCTTTGCTTTCTACAACAGCAAGATACCCAAGTAGATCAATATCACATGCTTTTGCATGCAAGGAAGATCTACATTCTTTTTTTGTTTTCTTTATTCTCTTTTACCCCTGTCTAGTCACTTCATATTGCTCAAAAATAATTTTTGGCCTGCTGAAATGTTTTGCATCTCTCTGTCACGTCAGAGCTGCAGGGCTGTGGGCTGAGAGCTCTAGATTATGCTAAACTTCCCATTAACACCTCCCTGGCAACTTTATTATTTCTTTTGCCTTCTTTGGAGCAAGCTGGACATTCATGGGTGTGGCCAGGCAAGCCCAATGCTGGTCCTTTTTCTGAAGACCAATGAGAACAGCCTCTGAAGTGTGTTGCAATTGCTGATAGCAAATGATATGATATGATACGATAAGATTCCTTAACTGTAGCTGGATTCCAAGAAACTCTTTATACAAATTCAGGCTAAGGCAGGCCAGTCTCAAAACTTTGCAGGCATGTACTGAAAAAAATAAAAATCACAGCGTGCGAGGAAGGAGAGAGAGGCTGAACTCTGCAGCAGGGAAGAAGGTACATCCCTCTAACACACTGCAGACTCAAGACATGCAAACATTAATGCTAACATACAGCTTTTATTAATCTATTGTTAATTTGGCTGTAAGCTGAAGCAATGAAAATGCTGGGAACCTGAAAGATGAGGGCTAGAGGAGGAAGTATGGGGTTTTGCTTCATGCTTCGACATGCATACTCTCATCCTTGCCTGCTCATTGTTTGTCTTGTTGCTGTCTGTTCTGGCATTGGGATGCATACCTCGCTCCAGCTAATGCTACCCTGTTTGGTGAGCCATGTTTTGGAGGTAATGTGTAGGCGTGTGTTGAAACATTGTAGGGAGGGGTGAGTTGTATGTTAATAAGTGACAGCTTCTCTACAGACACACACACAAACTGAAACAATATTTTGCATCGCTTATTTCAGTGTAAGGCTGGGCACTATGGTTAAAAAAAGTTCATATTACTGCTGACTGTATTGGTTACTGAGTATATGCTGACTCACCTAGGTTGACCTCTAGTCCAGCAGCAGAAAAGGACCATTTGAAGATAAAATAATTGTAACAGAGTTGTCAAAATAGTTCCCTGTAATTATTTTTGCTTTGTTACAGGGGTAGCAGATTTTCTCTTACGGTTTGGGTTAGAGGATAAATACCAGTTAAAGTAAAATGTCACATAATCCCTGAATTTTATAACACAAAGAGAAACTATACATGATTTAATCAGCTGGTGTTCTGAAATTCTCACAGAATTTGCTGGAAGGAGCAATCTTACTATGCAAAAGCATTTGACTAAAATAGAGTCTTCATTGTAAAGATTTACTTCCACTTATAATCTGCCCAATTTACTATGTGAAATTATAAAATGGTTTACTCCTGTTAGAGCTGCAGGGTTGATGTGCCATAGAGAGAGGCTTCAGGGTCATTGTTTTATTCCTTACTGTACAACAGTATCTAGAAATTTCAGCCAGATTCAGAATTCAGTTCTATAAATTCATTAAAGACATTCTGTGCCCTGAATTATTTGCAGCATCTTAAGAAAAAAAATGTAGGGGAAAAATAAATTTAAGTAAAAAATAGTTAAAAGTTAAGGATGTAAACTGAGAGACTAAAGAGGATAGACTCCACTGTCATAGCTCAAATTCAAGGAAGTTACATGACAGGTTTAAAAAAGAGTGAAAACGCTTAAATAGAACTTTGGCGTTTAAGTTCTGCCTAATTTAAAAATTGTGACACTACAGAATCTCAGCTAGTGGCCTTGAAGGAGCCAAAACTCCACAAGTATTTCAGATTGTGACAGTGAGGCTCCTCTGGTACAGACAGTTCTGCTCCTGTCCATGCTGGACATTTAACCAAGGCTGAGCAGAATCGTAAATTCAAAGAAAGATTTAGATGGGAGAGGACGTATAAAGGTCTCCAGTCCAAACCCCTGCTCCCAGCACAGCTAGCTCCAGAGCTAGATCAGGATGCTCATGGCCTTGTCCAAGAAATATGTGAACATCTCCAAGGAGGAAGACCTCTCAGCCTCTCAGGACACCTGTTCCAGTGCTGAACCATCCTTATGAGAAGTGGGTTTTTTTCTTTATGGCCAATGAGATTTTTATTTGATATGTTATGACTGCTTCACTGGGCTCTGAGAAGACTCTAGCTCTGCTATGTCCCAACACAAGTGGTCCTAAGGCTGTACCAGTGCATGGAGTAGTTTTGTCTATGCCATATAGATAAAAAGTTCTAGAAGAATATTTTGAAAGGAAGATTTTCACTACACCATGTCCTGCAAAGAAAATTAAGGTACCATATATAAATGTTTCTGCCAATCTGGGTTAATGGAAAGCAGTTGCATTTCAGCTGTCAAAAATCTTGACTTTGCTTCTTGTTCTACTTATGTAAGCCTATAGATCTCTTTAATGATTTCAGTGTAAGTTGCCAGGTATGAATGTAGCAATAGTAATAAAAAGGAATTTGGCCTGAAAAATTTCAGTCCTATCCACTGCTGAGCAGTGATTTCATTGGAGTCAGTAGGATATAACGGATTATCTGAACTGGTGAAAACTACACACACACTTCTACAGATGAGTTTAAACACTGCCTTCCTCTGAAGGTGCAATTGCATCCTGTTGCTCGATTTACAGAAAAACTGCAAACCCCCTTTTCTTGGGAGGAATGGAACTGCCTGTCATACATGGAGGAAGGGCAGAGGCATTGGGGAAGAGGAAAGACCTCTGTGTCATATTCTATATAAGGAACTGGGTCCTGCAGAAGAGGAGAGAAGATGATTATGAAATGCTGAAAGAAAACATTGGCTCTAGGGATACTCACAGCCAGAGGGACCCCAGACTGGGCAAGAAACAGAATCTCAGCCCAGACTGAATTGCACACATCATCAAGAGATAGAAGTCTCTATATCCTTACCTTCTAACCCAGAGACGGTATGTTGTCACTGATGCGATCATCTCCAAATGAAAGGAAGGGAACCCCTGTTTCTTCCTTAATCTTTAGCTTTGTTTTTAGTAGAATCCTCTTAAAGTCTCAGTACTTGGAGTGAGGGGAGCTCCAGTTGGTCCCCAGCCTTGAGATCATATATCAAGCCCAAACTCCTGATTTCTGTGAAGACCTAATGCTTGCATACAGTGTCAAGAAAGGTTTAGAGCCAGACTGTTTAGAATTGCTGTTGAGGAGGTCCTGCAGCAGCAAAAGGTGGATGTAGGAGTTAGTCATGGCTTTATAACCACTGGGAACTGTGTCTAGCATTAGTTCTTGTTGAGTTTCCTGCTTTTGTGGGATCACTGCTACCTATTCTCTAAGTAATTCCTTCTTAGTCTTCACTGACTAACCACTTTTTTTCCTTTTGAGCTTTTTCCACACTTAGTAATTTTGTTCACTTATGCTCTGAAGCACAGAGATTTAATTCCTAGTTTTGCACTTGAGGTAATATAACTGTGGATGTTTTAATTATTCACCTGAGTCCCCAGATGTTTTTAATCCTGCTGAGATACTGGATCACTAGGAAACCTTGCGGCAGAGAGTTCCAGCTGCAGTTTGCAATGGTAAAAATAAAGGCAAAGTCATGTAGGCTTATCAGGTTCACCTCCTCAACTTTATTATTTCTTTCTGAGATTTTTTTGAGATGTCTGCTTTCCAGGAAAATTTGTGTCTCAATATTTTTTCCATCAACCTCCCATCCCTTCTATTTGCTCTTGATGGCATTGGAATATTTAATGTAATTTTCCAGCTTTTTTCATACTTATATTTCTGGGGTTTTGGTGTAGGCAGATGTCTTCAAGGAATCTCTGCTTTTATTCCTGGTTTACAGTAAAGTGTAGAAAGAGTTTAAATTATTCCTTGTAGTAAATATTGCATTACATGATTAACCCATGAGCAATGATCATTGTTCACCTGTCACCAGTATATGTAATTTACTATTATATGGGTCTTTGTGTCCTTAACTTTTCTAGATCTTTATAAATTAGACAGCTTTGCAACACACCACATTCTTAGAACCTTTCTATTCTTCCTGTGACAAGCAGTATCTCATTCTCTGTAAGTCTAAGATACTAGCTTTTTATGGACATCTTTAGTTTTGAATATGGAAGTTTCTCTGATGCACATGTGCGAGCCAGGCAGAAAGATGCAAGCAGACAAAATGCCATTTCTAATTTAGAATCTTATGTCTAATTGCTAACCCCTTCCATTTGAAACCCTGTTTCCATATGAACTGTGAAGCAGATCCATTATGGGAAGGGAGAAGCCAATCATCAAACATCTCAAATTCATGTTAATTTGACCCAGACTGTTGAGCAGAGGCTCCAGCTCACTGCCTGGTTGCCTTTGTACATCTCTGGCACAGGTGTAGAGAATTGCAAATAGAGAATGAATGGGTTTTCCTGGGAGTGGAAGCAGTGGAAGGAGCAGTAGCAGAGTATCTGCATGACCTAGGTCTTGATGGTCATCAAGATCCTAACACATCCATCCGAAGCTACTTAGGATAGGAGGGAGAGTCCAGCGATGACTCTCAAAGGCAGGACAGGATGGAGCGACTAAGTGTCAACTCTTAAAGGGTGCCTTAATGTTTGTTCAAAACCTGCACATGCTCACCAACCTCATAACAGCTCAGAAGATGTGATGAAGACACCTGACATTCTTTATCATCCTCAATGTCATGGCAATGAATCCTAAGCAGATCATTTGTACACAAGAACCTTGGTAATTTCAAGAGTATGACTCTGAGAACGTGACTGAGTGAAATCAGTTTTGCATTTAAATGCAATCACCTTCCTCTCCCCACAATGAGTTTTATTACACTGGTTCTACAGAACTGCAACATTACTTCCTATATGGAATTGATTGCCAGGCATCAGGTCAAATTCAACTACCTCCTTTCTGTTTCTCTCCCTGTAGATGCCATGTGAAGGCTGTATGGAAAGGGACAATAAGAGCACTGATGTAACCATGGAGTTTCTCCTGCTCGGCTTCTCTGAGCTGCTCTGTCTGCGGGTCCTCCTCTTCCTTATCTTTCTCATTGTCCACTTGGTCACATTGGCAGGGAATGTGATGATCTTCATGGCAGTGGTTATGGAGCCTTCTCGTCCTCCTATGCTTTTCTTCCTCTGTCAGCTCTCTGTCATCGAGGTCTGCTATACCTTAGTCATTGTTCCTAAGGCACTCCTCAGCCTGATAGTGGTGGATGGAAGCACCATTTCTTTCATAGGCTGTGCTGCACAGATGCACCTTTTTGTGGCACTCGGTGGAGCTGAATGCTTCCTCTTGGTAGCGATGTCATATGATCGTTACGTTGCCATATGTCAGCCACTTCACTATGTAGCTGTGATGAGCGAGGCGTTCTGCCTCAGGCTGGCTGTAGCGTGCTGTTTGGGAAGCTTTGCTGTTGCCCTGGTTTTGACGGTGGCTGTTTTCCGTTTACCTTTCTGTCAATCTCATCGCATTAACCACTTTTTCTGTGATGTCCCTGCAGTGCTGTACCTGGCTTGTACACAGAGTTACACCCTTGAGCTGCCCTTGCTGGCTGCCTGTGTGGTCCTCCTGCTGCTCCCTTTCCTCCTAATCCTGACCTCGTATGTTTGCATTGCTGCTGCTTTGTTACATGTCACCTCCTCTGTGGGAAGGGGAAAGGCCTTTTCCACCTGTATTTCACACTTGGCTATCACTGTGCTGCACTATGGATGTGCCACATTCACGTACATTCGTCCTAAGTCCAGTTACTCACCAGCTCGAGACAAGATGGTGTCTCTGGTCTACACAAACATTACTCCATTACTGTACCCCCTCATTTATAGCCTGAGGAACAAGGAAATAAGAGGGGTCCTCAGGAAAATGTTGAGGAGGAAGAAAATAACTCAGCTGAACTAGGATGCTGTCAGAACTGTGATGTGTATGTGGGGTAAATTTATGTAGAACAAATGTGTGTTTGTCAGAAAACAGCCCCATAACCGTGTTAGGACCAGATTCTTTGGAAATTATGGCAAATGTCCCAGCAGAATTCAATATGTGTCGATTAATTTATGACAAAAAGACATCTCTGCCAAAAACAAACCACCACCACCACCCTCTCCCCCCAATAAAAAAGAGGTCTCTAACATAACACTTTACATAAAAGTAAATGTTTTAGTGACTTGTAAGGAAGAAGAGCTTTGATCAATTTGGGGGTTCTATTTCTGTGGTCATATACGTACTCATGCTTACATTGATGGTCTTCTCAGCACAATCAAAACATCAACACAAAATTATTAAAAGCTGATGTATGGGCTTTATTATTTTTCTATTGAGATTAAAGTAGAAACTGGAAACTAGGAAGTCAATAAATAAATGTAGACCAGTAAGTTTATCAGCACAAAAAATCTAAAGATGGTTACTGGAAGGTTAGAAGAAGAAAGCCCATGCCTAGAAAGAAAGGTATATTAGGCTTTGGTCTTCTCCAAATATAACAGAAGGCTGCACTCCACTCATCACAAGTGGAAAGACCGTTAGTGTAAACTCATCTTATTTTGAATTATTCTAGACAATGAAAATTAAAATGCCATTGATTTGAGAAGAGTATGAGTTTCCTAACTTATTTTCTAGGAATCAATCTTTCCTTTTATAGGGAGATACTTTGGATTTGGGTTGTTCCTATGGCAACATAAAGGCTAAGATACTTGCTTTTATCATGTGGCTTTTATTAGGAAAGACTATCATATAGATAAGGATGTTTGAGGAGTGCTGAAATCTGTCATCATAAGATTAATAATACCACTGCTACAGTTATTGCAATTTCTTTAGCAAAACCAGTGAGAGTTACAGGATATGCTGGACTGCAGCAGACAAAAGACTCTGAAAGGTGCAAAGCAGTATTATTTTGGGCATTTCCTATGTGTAGGCGGAACAGTGTGATTCAGACAAATTAGTGAAGATCAGTTTTGGACAGAAACAGGGGAAAGAAACAACTTCATTATTTTATATAATACCTCCCTCCCTCATGGCTCTTTAAAACTCCAAACAGACCCACCTCTTCCATATCATTGGTGAGAAAAAATTAAAACTATTGCTTCTGTTTCTCTGTCACCACCCCAGCTGTCCTCAGCTCTCTCTTCCTTGGCAGATTGCAAAAGCAGAGTGATATTTGCTTTCTTTGGACTATAATCATTAAAAATTATGTTAAGGGGATTTGACTAATGTAAAAAATTGGCACAGTAACTAAGAAAGTTAACTTGGAGCCATCTGACAAAAGAGAAATGTGGAATTTGAAACTCACATTAAAAACTGTCAAGTTGATAGCCTAGCTGGCCTAAAATATTAACACAGAATATTGGCTCTCATGTCAATGAATACAGTCCCACCTCTTTAGTTCTAAGATACACATGGGAAGCACAAGAAGCAATGGAGACTTTCTGCAAAGACACTGTCTCCACCCAACTTCCTTGCAGGTGAATGGAGTGAGGCAATATCCCAGAGCCTGAGACTATTCCCCATCCTATTCCCACCAGTATTCCCACACCCATTGAAAGCAACTTCTACATTTCTCCTATGCCCAGCTGTGTTGAGTGTGGAGCTTTGCTGCATAGAGAGGACTTGGGGATTAGAATGGGAAGAGGGAAACTTATGAGGTACGAACAGCAACAACATGTAAGAGCCATCAGAACCATTTCCTTTTTAAATGTTACCTTTCAATTGCCTGGAGCTTCCTGAGGTCTCTTCCCCCCATATCCTTCCACCCCAATCCCTTTATGAGTGGCTGTTTCTGTCCTGTTGACCCAGTACGCTGTATGGTGAGAGATGAAAAGTGCTTCAGTGAAGCAAGACAGCAAAATCCCTGAGATAGGTCATGAGCACAGGAGAAAAAACAAACAAACAAACTAAATTTCTAAATCCTCAGAACTTCACAGGGAACAGCAGGATCCAAGCAGGCAGTGCAGAGTTAGACATGTGCACCTCCAATACTGGATAGGGCAAAGATCTTTCTGTGGACATCACACCATCTCTTTGGTTTGGACCGAGTCTCAAGATCCCCCAGTGTTTGAGTACAGTTAGGCACCTGTTAGGTACCTGTAGTCCACAAATGGTTCTGTCCTTTCTTGGTAGACTGCCTACACCCCAAAATTTGTAGAGGCCTGAGATCTGGCAAACAGAGGTGTCATGAAGTTTTCCAATTGAACCAGTTAAGACATCTCTAAGAATCCCTTCATGGTTTACACAGCCATAAAAACAGAGTATTCATCCTTGCAATTGATTTTGTAAAGGCTGTCCTGAGAAATGACACAATAGAAGGAAAGGAAGACATCCAGAGGGATCTTGACAGGTTGGAAAGGTGGGCTTGGGTGAACCTAGTAAGATTCAACACAGTAAAGTGTAAGGACTTGCACTTGGGCCTGAGGAATCCCAGACATATATACAGACTGGGAGAAGAGCTCCTTGAGAGTAAGCCTGCTGAGAAGGACCTGGGGGTTCTAGTGGATGAGAAACTTAACATAAGCCAGCAGTGTGCTCTTGCAGCTCGGAAGGCCAATGGTATCCTGGGCTCCATCAGAAGAGGCGTGGCCAGCAGGGACAGGGAGGTGATTGTCCCTCTCCTCTCTGCCCTCGTGAGGCCCCACCTGGAGTACTGTGTCCAGATCTGGGGCCCACAATACAAGAAAGATGTGTAACTGTTGGACAGGGTTCAGAGGAGGGCCACGAAGTTGATTAGAGGGTTGGAGCACCTCCCCTATGAAGAGAGGCTGAGGGAGCTGGGCTTGTTCAACCTGGAGAAGAGAAGGCTGCGGGGGGACCTCATTGCAGCCTTCCAGTACCTGAAGGGAGCATAAAAACAGGACGGGAATCAACTTTTTAAAAGGGTAGATAATGGCAGGACAAGGGGAAATGGATTAAATGTAAAGGAAGGAAGGTTTACATTAGATATAAGGGGAAAGTTCTTTACAGAGGGAGTGGTGAGGTGCTGGAACAGGCTGCCTAGAGAGGTGGTGGATGCCCCGTCCCTGGAGGTGTTCAAGGCCAGGTTGGATGGGGCCCTGGGCAACCTTGTCTAGATCCTGGTCTGGAGGTTGGTGGTCCTGCTGGTGGGAGGGGGGGTTGGAACTCTGTGATCCTTGGGGTCCTTTCCAACCCAGACATTCTACGATTATATGATTCAATGCACTGGACAGTAACACAGAGCTCACCAGTGGTTCGGTACAAGAGCTGTAAGGCCTGTAAGATCACATCAGTGCTGCCCACACACTCAAAAATGAAAGGTGTTTGGAAGATGATGGCAGAGACGTTAAATAACATTCAGGGTACTCAAGGTCCAGTACCTCGAATGGTTTATACCATTCAAAGAGGTACCTTCACTTAAGGAGATACTTCAAAATGGTACCTTGAGTGCTACCTACTAGTACCACTGATACTGGCAGGGTACCAGTGAAATCTCCTCTTCAGTGCAAAGAAACTAGTGAAAGCTCCTTCACTTTTGCATACTTTCATGTTTTGCTGGCAATCCAGGTAAGACTTTTCCTAAAAATTTTTGCTATAGATAATCGATCCCCTAAAAGGATTGCATGAAAAAAAAATCCTACTTTTCTAGGAGTCTAAATTAAAAAAATAATAAAAAAAAAAGGGATGTGTTTCTCATATGGGTTAGGGAATTTGGAATTCTGCTGAAAGTCCAAATTTAAGAGCTTGGAAGAAGTTTCAGTGTATTCACCTCCCCTTCACAATCTCATGTTATCACAGCCTATCCGTTTTGGCTTACATGGAAAGTGAGTCCATCAGCCTCCATTCTTTTGGATTCTTTAAGACCTTAGAAAACCTTCAGATAATCCTATATTTACCCAAATACCTTCTTTTGTCTTTGATCTGAAGCAGAGGGAATGTATCAAGGTGAAATTAATACAGGTATTTACAATAATGGAGTTGTAGCCAGTAAAAACGGACATGGGGATAGAATAAAACCTAGAAAGCAGGCTTTCATGAAGGTGTAAATCTGTCAAATATGGTGATTTTCCTTACTGAAAAAAAGACCCACTTTTCCTTACGTTTATAATTTGATATGCCAAGGGCAATAGCCATACTGACTTTAGTATAACAAAAACTAGAACGCTATAGGAATTTTTCTTGCAGGTATTTATATATAGAAGATTTACGGAAGAGAGATGAATCCCTCGTGACATTGCTTTGTGCCATTATATGAGATTACTTACCCAGAATAAAAAATCTGATAGGATCCTATATGACATGAAAAAATAAAGTCCACACCCCTATAAACAGGCTAATGAGAACAAATATGCTTAAATATTGATCCCTTCCCCGAGAACAAAAAAAAATTAAAAAAAATCAGGAGTCTAAAATATTTCTATTTTCCAAAAGTGGTGTTATGCAGGCCTTAAGTCCTCCTTAATGGAAGCAGCCAGGAATGTTGGAAAAGAAATAATCAGGAGACCAAACTAGAGTTGAGGAATGAGCTGAAGTTCCATACCAGCTGGTTGGTTTCAGAATCAGTTTCACTTCACCCTGCAACCATCTTGACATCAAAATCTGACTGAAGGTACTATTAATAATCCTGCATTGTATCCCTAATCTAAAGCTCATGGCTCTAAAGATCCTGCCATGCTCAGTTATCTTCTAGACAAGTCCAGGAAAGTGGGAATGGGAAAATCAATACCCATTCTTGGCTTTACCTGCAAAAGCACAGATAGGAAACACTCTGCATTTACAAATTTGTATGTAAAGATATGAAACCACTTAGTTTTGCATAGCTGTGCTGCCGAGATTGCTTCTGCAAGCAGCAGCTAGAAGCTCTCTGCAGGCCGTAGAAAAGTAAACATCGGCCAGTTCAAGGCCAGAGTTGTTGCTGACCAAGGCCGAGCCAATCGGCAATGGCCACAGCACCTCTGGGAATCACACTAAGGAGAAAAAAACCTGCAGGCAGACGAATTTTGGCACCAGAGAAGGGAGTGAGAAGATGTAACAAGCTGTGCGGACACCAAGGACAGGCCTGAAGGAGTGGGGTGGGGGAAGAATGAGGCACTCTGGGTGCCAGAGAGAGATACTCCCCTGCAGCCCGTGGAGAAGACCATGATGGAGTGAGCGTCCCCTCAAAGCCCATGGATAAGGACGGGGAGCAGAGACCTCTATGGCCTGTGAAGAGATTGATCCATGCCTCAGCAGGTTTGCCGGGGGAATTGTGACTCTGTGGGGGACCAGGCCATAGCAGTCTGGGTCCGAAGGTCAGCACTGCATGGAAGGGAGCCGTGCTGAGGCACATGGTGAGGAGATGACTCCCTGATAGAAAGGACTCACGCTGGTGAAGTTTGTGGAGGACTGTCTCCCATTGGTGGGACCCCACAGTACAGTGGGGGAAGTGTGTGTGTATGGAATGCCCCCTGCTGCAGCTAAGAATGCAACCAATTCAGGAGAAACATACTGATAACCCCCATTTCCTGTACTTTCCCACGGCCGCGATGGGGGGTAAGAAGGGAGCGGATTTATGACTAAAGTAAAATTCTGCAAAGTAGGAAGGGGTGGGGAGAAGTAGAAGTGTTAAGAACCAGAGAAGGAAAGTAGTTTGTAAGGAATTGACTGGAACCCCACTCCCCATTCCCTGCCCCTCCACAGGCCATGTTGTGGGGGGAAGAAGGGAGTAAAACCATGAATGAAGTTAAGTCTGCTAAGAAGGGAGGGGTGGGGGGAAGGTGCTTTAGGATCCGGCCACGCTTCTCATTACCCGTCTCTGGTTCACTGGGTATGTAGTTGTAGTAGTAATAAATTAATCTTCTTTCCTTTATTCTGTGTTGAGTCTGTTTTGCCCATGACACTAATTGGAGAGTGATCCCTCTCTGTCCTTATCTCAACTCCTAAGCCTTCCAATATATATTTTCTCTCCTTTTCGGCTGAAAAGGAGAGTGAGTGAGCGGCTTTGGTGGGCATTTGGCCTCTAGCCAGGGCCAACCCACACAAGAGAGCAAGGCCTATCTGTTTCAAATTTCTTCTCTTGATGTCAACACTGAAACCATTCAGGATGAACATAGGTTGTGACCAGTGGCACACAAATTATTTTTTTCAGTTTTGATGAGGTATTTTCACATTTGAGCATAGTTAATTGAAAAGAACAGCTAGAAAATATGAACTAACTACAAATTACAGAGGTATGTATTTGCTTTGCAGAGACTACTGTTGCTATGTTTTGAGCTGTGAATCAACTCTTAAAAATATTATAGTCCTATTTTTTCTACAGCCTAGCTGAAGCAGATCTCTACTAGAAATCAAATTTGTCTCGGTCAAATTTTATGTTTATCATACATATGCTGTTGTGTTATTAATACTCAAGGAGAAATCTCATCTTGTTCTTAATTTTTCTTTTTTTTTCTTCCTGAGATCTGTAGAAATAATAAAGAAGCAAAAATACAATGCTACCAAGATAAATAAATGTCTTCAAACACGCAGGCAGAATGTGCTCTCAAAGAGGAGTCTAGAACTGGACTTTTTCGATTTATAAGTATATAATGTGCTATAGTATCTATTAGAGAATAACTAACTATTGTGACCCATATTTGTTCCGCTTTAGGGCAGTTTTATGGATGGGAGTATGAATCAGCTTATATTATGGATGGGTTTGCATTGCTTTCCATTTGTCTATCCAAAATACTGCATCTTAACATACGTGAAGCCCTGTTTACTTAGAGGTATTTTTCTTTTTGCTATAGATTGCTCAGTCCCTCAGGGTTAATGCCAAAGCTGTATGAAGTTGCTCAGGGCCTTGTTCAGGCAAATTCTGTACATCTCCAAGGGTTTATGTCTCTTGATATGTGAGGAATAGAGAGTGAGGGAGTGTACCCTGCTTCTACTGGGAATGAAAACCCAGACCTACATCCTGCCTCTAACATTTTCATTTGTTCTTTTGCCCTCGTTATTCTTCTCAGGGAAAAAAGATAACTAGCTTGACTACTTGCTCAGTCAAGTCTTCAAGTCCTTAGGCTAGGGATGACCACTTCTCTCTGATTGAGAGGAATCACTTGTCTTCCTTGTAGGAGTTTAAAATATCTGTTTAAAATAAAGCCTGAGTTTCTGAATGAAAAAAGTCCATGTAAAAAACTAATTTAACAGCATAAACCACTAAATGGTAGGAGTCTATTTTCTGCAGAAAGATTGTCTGAAGTCAGTTTGAAATATTTGAAGACAGTTGCTAGTGGAGTAGATCAAAAAAACTTTCAAAGATAAAAACCACTGGAATATTAAACTGTGGTCATAAGAGAAAGCATGAATTCTCTACAGGTAGTGAAACATAGAAACAGAAGGTCCCCTATGCTCTGCAGAGCTGTCATAGATTTTTCTTATAGCAATAACGGATGAAAGGATTGAATCAGAGACCACAGAACAAGGCAGAATGTGATTGAGGCCCCTGGGAGCCCTATACATCTGTTACTGTAACACCTTACCTAAAGCCAGATCAAGATGCACAGTTTCAAGTTATCAATACCAAAGGGATGCTTTGATAGTTCAGGAAGCTATGTCAAATAAGGAGCTCCAGAGATTGTTCATCACTCAGTTTCATTAATAACCTAGAAGGACATTTAAGAACACAATAGTGAAACTTACAGTTCTTTCTAAAATGCAAGGAACAGCAAAAACAGTAAACAAATTATAAGAAGCACATGAAAGAATTTTCTCTGAACAGCAGTTCAAAAGAAGCACATCCCACCTCAGTCTTTGGAGTGCCCTTAGGCTGTCCCAACAGTACATCAAGACAGGACCTGGTGCATACCGTATACCATTCCTCCTCACTTCCCTCACCACATGCCCACATATCTGCAGAAGGAAAGCCCAGGTGTGTTGTGTAGTGATATTTTCCGCTAGACACCTAATCTCAGTGATGCATGAAACAGGATACTGGAAAATGAAAGGAAAATATATACCCTAGCATTCAGAAACACTGGATGAAATTCAACCCAAAGTTATGCTGAGATTAAGATTAAAAGATGCAGTTATCTTCTTAATATGAAAAAGCATGCCAGAGATGGGAAACACACCAGGAAGCCATGACAGTGAAAAGGTCATGGATTTGTAAATCATATAATCATAGTATATGATTGTAAAAATAAAGATTGTTAAAAACTATTTCCAAATTAATTATAATTTTTTTTTTCAAAATAAAGATTTTTGGGAATGATTTTTTAAAAAATATTTTTTTTGCATTAAACACTTGCGGAATTACTTTTGTCCAACAGTTTATAGAAACAAAATCCAACCTTGTGATGCATAAGGAAAAGGACCTTGTCAATGAAATACTCAGCAGAGTTGTATGAATAACTCACATGTAGTACTCTGCTGTACTGGGTACAGTTTCTGAGCAGATTTCCTTTTTCCCTTTGGATCTGCATTTTGGTGCAGAGGGCACATGGCAAAGCAACACAGCAGGTATCACTGAAGTTGCAGGCATTTGGGGTTTCGACTTTTTAATGCTTATATAAACGCTCATATATACATTTGCTGCAAATCTTAATCTTGCTGTAACATTATACCATATTTTGACTACCATTGTACACCTCCTGACTGGGACCTACAGCAGGTGAACTCCAAGCTACAAAATAGCAACACATACGATTCCTGACCACTGTCATCTGGAATACCTCAATTTCTGGCCCCAATCAGCCAAAAAAGGGGAGAAAAAGAAAGTAAATCTTTCTTAGGCCACTTTCTCCAGTAAGACCCAGTAAATATGTTCTTGCCTATTCCAAATAGCTTAAATCAAATGTCCTGAGTATCTACCCACTAATGAAACAGAGACAGGGCATCCCCAGGTTTTTTACCCCAGAGCTTTGGCACTTCTGAGATTCTACAGATACAAACATGTGCAGCCCTGAAATACTGACTGTAAGGCTGCAATACTGATTCCACCCCCACTCCCCGCCTTAGGAAGGATATGAGCCCCTGAGCTGTGCTAGAGCCTTACCCTCTAATTGCAAGTGGTTATTTCCCATTTCGTGTCCATGTAGGGCTTGCCTATGTTCTCCCATCACAAAGAAGTTAGCTGTGGGTCCATCTGCTACATCATAGAATAAAGAAGGTTCAGTATTGTACAAATGAAGACTGAAACGGAAACATTCCACTAGCGCAAACTCAAGGCATGTAATGCAGAAAAGGAAACCTTACACTGGTATTGCAATTGGAGAAATTAAAAAATTGGCAAAAGGTGAGCAAAAAAATTTGAATCTTGGGACTCTAGACCAAGAAAGAGCACTTTCAACAGGGTTAAACTGGAATAAATTTAAGATACAACTACTCTGCATGACATTAACATTTAAATTATTTGCACTGATATTTTACTTCATGTCCTATGTAATATGTAAAGCTTAGTACTTTAACCATTTGTTCTCAAATTTATCTTGCCCGTGTTCAAACTTCTTGGGATAGATTTTGGTTTTCCAAGATGTATGATGAGAGAACTCCTTGAAAGATCTAGATGCAAAGGACCTCTGGAGGTCTGTAGTCCCAACCCCCACTCACAGCAGGCCAGAGGTAGGTAGGTTTGTCATGGTGAGAAACATGACCTGGTGAGCCTGGAACATCTCCAGGGGTGGAGATCCCCCAGTTTCTCCAGGAAACCTGACAAATTCCTTTCTTTAGCCTCCCTTGGGGAAGAGAAGGAAAAGAGCAGGAGGACCACAGCCTTACAGCAAGCAGATGAATAATGCCATCTGTATTTTATGGGGAGGGTTGTAATAGGTGTGTATGAGTGGGATGAGTGCTGTTCATCAAGGACGAATGGCTGAAGAAATGCAACAAAAGCAAGTTCTTTCACATTTAAAAGTTCCTCAGGAAGGAAACTAAAAAACTTGTAAGGTCTTCTTACGTAGAGAGAATCCTTCTGGGTCAGGTTCCTCTCACATGACTCTTTAATTGAAAAGCAGACACTTTCCATTGGTGGTGAGGAGCTTACTAAAAGAACAAACAGCAATTCTGCCAGATAAAGTATCATGGGTGTTGCTCTATGACAAACGAGCCGCTGCCTTTGGATGCAGTTCCTAGGCTCACTGGGTTTAGCCGCACATTCACAGAATCACTAAGATTGGAAAAGACCACCAAGATTATCTAGCCCAACTGAAGAGGGCCGAGCAGTCTCTAACAGTGACTGGGCACTTCTTACCTTTGAAAGTTACCAGTCGCCTCGGGGCGTCCCGGGGGAGGGTCTGGGGACGGCCCTGGCCAGGTTCGGCTCCTCCCCGAGGCACCCGGGGCATCCTCGGGGAGCCGCCCGGTGACTGCGGCGGCAGCAGAGCAAGAGTGGAGACCGTGTCGATGGCTGCCCAGGAGGTGGCAACCAAGAGCCTCTTACGGAACTAGAGCAAAGGTGGAGGGAGGCTCCCAGGAAAAAGGTGGCTGCCTTTAAGGTGGGTTTATTTGCCTGCCAGATGGGAAGTCTGTGACCAGCCCCTTTAAAACAGGTAAAGGCAGTAAGGCTTCTCCACCCACTCGCCTTGATCTTTCATCATAACTGTGGGCCAGGTAGGAAGGTTGTGCAATGTGCGCGCTCCAGTCAGGAGGCTGCAGGAGAGGTTCATGCACTACGAGCGAGAGCTGAGGCTCAGAGGCCTGAGCTGGGAGAGCAGGCAGGGGCTGGAAACCAGCTCCCCTCTCCAGCCAGCATGGAGCTGAGGAACTGGAGCAGTGGGATCAAGCTCTCCCTCTGGCTTCTTCTCTTCTGGGCTCTCTTTCCTCCTGAGGTGCCTGGGAAAGAAGGTAAGAGTAAGACCCACTATTCCCAATCTCTGGAGGGTTGGGCTTGGGCGGGCAGGCAGGCAGGCAGAGAGGGACCTCTCTAAGGGGCAGGAAATAGGTCCTGGCCAACAGGTGTGGGGCCCCAGGGACACCACAGCCCACCTGGAGGGACTAGAAAATCTAAGGCGGTGGGTGGGGGTGGGGAGGGGGACAGATGGATGGGATGGGTCGGGGTGGGGACAAGGGGCAGGATCAAGTCCTATACAACTCTTGGTGACTAGGTGAAATGAGCCTAGATGTGTGTGTGTCCCTCTACCCCCTCCCAGTCGAAGCACAAATGCCTCAGCATATTCACTGATCCAAGAGAATTCTGCCTCTGTTTGCCTTAAACACAAGAGCTGCAGATAACAAGTTTAAACACAAACTCAGAAAGTTTCTGCCCCCTCCCCCCACCCGGCAACACCTCCGCAGTTTCCTCAGGAAACCCTCTTGGGAGTTAACCCTTGTGAGCAAAAGCACAGTCATTTTTGGGGAGGCTTCAAAGGTGAGACACACTCCTACCTTAGTGTTGGAATGTAGAGCTGAGCTTCAAAGTTTCCTCATTCATCTCTTAAGACCCCTTGCTTCCTTTCTTTGTTCCACTCAGTCCCTTTTTAAATGTAGCAATCTTTTTTCCTACATCTTCATGGTTGCACAGTGGTTATGAAACATCTGGGGAATGGGAATTTTAATAGAGAGGTAAGGAAGAGTAAATATGTTCTGTTCCTTACCTTCTCCTGCAGTGAATTTCTGTCAGAGACTTTTTGTCTTGGTTTTGCACAGTGAGAGGTGTCAGGGCTTTTGCGTCCCAAGGACAGCCCTCTTCTTTGCTGCTGCAGGCTGGCGATGGAGAGGACTTAGTCATAGCTGGCAGTTCAGCCATGGGCTCATCTCGGACTCTGTTAGTGCTGAGCACTCTTTTAAAAAGTGCTCTTGACAAGCTTCCTTGTTTTGAGGATCCAGCTATGTGGATGCATCTAGCAGAGATTGTGTACATGGCCAGCCTAAGTGAGAAGTAATATAAGGTAGCGCCACACAGTCTGTTTGCTATAGGTGTTTGCCAGTAGTTGGCAGTAACACTCATGGACTTCTCTGCCAGCTTCTTGCCTATCTCAACCATCTCATTTGGGCTGTGACTATGATCTACTCTTCCTTAACATGTCTATCTGGAAACAACTCATTTCCATCGTCCTCTCTTATCTGAAGTCTTTCTTCTTTTTGGGAAGACCGCCTCTCGTGGCTGGACAGTCACGTGAGATTCCTAGCAGTGAGACTATGGGCCAAAGAGCTAGTAGCCCCAGAGTATTCCCTGTGCTTTTGTAGTATTGCTGATTCATTCTGCCTTTCTTTGGAGAATTACTTTTGTGGGCCTCACTTTGAGAGATAATTCTTTGAGAAAGAACTTTGCCCCTGACAGTGGGCACTAAGCAGGGGAGGGAGCTGCTGCTGGCAGTGCAGAGGCACGGCACGGCACATGGACTCTGCAAGGTTCCCACCTGGCTGCTTCTGAGTTAATTTTTCCTTGCTCTGCTAAAACTTGCTGTGCTGCCCCTCTCACTTCCACATCACTGCTTCAGGCCTGTAATGCGTGGGATAGATATTATCTGGGTGACGGTTCTGGAAGGACAGGCTACCTCACCCTGGCAGTTTTTGGAGCCAACAACACAAGAAAAGTATCTTAAACAGAGTGATTGAGAGCAGTGAGGAAAGGAGTGAGAAGCCTTGTCTGGATGGGGAGTCTGTGGAAGAGTTTGCCATCCTGTATTCCTGCTTTTTCCTTCTCTCAATCCCAATCCTGAAGGGCTGTTTCAGAGGTGAGAACAACAGTGCAATCCCTCTTATCTCTCAGTTCTGAGCCCACAGCCTGCTTCCTCATTCCACAGGACTCTTGCTGATCTGCACTTTACACTTTATTACTTGTAGTTGGCAGGCAGTAGTTGTAAAGCAGTCAGATGAGGGGGAGGAAATCTGGTTATTTAAATGTCATTTAAAAATGTCCCCCTCCTATCTTCAACTCCAATTTTTTTGAGATGTTTAGAAATGACCCCTCTGAATACTCACATGGGAATCTGAAAGGGAATCCAAGGAATTTTTCCTGTGTTTCAAAGCTGGGGCTGCGATAGCTGCACTGAAACCAGCTGTCTGTTCTGGCAGCAGCTGTCAGACCCAAAGGCAGGCACGAAGCTGCACATCCAGCAGTACAACTTACTCAAACTCCTTTCTCCTCTCCCTGTCTGTCTATGAAGTTAGGAATTTTTAATTTCTCTTCAGATCAAAACTTCAGGGCAAACTCACATTTTAAAATTCCTTTAGAGCTACCAATTAATGTAATGCTGAATTTCTCCTTGGTCACATAGGTCCAGGAGTCAAGGCTTAACAACACAGCCACGCCATGCAATTCTGCAAGAGGTGGCAATGCGATAATGCCTGACAGCCGTTATTCTCTTGCTGTCATGGTTAAAACAAATCGAGGGTAGAGAGAGAGTGAAACGATTTCTAGATGGTGAGCCTGAAGAGCTGATCAATCTGATGGCTTTTGGGTACTGTGAAGGTGGAAAGCCCCTTCTACAATTTCCTACTGTCTCTGTACTTTCTCAGTGTTTCAAGCACAGAGTAGTACCTCTGGGTGACACTGTTTGATCTTTTGTATTGGTAATTTATTTGATCACCTGCCTCTTCATCCATTTTGATTGCTGCCTTCCTATTCCAAAAAGAAAGATGTGTTTTCAGCTGTTAATGCTGCGTTCTCCTTTCAGTAGGCTTCAGCCTCTTACTCCCATTTTGGGGAAGCTTTAAAAAGCAGAAAAAATTGTCAGAGTTGTATGTTGTTGAATGTGTGTGAGCATTACTTGGGAAGAGGGTGGAAAGGGAGTATCTCTCATATGAGGAAAATCTTTTAAAGTCCTGACTAGTTGCACTGTCTTGTACCTTCCTATAGGCAAGCTTTTTGAACTTTTTGAAGGTCATAAAGGATGTAGAGCTGCGAGGGCAAGTGCAGGCTTTGCCTTTTCTTACAAAAGGAGGATGAATCCAGTTCACAGGCCGTGAGTTGGGTCACTGATTTTTATTTCTTTTTTCTCCTTCTTTTGGTTTTCAGTGGATCTACTTGACACAAGCACCGCGCAGGGTGAACTGGGCTGGCTTCCAGATCCTCCAGAAGTGGGGGTGAGTACACACATTCAATGAAGGGGTGCTGCTAGGAGTACTAAACAATGGAAGAGCATAATCCAAGTTGAAATTTCACTCTACCTCACAAAATCAGGCTTCTGCATCTCCACCCTCTCTTAGACATTGTATGCGTTCTAAGTCTCTCTCCCTTCCAGCCCTTTTACCTCTGCAGCACCACCCGCTAGCCAGCTGTTTGAGGACTGATGCTTCATTTACTTCTTGTAGCTCTTCTGATGCCTACTGACTTCCAGTAGCTGTCAGTAATTAAACATGTCCTCGAAATAAATCGTTTCCATGAGGTAACAAAACTCCATAGAGAAAAAGAAAAAAAATCAAGTCCTTACACGTGTTTTCATTCTAACATGTTGCAAATACACGGCAAATAGCCATGGAAGAAGCATTTCTGTCTTTAAGTCTTAAAAATATGGGCTCTTTATCTATTGAAGGTTGTTCTGTCTTTTTTCCTCTTGAATGATTCAGTTGCACATTTTTTAACTCAACAGCTGACTGAAGAAATGATTGTTAACTGATGGGGCAGTAATCTGGCCTGCTGAGTGGGCTGCAAGGTTCTAGAACTTTACACATAGCCCTAATGCTGTGTTTGGCTCACACAGCTGATAATGAGAGTGTATTTTCCTTTGTTTCATGACTGTAAAGTTGAGTAGATGGAAGTGCTTGAAAATCTACTCCTGGAACCACTGCAAATTTGGACCCAAAAGGCAGCTGAGCTCTCAGCTATTTTTGTACAAGCTATTCTGTACGAAGCAGAGTTGAGCAGTTCCTCTAGTGTCACAGCCTACGTATGGAAGATGGTTTCCTCTGTAACAGCAGGACCGTAGGAGTGGTAGAAGGCACAAAGAAAAGGGAATTCAAGGACTATGTAGCAGTAGTTAGAAAGATTAATTCCAGTTCCTCATCCACGCTCTTATCTTTCTACCAAGTCCCAAGCTCTCCTAAGGAGAAAGAGTCTTTACCCTTGTTGCTTATAAAGTAGACCTGAGCTCAGCCTATTCTTAACTAAGTTTCATAACTTTCCTGTGTAATGTACTGTGGCAGGTTTAAATTCACCCCAGCCTCCTCCTACTCTTGGTAGTCTTGCTGGGTGAACTACAGCCAGACAGTGAGGTTCTCCTACACTGACATAGCTGCATTTGTTTCATTTGTACAGCTGATTCATTACCTGGTGTGCAACAACTCAATTCCCACACACAGGGGAGATACTGCGTTTATTCAGGCCTGGGTGCTTGGTGGATTTCCACAAATGAAGCACACCCAAAGCCATTGCTTTCATTATATTTATATAGAAATGTTACAAGGTAATGTTACACTCCCAATTACAACGATTGGCTAGAAATTTACATATAAATTATAATAATTGCTGTGTCATCTTCTTCAGTCACTGTAGCTGCATAGAGGAAAGGTGATCTTGACCTGTGGGTGTGTTTTTTAGTACTATAATGACAGTTCAGTTAGGGATGCCTGGACTTCAGTTTTCACTACCAAACTGGCTATGTGTATTAGATGTTCCTGGTGTTCTAGGACAGTTAGTTTACCAGTGTTCCTTTAAACAATTCCCTTTGATCCTTTTCTTAGCAACTACCTAGCAACTATGTACAATCATTCTTAATTATGGAGCCATTGTAATACAGAGCCATGGGTAACTTTTAAGTTTGATGTTAGATATCATGTAGAAGTTTGTTTGCTAAAGGGTTTGTGCTAGCTTGGTTTGTACTAGCTGTTTAGAAAGAGTTTAGTTCATTTAGAAACTGGTCCCTTACAAAGTCAGACTGTAGTTCCTATAATCACTTTATTTACCTTACCGTCCTCATCCCCCTATCATTTAACAAATTTCTTGATAATTTTTTTGTCTTTGAAGTCTTGAGACAGCAATACCAGTTGGGCATGGGGAGGTGCATTCCAGTACTAGTTGTAGATTCCTATCTTTTAACATATTCGAGAGCTAATGTTGATCACTCTGAAGGTGTCTGGAGTCCAGAACTACTTGCTCTGACATTTCTTTGAGGCTCCCTGTGCTGCACAAACAGCCTGGCCGCTGGAAATGATTAAAAAAATTATTGAATCTGTCCAAAAGGGACTTCTTAAATCGTTTAGTGAACAAATTCAGTTACCAGCCATGGTAGCATCACTTCTTGGCAGCTTGTAAACTACCAGTATAAAAAGTTATTTGTCTCTATTTTGCTTTCAAGTGTAATTGCATCAGCTTTGAACAGATGGTGATGAGGAGTCATGTCTATTAAAAGCAAAATGCAAGATAACAAGGCCCTGAGCAACTCAGCCTGGCTTTGAAGTTAGCCCTGCTGTGAGCAGGGGATTGGAGTAGAGACTCAAAGGTCCCTTTCCACCTAAATCTTTTTGTGTTTATGTGATATTTTTGCATTGTTTGTTGATTAGTATTCTTAGCATTCTGAACTTGTGTTTTTAGAATATACACAAAAGGTCCTTCCTTCCAGTTCTAGCTGATGTTATGTGTTGAACTCTCTAATATCTATTCCAACGTATTGTACCATTTCATGTGGGCCTATGATACAATCTATTGGGCAACCCAGTATTTGCCTTCAGCTGCTGTGATTATTTTACCCACAACTTGTGTACATATCTTGAAATTTTCGTTTGGTTCTCTAGTTTCCTTTTGGTGTATGTGAATAGTATTTGAACAATCTGGTGATACTTTCATGAGTATATCACAGAATCACAAGGTTGGAAAAGACCTTTGAGATAATCAAGTCCAACCATTCCTCTCTTCTGTTAAACCATATACCTAAGCACCTTGTCTACCTGGCTTTTAAATACATCCAGAGTTGGTGACTCAACCACCTCCCTGGGCAGCCTGTCCCAATGCTCAATAACCCTTTTGGTGAAGAAGTTTTTCTTAATGTCTAATCTGAACCTGCCCTGGTGCAGCTTGAGTCCATCCCCCCTCATCCTATCATCTGTTGCTTGGGCGAAGAGCCCAACACCCATCTCTCTGCAATTACCTTTCAGGTAATTGTAGGTGGTGATAAGGTCTCCCCTCAGCCTTCTCTTCTCCACGCTAAACATCCCCAGCTCCCTCAGCCACTCCAGCCCCTTCACCAGGCTGGTTGCCCTTCTCTGGACTCGCTCAAGGACCTCAATGTCCTTCTTATGGTGAGGAGCCCAGAACTGGACACAGCACTTGAGGTGCAGCCTCACCAGTACCGAGTACAGGGGCACAGTCACCTCTCTGGACCTGCTGGCCACACTGTTTCTGACAGAAGCCAAGACGCCATGTGTGACTACTCAAGTTCCTAGCAATTTATACTGTAGGATGCTGTATATTGGGCCTCTCAATATGACTTATGTCTCTATGTTGCTGAATGAATTGTAAATTAAACAACCTTTATTTTTTTTTAGCTGGTATGTTTTCCTGGAAAGCGTGCTTTCACCAGTTCTATGTCTGTCTTTGCTTGTAGAAGAGTTATTTTTCACAGTAAATTTGTTTTTAAATTGAATATCTGTTATCAGACATCACATAAACTTGGCTAATGCTACAAATTGCCAATTTGTGTCATATCTTTACATATTGAAGTTTTAGGAATGCTCAGTTCTCAAGTGATAGCTGGTTTATGGAACTTACTTCTTCCTAAATTATATCCCTTCATTGATCATGGTATTATTAAAACTTCCAGGTGTTTTTATTAGTCTCCTTTCGAGGCTGCCATTGTTTTTAATCTCCTGTATGTGCTGGGGTAGAGGACATAATTTTTTTCCTGCCTATTCCATACTCTTGCTTGTTTCCATACATACTTGAAAGTGCTGCTATCAGTTTCAAACTTTTGTCCAGGCCTCCCAGTGACCTAATGTATCCTAGACCCACTAACTGAAATAGTGTGACTCCAAAAACACTTGAAAAACTTCAGAAATGATGGAATTCTTGTGCAGTTCTGCACCCAGTGTTTCACACGAGGTCTGATTATGAACATTGCAGCTGCCCAAGCTATGTGAATGCAATTTGATTAAGCCAGTGCTCAGATATACCTTTTTTGGGCATTATTTTCCTATTAAATCCCAGACATAGTACAAATTCTGTACAGAGTAATTATTTTCTTTAGCTAATTGACAAGATCAAGTACCTGTGACCTATCAGCATCTTTTACATCACTGACCACATGATAAAATGTTTACATATCTTCAGGTTCTAACAAGGTGTGGTTGTGTTCCACTGGACTAAGAGGTCCCAGATTTTAATAACATCTGATGGCTGGTTTCTGTTTCTTACCACTTCTGCTCAGACAGACAGGCTTGGTCATGAAGGAAATAGTGTTGTGGGACACACAGCCCTTGACCTGCAAGTGATTCCAGCACTGCTTCATTAAACTTGGGCAGTTCACTTCATCAGACTTCTTGATATCTTACTCAGATAGCCTTACCTGGAAGCCAGTCAGCTTTCTGTAGCATCTGAAGGTGGAGTGAAAAATAACCATCAGAAATGCTATTATATGCATTTCTTCCCATAACTGTTGGCGATGCATGTCCTTTAGGATCTAACCCAAAGTAATATCAACAACTCTGAGCCTGGACTAGAGTAGACTATGTATGTCAGAGTGTTCCCAGTTTAAGTATCAGACATAGGGGATTAAATCTTCCAAGTGAACAGGATCTGTACAGAAGTAAGGGACAAATGCCTAGGAAAGCCCACAACAAACTGGAAAGGGGAACAGTTCTGGCATTGGGGTCACATCCTAACATCCCTTGCTGCTGTTGATAAGTGGACTGGTAGAGATGCTTGGTGATATTCTGTTGAGTGAAAATTAGTTATTTTCTGTGGATTTGAGAGGGAAGGGGAAAAAAAGAAGTTATCTGTATCCATATATATTTTACTTTACTCAGAGGGGAGGGTGGAAAAAAGAAGTTAAGTGGGAGGAAGTAAAGTGTAAATTAATAACTGTCCTGTAGGCCAGATTGCATGAGCATGTAGCCTGGGATGAAGTTACTGCCACAAAGCCAAGTAGTAACCTCAGGTATTACACTCAGTGTTGTGGCATGAAGGGTAGAAAAGACCATGTTCTGAGCCAAAGCAAAGATGCTGTACAACCATGACATTCATCACCTTGGCACTACAGTGATGACAGCATTGTTGCCTAGCAGCTTCAGGAAGCTGATTCACCTTTTAATAGCAGCTGAATAAGAGTGGACAAGGTTCACTGAACTTCCTCACATCAACACAAAAGCACCATGAGTCAGATGGAACTTTGAGATGATTCTGCCCATAGCAAGGTCCTCCAAGAAGACTAATAGGCTATTTAAAGTAAAAAGCCAACTTTTATACCAAAATACTACTGAATTTGCAGGCTTAGAAAGAAAAGGCTTTGTATCTTTTGTTGCCTGCTTTGTCCTTGCTGGATGAACCTATGCTTTGAAGTGTGATTCTCACCATCTTAGAGGCAGTTGCAGAAAAATGCGCCCATTCCCTCTGATCTTTTGGGAAGTTATTATCATTGCTTGTAAGGCCTAGTTCCTGGCTTCCCTATGCTTGATGTGGAGCCTGCCAGCTCCTCACTGTGACTTTCATGCTTCCATCTCTTGCAATTTCTTTTCTACAGGCAGGTTTGACTATCTCAAAGAAAAGGCACAATTACCCTGTCACTGTGTGAGATTCCACCTGATCTCATCCTTAAAAGGAATCTATGCAAACACAGCAAATATTGCCCATTACCATCAGACTAATTTCCTAGGTTCTCTGTAAATGCTGGAAGTATACTTGACACACCATACAAAACCATACAAACAAAGCCTGTTGCCTTGGGGAAAAAAAAAACCCAACTTCTTTTTACAATGCACAATCTGATTTTACATTCCTGCCCTTTTTGTAGTTATTGATATTGTTAGTGGGTGTTAGCAAAATAAGTATACATGAAAAAAAGTGTTCCAAAACACCTATGTGAAATGTTGGACTGGAGTACCATTTTGCCTCACCTAGTAGCATCTGTTGCGACCAGAATGGTTTTCATGCAAGACCTTAATGTGGCCGGACAGTTCAGAGAATGAGCAGGCAGCAGAACCTGGGTTTGATAAACAGGTTCTGTAATCAGTGTACTGGAGCTCTGTGGCTCACATTAGCACCTTATCTTCCTATAAGAATCTGAATACAAGTTAGAAAGGAAGGAGATGGGTGGGATGAAGACCTGTGTGCTAGTGCCCTAAAGGACAAAGCATAATGCAGTTGCTCCTCCCTGCAAATAATAAGGTATCATTGTGGGGGAAAAAAGTATCATCCCACCCGGGAAGATACTGTAGACAAGTAAGCATCTATGATCGTTTCTGTCAAAGACTCCCTGATGATATGATGAAATCAAACTTCCTTGACCATTGCCAAAAGATCAAAGAAATAAAAGCAGCCTCTTTGTTTTCCTCAGATCTAAAGCTATAGGACTCATGAGTTAAGTGTCTAGATGTCATCATCATCATCATCATCTAAATTGTCTTCTACACCAACAAAAGTACTTGCCAAGAGTATTGAGAAACATTCTGTGAAGGGTCACAGAAGCTTAATTCTGAAATAGTCAGAACACCACTGTGGTGCTGCTATTTTTGACTGGCTGGTCTAGCTTTACCCACTGACAGATTTTTGTCAGATGTATTTTGGCTGAAGAGAAGCTGCTAATTATATCGTGGCACATATCAGCAAGGTGTCTCCATGGTCACAGTCTTCTGAACCTGTACAACTGCCTTCAGCTCTGAATATATTCCAGGAAGGTGTTTTTTTGATCACAGTACCATGCAGATGCTACTATATGAAAGTCAAAGGGTTGTGTAGGCAAAATCGCTGCCAGGAGGAGATAACCATTCGGTGGTGTGTATTCTGCTAGGTGGTTTCAGGCTTGGAAGACCAGTCACGTGTTGTTGCTGAAAAAGATTGCTGTCTGGGGGCCCTGCGATTTTTTTTTTCCTCTAGGAATAGGTTCCATGGATTAAAATAGCAGTCTCAATTTTGTTGCAAATTACGTTAGGTTTGCTAAGCACAGGTACACTGTAGCAGGCCGTACTAATTCAGACAGTCTTTTCAACATAGTGCAACCATCTAACCCAAAGTTAAACAGGCCGGTGGTTTTCAGTGTATGAACTCCTGTCTTTTCCAGTGGAGACATGCATCTTACTTTAGTAACTTTAAACCTCTGGGCAAGATGTTTGCCTTGTTGCCTTCCCTGAGTCTTTTAAAAGTATCATCGTGCCTTTCCCCAGGGTCTGCTGGCCACAGACTGGAAGCTATTGTGCTAAGCTAATGTGAAGGCAAATTAAATGTAGGTCACAGCAGGCAGGCTCTGATCTGGAAGCAGATAAGGCAAGTCCCTAGCAAGCTGGAGATGGAGACAGCACTACTGTTGTGAGCCACAGGCTCTTTGACTCCAATCTGAGCCTAAGAATTTGGAATACTGTCACGGCCTGCTGCCTCTGTCACTGTTAGCCTACCTCTTTATTAGCAAGGATGCATTTGGTGTAGAAATTCTGTAGGGTTTTTTGTTGGTGGTTTTGTTTGTGGTTTGTTTTTTTTTTCTCCTACATAAAAAAGACTAAAACCAAAAGAGACTGCTTTATTGATGTCTGCAGAGCCTGAGACAGTAGCTCCAAGGAGACATACAAGTTTGTTTCCGTCTTATACCTTATGGCAGATCCTAAGAAGTACAGAACACAGTTTTGTTCTCAAATCCAGTGGCTGTAGGCTTAGATTTTTTAGAAACTCAGGCTACTTATTTATGGCCCTCTCCTGAATACATTTACTTTTGCTTTCTTAGCATTTTTTTAAGAATTCTAAATAGTTATAAAAGCTTGGAGACTAGTTTAAAGACTGTTGAAACTGAAAAATAAATTTAAATTAGTTTAAAAAGAGTTTGAAAGAGTAAAATTTAAAGACTTTAAGAACTCTTTAGCTTGCTTGGAGCATGGCATTGGACTAGATGATCTTGGAGGGTCCTTTCCAACCTTTCTATGATTCTGAATCTCATGAGCAAGTTTTCTGTAGTATCACAAAACCACAGCTCATTCACTGCTAAAATGTGGAAGTCTGACCTCCATTGTCCCTCACTTCTCCTAGAATAATGTTTCCCATCCAGTGGCCAAACTGATGACTGGAATAAGGGTACAGTGTCTGGAATGAAGTGGGCAGAAAGTTATATTATCAAAGGAGGTTGAATCAATGTCAATGGCAGACAAACTGGAGAGCCAAGTAATTCATATTGATTGAGCCAGACTTTACCACACATGTTCATTACAAACACTATATTAAAAATCCAAGGCATACATTTTGATTTTGCAGCACATTCTTTGAGGATGTGAGACAGTTGCCTAAAAATTTCTGGACTCATCACCCTTTCATTAAGTGTTGTATGTAACAGTTTTCCTCTACTACTTTGAATTTAAAAGCTTCACTGAATAATGAAGTCACAGGCATATTTAACAATAGTTCTGTATTGTTAGCATAAATAATATCCTCACTTTACTTCCTTTACCCATCAGCAGTAGAGTCAAGAAAAACCCAATTTGACTCCCTTGTTCTTTCTTTATGCCACACTGCATATGTAACTGTGCAATAGTCAGTGCTAAGCATCCTTGCCCTGAAGAACTCTGTCTGGAACAAGCTGGGCTGAGAGGGTCTTGATAATGCGAGTTAGCAGTTTGATCTTTTTCCAGCAGTAGAGTTTAAAGGATTTTTTTTCTGCTGGAGTTGTCATTATCAAAAATGAAATTTTGGTTCTGTATCACTTAAGTTTTGAAAATTATATATTCAGGGCACGCAGCACAACAGCTTATGTCTTTTGGTGAGACATGCAAAAAATCATTTTCCCGTGGCATTGCCTTAGGATAAACTGCTCATGGAAACATTTCTAACTCAGCCTCCATATGCAATTGTACATTTCCCATCAGCTTGGTGAAGGCAGACATCCATGGAAAAATGCTTCTAAAAGCCAGTTTTTTATGACAGTTATTTTGCTTTTATTCTCCTTTCTAACTTATTTTCTTCTATTTCAATCTAGTATTTTCCAGAATAGTGAAAGGGGTGATTAAGTGATTGCTTCTGGTTGATCAGTTGTGATTGATCAGTCTGTTTCTCTCTCCTGCTATACTAAGTGACCTCCAGTCCATGAAAAAAAAAGGTAAATCCTGTGTGGTGCAGGTATATGCCAGCTAGATCAGATTAAGAGGGTGAGGTAACACTGGAGATAAATTACACAGAGAAAAGGAAGAGAGAAGGGACACATTGATACCATCTACAGAACTTCCTGGGAGGAGACCGCTAGTATGCACTTAGGTAAACGACTGAAATCAGCCTGATACAAGCTTGTGTTATCAGCAGGGTTTGCCAGCTTGGAGAAAGCACTCTGATAGTTTCCAGAATGGGGCTGTACAGGAGGCATAAAAGTCATGGGGTAAAAGCAGAGCCTCCTTTGGCACTCTGTGGGCCCATCTCTTGTATTCCTTTAGCAGAGTGGTCTGTGGGATGAGAAGCTAGGAGAGAGCCTACAAGTTTGTGCTGCGAGTACAGGAGGTGGTGATGCTGGAGAAATGTATGTCTCACGCTCAGCCCGTGAGACTTGACAAGCCTAGAGTTATATAGAGATTGAGCCCTTGTTTAAATCGCATTTTAAGCTGGGGTGAGATATAAAACCAAGATGCTTAAACTCATGCCAATACCTATGTGGGCAGTTGTTTCATTTTAATTTGATTAAACATTTAAAGCATAATGAGAAAGGCAGGCTTAGCACAGGTGGAAAAAGGAACTGAAGTTATTTTCCCTGTGGACAAAACCTTGCTTTCCACATTTTAGTTTTCATGACAACTTACTCAAACTGAATGTTCTTTGCATTTTGTATCTCACGTGGTGAGGAAAAAAAACTAGAACCATACAAAATTTAGCAAAAGTGCATCTTAAAATATGTATCAAACCCTATTAGATGAATACAAAGAGTATCAGCGAGGCCCACATGCTCCTCTCAGTCACTGTTTGCCTGAGGAAGCAGTAGACCCTAGTAGGAAGTCAGGAAAATCAACCAAATTTTAATAGTAAAATTAGGGTTTGCAAAATACCACACTTAAGGAAGCGTGCACTCCAAACTGAGTGCTTGCTCTAGCACAGTCCTTCTGCAACTGACCTTCCCACTGCATTAGGCTGTCTTTTCTCTTGCTCCAGAGTTCCGTGCATTGTTTTCAGTAACAGGTAATAGCCTTGATCTGAGGGCTGCTGGTACACTTTGGCAGTTTCTCACAACAGCTACTTTGCTCTTATTCTCCTTTCTTCTATTTCCATCTACTTCAGGATATGTTGTAAGTACTGTGCTGGAGCATTTTCCAGAAGTTCTAAGATAAAACAGTGAGTGTACTGTACGCTTTGTATGTAAATGATGGCAGAGAGAAGTGGCTAGTACATGGGAGCAGAGGGTCTTTTTCTCAGTCTAAGATATGTATGAAAGAGATCGTAACTAAGGTAGGATGAAGGGGATGTGCAAGAGTCCATGCACTGTTGTCCCCTTCAGTTTGTCATACATTGCATCCTAATTACAGTATCCTCTTTGCTTCCTACGTAAAGAGTTTAGGGAGATATGGGGCTCTAGACTAGATATAGATTTTGCTCAGTGCAAGAGTCCTTTAAGCTGGGCAGGCTTGGAATGCTATATGAGAGTGGATTTTTTTTTTTTTTTTTTAGGCTACATTGTCATATTTGAAGTGAAATTTCTTTCTCACATCTATCTAACAATATGTGTTTTCTTCTTCTCTGGAGCAGTGGAGTGAAGTGCAACAGATGATAAATGGTACTCCGGTCTATATGTACCAGGACTGCAGTGTGCTTTCCGAGGGTGACACTGATCACTGGCTTCGCACCAACTGGATTTATCGGGGTGAGGCAGCGTCCCGCATTTATGTGGAACTGAAGTTTACTGTGAGGGACTGCAAGAGCTTTAAAGGTGAAGTGGTGACCTGCAAAGAAACCTTCAATCTCTATTACATGGAATCTGAACAAGACGTTGGGATCCAGTTCCGCCGCCCACTGTTCATCAAGGTCTGTAGTGCTGAGTTATATCTTTCTGCTTAAACTAGGTGTATCTTGCTGCTTGGGAAGGCCAGTAGAACCATCCTGGGAGGGGCATGGATAGTAAGCCTTATCCTTAGAATAAACTTTGCCCCCAGTGCCCTCTGTGATGCCCAGAGCAGTCTTTGCCACAGGAGGCACAGGAGTTTTCAAATGAGATCGACTCTCCATTCTGCCTAAGCACTTATTTAACTGTACAACAGGTAGGTAAGGATTCAAAAGGGTTATAACAGTGCTAGATGGTTACAGCAATTTTCAGAAATAAGAAAACAGAGACCAAAGGAATTTGACTTGCCTTAGTTATCAAACCAAGATGATTAAGAGATACAGGGTCTCTTTTTTTTCCCTTTTCTTTCTAAAACTGGAGGTGATGGCTTGCTATAAGGAAATTCTCCCTTGGGTGAAAGTATTTAGCACTGCCAAATTTTAACTGCTGTATCCTCCAACGTAGTGCCCATTTGCCCTGGAAACATTTGAATTGCAAAACAGAGACCCTGAGATCTTTTTGTAAAGGAACTTATGTAATTCAGTTCTGCCCTAAGAGAAGCCACAGACCTAAATTATTTGACTGCCCTTTCCTCTGCATTTTAAATAGAATGTGATGAAAACAAAAAATGGTAAAAGCCACCACGGGCAGAGCAGGACTCTGGAAATGGGTTCCTCTCCCTCCCCAGTGCTCCCCCGCCTCCCCTGAAGCTGGAGATGTACCAGGTGAACTTGTGTGATACCTCCATAACTCCTGAAGCTGCCTCAGGCTCCTGCTGCCAGATGCAGCTGCTGTTCAAATCCTTTCATCTGCCATCCAGCTACGTAGAGCAGGTGGTGTTATGTAATGGTTAGGGGCTGCAGTGGAGATAGTCGGTTATCAGTTACCTTCTCTCTGGGAAGAAAGGCCACCCCACTGTCAGGCTCTCTGGGAAGAAAGGCCAACCCACCTGCAGTCCAGCTCTTTCACATCACATGGTGTCTTGGAAGTCCTTCCAATTTGCCCAAGCATTGAAAGCATCTATCTCTCACTCTCACCCTTTGTTTGCTGAGACAGCAGGAATGTAAAAGTATGAGAGCATTTTTTCACCCAAGTATCTACAGTGCTGCATGAGAAGCACCTTTCAGTAGATGGTCTGATCTGCATCCAGCACAGCCTAGAAACAGGTGGCTGTAATTCACTGGTCAATTTAAAAACACAAGTAAGCACTGTTGTGATTTTACTGCATGGAATTTACGAAGAAAAATACCACAGAAGAGAGATTTTCTCCCTTACAGGCAGTTTCTAAAGACCTCTGAGATCAGAGACCCAGAACATAGGGTAGTGCATCAGACTGGTGAAGGACTGCAAAGGAGGATGGTGGAAAGTATGGAGGCAAAAAAAGGATGTGGACCCCATCATTAATACTTTTTTTTCCCATGCAAAGAAAGTATGAAGTGCACTAGAATTAGAAACAGCCAGCCATACAGCCTCTAAATAAAAGGCCTTAGTGTAAAAGAAGTTTTGGAGGCATGGGTATCTCAGCTGCTGCTTGGATGTTAATGCTTGTCTTTCTCACTTAGCTCAACACTGTGGCGGCAGATCGCAGTTTCACAAGCAGAGACATTGAATCGGGCACCATGCAGCTGAACACAGAAGTGTGCCCCATTGGGAAGCTGTCTCGCCGCGGCTTCTACTTGGCTTTCCAGAACTCTGGAGCCTGCGTAGCGATGGTGTCTGTCCGAGTGTATTACAAGACTTGCCCAGAGGCAGTGCGGGGCCTGGCCCATTTTCCAGAGACACTAGCAGGTTCCGAGGGGCTGACAGAAGTGCCTGGAGTCTGTGTGGAATATGCAGCTGAAGAAGCGGGCTCTCCCCCAGGATGCACTGCAGCACTGACGGGGAGTGGCTGGTACCAGTGGGCCGATGCCTTTGTGCTGTGGGGTTTGAGGAAGTCGATGGGAGCTGTGTAGGTGAGTATGCTGACACAGGTTTGTAGGCCATGGGAGGGGTTCCAGGGAGCTAGAGATCTGAGCATCTGTAAGCATAAGAAGTGGGATCTGAGGGGTTAGTATGGTCTACCTTTCTTGCCTACCCCCCTGTGCCTTCCAGGTGTATCTTATGCCTTTCTTGCCCTTCTTAGCTTCTCTTTTTCCAGTTGTGATTTTTTTCTCTCCTCCTGTCAGGTGTAAGACTTGCACACACCTCTCCACTCCCTCTTGGGCTTCATCCAGGAGCCTTCAGCTCTGGAGCTAGTTTCTGTGAGCTGTAACTGTGTGATTGAGACTGACTCACTCAACAACTGGTTCCCAACCCTTAAATGACAGCCTTGTTCTCTCAGGGCAGACAGGTCAGATGCATGAAACAGTGTATTTGTCCTGTGAGTAGAAAGCTGAGAGTGAGAAGGGGGACAAGTTTCTCCTCTGTGTCCCCTCCTCCTTGGACTGGGATGGCTCTTCTGCTGTGGAAAACCATGTAAAGCACATTGCACAATACTGTTGGTGCCTGGCTCATTTCTGAGGACGAACAATTAGCAAGCGTAGGAGTCACCAGGCTACTGGAGCTACAGAGCAGACTAGGGTTGCTGGAGCAAGCTGTGCAGGGATCTCCCTTTGCCACAAAGGGGGCAAGATGCAGCTTCTTAGGGCAACTTTTTGTGTTTGTCAGGGGAGAGGATGTGTCATGTTTCAGAGGATATATAATACTGCGGAGGGGTAGGTAAAGGCATATCTCTGCTCATGTTGTCAGAGACATGCACAAGGCTAAGGCAACACAGAAAAAGGAATCCATGTACTGCTCTTGGGGTCATTGGGGTGCCCCATCTCTCTGCTTTGTTCTGCCTTTGCTCCATGACAAGGATCTGGTGTTCCTACTGCTTGCTGCTCAGTTTGCTTGGAGAGCTGGTGAAAGTTGAAGCACAAGGTCCTTGCCCTTCTCCAGCAATCCCCTCTCCTTGCACAGCCCAGCCTGTTTTTCCACTTAGGTGCTACAGAGCTCTCCCTGCCCTCCTGAGAGCACTCCCCTGGGAAGGGGCAGGGAAGCTGTCATGTCTGGACAGGCCCTGACTGCTATCACAGCACAGGTTCATTTTACATCTGTGCTTTTATCCCACTCCACCCAAGTACAGCTGCATCCAGAAGTGTCTTTTCAAGGATCAGTAAGGATCTCCCAGGAGAGAAAGGGAAGAGAGGAGTACCTAGCAGGGGTAAGGAGAGGTACCCAGAGCAGTGTCTTATCAGAGAAGATGAATGTAGGTTGCCTGTTGGATTATCTTGGGGTCCTCTCCCTCTGCAGAAAAGACCAGGTGGTGTTCCAAGGACTGGGAACAAGTCCAGGTGAGGATAAAGACTGAGTTCAGAGCTTCTGCTTTTGTCCTCAGAAGACAAAGGTCCTCAAACATGAGAAGAAGAACAGGATGGAGGCAGTGTCTTCTGGTTCTGAGTTTTGCCTTATGTAGTAACAAAAAAAAAGCCCCCAAAACAAACAAAAAAAGAGCTGAACTGTAACCCTTGCCACATAACGGGGGAGAACCTGAACTCTGTGCAGGACAGAGGACAATGGAAAGCTAGAGGTTAAGGTTCTGAACTATTTCACTCAAGCCCTCAGTGAATTCCTAGACATAGAAAGCTCTGTTGGGCACACAATGGCTCAGCTGTCCCATGATCCAGGAAAACTCAGCCTGTACTGAGCATTACACCTCAGCACCTCAGCAGACTTCACTGCTGGTACACCCAGAGTACTGTGATAAACTTTCTGAAGTATATCATTTACCATTAACACAACCCTGGCCTGTACTCTGGCTTCTTGATGGGCTCTGCAAGGTGGTGGGTGAGCTCAGCCCTTGCCAGCTCTGGTCTCCTGGCTGCCCAATGCATGCTGGCAATCTCCCCGTGAGCCCAGAAGGAGTAAGGATTAGAAAGCCCCAGCCGTTCCCTCTGTCCTCTGGCACGCAGCCCTGGGCAGGCTCTTTCCCAGGCCTGTTTTTCCCATCTTGTCGCCTGGAGGGACGCCCACGGGCCGGAGAAACCAGGTGCCGGGGGCCAGGGGGGCTGGGTGGGAGCAGAGACCGCGGCTGTGCGCGTTTTCCGCCAGCTGTGGTCCTGCTGGAGCCCAGGGCAGTCCGTCCTCTTCTGTCCAAGGAAGGGAGGCAGACTGCGGTGGGAGCAGGGGTCTCCGGTCTGCAGCCCATGGTGCAGCACCTCCTCATGCGGCAACCCCGGCCCGCCGACGTCTGCTACCCCTGTCCCCAGGCACGCCGTGCGCTCCGGAACAGGCTTCGCACCGCCTCCGGGACGGGGCCGAGCGCTGCCGCGTCGCCATCCTGCCCGGGCCCGCAGCCGTGCGTTGTCTTACCGGTGCTGTGCAGCCACCTGCCGACCACTACCGGCACGGCGGCTGCATGGGACCCGCCTGCTACAGCGAGAGCGCCGAAGAACCCAGGCACCTCCAGCGCAACGCTCCGGGCGGCGGGACGGGACATCTGGAGCCGGGGGCTCCGCCCTAAGGGGAGGCCTCGGGCCATGGGGGCTCTCCTGCGCTGCAGAGCTGGAGTTGTGCGCGCCGCTCCCAGGGTGCCGGTCGGAGCCAGCCCAGGCTTGCGCGGCCCGCCTGCCCGAGGCGGCATGGCCTCATACCTGCTGCCCGCGGAAGCTTGCCCCGCGCTGCGCCGCCTTCCTCCCAGCGGGCTCGGGCCGTGCCGGCGTCTGGGCCGTGCAGGAAGCTGGGTGCCTCTGCTTCTCCTGCCCCGTTCAGTTCACAGGTCTAGACACGGTCTCGGGTGATGTGACCTGATCCGGCCGGCTGGTTGCCAGCACGGTTACCTTCTGGGTTGGTCCCTTTTACCGTGTCCCTTCCTGCACTCCCTCTCCCTGCCAGGCGAGGTGACTCCCTGCGGGGCAGCTGTCCTGCTTGAAGGGTCTCGGGAGCATCTGTGGGTGCTTAGGTTCCTCAGCTTAGGCATGAGTAACAGAGGACTTACAGAGGTTCTTCTGGGGTTGGACCTGTCATTGTTGCAAAGATCCCCAGCCCCAAATTTCAAACATCCCTAGTTTACTTGCTGACTATCTCAGCCTGATACTAACAGGGTGTGTATGTCAGCCCCTATTTACGGCAGGTAGTGTTGTCTGGGGAACATCAGAACTCCTGTGTTATACAAGTCGGTGGTCTCATGTTTGGTTTGTTTCTCATGTTGCTGTCAAAACTCTCTGAACGCAAACTGATCCATTGTTAGAAATTTCAAAATCATGCTGGAGTGACATGGCAGGAGGCCACAAAGCCTTCACTCCAGCATGTAGAAGTTCCTGCAGTCATGAGCAGCCTCAAGACCAAAGTAATTTTTCTTATTCTTACCTATTTCTAAAGGACATTAGTCTTAAATATACATGGAATCTCTTTGGGCTGGTGACAATCAGTGCTTGAGGCTTTTACTTCTTTCTACAGCCTTTGCTATCGTTGCCCACTCTGGTGGGTTTAGCCTGGCTGGAGGTTGGATGCCCATCAAAGCCATTCTATCACTCCCCTCCTTGGCTAGACTGCAGAAAATATATGATGAGAGGCTTATGGGTCGAGATAAGGCCAGGGAGAGATCATTCCGCAATTACTGTCACGGGCAGAACAGATTCAACAGGGAATAAAATGCATCTAATTTATTAACCAATCAAAACACACTAGGAAAACGAGAAATAAAACCAAACCTTAAACCACCTCCCCCACCCTTCCCTTCTTCCTGGGCTCACCTTTATTCATGATTTATCTTCCTCCTCCCACAGAGCGGCACAGGGAAACAGGGAATGGAGGGTGCAGTCAGTTCATCATGAGTTGTCTTTGCTGCTCCTTCCTTCTCAGGAGGGTGACTCCTCACACTCTTCCCCTGCTCCAGTGTGGGGTCCCACTCATGGGAGACGAGACAGTCCCCCATAAACTTCTCCAATGTGAGTCCTTCCCATGGGGGCTTCAGTTCTTCACAAATGGCCCCAGCATGACTTCCTTGGGGTGCAGTTCTTCAGGACCAGACTGCTCCTGCATGGTTCCCACCCAGGGTCACAAATACCCCCAGCAAACCTTCTCTGGCATGGGCCTCTCTCTCCATGGGCTGCAGGAGCTTGCTCCAATGTGGGCTTCCCACTGGGTCACAGCATCCTTCAGGTATGGGGTCCAGTGTGGGGTCTCTCCATGGGCTGCAGGTAGAATCTGTGCTCCCCATCATCCTCCATGGGCTGCAGGGAGACAGCCTGCCTCATAATGGTCTGCTCCACGGGCTGCAGGAAAATCTTTGCTCCAGCACCTGGAGCACCTCCTCCCTCTTCACTGGTCTTGGTGTCTGCAAAGTTTCTTACATCTTCTCACTCCTTTTTCTGTTGGCAAAATGCTTTCCCTTGGTTTGTTTTTTGTGGGTTTTTTTTCATTTTTCTTCTTTAATATGTTATCACAGAGGTTCTATCACCGTTGCTGATTGGCTTGGCCTTGGTCAGCAGCAGCTGTTCTTGAGCTGGCTGCTATTGTCTCTGTTGGACCTGGGGAAAGCTTCTGTTCTTGAGTGGTTCTGTTATTTCCCAAAATTCTAAGGTGCTGCTTGCTTTACTTCTTGTTATTATTTCTTGGTTTTGTGCTGTTTAGGTTGCACTGCTGCAAATCTTTTTGGCCTCATGGTATCCCCAAATGGTAGTGTGATGGTATTACTATGTAAGTGGTGAGGCCACTTGACATCATCCAGTGCTAATGACAAAGTCTGCCTGACATTCTGGGGTGAGAAAGGGGACCAATAATAATGAGATGAAGCCCTTTGTCAGACTAGAGAGAGATCTTATTGTACAGTGAGGATGATGATTCTTGCTGAGACTGTGGGTGAGGAGTCTTGTTTGGCCATTGTTAATTGAGGTTTTTTTTAGGTCCCTTAGTAGGAATGTCACATAGTAGGAATGGCTGGATTGTTTTTTGTCTTTTGGATAAAGGCTCATTTCCTATGCTGTGCTCCACTGCAGTAAGCCATTTATGTTAGGCTCCTGAGCAGATGGCTTTGGGGTGTTCTCTGTTGGGATCTCCCAAGGAATTACACAGGACTTTGTTGCTTTTATAGTGCAACATGAAAAGGGATATTCCCTCAATGGTCAAGTTAAATGAAAGGTGGTAGCTGTGAGAGAAAATTAGTGTATGCATTCCTCAACCATCTGATTAGTGATAGGTTGTCTGTTTCTTTAGTTTAAAAATGTTTGATAGATTCATTTGACATATGCCAATAAACCTTTAAATTCACAGGTTACCTCAACCTCTCTCACTCATTTTCTCCTTGCTACCCACCTACAGAGGTGAAGCATTCATTTTGAGATAACTGTTGGACAAATCAGTTCTGTAGATCAAGCTAATAGTAATGCAGCAAAAGCAGTGGGTCAGATAATATACTTAGAGAAAGATGTGGCTGCTTATTTTTGGAGGACTGGAAACAGAAAGCACATGGCACCTATTCTCTTGCAGTCTGTGTTGGTAGCCAGTTACACTCAATATCTAGATAAAAAGGTGAATTCGCCGTTATTTAGATATTCCTTGGGGGGCTGATAGGTGGTGCTCTGATGCTTCTGATAAAAAGCCCAATGGCTATCACATATGAAGTCAGCAAACTGAGTACAAGGACTTGGAGCTAGTATTTACAGCACATATAGTGTGGAAAGCTTGAGGGGCAAGGTAGGGACCAGTGTGGGTTTATGTTGAAAGAAGTCTCTGAGGTTAACCAGCTTCTGTTTTCATACAGCCTCCATGAGGAATGAGATCCCCCTTCTTCAGTCTACAAGTGCTGTCATAACACTGATCCTGCCTTGAGTTCCTGTCTCCTCTCTATCTGCTCTGAGAGAATAATTGGTCTACATGACCCCAACCTAAATACTTCTGTGAGCTAGGAAAATTGAATAAAAGCAAATAGATAAAGGAGTGTTTAAGAAGCTGAACAAAACTGGCAGGTGTTTTCTTGTTGATCTTGATTTCTTGTCGATCTTATGTTGACTTGTCTGTCTCTTTGCAGCCTGCCAGCGAGGATTCTACCGTAATTCCTTGGAGACTAAACACTGCCTGAAGTGCCCTCCCAACAGCTTGTCCAACGAATCAGGGGCTACGACTTGTTCCTGCAATGCAGGCTACTACCGAGCACCATCAGAGGGCCAGAACGTTTCTTGCACCCGTGAGTCACAGATAGAAAGAAAAACAGTATCTGTAAAGATTGGAGGGTGAACTTGTTAAGAACAGACCTACAGAGAAGAACTTTAGATTACTGGTGGGCAAAAAATTGGACGTGAGCTGGCAACGTGCACTTGCAGCCCAAATAGCCAACCACATCCTGGGCTGCATTGAAAGACCAGCAGGTCAAGGGAGGTGATTCTGCCCCTCCACTCTTCTCTTGTGAGACCCCACCTGGTGTACTGTGTCAAGATCTGAGGTCCCCAGCACAGGAAAGACATGGACTTCTTGGACTGGGTTCAGAGGAGGGCCACGAGGAAGATCAGAGGGCTGGAGCACCTTTCCAAATGAAGAAAGGCTGAAAGCTCAGCCTGGAGAAGGCTCTAGGGGGACCTTGGTGGGGACTTTTGATATATAAAGAGGGTTTATAAGAAAGACAGAGAAAGACTTTTTAACCATGCCTGTAGTGACAGGACAACGAGCAATGGTTTTAAACTGAGAGTAGATTTAGATGGGACATATGGAGGAAATTTTTTACTATGAGGGTGATGAAGGACTGAAACAGGTTGCTTAGGGAAGTTCTTGATGCCCCATGGTTGGAAGTGTTCACAGTCAAGTTGTATGGGGCTTTGAAGAACCTGATCTAGTAAAGATGTCCCTGCCCATGGCAGTGGGGTTCGACTAGGTGACCTTTAGAGGTCCCTTCCAACCCAAACCATTCTGTCATTCTATGAATAAGGAGGTAGGAGGAAATGAAACAGGAAATGGGGATGAGAGATCAGAGAGGGAGGGGCTGGGGGAGCAGAAGGCTCATAAGCAGGTAGGAAACTGCCACAATACTTTGGGTATTAACAACCAGATCTCATGCTTCCTTTCATGCTTCTTGCAGGCCCCCCTCAGCCCCCCGCAACGTCAGCTTCTCCCTTCTTGGCACGCAGCTCAGTCTGTGGTGGCAGCCACCCAGTGACCACGGCGGGCGAAAGGACCTGACTTACAGAGTCTTCTGTCAGCGCTGCCATTTCCTGCTGTGTGAGCCATGTGAGGCTGGGGTGGTGTTCTCTCCTGGTGCTTCTGGTCTCACTAAACCTGCTGTGGATGTGGATGGCCTAGAAGCTTACACCAACTACACATTTGTTGTGGAAGCCCATAATGGTGTCTCAGGAATGGGACCTGCTCCACAGAGAACTGCTCCAGCTGTCTGGGTTGCAGTTGGACATGCAGGTTAGCAGAGAGAAGTTCTTCCTGCTCATCAGGAAAAGGAAGAGGAATCTCTGTGAATGTTTAGGATTTCTCCATCTTATCCTTCTGTCTGCCACCTGTGTTGGTATGGTATAATAAAGACTGTAAGGTACCTCTGCCTCTGGCATGTAATGACCATCAGTCATATTCCTTGCAAGTCAAAGCAGCAGTAGTCATTATCCACCAAGAACTGCGAATCCACTGAGGACTTAACAGATGTGAGGAGGATAAAGCCCTCCCTCTGATACGCTAGTGTAGTCCAGCCAGATTGTTATTGCCTGTCTGATAGGAAGAACAGGAACTGTGGCATGAAATACTTCCTGTGACTCAGATATTGCAAAAAAATCTGACCAAACACAACAGAAACCCTGCTGTAACCGAAGGATTAAAAAAACCAAACAAAACCGATGAAGCAAAAAACAACCAATAAAAAAGCTTTGAAAGCTTGGAGAAATGGGGATGTTAAAAACATGCAAGTACTTGCAACATTTCTGTAGTTTAGCTTCAAGCTTGCTAGTTTGGATGTCCTGTGAATGCTTTCCAGAGTGCTGTGAGATGCGATTAAAGTGACGTTGCAGTGCTCAACAAATCTATGTGCTTTCCTCAAGTTTTGATTTAGTGATAAAATATGATTTTTCATCCTGATGCTATGTGTGGGCAGCACAACTCTTGCTACTTTTGGCTTGCCTCATCATTTCCTGGTGGTGATGAAGGACAAACAGAAAAACAGGCTTGACTCTTCAGTCTTGCAGACTGTTGAGAATGATCTTTTTATTCACGATCAGCATGCATTTGCAGTCATCTGAGAGATTTTGAGCACTGAATTTCACCGTACCATTATGAAACAGAGCTGCATTCATAAATCACATAAGATAGTTGTGTTACTGCAGCTGTAAGGGCATAAAAGTCTAACATTTTTATTTCATATTGAACACTTTCAGCACAGTGTTGGATAAAATGGATTAAAATCGGTTAGAAGACTGATTTTGTTCTGGAGGACAAAGAAAGTAATGCTTCCACTGTTGGGGTAGAAGCATACTGTTTATGGAAAGCAGTTAATTGCAGCCAGAGATCTCACTTCACTTTCACCACAGAAGAGAATGTTAAGGGAGTGGCAGTGGCAATGACAGTCAGTTCCAGTTGCATGGTATGAACAGAGAAGGAAAGAGAAAGCTTCTGGTAGAGAGAGGGGCTAGTCTGTGTTATGTTTGTATTTCTTCTTGATGTTCTCTGTTCCCTCCCCTGCAGCTCCGGTGGCAGTATCCCAGTTTATCCTGACACAGAGAGATGACAGTAGTCTTTCTATTTCTTGGCTTGCCCCACAGCAGCGCAGTCGAACCTCAGTAGAGTATGAGGTCATGTTCTTTGAGAAGGTGAGGCTGCCTTACTTGTTCTTCCCCCTTTCACCCAAACAATCCTCTTCATTCAGTGTATATTTGTTACTTGACCCTGTTTGACATCTGCAGGGAGAGGAGGCACGTTACACAGTGAAACACCTTCTTGAGCCAAATGTCACTCTGACAGACCTGCAGCCAGACACAGCCTACCTGCTTCGTGTGAGATCCATCACCCCCCTTGGGCCTGGGCCCTACTCCCCAGAGCAGGAATTTCGCACCCTTCCCCCAGGTAAAGGACAACCACTGGTATTTCAGGGAAACTCACTTTTTCACCCAGTACATGGATCCCCTTTTGTGTTCTGCTAGTGGTAAGGCACAGCCACTGTCAACATCAAGGCCAAGCCTGCTGCTTTGTAAAAATGTAGAACAAGGAGACAGTTATCCTGTTTCTTTGCTGTTGTATAAAATCCACTTTTACTTTCCTGTTCAGAACTCATCAATCTCAGGTTTGTGTGTTGTACTGAACCAGCTCTTCACCTAGTTCTCCTGAAAGACGTTTTGATTCTGGCTAATGTTTCTAAAATGAATGTTAGCAAAATGATTACCATATGCCTCCTTTTGTGAGGAAGGTACTAGTGAAAAGGAGAGCTTTTTATCCAGCTTTATATATTTTTCAAACACCAAGTCAAACATATTTTGACTATGAAAGAGATTAAAAAGAAGTGCCAGCATGGTTTCATTCAGTGGGAGTTCATTGATAATAGTAGAAATGTTGTTTAGCAGTAATGGTCTAGGAATATCAGTCGAAGATTTGCAGGGAGAGGTTATTTTTTAATCTGGATTTGAGAATTTAGGTCCCTTAATTTCCTGCAGAAGTGGTATGTTCCTAAAATCTTGTCTATTTTATTAATGAAATGTATTATTTCATCTTCTAAATCTCGCATTTTTGATTTTAACAAAAAGGAACAGTAGCTTTGCCTCTTGATGTCTGCTTAACTAAGCCGGTGATTTTAAATAAATTTTAGTGGTATGAGTCAGCATCAAATTGAGCAAGAATAACGAATGTAAATGAGGCTTAATGGATGCTGACCATTGGACTGGATATTAGGAAACATTTCCAGACACAGTTGTCTGTGTCACACAAGCTGTTCCTTGCTTTAAAATCTGCTAATATATTGAAACAATTTCTTTAGGAATTTTCTTTCTTCTTGGGGTTTTCCTAAATCACTTCGGGGAAAATATATGGATGTGAAGACTTTTCATTAATGTATAAGTTTTCAAAATAGTTTTTTAATTTATGGGAAATAAGGTTTGAAAATACATACTTCACCAGCAGAGGTCATGTAGCATCATGTAGTCTAAATCAGCTACTAAGCAGGGAGAACAGCTTGATTTGAAAGACTAGTTGGAGAGGAGTGGGAGGGAAGGAACACCTCTTCTTCATTTTTGAAAGTGTCATGGAATATATGTGGGCAATCAGGCATAGAGATAAATCAACTCAACTGGAAGACCAAAATTGTAGATAAGAGTCAACCAGATATCCACCAGAAGGTGGTCCATGCACATGAATAACAATTACAACTGGACTCAAATCTGGTGGCTCTGCTGCTTAGAAGACAAATGGCTGGTAGGAGCTGGTTGATACCTTCCAGACAAATAGTTCTTAGTCTTTTAAATAAGGTCTTTGTCTCTGTTTATGCAGAAATGGGAGCTCTGTCGGGTGGAGTTATAGTCTCTATTATCTTCGGAATTCTACTATTTTTTGGGCTTCTGGGACTTCTTATCTTTCGGCGAAAGTAAGTGTTGATTTTTGGTACTGAAAAAGGTACATATGTAGGAATAGCTGAGCTATGGGAGCTTCAGAAAGTGAGGGAGGCCCTGATTTTGCACAGGACATTGGATAGGTAGATGTTGGGTAGGGAAGAAAGAGGAAGAGCAGCATGCTGTGGCAAGATGGAATTAGTGTAAGCAATTTGGATTAGAATCATAGAATATCCTGAGTTGGAAGGGACCCATAAGGATCATCAAGTCCAACTCCTGGCTCCACACAGAGCTAGCCAAGTCAGAGCATGTGACTGAGAGCATCGTCCAGACACTTCTTGAACTCAGTCAAGCTTGGTGCTGTGACCACTTCCCTGGGGAGCCTGTGCCAGTGCCCAACCACCCTCTCAGAGAAGAACCTCTTTATAATAGCCAACTTAAACCTCCCAGTCACAGCTTCACACTGTTCCCTTGGGTTCTACCACTGGTATCCAAAGAGAGATCAGCACCTGCCCCTTTGCTCCCCCTCATCAGGAAGCCATACACTGTGATGATGTCTCCCCTCAGCCTCCTTTTCTCCAGGCTGAAGAAGCCAAGGCACTTCAGCCTCTCCTCTTAAGATTTCCCCTCCAGACCCTTCCCCATCTTCACTGCCCTCCTCTGGACACTCTAAATATTTTGGTGCCTCTCTTGTACTTGGTGCCCAAAACTTCACCCACTACTTGGGGAGGCCGCACCAGCGCAGTGTAGAGTGGGACAGTCCCCTCCCTGGACCAGCTGTCCGTGCTGTGCTTGATGCACCCCAGGGTATGGTTGGCCCTCCTGGCTGCCTGGGCACACTGCTGGGTCACGTTTAACTCGCTGCTGACCAAGACCCCCAAATCCCTCTCATCATGGCTGGCTTCCAGCATCTGATCCCCCCGTCTGTGCAGTCAGGGTTGCCCCTTTGAGGTGCAGAATCTGGCACTTGCCCTCGTTAAAATTCATGCTGTTGGTGAGTGCCCAGCTCTCCAATCTGTCCAGGTCCCTCTGCAAGGCTTCTCCATCCTCAATGGAGCCAACAGCTCCTCCCAATTTGGTGTCATCTGCAAATTTTCTGGAGACACCTTCTAGTCCTGTGTCCAAGTAATTTATGAAAACGTTGAAAGGAAATGGCTCTAAAATGGAACCCTGGGGAACCCCACTAGTGATTGGTCACTGGACAGATGTAACCCCATTTACTGTCACCTTTTGGGTCCAACCCTACAGCTAGTTGCTCACCCAACGCATTATGATTTTGTCCAGCAAGATACTGTGAGACACAGTATCAAAAGCCTATCTGAAATTTTAAAAAATTAGCAGGACTGAAGGGGTGATTGATGTGTCTGCAAGATAATGCTTGTACCATTAGACTGCTATAATGACAGATGAATTAAGGTATTGTTATAGTACAATTGCTTCTATAACCACTGATTGGTTAAGTTGGCAATACTTGTATCCAGTCATTTCAAACCATTCTCCATATACCCTTTCTTCAGTAGTCCTCTACCCAGATACAAAATTCTACTTCCTTTCTAAATGTCTGTAAGGATGCTGTTGGTTGGTTTTAAGAAGACGAAGCATTATACTAAAAGTGCATAGAAAACATAAAATAAATAGAAATTAATCTGCAATTCAGCAAGCAGAAGGATAAACAAAATTGCCTTACATGGAAACAAAGCTCTATTTCTAAATGTAAATGAAGCATCACATTTCCTGCTATCTGTACTCTACCAAGTTGGTGAAGTGTCTGGCTCTGCTTTGTGTTACCCTGAACTTGTGCTACCCTGAACTCTGTCCCTGACCAACTAGGGCAGACACCCTGGAAATCTTGCTCTCTACTGACCATGTTGTTTTCATGACCGCTTCTTACATTCCAGACAGGCTCGTCGGAGACAAGCACGGCCAGATTACAATACTTCAGGCTTTGATCGAGGTGAGCTTCAAAGGGGTAGCAGAACCAGGGAGAAGCCTGGAATGAGTTATGAAGAATGAAGAGAAACAGTAGTTTCAGACTAGATATTAGTACTGATTTTCTGATGAGGATTTTTTTCATTATGAGTTTTCCTCTTCCCATAGCAGCTCTAGTGTTAAATTTATGTTTGGTAAATTTATGTTTACTGCCATTGTCAGAATCCCATGGATTCATCTCTGCTTCTGTAGCTTTGCCCTACAAAGCTTATCCAAAGAATTGACAGATTAATTTGTTCTTTTGTTCCCCTCTGCTGTAGAGAAGGTCTGGTTGAAGCCCTATGTAGACCTGCAACCATATGATGACCCCAGCAGAGGAGTACTGGAATTCACTAAGGAACTGGACATCTCTTGTGTCACTATGGAGAATGTGATTGGAGAGGGTGTGTTTCTTGTCACATTCTTCCCATCTTTCCATTGCCCCACAGTTATTTTGCTTACTGTTCCTGAGTTCATCTGTGACCTTTTGTCTCTGGTTGTCCCCAGGGGAGTTTGGGGAGGTCTATCGTGGGTCCCTTCGACTCCTAGGGAAAGAACGTATTGTGGTTGCCATCAAGACCTTGAAGTCAACGTACTCAGACTCACAGTGGTGGAACTTTCTGCGAGAGGCGACAATTATGGGGCAATTCAATCACCCGAACATCGTGCGTCTGGAAGGAGTTGTCACCAAAAGTAAGAGTGTGTGGGAAAGAGTCCTGGAATGAGAGCAGAAAGGGGCATATTTCTCAGGCTGTTTTTAGAGACTGTGATGCCAAAGAGGCTGTGCAGGGAGAAAACGGGCATTGTCATGTTAGCCTATGTCAGGGAATGAGGAAGGGAGGAGAGGTATGGATTTCCACTAGTCATGAAGCAGTGTTAGGAAGGGTCTTCTTGAGTTGGGGAGTGGATGAGAAGTTGACATAGTTTAAGGGCTGGTGTAGTTATGTGTGACACAAGGGAGGTCTAAATAGACGGGTCAGCCAGCAACACAAGTGGAGTGGGGATGTTGGCTGGGGATGGACATGATTCTCTGTGTTGGGGCAATGTGGAGAGCATTGAAAGGCAAGAGTAGGAGAACTGAAAAATGTCTGACACCTTCTTGTCTTCATCAAGGGAGGCCTATGATGATCATCACTGAGTATATGGAGAATGGTGCACTGGATACCTTCCTAAGGGTGAGAGACTCCAATCTGTAATAGGCTGAAACTTGCATTTGACCTGGATTTAGGACCCTGAAAAAAGACTAAAAATAAGATCCAGACATCCACTTAGTTTCTGCTCACTAACATTTATAGTCTCGGCAGTTGAAGCTGCCATCCAGTTTGCTCAGTGTCCAGAGTGCTGTCTTTGGTGCTTTTAGTGCAGGTGCATAATGATGACTACCACCAGGCCCTTAGTGAGAACCTGCTTGTTCCTTTGGGCTGCAGCGTTGCCTTTTTGCTTGTTTTCCAATGTCCCCTTTCGTAAGTTAATAAGGCCAGTAACTAGAAACCAAGCAGATTCATGTCACCTGACCAGGATCTTCTCTTACTTCCTCCATGCAGGAGAATGAGGAAAAATTAAGCCCTGTGCAGCTTGTGAGCATGCTGCAGGGAATAGCTTCTGGCATGACCTACCTTTCAGAACACAATTATGTGCATCGGGATCTGGCTGCTCGCAACATCCTGGTAACACGCAGTCTCCAGTGCAAGGTGTCTGACTTCGGCCTCGCCCGAATATTGGAGAATGATGCAGAGGGAACCTATGAAACCAAGGTAATGCAAAAACAATCTCTCAGTCTCTTAAATGAGCTATAGTCTCAGGGGGCTTTGGATTCCTCGAGGTAAGAAGGGCAGAATTTCCTCACAATGGGGAACACCAGGCCAAGGGAAGATTTGGATGGAAAACCTTTGAAGGAAACTCACAGCAAAATGGCAAGTCACGGTGTGGGTAGTTCAGAAGGTGGTACTTTCCTGTCTGGAGTTGATGTTGATTTTTTTTTTTTTTTTTTTTTGCTTAGGAGAATCAGAGGGATTGTGTTTTTGAAGTGAGAAGTAAAATAAGTGTGATATTTTGGACTCAATTCATTAAATCTACCTTTGAATATAGCCCTACTGTGATCAGGGATTTGGACTACAAGCGTCTATAGGTCTCATTGAAAATTCCAGCGATTACAGTGTTTGGTGTTGTTCAAAGCAGGGCTGTGACCACTGTCAGGCCCTTACTCCCACAGCAGTAGTTTTGTGCAGCACTCAACTGAACAGAGGGCTTAAACTCATTGACTTCCCAAGAATGTTTCTGTCCTTTTGAGAAATTTCCCCAGGATTCATTACATATCACTACATAACAAGCAGGCCCCCTCTTCGTAAGCTCCTTGCCTGAAAGCACTGGAGAAATACAACTTGATAGTACATGCTGGATACACTGTCTCTGCTCTTTCACAGGGTGGCAAGATTCCCATCCGATGGACAGCCCCAGAGGCTATTGCTCATCGGATTTTCACCTCAGCCAGTGATGTCTGGAGCTTTGGAATTGTCATGTGGGAAGTGCTGTCATTTGGTGACAAGCCATATGGGAACATGACCAATCAAGAGGTAACACACACTGAGCTCAAGTGCTCATTTGAAAACACAAAGAAGCTATATAGGTCCAACTTTTTTAGATCTCCCTTAGCCTGCAGTCTTGACATTCTTTTGAACATGTAATGACTATGTCTTTGGTCCTGTAAAAACTCAATGCAACTGAGTGAAGTGCAGTAAGAGTGTGGGACTCTGAACCATGTTCAGGTGTCAACAGCAGTGAGCCAAATTAGAGACTGGTTAAATTAGCCATGGCCATAGTTCTGGAGATGTTCTCTGTTGGTTTCTTTCTCTTCTTCCTCTCAGTCTGGATTATTATGTCTCCTAGTTTCAGCACATCTCTGAAGTTAGCACATGCTGTTGAAATTACTCCTCAGAGTCTGGTTCCCCTTTTCTCACCATGCCTTTGACAGGATAATTTGGTTGGTTCTCATTTCTCATGAACACATGTCCTGAGTGGGATGCTATATGAGCATCCAATGCCATTGGCAAATATGAACTAAGCTAGTAGAGGATCCAACGTATGTGTATATCCCACTTCGCTTTTTGACATCCCTTAGGTGTCCTTATCCTTTGCTGTGCTGCTCAAACCCTACTTCATGCACATGTGATCTGTTCTTACACATCCTGCCCCCTGGCTGCACACTGTGCAAAATGGTGAACCTCTTGTTCCCAGCCCCACAGAGATCTCTGGCTCCTCTTTCACACTCTCTGCTCTTGGCCAGATTTCTCTATCCTCTTTGCAGGTGATGAAAAGCTTAGAGGATGGGTACCGTCTCCCCCCACCTGTGGACTGCCCATCTATCCTTTACGAGCTCATGAAGAGTTGTTGGTCCCATGACCGGATGAGGAGACCCCATTTTCAGGAAATCCGGGCACAGCTCCAACATTTCATCTCAAGTCCCCAGCTCCTCCGGCCTGTTGCAGACTTTGATCCCAGGTAAGCAGGATGTCGCTGGAGGATTGAAGGCTGAGAGGGAGATATTCACCTCTTGGTCTCCAGCAGGGGAAGAGGTAGTGCTGGCAGTGGAGGCTGGCAAGAGGGTCCTTGAATGCTCTGTGCAAAGAAGACAGTAGTCACCTCTCTCTCATGGTGACTGAGGGCATAGCTGTTGGCCTGGGCAGTCTGACCCTACTGTGGAGAGAGTATAGTTGACCTAGCCCTGGGGGAGGGTGCTCGCCCTTTAGCTACTACCTCGGAGCTTAAGGTATTTAAGGTAATTTAAGGTAATTTCCTGGCTAATGAAAGTTTCATCTATCTTTAGGGTAACACTCCGGCTCCCCAGCTGCAGTGGGTCTGATGGGATCCCCTATCGATCCATCCCCGAGTGGCTGGAATCTATTCGCATGAAGCGCTACATATCCAACTTCCGCACCGCTGGCCTGGACACCATGGAGTCCATTCTGGAGCTCACTGCTGAGTAAGGGCAGGCTAAGCTCCCACCTAGCACCCTAGGCTATGCTACAAATAGCTGTATCTGTCCCTGTGCTATCTGAACTAGCACTCATATTTACTTGTAAGGCTTCTCTCCATACTTCTCTAGACATTTAAACGGAAGTGTTCTGGCTTCTTGCCCTAAAACAGAAGAATCAGCCCAGAAGACTGGAAATCATTACAAACTGCAAGCTTAATTCCCTAACTGCCTATGCTTGAGACTCTTCTGGGGCCTGAGCTACTCACATCATACACAAACAGCAAGGGGAAACAATAGATGGTAGGCCGTTCTCTAGCCTGACCATCTACCCACCCTTGTAAGGCTTCTTTGTAAGATAATTTTCTCGCCTTGAACTCCACAGGGGCTAGTGATATGCTATGCCGTCCTCCTTCCCCCCAACATCAGCCTGACACTGTTCTATCATAGAGCAAAGTCCTTCTGTGCTCCTTGGAAGCATTTGGGTCAGATGCTTTCCCAGCACAGCCATGTTCACTTGTAGGATCAGGGATGTATAGCCAGCTCCAGCCAGGACAGTTGCATAAAACCAATGAGCAGGTACAGTGCAGGGACAGACCTCCTATAGGACTGAGATATGAGATACCGAGATATCACGAGCTGATATGGATATAGTCCTGATTTAATGGGAGCCCGGCCCTAGTCATGAGGTGGAAGAAGCCAACTGAGTAGGTCAGCAGAGGTAGCCAGGGAAGGGGGAGGACATCTTGAAGTTTCTTCTCTCTAGAGAAGAGGTAGGTGTTTTAGGAGGCACTTGGGGAAAGCAAGCTTTCTGAACTTTTACATGGTAACTCTTTCTTCCCTTACCCACATCCCAGTACCCAGCAATTAATTTTTTTCCTTTCTTTTCCCATTCATTCAGGGACTTGAAACAGATGGGAGTGTCACTTCCAGGTCACCAGAAGAGGATCCTGTGTAGCATCCAAGGCTTTAAGGAGTGATCTCTTGGTGCTCTCTTAAGCTTGCTAAATTCTCGTTCTTTCCAGATATCACTTGGAATCATTCCTGTGGCAATTGCTTCCAAATGAGTGACTGGGACAAGCAAAGCAAAACAGTTAAAACTGGAAAGGCTCATGAGGCAACACCACCTGCTCTCATTTCTGTTCCCCCTTGCTTTGGCTCTACAGAAGCCATCAGTGTGCTCCCGAGCACTGGTCTTAGAAACTGTTCTCGACCCTGTTTTCTGTAGTTTGTTCTGTGCATCGCTAAGTAATCCCTGTAGTCTACATACTGGAATTTCAGATGCTTGGTATATCACATGGAAACATAAGTATACATACAAAGTGGGTTAAGGTCAGTGGATAACGTTTTAAGATTGGAGATGAGGATTGCAGATAGACTGGGACATTCAGGGAACACGCTCAAGGACACAGACAAGTACAGATCAGGCCCATTCACTCCCTGATGTACATCCCTTCTCACTTCAGCAGCTGTCTGTCTTCCTTATTTTACAACATGAACAAACTATTCAGTCTTTCAGAAGGCTGCTGATAAGGGATATATTTTTAAATTCAGTTATTCTTGCTGTAAATGCCAACTCGTGGTGTAGTTCTGTCTCTGGAGGAGAGGTTGGGAGTAGCAGCACACCCTCCTGTAACTTGTGTCATCATGTAACTTCAGCACGTTGCTGTTTTTGCATATGCACACTTCAGCAAGGAGCTCTACATCTCTCCAACCTGCTTAATGCCTTTCCTTGTGCCATGGAGAGAAAAATCTTTAGGTATCCATTTTTCCCTGGCCCTTTTTAAGAGAACAGTTTTGTTTGGCTGGATAAAGTATCTGTAATGGAAAAATGTGTAGATGGTCTGTCTTATTCCTTCTCTGTGGAGGAAGTGTTATTATTTATAAGAACTCAAGACAGTTATAGACTGTAAATAATATTTTGTAAATAAAGCTGTGTCAGAGCAAGCTGTGTTGGGAGTTCTTAATTCAAATATGATTGGGAGCTTTACTTTAGCATGTATGAGTTCCATCAGGGTCCTTACATGTTTTTGTCCATTTAACTGCAGATTTAGTGTGGAAATGTGGTTGCATCAGGATGAAAGAATACACATGCAGCTGATGACCAGGCCTTTTTCTCTAAACCCAGTTATAGCAGTATCCATCAATTAGCCAAGTTTAACTTTTTGCAGCTCATGTGTTTATTCCTGAACCATGAAAAGTAGAAACTACTACTGTAGTTGATGAACTACATGAGTAGTACTTCCTTCTCCTGCAGAATAGACTGCCCAGGGGGAAAAAAAGAAAACAAGCCTCAAACAAAATAAAAACCACCAACAACCAAGTCCAAACTCACTGATGTTCCTAAGATTACCTGAGTAGTCACCTCTAGATTTATTTTTGAATGCTTGACCTAAGTCCAGGTTGATGCAGAAGGTGAGTGCTAACAATTTAGCAATCAGTTACTTGCTATAGCTAGCTATCAGCTGAGGAATAGCTCCATGCACCTGCTGGAAAGCAGCTTGGCAGGAAAGGAGTTGCAGGTCATACTGAACAGCAAGTTGCATTTGGACAGTCATGTGCCCATGTATCAGAGGAGACCAAAGCTGTCTGGACTGCACTAGTAAATGCATCACCACCAATAGCTGGAGGGATGCAATTCTTCCTCTCTATCTAGCATGGGTCAGACATCTGGAGTGTTGTGTCCAACTGTTCAGCATCAGGATGAGGTGTGGGTGGCTCTTATCATTGCATATAAATATCTGATGGGAGTGAAAAAGAAACCAGACCCTCATCAGTGGTATCCAGTGGAAGAGGAAGCACTGAGAACACATCAAAATACAGTAAGTTCCATTTGAAGGTAAGAAAAAAATTACTGTGAGAGTTGCTAAATGCTGGGACAGGTTATGCATGGAGGTCGTGGTGTTCTTACCCTTGGAGGTATTTAAAAAAATGATGAGGTACAGTCCTGAGCAACCTGCTCTGTTTGACCCTGCTCTGAGCAGGGAGGTCCCTTCTAACTTGTTGGGAGCTGCTGACTCAGCTGGCCTGATGGAGAAGAGGTTGCTTGGTTCCATGTCTTCAGTTACAGCCAACAGCAAGCCTGGGCATGTATTCCTAATAGGCACTCATACAGACAAAATGCACATCTATAATATGTGTATGTCTATATATGCACATGCTCTGTATGACTGGCCTGAGGCAGAAAACACAAGCAGTCATGCAAGCACGGCACAAGCTGCTTGATCCTATTCCATATTCTGGCTGATCAGGATGAACCTGTTAGAATATATATACACACACACACTGTGGATTCCTCTAGCATCTAAGACCAGCTAACAGACACACAAGTCAACTACAGTGATTAGCCTTAGACATTGGGTCTACCCAGCACCTGGACCCAGGATTCCCTGGTCTCCTAATCACCTCATGCACAGATGCAAACAGGTTTCTGATCAAGTCTTTTACCACGAGCTGACTTCCAGATTTCAGAGTAACCAGCCTGGACCTCCTGGGAACTCTAGCAGATGACTCTGAGTGGTCTTTCCAGCATCTGGCCAGACTCTCAGCAATGTCAACTCATGGCTCTCAAATATCTTACCCTACTTGCTCATCAGCTACTCTGATTTGTTTTTTTGCTAGTGATTACACAGATATACACCCACCCACCCATAATGTATTCCACTCAAGTATTTCCAGTTGCTGATAACTTAGATCTTCTCATGCACTGAACAAATTCCTGTGACACAGGAAAAAAATAATTAAAAAACATTCCCCTTCCTCCCTCCCCCCTAAAAAAACCCAACAACCATCACCCCACAAAAAAAAGGAAGTGTTTAGTAAGGACAGACTGCACTTGACGGTATGTGAGACAGTCAAACAAGCAAACTGCATACGTGTAGCCAGCAGTTTCCACACCCACATCTTCCTACACTGCTTCCTCTTCTTGCTCACTTCCCCTTTTCCTGCCTTCGATTCTGCCCCTAAACATCCCATAAAAAGTGCTGTTAACAGTCCCCACATGCTATTCTGCACCTTATTGCCCTCAGAGGTGCTAACCTCCCCTTCATCTGCAAGATATCCCAGAGAACCCTTCCCACTGATATTGTTGGACTGGTTCCATATCCAAACACAGGGGCTATAGCCCCTGCTCTGGAGGACCTGGGTCAGAGCACTTGACTCCCCTGTTATTTCTCTCCTCTGTGCTCCTTGGTGTTTGTGAGCATGAGCTTTATCTATCTAATCATGTATCTAGAAACAACCACTCAAAACAATGCCAAAAAACCAGCAAAGAACTCAGATAAGAAAAAGAAAGCAAAGGCACAATTTGTTTGCTCTTTTCTCATCATAGCATTTACTGGATCGATTTGCATGGAGTCATTAAAGATTCCCCCAAACTGGCAAGAGAACAAGAGTAGGTTTCACATCTTTGAAGTGTGGAAGCACTGATACCAGAGAAGTTTCACTTACAGCAACCAAGACAGTATCATGCTTAAAACTATAAACAAGAAGCACTAACACTTTCCAAGTAACAATAAAAGCAAAGCAAGCAGATCACCCACTTCATTCCAGTCCGATGCTAGTAGATTGTAACAACTCACCTCCTACTGACACATCAAGCAGACTACAGTCTTACTGTACTGAAACGCAGTCTTACACTGCTTTAAATAAGAGCTACTCTTCAGGCACAGAGAACTAAGAAACGAAACAGTTTGAAAAGGAGACTCAGAGGTGTAGAGAGAGTGAAGGGCCATTTTCAGACTTCTCATCTCTGGTAGGTAGGTGGAAAAGCAACCATACATTCTCTTCTGCCCAAGACAGCAGTTTTCATAGTAGTTGAACAAACAGAGCAGACACATGTTAATGGGAAAAACCTCCACATTTTATTGACTGCATACAGTAGTTGGACAGGGTAATTATTCAAAAGGTTTGCTCAGTTTGATAGTTTCCAGTCCAGGAAATGGGTCTCAGTGCAGTAACACTCAGAGCCAAACAGTATATTGCAATTACACTGTAGCTTCCACATACAGAAGTGAAAGAATCCCTGCTGGAATGGGGAGATGTTCCTTGGTTTGCTGAATCCTCATCTATGCACCAAGACACCTCCTCACCGTGCACTGCCTATCATTTGTAAACATGCATTCTGTGGACTGCTTTGATACTCTGGTGCCCAGCCTGGCTGTCCAGAAATCATACTGGGAAATTATTCATTTGTGGGAGGAAAATATACTTTTAAAAAAGAAAAAAAAAAAAAGAAAAAAGAAAGACGTTTCCAAACTCAGGAACAGGGTAGGATTCCAAACATCACCAGTTTCATCTGGTTAAGGAAAAAAAGCAACAAGACAACCAATAAAATCCATTAGAGACAGAAAAGCTTAGTAGGTTAGCTTTTTTTCAGTAACAACAACAGAAATTCCCAATACTCCACACTCTAACCCAGGAGTAAGAGAGGAGGCATGGGAATACATCCTGATAATGAGGTGGCACATGAAAAAACCCCAACAACAAACACAAAACTCAAAGACAGAAGTGGTGCCAAGATGAAGGTGCCACCTTCTAAGGTCAAGTCATTGTTTCCTGGTTCAGTGGAACATAAGAATGCTCAGCCCCTCCCAGTACCTGCCACCAGGTCGTTCTTGCTACTTCCACCAGGTGGTGGTGGAGGTCTGGTCTTTCTCCACCAGCCTTGAGAACTGCGATTGCGCACTCGGCTTGATCACAACCAGGAAGCAACAGGAGAGGAGGTCCTTTCTTAGTGGCTGTGCAGAGTGAAATCTAGGAGTGGTGAATACTACGTGAATTAAGAACTGCGCTGGCATAGTCTTCATTGGTAGAATCTGCCTTGTCAAGCAGAGGGATAGGACAATAGTGGGGAGGGGAAAGTATTGAGTGCAGGGGTTTCAAGGGTATGCCCACTCCAAGCTCCTCAGCGTGCTGTTTTGGCATGAATGGTGTGACATTTGATACACAGCACATGCCCATCCAGTGGGAAGCACCCGTTCTCATCTGCTTCAATGGACAAGGGTTTCCCACAGTCCTAAGCAGGGAAAACAAAGAGAAAGGGAGCTCAATGACAGCCCACACCATGGTAAACGCACTCAAGGATTTAAGAAACGCCCCACCAGCTCAGTATAATGTCTCAGTCCACTGCTCCGTCTCTGGTAGTGCTGATGAGACATGGTATTTTAGGGGATAAGCAAGCCCCTTCTGTGATCCCAGCACGTTCCCTAAGTATACATAACTGCTGTGTTAGGGATCCTAGAGACTGCAACCCAGCACAGTCCTTGTTCACGGACCTGTGGATCTCTCTTCTTCTGAATTTGCTTCAAAAATACTCCAGATTCATTCAAAGCAACTTTACTGTTCAGTCAGAATAGAGAACAAAGGTGCCCAGTTTCTGGTGATGGGCATGGAAGAGCGGGAAGGGGTGGGGCCACCAGGCTTACCTCACACTTATAACATTTCATGTGGAAATTTTTCTCCAGTGCCACCACACGCACTGTCTCATCCTTCCCTGGCTCTGGCATGATTGGCTCACTACAGACTGAGCAGCGTGGAGCGTACTTCCTGCAACACACAAAAACATGGGGCAGACCGTGACCCACCATACTCACATTCAAGGCAAGCTTCTCATTGCTTTACAGCAGAGGAATAATAAATCACTGTGAACTTTTGGTGTGAAAAGATTATCATTGCTGCAAGGTGCATTGCTGACTAATTTTTAACTTCACATCCACAGATCACATGGGCAATCCAACCCCACACTGCAGCAAAATTAAGCAGCTGTGAGGGAATCTGCCTTCTTTCAGACACCACGTGCACGTGCTCTCTGCATACCTATGGTAGTCATCCACACAGTGAGGCTGGTTGGCCTGGTCCACAATAAAAGAGGCCCCTTCAAGAGGGGTATGGCACATGACACAGGTGAAGCACTGCGGATGGTATGAGTTACCAGTGGCCTTCAGCATCCGGTCTGTGATGGTCTGTTTGCAGACACTGCACTTTTCCAAGGTCCCCTGAGCCCAAAGGAAACAAGTAAGATACATTAATACAATCCCCCACCACTGGGAGGCTACAGAACAGACAGGCAAGATGGAAGAAGGGAAAGAAGAGAACCACCACAGCAAGCTCAGGTCTCTCCAGCAGTTTCATCCTAGAGACTCACAGCATAGCAATCCTCACAGAAGGGCTTCTCATCCACATTGTAGAACTGCTGCCCCTGCAGCTGCTTCTCACATTTGAAGCAGGTGAAGCATTCCACATGGAAGAGGCAGTCCAGGGCTCTCACAGCTGGCTGGGTTCGTGACAGGGGCTTTCGGCAGAAGCCGCAGAGCTCTGTCAGTGGAAGAGGAAAAGGATTAGGAGAGATGAAAACTCATCACAGTCTTCGTCCTACTGCTGACCACTGAGGGAACAGACCAGAAGTAGTGGCCTCTGTTGCTGGCAGATGCTCCATATCCTTCATTAGTTTCTGTGTCAACTTCTCCAGCTCTTCTACCTCCTTCATGGTAAGACAGGAATTCCCCCTGTGTGGATCTGCACTGGAGCTTGTGGGTCTATGCTGCAGGAAGAGGAAACACTCAATTCCAAAAGGCACACACAGGCACACTCCTTCCCACCCTGTCCCTAATAAACCTACTTCTGTCTCTCTCTAGGGAACAATCTGCCATGCACTGTGCTTGCTTCTTTCCACCTTTACATGGACAGTTATCCCTCCTCTCCACCACTGTCTCTCATTACATCTCTTTCAGATAGGTAACACCTATGCCCAGTTCCCCTCCATCCCCCAACTTTGCTCACAGTGACCCTGCATCTGTCCAAAGACACTGCTCCCATGGTTCTATTCCTTACTGTGTCTTTTGTAGTAGCCAGTCGTTCAGTGGGATGTGGTTTCTCCTGCACTTGGGGTCTTTCCTTCTGCTGGGCATAGGTGAAATTGGGAGGCTGTGGCCGAGAGGAGGAACCTGAAGGTGAAGGGGTTGTGAACTGAGTCTGAAGAGACGTAGGATATCTCACAGAGTTTGAGTGAGCCATTGGAACACTGGCACCTGATTGGGGCCCAGACTTAGGAGAGCCAGCAACATGGGGTGGGGAGAATTTAGGGGTAGGCTGAGCAGGAGAAAGAGAAGGGGGTGGAGGGACAGGTGCTAGGGGCTCCTTGCGTTGCTGTGGGGCTGCCCATGGGACTGGGGTGGGTGTCAAATCCACTCCAGAGGGCTTGAAAGGTAAGCTTCCACTTGGCTTTGGAGTGAACTTGGAAGGAAAGGAATGAGGAGTATCTTTGGGTGCAGATGGTATTTCCACTGGGGCTTTGGGGGCTGATGGTTTCTTCACAGAATCTGTGGATCCTGGAGATGACTGTGAAGTGAAGCAGCAGAGAGAAACAGGAGGTTATCAGCAACGGGGAAGATAAAATATGCTTTGTAGAACAGTAAATCAGCAGTTATCTCAGATCCACAATACTAAGAGTTTCCACAGTTACATATTTAGCAGTGCTGACAAGTTGCTTTCTGGTCCTTCATGCACACTTTCTCCCTATGGTTTATGCAGATGTTTTAATCTTTAGTAGCACCCTTCTCACTACCTCTGTTCAGCAAACCTGTCACCTCTCCTTCTACCTGTGGCTTTATGGACTGCTCACCCGGGATTTGAAGGGATCATTCTTCTCCATGTCATCCAACATTACGGACAGTGAGTCAATCTCAAGATCAATGCTGCTCATCTTGCCACGTACCTATACCACCATCCATGAGGAAAGAGGGAGCAGAGCAGGTTACAGGAACAACCAGGGAACTGGATGTATTCCCCAAAATAGCAGATTAAAACACTTTGGACTATGGTACACATCTGCTCCTTGCTTTGAGTGGATAGCAAGTTGGTGACGATGAACAGAGCACAGTCTCCATGGTCTACAAACAGTGGGAAAATGCACAGCCCCAAGACACCCACGGATTCAGGGGAAAAAAGACATCTGGAGGTCTCTAGTCCAACACCATGCTTACAGGGCTAACTACCAAGGCAGACCAGGTAGCTCAGGGCCTTGTCCAGGTGGCTTCTGAACATCCAAGGATGCAAATTCCCCCAACCTCTCTGGGCACACATGCCAGTGTTGAGCCACTCTTGGCAGGGAACAGGTTTTTCTTCTGTCCAACAGGAACTTCCCTTGCTGCAACTTGCATCCATTGTTGCTTGTTCTCTTGCTATGCCCCAGCAAGAAGAATCTTCTCTCCAGCACTCCTTTAGGTATTGCAGACCGCTGTTAGATCCCCGCCTTGGCCTCCTCTTCTGCAGGCTGAACAAACCCAGCTCTCACATCACATGCTCCAACCCCCAATGATCACTATGGCCCTTTGCTGGATTGCAGCTAGTTCAGTATTCCTCTGGAGTTATTGCACCGGGAAGCCCAACTGGAAACAGTCCTCCAAGGTGCAGCCTCACTAGCACTGAAGAGAGAAAAACCACTGTCCTCATCCTGCTGGCTACACTCTCACCAACGCAGCCCAGCATATGCTTGGCTTTTATTGCCACATGGGTACATTGCCAGATCACATTCAACTTGCTGTCCACCAGGAACCTTAGGTCCTTCATCTGCAGAGCTGCAGCTCAACCAGTTGACCCTAACCTATCCTGGTCCACAGAGTGGAGGAGCATTTTCTCCTTTCCCAGATCTCAGGGCTTCCTGCTACTGAGTTCAGGGAGTAGTGAGCAGCTGTCCCAACTCCCAGAGCACCACAAGAAACCATACGTCCCTTGACATCACTCACCTGTGGGGCAGGTACCTTGCTCACAGGCCCTTCATCAAACATCAGTGGAGGAGGAGGAGAAGGAAAAACTTCTTCTGGGGCTGGTGGGAAAGGCTCTTCAAAGGGTGGTGGGGGTGGAGGGAAAGAACAGTTTGAGGAGAAACTGACCTCCTCTCCAGGTGGGGGAGGAGGTGGCAGTGGCAGCTCTATGGAAAAGAATAAAAATAAAAGCAAGTTTGGATTGTTTCTTACTCTTAACCAGTACAGACTTCAGGAGTGGTCTTCAGTTATAACAGTAAGCAGTTCCTCAGTATTGAGGGGGCCCCAGCACCAGTCAAGGACAACTGAAAGCCACAGGCTGACTTTCCCTTCTCCAAAGCTATTTGCCATCATGTAAACTTTCCTCTGTAGCTACTACAATTAGTCACTGGGAACAGTTACTGTATAATTGGGAAATACATCTTACTATGCCCTTTCCCATTTCTCCTCTCATTTTTGGTATCTAGCATATGCTCCTCTTGCAAGGAACTGGCTTAGACTGCTGAATAGAGAGCAGCATTTGAAGCAATGCCAATGGACAACCCAGGACCCTGAAGAACCTGCATTACTGTAGGAAAATAACCTGGCATCTCACAGCTGGCTAGTAAACACTACAAGAAACAGTTGGGGGGTGGAGGGGGAGGCAAGTCAGATAAACTACCTCTTCTGGATATGAGGAATCTTTGAAACTGCTTTATTTTTCTGGGAGATGAAAACAGCTTTCCTTTTGGAGACTAAAAGTCCCCATACCTCATACAGGACATGAGAAATCCTCCAGAACCCTTTTAAGCAGGCTGAAAAGAATCAGGAGTGCTTCAGTCTCCTACAATAAAAAAAACTTTGCTTCCACCTATTCATATTTGCTAAAGATGTGGAACAGAAAAAAAGAAACATTTTATACTAAAACACAGTCAAATGTAAATGCTCTTCCCTTCATGTATGGGAGAAGTTGTCCTCTTATCCAAGCAGCAAAGAACTCTGAATAAAAGGAGGTATAACTTCTACATCCCTTCTTCTGGACACTCACCTCTCTTCCTAGCTAGACCAAACCAGCAGCAAACTGCTCCTCTCACTCCTGCTACTCCACATGCAACTTTTAACAGCAGTAATCACATTGTCTCATCTTTATATCCAGCTGTTGTTGACAGACTTTATTAGGACTTCTCATCTGTAACCTAAGGGAGGTGATACTGTCCTTTCAGAAAATTAAAGCTAAAAATCTTTTTAGCCAGAATTTCACCGTATGCAGCACCTCTTCCAAGCCTTCTTATGCCACCAAAATTCTGTTGGGGGTGTGTGTGTGTGCATTTTTTCAGCAGGCTGGTATTTTTCCATTAAAACTACAGTTTGGGATCAAATTTAGACAACCTTGCTTTCTGGTTTATTGAAATGACAAAGAATATTGCAGAAATGGAGCCCTGATCTATTACATAGTTTCAGATGCGCTAAAAGCCTGTTTTATGAATTATTTATAAAAAAAAATTTCTCTGCAAAGTTACTGTACCAGATTTATAGAATGATCAATACTAAATATAATATTCCTATAGCAATATTACCTTAGCCATCTCATCATTATGACAATTGCTATGGTTTTATGTTATGCTATTGTTTGGGGAGCATGTGAGAAAGGGAGAGAAGGACTGAAGGGATGAAATAGAGGATGATCAAATCAGATGCATTTCTCTCATGACTGAGTTTTGTAGTTTGTCTGTACTTCAGATACCTTGCTGGCAACCCTCAACCAGGGTTCTTTTGCAAATCTCTCTGCCAAGTTAGTTCCTCCATAATAAGACTTATCAATCTACTTTTGTAATTCAGAAATAGATTTTTGTCAGTCTGAGACCTTCTGACAGACATATCCCTCTGCTATCCCAACTATAGCAGAAAGCCGTAATGCCTAAGGTGGGACCCTGGATTACAGACACAAAGATTCCAGCCAACAACGTATGAGACAAAAAGTCACCAGAGTTAGCCAGTACAATTCTGGGAGACAGAAGCACTAACATGCTGAGGCCCTTGTGACTTGAGAAATGGAAAAAATGGCTTAATAATTTGTTTCCTCTGAGCACAGGACCAGCCCTTCCTATCATCAGGTCAGCCGCCCACTAATTTAGCATGCTAGCCTAGAAAACATCAGTATTGCACAATCTATGCTAGACAGTGAAAGAAATTTAAAATAGCAGTTAGCTTTATCTGAACATGTGTGCCCCAACTGAGTGCATCCTGATTTAGGGTAATATGCATCGCTGAGCATTATCAATAAGTCCCTAGGAAAATTTCTGGTGGCCCCATACTGATCAATTCCACCTAGGGAACCACACAACCAGGAACCTTTTGTTTCTTAGAGGGCGCAAAACCAATCAACCAACAAAAAACCCACTAAAGACAGACAGACAATACAGCAAGAAGTCATTTCACACAGAAAAACACATCCAGCCCAAGACAGTAAGAAAAAGCCATACAAACTCTAAGTTTCATCTCCTGTTTATGATAGCTTCCACCATTTTCCATGTAAATATTTTTTCCACCCCATCTCCAGTAGCAAAGATTGCAATTATGCACCCTGAGAGAATAATCTCTACAGTCAGAGACAACAAACTTGAGACAAGATCAGTCAACAAGAGGAGCATGATTCAATACCATGGTCAGGGTCAACTTACCTGCAACATATTTACTCTCCAACATACTGGCCAGAAATCAACTGCAGTTACACAACTATGCACTCAGGGAGTACTATGAAAAATCCATTGCATTCCTCCAGCATCAGTGCAATGCAGGACTGCCTTTCTGCTTCCTTTAGGAAAGGAAGATAGTATGTACTTCGAGATCCCTATGCAATTGTTTCATCTCATTCTGGAACCTCCCAGCTTCTACAGCAAGAGACATCTGGCACAGCAGTTATGCCCCTATTCTCATGTTTAGCCCAGTTACCAACCTCATACCCTGTGTATTTAGAAACTCATATTCACATCTACCATGCCAGCCCTCACCTACCTTCTGCCAGCAGGGAGACGGATGCTGATGGAATCTCTCCCACCTTCCCTATCTGAGCTCGCTGGGCACCAGCTCCAGGAGGTGGAGGCAGTGATGAGTCTGAAGCACCCCCAGCCTTGAAGGGGTTCACTTTGGGTTTAGGGGCAACCACAGGTGCAAACTTCTTCTGGGGATTGTAGAAAGAAGGGGTAGAAATGTTGATACTGACTGTTGTCGTCATGCGGGTCCCTGGGGCACCTGGGGAGGCCATCTTTTCGGCACCTGGCAGAAAAGAGGGAAGAAACCTGTATCAAATCAGACTTGGGCTAGAAGGGAAATTAATAAAGAACATGTGAAACACAGGGATACATGAGTTTAAATCTGGCCAGAGGCGGAGGTGCCCAAGCAGAGCACAGAGCACTTCCTGAATCCTCACAGGAAAAAAGAGGAACAGATTCTGCAGGCTGCCAAAACAGAGCCAGCATGCTTCACCATTTAAACTCTGTATGGCATCAATGGCCACTGAGAAACCCAAGCTCTTTGCCTGCACAAGAACCCTGCATGCATGCACACACACACCAGAGAAGACAGCAGCAGGCCACCAGAACAAGCATTATCTGCTGTGCACACTGAACCCCACTCACCCTGAAGGGGTCACTCCAGACACAATCTCCCAGAACTGGAATCCGCATTTCCTCTCCCCCCACTTACCTGACAACGCCAGCCGGTTCCTCTGCACCTCTACCTGTGACAGCCCTAGTAACGACCCCTTTTCAATCCCCCAATCCTGGTGCACCCCCTGCATCTTCCATCCTTCACCTCCTGCCTGCCGGAGGAACGCAAGCAGTTGCGACAGCGGCAGAATAGGGCGGGCGAGGAGCAATCTGCTGTCACATCCTCGGGCGGAGGCCCTTGCTCTCCTAGATGTCGCCTCCGTTTTCTCTCCACCCTGCCCCCAGCGAGGGTGAAAGCGGCTACCGCCTCCCCTCCCCGCTGCGCCGGCGCCCGCTCCGCCCCCGCCAGGAAGCTCTCCTCAAATTGTCGGCGTCGGCTCGCCACCCCCGGGCCTGTCGGCCTGCGAGGGGAGCAGCCAGCATCACAGCAGCCAGGACTCCCGGGAGCGCAGTCGCGAACCTGCCTGCGCAAGGGCAGCCTGCGGGCTGGGAGGGAGGCGAGCAAGCATTCTGCTTGCAGCTTGCGGGCCAACAGCCTTTTCCTCTCCTTTCTTTCTTAAGCCGCCGGGGAAGAGTCCCACCAAGGCGGCTGTTTTAGGGGCCGCTGGTCTCGTGAGGAGAGTCACCCTTCTAGGATTCCCTCGGTCCTGTAAGCCAGGCCAGAAGTCTCATCCGTGCTAGAGAGTGCTCCATGAAGTCAGATGCTTTGTTGTTAAAGCCTGGCATGCCGATAGGTTCCCCTAACAGGCCAGCACACATAGTGCTTCTGGCAGTACAGGGGCTCTGTGCCAGCATTTCAAGTTGGCATGTTCAATTCAATGCCCCTCCACACTGCTGGCCTCTCTCACACCGACTGGAACAGCTGCTGAAAGAGAAAGCCCTGGTGCCACAAACACCAACACATACCTAATTCACCCATGGCTGCTATTAAGACCTGCATGCCCAGTTTCAAGCACTCCTTCAATTCAGTGCAGCATGGCAAAATACAGTAACCTGAAACAGCTTCTCCAGGTCACAAAGATGTGACAACATCAACAATGTTAAATCCAGCCTTCAGCTTCCCACTGAGCTACAAAAACTATTAAGAAGGTCTCCAGCCTTTCTTTAGAAAAGAAAAAAAAGTCATTCTGCCACATGCTCCACTGTTTCACTACCACTTGGTAGTATTTCTACCAGAATCGACAGCATTATGAACGGAACACCAGAGTGACATCACTTCTCATCATGATCCATCCTGGTATTAGCCAAGAGTCTTCAGACATCAGCTACTTGAGGAGAAAGTGCTGGCTTTGCTGCTGGGAGTTGCTATCTTCCTTAACCCAAATCAGCCCATTTCCCAGTACTATAATCCTGGTTAAGTCCCTTTCTGCTCAGAGCTGCCTCCATAGAACAGCTGCCCCTATCTATTCTCACATCAGTATACCTCCCACAAATCAAACAGGCTAAGAAAGGCTAACCTTGTGGAGGGTCATCCCTTCAAGCCCTGCAACGTTACCAGTGCCACCCAAGCCTTACCAGAAACACACAGTTTACACAAGTCCTGTGGCACTATTTGTAAAAGCTATTGGAGAGGGAGTGTCACACCAGCAGACCTAATCTCAAATCCTTCTCACATGTTCCCTGAGGGGAAAGTTTTTTCAGCCTGCTGTACCAGCATTTAAAACGAGCCTTTAAAGTGGAGCTATGAAGAAAGTTGCCTCATACAGTGTTTCAGAACGCAAGAAGAGCACAGAACAAAGTGTCAACTCCTTCAGCAGCATTACTACCTCCTGGGATGTCCCATGGTAGGTCTGTCAACTCTTTGCATCCAAGCGGCTTTCACTTCATTGACAAGGGGCAACAGGTATAAACGGGAACTTAGGGAGTTCCATCTGAACACGCGGAAACACTTCACTTTGAGGGCAACAGAACACTGGCACAGGCTGCCCAGGGAGGCTGTGGAGTTTCCATCTCTGGAGATACTCACAATCTGCCTGGATGCTGTCCTGTGCATCCTGTTGTAAGTTATCCTGCTTTAGCAGGGGGGTTGGACTAGGTATCTCCAGAGGGTCTCTTCCAACCCATGCTATTCTGTGCTTCTGTGACTGAAGATGCCACTTTGAAAAGCTCAGCTTCTTTCCTAAGCCAGCAAAAGAGGAGAACCTGAGAAGGCAAAGACCTGAACATTCTTTTTCACCTCTGTTGGTAGAAAGCAGATTAGCTCCAGCCACACAAGGAGCCACTGTAAATGCCAGCCCAGCACTATGGTCTGACTCACTGTATGTCTACGTCCCCCTATTTGCCAACTTGCTTCCAACTGAGGGGGATTCAGGAGGAGAACTATAGCCGAAAATATAGAGTTATGAACTGAACAGGTTTCATAGATTTATTTTCATTTTCTCATACAGACTAATTGCAGGAAGTTCTTCCAGTCTGGCCCAAAGTCACAAAGCTTCAAAGGGAGCAAAGTCCTATATGCAAGCCGCAAAACAACCGGGCAGGGGGAGGGGGACATTGAGAGCTAAGAACTTCTCCCACACAGAAGGCTTTGCCTCTTTCTTGTGCAGGGGTTGCGTGGTGTAAAATAAAAAGCAATTAAAACCCTCCCGAAAGCTATGCAAACATATTTTAAACGTTAAGGAAGTTCTACTACTTTTACAAGGCTTGCATCTTCATTGTCTCAGGACACGCCCAGAAAGAAACTCATAAATTAAACAAATTTCATGCACAAAGAGCTGCAGATGCCTCTCAAGAGGCATCAGGAAAAAGGCTCCCTAGGTGTCTCACATCCCCGCGCACACAAAAGAGAGCCTGTCCTCTTTTACTACCAGGCACCACCCCCTCCCCACTGCTGGGGCACATACCTGCTTCGGCTTCACCCAGAGAAATGAAAACTCACCAGATTTAAGCGAACCTCTCTTCCGCGAAAGGGCAAACCCCCCTCAGGACCCTCCACAGTAAGCTGACCCCAAAGAGGCGAATAAACTTCGTATCGGCCCAGTAACCCGACCGGCGGGCGCGGCCGGAAGCCCGTATCGCCCGGCACGGGCGCGCACCCTTAACTCGCTCAGCGCCAGCCCCGGGGCTGTGGGGCAAAAGACACTCTCGCCAAGCCGAGGGAAGATACTCACCTCTGCAGATGAGGCTAAGAAGGAAATGCCGCCCCAGGACTGGAGATGGCGGAGTTGAAGCTCCTCTGCCTGCTCGACCGCCCTCCCCTCCGAGCCGGCCGCCTTGGCCTGCCTGCTAGGGAAGGCAGTGGGAGCTAAAGGTAGGGGAGCTGCTGAGCCCGAGCGCTTCTTACTAACTCGCAAAAAAAAGCCTCGCCCAGGCAAAGTTGTTTGACCATAAAAGGAGAGAGGCTGCGCGAACAGCTGAGCTCACTCGCTGGGGAATGTAGTAATGAGGTAAGGGGGAAAGGCGTGTACTGCCGGGGATGGGGCTGGCTGAGGCGGCGGCGGGAGCCCCAGGCTGGTACTTTCTGCGCGCCCCCTCTGGGTTTGTGGTGGCGGTATTATTGCTCTGTCACGAAGAAGAAATGGTTGCTGGTGTTTCCCGTGGTCTTTCGTTTCCCCTTTGGGCGCTGGCCCCAGGCTGGGCTCGCTGCCTGCCATCCTCGCAGAGCTGTGCTCCTCCCACCATCTCTAATCGAGAGCTGCCCATGATTTCACTCTAGTCGCTGAGCTGGATTTGAGGAAGGAATTTAGCAGCCCTGGTGAGCCAAGGTTCCTACTGGCCTCTTCCTCACGTGAACCAGCTGTGAGAGCATCTGACTCAATCTTTCAGAAATTAAAGCAAACATCAGATGACTTCACTGTGCGGGAAAGCATCTTATTGTATTTACTGCAATACTGTTTTATATCAAATGCTCACCACTTGATCTGTTTTGTTGGATTGCCTGTACTGCACATCAGTTGTGTTTTTATCCTAGTGCTGGCTGGAGATTCATCCCTGCTTTAGACCAGAAACAGCCTGACCCAGCACAAGACAATGTGTTTTTCAAGCCGTCTTTTCTTCTTCTTCTTCCTTCTGAACCTCTCATGAGGTTGATTACTAGTGAAGACAGAATTCCCATGCTTTGTGCAATCGCTGTACTTTGTCTCTGGAACCTGGCTTTAATATTGGAGTTAATACCCCTATTATTGTAAATTCTCTGAAGAACTGCTGTATTTGGGAATGCTCAGGAGATCTGGGGATTGTCTGCTCCTAAGACCTATCAATACAGGTTCTTTTCAGTACTGGTAACTTACTCACAGGTAAGTCACCAGTGACTTACACACTTACTCACAGGTGAGTAAGTCACAAAACACACCAGTTAGACTCCCAGTGTGCACTATGGCAAAATGCTTGTATTAGGGAGTGAAGAGAAAAACATCATAAAAATTAGTAATCTTGTCAAATAATTGTAAGCAACTAACTGTGCAAAGTTCTGCCTAAAGGACTACAATGTTAGCACACTGTGTGCATTGTGATACCTCAGGAGAAACAATTTATCCCTGAGAACGGTGTGAGTAATAAAGAGGGAGAAAGAGCAGGTGAGCATCTAAGACTGCAGAACAAGCTCTGTGGCTTTGTTAGCAAGACAAAAGCTAAAGCTCACCAAAATGACATGTAATGAAGAGAAGTAAATGAAGTAAAGGACCGTCTAATGTCTTTAAAGCCCACCAAGAGATTTATGATGTGTATGTGGAGTGGATGATAACGGATTCTTATAATGGAAAAACTAACAGGTTTTGGAAACCCTATAAATAAGCATATATATCTTGTATAAAAGCTGTGTAATTGACTCTTTACAGTGGGCACGTTAGAAAGAGTGATCCCCTGTACTGCAATAAAGAATATCTGCTTAATTGTCACTGAGACTATTGAGTCTTGGTTTTTGGCTTTTCATGGCATCAGGTGCTATGCAAAGAGGTTCATCAGGGCTTAAGAAATCCAGTGTAAACAAATATTTAATTCTGCAAGCAAGATTTGTACAAAGAAGTAATACTTATTTATTTAAACAGTTGATATAGGTGAAAAAAACTAGGCCATTCGTGAGGCCCATCATTACATACCATATGAAAATATCACCCATAGCAATGCATAAGCATCTCACCCCTTATCCAGCTGCAACCTTTGAACTATTCATCTACAGGTGTGAATTACTTAAGGATGTAAAGGTCTTGTATGGGTGCTGAATAATCCTGAAGCTACTACTGCTTTTGTAGGTATGGTGTCAGCCCCATTACCTCCTCTGATTAATGCACAAAGTAGTTATGTAGGATAAGGAAGGTGTCTCTGTGCTGGCTCTTCTAACGTCACTTTCCTAGTGCAGACAATCTTTTTCTCTCTTGTACAGGTAAAAAGATTAGTGCTGAGCTAAGAAGACTTCATTGTGGAATCACTGAACAAATTCTGGAAAATCACAGCACACCTTACATGATCAGCCTGACTCTGGAGTACTGTGCCACTGTTCCCTGGGCTAGCCCTGACGCTGAGCTGCTGCTGGACATTTAGCATGTTAATATTTGAATGTGTGAGGAGCTGTGAAAAATACCTAGGGAAGTATTAGGAGGGTTCCCTGGAAAAGGAAAGCCCTGAGCCCCAGGGTCAGAGGGGCTGCTTGTGGGCTCCATGGGGAGGTTTCAGGCCAGGTATGTCTTTCAGTCCTGGCTCCTTTGGTTTGGGAGCTACTGCTGGACATTTAGCATGTTTTTTATTGAAAGCGGCTGTGGCTGAGAAAAAGTGTACTGGACTGCGATTTAAAAAGTGATGAGAGAATATGAAGAAAATCTGCACACTCATACTTTCTGGTCATGTCCCCATAAATCCAGATACTTGTGTGTTTGTTTGATTGTCCCACCAATGTGGTGACAATCTGCTCAAGAAGGCAGATCAAGCAAAGTGGGAATAATTTAAAGAAAAGCAAACCCTCTCAGACATTTTGTATTAACTCCTCTCTATGAGGAAACAAGTACGAAACAAGTGTTCAGCAGGTTGGATATGTGAAGATTAGCATTCTCCTCAAATCAGAATACACAGGAAGAAATATTAAACCTATTTTGTGCTTGCCATATAGTAGACTTAAAGTTTGTGTTTGTGCTTTCGTAATCAGAAATGAACTAACTTCCCTATTTTAGTTCTGATTTCTCTGGGGGAAAAAAAAAAGTAAGAATATCTTTAGCGTAGCAGCATTCCTTCAGGCAATTAGGGAGGTTCTCCTTCCCCTCTACTCTCCCCTCGTGAGACCTCATCTGGGATATTGTGTGCAGTTCTGGACTCCCCGGTTCAAGAAGGACAGGGAACTACTGGAGAGGGTACAAAAAAGGGCTATGAAGACAATTAGCAGACTAGAACATCTCTCTTACAAAGAAAGCCTGAGCAACTTAGGACTTTTTAGCCTAGAGAAGACTAAGGGGGGATCTTATAAATGCTTATAAATAGTTGAGGGGTGGGTGTAAGGAGGACAGGGTCAGTCTTTTTTCAGTGGTGCCCAATGACAGGGCAAGAGGCAATGGGCACAACCTTGAACATAGGAAGTTCCACCTAAACGTGAAGAGGAACTTCTTTACTGTGAGGGTGGCAAAGCACTGGCACAGGCTGTGGAGTGTCCATTTCTGGAGGTACTCAAACCCCGCCTGGATGCTGTCCTGTGCAGCCTGATCTAGGTGATCCTGCTTGGTGGGGCCGGGGTTGGACTAGATGACCTCCAGAGATCCCTTCCAACCCCTATTGTTCTGTGATTCTTTGCTTGGCAGAATAGAATTTTTTCTGCTGCAGACTGAAATGAGTGCCTTGAGATGTACACAGTTGTAATAATCTCATTAGCTGAAGCAAAATATTAGTCCTGATAGGCATTTAGCTACCTGGATACAGAGATGGATCAGGAGGTATACTCAACTTGTTGTGCCAGACCTTGTCATTTCTGGAATTAGCAGTAGTCATCTTCATAAATCACTTTGGCTGTCCCAGGCCATAAAAAAAGTGATCTGATATTTTGGAGTATATTGAGATGTGAATGCTACTCTGCATCATGGGTGAAATGACAGCCCATTACAAGAATATACAGTTCTAGCTGGGCACTTCTTTGAGATGAGTGACAGGAAGCAAGCCCCAGTACTGGCTGTCAAATCAAAGCTTAGAAATTCTTAAGACTTCAAAAGACTGAGTTTTCATGGAGACATATATAAAGAATCTTCACTGGTAATTCAGCTGTGTAATGGAATAAGTAAATAAAGAATAATGGCATAATGAACTGATGTTGCAAATTCATGTAGTGTACTGAGATGAGTATGCTACTAGCAGTGGTTAGGTGCCTATAAAATGAAAACAAAAATAGATGTAAGAGAATGAAAAGTAAGTCCTTGAGTGCAAAAGGAAGGATTATTTGCAAGAACACTAACAGGGAAATAAACTCATGTGGCAGAAAAGGCTGGATTCAATAGGGTTCAGGTAGCTGCAGATGGGAATATTTGTGTTAACAATGGGTTTAAAGTCAGAGAAAAGTAATCTGGATGCTGGATAAGATGCTTTAGTTGTGTTAATAATGTAAAATGCCTGCAACTTCCATCCGTATCAACAGATCAGTTAGTGCCATTTTACCTCAATGTTAGTTAATAATTAGTGATGCCACATACTGTCCATGTTTTTCCTAACCAACAAAAAGTTCTGACTCGTATATTTTGCATCTCTGGTAACTTCTTTAGTCATATAGCTTGAGTTTAGTCTTACCACATTGTTGTAAGCTGCTTTGTCCCAAAGTCCGGGATCAGCGAAAAGATGAATTTAGCCAGGGCTGGAAGGGCAGGATCCCACACGTGGGATATGAATGCACACCAATATGGTTAAAAGCAATCACTCCATTTTATTCAGGCAAGCTGAAGCCTTTTATACTTTCAAAGAAGATGGCGAGCTCACACAGATAGTTAGTGCTCACACAGATAGGTAGAGGCCTGGGACAGTGGGGGAGAAACATCTGCATGGTATCAACTTTCTGTTGCCACTTTGGAACGTAAGGAGCTCTCGTTAGAGTCCTAGTTCTCATGCTTGTTAGCTTATCAGAGCTAGTGCTCAAGCTGTTGCAGGGGAAAATGATCAAGCTGTTGCAAGGGGAAATGGCCTTGATCAATTAACCAGTCACCCACACCACATTTTATTAATGCTAATCTGCTGTTCATAAGCTTTTCCTGTGCTGTATTAAATGCTGTATCTGGGCGTACTGGAAGAGACTACTGGAAGAGACTAGTAGTATCTGTATCTGGGCCTACTGGAAGAGACTACTTTGGGACCTAGGCAAAGAGATACAGATGAGGTTAGGCCACGCTGTCCAGGGCAGCGCCACCTGCAGCAAGTTGTCCACATCTGTATTTTATGTTCTCTGCAGGCATAAAATTGTCTGCAGGGATCTAATGCACCCTAATAAGAGGTCTCCTGGGTCTGTTGTGCTCCCATAGCACAGCCCTTTCTCAGTTTGCTGCTCCTTCCCTCCATGTATCCTCCATGTGAAAGGCTACATCTGGCATAGTTTGACACCTGTCACAGCTGCTGTTCCCACTCTTTGTGGAGGCTGTGACGTATGCAGAGCTGCCTTTCTCCTGACCAAATGGCAATTTCAAGTTGGAGTGCCTTAGCTTTACTGTGGGATGTGTGTTGACAGCTGGGTGCCAAACAGAAAGAGCTGAGCTGGGGATGGCAGAGCCTCCAGTCCTTACGAGCCTTGTTATCCTGCATCTGTGAAACTGGCATGCAGTCAGAAATGCTATTTGCAAAGGTCGTGAGTTCTCCTGGAAAGGTCCCTAAACAACCAGCTACCCAGGACAGGTAACTAGTGTCTCTCTGCTGCTTCCCTTCAAAACAGCCTGCTGTGTGGAAGTGTCTGTCCCCTAGGAAAGGAGGTGTTTTGCAGCAACGGAGAGCCTACGTGATCCCTGAGAAGTGTGACTGCAGGTCTTCAAATCTCACTTAGCAAGTATTGCATGGTACACGCACACATAGGTACATCCTAACATTAAGATCATCCTAACCATAAGACCATTCTAACTATATACATACAATTAGATTACCGTGACTGAAACACTAGAATAGGCCATAAACTGTAAACAATGAACCCCAAATCCTTGCAGTGGTAGTGAACACTAGTTAGTGAGGCAAATTGGCTATATACAAATTAGAGGGAGCAACTTATCTGCGGTATGTATGACCTTGGTTTTGTACCATGCCACCAGATGGGGCAGGCAGCCAGGAAAGCACTGGACTGGACTGGTGCCTATCCAGGGAAGAAGCTCCTTTTCCGGCAAGGCTGTCTTTCCTATGGCAGGGGCTCCTGAGCATGAGGTGCAGCTCCCAGATGAATTACCACTGCTCTTATCTTGTCTCTTGAGACCAAGATTGCCTGCTGAGCTGCTGCCTGTGGCCACTTCTTGGCTGGGCAGTAGGCCTTCAACTCCATGGCTTGGAGCTTGCTCACAGGCAGACGTCTTCCCTGTCACACCGCACTTCCACACCGTTGCTGGGCTCTGCATCTGAGCGATGTGGAAATCAAGCTAACTGTGCCGTGTTTCTCTCTTCCCTCAGGTGGAGTACAAGCTGTTCTGCAACTCTGGAAAACCATGAGTAGTCATGGCCTGGAGAAGACAGTGGGATGCAGCTGAAGCACAGATCATAGAATCATAGAATTGTAGGGGTTGGAAGGGACCTCGAGAGATCATCGGGTCCAACCCCCTGCCGAAGCAGGCTCCCTAGGACATTTCACTGAGATAGGCATCCAGACGGGTCTTGAATATCTCCAGAGAAGGAGACTCCACCACCTCCCTGGGCAGCCTATTCCAGTGCTCCGTCACCCTCACTGTGGAAAAGTTTCTCCGCATGTTGGTGCGGAACTTCCTATGCTCCAACTTGCAGCCATTGCCCCTTGTCCTGTCTCCACAGACCACTGAAAAGGGGCTGGCTGATTCCCCCTGCATCCCTTGCTTAAGATAATTGTAAACATTAATTAGGTCCCCCCTTAGTCTTCTCTTCTCAAGGCTGAACAGTCCCAATCTTCTCAGCCTTTCCTCATAGGGCAGATGCTCCAGGCCCTTTATCATCTTCGTAGCCCTTCTCTGGACTCTCTCCAGGAGATCCCTGTCCTTTTTATACCAGGGAGCCCAGAACTGGACACAATACTCCAGGTGGGGCCTGACCAGGGCAGAGTAGAGCGGGAGGATCACCTCCCTTGACCTGCTGGCTACACTCCTCCGGATGCACCCCAGGATCCCATTGGCTCTCTTAGCCACCGAGGCACACTGCTGGCTCATGGCCAACCTGTCATCCACCAGGACCCCCAGGTCCTTCTCCACAGAGCTCTTCTCCAGCAGGTCATCCCCCAGCCTGTACTGATAGAAACGGTTGTTCCTTCCCAGGTGCAAGACTTTACACTTGCTTTTGTTAAACCTCATCTGGTTTCTTACTGCCCAGCTCTCCAGCCTGTCCAGGTCTCGCTGGATGGCAGCGCAGTGTTCCTGCGTGTCAGCCACTCCTCCCAGCTTTGTGTCATCGGCGTACTTGCTGAGGGTCGAGGCTATTCCCTCATCAAGGTCGTCAATGAAGATGTTAAACAGGACTGGACCCAACACCGAGCCCTGGGGAACACCGCTAGTCACAGGCCTCCAGTCAGATTCCACTCCACGAATCACGACCCTCTGGGCTCGGTCCGACAGCCAATTCTCAACCCACCTCACTGTCCACTCATCAATCCCATGCTTTCTCAGCTTTGCTATCAGGATGTCATGGGAGACAGTATCAAAAGCCTTGCTGAAGTCAAGGTAGATGACTGTGGCATGCCTGTGTATGTTACTGAGTGTGGATGGCCACCAGAGCCCACTGTGCTTGGAAAGCAGCCATTTCCACATTCCACTTGCCCCTTCCTCAACCATTTGCCCCACCCTTTGCCACAAGCAAGAAGAGCAGTGACAATTCGGCTGTTCTGTGGCAAATACTTGTCAGAACTGATTGTCAATGAAACAGATCTGTCAGCCTGCTAATTAAAGAGTTCCTCTGTGTGGTGCAAGCCTCCTTCCAGTCCAAGTGTCATACTCTTGTGGCTGAAATACCCTTTCTTCACTTAGTTATGTAGTCTTGTAAGCATGGCACAGACAAGCCATGCTCCTTCCTGCAAACAAGTGTAATCAAATAGAGGTATGTACTCAGCAGAGCTCAGTGTACACCTTGTTGCATACTGGGGGATTTTTGACAAAAAGTTTCAATAATTTCAGTGTGTATAGGAGGGGGTGTGTGTGTGTGGAGAATGGTGTCATATCCTTAGAAAAGGGTTCTTCCCCCACATACTTCCTGTGACAAAGCTGAAAGGCAAAAGCAGGTTCTCAACTCCCTTTGTCTTATATCGTGCCTCCTCCTATGCTATTCAGTATGAGAAGTTCTGTAGTGGCTTCCCAGAGAAGCATGTGGTGCAGCTGCTCAGTACTGGAGGGGCAAGGTACAGTCTCAGTAATATTAACCTGGGACAGGATCCTGGTTGCTCCAGTCCTCCCTTTATATTCCAGTGCTATTATCTTCTTGCATAAGTGAGGTAGCTAAATAAGCAGGGATGGGCTTTAGAAACTGCTAATTCTCTGTTTTGTAGTGTTCCTACAAAGATATGCTATGCATGTGCCAGGACATGGTGGATGTATGAGTACATTAGGAATATATAAGAAGATCATTCTGGTCAGGAACAATGAAGTCTAGTGTAGTCCACACCTGCATCATTGATAGGGTGTGAATTCTAAAGCAAGCTACCCCTTCTTTTGAGCCTCACAAAACCAAACCATTGGTTAACTCCAGACTGGAGTCCTGACAAAACCTAGTATGTACACAGTGTAGATGATCAAGAAACCAAGGCCCTGAAGCAACAAACCAAATAGGCAATGTAGGCATATGATACAACACTCTGCTTGAAAAAAACCAGTAGGCCAAATGTAATCTACAAACTGCACAATACAATTTGAGTACAGCCTTAAGAGGTGTAGCCCCTGAAGCCCTTCCTTTCCAAAAGCAAGAGGTGTGGAGCTACATGAAGTTTTCTGCACTTCCCAGGTTTAGTACACGTGGCTACTAGTATGTTTACTAGTTAATTTTCTGTATGATGAATGAAAGGATAACTACAGACCACACAAAAATCTTCAACTGTTTCATGGGGTCGTCATGGTAAGTAGCAGGGCCTTGTAGTAGAGTCACTATCCTTTCAGGGGCAGCTAGGAAGCTGTGACAAGTGACAACTTAGGGGAGAAAGCTGGTCTTCGAGCAGGGGGAGATTTTAAGTAGGTTGAAAATACAAGGTTGGACAGACATGCCTTACTGAAAATTTGTGCAAAGTTTATTCTGTATCTAGCAAAGTGATCACATTGTATGAAAGCTGACTGTGGGGGTTAGGGTAGTATTAGTTACAGGCCCTCATTGCCAAGCCCTTTGTAACTAGTCTGAGATATATTCAGAGATTACTAGCCACAGCTGTTGTTCAAAATGGGGGAGAGGTCCTCAGAAAGTGTCCTATTCTGTATTACCAAGTCATTGACAATTTACACATTGGGTTCTTCAGAGGTGTGCTGGAATGACAAAGGCATAGTTTAATTTCTGGGTTAGTTGACTAGCACCACTTCAAACCAATGAAAAGGGTTTTTCCTCTCTGAACTGTAAACAATCCTGCCTGTTAGTAGTAGATGTTTGGACAAGGCCTCAGGTTTGGATTAGATGTTAGAATAAAATTTTTTTACTGAAAGAGTTGTCAGGGCCTGGAGCAGGCTGCCCAGGGAGGGGGTTGAGTCACCTTCCCTGGATGTGTTTAAAAAAAGGGTAGATGAGGTACTTAGGGATATGGTTTAGCATAGGACAGGAACGGTTGGACTCAATGATCTTAAAGGTCTTTTCCAACCTTGTGATTCAAAACATAGCATTAAAGAACTTGGCTGTGAATGTGTATTTCTGGAGATACATTTCCTTCAACCAAGGCATTCCCCAGAGTCCTTGATGAAGGCCAATATGATGACCATGTCTCCTAGGTACGTGGCAAACCTCCTGAACCTTGCTTCCAGTGCTCATGGAAAAAAAAAAAGTGTGACAAAACACTTCAGTTTTCATGTAAATAACTCCAGGTATGCATTTGCCCAGTTGAAATCTACATGAAGGTCATCAGTGTTCAGGCTTTATATGGACATATATACTACTTCTCTGGGATTCTGGAGTCCCAGGTGATGTCTGTGACAGTGCTAAAAGTTGGGAGCAGCAGGCACTGAAAGATGTGTGGAAACTAAGCCAGCAGAATCTCATTAGGCTGCTAATGAAAATAAGGTGGGTCAGGTTACAGGGAAAGCCCTATCAAACTATTTTTTGTGGAGTGACTGACCATTTCAGAGACAGTTTTAGATTTGCTGCTGCCAAAAGAAATAAATGGGGTATTTACAAAGCTGTTCTCCATATCAGTACTGCCCTTCCTGGCCCTCCTACCAAGAGCTTTTTTCCCAGCACCTTGGTACATAGTGTTCAATGTAACGAAAAGAACTATTGGGTCCTACCAGCAAAAATCCTTTTGCTTCGTGTTTATTTTGCCTTTATGGCAGTGGTTCCGAAACTGTGTCCTCCCAAGGTCATCATCAAGCCTCTATCTTAAGAACATAAAATGAAAATGAGATCTGATGAAAAATAAATTCTTTCTTTGTATTGAAATCATGTTTTTGAAGTAAAACGGAAAATACTGTGGATTTATGCAAGGGTGTGGTAAATTTGAAACAGTGCAAGAGCCACATATTATATCCAAACAATATATAGGCAAGCAGTGCAAGATCACATAACCACAGCAACTGCAGATCCTAACTGGGAAGGAGACTTCTTAGTCCACTTGCTTTGGGCCACAATGGGCAGCCTGTATTTCGCCAGTGCAATATTATGGCTCAAATTTCTTCCTGATCCAAGAAGCGGAAATCTGCACAGTGGTCCACATTTGAACGTACATATGGAACATCGATATCCACTCCCTCCCAAGTTTCAAAAGGAAGCATTCCACAGGAGCTAGTCTACACACTGCAATGAATCTTCTTGTGGAATGGGACAGAGAAAGGTAGAAGGTATGGTTCAGTATTAAGAGTGCTTTGAAGAATATGGATGAAGGTCTGGTCTGGTCAATACTGTTCATTGCCTCTAACTCCTCAGACTTGATATTGCTGCAGACAGCTATCAGCCCTTCAGTGCCAAAAGCTGAAATTCAATTTAATGACTTTAGCTTGTGGTCAAGATTAGAGGGACACTAAATTTTAGACCCTTTTTGACTCTTCTTTCCATGTTCTCAGGCTCCTAGCTTGGTTTTGAGGCTGGAAGACTCCATTAGACTCAGCATTCCTTTTGTCTTCTAGCCTACACTGATAGAAAGCCTGGAGTAAGATGCATGCTATCTGCTTTGTTTTCTCAGGTTATACTAGAGTCCTAGAGTCTCCATTTGTGGTTGCTTTTGACTCGGAAACTGTTAATTCTCCAAATCCCTGCACCTCCAAGGAAGGAATGGAATTTCAAGTTACATAGTTAAGGTGCCTGTAGAATTCCACTCTCCTAAACATTGCAATTATTTATGTGATTTGATGGACCATGAGACCAGAATTCATCTACAATTGTTTCAACTCTCTCAGCTGACAGTAGCTGAGAAGTAGTAAATACCAAAGTATGATAAATGTTCTCTTCCCTACTGCAGATTCAAACCAACTTTGGGGAGACAGAAAGGAAGAACAGTTTTCTATGAAAACAGAGAAAAGATAAGATCTCCCAACATGTAAGACCTGCTCTTGCATTAACTGCACTTTATGTTTCAGAGCCTTACTGTGTAAGAATAGGCCTACTATGCATGACAGCATAAGAAGTAGGAAACGTGCTGAAACACTGTGATGGCTGATTATAGTATTCTAGTGTGAAAAAAGCCCATATATTGAACCAGTGTATGCTGTGATTCCATTTTAAAATTCCTTTTTTGTCAAAACATGGATAGAACACAGTTGGCTGAAAATTAAAGATGCTGGGTAAGGACAAGCCACTGACAGGGCTTTGAGCAACCTGATCTAGGGAAATATGTCCCTGCCCATGGCAGAGGGGTGTTCGACTGTGTGATCTTTAAAGGTCCCTCCCAACACACACAAATTTATGAAAAAGTACTTGCAGGCATTTAGAACACTAGTGATTCATGGCAGGGGTACCCAACTGCAGTTGCTGGCCTGTCAAAAACTTAACCAGGTTTAACGAAAACCAGCACAACTCTGCATCCATGTTAAAGAAGGCCCTCCTCAGCACTGGCAAGCAGGCATTCTCACCCTGCAGTTTCTTTATCCCAAAGCAAACACACTCCTTCACAGGATAAACAGAATGGTAGGGGTGGCAAGGGACCTCGTTCAACCCCCTGTTAAGCAGGATCACCTACAGGTGCAGCAGGATGGCAGCCAGGCGGATTTTTAGTATCTCCAGAGATGGAGACTCCCCCACCTCTCTGGGCAGCTTGTGCCAGTGCTCTGTCACCCTCAAAGTGAGGAAGTGTCTCCTCATGTTCAGGTGGAACTTCCTGTGTGCTTTGTTCCATCTGCATGCCCCTTGTCCCGTTGCTGGGCTCTAATGAACAGTCTGTCCCCATCCTCTTGACATCCACCCTTTACTTACAAGTATTGGTGAGATTCCCCTCTTAGTCTTCATAGGTGTGGGAAGTGACAGTGTTATCAGTTGCTGGGCATAGTGCTGCGTGGACTGGTGGCTATTTTCCTTTCCTTTACATGGACTTCAGGGGCTTTGCCTTAGGACAGTACCAATACATATGTGTCCACGTACTGTGTGGTGTAACAATAAACATTATTATACTGAGAGTTTCTAATGGCTTTCTTTGGAATTACATTGGTGTCTGGAAAGTGAGGGGATTTTTTTCAAGCATTAGCTATGATCATAAAAGGACAAGTTGCTCTTCTTTCCTGATGTGCTTCTTGTAGGGGAATGGCTCCTAGCCAGAAGCCCCTGAGGGTACCATCAGGGTATCAGGGCTTTTGCAAGACAAAAAGAAGAAAAGGTAGAGAGGCAGCCTCTTCCTACATCTTGTTCCTCAAACTTCAGTAGAGAACACATGAAGGAACAATGCCCAAATGTGCTTATTAAAGCAGTTGTCAGCAGGTGAAAACATTTGACCTCAGAAGACTTGTAAACACAGATGGGAATGGAAAGGTCACCTCCAAATAAGCAGAGAGGTGAGCTTTCTGGATCCCACCATATTGCAGAGTACAGCAGAGCAGGTAGATGTATTCACATTTTCCAGAAACAGCAGCAGGCCTGATGATTCCAAAAATAGTTTGAGTCAGTGTTGATTTGCCAGAGCCTACTCACAGCAGCTGTGTGCTCTATGTTACAAGGCAGAGGGTACTTTCTGGAGATTTTGAGAGCCATTCTATCAGTGCGTGAGTGAATAGTTTAAGTCAGTATTTTGCTTCTGGATATGCTATGCTATCATTATTCCAGACATAAGAATTTGTCGGTGAGGGCACTAGCTTTTTAAATGAGAAGTATTTTCTTTGTCCAGGCTTGATTTTAAGGTTTTGTGTGTTTTCATATGCTTTTATTAAGATTTGTATAACTCTAAAACCATATTACAGGAAGAAAAAGTCCCTATTTTTGAAAGAGTTGGTATCTACAGTTTTTGTGAACTTCTAGTCCCCCATCTCCACTATATCAAAGGGAAAGAGTGAGCAGATGACAACTGGCATTTTGTAAAGCTAAACATACTGTGCCTTTTTACATAACACTGGGGAATTAAAAAAGCACATAAACTGCTTGCAGATTATTTTTAAAAATGCAGTTTTAGCAATACCACTAGTATAGATTCAACTGACATTTAGGAGAAGTAGCTGCTGTATGTTTCACTGTTTGGAAAGGATGTGTTCAATAGAGAATGAAGTAAATGCTTAAAAAAGGGGTAAAGAGACTGCATCAAAGATATCTGCACCCATCTCACATTTATGTCACTGGTGGTGGCTGTTTTCCTAGTGTGTACCCTGCAAAGCCATCTCCCCAGACCTGCCCTGGTGGTGAGGAACATCAGTGTGACTGTCAGAGATTCACCAAGTTCCCTTTCTCCTACATTCCCAGGATTTCCCTTTATTATTTTCCTCTTCATTCCTTTATTATTTCCTCCTCATTTTCTGCTGGAAAGAGTCCAGTGCAGGTTCACAAAGATGATTAAGGGAGTGGAACATCTTCCTTATGAAGAAAGGCTGAGGGAGGGAGCTGGGCCTCTCTAGCCTGGAGGAGACTGAGGGGTGATCTCATTAATGTCTATAAATATGTAAAGGGTGAGTGGCAGGAGGACAGAGCCAGGATCTTCTCAGTGATGTCCAGTGGTGGGACAAGGGGCAACGGGTGCAAGCTGGAGTACAGGAGGTTCTGTGTGAAGAAAAAAACCTTTCCACTGTGAGGGTGACAGAGCACTGGCACAGGCTGCCCAGAGAGCTTATGGTCTCCTTCTGTGGAGACATTCAAAACCCACCTGTGTGACCTAATCTAGGTGATCCTGCTCTGGACGGGGCGGGGGAGGATTTTTGATCTTAGGAGGTCCCTTCCAACACCTAACATTCTGTGATTCATTTGTTAGCACCTGCTGAACCCTTCCTGGTAGGGAGGGAATGGAATAGAGTCCCTTATCTGTGAACTCACTCATCTTCCCATTGCATGTGACACCAAGAAAGCCCTAGGCCATGTCAGACAAAACTTGCGTGGCCCAGACTACCTCAAGTCTTACGCTGTGTGAGCAGGCATTTAGCTGGTTCAGAGACGAGGTAAGGACAGAGAAGGATGCAGAATAGTTATGAAAGATACTTGCCAGAATAGTGTTACTGAGTGGGTGGAGCTTGTGACAGATGAAGCAGGCTAGATGTGCTAATTTTCTGATGCTGAGCTGCTGTTCCAGTGAGCCGATGGTTCTCCATGCTCAAATGGAAGGTGATGCATGATAGATGCAGTAGGTCAGCATGCTACCAAGTCACTGGTGAAATGCTAACAAAGCAGACCGCACCACCACAGTTCCACATGGTGAATTCCTTTTCTATGTCTGCTGTTGTCTAGAAATGGGAACTGCATGAAAGATCTTTATATATATATATAGAGAGAGAATGTGATGCTTCTGCATGACTGGATAATGATCTAAACGTGGATGAAGATGCTGAGAGAATATTGCACTTGCTAAATGTCTGCAAAACTGCAGTTTTGTTGTGAAGAAACATGAAGATACAAATCTTAATAAAAATTACTGGAAGGCAAATATCAAGATAAGGTGAGAAAAGAATGGCAAACACTAAGCACTGGACATTTATGTAAATATGTACCAATATGACAAACCTGTGCTTTATGAAAAAAAGGTGATTGTATTAAAATAGGATATCACCAAATAAGCGAGGTCCCAGAATAGGGATCCTGCAGCAAAGTTGTCCGTTGTTAGATTACAGCTAGCCCACTGCTTGCCTGCTTTTATGTATTGGGATGACATAACTCTCCACTGTAGAAGTTCTTAACATTTGTTTCAGAAGTATATTTTTGAAAAATTAACTTGCATTGAAATGCATGTGCTTTTAAGGTACCTGGCTAACAAAGTATTTAATTCATCTGAGAAAGGTTGTCCTTAATTTGGGATGCTCCATTAATGTTCAGTTTCCAATAGATGATGCCAGGACATCAAAAGTGTGTGTCTTTATTCTGGCAGCATAGGCCAATTTGAGAACTCACCATGCAGGTGAAGGGGGAAAATAATGTTTTGGTGCTCACAATTACCTCTTTTCAGCAACATGGGACAAAACACTATTGAGAGGGTTTGTTGATTAGTTCTGACTCAGCACTTAACTATTATGCTCTTTTATGACCACTGGGTGCAGGCAGAATAAAAGCACATTTGCTCAGATGGGAGAGTACACAAGCATGAGCTGATACCACAACATGTAATGCAAACATATCCTACATCTGTACCTACTGTTGCTTCAATTCTTCAGGTGATTCACACAACCTCAAATGTTTTTCCAGCTTGAGAGGACCTAGCCTTCCCCTTCTGTCAGATAAGTTGCACCACTTGCAGAACCTGAACTATATCAGCACTTTTTTTTTCATTTTTTTAACCTCATAAAAAGCCTTTCTGTTTGTATCCTGGACTGAAGGAGCTTTGAACAAGAAAGAATAACCATATGAGTAATTTTTCTATCTCATTTGCTCTTCAGTCCATATCAAAATCCTATCAGTAGCTTGATGTAGAATTAACTCTTGTGGCATCTACTCCATTACTTCTATGAAACAATTAGAGACACCTCTGCCGGAAGCAGCATTTACTGGGGAGTCTATACTGTCAGTGGCAGGAGGTCAACAGAGAAACACATTGGAGCAACAGCTCCTGGAGGAAAATTCCTGCCTCTGTAGATCTGATACATGTACTATTTTTGTAAAATCTTCTACTCATGAACTTCATAGGCTTGTGTATATTTTCCACAGCTGAAGACACATCTTGGAAGAAACATGTCTGAAATTTCTCCATGTCCTTTTGTGACAGTAGTTGGTGAGGCCACTGGATTTTAAATAAGGATCTTTAAAAGCATCAGAGGAGAAGAAGAAACAAGTGAACAACTGTTTTTAAGAACCTTTTTATAGGAGGATAGACATGGTTGCCAATGAGACCTCCTGGGACAGGAACTAATGTTAGGATGAATTATAGACAGAAGGAAGAAATTTTAAATTATTTGGGGTTGGCAATGTTTACTTGAAACTGGAACATTAGGTGGCAAGACTTATATTGGTAATTTTTTGTTTCATTTTAACTGGTTTAAATGGTAGCTAATGGAGACAACAGGGGTACATTGCATACTGTGATTTAATCTGCATCCCTAATAATTAATTGATGAAAAGAATAAATTTACTCAGCAGGTAAGACAGTGACAATAGCTCTGTATCTTATAAGCAGTGTTTCTTAGGAAGAGGATATTCCTGTATTTATACCATCTTTATATAGAGCTATAGGGAACATCTGGAAAAACAGGTTCAATAGGTTCATCAATGGCATACAGAAAAGACAAACAATGCTGAAGAGGCCTATCTTAAAAAAATCCAAACAGCTAACAATTTACAGCATAAGCATATCTTCATGTTTATGGTGGAGGTGCCTCAGTGTCAATTTGGAGAAGTTGTTAAACATCAGAGGTTGTTCTGAAACTGCTTTGCTCTATACTGTTACTGATCCCTCTCCCATGCATGAGGTCATTTTCTTTAGCTTTTCTGGAAATATGTTTTCCTCCTCCACCCATCTCTGCTTGCACCTGGAGTGGCCGCTCTGCCTATGTGCAGGGGTGTTCGCCTAGGAGCACATGCTTAATGCATTGATTGTGGAATCCCATTTTCTTTGTCGCATTGATGGCCAAGGTGCAGGACTAGGGGAAAAAAAAGGTCATTGTACCTTTATGTTGCCCTTCCCCCAGCAGCATCCTTGAGCTTGCTTGGACAGCCTTGAAGCTCTGCAAACAGAAGTTCCTAACAGCATGACCTAGAATCCATGACAGTTCAACACAGACATGCTTGTCTTTCTTGCCCAGAAGTCCTCTCATAACAGGGTCTGTGGAGGGAGAGGTCTCCAACTCTACAGTAAACAGAGGGGCACATAATTTCACTATACATCGGCAGAAGCCCCTGTTAGGAGTTTCTAAGTGGCTGTTTCCTTCTGATCCATCGTTCTGAAATACCCAGTTATGTGAAGAATCTGACAAAACCAGGCTGGGTGGTGAGGTTAATGTGCTAGAGGGACAGGATGCCATCCAGAGGGACCTGGACAGGCTGGAGAAGTGGGCCCAGGTGAACCTCATGAGTTTCAACAAAGCCAAGTGCCTGGTCCTGCACCTGGGTTGGGACAATCCTCATCATCAATACAGGTTAGGAGATAAAGTGCTGGAAAGCAGCCCTGAGGAAAAGGACTTTGGGATACTCGTGGATTAAAAGCTGGACATGAGCCACCAAAGTGTGCCTGCAGCCCAGGCCAACCACATCCTAGGGCTGCATCAAACGAAGTGTGGCCAGCAGATCGAGAGCTGATTCTGCCCCTCTAACTCCGCTCTGGTGAGACCTCACCTAGAGTACTGTGTCCAGCTTTGGAGCCCTCAACACAAGAAGGACATAGACCTGCTGGAGCATGTCCAGAGAAGGTCACAAAAATGATCAAATGGCTGGAGCACCTCCCCTATGAAGACAGGCTGAGAGGGCTGGGGTTGTTCAGCCTGGAGAAGAGAAGGCTCTGGGGGGATCTTATAGTGGCCTCCAGTACCCAAATAACTTTCCAATATAAGAAAGCTGGAGAAAAACTCTTCACAGGGTCAAATAGCAATAGGACAAGGGGTACTGTTTTTAAACTAGAAAAGGGTAGATTTGGGTTTGATATTAGGAAAAAGTTCTTTGACATGAGGGTGGTGGATCACTGGAACAGGTTGCACAGCGATACAGTGGAGGCCCCATCCCTGGACATATTCAAGATCAGGCTTGATGGGGCTCTGAGCAACCTGATCTAGTCAAGATATCCCTGCTTACTGCAGGGGGTTGGACTAGATGACCTCTAAAGGTCCCTTCCAACTCAATGCATTCTATGATTCTATCCGTGTTTCTCTACTTAAGTGTCTCCATCTCCTAACTCTGTATGAAAACTTAGAAAGATCATTCAGACCATCATTTAAATCAGCACTAACAAAATGTATTTTGTACAAAATTTTCTACATGAAAATATAGCCTCATTGTTAAAAAACTACTTGCAATGCTTAGAGAAAATACTCAGAACAGAAAGTGTTAAAACAATTTATGTTTTATCTTTTACCTCCTGGTCCTTGCAGCAGCAGTGGGAATACTGTTGCTTGGGAAGAGCAAGGACAGAAACAGAGATTTATGCTCTGTTTTAGTCCCTTGTTTGAAGATTCTGTTCTGTCATGTCCCTCCTACATGATAATTCTCATTAAATCATATTCTCATGAAATCACCTATTTCTTCAGAATGTAAAATAGCTACTATTTTCTTCTGCTACTGTATGATAAATGTATTTAAACCAAATTTAGGAAGTAAAAGTTAGGTATTGGCTTATTAAAAACTAGAAACTGTTCACTGACGCACAGAACCTACCATAAGAGAAGCAAAGCAATTGTGTCAAAACTGACAGCTGATAGACTAATGAAGTCATCTAAACTTCTAGTGAGAATGAAATTTACTTTAAATATGGAGATTTATGTATACAGGGGCCAAAATGAATAAACAATTAATAGGAACCAGAAAATGGTTGAACCGACAATTTTAAAAATGACAAAGCATGGTTGCAGGTGCTAAGAGAAGTAGTGCTTCTAGAAGCAAAGTGATATTGATTCCAAGTAAAAAAAAAAAGGAGAGAACTTGTACCATCAGGACATGTGAGAGAGACATGAGACAGGTCAGTAGGTCTATGGAGTCAATCAACTGGGGTATAATCCCCCTCCTTTCTAGTTTTCTTTCTCCGGCTGCATATGCCTGACACTTGCCTTGTAGCAGCACAGGAGCTTTTCCAGATGCCTATGTAACTACCATCTCACTAAAGCAGCAGAAGACAAACCCATCAAAAAATGGGAAGCTGCTTTTCAGACAGGGTGCTAGGACTTTCTCACCTGTTTATGGAATCACACCCTGAGGCAGAAGTCAGAGCAGACTGTAGCTTAGTAAAAGGAAAGCCAAATGTGCCCTTCCTAGGACCTGGAATGTGACTTTGAGCTTGAGACACAGTGATAGACAAGCTAAAACATCATAGTGAGAATGAAGTAAGAAGTCAGTCATTTACCTGAAATCTTCACTGTAAAGGAAACCACAGCAGCGATTACTCAAAGCCAAACAGATTTAGATTGGGTGGATAGGTGTGAGGAAAAGGGTTTAAAATGAAACCATAATCTCTCTGAAGAGAGGAAAAGCACAGCTGTGCCAGTAATACATCTTCTTAAGCTTGGATGAGATGCCAGTGCTGTTTGGTGGGGCGTGTGGTGAAACTCCTGAGGAGAGCTGTCCTGATCAAGCTGTCTACAGGAGACTGTGAATGACAACAGTTGGCTGGGCAGCCACTAGCTTACAAAATATTTCTCTGAGACATGTCTTGTGACTTAATATACTACTTGTCTGATTCCAAGTTTGCCATTAGCCCTGTAAGTCAATATGGATCTGCTTCCCAGTGATGTTGAAACACCTCTGGTTAATATAAAGCTCCACCAAATCTACAGTTTCCCAGGATCTTCACAACTTAGGTTTCAAGAGTGCAGGTACATTGAGGAAGGTATGTTTATTGCCTCATTCAAAAAGATGAGATGAAAACTTATAGGTTTGGAAATATATGGGAAAGGTGGAAGGAGAGGTGAAATAGGGAAAGAATTCTAGCTGTGGAAAAACTTCACCCTCAGCAGAGACATAAGGTGCTATACTCAGTGATAAACATTGCAGCATCAGAGCAGGGGCCTCAGGCACCCAGACAGGAGGAGGCTATGATCTCTTACACTTCAGCAATGTCATGTTAACCAACAGTAAATCTTCAATATCATGAAGAAGGGAAATACAGATAGAATAAATTCCAACATATCTTCTTTGGGATTGGACTCGATGATCTCCTTGAGGTCCCTTCCAACTCCTATGATTCAGTGATTCTTTTCTGCCCACATCCTTCCTACACCCATTTTAGTTTATAAACTGATTTTGTGTGAGTAGACTTCCTACTTATTGTTTCAGAGGGTCAGGCAACATTTGTTGTATGTGAAGTCCTGTTTTAAATTTTTTCCCCCTTCCTTAGGCTGACTGTAAGTTGTGAAAGAAAAAATAAATTACTGCTGTTAATCAGGGCTGTTCAGCTGTCTTGAGTGACTTCCCAGCAATGCAGACAAAACCTGAATTTTGCAGGCCCTAGGATGAGCAAAAAATGGCTCATCTGGGATCAACAAAATTAATTTCATTGTTACTACAGATTGGTGGAAGGAATCTGGTGCAACCAGTGAAGGAAGCACAATGGGGAAGGGAGAAATCACAGGCATTTCATGGAGCAAATGTGGAAAGAGTCTGTGGTGCTGGGGTAGCAAGCCAGTAGGACGCTGCCTGTTGCTGCTGCTATCAGGTGAGTTAGAATTTGGGCTGTGAATGGGACAGCCATAACAGTATCTTCTCCACCTGCTGAGATCCCTCCTCACTACCATTTTAGAGGGAAGGACGTGGGAAAGGCCTCAGCAGTATTCCACAGGGTTGAACTTGGTTCTTTTACAGTTTTGCAGGTCGATAGGGAGAGGGCAGCTCCGCGCACCTGCGCCCTGCGTGCCGGGAGCCCCGCGGCGAGCTCCAGTTCTCCGGGGCTGCAGAAGAATCAGGAAAGGGACCACCGTCCTCTCCCCACCCCCTTTCCTTCCCGCCCGAGCCCGCCGCTAGGGCCGCTCCGCGGGCCGCAGCCGCCCACCCCTCGGCGGTTTCCGCAGTCCCCGCAGGGATGTGGCTGGGCCACTCCCTGGCGGCTGGGCGGCCGACCCCGGCTCAACAGCAGCGAGGGCGGGGGAGCACGCCAGGCCTGCCCCGGGGGAGGTGGCCGCCAGGGAGCTGCCTGTAATTGAGTCGGGCCGAACAAGTGTTAGTTACCGGGAAACCACGCCGGCCGCCGTCCCCAGCGCCCCTCACTGCTTCCGGGGACACTCCCATCCCCGTCCCCGACCTACTTGTCCGGCCTGAGGCACCACCCGCTGCTCACCTGTGCGGACGGCAGCCCCGCTCCTCTACCCCGGCATGCGGGAGGGGCCACCCGCTCCGCCCCCCCCCCCCATCCGCACGGCCCCCACTTGTCCGCCCTCTGGGCTGGCCCTCGCCTACGTCCTACCGGCAACCCCGTACCGCACACCCCAAGCGTGGCGGGCAGCACGGCCCGGCCCGGCCCGACCCAGCCCGGTCCGGTCCGGTCCTGCCCTGCCCTGCCTCGCCTCGCCTCCCCGCGCCGCGGAGGCCGGCAGCCAATCGGAGCGGCGCTGCCGGGCTGGAGCTGTTTACCCAATCTCAATCCGTCTCCCCGTCGGGGAGCCGCCGAGGGGAGCGGGTGGAGGGGGGCACGGGTAGAGGGGGGCACGGCGGAGGGGAGGGAGCCGCAAGGGGAGCGGAACAAAGCGCGAAGGCGCGGCGGGGGCACATGACAGCCTGGCCTACCGGCTTCCTTCTCGCCTGCGTGGTCCCGGAGGGGCACCCCATGCTCGTACCTGACCATGACCCCGCGTCGGTCCCGGCTGGGCTACCCCGGCGTTTCTCGCTGAAGTGACCGGTTCCTTTCCGACCACCCCCGCTCCCTTCCTCCTCCGCCTCCTCGCTGTTAAGGCTGCCGCCTCTCCCCGGAACCCTGTCGGAGTGATGGGCTGCATCGGATCCCGCACTGTGGGTAAGGCGTTGGCGGCGACGGCGCTAGAGGATGCTTGGGCAGTCGCGGCCCCCGGCCGGGTAATGGAACGACGGTCACTGGCAGGGCGGGTGGCGGGTCGCCTCTCGCAGGTTTGCTCCCGACTTCCCAGGGCCCGTCCAGCGCCATTAGCTGAGCGCGACCGTTCTCCGCCTCACCCTGCCCCGGTCCCCAGTGACGCTGCGCGGCGGGAGCGGGACGGCGCGGAGCCCCGGCTGCTGGCCTAGGTGCTGGTAGACGGGATGGGGGGAGTGGGGCTGCGAGGCATGCCCGGCGCTGGAGGGACGTCCCCTGTGTCGGAAGGTCGTGGAACATGTGGGTCAGTGCGGTGCCTCTGGAGAAGGGGGTGGGTGCGGGGCGTGCCTCCCCAGGCGGGATCAGGCGGCCGGTGGCAGCCTCCTTTGCTTGGTAGCAGTTTATTGTTAGCCGAGTATACATAACATTGCATGATATGCACGTCGTCTTCTCTCCCCCTTCCCCCTATGTAGACTTCAGTGGAGATCAGCAAACAAAACTGAATCCTTTCCCTCTTGCGAAGCCATTGTGAGGGGACACAGTGGGAGGAATCAGATCTTCCACTGGGCCACGTACATTTCACAGCAGAGGATCCCAAGCCTTTAGGCTGTGTAACCTAGCTCTCTCCTCCTACACACATGCAGATACCAAAAGATCCCTAAGTGCAGGTATCTACAAGTAAAAACAGCAGCATTCTGTGGCACACTTCCCCCACCCCGCAAGAAAATTTCTTTCTGCGCGAACCACATGCATAAATATCAGTCACATGGGGACGTGTCATTCAAGCCACCAAAACAATCTCAGAGAACAACACAGCTCATTTGGTAGCTCATGCCTCTCTCAAGCCTTTCCTCAAAGCACACAGGCATAGTGACATTTATGGGTAAAGAAGACCTCCAAGGGCAAGGGACTTGAACCACCTCCCCAGAATATATCTTAGGGACTGTGTCAAAGCCCGGTGCTATGACACTTCTTGGCTCAATGGGAAAGCCCTTGCGCGCACTTCCTGGGAACCATCTACTCCTTCAGCAGCCAACTTCAAACTACAGGCTTCAGTTCTCCTCTGGGATTTAATTCTCACATGTAGCCTATGTCTTTTACATCCGCATTAACTAAAGAAATTTCTTATGTCTTCTGTAATGTCAGCGTGGCAAAGATCACTGTAATATTTCCCTTAAGATTCTTCAATCTCACTTGGATCTGTATCTCCATAGCATATCAAAACATGTACTGCCTCCCTCTCCTGCCTTTCCCATATCCTATATACACACACATAAACTGATAAGGGCATTATTATCCCGTTAGCTCACAAATAGTCTACACCCCTTTTATCAATATCTATCAACATGTATCTGAACCAGAAGCATTAATTCTTGTTCCCTCTCGCCACAACACTGTTCAAATGAAGAACAAAGATGCATCTAGTAAATCTAGTAATATCCACTCTCTGGTCCAAAATGTCGTTAAGCACTCATACTTAACCACACAGGTATTTGTTTCTATGTGTGGCAGCATTTTTATGATCTGTGACCTGGAATCTGTGTTACAAAAAAAAAAAAAGAAGACTTGTATAACCAAGCTATTGCAACTATAATCTCATATATATATATTGATGTATTTATAAATGTCATACAGATAGGCTGGCATAGATGAAAATATAAAATAACATATATTAAAATTATTCTGTAATTTAATTAATGTAATTCAATTGTAATTGAAAATTCACTTTGCAAAATTGCACTCCTTAAATATAGACATTAATGGCACAGTTATTGCACTTTCAATATTATAGTGACTTTTGTTTTATGCAATATATGCTAATTCTAAATGGTGAAAGCACAGTGGACATTGGGGACATATTTATACCATTAATTGAGGGATTTTCATGGACCTTATGTTGTGAAGGAAGGTGTGTGTTAAGGGTGATAGCACATACGTGATTCTAATCTTTATGGGAGTCACATATAAATGTTGTAATAGTGCCTGATGCCTGCTTCATAGGAAACTTACACTGATGTGCTTCATTAGGGTCTGGATCTGTTTTGAGTCCTAGAGGTTGGACTGGGTGAAAGTGGGAGTTTTACTTAGGCTTCTCCACTTAATGAGATTTATTCAGAACAATTCTTATGTGACAGCCTAGATGTTTCACTCTAGTCTTCCTGGAGTAATTGGGAGGATTCTTCAGAGCTATTTTAGTAAATCAGTGCTTTTAAGGGCTAGATTTGAGCTCTAGGATGTGGTTTGAAACTACCACCCTAGCATGAGTAGAGGTTTGTGTTCTTGCTGCATAGTGTAACTGATTAGATTTTTGTAGAATTAGTTAAGTATGTAGGCTCTATATTGCCTTTCCAGGACCAGGTAGGTTCTAGATATAGAAGAAGGGTGGCACGCTTGTATTAGTTTTACCTTCAAATTTGCATGTAGTGGATTTTGGACTCAGGATTTGGGAGCTTTTTATTAGTGATAGAAAGCTTGTAATCAGTCACATTTAGTTTATTCACCATAGAAAGGCCAGTGCAGGATTGTGCCCTGAGCTTGCTCCAGGCCTTTTTCCATTCCAGTTTTAAACAAGCTACATAATTTCTTCATCTCCTGCAGGGACATTTTACTATGGTCTAGTTAGATATCATAGTTTACACATGTTTAGTGATGTGCAACTTTACATCATATTTTCTAAATATGAGTTTTCTGGTTATTTGTTCCTGGGGATGAGTAATTGAGAAGGTCATAAGAGAACAGTTCCATATGCGTAAAATTGAGTCATATAAATCTTTCAGTCTTATAGAGGAAACCAGAAATCGTTATGGTGGTGATCAGATGAAGATTTCCTAGGGTATGAAAAAAGCTGAAAAGTGATCTTAAAAGGTTAAACTGATAGCAAATCACCTTCTCCATAGATGCACCCACTGATACCTCAGTGTCATACATGTGCTTTGTGTTGCGTTGCATGTCATGATAGCAATTACACAATGAGCATTGCAGCTGGATTCTGTCTCTGATAATATGTACTAGTCAGGTCTATATATTGGTGATAATTACGCCATCATAGTTCCCAGAGACCTAGTGACTGTCATCATAGCTGGGACTCAATTTCAGTGAGTGTAAATGAGGTTTTCCCTAAGGTTTCTGGACAGTTACGGCTGCAAAATCCAGCTGGAAACTTGTAAGTATTTGAGTGCCAACTGAATACAAACATCAGCTTGATTAGTTTCAGTAACTGAATTAGGCAAACTTAAGAATTCCGGCATGCATAGATGTCTGAATGCATTGCAAGTTGTGCTGGTTTAGGCCTGGCTGGAGGCTAGACACCCACCAAAGTCAACCTGTCACTCCCTTTTCAGTTGGACAGGGGAGAAAATATATATTGAGAGATTTAGGAGTCAAGACAAGGACAAGGAGAGATCATCCCGTGATCAATGCCACGGGCAAAACAGACTCAACATAGAGTGAAGGAAAGAAAACTATCTAATTTATTACGCTACACTACATACATAGTGACACCAGAGTAGGATAATAAGAAGTGTGACCAGATCTTAAAGCATCTTCCTCCCACCCTGCCCTTCTTATCAGACCTCCCTTTAGTCATGATTTTCCTCCCTTCTTCCCCCCCATTGTGGCACAGGGAGGGGCAGGGAATGGGAAAATGGGGGCTTCAGTCAGTTCCTTGCAAGTTGGTTTCCTTCTTAGCCAGGGAGAGCATTCACTCCACACACCCTTCCCCTGCTGTACCATGGGGTCCCACCCATGGGAAACTGTCCTCCACAAACTTCTCCAACATGAGTCCTTCCCTTTAGTCATGATCTTGCTCCCTTCTTTAACCCCATTGTGGCACGGGGGGCAAGGACTGGGAAAATGGGGTTCTCGGATACTTCCTCATGAGCTGTTTTCCTTTTCCAGATCTTAAAACACCTCTACCTCACCCCCCTGCTGCTTCCTTCTTAGCAGACTTCACTTTAGTCATGATTTTGCTCCCTTCTTCCACCCCATCATGGCATGGGGTGGCAGGGGGAGGAAGCAGGACTGGGAGAATGGGAGCTTCAGTCAGTTGCTTGCAAGTTGGTTTCCTTCTTGGCTGGGGGTGGGCATTCATTCCACACCCTCCCCCTGCTGCACCATGGGGTCCCACCCACAGCAGACAGTCCTTCACGAACGTCTCCAACATGAGTCCTTTCCCACAGGGCTTCAGCTCTTCACCAGCTGCCCCAGCGTGGGTCACAGCTTTGGCGGGCAGTCATAAATCACAATGTCTCTCCAGTCCTCCATGGGGTCACAAGCCTCCCCCCAGCAAACCCGTTCTGGCACAAATCTCTCGCTTATCTCTGTGTCTCTGCTTTTCTTTCATGGGCTGCAAGTGCTGGCAGGGGGGCTTGCCCCAACATGGGTCACAGCATCTTCTCTATGTCTCCACCTTCTCCAGTGTGGGGCCTCTCCACAGGCTGCAGGTGGGGTCTCGGCCTTTTCCATGGACTGTGAGGGGGCTGGGGGGGACACCCGCTCCACCAGGGACATCTTTCTCTTCGGCACCTGGGGCGCCTCCTCCCCTGCCCTCCCCAGCCTTGGTGTGTGCACAGCTTGTTACATCTCCTCACTCTTTTCTCTGGTGGCAAAATGCAGCTGCTTGCGTTTCTTTTTTTCTCCTATATGTGATTCCCAGAGGCGCTATGACCATCACCGATTGGCTCTGCCCTGGTCAGCAGCGACTTTGGCCTTGAATCTGCCGACGTTTACAGTCTGGGACTTGCAGAGAATCCAGCAGCTCCTTATGGCAGCCATTTTCTGCAGTCCCCGTTCTCTCCCAGCACCCAGCTGCGCAAAACTGCAACACCCTGCTAACGAGAAGGCTGGGACACCCAGGAAGCTGGGAGGGGACACAGTCTGGCCAGGTGACTCAAACTGGCCAAAGAGGGTATTCCATGCCGATTACATCATGCTCAGCATAAAAGGGAGCTGGTGGGGAGAGGAGCACACAGCTGGATGACATGTAGTTTTTTGGGACAGTCCAGTGTTGGGACGGCTCTGAGCTGTATGGCCAGAGTTGTGTGGTTTGGTGAGAAACTGCATTGTGTATCACCAGTTTTGTATATTTTGCTATAAAGTCCTATTATTGTTATGTCTCTCTGCTGTCCCAGTACACTGTCCTTATCCCAATCAGCAAGGTTTGGTTTTTTGTAGTTTTCTTTTCCCTCCCCCTGCCCCTAACTCCCCCTCCTCCACTCTCTTAGAGAGAGCGGCTGCATGGCGCTTAGCTCTTGGTTGGGGTGAAACCACGACACTCATGTTGAGCCTTTCATCAGCCAACACCACCCAAGTCCTTTTCATGGCTGCTCTCAATGCATTCTTCACCCAGACTGTAACTGCACTGACCCATGTGCAGGATGTTGCACTTGACCTTATTGAACTTCATGAAGTTTACAAGTTTCTCTCAAGCCTGTCAAGGTCCCTTTGGATGGCATCCCTTCCCTCCAGTGTGTCTGCACCACACAGCTTGGTGTTTCAATAGATGTGCTATACTATATGTCAATGAATGGGTCACAGTGCTTCAGGCTCCTGAGATGATTTCTCCAAAGTCTTATCATCAAGAGTTGCTGGAAACAATGGAAACTTGGGTATGAGCCTTAGCAGGGCTGGTAGTTCCAGGGTCTGCTTAGATACATCATTTTGTGGGAGTTGTACTTGCTTTCTACTTGGGTCATGATACAGGCCAAAAACGACATTAACTAGAGCAAGGGAAATTCTTAATGTGTACTCAGGAAGGTTCTGCTGGCAGGATGTTAGGATAGTATTTTTGTTAAAATATTTGCTAGATAAGAAAACTGTATAATGGAGCTCTTTTGGTTCTTGAAAAGATGTTGGTAGCTATGTAATGTTTAAACCTAGTAATTTCCTGTGAGGTTGACAAGAGCACTGGGACAGACTGTCCAGAGAGGTTGTGAAGTCTCCTCTGGAGACATTCAAAGCCCTGCCTATATATGTTTTTGTGTGACCTACTCTAGGTGATCCTGTTCTGGTAGAGGGGTTGGACTAGATAGTCTTTTGAGGTCCCTTCCAACACATGTGTGTGTGAGTGTGTGATCATGTGTGTTTGGTCACGCGTGTGTGTGTAACATCCACAGCCAAAGACCCACACACTTCTATTCAGTCAGTTTAGATTCAGCAGAGGGGGAGCAAGATACGAGACTGAGAAGGAGAAGGGGTAAGCAGCTCGAGCAAGCAGTGAACCCTTCTCCTTACTCATCCCTGGACACATCTGAAGGGTGAGTGGAGTGAGATCTGGTATAGCAAATGTAGTCCATGCATTTGGTTTATGAAAGTGTGAGACATCTAGCCTGCATACATACCACCATTTCATGGGGCCCAGTGTCCAGTTCCTCCCTCTTTCACCTTCAACATCTAAGTGAGTCAGTGGGAAGAGATAGAGACAGAGAGAAGTCTAGGAGAGGAAATGGTAATGCAGAAGGACACTGAATTAAAGATAATATGCATTTACTTGCGTGCATATAGGTAAAAGGGGAGTGAGCATAGAGCTCTGTGTAGAAGCCTCCACTTTATAAGCAATATGATAAAAGAGTGGTAATACATGAAGAAGGGCATGTGGGTGTCTAGTGCCTCTCTTTCCTGGGGGGAGACAAGCAGAACAGAGGGACAAAGCAACACCTTTCCTTCCAGATCAGACTACTTTGTGCTCACATCATTGCTCCTACTTCTTCCCAGTCTGGCCTTTGTTCTTTTGAGCAGTTTCATTCTGATCATTTTAAAAAAAAATCAACTAAAGAGCTCTGGGATAAGAAGGTATTTCTGCCAGTAAGGATCTGAAGAGACTGTTTCCTGGACCTAACACCCAGTTGTCATGAATTGTGCATAAACTGATGACCTCTCAGACACCTCTCACTTGTCAGAATTCTGAAATAGGTTAGTGGTTTCAAAGTTGTGGGGAGGGGCTAACAAATGCCATGATTGTGTAAAACTTTATAAGGAAATCACACTAAAAACATGTGCAGCATAAGTGTAGGTAAGTGTATCAGGAAAAATCATTAGTGAAGAAAATGATCTTTGGCATATTGCTGATTGAACTAAGACAGATTTGGTTTTGTTTTGGGTGGGTTTTTTAGGTTGGTTGGTTGGTTTTGTTTGTGTTGTGTTTTTTTGTGGAAAACAACAGATGTGATTTTGAGGAAGAGAACCAAAGGACACAATACTGACTTTGTGAACGCTTAATGGACAGTAATATGAGAGTATTATGAGAGAAATTACAAAGGAGCTGATGGGAAAATAGAAGTAATGAGTAGTCTTTCATTGGCATCATAGAGCTGGAAGTCTGACATGTTTTGAAGCAGAAAAAAATAGCAAACTAATCAATATTTTAGATCTGTTTTCTTGGGAGGAAGTAGGAGAAAAATAATTTTGAGCTCATTTAATGAAGATATGCTCTCCAACAGCAAACCACCGTGATTTTAGACTGATATGACAGCCAATTCAAGAGAACTTGTGCTCAGCAGTTTTTAAGCAGTTGGATAAAGAGTCAAAGCTTTTTTTTATAATAAGTCTTGAAATAGTGAGAAAGATCTAGAAGTGAAAAGCTGGGATTTTATCACAACTGTTCAAGTTTTGTGAGATGACCTAGATACTTAATTCTGTCTGAATTTAATCTGATAAAATTCCCCCCAAAATACTAGCAAGACAATACGCCAGTCAGAGTGGGTTCATGCAAAACAGATCCTGTCAAGCTAACTTCATTTCTTGACTTCTGTGAGACTCCCTGCAGCCTAGTAGTTTTGTGATAAAAGTATATTTTACAATCATGGTAATGGATCTAAGATACCAGATTTTTAAAAACAAAAACACTTGAGTTACCAAACAATTTAGTACCACAGGATTCTTTGTCTATAATACATGAATATGTTACATTTTAAGTGCATCAAAATTCAATAGACAGAACAATTGTAAAAAAAAGGCATTGTTGAAAAGCTTGTGTTTTTTATGTGATCACACATTTCTCAGTGTTGTTGTCAGTACCATGTGACTTCAAAATAATGCTCAAAATCCTGAAGGAAATCTAAAATACTGATAAACTTGGTAGAATCTACAAAGAATGGAAGAACTGTTAAAATTGAAAATACAAATGATAAAGATAAATCATTGATATGGAATGCTTTGATTCATTTGGAGTACTGAATCTTGACAGACAATAGGTGCTTCAATCTAACCAAATACAAGTTCACATATTTAATGACACAGTGTGAACAGTATTAACAGGATCATAATTCTATGTTAGAAAAGCATTCACACTGAAGAAGTTAATAGATACCTGAACAGATAATCTGCTGTGGTGGTTTAACCCTGGCTGAAGGCCAGACACCCACCAAAGTCACTCTATCACTCCCCTTTTCAGCTTGATGGGAGAAAATATATATTGAGAAGTGTTGGAATTGAAACAAGGACAGGGAAAGATCATTCCACAATCAATGTCATGGGCAAAAGACTCAGAATAAAGGAAAGAAAACTCTCTTAATTTATTACACTATGCTACACACCAGTGACACCAGAGTCGGGTAATGAGAAGTCCAGCCAGATCTTAAAGCACCTCCCCCACCCCTCCCTTTCCCATGGGGAATGGGTCCATTCCCACAGGGCTGCAGCTCTTCACCAGCTGCTCCACTGTGGGTCACTTCTATGGGGTGCAGTCATAAAGTCATAGAACGTCTCTCAGTCTCAGACCACTCCAGCCTGGTCCTCGATGGAGTTACAAGCCTCCCCTCTGCCCCCTCCAGAAAATCTGCTCCTGCGTGGGTCTCTGTCTCTCTTCCCCTCATCTCTGTCTCTCTCTCTCCCTCTCTCCACTGGCTGCAAGTGCTGGCAGGGGCTTTCTCCAATGCATATCACTTCATCTCCTGTATGTCTCCACCTGCTCCATCACGGGGCTTCTCCACAGGCTGCAGGTGGGGTCTCGCCTTTTCCATGGGCTGCGGGTGGACACCCGACCCCACCATGGTCTTCTCCACAGGCTGCAGGGGCATCTTTCTGGCACCTGGAGCACCTCCTTCCCCTCTTTCACTGACCTTGGTGTCTGCTATTTCTTATATCTTCTCACTCCCTTCTCTGGTGGCAAAAAGCATCTGCTTGTGGGTTTTTTTTTCCTAAATGCGATTCCCAGAGGTGCTGTGACCATCATTGATGGGCTCGGCCTTGGTCAGCAACGACTCCAGCCTTGAGTCAGCTGGTGTTTGCTGTGTTGGGCCTACAGAAAGCTTCTGGCAGCTCCTTGCAGAAGCTACCCCTGCAATTCCCCTTCCCCACCAGAACCCCGCCACACAAAACTACAACATGGCAGATGAAGAGCTACTATTGTGATGCTGCAGCTGAAGATGCTAAGGTGGTTCTTTGGTCTATTAAGAGATGAATATTGAACAGGAAGAGAGAAGGTTATATTTTCTCTGCATTTGGCACTTGTGAAAAAGTATTTTTCGTCTACTTTGTTTAATTGTATTATCACTTTGGGAAGTACTGCAAAACTGAAGAATGGCCAGAAAATAACCATGGACCAGGAATAAAAACTTGCAGCAGTGACTCAATGGTAATCTCTCGGTGTTTGAGTGAAGAAAAAACTCTCCAAACCATCTCACTCTTCAACCTAGCAGAAAAGAGTTACAATGTGATGGAAGGATGGTAAATACATTCGGATTGTAAATGAGGCAAAAAATCAAATGGAAAAATACTTAACTATTTGAATAATATACTAAGACTTGTACTGAGTCCTCTGTCACCTGAAGAAATAAAAATAAATTAAAACAACAATACTGTAGTTTTTTGTAATTAACAAAGGGAATACCTTTTGCTTCTCTTATTTTGAGGAGGTCAGATTATGTGATAAGGACATTTCTCTGAGTTTAAGTTGCAAGTTCTCAAGTCCAGAAGTATACTAGATTTTTAAAGGAAGTGTAGTTTCTATATCCTGGGAAGATGTGATTGTATCTACAGATGCTGATCAGACATGGCTTATGGGAATCATTTCAGTGCAAAATTTCCTAAATAATTTGGAGAAGATAGTTTGGTGAAACAAATGCCTAGCATGTGGATTGACATTCAACATGGGAAAAACAGTTTTAGGGATTATACTACTGACCATTTATGATCACTGGCCAGGATGATGCCAGAAGCTGTGACAGCCAGAGCAAGATCACATAGGCTGTGAAGGCAGGAAATGCAATTATAACAGGGACTTCAGTTAACTCTACATGCAAGCTGGCAAATTAAATGTCTACTTAAGGAGCCATTCAACAAGCCTGTAAAAGACAAGTAACTTGCCTTGTGCAATGATTAGGAGGACTTAGTGCATGATGTTACTGCTAAAGAAGCTTCAGGTGACTCAAGAGAGATTAAGACCATAGCAGAACACCCCCCTCGCCCATCACTTCCAACCTCAAAAAAACCCACAAAGAACAATTTTGTATCTGTCCATTGTGGAGGAAGTGGTGCAATTTTATCCTGTGGAACTCTCCCTTGAGGATGCATCAGAATATCAGCTTCAAATCAAGGCCTCAGTAAATTAGGGTGTAGAGCAGATAGACAAAAGAGTAGTAAGTCATCAGATGGTATTCATGTAAAACTTCTGGAGAAATTTGAAGTTGAAAGAAGTAAACAACTGCTTATGATTACTTTGGTACAAGAGGACTAAAAGGTAACTAATGTGATTCCAGTTTTTAAAATGATTTTGAGATCTGGGAAACTATAGAGTAGTAAACAAGATACACCTAGCAAGCAAGCTAATAAACATTACTCTAAAGAACAGTTAGTACATGCATGGACAAATAAAGGACATCGAGAAAACGTTAACACTACTATTAGTAAGGGATATTGTACCTCATAAGTCTTAGAAGGGATCAACAAGCAGAAGGAGATCCAATAGTCTACTTGGATTTGCAAAGCACATTTGTAAAGATCACTCACTTCAGGCTGTTAAAGACATGAATTTGCTGTTGAGTCAAATCACAGAATCATAGAATCATTAAGGTACTCACCAGAACTGAATTACAGGGCCATGATCACCTCTCTGGTCATGCTGGCCACACTATTCCTGATACAGGCCAGGATGCTGTTGACCTTCTTGGCCACCTGGGCACACTGCTGGCTCATGTTGAGGTGAGTGTCAACTAACTCCCTCAGATCCTTTTCCTCTGTGCAGCTTTCCAGCCACCCTGCCCCAAGCAGGGTGCCCCAAGGTGCCTGTAGCATTGCCTGGGCTTCTTATGGCCAATGTGCAGGACCTGGCACTTGGTCATGTTGAACTTTATCCCATTGACCTCTGCCCATTGATCCAACCTATCCAGGTCCCTCTGGAGGGCCTTCCTATCCTCTGGCAGATTGACACTTCCCGCCAACTTGGTGTAGTCTGCAAACTTACTGAGAGTGCACTCAATTCTCTCATCCAAATCATCAATAAAGATATTAAAGAGGATGGGCCCCAGTTCCTGAATTTTTTAAGTAGCTGGGTAAAGATAGGAAACAAGGGTTAGCATGAAATGGGTAGTTTTTCACAGTGGTATTTTTTCAGATTTGTGCATATCCATGAATGATACAAAAAGGGGGTTAAATAATAAGTTAAAAAGGTATGATGATGACAGTAATCATTTGGAGGTGCAAACAAAAAGCTGTGTGCAGATTTTCAAAAGGATTTCGCTATATCAAATATCTAGGTGTAAAAGTTAGTGGTGAAATTTGATGTAGCTAAATGTAAAATGATGCCCACAGGCAAAGCAATTCTAATGTTACATTTGCAATGATGGAGGCTCTGAGTGTGCTGTTTTCATGCAAGAATGTGATCTTGGGGTTATAATGTGTAGCTTACCTCTCACTACCAATGCCCAAAATGCCATAGATGGCATTATGGATTATAATATACATCAATCCATATTGTGCCCTTATTTTTAATATAATGTGTTGTCCTTGATTGTCTATTCCCATTTCAGAAAGGATATAATTAAATCAGAAAAGATTCAGAAAAGGTATGGTGTGGCTTATATGTGAGGAGTCATTTAAATAGACAGGGATTTCTTTCTCTGTGATATGAGCAGCATGGAAAAAATGAAGAGGGAAGAATATTTTAGTATCAATTTCGAAACAATCTAGACATCAAATGAAACTAGCAAGTGGCAAGTTTCAAGCAAAGAAAAGCCAGCACTTCTTCACATACTGCAGAGTTAAATTGTAGAACTCTCTGATATGGGATGCTATGGGTACTAGAGGTTTTCTTTGGATTAAAAATAAAAAAATGAATAGAAGAAAACATATTTAAAGATGACTAAATACAGAAGCAATATCTCTGTCTCAGAACTACCCGCGGTGTAAATTGAGGCAGGCTAGTACAAGTGTTCTGGGAAAATACCTTTCCCTTTCTTGCACATCCACTCCTAATTTAGGGACAAGCCGATATCCATCACAAACATATAGTAAATGTCTACTTTCCCACTGCCATGCCAAAGAAGAAGAGAGTGAAGAAAAGAAACTAGGAAGATTGGAAGACAGTCACTGAGGTGGAGTGGGGGAGGAGGGGGAGGAGAAATAAATAAGAAAACATTACAGGGTAATGACTAACAAGCTAAAACCAGGAAAATAGGAAACCAGATAGGAACACTGAGCAGAGCATCCCTGTATTTCCATGGCATCTAGGGACAGGCAGATGTTGCCTAGTGATGCCCTGCCCAGAACAAGGGAATAGAAAAAGCACTTCTGGTTGTTGTGGTCTTAGGTTTTCCTCCTCCTGGAGCTGTAGATAGCCAGCTTGGTGACAAATTGGGAAATTGATAAAGAGGGATTATAATTTAGTAAGTCTTGGGAGGGAGCTGTACAAGTAAAGATGTGAGAAGTTCAGCCAGAACCTTCATAACAAGTTCTGGAGGAGTCAGAAGACTGGCATGCTTGAACTAAAAAGGTGTCAGTCTCCCTCTCATCGTATAAGGGACATGAGTCAGGTGTCCTTTGAACAGACTTGTGCCTTCTGCTTGATGGAGGATTCTTCCAGCTGATGTTACAAGTGGTCCATGGAGTTAGCCCAGGTAGCAAATGACCACAAGGGCTCCTCATCCTCTCCTGGAAATGAGTGATCCTACAACCATGTATCATGTTTGGGTGCAAGGGGAAGGAAGTCAAACAATGGATGCATGAATGTGTAGAGGTTTTCTCAAGGGAGGTCATCTTGATGGTCAAAGTTGTTCAAAGCTTAATGAAATGGTGTGTGAATTGGACAGGGAGTCACAGGTCAAACTCTCAGAGGTATCTCCATGGAGCTAGGTGTTGGAAGTGATTGCCCTCCTGTGGAACTTGCCTGAGGTAGGAGATGGTAGTCTAATCAGGGCATTCTACACTGTACACAGGGCAAGAAATATGGGGTTGACCCTGACTCACTGACAATAGATACAGTTTTAGTGATACTGCAGGGACAGTCCTTCCTCGCAGTGATGAGTTTTCTGCCTGCACTTGGAGGTGTTTTGTTTAGCTGTAGCTCAATGAGATTCCCTCTTACTGATGACCATGAGGGACTCGATTAGTCCAGAGAGCTTACAGGTTTGAAGAGGACCTTGTATATCACCAGTAACTCAAGAAGGTCTTGCAAGAGGCCTCTTGGGTCACTGGTGTAGCCTGACAGACATGTCAGAGATGGTGGAGGAAGGCATATGTCAGCACAACCCAGGCTGGACTGTGAACCATAAAAGACAGTGTCTAGTACCTTCGCTTGGAGACTGGTCAGTATTGCAGGGATAGGGCACAGAATGTTAATGCAGTATTGAAGGATGGTGTCGTGGTTTCACCCCGGCTGTGGGCTGAGATCCATGTAGCTGCCTGCTCCTTAAAGTAAAAGAGCAGGGGAAGAGGGAAAAAGCGGGGGGGGGGGAGGGGAACAAGGGAAAGGAAAAGGAAGGGGCAAATAACTCCAAAACCAAGAAACTAAGAGGCCTGTGGGTTGGGATAAGGGTAGTTTACTAAGAGAACAGAAAGACAAAATATAACAATGCTAACAGGACTTTAGAGCAAAAGAATATCAAACCATTGATCCCCAATGCAGTTTCTCCCCGAACCACACAACTCAGGCCGTACCACCCAGAGCTGTCCCGGAACCCGACCGTCCCCCCAAGAAGCACGCGTCCCGCCACCGCCCCTCTTCTTCCTCCCCTCAGCCCCCCGTTATCCTGGGCAGGACGTAATTGGCATGGAATACTCTCTTTGGCCCATTTGGGTCACCTGTCCTGGCTTCGCCCCTCCTTTCTCATGAATAGAGAAATACGAAGAAGCTGAGAAAGTCCTTGACTGTCTGACTGCAACTAAGAACATCAGGGTGTTATCAGCACTGCTTTCATTGTAACTCCCAAACACAGCATCCCATCAGCTGCTACAAATGAAGTTAACTCTATCCTGACTGAAACCAGGACAGATGGTCAGCACTCATTGGTTGCTAATGACCAGAACCCTCCCTGAAGGAAAAATTGCAGCGTCAGTTTTGCCCATGTCTGCAGCTATTCAGACACCTTGACCTCTAGTAGCCAGAAAGGGGCTGGTAGTGCAGAGGTAGGATCTCAGAGCAAAATGCGTATGTATGGAGTACATCTGGGAGGCTGCTAGCTGATTGCTTAGTGTGTATCCAAGTTCATGGTGGGACCTGCAGACTCAGTTGGCTTGGGCAGAGGAAGATGACACATATGTGTTCACCCACATGCGCCGTGTCTTCTGGGCACAGAGTGCGAGGAGGCATGTCAGCAGAATTAGACCCACATGGCTACCCATGACTTACGTTCTGTGAGCAGGAGCCCCATCACATCCAATACAGAGGAAGGACTTTACAGTGATGCAGTGACAATGGCTGGAATAGGGCAGCCCTGACTCACTCCCCTTCTGAAGCCAAGAGGAACCAGTTGAGCCTGAACATACACTCTGCAGTTGTACACGGCTTCTGGAGAAACTGTATGAAGCAGGTATTGAATTTGAATGCTTTCAGGGGTCCCTGTGAAATAGCCATTACCTATTCTGTTAAACACTTTCTCCTGGTTGGGGGAGTAGGAGGGACAGAACTAATGACAGATTGTGGTTTTAGATCACATGCAGTTTCATGCTCTGGACTGGAATCACTTAGCTCTGGTCTAGGTGGACCACATAACAGACTTCAGCTACATTATAGTTTTGCTGTCATCTGTGTTGATGAGAAATACTGTGCAGCAGCCCCTCCCTTTGCAGATTTCCCAGGTTTTTTTAGCAGAAATCTCATGCCCCTCTCTTGTGCGAACCAAAGCTCTTCAGTTTTGAGAGGCTCAGCCTGGCAGCCCTGTAGGGTCTGGAGTTTTGTTACTGGGTGTGTGGTGGAGAGTTTTTGAGATTGCAGCCCCAGTAGGAAGCAGCTCCAGTGAGTCCTAGTCAGCCATTGGGTACTTTTTCTCAAACATTGCAAATGCAGCAATCAGCATTATTCAAACCTGAAGTGGGCTTGACATGAAGTCCTTCCTCCTTCAGGCATCTGCTGTGGACTGTCAGGAGGAGCAGTACCCTTTGCAAGGATGCAAGCAATGTGCTTTTGTCACCTCACTTCTGGAAGAAGCATTATGATCGCAAATGAGCTAGGTCTGACAGCAGGCAAATGGTATTCTAGACCTGAACTTCTTCCAGGACCCAGAGATTGCCCTGCTTCATGTGGCACCCACTGAATTCCTGAGGGCAACCTGCTTCTCCAGCCTGAGAATATCCTATTTCTTCTGCCACATTCCTCCAATGCCTTGGTGCTATCATGCAGTTGCAGGAGAACTTGGCCCACAACTTCCTATTCTACCTTCTAGCACCTTTGGGACAAGGGAAAGGATGGTTCTTTCATGTGTTGATCCAGAGTTCCTCAGAGGCTGCTATAAAGCTCATGTTCTTTAAGAGGCTGTTAAATTATTGGTAGGCCAACCTCATCCTACAGGAGGTGGATGCGAGCACCATGGATGGTGATGGGGGAATAAGCTTCCAACATATTGTAGTGTGAAACAGAGGCCATTCAACCAGGAATGGCTGACGGCCTGCTACTCTGATTGAGATAAAGCATAGTCATGTATGGATGTATGGAGTTCGCACCAGGGCATGTGTGGTGGTTTGACCTTGGCTGGGAGCCAAACAGCCACCACACTGAAGAAGATAATAGATACCTGAACAGATAATCTGCTGTGGTGGTTTAACCCTGGCTGAAGGCCAGACACCCACCAAAGTCACTCTATCACTCCCCTTTTCATCTTGATGGGAGAAAATACATAATGAGAAGCGTTGGAATTGAAACAAGGACAGGGAAAGATCATTCCGCAATCAGCTTCACGGGCAAAACAGACTCAACACAGAACAAAGGACAGAAAACTCTCTAATTTATTACACTGCCCTGCATGCTCAGTGACACCAGAGTCGGGTAATGAGAAGTGCGGCCAGAGCTTAAAGTACCTCTCCTTACTCCTCCCTTCTTAGCAGACTTCACTTTGGTCATGATTTCGCTCACTTCTTCCCCTCTCATTGTGGCATGGGGAGGGGCAGGGACTGGGGAAATGGGGGTTGCCTGGTGTTGCAGTTTGCTGTAGCTGTGCTGCTGAGATGGCTTTTGCAAAGCAGCAGTTACAGTTTGCTGTGAGTTCCAGACAGTAAACAAGAGCCAATTCAAGGCCAAAGTTACCTCTGACCAATCAGAGAAGGATTCATAGTGCCTCTGTGAATCACATATAGGAGAAAAAAACCTGCAGGCTGGTGCACTTTGCCACCGGAATGGAGAGTTGGGAAGATGTGACCAGCTGCACCGATAGGCAAGGCCAGGCCCAAAGGAGAGGGGGAGGAATGAATGTGGAAAGAAAGTTTCCCCTGCAGCCCGTGGAGAAGACCATGGTGAAGCGTGTTGTCCCCTCGCAGCCCATGGATGAGGACAGGGAGCAAAAACATCTATGTCCTGTGAAGAGATTGATCCACGCCTCAGCAGGCTTGCCGGGGGACTTGTGACTTTGTGGGGAGCCAGGCCGCGGCAGTCTGGGCCTGAACGTCAGCTGAGACATTCAGCTCGGGGAGTACTGCTGAGAGGCCTGTGGTGAGGAGATGACTCCCTGATGGAGAGGACTCACGCTGCAGAAGTTCATGGATACGACTCTCGCGTGGGTGGGACCTCACGGAAAGGGAAGTGAGTGTGTGTGTGTGTGGAATGCCCCCCCCCCCCCAGCTGAGACAGAAGACAGCTCAGGCGGAATGGACTGAAAACCCCCCACTCCCCATTCCCTGCCCCTCCTGTGCTGCGATGGGAGGGAAGAAGGGAGCGAATTGGTGATTAAAGTCAAGGGTGCTAAGAGGCGAGGGGTGGGGGGAAGTAGAAGTGTTAAGATCTGGGGAAGGAAAGCAGCTTGTACCACCGGAACCCCACTCCCCATTCCCTGCCCCTCCCCATGCCATATTGGAGGGGGAAGAAGGAGTAAGACCATGACTTTTAAGTTTGCTAAGAAGGGGAGGGGTGGGGGAAGGCCCTTTAAGACCTGGCCACTTCTTACTCTTACCTCGTTCTGGTTCACTGGGTGTATTAGTTGTAGTTGTAATAAATCACTTTTCTTTCCTTTATTCTGTGCTGAGTCTGTTTTGCCCATTGCATTAACTGGAGAGTGATCCCTCTGTCCTTATCTCAGGGCCTAAGCCTCCAAAAATATATTTTCTCCCCTTTTCGGCTAAAGGGGGGAGTGAGTGAGCGGCTTGGTGGGCATTTGGCCTCTAGCCAGGGCCAAAACCACTACACCTGGAGACCCAACCCCTTTCCACTGACAGCTCTCATCTTGTGGACAGATATGGAGAGCATACATGTGGGCCCATCATCTCTCATCCGTTGAGAGAAGACAGATGTCCTCCACATCCCCAGAGGAGGCCACCATGCCCCCATGAGAAGTCAGTTCCTCATGAGTTGTTTTCCTTCTTAGCTGGGGGAAGGGGCATTCCTCACAGTCTTCTCCTGCTTCCATGGGGTCCCACACATGTGAGACACTCCTCCATGAACTGCTCCAGTGTGAGTCCTTTCCCATGGGACTTCAGCTTTTAATGAACTGCCCCAGTGTGGGTGTGATGGTTCAGCCCAAATAGGGGTTGAGAAAAGCATCTGAGCACCACATGCTGTTCGCTCACTCCTGGAGGAGAAACAGAGCCTCCATGAGTTGGGATAAGGAGAGTTTACTGACAAAGTCACCATGAAAGGGGAGCAAGAACAACCCACAACAATTTTCACTTATACCTGGTGATATCACAATGTACCTTATTGAACCAAGTACTGCACAATACAAGGGTCAACTCAATGCCCCAGCTGCACTTGGACTACCCTGGAGGCATCCCAGAGTGCTCCTCCCCAACCAGCCCCTTTTATAAGGAGTGATGTCAGGTGACGTGGAAAACATCCCAGGCTATCTCAGCTCAACTGTGCTGACTGGGGAGAATGCTGGCCTGGCCAGAATCTAGACAGTGGGTCACTTCTGTGGGGTGCAGTCATAAATCATATAATGCCTCTCAGTCTTTCAGGACCAGACTGCTTCAGCCCGGTCCCCTGTGGAGTCACGAGCAATCCCCCAGCAAACCTACTCTGTCATGGGTCTCTTTCTCTCTCCTTGGGTCTCTGTCTCTCTGCAGGTCGCAGAGCTGCTCCCAGAGTCTTGCTTGAATGTGGTTCAAACATATATTTCCACCAGCTCCAGCATGGGATCTCTTCACAGGCTGCAGGTGGAGTCTCTGCTCCCCATACTCTTCCCTGGGCTGCAGGGGGATAACCCCTCCACCATGGTCTTCTCTACTGCTAGCTATGGGGGAATCTTCCTCTCCAGCACCTGGGGTGCCTCCTTTCCCTGCCCCCTTCACTGCAGAGTTTCTTACATCTTCTCACTCCCTTCTCTGGTGTCAAAAAGTGGCTGCTAGCAGGTGTTTTTTTATCTATACCTGCGAGTCCAGTTCGGTGGTACATTTTAAAGACCCTGTGCAGGAATAGCAGTTGGGACAAACCAGACCAACAAATACAAGCTAGAAGAATTATATCCTGGGTCTTGTTTTAGGATGCAGACATCAACTGCAATACTGACTTCCCATTCTATGCAGCTGATAGGCATCTCCTCAGTGGCTTTTACCACCTTGGGTTTCATTTCCAAGGTCAACAGAGTTGCCGTTCCATCAGAGGTAGTGGCATGATACTTTACTCATGAGGCAGCTAAAGTAGACCATGCTTTTCTACCACTGGATCAACTAGACTTGGCAGTTAGGTTGGTGAACACAATAGAGAACCCTTCTGCTCAAAGTGAAAATACCACACTCCTATAGAGACTTTTCCTCCACTCCATGGGGTTTAATGATGGGATTTTGAGCTGTTTTACTTGGAGGGAGAGAGAAGGGGGTGAGAAGCCTTCTGGCCAGCAGTGATGGTGACAGTGGTACCAGCAGTGGTGTAAAACAGCAAGTTCTGCAGCCAGAGCTGTCACAAAGAGGAGCACCCTGTCCCCTGGGTCCCCTTCCCTCTTTGAATAGGGCTATCACTGACAAAAGTGAGGTTGTGTCGTGGTTTCACCCTGGCTGTGGGCTGAGATCCACACAGCTGCCTGCTCCTTAAAGTAAAAGAGCAGGGGAAAAGGGGAAAAAGGGGGGGGGGCGGGACGGGGACAAGGGAAGGGAAAAGGAAGGGGCAAATAACTCCAAAAACCAAGAAACTAAGAGGCCTGTAGGTTGGGATAAGGGTAGTTTACTAAGAGAACAGAAAGACAAAATATACCAATGCTAACAGGACTTTAGAGCAAAAGAATATGAAACTCTTGATCCCCAATGCAGTTTCTCCCCGAACCACACAACTCAGGCCGTACCACCCAGAGCTGTCCCGGAACCCGACCGCCCCCCAAGAAGCACGCGTCCCGCCACCGCCCCTCTTCTTCCTCCCCTCAGCCCCCCGTTATCCTGGGCAGGACATAATTGGCATGGAATACTCTCTTTGGCCCATCTGGGTCACCTGTCCTGGCTTCGCCCCTCCTTTCTCATGAATAGAGAAATACGAAGAAGCTGAGAAAGTCCTTGACTGTCTGACTGCAACTAAGAACACCAGGGTGTTATCAGCACTGCTTTCATTTTAACTCCCAAACACAGCATCCCATCAGCTGCTACAAATGAAGTTGACTCTATCCTGACTGAAACCAGGACAGGTTGCAATCTGACATGACCACAGTTAGCTGGGTCTTCTTTTCAGAGAAATGAGTCTTCAGCAGGTGGCACAGCCTGTCCTGTGGCATGATGGGTCTGGGGGGCCTGCAGACCTGTGTGAGCCCACAGTCTTTATAATGTCCAAAAGCAGGTGGACTGGACATTCCTATCCTTCTTTTAAGGTCTTCAACCCAGCCAGTGCACAAGGACATCATGAACAGCAAGTACCGCCTGAAAGCAAATCCACGTAGGTGCAGATGCTCTCAGGGCAGCAGGGAAAATAATGGGATGTGAGTGATTGTGATTGTGAGCTGTGGCCTTACCCCAACAGATAGAGGGGTGGGCAATCAGAGACAGGGCTAGACTTCCAGTACTGTCAGCTCTGCTTGGTGAGCTTAGCCCTGGCACTCTAACAGGCCAGCAGGCCTTTGTCATTTTCCCCAGTTGCCTCGGGAACTGTCTCTGTCTGGTGAGGAGAGGACACCTGAAGCTCTGCTGGTAGCTTTCTAGGGCTGGGAACACTTTCTTCCTTATTCCCCTGTACATCTGAAGGGAAACAAGGCATTCTTGGCAGCTACGCTGGGTCACTCACTGGCATAGAAGAGATAGGGTTGGTAAGGGAGCAGTCCCTCAGGCAGGGTCCGTCATAGATCTAGATATCATAGACCTGAACAGTGACCTGTTCCTGCACTGGCCAAGGATCTCAAATTCAGTGCTAACTGGAGTGACCAAAGATGCAAAGACAGGTGAAACATTCTGAGATCCTATAGTTTGGGTCTTCACAGAGGAATGGCAGCAAAAGCCTCATTCTTCTTACCTAGCTGTGGCCAGTCCTGTCCTCCTGGCTGAGTTTGAAGGTCCAGGAATGTCTTGAAGTGGCCTCCTCTAGGGATGTGGAGGACATCTGTCTTCTCTCAATGGATGAGAGATGATGGGCCCACAGGTATGCTCTCCGTATCTGTCCACAAGATGATAGCTGTCAGTGGAAAGGGTTTAGGTCTCCAGGCAGCAACGCACAGAGGAATCAGCCCTCTTCCTCTCTATGTGGGGTTCCTTCAGCCATGGTGGGTATCTTTTCCTGTTATGACTACTTCCATCCTTCATTATTTGGTGGGATAATGACTCTTTCCTGGGCCAGAAAGCAGTCCATACAAAGCATCCCAGGAAAGCAAGGGAAGCCCTGAATGTCCCTTGAGGAGGTGTGGATATACAAGAAGATTCCTGATGTTGTATGATCAAGAACTTCATAGCTTTCCATTATGTGTCCTGCCCCCACTGTCTGGACGCGGACTTTATGGCACAGAGAGTTACCCTCTACAACCCTGAAGGAGAGGACTGATGGGAGATACCAGCTTCACCAGGGCAAACAAGGGGAAGATAATAAGAGCAGCATTGGGAAGGGAGGTGAGACAGAAGTTAGTGTCTTCTCTACACCCAGCATCTTGAGGGGTTTGAGGAGAATGAATAATCCCTTTCTGACAGCCTTTGCCTCCCATGGAGTGGCTTATGTTGCCAGTAAAAAAACATACTATGGCTTGGTGGTCACTGTTATGGTGTATGGCGTCACTTCCTCTGTAATCATCTGCACTTTGTTTTTTGGGGAATGTTGTGAGAGGGAGACAACAGTCTTGATACCTCCTGCTTGGCTCCCACCATTGCTGCTGTTCCAAAACCAGATGCTTGATGGGGACTGTAGCTGAGCATACAATGGCTGTAATGGAGAAGGACGTAGTCACATGGTTGTATACTATGGGGCTGCCAGAGTGATACCCCACAACTGGGGGCAAGGACATGTAAGGAGAGTGGAGTCTGGAACTGACAGGCTGCCACTGCCCCCATGTGTGGGTACTTTAAGCAAACTCTTGTTCTGCTTCTTCCTCTGACTTCTGCTGGCTGGGGAATGATAGTGGGACAAAAGGTGCAGCAGTGAAGTTTCTCCTTGGCTTGTTGGCATCACCTTGGTGGTGGTTCGGCCCACCCCACATGGAAGCACCAAGAGCATCCCTGGGGTGGGAGAGGTGCATTGTGATCAGCTGGTTGACCCCCAAGAAGTATTTGGGATGATTCTTCTTTTCCACTGGTAGAGATAAAACCAGGAGACATAGATGTTGCAACTAATGGTAATCTTATGCTCTAGGACAGTGCCGGCATGACATGCTGGCCTCAGAGATTAAAATTTAAACACATGTGGAGAGCAACATGTGAAATTGCCTGTCTTCTGTAATGTTGGCTATAGACTAGCAAAAAAGGGGTGCTACCTTGGTTCTTATTGATTTTTTATACTTACTCTGCTGAATGAGGCCCATAGGGACACATTCTCTGCACTTCAGAGAAACAGTGAAGAATGAAGATAAACCCATCACCCTTGTTCATGCTGGCTGATACTCATTCTGCAAGTGAGACAGGGCTTTGAGGGTTTTTTTTTTAAATTGTGTTAATTAGATGTGTTTCTTTTTGCAGTACCTCCTTAGTTTAAATGACATGGCTGCTTCCCAGAATAGAACTGCCTGTGTCTAACATTACTGAATCACAGAACGGTAGGGGGTGGAAGGGATCTCTGGAGGTCATCTAGTCCAACCGTGCCACATACCCCCCTCCCCCACCCCACCAAGCAGGATCACCTAGAGCAGGCTGCACAGGACAGCATCCAGGCGGGGTTTGAGTACCTCCAGAGATGGACACTCCACAGTCTCTCTGGGAAGCCTGTGCCAGTGCTTTGCCACCCTCACAGTAAAGAAGTTCCTCTTCACGTTTAGGTGGAACTTCCTATGTTCAAGGTTGTGCCCATTGCCTCTTGCCCTGTCATTGGGCACCACTGAAAAAAGACTGACCCTGTCCTCCTTACACCCACCCCTCAACTATTTATAAGCATTTATAAGATCCCCCCTTAGTCTTCTCTAGGCTAAAAAGTCCTAAGTTGCTCAGGCTTTCTTTGTAAGAGAGATGTTCTAGTCTGCTAATCGTCTTCATAGCCCTTTTTTGTACCCTCTCCAGTAGTTCCCTGTCCTTCTTGAACCGGGGAGTCCAGAACTGCACACAATATCCCAGATGAGGTCTCACGAGGGGAGAGTAGAGGGGAAGGAGAACCTCCCTAATTGACCTGCTGGCCACACTTTTGATACACCCTGTGGTGCCATTGGTTTTCTTGGCCATGAGGGCACACTGGTGGCTCATGGTTAACCTGTTGTCCACCAGAGCTCCCAGGTCTTTCCACAGAGCTGCTTTCCAGTGGGTCAGCCCCTAACCTGTATTGGTGCATGGGGTTATTCTTCCCTACGTGCAGGACCCTACGCTTGCCCTTGTCAAATTTCATAAGATTACTCTCTGCTCAACTCTCCAGCCTATCCAGATCTTTCTGGGTGGCAGCACAGCCTTCCAGCATGTCAACCACTCCTCATAGTTTTGTATTATCATCAGGCTTGCTTAGGGTACACTCTATCCCTTCTTCCAATTTGTTGATGAATATATTGAACAGGGCTGGAGCCAGGACTGACCCCTGGGGAACACCACTTGTTACAGGCCTCCAACTAGACTCAGTATCACTGATCACAACCCTCTGGGCTCTGTCTGTCAGCCAATTAAGCTCTGTTCATCGCCTTCTAGTTGCAAGGACGTAGTATACAGTTACCACTAGGATCGGTATGAAAGTTTTTCTACTCAAAGAGAAAAATTTTGATGTTGGAGCTGTGTTCATTAATTCTATTTCCTAAACAGCTCTAAAAAGGAACCTATGTGCAGAAAGAGGCAGTCTGGAAAAATAGTTTTGGTTACTGAAATCCAGAGCAAAGATCCTGAGAACTTCCCATCTGATTCCTAATGTTACAGAGGTGTAGGAGTTTTAATTTTTTGATCAGAAATTTCAGATACATCTGTTTTGTGGAGACAAAGTAATTTCTCTGCCTTGATGAGTACCAAACTGTTCATACTTCTCTCATCCATGAAAACACTTCTTCCTGTTCCCCTCCCATGATTGATTCTGTTGATAGATGGCAACAGGAGCTAACTCATTTCTGGATTTCCTCATGCGGTACAGACTAGAACATGTACAAAGTGATGTGAATAACTCCGATCCATTTCTCAGCTTTACCTGGGAGAATTTGAAGGCTTCTCCCTGAGTTTCACCTCGAAGACAGTTGACCTGACAGATGCTTATTCCTATTCTTGATGTTGACCTTTTGGCTAGCTTTGAATGTCTCTCTGTAAAGCATGCAAGGAAGAAAAGGTTTCTATTCTATGATTATGCTATCTATCCATCCATGAGTCTTTCCCAGTGGCTTTGACTGCGTTTATTTCGACCATATTTGACAGGAGATGATGATGATGTTGTGTTTGACAAAGAAATTACAATCCCATGGGTATCATGAAAATTGGTATCAGTGAAAGAACCATTTAAAGACTGATCATAATTACTGCAATTACATTTGCTGTTTTCTTAGTTGTTCAGGGAAAAGAATGGAATGGAAAAGAATAATTGAACCATTTACTCTAAATATCGGTCTTTACTGACATTAGCATTGGCTACCAATATCAAATTATGTTTCTACTCTCTGCTGGAAAGTAAAACTGGAGAAACAGAAGAAAGTTTGCCAACAGTGGATAATAGCAGGGCTGGAAACTTACCATTTAATTAATATGTTTCTTATATTAATTGGCATGATACCTCAGAAAGCAATTGACACAAAGCCATTTGGTATATAGTGTATATCAGCGTTATGTCAGGAGGGAAAAAACCAGAATCTAAGACTGAAGTGCAGAACAAAATAGAGAAGACAAATTTGAGGAAGGTTGTGTAGAAGGTAGCAATGACATGCGTAGGCTTTTTGCAGTGATAAAATAAGTATTCACTGAGGGTGGGCTAGTTGCAGCTGTATTTTCTAGCCAGACAGAGTGTGGAGCTGGCCCCATACAGGCCTGCCATGACAGGATATAGAAAAAGCTTTGGTAGCCCAGTCCTGGGTGTGAAGACGTCTCCAGACCTGCTGGGAAGCTCTGATGCACACCTTCAATTGCCCTTATGTGCTAGCAGGGAAGAATGCAGCAGCCCAACAGAGGGAAGGCTGCTGTAGAACCTAGCCCCCAACTGCAGCTAGAATTCCCAGTATGCATACACATAATCACACATACATAACACATGTATGCACATACATACCAGCCACACAGATCAGCACAGACAGACACACTCAGCGCTCACACAAACAATGCCAACAGCCTCATCCTGCTCCCGTTTCTGCTTGGGCACTATAGAGATCCATTAGATGCAACATGGATTCCTCCTGTAGTAGGACTACTCAGTCTGCCCAGTAGCTGGCCCTGGATACAAGTCTCCAGCAGCTGGATATAGCAGCCCCTGAGGACACAGCCATTCTGCAGTTGCTGGTAAAGACCCCTCATGCAGAGATACACACAGAGCTTGGTGACAAGTGCACAGGGCTCCCCTGATCCCTATGGAAGCCAATGCACCCTGTGGTCTCACCCTCAGGGGCACACATCTAGCACCCAGATCATGTCACCTTCATTTGGCTAGTAATCACATAGTCATTCACACACCCTCACTTGCTCCAGCTCACTCTGGTCTCTCCAATTCCTGACATTTAGACCTCTATCATGAAACACATGCACCATGTCTATTGTGCCAGAAAATAGTTAGAAATGGAATTTAACGAGAAGGTCAGACTGCACAATGTAAGTGCATGGCATGACCAGACAACCATACTGTTCAGCAACCTGTTTACATGCTACCAGTCCCTTTTATCCTTTTATTTATTTTCTCACTCTTTCTTCCCCCTAAATCGCCTAGATCTCACCCTCCTCCCCCCATCTTTTCCCTGGTGTTGGTTCTTCTGCTAAATGTCACATAAATCTGATGTAATCTCTAAGAGCTCTTCTCCTGTGTCCCATAATGTGTCCCATACCCCTTGGCAGTAACTATCCCTCTCAGTCAGGAGATTGTGTCCAAATGCCTCTCCCCTGCCTGATTTTAATGGGCTTCCCTGAAGACCCTGGAACTGAGGATCCCATGGGAGGCGCCCAGACAGGGTGTCCCTTCCTCTAAGTCCATAATGTGCTCTTTGAGATGGGCGTTTGGTGGACTGATGCTCCTGAGGTGAGGTTGGGAGCAGCCTGGCAGAGTGCTGTTTGGACTCCCCTCCTGCTGTCATCTCCCTGTGCTCCTTTGTGGGTGTCCGGGCAAGCTTTTGTCACATAACATAACATGCCCTGCAAAGGCATGGGATATACCCATACCTGCAGATAGGAGCCAGATGATCTGATCAGAATGTAAACACAAATTCAGCTCTACAGTCATAGCTTATGAACTGATCATGTTTAAATCATGACTAGAAGTAAATAACTGAGCTCAATAAGGCATGTGCTTTTCAAGAAAATCAGTCAACCTTGAAAGGTGGTCTTTGTCATGCTCATCATAGCCATGTCCTGCCTCCTCCTGAAGCCTGGCTATGTCTGATCTCTATGCTCACATTTTTCACACACTGTAGAGAGATCCTAATTTTCTTCTAAGGAACTACAGTTCAAGGAACAACAGCTGTACTCAGCCTAGTCAGACACATATGGGGGATACTATTAAAGCACTTGGTTCTAATTATCCTGATGAACAGAAAAACACTTCAGGTCTGAAGGGGAAAACATGCCTTGGTTCTTTCAGAAAGAGAACTTTTTGCACAGCAGAAAATGATGAGATGTGAATGTGTGATGGACACCAGCTGGAATAGTATTTGCTTTTGGCTGTTTTCATCTTGCCATGTTTAGCCTTTGAAGGGAACAAATTACTTTTTTTGCATTTTGAATTCCAGCTGATGAGTGCTTCAGCTTTCCACCAGTAAGTGCCTATGTGCCTCCTGTAGGCCTGTGTAGGGTGGACCACTGCATCTCCTGCCTCAGAAGATTTCTACCCAGGAAGAGCCAGTGTAAACATGCCAGAGCTGCTAGAATGAGCAAAGGGGGTTGCATATATCTGTGGAGGAGAAACTTGCTATAAAGAGTAAATAAAAAGCTAAAAACTAATGAAAATAGAACCATTCACATTGATGGCATGTATTTGAAATAGATTAGATATTGCTAAATTGATCTCAGGAACAATGATAATTTTGAGATCTGTATTTCTTGCTGCATTCCAAAAGGCTCAGGTTTAAACACAGAGCAAATTTTCCTCCATGACATGGGAGCAAATAACTTTTAACAGAATTTCAGGATGTCACAAAGGCTGGAGGCACAGTAAGTTGCTAACTAGACAGAGCAGTCACACAGAGCAGTTCTCGTTACTTGGCTGGCTATTTAAAGTGTGCTACTTTGCATTTTAGTTTCACTTCTGCTACAGTTTATCTTATTTAATTTTTAAAATCTTTATTAACTCGATTTTATAATTTCTATTTTATTGATATTTAATTTTACTTGAACCTTTAAGTTGAATTAAAATGCATCTAAAAATCAAAAGACACAGACTCTGCTTTTGAACGGGTGACAATCACAGGAAGCTATGCAAAGTGCATAGGGATCCAAGTGAACAAACAGCTGAATGTGAGAATCTACTTTGAAGTTATGGCACAATGGGTTAATGTGGAGAGAGGCAGCAAGTAACTATTTTTAGTTTTACATACATTACTGTCTATGTGTTTATATCCACGTTTCAAAGAACTAAAAAATTTGGGATGTCTTTTAAAAAGAGTCACAGGTTTATTAAGGGGTCTGGAAAAATGCTGTACAGTAAGGAACCTAAAGATCTCAGTGTGTTTAGTTTGTCAAGAAGAAAAGTGTGTGAATAACTTTCCTAAAATATAATGGCAGGCATTAAAAAGGGTTTTAATCTTGCTGAGAAAAGCAAAGCAAAGGTATCAGCAGCTCTAAGCTGATGTCAGACCAAATTATAAAGAAGAAATGCCTTTTTAAGTGATGATAGTTTAATATTGGCACAGGATATCAAAATAATTGGTTCTTTCTCAGTCACACATTATGAGTAGGTGCTTTTTTTTCTGGAGAAGCTGTTCTTTAGCCAAGCATACCTTATGCTTGATAAAACCACAAATAACTAGTCTTCATACGGAGATAAGTGTGTGAAATATAATAGTTGACGATGTACAGGTGGGGTGATCTGATTAAAATCAGAAGGTCTGATTTAAGGTAACTGTGGCCTTAAACTCAGTGATTCTCCTGTATGTTGAGCTGACATGCCTTAAGACTGCTAGAGCAAATTGTAGTGGCATTCAGAAGCCTGACTAGATGTGTTCCCACAGGAAATGAAGTGATTGCAGTAGACTGGAAGGGACTGAAAGATGTGGACCAAATCAATATGGACAGCACCAGTTCACTGCATGGCAGCAGCTTCCATCGACCTTCTACTGAGGTGAGTTCCTGTGCCAGACCTACTTACCCAGGGGGAATCAAAAGTTTCATTTCTTTCTGAGTTCAGAAATGGGTGCTGTGTATTACTGAGGCATCATTTAGGAGAGGACCAGAATGACAGCATGCACCAAAGGATCAGACTTTCATATCCACACAGTTTGGCTTGCCTTGAAAAGAGTAGAATCATCAAATCGTAGAGTCATCATGGTTGGAAAAGACCTTAAGATCATGAAGTCCAACCATCAACACTACACCACTGTAACCTCCAAACCATCTCCTGAAGCACCACATCTACATGTTTTTTGAACAGCTCCAGGGTCAGTGATTCTATCGCCTCCCTGGGAAGCCTGTTCCAATACTTTACCACTCTTTTGGTGAAGAAATTTTTCCTAATATCCAATCTGAACCTTCCCTGGCACAACCTGAACCCATTCCCTCTTGTCTTGTTGCTAGTTATTAGGGAGAAGAAAGCAACACTGCCTCATTACAGCCTCCTTTCAGGTAGCTGTAGAAAGCAGTAAGGTCTCCCCTTAGCCTCCTCTTCTCCAGGCTGAACAGCCCCATCTCATCAGCCTTTCCTCATAAGATGTGTTCTCCAGAACCCTAATGACCCTAGCTGTCTTTCTTGGCACCCTCTACACCACCTCAGTGTCCTTCCTGTATTGTAGTGACATGCTGTACTCAAGATGTGGCCTTGCCAGAGCTGAGTACAGGGGTAAAATCACCTCCCTGGCCTTGCTGGTTACAGTGTTCCTGATACAAGCCAGGATGCCATTGGTCTTCTTGACCTGGGCACACTGCTTACTCGTGTTCAGCCGGCTGTCTCTCAAGGTCCCTCTCTGCTGGGCAGCTCTCCAGGCACTCTTCCCCAAGGCTGTAGTGCTGATGGGGGTTGTTGTGGCCAAAGTGCAGGACTATACACTTGGTCTTGTTGCAACTCCTACAATTGGCTTGGCCCATTGGTCCAGCCTGTCTAGGTCCCTCTGACAAGCCTCCCTACTCTTAAGGTGGAGATCTACACCTCCACCCAGCTTAGTGTTGTCTGCGAACTTACTAAGGGTGCACTCTATCCCCTCATCCAGATCATCAATAAAGGTGTTAAACAGGAGTGGCCCCAGCACTGAGCCCTGGGGAACATGACTCGTGACCAGCTGCCAACTGGATCCAGCTCTGTTTATCACAACTCTTTGGGTCTTGCCATCCAACTGGTTTCTTACTCAGTGAAGTGTATGGGCATCCAAGCCACGAGCAACCAGCTTCTCTAGGAGGGTGCTGTGGGAAACTCTGTCAAAGGCCTTGCTAAAGTCAAGGTATACAATATCCACAGCCCTTCTCTCATCCAAAAAGCAGGGTTTTCAGCTCTGTAAGGTTCAGGGTATGCAGTTGTGATTAATAAAAAGATTAAAGCTATTTGAAACACATAACACTTGAGGAATCACCAGTGATGTTCACAAATAACGTCAGCGACATACAATTTGCAAAACCTTACAAAATGATAATGTCTAGGTATTTTTATTTCCTTGTTATACCTTGCTGGCTTGGAATGGAACTTGAAGAAAGTTGGAATTTCATGGAATCGTGGCAGAAATTGTGGGAAAATTCAGTTAAATCAAATGCAGATCTAAAAGCCAGTGAGCATAAAATATACTTAAGTGAACATTTGGACTTATGTGAATGAATACCATAGGTGTAATTGATTCATCTAAATTTTCCTGACTGTCCACGTGCCGAAAACCAAGATGTTGAGAGGTGAGTCTTCCCAGATGATGGAAATGCACTATGGATTGGTTCTGTAATGGCTGACATGGAAAATGGATCTAGTTTCCAAGGGTAAAGTGGATCAGAATGGAGAAAGTGAAAGACTACAAGAGAAAGTAATTTCATCAGAAAATAATTCTATAACTTGCTGTATTATACTCAAAAACCACATAGGTAGTATAGCTCCTCCCTGCATCACTCAAAGTGATGCAACTCCCATGCAGGGATGGAAGCACTGCAACATTTAACAAAGAGCTGTTTAGAAGGGGACCCTTATGAAAAGGTGTTTGCTTTTCTCAGTCGTACTCTCCCTATCATTTACTATTGTACCTTCAAACACCACAACTACAGACACCATTATCAACAACAGGGAATGAAACCAGCTTGAAAGATAGAAGGTTTTTTTAATATATTGGATTTATATATGGTTGTTGCTTATGGTCAACAACTAGAAAGATGCATGGCTGTTTACAACTTCTTTGATACACTAACATGATGTCCTTTGTTTTCTTTAGCAAACACGGACAGATTTCTCTTGGGATGGTATCAATGTGAGTATGTCACACACTACTCTTCAAATTTCTAATCATAGGAAGACGTGTCATGGGACACAATGGAGACCAGAAGGGAAACACGACTGAAAGTCTTTAGTGCCACCGAAATTCTGGGAATTGTTTACAATTCAGAAGATGGTGATGAATTTTTGTTTGCCTCTGGGTCTTTTGTTGTCTGGAATGTGTTTAGATCAACAGGTGGATGTTAAATTACTTTTGTCCTCTTTGGGACAAATATGTGTCATTTCATCTGTTCTATTTTCTGAGGTTTCTGGGCACTGCTAGGTAAAATAGGTGTCCAGGTAAGATAGGTGTCCAGCATATTTAAAAATCAGTAGTCTTTGATTAAAGCTTTATTTGATCTTCTCCAGGAGTTTGGAAGAAATATATCCCTCATTTTCAGTTGCGTACAGAAGTAAGAGAGTTCTTAATGTCCCCTGGGGGAGCTGGTCTGCACCAGTTAATTCAGCTAACAAGTGGAAGAGGAAACAAGCAAACATTTAAAAAAATATGTTCCTTGTTTCTCTTAAAACCTATACCATGCAAAAGTATGGTGGGTTGTTTGTTTGGGGGTTTTTTCACTAATGCAAAACCAGCATCACAAAAAGGGAATAAACCATATTAGTACTACCAAACTGATTTTTTCTGCTTGTGAGGCTTAACAGATGCTTTAGCATAAATTAGCTTGATAGTTTTATACATTTGGAAAGTCAGGATTAGAAGCTCCATTTTTAGTAGCATAAGCATTTTAAAATTCCAGATGCTTTCAAATCCTTTAAATGGCTGTTGTTTTCTGGTTGTCTGTGGTTTGAACGTACTTATGACACTGAATGTCAAGGGGACTTATATTTTTAGCTAACCTTCACCCTACTCTCTTTCATGGTGGCTTTTATGGCTTGGGATCTTTTATGTAGGCTCAGTTAGTGAAACAAATTGTACAGGAAAATAATGGTACACACAGAACTTGCTAGAAGAAATTTGTCAGTTTTTTTCTCACTTCACATCTGTCTAGCTGAAAGCAAGGTACACAAAGTCATATCTCTAAAGATAGTAGAAGACACTTCCCTTGCAGTTTCCCTTTTCCCAGTGCATTCTGAATCCATGGAGCTCTTCTGTAATGCAGGGCTTTCTCTTTCTCAGCATATATTGTCTTTGGTATTGAAGCTGGTTCATGAATTTCATTTCCTTCCCATTCATTCCTGCCTTCATGTCACAGCTCTCTGATCTGTTAGTGGTAGACACCTTCTACAGGACACGTACTTTTCTGGATGATTTCCATAAGGTGGCTCACAGCAGAGCACAGCCTGTCTTGAAATTAATGTGTGGATATGGAAGAGCAGTCCCAGGCAGGAATGACCAGTGGGGGGCATGGACATTCTTCAGCCAGCTTGATTACAAAAAGGAAGTGCATCATGGAACAAGGGCTGTGTTCTCACTTTTTACTGTTCTTCCCTTGCTTTCTGATTTCTTCAGCTCACATGTTACACTCAGACTTTCCTCACTTCAGAGTTACAGGATGCCTTAGCTGCTGCATTTACACTCAGTTTCCAGAGAAACTCACCTCTCAGGTTTTGGCAATTGACCACATGCAGCTTAACATCTTTACAATGCCTTCCTTTGTCTCCAGTTAGTTAACTGCCCAGCTATTGCTTCATTCACCTTTCATGAAGTTTGTGTCTATGGCCAAATGCTTGCTTCATGTGAGGATTTAAAATCCTCAGTGTTATGGTCACTTGCTTTCGAATATCTTTGTGTTGAAACATGCTGGACTTGATTTTCAGAGCAGTCAAGTCAAGAGTAGAGGCAATGCTTGTTTAGTCCTTGTGAAAATTAAGCCTCATATGCAATGCCTGGCATCTCTGAAAAATCCTGATGAATTAATCTTAATGGATTGTGTTCGATGATGATGTCTGCCTGTCCCAACAGTTTCCTATCCTTGTTATTCAGCAGCTAAGGATGAACATAGAAAAGAGAGTAAAGGGAGATAAGCAGAGATGTAGACCTCAATTCTTTATAGGTAGCTTGAAACTGGATGCAACAGTAAGAGTCATGTTCATTTTAAGACCATATGAAAAGAAATAAAACCCCAAAGTAACATACACATCATATTACAGATATGAATTTTTATATGTGATGCATTGCTGTGACTTACTGTCCTGGTTTCAAGCAGCCAGCACAAGTGAGCTGAGTTGGCCTGGGCTGTTTTCCCCACCACATGACATCATGCCCCTGTAAGGGGCTGGTTGGGGCGGGTACATGTGTCTCGAGGACAGCCTAACCCTGCCTAGTCCACCTCTAGTTCATATCCTTAAGCATGCCTTTTAAATACCTCCAGGGATGGTGACCACCACCTAGAATAGGCAGCCTATTCCAATGTTTGACAATCCTTTCAGTGTAGAAATCATTCCTGATATCTAACCTAAATCTCCCTGGTACAATATCAAACCATTCCCTCTCATCCTATCGCTTGTCACTAGAGAGAACAACCCCAACATCTCTGCAACTGCCTTGCAGGTAGTTGTAGAGAGCGATAAGGTTTCCCCTCATCCCCGTTTTCTCAGGACTAAAAAGCCCCAGCTCTCTCAGCCGTTCCTCATAGGACTTGAGCTCCAGACCCTTCGTTAGCTTTGTCGCCCTCCTCTGGACATGCTCCAGCATCTCAACATCCTTCCTGTAGTGAGAGGCCCAAAACTGAACACAGTACTTACGCTGCTGCCTCACCAGAGCTGAGTACAACTGAAAAATCACTTCTCTACTCCTGCTGGCCACACTATTCCTGATGCAGGCCAGGATACCGTTGGTCTTCTTGGCCACCTGGCACGCTGCTGGCTCATGTTCAGCCGGCTGTCAACTAACACCCCCAGGTCCTTCTCCTCCAGGCAGCTCTCCAGCCACTCTGCCCCAAGCCTGTAGCGTTGCCTGGGGTTATTGTGACCACAGTGTAGGACCCAACACTTGCTTTGCTGAACCCCGTAAAGTTGGCCTCTGCCCATCGATCCAGCCTGTCAAGGTCCCTTGGCAGAGCCATCCGTCCGTCTTTCAGCAGATCAACGCTCCCACATAATTTGGTTGGTGTCATCTTCAAACTTACTGAGGATGCACTCAATCTCCTTGTCCAGATAATTAATGATGATGTTAAACAGGACAGACCCCAGCACTGAGCCTTGGGGAACACCACTTGTGACCTGCCACCAGCTGGACTTAGCTCCATTCACATCAGCTCTCTGGGCCTGACTGTCCAGGCAGTTTTTAACCCAGTGAGGAATATACCCATCTGATCCATGAGTGGCTAGTTTCTCTAGGAGGATGCTGTGGGAGACAGTATTGAAGGCTTTATTAAAGTCCAGGTAGACAACATCTACAGCCTTCCCCTCATCCACTGAGGAGGGCACTTTCTCATAGAAGTTCAGGTTGGCCAAGCATGGTCTGCCTTTCATAAACCCATACTGACTGGGCCTGATTACCTGGTTGTCCTGCATGTGTTGTGTGATTGTACTCAAGATGATTTGTTCCATCACCTTCCCCATCACTGAGGTCAGGCTAACAGGCCTGTAGTTCCCTGGGTCCTCCTTCTGGCCCTTCTTGTAGATGGGTGTCACATGCACCAGCTTCCAGTCCAGCAGAACCACCTTGGTCAGCCAGGACTGCTGGTAAATAAGGGAAAGTGGCTTGGCAAGCACTTGTGCCAACTCCCTCAGTACCCTTGGGTGAATCCCATCTGGACCCATCAAACTTTTGCAGATCTCAGTGGCTGAGCAGGTCACTAACAAATTCCCCTGGGTTGATGGAGGCTTCAGTCTGCTTCCCATCCTCATCTTTCCACTCAGAGGTCTGAGAATCAGGAGACCAGTTGGTCTTACTACTAAAGACAGAGGCATGCAGTGCGCTGTATTATCCCTGGATGTGTGTATTCTTCCACAGGGTCTGTTGGTGTTCCCCTTTCTCAGTGCTGTGTCAGTAACCCACCCTTATCCCAACCCGCAGATCTTTGTCAGTTTCTCCTCCTGGGGAGGGGTGAGCAAGCAGTGCCCACTGCCTGGGGCTGAACCATGACAGTCCTTTTTGGAGACAAAGCCCTGTGGGTCAGGATAAGAACAGGTTGCTCTCAAAGAGCCAGTGGTAGAATACAGGGACACTCTGACTGCCCAATAGCCGCCCCTCTCCAACCAGCCCCTTTTACTGAGTGTGGAAGACAGCCTGGGACAGCTCCACTCACTTGTGCTGGCAGCTTGGGAAAGTTAACTGTCCTGGCTAGAACCAGGACACTTACCTATACTAGGGTCAGCTCCCTGTTGTAAACTCCTATCGGCCAAGTCTTGCATCTCTAACAAAGAGCTGGGAACTGTCAGCAGGCAAAGGGAGGCTTCTCACAACCTGCTTCTGCCTCTCCTGCTGACTTTGCCTCACTCAGTCCCAACCCTATGTAATGGTTAAATAGCCTCTGATTTTTCCTTCCTTTCTTTTGTTCTTTTTCTTCTTGTTTGCTTCTGCTTCTCATCTTCCCCCTCACCTTCTGGAATCCATATAGTGATTTCTCACTTCAGTTCACTTCCTTTTCTCCTTCCTGTATGTAATATCATATTCTTTCTTTTTTCAGCTCTCCATGGAAGATACGACCTCTATCCTCCCCAAGCTGAAACGTAACTCCAATGCTTATGGGATTGGGGCATTGGCTAAATCATCTTTCTCTGGTGAGGTCCTCAAAATTTGAGTTTATCCTTGGCAGCTTCTCTCCACAGGCCTTTGTGCCTCTCCCCATGCTCTGTTGCTCTCCCAACTGCTCTTTTCTGATTCTTACCTTTTCAAGGCCTTAGAGGAGTCTCCACCACCATGGTTCTAGATAAGGAAATCTCTTAGTTGTTGTCTTTTCAAAGAACAGATTTCTCTTGTGCCTGTTTGCTTTTCATCATGCACCCCAGCTCAAACATCTTCAGTTGCTTCCCCTCAAACAGTCTTGGCTGTAATTCCATTTTATGTTTCTTAGTTTGCTCACTTCCAGGCTTCATCCTTCATGCCTAAGTCTGTCCTAATTGGATTCAAGGCAAGGAAGGAGATGTCTTTCATATTTGGGGTTTCTCTTTTTCCCTCGTCTGGAAGACAGTCCAAGGAAAGATGGAGAACCTCTCCTGGAGAGTGATACAGTGAAAGGTGGGAGACATCCAACCCCAGGAAAGGAAAGGAAATGAAAGGGGGAGAGAACTCCATTTCCAAGATAGGTAAACAGCATGGCAGACAATCCTGGAGCTGTGTAATAGCCCCTCCTTGTTTTCTAATGTCTGGCCCCTTAGGGATATCTCGCAGCATGAAGGACCATGTCACAAAGCCAACAGCTATGGGCCAAGGCCGTGTGGCACACATGATTGAATGGCAAGGCTGGGGCAAAGGTAACAGCCAGCAGCAGCAGCATACACATGAGACAGCACGCAAAGATGCTGATGCCTACTCAGACCTGAGTGATGGTGAAAAGGAGGCCCGGTTCCTTGCAGGTAGTACTAATTTTTTGGCATGTGGATTGCATTGGTTGGGATGTTGCAGAGCAGAATGCCGAGGAAACCAAAGTGCTGGAACCTGAAAACACACTCTGGAAAGACTGTGGGTGGTTCAGATGGCCAAAGGAGAGAGACACTCTGTCTCTGGATTATTGCCAGTGGAATGCAAAGTGGAGAGGGTGAGGCCAAATTGTGGGTGATGGGTGTTGCTGAGAGAGCACAAGTGGGACTGTGTGATCAAGAGATTAGGTTAAAGAGGGTGGTGAGAAGTTGTGACTTTCACATATCCCCGCTTCTCCTTGCTGTCTCCTTTGGCACAGGAGTGATGGAGCAATTTGCTATATCTGAGGCAACTCTCATGGCCTGGTCCTCAATGGATGGTGAGGATGTGAGTGTAAACTCAAATCAGGAGAACCCAGCAGGGAACTACTCTGAGAACTATCAGGAACTAATGGAAAGCCAAGGTGAGCTCCAGTGCCTCTTGCTAATCTTGAAACACCCCTTTCTTGCTTTGTTGTCACATTTCTGTCTTTTCCTCTACCCCATTTTATTCTCTAGTCTCAATTTTTGGGAATGGGTTCTAGCAGAGGCATCACCTGTGTGTGGAGCTGTTGAAGGAATCTAATATTAACAAGGAGGCTCCAAAACCTTTGCTTAATTTTTGTGCACAATTGTGGAAAGCTACAAGGCCTAGCAGTCAGTTGTGGGTGTAGTTGTGTTCATCTGCCTACTGCCTAGAACTGCCTTTTCTCTTCATTCTCCTCCCATCTAAAGGATTTATCTACCCTGTATGGTACAGGCACACAAGCTATCTGAATCAGACAGCTTGGCCTAGACAGAGTGCCTAACTGTGTGTTGTTTCCCTCCTTTACTTGCAGAGCATATGGCTCAGACGCAGTATGATAGCTGGCCTCATTCCTACGTCTCGCAGGGCATGTATTGCTTAGGTTCATCTGATGCCTGGGAGACCAGTGATCAGTCCCTCATCGCTTCCCCAGCAACTGGCTCCTACTTAGGCCAGAATTTTGATGAATCCCAGACAAACCTTCAAGAAAGCATTTTGATTCAGAGCAGCCTTCTCCAGCAGCAACAGCTGCAACAACAGCGGCAGGAACAGAACTTCATCCAGAGCACAGGGCTGGTCCACGTGTGGCCCCTGCAGACTGCTCAGGGTGGGGCTGAGTCCAGTACATACATGGAAGACCACCTTGAGGATGAAGGGAACCCACAGTTGGAGAAGGCTCCTCTCCTAAACAAGAAGCCCTCTCCAGAGGAGGATGATGCAGTGTGCCGGGACCTGGAATCACTCTCTCCTCGAGAGGAGATGGAACATGCTGCACTGAGCCGCAAAGTCTCAGATGTCACCTCCTCTGGGGTGCAGTCCTTTGATGAGGAAGAGGGAGAAACAAACAACTGATGTGTTCCATGAAGTTCTCGTCACTGCTGAACAAAGAGAAGGGTGGCAAGGAATGAAATTACAGGGATTCTCCTCTCCAGCTCCCCATACTTTTGAGCAGACACACCTTCTGTTCTTGACATTTAATTATTTTTTTAAACAGGAAGAAAATATCAAAGTGTTTGCCATATGAAGACCTCTTCTTCCCCTCCACTGTGGACGAGTATTTTTGATTTTCATTGCTCTGGGCAACACATGTGAGGTGCTTGGAGAGATTTGGATTAATAATTCATTTATAAATGTTTTTAATACAAAGTCTTGACTGTGGATACAAACTCTTCAGGTACCGGGGATGTGGCTGATGAGACAGGCTTGGTATAGGGAGTGGCTGTGTGGCTAGAATCCATCTTGGCAGAATGGATGTTGCTCTGTGGACATGGTCCCCCTTGATAGATTATATGAACATAAACTGGTTTAAAATGAAGATATATAGGAAATATAGATTGCACTAGAATTGTGATTATGGCTGATACAGAGGATAAGGTTGTATTCACTGAAGACTGTACTGAGATGAACGATTGGCTTTGTAACCTCAATAGCACCTTGATATGAAATTGTAGGCTCAATGGATACAAACTGTGCTCCGTGGGCACAGGCTGTGCTGTAGTACAGATGATGTGGCTCTGTGGCCACGGCTCAGCTGTGGCATGGAAGAATGGATGCAGATACAAATCTAACCCTGCTCACAGACTCTGCTTTCATCTCTTTCTAATCTTTCATTTATTTGTTTCTCTCTTTGACATTTCTACCTTCCTAGGAGCTGGCAAGAGTGGTGTGTCCTTCTGGCACTGGGCACTGGATGCCAGTGGAAAGGACATTTTCAGCCATGGAGACAATCAGAAAAAGCTGTCTCTTTCAGGGGGCTTGAGAACATGCCTGTCTTGGTGCTGCTGCTGTATCCTTCTGTCTTTTCCCCTGCCAGCAGACTGGGGAGACCCAGAGAGTAGGCAGCAGATCCAGGAACAGTATGTACAGCTATAAGATCACAGATATCCAGTTTATATTGGAGTTTTCAGTTTTTGCTTTTTTAAAATGTTTTTATATTGCTGGATAAGTGCTGCTAACAAAGCAGTTAATAGTGGGAAAGACCTGTACTCCGGTCATCACTTAACAGAAATAACTGCTCCTTTCCCATTTCTGCCACTCCTTGTGCAGTGCCAAATGTAGCTTGAAGAAGAGGGGTGAGAGGAAGTTTCCTCCTATTTATTTTTGCTTCCTGCCTATATTTTCTTCTTTTGTTTTCCTACCCCAAAGCAATGTAAATAATGCTCAGTGCTTGGTCTGTTTGTTTTGCCCTGCTATCTCTTTGTTAGGAGTGGAGAAAGCTGATTTCAGGAGTTTTTCCTATTTGTACAAGTTCTGTATTTTTTTGTTAAAAAGTACGATTAATTGACTAGGGGGAATTCAGTGTTTTGCAATTTCTTGCCATGTTTCTACAGACCTCCTTTGGCAGGGGAGAGGTTTTGAAAGGAAATTGAACAGTCTCCTTTCAGGCTCTCACCAGAAAATAAACGGGCAAAAGCAAAATTTGTACAAGGCTATCAATTTTGCTGGATAATTGGACAGAATCAGCAGAGATTACCCAAGTGCTGAGTTTTAATTGCAATACCTCTTGCAAGGAAGCATCAGCAAAGTATGGGTTCAGATCAGATTCTATATCAGATGAGCTAGAGAAAGGAATTTGCCTGGACATAGCCATACTGTCCTGGGGGCAACTCTTCCTCACTCTGCCTCATATCTACTCAGTTTAGTTCATGATACATTTGTCCCTTCTTTGTCTTCTCTTCAGGCTTGGTGTATTTTTGGTGATAGGAGAGTTGATACATGGTCCTTTCCCGAGTCAGGTTTAGTCCCAGGATAATTTTTGTGAAGAATGTCTGAGGAGAATAGAATGTTACTAAAGTAATATCATCATGTGTTAAATTTCAGTCAGTTCCTGGCAAGCAAAGCAGATAATGTCCAGGAATTACAAAACGTATGAGTAGGACTCTCAGGTAGAACTTTTACCCCACACAGCTTTCTCCCATTTAGACTGGCAGCTCCTTGAAGAGGGCCCCCTCTATGAACACCCAAGTCTTTCCAGTCAAGTCCACTTCAAGTGGATTGGTCTTCCCTCTCCATTGCCCCTCTAAAGGAAAAAAAAAAAGGATATTTAAGTAGGGCTGATATTTTGGTATAGGTGAGAAATAAAAGGTTTTGTGACCACTTTTTTTTAATCCATTTTCTTGAGCTTGCTTACATCTCTGTAAGGAGGTAGCTTTTCTCCTGAATGATAACCTTTTGATATCTAAAAAGAGATGTTTACACATTCAGGTGCTAACCTACCCTGGGCAGGAGGGCTTGATAAAAATGAACTACAGTTCTTGCAGGACCAGTACTAGCTTGTTGTCCTGAACTGATTTGGGTCTAGCCATGGAGCAGGGCCTAGGAAATCACACTAGCCAGAACAAGGAGATAGGGCAAGTGCCAAGAGCGCCTCAACTTTCAGATGATGGAAAAATGTTCCTTTGAGGGAGAAGAGTTTGATGGCTTATTGCTTTTTTCTCAAAACACTTTTGTTCCCATGTGCCTCTCCAGGACAATCTGGATGTTTATGGTAACTTTCAGAGTAGCTTCTAATGATTCCCCCTGTGTTGTTTACAGTACTGGGAAAAGTGGGTGAACTTGTCCAGGGCTTTGTTTTCTTCTAATGTGGACATGAGGTACATTTACTAAGATGTCTGATTGATGTCTAAAGGATGTATATTATCACCATGCAAGGCAGTAACAAGGAATTATCTACATGGGAAAAAATGTGGGAAAAAATTGACCTTGTAGAAAATTCTGTGGAGTTAGATAAGAAGAGAAAACCTATCTGTAGAGTTTTCAAAACTCTGTGGAATAGGATAGAGAATTATACGCTGATAATTTATTCCACAGACTGATCTCTAGAAAACTGTAGATAGACTTTCATTCTCTGTGAATTCAGACTGGTTTGAACACTAGTCTCTATAAAAGCTTTCAAGGTTACTGAACTCTAAAAAAAATTCATAAAGATCTTGACTTTCTGTGAATAATAAAATTCTAGGCTTTTTCTGGGAGTAAAAAAAAAAGCTACTTTATGTGACCTCTACACAATCCAAAAGAAAAATAGATTTACCTTTGACTGGACAGAGCAGGTCAGCCCATCCACACTTGGTACCAGAGTGAGGTTCTTGGGCTGAACTGGAAAGGCATCTTGAATCTCTTTGAAAATGGAAAAAAATTTGTATAACCTGGCCTTCTCTTATGTAGCAGGTCTGCAGCTTCTGTGTATCCAATATCAGAGAGGGACCTGGAACCTACTGTACATTTTATGGAAAAGTCATTATTATGTAGGTACATGTATTCAAGCATATGGAAGGCGCAGGTGTGCCATGAACAAAATTTGGAAGGGGTCCAGCCAAATACTCAGAGCCCAAATTGAGTTTGTGAGGCTGAAAATAAGAAGGAAATGTAACCTCAGTATCTGTGATCTACAGTTACTAAGAAACAGCCCTGCTGTTCATTTACACAAACACTTTGTAAAGCAGATCTGCACTACATAATCTCTTTTTTTAATTTTCTTGAAGCAGTGGAGGTAGAAGCTTCCCATTCCCCCCAAAGCCCTTGCTTCAACAGGAATTTGTTGAAATTATTGATGTGAACACAAAGGATGACTTTAACTCAAGTAATTGAAAAAGATCTCAGATTTCACTGTAAAAAAAGAAAATCTTTCCTGTTCATTTTCCTATGATTGCTCCTTTCTGATCAGTTACACTGATCGTAAGTTTTTCTTTTATATAAATCTTATACTTTCTTTATAAGCATTGTGAGTTCTCTTCAACTCTGTTACCTGAGGCTCTGTGATGAAGTCAGTCTTTCAGTTTCTGTGCCTCTAAATTATCATCTTCTGAGAATCTGCTGACAAGTCACCCACCTGCTTTTCCCCCTTAAAAACTTTAACTTCATGTTTCACGATAGGCTTGCAGCAGAGAACACAGTTTAACCATACCTCTAAGCTGATGACATGGTGAGTGGCTGTGAAGGAGGTACCCTCTGAACTGACTGTGCTTGCCTCCCACAGTCCGTGTGCAGATGATGCACAGCTGACCCCACAGCAAGCCAGTGCATGCTTAACGCTGCTGTAAAAGTGCAGAGGGACCAGTTGCAAGCAGAGGGAGAGAGCACTGTTCTCACCAGGTGGCCTTTACATCAGGTTAGGGAGACTGGGAAAGTGCACTTTGAAATGGTATCTTCATTATGAGTTTAAGCTGCTAAAAGGAGCTATCATGCCTCCTCCCTTTCAAAGCTGTATAATTCTACTGCCTAAGAAGCACCAGTGCAGTATTTGGCTGCTCAGGAACTGGCCCTGCTGAAAACTAACCGACCAAAATAAGGGTTTCAGTGCAATCAGCCCCTTGTATTGTTTCACTTGGTGAGGCAAGCATCAGTGAGGGCTGGTGAGACATGCAGATGGTTATGTTGAAGATGCAACTTAATCTGAATGTGAAATACCTGTCTGAGAATAGACCCAGCTGGTGTACCAGGGAATTCATATTCCCCTTTCTTTCAGTAGTGTTTTCCTTAGTTTCTGGTTTGGTCAATGTTATTTAATGCCATGTTATTTCCCTCACTATTCCCTGACCTTCCACAGGGTCCTTTGAGATCAGGCAGGAGGAGATGGGATTAATAAAAATAATGCATGGAATTAATAAAGCTAACATGCACAGATCTTGTATGCACTCAGTGATTACACTCTAAGGCAACTAAAGATACTGGTAAGTCTTCTCCTGTAATTGCAAGAGGCAGAGCCTTGTGCAGGGGTGAAGCATAGCTGTTGGAGTTTAAGCCCTAATTTTTAAGCCAATTCGAATCTAGTGTGTGACATACAAAATGGCACTGCACACCTAGGCAGAGTCTGTGCATGATGTACTGTGTGCAACAACAACTAAAAATATTAATTGTATGCCCAGAGAAGAGAACTGAAGATAAGGAAACTGTTCTCTTCATTTGACAGAGATATGAGGTATGGTAGTGAGATAGTGTGCAACAGTACACGCTATGTCTGCTCTGTGCAGAAGCAAGGTGAAGCCTAGCCAGAGAGAGAAAGACATTGAGAGAAAAGCTTGGGAAAAAGATCAAGAAAAGCTTGACATTTTGTGTTTATACAAAACAGGAGGAAGCTTCATGGCAGACTTCAGGCAGAATGGGCTTAGGTAGAGAATTACTACAAAAGCTGTGGCTCCAGTGTTGGTGTTTAGGCTACTCTTTAATCCAAGCCATACTTCTTTCTGTAAGACAGAGGGTAAGAAAGAGACCTACCTGAATTTGGGCAACCACTGGCTTCTTTTTAATCATCTTTGAAAAACAGTTCACAATTAGCTTAATTCTTCAGTGTTACCATATAAAAATATACCAAAGAAGAACTTGGTCATTGTCCAAATAAAATTAATGTGGCGTCTGTTTTTATTGGCAATCCAAAATATCTAAATTTAGCTCAGTTTGCCTTAAATGTCGTATTGGTAATTGCCTAGAAGGAGAATTAAACTAAACTAAATCCACTTCTAAATCCTGTAGAGGGCAGAGCAATGGTGACCTAATCTAAACTCTTCCTTCTAATTCCTCACAGGTGGAATTTCCCATGTTCCTGTTCAGACAACCCTAAACAATTTCCCTTATAGTGTTTGATTTTTTTTTTCCAAAAGAGAAAGGAAAAGAAAGGAAAGGAGAAAAATGTCCATTCCAGTAGAGTTATTATCAGCAGCTGGTACCCTTACGTCTAGAAAAATATAAATAAGTAACAATTTTGCCTTTGATTTTCCTCCTGTATAACAATCTCACAGGGTAGATTTCTATGCCATGGCTCATGGAAAGGAAAAATAAATAGAAAATGTGAGTAAAATAGGGCTGCTAAGAATGAAATTTATGTGTAAGACAGTCTACAGTCATTAAAGCACAGTTTCAAATACAAATGCAAGCTGTAAAGTCAATGCCAGGTGCCTCTTTTGTATCATGGGTTTTTCTCAGACTAAGTAGTGATGAACCTGCACAGGGGCAGAAGAGAACAGCTGGATATCTGTGCCAGATTGCTGTCTCTTTTTTCTCAGATCATCTCATGGAGACTGGTCAAGGCTGTTAGGGACACTGTGCTCTCTCAGCAGCATAGCCAGCTTCATGAATTGAATTGCGTAGGGATGAGTACACCTGGTTATTGTGTTAACCTATGGACTTGGAAGACCTGTGCTTATAACATTAGGGTCTATTTACATCCTTGCAATGACATTTTTTCCCAGCATAGGCAGAACAATGTGCTATCTTTTCCCTGAAAATCAAGAGAAGCTCTATCAGTGTTGGTCTGCTCAAAAGAAAATAAACAGGTGATATATTTTTCTAGTGCAGGTACACATTGTTGGAAGAGGAAAAAATTAGGCTGTGACTCTCTGAAAAAAGTAGGTTTCCTAAAACTGTAAAGATTTGTTCAAGAATGTTCTCAGTGAACATGTAAAATCACAGAATGGGTTGGGTTGGAAGGGACCTTAAAGATCATCTAGTTTAACCGCCCCCCGCCATAGGCAAGACTTACCTATTGGTGAGTAGTACCTACAGACTTCTAGGAAGAGAGGGGTTGCAGTGTTCCGTGGAAAGAATGCTACTGAGGATCTTCCTTGTTGTCTTTGACTTGGGACATTTTAAATGCCCTCTGAAACCTAATCTTGGTTTTGCTTTCCCATAAAGGATCAATTGTACACACTAGCAAGACAAAACTATCTAAAAAGGTTTTTTCCATTATGGACACAAGATTGTACACCAAGATTTGCTTCTAATAGAACAAAGGCATCTAGTCCAGGTTCACTGGCCTTCTGGATTCATTTTCATTGGGCATGGAAACACAGTCATGAGTTGGAAGTCAGAAGGTTAAGAACCCTTTTCCAGAGCTTTGCCTTGTTGCCATGAGGAAAGTACAGATGGACTTCCCTTTTTTCAGATACTGCATGTCTGAGCAATATAGCAAGCCAAAAGCTCTTTTGCAGGTATATATTCTTGTTTGGCTTCAATTTTTATTCTCTGATTTATGGATGTTATGCATGATTGAAGGCCTCTGGGAATCCCTATGCTATAAAATTGGGACTCAAACGTAATTTAACAGGGAACAGGATTTCTCCTTTTTCGGCTCTTTTCAGATATGGCAAGGTACAAACTGAGGATTTGGAAGGTATAAGTGTGGTGGATGGGAGTCTAAGGTCTGGCATGTGGAATGGATTCCTGAAGCATGTTTAAAAGTAAGTAAAGGCTTAGGTCTTCAAATTTTGTATTCTCAGTTTCTGAAACTGCTCTAGTCTAAGTGCATGGGACAATGGAGGTTGCTGTAAAGCAGTTTTAAAGGGCTTCCTCCAAGCCTGTACACATTTGCTGTATTGGGGGAGGGCTGCATGGTGGTTATATGTGTTCCTTCAAGCTCATGTTTACAGAGGTGCATTTATGTTTGAGGGAAAAGTACTGAATGGATATAAAATACAAAGGGAAAGGGACCCACTATTGAAAGCTTTCATCCTTACCTTGTCCCACATTAGCCCTTAATAACTGAAATGAGTCTGATTTGCCTTTGGTCTTCCAGCTCCAAAACATGTTTGCCTGAAAATTTTTGTTTGATATAATTCGCATGTTTTGATAATGTGACTTATGAGATAACATTTCTACAAAGATATATATATAAATATAATACATGTACAATCACATACATACATGTACACACACTACATAGAGACTTAGGAAACTATATGGCACTATACACCTCCATGCCTATGTGTGGCAGCAACCACAGTAAAGGAGAGGAGGTAGCTCAAAATAGCATGTACAGTCCTTTATGGAGTTGTTATTAAACAGAATGTGGTCTTGCCCTCCTGGCTGGTGGAAGTGTTTTATTTCTGTGGGACTGGTTCCAGGGGAATTGCGTCTGAGGAAGGAGGATCCTAGGAAGAGGGGTTGGGTCTCAATGAGATAGTCTGATGGAGAACACCGAAAAGGATCCATGGTGGCTTGGAGAAGCATCCAAGAGTAGGAAATACATGATACACAATTGCCCATTAAGAAGATAAGAACATCACATTATTCAGGGCTAAAATCTCATGTGTGTCTATGGCTACCATGACACAAATCCCAGGCTGTTGTGGCAGATGATAGCATCACATCAATGGGTTCCTTTAGTTTAGCACAGAGAAGTTTTTTCCTGCTATTGGTGACACATAGACACATTGGCACAGAGTTGGACAGAATTTTCAAAACAGCATGTTGGAACAGGACACAAAAAGGAGTCTGATGCCAGAGTTGTAGAAGGTAAAGGTAGCAAGACTCTGGGTTCACATTTCAGTTTTAAAGTGGTGCTTCTCAGCCTGCTGGAAAGGAGCAGGTTGGCCTGGAAAGAACAGAGCATCTTTGCACTTCCAGCATTCTTGTATCATCTGCTTCTGATTTAGGCCAGATCCAGAAGCATGTTGTTTACCATGTCAGATTCTTTAATTCTAACCGTAAGAGATACCCATTTCCTGGTGAAGATATTTACACTTTGCCATTGGTTCTCAGAGGGGCTAAGCAGGTCATTTCATAGAATCATAGAATATCCTGAGTTGGATATTTGCCCTGCCTAAGGCATACGGTATTTCAAAATCAGGGATATTTAGATAATTTTTGCTGTCTGTGTTCTATTTGAAGTTAATTTGCTTCCTTCCAGTTTACCTGCTTTTGCTGCTGAATAGATTGTTACTCCTTGTATGTATGTCTGCAACTTATGTTCATATAATTCATTGTGACTTACATATGACATGCATATTTAACTTCTCTAGGTTTTTGAGGGGTTTTTTTGGTCAGTCTTGCAATTTTTTGTCTGTCTTGTAAGTCCCCTAGTACTTGTTCCTGATTATTTTTTCTAAATGGCCTCTAAATTTTCGCTTTTTAAAGAATGTAGCATATCAAATGAAATCATTTATTCCATGGATGTTTAAGAGTTGCGTCCCTGAGAAAACATGTCTCTGGGCTTGGAAGTCATACCTCTGCATAGGAAAAATGTCTTTGTTTTGTCTTAATTTCATATTATGCTAAAAAGATGATGTCCGGCTACTGAGTGCTTCACCCATTTTTTTACTAATACACTAGTCTAGATTTATCTCAAGTGCTTCTTCTCTAGATTTAGCTGCTTAGCCCCAGCACAAACCTCATTCTGTGGTATCTGGCCCAGCCTCTGAACTCCACTTTTGGTTTATTGATCTGTTTAGACTAGATTGCAAATACCCTATATGACTCTTCCATGTTACTGTTTTACAGGGTCTCATATGCTACTTCCAAGTCATTATTGAAAACAGTAAATAAAAAAAAAGACCATTCTTGCCTCACACCTCACTGGCTCTGCACTTTGCCAGCTGTGAGGGTTTTTTTTATATACTCCTTTAGACAGTTCATTTCTTCTGGGCTAGAGAAACTGCAAATTTGATTTAAGTATAAGGTTGTGTGACAAGTTTGGCCATAATCCAACCATCTCACAGATCCCATTTCTTTTCACAGGCCATTTGCTTAAGTTCACTATAGAAGTTTGAGGGCGGAGTGGGGGAACAGATTTTTATTTTTTTTGGTGCAAGTGTATTGCTCATGAACCTTCCATTACTGTCTTTTACACTTGTTTCTGTGTGGAAAAACTGAAAAGCTTCTAACTTGAGTTTTTATGACTTTAATTCTGAATATGTTTTGTACAACTTACATTTTTACCTCTCTTCTTCAAACTGTGTAAGTAGCAATTCAGTAAACAGCCAGCTATTAGCAGCTTTTAGATTGTTTTTCATATAAAGCAGGGAATTCACATTACCATTTCTCTACATTCTATTTCCTTTATAAATTTTCCAGTGGACGTTTCCTCAACAAACTTGGTCCTCCATATCAGAAGAGTCCTTCAAGTTGGCTAGATGCATTTCAGTGACTGGTTTTATTATGAGGCACAGTACAGCACACCAGAACTGGGATGTGAGCAAAGTGCAATAACTAGCCATAGCGACAGCTTTGGCTGATACTGGCTTTGCTTATCTAGCGCACTAATCCCAGCAATGCCCACACTAGTGTCATGAGTCCTGTGAGGCTACATCAGGACTTTGGGACTTCCAGCTGAGGGATGGGGAGATGTGGCTGAAAGCACAGGCAACACAGTTGCCAAGCTATCTACTATTGCACACTAGGTATTTGAAAAAGATGATGTTTGTGTGTACATTTTTTTGTACATGTTCACAGGGTTGTCTGTCCAGGATGGTGGGTGGTCACACAATGAGAGTCTGCGTTTTACAGTCAGGACCAGCCTAAGGTTGCAAATAAAGCCTTAAAAAGTTTTGCATCAAATGGCTTAAGATAAAAAAATGCTTTTTCTATATTTGAGAATACTAATTCCCAGTCATGGCTTTTGCGTGGAAATATTAATTACTAATTTAGCAAAAAGGGATCTTTAGTTGTTCAGTTGGTTATTGTCCTGTCTTGTACTCTTTGGCCACAAAACACCCAGAGTCTTTCAGCCGTGTCGTAACTATCCAAAGCCCTATCTGTTGTCTTGTCAACCTTAAGTTCTCCTTATTTTTTCAATTTACAAAGATGAGTTAAAAAAAACCCACCTCAAACCAAAAAACCTTCTGCTTTCACATTTAAATGCCATGTAGGAGGAAGAGTTCAACTTTTTGCTAGATTAAAACTTAATAACTTCTTGCCTTCATTATCTTAATAAACTGGCAATTAGTTGAGATTAAAGCTAGATTTATCTTAAAGATACAAGGTCAAAGGGATTGTATAGGGATTTTTTGTTGGTGATGATAGTAATGGTGGTGTTTTCTCACAATTTTCTGCTCTGATGGATATTTTTTTTACTGTTGTGCTGTTCTCATCCTATTATATGTTTGGTACACAATGTAGTTCAGCTGGTGTTTGGAGTTGAAAATGCTGAACAAGATCAGCTCTATTTTAGGGCTTTGAGTGGTAATGGCAAGCTTGGTGTTACATTGATTTCTGCCCCAAAAAATTATTCTAAGTAACTGCACATGCTATTTAGGAGAAAAGAAAGCTGCTGTAGTTCAAAACAGCCTCATAGCTTCTTATTTTTCAAGGCTTGTGCTTGATTTTTTTGGGGCAGATTTGGGATTTGACTTTTAGCTGGATGGGAAAGGCCTCAGTGCTGATACAAATTTTGTGAATTTTTTCAATGGTGGAAAAAAAAGATTTTTGTGCGTAGGTAGGCAAGTCTGTGCTACTTGGATAGGATGAGAGATGCAGGTTTTAGAGTTACAGTTCAGCATAACTTTGACAGACAAAGGTTTCAAGCTTAAACTTTGAGGGAGTGTACTGGGATTGCCTGAGAGGGTCCAAGCCTAGAGGTCCCTTGAAAAAGGTTCAGTGTCAGTTTACTGCACATTTTACACCTATTAAATTACTTGGCATCAGCTTAGTGAAGATTTAATTGATAATATGGGAACATCTTTAGCCATTGAAAACCATCTTTGCAGTATATTTGTTGACCCCTCCTGGCTCCCTATATCTCATGCCAGGTGAGAAAATGGTGCAGATGAATGCTGTTAGTGTTCCAAGGGTGGGGACATACCTGGAATGGATCTTGACTAATGCCTACAAAGACAAGCAGTAACAACCCCCTTTCAGCTTCTCTTCATGAGAGCCATCCAGCTCCTCATGGCAACACTGGGACAGCTAAAGGCAATAGAAATGGATAGAGATGTGTGACTGTGTGTAGGCACACATGTATGCTTTTGTACTCTCAGGTGACAAAGCTCAAAAAGCTTTCCAGGTTAGCTTGTGTCTACTCAGAGCTCCCCAAGCCTCTCCATGTGCATCATTCTTGTTCCAGCTTCATCTTCCCCAGCTCACAATCTGTCTGTCATGACTCACACACTCTCTGGCTTTCATTTAGACTCCAGATGCTTTCTCAGCCAGTCAGATCCCAGTTCTTCTGTAACACACTGTAGGAGATGTGTGGGACTAGAGCAGAGCATATATTCATGAGGGGGAGGTGGATTGACTCCAGCCTCAAAGTGTTTCCTTGTCTCATCTGTCTCTGTGCAAGCACTTGATTAGCTGCAAAATGTAGGTCTTCACTTGCTAGTAATAAGACTGAGGCTACTTGGAGAAACTTGTCTTTCCTGAGGGTGTGTGGATGCTCAGATGTGATTTGGTCTCAGAGTTGCCACTCCCCAGCCCTTTATGAGCTTTTAAAAGCAATGCCCTTTCCCCTATGCTTATTTAAAAGACTGTGCAGTTCCCTGAGAAAGAAATAATGGTCTGTTTCTTCTCTGCATGCAGGGAAATGTAGCAAAGAGGCTGTGTGCTGATGCCTGGCATCCAGAAATGTGCCACAGCCCTCTCTCTGGTGGAGGCAAGCAGCTGATGTGCGCCAGAGACTTGCCTGCAGATCACCACTGCCTTCACTCAAGGACAGGGTGACCCTGGGAGGCATCAAGATGACTTTCACAGGGAGAGATTGTCCCCAGTTAGCTTTAAAAGAAAAGGAATCACATGCCAAAGACAACACACAGCTTGTGGGCTCTGAATTCCAGACAGTAAAAATAAGTCTCTCCTTTTTCAAGAGACAAGGTGGGGAGATTTCCCTCTACTATAACTTGTCACAGAGTCTGCCATCCATGAATGTCATCAGAGAGGAATTGGTGCAAGGTCAATTCTCAACGAATTAAAGCCAGGAGGGAATTTTTGGAGGTAATGATATTTTTTACTTGCTCCTGAGACAGCTTACAAAACCCACCTGTTAAGATAAAAGTGGTCACTCAGAGTTAAATAATGCTTTACTAATATCAGGAAAGGGGATGTGACCCAACATGTGGGAGAATACCCCCAGGAACATATTTCTTCTCTGTTGCGGATAAGTAGGAAGACATTCAGTAGACTGTTTGGAACTGCCATGACACACCAAAAATATGACAGAGGGAGATATACAGCATTAGACGAAAGCTGAAGAATACACAGATTTTGATTTTGCCTATTTACTGAGAAAAACCTCACAAGGAGAGTAAGTTAAACAAAGCAGCATCTTATCTTCGGGTACTAGTTTTGCATGCATGACACAAAGTGACAAGACATCTTTTTGCAAGAAACAGATCAAGATCTGCTCCAAATTTAGAACTGGAAAAGAGGAGTGTGTTGCAGACAAGGGTTGAGGTCTCTGCTGTTAGTCACAATGGAGACAAGCTGGCAAAAGTGAGAGCTGGAATTCTCAGAGGTGTGCAGAAATACGTGGAAGGTAGGCAGCATAAAATTACCAGGAAAGAGAGCTGAAGTGCTAAAACTCTGTAATTGTTTGTGGGTTTTTTTCAATTCTTATATTTTAAGGCTATAACTTTGTCTCTCTGAATCACTCTTCACAATTTTTGCAAACATGGGTATTTGAAATATAGGTGCATACATGCTACTTTATTCCTCTTCCTCCAACTCTGTGGATGCCCCTACTTGAGTTTTTCCCATTTTATTTAAAAATTCCGAGATGATGAGAAGACAAAGAGGTTTTCCTTCCTTCCAGTGCTGCTCTTAGAGCCCTGGCTGAATTCAAGACATGAGACATAGACCAGATATTTTGTCCCCATCTGTTCAGGCACAGTTCAGCTAAAGGGCTGAGGAGAAGCTCCTAACTGCACCCCCATCCAGGAAAATCCCAGACTAAAAATTGAGAAAGAAACATATTTTACCTGGGAATGTTTGGAGGGTGTGCAAGCTAAGAGCTTGTGAAAAGGAACTGCAGCAACATGGACAGGATTGCAGTCAGAAGCATCAATATGCTTCTAGGCTGGAGGTCCAGCTCTGTTTACACTGGTGCATACAGGCCAGGTGTGACGAGAAGGATGACACCAGTGGAGAATAAGAACTGCTTCTCCTCCACTTTCCACATGGCAGATTGACCTAGAGCATCCTGACTATGTCCAGCAGTATTCATGTCCTGTTACAATCCCTTCTGCTATATAGACATAAAAGCTTAAAAGCATTTTGAGCCACCCCATAGCCACCTTGCAGTCCATATCTGACTTCTGCACACACCTAACAGCCTAACAGTCTTTGCGCAGGAAGAAAGCAGCAGGAGAAAGGGTCAGTCGGACACCCCATCTCCCAGCTGAATCAATCCTCTGTGGGGATTGCTAACAACATCCAAAAGCTTCTCTTTGAGGAGCAAACACAAGAAGACTGGCTCAACTGAAGATTGTGATGGATTACTCCCCTCACACCAGTTATAAGGGAACATCCTCATCCTCTTCTTCATCCTCATCCAGGTCAGTGGAGTGTAGGCTTATGTCCTTAAGGATGTCTGAGATGTTTTCGGCACCTGGCCCTGTCAGGTCCATCTCTTCCAACTCGGTATCAGTGGCATAAGTAGAGCACAGGACTTCCCCTTCTTCATGCAAGTGCAAGGGCTGGGGGGAATGTGAGCAGGGAGGCAGTGGGCTCTCTGTCCCCAAGTCCGATGCCTGCTGTGCCTCCACCGTGCAGTGGTCCTGCTGGCTCCACACCTGAGTGGCCTGACTGACCTTCTCACTGCTGATGGAAGTTCGATTGGTATCTCTGAAACTGGCAAGGGGTGGGCGGAGGCGTACCCCAGAGCGTGTGGAGCCCTCTATTGCCTTCTGGAGCTATGAGAAGTTCAGAAAAAAATGGATGAAAGGAAGGATGACCCAGCCCTACCCAGAAGTTCATTTACTCTCCAAGGTAGAGGAATCACAAATGGAGAGTGTAACAGCTCTACCTCTGGGAACTGTGGAGATAATCTTTTACACTGGTGGTGTAATTTTTCGTTCTGTGGTGAATAATAACTTCTACACCACTTTCAGAAACAGCAATAGCCACTCAGTTAAGAGCCCAATATTCATGAAGAGGATGAATACATCTAACATCCCTGTAAACAGCACCTGCTGCCTCCTCTGAAATACAGTCATCCATTCCTCTACACAGCTTCCAAAGGATTGACTCAGAATTCAACACTGGATTGAAAATGTAGCAATCACAGTTATATATATTCCCAGCTGGATCCTCCAGCACCTGTAAGTTATTGTAATGATTCACAGGACATTTGCAGTTGATGAGGAAAAGATGAAAGGGTCTGTACTTGCCTCTTCCAAAGCCAATACTCCCCTCAGCTTCCCCATGCTGGTTACATAGGCATGACTGAGACCCAGTAGTGAGAACAATGTATGTGTCTATGAGAAAAAACACAAAACACCATTTCAGGGACTATGGAAACATGATACTTGGTGCTAGATCTGGGACTTGGGATTTAGAAATAGCAATCACAGAGGTGCACAAGCCTGCAGTTATTGCAAGAGAAACTACCTCTTCCCTTACCCTTTTGTAGCTAGCAAATACTACCCTTCAGTCCTTCTGCTGTGCAGCCACAGTTAGAATGAGTTGATGATGGAAAGCACATTCTCGAGGTCACCTTGAATACAATACACTGTGTGTTGGGGGACTTATGCAGATCCTATGTAATTTTGATGTTGGAAATTAATGTATCATACAGGAATATGTGAAGTCAGAACTGCTTAGGTTTTTACTCCAGAGCTTTCCTTAACACTGGAAGATTTCTTTTCTCCTCTTCCAAAATATTTCTTGTCAAAACCTAAGCTTGTTGCTGCTTACCCAGTGCACTGAGAACAAGTTATTCCCTTTCTCTTAGAAAGCTTTCTTAGAAGAACAGGTATCACACTGCTATCAGACTTCTTTTCTTCAGCCTAAACATACCCCATTATTTTACTGTTCTTCACAGATCAGGTTTTCTAAAAGTTTCAGCATTCTCAGTGCTTATCTGTGGCATATTTCTAACCATCAAATTTTTTAAGTTGAGATCTAGCTGGACTTTACCTGGGGCCTTACATGAAGTCATTCTTTCACAGCTGGTGTTTGCCTTTTTTTAACATCACATGGGATATTGAATGTTATGTTCAAGTGTAAACTAGGGAAAATCTCATTTCTCAGAAACAAGAAATTCTAGCCCTGTAGTCTCAAAGATAAATGCTAGTGGGTTTCAGATTACTTCAGTCAGCCTTTTAAGAAACTTCAAATTCATCTTAAGTATATGCTAACCTGTTATTTTGCTCAAAGCTGAGATCCTTCCCCTTTGATAACAATAATCAATTAATTTTGCACAAGACATATATTGACCATTCAAGTCAAATTAATATTGAAATAAAAAAGCACTGTGCACTTCTGCTTCAGCTTTCCCTTTCCATTGAGTGAAAGCCCAGTCATCTCTTACTCCTGATACACAATGATTGCTTTTTTCCCCAGTCATCCTGTGCTAACTTTAGAAGTTTTATTATTCACCTTCCTCTTTCTTTCTGCTTCGGTTCAATGAAAAGCCTATAATACAGGGTGGTTTCAAGCAACTCTTCTCATGCACAGTGGTATATTCTGGATGCTGACAGAAATGCCGTGAGAAATCCAGTAATAATTCCACTGCTGTACACTGGCAAAGCAGAGTGTGTATTTCAGTGCAGTGCCCCCAGCAGCAAGGCATACAATGCTTCTGTTTATATAGTGTCCAAAAACTCTTAATAAATGCTCTCAGACTTCTTATGTAGCCTTTTAGTTTGCAGGAGACTGGAGGTACACACAGAAGTTTTAGGAACAAACTGACTTTGTTAGCTGGATATGAAAGTAGCTGGTAGTTTTATGTGAAGATAAGGGAAGAAATGTCATAGAATAGACTCGTAATGATAAATAGTGTGGAGAAAAACAGTGCATGCCTTAGAGAGACATCTGTACCCACCTTGTGCAGGGAAGTTCTCTCCACCAGTTGGAAAGGGGAAGGGTCTATGCGGCAGCTGTCAAAGCATACGTTCTTGTTCAGCTCCTCCTGTTCCCAAGCATCTATCTGACACAGGAAAGAAGATTAATCACTCTGACAGTAATCAGCAGTGTTGCTATCTTGTGTACCCAAACTAGACCCATCCTCATTTAATGCTTTTTCCTATGTAGAGCATTCATTTTGCCCATTATATTACATACCTCAGGTTTCCTATAGGTTCAGATGTTCAGTCCTTGTAGAAAAGGAACAACTACGGTACCTCAGAGGTTTTCTGAGAAAGTGAGGCTTTGCCTTCCCGCTTAAAGAGGGAGTGAACACCTTTCTGAGTGTGTCTTCCCCTTGTGATTTCAGGATAATGGTTCCTTGTTGCAAAAAACGAAGGAACAACATAGACCCACAGAAAGATTTAAGTGAGGGGGGATCTGTGGAGGTCTCTAGTCCAAAATCTTGCTCACAGCAGGGCTGACTTCAAAGCAAGATAGGGTTAGTCAGAGCTTTACTTGGCACGTGAAGTGTAACAGTCTCTTCTTCTACAGGGTGAAACTTCACCACTGATCAACTCTAAGAAGAAAATGGTTTTAGCTATAGCTTTATGAGGCAATCACTGAGATTGGCAGAGTTCAGGAAGTATTGCAAGTGATTTGGGCAAAAGAAACATTCAACCTCACTCCTTTTCTGTACCCGGTCTTACCTCTTCTGGTCTCATTGTGTCAACAACTTCCACTGGCTCCTGTAGGAGAAAACAGCATTCAGGACAGACAAAGAACCCGCAGTTTTTCAGTGCACAGAAAGGAAAAAATTGCACAACCTCCTCACCCCACGTGGTCCCCTCTTTCTAAGCACTTTTGAGTGCTTAGAAGGTATACTCTGTACTTGGTGTGCTTCTCTTGCCAATGAAGATTAACTATGGAATACTGGTGCAGAATTTCAGGTGGCTAAACATGATCATTCAGTACTGCTTTAGGTGTTCTCAGATATCTGACATGGGGTCCAATCACTTCCCTAGAGTGGATGGGTCTCACATGGACTCTATATGGTATCCATCAAGCCTGTGCAGTTATATCATCTGGACAACCAAGTTGCATCCAACATGGTACAAGGCAAAAGCATTTTTTCATTTCTACCAGGCCGAAACTATTTGTCAAATGGAATTAAACTGAACTTTATTCTAGGCTAGCCAAAATAGCATTAAGTTATTCATTGAGAAAAAAATGCCCACACTCAGCCTTGACATATGGGCACAAATGGCCCTTTAGGGACATGCACAGTCCTTTACACTAATCACACCCTTCCTGCTTGGAGAGAGTTCCCCACTGATGCTGTCAGCATTCAGAACCATAAATATATCAATGCTTTGGATAAATGCTGGATGACTCTGAGTAGCAGGTTCTCTTTCCATTGCATTCCTTCCCCTCTTCAGGGTACTACTAGGCTCTCTGCATCCCTAACCTGGACGGCACACTCTGTTTCAAGTGGATGGTTGTAATGGCACAAGAGCTGCTGGATCAGTTGTCTCAAACTCCTGAAATTGCCTGAAGAATGGAAACAAACACATGGATAAGAGAGAAGAACAAGTGAGAGACAAAAATACAAAGCCCCATGCCCATCTGCTCAAGGCAGGCTGAGAAATAATATAAGGGATATAGTAGATGGTATATGAGCCAGTCACAGGCTAGCATTCAATCTGTAAGATGTGTGGGACATGCCAGAATAAATATTCCCATGCAGTATCTTTTCCACAGTGAGAGGAAACACCATTAGAAAGCAGCCCTTGCAGATAATATTAATAGATCAGTGTCCCTGAAGAAAAACAAAAACCAGAAGCAAGACTAACACAGCAAACAACTTGATAAAAGGGATAAACTGCTGTGATGAGAGGTTTCTGCAGTACACAGAGAGAATATGGTTTGGAGGATAAGTATGAAAAGGGGAGGTAAGGATCTGGAAATAACATCAGAGGCAAAACATATCAACAACCTGAATGTGACAGGTACAAAAGGGTGAGAAGTCCATGGGTTGTGCCAACAGTGCAATGAAAAAGACCTCAGAATTATGCTCCCAGGCAGGACAGTCAGCAAAATGGAGGATATCAGGTTTGGTGCTGTTGTGAAGTGAACAAGGCTGTGGAGGAAGGTTAGTTGGAAACAAAGATGGCTGTGAAACAAACTAAAAATTATGACAGGTAAAGCTTCGTCACCCCTGCTCCAGTTCCTCTTGTCACTCCTGGATCACTCAGTACTAGCTTCATGTAAAATGTCTCACACACTGACCTTGATTTGATGTGATTTTTTTTCTGCTTTGGTAAGGAAGGTGGATGACTGTCCCACCATTCTACTACCCTGGAAGCATAAAGTGGATTTTCCTATCCCTTAGAGATGAGACAGAGCCATATGCTCTGTATTCATTCTCAAGATTGGGCTACACTTCTCTGTGTTTACTCACACTCTGCATATTTCAAGACACATAAAAGAAAACAAAAAAACATCCAAAACCAATCCGAACAACAAAAAACACCATCCTGCACCAGATATACATGATACATGAATCAGAAATAAACTATGAGCGCAGTCTTGGATGCCAAACAAATATAGGTTGTTGTGGCATAGAAAGAACACAGTACATTGTTGTTTGTCCATCCTGTTTATGTAGCTGAATCAAAGAGATGCATGTCCAAGGGAGAAGCTGTTCTGTTTTAGAGATAGATGAGCAACAGCCTAAGCTACTCAAAAAATAAGTACAGAAGTTCAGTGCTCCGCCTGCTTTTCCCAAAGAAATTTATTCATGAGGTGAAGAAGGCAAGAGATGAGAGGTTTCCATGTAGACTCTCCAGACAATGTCCAAGGAGATATTATTGCAAAGGATGGAGTGAGGAGTTAAGGCAGAGAGAGAGCAACCTGAGTGGGCCAACTTTTGCCATACTCTCTGAGTGATCACACATAGAAGGTATTTCTGGGTACATTACTCTGATATTGAGGTTCATTAACAAAACACCTTTAATACAAGAACAGCAGAGAAAGCTCCTTCACTCAGTCTATGTGCTTCTCTCAGCACTTTGCACAGGCAGGCGCACACTATTAGCATGAAAGCTTCCACAAGCTGGCTAGGGTGTGGCTGAGGCATGCCAGAAGTTAACCATACCTGGGAGTTGCTGTGGCTCCAAAGTTTCAGGCTTTTGTTTAAGAGGACTTGTTGGGCCATTGGGCTCCTCTAGGTAACTGGGAGTGGGAGTTGGGGGCTGAGGTAGCTGTTACAGAGAGAAAATAGTCAACTCTGTCATTTCTTTCTCAGCCTCTCCAAATGCCTTACTGCTTCTTCAGCAGTTTCTGTGTTGCAGTCTCTCCACTTCTCTCTCTCACCTCTCCCTTCTCGTCTGTATCCTCATCCTCATCAACATAAGCAAAAGATTCATGCTTCACCATTGGCAGGGTTGCCCACGGTCCCTTGCTGTGCCCATTGTAGGGTGCCTCAGACAGCTTCTGCTGTATTTCTCTGTTGAGGAGTCTTCGCCGTTCTGGACTTATATGTCTCTGGAGGAGAGCCTGCAGTTCAGATCGCTCTACAGACCCTAGAAGGATCATGGTCTCTGCAAAATGCAGAGCAGAGAAGCCAGTAAGCCACTTCAAGGTTTTGAATCTCCAGTGTCACACACTGCCCCTGTCACCCTCTTCAAAGTACTCAGACTACCTAGAGCTGAAGAAGAGTCATTTACCAACCCTGCTAGTTACCGCTAATACATGGTGGGGTTGTGGGAAGCTCATCATCCCTGAGTTGTGCAACTCCTCAGAGCCACATTAGAAACAGGCTCTTTACTTACACAGGATCCCTCCCTGTTGTCACAGTTCAGTCCATGAACGTTCCATACACCTCCCTTACCTGCTATATCTGCTATGCTGCGCTCGCTCTAGCTTACCTGTCTGACCAGCTGAAACAGCCTTCTGTCTATACATCATCCATAGTGGAAGACTTTTAGGGTGATTTTTTAATGTAGTGGGTCCTCCTGTCTCCACAGCACATAATTGGAAAGCTAGTTTTGTTGTCTTTAAGCTGAGAGTCTCCAGTGAGGACTGGTTTCTTCACATTGCTTACCTGGTGAGTCCACCAAAGGCAAAGTCTTAACAGTAGTGCTTTGGAGTAGAGATTGCAAGTCTCGGTATTTACAGTTGGAAGATACAAATTTCACATCTTGGACCATGATATCCTCAACGAAGATATTGTATTTGCTGTGAATTTATGGACAATAAGGGGAAGAGTTAGTATATTCAATGTATTTAGCAGATTCCTTAAAGAAATATATGCAAATGCTTCTTTAAAAAGTGTTCTCAATACAGTTGCTAAATAATATTCTATGAGAGGAACCAAACAGGACTTTCCAACAGGATCCACACTGATTAACTAGATTTTCATTGCAGTTGTATTCCACTCCATTACCCTTCATCATAATAACATACACATATATATACATATATGTATAGATATTTCATACATACGTACATACCTATATATACTATATATCCTATATATATACTAGAGAGGAAGAAGTGTATGAATAATGAAATTTTGTTTTAAGCAAATATACAAATATTTAAAACATTTGCTGGAGAAAAAAAACAAAAACTCACTGAATTCAGAAAAAAATGGAAATAGACACTTGTGGTTTAAATTTTCAAACTAAAGCAATTTGACAGTATTAATACAGATTCGTTAACATTGCAGATTATTCAAACCTGTGCTTTCAACAACAAAAAGAAGAGGACTTTACTCCATTTCTGTGTATGAACCCTAATTCTACTCCATACTAACTTTTTCTGGCTGCAAACCTATTCTGCTTTTTTATTTTCTTTGTAGTACTACCCCATTTTCATGACCTTTTATTCTCCCATGATCATCTTCTGCTGCTTTATTTCTTTGCCACTCCCCACCTCCTATTTATAGTAGTAAAATTTAGTTTTACTACTATACCTTATGTGATTCCAGCCCAGGTCTGGCAGGTAGGGCAACTTCTTCACCTGGATGATGCTATCATAGAGGCTGGGCTGCAGACTCTGGGCCACCATGTTGGCAAGAATGACAGCCACCATCATGGGGAGGATGTGAGAGATCTGACCTGTCAGCTCAAAGCAGATCACAGCAGTGGAGACAGTGTGGCTCACCGCTCCTGTCAGAGCTGCTGCACCTTTCCCACGTAGGATGGAAAAGGAATAGGGAGAGAAGATTGTTGTATAGAAAGAGAATGTCATGTCAACCAGGAATGTCATGGGAATAGGACCAGGTTAAGAAAAAAAAGACATGGAGACTCACCAATGACAGCATATCCTCCAGGTAAGATTTGATAAACAATACCATCAAAGAGGATCCCATTGGGAAAAAGCGATGCCATGATTTCCCCAATAAGACGCCCAAACGCGGCACCTGGAAAGTATCACTGACAATTATGGAATTCACATCTAAGGAACACCCAGTCCATGCTGTGCAACTGTGCCTGGCAATCACTTGAGTATTTTTTAACAGAAACAAAGGAAAACCTTACATTAAAATGACACTGGGGACTAATGAGTAGTTCTCAGAGACAAAATATAAAACTTAGACTCCAAGAGGAAAAAAGTACTAAGATAGGTAAACAGAGTTGACCCTTCATTATTCCACTTAGGCACTAGTTCCCAGACAGGAGGAAATATTTCCCAAATATGTACAATGTCAGTCTAGTTAAGTTGAGGCCTTTCACACGCAGTCTGTGAATGTCCAAACTAGAATCACAACTTACAGAAGAGCTGCAGCTCAAAATTGAAACTTACCTAGAACGAAAACAGGCATGAAGCCTCCACAGGGGATTGGCATTGTGGTAGCAACAACAGACATCCAGAACTAGGACAGAGGCAGAAGGCGCAGTTGTAACTGAGCAGCAATAACATTTCTTGCAGTCCTGCTCTACTGCCCAGCCTGTGAATCCATGAGGAGACATGTTCTGAGGGGTGTGATGATTCAGACAGAAAATGAAGGATAAAGGAGCTGTGGGGTGTGAAGGAGAACTCTGGCTATATACCAGCACTGATGCAGAGGACCTCTGTGTAACTGCTGTAGTGGCAGAAAAGCTGAATCACCAAGAGAATGTGTGAACTCCTTTGCCTTGGACCTCAGAATCTGAGATTTCTTACTGCTCCAAATAGCTTAGCATTTCATAAACCAAGGTTGGCAAAATTTCACAGACTCAGAAAGATGTCAGTGTAAAGAGTACTCAACCTGTTCCCCACAACTCTGCTCCCAGAAGGGCTAATTCCTAAGTTAGATCAGGTTGTTCAGGGCCTTATCCAGGTGAGTTCTGAACATAGAGAAAGGTGGAGATTTCCCAGCTTTTCCTTTAATCTAGCTTGTGTCTGTTGCGTCTTGTCCCAGCACTATGGTGGGCAAACAATGAAATCTGATACTGCTAAGACCAATTAAATTGCCGACTTAGCCCAGTACATATAGACTTCTGGAGACAACAGTTCATTTGAGGTATTACAGACACCTCAAAGGCCAAAATACTCAGATTTTCTCAGGCAGTATGACAAGAGATTTCCAAAGTTGAGGGAAACAGAGAGAACACTGCTGTTTCAAAAGCTTATACAAAGAAGTTCATTGGCAAGATATCCTATGCTGCAGCAGTATTATCCATAGGAAAGAAACAACTATGGTCCAGCACACCAAGAGCAATACTTTAAGGTATTTCAGGACCATATTTTCCTCAGAGTGGGTAAATCCTTCCTGCTCAAGGTCCTCCTTTGAGGAGGTGATGCCTCTGCAGACATTGCTGCAGCTGTAGACAGATGATGCTAAAATGTAGACAGTCAGTTTGGCGAGAGGAAATATACCCTAGACAGCTTTTTCACTGTATGCCAACCATAGGCTTGTTGGCATAAAATGGAAAATGAAGCCAAGATATAGCCTGCCATTTAGGAAAGCCCTCTATAAAGATAACAAAGTGACAGTAGAACAGCATTTCTCAGCCCATGGTAGAATATGCTGCGAGCATGGGATAAACTATCAATGTGATATTCACTGTTGCTCTTCCTTCCCTAAGCCATCTGAATACGACGAGAAGTTTCTGACTGGCCACAGAGGCCAGTAAACTGCAGAAGTGGAGAACTGCTCAATAAGTTCTGTCTTCAAAGTACCAAACCCAGGCCAAGCACAGCTGAGAGTTGGGACTACAGTGAAGTGGAGAATCAGGCCAAGTTTTTTCCCAGAGTTGAAAATGCAGTATATTTTTTATGTGATCTATCCCAAATCTCAATATATCCAGAAGAAAATAAACTGCTTGGAGCAGTTACCTAGTGAGTTGAGAAAGCCTTTAGTTAATGGGACAAGGCCAATGAATCTAGTGTCTGAGGATTCATCTCTTCCAAAGGAGAATAGAAGGACTCAGAATAGATATACCATGCAGTCTATCTCTCTTTTATTCAAGTAAATGAGACCATATCTTCTTGATACTGCCTGTCAGAAATTCAATACAGTGATTCATTTGAGGTGGCATCAGCTGTGTCAATCAATCATTAATGTCTATTCCTGATCTATGGAAAAGTTCAACTGATTTTGCAAGGTGGCCTCAGATTTTTTGCTCCTTTGCAGCAGTAGTAAAAAAACACCCCAGCATTTCTGCAATCTTATTACCCTTCCACACACACCCCTTTTGGGAAAACATCTCTTTTTGCTACTTGTATTTTGAAAACAGAAATAAAATGTTTTCTTCTTTCAAATCTCTTCTCTTGCTCTGTTGTGTATCAGTTACACACCTGACCCTTTCAGAGCCTAAGTGGTTGCAAAATTCATAGACTATGTCAGCTCAGAACATTTAACCTACTGCTGCTTTCCACAAAGTGAGAAAAACTGTTTTCAGCTGCATTTCTTCATCAAGTTATGGTACTGCTAACAAATCCTTGAGTGTCATGCAACTGTAGATCATGCTTACATGTTCTTATTTGTCCCCTATCTGTAGTCAGGAATATTATGTACAGAATCATAGAATCACAGAATGGTTTGGGTTGGAAGGGACCTCAAAAATCACCTAGTTTAAACACCCCCATCTTCCAGTAGACCAGTTTTCCCAATTAGACAGTTTTAGATTTTTTTAAGACCAAATATAAATGATCTGAGAGCTTTTTACTGAAATATTTATTTTTGTGGAACTTGAGAAATCTTTCCTGATTAATCCTCCCTACCAACTACTACACAGGGTACCAAAGGCCATTCAGCAGAATGTATGAGGAAGATGACCTAGGGAGCAGTGAAAGTAGGTCACTATATTAAGGTCAGGAAACTATTCCTTAATAATTTGGCAATCTCGCATTCAAGATAGACAAACATCAAATTATGTAAATACCCATTGCAATTGCAGTGCTTCACTCCCACCAACTCTTCATTGGCAGTTCACGGACTATTTTACAAAGGATCAAGAACATTCATTCTGAGTGAATAAGGGTAAGGGTTATGATGAGCTGGGTTTCCTACCTTCACAAGGAAGAAGAGCAGAATGATGATGAAAACGCTGACTTTAGGATGGATCCAGGCAGCGGATTTCCCAAGTATCTTAGGGTCTCCTGTGTATTCTGCCCAGGTATAGTTATCAAAGAGAGAGCTGATGGCTTCCCGTGGCATCAACTAAACAGAGAAAAAAAAAAAAAAAGCAGCATGAACTATGAGATTAGACAGAGTAAATATTCTACCCCTGTTCCAAGAAAGGGGAGATTTTTACTTCAGCAATTCATGATTATGAGATTTAATTTACATTTTTAATCTTCAGGAAGAGAGATGAAACCTTAGCTAAACTAATGAAGGGACAACTACATTTACTCACAGGGTAATATATTCCTTATTACTTGCTGTAAGTGGGCCTTTTCCAAGTTTTATATGAAAGAGAGAGCAGATATCAGAAGTCTCAGAATACAGTCTTTCCATAGTTTAAACTTCTCCCATATCTTTCTCCCTCTTTCCATGATGTAAGGTTATTGGGGCACAGAATAAGGGGAGACTGGTCCTCAGAATTGCACAGAATTGTAAATACACATCCCATTCTTACCTCTCCTGCCATGAACTGCCCAAATCCAGGAGGAAAGGTAACAGTTGCTATAAGGAAGGTTATAACACCAGGGTATATGAGGCGGCTGAAAAATAAAAAATAGTTTATTAAAATACAACCTCACATTCTTGTAACACTTCAGTACTATGGATGCTACTTCTGTGAAAACTCTCTGCCACATCTGTATCCATTCCTTTGGAGTTCTGTTAGTGGCAACTGAATGCCCTGCTCCACTGATCATCATAATTCATAGACAGTTCAACTGTCAGCAAAGCCATTTTTCCCATCAGAATTAATGTAATGGGGGGATAAGAGGGAGTGAGTGATGTACAAAATGAACAAACTTGAATATGTGGCGGCAGGTGTGTATTTACAATGATTTGTTGACCTATTGTCATAAGCCAGCTTCTCCATTTGTCCTGATTATGCCAGTCTTCCTTCTTTGTTCCCCATGCAATGAATCCTGTCCTGGTATACTTAAATCCAGCTTTTTAAATACATTTCTGCATGCCTTCTGCATTGCATTAATTTTTATGAGAAAAACTGATTTTTTTTTCCATTAAATTGTTGTCACAATATTTGGGAAGGTGGTCAGTGGGTCTAGCTGTGCTGGGCCAGTGGGGCATAGCTGGACAGCAGGTTGAAGCCATCTGTGTTTTCCTACTGCTGTGTCCAATTCCAGGACGGCTGTCTGGATACACCATGACACTTCATGGACCCTAAGACAACATGAGTCTAAGCTGCCTCCACATGCTGTCCTAACCCTGTCAGGTCTCCCCGGACAAACTACTGTGTTCTGTATGGGAAATTCTGACTGAGGTGCAGTGGCATTCAGGAAGGCAAATTATAACCTTTAATTTCTGCCAGTCTAAGGCTCTACAAAATTCTAAAAAAATAGACAAAAGTTTAAATTACTCCTTTTCAGGCTTTGCTCCACTTCTCTATTGACTTTGATGGCTCTGCTGGTGTGTGTGGGTAATCCTACATAATGAACAAAAGATGATTTTCTTTCCATATAACAAATTAAATTAGTTTGAACTTCTTCTTAAGTTGTGGTGTTCTTCTGCTCAGATCTGCAGCTTGCTAAGAAATGCAGGTCCTCCGCACCTCTCAAATTAAAAATTCATATAATGATTCTATAAAGAGACTGAAGAAATTTACAGGCAGCCATCTTTTCTTCTTCAGGTTATAACCCTGGAGGTTCTAACTCTAATATTAGAGAGGGGAAAAAAGTATCTTCAGATGCCCTGTAAAACCCTGTATTATTGCTAGTATTTTTATTTTTGCTACTGCTGGCAGACTGTGGAAGTTGCACTTGACTGGAGGCAGATGTTACACCCATATATAAGAAGCTTTGGAAGGAGGATCTGGGGAACTACAGGCCTGTCAGTCTGACCTCGGTGCCGGGGAAGACCATGGAGAGGGTCATCTTGGGAGCTATCATGCAGCACATGTGTGATGGCTGGGAGATTGGCCTAGTCAACATGGATTTACAAAAGGTAGATCCTGTCAAATTAACCTGATCACCTTCTATGACAAGGTGACCCACTTAATGGATGAGGGGAAGGATGTGGATGTAGTCCACTTGGACTTTAGAAAGCCTTTGACACCGTTTCTCACAGCACCCTGATTGAGAAACTGGCTGCCACTGGCCTGGAGAGGTGGAACTTGAGCTGGTTTAAAAACTGGCTGGACGGCTGGGCCCAAAGGGTGGTGGTAAATGGAACAAAATCCATCCGGAGGCCAGTCACAAATGGCATCCCCCAGGGCTCAGTGCTGGGTCCAGTTCTGTTCAATATCTTTATTAGTGACCTTGATGAAGGGATTGAATGCTCCCTCAGTAAGTTTGGAGATGACACTAAGCTGGGAGGAAGTGTTGATCTGCTTGAGGGTAGGGAGGCTCTTCAAAGAGAGCTGAACAGACTGGACTTGTGGGCTGAGACCAACGGGATGAGGTTTAACAACACCAGGTACAGAGTTCTGCACATGGGACATAACCTCATGCAGCGCTACAGGCTTGGGGGAGACTGGCTGGAGAGCTGCCAGGCAGAGAAGGACCTGTTGGTGTTGGTTGACTGCAGGCTGAATATGAGTTAGCAGTGTGCCCAGGTGGCCAAGAAGGCCAAACAGCATCCTGGCTTGTGTCAGAAATAGTGTGGCCAGTAGGTCTGGGGAGGTGATTGTGCCCCTGTACTCAGCATTGGTGAGGCTGCACCTTGAGTGCTGTGTCCAGTCCTGGGCTCCTCACTACAAGAAGGACATTAAGGTCCTCGAGCATGTCCAGAGAAGGGCAGCCAGGCTGGTGAAGGGTCTGGAGGGCAAATCCTATGAGGAGCGGCTGAGGGAGCTGGGGATGTTTAGCCTGGAGAAGAGGAGACTGAGGTGAGACCTTATCACGGCCTACAACTACCTGACAAGAGGTTGTAGAGAGGTGGGCAAAGGTTTCTTCATCCAAGTGACAGGAGATGGGACAAGGGGAAATGGCACAAAGCTGTGCCAGGGCAGGGTCAGATTAGATGTTAGGAAAACATTTTTCACTAAAAGAGTTCTCAGGATGTGCAACAGGCTGCCCAGGGAGGTGGTTGAGTCACCATCCCTGGATGTATTTTATAAAATGGTAGATCAGGTATTTAGGGATATGGTTTAGCATAGGACAGGAACAGTTGGATTTTATGATCTTAAAAGTATTTTCCAACCTAGTAATTCTGTGATTCTGTGATTTCTCTTCCATCCTGCAATTCGCACCATTTGGTTACTATCAGTTTCAGCTTTTGTTTTGTAAGTATGCAGTAATTGCAATAGCAGTACATTGTTTACATTTTTGCCTACATTTTAATTTAAAAAAATAGTTTTTAAAGACATAGCTAGATTTCAGTTGTATTTAATTAAAATGTTAAATTTATTTGTTACAGATTCTTTAAAAAAAACCCCAAAACCCGGAAGCAGGATGATCTTAAAATGCATGATCACTGATTTTCTAATTAAAAACATTTTCTGTCTAAGTGATAGTTTCCCTTGTCCTCTTAGTGAATATTACAGCATCTCCCTTCTAAATAGCTATTTGACACTAATGGGGCTGATTGAATAGAAAATCCAGTGCAGAAAAAATTATCTTCATGTACACTACTATAACTTCAATTTCTCATATTTTTACCTTGAAATAGTTTTACTATCTTCCAGAAAGCATGTTACTACCCAATACCAGTAGGTTATAAAAATATGGTCCCTAAAGAGAATCTTTTCAAAGGCACTCACTATTTGGTGAGAAACTGGCTCAGAGCTGCATGACGCCGGATGCATAAGACTACTTGCCGATTGAGATAAACAAAAAATGCTCCAAGGAAACCAGAACATATCCTAAAGTGGAGGAAAAGAAATAAAATCATACAAAACAGTTGTAATATAAGCCTAAAGGCTGCAGAGTCAACTGAATACCTTTTAATACTTTAGATTTTAAAAATAGATCACTCTATTCCTGCCTATCAATTTCTCAATAAAATAGAAGTGCTCCTCCTGTATATATTCAAATTAACATTTGCTGACACAGAAGAACAAGATCTACCTGTTGATAGTGATAGTGGTCATTTTTTTTTGTCCTACATGAAAGTGAAGAAATATGTTAGATAGAAAGCAAGCTCAACTTTGAGACTTAATGTTGAGAGAATTTGGAGCATTCCAAGTGGGCATCAGAATACCAAAGAGTATCAAGTCTTTAGCTGTTTGGGTTTTTTTTTAACAAAACAACAACAACAAAAAAGAAACCCAACCAACCGCACTGGACACCCTGGCATTCAGGAATCTGAAAGCATTCCACAATTATCGTATGCTCCTTTCTTAGCCTATGTGGAGTACTGAAAAAAAATCCAGCTCTGATCACTTGGTTGAAAACACAATGACAAATTTTGCATTCTATCAACTCCAAATCATAAGGATTAACTTCTTCCTTGCCAGTCTAAACAGATTCCCCTGAGTTTGGCATGCAAATATATTTAAGGAAAAAAGAACAAGGTGGATACATATTACTAGAAAAAGCTCCTGTATATTAATAGAATTTCATCATATTTGACACTTATTTTCACATGGGACACTTAAAAGATTCAGTTGGACAAGCTGCTGGGCTATTTTGTCTAGATGGAGTTTTGCCAAGAAAGACTGGAACAGATGATCCTTGAGGTCCCTTCCAACCTGGTAACCTATGATTTATACCTAATGTCTTCAAAAAATCGCACTTGAGTTCGTACTCAAGTAAATGAGGGCAACCTAGAAAAAGCTATAAAACCTTAAATAGATTTCTGATCTTGGATCCAGGTCTTGGAACAGAATATGTTCATATCAGTACAGGTATTTGTATTCCCTTCACTGCTGCTCTCCAGTAATTTCCCTGGAGCACCTCTCAAGCTCTATCTCAGACCTTTCCTCACAGCAATTCCAAACTCAGGTTTTCTCCAATATTTTCCAATTTTCTTTTTATTTTAAAGCTAATTCTTTCGTTTCCCAAAATTTCCCCCAGAAGTGAAAGATCTCCATATATAAGACACTCATCTTAATGCATTAACCATTGTTCTCACTGAATCTAATTTTGGTTCAGTTGCCCTTGACACCAGGTAGCATGTACCAACCTATCTTGAAAAGGATAACCATTCTGACCTTGTAAAAGGGAAACTTCCTGGTTAAGTATTTTGTCCCATTTGTAAAGTGAAAAGTCCATACTTCTTCGGTCAGTTTATTCTGGGGTGCCATCAAAACGCTTAGAGGGCTATCCAGTAAATCTATACCCAGAACCTAAACCCAGTTAGAGTTTTGTGGGTTTTTTTTCCTACAGAACTTAATTTCTGGAAAAGATAATGTAAAGGTAATAACAAACAGCTTGATAATACCCACATTTCCTTCCTTACCCATTGTGCTAGATGGGCGCCATTTCTGAAGAAGGAATCCCAACAAGCAGAGGCCTTATTTGTGACAATCAAAATGTCTAAAAAAGATGTATACAAACGTTTTGCGAAAGAATTCCTAACATTGCTAAGATGATAACCTCTGTAGAGCGAAGAGCCAATTTCCTGAGAACTTACCCTATTACAGCAAATGCTGGCAGCTCTTGCAGATCAAAGGGGAAATCCATGCGAAAGTTTGTTCTGAACAGGGCTGTGATGGTAACTGTGAGAGAAGAAAGAGGGAGAGGAGGAAAAGGAATAATGCGGTAAGATGTTAAATGCTATAAAAGCTAGGAGTAGGGACTGGAGAACTACTATACATGCTCCTGTGTGGTTTCATGTACAGTATTACAGATTGGCAGGCAGCTCTGATTTTAGTAATGTCGGGTTTTGAAGCACTTCAACACTAGCTGTCTAGATGGTATAGGTTTGTTTTCAGAGATTGTAGCTTATATATATATATAAGTTACAATATATATATATAAGATATATATATATATAAAACCCATATTATAAGATATATATATATATATTACCTACAATCCCTATTTCAAAGGGGTTTCTTTTTGGTTTTTTCTTCTACCATTGTTGTGGTTTCACCCCGGCTGTGGGCTGAGATCCACGCAGCTGCCTGCTCCTTAAAGTAAAAGAGCAGGGGAAGAGGGAAAAAGGGGGAAACAAGGGAAGGGAAAAGGAAGGGGCAAATAACTTCAAAACCAAGAAACTAAGAGGCCCGTGGGTTGGGATAAGGATAGTTTACTAAGAGAACAGAAAGATAAAATATAACAATGCTAACAGGACTTTAGAGCAAAAGAATATGAAACTCTTGATCCCCAATGCAGTTTCTCCCCGAACCACACAACTCAGGCCGTACCACCCAGAGCTGTCCCGGAACCCGACCGTCCCCCCAAGAAGCACGCGTCCCGCCACCGCCCCTCTTCTTCCTCCTCTCAGCCCCCCGTTATCCTGGGCAGGACGTCATTGGCATGGAATACTCTCTTTGGCCCATCTGGGTCACCTGTCCTGGCTTCGCCCCTCCTTTCTCATGAATAGAGAAATACAAAGAAGCTGAGAAAGTCCTTGACTGTCTGACTGCAACTAAGAACATCAGGGTGTTCTCAGCACTGCTTTCATTTTAACTCCCAAACACAGCATCCCATCAGCTGCTACAAATGAAGTTAACTCTATCCTGACTGAAACCAGGACAACCATCCATTCTCTAGAAATAAAAACTCCTCCTGCTATAGCCACTGACTCTGAAAACTTTCTTTGCTGAGACAAGCAGTGCTTACACTGTGCTGAGAAACACACAGGTGTGATTAACTTCAAGAAACAAAATTCAAATCCTCTCTGATATCATAAATGTGATATTTTTGACTGATACCAAAAGAATGAAAATCTTAGAAATCAGAGATGGAAAAAATAAACTAAGCCCTGTCTTCTCTATCTTAACTCTCCTGGTAGTGTTGCACTACTAAAATGACTCAGATGTTGAAACCTGTCCTGCTTTTACCTGGAGGTACCAAATTGTGTGGCAACAGTCAATACCTATATGCCAACAGGTAAAGTACAAATAAAAAATCTAGTGCAGAGCAGAAATACAGCTAAATGAGGATGGGTATACATCCCAGCTAGCCTTGGATTAAGGAATTATTTGCACAATGAGGAATGAAAAGAAGCTGTGAAATACTACATTATATGGTAATTATAGGGCACATTAATTACTTGCTAATTGGTCAGACTGGACTAGGTTTAGAACAACTGTTTAACCAGATCTCTGAGGGTTATATTACCTAAGATAGCCAAGCCTGTCTAAGCATTTGCTGCTATCCAAAAAGGGAAGATCTTACTCCTTGCCTTTTCACATCGTGTCTTCCCTCCTGTCGAGTCTGCTCCAACACATGTCAATGCCTTCACTAGGTTGTTTCACCTCATTAAAAGCTATCATAAAACCTATCATCTGCCTTTTTCATGGCTTGGGAAGTGAGTTGAATGGAGGGGTCCAATGAACACAGAGATTGTACCAGAGGGGTAGAAAAACAATCAGGGATAGAAGATGGTGAAAAGCAGGCTGCCCTCTTTTTTGTTAGATCAGCCCCAGATCATCTCAGTTTTAGGGAACAGGTAGTCCAAGCCACTAAAAGTGCATTAAAAAGTGTAGCAGGGCTCACTTTCAAAGAATTTATGTTTCCTTTCTATTTCCTTCCACACTGCTGTAAGTCACATATCATGACAAAAGATTGTGGCTTTGAGGAAGATGGAAAATAGTAAATGAATAGAGCAATTCTGGACAAAGAGTGTAGGAATGACTCTTAGCTTACCTGCATCCTTGTTCCAAACAGCAAGGACTCGGAAAATGAAAGCACTAAAGGTAGCTGCAAAAAAACCTCTCCAATAATTGCGCACAGCAAAGTAAGTGGAAGTGACCTCAATGCTGAAAAGGACCCCTAGGAAGAGTCGGAAAGGGAGCAAAATTAAAATCAGAAGTTTAATGTTAGAACCATGAGATACACTTCTACATAGTTTTCTAGAGCAGTGGTCTCTATTGCTCACCCGGACTAATAAAAGATTTTGGAGCATGTACCACCTAATATATGTGTATTTAAAAATTCTATACATGTAATAATTTACTAGTGTATTATGTACAATATAAAACATAAATTAGAAAAGGTGACAAAGATTATTTAAAAAATAGTTCTATTTATTAATGAAACTTTTTTTTGTTCTCACTAAAAATATTGTTGTTATTTATTAAAATCTCGGTTTAACACTTTGTGATACGGTGATTCAATTGTCTGGTTCTATAACAAGGTTTTTTGATAATTGGTCTTAATGGCTATCATAGCTGAAAAAAGATATCTCACAAAGATACATAGATTCAAATGTAAAAAAAATATGATTAAATTGTGGTATTAATTTTCAATCCCATTCACCACTTATGCAAAATATTTTATTGAAATTGGGGTAGTAAATTTCCATCTTCCCTGATGTCAATCAATTGCTCTTGCAAACTAATCAACAAGTGTTGAATCTTTATGTGTTCTACAAAATAAAAATCCATTTTTAAACAAGTTAGAAAGTTCCATGTTTTTTACCTGTACAGGTATGAGAGCTTTTGGAGGTGACACATTAATATTAGATTGGCAACAAATTCACAAATCTCTTTCTTTTGAGAAGCAGTTGCAGTCTAACCCACTTTTAGAATATAATTTTTACCCTGAAGGGCTTTTTTTAAAATAACTGCTACTGACAGACACTTGTCATCACAGAAACACTCAGTAATTTCAGAAAACTTGTCTTTTTGGAAAAGAATAGTGTGTAACAGGTCTTTAAGTTCAACAACTCTCTTAAAAGCCCATTGCTACAAGAAAACCAGCAAATATCTGTATGGTACAAAGGATTTTCATGGTCACTCCCCATCTCATTGCAAATACAGTAAATATTCTACTGTTTTAAAGCCTTTATTTCTATGAAATGAACCACAATGATGACATCCTGTAGCACTTTGTGTACGTCTGGCTCCTATTTCTTTGCTGCAGTAGCTTGCCTGTGAAAAACAGAGCTAATTCATTTCAGGAGCTGTGCTATCTCTGTAACTTTACCACATAATCCTTTTCGTACTCAAAGCTGCTGTTCCAGCAGTTGCTTGCACAGCTTTTCCTTAAAACATTTTCATTAGAGAAGTAATTTGTTGGTAAGAATATACCTTCTCTGATAGATCTTTCCTTAGTCGTTCACAGAAAGAAGCTATTCACACATTGTACTACCAAAACAGAATCTAAGCAAATACCATAAGCTGAGATATGTTAGAAACATCTGTATTTTCATCCAGCTGCACAGCAAGTCTCTCACATCATGTAAAATGTACTCATACTTGTTTCTTCAAATCTTCAGCAATGTTTTCTACATCTTCCAACAGCACTTTTTGAATTTGAACTAAAACACAAGGAATGTGTTTTAGTTTGCCATCATATTCCTTTCTGTGTATTATTTCAGCTATTTTTACTGTTGCAGGAGGAAAAGCATTTTTCCAGTGCTTTGTGGCCTTTTGTCTTTTGCTATGAAGTAAGAAACTTAAAAGGTGGCTTTTAAACATTTATCATTAAGTTCAGTGAAAATTCTATAACATATCAGATTGAATATCACATAGTTTGAAACATTACTGAAACAATTGTAGAAGTTTATCTTCCTGTTCTGGATGCTTAGATTTTAAATATCTTGCTAATTCTGATGGCTTCATACCATCATTAGCTATCTTCATGTACAATATACACTTAGGGTGAGGTTGAGCATTAAAGATAGTGGATGTAGATCCCTATTTAAAATAGACTTTGATAATTTTGATTTTTTTGGTTGACTTCATCAGACCTGATTGGCTGGGCATTGTTTCTACCTCATTATATGGCTGATTAATAGCCTGTACTAGGAGTAGGAGAAATGTTAGCTCTGACATTTGCTTGTAATTTGTCTGCACTTGTATTTTTAGGATTAGCACAGAATCACAGAATCATAGGGGTTGGAAGTGATCTCAAGAGATCATCGGGTCCAGCCCAGGTCTTCAATCTGCAGTCTCTTTGCAGCAATCTTTTTATGCCATTTGTCCATTTTGTGAGGGTTAGTTTAGTTAACACTAGATAATATAATCCATAAATCCACTTAAGTGGGCACACACTGATTGCAATATGCTGAGAGTGAGCAAATGAGTGGTCTCCACTGTCAGCCCTCTGCGTTGTGAATAACTCCACAATCAGGACATCTCATGCACCGTATGTGATAAGTGACACTCTGACCTATGGTCTAAGTGAAGGTACCACTGCCAATACATATACTGACTATTAGTAAACCCTTTTTTTTTTAAATTAAAAGTTCCAATATATCCTTCCACATCTTGCACACCCTCTGGGATATACACACCCCACTTTGGAGACCACTGTTCTAGAGTGTCTTCCCATCTTGCCCTCCAGAAGGGTGACAACATGTGGAAAAAAGTTGGTGTCAGAGATGCTGGGGAGTTGGAAATGCTAAAGGTAAGCTTCTTTGTTAAAAGTAGATGACCCATCAAAAAATGCGGTGCAGGGAAGAGGGAAAGGAGAAGAGGACTAGGCAGGAGAGGATTTAGGTACCTGATAAAAAGGAAACAGAACAGCCACTTGCCTCCAAGTGGTGTCCCAAAGCAGCAGCCAACCCCCACAGCACAACCCACAGTCAGGACATCCGTGTAATAATATGGCTGCTACTGGTGAAAGAGAGAGAAACAACGAGAGACAGACAAATAGGAAAAAGAAGGAGAGAAAGCGTGAGTAACAGAATTGGAAGGTAGGACCATATGCTGTCACCCAGCTCTGTCACTAGTCTCAGAGATATAGGTATATTTATCTTAATTCTCCCTTCTGGATGCCTTCAAAATATTCAAAAGATAAGACCTGGCACAAGACATGCACATACCTGGACATCTTCAAGACATGTAGAGAAGGCAGCATTTCATCTTTCATTGAAAAATGCACTTTTCTGTCACTGTAGAACTGTGTCACTGTGGAAAATCTTCCATAGGGTGGAAGATGCATAACTACATTTTACTCTTTTACTGTGGCAGGGAATCTCAGGATGTACGTGTGCCAAAGAGTGCCTCAAAAAAACTACCCTGTGAGTCTGTGTGCATAAGGCATATGCATGTCCAGAACTGAGTGCGGACAGGTGCTAAATGTCCTGTCACCCTGGGTAGGTAGGACATACAGTAACCACTGAGAACAGCCTGTGGCATACGGCATCTGCAAGGACCCAGCACTGTGTCAGTGCTGGGGCTATGTAGCAGCAGAGGAATAGCCAGATAGACCAAAGTAAACAAAGAGTGATAGAGTGCACTCAGAAATAGTAGGCTAGGCACCTTTTGCTTGGCAAGGGCTAAACTGGCTTTTCAAATACATTTTGAGGGCTTCTCATTAATACACAGGGTGGTGGTCACCAGCAACTACACAAAGAAGTTATGGACCACGGGCAATATGATGTGAAGTTGCAAGCTATATCCTGGACTAAGGTCAGTTAAAGATTACACAACTCCCAGGTAATGGAAATCACATTCGGCAATTTGGTGTGAATCTGTAAGAGGAACTCATTTAGGGCTACAAAAGCTATGATAATTTTCGTTTCCTCTCATACTACAATGTTATCACAGACAAGTGATAGGCAAGTTTTAGTCTGGAAGATACCTCTGAATGCTCCTTCTCAAACTCTCTGTTCAGAGCCTGGCCAGGTCAGGGTGCTGAGGATCAGGGTGCTTGGTGAGCCCTGAGAACCAGCAAGGGCTGAGAATCCCCAACCCAGTTTCTCTTGACACCTGTGCTACCCTGAATGACCTTTGGGACACGGGGAGAATTCTTTTTAACGTAAAGATAAAATTTCCATTGTTGCAAATTGTGCCTGTTGTCTTCTCCTTTTCCCAAATAGCTTGGCTATTTTGTTTCTCTAACATGTCCTAGAGGTACAGAAGATAGCAATTAGACCACTCTTCCTTTAACATTATTTTACTTCTATAACCTCCCTTAATGTGTCCTGCAGTCTCTTAGACTATATTAATTCTATGTACAGAGAAAGAAATAGGAGCTGTAGACTGGATTGTAGTTTGGTTTTGGTTTTTTTTGGGTTTTTTACTATTAAGAGAGATAGCAATGGTTCCAATGATCTAATTCTTGGTTTGAGCCGATTTTTCCTCGAGGTATTTGACAGGCTTACAAGTTTTGCATTCTGTCTCAGACTCTGTCTTGCTAAATCTGACTTTCTTCCTAGCACACTTTTTCTCAAGTTTTCAACTGAAGAAACTCTAATTTTTAACTGAGAAGCGATGTTCCTTTTTTTAAACAGCAAACCAGAGTAAAGGTCATTATTATTGTTGACACAAGACCATGTTGCATTTGTCAGCTAACACATCTATTTGAAGACTAACAGGAAAGTAGTGCATGGAAGAAATAAAGCCAGCTTAGGGAAAAAAAGTCAAATTTTAAAATCTCCTTAAACTTCTGGGCTCAGTAACCATGGAGAGAGGTTCAGGGTAGTGTGTGAGGCTCAAGAATGGGAAATAAAGGCACAAAAAAAGAATGGAGAACATTGTAAAGACAAATTATTCATTAATATATTTCCACTGTTTTAAGAAGTTACCCTGTGCTTTTGGCACATCACCTGTTTACAGAAATTCCATGAATCACAGGACTAGTACAAATGTAAGGAGACAGAAATAAAATTCCACATTTCTTCTCACTGTAGGACCATAGAAAGGTGGGATGAGGTCACTGGCGGTGTCTCCAACTCCCTGCTCCAAGTTGTGCTACTTCCAAGGCTAGATCAGATTCTTGTATAGGTGACTCCTTGGACCCCCTGAGCATCTGTGCCAGAGCTGAACCACCCTTGCGGAAGAGGACTATATTTCCCTTTTTGCAAGCTATGCCTGTTGCCTCTTGCAATGTGCCACTCTGAAAAGAGCCCAATCTTCACTGAAATCCTTTAGGTGGTTGATGACATCCATTAGACTGCCCACCTAGAGCCTCTTCTCCTTTAGGCTGAGAAAAACCAGCTTTCTCAGCTTCTCCTCATATACAATTACTCCAACTTCCCAGCCATCTTACTGGGCCCATGTCTCTTATGTGGGGACCCCAAAACTTTACACACTGGTATTTCTGTTTTCCTGTTGACTGATGATGTATGACGTATTTTCCTGTTCACACTATCACTTCCTGTCATACTTGCCATTAGATGTTGCTACTCCTTACATTAAGTTATTTTTAAAAAATGTCTGTTTTCTACTCAGTCCTTTCTGATTTTTCTGGACAGTCCTTGGTGCTCTCCAGGTTGAACAATGTCCATATCAGGCAGGGACTGAACAAGCTGCATCATTAGAAATCAGCACATTACTAGATGTCATTTTCCTACAAACTTCCCTTTCCTTCACTGCCACCAGTTACACTTGAAACAAAAGAACTGGTGTTGCTAGAATGGAGAATTATCTGTGGAGAACTTTTTCTGAGAGCAGGAAGTCTCACAGCAAGAGGCTACATGAGCATACATTAAATGTCACGTATAGGAAGACACTTGCCTCCAAGAGGAACCCCGAAGCAACATCCAGCTCCAGCTGCGCAAGCTGCCACCAGGAAGTCGAACTGCCTATGCACAGTCTGGAACAGAGAGTGCTGCCAGAGAAGGGCATGCTGGGGTTAGAGGGAGCAAAGCCAGGGTGTTAGGATCCAGAACAATGAAATAAAGCAACAGCCAGCAGCAGATTCAGACACTGCTATTACAAATAGCAGGCTCTACACACTTTAGTGCAGTCTTTAGTACTGTCAGCTGGTCTTCAGCAGGGACATCTGGTACTAATACACAGACAGAGACAGGATCTACTCAAGAACAGTATCTCCCATTGTTGTATTACATAGCCAGTTTCTGCTAACAGCCTGCATGTAAGGCAGTTCTTACATTTAGCTATATATGCAGTTAATAGATTTTTATACAACCAGTCAATACAATGAACAGCCTGCAGAGACTGTTAGACTATTCTGTGACAGTAAAAGCCTAGAGAGAGTGTCAGTGTCTGTAATTGGCAATGTTGTATAAATTTGGCTTAAAGACCAATTGATCTTTGTCTGCAGATACTTTTCTATACAATGATCACAGTACAAAGGTATTGGCATCGTGAGATTGAAAACTTGTCAAACACATACTCCTAACCAGCCTCTGTATAATGAGTAGGTAACATTGGTGGTCCAACACAGTTATTTGACAGTATATCTGGCCTCCCACTACCATTTTCTTTGGCTTGTGTTTTCCTGCTCTGTAGCAGTACAGTGAATTTCAATCCATATACTTCCTCTGTGTTTTGTGTCCTACGATACTATCCTGAGTCTAAGGAGTTCAACCTGTGGAACAGCTGTATGCAGGGATGTATGCCTTACCTCATACACACCACAAAAGATCGACATGAACTTGCTGAGTACTGCAGCACAGATACTGGCAATATGCACAAAAGGACCCTGCAAGAGAAGAGAAAATCAGAAAGGATTACCCTCTGATTACTGACAATCATTTAGCTATTGCAGATCTCATTATTTTACTTTGGCCATCTCAGCAAGTCCTCCAATCTTCTTTCCCTCCCTGCACCCCCACCCCCACCCTGCCCTGCCACTTCAAAAACTACCTGACTTGAGTTCTTTGATATTTTGTTTATCAAGCCTTTCAAAGTGGAAGAAAAACAGCCAATGGAAGATAATAGTTGCTGGAAAGAGCAGAGCTTTGAGAAGAGGGATGGTGACTAAAGAAATAAAATATTTATAGACTCTTCTTCCACAGCCAACTCCTCCTACCTCCCAGACCCTAGACACTACTGCACATCAAAAAGCACAATATTTACCTCTTTCCCCACAGGCATGCCACTTCCAAGACCAGCTGTGAGGCCCACAACTTTGGCTACAAAAGCTTTGAGAGTGAGATATTCCTTGAGGACCACTCCCCTCATAATGGTTTTGAGCTCTGGAATTCCAGACCCTGAAAACAACAGCAGAGCAGGGGATGAAGGAAAAACACAGGCAAATGGAGTAAGAAAAATGAGACAGACAGAAACATATCTTGCCATGCCTTCTGCCCTCACCAACAGCCTGTGGAGAGACGAGGTGGCAGAAAATGGCCGCAAACAGAATAAGAACAAGTGGGTATGTGACCCACACCAGATACTGCATAGGAATATTTGGGTGCAGCTCTCTGTACATCCACTTGTAGGCTGTAGACAGACAAAGAAAGAAGTTGTCAGTAACCACAGCTGCTGCAAACATCTTGGTAGACATCAAAGAATCATACACTTGCCAAACCTGCCCATACTAAATCTCCCTGAGAAATTCTGTCCTAAAGTGCTCATTTTTTAAGTCAAGCCTTGTTACATTTTGAGTATGAGTTCCCAAATAAAACAGGCATTCTACAGGGGTGGATAGATGTGGCTTTCTCTTCTTAGACACTATTAATACCTGTGCCCAAATGTGGACTAAGAAGAGGTGTGTTACATGCAGTTGTGAGGAAGGATCACTGTACTGGGTCTTTGAATTTGGCAGCCAGAGGGCCTCATGTGGGTCCTGAAGGAAAATTAAATGGTCCACACATAGCTAGTGCCCTCTCTTCCATCTCAATCACATGAAAAATAATTCCTTCCAAAAAGTAGCTGAACAGCTCTGATTATGAATTGCCTTTTATATCATCAGCATGAAGGGATCTGTGCCTACTATTAAAGCAGCAGTGGTACCATTGCTCAGCCAGGTACCACAGCACAAGCTGCCAAGAATCCAAACTGAACTGCAGCTCCTGTGCAATTCATGTTCTTTGCCTAAGCTGGCTCCCCACGCAGCTGAGACTTGATGGAGGGAAAGAAAATAAACCCCAAATGACTCATCTGTAGGGAGTATAAAGGACAGCGACTCTGAGAATGTTAGGGTAAGCCAGATGCCTGGAGATGGCGAAGGCTTAGAGAGAGTAACACTGGGCTGAAGGAATAGTGGGAACTTTGAGCTGGTGGGCATCAGCAGCTAAAAACACCTACAGGGTTGTGTGTGCGCACAGGAACAGCAAAATTAATGGGATGTGGGCAATGTTGTGTGTGCACTGAGGTGGTGGGCAAGGGAACTGAAAGATATTGTAATTGTTAAAGCTGACAAGGGGGAGAGGAAACACAGGGTAAATGTGGGAAAGATCCTTTGTGTGAAAGAAGACAGAGCACTTTGTGGTCAGGTTGCAGGAAACTGAAGGGCACTATATAAGTAAAAATTGGAAAGAACAATAATGAGGTAAAAAGCAGAAACAGTGTCAGGAGGGCATCTAAGGGCCACTTCCCCTCCCCATCCCCCAAACTCTCAGAATTCCTTGGGACAATGGGAACCAGTATAAGAGGAATCATCACAGAACTGTTTCCCTGTGCCCCAACATATTCAAGGGAGCAGAAGTGAAAGGGAGTCAAAATAAGGTTTTGTTCTGGCTCATCATATATATATCCTTTGCTTCTGCCTTTTAACTTCCAAACTTCCCTTTGACGAACCTCTCCTAGTTAATTTTTTCTCTATGTTGCAAGTACTTCAAACTTCCCAGGCAACAATGGGTGAGGATGGGACACTGATGTTAAAGGAGGAAGAACATCAGTTACTGGGCTTTGTAAAATGTCCGTAATATTTATGCATGTTTTTGAAACACCTGAATGGGACCCACCCTGTAGGCTCTTCGCACTGGCATAATCCATTCCCCAGCTCACCAACGCCATGACCAGACCCAGCAGAACCAAGAAAATCCAGTCCTCTCCAAGCTTCTTGGTAATATACTTCTGCATGCGTCTAGCACAGTCTGTGGAGGAAAAAGTGAACCAGAAAAACTGAGAGAACACAGATGAAACCTGTGTCTGCCTCTCCTATGCTGAGATCTGACTGCAGTAAGGATATATATGGAAGCATCATGGGCTTCAAGTTGAAGGACTGGTACCCATCCCTCTCTTACACAGTCCTGAAAATCTTATGCAATTAAAAAAAAAAAAAAAGGGCAAGGGACGGCACAGTTTAATTGACATGAGAAAGGCCTTTTCCTCCTCTTACAGAGATCTGTTGTGGAAAAAAATTATTAATTTAGGACTGGTCTTTTTTTCAAACAGATCTCGACTCGTCCTAGGTTGAACAATGTAGTTTTGTGTGGCTGGGTTCTGGTGGAGGAGGGAGGCTGCAAGGGTGGCTTCTGCAAGAAGAAGCCAGAAGCTCTCTGCAGACCCAACAGAGCAAACACCAGCTGGCTCAAGGCCAGAGTTGCTGCTGACCAAGGCCGAGCCCATTAGCAATGGTCACAGCACCTCTGGGAATCACATTTAGGAGAAAAAACCCACAAGCACCTGCTTCTTGCCACCAGAGAAGGGAGTGAGAAGGTGTAAGACACTGTGCAGACACCAAGGCCAGTGAAGAATGAGCCGGGGAGGAAGTGTCCCAGGTGCCAAAGAGAAAGATTCCCCTGCAGCCCATGGAGAAACCCATGGTGGAGCCGGTGTCCCCCTGCAGCCCACGGAAAAGGCCGAGACCCCACCTGCAGCCTGTGGAGAGGCCCCACACTGGAGCAGGTGGAGACAGATAGGAGATGCTGTGGCCCAGATAGCAGCAAGCCTCTGCCAACGCTTGCAGCCCATAGAGACATGGAGATGAAAGAGAGAGAGAGAGAGAGAGAGAGAGAGAGAGAGAGAGAGAGAGATCCACACTAGAGCAGCTTTGCTGGGGAGTGGCTTGTGACTCTGTGGGGGACAGGGCTGGAGCAGTCTGGGCTTGAGAGACTGAGAGACATTGCATGATTTTACGACTATGCCCCATAGCAGTGACCCATGCTGAGACAGCTGGTGAAGAGCTGAAGCCCCATAGGAAAGGACTCATGTTGGAAAAGTGTGTGGAGGACTGTCTCCTGTGGGTGGAACCCCATGCTGGAGCAGGGGAAGTGTGTGAGGAGTGCCATCCCCTCCCCCCACCACCTCCCTGCCTAAGAAGGAAAACAACTCATGAGGACCTGACTGAAACCCCCATTCACTGCCCCAGTGAGGGGGAAGAAGGGAACGAAATCATTACTAAAGTGCAGTCTGCTAAGAAGGGAGGGGTGGGAGGAAGTGCTTTAAGATCTGGTCACACTTCTCATTACCTGACTCTGGTTTCACTGTGTGTGCGTAAGTGCAGTGTAATATATTAGAGTTTTCTTTCCTTTATTCTGCGTTGAGTCTGTTTTGCCCTGATTGTGGCATGATCTCTCCTTGTCCTTATCTTGACTCCTGAGCCGCTCAATATATGTTTTCTCCCCTGTCCAACTGAAAAGGGGAGTGATAGAGGGATTTTGGTGGCTGTCTGGCCTCCAGCCAGATCAAAAGCTCACATGAAAAAGTCTTTTCAATCTACTGTGATTACTTCTCCTTCCTTCCTGGTTTCTCTCAGTCATAATGTTCTTGTCTTTTGCCTTGCTTAAATTTGATCTCTCTGGCTAGTCTAGCCAGTATTTGGTCATAGGGTAATGAAAGATTACTTGTTCCCTACCTTGACATTTGGAATAGTGCTCTTCTTTAATCTCTGCTTGACTCTCAGATTTCAGGGGTCTTTCATTGTTCTTTTGGGCCTGCTTCTTATTCAGTAGTTTTGCTGCTTCCTTCTCTGCAAAGTTGGTTAACTGGTCGGTGTATTGGCCGTAAAGCTACGGGAGCAGAAAAAAAGAGAGATCAAAAAGAGAAAGTAAGGCAAATGCTCCTTCACAAATAGCATTAAAGATGAAAAGGCAGATCTACTAACAATCCAAAGTGCAAACCCAAATGTGCTCAAGCAGGGAGACAAAGACGCAGAAACTTTCAGACAGATGCAGCTCGTCTTTTTTTCTCCCCTTTTCCTTTCTGGTTCCCTCTTTCCAAACTCACCAAAACCTTTTAATCTCCTTTCTGTGGGGTACAAGAAATGATCAAAAAAATATTAATTACTTTCTAACATCCTGAGAAAGAGCTGGCTGTGGTCTGAAGAGCAAAAGTACAAAAGAAGGTCAAAAAGTTTGCATGAGGCTGCCATCCTCAGGGCTATCTCATAGATTTCAGCAGGACTGTGAAACATCTCTGAAGGTTTCAAGAGGTATTACACTATCAAACAGACTGCAGGAATGTCCTGCATCTGTTCCTTCTGCTGCCAAGGAATGCTTAACAGGGTACATAGCCACTGACAGTGCCTGCAGAGGAAAAGAAGCAGCATCAGCTCAGAAATACAAGGTACTGCACACGTCCTCCCAAGAAAGATAAGTCTTCACATATCTTCAGTTTCTCTGAAATTCCCACCTACCTAATCTAGTCTTTGTCTTCAGATACTAATATTGAAATGCAATTTGTTATATGATATTCACAACTAGCAATACACACTTACCAATGACATTTCACACAAGGATCTGTAGTAAACTTGGCAGTTGTGCTACCTTGTCAATGAGATCTCAAGGGAGCTTGAAGGATACTGGCTGCACCCCCATGTTTATCAATCTCCCTGAAGAACAGCTCTTATACCTCACTCTTTCAAAGTATAGGTAGAGTTGTTCATTTGAGAACCTCTCCTTCAAAGAACAAGCCTTGGCATAGATTAGATACAAGGAAAACATTCTTCATGTGAGGGTGGTGAGGCACTGGAACAGGTTGCTCAGAGAAGTTGAGCTGTCCCCTTCCTGGCAGCGTTCAAGGCCAGGTTGAATGGGGCTTTGAGCAGCCTGGTCTAGCAGAGGGTGTCCCTGCCCATGGCAGGGGGTGGAACTAGATGATTTTTGGGGCGAGGTAGCAAGAGTACAGAGGTAGGTTGTATTGCTGCACTGTGTCATTTGCACCTGCTCATGAGAGTGATTTTAGATGCATGGGATTAGCTTACTGCATGGATACATGTGAACTGGGATGGTTTTCTACATGGATGTATTTTACTGGAGCAAAAGCTTGCATTCCGTAGCTCCCTCCTGCTCCCAACTCACTAATGGTTCCTATTGCACCCAGCCAGCCCACCTCAGCCCCCCAGCCCTCAGCTTTGCTCCACTCACACCCCATGGGGCAGGTGCATGCCATCCTCCCAGCCAAACCATTACACTCACCCAGTGCCAGCTGGGGGCTCAGGATTTCTCCTTTCTCACAGCTGTCCTCGTCCAGATCCCATCCTCACTGGCCTCGCTGCCCACCCTGGCCAGGCTGCAGGGCTGACACTCAGCACCAGTTTGAAGGTTGGATCCCAGGAGAGTTCAGCTCCAGCTAGGCCCACGCACCTCTCCATCCCGTCCCACCCCATGATGACCCTGTTTGATTGACTGCTGCAGCCAAACCATTGCTGCGTCTTAGCATATTTGTTTACTGCTCTGGTCAGACCTCTGTCTCAAGGAGGTAGTTTTGGAAGAGTTTCATGTAAGAGACATTTGGAAACTCTCAGAAATTCCTGAATATAGCCATGGAAATGATTCTCTATTTTTTTGTGATGTGACACATATAATCCTTGTTCGGATGATTATCTACTTGAAGAAATTTTCTTGGTGTCAAATGTGGCTTTTTTCCCTATCACTAAATCACAAAAGTCTTCAGGAGATGATCAATGTATCCCTTCCATCAACCCCAAGCATTCATCTAAATATTCATATAAGGGGATTTGTATTCATGTAAGGAGAAACATACACTCTGTCTGATTTTCATATTCACACACTCTCTCACTCATCATTTGATTGGATCATTCATTGCTCTGAAGCCCTCTTACATTAGCTTAGTCAGAGCAGAGTGGTAGGAAATAAGACACCAAGACTTTGCTGTAAAACCTCCCCTTTGCAGGACACTTTTGCAAAAAGAGATGTAGGGGGATACAGAGGATAATGGAACAAGAAGCCATAACCAGAGTACATCTACATCTCCAGATATTTTTCTGGACTGCTGCTTGCATGAAATAAAGCAAGAGTTAGATCAAGTGTAAGGGTTAGAAAATCCCTTATGGATGCCCTAAGAGTTACCAAAACTATCAATGTGTGGGTCTATGACCATGAAGCACTTTTTGGTCAGAACAAAACACTGCATGACTTCATCTATACAGCTGTGCAGGTAGATACCCATCTACACACTTCACTGTTCTCTTTGTTCTCATTAATTCTTCTGCTCTTCTTCGTATTAATATGCATCTGAAGGCAGCTGCAGTTTCTCTGTACTGTTACAAACACATTAATGGCTTGATTGATTTTGCCCATCCTAGCTTACCCATTCTAAATCTCTTTGTGTCCATGGCAGGTGAAAATAATCACTGATTTGAAATGATGATACCCTTCCTGTATGTAAGTATAATCATGAAAGTCAGTGCCTGACCTGGGACTTGGCAAGCTAAAGGGAGTTGACAGGATTGGGAATGGATAGGGGTTTGTGCTCTGCCAGCATTGTTCTGGGAGCCTGGAGAGCCTATGTCATCCCAAGGGAGACTTGTCCTTCCACAAACATCCCAGTTCTCCACCCCTACCTGTGGATAGCTGAGGGAGTTCTCCAGGTAGTGCAGGTCATCCCCTGTCTCCCTGGCCTTGAGTCCTGCCTCCAAAGGTATCCAGTAACGAGTGCATTTCTCAAAGCAGACATAGTCGTATTGTGGTGTACCCCCCACAATGATGGCTTTGCTCTGCATTCCTGCGTCATGGTCTCTGATCTCTCCATGCCTCTACTCTTCCTCACTCTCAATTGCAATGAAGCAGCCACTATGGGCTTTACCTAGAACCACTTCATGTTCTGATTGAGAGCATGGCCTCCACACTTTTTTCTGCTCCCTCCTTCTTCTCTTTCCTTCTCTCCTCAGACCACTCTGAGTTGTCCTGTTCTTGCACTCACTTTCTCTCTGCCCCTCCTCCTCCTTGTGCCACAATCACTTTCTCCCCTTCCTGACCAAAGGCAGTGATTGCAGGGTTTAACTATATTTATAGCAACATTCCTCTGTCACATGATTCCCCACCGCTGTGTCTGATCTCAGCAAAAGGCACTAACTCTGCTGGGATTGAATATCAGGTGTGAGCAAAGGGAAACTCCTGAAGGAGAGAGAAGGAGGGGGAGGAAAGAAGGCAGTAAGACAGAAATAGCTAGAAGCAGATATATGGAAAAGCAGACAGGAGAAAGCATAAATTATTGTCTGGGATCTCTTGTTTCAAACCTCCTCATCCTAAGCAAGCCATATTTGCAATGAGAACAAAATTAGAGGGGATCTTCACTCTCTCCCTAGACCGCTCCACCAGGTCTCCAAAAGACAACCATAAAGATATCAGCAACTCTGGTGAGATAGAACAAGGTGGGTGCACACTCAGTGTCCCTAAAGCAATTTTTTTAAGTCCATGGTGCACAAGATAAGCAGCAAGCCCTGTATTCTGCTGAGCATTACAGCTTAATCTCAGTTTTTACTTAATTTTTGAACAATGTCACCAAACTGCTCTGTGGGTATTCAATTATGGGTATATGCAGAAATGTAATTCTTCTTGATGCTCACTTTTCCACAGGCTAGAACATTCAACAGCTACTCCTCTCCACTCTGCCACTTGTTCCTCAGCCAGGCAAAAAAGCAATGAACTCAGCCAACACCAGTGAGCTTCCTGCCAGTGACAGGAATGAGAAGCATGTTCCAGCAACATGGTCTAAAGACACCTCCCAGTACTGTCAGTGTTCTGCTTATAACCGTATGTCTTTTGATAGCTATTAATCAATGAAGAGCAGTGAGTTCAAGTTCCCAGAAATTGCATATGACTAAAGAAGATCCTTACATGCCTCAAACAGTCACTAAAGTGCTGCTATTAAGTTATTGTAACTATTGTACACTATCACCTCTCCAGAATAATGGTTTTCAAGCTTCTCACACTGCAGGATAAGATATTTACAGGCAGAATGGGGGAAAGAGAGGCAAAACACCCTTCTTTTGGGTCCAGAACAGGAATCTCATTTCATTTTGCAGACGTCTGTGAAATATTTCTCCTGGAGGCATATTTTGCTTTTTCTCATTCCTCAGAAGTGGGGTGCAAATAGTCTCCAAAAGGAAGACACACTTGATTTCCTCTATAAACCACCTTCCCGCCTCCTCTAATATTTCTGCTAACAATGTCTGTATGGATATCCATTAGCAATAATACCCATATGGATATTTTTATATTTATATTTTTTTGGTATTTTATACCCACACCTAGTGACAGGCCAAGCAAGTTCTGAATATTTACAAAAGCAGTATCAATGCCACCTCAAAACATATAGGCTTATCAGTTTCATTCTCACTTTACTGTCAACAAGCAATGTTTCCATCACAACAACTGTGGCCCATCAGTAGAATAAAACTTGTAACATTAAAAATTAGTTTCTAAGTGCCCACGTCAAGGAAATCAGAGAAGAACATTTGGATACCTTCATGGATTTCCATTGTAAAGGCATTAAGTGGGCTCAACCTATTAAGATGCTTTTGGAAGACCAATGTCACTGGATTACATAAAAAAGATGCATAGCATATACTATATAGTCTATAATACAGAATATAAGTGTACATCATATATAAGTGTACATCATATATATAAAACTTCAACAACAGCCACGGTAAGCCCCAGCAAACATCAAAGCTGTAATACACCACCAGCTCATCAGCTACTATTACATTTACTGGAGGAGAACACTTTTCACAGCCACTGGAGAAGACTAATGGGAACCTTTACCCAAAGGTGCACTCTTCTAGCTCCTGTTTTTCAAGAGGCACAAGAATGAGAAATTGCTTCAAAATAAAAAAAATCTCCTCCCAAAAAAACCCCCCACAAAACCAAAACCAAAAAACCAACCCAGCTCAAAATCAAACCTACTGCCAGCTAATATGAATCTACTGCCTTGTGTGATGCGATTGTGAAATATCCATGGAAAATAATAGCATAATTATAGTCTAAAATAAGGTCATCCTACACTGAAAGTTTTTTCCAAGAACTGTCCCTCAGCCTCCAAACTGCCCCAGCCTCAAGGAAGGACCCCAAAGCCAACATACACCATGCATCTCCAGGTGCTACTCCAAGAAACCTTTACTACCCTCACGAGGAAGGTAACCCACAAGATCCCTATGTGCTCACTCATACTCTCCATAATGTAATACACCTCATCCAGCTCACCAAATGATAGACTGATAACTATGTGGGTGAAACTGAACAATCATTACGCACACAGTGGTGCATGTCAGCGCAGTGATGAGCAGCAGTGGCGACAGCAACAATTGAGGTTTCTCACTGGGACTTCCTGCTGTACAGGGGGTTCCCGAGATCAGGGTGCCCCATCAGCCTCCCAGGACCATGTCAAAAACCTGGAGGCTCGCCCAAGCTTCCCCAGCCAATAATGCGCAGCAGGAGGCATGTTTGGAGCAACCACATGAGATTTAAACAAAGTGGGCAAATGGATGTGAGGCACGGTGGTTTGCTTGAGGCAGTTTGCACAGGCAGGGTGTGCAGCAGGGCTCCTTCCCAACCATCGGGGCACAGCTAACAGTTGCAACAACATTATCAGGTTACTTGTGTAGACTTCTAAATGAGGTGTACACACACCAACAGTCACTTGCCAAAGACGCTAGCTCCAGTGCAGGTCAAGTGTGCACTGATCAAATGAACAGCTTGAGGGTGTCACCTGGGAGTCCTGAACAGGAAAGGAGTGTGTAGGTGTCAGCCACTGTGTATTAGTAGCATTAGAGGTCATTGCTACCCTAGAAGGAGTTCCAGTTATGGTCTCCACTTGGCAAAAAGCTGTTTTGAGAAGAAATAAGGAGACCCAAATGGAGCTTGCTCACAAGGATGCAACTGGCCAGGCATAGGGAACATCTGAGCCTGTCACACGTTCTGGAGGACAGCAATAATAACACTTGTGTGTGGTGTGAGCAGATGAATGATCTGCACAGCCTCCTGGTACAGCTGAAGGAGGAGGTAGAAAGGCTAAGAAGTATCAAGAAGTGTGAGGCAGAGATAAACTGGTGGAGCTGTGTTCTACCATCCGTGAAGGAGAGACAACACGTGGAGGCTCCAGAGGAAGCAGAGGACTGCCTCCCCTCTTGCCACCAGACAGAAGGGAAGGACTTAAGAAGTGAGGGGGGATGGAGGCAGGTCCCTGTTTAATGAAACAGATGAATCCCCTCCCGGTCTCCCTCTCCCCGCCCCTCCCCCCACTTGGCCTTAAACAACAGGTATAGGGCACTAGAACTTGAGGGGCAGGTAACTGAGGAGGTAGATGAAGATCTGCCCAGAGGGCAGCGATTTGATCAGCTTCATGCATTAAGACTGACTCTCATAAGAAGAAAAGGATGGTCATTGTTGTGGGTGGTTCCCTTCTGAGGGGAACAGAAAGCCCAATATGCCAGCCAGACTTGTCCCACAAGGAACTCTACTGCCTCCCTGGAGTGAGGGTTAAGGTTGTATGGGAAAAACTCCTTACCCTAGTTAAACCCTCAGATTGCTACCCATTAATGATCTTTCAGGTGGGCAGTGATGAAATTACATCAAGTAGTTTGAGGTCAACAAAGAGGGACTTCAAGGCCTTGGGATGGCTTGTTAAGGATTGGGAGCACAAGTACTGTTCTCTATATAACCAGTTGCAAGGAATTATGAAAAGGTACACAGGAAGAGTCAACAGATAAATGCCTGGCTCCAAGACTGGTGCTATAAGCAGGGCTTTGGGTTCTTTGATTAAAGATGGGTTGATTTACACATCACCATGTTTGCTGGTAACTGATGGGGTATACCTATCTCACAGGGGAAAAAGGATCCTGGGACAAGAGTTAGAAGGGATTATAGAAAGAGCTTTAAACTAGATTTGAAGGGGGAAGAGGATGAAACTATATTTCCTAGAGATAAACCTGTCAGGGAAGTGCTGACTTTAGTGGGTTGGTGCACCAGTGTGATTCATCAGACTGCTATCTCAGTGGAGGTTGGGGATGGAGGTCCATACAATGGCAAAGAAACAAAGGTTACTGATGGGTTAGTAACCATGCAAATTCCTGAGACTGGCCAGGTAGGACATTAGCCTTCTCCCTGCAAAAAAGTGCAAGGGCCATTAGGCCAACTGAAGTGCATCTATACTAATATATGTAGCATAGGCAATAAACAGGAGGAGCTGGAAGCTCTCGTTATCTAATAAAGCTAATAAATTTATCTCATAAATTAGATACTTTTTTCTTTTTAGTCCATGTTAAGTCTGTTTTGCCTGTGACGCTAATTGCTGAATGATCTCTCCCTGCCCTTACCTTGACTCCTAAACCTCCCAATATATATTTTCTCCCTGTCCAAATGAAAAGGGGAGTGATATAGTGACTTTGGTGGGCATCTGAACTTCTGCCAGGGTCAAACCACCACAACTAGAAAAGGGTAGATTTAGATTGGATATTAGGAAAAAGTTCTTTAATATGAGGCAATGGAGCACTGGAACAGACTGACAAGAGAGGTAGTGGAGCTCCTATCCCTTGAGATATTCAAGATCAGGCTTGATGGGTTTCTGAGCAACCTGATTTAGTAAAGATGTGCCTGCTTACTGCAGGGGGTGGACTAGATGACCTTTAGAGGTCACTTCCAGCCTAACACATTCTATAATTCTATGATATGCAGCTAAGGACCTAGCATTTATCTAATTCCCACTCTGAGAGCACTTCTCATCAAACAATCTCGCTACCTCTGATCTCTGTACCCAGATACTGTCTACCAAGGAAAAGACCGAGAACTGAAATTCACCATTCCAGTCCATGACAAAATATATGCCACCTGTAGAGATACTGGATTTATGGCACATTATTTCCTGTGCCCTGAACACTAATCTTATCATGCTCCACAGCTTATAAATCACCCTCTTCCTCTTTCTCCTAGGAGGAAAGAATTTCATCAGTTCTCTGAACACTATTAACATCCTCTCTATTACATAAGGTATCAATACTCTCTTAAGACAGCCTCACTGCTACTAATCTAGTTAAATCCAAAGCATCTATTCTCAACTTCTATTTGCTTGAAGATGTGCTGCTTCTATTTCAGGCTCGGAGAAGAACTTGTAAACTCAGCAACTTGTCCACTTTTTCCAGCTGGGACAGCAGACCTAATGAAGGGTATTGTTCTAACTCTACCCATTGCTTTATCCATGGTTTTAGATCAGTAGTGTCCTAAAAGCATAGAATACTCATCATGCCCTAAAAATATCTGCCTTTCTGCAGTGCTGCTGTGTAGTAACTGCTGCCAAATCTCCCCAATCACATTTCTTGACACAGTTCTGCTTTAACATATTTTCTTCTTTGCTCATGTTGTGGTTTTGTGTGGCAAGGTTTGGAGGTGGGGGGAGGTCATGGGTGGCTTCTGCAACAAGCTGCTAGAAGTTTCCCCTAGGTCCAACAGAGCGAATACTAACCGGCTCCAGGACAGACCTGCCGCTGACCAAGGCTGAGCCAGTACTGCATACACCGACATTATAGTAAATGGTGATGTGGAGCCCTCTACTACCTCAGACTGAAAAGAACTAAACTTGTGGAGGCAGATTTATTTGTACTTAGAACCATGAATGCAGAATAGAAAAACAGCCACTGAAGAATAATAAAAACAAACAAACAAACAAACAAATAAATCCTATACTTAAGATAACCCAAGTCCAAGAAACCCATAAGGCCGTGAAGGAGATAATGTAGAAGACAGCTATGAGACAAAAGACACTGTAAAGGTGAATGGGGGGAAGAGGGAAGCAGAAGAGAGTTTTGAAGAAAGGGGGAAAGTGACAAAAGGAGGACTATTTAACAGTAACAGAGGCTGTAGAGAGAAATACAGAGGCAACAGGACTGAATAGACCAAAATTGACAGAAACAGGGCAGATTTTGAGAATCATCAGCTTTTGATAACTCAAGGAGGAAGGTTATATTTTCAGAGGAGAGGCAGGGTGGGAAAAATAGATTTTGCAATTGAAAGCAGATAAATACTTATAGGAACATGGGGACATGAAAGCCATTGAAGTAGATGTTGGAATAGATGAACTTGGAAGAAAATTGAACAGATCGTATGACATGATGACATTGTGGTATGACATGATATGGCATTATGATATGCCACAACTTGGCAAAAAACAAATGAGCTTTAACGGGGCAGGGTTATGTCCCAGTTCCAGAAAAAACCCAACTGCGACAATCTGCACAGACCACTTTGTGAATTCACCCCAAAATCAAAAGAAAGGAAACCATATCTAAGCTGATGGTGGTACCTAAGGTAAATTACTTCATCATCTGAGGTTGTCTTATCTTACATCACAGTGTGGTCACAGTTTGAAACTGAGAAGAAAAAGAACAAGCAAAGACAACTTAAACCTAGCAGCAAGAGCAGGACACAGAAAATCAGATGAAAGAGAAGATAGCAAAATTAGGTTTTAAAAACAGATTCCAATTCAACCAGAACTTAAAGGTATGTCTGATTAGATGTCATAGTGAGCTCTCTGGTCAAGACCAGCAGGCTTCAAAACTCAAAATAGAACAGTCCTTACTAGAATTAAAATAAGATTATTTGAATTTTTAAAATAAAGAAAACTTCAAGTGTATAAAACACAAAGCACAGCAATAAATACATAGTTTTTATAAAAAATACTCTCCCACCCACTGTGACCTTGGTTGCAATTAAATCTGTGACCTTCTGAGCTATTAAAATTTTGTGCTTACCCTCCATTGCCTAGGAGATTGTTTCTGTATCACCCCAGCTTGGATGGCTCCTCCCCTACAGCTGCCCCTCTTCTTAAATTGCAACCCTCAGTTACCTCAGTGACTCTCTACCCTACAACACCCTGTAGCCTCTATTAAATAATTTCTTCCTTGCACATGCTCAATGGCTTTCCATAGGAAGAGATGTCTTCCTGGTGGGGTAGAGATCTGATTGTCTTGCCTTAAAATAAGCTGAGAATAAACAAAATAGGTACAGGGTATATACAACAGATAAAAATTAAAATTAGATTGCTGAGAGGCAGAAAACATTTTATAATGGTGTTATGCATTCATAAGCAGTAAAAGTCAGTAGGAACTAGAAAACAATGAACTGCTTGAAGTGGGTTCAGTGGATTTCTTGTATTCTAACAGATTAATGTTGCATCATAAACATTCTCTGAAGTAATCAGCTTGAAGACATTTTTAGCAGAAGAGACTAACACCTAAGAAATACAGATTCATCCCTAGTGATCAAAACACATTAGCAATGCTTCTAAGCTTGTGAATTTGTTATTAATCCAAGATAGAGAATCTACAGGCTCTCTGGGAAATTGCTCTTTACCTGTGTATCTCGATGATGAGCTCTGATTCCAAATGATGAATGTTCCCTAATAAGTCACCTGCACCATGATCTGTTGTTGTGGTTCAGCCCCAGATGGCACCTGAGCACCACACAGCTGCTTGTTCACCCCTCCTGCAGTGGGGTGTGGTGGAGAAATAGGCGATAAACTGCGGAGTTTGGGTAAGGACAGTTTACTGAGACAGCACAGGGAGAAGGAAGCAACAACAGGACTTAGGACAGAACACAAATACGGTGATAACACATAGCACTTCAGTGACCTGGCAACTGACTGGATGCTCATCCTGTGCTCAGACTGGAGCATTAAGACCATCCAGGAGCCATGGGGAACTGTCCCTCTCTGACTAGCCCCCTTTTATGGGGGACATGACCTCACAGGATATGGAAAAACACCCTTAGCCAGCTCAGCTCACCTGTGCTGACTCCTTGTGAAAATTAACTCTATCCTAGCTGAAATGAGCAAATCCACCCCTTATTCAATACCATCATGCCCAGATCTTACATTTTCCATTAATCACTAGCACTTTCCACACATTTGAGGCATATATACAGATGTCACTCCTTTAGTCCATGGGCCATCTCTCTAAAATGCTGAGTGAGTTCATTTAGTCCATGAATTCAGGTTCAGTATGTCATAACAGTCTCTAAGAGCAGGAGTGATGGTGTGTGATGTTGAGTTGTTGAAAGATGCACCTGGAACCTGCGACCAGCGTACCTGGTATTGTCCATACTTGCAGTCCATATGTTGAAGAGGTTGATCTCAAGGGAGATTCTGGGCACTAGTGCTGAAGTTTGTTCTAGTCTCATCAACTTTTCGGATTTTCCAAGTCTATCTTTCATTAATTTGAGTGATTCATAACATAATACCACTGATGCATCATATACCAATTAACATTACACAATTTATCATCTCTTCTCACCCAAAATTCCCTTAGGATATACACTGGACTTCCCATCCTTCCGCATCACCCACCAAGTGCACCCAGGTCCTGGAGCAAAAGCAATCCCACAAATAGGTTTGTCTTTGCTTGAATCAGAAATGACCCAGAGTGTCTTCCCCAACGGGTTTTTCATGACTTTATCCCCTTCTACAGTGTGATTGGTCAGGGCCAGCTGCTAGGTAGACACTTTGGGGTTAACAACCAGGTGCCCTTTGTTAAATGTGTATCCCAGTTTTTTAGGTCCACCACCCATTGCTCTTAGTGTGGTTTTTAAAAGTCCATTGTGCCATTCCATTTTCCCAGAGGCTGGTGCATGACAGGGGATATGATACTCAATGGCATGCTCTTTGGCCCAGTTATCTATGAGGTTTTTCCAGAACTGAGTTCCACTCACTGACTCCTTTCTTTCTGGAGTGCCATGTTGCCAGAGGACTTGCTTTTCAAGGCCCAGGATGGTGTTCTGGGCAGTGGCAAGGGGCACAGGATATCTTTCTAGCCATCCAGTAGTTGCTTCTACCATCGTAAGCACATACCTCCTGCCTTGGCATGTTTGTGGGAGAGTTATGCAGTCGATCTGCCAAGCCTCTTCATATTTCTATTTCAACCATTTTCCACAATATCACAGAGGCTTTGACTGCTTGGCTTGCTTGATTGAAGCATGTGTTTCATATTCATGGATTACCTGTGATATAGCATCCATGGTTACGTCCACCCCTCAGTCATGAGCCCATCTGTATGTTGTATCTTTCCATTGATGGCCTGAGGTGTCATGGGCCAAATGAACTGCAATTAATTCACCCTCATGTTGCCAATCCAGATCTATTTTGGCCACTTCAATCTTAGCAGCCTGATTGACCTGCTGGTGGTTTTGATGTTCTTCAGTGGCACAACTTTTGAGTACATGGACATCTACGTGCTGTACTTTTACAATTAGGTTCTCCAGCTGGGCAGTAATATCTTGCCACAATGGAGCAGCCAGATGGGCTTGCCTCTGCGCTGCTAGTTGCTTTGTTTCCATTGCTGCAACCACCCCACAGGGCATTGGCCACCACCCAGGAGTCAGTACAGAGGTACAATCTCAGTCATTTTTCTTGTTTGGCAATGTTTAAGCCAGCTGGATGACTTTTACCTCTGCAAACAGGATGAATTCACCTCCATACAGCAGCATTCCACCTCTGATATTTCACTACAATGTGACAGGACCCATCAGTGAACAGGGCATATTTTTTCTCATTTTCTGGAAGTTCATTATACAGTGGGGCCTCTTAAGGATGCATCAACTTCTCCTCTGGAGATATTCTAAAATCTTTGCCTTCTGGCCAGTCCATGATCACTTTCAGAATTCCTGGGCAATTGAGGTTTCCCATTCAAGTCCACTGTGTGGTCTTACTCCATGTAGCATCAGTTGCATGATGTGTAGACAGGACCCTCCCTTTGAACACCCACCCCAGCACTGGCAGTCAGGGGGCCAAGAGGAGCTGGACTTCAGTTCCAATCACTTCTAAAGTGGCTTGAATCCCTTCATATGCCACCAATATTTCCTTTTCTGTTAGAGTATAACAGACCTCAGATCCTCTGTATCCCTGACTCCAAAACCCCAGAAGTCAAACTTCAAGTCTCCCCTGGTGCTTTCTGCCACCAGCTCCAAGTAGGGCCATTCTCCTTGGCTGTGATGTAGAGCACGTTTTTGCATCTGATCCTGTCTAGACTGGCCCAAGGGCTACTACATGGATGACTTCCTGCTTGATTTGTTCAAAAGCTTGTGTTGCTGCTCAGGGCCCTCTTGGAAATTGTTCTTCTTTCAGGTTACATAGTAAAGAGGGCTTACAATGAGACTATAGCTTGGGATATGCATTTGCCAGAAACCTGTAACACTTAGGAAGGCTTGTGTTTCCATAGGACAGCTACAGTATTTACCTTTCAAATAATCTACCACTTTTTCAGGGTCCTGAAGCTGTTCGGGGATGAAGCCGCAAACCATCAGGGGTGAGAAGGACTCCAGGTACCTGTCCATACTCTCCCACATGCCATGCCATCCCTGACTATTCAGGCCCAGGGAAGATCTCTGGGTGATATTCATAAAACACTTTTTTGTAACCCTAAACAAGACTTGAAAAACATTCAGGAGACTGAGTAATAGGAACATACTAGCCTGAACATCCCAGGATATTAAAAGTTCTCAAAAGCTGTTGTAACAAGCCTGAAGGGAAAAGGGGAGTAACGAAGTAGGAGAAAATACGCACATACATTCCCCCCACAGTCATGTCTGCCTGTCTACCCGCCACACCTCCCCCCTCCCCATCTTCCCTATTGATTGAGTGCTATTTTTAAACAATGCTGAGAGAAGCTGTCCAAGATATGGGCAAGACAGATACGTCACATACAAATATCAGCTTAGGCTCTTGAACACTGATGATAAGTCAATATCACACAGAACAACAAAATGAGAATACAGCCCCCCTCCCTGAGGTGATAATCAAGACAGGGATTACACAGAGCAAAGATGTGTTTACATACCACAGCCACCTGACCAAACAAAACATCACTGTGTCCAGCTCCTATTTAAATAATATGACAAATACTTATCACACACATGATCAAGCCAGATCTACATCTATCCCAACTCTTTGTGCCCCGCAATGGGCACCAAAGAGGATTGTTGTGGTTCAGCCCCAGCCAGCAGCTGAGCACCATGCACTGCTTGCTCGCTCCTCCTGCAGTGGGACACAGAAAAACCCTGGGGTTGGGGCAAGGACAGTGTACCAAGACAGCACAGCTGGAGGGGAGCAACAACCATAACAGGACCTAGGACAGAACACACAAACAGTGATCACACAAAGCACTTTACCAACCTGACAACCAACTGAACACTTGTTCAAAGTTTTGTGAACCCACCTCTCCCTGACTACCCCTGCTATATGGGGAGTGTGACCTGACAAGGTATGGAAAACACTCTTGGACAGCTCAGTTCAGCTGTGCTGGCTCCTTGTGAAAATTAACTCTGTCCTAACTGAAACCAGGACACCTGTATTTTTGTTGTCAGTTAAAACAATTCTTGAGAGACAGTAGGCAGTGCATACCTTTCTTCTACCTGTGATGACAGCAAGGATCAGCATGACATTCACTAGATTCCCTCCCTTTTTTATTAGCTTCCTGGTTTGGATTGTAGGGAAGTGTTGGGAGAAGCAGGTGCTGCAAGCGTTCCAAGGTTGAAGTACTGGGTCACATTTTTCACATGAAGACTGCAGAAAGTCTTTTCTCTGTGGAACTCATTAAACTAAAGCTGCTGTATACTTACCAGCAAGGGCCAGTTTTAACTGTCACAAGGTAAAAAAGGTGCAAAATGTACCCCAGGCCATGAGGGAACAATAAAGCAATAATTTTCATATGTCAAAATTACAAGTAGCCTGGTATTTCAAGCCCAGGACAAGATAAGTCTGCACAGGAAAGCGCCCCACAAATGGCATTGTGTCCCAGGGCCAGCTTTTAATGTCCATGTCATCTACAAATGTTAAACCTGGAACAGGAATCCAGGGAGGCAATGTAGATTGTTATCAGAGGCTACTGACCAGTCAGGAATGGTGGAGGGATAATAGGCCAATCAAAAAGGTGCAGAAGATGGGAACAATTCTAACTTTGATTTAACTTCACAACTCAAATAAGTTCTAGAAGCTCCTAACTCAGATTGTTCTACTTCATATCCTAATGTGACTTTTGCCCAGCTTATATCAGGGTCATTATTAGTACTGTAGTTTCTGCCCTGACTCTCTTATCTCAATTGACATACCGCAATCTAGGTTTAGAAGGTGGAGATGCAGATCTAACACTATCCACTTCCTGTTTACATCTGAAAATTTAATGTATTTGATGTATTAGTTTGATCCAGGTTCTCATAAGTATATAGTACTATATTATTTTTCATAATTCTATATAGTACTATATTATTTTTCATAACTCTAGCATTTGCACAGAAGTAGGTATACCAGTACACTGTTTCTTGGTTTTGGTACTCTATTTAAATTGAGACATATTTGTTTTTCATGTCTAATTTCATTGTTCACAGACTGATCTGCCCTGCACTTCAGGATACAGAATTTTCATAACTTTACTATCTCTCATAGAAACAACCTCAAGAAAATACACTGTTGCACCTGTTCTCTTAAATCTTCAGTCTGAAGTTTTGCTGATAACCTTCTTAATGCTCAGCATCAAATTCCTGATTCTTGCAGCTGGCCTGTCCCTTCTGTACAAGGTCACTCTTTACAACAGTCCATAGTATGAAGTTGTATTACCCAAACATTTTCTTTTACTTTCATGGGGCTTGAGCAATCATGTGACTGAGGGGTGACCAAGCTGGCTTAATTGTTTTCATGGGTCAGATTTCTGTTCAATCAATGGCCTGAGATAATTTAACACTGCAGTCATGGACATTAGATCTGTCATGACATGGGCAGTAGGAAAGCATGTCCAAGAACAGGAGGAAGAAAATAAGCATGTCCTTTCCCACAGCTACCTGTCATTAAGTCATTTTGTATGATACTGTAAAACTTCAATCTGAAAAGCATAACTTGTCAGCTGATAACTGATTCCACAACAATGTATGTTAGTCCTGCAGTCTTCCACATTCAGTAGGACAATGTCACCAGCTGATGATTGTTCATTCTCTTTAGGCAAGACCTATTTATTAAAAACCCAAATATATTGATTTGGGAGAGTGGACAGAAGCCTACACTAATAAAAAAGGGTTGTATTGGAAGTAGAAACAACTAGAGGTACTGAGTCAAAAATCCTTGAAGACTGCTTGTGTCCTGCTGAGGTACTGCTTCAGCAGATTGCTTCCAGGGATTGTGAACATTAGACTCTTTCAGTTACCTGACAAAAGCCTCATTTAAACCTTAGGTCTCTTCGCAGGACTATGATCTGTACTTAGGCTGATTACATACTAAAATATGGATAGTTATTGTTCTGTAGCTGAAAAAGCAGTAATTTCTTTTTTAACAGTGAAATATTTTGTCAGCTTTCTTTGCTACCCCTGTGGTCAGTGTGGAGATTTGTACCACTATCAAATAGAAAAGCATAGTATGTCTTCACATGCAGATAAACAGCAATGAAATCTGGTTTCCCAAGTAGTTTTAAGTGACATAATAGCAAATGAAAACACTTTAAATAAGCAGGTTCAGATAAGATAATCTCCAACTTTAATAGCCTATATCTGTCCTCCCTCTAAGTTAACAAAAGAAGTTAACAGAGTTATCATTGTATCATACAGGTATGTGGAAGCTGTTCTATCAAGACTAACAGCAGCAACTTCCTGCTACTTCACCAAAGCAAGCATTGACAAAACAAATTATTTTTATGTAGTGTGTACTGCCAGATTCTGTCCAGCTTGCCCAGGTTAATTGCTGTGATTTTGTGAAGTTTCACAACAGTAGCTGAGTTTACTTTGATGATTTGTATTTGCTGTACATATCTGTATTAAAGCATAATTTCTCATATGCTGTACTTTGTGTGCCACCTGCTGTACAGCTTGGGCAGTAACCTCTGTATTCCAGTTGCTCCTCTACTATTGCTGACAATTTCACTAGCAACAGGTCTAACACATCTAAATATCAAGAATGCTAGTACATAGTCTTCCCATCCACCTCCTCCCCATTCCAAACTTATGTGAAATAATTTAACGTCCTTTACTGCCAAATTAGTATGCCAGTTTCGGCTGTCAAAACAATGACACACTTCTTTATCCACATAAAAAAGCTTATAGCATGCAGCTATTAGGTTTCAAACAAATAAAGGATGAATGTTTTTCTGCAAGTAGCAGAAAAGGTCGCTTGCAGCACTCTTCCAGGACCATGTGGCCTAGGCATCCTGCTGGCAACCTGCACCTGAGAGACTGCAAATGCTCCAGCATTGGGCAATAGACAAGGTCTTTGGTGCCATTTCTCCTGCATGTGTTACTGTTAAATCAAAATTTATCCATGGGAAAAGCATTTAGGTCAGTAACAAACAGCACTGGTGGGCAGTTGTGGGTGTCCCTTCAGGAAGTCTTGCTTGGGTTGTTTCTGGAGAGGCTGAAGGAAGTGGGTTTATTCACCCCAGAGAAGATGAGGCTGAGGGGTATCTATTTGCTGTCTGCCACTACCTAGAGAGAGGATGTAGACAAGACAGAGCCAGGCTCTTCTCAGAGAGGCCCAGGGAAAGCAGAAGAAGCAACAGCCATGACTTGCAACAAAGAAAATTCATGCCTAAGCAGAGGGCTGGACTGGATATTGCAAGAGATCCCTTCCCATCTAAATCTTTCTGTAACTCCTTTTTTTTTTGTTTGTTTGATAGGCACCAAACCAAAATACTGTCAGACAAGCTTAGATTATTAATAGAACTATGAAGATCAGTCCTGCTAGCAATACAAACTGGAAATCAGAAAATTTCTTCAAGAAGCTGCTAGGTCTCACAGTAGATCTAACTTCAGCTCACTGGTGCTGACTGCTTGGGCAGGCTGACTCTGGCCTGCCCAGAACCAGGACAATGAAAATTTTCTATCCCCATGTTTTGAACAGGTAGGGCACCCCGAACATCTCTCCATGCAGTGATGAATAGAGCACTGCTTCATGTTTGTGAAAGAGGTTCTTAAATAAATTAGTTGCAAGCAGAGTGAATAGGATGGCTATGAATGTGATTTGTCTGTAGGATTTGGCACTCCGGAGAAGTAAATGTATACTCAAACCACTCTTTAACCTGCTCCTAATCCAAAAATCAATGAATGCCATGTGTATTCCACCTTATTAAAAACTTTTGCATAAAATCCGTGATGCTGTAAGAAAAATGTAGTTGTTAGCGGGTCTGTTTGCATTTTAATTTTCCTCAGCCTTCCTCCTGGCATGCTGAGTAGCACAGAAAATACAGTATTACTCACCAGGATTCTGAAACTCACTCATCCTTCAGGTAGCAAAGGTCCAGGTACAATCCCATAGCACACAAGCAGGGGGTCTGTTTGCCCTGTGAGGGTCTGATGGTTACAGGAGAGGAGAACTACTATGTGTACATTGCAGAGGAATGCCTTTCAGCTCCCCAGACATTTGTCCCATGCAGGCAGGTCAAGACCCTATCACTGATTTCTGCAGTGATTTTCTGACAAGGCAAAGGCGTTATTTCTGTTATCCCACTAATGGGAAGTGGGGATAGAAATGAATACAGATCTTCAAATACACCTATAGAACGGTAGATATGGGAAAGGTGGCTAAGTGCACAGGAAGTCTTTAGCTTCTGTAGATGTTAAATTCCACTTAGACTAATGGGAAGACAAGCAATAGACCTTTTCGCCTCTTAGTTTCAGCAGAGGCCAGCTTGTGAGCCAACAAATACTGCCAGTATACAAAAGGTGACACTCTCCTCTCCAAGGACTGAATGTGAGAAGATAAAAATTGTTCCCTAATAGCACTAGGTGATGGTCCTAAATGCCTGCACTTTTAATCAAATAGCAAGAAACAGAAGATTGTCACTGTCAGCAGCTTATATCTTGCCCTGTAGAGCTTGGCTCTGTATTCATCTGCATCTTTTGCCCTCTCCAGCCTTGGAATAAGCAATAGTAATCTGCAAAACAATTCTCTTTCTCATGACCTCAGTTTTCCAGGTCTCTTCTATCTTCTAATATTACTTTCTATATGATTGACAGCATCTTCAAAAAGAAAAAGATGAGAGGGGGCTGTCCCCACTCCCTTGGGACAGCACAGGGAAAGGGTCATATGGAATATTTTTAGAACAGAATCCAATGGCAGTGATGTGAGGAAGGCACAGAGAAAAACACAGCTGTGAAACCTAACACTTGGCTTCATATATACAGAGAGCAGGAACAGCAGAGAAACAAACTAAGGAGACACAGCAAAAGACAAGATTGAGGAAAAGGTATGTGAGGATAACAAGTGAATGGTAAAAGAGTAAGTGTCAGGCAATGAAGATCTGGGAGAGGAGAGACTAGAACAGAATATGGGAGAGAAATGGCAAAATACTGAGCCAGGAGGAGAAAAAAATTAGTAAAGTGGCCATGTTATATAAAGAAGCAGAGATGCTTTAATCACAGAAGGCACTGAAGGACAAGAAATGGCCAGCTGACTCATCAGCACTCTTACACAGGTGATTTGTGACCCTGATGGTTGACGAGCAACTACTCAGTCTATCATGTCTCCTTATTCCAAGGTATAAGGGCTTCACAAGTGACTTAGGTTTTGGATTCTGACACTGCAATAGGTTTTTTAAATCAAAGGAAAACAGCAGTCATTCCTACAGTCTTTGAAGCCAGATGATAATCTTTCACTACAGACCAACACGCTCAGAGAGCAGTGACTGCTTTGTGTATGAAAACTGCTGCATACATAGTTTGGAAGTGCTCTCTGCTACTGTTCGTTCACTAAACAAGAAAGAACTAACATGACTGACTACATGGTGGTGGATAGTGGTAATGATGATACTTGATAGGAGTATGCTCATAGAGGTATCATTTTAAGATTGCTAAGACACTCAAGCCCCAAATGTGTTTGGAATCCACTTGAGGCACCTATATCAGAATTACAGTCCCTTGTTCACTTTCTACCTAATTCTTCATGTTTTGTGTTTGGAGAAATAATTCATCCTTCATCAAGGTTAGTGATTTAGCATCTACTGAGCACTGACATGTGGATTAGATCCAGCAACTAGCTCAGTAACTAGCTGCTACTCTGTGATCCCCAAGGATTCAAGGATATGGTAATTATCAAAAGATTCCTAAATTTATAGCCACCATTAAATATCTCTCCTAAATAGCTATATAGTAATGTAAAAATAATTTTTCAAAGACATCTTGCCCTAGCTCAGGTTATATAGATTTTGCCCTTTGAACACAAAAAATATAACACAAGTTGTGTCTTCCTACAGACATTCAAGAAAACAGACACTAGTCTAAATACTTTTAGTCTAGTTTTAAAGACTCTAAACCTGACAATTCTAGAGGTTCATCAGTTTGCTACAGTTACAGAAGGAATAGATGTTTTTCTTCAAATAGAATACTTGCTATTTCTGCATCTTCTGCTGTTTCACGCTGTTTAACCACTGGTTTTGTTCGGTTTTGTAGTATTTGCTTAAAGTTCAATACCTCATGCAATTTGATCAGCTCAGAAACTAACTCAGTTTGACTTTGTGATCTCAGAATCCAACTCTTTCTCTCCCTCCACAAACCTTCCATACCTGTATACCATGCAAACATGTCACTGCAAGCCTATCATATCGTACATTAGGCCCAGTCTCAGTGCTCTAGTGTTGGTACTACAATCCTGACACTGAGGATTTTCCTTCCTTCTATTGGACTACAGAAAGTCATGCCAACAAAAATGAAGTGTTTCATAATCCAGCCTTTAAATTATAATGATTGGTTACTCCAGCAGTTTTAATACTTGACAAGTGATAAATGTTGAGCTCAGAGTGCATGCATGTGATGTGCCTATGTAGAGCACTAAGAAATTTACATTCATTATATAAACCTGGATTTGAAATCAGGGCTATGTGGCCACACTAAAGATCATACATTTCTTCCTTCATCTGTAAAACACTACATCATATACAAGAGCAGGGCTTAGCAGCACAAAATGTTGGATCAAAATCTACTCTCCTAGTCTTCATCTCAGCTTTCTGTTCCCAAAGGCAACCATACATTCATTCCCCTTAGTAAATCAGATGTTCTAGCTTCTAGAAGTAGTCTCTCCATCTTTCTTTGCAGTAGCTCAAAGACAATGAGATTTCATGTTTTCCTCAGACTCAGCATAGTCTTATTTGTCTCCAAACGCTGCTACCAAAACTTTGCAAACAGGTTATGATTCATTTTTAGAGACTGGGTTTCCATTAAAGGTGTTCCCTAGGCAATCTGAATTGTATGATGCCAAATCTCACTTCAATTACCAAGGGAAGTGGCCTTTTACATACAGTACAAACTGGTTCCTCAGTTTGTCCAGAGAGGTGTGAGCACTCATGAGATGCAATAAATAGGGTCTAGTTGACAGTATTCTCTTAAAGTACTTAGAAAGTGGGGCCTACATCCAAATACTTATAAAACAATGCAGTGCAAAACCCCACTGAGACTTGCCCAACAGATGTCACAGAGCAACATGCTCTGTGCTCTTGCTGCACCCCTTAACACCCAGCATGGCAGAATCCTAACTACATCCACTGGATGCAAAGAATAGGGAAAGGTTTCAGTGCCTTACCTGTGGTTGTCTGGAAAAATGAAACCCACTCACAACCAGCAGTTGTATTTCTACACACAGCTCTGCAGATTAAGCATCCCTACAGACTCAGTCCAGAGTCTCTCCAGCATGTTTTTTCCTTGTCTGGTGAAGTCAGTGAGGTAAATTTTTCACCCATGTGAATTAGGAATGATTCCCATTTTCATACTGAGAAAAGGAGAATCTGGTCTCATTTTCTCTTGGAGGAAGACATTACTGGGGCATGTGGTCAGACAGAACTCTCACAGATTCTTTGTAATATAAACAGGGAAGGATATTTGTAGGCAAAGAAAGTGTCCACCCCTTATAAGCAGAGAAGAAAACAGCTGTTGTGTAGGAAACATTCTGTCCTCCTGCAGGTATGGTACTCACCAGAGTTTGTTGGTATCGAAACGCTTTTGTTGGAGAGGCATCCCCAGTCATATCACCAGAGACAGAGTCCTGTGGAGTAGAGGTTGTTCAGGGCAATGCCTTCCCGTCTACTCTCCACAGCAAAATCATGGAGTGAAACAGAGGCAGGGTTTCAGCTAAAAATCCCGCAGAGCACCCAGAGAGAGAAGGTTACTGGTGAGGGAAAGACAGAGAGGGAGAGTGTAACCAGAGACTCCCTGCCCCCTCCTGTTCAGTCTGTGCTTGGACACAGCAGTCGCTTCCGTGCTTTAATATCACCCTGCTGCCTTGGCACCAGGACAGCTAAATAAATTAAGAGGAGGTAAGGTTTCCCTCTCCTCTCTCAGGCAGTATCATTCGTCACTGCATTTAGAAGGGGTCAACAGTGGGACCATAGAGATAAGTGGGGGCTGATGAGAGACTAGGGATGAAGATGGAAATAAAAAACAACCAAAATTAGAGACGAAAGAAATATTCTGCTACTTGAGCAGGATTATTCTTACAACCTGTTTCTGGGACAACTTTGTGAAGTGTCAGCATTTGAGAGGGCAAGTTCTACTATCAGGTCTTGGAAGACTATTCCTTATGTAAATTACATGGTATCCTCACATTTAACATATTTTTTCTTAAAGCATGCCCATTATTACCAATTCACTGGCCACAATACCTCGATCACCATCTTGCAACTGCATGAAACATCATCTAATGGTATCTGGCATAACCAATGCTCAGTACTTTTCCTACAGAATCTCGTAACAGTGGTGATTGAAAGGGACCTGTGGAGATCATCTAGTACTATACCCCTTCTCAATCAGGGCCACCTAGAAACAGTTGCTAAGACCATGTCCAAATGACTTTTGAGTATCTCCAAGAATAGAGACTCTACAAGCACTTTGGGCAACCTATGCCAGTCATCTTCATAGTAAAAAAGTGTCTCCTGGTGTTCAGAAGGAGCCTTCTGTGTTTCAGTTGTGCCCATTGCCCCAGAGCCTGTCATTCATCTGGAGAAGAGGAGGCTGAGGGGAGACCTTATCACCACCTACAACTACCTGAAGGGAGGTTGTAGAGAGGTGAGCAATGGTCTCTTCAGCCAAGTAACAGGAGATGGGACAAGGGAAAATGGCAAAAAGCTGTGCCAGGGCACGGTCAGGTTAGATGTTAGAAATTTTTTTTTTATTGAAAGAGTTGTTGGGGCCTGGAACAGGCTGCCCAGGGTGGGGGTTGAGCCACCTTGCCTGGATGTGTTTTAAAAAAGGGTAGATCAGGTACTTAAGGATATGGTTTAGCTTAGGATGGGAATGGTTGGACTTGATGATCTTAAAGGTCTTTTCCAACCTTGCGATTCTGTGATTCACTGCGCACCAACAAGAGTATGGATCCATCTTCTTTGCACACTCCCTTCAGGTGTGTCCTGGGTTCAGCTAGGATTTTCTTTCCCGCTCCCGTTGATATCTCAGTGAACTGTCCTTGTCACAACCCATGAGGTTTGCCTTTGTCTTTCCTTCCGGACAACAAAGGGGGAAGTGAGGAAACAGCTGCATGGTACTCAGTTGCCAGCTGGGGCAAAAGCACAACAAGGTGCTTATGTACACAGATAAGATCCCCCTGAGCCTTCTTTTTTCCAGGCTGAACAGTCCCAGTGCTCTCTGCTTTTCCTCATATGTGAGGTGCTTCAGTTCCTTCACCATCTCTGTCGCCCATTGCTGGACTCTCTCCAGCATGTCCCTATCTCTCTTTCATAGACAAACTCAGAACTGGACACAGGACTCCAAATGCATCCTTGATAGAGCTGTGGGAAAGGCTCATCTCCCTTGATCTGATCTGCTGGCAACATTCCTCCTAATGCAGCCCAGGTTACCATTGTCCTTCTTTGTAGCAAGGGCACATTGCTGACTCATGGTCACGTTGGTGTCCCCCAGAACCCCAAAGTCCTTTTCTCCTAAGCTGCTTCCCACCTGGATAGCCCCCTAGCATGGGGTTGCTCCTCCCCAGGTGTAGGACTCCACATTCCTTGTTGAATTTCATGAAGTTGACTTCATGAGGGTCCAACTCATGGATGAGAATCATAGAATGTGTTAGGTTAGAAGGGACTTTTAAAGGTCATCTAATCCAACCCCCTGCAGTAAGCAGGGACTTCATTACTAGATTGGGTTGCTCAGAGCCCCATCAAGCCTAAGTTCTTAATGATTCCTTTTTTTCCATTTTCTTTCTAATTTTTTCCAATCATCCTCAGAAGTGAATTTCAAGTTTTGAAACATTTTGTGATGGACAGATATATCAAAACAATGTATATTCTAAACATAGATAATTTAATTCCTGAAAGCTACCTTGAAAAGATCTGTCATTTTCCACTTTTGTTAATGCTGTGGCTTCTTTTTCTTAATCTCTGACTAGAAGTGACATAGGAATATTCAAGACAACAAGAGCTATGCTTAACCCAATCCGTTATACCTAAAATGAGTAAAAGCTGCTCAACAGCAAAGTCAAGAAGGGTTCATGGCACGTTGAGGATCCTAAAACATCAGCAGGGGTCTGTGGGGGCTATGCAAAACTTCTTAAGGGTTGGGGAATGACAAAATGGGAAACAGGCAGCTTTGTGAAAACCAAGGCTGGTCAGTGTGCTTGTCTGAGTGCTGCATCCTGAACGCCAGTGTGTCCTATCTTCTTATTAAATCCTTTCTTAACTATCTTTCCATGATATCTCATGATCTCATGTACAAGAGTGCTGTAATGGTAGGTTGTCAGTGACTGGTGAGACTGGTGTCAAGTGAATTTGGGGTCAGCAACTTTAGTTGCCCCTGCAACTTTAGTGCAGGGGCACTGCAAGTAGGGTCTTAGCATTAGTAGGTGGACTGGCTCTCTAGATGATCTTAATAGATGCCCAGAGTGCTAAGGTGGGACCTATGTGAGAGAACTTGGTACCAGCAACTGGAGCCAGACATGGGCTGTAGGCACAGCTGCAATAGGTGAGGGTGAGCATTTGCATACATCTGATTTGGTGGTAAACTTCTATCTGGACTAACTAGCAAGTGGGAGGCCTTGGGTCTGGTCAGAGGTATTATACAGTGACACAAGGGCATGGAGCCTGTGGGGTAAGCACGAGTGTATCTTCAGTAGCAAGCATCATCAGGTAGCAGACCCTAGAGACCTGAGTCTCAGATACACAGAGAAGCGATGCTCTCTGGTTACTCAGTGGATCCATTAATGTGCTCATGAACCTATTAGGTACATCAGTGCTTTCACTAGTGAACTCCACTTCTTCCCAAAGAAGAGGAAGGGAAGGTGGCCATCTAATTATGCTTTGATTTATAGTAGTACTGAAGCTAGATGCTGCTGAAGGCAGTGCTGTATCTATTGCTGTTTGTGTAGTCAGCCATGCCAGCATCTTCCATACATCCACACTCAGCCTCGCCACTGTTTGAATCTGCAAATGCAAAACCAACTTGGGATGGAAAGCCCAGGGTTTCTAAGCTAGGTGGGAAGATTACCCAAGCCCCAGAGTTCCTAGGGACACTATAAGCTGACACTGCCTCTTAACTATTTATTTTGGTGGAAAATCAATTTAGAAAAGTTAAGCATATGCTCAGTGTGACCTTTCCCCCTCGCTGTTTAAGTCACTTTTAAAGTGACCAAAACCTAATAGCTAGCTAGTTTTTTCTTACATCCAGACCATAACAGATCACAATAGAAAAACAAAGTATTTCCTCAGTATAGCATGATGTTCACCTCTGTCAAAGCATGCTTTGTTTTCTATGAGAAGCATTACTGTTTCTTATTTTGCAGCTTTAAAATCAGAACTTTTAGGAGTAAAGAAGGAAAAAGTAAAAATAAATAGAAACCAACAGCAAAACTACAGCAGTTCCAGATATTCCTTAAGTTAGAGAAGCCTGAAAAAGTCTCTGAGCTCTTTGAAAATGCCATCCTAAGCATCTGTGCATGCAGGCCTAACAGTTCATACAAAACTCGTCTGGACACTAAGTTATACATAATGGTGGTCATAATTAAGGTACCAAATGCAGATAAGCTGAAACAAAAAAATGCCAAACCTTCACAGGAGAGAATTCTAAAAGCAGCAACACTAGGCCAAAATACGTTGAGCAGGACTTAATACTTGTGCCAAGTGAAACAGCTTCACAGGGCTGCTGACCCATGGCGATGGTTGATTACAACTTCTCTGGAGATTCTTGTTTCATTCCTTTGATTGAAAAGAAACGGATGCATATGCTAATGTCATCATCCCTGTGTAATAGATGGTCTATTACAAAACAGTATCTTCTCTTGCACCTCCTTCCAACCATAATTTAGTGTGGTGATGTAGTGAAGAATTCTCATACCCTGAAGTCAAGGGTAAGAATACGCTGCACAACACAGATACTGTGTACATTAGAAGTCTCAGCTTGGCATAATTTGACAAGATGCTTTAGATATTGAGTCAAATCTTTGATGTTTTAGAAAGCATGCCCTCTTTCAAGACCACTCTCATTTTTAGTATCAATGGCTATTTTTCAAAGTAATACTTTTAATAATGGCAAATAGGGAAATAAGACCAGTTTAGAATTACTGTAACTGTATTCATTTGCTGAATTGTTCTACTAATACATACAATTATTTTCATGGAACTTGAGATTTGTATAATACCTTACCTACATCCATTTCTGTTTTCACTCCCTGCCTCACAAAACAAAACTTTTGACCTTATTCTTTTGGGGTTTTTTAGCCAAAATATAAACAGGTTAACTTTTTCTTGTTACAGCTTACACTTCTCTGAAAACACAAGCATATTGTGTATATAATCTTCTGTACTACTGGAAACACTTTCTGTATAGGTAGATGTTATGCTGCTAATTATTAGATTACACCGCTAATGCTACTACTAGATTTCCTGTACCGGAATTTCGTGTTATTGAAAGAACAGTAAACACTTTCCATGAAAAAAAGGAGAACTTAGAAGACTGGAAACACCCTTTGAGGTGGAATGGATGAGATTGAGTAAGTGGCAACAGTTAGCAGATCTGGATGCTGGGGTTTATTTTAGAACAAATCTGAACAGAGCTTTTACCGTCTGATTTCACAATCACTGGCTTTCTCTCAAGTGCATTACCTAGGCACCAGCTTCCTTGCCCAGCAGTGAAATCTTTGCTGGTCTGTGAAGGTAAAACAAAGTTGTGTTGGTTCTTCACTGTGCAGCTGTTCCCAGTGATCAGCCTTGGGCATTACACATCAGTGGAGTATTACAATGGGCATTACACCTCTTGGTATCTCCTGGCAGTCATTTCCATGCATTTATTGCTCCGATTCCCTGGATATTCCTCCATGTCCTGGACCTTTCCTCCAGTTGGTATCTTCATCTTCTTTCTGTGCCTTTCCTCCTTCCAAGACACCTTTATTTCAGGAACTCTTCTTTTTGACACCAAGCCCATAACCTTCCCCAATGTAAATGTTTTATGTACTGAAATATAACATTGCCCCCTAATTGGTAGGTCAGCCTCAAAGCTCTTTATTAAAAATATAATCACTTTAGTTCAGTCCACATGCTACCAAAATTCACATGCAGCCCATATTGACTGTAGCTAACAGATGGCAGGCTTCTGGCTGAGATTTTCTGAGTGCCTCTGGGAGGTACCATCTCAAGAAATTATGCAACATTCTCTTATATACAAGCTCCATTTCTGCACAGAGGGGTAACATTCCAGACAGACAATACTGAACAGATTAATCAAACAATTATTCTTTATTTTGATACCTCAAGGCAGTAAAATAGTAGTATACAAAAAGTATATACAAAAGTGGCAGTGATAATGCAACTTGATGCATTCTTAAAGAAATCTAACCCAGAGTGGACTGCTTCATCAATACATGTATCTAAAATATTGCACCATTTCAAAGAGGGAGCATTCGGAAAGGAAGTGTTTATACTCCAAGAAGGTACAATAAACCCTAAAATGTAATCTTAAACTTCAGAGTAAGGCACCAATTGGCAAGTATCATACTTGTTCTGTTGTAAGAGAAGCACAAAATGCATATTAATGCTGCATCTTTGACAGTTGAAGGAAATAAAGCTTTCATTTTCCTAGGCAAAACAATAAAAAAACCACATGCCTACTATTCCAGCCTCCCTCCATTTCCCTTTGTGCTTCCTATTCATAATTCTATCCAGAAAAAAGATATTTTAAAAGCCACACTTTCTCTTTTTATATAAGGCAGGAACTATGCCAACTTACTTCTACGAAATGTATTAGACTGAGACTCAAGTGAACAAACTGCAGTTGTACGTAACCCAGCATATCAGGATTCAGGCTCTAACACAGAAAGAGAACAATGCCCATTTCCAGCATAACTTTAGATGGGAATAAGTGCAACTGGACACAAGCAAGAGACAAATTACAGCATGAAGAGACTATGTAGGAAGTTTCTAAAAGAAGCATTGGATTATGCCACATTTCTTCTTAACCAACTGAAATGACACTTTGCAAATGGTATTAGCTAAACAAAAACCTTTAAATTATCACAGTTGAAGAAAGAAAACTCAAGTAGTAGAGTAATAATGTAAAACTTCCCCTTCATTTAAAAGGGAAACTTCAAATTGCAGTAATGAAGCAACATGCTTAGACTGTAAAGAGCTGCCTTGAATTTTTTTTTTTAGTTAAAAGACAAAAAATCCTTTTGTACAAGGCTGTAAGGTTTCAGGGATTCGGTTGTACAGTGAGGTTTACAGACTCCTGAGAGGTTGTTGTTGGACTGAAAGCTATGCCTGTTGTAACACAGAGGTACTACAGCAAACAAATTCCTCAAACTATTCCGAACAGTTGTTCCCTCTTGGAACTAAGGGGAGTTAATCCAAAATTCCTAGATTCAAAACTATTTCTGAGGCAGTTTATGGAGGCTTACTGGTCTGCATGAGAATCACTTTCTTGATAACCTGGGACATCTCATAGTTCTCTTGGTAACTTGGCTACAGAAGGAATGTTTAAAAACAGGCTTTTAAATGACCAAGATGGATAGGAAAGTGTCAAGTACTGAAAATGGTAACTTTCCATTTTAAAGAGTGGAAGGATTCTCCTTCACATGCGACTGCTTTTCTAATGTGCACAGGAAAACTGACTGTCCTGCGTGAAGAACTAGGCAGAAAGTATTTAAAATTTTTACAACATAAGTGTAAGTAGCATTTTACGAGTAATTTTCCTTTCAGAAAGGCTTAATGTTTTTAAAAAAAACGTATGAATAATCTGTTTTCTTTTGCACATTCATTTTGCTTACAGATGTCCTTTTATCTCCTTCCAAAGGATGTTCCCACTTCCTCACAGTTCCAGTGCTGATCCACTTTCCTCAATTTCTATACATATGGAATAACTCAGGATATTAGAATTTTAAACTCTGAACTGAATCAACCTACAAGGAGCAGAGCCACGTTATTTTAGAAGACCACCAAGAATTGGACTGGCCACATGTAAACAGTCCTTGCTTGCACATCTGATCTCACACCTCGTGAAAATGAAAATATAAACATCCATACAAGTCCAGCTTTGGCAGTTTCTCTCTTTCAACAGAAATGACAAGGTTATTTCCTTGGCAGATAGCCAGGAAACAGGTAAAGGTCCCGACAGAGTGTGCTGCAATATTCTGACATTTCCTTGCAGCGGTGAAATTCCGTGCCTGGGGCATAACCTTCTCGTTCTTTGATTTGTCTGTTCACCTGGATGTGGTATTAAAAAACAAAACAAAACACTGGCAGGATTAAGAGGACAGAAGTAAGAAAAACGTCACTGCTTTCTGTACTCATAGATTATTCTGTTTAACTTATTAAGTAGTCCCCTATGTATCGCCCTTTTAAATTATAAGGATAAAGAGCTAGGTTGTAGTTCTGCAGCAACTCAAGTTGCTGTAGTCACACTGCTGTCTTCACTCCCTCTTCCACCATTTTCTTTACCTTTACCATATCTAAGTGCAAATGCTTGTGCAGCTATGTAGTGAGACGGTTCAGGGAATTAATCCACCTAAAAAAAAAAAGCTGTATCTATAGAAAAGTAATTCTGGGCAAGCCAGATTAATTCTTGTAAATTCACCACATGACTGCACCAGTGAGATGGAAAGAATGAAAGAAATAGCATTCTTACTTTCATTAAAACTGTTGTGGAACTGTGTGTATATATACATATAAATATATTTAAAATAAATATAGACACATATAAAAATAGGTAAAGAGGTAATTTGCTACAAGACATGAAAAAGTGCTTTAATTAATTCTAGATTAATTCTAGCAATTTGAAGCCCTGGAAGTCTCTTCAGAAAATAGGTAAGTGTGAGAGAGGAAAGACACTTAAGCTCACCTTAACCAACATGTCAGCCACATGAGTGTCTCGGGAGTCCTCTGCAAAGACAGAGGTGAGAGCCTCAATATACCAGGATCCACGCTTGGTGTTTCGCATGGCTGCAGTGCCTGAGAAGAAAGAGCATATGATGCAGTTTCTGGGGAACAGAGACACAGAAAACCACCTTATGCCCTAACCAGCCTCTCCCCAGTACCTTTCAGACAAGCATATCCACAGATCATATCAGAGCATGTAGGCAGACGCAGCTTGAGATTTTCTTCCTTATTTGCATCACTTTCCTCACAACCTGAGGAATCTGACCATTCTTTCCCATCTCTTTGATCCACTCCCCGGTCTGTCTCATCTGCGGGGTTGGGGGGGCAAGTGATAAAAAGGGCGGGGAAAGACAAAGAGAAAGAGAGAGGAAGAGAGAAAGAGAGAGAATTATCTGGAATTACTGGATGTCATTCTCCTGTACTTCCTTAGCTTTCGGAACAGGTCAGCAATGCCACAAGTCTTGTCAAACAGAAGCTTTTGCATACACTTTAAGATTTTCAGCTGTTTTAAAAACTCATATGAAAGTTATTTTGCAGAAACTAATGCAGATACAGCATTTCTTTGTATATGCTCAGCCTAATGTGACTGTTAGTCCACATGCCCATTTTTTTTCCTTCTCCTCTCCCATGCAGATCGTGGGATAACTGATGTGGTGGTTTGACCCTGGCTGGAGGCCAGATGCCCACCAAAGTCGGTCTATCACTCCCCTATTCAGTTGGACAGGGGAGAAAATATATATTAAGAGGCTTAGGAGTCGAGACAAGGACAGGGAGAGATCATTCTGTAATCAACGTCATGGGCAAAACAGACTCAGCACAGAGTGAAGGAAAGAAAACTCTCTAATGTATTACACTGCACTACACACACAGTGACACCAGAGTTGGGTAATGAGAAGCGTGACCAAATCTGTGGGTGAAGGACCTGGGGGTCCTGGCAGATGAAAGGTTGGCCATGAGCCAGCAGTGTGCCTCAGTGGCTAAGAGAGCCAATGGGATCCTGGGGTGCATCAGGAGGAGCGTGGCCAGCAGGTCAAAGGAGGTGATCCTCCCCCTCTACTCTGCCCTGGTCAGGCCCCACCTGGAGTATTGTGTCCAGTTCTGGGCTCCCTGGTATAAAAAGGACAGGGATCTCCTGGAGACAGTCCAGAGGAGGGCTACGAAGATGATGACTGGAGCATCTCCCCTATGAGGATAGGCTGAAAGAACGGGGGCTGTTCAGCCTTGAGAAAAGAATGCTAAGGGGGGATCTTATTAATGTTTATAAATATCTGAAGTGTGGGACACAGGGGGAAATGGCCAGCCTCTTTTCAGTGTCTGTGGAGACAGGACAAGGGGCAATGGCCTCAAGCTGGAGCATAGCTGAAGAACTTTTTCACGGTGAGGGTGACAGAGCCCTGGCACAGGCTGCCCAGGTGGGTTTTGCAGTCTCCTTCTCTGGAGATATTCAAGACCCGTCTGAACACCTCCCTGTGTGACCTGTCCTAGGGACCCTGCTTTGGCAGGGGGTTGGACCTGATGATCTCTGGAGGTCCCTTCCAACCCCTACGATTCTGTGATTAAAGCACCTCCTCCCACCCCTCCTTTCCTAGCAGACTTCACTGCAGTCATGATTTCTCTCCCTTCTTTTCCCCCATTGTGGCACACAGAGGGGCAGGGAATGGGGTTCTCCATCAGTTCCTCATGAGTTGTTTTCCTTCTTAGCTGGGGGGTGGAGGGTAGGGGAGGGGATATTCCTCACACCCTTTCCCTGCTGCACCATGGGGTCCCACCCATGGGAGACTCCATGAACTTCTCCAACGTAAGTACCTTTCCCATGGGGATTCAGCTCTTCACCAACTGACCCAGCATGGGTAGTATGGGGCACAGTCATAAAATCACAGAATACATTTCAGTCTCTCATGTCCAGACTGCTCCAGCCTGGTCCCCCATGGAGTCACAAGCTTTCCCACAGCAAACCTGCTCTGGTGCGTGTCTCTCTCACTCATCTCCGTGTCTCTCTCCACAGGCTGCAAGTGCTGGCAGAGGCCTGCTCCAACACTGTTCACATCTTCAGTATGTCTCCACCTGCTCCAGCGTGGCGCCTCTCCATAGGTTGCAGGTGGGGTCTCTGCTCCTTGTCAGCTTCCATGGGCTGCGGGTGAACACCCACTCCCACCATGGTCTTCTCCATGGGCTGCAGGGGAATCTTTCAGGTGCATGGAGTGCCTCTTCCCCCTTCTTCACTGACTTTGATGTCTGCCATTTCTTACATGTTCTCACTCCCTTCTCTGGTGGCAAAAAGCAGCTGCTTGCATTTTTTCCCTCTTCAATTGGATTCACAGAGGCGCTATGATCGTCACTGATTGGCTCAGCCTTGGTCAACAACAAGTCTGGTCTTGAGCTGGCTGGTGTTTGCTCTGTCAGGCCTAGGGAAAGCTTGTACCTGCCTCTTGCAGAGGCCACCCTTGCAGCGCCCCCAAGCGCCCAGAACCCCGCAACACAAAGCTACAAGAGCTGGAAAGCAAAAAAAGTTCCTGGTATTTCTTTACCATACACAGAAGGATTTGATGCCTAGCTCTGAAAGTTTCTATCTTTGACTTTTACCTATTTTAGAAGTGTCAAAAAAAGTCTAGTCCCGTTTACAATGCTAACCACCTACTTATTACAGAACTCAAATGAAAGCTGTACTTTGAGTTGCTAAGGTCTACCTCCAACATATCAAGAAAACATGGACGAAATATCTCACACAGTTCTAAATCCTGACTAATATTACTTGCTTCCATCAGAAGCATAAATTGTTCAATAGGAAAATGCAAAATAATTTGACTCCAAACATGAGAGAGAACTCTAGTACACAGAGATAAGTTTAAAACCTGGAGAAAATTTAATGTAATTTCCAGGTTTCACTAGCGTGTATTATGACAAGTGTAGATATTCTAAATTTGTTGTTTACATGATGCAGTTTCCACTGTACTCTAACTGTTTAGTGGCAATAAATTAATAGTTCAGCTATCTTGCATGAAATATAAAGATACATTTTACTGGTTGGGTTTTTTTTTTAAATATAATTTTGCCCTTTTGTTGGAAGATGAGAATCTACTATTCTACTTACTTCCTAGCAGCATAGGTCAGATTGTAGTCTTAGGAAGCATAAGTGTCCACTTTAGAGGGCTTCCTCCTATGTTGGTTCTAGGTTTTTGTTGCCAGGTTTTTCATAAGAAATGCATTTGGATTTCTAACCCTTTTACAGCAACTGGTGCCATCACATACACAGGAAATGGCAGGGGTTGGAAGAGACCTCTGGAAACCTTCCTGATAAAGCAGGTTCACCTAAAGCCAGTTGTGCCAAAGCATGTCCAGGTGGCTTCTGAATATCTCCAGAGAAGACAACTCCACCACCTCTCTATGCAGCCTGTGCCAGTGCTATGTCACCCTCAAAGTGAACAAGGTTTTCCTCATGTTCATGCGGAACTTCCTGTCACTGGGCACCACTGAAAAGAGTGTGGGTTCATCCTCTTGACATCCAGCCTTTAAGTGTTTATCAGATCCCCTCTCAGCCTTCTCTTCTCCAGGCTAAAGAGACCCAGCTTTCTCAGCCCTTCCTCATAAGAGAGATGCTCCAGTGCCCTCATCATCCTTCCAGCCCTCCACTAGACTCTCACTAGTTCTTGCTTTACTTGAATTGGGGAGCCCAGAACTGGATGCAGCACTCCAGATGTGGCCTCACCAGGGTAGAGTAGAGAGGGAGGATACTGTTGGCCACCTTGGCCATGACGGCGCACTGCTGACTCATAGATAACTATGTTGTTAACCAGGACTCCCAGGTCCTCCTCTGCAGCACAGGTTCCAACAGGACAACACTCAACCTAGGTTATTCCTCTCTAGGTGCAGTCTTGTCCTTGTTGAATTTGATTTGGTTCCTCTTCACCGAACTCTCCAGTCTGTCCAAGTCTTACTGAATGGCGCCACAGCCTACTGGCATTGGCCACTCCTGCAAGTTTTGTATCATCAACAACTTGCTGAGCGTATACTCTGTCCAGGTCATGAATGGACAAGACCGGACCTACTGACTGCTGGGGCTGGGACACACTTCTAGCTACTAGACTATGTGCTGCTTATCACAACCCTCTGAACCCTGCTATTCAGCTGTTCATAAGTGAGCAGTGCTTTCTTTTCTTCCAAAATGAAAGCAGAAGTGGGAAGGGTGTGGTGGTCTGAGAGGCTAGATCTAGCCCATAATTAAGGCTCTACAGCTCAAAACTTCCCTCAAGTTAATTGATCATCCCTTTAAGGTAGCAATGTAAATTTTTCCATTTTTAACCACACTTTTTTTTTCATGCCTTCTCTTATACTTCAAAACTTTTTAGTTCTGTATCTTTTTAAAAATTTAGAGCATTGTTCACAGTGTATATTATTTGAGGTAAGACCCAGGCAATTTTACAGTCAAGCTATATTACTCACACCATCATCCCATAATGTATAAGGTCAAAACCTTTTTAATTAAAGCTTCAGAATTAGATGTTTTTCTAACACATTTGTTTGAAAACACTACTCGAATCAACTTATCCTAGTTCTGCAGCTTTTTGCATACCTTTAACTGAAACTGTTTTTGGGAATCAGAAGGCCGAGCCCGATTTGTTGATGCGAACATACACATTGTATCAGGCCTAATTACTTCAGCTGCCAATTCTGGCTTATTAACACTTATTTCCACAGTGTTATGAGTCTGCATATTCATATTTGTTCAAGAGCATCTGAAGGTTCAATAACATAAAAGAAACCAATCACATTTAATTAATATCATAAACATGCACATTACAATATTTCCAAATATTTAGAAGGATCAAATATTTCTGACACCCAAAATAATTCACATAGACTTTGGGTTTTTTTCTGCATTGGGATTAAAAAAAAAAAGAGTAGGAAACATTCTATTTGCTAGTGGACAAACTATAAAGCTCAGCTAAAAATGAAAGACAAAAATTGCAAAGAACAAGGGCAAAAGGGGGAAAACCTGGGAAGATGTCTCTGTAACAAGGGGAAAACCACAGCTAAGACAAAACTTCTCTTTGGTGTACCTGCAGTTTTGTACTGTTTTCGAAAAATCCACTTTAGGGAAAAAATTAGCAGATCTGCAAGGTAGTTACAGACATGTGACTCATTACAAAAGGAGGGAAAATGAGCTGCAGAATAAAAAATAAAATTGAAGGAGTGAAAAGAACCTATGAGAATCAAAAATTAATTATGTTACTGCAACAGTATGTGGAAAAGGATATATAGAAAGGTCATTTGGAAGTTGAAAGCAGGACAGGGTAAAGAAAATAAGGCAAGATCTTGGAGCAAACTTTGATAGCTTGAGACACAATACAAAATACACATCAACAAAAAAGACAAGACTCCACTGCTAGAGTACTGCTCCATGCTGTGCTGCAATTTAATGCACCATGTGCTTCATTCTCCTTACTGAATGCATAGCAAGATAAAAGCCTCAATAGGTGAGTGAAGTATGATAGAACTTCGTATCACTAAGGTGCTCTGGGGTCTGCAAGTCAATGCACACACCTCATGCAGAGCAAAAAACACTTACAGAGCAACAGATGCAGTGACAGCAGCAGGGCAGAGGGAAGTGAATATGGGTCCCACTTACACCTGAGAGAAGCAAAGAGGAAAGTTGACAGCAAGTTGAATGTGAGGGTGTGTATATGTGTAAAATGAGCCATAACGGCATGCCAAATACCTGGCTTTTAGTATTCTGGCACTCACCTCCCCGGCAGGCCTGAATAAAGAACATTTTGGGCTTATTCTGGAGATTTGGACAGTTTGCATTATCAAAGAGCTGGAAAGCCTCCTGCAACTGAGAGAAGAAAGAAGAAAATAAAACTCACTGCAGTTTTCTGTGAGCCAAACCCAGACTCAGCTTGCTTTCCTTTGTTTTGGTTATTACTTAACTAGCTTGAATTCAAGCACTCTATCTCATACCTGTACAGGAATAAAGAATGAAATTTCTATCCCATTTTTTTAATCTTACAGACCTCTAATAGACAGGCTCCTACCCATTTCTTCCCACAAGGCCTTATTTTATCCTTTTTTAAAAAATGTCTTCCATCACTTATTTTTTAAAATAGTTTTATCCTCTTTCCATTGTTACCTGTAATAATACATCAGGACACAGCAACATACCTGTAGTAGCTTGCCATCGCTACCATAAACCCCACCCTCCACACCATGGGACAGTAAAGCTATGATGCACGAATCCACATCACGATGATCTGGCAGCTTAGAGAATCTCTCTAATGCAGTCTCCATCTCCTGGAAGAAAGAAAAAAAAATGTTTAATGCTTTCTAGATTTACACAGGGCAACAGGGTCAATATACAGGAGAAAACACAAATGGTCCCCCCATTTTGAAACCCCCCACCTATGTACATCAAATTGACAGGACAAAAGACACATGTTCCATAAAAATAAAAAATCCAAACCCCACCCTGACCAAGAAAACACTGTTGTTCTTTTATACAATATTCACTCCTAAATATAATACTGTGAATGAATTAAGAATCACTTAGGATACCTAGATTTCTATACTGGTCAACAGGGGGATACAGCACAAGTCATCTGAGTTAGTACATACAGGTTTAAGATAGGAGAAGCCAACTGATATTTTATGGAGGTGTCATACTGACACTTCAATCTGGCTAGGATATTGTAGCAACTTAACAGATACATGCTCTTGTCCTTCAGGCATTCAAACACTAGTGATCAAAAGAAAACAATTCCAAGTGGAAAACTCTGCGAACTCTGGTTACATGACAGGTGCAAGATTCAGCATAGTGGGAGCAGGATAGTAGATTGAAGGAGAAGAGGTAAGCAGCTGGAGCAATCAGCAAACAGTCCATTTTTCTCCTCACTCATACCCCTCACATTTGAAGGCATGTACAGCAAGTGTAACACATGCATTTGGAATGTGAAAATGCAAGACATCCAGTCTACATACATACACCATATCAAAGGTGTCAACTGCACCACCCAACTTGATGTTGTCACAGGCCTTACTGAGGGTGCATTTGATCACACTATCCATGTCACTGACAAAGATGTTAAACAGCACCAGTCCCAATACGGACTGCTGAGAAGTGCCGCTCAGCACTAGTCTCCACTTGGTTATTTTGAGCCACTGAACACAACTCCTGAGTGCAACCATCCAGCCAATTCCTTATCCACCAAGTGGTTCACATCCACCTCTCTCCAATTTAGCAGCAAGAATGTCACATGGCATCAAATACTCTGCACATGTCCAACTAGATTACTTCAGTTGCTCTTCCCTTACCCACCAACACTGTAACCCCATCACAGAAGGCCACCAAATCTGTCAATGATTTGCCATTAGCAAATTGGCTTGTGACCAGTCACCTCTATTTTCCACATGCTCGAGCATAGTCTCCAGGAAGATCCGCTTCATTACCTTGTCAGTCTCACTACTGTGCTCGGCAACCCCGTAGCTCCCAGGGTCTTCCTTTTTTCCCTTTTCAAAAAAGGGAGTTATGTTTCCCTTTCTCCAGTCAGTGGAAACTTCACCAGACTGCCACGGCTTCTCATGTACAATGGATAGTGGCTTGGCAACTTTATCTGCTTCTGGTGGTTTTGGCCCTGGCTAGAGGCTAAATGGCCACCAAGCCACTCGCTCACTCCCCCTTCAGCCAAAAGGGGAGAAAATATATTTTTGGAGGCTTAGGCCCTGAGATAAGGACAGAGGGATCACTCTCCAATTAATGCAATGGGCAAAACAGACTCAGCACAGAATAAAGGAAAGTGATTTATTACTACTACAACTAATACACCCAGTGAACCGGAATGAGATAAGAACAAGAAGTGGCCAGGTCTTAAAGCGCCTTCCCCCACCCCTCCCCTTCTTAGCAAACTTAAAAGTCATGATTTTACTCCCTTCTTCCCCCTCCAATATGGCATGGGGAGGGGCAGGGAATGGGGAGTGGGGTTCTGGAGGTACAAGCTGCTTTCTTTCCCCAGATCTTAACACTTCTACTTCCCCCCACCCCTCGCCTCTTAGCACCCTTGACTTTAATCATCAATTCACTCCCTTCTTCCCTCCCATCGCAGCACCAGGAGGGGCAGGGAATGGGGAGTGGGGGTTTTCAGTCCATTCCACCTGAGCTGTCTTCTGTCTCAGCTGTGGGGGGGCATTACACACACACACACACACACACACACACACACTCTTCCCTTACAGCACCATGGGGTCCCACCCACGCGAGAGTCTTATCCACGAACTTCTGCAGCGTGAGTCCTCTCCATCAGGGACTCATCTCCTCACCACAGGCCTCTCAGCAGGACTCCCTTCCAGAGGCTTCTGGCATTCAGGCCCAGACTCCCCCGGCCTGGCTCCCTGCAAAGTCACAAGTCCCCTGGCAAACCCGCTGAGGCGTGGATCAATCTCTTCACAGGACATAGATGTGTCTGCTCCCCATCCTCATCCATGAGCTGCAGGGGACACTTTCTTTCCAATTCTTTCCCCTGCCCCTCTCCTTTGTGCCTGGCCTTGCCTATCGGTGCAGCTGGTCACATCTTCCCAACTCTCCATTCCGGTGGCAAAGTGCCTGCAGGTTTTTTTCTCCTATATGTGATTCACAGAGGCGCTATGAATCCTTCTCTGATCAAGGTCAAAAGTGACTTTGGCCTTGAATTGGCTCTTGTTTACTGTCTGGAACTCACAGCAAACTGTAACTGCTGCTTTGCAAAAGCCATCTCAGCAGCACAGCTACAGCAAACTGCAACACTGCCAGTTCCCTCAGGAACTGAATATGCATGCATATTATTAGGTTCCATGGATTTGCGTACCTTTGGGTACCTTAGATATTCTCAAAACAAATCTGCTACAGTGGGCAGTTCTTCAGTCAGTCCCTGCCTTTGCTTTCTGTGCCTTGGGTGGTATGGCTAGAGCACTTGCCAGTGAGGACTGAGGCAAAAGAGTCAAATATACCGCAGCATTTCCCATATCCAGAGTAAATAAGGTTTCTCATTTCCTTGTAGGAGCTTTTCTTGTTGCCCTTGAGGTCCCTGGCAGGATTTAATTTTAAATCTCGATTTTAGCTTTCCTAACCTGATCCCTGGCTTCTCAGTTTCTTTTTATTCCTCACAGGCTACCTGTTCTTGCTTCCACTCTCTGTAGACTTCCTTTCTCTGCCCAAGTTTGTCCAGTTTGTTCATTCATGTAAGCCTCCTGGCATGCATCAAGATGCATTGCTTCTGAGCTTGAAGGAAGTAATCCTTGAATACTACCCAGCTTTCTTGGGCCCCTTTTCCTTCCAGGGATTTGTCCTATGGTATTTCACCAAGCAGACTGCTAATTTGTGCTCCTTAAATCCAGGGTAGTTGATTTGCTGTGAGTTTTCCTCACTACCTTAAGGATCTTGAACTCACCTTTTCATGGTCAGTGCAGATAAGGCTGCCCTTGAACTTCATTCAACATGAGCACCTCTCCGTTGTTGGACATTGTTCTCACCATGGCACCTCTCCTCATTGCCTCCTCAATCACTTGGAGAAACATGTTATTAACGCATTCCAGAAACCTTCTGGATTGCTTATACCCTGCTTTGTTGTCTCTCTACAATACATATTGGGGTGGTTGAAGTCACTTATGGGGCCAGGACTTGCGAAGGCCTCATCTGCTTGGTCTCCCTGGCTGGGTGACAGTTGCAGTTTTGTGTAGCTGGGTGCTGGTGGAGAAGGGGGCGCTGCAGAGATGGCTCTGGCAAGAAGCAGCTAGAAGCTCTCTGCAAGCCCCAGAGAGTAAACATCAGCCAATTAAAGGCCAGAGTCATTGCTGACCAAGGCTGAGCCCATCAGTGATGGTCACAGTGCCCCTGGGAATCACATTTAAGAAGAAAAAAATGCAAGTAGCTGCATTTTGCCACCAGAGAAGGGAGTGAGAAGATGTAAGAAACTGTGCAGACATGAAAGCTGGTCATGGTGGGGAGGAGGTGCCCCAGGTGCCAGAGAGAAAGATTCCCCTGCAGCCCATGGAGAAACCCATGGTGGAGCAGGTGTCCCCCTGCAGCCCATGGAAAAGTCCAAGACCCCACCTGCAGCCTGTGGGGAGGCTCCACACTGGAGCAGGTGGAGACATACAGAAGAGGAGTTGTTGGAACAAGACCCTGCCAGCACTTGCAGCCCATGGAGAGACAGAGATGAGCAAGGGAGAGATTCGTAACAGAAGAGGTTTGCTAGGGGGAGGTTTGTGACCCCATGGAGGACTGGGACTGAGAGACATTGTGATTTATGACTGCCCCCCATAGCAGTGACCCACGCTGGGGCAGTTGGTGAAGAGCTGAAGCCCTGTGGGAAAGGGCTCATGTTGGAGAGGTTTGTGAAGGACTGTCTCCCATAGGTGGGACCCCATGATGCAGCGGGGTAAGGGTATGTGGAAGGAATGCTCCCCTGGCCAAGAAGGAAAGCAACTTGTGAGGAACTGACCAAGAACCCCATTTCCCTAGTCCCTGCCCCTCCCTGTGCCACAACAGGGGTGAAGGGGGAGAAAAACCATGACTAAAGTGAAGTCTGCAGAGAAGGGAGGGGTAGGGAGAAGTGCTTTAAGAGCTGATCGTGCTTCTCACTATCTGACTCCGGTTTCACTGTGTTTGTAGTGCAGTGTAATATATTAGAGTTTTCTTTCCTTTATTCTGCTTTGAGTTTGTTTTGCCCGTGATGCTAATTACAGAATGATCTCTCCCTGTCCTTTTCTAGACTCCTGAGCCTCTCAATATATATTTTCTCCCCATCCAACTGAAAAGCAGAGTGATAGACTGACTTTGGTGGGTGTCTGGCCTCCAGCCAGGGCTAAACCACCACAATGACCTGTAACAGACCCCCAATTACAGTGTCCACTGTCCTGCCCTCCCTTTAACCCTGACCCGTAAGCTTTCAGTTGGCTCCTCATTCATCCCTAGGTAGAGCTTCAAGCACTCCAGCTGGTCAATACCACCACCCCCCCCCGCCCCATCTCCCCTCCCTTTCGTTCCTAAAGAGCCTGTATGCTTCCATTGCAACACTCCAGCTACAGGAGCCATACTACCAGTCTCCCTGATGCTGATGAGATCATAGGCCTGCAGGCATGCACACATCTCCAACCCTTCTTGTTTATTCCCAATGCTACCCCCGTGTTTGGTTTGCACAGAGGCATTTTACGTTGGGCCTCTGATAAAGCTGAGTTATTGGCTGGAGTGCCGGGAATTCCTTAATACTGCACTTCAGGTGCTCTCCTGCTGACCTGTGATCCTCTTCTTGACTCTGGGCATCTATTGCTGACACTGGCATCAATCTGGTAAGGATGGGATGGATTGAGGTTCTCTTTCCCGTGCAACTTTAGTTTAAAGCCCTCTTCAGCAGCTTGACAAGTCCATGACCAAAGATGCTCTTCTGTTTTCTGACAGATGAAAAACCCCCAGTATCCCAGGTTTCTCAGAGTAAGTCTCATGGTCTAAGTACCTAACCCGCTGGCTGCAGCACCAGTCCTATAACCATCTGCTGATTTGTCAGATGCCCTTTCAAGCCACTTCCCTTTGACCCTGAGAACTGATGAAAAAACTACCTGCACTACAGAGCCGCCAATCCCAGGGCTCTGTAACCCTTCTTGATACTCCTCAGACTGTTCCTGGCTTTATAATTGGTGCACACATCAAACAACAGCAGCAGATAATAGTCAGTGGACTGTATAAGGCATGGTAGCCTCTCAGTGACATTCTTGATGCATTTCCCCAGTGAGCAACACACCTCTCTAGAGTATGTCAGGTCAGCAAATGAGTGCCTGTAAATTGCCTACTAGTATCACCCATCACCTATTCTTAGTGATGGTGAGTACAGAGAGCAGATTGGAGTGCCTGACTCAGCTCCTGTATCTTTCCTGTGGTCAGTCTTTCCTTTTCAGACAGCTGAGCATCACTGCTTCACAGCAGTTCTGTAAGGGCACCTCAGACTTCAGGGGACATGTTTTCCTCTTGCTGGTTCTTGCCATCAGAAGCTTCAATTCTTCTGCATTTTTGCCCTCTCCCCACAACACCCCCACAACCTTCTGTGTGTGGCAGTAGTGGAGTTTTTGGCTGTTTGAGCACGGGCCTACTGCAGCCTGTGCTTGGAACAGCTATTTAACTCCTTCTCAGTTTCCCTGATGACTCCATCAGCAAAAGGACATGAAAACATCACTGATGTTTGCAAAGAACAAGTTAAATATTTGTGAAGTTTAACTTTTAGGACAGCAGAACAACAGAAGGGTCTAAGGTAAATCAGAAACTTTATTCAATTGTGGTTTTAACACATTAGGTATGGTCTAGAAATTCTTGCCCCCCTTGCACTACTAGGGGTCAGACTAGAGTAGTACCTCTTGCCGTCCTCTGTGATCCTACTTTCTATAGTAAATCCTCTGCCTTACAAACTTCTTCACGTTTGTCAGTAACTAAGCAGACATCAACTCATTTAGCCTTATTTTTTTATTCCTAAGTCACCACTCACATCTTCCTGTTCAAGCTTGTAGTCACACCAAGGGGAACCTCTTAAGATACGTATATAACAGTTACAAATTCTCATCCATACCGGTTATGAAGTACTAGGATCCACCACACTTACCTGTGCAGTTTGATCATGAAAGACAGTTACTTGATACCCAAGATGCTTGAAAAGCATCTCCAGGGAAGTACAGTCCACATCTCCCCCTGCACGATACTCCAAGTCCTTCTCACTGCTGAAATGGACATTGCTGAGAATAAGCGCTAAACCACGGGGCTCTGAGATCAGTTTATATGCCTGAAAAGATGATTTAAAATTGGTCAATTTAGACTACAGGAGGAAACAATAGAGTATTAGAATACAAGAGCAATCCCTACATATCTGCTTGATAGAGATTTCTTATTTGAGAAGGTACAAAAACTGCAGAGATCACTTTTGGAGGATTTTGTATGCTTGTGTGTTGTGGGTTTTTTTTAATAAATAAAATACAATGTTTGTATTGCAAGGATCCCAAAGGCAACTGTATTTACAACTCTCTACAACTGATGATTCTACATTATTACTAAGTTGCTATACTAGCATGCCTCATTTCTTTGTTTAAAAGAATCACAGCTTAAACGTTTGAAACCATGAACTATTTCTTGCTGACTTTTTTCCCTTTCCCCACCCTCACCCTAGCATGGCCTCATATATTTCAGTCATCCCCACCAAAGGCCTTAGGATAGCACTATGTAAAATTTAGCTAATGCTCCTTAGTTGCTGTTGGGATCAGAGATGTAAAATAACATACAAGCAAGGGACTGATCAGATCACTGATCCTGGAAGTTATGCACCTAGCGAAAAAAGATTAATAGGGAAAGAACTAATTTAAAAGGGATGTCTTCAAATTATGTTCCCTCTCTGTCTGTCCCACTTTGACAACAAATCAAGAGTAAAACACAAACACTTCTGTAAACTGGAAGTGAAGTTTAATACAAAAGGAACACAAGCAGGGTGCATCCAACTACAGATGTAAAAGTAGCCAAGTCAAGCTTATAATGACACTGCCTAATTAGGTCTCCCCAAGAGACAGTTAAATAAAAATTATCTGTTTTGCTGTACACAGAGTCTGTGACAAGCATTAACACACCATATAACCCTGGTAAAGTGACTGCCCCATTATACTTTCTTAAGTCTACCCCACCACAACCTAAGCTTTACAAACAAATTAAGCAAAATGTAATTAGAGTACCTACAAAACTTCAAATGCTGCAGAAAATTAGAAATTCAGGTGTTTTACCCAGTACCACTCATCACAGAATCCTGACCTGGTTCTCAAGCCTAAGGAGAGACTCTTCCAGGTACAGTTGGCAATAAAGAGCCAAGACTGGGCTACCAGTTAAAGTGCAGTTCTAGTATCTCAGAGTCAGTACAGCATGTGCCATCACACAAAAGATGATGACTATGCAGAAAAAACATGAAGCAAAAATACTGACAGTTTACACAGAGAGCAACAGAACAGGAGGCAGTTCACAAAGCTCTTTGTGAACAAAAAAGAGATATCTGTAGAGTTACAGAGCTCAATTTCTTGACACATGTAAATGAGAACTACATCAAACAAAATATGACTGGTAACATCTTTCAGATACACAAATAGCACAAAACTGTTCTGCATCCCAATGAAGCATGCATTTCAACTCAGTTTTAAGTTGCATGTATTCATCAGATATATCTAAACACCTCATGCCTTTCACATCTTGAGATTTTTTCTGTCAACTACTCACCAAGTGCTGATGATCATTATAGAATTCAGGAGTGCAGTACTTCACCAGAGGAACTGGGGGACCATCTTGGCTATCCAAGGAATGTTCTATTGGTTCTGTGCAAAACAGACATACCAATAACAAAATAAGACAACTACAAAACCTCTACATTAGAATCATAGAATTGTCTTGGTTAGAAGGGACCCTTTAGATCAAGTCCAACCATCACCCTAAACTGCTGTCCACTATTAAGCCAGCATGAAAAAAGGGATGCTGGTATTTTCATTAAGTCAGTAACTGGCAGATTCTGAAGTATGTAGTCTTAGGCATACTCTTGTTTTATTCATACCCTTAAAAAATTTGCTTGATCACTTAAGAAACACAGCAGGAAAAAACAAAACAGAAGTACTGGAATGCTATACTTTTAAAAAATAATTTTAACTGGCAACTTTTTTTTGGTCTTTTATGTGGGTTGTCCTCATTTAAGGCCTAGTAAATTTTGGTTCTATGGAGTAGTAATACAGAATTCGTATATAAAATCAGAGTTGTGTGTTGTCTCATTTTGTACAGTATGCTATTCCTTTCACTATTAGGCTAACCATTGCTAGAAATATTCATATAGAATAGTGTCTTTCCTTTCATAAAAGGCATCCCACTCTCACTGTATACAATTATTTCTTTTTGGCTGAACACATACATAAGTGACCAAACCAGATGTTTCTAATTTCCATGAAGTGCAATGCCCTTTTTTTCTTTATCTGCCTCTGAACAACCCTTTCCTCTGGATAAGACCAGATGAGAAGAATGACAATCAGCTATTTGCTATTTAAGACACACACTCCCCTGTTCAGAAGAAACTGAGCTAATGAAATTCATTACCTCCTTTGAAATCCTTTTTCAGCCTTTTGGCTCTCTTGGAAGAACATATGTTCTAAAAAACCAAAACACCTGAATTGCAAAATTTCTGCAACAAAAATCTAAAAACTTGGTTTTTAACATGAGAGTGTTCCTAGTAACCAGTACTGGAAAAACTATTAAAGCTGTGATTAGGGAAGACAAGAACTCCAAGCATTACCAGAAAAAATATAAACTAGCAAGGAGATTCATTCCAATAACTAGTTCCCTGATCTAAGTCACAACCACTTGATAGAGAAAAGCTGATTTGCTGCACTCAAGAGAAGCTACACAAATCTGTTGGGCCTATATAACCTATATAAGGCCTTGTACTTAAATTTACTTGTGAAGAATGAAGTTCAAGTTAAGGAATACTAGCTACCCAAACCCAGTTATCTTCTCACAGCTCTAGTTCAATTAAATGCTATCAAAAATCTGAAATTTTACTTCTATGTTCTATTTAAGTTGTCATTTCCTCTAAGAATAAAGGAAACTGCCTAGAAATCCATTGTGTTTTCTCTTCCAATACGCTATTTCTCTTCAATTTCTTAATGAAATCAGAAATTTCCAATCAAGTATTCATGAAGATACATGTGACTCACCAGTCCATCGTGGTCTCTTTGAATTACATGACTCTCTGGCAGGGAACAGAAGATCTGATCCATAACAGTGTTCAAGCTACAAGACACCCAATAAATACATGGAAGAGTAAACCACCTCATTTTTTTCTCTATGGTACAAGCCTGCAGGTATCATGGAACAAAGATACATGTCTTTACATACACATAGATGTTACTTTCAAAGTAATATTGTTTTTCACATCCAAACCATGCACCATGACAAGCAGCAGCATTTTCTGCAAATGCAAAATTCCTTCCCTTCTTTGCACCTCTCTACTTCTACCCAAGTCCCCACTTTGGAAATGTTACACCGTGGTTTTGACAAAACTTGTTTTGTCCAGTGATTACAGGCCAGGATCTAGACAAGGTTGCCCAGGGCCCCCATCCAACCTGGCCTTGAACACCTCCAGGTACAGGGAATCCACCACCTCTCTAGGCAGCCTGTTCCAGCATCTTACTGCTCTCTCTGTAAAAAAACTTCCCCTAATATGTAATTTAAACCTTCCTTCCTTTAGCTTTAATCCTTTCCCCCTTGTCCTGCCATTGCCTACCCTTTTAAAAAGTTGAATCCCCTCCTGTCTGTATGCTCCCTTCAGGTACTGGAAGGCTGCAATGAGGTTCCCCCACAGCCTTCTCTTCTCTAGGCTGAACAAGCCCAGCTCCCTCAGCCTCTCCTTGTAGGGGAGGTGCTCCAGGCCTCTAATCATCTTCGTGGCCTCCTCTGAACCCTCTCCAACAGTTACACATCTTTCTTGTATTGTGGGCCCCAGATCTGGACACAGTACTCCAGGTGGGGCCTCACGAGGGCAGAGTAGAGAGGGACAATCATCTCCCTGTCCCTGCTGGCCACGCCTCTTCTGATGGAGCCCAGGATACCATTGGCCTTCCGAGCTGCAAGAGCACACTGCTGGCTCATGTTAAGTTTCTCATCCACCATGACACCCAGGTCCTTCTCAGCAGGCTTACTCTCAAGTAGCTCTTCTCCCAGTCTGTATCTATGTCTGGGATTCCTCAGGCCCAAGTGCAACACCTTACACTTGGCAGTGTTGAACCTCATTAGGTTCACCCAGGCCCACCTTTTCAGTCTGTCAAGATCCCTCTGGATGGCTTCCTTTCCTTCTGGTGTGTCAACCACACCACTCAGCTTAGTGTCATCCATAAACTTGCTGAGGGTGCACTCAATTCCGTCATTGATAAAGATGTTAGAGAGCACCGGTCCCAAGACAGACCCCTGGGGGACACCACTTGTCACCAGCCTCCACCTGGACATAGACCACCACCCTTTGTCTATGTTCTTTCAACCAGTTTCTTATCCACTGGATGGTCCACCCATCAAATCCACATCTCTCCAATTTAGATGTAAGGATGTGGTGGGGGACTCTGTCAAAGGCCTTGCACAAGTCCAGGTAGATGATATCAGTTGCCTTTCCTTTATCCACCAATGCTGGATAGTCCAATAAATCCTACATTTTAATAAGGGAATATGTCTGGTAAAAATATCTGGTCTTCCTTCATATATGTTTGCTGTGATATTCTATGCACTGAGATTATTGAATCTTAATTAAATTACTTTTAGTCCAGTATTAGCAACTGCAGATAGTGAAAAGCTAAAACCAACAAAATAAACAAATACCTCTCCTCAACAGTCAAGATTAGCTTCTAATAGCTTTTTATTCAGAATCACTGAACACTGAATGAAAAGGTTTCAGAAAAAATATCTTTACAGATTTGCCTTTTTCATGGCACATCAAATAAGAACATGTTGGATATAAGAACATCTAGCAACATTGTGCAGTTCAATACGGGAACTGCACAGTCCTGAATCTGGGGAGCCACAAGCAGGAAAACAGTTTAGTAGAAAAGGTCCTGGAGGACCTGGTGGATGCCACATTGACCATGAGATAAGGAGGCCAATATTATTCCTGGACACATCAAGAGGCACAATGCCAGCAGCAGATCAGATAAAGGGAAATTATTCTTCCTCTCTACTCAGCTCTGGAAAGGGTGCACTTGGAATCCTGTGGCCAGTTCTGAGCTTCTCTATATTAGAGCATGCAGTTTAGACCAGATCACCTCCAGAGGTCCTTTCCAACCTCTACTATCCCGTAATTATGTGTGAAAATCCTTTTCTTCCTTAATTTCTTCCCCTCTGCTTTTACTAAGGCTACTACATTCTTCAATTTATGACAAAATCCTATCCTGTCCTTCATAATATATTATTTTTCTTCCATCTGAAAAAGATCACTTTGTGCCCTAACCCAATCTGAGATGCCATCCATTTTATTTTTTTAAAACTGTGATACCCTTGCAATCCCATAGCTCAGATTGGATGTTGTCTTCACAATCACTGCCTCCAGATGCTCCTGTTTGGTTTCTCGTAGAGCTTCACAGAAAGCTGAGAAGGCATTAGGGCCTCTCTTGGGCAGCAAATTGAGGAATTCCACATTTTGGCTGAAGCTCCCAGGCTTGGCCTAGATCCAGAAAAAAACAAAATCCATGCTCAAAGTAGTACCCCAACACAATTATTTTTGCACGAAGCTTGAGAACAACTCAACTTTTTCCCTTCAGGTAAATGTTTCAGCACTATGCTTCGATGTATTAGATCCATTTTTATAGCTTTTCCTAGTTGATTTCACTTCCACTCCTCTGTCCCACTCTGTGCCTCCCTCACTGGGAAGAGTATATGGTAACATAGCAAGCCAACAATTAATACATTACCACATACAGTAACACACCCTCTTATCTCTAAAATTTTTACTTCTGGTTACGGTGGAATACTATCTATTTCCCTTCATTCAATACACAAAGTCCAGAACACGTTAGCACTACTGCCTGGCAGGTTTATGGTCTCAATCACCAATAATGCAAATCCCTTAGAAAGTGTTAAGTAAATGTGGTGGTTTAGCCATGGCTGGAAGCCAGATGCCCAAAGTCAGTCTATTACTCCCTTTCTTAGTTGGACAGGGGAGAAACTACATATTAAGAGGCTCAGGAGTCAAAACAAGGACAGAGAAATCATACTGTCACCAATTACATGGGCAAAACAGACTCAACACAGACTGGAGAAAAGAAAACTATCTAATATATTACACTACACTAAAAAGAAACAGTGAAACCGGAGTCAGGAGCGCGACCAAATCTTCCCCCACCACACCCTCCTTAGCAGATTTCAGTCAGAATTTTGCTCCCTTCTTCCCTCCCGTGCGCAGCACAGGGCAGGGACTGGAGAAAATGGGGTTCTCTGTCACTTCTTCATGAGCTGTTTTCCAGATCTTAAAACACCTCTACCTCCCCCCACTCCCTTCTTTGCAGGTTTCACTCTAGTCATGATTTCACTCCCTTCTTCCCACTGATCGCAGCACAGAGGGGCAGGGAGTAGGAGATGGGGACTTCGGTCAGTCTCTTGCAAGTCGGTTTCCTTCTTGGCCAGGGGGGCATCCATTCCACACAACCGCCCCCTGCTGCACCATAGGGTCCCACCCAGGAGAGATAGTCCTCCACAAACTTTCTCAAACGTGAGTCTCTTCCCCCAGCTCTTCATCAGCTGCTCCGACGTAATTAACTGCTACAGGGGGCAGTCATAAATCACAATGTCTCAGCCCCAGTCCTCCACGGGGTTATAAGCCCCACCCAGCAAACCTGTTCCAGCGCAAAACTCTCCCTCGCTCATTTCTGCGTCTCGGCTTCTCTTCATGGCTGCAAGTGCTGGCAGGGGCTTGCTCCAACACGGGTCACAGCATCTCCTGTATGTCTCCACCTGCTCCATCCAGGGTGGAGCCTCTCCACAGGCTGCAGGTGGGGTCTCGGCCTTTTCCATGGACCGTGGGGGGAACACCCGCTCCACCATGGGTTTCTCCACAGGCTGCAGGGGCATCTTTCTCTCTGGCACCTGGGGTGCCTCCTCCCCTGCCCCTCCCCAGCCTTGGTGCCTGCACAGCTCCTTACATCTTCTCACTCCCTTCTCCAGTGCCAAAATGCAGCTGCTTCCAGTTTTTTTTTCTCCTATATGTGGCACTATGAATCTATCTCTGATTGGCCCAGCCCTAGTCAGAGCAACTTGGACCTTGAATTGCCCGATGTTTACAATTTTTGGGCCTGGCAGAGCATTCCAGCAGCCATTTTCTGCAGTCCCCAGTCTCTCTCTCAGCACCCAGCTATGCAAAACTGCAACAGTCAAATATAGATTTTATGCAGTCAATTAAAAAAGATACTACACATGTATAAACTGTAACATTTAGACCAATGAAGTAGTAGTAGTCTATGAGAAAAAGTAATAATCATAAAAGAAATTTATCTATCTGTAAAAGATTTTCAAGTTGTTCTCATTGTTAGAATATTAACAGGACATTTGCCAATAAATTATATAATTTATAAAATAGCTTTCCCTAGTACTTTCACGAAAACATGATATACTAAAATAATGAATATCAAAAATTTCATCAATTCCATGGAATTAATCCTGTATTTTTTTAATTACCATAGGTCCAAGATCTCTTCTTTTTGTGAATGATAAGAATGGTTGGCAAGTTACAAAGAATCAAGGAATGTTAGCTATGTTAGCAATCACAGAAAAATCAGGGAAAACACCTCAAGTTACACGTGTAAATCCTCTGTTAAAAGTAGCTTGGCTTTGTTCCATCACATTGTTTGGAGAGATACTGCAAAATCTTCTTGATCCAATGCTTATGAAGCTATTCTGAAATTTCAGACTAATAGCAGCATTTATTTTTGTATCAACAACATCCTTCAGTTTCAGTGTTCTCTCGTGCTTGTCCTTATCTAGAAAACTTCTTTCTATTAATCAGCCTCCATATACTACACTAAGCAAGCCACTTTCAGTCTTCTCATAAGAGGCCTCTTACCCTTGACAACACACATACCCTTTCCTATTCCCACAGAAACCTCAACTTTCAGACCCTGTTGACTAGAAGCACTTATAATACTATCTCATCTGTGCTTTCCCAGAAGTATGAAAATGTGCGCCCATTCTCCTGGTAACGCTTCCTCCATTAGTCCACAGAAGATAAGCAGCTCCATATACTTGTATCTTGCTCTAAGCCTACTGAATTTTATTTTACCTAATAAAGTATCAGCTGATATTCTAAAGTACCTATGGTTTCTTCCTTTCTGGTAGGCCTGTAGCTGTTTATGACAAGCTTAGGAACATTACTCTTCTTCCCTTCATTTGTCTTCATACTCTATGACTCCAAGCCACAGATAATAATCAAGAACACAAGCTGGCCTCAAGAACTGTATCAAGTTTTATTGAAAAATTAAGAAATCTCCATAATGTTCAGATTCTACTCTTTATATGTACAGCAGTCAGCTTCTGGCAGACTTCTTCCTTAATGCACTGTACCTCCTTACATAATTTCCACATCAACAGATTTAGGTTATCCTAAATAAAGTTCAGCAAACATTCAGAAGTAAAAGCTTTCATAAGACAGGCTTATTTTCTTTTATATTCCAATACATTCTTAATTTATTTTTGTACCTTCACAGGTGAGTGATCATCTACACAACAGGAACTGTTTGCAAACTTCCTGCCAAAATTTCCTTGAAGACCACCTGTAGCATGCATGCAGGAAAGGGTGGAGACCTAAGATAATGAGTTCCTGGAAAAGTAACGAATGTGTTCACAGTTTCTCAGAAAGGTCATGAATGTGTGTGCATAACCTGCATGTAAGCTGTGCAATGAACGGATCAGTGCACACATTAGGAAGAGCAATCCCCTGTACACCCAATGCTGCAATAAAGAATACCTGCTTAAAAGCCACCAAGACTACTGAGTGTTGATTTCAGCTTTTCATGGCATCAACACCACCTTCCCATATTTTCCTTACTTGGGATAGTTTCAGAACTGATTTAGCACCATACTTCAAGAAATTTCATCCTTCCTTAACCTCCCTGAGCTCCTCAGTTTATTTGACTTTCTTTAGATCACAAAGGTTTAAGTCAAGTGCCTTGCTTCCAGAACCAATTTATTTTTCTGTTTAGCTTAAATTAAATCAACAGGACCAATCTAATTGTATTTTGAAGACAAATTCTTTAAAAACATATCTGTGTATCCAGATCTTCTTGATTTCCTGGCTTTCTGGGGGAGCAGGAGGATACATAGAACCAGTCAGTTAAAATACCCAAGAAAATCTGCTCTATCATCAGCCACAGGTGGCATTTGTCTCCTTTTATTTCCACTAAGGTACCAGATGATTAGCATCACAATACATTTCTAAGAATAGGGTACCTAACAGTACTCCTAAGACCTTTGCTCGCATTTGAGCCAGACTGGAAAACTCCTAGAAATTCATAAACCCACTTTAGAAAAGTTAAAGGTATGGCAAAGTGTTTTTGATGCAAGTGATTTTTTAAATGCATGCTAATTTTTGCTTCTGTTCCAGTTGTGAAGGCTTTCCTCCTACCCCTGACATATTTCTCTTTGCTACAGTTTCCAGATTCATACCCTGCAACAGTAACTCAAGTTACTTGCTCAGACTGCTATTGCTACACATTGAAGTTCTTAGCTTGTAAGTGTATGCTGTACTAAGCACAATTTTCCAACAAAGTTATCAGTGTTTACCTGAATTACCCATTATAACACCTTTCTCCTCACAAATAATCCATTATTAAGTATTGCTGCATTTCCTTTTACTCAGTTACACCTGGAGAAGATACCCTTAGTCTTAATCCCTTTTCCAAAAAAGACTATTTCTCTAGCATTATCCTAACTTTGAGTGGGTTTTGAGCGCCCATCCTTCCCCCATCCCTTCCCTTTTCTTCCCTGCCCCTCCACTTACCACCACTGTAGTGACTTAACTGCCAGCCAGCAACTTAACACCCATACCTCAGCAGCATCCTTATTTAACCCTAGTGGGCACCTAAGCACCACACAGCTGCTCCTCACGCCCTCCCCAGTGGGATGGTGGGGGAAAATCAAAAAGGTAAATGTGAATGGGCTGATATAAAAACATTTAATAAGTAAAGCAAAAGCCATGCATACAAACACAGCAAAACAAAGAATTCATCCCCCAATTCCCATGAACACATGCAGGTGTTCAGCCATCTCGAGGAAAGTCAGGCTTCATCAAGAATTAACAGTGATCTGGGAAGACAAACACCATCACTCCAAACGTTCCCTAATTCATTTTTCTTCTCCAGCTGTAAATGCTAGTATGGAATATCTCTTTGGTCAATGAGGTCAACTGTCCCATTCCAACTCCTTGTGCACCCCCAGCCTACTCACTGGTGGGGTGGTGTGGTGTGAGCAGCAGAGAAGGCCTTGGCTCTGTGTAAGCCCTGCTCAGGAGTAACAAAATCATCCAGGTGTTATCAGCACAAATCCAGAGCACAGCCCCACTAGGTACTATGAAGAAGTTCACTCTATCCCAGCCAAAACCAGTATAATCAGTTCTTGATTAGGCTTTCAGTCCTCTCTGCCCTCTTTCACTAGGGATTTGAGCTATTTCAGGTAAGACTGCCTGTACCTCCCACAACTGAGTACAGGTCTCTTGACAGGTCCCATAAGGAATTTCATATTATCTTTGACACACAAATAAAAAACTAATCAAATTCATTTGAAAAACCTTATCAGTCTCAGGTTCATACCTTCTGCACTGGTGCCAAGCAAATGACTCACAAATGTATTTTTCAGCATCTATTCTTATCATAAGGCCTTCAACCTTACTAAGGGATTAAAAGTCACTCAATTGCTTGAGTCCTGAGATGAAACTGATGGACATCTTCAGCCATTTCCTTTCTCTCTATAGGAAAGCTGAAGCAAAGTCAAGCGTAACCTGCATACCTGTATCATCTCCATCATCTCCGTGGTGATGATGTCCTTCTCTATCATATGTTCCAACAACTCTTTTAAAACCAGCTGCTTTGCCAGCATCACACGGTTCTTCTTTAGCGCTTCCTGGTGACATCGCTGCATGCCGCAGGCGACCAGCATCCCGGCAGGGGACGAGCGACCAAAGCCAAACTCAACTGAAAGAGCTGGGCAGCCGCCGCCTAACAACAGGCGGGCGGGGGGACTCCGCCGCCGACTACTGAGAGCGCCCGGCCAGGCGACGGCAAGCCGCAAGCCCGCGCAGAGCGCTCCGCGCTCTCCCGCCACCAGCTGCCACCAAAAGGCCCGCGCCCCGCGCGCGCCTTCCTTCCCGGCAGCCCCAGCGACCTAAACCACGAGACACCCTTCCCTCAGTCACGTGCCTAAGACGTAAGCCCGCACTACGACCTTTCATAAAGCAACACACCGTACGCTTCGGCCGCCGTCCGTTGCACGCATGCGCAGATGCAGCGCACCGCCAGTGCGATCTCCCCCAGGACGGTTGTGCGGAAAAGATTTCGTGTCGCTTCCAGCCGGAGCGCGGCTGCCGGGGGTGGGGCCTCGCTCCGTCAGTGACGGCCCTTCAGGGCCGGGCCTCTGCACGGAACTGTGGTGGAGTGGGGGCGGAAGTGAGGGCGGCCGGGAGTGAGGGCGGCCGGAGTTAGTTTTGTACACCGGGGTTAGTTTTGTACACCGGGGTTACGGGAAGTGGGATTAACTAGCACGCAGCTTGCCTTGCAAGCATACCGGTACTGGGGGCTTTTAATTGATTTTTTATTTTCAGAGGTCTTGTTACACATGCTTTATTGACATGCGTTTCAGCTGAGGAAAAAAAGGACTCAAGTGACGTTCGGTAATAGGGAAGAAAGGGAGCACACAAAATTTGCAGATTACCTGTGAAATACGAAGGGAGGGACAAGCAGAACATACTTTATGCAGAAACAGATTTACAGCTTTTGTCATACAAAGTTTCAGTTAGTTGTTCAGGGGTGCATGAGTTCCACATGTGAAAACGCAAAAGGCTGGGATAACCCTTACAGATGCTGAAGACCCTAATGATCAGATCCTAGTGATCAGAACTAATGACAGTTTTTGTTGTCTTTGTTTTGGCTAGGTTTTACCTGAATTTGTTCTTGACTCCTTGCAATTAACTGCACTCAGGTCCAGGTTTGACAACATTAGAACCAAAGTGGTATTACTGTAGTGCTTTTATTGTAGTTTGTTCTTTTGCGTTTGCAGATACAGGAGGGAAACACAAGAAGTGATTGCCTTTAAAGGAATCACATCCCCTCTGTCAGCAAATTTGTCTTTCATAATAGTGTTATGAAAAATGTATCATAGCTGCTTCATCATTAATTAAAGTAATTCATCTGTAGATTTAGAAATGGAAGTCCTTTTTCTAAGGCAAGATTATCAGATACAGAGAATGCAAACAAAAGCATGGCTTTGTGGAGTGTTTCTCTTGGGAGAAAGAACTAATGATGTCATCAGGTATTTTAATGCAGTCCCATTTATTTACAAACAACTAGAAAGTATCAATAAGAAAGAATTCATTTGCTTCTAGCCTATGGTTTGATGGCTTCTCATATGAATTGAAGATGATACATCTGTATGAGACAAGGCTGTGATGACTGCTGGTCTCCTCCTTAAGGAAATGTAGACCACCATGTTTTGTTTTGGTTTTTTCTTTATATTTGGACATTTACCAGACACTAATGTCTCTTTTCATACTGCAGACTGCTCTGATACTGCACAACCTGTCAGTTAAACTTGCTATTTTAAAAGACTGCACAGCATGCTGACCAGTGGGAGCAAGAAACTGGCTACAACCTAGAGCTGTCATGATGAAGACTCTATGTGCCTTGTGACTGTTATTCTTAGGTGCTTTCTGCTGCAGCTGTGGCCTCAGCAGATAGACTGACCCTCTCCTGAGTCCAGAAAGAAGCCCCTGTACACAATGTCATTATGAAGAACTGGAGGAGCATTGACCTTCCTGTGCAAATGCTTGCCATGATGACAATAAAGTATCTCAAACTTGTTTGGGGTTGTAGTACAGCAGGGAAATACACCTTCCTGTAGTGCTACAAAGACTGGTGGTGCTTGCATATACATATGTACACCTATATGTACATATAGGTGTATCTATCCCACTGCTGGTCTCACTTACAGGATAAAAACTGCTATTATCCCCCTTCACCCACTGCAGGCTGTGTAGGATGAGAACCTTGTGAACAACAGAAGTCATTTCATAGTGCCATGCTTGCTGTCAGCTTTTCAACCCCAAGTGACTGGTATCGGGGTGGTGCGAGCTTCCAGACGAAGTCACTCTTTATTGCAGCACAGCTGAAGATGTGAAGGAATTACAAGAGAGGGGTAGCAAAAACCAGCATAGACTATACATTTTTTATGGCTGCAAAACAGCAACTCTCAGTACAGCTTCTCAGCAGGGAAGATTGCACAGCTGTCAGTAATACTGCTGTTTGTAATGCATAGGTAGAACCTACTTAATGCTGCCTGTGCAATTCCTCCCCTTTCTCAGGCAGCTTCTCCTGCCTTTCATAGTCCTTCACAGGTCCTTTGGCAACCTTGTCTCTTCTCATGGTTCACTGTTCTCCCCCATAGAGGTGTATCTCCAGTTTGAGAATTATTGCCATATATAACAAAACTTTTCTCACAGCAGTTTTATATATCTGCCAAAACAAAGCATTGTGGCATAACATTGTTTTGTATTTTGTGCAAAAAGAATCTAGTGACACCAGAGGCTGGGTCTGTAGTTCAGCTCTGTTTCAAAGGATGGTGAAACAAACTTAATAGTTTCAGGTGTGAAAAATCTTAGTTCTTTTACCTTCCCTCCAGGAGAACCCTGGGGTTTGGTTCTGCATTCATGGAAGTTGAAATTAATCGTAATATGGAAAGCTAAACAGCATCTTCAAAGACCTCATCGTTGATGGCACTCTCATAAGCAGGTGGTGGTGTGAGTGGCTCCAGTGGCTCAAACCTATCTTCAATACCTTTCATGTCATGGATGTCCGAAACAAACCGCTGCAGTCTTGGGGGCAGCACCAGCTGCAACTGCATCCTGGAGCTTGTGTCTGTCTCAGCAGTGTGCCTCGTGTCTGATGCAATTTGGAACCCGATAGCCTCCACTGTAATCTCTTCTTGGGCAGATGATTCGATAACTACATTATAAGGAGGAGGCTCACTCAGTGGTGAGGGCACTAAGCCTGGATTGGATGCTATTGTCCATATTGCTGGAACTGGCATGGTCATCACCTCCTCATAGGTGGGTGCTTCGTAGGCAGCATTCACCCTATGTTCAAAGAGAGGAATGTCAGTTACACAGTTTATTTTACTGCTTGGTTTATGCAGAGTCAAGTAGTTTGGATAATGTAATATAGGGACCATGCTACAATCAGTGTATTTTACTGAGAGAAGTTTTTTTATGTGGTGTTACTGCATTGTATTGTAATTTCTGTGTTACATGATATTCTGCCACTGGATGAGTTCACTTGTCCAGCCAATTTAATGTTTTGCTTCTAGAGAATGGATCACCTGACCATTTTCTCACACTCTCCAGAAGTTAAAAAAACCCACATGGGGTTTCAGCATCTTAGGGTTAGCTTGATCATAGAATCTCACGTTGAAAAGGACCCCATATTATGATGTCCCTCATTTAAAATGTACTAGATTACTAAGAATTAATAACTACTTGTTATTTCTCAGAGCAAACTAAGACCTTAATTTTAAAATACTTGAGCTCAATGGTCATCTATTTTTAAGAAATGAAAAATAGTAATTATTTTCATTTAGTCAAAATAATAACTATTCTGTATTTAAAATGTATCTGCAGAGGAAAATGTTACTTTAGAAATATTTAAATATTTAAAAACAAACACATACTAATTTTATTCTAATATGCACCCAAGCTAGCAAAGCCAAATGCAGACTTTATGTACTCCTAAAAATAAATACAAAATAACATTTTTTTTTCCTTTTACAACACCCTGTATTTGAGTACATCAAGTCATTTATGGAGATGGATAATGATTATCTGGATTATAGAGACATGGAAGCAAAGATACAAACAAACTTCAACTCTTCCCCTACAGCAGGCAAATTGGAGTGATGCTGATGTCAATTAAGCCAAAAAAATGTGTGAGTGTTCAGAGTCTCTCAAAATAAGGATCAAATAAAATTGTTTTTTGAAGACTGGGAACACACCTATTTACAGGTTCCTTATCAAAAGTTTGCCGACAAGCAGTTGCTCTCAAGATAAGGTTTCACAGAGTTAAACCCAGCTAACGTTGAGTATTGCTTCATCATTTTTTCTTTTTCCTTGTCTGACTCATTGTTTGGCAAGACTCAGTTCTTCAAAGAAAAGTAAAACTGCACATGGATCTGTTTAACCCTGGAAATTACTAGTGGATCAATTCCCAGGGGGTAAGAAAATAGATATTGGACAAGATACAGGACATGTGTAGCACAGGCACTTGCAACCTCCATCTGAATGATGAAGGAAAACAGCCTAGAAAGAACATTTGTCTTCTGGAATGGAGTCTGTGTTTGTTGTCCTAAGAGAAGGGCAGCAAAATAGTATGTAAAATGGCTGTATATGAGGAGAGAGTTAAAGTAAGAGGAATTGCCAAATCGCTGTTTACCCTGCTTGGCTTTGTCTGCTTGGAGGTATTTCATTTGCCTCGTGTTGGTGCTGGTTCTTCAGGTAGCACTCGACAAACACACTCAGCAAATACCCGACCAGGCACACTGCGCCCACCCCTAGGAAGAAATAGCCTACTGGATTGATGTTAGATGAAATGGCCAGCATGGTGACCCCGATAAGAAGAGCAGCTGTAAAAAGAAGCAACAAGGCTTGGCGGATGTTCTTCCAGCGTGCCTCTAACCACATGGTAGTGTAGATGGCGGTAGCAGACAGTTGAGAACAGATGAGCAGTTAAGGAGACAGACATCTGTGGAAGATGGAATAGGGTTTTTTCAATATGAAACATAAGCATATAAATGCATTATGAGTGTCATCACTAAAATAAGACCATACATACTCAAGTACGTGCAATCATCAGAAGACAGAACTATGCATGTGTAGTAAGCTTGGGAAATCTGCACATAAATGCATGCCAATGTAAATGTACTAGAATTTCCTATTGAGAACAAGAAGGCTTGGACACAAAATTGCAAGACATGAAATGCATGAATAGACCATCAGTACTTATTGCCAGCCTTATCTAAAAAGGTCTAGCGTCCTAATAGGACTTAGAACCACCTAGGATGCAGATTTGATGTTACTACGAAAGGGAAACACAGAATAAAGGTTAATTCTAGGACATTTCTACATTGCATAATGAACATTCAGATACTAGTTCAGATCCCATAAGAAAAGTAGTCTTATTAATGGGGTTGTCTTCCCCAGTAACTTGAGTGTGACTTCCGTGTAATATTACAGTAGTAATAGTACTTTAGGTTTTAGATATAGCTGGGTTACGTTCATTTTTGCAAAATATAGGGATGTGTTAGGAGTATTTGCCTATATCTGCAGTTTGTCTTCTGTTGGTGTGCTCTTTTGCACTATTCTCAGCACAAGAACCCCTCTTCTTCCCCATTCCAAACCCTGTCTCTGTGACTTAATCTAGGTGATCCTGCTCTGCCAGGGGGTTTGTACTAGATGGTCTTTTGAGGTCCCTTCTAACCCCTAACATTCTGTGATTTTGTGGAAGAGACAGGAGTTTTCCCTGTATGCAGTCAGTATGGAATGAATGTCAGGAATCTGTTGTATTCAAGAAATATCATAATTGCACGTGTTATACTAACCTACATATATTTCACTGTTTTGATGAAGACCCCTTTGAAGAAAAAAAGCATGGATGTATTTTTTATGAATATGCATCCCCAAACAAATATGTGGGTTTATATAGTTCCACATTACACGTTGTGCTTTTGCATGCTAAATATCTTCCCTCATTACAGCAAAATTAGATAAATGTGTATATGAAAAATCCAGAAGAATAAACACATTCATTTTCAGTATTTACTTACCAGAGAGAGGTTTCGGTAGGTAGAAGTCATCATATTTTAACTTCTGTCTTCATCACAAAGTAAAATGTGCAAGTTCTTTTGTCCCTGCTCCTGCACTGAGAATGGGAGATCAGTATAAACTCTGCCTTCTTCCTTTTGAATTTTCTTGTAGAGATACCGTGAAGACTTCTAAAAGCCAGAAAGCAGTGAATATGGGATGATACCAAATGATGGAAAGATCCCGTTGTACAAATTACATGGGGAAAACTAGAACTTAATTTTTCTAGGTTCTGAATCCAAAGCAATTTCCAGATGATCACGTACCTTCTACTCTTTTGCAGCTCTTCCAGGTCAGTCCCACAAAAGCAGGAAACTCGTTAGGAAAGAGGGCGGAGTGAGCAGTGGGGGAGTGCTTACCTGTGTCGGATCTGTTTGGTCTGCTTTCCTTTAATGAGAGAAACTCAGCTCTGAAAATTGTGTTCTCTCCCCTGTGTAGCAGAGGAATCTTGATCTCTGCCTCACAAAGCAGGAGGGACTGCCAGCCCAGCCCACATGAAATGGCTCAATCATAAATCTGTTTATGAGTTCTGTAAAATGTAAATCTGTCCATATCCTGATTGGGTGTTGTTTGTCAGATGTTAGTTTATGCCCTCTTTGATTTTACAAACAAAAGAAAAATAGGAGGAAGTGGATTATTAGTCTGCAAAGGGATGGGATAAAATAATTTTTACTCCCTGGTGTATCTGGGAATGAGGAGTACTGATAATCAACAGAACAGGTACTGAATTACTCTGTAAAATCTGTTATCATCTGAACCTTTGGTGTGTGTCTGAGACTTAGGATAGGATGGAATGGAATAGAATAGAATGGAATGGAATGGAATGAAATTAATAATTTCAGTTGTAAGGGACCTACAATGATCATTTAGTCCAACTGCATGACCACTTCAGGGCTGACAAAAAGTGGAAGTGTATGAAACGTGTTGTACAAATGCCCCTCCAACATTGACAGACTTGGGGCATTGACCACCTCTCTAGGAAGCCTGTTCCAGTGTCTGACCACCCTCTTAGTAAAGAAATGCTTCCTCATGTCCAGTCCAGATCACCCCTAGGTGCAGCTCTGAATCACTCCCACACCTTCTTTCACTGGATCGCAGGGAGGAGAGACCAGAACCTCTCTTTCCATGCCCCCTCTTCATGAAGCTGTACAGAGCAGTGAGGTCACCCCTCAGCCTTCTTTTCTCCAAACTGGTCAAACCCAATGTCCTTGACTGCTTCTCACAGGACTTGTCTTCCAGCCCTTTCACCAGCTTTGCTGTTCTCCTCTAGATCCATTTAAGGATCTTAGAATCATAGAATCATAGAATGGCATGGGTTGAAAGGGACCCCAAGGATCATAGACTTCCACCCCCTGCCAAAGGCAGGACCACCAACCTACAGGCCTGGATCTAGACAAGGTTGCCCAGGGCCCCATCCAACCTGGCCTTGAACACCTCCAGGGACAGGGCATCCACCACCTCTCTGGGCAGCCCGTTCCAGCACCTCACCACTCTCTAAAAAACTTCCCCTAATATGTAATTTAAACCTTCCTTCCTTTAGTTTTAATCCATTCCCCCTTGTCCTGCCATTGTCTGCCCTTTTAAAAAGTTGATTTCCCTCCTGTTTGTATGCTCCCTTCAGGTTCTTTCGTGTCTTTTCCCTTCATGTACGAACCATGGCTCTATAATCTTTCTTGCGAAGTCTGACCTCACTTTCAGATATTATACAATTTCTTTTTTCTGTTGAGCTTTAGTTGAGGAGTTCCATGTTTAGCCAAGCTGGTCTTCTGCCCTGCTTGCTTGACGTACAACACAGAGGGATTGTCTGACCAGCACTCATGGACTCTTACACCCCCAAAAGCAGATTCCCAGGGGACGCTGCTAATTGGCTTCCTGAAAAGCTCAGAATTTGCTCTCCTGAAGTCCAGCAACACTGCTATCCTTCATTTTTATTACACCAAAATTTTTAATCTCAACCATTTCATGATTACTGTGGCCAAGACAGCCACCTATGATCGTATCTCCCACAAGTCCCTCTCTGTTCACAAATAGCAAGTCTAGGACAGCATCATTCCTAGTTGACTCACTGTGACAAGAAGTTGTCACTTGTGACAAGAAGTTCTCTCCTACAAATGTCAAGAGTTTCCAAGACTTGCTTTTCTCAGCAGCATAATATTCTCAGCTGATAAGGACAACAGCTGATGATCCTGAAATTTCTCTTCATTGCCCATAGAATCAGTACTTACAGCACTGAAAGTTCTCAGACACTATAGTATGAATTAAGTTCAGGAGCAGGCTGAAGCTCATGTTCATCTGTAAAAGAAAAATGTCTACTGCTAAATGTTTATTAATTCTTTTCAGTTTGGGAAACTGGGCATGTAAAAACTGGTTTGGGGCTAGGCCTTATCACTAAGGAGAAAGTCAGAAAGATGAAAAATCCTTTGTTACTTGGTGGAAAACTACCTCTGTGATTGGTAAGGCTCACCTCCTTTGACCTGCTGGCCACTGTCTTCCTGATACACCCCAGGATCCCATTGGCTCTCTCAGCCCCCAGTGCACACTGCTGGCTCATGGCTAACCTGTCATCCCCCAGGACCCCCAGGTCCTTCTCCACAGAGCTCCTCTCCAGCAGGTCACCCCCCAGTCTGTACTGATACAAGCAGTTACTCCTTTCCAGGTGCAGCTCTCCGGCCTGTTTAGGTCTTGCTGAATGGCAGCGCAGTGTTCCTGCCTGTCAGCCACTCCTCCCAGCTTTGTATCATCCACACTTGCTGAGGGTGGATGCTATTCCCTCATCGAGGTCATTGATGAAAATGTTAAACAAGACCGGACCCAACACTGATCCCTAGTGAACGCTGCTAGTCACAGGTCTCCAGCCAGGCTTGGTTCCACTATCTCGATTTCATGAGCAGATGAAATGATTTTTAGAGAAAACTTTCTGTTTCTCTGTTGTTCAGCAGAGATCTCACTTCAAATAACAGCAGATTTTCCCTTTTCATTCTTTCTTTCCACTATCTCATTGTTGATCTTCATTCTTCATTCAGTCTTACGTTTTACCTTTCCCCTGTTTCATCTCACTATCTACTCTGCCTCCAGCCCAGACGGCTACTAATTAACTTAGTACCTATAGTAAGCTCGCTTATCAGCTCAGTATGCAGAGAAACTTGCTTTATTCCCAAGGGCTTGTGACGTACATACCACCACATGATTAATCTTTCTGTAATCACCACGTCTTTTCTTCCTTATAACCTTGTCCCGAAGCAGTTTCTGAGTTCCTGAGCAAATGCTAGGGACAAAGTGCTACTGAACCACCTTTTCCTTTTACCTCTCCTTTTGTCTCACAGATTCTGCTTAGTCACCTTTGTGAAATATGACTTTGATTTGTCTGTTCAGGAGCATGATTACATTGTACCTGCAAAGGTCATGGGACAGCCATGGCCTATGTTTGATATGTTTCTGGTCAGTATAATGTCCTGAGCAGAAGAAAGCAAAACCCTGAGGAAGTTATGCATGTGTTTGGTTGTTCAAAAACTATGTGTAACTGAGAAATCCAATTGTGCTTGACCTGTGTAGCAGTTTTTCTTGGTAGGGTTCTGGTGGAGAAGGAGGGCGCTGCAGAGATGGCTGCTGCAAAAAGCAGCGAGAGGCTCTCTGCAAGCCCCAGAGAGTAAACATCAACCAATTAAAGGCTGGAGTAATTGCTGACCAAGGCCAAGCCAATTGGTGATGGTCATAGCACCTCTGGGAATCACATTTAGGAGAAAATAAAACACAAGTAGCTGCTTTTTCACACTAGAGAAGGGAGTAAGATGTAGGAATCTGTGCAGACACCAAGGCTGGTGAAGGGGGGAGGAAGCACCTCATGTGCCAGAGAAAAAGATGCCCCTGCAGCTCGTGGAGAAACCCATGGTGGAGCAGGTGTCCCCCTGCAGCCCATGGAAAAGGCTGAGACCCCACCTGCAGCCTCTGGAAAGACCCCATGTTGGAGCAGGTGGAGACATAAAGGAGATGCTGTGACCCACATTGGAGCAAGCCTCTGACAGCACTTCCAGCCCATGGAGAGATATAGACACATAGAGATGAGGAAAGGAGAGATTCGCACTGCAGCAGGTTTGCTCTGGGGGAGCTTGTGACCCTGTGGAGGACTAGCACTGAAAGACTGAGAGACATTGTGATTTATGACTGCCTGCCATAGCAGTGACCCACGCTGGGGCAGTTGGTGAAGAGCTGAAGCCCTGTGGGAAAGGATTAATATTGGAGAGGTTTGTGAAGGACTGTCTCCCGTGGGTAGGCTCCCATGGTGCAGCAGAGGAAGGGTGTGTGGAGTGAATGCTCCCCAGCCAAGAAGGAAACCAACTTGTGAGGAACTGACTGAAACACTCATTTTCCCATTCCCTGCCCCTCCCTGTGCCACAATAGGGGGAAGAAGGGAGAAAAACCATGACTAAAGCGAAGTCTGCAGAGAAGGGAGGGGTAGGGGGAAGTGATTTAAGATCTGGTCGTGCTTCTCATTATCCAACTCTGGTTTCACTGTCATGTACCCCAGTGTAATACATTAGACAGTTTTCTTTCCTTTGTTCTGTGCTGAATCTGTTTTGAACATGACACTGTGGAATGATCTCTCCCTGTCCTTATCTAGACTTCTGAGCCTCTCAATATATATGTTCTCCCCTGTGCGACTGAAAAGGCGGGTGATAGACTGTGGGTATCTGGCCTCCAGATTCCTGCAACAAAGAAAGAAGAGGCCAGAAAAATCTTTATCTTTTTTATTCTGAATTCTTCTTAGGGTAATAACCTTAAAACTCTGAGGTTTTTTAGCATTGGTAAAACATTCTGCAGATGAATTAATTTTATAATGGAGCCCAATCTGGTCTGTATAATTTACTTTTTGTTGGAGGACTGTCTATACTTGTGTAGAATCTCTGCACATTGCAGGACTTCTACTGGGGAAAAATCTGACCTTGCTGTATATAGGATGTAAGTTGGCAGTACGCAGTATTTTAAAGGCATTTACTCTGGTGACTGTAATGCTGCTAAATCGAACTTCTTTTGTGTTAGTTTAGAGCTGCTATTGTGGATCAGGAAAAGAAAGAGAAAACTTGACAGCGTATAAAGCTGAAGAAGGAGAGCAGTTAAGATCCTACTGCTAGAATATGGTGAAAGAAATCAAGTGGAATACTTAGTGTGGAAAGAACAAGTGATAAAAAAGTAATAGTTTCAGGATGAAATTAAGGAATCAGTTGAGAATAGTTGAATGACCAGAGAAAGATCATTTGCTGTCATTGTAGGTGTCTCTGAAAATAAGAGAAAATAAGACCTGTATACTTAGTAAAGCTGAACTGCTTTACTGTCGAACAGTATTTGCATTCCTTTTACTCTAGGTGTAATTTCACCATTCCAAAATGGGAAAATTGTCAGCCAAAGAGTAACAGATGCAGTGAGAAAAGCTATCATATAATTGCCTCAGAGTTTCTGTTCCCTATCTTCCTCCCTGTTCCTAGCCACGTATTCTTTCTGCTTAGATAGCCAAACCTGTTATCATGGAGCCTGACATGATCCCGCCTGTCATGTTCTGAACTGCTGACAAGGCATAAAACTAACCAAGGAAAAAAAGGAAAAAAGGAGCTATTTTTTCTTGGGTTAGTAAACAGTCACAGAAACATGCAGGAAGTGACAGTATAGCCACAAGAGAGGAGAAAGGAATTCCTGGCCTATTTCTATGTGGTACAGCAACAGAACAACAATTCCGGTATGAAAGGCCAGAGATGGGTAACCTTGTAAGAAAGGAAATAAAAAATAAAAACAGTAAAATCCACTTTAATGTCAGTTTTTGCTTGAAAACTAGATGTGTAACAGTGATCCTTTTTTTCACTTCATTAGATATTCTCCATTCAAAGACAACACGTTTCAGTGCTACTTTTAGCACTGGTTTTCACTATATTTTGCTGCAGCCACATGCCATAAAGGCAGCATACCTCAGAAAGAGGAAGCTCTATGTGTTTCCTTTATCTGCCTAAGAAAAATGGCTGTTAAATTTTGGTTATATCTCTGTAAAAAGGCATTCATAGGGGTCAGTGAAAGAACATTTCTTTGTTTCTTTATGAAATTAAATACACACATGAGCTGAAAAGAATGTTGCTTTTATCTTGATGTTGTTCTTCAATGTGCAAGATGTCAGTTTATTTAGTGATACGTACAGGTTTTATCCAGTCCTGACGTGGATTTACATTTCTAATGGAAGCTGACAAATTAGCAAGACCACATCATAATGAATTTCTGGTATGTGTCATGATCATGCCATGTATTACAGCAGTTTGTATGGCATCTGAATTATTATCCTGGCACATTCTAGCATGGCACTGTGAAGATTTTGGATGTTTTTTTCTTTTCCTTTGGGGTGAAATACTGTTTCTGAGGCCAGCCATCAGCTGCAAGAACAGTGTCATAAAGAGCACCGTGCCACATCACCACCAGACCAGGCTGCTGTTTGTAAATCAGTGTTGTGAAAGGAATACGCCGCTTGTGCTTTCTCCTGAGGCAGCAGCAACAGTGACACTGCAACTCCTATTGTGTGTAAAGGGGAACTCTTTTATCAAGGCTTCTGTTGCTGACAGGTAAGTTTTCTTATGCACGGTGACAAAAAAAAACCCAAACCCAGGACATGTAATGTGTGGAACTAAACGTTGAACTAACTGCCCTGACGTAATTAATTAACGGTGATAACTGCAAGCAGCACGTCTGTACTCCTGAGCAGCACTGTAAAGGGCCTGTGAACGAGTGATGTGGTTCAGCCGCAGGCGGCAGCTGAGCACGACGTGCCTTGCTTGCCCCTCCCCAGGAAAAGAAACAGAGGAAGCCCTACGGGTTGGGATAAGGACGGGTTACTGACACAGCACCGAGAAAGGCAAACAACAACAGAGCCCGTGTCAGAGTACACACACCCGGTAGTAATCCTGAACACTTTACCGACCAAAGGCGGTAGTAACACACTGCACTACGCCAACGAGACCGACCGAATGCCCGACTGCACTCGGACCGGACCCGCCCCGCCCCTCCCCACCCCGCCCCTTTGAGGGAGGCGTGAGTGGAAAACGCGGTGTGGAGAACGGCTTGGGACGGTTGGGCTCACCTGTGCTGGCTGCTTGGCAATTAACTCTGTCTTGGCCAGAACCAGGACGATGTGAAGAGTTTGCCCTTGAAGGGAGAATTTCAGGATAGCATAGTGCTATTTCATGGACATCTGTGTTGCATGAAGTCATATTTGATGCCCAAGATGATCCGTGTGATGGTACTGCTGTTCCTTGAGATGAGTCAAGTCTGCTGGCATCCTGATTTGTAAGAGTTCTGTGAAATCCCTTTGAGATTAAAGATGTCAGAGTGATTCAGGAGAATGTGTTAGCTATATCAAAAGCTGTCATTGACACTTGGTGCATGGGGGATCGTAGTTTTGGCTGAAGAGATGTCTTTGAATATATTTAACTACTAATGAGTAGTTCCTACTACTAGAGTACTATTATTCTTGTGCACTGACTCTTCTGTTCCTCCTTGCTCCCTTCTAATTTTGTTGTGCTTGATTACATTAAAGGCATAATATTTTTTTCTGAGAATTACTGTCATATGACCCTATACTTCTCACACTTGAAAGCATGTCAGTGTGTGACGCCCATATTTCTTACAAGTTTCCCATCTACACCTGGATGTAGATTAACACAGTCTTCAAGTCGCCATTGATATCGATGAAGTTTCCAAATTTTTGATACATGGTAGTGATACTTTAACCTTGATTCTCCATCATCAAGATGTCCTAAATTTCTACTTCAGCCACTGCTATGGGCTGTACATTGGGCCATCTGAAGAGATGATAAAGGATCTTCACAATGACAGCTGATGACTCTGCTTCCTTGGCATTATCATGTTTAGCTGATCTCCTTGAAAAGGTGTTTTTCAAAGTAGGGGGTAGGGCAGAATGAGGAATGCATGGAAGTGGAGAAGAATTATAGCCTTTACATGATTTGCTCAGTTTTATATGAGCATCATAAAGGCCAAATGATGAACTGATCTTTGTGCAAAGTGTTTTCTTACGTTGAATACTACACCTTTCTGCAGCTCCTGCTTGCTGCTTTCCCTTTGCAGCCTTGCCTGAAGTGTCCTTGTGTGGCAGCCCAGCTACCATGAACCTTGCTAAGCCTGTCTCAAAATTCCAAACCTTAAGTTCATGACAATTTCTAAAATTCCAAACCTTAAGTTCATGACAATGGCACCATAAGGTTCTACCAAATCAACACACTTCATCATGGGGCTGGGGAAGAGAGAAATGCATTCAATTCCATGCAAACTATATATGATATTTAATGTAATCAAGACCAAAATATGAGTCATTAAAATGCTCTAAGAGATCTTTTCAGAGAATATTTTTATGCTCCTGTTGCAGCCTGAAGGCTTTTCTTAGAGGTTGTGTTGAAACTGTTAGGTCAAAGAAGTATAGAATCCGACTATAAACACGCTTCCAAACAAACCAAAGACAAAAGCAATGCTTCTTGTGAATTGTGGCTCTCTAAATGAAGAAGTTTGGGATAGGAATTGCTGTAGTAAGAAGTTTTTGTGATAGGTCAGTACGAGATAACTGAAGTGGAACAGCTTGAAGAATGTAAAGATAAATAAAACCTGATGCTCTCCAAATGAACACTGGCATTTGAGTGAATTAATGAAGGGAAAAAATACTGGTTTGGGGTGACAGATTAAATACTGGTATTGTAAACAAAGAGGCTGTGGTTAGCTGCTTGCTCACATGTGACATACCTATTGAAAACTCTTCAGAATGAGAGAATAATTGGGTGGTGTTGATTTTTCTCAAGTCTCTGGTTTAGCTGTTGACCCTTCTGCATTTTCTCCACGGTGTTCACAACAAGCCAGTTGGGGTTTGAGCACTAACACAATATAAATATTTACTGTCTAACAAATTTAGCTTTCCTCATTTACATAGGGTACCACTATTGATTATAGTTTTGCCTTTGATTCCATGAATATATTTGTGGCAGTTATATCAGTATATTTATCAATTCTTAATGTTCTTTGAGAAGGAAGAAAACATCTTGCCCTCCTGTCATTACATGTTAGCTTGTACAGCTCTGCTTGCTGTTAGAAGATTGCTGGATTTTCCCTGTTCTTAGCTTTATGTGCCACTGAAGCATTGGTTCTTTGTTTCACGTCTACACTTTATAGCAGTTCAGAAATTGCTGGATGCTTTCTGCTGCAGCCAAGTGGTCACTTCCTTTCAAAGAATGGCTGGATGATTTTTATCCCATGATGATTTCACTGCAGTCTATTGGGATTTTTGTTGTTGTTGCAGCAGTTCAGATCCCTGCAGTCAAGGAATTCTGATGTATTTATACTATCCATAGTGCTCTGTGCCGGCTGATTTTCCAGTGGTGCTCAGTTGTTCATCCTCTTGGTGCTTTTCAGACCAGAGAGGTGCTTGACAAACTGGTATACAGAATCATTTTTCCTTGGTCATTCTATCATTTAGGTTTGATATGAAAACACTGTTTTCTGTGATGTTGTCTCACACGTTGTCTGACAGTACTCCAAAAGTTTTAGGGAGAACTTCTCTGTAATAAGTAAAATTTAAACCATAGATTCAGTTTTTACTGCAGGGCTGATAGAATATATTTTATAAATATATGTGCACCTATACTGTACAGGCCACACATGCCAATTGTGTCTTACTGCGATATGTACTTTACAAACACCATAGATTATATATATATATATATATTCAGCCTTTCACACAAGCAATATGTCTCCTACATTCATCATTAACATATTTTCTGGGTATTTAGAGTTAGAGTATGGTTACTAAGTAGTAGACATTTTCTTACTGAATATCAAGAAGTTATTTTTTTAAGATGTGTTTGTCAAAGCAAGTTTCAGCTGTTCTCTGCTGTCATACATACACTACTAGACCTTCCTTATTCTTCACATGTCTTTGTTGCCTGACAAAAACATAATCCATTACTTTGTCCCCTAATGCTCTGCATAAACCATATTTGCCACCTTCCTTGTGGCCTGTCATTATGGAATAGTCAGTAGGTGCTTTTTGATTAAATTCTCTTGAGGCAGTAATTGTGAATAGTCTGCATATTCTTTGTTTAATGCCCTGATTCAAGTAAGTAGTGATGTCCTCCTCTTCCCATAATTAAAGAAAGGCATTGTATTTCATGTTTTTCTTCTATTGAGGAGTAATAACAAGGAAAGGGGAAGCAAGGATTCTTGTAACTGAGGAACTGATTTCTGATTCAGGTAATCTCAATTAAATTTCCAGTTGTTATAAACATTTTGGCTGTGACTTTAAAGCAAATCCCTTGGCTCATTGCAGGTCTCTTGGAGAACGATTTTTTTTTTTTTTAGAGTGGGAACTGACTTATTTGTGGCTTGCAAATAGGGCCAAATTCTTACTGAACTGTCTTGATGCCTCCTGCAGTGAAGAAAGAAGTGTTTTGTAACTTTACAACACTCCAGGTGTTGATGAAGTCTAAGAAATTAACAGCACGAATTCCTCAAACCCATATATTGATAAGTGAATTTTCATCCTTCGGGGTGTAGGTCCTATCGGGTTTCTCTCACATTTTTAGGGCAGGAGAGTTTGCGAATGCTCCAGCTCCCTACCCGATCCCGCACCGCAGTGAATCGTGCTGACCACACTAACAAGCAGCTGCTCCCGCTCTTAAAGGGGCCGTGGCATTTTTCTCATTTCCCGGGAACCCGCCTATAAGAGGGAGAGCTCCTGCCGGAGAAGAGGGCTCTGGTGCCTACCTCCAGGGATTTCCTCACGGGGCCACTCCCTGCCACCTCTTCTGCTGCAGGCTGCTTTAACCCCTTCTGCTCCCTTCTGCTTTAACCCCTTCTGCTGGGTAATAATCCCATCTGATTCAGATTATCTGGACAGAGGCAAGTTGAGAGCTGCTCTACAACTAATTCTGCAAAAGAAATTTAACTGTATGATTGCCTTTACACCCAGGCAGTCCCCTGTGGTCCTCACTTGCACTGCATCCCTCCAGGTCTGACCTCCCTTCCTCCCTATCCCTCATATCTTTCTAGATGTCCCAGTACCAGATTGGTGGGTACATACATAACACAAAATCTTTGCATGTGTGCCCTGCCTTTCTGTTTGGATTAGACTATTATTCCCCTTGTTTGAATACCATTTCATTGCTACAAACTGTTAAACTGGTTGACCCAAGCCAGACAAGGCCTGTGTCTTTACCTACGTGCTCTTTAGCCCTTCCTCCTTCTACTGATATTCCTCTCTGCTGTGAAAAAGGTTTGTCCATCTGTCTGTTTTAACATGACCCTGGCAGCCCTTTCAATTCTCTGCCTTGATTTCACATGTAATTCACAAGCATTAAGTGGCTTTGTATATCCATATATTACTGCTTTTGAGGAACAGGGCTGACAGAATATAAAGCAAGCTTTTCTTTGTTAAAATTATTTGTTAAAGCCAATTATGAAGTTAATTGTGCAGTGAAGCCCAGGAAATAAGTCCTTTCTTTTAAGCGTGATTATTATATACATAATAAACCAAATCAAGACAAGGTGATTGTTGGTAACCAACATGGTTTCACCAAGGAAAATGGTGCCTGACTGTCGTGGTTTCACCCTGGCTGTGGGCCGAGATCCACGCAGCTGCCTGCTCCTTAAAGTAAAAGAGCAGGGGAAGAGGGAAAAAGGGGGGAAACAAGGGAAGGGAAAAGGAAGGGGCAAATAACTCCAAAACCAAGAAACTAAGAGGCCCGTGGGTTGGGATAAGGATAGTTTACTAAGATAACAGAAAGATAAAATATAACAATGCTAACAGGACTTTAGAGCAAAAGAATATGAAACTCTTGATCCCCAATGCAGTTTCTCCCCGAACCACACAACTCAGGCCGTACCACCCAGAGCTGTCCCGGAACCCGACCGTCCCCCCAAGAAGCACGCGTCCCGCCACCGCCCCGCTTCTTCCTCCCCTCAGCCCCCCGTTATCCTGGGCAGGACGTCATTGGCATGGAATACTCTCTTTGGCCCATCTGGGTCACCTGTCCTGGCTTCGCCCCTCCTTTCTCATGAACAGAGAAATAGGAAGAAGCTGAGAAAGTCCTTGACTGTCTGACTGCAACTAAGAACATCAGGGTGTTATCAGCACTGCTTGCATTGTAACTCCCAAACACAGCATTCCATCAGCTGCTACAAATGAAGTTAACTCTATCCTGACTGAAACCAGGACACTGACAAATGTGATGGCCTTTTGTGATGAAGTTACAACATCAATGGATAAAGGAAGAGCAACTGATTTCATCTCCCTGGACTTCTGCATAGTGTTTGACACTGTCTTGCACAACATCCTGGTCAATAAACTGGATAAATATGGGTTTGATGGACGAACTACTCGCTGGATGAGGAACTGGATGGATGGTCACACTCAGAGTTGGAGGCAATGGCTAAATGGCCAAACTGATAGTGGTGATGAGTGGTGTTCCTCAGGAATCGGTATGGGGACCAGTACTGTTCAACATCTTTGACAGCAACATGGATAGTGGGATCAAGTGCACCCTCAGCAAGTTCATGGATGACAGCAAGATGGGTGGTGCAGTCAACACGCTAGAGGAAAGGGATGCCATCCAGAGAGACCTGGACAGTCCTGAGAGGTGGGCCCATGCCAACCTCATGAAATTCAACAAAGCCAAGTGCAAGGTCCTGTACCTGAGTTGGTGCAATGCCAAGCACAAATAGAGGCTGGGCAGAGAATGGCTTGAGAGCAGCCCCTAGGAGAAGGATTTGGGGATGTCTGTTGATGAGAAACTCAATATGAGTTGGCAATGTGCGCTTGCAACCCAAAAGGCCAATCAGATCCTGGGCTGCACCAAGAGAAGCATGGCCAGCAGATCAAGAGATGTGATTCTGCCCCTCTACCCTGCTCTTGTGAGGTCACACCTGGAGTACCGTGTCCAGTTCTGGGGCCCCCAACATAAGCAAAAGGCTGAAAGAGTTGGGGGTTATTCAGCCTGGAGAAAGCTCCAGGGGAACCTTATAGTGGCCTTCCAGTACCTGAAGGGGGCCTATAGGAAAGCTGTGGAGGCATTTTTTACAAGGGCATGTAATGATAGGACAAGACATTGTGGCTATAAACTGGAAGATGGTAGATTTAGACTAGATATAAGGCAGAATTTTTTCACTGTGAGGGTGGTGAGGCACTGAACAGGTTTCCCAGGGAGGTTGTGGATGCCCCCTCCCTGGCAGTATTCAAGACCAGGTTGGATGGGGGCTGCAGCAACCTGGTTTAGTGGGAGGTATTCTTGCTCATAGCAGGGGGTTGGAACAAGGTGATATCTAAGATCCCTTTCAACCCAAACCATTCTATGATTCTGTGATTCTATAATGCATTACTGTTTGCAAAATAGAAGCTTATTTGAGTACCTTACTCTACTAGAGCTGTTCTCACATCTCATGTTTTCTCTCTGCATGAATTATCCTCATTGAGCACCTGAGATGCTTACAGGGCAAGAGTTGCTGGATGCTAAAGTCTCTCTCTGATTTAGAGAGTGCTCTCACATATACCAAAAAAAAAAACCCCCAACCCAAAAAACCCCTGCTGAATTATGAGAAAATTTGATGGCTTCTGGGTGGAAACTGGTGGTGAAGGATTTCAGCTTGGTTATGACTGACACATTGCAGAACTTGAAGCTGTTACATTTAATACTGAAATAATGAACTTTAAGCAACTGGACATTTCATGCCACAGGTGCTAAAATGTACAAGCACGAAAATCATAGAGTAAATTAGGATAGAAAGGCCAACTGCTCTGCACAAAATGAAAAATGTCAAAGCTAGAAAAGGTTGCTCAGGCCCTTGTTCACACACCTACTCCAAGGATGGAGATTCCTCATCCTTTATTGGAACTTCTTCCCAGGAGGAATCCATTTTTCCTTACAGATAGCTGAATTTTGCCTTTGTGTAACCTGAATGTTACCTCTTGTCCTTCTGCTATGCACATACATGAGAATGTAGAAGTCATTTATGTTGAGGACATTTTTCCTCTTTCCTGAATCGTGGCCATTCCAGGCATCTCTGAAATTAGGAAGTAATTCCATAATTTAGGTCTGTATGAATTTTCCCTGTTGACAAATATCAAGAGTTATACTGCCAAAATTTCTCCCAATTCATACAGTACCGACAATCAGGTAAATTAAATTATTAATTAAATAAAAGAAATAGTTCTCAGATCATTAAGTTCTACTTGCAGACAACTTTGGTCAAAGCTTGAAAATAAACTGAATTATCTAGGGGCTCCTCTGCCAGGAGACTGATGACAGAGTTTCATGGGCCAGTTTAAAGTACTGTTGCCCGCAAAAAAGAGATTCTTACCAACTCCCATTTCCATCCTTGGCCACTTATGAAAGTCCCCTTCATTTTACCAGCACTAGCATTCGGGATGTCAGGCTGGCTGATCTGAGTGGGACTGTCCTCGGGTCAACGTGGTATGCAGTCATCGCAATTTGTTTATGCTACTGTGTTGATGAGCTGTGAGCTCCATTTGCTTTTACTGGCCCTAAATGACTGATAATTCATTTCTCTCTGCCAGTTTATCTGACTATGAAACAGTGAAAATAACAAGAAACAGTATCAATAACATATTGTGAAATCTTTGAATAAAGGTGGGAAGGAAATGTGAAGTGTTAGTACTTGTATGAAAACAATTAACTTTTATGTTCTTCATAGACAAATATGAAGACAGATTATAATCTAAGGGTGATTTAAAGGCTTGTAGAAATGGCAGGTTATAATTTCATTAATCACGCTATGAATAATACTAATTTAGAATTGTAAGATACCAGAATAGTCATAGAGTATGAGTCTAATATGCAGAATAAAAATGCAGACATTTCTGGTCCTGTATCTGAAGGTAGATGCACAGGTATCAGCATCTGCTGTTTACTGAAAAAGCAGACATGAGTGCTTTTCTAATATTTACAATGCCAGTTTTCTTACTTCTATTGAGTTTTATCATGCTTTTCTGCAAATAAAACATTTTAAATAGTCTGTGTGTGTCTGTACACCATTATCCACTAGTGACCTTTTTTTCTGATAAGATTAGGGGTTCTCAAAGATAATTTGTTCATTTGATAATTTTCTCAAAATTATATTTTGATCATGTTATCAAAATTATATTTTGATAATTTGGTAATTATATATAATTATCTCAAACATAATTTGTTCTCTTATCTTAGAGAAAAGGTCCCTATAAACCTAATTAAAACCATCAACCAGGAAAAAAAGATTGCATGACTGTCACAAAATAGGGAAAGTTTGCAAAGTGAACCTCATTAAAGATTCAGCACAAGAGAAGGGTCTTGTAAGTGCTTCAGCAGATTCATAGTTCTTGGGCCTGGAACAACTAGAGAAAACAAATCCATGGGAAATTTGTTGTTCCATCTATAGAACTTGTTGGTTCTAATGTTCATATGCAAACAAAAAGATGTTGGCTTTTTCAAATTTTTTTTTTTAATAAAGCATTTTCAGTCTGGATAATTGTGGATAAAAGCTTGGCAAAGCTCGATTCATGAATATCATAGTTTACTCCCAGCTGGCAGCTAAGCACCATGCAGCTGTTCACTTGCTCCTTCCCAGCTGGATGAGGGATAGAATCGGAAAAGAGAGAAAGCTTGTGGGTTGAGATAAAGATAGTTTAATAAGTAAAGCAAAAGCTGCGCATTCAAGCAAAGCAAAACAAAGAATTCACCGCTTTTCAATCAACAGGTAGGTGTCCAGCCACTTCTACAGCTCCATCATGTGTAACAGTCACTTGGGAAGACAAATGCCATCACAATGTAAATGAGGTAGTACTGGGTAGTATGGTATCTGAGTGTGATGTAAATAGTATAGAATAATATGTAGAGAATGTGCTGGTTTGGGCTGGGATAGAGTGAATGTTCTTCATAGTACCTAGTACGGTACCACATTTTGGATTTGTGCTGAAAACAGTGCTGAAAACACATGGATGATTTTGTTACTGCAGAGCTGGGCTTACACAGAACCAAGGTCTTTTCCGCTTCTCACCCCAACCACCAGTGAGTAGGCTGGGGGTGCACAAGGAGTTGGGATGGGACACAGCTGAGACAGCTGACCCCAACTGACCAAAGGGATATTCCATACCATCTGGTGTCATGCTCAGCATTTACAGCTGGAGGAAGAAGAAGGAAGGGTAGAAGAGCTGTTCAGAGTGATGGTGTACAGGATTACCCATGACTACTAAAAGCATTTGCATAAAGTACCATGTCAGTGAGGTGGATTGAGAACTGGCTGTCAGGCTTAACCCAGAGGGTGGTGATCAGTGGAACAGAGTCTGGCTGGAGACCTGTGACTAGCGGTGTTCCCCAGGGGTTGGTGTTGGGTCCGATCTTGTTTAACATCTTCATCAATGAGGGAATAATGTCCACCCTTAGCAAGTATCTGATGATACAAAGCTGGGAGGAGTGGCTGACAGGCAGGAACACTGCGCTGCCATCCAGCAAGACCTGGACAGGCTGGAGAGCTGGGCAGGGAGAAACCAGATGAGGTTCAACAAAAGCAAGTGTAGAGTCTTGCACCTGGGAAGGAATAACCACCTGTATCAGTACAGGCTGGGGGGTGACCTGATGGAGAGGAGCTCTGCTGAGAAGGACCTTGGGGTCCTGGGGGATGACAGGTTGGTCATGAACCAGCAGTGTGCCTCGGTGGCTAAGAGAGCCAATGGGATCCTGGGGTGCATCAGGAGGAGCGTGGCCAGCAGGTCAAAGGAGGTGATCCTCCCCCTCTACTCTGCCCTGGTCAGGCCCCACCTGGAGTATTGTGTCCAGTTCTGGGCTCCCTGGTATAAAAAAGACAGGGATCTCCTGGAGAGAGTCCAGAGGAGGGCTACGAAGATGATGACTGGAGCATCTCCCCTATGAGGATAGGCTGAAAGAACGGGGGCTGTTCAGCCTTGAGAAGAGAAGACTAAGGGGGGATCTGATTAATGTTTATAAATATCTGAAGTGTGGGACACAGGGGAAATGGCCAGCCTCTTTTCAGTGTCTGTGGAGACAGGACAAGGGGCAATGGCCTCAAGCTGGAGCACAGGAAGTTTTGCACCAATATGTGGAAGAACTTTTTCCCAGTGAGGGTGACAGAGCCCTGACACAGGCTGCCCAGGGGGGTTTTGGGGTCTCCTTCTCTGGAGATATTCAAGACCCGTCTGGACGCTTACCTGTGTGACCTGTCCTAGGGAACCTGCTTTGGCAGGGGGGTTGGACCCGATGATCTCTTGAGGTCTCTTCCAACCCCTACGATTCTCTGTGATTCTGTGTGATCCTATCCCTTTGGTGATCCTCTTTCAGTGCCTTTGCTATGCGACTAAATCAGTACTATGTAAGCGTTTTTCAGATTTTTCCAGTCTGTTACTTTGCTTCCTACTCTGATCTATATACACAAATACACATACCCAGTTCACTGTCACCAAATAGCTGTCATTATACATGAGAGGACTAAAAAAAAGTGCTTTCCTGTTGAAGAAATCCTCTAATTTTGAAAGGTCATCCACGCAGGTCTGGGATTAGAAGTGCCAGGGGCAGGATGGGGGTGTACAGACCTGCCCATGCTCTATCTATAGAGCTGCCAGTCTGGCCCCTTCCCTTAGGACCAAGCTTCTCTGCTTAATAGCACAGCTGCTTCACAGGCTGGCTGTTCAGTTGAAAATGATCTCTAATTTCAAGTATGACAGCACTGACCTGCTCCATCTCCATTCATCTGCAGGTGGGGTCAGTGGAAGAGAAAGGAGGGAGGGAGAGGGAGGGAGGACACTGCAACCTACGTGAATTATTGATAGTGCAAGGAAAGGAGAGCAGCTGGGTTCCCTGTCTGCATCCGCTCACCAGCTGCGGATGAGAGATCCTTGCTCAGGTAGGGGATGAACAGCTTAGCTGCTTTTGTTCTCATCTTGCCAGCAATGCCAATTAAATATATTTTGCATCTAAAAGGAATGGGAGCAAAAAGAGCTGGGGGAGGGTTGATCCAGATCTTCTCCACTGTTTGGTGTTGTGTAATGGATGGATCCTGTGGCAGTTTCAGCCTCAGTGGGGAATGCTTTTTGAAAGACACTGTTTTTAAAAAATGCTTTTGAAAAGACATTGTGCTATACTGCATTGTGTCGAGAAGCAGTTGGAGGGAGGGGGCGGGGAGGTACCGAGGAGGTGGGAAAACTAGATGTCCATAGGAAATGAGACAAACTGAAGACATGGAGGGGCATATCCAAATTCAAAGGAACCCCACCCTTTTTGACATAAAATGATAAGTCCAAGTGGGCAATGGAAGGTACTGTCTGTACACTGAGTACTATTTTTAGAAGCTTTGTGCATAGATCTGTGGAAATAGCTGATGTGAAAACATGTATGTTTCTATTTGTGTGTACATCTATGAGTTTGTGACAACTGAGTGTGATATTGTAGTAATACATTAAAAGAAGACAGTTTCTGCCCTGAAGAGTTTATCATTGAAGGATATGATGCTGTGTTTATGTAGTACTGCGCAGCTTCTGTGGAGCTGATGTTCTTGCAATTACTCAAATAACTGCTAAAATTGCAGAGGTCAGTTTATGTCCTACATCTAATACACACTTTCTTATGTGAGCAAGATAAAATGCTAATGCAGTTATAAGAATGAAAAAATTCTGTTAATGAAAACTGGGAAAATATATAGCAAAAGGTATAGACATCAATTACTGTAATACATGTATTAACATACTTACAAGGATACCTGAGAGATCAGAAACTTGTGTGCCAGTCCCTAAAACATATAATAACTATAAAATGCATAATGACCTATGCAAATATTGACAAATATATGATTAAAAATGAAACTATAAGTACATAGAATTAGTCATGTAAGAATGCAAGTATCAGTAGGAACTCAATCTACTTAGCACAAATAAAGGCTTAGATTAGGTGATATTGTTGCATCAGCTGTGTAAATATTAACAACTGTTAGCTTGATTATAAGTTGAGGAACAGTAAGGGGAAAGAGGGCCTGTGATTTGCCTATATGTGGATGTGATTTATTCATATGATTACAGCTAAAAGAAGCTAATTAGAACAGTAATTAGGCTACTTAATAATTGTTAGCTCATGGGTCTCAGGGACTTCATATACAAGTGGAGTTGCACAGGAGTTTGGGTGTAAGATAGTTAAATGAAAGCTGAGCGTAATGTGGTTTTGAACATGAACTAAATTGGCTCCTGTCTGTAGTGGGAAGCTACCAAAGACTGGCAGGAAGACCTGGGCCTATCTGTATACTTTTATTTCACCATGGCCAGACTTACCATTGCTGCTAATGATGACCCTGGGATGGGGGAAGGCAGTAGTTACTGCTGACAACCCTCTCTAGCAGCCGAAAATGGTATCTCTTCCTCCTTCCTGGATGCAGCCGAAGTGGCAAACTTGGTTTCTGCCTTGGCCCATTCACAACTCTGCACAGAGATTCAGGTGAATGAGTTAAGAACTGTTTGTGCAGAGAGAAGTTGCTGTCTGGACTGGCCTAGGAGGCATTCAGGTTGGAGCAAGGAGGTGGACTGTGAGTTAGCCCACAGTCAGCATCAGATATGATGGGCCAAAAAAAGGGTAGACAACAGGAAATGGAAATGCCTGGCTTCCACAAAAGTTCCTAAAAAAAGCAACTAGATCTTTTCTTCTTACATTCAAAGTTGTCACCTACCTTGATTGATTCCTTGCTCCGTATAGTCTCTATTCCCACTCACTGACCTTTGAAATTCCCGTAACAATTTCTATCCAGGTCTTTCAAGAGTAGAATTTATAGGAAGCATTAGGATGAAATTGCTGCATTCTTATCCCTAAAAGTTTGATGGAGATGCTTGCTTTCTTGGTTTTCTCTTCACCCATCTGTATCAGCTATCTCATATTTTCTGTCTTGTCTCTCTTTCAGTATTCCTTTGCATCTTTTCATATCTCTCTGGCTCTGTCAAATTCTGTCTCTTGTTCTGTGTCTCTTACTACCCCTCCATGAGTTAGAAGAGACCCGGTGTGAAGCTGACTGCTTGGTGTAGGTTGTAGCTGCTGTCTTTACAGGTCTTGATATAAAGAGGAAACATTATATCATCCTTTGGAATAAAATTTGAAGTTACAGAAAAAAATGTCTCCAGAAGAGCTCTTGGTATCTCATCTTCCCTTGAAAGGAATGGGAAATTGTGGAGGGTTGCCATGATGCTTGCTTTTCACATTGGATACTGAGAACTCAGGGAGATCTTACTCTACCAGAGTTGAATAAGGGAACCCTCTGCTGTTGTTGTCCAAAGTTGCTTGTCTTATATCCCTGACAGCCTGGAATACAGCTTCCTCTGCTGGCTGTCCCAGCAGATTGCTCCCTGCAGGCTGCCCACTACCCATAGATGTACCAGAAAGGAGGAATCAAAGGGAAACTGATCTTTCACAGCAGAGGAGGAGCACAAGCAATCACCCCACGCCCCATTGTCTCATCTTTCTCCATCTCTTCTTCTTCTGTCGTTCCCAGTACTGCGGCCTGGTCCTATTTCTGAGGTTCCCTTTGTAGTGTTTCCTTTGAAGCCCAGCTCGGGAGGAAGAGGAGGGGTGGAGGCGGGAGCTGAGGCTTTGCAGGGGGCCGGGAGGGAACCTTTGCTTCATGGAGAGGCTGGAGGAGGGTCCCGAGACGGGAACTCGGGAACTGATTCAGCGGAGCAACCCGGCATGTCTTCCCGGGAGCACGGCTTCCTTGCTGGAGCTTGCGGAGGGTAGGTACTGATACCGGACGGCCCTGCCTGTCTCCCGGTGGCTGGGGGACGGGGCAGAGGAGGGGCTGGAGGCGCCCGGAGCGAAGCGCTGGAGGGGGCACCGCCCTCCGCGGCTGTCGTGTTGCGAGAGCCGAAGAAAGAGCAGGGAGCTGAGGAGGGGAAATGCAATGGCTGTGCCCCAGCGCGGCGGGTCTGAGGCGGACCTTGGGGCCAGTGGAGAGTTGTAGAGGGGCCGAGGCCCGCCTCACTCTGGTCGTGAGGAGGCGGGCGGGGGTCCTCTTGCTGAAGGGAGAGGAGAGACGAGTGAGGTTTACTTGCTTTTCTCCTGCCTCCCTTAGAGTGGATGAACCCCAGTTTGGACTTCTCAGGATGTGGAAGTGCGATACCTGGCGAGATTAATTTGTGGAGTTCTTTCTCCCATCCTGCAGGGTAGGAAGTACCTGGTGGGGAGCGAGAGCTAGCTGGGTTCTCCAAGCATTTTCGAGCCGCTGCCCATCGTTTTGAGCCATGCAAGAGGAGACCAAGGGTCCCAAGCAGGGAGCACAGATGACCAATGTATTGGAGCAGGGGCACTCATGGAGGTGGCCGTAGCAGCTCCCCAGCAGTCAGAAAGGGCAATGCAGCAGGAAACGAGGTGCCTAACTGGCAGTCAGTCTGTGGGCAGAAAAGTTTGTGACTAGCTGAGAGCAAACTGCATCTTATCTGTAGTAGTTGTTTCCTTTTTCTAGTTCTGGCTTAGTAATTCCTTTTCATGAATTTTAGGAGAGCAAAATTCAAAGCTGTTTTTACACGTACTGGTGTCAAAAGTAGAGTAAGGCAATTAATGTCCTATTTTCACCTATCTTCTCTGAATACCTAGAAATTGTATTTGGTAGAGCAAATATCTCTCTCTAAGAGAGAAATAGGGAGTGAAAGAGCAGAAGCTGTTGCTCAAGGGAAGTGGTTGCCCAGAATTTTCCTTACAAGCATTTCAGGCCTATTCTTGTTTTACATAACTTTCAGTTCTGAATTATCTGTCCCTTCTAGTGCATGATTTAAAATATGTCATCAGTGTCTTATTGCAAGAATTGCTTATTAGGCTGGGATGCTAGTTGTTATACTGATTGTCATTCTGTAATTACCTGCTCATCATGCCATATTGCTTGTCCTGCTGGAAGGCTTCCAGATTAGCAAACGTTTTTACAATAGGTATACACCTGTTTCCCTGTGAACTTTCAGGAAAATAGCAACCTGATGATTTGGGGTGCTTGTCTCTTCAGAGCACAAGGAATGCCCTCTACCCCTGGAATAGTTATCAAAGATGGATGAAAGGATGTATGAAATCTGTCAATTCCAACTTGTGTTTTTCTCAGAGCAAGTATGATTTTGAGAGCAGAGGACTAAAAAGAGCAGAGGATGCAAGTCGAGAAGTATGTTTGGAGATTGTGGTTTAGAGGTCCGAAGAGGTGCTTTTTGTGCCATTTCAGAATTGAGAGTGGAGTCTTTAGCAGTAGTTCAGCAGTGCCTACACTTAGTTTGGATACCTGCTTGAAATTAATGCAGTGGTTACTGCCACTGGTGAAAACCTGATTTAGTCTTTAGCATTATCCAGGCCCTCTACTTTCCCTTGTTGCCATTTCCTAAAAATAAAACTACATCAAGTATACGTGTGCACATACAGGCTCCTCTTCTAGTCTGCAGAATTGCTTTTCTTTTCCAGAAGGATGATGATCTCCTTTCAAAGAGTTTGAAGTTCCAATTTGAAAATAAGTATATTCTCTCTCTATAAATAATGCTTAGTGCTTTTCATTCCAGAAGTTCAAAATTCACAAACAGACTTTCAAACAATAATTATGATGCCTCCAAATTTTTGTGGTATTTTGTAAAAGATACCATAAAGTGTAAGTCATTGTCCTGGATTTTTAAAGTTGCTCAGGATATTCCTGATCTTGGGTAATCACAGAACTGAGAACATCTCTAAATTTATGAAAACACTGGTGGTTTTGGCATGTGCTGTAGTAACTTTGACAATAGAGCTGTACTAGGATTCAGTGGTAAGGAGCAGTTGCTGCATGAAGTGCTCCCATCAGCCCAAAGTGTAGAGACATGGTGAGAGAACAGAGGTAGGACTGAACACACTGACGCCTGTAGGAACTGCCAGTTTCCATTCTCTACTGGATGATTCAGGATTCCAAGGGGTGAGGTGCCAAACAAAAAGACTCACTCAACAAAGCCCCAGGGCATCCAGTTGTGCGAAAGTTCTACTATTAACACTTATCTGGAGATGACTAGTTTCTGTAAATCAGCATTTATCAAATTGAACTCTTACTTTTTTAGGCTACCGGAACAGAAACTTAAGATTTCTGAAAGAAACAAAATCTTTAATGGTCATATTTTTTTTAGCCCCAAATATGCTTCAAGTACTTGAATAAGATAATAAATAAAGAGTATGTTAGTGTAATACTAATATAAATTTTAAAAAATTGTCAATTTGTCGTATAACTATTCCAATATTTATTTGACGATGCCAAGACTAACTCCTTTCCTCCCATATACATTATGGATTTAATCTTCACATGCATTACAAAGATCTCTCATTTGAGTTTTAGGATAAAATTGTGAGATTGAAGCATTGTGTTGCTTTATGTAGATAGTTGATGTTATATGATGCCATTGGTCTACCAAAATAAATTGTGAATTGTCAGAGAATTGTTGGATACAGAGGTTCTTGGAGCTTGTCATACAATGAGGCTTCATGATTGTAAGTGTGTTATACTTCCATACAACAGGAAATGTAGTTTCAGAGCAAGAGTCTGCATGACTTACAGATGCTGATCTCTTAGCATGGAAGTGATAGGAGTTATGCATCTAACAACTGGAGGATAATAATTGATGATTGCATTATATGATCACATAACAAGCATACTCACAATTTTATTACAAAGTCGGTGAGCCTTGTCTTTTGTATTTGAAACTTGGCCTTTGTTCCCAGCAAAACCTATGTGACCTTTACCATAACTTCAACCTTGGTTGTGACTGCTCGTGAAAACTGTGAATGGCATGAAAAGTTTATTGAGTAACAGTAAGAGAGCTGCAAGTAGTGGTGAGACTTCTTACTGTGCAGTGGGCAATGCATGTCTTTTACACTGCAGTGTATTGTTTGTGTTAATTTTTGTTTTCTATGAAATCAAATAAGTACTGCTACTATTTCTATGCACTGCTGCTTGAGCAAGGGCCAAAATAATATATTTTAAATAGATGATATGCAGACAAATGCTCATCTAATGTGCACGCTGGCTTTGCCAACAGTGGTAACACAGAACTGCACCTGCATCTCTCCTGCAGGGTGTATTAGTTCTGTTCTAGCACCATTTCTCTCATGTTCCTGACTTAGAGGCTAATTAGGTGCTGAGTTCAGTGATATTTTAGGACTTTCAGCTCTTTTAATATGGCTCAGTTTTGAGACTTGATCCCAAAGCTTCTTGTGAGAATTGTCTTTGTTCTGCTGCAAACCTGTGGTGGGGGAGGAAATTGACAAAGCAGCTCATGCACTTAGACAACAATTGTGAGAAAAATAAGAACAGAGACAGAGCAGTTGGGACCTTAAGATTTTTGCTGTTATATCCAGGGTGTTTGCAGGTGGCAAGTTATAAGTTTAGGCAGCCAAGGGAGTCTGTCAGGATATCACAGCTACCTCATAGGTAAGAAATGGTCTGGGGAGGGGATCAGTAAGCTGAAGACAGCAGAAGCATAAAGGAGGTGCTACAGGCAAGCACGGGCATCGAGTTCTTTAAAAGTTAGAAGTTTCTCTCTCTCTCTCTCTCTTTTTCCCTCTTATTTTTTCCCCCTTCTTTCTCCCTCTCCTCCCTTCTGCCTCTCTCTCCTGCAGGTCTGAGGAGGGGGTGCACTGCTTCAGGAATGTCATAGATTCTCCCACCCAAGGCATTCCATGTGCTGGTGCTCCTGCTGTCCCCAACAAGGTAAAGGCCATCCACATTCTTTTGCCTCAGGGTTGGAATGTGCCTTGAACAACTGAGCAGAAGGAATGACTGAAAGCAAGCTTGTGTGCATGTGTACAGCTATAGTTACTCAATTCTGTGTGACGATCCTAAAATTGTTCATTTAATAATTTCTTATGTTATCAAATCAGTAGTCTGACCCATCGAAAGAGAAATTTCTCATACCTGTCTGATCAGGTTCCAGTTCAAGCTGTTGCAACACAATCTGAAGACATTTTGGGCAGTTGTATTGTCCATGCTATCAATAAAGGAAGAAGAATTCCATTCTGTCTTCAGCAAGGAAGTAGTTTCTGTCCCAAAACATGGAAGGAGTTGTTGGCTCCTTCAATATCTGGGTTATCACAGAAGATAATGTTAACTTCTGCAAATGTTAAATCCTTTTCCCTGTTGTCTTTTCCTTGTCACAGACTGTGGACTTGTTTGAGATGATTGAAAAAATGCAGGTAAGGAGAAGTTACTCTGTGAAACTTTGGGATCTCTTGATTTTTCATAGCCAAACAAATAATCAGCTGGTATTTGTCTTTTCACTCACAATACCCTTTAATTTGGGCTTGCAGAATATTTATCTCTTCTAGACTGAAGGTCCCATACCTACTATTAAATGGGTTTTCAAAAGTGTTGTCCTGTGTTCATTTTTTGAAGTAGCATGATGGAGGGAATAAACATAAATTATTATAATTCTTTCTGTTCTTTGTGGAAGTGAGATTTGGAGAGAAAATCAAAATGACATTAAGGTACCTCTGGCAACTTCTTCAAGAAACTATATTTGTGCTGGCTAGAAGCTGCTAGTGGCCAGTGATTAGTGGGATGTTAACATAACTGCCTTTAGTAATGGTCAATCAGTTTAATAAATAGCTACTGGAGGTTCTATCTGTAATTCACACAAGAAAGGAGGGCTCTGCCTTAATTCTCTTATGGAAAAACCTGCATTTAGTTGCATATATTACATGATAAGAGAAAAAACAACCCTGGTCTACCAAATGAGGAAATAATAGTATAATAATTTTATATGCACTTTATATCAGCAAAATCTTTAAAAGTATGTTTTTCAGATGATCTGTTCTCAGAGCATCCTTACAGACTGTCATTATTTTCTCTTGAGTGGTACACCTTCTTTAAAATGCTGTGGTTAACTTAAATAAGCATAACTTAAATTAACATAAAGAAACATAATCTAAATAAATGTAACCTAAAATACAATGTAAGGTAGCACATAACTCCTGCCTTTTATTATGTGCTGGAAGCTTAAAAGAAATTATTTATTTTGGGGAATTTGTGTAATTAAATTGTGGATACAAGGAAAATGCAAGACTTCGGTGGGACTATAAAAATGAGGAGGTAGCAGTTGTCAACAAAAGGCTAAGTATAGAGTTAAGAGGCAGAAATATCATTTAGCAGAGAGGAGAAGTTGGGGAAGGAGAGGCTGAAGGTATATCTTCCAAATATTCATGTGTAGGCAAACACGGGCCTTGAAACCAGTACTGACACCTGAACTATGGGTTATTAGAATAACAAGCTCTGTAAGTGGGCCAAGCACACTTAACTGTGTGGTAGAAAGTAAGCTTGAGCATGCAGAGCTTCTTGCTCAGTTCAAGAACATGTTAAAAGGCATGACAATCCTTTCCAGGCCTTTTTAAATATGTATAAGCAAGAATCACTAACAGAGGTTCCATTGCTGGAAGACTGCGTTGCTTAAGAATCTCAGTGTTTTCTCAGCTCCTGGTTTACCACATGAAACTCTCTCTCACTGGATGTAGATTTTGTAACAAAGAATTTGCAACATATGCAGACCACTAAATTTTGCATCAATTTTTTTTTTTTTCCTGGCTGCCCATTGTTAAGACTGTATAATGTTGGGTTGTTGGGTTTGGGGTTTTTTTTTGGTTGGTTGGTTTTCAGTTAGCTTGTTTGGTCACCTGATTTGCACTATGCAAATTAATAACTGCTGCTTAGATATGACACATTTTTTGAAGAAGGGAAGAGATGTGTTTTTCAAAAGAAAAGACTTCCCCCCAAATGTTTCTTTTTATGATTTGTTGTGATCTCTCTTTATACTTTTACTAATTATTTATTTTTGTTTGTTTTTGCTTTCCCTTCCCTTCCTCAGGCTGTCCTTCTGATTTGTTGAATCATTCTTTAAGTCTGAGATTTTTATTAGCAATCAAATGAGTGAAAGGCAGAGCAGGATATTTGGACATTTCTCCTGTAAAATAGCAACAACAAAGCCACAGGGTAGAATTCGGTTTTGAGTACTTTAATGATAGAATTGGCATATAATTGTTTGAGTGAAAATTAACATAGCCATTTCACATTATGTGTGATGAATTAGCAGGTAAAGTTGTGCTCTCATTTTAAACTGAAACCTGTCCTTGAGATCTGGGTATGAAGTTTGTCTTCTTTTTATTTTTAATCTTAATAATCATTATTTGAAGTAAATGGGCCATTGGCCACATTGTCCTATGCTTACAGATTGGTCAGGTAACAGGAAATAATTTGTTTAGGTAACAGAGTATGTTGTTCCTACAGTGCTCTGCAGTGCAACTAGGTGAAAAGAAAGCATATCTAATTTCAGCTGATGTTTCAGGTCTTGACATACTTGCACAGCCAATCCCTCTTCACATACCTGCTTTCATCTTTATCATCAGATGTTCACTACCTCTATTCTGCATTCATACCATTTCAATGTATCTTTCAGAATTATTTCCTCACGACTGTCTTTTTAATTTTTTTCGTTTTTCCCTGTGCCCTCTTTTATATGTAAGTTGTCTGTTTTGAACCAGTCCCCTCAAGGCACCACTTTTTCCCCATGGGCTGCAGGGGGACACCCGCTCCACCATGGGTTTCTCCACGGCTGCAGGGGCATCTTTCTTTCTGGCACCTGGGGTGCCTTCTACCTACCTTCACTGGCCTTGGTGCCTGCACAGCTCCTTACATATTCTCACTCCCCTCTCTAGTGGCAAAATGCAGCTGCTTGCAGTTTTTTTTCTTCTATATGTGATTCCCAGAGCCACTGTGACCATTGCTGATGGGCTCGGCCTTGGTTAGCAGCAACTCTGGCCTTTAAGTGGCTGATGTTTACTCTCTGGGGTCTGCAGATTGCTTCTAGCTGCTTCTTGCCGCAGCCATCTCTGCAGCGCCCACCTTCTCTACCAGTACCCAGCTACGCAAAACTGTGACAATGAGCCAGCAGTGTGCCCAGTTGACCAAGAAGGCCAGTGGCATCCTGGCCTGAATCAGGAACTGTATGGCCAGCAGGAGTAGGGAAGTGATCCTTCCCCTGTACTCAGCGGTGGTGAGGCCTCACCTGGAGTACTGTATTCAGGTTTGGGGCCCTCACTACAAGGAGGACATAGAGGTGCTTGAGCATGTCCAGAGAAGGGCTACAAAGCTGGTGAAAGATTTAGAAGACAAAACTTACAAGGAGCGGCTGAGGGAGCTGGGATTGTTTTGTCTAGAGAAAAGGAGACTGAGGAGAGACCTCATCACTCTCTACAACTACCTAAAAGGTGGTTGTAATGAGGTAGGGAGTCGGTCTCTTCTCCCTACTAGCTAGTGACAGGATAAGGGGAAACAGTCTGAAGTTGTGTCAGGGTAAGTTTAGGATGGATATTAGGAAAAAAATCTTTACTGGAAGGGTTGTTAAATATTGGAACAGGCTGCCCAACAAGGTGGTTGAGTCACCATCTCTGGAGGTGTTTAAAAGAAGATTAGATGAGGTACTTGGTGACATGGTCTAGTGTTGGACCTAGTAGGGCTGGATAGACTCGATGGTCTTGAAGGTCTTTTTCAACTGAAACCATTCTATGATTCGATTTGCATTAGATCTCAAAATGGTCATGCATATTTAGTCTACTTAATTATCATATTTATATACTTATTATACACGCAAACTAAGCATTAAAAACTTCTATGAGGACCCTTTGGTTGTTGCTGGTGGTCATTGAAATGGTACCTCTTTGTGTCCTTTCCATGAACCCTGACAAATCTTTTTTTCCTTAAAAGGTCTTGCTTTGGCTCATCACTCCTGGCTAAAGTTCCTTACCTTAGACCCAGGTGGTTTATCTGTACCCATCCAGGATGTTAGGCATGGTTGTAAAATTTGTCCTTGATTGCATTCCTACCTGTGGCCCCTTGCATTCCTTCTTAGTTTCTGATGCCTAGTTTGATGTTCCCCTTTCTGGCCTTGGTAGATACAGATCACTTTTGCAAATCTCTATCAGTGATCATCAACCTCTTGTCTGCCCGTGCAGACTTAAACAACTTATGGTGTAAGTTCCCTATGGTCCTGATTACTCCCCAAATGAAAGCTTTGGACTGTACAGCCCAGGGCTGCCTTAGATCTTTGCAGTATCTTAAGCCTCACTCTACAGGAGAGGTTCGTAATTTTTTGCAGTTTCCAGATCTGCCAAAAATGCCAGTGAGGGGGAGAGAATTCTTACAAAATTGTAGTTTCAGAACGTCCATTTACTTGTGCAGAAATCCTCTGGTGTGTAGCAAGTTTGTCTCCATACTTTCCACAGTCTGTTCCGGAAGGTTGAGGCTGCTTTTTACCTGTATGTCTCAATCCTATTTAGGTAGAGCATAGAACTTTTTCGCCCCAAAGAACTGTGCCTGAGGCCCCTGTTTCAGAATCTAGCCTTCCTCATTAGCCCAAACATGCTAGGTTGACAAGTGAGTTTCGGGTCACTGACTGAATTTTTTACTGGATGTTTTATATCAGTAAAAAATTCTTTCTCAGCTTTATGACTTCCTCAAACACAAAATGGTCACTATTACCTCTGCATAAGGTAAATATCACTTTTCAGCCTCTGTTCCATCCTAATTTCACAACATATCATGTCCTAGTAATATTTTGGGGTTTTATCTGTGCTGCCTGCTGACATTGCAATTTGAAACAGGCCTGATGTTTCCTTGTGAAGAATAGTTCTAAGCTCGTATTTGTTCAGACTCCTCTGTTGAAAACACAAATGAAAAAAAAAAAAAAAATTGGGGGGAGGGTTGCTCTCTTAAGCTCATCTTTCTCACCCTGTAGGTATTTTGACAAACTTCTAATATAGTTAAGGAATAGACTTTTTTTTCCCTTCCCTGTTATTATATTACCTGCAGATTGTTCCTCACTTGTTTTACCATGTTTTTATATTTAACCAACTAAAATTTGTTGTTACTGCTATTTTCTATATTTGAACTTCACTTCAGACTTATAAAGAACACCCTCTTGCATCTGCTGCTAATCTCCCTTACCCTGGAGTTTCGTCATAAAAGTTTACTTCTGGTGATTCTAAGAGTTCTGAAGGTGTTATGGATTTATTGTGAGTTTAAAGTATTCAAAGTCTGGCTCCTCATCGTTTCATGAAATTTTAGGGTTTTTTTTATGGTTCATTTTTAGGTTCTTTTAATAAGCTTTCTCATTTTTCTATGTCCTCATTTTTAGGTATAATGGAGGTCTTTTTTTTCTTTTACCCCCTTCTTTAGTTGGTCCTGCAAGGATCATCCTGATCTTTAATCTAATAATGCTGTTGCTCAATGTTAATGTTGTTGCTATACTAGCAAGGTTTTTTTCTCCTATATGGCAGGAGCATTGGCTTTTGAATTTCTTATATTTCCATTGTAGAGCTCCACTCAGATATACATGTTTCTACCAGATAGTAGTTTATAAGATAGTTCCATTGTAGAATACTTGCATTGACATAGCTGTTTTAAGTTAGATCCAGCTCACCATGGTAAGAAAGATAGACTAATCTTAAGAAAGAGAATCCAGTCTGGTTGCTAGCTGCTGATTCAGGAGGAAAACTAGGCATCCACTAGTCTTTTGTCCTGCCATTCCAACCAACCTCACAATAAAAGTGCCTAAGGAAGCAGACATGGAAGATTTTGCTATGTGCTTCTTTGCTGCCTGCAGGAGTCTGTGTCACTAGTCAGATGTGTGGATGGAGAGCAACTCTGATTTTCTTTTTCCTCCAGGAGACAGATAGGTTCTCTTATGTGGATGGAAGCAAGGCACGTAAGCTGCTTAAAAGCCTGCCCCTAATCCTCAAAACAAGTGTTTGCTACTTATTAACCCTGCTCTGGGTTTTTTTTTGCTTTGCCTGACAGTATCAAGGAAGAGGGAAGGGTAGAATAGAAGTGAACGATCTGAAATACTGTTCTTTTGCATTTTGTCTTTACCTTTTTCTTTTTTTATTGCTTGGGATAGGAAGTAAAGTAGTTCAAAGACATTAGAGAATTAAATAAGAAAATCTGTTTGAGAGATTGATTTTGATCTCTACCAGCTTTTTAAGAGATGTAAGGGTGTGGGAGTAGGACATTTCAGTTTTAATGCCAAACTAAGGGACTGACCAAGTTCTAGTTTTACTCCTTCTGTTTATTCCAAATTTACATAAAATAGAAGATTACAGCAAAAGACAAACTATGTGTATGAGGGCTGGAGAGAAGGTCACAGAGAGTAAATGAAGCAGACATGCTAAAACATAACATTCAATGTCTCTGACTTTCTGTTTCCAGGGCAGTCGTCTGGATGAACAAAGATGTTCCGTTCCAGCTCCTCTCAAGGTCAGGCCAAGCTGTTGTTGTCTCCTAAGTTGCTGAGAATAGCAAATAACAAGTGATCTGGGCTGCACTGAATTTTTGTCTTGGAGTGAACAAGGAGCTTACAAACAGTTCAAGAACATATATATGCTTGTTTTTTCTGTTTTTTTTTTTAACCTGCTGCACAAGAGGGTGGTACTATGTATCTGAAACAGAATCAGTGCTTCCCTTTTCCAAATTTGAGTGGTTCCAATGAGCATTTACTATTATTAACAATCTTAGTTTTGACTAAATGATTTCTTAAAGTTTATTCAGTTTTAAGAGCTATAATAATATTTATGGAATCTCATTGTATTTATTCCAGTAGTCTACTTGAGGACTCATAGATGCTACTAGATATCTGGTCTGTATCCCTCAATATCCTGGCAATAAGAACAGATTCCTGTCTTTAAATTCTCAACTCTTCATCTCCATTCTTTCAGTCTCAGCTCAGGCACAATGACCTTACTTTGAATTGGCTTGGCTTTGAATTGGCTTGGCTTTGAATTGGCTTGGCTTTGAATTGGCTTGGCTTTGAATTCAATCTGGGACTGATCCTAAAAAAACCCAAAAGGCCATATAGAGAATTGATACAGCTCAATTCTGACAGAGATAGTCAGTGATCTTTGTGGTGATGGAAGCAGCATCCAAGTGGCATAAAGTTGCTCAGATACTCCTCCTGTTCTTGCAGTTGTTCCTCAGCTCTGCTTGATCGTATACTACAGGTCTAGCTATGGAAATGCTACAACCTTGACCTTGTAAATACAGTAGTACTTCTACCATCCGTACTGTCTTCTCTGTCTGAAGGTAACACTGTGTGCAAGGAAAGGAGAAAGGCTTTTGTTCTTAACCTCGTCCAATTTGCCTACCTCTTCTTTTTTCATGACTGTGTTCAGTCAAGGAGGAAGGTGGGTGAAATGTGACTCCTAAATTTATTGTTCTTAAAGTTCTGTGTTATAGTGCTGACACCTGGGAAATGTAGTCTAGCCTTAAATCCTGAAGTAAAACTCTAAAGATGGACTCGGACAGAGTGGAAGCTGAGAGCACAGCTTGTGTCATCATGATAACATAAGACTTTTAATGATTTCATGCATCTTTGCCAACAGTCTTTTCTGATTTCAGACAGAAGAGGAGTATATTCCTTATCCCAGCATCCATGAGGTGAGTTAGTACTGCTCTCTGGGGTTTTTTTGGACTTTATTGCCCTTCAAGCTTATTGGCATTTCAGCTTTCATGATCTGTTCTTCTGAATAGGTATTACAGAAAGGGTGGCCATATCCTCTCATTATCTTACCCCAGTTTGGCGGCTACTGGATTGAAGGGACCAGCCACAACTTCTCCAGCTTGAGTCCAACTCTGCCTGATGTACCCTTTTCCTGGCGTGGTAAAGTGAAACTGGAGAGTGACCCTACAGCCAAGCTGTACCGAAAACATTTTCTGGGGAAGGTAATGTTAATCTTCAGAGCCTTCTCTGCCCACCCAACCTCATGGTTGAAATTTATCTGAGGCTTTTTCTGGTGGATGTAGTAATAACTGCACAGCCACTCCATTTCAATTCATGCTGCCCTGAACTAGTGTAAACAAGTTACATACTAGGCATGTCCTGTGCCCTTGTGATATGAGCATCATCCTGTACATTATTTCCTAAGCACAGGAAATACTTATATTTGGTTAAGAAACTCTTTTGAGGCCAGGACAGATACCACCCTTGGGATGACAAGGGGAAAAACATGTAATGACGTTGTAGATGAAGAGAGTAATATTTTTAGAAGGTACTTCAGCACTGACAGGGCAAGCTCCTCAGCAATAAGAGAATGACATGTATGGACACCACAGAATCCGTATAAAGAAACTGGATAATGTATTTTATAGTTATTTAATTTGAGTAAGTTTGGTGCTAAGTGTTGCCTGACTTGAAAAATTTCATTCAGCATGACAGGGAGAGAGAGCTTGGCCTCATTAAGTAAAAGTTTTTTGGCTAGCTATTAAGGTGTATTTGGGTTGGTCTGTTTAGGTAGTTGCTTGATTCCCAGACTGGATCTCAGGATGATATTAATCATCAGGTGCTACTGAGAAAAAGCCCTTGATCTTTTCTGAGATTCATTTCGTGGCAGGAGATAAGAAAGCCTGACAGGTATACTTACACCACATCTTATTCCTCTGCAACTGTTTAATATGGTCAAAACCAGGAAGAGGTGAAACTCTAGGCGGTGCTGGCAACCTGTTCTGCAGTAGTTGGACTTGTGTGAATATTCTTATGTAGTATACAACAATGGAAACTGATATTAATATAATTTAAATGTAAAGTAGGAAGGGAGACTTCCTCTCTAGACTGGCAGATCTGCTGTATAATGAGCATTTACCCTGTGACATTCTGGAAGCCTTCAGTATGCCAACTGTAATGACTTTTCTGTCCTGGTAAGTTTAGGGTTGTGCTTGAAGGATTCTACAGCCAGCCAGGATCAGAGGCAAATTTGGATGTTTTTTCAGTAGAATTCACTACTGACCTGTTATCATTGAGTCACAGAATGATTGAGGTTGGAAGGGAGCTCTGCGGCTCGTCTTGTCCATACCCTGACTCAAGCAGTGCCCTGTCATAATTTTTCCTTCCAAGTGAGTTCCAGGAATTCCCATACTCTATACATTTGCAAACTGCTTAAGCATCAGCGCTTCGGTACTACCTCTCATCTGTGTTCTTCCTTTCCTACAGTGTCCAGTGGTTTTTTGTCTTAATTGACATGAATGCATGTCTGTGTTCCATTCAAGGTGCACGTTCTGGAGTAAGCCAATGTCAGTGTCAGAAAAAAACCAGTGTGTCACAGGAAACTCTAGCCTTGGTCACAATGACATTGATACACCTAAATTCTTGTTCACATCCTAAAAATCTATGAGTATCCTAAAAGCCATGGTCAGAAGAAATAAACAGTCCTCTCAGACTGTGGCTTCCACTTACAAATAAGTTCAGTCACTGCTGTTGACTTATGTCTTGGATTTCAGTGATTTGAACACTGCAGCTAGACTCCACATTATTCTTTTTTCCCATTTATTGCTCTTTAATTATACCTTATCTTTTTCAGGACCCACAGCAGACAGTAAACTATGCTAGCACCAGAACTTATTAAACTTTCTCCCTGTAAGGCAGTAGCAGAGCAGTTCTGGGTATTGGGTCTGTCTTAAAGAGGAAATGAGGACAATGATATCTCTAATACTTAAAAGAGTTCAGTAGGTTCAACTTCACGTCCAGGTTCAAAGAAGTGACTGTAATCTTAGTTACTATTTTTTTTTTTGGAAAGCCATTATTTTTGTTGTCTAAACTGTTTTGCACTGAAGATCTCTGTGGATGCATTCCTGATTCCACCATCAGCAGATGGCTCTATGATTTTCTCCTGGTTTTCATGCTCACAATGAGGCACTGATAATAAGGTGCATAAAGAGGCACTTATAATTCTGCCTGCTGTTGGATAGCTGAGTTTATTTTTGTTTGGGTATTCTTTATTAATTTTTTATGACTTTGCTTTGCTGAGGAAGAGTCTTACTTCATCTTCCATCATTGCTAGCTCACAAATACCATACCAGTTTTGCTAGATTCTCCTGGTTTGGAGACTAAATACTGGAATGTACTACTCTCCCTTCCAACAGAAGTTCTCACTGGCAGCAAGAGATCAAGATATTAATCTAATCAAACCTAATCCAAATAATTGGATCTCATGCATGTCATTCTTATTGGTCCCTCTTTCCTGCTTAGATCTCAAACCCAGTAATTTTGGGCTGCTTGCTGAAAGCATGAGTTCAGTCTCATCTCTTTGTTTAGTCTGAGTACATGTACTCCATAAACTTTCTGGATGATTTAACTTATATACCATTTTCATTGTGCTAGAGGTTTCTGTTCAAATCCCTTGTGAAAAGAAATGAGCCTATTTCAGGTAAAAAATTATAGTATATATAATTTTTAATATATATATAATTATATATAAAAATTATAATGTATAAAAATATATAATTTTATATATAATTTGTATATATAAAAATTATATATACTATAATTTTTACCTGAAATAGGCTATAAATTATATATAACATTATATATTTTTATATATACATTATAATTTTATATATATATATAAAATTATGGGGGTATATATATATACCCGTATATATATATATATATATATATATATATATATATATATATATATCTAATTATATATATATATATATATATATCTCAATTTGATATATATATATATATGTATATATATATATATATATATATATCTAATTGAGATATATATATATATATATATATATCTCAATTAATACACCCAGGCCATTGAAACATGGCTGCATACTAGGGAGAGATGTATGGCCACAGCTCTTTCTATATAGAGTGAAAACATTTGCATTATGGATCACTGACTGACTTTTTGTTTGATGCACACTAACTAAAGCTCGAGCAGTGTTGGTGGCATTGCTGAGAACAGGCTTCATCTGCAGAGGAGTTCTGACTGCATCCTCTCTGAGGTGTGTGCTCTTGCAGAGTTCAACCGTTTAGTATAACAATCCTGCATCCTCTTAAATGTGGTGGAGACCATTAGTTATCCATTCAGAGTCTGAATGGATACAGGGAAAGTCCATGAAAGATACAAATTTACTTAGAAGAAATTTGATTTCTTCAAAATTTGTTGCCAAATGTTCTCATCCTACTCCTTCTCAGGAGCCCTTCTGGTGATGGACAGCTGAGGTGAAACTGAAGTGACAGTTGATGAACTTTGACTGATATGCTCATGCATTGATCATCCAGGGGGCTGGGAGACCGCATCTGCTTGTCTTCAAGCATGCTATTGCTGGTTAAAGAAAAAAATTAGTTAATCTTGAGTGACAAGTTTTATGCAAAAAATGTGGTAAACTTCTCTGGGAAGCCTGTGAAGAATAATGCATTTTTGGATTCCTCTTTTTAGGAGCACCAGAATTTTTATTCAAGTGACATGTCCTTGGGCTACCTGGTACTTTCTGTGAAGTATGAACAGGTTGAGAAACAGGAAAATCTACGCCTGTTGTTGAGGTAACAGTGCCTGTTGTTAAAGTGTCTGTTACTGTGCTGTGCCTCTCATCTTATCTTGAGCTTCCTCTGCATGAATATGGGCATGGATCTCATGTCTCTCTCCCAGAAAGAACAGCAAAGGAAACTTTGAGCCTTCTTTTCTTGCCTTCCCTGCAGAGTTTCTCTCAGTGCTTTCCTTCAGGAAGCTGAAGTGGTGTTTTCAGGCACATCTTTATAGTTCCTGTGTTAAGAACATGTATTCTTCCCTCAAAAAGGAAAGTTTTGCTGTTTATTCTGTTTACTTAGAGACATGTGAGTACTGTCTAGGAGAACATGGATTCCCTGATGGAGGTGAGCCTAGCCCAGGCCTGTCTTTGAACTTGAGACTAAGGCTCCCTTGAAGGTGAGCTAGAACATTCCTGAGCTTTCCCAGAACAGAGTATGAAATGACATAATTTTTAGGGCTTCTACATAGAGCCATTACCCAGAGAGAGCTGCTGAATGAACTAGAGTAAGAGCAGAATTGGATCTTGCTAAATTGAGAGGCACACTGCAGAATCTCTTTTTACCCCACTGTGGGCTGGATGTGTTTCCAGTAGGCAACATGCTACTGGAAGCAACTGACACACAATTGTTGCTGACAAGGACTCGCCCAGGACTGGCTGCATAGGAGTATAGGAGTCAACCATAAGAGAATCACTGTTGGGTTTCCTCCATTGCATGCAGAGAACACATCAGAATGCCAGGTGAAGCAATGATCTGGCGGGAAAAAAAAAAAAGCACTTATTTATAAGTTGTACCAGGGAATGTTTGTCTGAGTCCAGAAACTACATGGAAAAGACCATTGAAGAACAAAAGGTTGTAATATGTCTATTAAGATATATTACATGCAGCGCTTTTTTCTCAATAGCTTGTATGTAATGGTTTGAAGAAGACTCTGACAGCCCAATATTTTTTCTCCTGTAGAAAAACATTTTTCCTTTAATATATGTACAGAGAAAGGAAACTTTTCTCCATCAGCTTTCTGGAGCAATTGTACACCAGATTCTGCCTCTTACAACTTTGCATTGATCTGCTTTCTAGGCTGTCTCTAACAGACCTTTTAATAAAGTCTTTCAAACCCTCCTTGTACGACCTTATGCGTCCACTATAAGACTGTGTCCTGAATTGTCTTTCAACATTTAGATTTTTGTGAAAGAAAAAATATTTTCTTCAAGCAGGAAAAGAATGCAAAGGAGCAAGAGACTAAGCATCCCTGTTTCGTCTTCCTCTTCTCCCCACAAGTGACAAGCAATTAAAAAGTGTAAATACCTCTCATTTCCAGTGGTTTAATGCACCAGTCTTAATCCTCTGGAATTAGCTGCTTTAAGGGCAATCTGAAGGACTGGCTATTCATTATTTTAAAAAGCCAGTTTTTCTTGTGTCTTCCTTCAGTCTTTGTTCTAATGTCTTTTCTGTTTTGTGTCAGGACTCGAAGTGGCACCAAACATGACCTGATCCCCATTTCCTGTCTAACTGAGTTTCCCAACGCTGTCCAGATGGCAAAGGTGAGATTCCTGCTTGTCTGTTTGGCCTTAGAGGCTCATTGTTCAAGTTTTCACCTCTGTCCTCCCATTTCCCTCTTTTCTATTATATCCCAATAGTACTGTCACATACTTCCCTTTTACGCTTCCTTTTAACTTCTTTCTTGTCTAATTTTACCTCAGAATTTGTACCTGAAGGGATTCCTGTCAGATAATTATAAACAGTGCTATTCTCTCATGTCTGCAGCAAGCTCGGGCACGTGATAATCACACTCCTGTTTCCTCCCTCTCTCTTACTCAACAGCTACTGTGTGAGGATGTGAATGTTGAACGCTTCTTTCCTGTCCTCTACCCCAAGGTACTGTGTTCTGATATGTATATATGTCCCTTTTCATGAAGGTCTGGATAATGATGTCCAACTGATAATTTTTATTTTCATTACCTCAGGCTTCACAGCTTATTGTTGCATTTGATGAACATGTCATAAGTAATACCTTCAAATTTGGGGTCATCTACCAGAAATCTGGACAGGTAAGCTCCCTCAGATCCCATGATGCTTGAGGCAAAGCAAAGAGTCAGTTTTCTTAGCTCAGATGTAAGAACAAGGATAGTACTGTCCTGTGAAAAGTATAGATGCTTCAAAGGGAAAGCTTCCCTTATGTTGATCAATTTTTTGTGGAGGTCTTCAAAGCTTATTTAACTGTTTAGAAATGACTGCCTGTTCTTTGTATTGCTTGTGTTCCTTATGACTTCTCCTTTACTTTTGAAGACAACTGAAGAAGAAGTCTTCAGCAACACAGAAGAGAGTCTGGGTTTCCTGGAGTTCCTGGATTTCCTTGGTGACAAGATTCAGCTGCAGGGTTTCCGTGGGTGCGTATTCAGCACACTTGGAAAGTCAGATGGAGTTTGGAACACAGTGTGATCGGTGGCTGCGACTCTGTTAGAGCCCTGCTTCTGGAAAAAAGCGCTCTTCCCTCTGAATTCCAGCACAGGTGTAGAAGTCCAGAATACTTTTTTCAGCTGACCTGCCTGGGAACCAGTTGGAGCTTAGGTCTCTGCTGGTATTTTCATTTGAAGGTCTTCTGGTATCTCAGTCTGACCCACAGAATAAGCAAAAGATAGTTTTATTTGACTGTGTGAATGTAAGTTTGTTTCATAATGGACGTTATTATTTTAGTTGCTTTCTGTGGGACAGCCTGTCTTGTATTTAGTGTTAAAATATGGATTGTGTTTCTCAGAAGAAAGCCAAAGAAAGTAGCTCCTTTGAGGATCCCAAGGTTACCTTCATAGCTTTTAGCAAGTAAGTATGTTCATCAGCAGAAACATTGTGGAGCTTCATTCAGTGCATTTGTTTTGGGAAGATTTGGTGCCTCATTATCACTGATACCTTAAAAATCACCTTTGATAATATTGATGTACCAAGCTACTGTTAATGCTATCTTCTTTACTCTCTCCACTTTCTTTTCTCTGTCCCCCTGGCATGTGGTGTGGATTTGCTTAGGTTCCGGGGAGGCTTGGATGTCACTAGAGGTCAAACAGGCACTGAGTCAGTCTATACAAATTTCCGGGGCAAGGAGATCATGTTTCATGTGTCTACAAAGCTACCCTTCACAGAGGGAGATTCCCAACAGGTACTAGAAGGAGAAGAAAGGAATTCAACAGTGTGGCTAAGAGGGGAGGCATATTTGAAGGGCTAGTTAGAGGGGAGAATGCCTAAGTGCATAATGTTCAGAATTGTGGCTGGAGTAATGGTAAAAGTAGCGATGAGGGGGTTAGTTGAACAGATGGGTTGGAGATGCTGGGCAGACTAGTGTTTGAGGCCCAGTTGTACTGTTTTACTGTTTTTCACTTGCCTTTCTAATCCTCTTCAGCTTCAGCGGAAGCGTCACATTGGGAATGACATTGTAGCCATCATCTTCCAGGATGAAAGCACGCCTTTTGTCCCTGATATGATTGCTTCTAATTTCCTACATGCTTATGTGGTAGTTCAGCTCACTCATGGCACCACTGGAGACACTCTCTACAAGGTAAACAGAGCCCATAGATCCCTCTGTACTGATTTACTGATACCGTTCCTTGAAGTGAACCTGTTCTTGGGCCTTTGGGAGAGGTACAGGTTCAGCCTACAGATGTGCTTGCTCTTTTAGTAAAGTTGACCGGTGCTTTCAGTAAAAGGTAGGAATTAGATCTATACCAGTAAACCTAGAATCCAGTAGCAGCCATTGGCTCTCCTTCCCTTTCACCCACTCGATATCTGACCAAGTGTGTCCTAATGTTGTTCTCTATTCTTTGTGATTGCAGAGGTCTTCTCTGATGTAATTGCTACTATTTAACAATATGTGTTAATGTTAAGTATTTGTTTTTCATAAAGACAGTGATAAGCTAGATGTAGCTAGGAGCTGAGGTACTTAGAATGGTTAAAATTCTGACACACAAATAGTTTACTGAAAAGAATCCAGGACAGCTTACTGCCTCTACCTAGCAAATAGAAGGTTAAAGAATAATTTGATCTATTTTTGAAGTATTTACACATAAAACTAGAATGTACTTACATGAATTTATGTAGTTTAAAACTGGAGAATTAAAGCAGGATGAATTCAGATTAAAATTTTTGTTTACATCAAAGAGTACAAGGAACAATTGACATTATGGGGGATGTCTTGCTTGCATTATATAATTCAGGTAAACTCATTCACCTGACTGACAGCCATCTCTGGATTGCTCATGCTGCAGAGCACCATGGTGAGAGCTTATGCTGCCTGAGACTGCAGGTTGGATACAGCTGGTTGGCCTAATCTTAGGAATCCAAACTGGCTTTAGGTGGATCCCAGAATTGATGCCCATCTGGCAGGGAAGCGCTACTTTTTAGGGCCCTCCAGTTGAAGAAGCCCTCTAGAACATGAATTCCCTATCTGCAGCCTTGGGACACAGCTTTTTCTAGGTAACATCACTCTGGTCAACTTTCTGTCATGCTGAGAGAGCAGAAAATATATAGAAGCTTACATTCTGTGATGGGTTTTCTATTGCAGAAAGTGCTGTCTTGTATTATGTAGAAATTCTGATTTGGTGATGATGAGTCCTTAAGCCTTGGAGATGTACAAGAACACCACAAATAAGAAAATTAGGGCAAGACCTCCATCCCCTTTTTCACCAAAGAAAGTACTGGGGGTGGAACAACCGCCTTTCATTGTTCCCTATGCTATGAGTAGTGAGGTCTGTAGTGAAACAATTGCCTCATGGGGTTTCAGTTCTCCCCTCACCCTCTGTAGGGCACAGAAATTATCTGGATTCTTTTAATGAAGAGAAAGAGCTGGGGAAGCTCATAATTTGTCTCTTCCTACTATTGCTTTCATCTTTGTCTGTCTGCAATGCTGCTGTTTTTATCAGTGTTATTAGGGCTGCCTGTATCATCTAATGAAAAATAAGTAGTCCCAGTCAGGACTCTAGACCCAACGCAGAATTTTCTGCAAATGTTTTTCCAAAGTTGTTTTAACTTGTTCTGCCTTGAGGGCATTCTAGTACTTAAGAGTCTGCAGTTTGGGAAGATTTTTTTTTTCAATCATTGTTCCATTTACTTAAGCATTAGTGCATAGAGGTTGCATTGGAATATTAATGGTATTTATTTCTTTGAATAGTATTGTACAGTCAGAAAATTAAAAGTGCAAAGCATGATTTTAACTGATAGATATCTGTTGGGAGGGAGAGACAGGCCTTGTAATTAGGGAAGCTGGCCTACAATGGGGGAAATCTGAATTAAATTGAGGGCCCCTTTCCTTTTTCCCCTCATTAATCTCATGCCTCTCACTGTCTCTGACATTTACGTTGGAGTGCTATTTTGAGTCAGTTGCGTTAAGTTGTTCTGACATTTTTCCCAGTGGTGTGAATGGCAGATATAGGTATTGCTCCATCTCAAACACGATGAAAAAAAACTCCTGTGAAATGTTCTCAAGTGTTGCATGTATCTAATAAGATAGCTGCATGTAATTATAGGTAAGTGCTGTGAAAAGCCAAGTGACAGTATGTAAAAAGTGACCTGCATTAAAATTACTTTTTTTGGCATCTGTATGTCAGATCAAAGCATATTTAAAAAAAAATAAATATGGAAGCATGGTTTTCCTTATCCTTATCTCTTAGTGGGAAATTGCTTTTGTATGTTTACAACATAATTCAGAGAGGTGGTGTCACTGAGATACTCCCCTCAGTGTGCAGTATATCTTCAGTGAGATATATTCTCCACTGAGTATACTCTCACTGAGTATACCTCACTGTATATCTCTCTGGAGAGTATATCTCCACCAAATATTGGTCAGTGCATCCCTATTAACAAAGGTTTTTCTGGTAGAGGTAAAACTTTCAGGTTGAAAAGAACATTTTAATTTTTTTTTTAAATGCACTGGGTTTTTTTCAAAAATACTTTCAGTTTTTTGCTACTTTTGCTGTGCTTGTATCTAGCTCACTGAATTTCTGGGAGGTAAATTGGCACATCCTTTTAGTGAGTTCAGAAACAGATGAATGCATGGAACAGCATATCAGAACTCTTAGATACGTAAATGTTTCAGGAGGAATCAGAGGTATCATAGGGACCTGATGAGGTGTATCAGCGTGTCCTGAAGGAACTGCTGGATGAAGTGGCTAAGCCACTTTCCATCATATTTGAGAGGTCCTGGAAGTCTGGTGAAGCCCTCACTGACTGGAAAAAGGGAAACATAACCCCCATTTTTAAAAAGGGGAAAAAGGAAGACCTAAGGAACTGCAGGCCAGTCAGTCTTATGTCAGTCCCTGGCAAGATCATGGAGCAGATCTTCCTGGAGACTGTGCTCAGGCACATGAAGAATAAGGATGTGATGGTGACAGCCGTCTTGGCTTCACTAAAGGAAAATCATGCCTGAGAAATCTGGTGGCCTTCTATGATGGAGTAACAGAGATGGTGGACAAGGGAAGGATGATAGACTTCACCTTCCTGGATTTGTGCAAGGCATTTGACACTGTCCAGCATGACATCCTTGTCTCTAAATTAGAAAGACATCGATTCGTCAGATGGACCACTTAGTGGATGAGGAACTGGCTGGATTGTCACACTCAGAGTTGTGGTGAACAGCTCAATGTCCACATGGAGGTCTGTGACAAGTGATGTTCCTCGGGGATCAATATTGGGACTGCCACTGTTCAACATCTTTTTTGGTGACATGGACAGTGGGAGGGAATGCACTCTCAGCAAGTTTGCTGCAGGCATCAAGCTGTGTGGTGAGGTTGACACGCTGGAGGAAAGAGATACCATCAAGAGGGACCATGAAAGGCTGGAGAGCTGGGCCCCTGCAAACTGCATGAAGCTCAACAAGGCCAAGTGCAAGGTCCTGCATGTGGGTTGGCATAATCCCAAGCATAACTACAGGCTGGGTGGAGAATGGATTGAGAGCAGCCCCGAGGAGAAGGACTTGGGGGTGCTCATCAATGACAAGCTCAACATAAGCCGGCAGTGTTTGCTAGCAGCTCAGAATGCAAACTGTGCCCTGGGCTACATCAAGAACAACGAGCCCACCAGGTCAAGGGAGGTGATTCTGCTCCTGTACTTTGCTCTTGCAAGACCCCATCTGGAGTACTGCGTCCAGCTCTGGGGTCCCCAGTACAGTAGAGACACAGAGCTGTTGGAGCAAGGCCAGAGAGGAGGGCCATGAAGATGATTGGGGGCTGGAGCGTCTCTCCTATGAAGACAGGCTGTGAGAGTTTGGCTTGTTCAGCCTGGAGAAGAGGAGGTTCTGGGAAGATCTAATTGCAGCACACTGATACTTAAAGGGTTCCTACAGGAAAGTGGGAGAGGAACTGTTCAGCAGGGCGTGTAGTGATAGGACAAGGAGGAATGACTTCCAGCTGAAAGAAGGTAGGTTTAGATTGGATGTTAGGAAGAAATTCCTTACTATGAGGGTGGTGAGGCACTGGAATAAGTGCTTAGGGAGGTTGTGGAAGCCCCATCCTTGGAAGTCTTTAATGCGAGGTTAGATGGGGCTTTGAGCAACCTGGTCTAGTGAAGGTGTCCCTGCCCATGGCAGGGGGCTTGGAACTAGATGATCTTTGAGGTCCCTTCCAACCCAAAGCACTCTATGATTTTAATATAGTAGTTGGAAGGCTTTGATAGTCTTGCTTGTGTTATGATACTCTTTTTTCCCCTTATATTATTCCAGGTTTCAGTCACAGCCCGAGACGATGTCCCCTTCTTTGGACCCCCTCTGCCAAATCCAGCCATATTTAGAAAGGTTTGTTTCTCTGATCCAGCATTAGATGGCAAGGGAATGTGATGCACACTGGTGTTCTGAGTCAGTATTGTCAGTCTGGCTAGATGACTTTGTATCGTGGTTTCACCCCGGCTGTGGGCTGAGATCCACGCAGCTGCCTGCTCCTTAAAGTAAAAGAGCAGGGGAAGAGGGAAAAAGGGGGGAACAAGGGAAGGGAAAAGGAAGGGGCAAATAACTCCAAAACCAAGAAACTAAGAGGCCCGTGGGTTGGGATAAGGATAGTTTACTAAGATAACAGAAAGACAAAATATAACAATGCTAACAGGACTTTAGAGCAAAAGAATATGAAACTCTTGATCCCCAATGCAGTTTCTCCCCGAACCACACAACTCAGGCCGTACCACCCAGAGCTGTCCCGGAACCCGACCGTCCCCCCAAGAAGCACGCGTCCCGCCACCGCCCCGCTTCTTCCTCCCCTCAGCCCCCCGTTATCCTGGGCAGGACGTCATTGGCATGGAATACTCTCTTTGGCCCATCTGGGTCACCTGTCCTGGCTTCGCCCCTCCTTTCTCAAGAATAGAGAAATACGAAGAAGCTGAGACAGTCCTTGACTGTCTGACTGCAACTAAGAACATCAGGGTGTTCTCAGCACTGTTTTCATTTTAACTCCCAAACACAGCATCCCATCAGCTGCTACAAATGAAGTTAACTCTATCCTGACTGAAACCAGGACACTTTGGATGTCTAAAAAGTAGTAAGGCAGAGCTTTTCTCATGTGATATTTTTATTACTGTTTCTAGCTCCAGTCTAGTCTTCATCTTGTCTTTTAGAGTACAGAGTTTCGTGAATTCCTCCTGGTCAAGCTTATCAATGCTGAGTATAGCTGCTATCGAGCTGAGAAATTTGCTAAATTAGAGGTGGGTCTATTACCTGGTTGCTTCCATTAAAAATTTTAATACTACATGGCTGTCATATTAAGAAAATTAAGTAATTTTTATTTTTACTTTATTCTACTTCTGATTTTGTGTTGCTTAAAAAAGAAAGATCAAGTATAATGACACTCAGCTATGTGATGCTTCTTTTGTAATTCACAGCCAGCATGACAGAATATGAACAGGTGCATTCTAATGTAAAGATCTAACCCTCAAATGTGGGAATATGATGCATATGTTTTGCTGGAAGAAATTCTGTATTAGCTGAATCTCACTTGTGCTACAGGTTGCATACCAATGTCACTTATTTTTGGTTCAAGGTACCAAAATTCTGTTCCAGACTCTGCTTCTTGCATGATCTAGGAAAAACTGTCCTCAATCCATGCCTCTATAAAGTCCTGATGTCCTTCATGACTTCAGAAAGAGTTTAAAAAGGCTGAATATGCTGTAATATATATATAACTATGCAGTTAAAACAACTTCGTACTGTTTAAATTAGTTTTGCATAGTGATTTTATTTTTTAAAGGTCAATGTGAAACGTTGGGAAAAAATAAAAATAAACCAAATCACTCCCAATAATAGCTGTGTTTTCGTTCCCAATGTCGATGCAGGAGAGAACCCGGAGTGCCCTCTTGGAGAGCCTTTTTGAGGAGCTGCAGCTTCGCAGCCGCAGTATGATGGGATTGCCTATAGGGGAGGATGACAAGATGGAGAATGGCAGTGGGGGCTTCCTCGAGAATTTCAAGGTGAGTCATAGTGGCTTGATTCCTTACAGTTGCTCATACTTTTTTCTCAAGCTCATTGTGTATCTTTCCAAGGAATATTGATCCTGCTGAAAAATGTTTTTCCATCCAGCAGTCTTTCTTTAGAGCACCTTCAACTGTGCCTTACCATATTGCTTAAGAACATATTTTTCCTTTTCCTGTGCTCCTTTCTACAGAGCTACAGTGTGGTCCAGAGTGGAATTCCATACTGCCCCTAAGAAGTCAAACTCTTTATGGTTTATGCTGGTGTTTAGTGTTGGGGTTTCACTCCATGACTTACAGATAAAGGAGTAAGTGTTTGCAAGAGGAACTGTAATAACTAGTAGCAATCAGCTTTCAGTTCCTATAGCAGACCTCTTCCAACTGAAAGAGTCACAAGAGAGATTCTAACGTATCTATATACTGTCTCGAAAAACAGTGATGGTTTACTTACCTTCTAAAACCACAGTTCAGTGCAGATTACACTTTTTTCCTTTTTTAAAAATAAATTAGGATCAGGTGACAAAACTTACTTTTAAAAATTATCAAGATGATAAGAGAAAGCAAAGTTTTTCTATGAACAGGCAGACTGATTTTTGAACTGATTATATAGAGAGAATCTTATATTGATTTTATAATCTTTTCTATTGACTTCCCCTTTCCTGCTTCTCTGGGAAGTGCCTCACCACTTCATAGGTATCTGTCTGGACATACTATAAGGATCATTTCTTTAGATGACCTCCACCTGCTTTGCATGGTGGGCTTGTTAGAGTTGTTAAGGGCTGTGAAATGAATCCATTCAACGTACAGTTTTGGTAGCTGTATGTGTAGCTTTGGTCAGAGCAGGCATTCTTTGGTGAGGTGTATTTTTGGTGACATATAGTAAATCTACTCTGACTGTGCTACTAGCTGGAATTTTATATCCATCCACCTCTTACAATAATGTTACCAAAATGTTCTTTTCTGACTTCTAGCAGATGCTGTGATTTGCATGCCATATACACAGATGACCTTTGTAGAAGGCTGGAAAAAGCCCAGCAAACTCAGAAAACAGCTTTTTCAATTGCTGCAGAATTTTATGTGGTTGCTTTCTCAACTTCCTGCAAGACTGAACCTTAGAGTCTTGAACAGGAGTTTGATTTTTGTCTTTTGTAGTCTGTACTGGGTAGGACTGCTCCAGATGATGCTGTCTTATCCAGTATGCTGAGATACAGTTAAAGAATCTATTCATTGCAACAAGACAGGGGAGGTGAAATTAGAGAATATAGTTGAGGAAGATTTCTTCCCTGGCAGTGAGCTCTATAAATTGTCTAGGTCGAAAAATGGGTACTATGTAAGATGCTGCTTTCTAGGAGTTAGGATTTCTGTGGTTCTGGTGCTGGTCTGTCACAACTTTCCACACGATCTGTGCTGCTTTTCATACTGCCCTACTGTGTGCATGCCTATATGTGTATCTGTGTTTGTCTGTTTCCCTGCCTCCCTTCTGTTCAGCGGGTGATCAGAGGCCGCAGCCAGAGCCTGGATACCATGGGAATATCCATGAGAAAGCAGCAGCCAGCCACCCTGCCCAGCCGCCCAATTACAGCTGGCCTTGCCCTCAGCCAGAGTGTCGCCGAGGGCCCTAAGGCCATTGCTGTGGTAAGGTATTCAGGTGGGCTGTAAGAAGAAAACCTGGCATACCTTTATGACCCACCCATACATTTTATTTCTCTTTCCCTATTTGTCCTTTTGTCCCTCTGTGAATTTCTTTCTGTTTGTATCATCCATTTTGCACGTAGTGACAGCATGTGTTGCAGTCTGATTTATCTGTGCCTATCTCTAGCCCCAAGTCATCTAAACTAGAGCTGAATCTGATGCAGACTGAGAGAAGAAAGCCAGATATGATTCTACATCAGATGTCTATCTCTGCTTTCCTGGATTACAACCTGTATGTTGCCATACCATAAAAAAATGCATGTAGTGAAGTTTGACTGGAGTGGTACTGTTTTGTTATATGGGAAGAAATGAGAACATAAGGTTGCCAGATCTGTTAGTTTTAATTCAGTTTCACCAACCATATTCTTTCTTGTAATATAAAAAGGTGCACAGTCTTTATTCGAGGTGTTGTTTTGTTGTAAGTAGAATTTGCACATTGGGAACAAACAGGAGAATTAATCAAGTTTGGGGTGAGAGAGTGAATATTTCTAGTCACTATTGAAGCCTTTCTTATTTGATAGGGATACTAAGCATATGTGATCAGTGTGAGCTTGTTAAGTCCATAACAGGTATTTCCACAGAAGGATCCATCTTTCTGATATTGGAATTATGGCTACCTTGGCCAAAGTGCATCCAGCTGAATACGGTCCCTGCAATGGTGATGTCAGTACAGACAAACAACAAAAAATCCTGTCTCTAAGCCAAGAAAGCGCCGTTCAACATGACAATTTCTTGGTGACAGTTTTCTCAGTTGTATGCATTCTTTATGTCAGCACAACAGAATAGTAGTGACTTGGGTTTGCTGCCTCCTTCTCTCCTTTGTTTTCTCTACTTTTCTGCTTCTTTTTTTCATTAGGTGAGGATACCTCCCTTCCTGAGCCTCTTTCTCTGTATACTGGCTGCGTATCTTGTTCTGCCTTTGTTTCTCAGTCTATGTCTCTTTCTCATACCACCTTTTGTAAGCCCTAGCTTCCCCTTCTCACTCATAGAAAGTACTCTTTGCACTGGTGGACCTGGGCTGTGGTATTGTATTGCAGAATAAAGGAGAGAAGCTGGATCCACATCTCAAACTCCCTCTCCTAAGCTTCCAGTTCTCCATAGTGCTTTCCTGTCTTGTTCCCCTGCCTCCTTTCTGTCACGCTTTCCTTTTTTCTAGTCTTTTGCCTTGCCTGGTAGGAGCCCATCACGTACTCGAGCCAGCTGCTTCCATGGGCGACGGAGTAGTGCCATTGGCATTGAGAATATACAGGAGGAAAAGAGGTATGAGCCATGGGAAGATGAGACAGAGAAAAAAGCAGGAGGAGATGAGGAAAGGGAGGCAGGTACTTACAGGGAATCAACAAAAATGAGAACTGAAATGGAAATCGTTGGGATGGAAAGAAAAGCCTGATTATCAACTGATGGAGAAATGGACTAATGACAGAAATAAACAAAAAAGTACATTTAGAAATGGGGAGAATCAACATTTGAGGAAGAAAGGAGGAGATGGATGGAATTACATAGTAAGATCACTCTTAAACATTGTCCAAAACATCCCTGGCCTCTTGGTTCCCTTGTTCTGTATTCACTGCTTTTAGATAAGTCAGATGAAAGGCTTTTACCTGGGAAGGGAGAATTGGATGCTTGCTTGACTTTTTATTTTCTTGTTAAAAAGTTTAAATAGCAAAACTTCCAATATCTTTAAAAGAAATATTTTTTAATAAAAAAGTTGTATGTCAAAGCAAGAATTTAAGTTAGATGGTCTGAATAATTAAGGGGTAGCATACATATTCAAGGAGTGATTTGGTTTATTTTACAGAATTATGACCATTTAAAAGTTGTCTACTACTCATGAGAGATTGCTTAGTTAAATCAATAAATTTGTCTCAGCTGCAGCTGAGACACCTTTTTAAGATTATACAAAGCCTCGACAGTCACACTGAGTGTTCTACATCTAATATGCATTTTTCCCAGTTGAAAGAATTCCAGGGAACAGCTTAAAAACTCACTGTAAAAGGGGAAAGACCATCTGTAAGGTGGAAAATAGTGATTTCACAACAGGAAGATTACTGTGTTTTCCCTTCTTCCCAGTTATTTTCCTGGATCTTTCTTTAATGAAGTGCTTGTGACTCAATCTGAACAAAAATAGTATAAACTTTGAGAAAAATATTTTTTTCTGAGACAAATTCCATGTTAACAGTCTGAGGCAACACAATAACCATAGTTCCTCACTACTTCAAATAGTTTTGTTCCTTCTGTAGCTATGCCCCTCAGTCAGTTTGTTGACAACATCCTTTGCTATCTCCTTAAAAGTTATGTAAAAGCTTTCAACAAGGAAAAAGCTTTATTTTCTTTTCTGCTTTTTGCTAGGAGGAAATTGGTAAGCTATTATGTTTGTTTAGCTTTCCTCTGGCTTATTTGTAATTTTAGACATGAGGAACAGTGTCTTAACCATTAACCTTGAAAGGTAGAAGAAAAAGTTGGAGACTAAGGGAGAGTACTGAAACTATTTTAGGTATTGTTATCAGTTCAAAGGAGAAAAAGTTGGCTATTTGTAACATGTTGCCCTCAACATCTGTCATCTAAGGAGTCTGTCCTTTTCAACACAACTGCATTTGCTTCCCTTTCATGTGTAAGTGAGATCCAGTTCTGTATTGGTACTGAGTGGAAGAATTAGAATAGATAATAGTTAACTCATGCACTGGGGTGTAACTGATTTCTCTTTTGTCCTTGCAGAGATACTGCAGAGAGGATACAGAAGGTGCTGGACAGTCCAGGAACTTTCTTTGACCTGAAGTCAGATGGATCATCCAGTCCCAGCTCCCCAGAGTTCCCCAGCAGGAAGAGCAAGTGAGTTGAAAATTATTTCAGTATTTGAAAGAAGCTCATTGTGTCTGCTATTGGCTTAAGTGTGGTGCATGTCTTGCTCTGTTGGATGCTTTACTGAGATTTTCCACATCAGGCATTGCAACATCTTAAAAGTTAAATGTCTGGCCGTGGCACAGTAATGTGAGAAAGAAACTCAGTTTTCTTGAACAGACAAAGAAGAAGGATTATACCATTTAAAGGTAATCTTTATTGTATTGTTAGCTTGCATCCAACAGGATACACAAAGCCATAGCTATACAACTATCCATGCTTACTTGTGTATATATTTCCTCTATAGTTTGCTCTGGACTGATTTCAGAGCTTCATGGAGAAGCTTGGACAAGGGTATGTTGGGTTGTACTCAAGTTCTGCCCATTAAGCAGGATTTATGCTGCTTCTCCCAACTCGTGTGAGCTGTCCTCAGTCTTCTCAAAGTGTTAAAGCAGGTGTAGAGCAGGGTCTCACATTGTATGTTTCATTGCTAAAGCACACCATACCACACCCAGTGTTTTGCGAAACACTTCATGCAGTAGTCTGCAATATAGTTCTCCTATTTCTCATGGTTAAAACCTAGAAAATCCTGCATTTTCCTTGTAGTGCAGCTTTGCTATTGCTAAGCTGCAGTATGCTTGGTATAGCGTACAGATCATAGAATCATAGAATGGCATGGGTTGGAAGGGACCCCAAGGATCATAGACTTCCATCTCCCCTGCCACAGGCAGGGCCACCAAACTGCAAGCCTGGATCTACACAAGGTTGACCAGAGCCCCACCCAGCCTGGCCTTGAACTCCTCCAGGGACAGGGCATCCACCACCTCTCTGGGCAGCCTGTTCCAGCACCTCACCACTCTCTCTGTAAAAACCTTCCCCCTGATATGCAATTTAAACCTTCTTTCCTTCCTTCCATTCCCCCTTGTCCTGCCATTGCCTACCCTTTTAAAAAGTTGATTCCCCTCCTGTTTCTATGCTCCCTTCAGGTACTGGAAGGCTGCAATGAGGTCCCCCCGCAGCCTTCTCTTCTCCAGGCTGAACAAGCCCACTTCCCTCAGCCTCTCTTCACAGAGGAGGTGCTCCAGGCCTCTAATCATCTTCGTGGCCCTCCTCTGAACCCTCTCCAACACTTCTACTTCTTTCTTGTATTGTGGCCCCCAGGTCTGGACACAGTACTCCAGGTGGGGCCTCACAAGGGCATAGAAGAGAGGGACAATCACCTCCCTGTCCCTGCTGGCCACCCCTCTTCTGATGGATCCCAGGATAGCATTGGCCTTCCGAGCTGCAAGAGCACACTGCTGGCTCATGTTAAGTTTCTCATCCACCATGACACCCAGGTCCTTCTCAGCAGGCTTACTCTCAAGGAGCTCTTCTCCCAGTCTGTATCTATGTCTGGGATTCCTCAGGCCCAAGTGCAACACCTTACACTTGGCAGTGTTGAACCTCATTAGGTTCACCTGGGCCCACCTTTTCAGTCTGTCAAGGTCCCTCTAGATGGCTTTCTTTCCTTCTGGTGTGTCAACCACATCACTCAGCTTGGTGTCATCCACAAACTTGCTGAGGGTGCACTCAATTCCATCATCGATGTCATTGATAAAGGTGTTAAAGAGTACTGGTCCCAAAACAGACCCCTGGGGACACTGCTTGTCACTGGCCTCCACCTGGACATAGACCCATTGACCACCACCCTTTGTCTACGTTCTTTCAACTAGTTTCTTATCCACTGGATGGTCCACCCATCAAATCCACATCTCTCCAATTTAGAGATAAGGATGTGTGGGGGACAGTAGTGATCTACAGATCACAGTAGTGATCTGATTTAGCATACTTCATGACATCATAGAAACTACACATTTACATTTCCAAGATTTGAGAGCACCTTGTCTTTAAATTTAAAACTGGCTAGCTTTCTGGAACAGCTTGTTTGTTTATTTTTTAAAATGGGAACTTGAATGTGATCTGTGGTAGGAAGAGCACAGAGTACTTTCTAGTAGTGCATGTCCCTTTCTCAGCACTGGGGCTTCTCTAACCAAGTTTCAAGAGGTGCCCCGGAGCCAGACCTCTATGGTTTTAGTTCCTCCAGGTGCCAAGTCTGGAAGGAAGGGCCTTCCTTCCAACTGGACTTAGAAACTCCCTGAGAATTGCAGGCTGGTGGCTATCTACAGTAGTTCAGCTACTCAATCGTATGCTCTAGGTCTGCCCAGAATTTTGTCTCAGCCAAGGCGTGGAGTTCTGGTAAGTATATTTTTGTAATATTAGTTTCTGGACTGAGTGGGTGTCAGAAATTTTGTTGGGGAGGAGATTGGGAGCCCATCTAGGAGATAAAGACCATTTAAGATGCTAGCTCTGGCAGGCAAGGACGAGACAATGCAGGACATGTAACTGCTGATTGGTCAACAACCCCCATCTTCAGCACTACCACATTGTTCTACCTCCTCATCTTCATCCTGTCTGGAGACCTTGTTAGTAAACTAGAAGTTCCTGGCTAGGCATATGTGAGAGATTCTGGCTCTTATTACACAGGTAAAGTAACTTGCATTAATCCGCAAGAATTCCTGCTAGTAAGAAAGCATCTCATAGTTTGGTTACCCTACTGTAGAATGTATTCATGACATGGAAAAAACCAAAAAGATTAAGCTTTCTTGGCATCTTATTTCTGCATCTGATTGTGGACTTCCTCCAGTTCCCAACTCCCATTCTCCATTCATCATCTGAGGAGGTGAGCTATCTGCAATGGCTCATCACATGCTTTCAGAGAGCAAATATAGCATGGGGTTTCATTTAACAATATTTGCATGAATATTGTTTGTGCATGTGAGGCATGACCTGTACAGTTTTGCAGTCTGTCTACTTCTGTCCCCAGGATTCTCTCTGTATATTTTTCCAGTTATGGAAAACTACTTGTGCGATCACTAGAAAAAGTCTTTTCACATTTGTGGCGGTTTAGCCCGTTACTGCACAGTTTGTTTAAGAAGTGGGGTGTAGTGTGGGGTTTTGCACAGTTGGTGCAAGTTGTGATTTCAGAGTTAGGGACCAGCCCACATGTGGCCATATCTTCTGCATTGTATCTGGGACAGGAAATAAAGGGCCTGTAAGTACACCATGTAAAACACAACATTTTGACCAAGACAGTGTTTCACAGTATTGCAGGAACAGGCTAGGAGTGTAATTCTAACAGTCCGTCTCAGAGAAAGTTCTACTGAAATATTCTACTTATTAATTAGTTGTGGAACCACAAATATAGGCATATTTCTAATGCAAAAAGAATTCCAGCTGGTTCTAGGGTAATTTATGCAGCCTATAGTAAAAATGTTATCCCTTATAGTATGTCATCAATTTAGTCCTGGTTCTCTCCAGGGAATAGAGTCACAGGAGATTTCTCTATTGCAAAAATGTTGCTGCTGGTCTTAAGTAATCATTTCAGATTCCAGACTTGAATATCAAATTCTTAACCTGTGTTCCACTGAGACCAACCTGGAAATAATGCAAAGGGAACGCATAAATGAAAGATTAAATACTTCGCAGTAGAGACAAACTAGTGCTTACTTTCTTTCCTTGCATATTGACTTCAGACCCATGTTTCTGCAGTGATCAGCCTACAATCCATGAAACTGCATTGTTGACTTGGGCTAATGGAGTCTTCTCCATTGTCCTTAGTTTTTCTGCTCTACTGTCCAAATAGCCTACCAAATAATGATTCTTCCCAAGGGACAGAATCATGTGAATGAATTCAGACTAAGTAAACAGGTAGCAAAGCTCCTCAGAATCAGATTGCTTTCTGGGCTGCACCTGAAAAATCAAGCACTTTACTCTGTATGTCCAAATCCTTGGAAAATTACATGGGGGCGTTTGTGTGTGTATGTGTTTTCCCTCCTCAGACACATCTGAGTGGGGACATTAAGCCAATCAGGAGTGGACCGGATTCTGCTCTTTCATTCCTTACCTCATTGAAGATACTGGCAAGACTTTTTGGGTGAAATGAGAGTCCTGGCTAAGAGGAACATGAACTTCAAAGACCTCAAGGACCTGGAGGGACCAAGTGACACCAAGTAATGTTCCACTGGCAGTTCCTGGAGCAGGAATCCTGGAAAAGAGAGATGGACAGATAGCTTATATTGGAGCCTTTTGGCTCCATGCCCTTCCCTTTGCCAAAGCAGCAACCACTGAACCAACCTCTACTAATGATGGGGGAAGGAGGTCACCCTGAGTGCTCCCCCTTCTCTTCCCTTCCCCTCAGATCAGCAAGAGGAGAACAGCTTGACCTGCAGAAGGCAAGAGCAGAAGAATGTGTTTCCACCTCTGTCTAGTGCCTTTGGATGACATAGGTCAGGAAGTGCAGTGCAAAGAATGAGTATGGTGAAACCTGCTAAAGAAGGATGCTGATAAGGACATTCTTTGTGGACATCTAGGTCCCTACTTACTTAATCATGTTATTGATTTGCTTTGCCAGTGGAGAAGCATGTTGGCCTTCATTTCCTCCAAAATATATTTCCTAATCTCCTGAGGAAACATCTTTGGCCTCTATTGGCCCTATCTTTAATGTTTTCCCTGTTGCATGCAGGCATGTAATATATTTGGGACTTTAGGTTTCATTACTGCTTGTAGGTCAAGACTGGCCACGTTTTGCAGTGTTTCTGAAAGAATAAATATATTTAGTATGTTAAAGGTGTATTATCTTTCTTGCCTCTTAGCTTTTTTGGTTTTCTTAATGTTTTTGAGCACTTCATCTCTCTCTTATTGGCTGGTCTTCTGTGCAGACAGTATTTTACCATAAATGTTAGGCTTAGATGCACTGTGCACTGTCTACCTTATAAGTATATAATCCTTGTGGACTGCTCTTTCTCCTATATGACTGAAAGCAGTGTATCCCAAATTCTGACCTGAGAGAATTGATATTGACAGATACAAAACATGCACCAGGCTACCTCGGTGTCCATGACATGTGAAAGAGTGGTGGTCAAAGAATCCAATAGACTTTGCTTTGAATGTTCCCTTTGTAATGACCCTGTGTGAGCTAAAAGTCTAGTGGGATGTATCTCTAGGAGCCAGTCAACTGGCAACTGGGCATATGCAAAATCACCAGTCTGGGCATCCTGACTGAGGTATGTTTCTCTCTGTAAGCAGGATGAGGGTTTTCACCTCTCTGTGCAAGAGCTTGGCACTTGAATCTAATAGTTTAGCACTGAGACAACCCAAATGAATGCAGATCTCCATAATTTGCTTCTACCTTTTCACTGCTTCCTTAAACTTTCTTAGTTAACTGTTTTGTATTGCTGGTTAATCTGGTTAATGTCTATATGCTTTCCTGACTGCTCCTGTTACAGTCATCTAGAAACAGAGCAGGAACAGTTTAAAAGAAGACTAAAAAAACCCCTTTTTTTTGTGTCAGAGAGCTTATAATGTCCAGGATTTTATGTAAGACCAAACATGGCTGTGAGAATGGATTGCCTAGGCTGGCTTGGCCTAGGCTGGCTAGTGCTCTCCCTTTATATTCAGTTTAACACCTCACCATGTTATATTTAGGCGTCTAACCTATCTGAACTCCAAAATGAAAGCTTCTGTTGATTTTATTAATTGTCTAGAAGTAAACAGTCCTTAAATGCAGGTGATTAGGCTCACACTGTTTTAAGATGCCTAAGTCTGTGGCTTAAACATTGAGTTGTTCTTCTCCTTTCCTACGTTATCCAGAATGGAATCAAGATGTGGTGTTTCTACTAAATGAGGTAGCAACTAGAAATTAAGGAATGTAAGCCAGTTCAGTTGAATTCTGTTTCTAGGTCGAAAAACTAGTTGTGGATGAATAATTTCTTCTGAACATTTGACTGTTCTGCAATAAAGCTATGTCACCAAAAAATGCAAGCCTATTTGTAACAGTAAGTATGATGATATCAAATGCTTGCATTTCACAAAAGGCTCAGGAGTCAGGCCAGGAGTTCAGGAGTCATCTAGTGGAAGCAATTGTTTTAGTGGTTTGAGGGGAAAATGAAACACCTGATGAAGAGGAGAATGACAGGATGTGTGTATGATCTCTAAACAGGCTACCCTCCCTGATTTTACCAAGTGCATTATTTAAACACAGCATCGTTGCCCTCTCCAGGAGGTGATCTGCTCTCATAAGGACTCTCCAAAACAGGATTCAGTAGTTCAGAGGAAGTAGCTGGGATGACAGTGACTGTACACCCAGTATTTCCAGATAAGAAAGAAAGAATCCTCTGCTTATGCTTCTAGAAACAGATGTGATAGAGCCACATTTGTTTTGCAAAATCTTTTTGTATGCCATATGTAAGATTTGAGAAGCAAAGGTGATAGACTGATGATTTCTCTGAACCTATCATAGATGACAGAGAAATGAGGAGAGAAGCTAGCAATGCAAACTAATGGGGAGAGAATGGGAAGGGGATGGGTGTTTCATTAGCATAAATAAATAGTTCTGTACACATTGCAGAAGGAATTACAGAAGATTGCAAAGAATGAATGTGTTCATGTGTTTATAGGGATAGCATGGATCTCAATGGTTGCTGTTCTGAACACAGTGCCCATCATGCTTTATAAATTGGATAGTTTGGATATTGCAATTACAGAAACAGTGCTTCTTGAACAAAGCAGTATGTTCCTGAGAAGGTGTGGAATCAGGTAGCTAACCTACATTGGGCTTTTTGACTACTAAGGCTGAGCTCTAGGTTTCTATATCAGTACACGAGTTACAGTACATTGCTATTGGTTAGATGCTCTGTGCGCCCACCTTACATGTGTCTAACTATTGCTAATAATTGGTTAAGGCTACACAGTCACATTGTTCCTTTTTAAGGCAGTTGTTAACATTCTTGCAGTTTCTTATCTCATGGATTGTTTCTTACAAGCTCCTGTTCTCATAGACATCTGCTCTCCTGTTACTGCATACCGACATGTCTCTGCTAGCTTCCCCAGGCCTGATTATATGGGGGTCAGCAATAAATCTGGATGGGCCACAAACCCACTCCTCTCAAAATACATTGCTACGGTTTCTCAGTACCTCAGCATGATAGCAACTGCACCCTGCAGGAAAAGTTACTTTTTGCTGTACTAGATTGTCGTGGTTTCAGCCCGGCTGTGGGCTAAGATCCACGCAGCTGCCTGCTTCTTAAAGTAAAAGAGCAGGGGAAGAGGGAAAAAGGGGGGAACAAGGGAAGGGGCAAATAACTCCAAAACCAAGAAACTGAGGCCCGTGGGTTGGGATAAGGATAGTTTACTAAGATAACAGAAAGATAAAATATAACAATGCTAACAGGACTTTAGAGCAAAAGAATATGAAACTCTTGATCCCCAATGCAGTTTCTCCCCGAACCACACAACTCAGGCCGTACCACCCAGAGCTGTCCCGGAACCCGACCGCCCCCCCAAGAAGCACGCATCCCGCCACCGCCCCTCTTCTTCCTCCCCTCAGCCCCCCGTTATCCTGGGCAGGACGTAATTGGCATGGAATACTCTCTTTGGCCCATCTGGGTCACCTGTCCTGGCTTCGCCCCTCCTTTCTCAAGAATAGAGAAATACGAAGAAGCTGAGAAAGTCCTTGACTGTCTGACTGCAACTAAGAACATCAGGGTGTTCTCAGCACTGTTTTCATTTTAACTCCCAAACACAGCATCCCATCAGCTGCTACAAATGAAGTTAACTCTATCCTGACTGAAACCAGGACATAGATCTACTCTTAAATATTCAGAGCAGAGATTTTTTACTTTTATTTTCTCTGAGAAATGTGTATGTAAAGGTACACCAACAAACATGCATATTTGTACGTGGACTCCATGCCAGGAGAGCTATGGTTAGAAGGGGTAAACACACTTTTCTCAGTAGTTGAAATCAACTCACCTAATCAGGAACTGTAGAGATGTAGTCTTGTGTGTCACCACTGACTGCAGTAAGAAAGCTTGATTTCAGCATCCACAGCATTTAGAATGTGTTTGTGGTAATAGATGAAAGGAAGGCAGAAAGGAAATAAAAGGGGGTGGGGGGTGCACATGTGTGTGCGCAAAGTGAAATCTTGTTCTTGAACTAGATAAAGATAGGATTAAGAGCAATTTATTGTGCTAAATATTTAGGAAAAAAAAACCCAAACAGGGATGATGTAGTGATTTTTGCAAATACTAAGAAGTTTTCTACTATCTACTATAGCCAGTCTTGATAAAAGACTAATTCCTGGAAGATCAAGTGTGGCAATGCATGTTAATACTCCAGTCTTATTCAACATATTTATCAATGACACGGGTAGGAGGACAGTGTACCCCTCAGCAAGTTTGAAGATAATACAAAACTGAGAGGAGTGGTTGACTCACCAAGAGAGTGCACTGACATTCAGTAAGACCTGGACAGGCTAGAGAGTTGGATAGAGAGGAAACGATTAAATTCAACAAGGACAAGTTTAGTTTTCTGCACTTAGAGAGGAATAACCTAGGTTAAGGGTTGACCAGGGTTGACCAGTTGGAACCTGAGCTTCAGAGGAGGACCTGGGAGTCCTGGTTAACAACATAGTTATCTATGAGTCAACAGTGTGCCGTCATGGCCAAGGTGGCCAACGGTATCCTCCCTCTGTACTCTCCCCCGGTGAGGCCACTTCTGGAGTGCTGTGTCCAGTTCTGGGATCCCCAATTTAAGTAAGGCAAGGAAGAACTAGTGAGAGTCCAGTGGAGGGCTGGAAGGATGATGAGGGGACTGGAGCATCTCTCTTATGAGGAAGGGCTAAGAAACCTGGGTCTCTTTAGCCTGGAGAAGAGAAGGCTGAGAGGGGATCTGAAAAACACTTAAAGGCTGGATGTCAAGAGGATGAACCCACACTCTTTTCAGTGGTGCCCAGTGACAGAACAAGGGGCAATAGGCACAAACTGGAACACAGGAAGTTCCACATGAACATGAGGAAAACCTTGTTCACTTTGAGGGTGACATAGCACTGGGACAGACTGCATAGAGAGGTGGTGGAATTGTCTTCTCTGGAGATATTCAGAAGCCACCTAGATAGCACAACTGGCTTTAGGTGAACCTGCTTTGTCAGGGAAGCTTGGGCTACGTAGCTGTACTCAGGTCACCTGGCCTGGCTGCTTGGGGAGGTTAATTCTGGCCTGGCCAGAACCAGGACTTTATCCACCCTGTTGTAGTTCTGCGTGGCTGGGTTCTGGTGGAGAAGGAAGGACTGCGGGGGTGGCTTCTGCAAGAAGCAGCTAGAAGCTCTCTGCAGGCCTGACAGGTAAACACCAGCCAGCTCAAGGCTGGAGTCGTTGACCCAGGCTGAGCCCATCAGCGATGGTCACAGTGACGTATGGAAATTGACTGTATAACTTGACAGTTATACAGTAGGTATGTTTATTGCACGCAGATGCATGGGGGATCTCTCCATCACAACTATGCATCCTGAGGCAGCAGACCGACCTTACATTTATACAGTAAAAAAATGACAATTCTATCAACGCCTATACATATTCATTACCTGAACCCACCTACTCTCGCTTCTCATGCTAATTAGCTTATCAGTCCTTGGCGCTTGCACAGATCCTTGCAAGGGTTGTGAGCAGGGGTCTCTGGGAGGAAGGCCGTATGTCTTCCTCGCGATGTACTTTCACCTCTCGCCTGGAATGTGAGGATCTTGCAAGCTTGCAGTGCCTCTATCAGTCTGTGCTAAATTATGTCCTTGTGAGGGGCCCATGGACGTGTTTCAGCCCTCTGTTTTTCTTTGTCAAAGAGATACATGACACCCCTCAGCTCTGCTCGCCCGAGGGAGCAGCTGTGGGGTGATATCATTCTGTCCTTGAATTCTTGCCTTTTACCTTTTCCTCGAGTTAGCATGAAGTTATCACAAGTAAGCCCTCTGCTATGAGAGAAAAACAGATCTCCTCCCCCTCCACAGACCATTCCACATGACCATCTAGCTGAATTTCAAGCTCTATGCTATACCTGCTCCTATACCTGCACATCAACAGTGCCTCTCGGAATCACATTTAGGAGAAAAAAACGCCACAAGCAGCTGTATTTTGTCACCAGAGATGGGGGTGAGAAGGTGTAAAAAACTGTGCAGGCACCAAGACCAGTGAAGGGGGGGAAAGAGGTGCCCAACATGGTGTCAGAGAGAAAGATGCCCCTGCAGCCCATGGAGAAACCCATGGTGGAGTGAGTGTCCCCCTGCATCCCATGGAGAAGGATGAGATCCCACTTCTCCCCCACCATGGAGAGGCCCCATGCTGGAGCAGGAGGAGATATGCAGGAGGTGCTGTGACCCATATTGGAGCAAGACTCTGCCAGCACTTCCAGCCTGTGGACACACACACAGAGATGAAAGAGAGAGAGATCCATGCTGGAGCAGGTTTGCTGGAGGTGGGAGCTTGTGACTCTTGAGAGATTGAGAGACATTCTATGATTTATGACTGCACCCCATAGCAGTGACCCATGCTGGGGCAGCTGGTGAAGAGCTGAAGCCCTGTGGGAAAGGACTCATGCTGCAGAAGTTTGTGGAGGACTGTCTCCTGTGGGTGGGACCCCATGCTGGAACAGGGGAAGTGTGTGAGGAATGCTGCTCCTCCTCCCCCGGCTAAGAAGGAAAATAACTCCTGAGGAAGAACACCTCCCCCTCCCCTGAAGGAGGGAGCGAAATCATGACTGAAGTGAAGTCTGCTAAGAAGGGAGGTGTGGGGGTAGGTGCTTTTAAGATCTGGTTGCACTTCTCATTACCCAACTCTGGTGTCACTGGGTGTGCAGGGCAGTGTAATACATTACTTTTCTTTCCTTTATTCTGTGCTGATTCTGTTTTGCCCATGATGCTAATTGCAAAATGATCTCTCCCTGTCCTTATCTTGACTCCTGAGCCTCTCAATATATATTTTCTCACTTGTCCAGCTGAAAAGGGGAGTGATAGAGCGGCTTTGGTGGGCATCTGGCCTCCAGCCAGGACTAAACCACCACACACCCGTTTTTTTACACCATCTACATTGTACCCAGATCTTTCATTTTCAGAGTATTTGGGAGTGTCATAAGATCATTTATCTATTATTTAGACCATCTGCCAAAAGCAGTCCCACAAATGGGTTTGCTTTTGCCTGAAGCAGGAACAACCCAGACTGTCTTCCCCAACAGGTTTTTCATGCGCATTACAGGTACTTTATCCCCCTCTACAGTACATAGCAGTTTTGATTGGGCAAGGCCAGCTTGATTGGTAGATTCCCTGGAATTAACTAGCCACGTGGCTTTAGCTAAATGCATATCCCAGTTTTTATAGGGTTTCACCACCCATTCCTTTTAGTGTAGGTTTTAACGGCCCATTGTACCTCTCAGTTTTCCTGAAGGCTGATACACGGTAGTGTATATGATATATGCATTCGATGCCCTGACATTATTGTGGAAATGGGTTCCATTGTCCGACTTGATTCTTTATGAAGTTCCATGTCACCTGAGGACTTGCTTCTCAAGGCCCAGGATGGTGTTCCAGGCATTGGCACAGGGCGGAGGATAAGTTTCTAGCCAGTCAGTGGTTGCTTCTACCATTGTGAGCACATACCGCCTGCTTTGGCCTGGCCAGAACTAGGACAGTGGTCTCCAGCGGTCCCTTCCAACCCCCATCATTCTGTGATAAGGTGTTTGTGTAATTTGGGTTTAATCTAAGCAACAGGGAAAAACTATAGATAATCAAGCATAGTAAACTGAAGAAATGCCACAGTTAAACTAAACACAAAGAAAACACCTTGGGGGACAGAGAGGCATCTGGGTGTTTTAGTTTTCCCCTTCAGTGAGTTCTCCAATAACAGCCACAATTAATGTAGTGTGTAAAATCAGGCAGAACTGATTTTTTTATGAAGACATTGTGGCTGCCCAGTTTAAGTCTGGATCTAGAATTCCTAACCCTTGTACATGTTCTTGGACTCTCCAATTTGCCATTCAAGCTGTGAGATAAAAGAACAGACAAAAAAAAAGATATTTGGCAGTGGGCTGTGGCCATTATGCTGCCAGAGCTAGACATACATAGAGAACTGTCACTGCCAAAACTGCTATATTTCTGAGCTGTCTTTAATGCGTTAACATATCTTATGATTTATATGAATAGTGCATATCACATGAGGCAGAGGTGACTTTCCCTCGAGCCTCATGGCTAGGGTATAAATTCAGCTGTAACCCTCCTTTAAACTTTCTTCTAAGTTAGTGCATATGCGTAGTTGTTTTAGATGTGGTTTTATTCAGTTACTTGGTCTATTAGTCACTAACTACAAATGGGCATTATATTTCAAATTACTGTAGCTGGGACATATACAAAATGGGCAAGAACCCAGCTATTGCAAATAGATGTTTAAAGCCACAATTTAGTAACAAATGGCAATGATTTGCCAGTTTTGTTTTTAAAATTTAAGAGTTTTAAGTTACATCACGAAACTGGGAAAACGGATAGTCTACCTTTGAGAAACTGCCAGAACACCATTGCATCTCACCTGTTACCTAGAAAATATTGATAGGATCACTTATAGTTCAAAAAGAAAAAATGTTCATGTGAGGATCTTGCCTTGCCATCTTATTACAGGAATCCCTCATTAGCTGAATTTTACAGCTTTCTTAACTTTCCCAATTGAATGATGGCTAGGTATGCCATCAAAGTAATTAATTTGCTCGTTCTGTCCCCTTAGCATATTCCACGCTGACACCAACTCTTTAATTGAAATTCTTTTAATTTTCCTCTGATTCCAAGAAGTTATAATACAAATTTACTGTTGCTACAGCTATGCATAAACTCCCAGAAACTATACAAATTCAACAAGAACAAGTGAAAAGCCCTGCATATGGGTTGGGACAATCCTTTTTATGAGTACAAGCTGAGGGATAATGTGATAGAGAGCCGCCCTATGGAAAAAGACTTGGGGGTACTGATAGACAAAAAGCTGGATATGTGCCAGCAATGTGCTGGTCACATCCTGGGTTGCATCAAAAAGCAGTAGATCTAGAGAGGTGATTCACCCCCTCTACTCTGCTCTGATAAGACCACACCTGGAATATTGTGTCCAGCTCTGAAGCCCTCAGCACAAAGACATGTTTCTCCTGGAGCAGGTCCAGAGGAGGGCCATGAGGATGAGCAAAGGGATGGAGCACCTCTTTTATGAAGATAGGCTGAAAGAGTTGGGCTTGTTCAGCCTGGAGAAGAGTCAGGGGAGACCTTATAGTGGCCTTCCAGTACCTGTAAAGGACCTACAGGAAGCAGTGTTTGTAAGGTCATGTAGTGACAGGACAAGTGGCAGTGGTTTAAAACTAGAGCAAGGTAGGTTTAGATTAGACATTAGGAAGTTCTTCTGTATGAGGGTGGTGAGGCACTGGAACAGGTTGCCTAGAGATGTGGTGGAGGCCCCATCCCTGGCAGTGTTCAAGGCCAGGTTGGATGGGTCTTTCAGCAACCTGATCTAGTTAAAGGTGTCCCTGCTTACTGCAGGGAGGTTAGACTATTTCACCCCTGTTTTTGCTATGGTGTTGAAGTGATGATAGGAAAACTCCTTAAACCCTGTGATGAGGTGTGGCAGTCTTTAAGGGAGGGAGCAGAAGAGAGAAGGAAGAAAAACACTGAGAGTCTAAGATAAGGCTCTGCTTCACAAAGTGTATTCTTAAGGATAAGGCATTCAGATTGCACAGATGTATTCAGAATGGCATTTCTTAGCTTAACTGCATGACACTGTCACCTACTGCAATCTGCAGTATTATTTAAACTGTCTTTTGTGTAAACTGATACAGAAATGGAAAAAGGGACTGTTGGAAACATTTGGGAACTTGGAGAATGCCTCCATTACTCATTAAATAGCTACAGATATAGCTTCTTACGGCAAGAAACTATAGTCAGAACAGATGTGGCATTGAAATGTGATCTGGAATGAGTGGCCAATGACTTTTTCTTTTAATTAAAGGGCAAGTAGTCATTTTCCTTGTGTTTCAAGCAGTCATGAGAAATAGGTCAAGGTAGTATTAAGTCACATTGGGTTTAGACACATTCCTTTCACTCTTGTTTACAAACGAATTACAGATCTGTGAAAGTTTGGGGTAAAACTCCTGTGTGCAGCTCCTGGCATAGCCTCTTGGTTGTTTCTTTATTGTTCTGTGCTTGATTCCCTTCTAGGAAGTAGGTTGCTTCCTTCCAGCAGTGTTGCTGGCTCCACTGGAAGAGGCAGCAAAGCAGATGCTCAGCACTGTAATCCAGTAAGTGCTTTAATAAAATGTTTTTTTCTCACTTGCCTAGAGATGCAGATTCCTATCTGTCCTAGAGACAGACTTCATTTAGGAGGCTGAGGGTTGAAAGGACAAGAAGATGCTTGCAGGAGAAGGTTAAATAACTGCCTTGTTCTGCAGGCCTCCATTCTGTGCTGCATATGATGTCTCCACTAGAGGACTGTCTCAGTGCACACTGGCAGAGGAGCACAGGTAATGGACATAAAGCACCCTAGGCCCATGGTTCAGGGTGGAGGCAGGCCCCAGGTCTATATCTGTTCTCATGGAAAGAACGCAGGAAGTACTGTATGGTTCCACAGTACAGTTAATCCTATACCTTCTTCCTCACTGATCTTCTATGGCCACCTCTGGCCTGTTTGATCCAAGTTCTGCCTTTCCTGGTTGCCTGCTCCTTCTCATAGAACAGCATTTCCCATTGAGACATCTCCCTCTGCCCTAACCTATGCTGTTTTATTATCTTTTTCTTTCATTGCTTCGTTTCATTTGTTCACCTTTGTTCAGTTTTCTCTGCACTTACTCTCTGCTTCCTTTCATTGTTCTACCAAACCACTCTGTTTTGCTCATTTTGTGACCTTTTGCCTATCTTTGTGCTTGCTTGCTTGCTTGCTTTCAGCCTAGGATTGATGTGACCTACTTCTCTATGCCAGTTTCACAGCTTTTCCAGAGATGGCAACAGGGACTGGATCTCCTGGTGAGGTCTGTAATAGAGGAAAGGGGAACAATCCTCCAAGTTTGTTCCCTAGAGTTCATAGTCCCATTTTTCTTGCATCACAGAGAGTCTCTCTGCTCAAAGTCCCTTTCCTTGCCCACTGTCTTCTCTGGCTTGACAGTTAAGCAGCACGCTTCCTTGAAAACGATGTGGCTGTGAGGCTCTCGGTAGTTTGATATATAGCTATGTCTTCAGTCATCTTATGGAAGAAAATTTTCACAGGTGTTCCTAAACAGCTGGCAGTTATTACTGCTTAGCAGCTACTCCCTTGCCTAGTAAAAAAGACACAACAGTTAAAATCCTTCATTTTTTTTCCAGGAATGTTCAGCTTTTAGCTGCCTTGCCACCTGGTTGCATTCTCAGAAGTCAGGTACATAGTTCATGTGGTGGTCGCCATTGGTGTGGCAGTAGACTGACATTTACAGACAACATATCAGAAAGGGAAGCCAGGCAAAGTGCTGAGACTACTTAAATGCATGCTGCACCAAAGATAGCTACTGAGAATGATGGCATAGCTGCTAGCCAGTGTTTACTGGCAAAGTCACTGGTGTCTGCCAAGAGCTTGTGCTCACAATCAGGTCTCTGTAGTACAGTAATGTTGCCTAACAAAAACCTCAAACCCTAAAACAAACCAACCAAACAAAAACCCAGGGAAAAAAAAGAAAAAAGAAAAAAGAGGCAGAACTTCCTCAAAGTTCTGCTCCCCAACAGGCACCTTTTGGTAGGTATGCAGTCAGAATTGCAAAAATATGCATACTCACTGATATAATTGCAAAGGTTATAACCAGTAATCACAGGCAATAAACAATGCAAGAAACAACTTGAGTTTGGATTTTGTTAATCTCAGTAGATATTAAGTACTATTTTAGTACCTAAAGCCTCAAGCATTTAATTTTGCACTGATTTCTAGTAGGTATAAAAGCCTTTTAGGTAATTATAGATAATTATCTATATTATAGAACAATGGTTGCAAGCTGGAGCATAGGAAGTTCCATATTGTGGTGGTTTGGCCCTGGCTAGAGGCCAAATATCCACCAAAGCAGCTCTATCACTACCCTTTTCAGCCGAGAAGGGGAGAAAATATATATTGGGAGGCTTAGGATTTGAGATAAGGACAGAGAGGGATCACTCTCCAATTAGTGTCATGGGCAACACAGACTCAACACAGAATAAAAGAAGGAAAACTAATTACACTACTTACTACTATACACCCAGTGAACCAGAGTCGGGTAATGAGAAGTGCAGCCAGGTCTTAAAGCACCTTCCCCTCACCCCTCCCTTCTTAGCAGATTAAACTTCATTCATGGTTTTACTCCCTTCTTGCCCCCCACAACATGGCGTGGGGAGGGGCAGGGAATGAGGAGTGAGGTTCCAGTCAATTCCTTACCAACTACTTTCCTTCTCTGGTTCTTAACACTTCTACTTCTCCCCACCCCTCCCTTCTTTGCAGACTTGACTTTAGTCATAAATTTGCTCCCTTCTTCCCCCACATCACGGCATGGGGAGAGACAAGGAATGGGGAATGGGAGTTTTCAGTCCATTCCTCCTGAGTTGTCCTCCTTCTTAGCTGGGGAGGGGGGAGCATTCCATACACACCCCCTTCCCCCACTGCACTGTGATGTCCCACCCACAGGAGACAGTCCTCCACAAACTTCTCCAGCATGAGTCCTCTCATCAGGAAGTCATCTCCTCACCACTTGCCTCAGCACGGCTCCCTTCCATGGGGTGCTGGTGTTTGGGCCCAGACTGCTACAGCCTGGTTCCCCCCAGAGTCACAAGTCGCCTGGCAAACCTACTGCGGCATGGGTCAATCTCTTCACTGGCTGTAGTTGGTCTCTGCTCCCCGTCCTTATCCATGGGCTGCTAGGGGACACCCGCTGCACAATGATCTTCTTCACAGGCTGCAGGAGAATCTGACCCTCTGGCACCCAGAGTGCCTCATTCACCCCTGCCCCTCCTTCTTCCCTGGCCTTGGTGTCTGCACAGCTCCTTACATCTTCTCACTCCCTTTTCTGGTGCCAAAATGTGTCTGCCTGTGGATTTTTTTTGTCCTAAATGTGATTCCCAGAGGCGCTGTGACCATTGCTGTTTGGCTCGGCCTTGGTCAGCAGCAACTCTGGCCTTGAATTGGCTCATGTTTACTCTCTGGGGCCTGCAGAGAGCTTCTAAGCTGCTTCTTACAGTAGCCATCTCTGCAGCCCCCTTTCTCTACCAACACATCGCTATGCAAAACTGCAACACATGTGAAGAAAAAACTTTTTCTCTGAGGGTGATGGAGTGCTGGAACAGACTGCCCAAAGAGGTCATGGAGTCTCCTTCTCTAGACATTCAAAACCCACCTGGACATGTTCCTGTGTGACCTAGGTAATCCTGCTCTGGCAGAGAGGTTGGACTAGATGGTCTCTCAAGGTCCCTTCCAACCTCTAACATTCTGTGATTCTATAAAAGATCCATCTCGTTTGGTCCATTTGACAAAATCAGCATAGATTTGTCACAAAGGCTGTTTTGTTTTATTCTGTCTGGCGGGTTCAAAGGACAAAGTTTCATGAGACCCTGGCTTTTACCATGAAATTACTCCAAGATATTCCTTGCATTCTCCCTACCTGCTCACCAGAGTTCAGTACATCCACAAAAGAGCATTTTACTCATTTCTGAGACAGTACTGAGGCAGTGGCTCCAGGTCAGTGAGATTATCTGGCTTAACGTGTTGTTTCAGTTTTATCACAACCTAAATCAGTTTGATAGCATAAATTGGAGACTAGCAAATTTTAATGGGAAAATGGTAAATTTCTTTAGCATGGCTTCAAGAGACAAAAAGAAACCTATGACATCACATATATGACTCCCCTGTCATTCTAAGTCCTAAACAAATGTAGCCTCTTCTATCTCAAAAATTTTCTTAACTTCCAGGCTGGATTTGCTCAAAGAGTGTGCTGGTGGAAAGGAGGAAGGAGTTCTGAAATTACAGGATATTTCCTAAAGAACTGAAAGAGGTGTAAGAAAGAAAAATTGTGGATGGGGGAACAACTGATACTTCTATAACACTTACAGCTGTAAGAAATGAAGGATACAGATTTTTTTCCAAGTTTTGCTGTTCAAGTGAACAAGCATGAATATGCTTTAGCTTATGTGTGTTCAGAGACACAAACTGGAATTCCAGCTGCTGCTTTCTTCTGCTTTCTTCACTGATGTGTCAGAGAGCGCCAGAAATCACTGAAAAATCAAGCCTCATACAAATCAAATTAATTGAAGCCTGTTACTCCCAATTCAAAATATTTCAGTATAGAATTTCTAACTACCATGATCAGAGGTGAGAGTAAAACATTTTAATGTTTGCCTGTCTTTACCTGTGCAGACAATATGATGGGAAGTTCCTAATAGCCGTAATGAAATCACCTTTGGATAGACAGCAATTAGGCCATCCTTAAGGAAGCTAAGCTAAGGTAGGATCTGGTTCAGATACCAACTAAACTTAGGTGGTATTCAGCACTGTCCTCCAAAAACAGTACTGTAAAACCGGCATTAATTAACCCCCCTGCAAGGCTGCTGTCTAAGAATGCATGTGTGGGTGGTGGTCTCCTCAGGTGTCAGTCACTGCAGAGCAAGGCATGTAAAATACAGTCCAGAGGGAGGCAGTTTTTTTTTAAATATCTGATTGGTTCCCCAGACTTCATCTTTCAGCTTGAATTGTCCCTCTTTCTTCTTCTCTCCTCTCCCCCTCCAGCTGCCATGCTGCAGAGTAAAAGGAAGCATGAATACTTTGTCCTGTGCTTCTAGTGTCTATGTCACATCTTGGACTTAAAATAAAAGGAGAATGTAGCCAGCTTTTCTTAGGCTGTATGTGTGTGTGTGTTCCTAAAGGACAAGCCACAATTTAATCCTTATGCTTTTGGTGTAAGAGAATGAACTAATCAGAAAAGAAGGTTTATCTGTAAATAGAAGTTTAATATTTAACATTTAATCTTTAATGTTAAATCATTAATCTATTGAAAAGAAAAGCACATTTGTATTGGTAAAGACCTTACCAGACTGGTAATACTGGCAAACCTTGAACTTCTGTGTAACTAGAGAGGAGTCTGAGCTGTAAAGTTAGATGTTGAGGAGGAGAAAGTTGTCTCTCCACAAAATTGGATACATTCAGATAATGATTGAAAATTTGCCATGTATATTTTCACTCATATATTTTCCCAGGACTTTTCACATCCTGGAACTTGGAACTGATGGAACTGGTCCCAGCCACTTTTCACCTGCAAGACAAGCCAGCAAAAAAGAGAAAGTTAAATGTTAATACATAGAAGTGATTGGCATTTTGGTAGTAGGATGACTGTTCTTACTCTTCTTTTGAAACGGAGGTAACTACTGATGATGGAATACAGATTTGTATCTTGTTTGGTATGCTTCTGCCAGCTCCATAAATCCTTCACTGTCTAATCACAACTGAAGCTGTACAGAATAATTACTTTCCTCTATCAGAGATGAGAGAATCTGCAGGTCTGTGGCACTCCACATGCAGGTGAAGTCAATTCTTTTTAGGGGTCCTTTTTGAGGGGCTGGCAGAAAAAGTGTGGAAGGGTGTGAAGTCAGAGGAATGAACAGAGTATCTGTACTTGGAGCTGAGACTAGAAACCAGGCCACAACATTCTAATTAGTATTAGTACCTACCATAGTGGGTGCTGGGAAATTAATCTTCCTCATTCTCATTATCATAAATAATATTTTTTATAGACTCAGAAACCTGCCCAGAAAAAAAAAGCCTCAAAAAAATTCCCTTCTATTTAAGCCTATGAGTAATTTCATTTATATGAATTCGGATTTGCTGCTGAAATTTTTCAACACTAAGGACTGTTTTCAACTAAGGAGTTTCAGTAGTAATTTGAGAAAGGCTTTGCCCTCTACATGCCATTAAACATACCAAGAGAGGATGGAGAACTACAATTACTTCTTGTTTGGACAAGGTCTACATCATTGGTCCTTCTGGTTGTACTGAGTCCAGTCAGCAGTTTCATCCCAACATTGTTTAATGTTTGAAAGACATTAAGAGTGTTTTACTTTAGCTGTGTTACATATTAATTAAAAGAGGGTGAAAGCATGAAACCAGAAGTGATGTTATTAGGTACACTCACCTATAATGCTGCCTAGGAGCTCTAAGCGATCAGAGCCAAAAAAGAGATGAGGTTGCCCATTAAAATGTGCCACAACAGCAGGCATCCCAAATGCCTATTGACACCATGGAGATGAAACAGAATGTTACAATGAGATGAATTTTTGCAGGCATACAATCAATCTTCAGGAATAAAAAGCAAAAATGTTGACTTTTTTTCCTCCCTTCTTTTCACCTTCTTCATTCTTAAATATGAGTCTAATGGAGCCATCAGAAAGTCGGAGACTCTCCAGAGCCTGTGTGCCCCTTTTGGACGAGCACAAAAAAGCAACCTGATAATCCAGTTTTATGTCAAGTAGCAATAAATGGTGTCTCTTAGTAGTGGTCCTGTAGCTCCTCATCCTTGCTGTCCAGCAGGAATAAGCTGAATGGGTCAACCTTGTTTCCCAATTGGTTTCCCAGTTAGTTTTCACATGTTTAACAAGTGAAGACCACCTAATAGTCAGGAGTTGGACTTGATGATCCCTGTAGGTCCCTTCCAACTCTGTATATTCAATGATACTAAGAGAGAGAGTCTAGACAGTGCTTTCTAAGCATCACCTTCATTGATTCTTGCTTCCCAGTATTCTTAATAGGGAAGGAATGCATAGCTGTCATGCCAAACAGCACCGTAAGCATCTCACCCCATATTTTATTGCTTCTTCTGTTGTCTCTTTCAGTCGGTTCTTCACTGCAGGGGATGAAATCATTTCAAGTAGCTTCTGGGCAGCCTCTGATGATAGCCCAGCCTGTTCTGCAACCTGAAAAGAGGATATGATTAAGAGTACCCTAATAGTAAATATTCTAATTCCTACTATGGTCTATAGTTTAATCTTCAGTAACATCACTCAAGATCTATTACCAAAAAAATTACAAAATATCCTTGAACCAATTATTGCACCTTTTCTTGCTATATTCCCAAGCAATTTGTCATTTATCAACTCTCAGATACAGAGTAGAAGGGATATTTTAAACTTCCAAGCTCCAAATTCGCACTTTTTTCAGGAGTTCCTAAACAGAAAAAAAAAGTTTAACCTCTGACCCAATGACTATCAGATAACATACTGTAAAAAAAACCAAAAAGTGTTCTGAAAAAGAAAATCTTACTGTTCAAGCCTGCCAAGACAAAAAACTCAAAACCTGATTGTATGACCGATGTGGTGGTACAGAAACTCTAAGTGAAACAGCATGAAAAGAGACTGTAACTCACAGAGGTTAAAACAGTTGCTAGTGTATTACTGTATCTTTTTAGCCTACTTTGTATCTCTGCCAGGCAGGAATGAAATAAAGTGGCCAAAGGTATTTCCAATGTTTATTGGTAACATTGAAGTTACAAGTATCTATTATAACAACAACAAAAAAGTTATCTTCCATGCCTTCTACCTGAATGACACTCTCTTTAAAAACAAAAAACAAAACCCAAACAGAAAACTGCTTAAGTATTGCACACAGTCCTGTACATACAGCTGTTAGTGATTTTTCTTTCTTTCTTCCAAATGCTTTTTCATTTAACATCCACATTTTCTTATACCCTCTCCTACTTTCACATCAGAGAGATTAGAAGCTCTTTTTGAGACGGCCTAAATGGGAGACAAGTGTAGCACTGCAGTACAACAAAACACTGTGTATGCTTGGTATCATGTTTATTTATGTATGCCATCATGTTTATTTAGTCTGCAATATTTACATAGAGACATAGTATCAGGTTCTCACCATTCTTGGACAGAAGGACTATTTAACTAGACCTGGCAGGATTCAAAGACTATACGTTGCTACTATAGTAACTGATGTGAAGTTACTGCTGGCTATAAATAGGAGTAAAAAAATGTTAAAGAACTGTATAAAGTAAACAACATTCAATTTTTCTAATTGATGTGTAAAATAAATTCACCTATAGATTCAGATGAAAGGGTTGGGACCCCTCAGCCAGATTTGGAATGGTGTATTTCCACAAGACAGGAAGGTCTAGTATTTCCTGTTGGGGTGAATGAGGACAGACAAAAGCAAACAAGGAGATGCCTGCCTCTCTGCCTTGGTGTACATAGTTCAGCAGACCAACAAAACAGTAGCTAAGTGACAGATCTTTTTTGAGTATGAAGTTTGTTTCTCTGAAATTCTGTATAGCCTTGCTTTATTTAGATAATGATGGATTCAGAGACTGTGCAAGGGGGTAAATGAACCTCTGTGGTGCTTAGCTGCATACCAGGGTTAGCACACCACAGTTGAATTATATCCTTCAAATCTTGGCAAAAAGGCAAAATACAAACCTTTGCTAAAATTCTTATTAAAAAGGTACACAAAGATGAAGCTGAAGTGAAGGACTAGACTCTGGGGAAACAAGACTGCAAGTTTCAGGTTTCAAGTGGTGGTGCTGGATATTAGAGACTAGCCATGGACAATGCCGCTCTTTTCTTCATACTCCAAGTATGTGAAAAATAATGTAGAAATGAGAGTCTTTAAAGTGGGTCTTATGGTATACTAACTTATGTGCCAGTACAGCTTGTACTGTAATAAGAAAAAAAAATCTAAAACCAGCAAAAGAAAATACATCATATGAGTACCATTTCTAAGCATCTAAAATGGCATTACAACACTGAATGCCTGGCTCCATCACTCCAAGGAAAGTCAACTTACCCAAAGCACTGCATTTCACCTAATGATTTCGTATAGCAGGAAAACATCAATAGATTCTGGAGACATTATTCATACTTTCACTACTGGTAATAAAACAGTATAGGTATTTCATTTTCCATCCTAGGTATCTCGCCGCTTGAATTAACAAAAAAGGAGATTCTAGTTCTGAGTGTCATTCAAAGAATGACACCCCTTACCCCCCAAATGAAAAAAAAAAACAACAAAATTCCAAACAGAGCTGCTAGAGAAATTAAATCCACTTTTTTTTGTAGCTGAATTTTTTCAAAAGCTCCAAGTGATCATTTGACTAAGCTGTCTTCATGCCTACTACTGATCTAAGTCACTAAAAATAATCTTTTCCAGAAAAGCAAAAGCACGAACAAAAAAGAGTCACTTACAGCCAATATATTCTCCGGCTGACTGATATCTTCACGCTGGTAAAAGAAACAAAATAAGCCATTTAGTACTTAAGAAAAATCTCATCACTGGACTTGAATGTAAGGTGTCTAAGAAAATAGATGTAAGAACAGTACTAGTTGCTGGAGAAATTTACTTAGATAAAGTTTTAAGTCACCTAATCCAGGAACGTATGAAGTGCTTTTTGATAAGAACCACTAATCCACTTAGCCCATAGGACTCACCACACATACCTAGAAGGCAAATTAACCTGACTATAAGCTAGTTCCTTTTGTGTAAGGTCTCCTGAACCATTACACCTTAAGTTTCCTGCTATGTCTTTTAATGAAAAGACATTTCCTTTCTCTTGCTCAACTTCCACATTTGAATGAAGAAGTGAAAGGATCAAGAAGATGGCTTCATAAAATACTGACCTGTGACCAGAAACGGATCCAGAACTCTCTAGATAAGGGTTCCAAGTATTGTGGTTGTGTCAGATCAGTAGCTGTGATAAAGCGCATGGCCCCAAGGGTGCCTGGTATTAGCGTGGAGACAGAGAAGCATAGTGAAACAAGTCACAGGATTAGGGACAAATATGGTCTGCACAAGTGCTACCCAAGGACAGTACGATCTTCTCTGTAACAGCCCCCAAACAAAACATTGAAGTTTATCTTGATTCGCAGTTCTCATTAAAGCTTATGTTGATTTCATACTGTTAGCATTCATAAGCATATTTCTCCAGAAGTTCTTTTTATGGTTAAAAACAGTTTTCATATTGTTCACAGATACAGGAAGAGGCTCTGGACAGGGAATTAATTTTCACCTTTAGCATTAGGGAAAACTTGAACTGCAAGTGCTGGAGTTTAAAGATACCAGCTAAGCTAAGTGTCTTACTTTTTCCAAGGATGCGCGGGAAGTCATCTTCTCCAATTTGTACAGGCACTTGGTAGTATTTTGCCATCCTTTTTATATCCTTCAGCAGGTATTCTGCACGCTTTGGCAACATTGCTGGGGGCTTGTTACCTTTCAGAAAAAGTGGAGATTTTCAAGCCTATTATAAATTGTATTTTATATAATTTTATATATTACATAATTACAAGTATATTACCATTTATAAAATAAAATTATAATTATATAAACAAAGCTGGGCAAATCCAGCTTTGCCTAAGGAAGAGTATATTTTCTTATTGGCTTCCTGAATATACACAGCTTTTCCAAATATAATGCTAGGGCTTAAACAGGATTTATTTTGGGTTTTGCACAGATCTCCAAGGTATAAATGTTCTAGCAGGTATTTCTACTGATTCAGAAAAATGACTTCCAAGCAAAACAACTATTAATGCATGGATAAAAAAACCCCATAGAGACTTATTAATGTGATGATTTATAAGTCTTACTGATGAATTCGTTCTAACAAGGCCACAAGTACTAATTTTTGGCATAGTCAGGTGCTTCATGCTTCTTACAAATTGCAAGTGTTCCACAAATAAATTCAGGTTTGAACTCAACACAAAACTTTTAGAAAAACATTCCATAATTATAATTATTATTAAAATTTAGAACTGATTAACTTTGGCATAGACTGTATATGTGTTTTCACTTTGCATGGCAAGCTTTTGGTAGCAGGAGGGGGCAGCAGGGGTGGCTTCTGCAACAAGCTCCTAAAAGCTTCCCCTGGGTCCAACAGAGCCAGTAGCAGCCTGATCAAGGATGGACCCACCGCTGACCAAGGCTGAGCCCATCAGCAATGGTGATAGCACCTCTGTGATATATTTAAGAAGGAAAAAACCCTCCAACACCTAGTGGCAGGTGTTTGTCTCCAAAGAAAGGATGTGAGAAACTTTGAAGGCATCCGGGTCAGTGAAGTAGGAGGGGGAGGAGGTAGTCAGATGCCAGACCAGAGATTCCCCTGCAGTCTGTGGAGAAGACCATGATGAAGCAGACTGTCCCCCTGCTGCCCATGGAGGATGGTGGGAGAGATCCCACTTGCAGCCCACAGAGGACCCCATGCTGGAGCAGGTGCAGAGATATGAAGGAAGCTCTGACCCCATGGGAAGCCAGAGCTTGTGCAGGCTCTTAGCAGGACCTGCAGCCGATGGAAAGAAGAGCCTATGCCAAAGCAGGTTTGCCTGTGACCCCATAGGAGACCCACACTGGATCAGTCTGTGAAGAACTGTAGCCTGTGGGAGGGACTCACTTTGGAGAAATTTGTGGAGGCCTGTCTCCTATAAGAGGGACTCCATGCTGGAGCAGGGGAAGAAGTCATGAGAAGGAAGGAATGGCCAAGACAACATGTGATGAATTGACTGCAAACTTGTGCCACTGTGGGGAGGAGGCAGAAAAATAATGAATGCAGTTGAGGCCAGGAAGAAGGGAGGGGTGGGCAGAGGTGTTTTAAGATATGTTTTTTTCTTGTTATCCTGCTCTGTTTTGACTGGGTAATAAATGAGATTATTTTTTTCTAACTTGTCTATTTTGCCCATAATGATAATTGCTGAATGATCTCTCCTTGTTCTTATGTCAACCCATGAGCCTTTTGTTATATCTTCTCTCCCCTGTCCAGCTGAGGAAGGAGTGTGACAGAGTGGAATCTGACCTCCAGCCAGGGTAAACCCACTACAGTGTGCCACAAACGATACAAGCATTAGGAACTGTGTAGTCATAGTCCTTGTGTGTGACTTCTTAGTCACTACTGAGCTCCACAATCCTATAGTCAATTTGTTACTGGTGCCAGAACTTTGTTTAAAGTTGGCTCTGTGGGTTCTACAGTCAATAAGAGCTTGCCTACAAGTGCCTACAGGTGAAGAAGGATTTTCCCTACAGAGTTAATCTCCCTGTATTGCCTACCAGTTGCTTGCATTATGCCACCAAGGAAAGCTGGACGAAAGCGCAGGTCAATATTCCAGATGTGCTGGTACCGGCACAGTACCTGCAACATATGAAAGCAGCAATAGGTTGAGTCAGAGGTGATGTCTGTCAAGCTGTATGCAACTAGGAGACAAGCTAAGGAGTGGAATAGATGCTGCAGATGAATCCTTTCCTTTGTATTTGCCATAGTTCTAAAACCTCTCCTGAGTGCTGCCAAAGAATGCTGATCTCAGAAAAACGTAAAGGACCACATTGTATTATGACGATAGAAGTCTCAGCAGGGATAAATAAGGAAAAAAAAAATCAAATTCACGGCTAGACACTTGCGCTTATTAAACATGGGAACTATACCTAAAAACAAAATGTTCCCTCCCAAATAAGCACAGGCTATGCAGGCATTTGGCTGAGACATGCGTCCTTAGCGTCCCTGGTTTTCAACACATGAGGAAGAAACCGAAATACCCCTCACAAGTGAGCTAAAATTAAAAGCGGAACACGAGGCGGGGAGAGCACAGCCTGCGGCGAAATGGGAAGGCAGCGGGAGCTGGCTGGACGAGATGCCCTTGAGCCGCTCCCGAAGGTGAGACAATGGCTCGGCTCGGCCCGGCCCGGCCGGCGCACACCAGCTGATGCAGAGGGCGGCTGCAGCGATCCAGGCTGCGGGGAGACGGCAGGGGGTCCTTGGAACGGTCTCTGACTTCCCCCCACTCCTCACCTCAAACCCCAGCCAAGAATACGGAGACACCACATCGTAAAAGAGCTCCACGAGCGTCCGTCCCATCAGGATTCCGTCCTGCTGCTCCGCCTCTACCCAATGCGAGCCAGAGACGGCAGCGCCTCCCCCGCAGCAGGAGAAGGGCGTGGGCCACGCGTGCTTCCGCTTCCGCGGCCACCGTCCCGCTGTCAGCCCGGTTGTGTTTTCTCACTGGTTTGGGAGCGATTTTCAGTGGTTTGTGAGCAATTGCTTTGCGTTTGCCATTTTTCAATTTGGGCGGTGGTATGAGAGAAAGAAGTTGGCATTAAATAAGGTGATTTTATCTAACGTTAGAGTTAGGGCTATTTTAATAAAAAGAGCTGTATGGTTTAACTGCAGAAACAGAACAACCTTATATATAAGGAAGTAACAAGTTAACATAATTTTGTGGAATAGCATTATATCTCTCATGACTCTATTGTAAATTAGTAACCCATCAAAGGAAGGATAATATGTTGTAATTGTTTAGGTGCATCTTGCTTCGGTCTGAAAATTGTTTTAACAGGGTGATGCTTATAAGACCTAAAAAGAAGAGTTCAATGAAAGGAAGATGTCCAGCCTTCATCCCTGAAGACCATCGAAAGACCACCTGAACATCACTGCGCATGTTTTGTTTGGGAGGAGTTAATGTAAAAGACTTATTGGAAATAATTTGTATAACCCGGCCTTTTCTAAAGAGATATAATGAGTATGTAAATCCAGTCTGTATAAAACTAGGAAATTTTGCCTTGAGCGGTGCACACATTAGGAGGAGCGATCCCTTGTGTGCCCAGAGCAATAAAAAATACCTGCTTAATAACCAACCTGGTTATTGAGTTTTGAGTTTGAATTTTCAAGGCTTCAGGTAGAACCTGAAAGTGATGTAAGGCACTGTTAGGAGTGCACTGCTCCCATAGTAAGAAAAGCCGTGAAGCCCAATGTCACTGGAGCTGTTGGTGGGCGATCTGGGGAGGTTTCAGGCCAGGAACATCTTTCAGTTGAGCAAACATCCTGCCACTGGAGACATGAGAACTGAGTGCTTTCTAGAGAGGCCTGACGTCAACAAAAATCAGCAGTAACTAGGTGTTGTGGTTCAGCCCCAGATGGCCACTGAGCACCACACAACCACTTGCTCACCCCTCCCACAGCAGGATGTGGAAGACAAATGGGCAGGCAAAGGCAAACCATGGATATAAGGACAGTTACTGAAACAGCACAGTCAGAGGGAAGCCACAACAATAGGACTTCAGACAGAATATACACAAATGGTGATAACACAAAGCACTTTACTGACCAGATGGCTTACCAGACCTCAGCCCACATCTAGGAGCTGCTTGGAGCCTCTACTCCCCGCCTAGTCCCCTGTTATGGGGAGCATGACCTCACAAGGTATGGAAAACATCCTTGGCTGTGCTGAATCTGTGTGAAAACTAACTCTATCCAAGCTGAAACCAGGACAGTAGGGAAACGTAAAGGTGGTGGTGAGGTGTGTTTTTTTTGGGGGGGGGGGCAGAGGGAAGGGGTGAGGGGAGGTGTTTGCAACCACCAACTCAACTTAAGGACTACAGAAATTACCTCCTAGCCCCCTTCAAGGATAATTTAAATATGCAACCCCTGCACAAGAAAGGATTTTCTAAAGTATTTTATCAAGCTGTAATCAGACATATAAACAGTGGTAACAAGAGAAAGAAGCACGATTTAAACCTTTGGATATAGGCCAACCTGAAATAAAGACAGGTATGTAATTATTTACTGGATATAAATGCTACATTGAATTACACACAGAATATTGAAATATTTGCAAGGAATTTTATTTTTCAGAGGAAAGGAAGTTCTGCAGCTTTCTGAAGGAACCAAGAATCCTGCGGTACTTTAAAAAAGTTTAAGTCTGGCTCTTGACCACTAAATCATTCTGTACTCATCATGTTCATCTGGTGTTGCCTCCACTCCCATGGCTAGGAAAGCCCCAAGCCCCAGTGTTACTGGGGCTGTTGGTGGGCTATCTGGAAGGTGGGTGCTGGTTCAGTCCTAGCACATTTCACATAGGATAATTGCTGGGTGTTTTCAATTTTAAATCTGGACTCTCTTAGACAGAGATAGAGATGTACGGTATTGTCAAGTCTGTTTATGATGCTGAGCAAGTGTATAGCCCCAATGTTTGTGGGTCTGCAAAAGGACTGTTGAGAAAAATTTAAGGTCTGAAACCTCTGTCAGCCCTGGAAGGTTCACATAGCAGCAGTTATTTGCTTCTTTCTATGCCTATTGGCTGCTCCTATTCTGTGCAAACATTTCTGCTTTCCTAATTTTTGAATTAGTGAGTCAGGAAAAACAGGTAAGGTGTTGAAATTTTATTACATGGGTGTATGTGTTTCCCTCCTTCTGTGTCTCACAGCATGCCTGTAGCATGCCTGACTGGCCTTACTGATGCTTCTAGAGAATCTATCATCAAGAATTCATTTCTCAAAGACTTGGCTGCTGTAATAGCTTTATATGCTTCTGTGATGTTGGGTTTAGCTATGGAAAAAGTTAAACATTTTTGTCTGTAAATAGATGCTAAGATTGTTGCTTTCCCTTAGGATCCGTTTTAACAGAGTTAACCAGGTCTGATAGACCTGTTTTTTCCTTTTTAATTTCCTCACAATAGCCAACCAAGTTTGGAAATGATAGCAGTTTACACGGATAGAAACTTCCTATGCATCACAGAATCACAGCAGCACAGAGCACTCCTCTGGTCTCACAATATTTCACAGGAAGTGCCATTCATTGCCGAGATGGACACATCCAGGGAAACACATCGTTGCCAGGCTCATCTCAATTGCAACTTTTTCCACCTGAGTCCTTAGCACAGGATTGTAGAGTGTCCTGATGCTAGGTTAAAGAGATTGTGAGACTGTTTGGGAAGGGATTTGCTTTGTGTGTCTTCTTGGCTGTTTGGGACAAACTCACATTTCATTATGTATCAAATACTATTTAGAAAACTAGTCGTAGCCCTCACATTCTATGTGACCAGCAAGTATATTCAAAATGTGAAACTGAATTTTGACAATTTTCTTGCAGTTCATTCTCTGCTCCTAATATTTTCCAGAAAGCTGCCTTCTGTAATGGGAAGAGAAGCATACATTTGAGAAGAGATATTTAGACAATTTCTAATAAGAAAATATCTCAAGTTGAAAAATTAACAGGGAAACCATTTAGAAATAAAAAGCAGAATTGTCCATATAAGAAGAAATTTTGAGGGAAATTAGAAAGATTTCTAACTGTAGCACCTGTATTTCTTTTAAGTATGTAATTGCTTCTCTGCAAATAAGTAAAACATATTCCTAAATTGTTTCTAAATGTAGGTAGTTCTGGTTTTACTAGTACATAGGTAACCTTTTATTAGCAGAGGTATTTCCAAAAGATGGCAGTACACCTCAGCAGTCTCTATCAATGGCCCAGCTCTTCAGTGTCATCATAGTCTGTATCTTCAAGAGCACAGGATTAATTTCTCTCATCCTCAGAGGTCCTGTTCCCTGAAATATTAGGACTCCAGTCTGAAAACATGCACATAGATTATATGCACATCCTGTATGTATTACCTTTCCATGGTTATGCATCTGACAGCATGGGCTGTCCATTGTCTCCTCCAGAAAATAGAATTGTAGATATGACTGTGAATAAGCCCTTAGAAGTGATTCTCATCCTGCCTCCTGCTACAGACACACATATGCTAGAACCAAGCTTAGTGTTCCCAGAAAACAGGTTAATGATCTACTTTTAAACAGGTTTAATAAAGACAATTCTTCAAAATCCCTAAATAATCTGTTTTACTGCCTTAAGTGTTCTCTGACACATTGCAAACAGCCGATCTGCCCTTGTCCATCCACAAGTTTGTCCTTATCTGGCTCCACACAGGAGAGTGCTCAGCCGACTGTCTGTGGTTGAAAGCCATTATGAGGATACAACCCATTTTACGTAATGAGAGGTGTTGCTGCCACAAAGGTATGAGGCTTAGTATGAGACACAGAGGAAGAGCAGATTGCGTGTTACAGAAAACTTACTAAAGGCTGCTCAGAGGAGGAAACAAAAGGCACAGAGAAGGAAAAGTCCTAGTTCAGGAAGGAACATGCGCAAGAAAATAGAATGATGGGGAAAGGGGTAAAAGGAGCTGATGACATGTGAAAATGTCTGTTTTCTAGTGTGCATGTTTGGCCATGTCCTGCATCTGATCAGAAGCATCTGTCCTGTCTTCTTATCAAACACCATATCTAACAGCTTTCCTGACTACGGGGCTCTCCATCTTGTGTATATATGAAGGTGTAAGTGCCAGCAACCAGAGATGGGCCGCGGGGCAGAGAGCTTGTGCATGTCTGGTGCTGGCAACTGGAAAAAAGAGAGTTGACAGAATTCTAACATACCACCAACTGGGGTGGTCTTGAGGGCTTGCATGCTCAGACACCAGCATCTGGGGGAAGTCAGTGGATCCAGGAGGTAGTTTGTTGGTAGGCTGAATGTCTGAGCCCAGTTACTGGGGTGCGTGCTGTACATATGTGTGGGTGTTTGTCGTGGTTTCACCCCGGCTGTGGGCCGAGATCCACGCAGCTGCCTGCTACTTAAAGTAAAAGAACAGGGGAAGAGGGAAAAAGGGGGAAACAAGGGAAGGGAAAAGGAAGGGGCAAATAACTCCAAAACCAAGAAACTAAGAGGCCTGTGGGTTGGGATAAGGGTAGTTTACTAAGAGAACAGAAAGATAAAATATAACAATGCTAACAGGACTTTAGAGCAAAAGAATATGAAACTCTTGATCCCCAATGCAGTTTCTCCCCGAACCACACAACTCAGGCCGTACCACCCAGAGCTGTCCCGGAACCCGACCGTCCCCCCAAGAAGCACGCGTCCCGCCACCGCCCCGCTTCTTCCTCCCCTCAGCCCCCCGTTATCCTGGGCAGGACGTCATTGGCATGGAATACTCTCTTTGGCCCATCTGGGTCACCTGTCCTGGCTTCGCCCCTCCTTTCTCAAGAATAGAGAAATACGAAGAAGCTGAGAAAGTCCTTGACTGTCTGACTGCAACTAAGAACATCAGGGTGTTATCAGCACTGCTTCCATTTTAACTCCCAAACACAGCATCCCATCAGCTGCTACAAATGAAGTTAACTCTATCCTGACTGAAACCAGGACAGTGTTACTATGCATGTAGGTATGTAAAATAACCAGAAAGCCATGTGTTTCCACAACCTGTTACTGGACAGAGTGTGCTGAACAGAGTTACTGAATTTTGGTTTTGAAAGACTTTTTGAAAGATATGTCCTATCTTGAAAGATTCTGTCCTATCATTGCTATTTTCCTTTTACTTATTTTTTGTAATAAACATTGTTCAGAGTAAAAGACATTTGACCGGGCTTGTGTCTTAATGTCACCCTTGGAATCACACTGAGCACCTCCCTGACTTTAGATCAGGGCACACGTCTACTATAAAAACAATGTAAGAAATATCTCCCCTATACTCTTCATATAGGTAGGTAGTGCTCCTTAACAATTGTTAGATAAAACCTACGTGATCCCTTGAGGTACACTCTACCTTGATTTTCCCCGAGTCAGTGCAGTAACTATAGATTATATGAAAACTAACAGCACTGGTCTTTTCATAGAATCATAGAATGGTATGGGTTGGAAGGGACCCCAAGGATCATAGACTTCCATCTCCCCTGCCACAGGCAGGGCCACCAAACTGCAAGCCTGGATCTACACAAGGTTGACCAGAGCCCCACCCAGCCTGGCCTTGAACTCCTCCAGGGACAGGGCATCCACCACCTCTCTGGGCAGCCTGTTCCAGCACCTCACCACTCTCTCTGTAAAAACCTTCCCCCTGATATGCAATTTAAACCTTCTTTCCTTCCTTCCATTCCCCCTTGTCCTGCCATTGCCTACCCTTTTAAAAAGTTGATTCCCCTCCTGTTTCTATGCTCCCTTCAGGTACTGGAAGGCTGCAATGAGGTCCCCCCCGCAGCCTTCTCTTCTCCAGGCTGAACAAGCCCACTTCCCTCAGCCTCTCTTCACAGAGGAGGTGCTCCAGGCCTCTAATCATCTTCGTGGCCCTCCTCTGAACCCTCTCCAACACTTCTACTTCTTTCTTGTATTGTGGCCCCCAGGTCTGGACACAGTACTCCAGGTGGGGCCTCACGAGGGCAGAGTAGAGAGGGACAATCACCTCCCTGTCCCTGCTGGCCACCCCTCTTCTGATGGATCCCAGGATAGCATTGGCCTTCCGAGCTGCAAGAGCACACTGCTGGCTCATGTTAAGTTTCTCATGACACCCAGGTCCTTCTCAGCAGGCCTACTCTCAAGTAGCTCTTCTCCCAGTCTGTATCTATGTCTGGGATTCCTCAGGCCCAAGTGCAACACCTTACACTTGGCAGTGTTGAACCTCATTAGGTTCACCCAGGCCCACCTTTTCAGTCTGTCAAGGTCCCTCTAGATGGCTTCCTTTCCTTCTGTTGTGTCAACCACATCACTCAGCTTGGTGTCATCCACAAACTTGCTGAGGGTGCACTCAATTCCATCATCAATGTCATTGATAAAGGTGTTAAAGAGTACTGGTCCCAAAACAGACCCCTGGGGACACTGCTTGTCACTGGCCTCCACCTGGACATAGACCCATTGACCACCACCCTTTGTCTACGTTCTTTCAACTAGTTTCTTATCCACTGGATGGTCCACCCATCAAATCCACATCTCTCCAATTTAGAGCTGGTGGGGGACTCTGTCAGAGGCCTTGCACAATTCCAGGTAGATGACATCAGTTGCCTTCCCTTTACCTACCGATGCTGTCACTCCATCATGGAAGGTCACCAGATTGGTAAGGCACAACCTTCCCTTGGTGAAGCCGTGCTGACTGTCCTGGATCAGGCACTCATTCCTCATGTGCTCCAACATGTCATCCAGGAGGATCAGTTCCATGATCTTCCCAGGCACAGAGGTGAGGCTCACTGGCCTGTAATTCCCTGGGTCTTTCTTGCTCCCTTTCTTATTAATGGAAGCGATGTTACCCTTTTTCCAGTCCCTGGAGACCTCTTCCTGACAGCCACGACTTTTCAAATATGATGGAGACCAGCTCGGCAGCCACATCAGCCAGCTCCTTCAGGGCCCTGGGATGCTTGTCATCCGGCCCTATAGACTTGTAGACATCCAGTCTCATGAAGCAGTCTTGGACTTGCTTTGTCCTTACAGTGCGGGGGGATTTACTCCCCCTGTTCCCACCAAGAGGTCCAGGGATGCAAGGTTCTGGGACTTGATAATTATGAGAATCCTGGCTGCCAGAGATGACTGAGGCAAAGGACTCATTCAGTACCTCAGCCTTCTCCACATCAGTTGCAGCCAATTCTCCTTTCTCCTTTACCAAGGGGTGTATGCTCTCTTTGGTCTGTCTCTGAGTGATATGTCCTAGGGAGCCTGCTTTGGCAGGGGGTTGGACCCGATGATCTCTCGAGGTCCCTTCCAACCCCTACAATTCTGTGATTCTGGGATTCTTCTGGCCAATGTACCTGTAAAATCCTTTCTTGTTGTTTTTAACATCCCTCACCAAGTTCAGTTCCATGTGTGCCCTGGCTTTCCTCATCCCATCTATGCAATTCCGAACAACATCACTGTATTCTTTCCAGGCAACACACCCTTGTTTCCAGAGCTTGTACTTGCCTTTCTTTTCCCTCAGTTCGACCAGCAGGTCCTTGCCTAGCCATGTTGGTTTCCCACCCCTCCTGCCCACTTTCTTATTCAGAGGGACAGAGAGCTCTTGAGCTCTCAGAAAGGCATCCTTAAAGAGTAGCCAACTTTCCTCAACATTTCTGTCTCTAAGAACCACGTCCCAGGAGATCTCAGCCAACAATTCCTTAAACAGACTAAAGTTTGCTCTCCTAAAATTCAGAGCCCTGATCCCATCTTTGCCAGGCCCACATTCCTCAAGATCACAAACTCAACCAGGGCATGATTGCTGCAGCCCAGGTGGTCTCCAACCTTAGCACCTTTAATGATCTCCCCCACACTGGTGAGCACCAGGCCCAGCAATGCATCATCTCTGGTCAGTCTGTCCAATACCCGAACCAGAAAGTTGTCATCTATAGATTCCAGGAATCGTCTGGATCTCTTGCAGCTCGCTGTGTGGTTTTTCCAGCAGATGTGGTTAAAGTCCCCCATCAGGATGAGTACCTGTGACCAGGATGCCTCCTGCAGCTGAAGGAGGAAGGCCTCATCAGTAGTCTCTCTTTGATCAGGTGGCCTGTAGTAGACCACTTTCACCAGGTGTTCTTTATTAGTCCCATCCCTAATTCTGACCCACAGGCTCTCAACCTTCTCTTGACCACCTCTCAGAGCAAACTCCTCACAGTCTATCCACTTTTTAACATAGAGGGCAACTCCCTCCCCCTTCCTACCTAGTCTATCCCTTCTAAAAAGGCAATACCCTTCTACAGGGATATTCCAGTTGTGGGAATCATCCCACCATGTTTCCATGATTGCAACTAGATCATAATTTTCCAGTGACATCACAGTTTCCAACTTATTACTCATGCTGCACACGTTGGTGAAAAGATACTTCAGCTGGGCTTTCTGACTCACCACCTTTTTTGAGGAGCCCTCCCTCAAACCTCTAGGAGTAATCTGAAGTTTTCCTCCACTGCTTCCTAGAGGAACACACTGCTTCCTAGCGGGACATTAGAAGGTTTCAGAAGGGAGGGGTGTCAGCAATTCTACCTCCTCTGAGGAGTCCCCAGAAGTTCCTATGGAACACTTTAGAGGTATTTCCCTACAATCTTGTAGAATTTCAGCATCCCCAAGCCCTTGTCTACCACATTGAATTTTACCCTCTTCCCCCTTTGAATCTAGTACCTTTACTTGTACCTTTCTGTGAATCCTTGTTTCTGTCACTTTCTTCAGGTATCCCAATGATTTTCTGTACATTCTACTCAGAGAGAAGCATCTTTGGGTCCAGGAGCTTCTATCACATCATCATAACCATCTTCCAGGGCATTGCCAGTCAGTGGAGAGACCTCTGGAATAATACAGGTATTAAATATAACTGGGAGAAACCTTCCATAGATAAAGCAGTAGCTGAGGATCACTGCCTGTAATACTGATGCTATCATTATGATAATGAATGATACTAAACCAAGAATCCTCCTGAGGACTCTAAAGTTTTCCAGAAAACTATACATCTTAAATAATTGTTATACATTGCTGCTACAGGTAAAAAGCAAAAATCAACATAGAGGAGGGACAGGAAGGGGAAGAACACCCAAAGGAAGTGGCAGTTAGTGGCAGGGTTTGTTTCAGAGTAAGATTCCCAATTGGATTTCATAATTGCATGATGACAGATTACTTCTTGTTTATCTGTTTAGAACCTGCTTCTTTGTCTTTTCATTAAACACCTTCTCTTAAATTCCTCTGATATGCTCTAGCTAAGTAGCCACCCTTGTCCATTTGCCTATAGACACATGGCTACAAATTTAGGCCAAACTTCTGGAGAAAGATATCTGCAGTTCTGCTTCCTCTCCAAGCTGAACAACCCCAAGTCTGTCAGCCTGTCTTCATAAGAGATGCTCCAATTCTCTCTCTGTTAATCTTCATGGGCCCTCCTCTGGACCCACTCAAACTGCTCTGTGTCCTTCTTGAGCTGGACTCAGTACTCCAGGAGGACTGTCAAGACAGTGGAGTAGAGGGGCAGAATCACCTTCTTCAACTTTCTGGTCACACTGCGACCTGGGATAAGGTTGGCTTTCTGGGCTGCAAGCACACATTGTCAGCTCAGATCATATCCCCCCATACTGCTGTTGCTCAGAAAAATATTTACCATTTTTGAAGGTACAAGCCCATAGAGCCTGAAGGTGATGTAAAGCACTATTACAACTGCTCCACGCCCATGGCTAGTAAAGCCCTGAGCCCCCATGTTAATTGGCTTGCTAGTGGGCTATCTGTGGAGGGTTTCATGTAGGGTCATCTTTCAGTGCCTGCAAGTTTTGTTGGACAGCTATTGCTTTTTATTTACTATTTTTGAAAGTGCACTCTGGTAGAGCTTGAAAGTGATTTAAGGCAGCACTCTGTCCCCATTGCTAGGAAAACCCTGAGCCCAAATCTTACTATGGCTTTTGGTGGGCTATCTGCGGAGAGTTCATCTGGGCAATATTTAAGAGATAACAACATGAAAGCGGGTGGAGGAGATGCCCCAGGTGCCAGAGGGAAAGATTCCCCTGCAGCCCTTGGAGAAACCCAAGGTGGAGTGGGTGTCCCCCTGCAGCCCATGGAAAAGGCCGAGACCCCACCTGCAGCCTGTGGGGAGGCCCCACACTGGAGCAGGTGGAGACATACAGGAGATGTTGTGACCCACGTTGGAGCAACCCCTGCCAGCACTTGCAGCCCGTGGAGAAAGAGAGCTGCACAATAATGAGCAAGGGAGAGATTCACACTGGAGCAGGTTTGCTGGGAGGGGGCTTGTGATCCCATGGAGGACTGCACCCCATAGCAGTGACCCACGCCAGGGCAGCTGGTGAAGAGCTGAAGCCCTGTGGGAAATGACTCGTGTTGGGGAAGTTCGTGAAGGACTGTTTCCCATGGGTGGGACCCCACACTGAAGAAGGGAAAGGGCATGTGAAATGAATGTCCCCCACAGTCAAGAAGGAAACCAACTTGCAAGGAACTGACCAAAGCCCCTATTTCCTCAGTCCCTGTCCCTCCCTGTGCCACAATGGGAGGGAAGACGAGAAAGACATTCAGGAGAGCAAGCAAGAGCCATATACTAGTCTGAACATCCCAGGGTTTCTCACAGTTCTCAAAAGACACTGTAATAAGCCTAAAGGAAAAAAGGGAGGAGAAAGCATCCCCTCCCATCTTCCCCATAAATTGAGTGTGTTTGTTAACCAATACTAAGATGTTGCCCAATAGATGGAAATGGCCAAAATACCACATAGAAATACAACCTGAGGCTCACAAACACAGATAAAATCTCATCACAAATTAATAACACACAGTATAACAGAATTAGAAACCTGACTCTCCACCCCAAGATCACAAACAAGAAGACAGAGATTGCATAAAGGGGGTATGAGTTAATATACCAAAGCCAGACAACAAAACAAGGCACCATAGTTGATATCACCTGTACAAATATCATACTAAACATCTATCTTCCCTTTTAAAACAACTGGGTCAGATCTACCAATATCCCAAGAACTTGGGAACCACACAGGGAGCCAAAAATGACTGTGGTTCAACACCAATCAGTGGCTGAGCACCACATGCTGCTCACATCCAAAAGAGAAACAGAGAGAGTCTCCATGGGTTGGGATGTCTTTCAGTCCTCCTACATTGGTTTGGGAGGTACTGCTGGACATTTAGCATGTTTTGAATTGCAGGCTACTCTGGCCGAGAAAAACAGCCAGGGAGGTATTGGGAGGGGTACCTGGAAACGGAAAGCCCTAAGGCAGATGGTCAGAGGGGCTGCTTGTGTGCTGTATGATGAGGTTTCTGGCCAAGCATTTATTTCTGTCATGGCTCCTTTGCTTTGAGAAGTTTTGCTGGATGTTTAGCATGATATGCTAATGCTGCTCCAGATGAGGAAAAACAAATAGGGAGGTATTAGAAGGGATACCTTCAAAAAGAAAGCCCTGAGTCCCAGGGTCAAAATGGCTGCTTGTGTGCTGCATTGGGGGGATTTAGGCCAGGTATGTCTTTCAGTCCTGCATCCTTTGGTTTGGGAGCTATTGCTGGATGTTTAACATGTTTTGAATTGAAGGCTGCTCCGACATAAGAAAAATAACTAGAGAAATAGTATTAGGAAGGTTACCTGGTAAAAGAAAGCCCTGAGCCCAAGAATCAGAGGTGCTTCTTGTGGCCTCTATGGGAGTATTCAGAGCAGGTATGTCTTTGTGTCCTGGCTCTTTGTTTTTGAGGTATTACTGTAGGTTTAGCATGTTTTGAATTGAAGGATGCTCCGAGTAAGTAAAATAACTAGAGATGTAGTTTTAGGAAGGTTCCCTGGTAAAAAAAAGCCCTGACCCCCAGGGTAAGAAGGGTTGTTTGTGGGCTGCATAATGTGGTTTCAGGTCAGGTATGATTTTCAGTCCTAGCACCTTTCGTTTCCTTGCTATTGCAGAACGTTTGGCATGTTTTGAATTGAAGGCTGCTCCAGCCGAGAAAAGCACCTAGAGAGTTATTAGAAGGGTTTCCTGGCTAAGGAAAACCTTGAGCCCTACGATCGAGGCAGTGCTTGCGTGCTGCACTGGCAGGTTTCATGCCAGGTAAGTCTTTCACTCCTGGATGCTTTGGTTTCAGATATACTGCTGGACATGTAGCATGTTTTGAATGGAAGTCTGCTCCGACTGAGAAAAGTAACTAGAGAAGTAGTATTAGTAAGGTTCCCTGGTAAATGAAAGCCCTGAACCCCAGCATCAGAGAGGCTGTTTGTGGTTCACAATGGGAGGATTCAGGGCTATTATGTTTTTCAGTCCTGGCTGCTTTGGTTTCAGAGGTATTGCTGGATGTTTAGCATATTGGAATTGAAGGCTACTCTGGCCAAGAAAAGCTCCAAGTGAGGTATTAGGAGGGATACCTGGAAACGGAAAGCCCTGAGTCAGAAGGTCAGATGGGCTGCTTGTGTGCTATATCATGAGCTTTCTGGCCAGGTATTTCTTTCTGTCCTGGCTCCTTTTGTTTGTGAGCATTTGCTGGATAATTAGCATGTTATGTACTGAAGGCTGCTCCGGCCAAGAAAAAACTAATGGGGAGTTATTAGGAGGGATACCTGGAAAAGGAAAGCCCTAAAATGCATGATTGGAGTGCTGTACATTTAATATGTTTAAAGACTGCTCTAATTGAGAAAAATAACTACAGAAGAAGTATTAGGAAGTGTCCTGGGTAAAAGAAAGCCCTGAGCAAAAGAATCAGAGGTACTCCTTGTGGGCTCTATGGGAGTATTCATAGCAGGTATGTCTATTGGTCCTGGCTCCTTTGGTTATAGAGCTTTTGCTGCACATTTAGCATGTTGTGAACTGAAGGCTGCTCCGGCTGAAAAAAGCACATAGGGAGTCAGTAGTAAGACACCAGGAGATGAAAGCCTTGAGCTCAACAATCAAGGCGCTGCTTGTGTGCTGCACTGGCAAGTATTATGCTAGCTAGGTCTTTCAGTCCTGGATGATTATGTTTGAGAGCTACTGCTGGACGTTTAGCATGTTTTGAATTGCAGGCTGCTTTGGCCAAGACTAACACCTTAGGAGATACAAGGCATGTTCCCTCTTAACCTGCAAAGGAAAAGGCTGAGACCCAAAGTGACAGGGTATGTTTGTGTGTTCCCTGGTAAGGTTTCAGCCAAGCTATATCTTTCAGTACTGGAAGCATTAGTTTGGTAGTTTTTGCCGGACGTTTAACATGTTTTCAATTGCAGTCTGCTTAGGCTGAGAAAAGCACTTTTAAGAGGTACAGGGCCTGTTCCTTCTTACCTGGCAAATGAAAAGGCTAAGATCCAAAGTAAAAGGGGCTGCTTGTGGGTTCCCTGGGGAGGTTTCAGCCAAGCCTCTTCTTTCAGTCCTGGTGCATTGGTTTTGTAGTTTTTTCTGGACGTTTAGCAAGTTTTCAATTGTAGTCTGCTACGGACGAGAAAAACAGCTTAGGAGACACAAGGCATGTTCCCTCTTACCTGGCAAATGAAAAGGCTGAGACCCAGAGTTATGGTGGCTGCTTGTGTGTTCCCTGGGGAGGTTTCAGCCAAGCTATATCTTTCAGTCGTGGCTGCTTTTGTTTGGGACTTATTGACGGACGGTTAGCATGTTTTGAATTGCAATCTGCTACAGCCGAGAGGCACACCTTAGGTGCTAAAAGGCATGTTCCTTTGATATAGGGAGGCCATATAGAAATAGAAAGAATAGCTCACAGGATTTAAGACAAGTAATTGTGTAGCCTGAAACAATTAAAGAAAAGAGGCCCACAGGAACTGGTTTTAGACCTTCTGGTATTTCAAGGAAGCATTGTAGGAAAACAGGAATTCAGGATTTAGGAAACAAGACGAAACAAGATGATATTGATCACAGAGATGTCAATGAAGAAACAGATGGCCGGAATACATCCATAGGCCTCCTTATCAGTTAGCCCAAACGGATAAGAACAGTGCAAGCTTGCAAGACCCTTGGATTCCAGACTAAAAATTGACCCTCGCCCACAATTCCTGGAAGGATCTGCATAAACGTGAAGGATGATAAGCTAATTAGCATACAAGGCGAGAGTAGGCGGGTACAGGTAATTAATATGTATAGGCGTAAAATAAATATTCATTATCATGTTGTATAAGTAAACGGACGGCTTGCTGTGTGGGGTGTGCTTGTTTGTGGCGGAGCGATCCCCCGCGCACCCAGCGCTGAATAAACATACCTACTTTATAACTTCCCAGTTATAGAGTCTATTTTCCGCACGTCATTTTGGCGAGCCAGGCAGGAGATCTCTGCTCGACCGAGGGAGCAGCCGTGGAGTGGACTCTCCTAGGGGCACCCCGGGTATTTTCCTCGGAGGAGCCTCCGCTCCCGGCCGCTCACCCGGAGAACAGACAACAACCTCCTGAAGCTGTGGATATAAACGGTATGTTTAAAGGGACCAAGGGGGTCCAAGGGAGCCTGTAAGTCGTACGCGTGGCTGGGGCTGCTGGTAAATCGCGCAGAGACGTCTGGCGTGCGGCATAGTCCCCGGGGAAGGGTACCCTGGTATGGTAGGGGGGATTTGCTGACCAATAGGGGTGGCCGCTAGTGATCTTGGGAATAGATTGAGCAAATGCGGGGTAACCGCTGTATCCCTATCGGGAGCCATAACGGACCTGTCCACAGAGGGTATAGGGGACAGGAACGGGTAAGCGGCCCTCACGTAATTACGTCTGGTTGGTTTTATCTTTTTTCGCAGCTGTTACTTACAAAGCTGTTCAGACATAGTTTGACGTGCACGTGTAGAATAGAATCACTGTTTTGTTGTCCTGCTGCTGTAGTGTCTGTGTTTGTTGTAAACCTTGCTATCTGGCATAAATCTTGGTGTTTGGTGTGGTGTGCATGATGCGTGAATGAGTGATTGTGAAATTGAGTTATTGTACAGTGTCATCTGTTGCTTTGTTATTATGGTATATCTGTCATAGAAACTTAGTGCTGTGTGTATGCTGTATGTATAAGTGATTGTGCAACTAAGTTTATCGTAAACTGAGTGAAGAATCCTGATCCGTGGTCTCACGTCTCCACTAGGAGATTGGAGAAGGAAAAAACAAAAAACAAAAAAAAAACCCAAAAAACCAAAAAGGAGTTCTGGTGAATGTTAGATGAAGGCTGGGATTGGTAACTTTGTAAATGACTTAGAAATTTATTACCGTGCGTTATTTGAATGATTTGAGTATTTGAGTGAGTGAGACGGAGTTCAACTGCAAAGGGAGTGTGGGGTCCCAATCTGCGTTTCCGAATCTCTGCGAGGAGACCGGCCGCAGACGGACAAAGCGTATGACAAATTTAAACTGCTTGTGAAAACTTTCTGTGCAAACCAGTGTGTTCAGTGTGAGAGAAACTGAGTGGGAAAACTCCTGTCAAAATACAGGAGATCGGTTTGATTCATAAAGGGCGTCACTGCTCCAAGGGGCACTGATTTATTGGTATTGACTTTGGATATTGTTACAAGGAACTGTGTTTTGAAAACTGATTTGAATTTGACAAACTGTTTGTGGGAGTGAAACGAGTTAACTCTGGTGTGAGGAGTAAGTGACTGAGCCGCAGCATGTCCGTGTGAGGAGAAAATACCCACTAGAAACTTACGGTTTGTTTTTGTTTGGTGTAATCAGTTTTGAACTGAAAATATATTAGAAAAAGAAAAGAAAAGAAAAACAACCAACCCCATATAATTCTCATTAGTATTCTTGGAGAAACCTTCACTTGTGATTTGTAAAGTAGAAAAAATATTAGAAGTGGAAAAAGCTAAACTGGTGGTTTCAAATTATAGTAAATCAAGCATTACATATGTTGTTGATCCCCTGTCCCAAAATCCAGGATCAGCGGAGAGATAAAAATTTCCAGGGCTTTGGAAGGGCAGGAAGTGCTTGGGCACCAATACGGTTAAAAACAAACACTCCATTTTATTCAAGCAAGCTGCAGCCTTTTACACCTTCAAGGAAGATAGCTGATTCACACAGATAGCTAGTTCTCATACAGATAGGTAGGGGCCAAGAAAAGGGGGAACCAGCTGCACAGGATCAAAATTCCGTTGCTACTTTGAAATGTAAAAGCTCCTGTTACAGCCTTGATTCCCATGCTTATTAGCTTCTTATCAGTGCTCCTGCTCAAGCTGCTGTTAGGAAATGTAAAAATGGCCTTGATCAATTAGCCGGTCATCCCCACAGACACAGAGCCTGGGTGAAGTTTGAGTGCTTAACCTGTCATCAAGTACACGGCTGCCACAGTAGCCGGCACTTTACGTATGTGTCCTGTGAGTGTCAGTGTCCTGCGTGCATCACTATTTTGTGACTAGAAATTAGGGTAACAACCTTGTGAGAAATATCAGAGCATAGGTGGGAAAGGGATTGTTGAACAGGGTTGATGACTTACCTTGGCACATTGGAAAGATAATGTGGAAAAAAAAAGGAGGGACAGAGAGCAAAAAGACTCTCATCAGATATTGTAATCAGTGGTGCCTGCTTTATAAACTAAACAGCGGGGGAAAATGGCTGTTGAATGGAACTCTAAATTATAACACCCTATTACAATTGCTGTTATTTCTAAGAAGATAACGAAAATGGGATGAAGTTGCATATCTAAATATCCTTTATACCCTCCAAAACTATCCAGAGTGGCAAAGGGAGTGCGGATTAGTCCCACCACAAGATTCTATGGTACTCGCACTCGAGAGAGAGAATAAAAACACAAAGGTAAACTGAAGCGGTGTTGCTTGGCGTGCAGTATATGGCAGAGGTGTACCAAACCTGATAAAATTTACCAGGTACCAGAACAGGATCTAAACGATATTTTTAAGCCTCCCCCTCGGCTGCAGGAACAGGATGAGGACTCGGATGGAGCTTATACTTCTCAGGACAGCCCTGTATCTTCAAGAACTCGAAAGAAACCCGTCTTACAGGCACCTCTTCGAGAGGCGGTAGGACCGGACAGTGGAACCATGTTAATTAAGGTACCTTTTTCCACTATGAATTTAGAAGTTTGGAAGAAAGTAGCCCGGGAATATCAATCTGATCCAGTTGGTGTCACGGAACACTTTAAATTTATAATAAGACAATATAACCCTGATTGGAATGACATTCAATTGTTATTAGAACATTTGATTAATTTTGAAGGTTGCAGGAGACTTGGCTGAAGATTACTATAAAATTACGGGAGATGACACTAAGGAATTCCTCCCTCTTCAAGACCCAAAATGGGATGTTAATAGTTCAGCACATATGGAAAGGTTAAAGGCATTCCAGGAGTGGATTGCTAAGGAGATGGAAAGAGCTATCCCCAAAACTATAAACTGGTCAGCTCTATATGCAGTAAAACAGGGCCCTTCCGAGTCCCCGTCCGAATTCCTGGACCGACTGAGGGATGTGATGCGCCGCAGCATGCCATTGGATCCTGGATCAGAGGTAGGAACACAACATTTAGTTTCTCTGTTTCTGGGGCAGTCCACAGGGGATATCAGGCACAAACTTCAAAAAGTTACATCCCACAGAAAGTCATGATCTGGAAGTTTTGCTGGAAGAAGCGTGAAAAATATTTAATAACAGAAAAGAAAATTGCAAACAAAACCAGAAGAGGGTACTAGCAATAGTAAGAAATAATGAACTCCAAAGATTTAAAACCAAACTAATTCAGGGGTTAACACCTCTGAGTAGAGATCAGTGTGCCATATGCAGGAAAAAGGGACATTGGAAAAACGAGTGCCCTGAGCACCAAAAGGGCACTAGAAAGTACAACAACCCAAGGAAAATGATAGCTCAGGTGAAAACAGAAAAATGACTAACTAACCTGAGCGATCCCTTGATAAAAATAGAGCTTGGAGAAGAACAAAAGGAAGTTGAATTTCTCGTAGATACAAGAGCAACTTACTCGGTTTTGAATCAAGCCTTAATGTCTTTGGAAAATATTTATGTTTCAGTGAAGGGTGCAACTGGCCAGGCTGAGAAGGCCTACTTTTGTAAACCTTTAAAATATAAATTGGGTAAACAAATAGGGTCCACAGATTTTATATATGCCAAATTCTCCAAAGCCCCTCCTTGGTAGGAACTTGTTAGAACAATTGGAAGCAATAATTAAATTTAAGCAAGGGGAAGTTACTCTGGAGGTAAATGATCACCAATACGTTCAAGTCATGAGTTTATCCTTAATGGACATTTCTGTAAATAAAGAAATTGACACAAGAATTGATGATCAAGTGTACCCTGGAGTCTGGGCAACTGATGTACCAGGGTGGGCAGAGAGAGCATCACCAATACTGATCAAAATTTTGGATTTGAAGGATGCTTTCTTTTGCCTCCCTCTACATGAAGCCAGCCAGAAAATTTTTCACATTTGAGTGGGAAAATCCTAAAAGTGGTCGAAAGACCCAGTTTACATGGACGGTGTTGCCACAAGGGTTCAAAAACAGCCCCACACTTTTCAGGAAACAGTTAGCCAAGGACCTGGAGTCATGGAAACCACCATTGGAGGAAAGGAAAGTTCTACAGTACGTAGATGATCTTCTCATCGCCACCAAAACTAAAGAATCCTGTGTCATCTAAACTGTAAGTCTGTTAAATTTCCTGGGATTGCAGAGGTACCGAGTTTCTAAGAAAAAGGCACAGGTTGTGTTACAACAGGTCACATACCTAAAGTACAAGATCAGCGCTGGACAGCGAGTCCTAGAACAAGCTCGGAAAGAGGCCATATGCCAAACCCCCCGACCACAAACTCTAAAGGAACAAAGGACATTCTTAGGCATGACGGGGTGGTGCCGACTCTGGATATGTGACTACGGTCTGCTTGTTAAGCCATTATATTCTTTAATGACAACCAACCAAAAGGATCTCCAGTGGGATGATGAGTCGGATCAAGCTTTTCACCAGCTAAAGACAGCCTTGATGTCAGCACCGGCTCTGGGACTTCCTGATGTAAGTAAGCCATTTTTCTTATTCTCCCATGACATTGGCTCTCTCCACAGAGATTCCTGAAATACCAAGCTATAATGGTTGAACAAGATGATGTCAAAATTGTAACTACAAGCATCATCAACCCGGCTTCATTCCTAGAAGAGAACACTGGAGAACCAGTGAGCACGATTGTTTGGAAACAATTGAGGCCACAATACTGTAGCCGCGTGGATCTCAAAGATATTCCCATCAAAGGAGCCAAACATTGGTTCACCGATGGCAGAAGCTACGTGCTAAAGGGAAAACGATATTCTGGATATGCGGTCACCACCTCCGAAAAAGTAATAGAATCTGGACCACTGATGTCTCAGCCCAGAAGGCCGAGATTATAGCTCTGAAAAGAGCTCAAAGAAAAGTTATAAACATCTGGACTGACTCTAAATATGCCTTCGGAGTAGTGCATGCTCATGGGGCAATCTGGAAAAAGAGGATTGTTAAGTTCACAGGGAAAAACCATTAAGCATGCAGAAAAATCTTGAACGCAGTCCTACTCCCTGAAAGGGTAGCAATTATGCACATCAAGGCACACCAGAAGGTGGGCACAGAATTGGAAAAAGGGAATGAGCTGGCAGACAGGGAGGCAAAACAAGCAGCCAAAGGAACTGGTACAGTAGAGGGTGCGTTAATACCTGATGGGCAAGTGTCTTTAGAAGGTAAAACAGAGTATACAAAAGAAGATCGTAAGCTTAATGATATGAGGGGATCATATAATGAGGAAGGGTGGGCTATCACTTCTCTTGGGAGGATGGTGATTCCTTCCTGCATGATATGGTCAGTAGTTCGTGAAGAACATAGAAAAAGGCACTGGGGGGCAGAGGCTTTATATAAAGACCTCATTAAAAACATAATTGCACGAAACTTATACACTATGGTCAAACAGGTAACTCAACAATGTGATCTTTGCCTCCAGACTAATCCCAAAATTGTGAAAGGATTGAAATTAGGAAAAATTGGAAAAGGGAATGGCCCAGGACAGCATTGGCAAATCGATTTCACAGAATTCCCTAGAAAAAGGGGGGTATAGATACCTGTTGGTACTAACAGATACCTTCTCAGGCTGGCCTGAAACCTTCCCATGCAAAACTGCTAAGGCCCGGGAGGTAACCAAAGTATTGTTCCAAGAGATAATACCCAGGTTTGGAGTTCCTGCAATAATATCTTCAGATAGGGGACCACATTTTGTACAGACTAGTCACCATCTAGGAATAGATTGGCAATTGCATACCCCATACCGACCACAATCAAGCGGCCAGGCGGAGAAAATGAATCATTTAATCAAACAACAGATTGTTAAATTAGAACAGGAAACAGATTTAGCCTGGCCGCAGTTGTTGTCACTAGCCCTTATCCAAATATGAACCAGACCTAGAGCGAGAGAGGGGGCTTAGTCCCTTCGAAATTTTGTATGGACAACCATATGGGGTGCAAAGGGAATGTCTTCACAAATTGGTGAAGAAACAATGACTTCCTATATGGTGGCACTGAACAAACAACTAAAGAAAATTGAAAAGCATGTAATGGGGACACGTAGTAGAGGTTTGGATGGGCCTGTTCATAACATACAACCGGGAGACTATGTATATGTTAAGTCTTTTACAGAAAGAACCTTGGAACCACAGTGGACCGGACCTTATCAAGTCCTTCTTACAACTTACACGGCGGTCAAGGTTGAGGGACTGAGCTCCTGGATTCACCACACCCGGGTCAAAAGGACCCCTACAACTCCATGGAAAGTAACTTCAAATAACAAGGGACTGAAACTTAAACTCGTTCAGGCAAATAAGAGCAGAAACAATGTGGGTAACAAGTAAGTGATCCAGAAGTTAAAGTTTGAGCTACCAAAAAATTTAGGTCAGTAACCAATCCAGGCTCAGAATGAGCTGCACTAAGTTAAAAATATGAATCTGCTTCAGCATCTTTTATCAATCTGTTGGTTCAACCACACTCTAACAGGTCATCCTAACCTGTCTATGGCAAGAGACAGAAGGGCAGGTATTGTTGTTACATACTACCACCATTACCCACCGTAACTGTGACAACATCTACCGAATGTTCTGAGACACAGTTTAGAAATAGGATGAACTTTGAGCCCAAAGTCTATAAAATTGGCCCATATGTAACCAAAAATGTAAATCAACAAGTGGTGTTTAATCCAAAATGGTCCCTTAAAAGATAAAACTACAAATGCAAATTAATGTTTCAGAGATAAAACCATCCTGTTCCCCCTTCTTATGAACCTCACACAAGAGATGGACAACTTGGTTGAGAAGGGGGAAAATATTTATAAAAATCAGAAAACAAGAGATGTAACTGGAGTATTAAGAACAAAACTTGAGGTGTTAAATTCGATTCAGAAGTAATAATAAATAAATTGGCCGCTACCACAGTAGATATATCAAAACTAAAACAACCCTTGAGATCTTCATTACTAGCACTAGAGGCACGGCAATGGTTAATATCAAAATACTTCCAAAGTGAGAACAAATGAATGTAAAAAAATCATCAATTGATTCCCTAATACCATAGTACACCCCATTATGGTGCTATTAGTTAGCTTAAGAATCTTATTGATATTAACTATTGCATTGTACTTATGAGTTTGGAGAATGTTTAAAAGACTAACATGCATATATGATGCCTTATAGCACTCAGGGAAATCATTTTAATAAAATTTAATAAACTTTAGAAAAAAGGGAATTGAGATAGAATTTTCTAACACAACAATCTCTAATAAAGAAATGCTTACAAAGGATTAAAGGGTGCTTACTAACAAAATGATTTGAAGTGCCATAGTGAGTGATTAATATTCCTGTAGATTAAGTAAAAGAATTTACTTAGTATAATAGAAAAAGGGGGATTGATATAGGGAAGCCATATAGAAATAGAAAGAATAGCTCACAGGATTTAAGACAAGTAATTGTGTAGTCTGAAACAATTAAAGAAAAGAGGCCCACAGGAACTGGTTTTAGACCTTCTGGTATCTCAAGGAAGCATTGTAGGAAAACAGGAATTCAGGATTTAGGAAACAAGACGAAACAAGATGATATTGATCACAGAGATGTCAATGAAGAAACAGATGGCCGGAATACATCCATAGGCCTCCTTATCAGTTAGCCCAAACGGATAAGAACAGTGCAAGCTTGCAAGACCCTCGGATTCCAGACTAAAAATTGACCCTCGCCCACAATTCCTGGAAGGATCTGCATAAACGTGAAGGATGATAAGCTAATTAGCATACAAGGCGAGAGTAGGCGGGTACAGGTAATTAATATGTATAGGCGTAAAATAAATATTCATTATCATGTTGTATAAGTAAACGGACGGCTTGCTGTGTGGGGTGTGCGTGTTTGTGGCGGAGCGATCCCCCGCGCACCCAGCGCTGAATAAACATACCTACTTTATAACTTCCCAGTTATAGAGTCTATTTTCCGCACGTCACCTTCATATTTAGAAAAGGAAAAGTCTGTGACCCAGAGTGAAGGGGCTGCTTGTGTGTTCCCTGGGGAGGCATCAGCCAAGCTATATCTTTCAGTCCTGGTTGCATTTGTTTTGTAGTTATTGCTGGACGTTTACCATGTTTTTAAATCCAGTCTGTCTACGCCGAGAAAAGCACCTTTAGGAGATACACAGCATGTTCCCTCTTACCTGGCATATGAAAAGGCTGAGACTCAGAGTTATAGTGGCTGCTTGTGTGTTCCCTGGGGAGGTTTTAGCCAAGGTATATTTTTCAGTGCCGGCTACATTCGTTTCAGAGTTATTTCTGGACGTTTATCAAGTTTCAATTGCATACTGCTTGTTGCAGTTCTACTGAGAGAGGGCCAGGTCCGGCAGAAAATGGCTGCTGGAATCTTCTGCAAGCCTGCTTATAGCGCCTCTGGGAATCACATATAGGAGACAAAGACTCCAACCAGAACTTGGAGTGCCAGGAAAGACCGCAAAGTTTGGCCCATTAAGGGCATTGTGATGTATATTTGCTTGTGAATGTAAGCAGTTGACAGACACAAGAGGCCGGGAAGGCTGGAGGAGGAGTAGGCACGCCCAGGTACCCAGGGGAGTTTGCCCCTGGCAGCCCGAGGAGAAGCACGTGGAGTAGCCGGAGGAAAGAAGCCATGGAGGAGGCAGAGACCCGACTTGCCCGGTGGAGAGGCTCCACGCTGGATGGAGCCGGTGGAGACATAGAGAAGATGCCGTGACTTACGTTGGGATGAGCCCTGCCAGCACAAGCGACCTACAGAGATGAGCGAAACAGGTTTGCTGGAGGAGGCATCATAGCTCCATGGAGGACTGGGACTGAGAGACACTGTGATTTGTTGCTGCCTGCCAGAGCAGAGATGAAGCCCGGTGGGAAGAGATTTGCCTTGGAGAAAGTTCGTGGAGGACTGGCTCTTATGGGTGAGATGCTACGGTGCAGCAGGGGGAGGCTGTGTGGAATGGATGCCCCCATCCCGGCCGAGAAGGAAACCATCTTGCAAGGGACTGACTAAAACCCCCATCTCCTAGTCCCTGCCCCCCTGTCCTGTGCTGCGAGCAGGAGAGGGGAAGAGGGAATCAAAATCATGGCTGAAAGGGAAGTCTGCTTTAGAATGGAGGGGTGGGGAAGGTGTTACCGAGACCCCCATTTTCCCCCAGTCCCTGCCCCTCCTGGGCTGCGACCGGGAGGGAAGAAGGGAGCAAACTTCTAACTAAAGCCTGCTAAGGAGGGAGTGGTGGGGGGAAAGTGTTTGCCTGGTTTGCATTTGTTTCAAGATTGTTGGTTGCACTCCTGACTCTGGTTCTTTTTCACTGTTTTCTCTTTAGCGTGGTGTAATAAATTAGATAACTTTTCTCTTCTGCTCTCTATGTTGAGTCTGTTTTGCCCGCGTCATTAACGAGTTTGTCTCTTGAGCTGCCCAATTATGTTTTTCTCCCCTGTCCAACTAAGAAGGGGAGTAACAGACTGATTTTGGTGGGCGCCTGGCCTTTGGCCAGGGCTCAAACCATCACACTGCTAAAGCTCAGAACAACACCCTAGGAGGTACAAGGCATGTTCCCTCATACGTAGCAAAGGAAAAGCCTGTGACCCAGAGTGAGAGGGGCTGGTTGTGTGTTCCCTGGGGAATTTTCAGCCCAGCTATGTATTTCAGTCCTGGTTGAATTTGTTTGGTAATTATTGCTGGACGTTTAGCATGTTCACAAATGCAGTCTGCTTAGGCTAAAAAAGCACTTTTAGGAGGTACAGGGCATGTTCCCTCTTACCTGGCAAATGAAAAGGCTGAGACCCAGAGTTATAGTGGCTGCTTGTGTGTTCCCTGGGGAGATTTCTGCTACACTAGGAATTTCAGTCGTGGCTGCTTTTATTTGGGACTTATTGTGGCTGGACGTTTAGCATGTTTTGAATTGCAGTCTGCTACAGTCGAGAGTAACACCTTAGGAGATACAAGGCATGTTCCCTCTTAACCAGCAAAGGAAAAGGCTGAGACCCAAAGTGACAGGGTCTGTTTGTGTGTTCCCTAGTAAGGTTTCAGCCAAGGTATATCTTTCAGTCCTAGTGGCAATAGTTTGGTAGTTTTTGCCGGATGTTTAGCATGTTTTCAAGAGCAGTCTGTTTAGGCCGAGTAAAGCGTTTTTAGGAGATACATGGCATGTTCCCTATTACCAGGCAAATGAAAAGGCTGACACTCAGAGTGACAGGGGCTGCTTATGTGTCCTCTGTGGAGGTTTCAGCCAAGCTAGGTCTTTCACTCCTGGCTGCATTACGTTTGGGAGTTATTTCTGGATGTTGAGCAAGTTTTCAAGTGTAGTCAGCTACAGATGAGAAAAAAGCTTAGGAGATATAGGACATGTTCCCTCTTACCTAGCAAAGCAAAAGCCTGTGACCCAGAGTGATAGGGGCTGATTCTGTGTCCCCTGGGGCAGTTTCAGCCAAGCTATATCTTTCAGTCCCGGCTGCATTAGTTTGGTAGTTATTCCTGGACGTTTAGAAGTTTCAATTGCAATCTGCTAAGGCTCAGAACAACACACTAGGAGGTACAAGGCATGTTCCCTCCTATTTAGCAAAGGAAAAGTCTGTGACCCAGAGTGAGAGGGGCTGCTTCTGTGTTCCCTGGGGAAGTTTCAACCAAGCTATGTATTTCAGTCCTGGCTGCATTGGTTTGCTAATGTTTGATGGACGATTAGCATGTTTTCAAAAGCAGTCTGCTTAGGCCGAGAAAAGCACCTTTTGGAGGTAGAGAGCATGTTCCCTCTTAGGTGGCAAATGAAAAGTCTGAGACTCAGAGTGACAGGGGCTGCTTATTTTTTCTCTGTGGAGGTTTCAGCCAAGCCAGGTCTTTCAGTCCTGGCTGCATTCATTTGGGAGTTATTACTGGATGTTGAACAAGTGTTCAATTGTAGTCAGCTAAAGATAAGAAAAACAGCTTAGGAGATTCAAGGCATGTTCCCTCTTACCTGGCAAATGAAAAGGCTGAGACCCAGAGTTATAGTGGCTGCTTGTGTGTTCCCTGGGGAGGTTTCAGCCAAGCTGTATCTTTCAGTCCTGGATGCATTAGTTTGGAAGTTATTGCTGGACGTGTAGCATATTTTGAATTGCAGTCTGCTATGGCCGAGAGGAACACCTTAGGTGCTACAAGGCATGTTCCCTCTTATTTAGCAAAGGAAAAGTCTGTGACCCAGAGGGAGAGGGGCAGCTTTTGTGTTCCCTGGGGAGGTCTAAGCCAAGCGATATCTTTCAGTCCTGCTTGCTTTAGTTTGAGAGTTATTGCTGGACGTTTAGAAGTTTCGATTGCCATCTGCTAAGGCTCAGAATAACAGCTTAGGAGGTACACGTCATATTCCCTCATACCTGGTGAAGGAAAAGGCTGAGAACAAGAGCGAGGGATGATGCTTGTGTGTTCCCTGGGGAGGTTTCAGCCAAGCTTCGTCTTTCAGTCCTGGCTGCATTGGTTTTGTAGTTATTTCTGGATGTTTAGAAACTTTTCAAGTGTAGTCTGCTATTGTCGAGAAAAACAGCTTAGGAGATAGAGGGCATGTTCCCTCTTACCTGGCAAATGAAAAGGCTGAGACCCAGAGTTATAGTGGCTGCTTGTGTGTTCCCTGGGGAGGTTTCAGCCAAGTGATATCTTTCAGTCCTGGCTGCATTCGTTTGGGTGTTATTTCTGGACGTTTAGCAAGTTTCAATTACAATCTGCTAAGGCTCAGAATAACACCTTAGGAGATACAAAGCATGTTCCTTCTTACCTAGAAAAGGAAAAGCCCGTGACACAGAGGGAGAGGGGATGCTTCTGTGTTCCCTGGGGCAGTTTCAGCCAAGCTGACTGTCGTGGTTTCACCCGGGCTTCAGTGTAAAGCACATTTTTATCATCTGTCCCTGTCCGGACAGGCCCGAGGGCCACTGCATGGACTATCTCGTGTTTGATCTGCTCAAAGGCTTGCTGCTGCTCAGGGCCCCATTGGAAATCATTCTTCTTCCGAGTTACATGGTAGAGTGGGCTCACAATGTGACTGTAGTTTGGGACATGCATTCGCCAAAAACCTATAGCACCTAAGAAAGCTTGTGTTTCCTTTTTGTTGCTTGGTGGAGACATAGCTGCTATTTTATTGATAATGTCCATTGGGATCTGACGACACCCATCCTGCCTTTTTATTCCTAAAAACTGGATTTCTCGTGTAGGCCCCTTGACTTGACTTTGCTTTATAGCAAAACCAGCTTCCAAAAGGATTTGAATTATCCTTTTTCCTTTCTCAAATACTTCCTCTGCTGTATTGCCCCATACAATGATGCCATCAATGTACTGCAGGTGCTCTGGGGCTCCACCCTTTTCCAGTGTGGTCTGGAGTAGTCCATGGCAAATGGTGGGGCTGTGTTTCTACCCCTGGGGCAGACGATTCCACGTGTATTGGATGCCCCTCCAAGTGAAAGCAAACTGTGGCCTGCACTCTGGCGCCAGTGGTATTGAGAAGAAAGCATTTGCAATGTCAATTGTGGCATACCACCTGGCTGCCTTTGACTCCAATTCATACTGGAGTTCTAGCATGTCTGGTACAGCAGCACTCATACCTGGAGTGACTTCGTTTAGGCCACGATAATCTACTGTCAGCCTCCACTCTCCATCGGACTTCCGCACTGGCCATATGGGACTGTTAAAGGGTGAGCGGGTTCGGCTGATCACCCCTTGACTCTCCAATTGACAAATCAGCTTATGGATGGGGATCAGGGAATCCCGGTTAGTACGGTATTGTTTTCTGTGCACTGTCGCAGCAATTGGCACTTGCTGTTCCTCAACCTTCAACAACCCCACAACAGAAGGATCATCTGAGAGTCCAGGCAAGGCACGCAATTGCTCAATGTCTTCTGTCTCCAAAGCAGCTATTCCAAAAGCCCACCGGTACCCTTTCGGGTCTTTAAAATAACCTCTACGGAGGTAATCTATACCTAAAATGCATGGAGCTTCTGGGCCAGTCACAATTGGGTGTTTCTCCCAGTCCTTCCCAGTTAAGCTCACTTCAGCCTCTAACACAGTCAATTGTTGGGACCCCCCTGTCACTCCAGAAATGCTGACAGGTTCTGTCCCTACATGATTCGATGGCATTAGAGTACACTGGGCACCAGTATCCACCAGAGCCTTGTACTCCTGTGGGTCTGACGTACCAGGCCATCGGATCCACACAGTCCAATAAGCACGGTTATCCCTCTCCTCCACCTGGCTGGAGGCAGGGCCCCTCTATTGTTGATGATTGTATTGGCTGCTCACTGGTGCAGCCTTCTTCCTGGCAAAATCGCGTTTTGCGGTTTTTTTACCTCGCAGCTCATTTACTCGTGCCTGGAGGGCTGAGGTGGGCTGCCTATGCCACTTCCTCATGTCCTCACCATGGTCACACAGTTCAAACCACAGCTGCTGTCGCAGCGTGTCTCATGGTGTGTACCTTCTGTATCCTCCCTTCTGGGATGATGGACGCTTTCTCCCAGTAGCTGCAACATTGCCCCATACGGGTTGGGAGTTGCACAAATTTTTGTCAAGTTGTTCGACCAGTTTCTCTACCGCTGCGATCACCGATTGGGAAACATTGTCCTGATATTTCCGGAGTCGGCAGGACACTTCACTTACAGTTGGTGGATACATATTATCCCAGTCTATTGATGCTAATGAATTGGTGTGCCCTGCTGGTGCACTTCGTACAACCTTACGCCACATATCTGCGGTGCATACAACTTCATCAGGGTCAGAGTGCCATTTGTCCACATCATAATAAATGATCTCCCGTTAAAAATGTGCTTTACACCGCAGCCGGGGAGAATGGCCCTACCTGGAGTCTCTGGCAGAAAGCACAAGGGGAGACTAGAGGTCGACTGCTGGGGTTTTGGAGTTGGGCCTACAAAGGATCTGAGGCCAATTATACTCCAACAGAAAAGGAAATACTGGCCGCCTATGAAGGGGTTCGAGCCGCTTCAGAAGTGATTGGAACTGAAGCCCAGCTCCTCCTGGCACCCCGACTACCGGTGCTGGGCTGGATGTTCAAAGGGAAGGTCCCTTCTACACATCATGCCACTGATGCTACGTGGAGCAAGTGGGTTGCACTAATTACTCAGCGGGCTCGAATAGGAAACCCTAATCGCCCAGGAATCGTGGAAGTGATCACAGACTGGCCAGAAAGCAAAGATTTTGGGATGTCACCAGAGGATGAGGAGGTGACACGCGCTGAAGAAGCACCACCTTACAACAAACTGCCAGAGAATGAAAAACGATACACCCTGTTCACCGATGGCTCCTGTCGCCTTGTGGGAAAGCACCGAAGATGGAAAGCTGCTGTATGGAGTCCTACAAGACAAGTAGCAGAAGCCACTGAAGGAAAAGGTGAATCAAGCCAATTTGCTGAGGTAAAAGCCATCCAGTTAGCTTTGGACATTGCTGAGAGAGAAAAGTGGCCAATGCTCTACCTTTATACTGATTCATGGATGGTAGCTAATGCCCTGTGGGGTTGGCTGCAACAGTGGAAAAAGAACAACTGGCAGCGTAGAGGCAAACCCATATGGGCTGCTGACTTATGGCAAGACATTGCTGCCCGATTAGAGAAGCTTGTTGTAAAGGTATGTCATGTTGATGCCCATGTACCTAAGAGTCGAGCCATGGAGGAACATCAAAACAACCATCAGGTAGATAAGGCTGCTAGGATTGAAGTGGCTCAGGTAGATCTAGACTGGCAACATAAAGGTGAATTATTCCTAGCTCGATGGGCTCATGATTCCTCAGGTCATCAAGGGAGAGATGCAACATATAGATGGGCCCGAGATCGAGGGGTGGACTTAACCATGGATGCTATTGCACAAGTTATCCATGAGTGTGAGACGTGTGCCGCAATTAAGCAAGCGAAGCGGTTGAAGCTGCTTTGGTATGGAGGACGGTGGATGAAATATAAATATGGGGAGGCCTGGCAGGTCGATTACATCACTCTCCCACAAACCCGCCATGGCAAACGCTACGTGCTTACCATGGTGGAGGCAACCACTGGCTGGCTAGAAACATATCCAGTATCCCATGCCACTGCCCGGAATACAATCCTGGGCCTTGAAACGCAAGTCCTATGGCGACATGGCACCCCAGAAAGAATCGAGTCAGACAATGGGACTCATTTCCGAAATGCTCTCATAGACACTTGGGCCAAAGAGCATGGCATTGAATGGGTGTACCACATACCTTATCATGCACCAGCCTCTGGGAAAACTGAACGATATAATGGACTCTTAAAGACCACCCTAAAAGCAATGGGTGGTGGAACATTCAAACACTGGGATACACATTTGGCCAAAGCCACGTGGTTAGTTAACTCTAGGGGTTCTACCAAACGGGCTGGCCCTGCCCAGTCAAAATTTCCACGTACTGTAGAAGGAGACAGAGTCCCAGTGGTGCATATGAAAAGTATTTTAGGGAAGAGGGTTTGGGTCATCCCTGCTTCAGGTAAAGGTAAGTCTATGTCAGGAATTGTTTTTGCTCAAGGACCTGGTTGTACTTGGTGGGTAATGCAGAAGGATGGAGAAGTTCAATGTGTACCTCAAAGGGATTTGATTTTAGGTGAGAATAGCCAATGTAATTAGTAAGGTAGAAATTGTATTATAATAAGTGCTAAATAACCCATTACTGTATATTCATTATTACTATAATTGCTGTATGTTGTTGTTTGTTGTATCAATGGAGTTACAGCTGGAATCATACACGACAATGAAGGAAGACTGCCACGATGATGGGACCAAGACCTGCCATCATAAGAACTTTTTCCTCTTCCCCTTTGAAAATGAACACTTTTGATTCACAGACTATGACCATGGACCATGTCAGATGCATCTGTTGAGCACCCGAGATGCAGCATGCAACAATCCAATGGCGCATACTGACACCATGAGAGACTGTTACAACGAATGGAGCCTGAAAATCATGGACTAGATCATTTACTCAACAAACCTCAGATGAATGGTCCATAGACTAAGGGAATGATACATATATGTGTGTCTGAAACATTGGTTGTACCCAAAAGAAATGTTTGGACCTGGTCATGACGTAAATGGTATGGAATAAGGGGTGGAATGTCCTGGTTTCAGTCAGGATAGAGTTAATTTCATTTGTAACAGCTGATGGAGTGCTGTGTTTGGGAGTTAAAATGAAAGCAGTGCTGAGAACACCCTGATGTTCTTAGTTGCAGTCAGACAGTCAAGGACTTTCTTAGCTTCTTCTATTTCTCTATTCTTGAGAAAGGAGGGGCGAAGCCAGGACAGGTGACCCAGATGGGCCAAAGAGAGTATTCCATGCCAATTATGTCCTGCCTAGGAAAAGGGGGGCTGAGGGGAGGAAGAAGCAGGGCGGTCTCAGGATGCGTGCTTCTTGGGGGGACGGTCGGTTCTGGGACAGCTCTGGGTGGTACGGCCTGAGTTGTGTGGTTCAGTGAGAAACTGCATTGTGTATCAATAGTTTCATATTCTTTTGCTCTATAGTCCTGTTAGCATAGTTATATTTTTATTTTTCTGTTCTCTTAGTAAACTATCCTTATCCCAACCCACGGGCCTCTTAGTTTCTTGGTTTTGGAGTTATTTGCCCCTTCCTTTTCCCTTCCCCTGTTTCCCTTTCCCTTTTTACCCTCTTCCCCTACTCTGTTACTTTAAGGAGCAGGCTGAACTGCATGGATCTCAGCCCACAGCAGGGGGAAACCACGACACCTGCAAAAAACAGAGCTAGAAAAGACACTGCACAGTCCAAGACTGTGCCTGCACCCCAAGACAATGTCATACAATTCAAGACAATCCAAAAACATAGCCAAAGAGCAACTCACAACTCCATGAGATACAACAGTGCTATAGATTACACCGTGCCATCACAGAGCCAGAAAGCACAAAATGCAAAGTAGATGTAGATATACACTGCCAAGCACCACAGAGATACATGGTCAGGCAATTCAAGACCACATCCCAGGAAGTGACAACATGCTATGGACTGCATCGCCCCATTGCAGAGTCATATGGTGCAAGACAGTTCACATACAGAGGCTGACGGCGCGAGACAGCATCCCAAGATGTGACAATGCTATGGATTACGCTACCCCAGTACAGAGTCATGCGGAGCACAGATTTTGAGAGTCAACGCTGTGTGAAGTGGAGGTGTTGTTCCAGCTCAGGCTCTGCAAAGGTGACGCCACAGAGATGTTTGCAATGTGAAACGCTTTAGACTGAGAGCGAGCTGACAGCTGGTCGATGGGCTTGGTGACAAAGTGGCAAGGCTCAAATGCGACCATGCTCGCTGAGGGTAGAGAAGGGAGGTGTGTGCCAAGTAGCCGGTGACCTAAGGCATGAGACCCTACAGATAGAATTGACAATTGTTATCAACAGTAACCCGAACACCCTGCTCATCCAATAGGCGGTGGCGGTCCACCAACCCGCTCCTTTCAGAGAGACATGCCAGTGATTGTGGCGTGTGGCACCTACCGCCCGAGAGATGCAAAATTACTCTTACCCTTGTGAGAAATCGCTGCTCCCGCAATCGCCTCTTACCCTCTGCCTGGCCATTTTTCCAGCTCACCTTCGCTGCTCCTCCGCTTCCAAAGGTTGCAAATGGCTGTGCAGCACCTGCAAGAACAGAGAGGCAAGCGCTCTGCCGGCCTGCCATGATCTTGCTAGGCAAATCATGAAGAGCCCTGTGAGTGCTACGCCGATGAGCGAGCATGGGCATTCAAGACCCTAGAGACTGTGCCCAAGAGGCACGCTGTGCCCCTTTGAGCGCAAAGAGGATGCTGACACCCAGAAAAGGGCTAAGATGCCGAAAATGTGACATGCAACAAGTATAAACACACATAGAGGCAGGAGCTGCCCTGCCCAGCACACCCTAGCAACATGCTGACAAGCCACCTGCTCCCCATTTGCCAGTCCAGTAGGGACCACTCCCAAACAGACCCTTCGCCTACACTGACTTCCATGGGCAAACAACCTCCCTGCCATGGGCACCTTCGACCCGCCGTTCTCTTCTCCTCCCACTCCCTCCCCAGACCTGGCCCCTCCGCTTAGCTCTGAGGCGACCGGGGAACTGCATCTGTCCTGGAAGGGAACACGTGCGATCCCCTGCGTCAGCTGACTGGGACGTGCTGGTGGTTGCCACCTCATTCCTCAGCAACTATAAGAAACTAAAAGGTAATCAAAACTGTGCGGGCGTGCGGTACCACGCACCTCGACCCTGAACTTGACTCCCCATTGCATTCTGAAAAGGGATGCGGCCTTCGGCCAGCCTGCTCATTCCAGAGATGGACATGCTGGCTGCCATTGCTTGCATTTCCTACCGCGCTTAGAGATGCAAAATTACTGTTATGCTTGGAACTCACCTGGTCGGAGTTGCCTCCCCTGGAAATATCCCTCTTCTCCTTGCTTTGCCGCTTCAGAAGAGGAAGAGACACACACGTGTGAGTCCTGCAACAGCCGGAGCCACCGACCCCCTTGCCCCGCCGACGCCGCTGGCTAGCCCACCTTCTTGGGACGTTCTGCTCGAGTCCTCTCTCGCCGGATGGGTATGCATCATCTCCGGCCCCTACCTGGAAAACCCAGTATTTGATTTATCAAGCCACCCTGATGCCAATTGATAGTCGCACCATTCCTGAACTCTCGCTTCTATTTAGGAATGCTGTGTAGAGTGTGACTACAGACCACCGTGAACACACTAGCAAAGCAGACAGGAATGACCAAAAGCTTCCAGGATGCAAGAACGTGCCAAAGCTTGCTATGCGGTCAAAGAAGAGCCCGGCTGGCGTTGTGGTGACGAGTGAGCATGGGTGTTAGAGCCCGGTCTCTAGGGACTCAAGAGGCATGCTGTGCCCCTGCAAGCAAAAAGAGGAGGCTTCTCCTGGAGAAGGAGCCAGGGACAAAATAACATGGCATGTAACAAGTATAAACGCAGAGTCAGCCTGGAACTGCCCGGCGCTCCCTTGAGTCACACAGACTGGTGACAGGCTTCTCCTAGTGTCATCTTAGTTGCCTTCTTCCCATCTTGGCCTTTTCTCCCGCTCCCTCAGCTTAGCATGGAGAAGTCCAGGGATCCCAACTCCGTTCTCAAGAGGAACGCAGATGCACGCCAGAGGTCTGCTAACTGGGAGGTGAGCCTCAGGGGCCACACGTAAAGTGTAAGAAGTGGCGGTTAGAATTTCACTGGCAGGATCGGCTGAAGAGAGCCACGCTTCAGGTATTGCACACAACACCTCCCGATAAAGCCTGTAACGGGCTGTAAGGGAAATAAAGTCCCCCTGTGTATAGTCAAAGGACCTGTGGCAAGCTGTGCTGGTTCTAGAAGGATTGCCGTTCTCTCAGAACAATGAGGAAAAGCCATCAACTGTCTGTAACCTGGAAGATATGTTGCCTTTGATACCCATGACTTGATTAGGAAATGCTAAAAATCTATATGCAAGCAAGAAGCTTACTCAAATACCAGCTAGAAGACTCCCAGGCTGCAGAGGGGGAAGCAGAGGTGGGGATCCCTCACAGCGCCCACCCCCCGTCACCCCCTCCTGCTGCAGATGAACTCCCCCTGCCACTTACAGAAGGGGTCATAGGGAGGGCAAGGGGGGCCTAGGACATCCCACAGACACACAGAGACCCCCCCCCAGACCCCCCAGCAGCGCCCACCCCCTCCAGTCCCCCAAACCTCCCATATATCCACTGCAGCCCCCCTGAACCCCCCAAAATCTGGGGCTAGGGGGGTTAGGACACACACCCCCCAGACACACGGAGAGCCCCCCAGACCTCCCTCAGCAGTCCCCAGAAGCCTAAAGCTCCCCTGTATTAGCCCACCCCCCAGCCCTCCCTCAACCCCCACCCCTAGGAACACCCCAGCCCCCCAAAACACCCTCCCACTTCTCAGACCCTCCCCCAAGCCCCCCAGCACCTCCTACCCCTCTCTACCAACCCAAAATCCCCCAAGACCCCCTCCTAGGACTCCCAGGACCTTCACCAGCCCCACCAAGGCCCCCTCTGCCCCCACAAAACCCATTACAAGCCCCCTGCACCTCCCCAAAACCCCACTCAATCCTCCTCCAGGACCCCCAACTTCCCCAGAAGTCCTCCTATAACCCCAAAACCCTCCTCCAGGACCTCCTATACTCCCTGTAGCCCCCAGACCCCTCTGCACCCACCTTACCACCCCAAAAAGCCCCCAGACACCCACAAAACCCCTCCTAAGCCTCCTAAACTCCCCCAAACACCCCCCAATATGCAAGCAAGAAGCTTACTCAAACACTAGCTAGACAAGCTCATCATCAGGCCTCGTAACAGAAGCGGTGCTAACAGCTTACAGTTTCAAGTCCAAAGTTGGTGAAAAAAACCCCAAGGGTCTATTTAGTCTAAAGTCAGGAAGGCTGGTAAAATGCTATGTAACCAGGAAAAAAAAACCCCTCAACATCTAACTACATAGGATTAAGTTGCCTTAAAAAGACCCTGAAAAGGCAACACAAAATACACAAGCCAAACATATGCAAGACTACATCAATAAGTAGTCTGCCTACTTTTGATTAGGTAGACACTGGTCATGCTTAGCTAGTTACAAAATGCTTACCTTAAAAGCATGAACCACAACAACAGCAGAAACTCAAATACTCCAACAGCAAAATGAAAACCAGACCACTACAACAGGAGACACAAAGCACAGTGAGCTGCCCCAGGCAAGGGCAACTACCTTATATACCCCAGGCCCCACCCACTGCCCTTACCACACCTGCCTGAAAAAGGGAGGATGCTGATTGCAGAAGGAATAAAAGCAGCTGTAGGAGTAGCTGTGGCTCTACTGACCCCAGCTGTTTATCAGAGAATGAATGCTGACTGCAGAAAAGGAATTCTTGCAGAAAAGGAATTCTTGCTGAAAACTCTTTCTACTCTGCTAACTATCCATACTGATGATCAAACAAGGTATGTAAGCATAAGGAGCCTATGAGAAGGTCCTCTAATCCTGGGGGACAGGGATATCCACTTCTGAGGCAGCCCTGAATACTACTCCCCTAGGGAATTTTCATGGCCAGAGATGGTTCTGAGGCCAGAAATGAGGTTTCAGGCATAATGTGTCTTTCAGTCCTGGCTGCTCTGGTTTAAAGCTGTTGCTAGATGTTGAGCATGGTTGGAAGGAAAGGCCACTGCGACTGAGAAAAATCCCTAGGGAAGTAGAATTAGGAGAGTTACTTGGAAGAAGAACACACTGAGAACAAGGACTAGGAGAGCTGCTTGTAGGTGCCATGGGGAGGATCCAGGATAGGTATAAGTCTTTCAGTCTAGGCTGCTTCGGTTTGAATTGCAGTCTGCTACTGCCAAGAAAAACACTGTAGGAGGTACCAGGAAGGGTCCTTCTTTCCTGGCAATGGAAAAGGCTGATACATAGACTTACAGGGTTGGCTTCTGTTCTCTCCAGGAGTTTTCAGACAAGCTCTATGTTTCAGTCCTAGCTTCTTAGTTTAGGAGATATTGCTGGATGTATTCATGTTTTGAATTTATCCGCTACAGCTGAGAAAAACACCTTAGGAGGTACCAGGAATGTTCCCCCTTTTCTGGCAAAGGAAAGGGCTGAGACCCAGAGTGACAGGGATTGCTTTTGTGTTCTGTGAGGAGGTTTCAGAAAAGCTCTGTCTTTCAGTCCTAGCTTCTTTAGTTTGGGAGTAATTGCTGGACGTTTAGCATGTTTTGAATTGCAGTCTGCAACAGCCGAGAAAAACACATACAGAGGAACCAGGAACGTTCCATTTTTTTCTGGTAAAAGAAAAGACTGAGATCCAGAGTGAAAGGTACAGCTTGTGTGATCTGTTAGGAGGTTTCAGCCAAGTATGTATTTCAACCCTAGATTCTTTAGTTTGGGAGTAATTGCTGGACGTTTAGCATGTTTTGAATCGCAGTATGCGATGGCCGAGATAATACCTTAGGAGGTACCAGGAATGGTGCCTCTTCCCTGGCCATAGAAAACACTGAGATCTAGAGTGACAGGGGCTGCTTCAGTGTTATGTTAGGAGGTTTTGGCTAAGGTATGTCTTTACGTCCTAGTTTCTTAAATTTGGGAGTTATTGCTGAACGAAGACCATGGTTTGAATTGCCGTGTCCTACAGTGGAGAAAAAAATCTGAGGAGGTACCAGGGGTTATCCCTCTATCCTGGGAAAGGGAAAGTCTGAGACCTTTGCATGACAGGGCTGCTTCTGTCTACTCTAGGAAGGTTTCAAATACATTTTTCCATAGTATGCTGCATTTTCTGGAATAACTCCCAACCTAAAGCATCTAGGACGTAAAGATATAGCTTGGATGAAACTTCCAAACAGAATGCACAAGCAGTCCCTGTCACTCTGGGTCTAAAGCCTTTCCCTTTGCCAGTAATGAGGGAACGTTTGTTGAACATCCCAATGTGTTTTTCTCAGCTGTAGAAGATTGCACTTCTAAATAAAAAACTTCAAAAAAAAAAGCAGCCAGGATTGAATGGCTTTTTTAAAACCTTCTTAGAGAAGATAGAAGCAGCCACTGTCACTCTGAGTCTCAGACTTTTCATTTGTAACCCAGAGTGAGAGGGGCAGCTTTTGTGTTCCCTGGGGAGGTCTAAGCCAAGCGATATCTTTCAGTCTGGCTTGCTTTAGTTTGAGAGGTATTGCTGGACGTTTAGAAGTTTTGATTGCAATCTGCTAAAGCTCAGAATAACAGCTTAGGAGGTACACGTCATATTCCCTCATACCTGGTGAAGGAAAAGGCTGAGACCCAGAGCGAGGGATGATGCTTGTGTGTTCCCTGGGGAGGTTTCAGCCAAGCTTCGTCTTTCAGTCCTGGCTGCATTGGTTTTGTAGTTATTTCTGGATGTTTAGAAACTTTTCAAGTGTAGTCTGCTATTGTCGAGAAAAACAGCTTAGGAGATAGAGGGCATGTTCCCTCTTACCTGGCAAATGAAAAGGCTGAGACCCAGAGTTATAGTGGCTGCTTGTGTGTTCCCTGGGGAGGTTTCAGCCAAGCGATATCTTTCAGTCCTGGCTGCATTCGTTTGGGTGTTATTTCTGGACGTTTAGCAAGTTTCAATTACAATCTGCTAAGGCTCAGAATAACACCTTAGGAGATACAAAGCATGTTCCTTCTTACCTAGAAAAGCAAAAGCCCGTGACACAGAGGGAAAGGGGATGCTTCTGTGTTCCCTGGGGCAGTTTCAGCCAAGCGATATCTTTCAGTCCTGGTTGCATTCGTTTGGGTGTTATTTCTGGACGTTTAGCAAGTTTCAATTACAATCAGCTAAGGCTCAGAATAACACCTTAGGAGATGCAAAGCATGTTCCTTCTTACCTAGAAAAGGAAAAGCTTGAGACCCAGATGGAGATGGGAAGCTTTTTTGTTCCCCGGGGGTAGTTTCAGGCAAGCTATACCTTTAAGTCCTGGATGCATTACTTTGGAAGTTATTGCTGGACGTGTAGCATATTATGAATTGCAGTCTGCTACGGCTGAGAAAAGCACCTTTAGGACATACACGTCATATTCCCTCATACCTGGTGAAGGAAAAGGATGAGACCCAGAGAGATAGGGACTGGTTGTGTGTTCCCTGGGGAGGTTTCAGCCAAGCTTCGTCTTTCAGTCCTGGCTGCATTGGTTTTGTAGTTATTTCTGGATGTTTAGAAACTTTTCAAGTGTAGTCTGCTATTGACGAGAAAAACAGCTTAGAAGATAGAGGGCATGTTCCCTCTTATATGGCAGATGAAAAGGCTGAGACCCAGACTTATAGTGGCTTCTTGTGTGTTCCCTGGGGAGGTTTCAGCCAAGCTATATACTTCAGTCCTGGCTGCATTCGTTGGGGTGTTATTTCTGGACGTTTAGCAAGTTTCAATTACAATCTGCTAAGGCTCAGAATAACACCATAGGAGATGCAAAGCAGGCCTGATAGCGCCCATGGCAGCCCACAAGCAGCCCCTCTCCCCCTGGGGCTAAGGCCTTTCCTCTTCTGGGGAACCCTCCTAATACTACTTCCCAAGGCATTGGTCTCGGCCTTAGAAGCCTTCCATTGACAAAACAGGCCGAACGTCCAGGACTAGCTCCCAAACGCAGGAAGTCGAGTCTGAAAGATATAGCTGGCCTGATACCGCCCATGGCAGCGCACAAGCAGCCCCTCTCCCCCTGGGGCTAAGGCCTTTCCTCTTCCGGGGAACCCTCCTAATACTACTTCCCCAGGCATTGGTGTCTGCCAGAGCAGCCTTCCATTGACAAAACAGGCCGAACGTCCAGGACTAGCTCCCAAACGCAGGAAGTCGAGTCTGAAAGATATAGCTGGCCTGATACCGCCCATGGCAGCCGACAAGCAGCCCCTCTCCCCCTGGGGCTAAGGCCTTTTCTCTTCCGGGGAACCCTCCTAATACTACTTCCCCAGGCATTGGTCTCGGCCTGAGAAGCCTTCCATTGACAAAACAGGCCGAACGTACAGGACTAGCTCCCAAACGCAGGAAGTCGAGTCTGAAAGATATAGC